>OY728162.1:1526956920-1531956920 GCA_963277665.1 Viscum album
AATCCATGAAAATCATGTATGGACTTAAATATTTTATATTAATGCACAAAAAGTACATTTAATATCTTATAACATAATTCCCAATAGATAAATATGAAATGAATTTTAAAAGTAACTTGACATTAAGATGAATGATCATATGTTTTAAACATGAATTTTAGTACATATTCTTCCCTAACAACAAAATTAATTTAGTCATTATATCCAATTATAGGTTCATAAAATGAACAAACATTCTATAGGGAGTTATATTTTAAAACATCATTAAAATTTATTAACATGTAATTTTAAAAACAAAACCAAAATAATGATTTAGCATATCATTTATTTAAATACATTTTTAGAACAAGATAAAAATATATTTTTGTTCTTTAAATTCATGATAATGATTTATGTCAATCAACATAAAGAAAATTTTTATAGATACATTTTATACTAAGGGAATGCATCAAATCTGTTTAATTTAATTAAAAAACTTATTATTTAGTGGGATGTTACATATAACTATTTTACCCATCTCTCCATAATAATATACATTATTGAAATTTGGTTATTTTTATGATTATATTTTATAACATCTTGTTTCAACACTAAATTATTTACAATAGTTTTATGTGATTAAGGAATATTTATTATGAATTGAACCTATTTGAGCCTATTTATTTATCCACACATATCTAAATATTTAGAAAAAATTCCAGAGTTCTAACTTGTTATGTTACTTTGATTGTATATTACCTATTAATCTATAATATATACATATTTATTTATTCTTAAACAAAAAAATATAATAAAATAATAAATGTAATAAGTCCATAGTCTTATGTGATATTTGAAAGATATAAGATACTCCAAATTGGAAAAATTTACTCTTTGTTTTAAATGATAAATATTGATGAGTTATCTTTACAATACTTATTTAAAACCTATGAGATTCAAGGATATAATAGTAATAATGGATCTAAAACTTTAATTAAAATATGATAATTTACATCTAATTTTACTTATATGTGGTACTCATCTATGACATCAACGTTAAACAACATGGTATGATTTTTCATATCCATTTCCTCAAGACCTACTATAGCTATTGAATTTTATCTTGAAAATCCTTTTGGTTAGGGAAGTTCTGAAACAAATTTGCTTAATAAGATTATATTTCTTATCTTCATTTCTCATCGATTTATGAAACCTCATATAGACATTATCCATAGAAATTAAATAAAAATAAATTCACTCTTAAGACAAATAACCTTCAACATTGGATCCAACAAATTAATTCCCATTTCATACTTTAAAATAATTTCGAAATATATTTATTTTAGTGGGATATATAAAATAAAAATAGATGGGACCACTAACAAGAAAATATGTGAATATGTTCATAGTGATATGTTTCATACATGTGAATTCTTGTAGAAAATTTTCACATAAATCTTACTCAACATTTTAGAAAACAAAAATATAAATATATAAGTTTTAAAAAATAAATAATATCCATACATGAATTTTTTATTAGTTCATGTTGAATGGTTATCTAAATCAACTCATTTAAAAATATGTGATAATCATGATTTTTAAATGATTTTATATTCACATCTTTTATATTCATACATTTAAATTTATTTTTTATCTAACTATATTAGACCATAAGACCCACAAACATATATTGGGTATATTGTTCATCTAAAAAATGTATTAAAAAGAATGAGTTACTAAACATTTATTTATACTAATTTAATATGGAAGAATCTCTTTAGGAAAAACCATTTATATTAATTCATGATGTGAACTTATGTTGTCCACACTTTTTCTTTTGATATTTAGAATTAATTTAAGTAAAAATCCAAAAATATATGATATCTAAAAAATCAATAGCAAATTAGTTATTGATAAAATCAGCAGTTAGATATGACATTCATTATCTTTCACGAAATTGGATAAACCTTTCCAAAAAAATTGTTAACCCCTTTAACTATTGAAAAATTCCATTTCCTAACATATAACTAGGTTGAAACCATTTCTAAAAAACATTAAAAAATGGTTATTATCATTTATCTATTGATGTATCATTAGTATCAACCATTTATGTCACTAAATTTTTTTTTAATGATTCAATCTCATTGAGAATGGTTTTTTCATTGAATTGGAAAATACATTTTCCCAATCATACTATAACTAGGAATAATTCCTATAACATCTCACATTATCCCATGACCCCCTAAAATCACAATTTTGTACTTAGAATGTAACTAGATAATATTTGTGTCCACCTGATCATGAATGTATATAAATAAATTAATATGGAAAATGAAATTCCATTTTCTGGATTGTTTTTTTTTCGAATAAACTACACCCCTCATATTTATATTTGACTATAATTTCAACATGATTCATTCATATATTTTAGATGATCGACTAATAAAATAATGGAAAAAATTGTAATGAATAAAAAATAATATGAATCTTGGAGTGAATATTCAAGAACATGAAATTCTATATAAAAAACTAAATAATTTGAAATAAGTGAATATAAATTTAAATAAATGAAAATAAGGTTACCAAAAGAAATATTACCTTTAATAAACTCCATTATACCTTATAAAAACACCATGATTCAACTAATCCTCAAAAAGATTCTCTTCCTTTATAGCTCTACCACCAGTGAGACATTCCCTCAAAAATAAAAAATGATACACATATCGTGATACACTAGAACTACACATCCACCAAGGTGGGTATATAGAGGTTGAGTATAAGAACATATAGAATATCCCAAGACATTACAATAGACCCCTGAATCCATTACTATCCTATACTTATAAAGAGGTCTAGAGGCACCTAATATGTATCACTATTTATACCTAATAAATTTATATACTATCCATGTTGTAATAAAAGAATTATAAGACCATATATAAAATACTAAATAAATGATATAAAATCGAGTAATAAGGTACCACGAACATTGAAAGACCCCACTACTATATCTGGTAGGTCTTAATCACTCATCCATTCATTCAAAATTAAATTTTATTTAAAAACAAATGATCCTTAAGGTGGATTATAGTGAAAAAGCCCAAGAGTTTCAACACTTAAAAATATATTACAATCATTTGACTAGGACCCGATATATTGATTAATGATGAGATTAACATTAGGCCTCCCATTACTAGGAAGTATAACATCTGTATGGCCCACATTGAATTCATATAAATGTATAATATTATATCTCATAGAATAATTTAAAGATGCATATTAACAAAGTAATGCTCTAGATATATCATTGGAATCATATCACCATGTCTATTAACTATTACATGAACCACATCTCCACCTATATGGGTGAAAATATTCCACCCAAAATATTCTCTATAATTTTATTATCCATTGAAACCTTTTTATTTACCATCTCAACATATGATTTAATAAAAATAATGAATACCCTTGATTATATGTTTTATCTTAATCTTAACATTAACTACCAATCCAAGTTTATCAGGACAAAGTTGTAAAATGATTATTAAATTCCATAATTATTATATCTTCTTGATGTAAATAAATAAAGTTGGTTGGGTTTGATAATTGAAATATATAAGGGAATAATTTTTTATTGAAAATATTTTCAAACCCTTACAAAGTTAACCCTTTATGAAAAATATCCTATAAGTCAATATTTCACCACTCTCTTATGAGTCCATAAAAATTTATATTTCCATATTTACTTTTACAACTTCCGAAGAATACAAGATTTGAATGATATATATACTCTTATTTAACCAATGAACTTCTACTTTGGGTCCTGAATCCCGTTAAAAATTTGATGATTCTTTCAGGGTTTCTAAAGTGGAACTTCTCACCAACTATCTTTTAAAATTATAACCAATTACATAAGAGTTTTTGATCATTGGGTGAATCATTATGTAACCTATTTTCATATATTTATCACACTAATTTATAGGATGTATATTTAGTGGGATCATTATACTATTTTATGGAAAAAAATATTACACCATTGTATAAAATAGATATTTATAGCTAAGAAACTTGCAAAAGTATTTTCTCACTTTACTTAATAATGACATGTTAGTTATCCACTATAATATTTTATTAATACATAACTACCTAAATATTCCTTTACTATGAATGTTATCCCTTCCAAAACAAAACCACAGTTAAGAAAGTAAATCATTCACGAATACTATTATAAAATTCATTTTTACAATGAACTATATTAAAAATTATTTTCAAACTGATGGATCCATAGTTCAATAATTAAATTGTTTTATATGTATAAAAATATTACTAAAAAAGTTATGCTAAATCATACATGTGTTTAAATATTCTAAAGATGAGTATTCCTAGGAAATAAATCACTAGAAAATTGAAGACATAATCTAATACAATATCAAATGGAGTCATAATAAATTAAAGATATGTTGGTATGTAGGGAAGAATTGGTAGATTTTACAATCTATTCCTTGGTCACCTATTTTTTTACGTCTTAGCTTGAATTTCATATCTTGTTTTTGATTTTGTTCTAAAAAATTTCCTTTTCTTATTTTATTTTATATTATGGTTTATATATTTGTTAAAATGAATGAAATTTATCAAAATGATACTAAAATATGAATGTTATGATTATAATAATTTTCATAGATAGTTTTATATCCCTAGGTTGGGGTGTCAATTAATAGTATAGGGAATAATAAAAAAATGGATAATAAATAAGTGCACCGGATATTGTCCAACTCTTTTGGAAGTATATTAAAATAATTCAAGAACTGAACATTATAAATGTATGATAAATCATTATTTATTAGTTATACATATTTTTAATAAGGTTTCAATTAACATTTTATGGATATTATTTATTTTTCTTTAAGTAGAAATGTGTTGAGTCATGTTCCAGATTATAGGAGAGCCTCTAATATCAGGATATTTCTATAAATTACATATTATGGTGTTGGAAAATTACAGTGAAATAAGGTTGTATTTCTTATAAAAGAGTAAAGAGACTTTAATATATTTGATAATGAGAAAGGGGAGTATATGTTTTGTATATTCACCAAGATTATAAATGGAATTATTATGTAAAGAGAATCATTAAAGAATTATCATATGGTGAAAATGAAAATTCATAATTTACTTAAGATATGGAATTCTAAGAAGGTTTCCATTGATATAATAAATAAATTAAATCAATATTTAGTGAAAAAATTAATTGTATATATAATGACATACGGTTATCATACATAGATATTACAATGTTATTTATCTATATTATTTAAATTACACAAACACACAATAAAGAACCTTAATATTTTTGTGCCTTTGGAGAAATAAAAACCTAAACACTTGTCCAAAAGTGATATTCCTCATCTCCCACTACGTTATTTATAAATAGAACCATTCTTATACATATCATACCTAATAAAGTTCTTCATAACTAGGGGAATTGAAACATAAGAATGGGTGAGATGAAATGCTCTGTAAGGGTGAACCATGGAAAAACATTATCATAACATGAACATAAGGTTATGATAACATGATAATAAAATATTAAAACCATAACCTTCATATCAATGATCATAAACATGAGTCATTTAATAAATATTGATAATCGATAAGACATGAATCATAAGAAAATAAAATTATATGATTCATGAGAGAATAACATTAGCATATGAAAAGGAATTTTTGGCATATACTTATTCTTATATACACATCATAAAAATAATTTAGGTGTATAACATAACGTATGTATCGATGAAGGAAAATTGAGACAAAAATCCCTTACAGCTTTGGTAACATTGAAACTATAAACCCATGAAATAGGTATCCCAATATATATATGAAATTCACTATAATATTAAGGTTAGAAACAATAAAATACATTCATGAGTAGTATAAACACCATAAAAAATAAATAGGTTGTGAGTATAAAATATGTCTCATGGAAGTAAAAAGTGTGACAGAAATCCATTACCATAGGTATCAACTTCCATAGTTTAAACCGTGTAAATAACCTACCTATTTCCATGGTTAAAACCGTGGCTATGGCCTTGAAAAACCATGGAAATAGCCCAATTTTTTTTCACCAACCAAATTCAATCTCTGCACCTCAGTCATAGTATTCAACCACATAACCACTACACCACACCATGCTTCAGGTATATATATATATATGTAATATATTGTATATATTATTAAAAAATGTGGCAGTAGCATAAAAACCATTGCAACATGGCTTCCTGCTCTATTTTTTTGTCAAAATTTTTTTCTCCCACACAAGGGTGGAAGACCTATAGCCACAATATAGAAAAACATGTATAAATACATGAAACAAATTTTCTATAGCCCCGATTTTCAAAACCGTGGCTACAGGCAACATAACCATGGCTATATGTGTGGGATATAACCATGGTTTTGAAAATCATGGCTATAGCCCATAGAAAAATGGCCTATAACCATAGTTTTTGAAAACCATGGGTATAAGTCCATGGAATAGCCCAATTTTCTACTTGTGATACCTAAAAAATATAATATACTTGAGAGTATTTTGGTGGAATCTTCAAGAGGTAGAATATGCTCTTGATACGATCAAGAGTTTTCAAGGGACCGATATACCTCTAGATCAATTTCCCTTCCTTACAAAATCTCATAACCCTTTTCCATGAAAAACGTATCAGGAAAAACTTGTCACTAACTTAAAATTCTAGATCACACTAGTGATTATTAGTAAAAATATTCTTGAAAATCTGAGCATCCACAATATATTTCTAAATAGATCTAAACTTCTCTAAAATTTATTTTGTTATATCATGTCCCAATATCTTTATTTCTATGACTTCATTCATGAACCTTGGATCTCTACATTTATATCCATATAAGTCTTTATAAGGATCCATATGAATTCTTTTGTCAAGGTTATTGTTGTAATAAAACTCAACTGGATGAAGGTGTTGATCCCAAAATCATTTGAAATCCAAAGTATAAGATCTAAACATATCCTATTGGGTTGGAATTTTTCTTTCAAACTGACCATATGTTTAAGGATGATACACAATGATGAAACTAAAATCCATATAAATATCTTGAGAAATACTTCTTTAGAACTATGAAGTAAACATTAGATCACAATTAGATACAATGGAATGTGGTACTCTATGAAACCTTACCAATTTCTTATTGTATATCCTGAAAATATTATCCAAATAGAAGTCTTATATAAGAGTGATGAAGTGTACTGACTTATTAAGACAATATACTATAACCCATATAGAATTATTACCATTATAGGTGTTGGGGACACAAAAAAAAATCCATGTTGATTTTTTTAATTTCCATTCAGGTATGGGTAATGGATGCAACACCCCCTTATACTATGGTCCTTCAGCCTTAACTTTTTGACATACCAAGCACCAAGATAATAAAAATATGATATCTCTCTTCTTTTTATCCCAAAAAATTATTATTTAAAATATATATACATCTTCAAACTCATAATATGAGTATAGAATAATGGACTACGAGCTTCCTCTAACAACTCCTTATTCATGTATGGTGGATGGAAGACATTTATGGTTCCCAAACCTTATAATTATAACATGATCATGGTTATACTCAGGAACATTTGTAACCTTATTTTTTATCTCTACATCCTCCTTCTACATCCTTCTTATATTCATATTTAATCTTCACAAGGATAGATGGTGGAACATTCAACTATGTAAGATAAGATTTTTCCCATTCTTTTAGGATTTCTAGATCCATCCTTTGAAATTCCTGAAATATTGGATCTTTTGTTATCCAAATCATGGATATTCTTGCATGAGCCATTTAACTCAATGAATCATCCACATTCTTCTCTTTCTATGGTTGGTAATGCATTGAAAAGTCATAATCATTAATTATCTATTACCACATTCCTTGTGACGTATTCAACTACTTCAGTGTGAATATACACTTTAATATTTTTTATTGGTATATATATCACACTATTATATGTAAAGATAATTTCAACATATTTAATGAAAAAATTATCACATCTATCTCCAAATCCTGAGATGGATAATTTTTCTCATGAATCTTTAATTTTCAGGTGACATAAACTATAACCATGACATTCTTCATAAGAATGCATTCCAATAACTTCGGGGATGAATCAAAATAGATTATAAACACTTCTACACTCTGGTTTAATGTATGAATATGTTCACCAACTAACATTTTCTGTAGTTCCTTCAAATTTACCTCACATTCATCTGTATTTAGGATCTCTACTCCCTTTAGAGTTAACACAGTTAGAGGATTAGATATATGTGAGAAATTATCCACAAAAATTTGATAATATGAAAACAAACGAAGAAATCTATAGATCTAAAACACCAAGGTTGATCTAAGATAACATTAAATAGAATTCATCATTGATGATTCTACTGATATACCCTTTCTTGAGATTATAAATCCCAAAATGACACTTTTTGATTCAAAATTTACACTCTGAAATTCTTTTATGAACTTTTTCCTTTATTTGTATCTTCATCATAATTATCATGTGATATTCATGATCTTATTGTAACTTTGAGTAGATAATAATATCTCATATAACGACCACTACAAAATGATCAAGGTATTCTATAAAGACTCTATTAATTAAATCAATAAATATAGTAGGGGAATAAGTAACACTGAAATGAATCACAATTTATTCATAGTGTATATAAATTTTATAGAATGTTGTCTTAGGTATAACATCCTTCTAGAACCACAAATGATGATATCCAAAATTAATTCTAATCATGGACAAGTATTGAGCTCTATGTAGCTAATCTAGTAGGTCATAAATATGGAGGCAAGGACACTTGTTTTTAATTTTGAACGTGTTCAAATCCTAATAATAAATGTAGAGTCATATAAATTCATATTTATTTTTATAATATAGTACCAACACACCCCAAGGTGACACAATTTTATAAACTAATCCATTATCATGGTTTTACTGGATTTTATTCCTCAATCCCTGTAACTCAATCGGGCTATTCTATAGGGTGAATTTTAAATTAGTATATCACAAGTTATGAGTTCAACTGAGAAATAAAATTCATTTTTTTGTGAAAGACTAGGATTTTATCTATAAATACATCATTAAATTCCCAAAAAATAGCTATTTCATAGATTTTATATTTCTCCTCAACCATATGATATAAACACCGATTTTGAATGGGAATTAAGACCGATATAATGGATGAGATCACTATCTAATATTCATACTTATCGTCATATTTATAGATGATCATAGTTTGGTCAATAATATCATATGGGACTTCCATTATTCCAATATTTATGTGGGATTTATGTAGAGAAATACAATAAGTGCCAAAGATAATATCAAATTCAACAAGAGGAAGAATGGAAATATTTTCAAGAAGCACATTCCCCCCAAATTCAAACATAGATGAATCATATACTTGAGATACAATCATAAAACCATTAGATGGTTTAACTAATAATTATACATCTAATATTTTGGGTGTAATCTTCATACACATATAAAATTATTCATATGAGAAAAAATTTATAGATCCCTAGTAAAATAAGACATTGAAAACTCTTTCGTAGATGGTAAGTGTAAATTCCATAACGTTATTATCACATCCCTCGTCAGAAACCATTACTGCATGATATTTTCCCTTTTACATTGGATAAATAAGTCACTGATGTGGATTATCATCATTAACATTCAAATTTTGGAAATGGATAGCATAGTTCCCATACTACTTTCTTTCAAAACACTGGAATATGAGTGGTTCTTCTATTTTACTTTCTTTCTAATAGAATCATTAACTAACTACTTCCCATCACTTTGAAAATCAGTTTCATGATGACTTCCCTTAAACACTTGAAAAATTTACTAGTCCTGTTAAGACCATTTACTATATGATTATTCCCACACATTTAACATAAATGAAAACTAATCATCTTCTCTCCATGGTTTCTAGATTTTGGTTCATTCTCTTGTCAATCCCCTGATAATGATATGTAAGTCCAACCTCAATTAGCACCTTGATATCACATCTAAAACCATATTCAAAGACAATAACGTCTTTTATGAAAAAATTCATTTTGAAACTTTGTTTTAAGTCAAAAATGAATTGATCTACCTTACCTTTAGGATGGATGATAATACTAGAAATGTACAACACAGGTCTTGTAAAAATTTCCATATAGGTACCAACAGATTCATTATCCTTTTTCTATAACTCAAGGACTCGTTCTCCATAATTTTACAAAGAATACAAGGAAATTACTTATTAAAAAATATATTCATGAACACATCCTAATCCATGGAGTCAATTTCATCATATCAGCTTATATTTTTGATAATATCCCACCACTGATCAAGTTAAACTTCCAATAGATAAACAACCAAAATGAATTATTCATACTCAGAACACTAGGGAATATAACATATCTACCCAAAGGTTCTAATTCCTTTCTCAATAGATAGTGGATCAATGGATCCACTGAATGAAGGTGGAATTTTCATTATAAAGGATTCAACATAATGTTGTTCCCACCTTTGTTTGTTTGGTAGTCCAATATGATTCATAGTTTTAGAGTTTTGTGTTAGCATAATAATGATATTTTTAATTCTAGATTCCATAATTTTTGGATGCTAAGGAGGAAAATCTGTTCATTTCTTGTTACACGTAGAATTAACATGGTTTTTTTGGGTTTTAACTACTAATAAAACCAAAAACCATAGTGTAAAAAATAATGATCATAGTGGGGAACAAAATAATCATATCAAATTACTTATGGGATGTCAAAATAATGACACCTTATTCTTTAATATATGAAGCAATAGGTTTATACAAGGTCATTCATAGTCATATTCTATTTAAATTAATCATGATGGTTCATAAAGGCTTTGTGAATTTCCAAAGAGTATCCCCCTAGAGTGTCATACTAGGTTTACAGTAAGGCCTGTTGTCATATAATAGGTGATGACCAAGTCTATCTAAATGCACCAATATTAGAGTTATTACCCCTAGGTACCTCTTTACCAGAACTAAATCCACTCATAGTATCCATAAAGGGATGAAATTTCTTTGAATCCACTAGCTCTTCCCTTTACTGAAATTCTAGGATATTTTTTTATACATTGAATTTTACTTAGTGTTATAATTAGGATTATCCTTAGGGATATAAATAAGGTCTTATCCTCCCATTTTTCTAAAAGTTTAACTAAACCTATCCTTTGATACCAACTATAGTAACCCAGGCTTACCACACATTGATATTTCAACATTTTTTATAAATATTCATTACATTACCAAACACATGCCTAAGGACAACATTAGTTTACTGCATTTGGAAACTTATAAACATAACAATGGTTCAAAAGTGAGCTGCATCATCTCCCACTATGTTCATAGTGACTATAAACCTTTTTATACATATCATAAATTATATATTTCTCCATAACATGGGTACAGTATACATAAGAAACAATGATCCTAGATTCCCAGTAAGGGTAAACAAGGGATATAAATAAGTATAACATGAACACAAGGGTATATAACATGAGTATAACATTTGAAAACTATAACCTGCATATCAAAGATCGTAAAATTGAGTCATGGAATAAATATTATATGTTCATAAGACCTGAATCAAAAGGAAATAAAATAACACGAGTAATGATTGCATAACATTGGATTAAGACATGGAATTTGTGGCATAAAAATCAGTTTATAACTTTGTGAACATGTGTAAATAGAAAACGGTTCACTAATTAAGTTAAGAACATAAAATTAGGCCCTTACATAACTTATGTATATGGAACCAGGACCATGCATGGAAATATGGACTTGAAGAATAGTTCTATGCATACTATTATAAGCATCTAATTTGGTTTACTCATAACAATGTGAATATGAAATCATTTTAATACATAAAATTATGGACATGAAATGTTGGTCTATACGTAATATCATAGTAGTCATGGTTTTCTTCCAAGACTATCATTGTGGACACAGTCCCTAGCTAAACTGGGTTAAATCTCCTTTATAATACTATCTATCTCATGAGAAATAAATATTTACCGAATCCAATGGAGTGAGATATTGGTCCCACCCATATTTTATTATAATTTAACCAACCGCCTTTTCTATAATGTAACCAATATCAAAGAAGTAAAATCATACATATGTGTTATAAGGGAGCTCAAAAACATTCATCATATCTTAAACCATGAAATAAAAAGGGCTTCATAAAAATTTCAATATACAATAACCTATGAAAAATAGACAGGTTTCAAAATCATTTCATAATTTTATAATATTATAACAAATAAAAATAAGTGTGTTTCATAAGAGTTATATAATGGTATAACCTGTGGAAGAAAATCATATTCTTAAATATCTTTTCATCATAAACATAAACTATTAAAAGATAGAATAATAATGGTATCCTTGATTAATATCCCTAATAATGGATAAATTATATCAAATTATTTTATCTTAGTAGGAAAGTTATTTTTAAATATAAATCACGTGAAACATTTCTTAAGGAATATAACTTTTCTTTGAAAGTCACATTTTAAAATATAAAATATTTCGGAAATCTATTTCTTTAAAAATATACTAGAAATATTATAAAGGAATATTTAAAAATAATTTAAGAAATTTTTTTTAAGAAAAATGCCCTTTCTTTTTTGAAAAAAAATCTTTTAAATAATTTTTAAATAATTTTTAGGAAAACAAAATTTGGAAGAAAATGAGTTTTTGACAAAAAAGACAATTTTTTTGAACTCTTGAGTTGATAAATAGAAAAAAATGAAATGGGTCTTGTAGTCTCATTAAATAAATAGATGATAATGAAATTCATGAGTTTTATGAGAGATAGATCATAATAATTTATCATTTGAAGCATGATCATAAACAATCCCTAAAAAGGATAATATGGTAAAATAAAACTCTTAACACTTTTTTCACAATGAATCCTAATCCCCAAGAAAGACTAACATTAAATGAAACATATAAAATAATTAAAATAAATAGATTCTTGGTATATCATTTACAAGGGTCAATACATACACACACCATAAATTTAGCTATGCATATAACATAACATACGTATCAAAGAAGGAAAATTGAATCAAATATCCCTTACCGCTTCGGTTACTTTGAAACCCTAAACCTAATGAAGGAGGTGTTATAAAATTAAAATGTAATTTAAATAAATTTTAATTATATCAATCATAAAATAAATTCACGGTATGTATATACACCACATAAAATAAATAGGTGGTGAACATGGAATATGTCTCATGGAAGTAATAAGTGAGATGAAAATCTGTTACAGTAAGTCTCAACTTCCACTACATATGTTAGAAACTCCTGGATAATAAATATAAGTTTATTATACATTATTTAATAAATATAATTAAATATATCCTACCATAAATTATTTAATTAAGTCCTTTTATTACCCTTTTATTAACAATTCCATGTCAAAGTTGCGTTTTGGGTAGTAACCGCTTTGTTTTTCGTATATGTTTTGATTTGTTATTTTTGGTACTCTTACGTTGATCCTGGTTGAATAATATCCAGAATTTGAACCATGATATAAATATCATATATATATTCAGTATAGTTTTATTTACATTAATCCATAAAATTTGGTGATATAAAATTAAATACATAGTTCATGGATATGATAGGTTGACGTATGCATGAATATTGTTTCAGTTTTCTAGTTGGATTGAACTAAAGAAAGGTAAATGAAATATTATAATTGTATAAATTTTTTATTCCATTTATATCAAAATTTTTAATTAAACTCATCCATAATACCTTCCATGTAAAGTGTGAGTGAATCACATCACTTCGCGAGGCACTAGTCCTCCGTATAGACAAGAAACATTATCATATTCCCAAAAAATGGAAATAATTAAGATATGTTTGATATAATAATTACATAATCATAATAATATAATGAATATCATATAGAAACAATAAATTCATAATTATTTATAACCATGAGAGGTGGTAATGGAAAAAACAAATGACATCAGTTCGCTAGGTGGTAGTCTTCCGTACACACGAACAATGATTTCATAACCCACCTTATTGAAGTGGAGATGGATATATGTAATTATTTTACATAAAATAATATAATTATATATAATATAATGAGGATATTATATCATCATGGTATAAAAATAATTGAAGTAGGTGGAGGAAGAAATAAAAAAAATGTTAAATGATGAATGTTACCTCTTCTCCAGGTATCCTCATGAGGTTTTCACCAAATGGCTTCCTAGGATGGATTTCTTCCAAAACAATATTATTTTTTGAAGGGAGTAAATTTGGTATGATATTTTGGTAGGTAATTTCTGAAACAAAATGTTTTGAAAGTGTGAAAAAGAGATGATAGGGGACTCCTTTTATAAGTGGGAGAGAGGACACACTTGGAATTTTTGAAAAGAATTGAGTGCTCCCATGGTTTGTGTATGTAACAAGGTTCAAAAAATGGAAAATTATCCAAAATAAGAGTTTTTTTGGAAAACTATTTACATAAAATATTTACAATATATTTTTATAGGTCATTTGTACTCATATCATGTTTTTTTACCCCCTAGAAAAATCATTTTACCTTAACCATTGCAATTCATTATTAATGCATTCACTATTAATTTTGGTAAAAAAGTAATTTAAAATATTATATAATAAAATTTATTTTAGTAAAAAATATGAAATAAAATTTTTCAAATTTAAATAAAAAAATTGAATAATTTAATTTAAAATTAATCCCACAGATGTGATGAGAAAACAAGTATTTAATGAGAAAATGTTCAAAAGTTTAACAGTTTTTATATTAAATTCAATATGTAATTGATTAAAATGGACTAAATTGGATTAATGGATGTATAATTTAACTAATTTAACTTTAAAATAAATTATTACATTATTTAACATTATAAATAAATTAAATGAAAATTTAGTTTCAATTAAAATTCCATATTTTCCAGTATTCATCAAAAAACTAAACGTTTTCAGAAAATTTAAAAATTCACCATAATAAATAAAAATTATGAAGATTTCAAAAAATTAATTTTATTTTATCAATTTAATTTTCTATAATTAATAATAATTAATTTTGTTACTTTTCACAAAACAAATAAAATGCATTTATTTGAGAAAATAGTATTTTTGAAAGAAATAAAGACTTCCCAAAATTAAGTACCATTTTATCAATATGTTTTCTTTATATACAAACACTATGAATAATATTTTAAAAGTTTTTGTTAATATTAATAATTATATGTTTAATAGATATGTTATAATGATCACGTTTGAATTACTCTATTGATAATATATCATAGTTTTGTTAAAACCCAGTATCGTGTGTAATGAAAGCTAAGGTAGTATCACGTGAAGTGAAAGATCAATGTGGTGTTGTGTGAAACACAAATTTACATTTGGTGTTTTTAAATGAAATATTATCTTCCTATTTTTTGTAACTCAATCTATCAAAGAAATTTAATTTATTTGAAAAATAATAATTCACAAAAACTCAGGGAGTTAACAGATCATTACAATTTTATGAGTTTGAGATACGGAACGTTGTAGTTAAAGAGACCAAAATTAATAAATTATTTTCATTTAAATATACCTATTTTTTATTTAATATTCTATCAATTGTTTTTTCATGTATTCATAATTATTATTTGGAAGAAATAGAAAAAATATGGTAATTTTCCAGAATTGAAATTTACTCTAAGAGTGTCCAAAGAAAGAGATAAAAGTAACGATGAAAAAAGAAAACACAATAAGAGTATTTCTAATAATAATGTTCATTACATAGATGACAAATGTTATTAATATATAAATAAAGAACACATTAAGAAAAATATCAAAAAGATGATGAATGAGATGGAAGAAAAAAATTTCAAATGAAAGAAAAAAATAGATATGAAATCATCCAAGAGTTTTAGTAAGTATGGTTCCTCATCATAACATAAGAGGGAATATGTAAATATGTTCTAAATGGTCAACATTGACCAAGTTAGTTATTATAATTATGAATTTTCTACTTATAATATTTGTTTTGAAGAGTCATAATAGGTATGTAATATAATTCATGATTTGGTTAACACATTACTAGTATGTATAAGAAATTGAAGGAGAATTTGAAAATTTTGATTGATAATGAGAATATGACTCTGAAAGTTATAATTATACGATTTTTTTCTATAAGAAAAACATCAAAATATTCTGAAGTAGATACATATATGTATAAAATTGAAATATTGAATGAGTTTTGACAATATTTAGAAATAGAAGATAAAAATAGATAAAAAAGGTATTTTTAAAGAATAACTAAGATAAAGAATGTTATAGGTTATAGTGATAAATTTTTTAAAATGAATAGAAACATATTTTTCATGATAAAAACTTTTAGTTTATCTAATGTCACTAATTTTAGTTATGCACTATGAAGACATTATTCTAAAGATTGATCACTTAAGTATCCCCAATTATGTCACAACAAATATATTATTTTCATATCTTAATCAGATAAATTTATTTATTGTTAAATATATAAATTTGTATTGGAATATAAGGTCTCAATAATCAATCCATTTAGACCAAAAATTATTTGGGTATTAAAATATTAATTTCTTTTATTATTTCAAGATAAAGGACTTGGATTTATCTTGTTTGAAAATTATAATGTGGAAAATGGTTAATAATGTCACATGGAAAGAGATCAATTAATCATAAAAAAATTATAAATTTGATTAAGGAAATATTATAATTAGAGACAATTCTAAATTACTTATCATTATGTTCAGTGAGGTTGTATTTATAGATTCTATTTTTATTAGTATGGTTATTTTTATTGATAGTTGGAAACCTAATTTAATTAGTATTATCAATTATATAATGATGAATTATCTATTGAAATAAAAAATGATAAAATCTTGTTTTTAAACATGATTTACCCCTTGATGTTGTTTATAGAAAGAATAATGTTCATAGTATTAATCAGGAAGTGATATTATGGATAATTGTTTTTGATAATGCACATTCATATTTTAATTTTTAGAATAGTAGGTTGGCTCATTGGAATACAAGATTTCCATCAATGTTAGTTATGAATAAAAGAATTCTATAGATGCATAAATTAAAGGTGGAAATTGTTTAGATTTTTTATCCTTCTATGTAATGGAAGTAACAAAATTAATATTCTAGGTTAATCTATGAAGCGATTACAAACATACAATGATTTATTATACACCTAGACTTATTTGATCTTAATCATGTTTTAATTATTACAGGAAAGAGATATGATTTTTTTTATTTTGGAGAATTATAGAAGGTTTTCATTTGAATATAACTTGGAACATAATATTGAGACCTATTAAAAATAATTAACCTACTATAATTTATTTCCAAATTATAATGAGTAAATTGTTTTTAATATAATAAGGATATTAGTAGAGCATTACAAGATCAATATTTTTGTATGTTCTATAAAGTCAATGGGTATTCACATAATTTATCTTATATAAGGACTACATGGAAGAGTGGTGTATTTAAGTTGAGGAACCTGACTATCAAAGAGTTATACATGACTATACTAAGTGCGTAAAAGTTTCCTTTATACTTCTAATTAGAATATATTAATTAAACAAATATATAATCAATAAAACATCAATAAATACAGTTCATAAGAAGTTTTCATATGAACTATGGAATGAATTAATGCCTATGGTTGGAAATTTTTGTGTTTACATTTACGGTCATTATACTAAGCACTAAATACAGATTCATAAGTAAGATGTAAAGTATGAAGAATGAATATTCATTGGGTTAATTTACCCATAATAAATCCAATATAATTTATAATAAAAGGACAATGGTTGTTGAATAATCTATGTATGTTAATATTAATGAGAAAGATTAATTGGTTAAGTCTATTATATCTAAATAGTTTGATTAATATTTTGGTGAACTCTATCATAATGAAACTAAACCTGTTGGTGGGTAAATTAAAGCATAATATACATCAATTGAGGGAAATCCAAGTACTATTTAATAAAATTTATAGAAGATTCACATTGGAAACTACATAAATAATGTAATTAGAGGTTTTGGTTCTCAAAATCAACCTACAAACATAGTAATAAAATTATGAGAACAATATTCTTTTATACTGAGTACCATACTTAATGAGGTGTCTGAAGTATTAAGAGACCCATGTTAGGTGTTAGAAATGCAATAGATGACACAATAGTTCTCAAGTAATAATGTATTTTAGCTATTATATTTTTAATATTATCATCCAGACTTTGGAACCAAGTAGATATTCAAAAAACAACGTTAGAAAAATTTGGATAGATCATGAGATACAAGGTATGGATGGTTTCTCAATGATACAAACAAAATAAAACAAAATTAAATATGGACATACATTTTGACCATTAACTTGATTATAAGTAATAATAATACTTTTATCCTACTAAAATCATATTGTATTGGAAATATAAAATTGGATATAAATATTCAATTCATTAATGGTTTTATTTTAAATAATGTTTTTATAAAAAAACCACCTAGATTTGGCCAGGAGTAAAGTCCTTACATTGTATTCAAGATTAAAAATTATTTGGATGTACTAAATAAATTGAATTTGGTATTGTATTAAAGAATATATTTAATTATATTAAACAATCATCTAGTGAATGGTATATTGGACCCTATTTATTATTAATAAATATTTAATAGAAATTATAATAGTGTAGATATATTGGGATGATATTATATTTATATCATCAGATCACTCCCTTTATAGTGACTTTTAAAATTATATGGCCTCTGATTTTGATATGATACTCATGGTTCAACTCAAATTCTTTATATAACTTCACATATATCAAAGGGATAGCAATATATTTTTAAATTCTAGTAATTATTCAAATGAACTTGTTAAAAGATATGGATTGGACTCAAGGATGATCATGAGGACTCTAATGATTATTTGGTGTAAGTGGAATAAATCAATACATTTATGATAGTTATGAAAAATAAATATTGAGGGATGATTATATTTATTTTACATTTAACTGAAAGATGTGATATTTGATTTTTAGTGGATTCATGTGTAGAAGCATCCACATAGACCCAAGGGAAATATACATGATATATTTTAATAGGATTATTTTACATATTAATGGGACTGATATTGTTATATTTATCTACATTTGGAAAAAACTTTTGAGTTAATGATTTATATAGACATGGGTTTTAGAGAAGAAAATATAAAAAATAAATGTAAAAGTGGTATGTGTTAATACCCAGGAAGTGATTGATAGAAAAGTGTTTTAATAAGAAACAAATAACAGAATAATCAATAAAAGATTATGAGTATTTGGATAATAAATATTTCTAGGTAGAATATCATACGAATGATTTCATATCCTATGTGATAACTTATAAAAAATATCAATTTTAAATAATAATCTCCAAAAATCAATGGTCAAACCTACTGGAATGTTTGAAATATCATAGGAAGTAAACACTAATGTTAAATCCTTGAAGTATATGCCTAATAAGAATATGTATACCAAATTTGTCTTAAAATATCTAAATTTGTAA
Organism: Viscum album; assembly: GCA_963277665.1. NCBI lineage: Eukaryota > Viridiplantae > Streptophyta > Magnoliopsida > Santalales > Viscaceae > Viscum > Viscum album. The sequence goes on from OY728162.1 coordinate 1,526,976,597, forward strand.
AATATTGACTCCTAGGTGATTCTATTAATTAGAAAGAATCAGTATAATTTTTCTATATTTTATGTTTATAATTATAAAAACGGGTCTATTTCCACAAAACCCATACATGTACCTAATTTGGAATTTCTTCCATTAGTTTTTTAAGTTTTTTTCCAACACGGAGAATTTTTTCCATCAATTTTGTTCCATGAACATAAAATTAAACAACTCTCAAGAGAAAGATCAAAAAATCAAAAGTTTAGAACACATAATCTTAGAATTACAGAATAGGTGTAAAGAAGAAGAATAAGATGAAATAAGCAAAGAAGAAAATATCTTCAAAAGATTTGAAAATTAAATTGAAGAATAGAGTGAGGCATTACCTAAGAAAAAAACTTTTTAATTTGAAGAATATGATTCTGATGAAAAAAATATGCAAAATACCAACTCACTGAATAGAGAAAACATCATTGAATATCTTATTAATAAATTAAATGGAGTTGAGACGCATAATTCAAAAATTGAATTAAAATAGATTGAAGAAGAATTCCCACTTCTCTTTATGATTATTAAATCTGAGAAAAATTAATTTTTAGGATCTTTGTTAACATAATCACTCTGGTTAAAAAGAATATGAATAAATAGAACATAAATGTTGAAAAATCCTCACCCAATATTTCTAAATTTTTCAATAAAGAACCTAAACCTGAATGTGGGTAAACCTTGGAAGAGAATAGTACATTAGAAATCATTTAATTGCAAATTTTCGAACCTAAACTAAAAACCACTATTCCCTATTTAGAAACATGAATCCCATATATTGTTGAAATGATGTTGGATGATGTTGATGAGGGAATAATTTTTGAAGAGATATTAAATTATGAACTTTCACTACCTTATTTTCAGAGTAACAAGTTTTCTAAAATTCTATGTACTTAAATGGAAAACATTGTTAACCAATTGGGGGAAAATTTATTAAATATAAAATCAATGGAATTTGGATTTCTTGAAGCTAAAATGAACACTTCTACCCCTGAAATTGAACTAAAAAAATCAATAGATTTTTTTTGAAAATGAACTTTTTGAAGGTGATTCTGAAATAGAGATTTAACACATATTTGATGACTTAACCAGAATAAATTTTTCAGAAGAAGGTGATGATAAATTTAAGTTTTATGATAAGGAATTATTGGAAGAGATTTATAATATTTTCAAACCTAAAACATTGGATGAATTTTTTTTACTCTTCCCTATTTTTCACATCCTTCCTCAACTATGTTGGGTGTCAAATATCATCTAGATACTAAGAGTAGTATAGATGGGGAATTTAATTTTAGTTACATTGTTTTTTATTCTATTCAGGACACTACTATTTCCCCTCTTAAACCAATTAGTCTAAACTCATCCATTAACACCCTTGTATTTGATTTTTTTGATGTTTAAGTTGAGAGAAATAACTATGTGGATTACACCACACCTTTAGAAGCACCCATTTCACTTCTGTCCCATCATCAAAATTGAAACTTTTAAAAACTAGAATTTATACAGGAAGTAGAAAATACTAATTCCAAATTATAATTTGATATACTTGAGCCTGAAATATTCTTGATAGAGTTTTAGGAATTTTACTCTTTCGCACATAAATCTAAATATTATGAAAATATTAAAAAATGAATTTGGGTGATTAATAAACTTCTCAACAGGAAAAATCCCTCAAGTAGTTCCCTAAAGATAAAAGTTGTTTCTTAGATATATTTTCGGTTTATAAGGGATTCATGTTTTCCCTTTATTTTCTTAGGGCCCACAATTTTCTTTTATTTGGTAGACATTTTTTCCAAATGTATGTGGTGGTTCCTACTATGGAATCTATATCCACCTAGTGACTATGGTTAGTTTCTAGGAGAGTCCAGATGGGGACTTTAAAACTCGCGCTGCATGGGAGGAAACCCATTTTTTTCTTATATCAATAAAACAAAAAAGTGTGTACTTAAATAAAGTATAACATAAGACTTAAAACTTAGTGCTTCATGGGAGTCAACCCATGGTTCACGTTTTTTCTTTACTTTCCTTCTTGTTATGTTTTGAATAAGCTGTTTCTTTTTTGTATTTTGTTTTGTTTACCTTCACTAGATCTGTCTTGGTCTTCATACTCTGTGTTTTAGAGTATGATGTTGTTGGTATTAATAAAGGAGTGTAATTCTTATAATGGATCATATATAGATAGACCTTTTAGGGAAGTTATTTAAATTTTAATTCCTAATTTCATTTTTCTGCTCCTATTTACTTTAACAAAAATTCACTGATAAATCACCATTCCACTACTACTGGTGAGTCACCGATTCACTGATGCACTTGTGTCACCAACACTAGTGTTGGTGAGTTAGTGATGTTTGTTGTTGAAGGAATTTTTTTTACACATTCCTCTTTTCTGGAAATCATTTCTTCTTGTTCCATATGTTTTATATTCTACTACATGTTCTATTCTGCTGAAAATTGTTTTGTTTAGTTTTTATTGATGTAAAAATTTCTATTGTATGTGATTATGTGCTAGAAATTTTACAACTTTACTAGATTGATGCTGGATATTAAGCTTCATTATTTTTAAATCAATTCACTATGTGAACTTAAGTGGGGGGTGGGTGGGTGGGTATTACCCTTGACCTGTTTTTCTTTTTAAGGTGTCTATCATTAATTTTCTCCTTTATTGAAAATCTAATTCAAAACTAATTTGTTAAGATTTTTTACACCCTTTTCACTATGAAATTATTCATATTTCACATTATGCTTCTTGGAACTTAATTAAAAATTTATTCACTATCCTTAATGAAAATGGATGTGAACCTATTTTATTATAATATTTTTTGGCAAACAATATTCTTTTGAACTTTACTGAGACCCTTAAACATGGCATCAATTTACTGAAATGTAAATCTACTTTGATACTTAAAGGTTAAATTGTTGTCTTCTCCATCATGGAATTAAACATTGGGGAAAAAGTTTGGTGTTAAGTGTGGGGGAGGGGTCAATTCATATTGAGACAATCTGTTCCTTAATGGAAGCTCATCAAATCCCTCTGCTCTTTAAACATTGTGTTAAAGAAATTGTTTAAAAATTTTCAAAATTATTTCATAATTTTACTTTATTTAGGATTCACTTTGTACTTCAAATATATATTTCCTAAGGATAGTTACATAATGGTTTTTAAGAGTTTCCATGAATTTAAAATTTTTAAGGATAAATGATTGTTGAGTGATTTTAATATTGATTTTATGAAAATTTGGTTTAGAGACTTTATTTGAGAGTGATATATGATACTTGTTTGTGGAATTGAGATTATAACTCTTGTAACTAGAAAATTGAACTCTTTACTATAAGACTTAATTTAGTTTTAATCTTAAAAAATAATCATCTTAGTGATCCTATATACATGTTTTCATATGAATATTTTGAAACTAGATTAAAATGGGCACTTGGGAACCCACAATGAGCCTCTGAGACACTAGAAACTAGGTGTGTTTCTATTAATAAAATCCCTATGTACTATATTAAATAAGTGTTTATACATAGTGCTCATTATAAAATACATGGCTTGGGGAAAAATAAATTAAGTTTATAGTATCAAAAATAAGTTCATTGTGGTTAGGGGAATAATGAAAACTTGATGAATAAGGGGAAAATTGTTTTGTATAGAACCATTTAGGTTGTATCAATAAGGTGATTAAAAAAACCATTTAATTTTTGTTATTTTGGAACCTAGGTGAAATTCAAGGTTTAAGGTTCTTTTTGTTATGTTCTCGATTCCACTAATTTTTAACCTTTTATCACTCTTGAACTTAGATCTTGAGCTTGAATAGAATTACGTTAGTATCTTGTTTCATATATGAGGTCAAGTATCCTCAGAAGTATCTGATTCCTTACTCTCTTAATCACATAGTGATTATTTTAAGTTAGGATTGATTTCATTTAAAACATTCAATTTAAAAATCCCCACTTATAGTTTCTTGTCCTTTTCTTTTAAAGTGATTGACATGTTACATTTTGAGTTGATTAATAAAAACACACTTAAAGTTTTCAAAGTTAATAAAATATTGAATTGATTACGGAAAATCAATCCTTAAGTGGGAGAATTTGATGTGGCTCTAAAATCTGGTGATATTCCACATATTTTTATTTAGTTTTAAATAAATAAATTAATTAATATTTCACTTTTTGTTAAATAATTTTGATTTTTTATTTTTAAAATTAAATTTATTAATTAATAAGTTTACATAATTAATTATTTATTTTTAGCTTTTAAAATATTTTATTTAGTCTTACTAATTTTTCTAGTGTAATATTTATCTAAATAGTTTAGTTTTTTTAATCTTCCATACTTTTTAATAATTTTATTTCGTTTCATTAATCATTTTATAATTTTTTTGCATTTAATTTACATAGTCTTTAATTTAAACATTTCATATTTTAATTTTGAATAATTAAAATAACTTAACTTTGTTAATTATTTGAATCGAATTATTTTAAATTGATTTAATGATATTTCATATTTTATACCCTTTTTAATTAATTTATGAGCTCTTTTTATAATTAGTAATTTAATTATAATTTTTTATAAATTATTAAGTCTTTAATATAAGTTAAGTGTTTATGTTTTAATTTGATAAAATAATTTGTTAGTCAATTAATTTAATCAATTCATTTTTTACTATAAATTTTTATCTAGTAAATTAATTAATTAATTTATATTGTTAAATACTTAATTTCTTTAATGTTTTAATTCAATTAAGTTTGTTTCATGTTTGCATTTAAAAATTTAAGCCAATGAAACTTCCCTTTCCTACTATCAGTGACTAAATTAGTCACTGACATAATTCCCTTTCCACAAACTATTCAACATCATTAACTCCTATTATATTGTCTCACTGACGATATGTGTTTTCGATATCATTGTGCTTCCGATGAGTCAGTAGCTTATCACCTACCGATGCACCTAAACCTTCCCAACATGCCGATGTCCTCATCCAACCTTCTTCAACAACCTTCCATTAAAAAATCCATCGGTCTCACCAATACCTCAGTACTCACTGACAGCCTTGCAACACTAGATCCTCCCCTACCTTGCCTCAACCACCCTATAACCTACCGACACTACAAATCCGATGTTTCTCCTACATTACCCATTTTGAATCAATGTTTATTGGTTTCAACAAAACCATAGATCAAAAATCTAACACCACAAAATTATTAACTAGATTTGATAAATCCAAAAGATTAGAGCCAAAGCCCTTCTGCAACGCAGATCTGTGTTTTTTTCTCAATCCCGAGCACCCTGTTTCTAGATATGAAGTTGAGTCTAGATCCGCTAAGGAAGACCCATGACACCGAGCTGTATTGTGACACTGAAGGTAACATTTATTGATGATAAAAGTTGGATGAATCTTCCTTATCCATCTCTTATGCAATTAGATTTCACCACTGGAATAAGCAAGATGTTGAACTGCGAGGCCTCTGTTGTGATCTGGGTCTCCAAGGCCGAGTGGCACCGCTGTCGGGATACACCATGAGAGGAGATTGTCGATTACTTTAGGAGGATCCATCACCTCCATTTTCAGAAGAAACCATAAACCCCCTCCCCCTATGTTCCATGGAGAAGAAGGGGGAGGGGAAGAGAAAAATAAAAATTGAAAAAAAATAAAAAAATTAAAATAAAAAGTTAATTTATAGAATAAATTATATAAAATTATTAAATAAAAAACTTTAATAACAAAAAAAATTTAAATAATAATTAAAACTCATATAATATATAAATAAATAGTAAGGCTTTAACAAAAAAATTATTATAATATTGAAATTAAAATAGTTTAATTTTTTTAAATTAATGACTTTAATAATTTAATTTAAAAATAATAATAATAATCTAACTTTTAAAAATAATTAATTAACTTAATAAAATAATAACTTTTAATCTTTAATTAATAATATTAATTATAATATTTTATTAAGTTAATAAAATATTAACTTAAATATTGTTAATAAAATTTTTCATAATAGTTTTAAATAAGATTAAATAATTATAATAATTAATTAAAACATTTTAAATAAATTAATAATAACTAATTTTTATAAATTAATAATTTAATTCCCACTTTAATTTAATAATAATTAATTAGATAATTAAATATTTATGTTTTCAATGGTTAACTAATTCATTTTTTACACATCCAGATATGAGCAGATACTTGATTCATATCCAGATTCAAATCAACCACCAAGTTAGATTTAGTTATATGAGATATGATAATATGATGTGTGTTGTACGAAAAAATCACACATGTGCGGTGAATTCGTGAAAGATTTGCCGAAGTCAGTGGAAAAGGTTGGTGACTTGCAGTAGATGATAGAGGTTTAAAGTAATAGAGAAGCATCAAGATTTGGGGATCTCTCATTCACTTTTCATGACATTTTTTTGAGAGATGTGACTAGGAGACATACCACCGAATTATTGACTGAGGGAACTGGAGCTATAGGAGTAGAGCATCACAACATGATCAGCATTTTTCTAAAGGGAGGAAACTTCTTCCTCTAAATTTGACCTTTAAGATTTTAATTGTTCCTCATGAAATTTATATGATTTTAGGTTAATTTTTTTTTTTGGGGATTCTGAATTTATATTGGTTTTATTTTCCTCTTATTCATTTGAATTTCTTCTAACAATAATTAGATTCATCTTATGAGGTTGTCTCTGATTATTTAAGTCTTAATTGTTTTGGAAAATCATGCATATAATATAAATCCTTGATCTTTCAGCGATATTAGTCATGAAATCATTTCATAAAATATTAAATTCAAAACTTCTGAAACTTCTGGTGAGGTCATTTCAGATGATATTATTAAAATTCTTAGTTGTTTTTAGTTTTTTTGAACTGGATAACCTTAGGAACATAAATATATTATGTTATATCTTATGGAAAGGAAGGTTTAAAAAATTAATCTTTCTAAGGTTGCGAATTCATCTGGATTTTTTAGGGAAGAATTCATGTTTTTGACCGGTAGAATCTGAATTCTCTAGAAATTATTTAGTTTGATCATTTCTCATCACTCTTGTTCCCAATGCTTGTTCACCACCACTTTTCAATTTCCTTATATTATTTTTTCAGCATTCTATTTATTAAACAGTAAATCATCTTGGATTAAATTTTCAAAATAGTAAATAGAAAAAGGTATAAAAAAATCAACGTTTACCCATTCTTGAAAACATTGGGGTTAGTCTGTTTTGAAAAGCCTTAGAATACTCACCTGTCATCTTTGTGGTTCGATCCTGCACTTGTATACTCATGTAGGTTAATAAATTTAATTTTGAGGGATGTTACAACCTCCAACCCCTATCAGTTAACCCCTCTATTGTTTAAAAAAACATGAAAATTAATCTTATTAGTTTAATAATTATTGCAATATGATTTTTGTAAATACATGTCAACTAAGAAACCTTTTTTTATAGGAACCTATAGAGATTACAAGGAATTAATGAGGGAATAACTATTTTCCTTAGGAAAAGACTATAGATATTCATGATTAATTGATTTTCTAGAAATAAATCACGATTGAAAAAATGTTGTTGTTCAATCAAATCCTTAATAATGGTATTAATAAAATTAATTCCGATAGGGTGGTCTATTTATTACTACTAATATATATCATTTTTGTACTCTACAGGTGAACGATGAAGCCAAACAACATACTTTTTCAGACTATTCATAGATTGAATTTATTTATAGGTAATGTGAATTAATATCCAATAGAGGATTTTGATCTTCATATACAATATAAAACTTATTCATCAAGTTGTTTATTTCCATGTTACATGTTTTTGTTATTTCTTATTTTTGAATTTTTAATTTAATATTTTATTTTTTTGTAGAGAGGGAACTATAAAAAAAGTGTGGTGTTGGGTAAAATTATTTAAATGATTATTTTTTTTATATTTTATATTTTATATTTTATATTTTAATTTATTTTTATTGAGATTGATTTAATAATTTTTTTAAATTAAAATTAGTATATAACTTATGGAATCTAATTAATATGAATATATAAGACACGTATAATCAATAATTTCATTTTTATACCTAATTTTAATTTTATCATTCAGGAGAATTATTGGAAACTATTTAACATATAAAAATAAATATTTTCTAATGTTAAATTTACTAACCTAATTTTAATTTTATTTATTTTTTACATATGTTCAAAATTTCTTTTTACATTAGAAACAAAAGTCATTAAATGAGATAGAGAACTTGGTGTATTCCTTTCTCAAAAATATTATTGTTTTATACTTGTCTAAATATGGTTGAGCAATTAAATTTCATAATCACATTTTAAAACTTACTAAACCATTATATGATTTTACCTTAATTATAAGCCTTTGATATCATGAATAGTCTATTAGGATCCACATGACTAACTTATAATTCATTATTACATACTCTTTGGTAAATTTCATTACTATAATGAAAAAATTGAGGGGGGGGGATTATGGGATTATTTAGAGTTAGGATTGTTATTTTAAAATAATATTACATTATTATTAATTGGTAGATAAATATTAACATATTTATTAAAATGTTATATTCCCACATTTTATTTAGTAAAATATATTAGAAAAAAATTATATTTAATAACTAAATTGAGGGAATCAATTATTTTAATGATTTTATGTGATAATTTCAATGTGAAGATTTGGAATGGTCTTTTACTGGTGGTATACTAAAATATTATTGAAGGAGATATAGTTTTAGAAGTTCTAAATTATAAATCATACATAATAGATTATGAGTTGACCACTTAATTTATTCCTATGGTTTTAATGACTTTCTACTAGCTAATAACTACTTAAAAACCCATGACAAGTATATTTTACCTAGAATTTAGTATTTTTAAAAATTTAGTGTAGGAAATAGGAATGTTTTTGGATGATAGAAATCATGCATGATCTTAAAAACGAATACAAATTTATACTTTATCCTGAATGAATAGATATTTAATTTCATGTAGGTATGTCAAAATATTAAATTAGTATAAATATTATATTATATGAATTCTAATGGAAAATGAATTAGGTAATTTGGACACATTTATGAGACTTGATGAGTTTATAGAGGAGAATAATTGTGATCCTTTTCCATTTGGAACATGTATATTTTTTACTTGGCTTTGGTAAATTATTTTTCTCATGAAAAAAGTATTTTTCACGGGAATTAATAAAAGTAAATTACTACATATTATTATCATGTACTTCATTGTTTATAATGAAAATAATTCCATAATATTTGACATTTACTTTATTTTTAATAGATTGGTTAATTTGAAATTTATTTATAAACATGGATGATATAGATATTTTACTAAATGAATATTTTTTTAATTGTATGAAAAATATATGAGACATTCTCCCTTTTATGATCTTAATAAATTTTATTTATGAGAAATTACTTATGTGATAAGAAACATTAATTGGATAATTCTGAATTGGTAAATACACTAGATGTGTATAAATTGATTTTGAGTTGTTTAATATTTTAGTGAATAAGTAATGTACCCATGTATGAGTGGAATATAATATTTATTACCTATGAAAAAGAAATAAAAATATTAAAAGGCTTTGTAAAATTGATCAAGGAAATCCAAATCCCATATAAGAATAGTGATTCATGTATGATTGAAATGTTAAATACAAAGGGGATATATGATGGAACGTAAAACCAATGAAATATCATTGTGTTTTATCATGTATATTCAATCTTATGGTGAAGTAATAATCCTAAATAAAATAAAAATCACTAATTAAAATTTATTTTCATGTGGAAGACATAAAAAATTCAAGGGAAATTATTTTATTTATATTCCATTGTCATAATTAATCAGAAATTATAGTGATGATCATGATGGGTTTAAGTTGAAAAAGACATGTTGATATAGATTTGTCTTGATTCCAATAAAAGATAATCTAAGGAGTGTGTGACCAAAGTTGTTTTATGGTGATATCTAGTTATATAGAATGCTTGATTCCATGTTAAGTATTATTGAGTGAAGATTAATAATATTTTAGGAACATTATTTTGTAAGTTTTAGAAGAACAATGAGACCTAAGAGGTATGGTATTTTTAGAGATTTAATATAATTTGACGTAAAGGAGGAGGAATTTCTCAATTATCCCTAGAAATAGAAGACTAAAATCTTTATAATTTATTTTATGAAGTGAATTCAATTTATTATCTAGTGCCTTTGTAGTTTGAAGTTTGTATCTCAATTTTATGAAATTTTTATTATTTTTGAATGAAAGTAGTGATTGAATCCTTATTATTATTTTATTTAATTTATTATTGTGTTGTAAAATAAATTTAAACCAATTATTTAATAAGATTATATATTTTGGAATGAAAAGGTTATTAGGTGAAGTGATATCTAATCAATCTTATTTGAGTGCAAATAATATTTAATTTTATAGTTCAAATAGTTCTTCTCTCAATTAAGAGTTATTAATTAATAAATATATTTTATATTAGAATGAGATAATTATAATTTTCTAGTTAACCAATATTCTCACGTAAAAAAGTGTGTCAAACTGTGTTATTATGGGTTTTGAAATCCAGATTGAATTTGATTTTTTAGATTTTTAGTTGAATTTATACTGTTGAAGGCTCGACATAAAATTTAAGGTGAGGGCCATTCCATGGTGAGTATTAGGTTAATGAACCACTCCATATCTTGGGAGGTACCACATAATGAAGGTAGTAGGTCACATCGTGAAAAGAGAGTCCCAAAATGTGATAGATTATTTTGTTTAATTTTAAGGGAAAAACCATATGTATGGGGGCCATGCGGGCATCATGTGTGGAATTCCATAATGACCCTTACATGTTGGTTTTTAGAAAAATTAAAAATAAAACACATGGTTTTCACACCATGGTTATGTAAATCAATATATGAGCATACATATGAGAAATTCCATATGTATTATTTCTAAAACACTATGTATTTCCTTTGTAAGATTTTGCAAGGAATAATGGTCATGCCATGAAGAGGTCATAATGAGTGGGGTTGTGTAATGAGGCTGAAGACCATGTTATGGATCTTGATCATTGAAGTATGTTATTCTATGAAGGTAGAATGATATTCCAAGAGGGGTTGGTCCATGTGATATGAATTCTTCCTAGGAGATTCATGGAATACCATGGCTTGAGGGGCCATGCTGTGAGAAGTGATTAACTGAGGGTTTCATGTTGTGAAGTTTAGGGTCACACTATGAAAGGGAACATCTCAATAAAATTGGGGAAGAAAAATTATTTCAATTAAATTACATTTTGAATTTTATAGGGAAATAGAATATAAGGCGAACCATTTAGAACAAATCCCCCTTCCTCTTATTGAGACCCCATGGAGAGAGGATATTGGATGAGTTTCCATTGTGAATTTGGGGTGAATTTTTTCATCTATATCCATTTTTTCATCTTCAATACCATTACCAATTAATTAGTGTCTCTAGTTTGAGTTTTAATGATCATTCCATAGAATCATGACTGAATTGGGATGCTACAATTAACATTTTTCTTCGATTGGATATAAGATGTCCTCAAATGATGATTAGGGTTGGTGTTTTATGGTATTGATGGTGCATAGTTTTATAATGAGATTTGTGGTTATTATACCTCTTTGGTTTAAATTAAATAACTAAATAAAATTTTGTACAATTAATTATTTTAATTTTATGACTTTAGATACGGTATGTAGTGTGGGTATACTCATAGATGAGGTATGGAATGTATTGGTTGGGGATGAATAGAGATTAGTGAGGATGGTAAATTTTTTGTTCGAGGTAATTGGTCTATATAATACTAAACCATGGTCTTTTTTATGCATGATTGTGAAAGAGTAAAGGAAAATATTTTCTTGTGTAAAAGGGACAGGCATAGAGAGTACCATACATTAAGGGATTGGATGGGTTTGGAACTCCTAGGGATGTAGTTTGTTATCCATTTAATGATGAGTATTTTGTGATATCTTAGAATGTATGTCACCAATGGGCTGAGGATTTTGGTTGAATTTATAAGATAACCTATATATATTTTGAAATTTGGGATGAGTTTTTGGTATCCTAGGATGAATTCCTTAAGCTAATTGGTAGGAATGAGAGGCTTAGTATATGGAGGTAATAGATGATGTGTATATACATCTAAATAAGGATTAATATCTCTCTCTTAAGGGTGTATTGGAGACATGGAATTTATAGTGATTGGGATATGTCCTCCAAAGATTGATATGTTGAGATATAAAGCTTTCCTAATGGATTTTGAGATAATGATCAATCTTATGGGAGAGTTTATATTGAACCAAACATGGGTCAATAGAATTTTTACAATTAATAGGTGTAGGGTTTTCATGGGGATGAGTGAGAATTTTAATTGGAAAGTACTTTGTTAATTCAACCAGGTTATGGGAAAGGTACACGAAGAGGATTTGGACTAGGCTATTGTGGACTAGATCAGGTAGGGTCTGTGAGCTAATGAGTCACTATAAGGTTAAAAATATTTATTAGTATCAATGAGTAGAGACTAGTTTAAGTTTATAAAACTAATTTTATTCCCTAATAGGTAATATAAAAATCTAAAATATCATTCCATATAGTGATTGTGTGAATGATATGTCCTTATAATGTTTATCATATAGGTATAGACTATGGGATGTGTATTGAGACACTTGGATAGGTTTCAAGTGACTATCACCTAGGTGGTGAGTTTATGATAATATTGGATAGTATTTGTGACGTATTTATCATTATATATATGTGCGTAGTTTTTTGTAATATGGATACTGAGACTAGATAGTTAGATTTACCTTTAGGGAGAAGGTAGTGGTTGTACTAGGACTTGAGTGAGAATGTGGGGTAAGTAACCTTCCTCAATTGAGAAGGTAATGGTCAATATATTAATGTATGTAATTAACTTGAGTGAGAAATTTTTCATTAGAACCTACCTTGAATGAGAAGGTAGCATTTGGGATGTAATATGTGATGTGGTATAATATCATGAGGAATAGAATCACCTTGATTGAGAAGGTGTATGAAGAACCACCTTAAGTGAGAGTGGATGGGTCTAGGATATTATGTGTTATGAGATATCAAGGAATTTCCTCACATTAAGTGATAAGGTATAGGTGGTACTACCTTCCATTAGAAAGGATGGGTCAATAATGTGTTTTGGTATGAGATCCCAAAGCATAGACTCACCTTGAGTGTAATGGCGCAAGAAAGACTACCATTAGTTAAAATGGTCGGGTCTAGTATGTGATGTGATATGACATATCTATGTATGAGATTACCTCGATAAAGAAGGTGTTTTTAGGACATTCCTTTAGTGAAAGAGTTTCACAAAGACCATATTGACATAGAAGGTTTGGTCCATGTAGTGGTTTTGTATATGAACCATCCTTGGTGAGTAGAGAGTTGTCAATGCAATTTATCACGGGACATGGATTTGGGATCACCTTAAATTATAATGTACTCATAGAGAAAAATGAGCGAGAGGGTATATGTCCATGACATAGTAATGGGACCCTACCTTGAGGAAGAAGATAGAGGTTGAGACATGGTATGGGGTGGTCGAGGTTTGGTATGAAAAAACTGTAAGAGTCGGTGTCCTAGAACCAACTAGTTGTACTTTTATTAAATAGAAATTTAATGTATTTAAATATTAAACATATTATTGCATATTTTTCATTGTTCTTCATGACTATGATGTAATAATGTCCTAGAGTATTTGTTACATTGATAAGGTCATGGAAGTTCGCTACTACGATTAGAACCTTGAAATGATATAAAAATATTCTTTAATATAGTTCTATGGTTGGATGAAATACTATGACAGGAAAAATATCATGTAGATCGTTAAGTGTAGTACTCATAAGCAGATGAGACTTCCTCTCATGATGTTCAAACTTGGTAATCTCCAATACATGAGATTATGAGAACAGACTCTCCGGTAGGAATTCTGCATGTTTTGTTGTCCTCAGATATTTCTATCTGTGAGCGTGTGTAAGGATACTTAGACTTTAAGATTACCATTAATACATGTCATGACTCTCTCACTTTGATTTACTGACGAAATCCATCATGCAGACAATTGGTGGGAAGTAGAGTATGTTGGGTGCGTCATGAGTGGCATGATATTAATGGATAAGTCAAGGAAGGATTTGTCCCTTCCATTTATGGAACATGATATCTCGACCCTTTGATTGAAATAGAACTGTTGCGTGAAATTCCATGGTCATGGTGTAACACTGATTTTATTTTAGGTAGTCAAAGAACGATGTATTAAGAAAAATGGTTGATGACACTATCATGAAACCTGCTTGATGAGAAATTATGAAAAAGGGATTATATTAAACATTGAGCATTCGTATGTGGATGTCATTGTTGAAACTTTAAGTTCTTTCTCTTGGTTTCCTTGAACATTTACTAGATAATACTCTTGGACTTTAGGCAATCTTGCCTAATGCCAACGAGAAAAAATCCTAGAGGTTCACACACTAAGTGTTTCTGGTGGTCTTAGTTAAATTCTGTTTGAATTTAATTAATAAATATTATTATCAAGACAATGAAATAATTATATTCATGTAAAAATAGCATTATAAATTAAATAAATATTTATTCAACGGATTGTGGGTAAAATATTTTTATTTGTTTTATTAAACATTTAATAAATATTTATTTAATATTTTGTAAACACAATATTTTTTTAAGAGAATAATTTATCTATTTATTTATTCAGGTGTTCAATAAATATAAGTGGATTTTGAGAGGACCAAGACAGGTCTGGTAGTAAAATAATTATTTTCAAGATGATAAATAATTATTTAACTAGTTTGTACTAATTAAAATAATGGTACTATTATTTTGTGATGCAGAATTTTATTTACAATTCCATTTTGCAGCAGTTGGTGCACCAAAAATATTGTCTTGGTATTATTATTAATAGAATGACTTTTCTCTAAGGTTGTGAATGTATTTAATTTCTATTATGAAATTAAATATTGTAACTGAATCCCCATATAAATAAACAGAAACATACTTTTATTGTACCATGTACCAAATTGCACACCCGGTGAATTGAGAATTATTGAGCTAAACAATTTATCTATTGAATCCTATTCGCACCCCTCTAAAGAATGAGAGTAGTTATTCAAGGCCAAGAATAAGCGATCCAAAAGGACTGACACATGACACTCTCTTAGCTACGCTAGCACCTGGAGAACGAGTAGTGTCGATCGGAGTCCATTAGAGCACGTGTGGATCCCCTATAGAGGGATTCTAGTTTGGATCCTTACAAGCGTAACAAGATAATCCAGAAGGGTCATTCTAGATGATCAACATCATCAATGAAGAAAATACCAAATATCTAGTTATTATTTTCTTTATGAAATTAATTAAATTAATTATAAATATGATGTGTAAGATCCTCTCTAAAGGTTTCGGGCCTCTTCTTTCTTTATCTAAATCTTTGATTTTATTCCCTGGAGATTAGAGTTCATCATTGTATTGATCCTAAAATAATTATTGGTCAATGTAAAAATCAGATTTGGGTTGCGTTTCAACCACACTTCTACTGTGCCCAAAACCTTAAAGTGGTATTAGAGCGGTTATATCATAGTTTATAATTATTTAAATATTTTTTTGATGATTTACACATTTAATAATTTAGTTGTTTCAATTCAAGTTAATTGTTATGATAATCGGAATCTCGAGATCTGTTCCTCCACTTTCGTTTCTCGTTGAACTTATAGAAATAATATTTTCTTTTAATTTTTATTTGAATAAAACAGAGGATCTCATCTGGAGGTTCTAGAGGTTCCTGGATATACAACATAAGAACACACGATGTGTATTCGGCAGTACACACCGTGTAGCCAAGGTTCAATGCACCAGGTATAGTCCACAAAACCAGGCCATGTCATTGGAGTTTGTCTAAGCCTTAATGACTCCATGATTTGACCAGGAACAGGTGGCACATGGTTTTTAGATAACACTATATGTGGCCCACGGGATACGACATGCAGTCCCTTCAGGTTAGGGTTGGACCATGTACCCCATACACCACTTGCCCGACTAGAGACCATGTAATGAGGAACCACATGATGTGTGGCCTACTCGACATTTCATATACTCCAAAGATTTCCAAAGTACACTCACATGCCATTTCCCTAGGTGTGTACTTCGAATGGACGGTGAAAAATAGTACACACTGTGTAGTTGGGACTACATGCTGTGTACTCATCCAAATTACACAGATTTATTAAATTTATTATTAAATTATACAAACCCTTGAGACGTGTACCATTGTGGAGGTGTAAAGCTGAGGCACAACACGTGATAAGTATTTTATATATATGTTTTTAATTTAACATATGCGTAATGTTTATTTCTACTAATTAAGTAGTTATGACTAGGAATTCACCAGGTTGCCTCCAAGGTACAAGTTATGTACAATGATAATTTTCAATGAATTTATTAGTTTAAAATTTTGATTGATAAGAATCTAAAGGAAATTCAGAAAAGGGTTTAAGATAAAAGGATTGATTAATTAAAGTTCATAATTAATTGATTTGAGTGTGATTTATCTTAAACAAGCACAATAAAATAATTTAATGCTAGTTTTATTTATGTGTAAATATGGTTGTATATATGGATGAACATGAGATAGACCAAGACCTTTGTAGGTGTATGGTTTCTTTTAATTTATTTATTTAAATTAAATTTGTTGGCCTGTGAGCCTTCTGGTCATTAATATATAGGGCTTGTGTTCCCAATGTTTTTTTATTTTAAACCCCTTTTTACCCCTCACCAACTTGTGATTTAAAAAAAGGGGGCATATGTAATAGATGAAACTCCCAAGCAAGTGCAGGCGGTTCAAGATGGAGCCGAAATGAAACCAATACTAGGAGATACAGAGGTGGACAAGTGGAAATCTGTAAACATGAACCCAAAAGTTTCAATATGTTTCTCCCCTAGGTTAGGGTTAGTTTATCAATCGCTATATCAACTAACCATTAGAAAATCTCATGATCATTCTCTTTATTTTATTTATGTCAGTTGCATGGTTTATTATTATGGATATATTTTCACTATCACAAAATTAATTAATTAAACAAGAATGCAAGATAGAACTAAAATAAAATAGACTTATGTGTAAATATTATCAGGACATGGTTAATCACTTAACTAAGTTCCACTTAATATTAACAGATGATGTGATAATGATAACAAGAAATTCATGTATAAGAGATAAAAATCTCTCAAATAAAATATTAAATCAGACCAAGCCTTTCGTTACTTGATTAAGGAAAAAACTCAAGAAAACTATGTGTTTGAAAAACCCTTGTTAGGACACTTAATTTTATACAAGAATCCCTTATAAAAGGTTTTGAGTTGACTTAACCATATTACATTAAGAGGAGTAGCCCTTTATAGACATGGTGTAATATTTAAGGCAAGAGTTATGGGAATCCAAAGTCGTGATTTCAGGATTGAGGAGTCCACTCAATAAATCAAGGAGCTGCAAGCCTGCAGTTGGCAAAGACCTACCTACCTAAATACCTTATAATAGTTTGACCAACCATTGTTGGGGTTATGATAAGGGGAATATGAATCCTTGACACTAGAATGTTATAAAAACTATACATTTTGAGTTCAATGGTGAGGGCCATTAGGACTTGATAAAATAGTGGAGATTTAATAATTTTTCTTATTTCTCATAAAATTAATCAATAAAGTATTATGATCTGGTCTTTTAATTATAGAATAAAAATTACAAGCTTTTCAAAAACACTATCCCTATGATCAATTCTGGATAAAGACAACATCCTCACTGGCAGTAACTTCCAGGAATGGTCTAGACGCCTTCGGGTTATCCAACGCCATGAACAGAAGTCTTACGTGCTGAAGTCATCATTACCTGATCCGCCTGCCAAAGAGGTGAGTGATGAGGATTTCTCGTTCGGTGAAAAACATATGAACGACACGGTCAACATTCAATATTTGATGTTATCATCAATGTATAGTTATCTCATGAATTCTCATGAAAACATGGATAATTATAGCATGTTCAATCACCTCCGTGGTCTTTACCAGGAGAGAGAAATACATGAAAGGATTCAGATCTCTAAGGCACTCTTTCAGAGTAAGCTTGGAGAAGGTACCCCAGCTGGGCCACATGTATTCAAGATCATTGGCTACATTGAGTGCCTGGAGGTTCTAGGGTTTAAACTCCCTAAAGAAATGGGTACTGATCTCATTCTCGCATCACTCCCTCAAAGCTTCTCTAACTTTGTTATTAATTTCAATATGAACAACATTGAGAAGTCTCTATATGATCTTATTATCCTCATTCTCTAAGTGGACAAAGATATAAAGCATGAAAATCCTTTTTTCCTTATGGTGAATAAGAGGAAAGGGAAGTCAAAGATCTTTAAGCCCAAAGATTCTTTATGAAATTCCAAGAAAAGGAAGATCAAAGGGGAGGAAAGGGGAAGTGAGGCCATCTGTTGCACATGTGGGAAGAAGAGCCACTGGAAGAAGAACTGCACTCAACCTAAAAAGCAAGGGGAAGCTTCAGATGCGTTTGTTATCGAATGAAATCTATCTGTTTCTACAAATTGGGTAGTAGAGACAGCTTGTGGTGCTAAAATATATATCCAAATACAGGAACTAAGTAGATTCAGGAAGATAGATCTAGGGGAGGTAGATCTATGAGAAACCAATGGATCTAGAATTGTTGTTGTAACTATCGGGGACTACCACCCCATGTCGACAACTGAGATGATCGTGGTGTTAAATTGTTGTTATTATGTGCATTATATTACTAAAAACATCATTTTTGTGTCTATATTACATACAAATGTATTTTTTTCATGTTTGGAAATGAATGTTGCTACTTTTACAAAGATAGAATTTGTTTTTTAGGGAACATTTATACAACAGTATTTACATGTGGGATTACACAAACCAAGTAATGGAAATCGATAACAAAGATACTTCACATGACTCATACCACTCCCAAATCTGGGGTCACAAACTAAGTCATGTAAATAATAAATTCTTGACAAAGTTACATCAAGATGGATATTTATATTCTTTCGAACTAAAACCACTTGGTGTATGTCATGCATATTTATAAGGAAAAATGACCAAATCCCCATTTAGTGGAAAAGGTGAAAGGGCTAAAGGACTTATTGAATTGGTTTGTACCAATGTGTGTAGACCATTTCCAATTGAAGTAAGGGGAGAGTACTCATACTTCATAAT
Source organism: Viscum album (assembly GCA_963277665.1). Lineage (NCBI taxonomy): Eukaryota > Viridiplantae > Streptophyta > Magnoliopsida > Santalales > Viscaceae > Viscum > Viscum album. Next base: position 1,526,995,927 of record OY728162.1, read on the forward strand.
TTTTACTAACGTTTTTAGTAGATATGGATATATCTACTTAATGAGGTATAAGTCAGATTCTTTTGATAAGTTCAAAGAATACCATAATTAAGTTGGGAACCAGCTTGGTAATAAGATTAATAAACTATTCTCCTATCGAGGTGGAGAATATCTTAATCAAGAATTCATTGATTACTTATGGGAGTTTGGGATCCTATCCCAACTCACTACTCAATACATGCCCCAGTGGAATGGTGTGAGAAAAAGGAGGAACCACGTCCTGGTGGACATGGTTAGATCAATGATGAGTCATGCAAGTCTTCCAATATCCTTTTGGGGATATGCGTTACAAACAGTGTCATACATACTAAACCAAGTACTAACTAAATCGATAAATGGTATTCCATACAAGTTCTGGAGTGGAAGGAAAGCCATATTATCGAATTTACATGTGTGGGGGAAGCGATGCATTTGTTAAGGCCTTTTTAGGTAACAAACTTACACCCCAAGGCACAAAGTGTAACTTTATAGGATACCCTAAGTAAACAAGGGGATATTACCAATACAACCCCTCAGAAAAAAAGGTTATTGTGGAAAGACACCCCATATTACTTGAGAGGGATAACAACTCCAAAATAGATAATGGGAGAGAGATAGACTTCGATGAAGTTGAGGCTCATGGTATACAAGAGTTGTTATAAGAATAGATTCCACAAATCCCTATGGAATAAAGAACTATTCTAGAGACATAAGAGCTGCATAGGTGTACAAGAAAGGTTAGAGAACCGAAACATTATGGTTTTCTACATACCAAAGATGGTGAATAATTATTAGTTGATAATAATGATTCTCTAAACTACATGGAAGTAGTAAGTGTCACAAATGTTTCCAGGTGCCAAGAATCCATGAATTTTGAAATGGATTCCATGTACCAAAACCAAGTCGGTATTTTGGTAAATCCTCCATTTGATGTAAATATTATTAGTTGCAAATGGGTATTCAAGAACTGGACATGGAAGGACAAGTTAGCACCTATAAGGCACGACTGGTTGAAAAAGGGTTCAAACAATGTCAAGGCATTAACTACAATGAATCCTTTTAACTAGTTTCTATGTTAAAATCCATCAGAATTATATTGGCCATTGCTGCTTACGCTAACTATGAGATTTTGAAAATGGATGTCAAAATAATATTCCTTAATGGGAACCTTCAGGAATATTTCTACATGACATAACCTGAAAGGTTTATGACTGCAAAGGATGCCAATAATATATACAAGTTGTAGAAATCTATTTATTGATTAAAGTAAGAATCCAAGTCATGGAACTTTCATTTTTATGAAGCCATAACAAAACATGGTTTTATCAAGAATGAATGTGAGCCTAGTGTCTACAAATAGTTTAGTGGGAGTGCATTCATTTTATAAATAGTATATGTTGATGACATATTACTTATTGAAAATGAGATACCAGTCTTACAATCTGTTAAGGCTTGGTTAAATCAATGCTTCTCCATGAAGTACTTGTGAGAGACATCATATATTCTTAGGATCAAGATCTATCGTGATAGATCCAAGAGATTTTTGGGACTAATTCAAAGTACATACATTAATAAGATACTAAATAGATTCAGTATGGAACAATCCAAGAGGTGATTATTTCCAGAATCACATGGCATTTATCTTTCCAAGAAAATGTGTCCTCAGACACATGAGGAAAGAAATATAATGGAAAGGACTCCATACATATCAGCGATTGGGTCAGTCATGTATGCCATGCTATGTACTAGGATGGATGTCACCTACACAGTGAGTGTGGTAGGAAGATATCAAGATGACCCAGTTATATCACCCCAAGATTTCATAGTACGTTATTTCTTCAAAGTAACTCAATAACTTGCACTACACGCAACATTGAGTTCAATCACACCACGACTTACCAAACTAGCCATTCAAAAGAGGTTATGAATAGTATTAATTGAATTTTGAACTATATGTAATCCTTATAATTTTAGAATCCATATTATGAGTTTCTTATATGTAATGTAAGAACTAATTCATTTTTTCAGATAAAAGATGTATTTTTCAAAAAATGCATTTTTACCGCCTTTTAATGGTGAACCCTTTTTAAGTACAATATTTGAAACTTTTATATATTAAATTTGACAAAATAAACTTCTTCTTTTGAATCGGGACATAATAATTTAGTTTCAATAAATTTTTGGTGTTTTTTTGATAACTTTCATATTTAGGTGAATAGTAAAAAATACTATATTTTAACTGAAAACAACTTTTTTAATAAAAATAATTTATAGTGTTAAATTATAATTTTTAATGGTTTGGAAGTATAGATAAATTTTATTTTTACCATTTAATCCAATGATGGTCATTGTAAGTAATTTGACTTTGATATTGGACATAAACATGTGTCAATATTTTGATAGTTATTGTTTCTTAAAAATACGCATTTTGGTTTTGACAATGAGAATTAATTTTAAATTAATAAATAAAACCTCTATGTTTTGAATTTGGTAAAATAGAATTCATTTTTGAATTAGGAATATAAAAATTAGCTTGGGGTGAATTTTTGATATTTTTCTAAAAACATTCAATTTTTGATGAATAGTGAAAAACACTGAGTTATTGTTTAACACCGACTTTTTATTTAAATAATTATTGATTTTATTTAAATTTATTTTAGGTCAAAATAGATACATAATACCTATATATGTTCAATTTAATTCATTGGAGTCATTTTGTAATAATATTAGATATACAAAATTTTATTGAACTTTTCACAGTATTTTACCCACATCCTAGGAGAATTTGCAAATTCGCATAAAACATAATTTTACTGCTTATGTGAGTGAAATTTAAAAAATCCGGGAGACATGGTTGATATCAGTAAGAAAAATTTGGTTCAATAATAGAAAAGTAATTTTTGGTGAATAGTAACTTTTTACTTTTATTTACCACAGTTAAAAGTAAAAAAGTGTAATTAAGGGTAAAAATGATATTATTCTTACCCTATCACATGTCCTAATTCTACTTCTTAAGTGTAATAAGACCAAAAACAACCTTAGGAATAAAATATGATCCTTTAGGCCCACTTGAATTAGTTTAGGACATTTATTATTATTTAATTCAAAGAAGGGCTAAAAGAGTTAAAATCAATGTTTAATAACTAAAACATTTTTAATATAGGGTTATACATAAGATAAATTCGACTATAAATATTCATTAAAAATCTAAAAATATTTCATATATAATGATTTTTTATTTATAATTTTTAGACATTAAATAAATAAATTTATTTATGACACAATGATGATGCAGTAATTACTGTATTAATGAAAGATTAAAATAAATGAAATTATAAATATCAAAATAAATGTAATTAGAGACTTTTTATAAATTATTATTTTTAGGTTATTATGAAATTTTAGGGTTGGTTAGATCAATTATTTTTAAGTAATCATCCTGTTATGATTTTAACAAAAAAACAAATACCAAATATTGTCAAAATTGACATAAAATAGTTTTTAAAACAAAAATTATATTATTAATTGATATAATAATCCTAAAAATCTAAGGTTCTGAAAAAATACTTATATAATAATATATATGTCATTAAGGAACCAATTGGGGTTCGTGTGGTATTTTATAGTAAGTTTATTAACCATATAATATAAAAATACAAAGAGACATGGTAAATGTCAAACTATTTAACTAAGAGTTAAATCTAAACGTTAAGGTTAATATGGTGAACTAAACCTGTCTAAAACCTATTGGTTGAGTGGTTTTCGACCCATCCCCATCTTATTCTATAAATAATACTTTTTGGAGCCATTTGAAACCGAAAATTAGATTATTATAAAATAATATTTTAAGTTGTTCCTAAGGTGCCCCTCACCCCTCTTATAAAAGGGAACTTCCCCTTCATTCTAATTCACACCTTCAAAGCCATTTGGCTCGGCCAAACCCTAAACAAATATCCTCCCAACTATCCTAAATTCATCATAGAGGCCATCCTTTAATCCGAAAGCCAATATAAGGATCCCTTTTGATCAAATCAAAAGGAAGAACTCGAAGAAGAGGTAATGATTTCACCACCCTCTTTCGAGTTCTCTTATTCTTCCACTTAATCTTTCTTTGTTGTTTCAATTATAAAATAATCACTCCAGTATATTATATATACTTTTATGTTATTATAAATATGGGACAACTATATTCATTATCCTATCCATCTTATGAATGATAATGTCACCATGCGTGCGTACGTACGGCTTACCGTCTCCACGCTGTGGTGTAATTTGTTATTCAACACTATGTTTTTTGGATGGATATAATGATGAGTAATATGTATATAAATAATGAAAATAACATGATAATTTCTCTATAAAATGAATATACCATCCAATTCCACACCTTTATGTAAATTATATAGTCACTCGTGCGTACGTACGGATTAACGTCTCCACGACACGATGAGATTCATTTCCACATTCACTATTCATCGATGATTATAAAAATATATATTACTAATAAGTATGTAATATATAAAATAATTATTCTACTGGATATATATATATATATAAATATATATGTACTTACATAAATCTTATTCACTTAGTTCCCTTCAATACGATATGAAAATAGAAACAACGTTTATGCATATGTACGGACCACCATCTCCATAAATGGTGTTTTTCATTTCATATATATGTATATTATACATATTTATATTCTAAATATATATGATATATAAATCATGTTTTATATTCTGGATGTATTTAAATCTTGATCTAAGTGATATAATCAAGAGTAACAAGTTAAAACACGTAAGATAAAGAAAGTAATTATTACCCAAAATGTTAATTTAAAATGAAAATTATTATTAAATGGGTAGTATAAAGTCATTAATGAATCATGTATGATATAATAAATATTAATATGGTTCTGGTATACTTTAATAACATAATAAGATCTTCATACAGGAGGTTAAACGTACCCTCGACTAAAGGAAAGTGCAAGGAAAGGGGTTTTCATCTCACTCCTTATTCCCATGAGATTCATACTATATTGCCACTATTTCCTTTTGTGTGGTGTATATACTTCCCATAATTGTTTTATTTGTGTAACAAAATTTAATTTATGTGCATTTACATATTCATTGTATGATACATATTTCATGGGGTGTATGTTTCGTATGTTACCAAATTGGTAAAGGTTAATTCCTCAATCTCATTATTATTCGAGATTGTTTATGTGCAAGTTTTTACTCGGAAATATTTATTATACATTTCCATGTTTCATAAAATTATTTTCAAAGGGATTATTTTAAGGGGCTCTTTTAGTAAAACATCATTTTAAAAGATTTATTCTTCTAAACCATTATCATTAATTTCCATGTTTTTAAAGTGGTTTAAGGATTTATTTATATGGACATGAATTTTTTGAAATGATAATTCTTTTAAAAAGTTTCAAAGTGGTATGGGACACTTTGATTCAAAAATACCTTTTAAATGACTACCTTTATAAATTGTGAGAATTTTAAATGATTTCATGAAAAGGGGTATTTCTCTCAAATCATTTTACTGATCATTTTCATCTATGTCAACATCCTTAAATAGATTTTAAACTTGTTTGAAGTTGATTTATTATGATACAAATCTTCCATGTTGTATTGAATGTTTTGTGATATTCTTGACTGTAGATGTGTTATTTTTATACCATTCATGGTTTATGGATAAAGTATTGACATTTTGTATGCTACTTTTAATAAAAATGTTTATGTTATGTTTCAACTTTTTCTTATGATGAATGTATTGGACTAGTATGTTTCAGGTTAGGGACCGGTAAAAGTAAGCCCTCCGGGATGGGGTCCGGTTACACCAGACCCTCTGGGTTAGAGTTCGGTTATAGAGGCTCTCTAAGATGGAGTCCGGTTATAGAGTTTCTCCAGGATGGAGTTCGGTTACAGAGTCTCTCCGGGATGGAGTCCGGTTACAGAGGCTCTCCAGGTTTGGGTCCGGTTACAATTATCCCATAGGTCCTGGCACAAGGCCTTGACATAGAAATTAAAGTCTGGTATTATACATTGCCTCATTATGAAATTAGTTATTACAAGTGATATTAGACTAGTAGAATATACATGTGTATGTTTATATGGTAATGTTTGATTTATTTTTTCCATATTATGTTTAAGTTTATGTCTAAAAGGCTATTTTTTTATTACACTTCTTACCTTAAAAGTTTATAGCTTCCACTAAATTATTTACCCTTACTGAGCATCTGAGCTCACCCCTTTATTATGTTTTGTTTTCCCAGGATTCTAAGAAGTGTATTATGATTGATATGTAGGGTTAAGCAAAAGGGAATAATGGAGTTCTCAAATAACTATCTATGCTGTGTTTTATGTTTGAAATTGTAATGTAAAGTTAATGTATGTAATCTATTTTCCAAGACTATTAAACTGATCAGTCCTTCAGGACTTGATTCCTTGTAAACATGACAATTTATTAAAATAATGCACTCGCTCTGGGTAACTGGGGTCGGGGCGTTACATAGGTGACCTTCGTTGGATGGAAGTCAAGACTGTCCTAAAGTATCTAAGGTGTACAAAGGATATTTTCCAAGTTAATGGAGGAGATGAGGAACTAGTCATCAGTGGATATGGAGATACTAGTTTTTAGACTGATCAAGATGACATGAAGTCAAAAACAGGATACATATTCACTTTGAATGGAGGTGTAGTTAGTTAGAAGAGCTCAAAGCAGAGTGTGGTCTCATATTATACAGTAGAGTCTGAGTATATCACACCTTCTGAGGCATCTAAAGATGCAGTTGGGATGTGAAGCTTCATCTAGGAGATGGATGTGATATGTAGAAGTAAAGATCCCATCACATTGTACTGTGAAAATACTACAGTGGTGGCTCTTGTAGAAGAGCCAATGTCACATCAATAGACGAAGCACATACTTCAAAAGTATCATCTCTTGAGGGATTTTTATCAGAGAGGTGAAGTTGTAGTGAACAGTATTTCCACATAAGACAATGTGGTAGACCCCATGACTAAATCCCTGAATGAAGAAACATAATCACCATGTGAGGTCTAGCAGACTGAAATTCGCAGGTAGTTGGCTCTAGTCCAAGTGGGATTTTGTAGTATTTGGTGTCTTAGAAGCAACTAGTTGTACTTTGATAACATGGAAATTCAATTTATTTAAATATTAGACATCTTATTACATATTGTTCATTTTTCCATATAACTATGATGTAATAATTCCCTAGAGTATTTGTTGCATTAATAAGGTCATCGTAGTTCCCTGCTATGATGAGAACCTTGAAATTCTATAAAAATATTCTTAAATATAGTTCTACAATTGGATGACATACTATGATGGGACACATAGCATGCATATTGTCAGGTGTGATCACTCGTAAGTAGATGAGACTTCCTCTCATGATGTTCACACTTGGTAATCTCCAAGATAGGAGATTTTGAGAAAAGACCTACCGGTAAGAATTCTTCATGTTTTTGTGTCATCAGATATTTCTATCTATGAGCGTGTGTAATGATGCTTAGACTTTAAGTTTATCATTAATATGTGTCATGACTCGTGCACTTTGATTTACTGACGAAAGTCGTCATGTAGATAGATGGTGGGAAGTAGAGTACATTGGGAGCGTCATGAGTGGGATGATATTAATGGATAAGTTGAGGAAGGATTTATCCCTTCCATTTATGGAAGTTGATATATCAGACCATTGATTGAAATATAACTTTAACATGAAATTCCATGTCCATGGTGTAATGATGAGTTTATTTTAGGTAGTCAAAGAACGTCGTATCAAGCACAAAGTTTTATGACACTCTCATGAAACCTGCTTGATGAGATATTGCAACAAAAGGATTATATTGCACAGTGATCATTCATATGTGGATGTCATTGTTGCAACATTAAGTACTTTCTCTTGGGTGCGTTGACCTATTTCTAGATAGTACTCTTGGACTTTAGGAAATCCCACCTAATGCAAATGAGAAATAATCCTAGAAGGTCACACACTAAGTGTTTATGGTGGTATTAGTTAAATTATATATGAATTTAATTAATAAATATTATTCTCAAGAAAATGGAATAATTTTATACCAGTTAAAATGATTTCATAAATTTAATAAATATTTACTCACCATATTGTGGGTAAAATATATATATTTATTTTATTGAACATTTAAAAAAAATTATTTACTATTTTGTAAATAGAATATTTATTTAAGAGAATAATTTATTTATTTATTTATTTATATGTTCAATAAATGGAAGTGGAGTTTGAGTGGACCAAGGCCGGTCCGGTAGTGAAATAATTATTTGAAAAATGATAAATAATTATTTAACTAGTTGGCACAAATTAAAATAATGTTGCTATTATTTTATGATGCAGAATTTTATTTACAATTCCATTTTGTGAAAGTTGGCACACCATAAATAATGACGTAGTATTATTATTAATATAATGGGTTTTCTCAAATTCTATGAATGTATTTAATTGATGTTACACAATTAAATATTGTATCTGAAGCCCCATGTCAATAAATAGACACATACGTCTATTGTGACATGTACCGAACCGCACACCTGGTGAACTGAGAATTATTGAGCTAAACAATTTCTCTTTTAAATCATCTTACCACCCCTCTCAGGAATGAGATAATTTCTTCAAGGTCAAAGAACAAGTGATCAAAAATGACTGACACAAGATAGTCACTTCGCTGCGTTAGCACCTGGAGAATGAGCAGTGTCGATCAGAGGGCATTAGAGCATGTGTGGATCACCACTAGAGGAATTATAGTTTGGATACTTACAAATGCAACAAGATAATACAAAAGGGACATTCTGGATGATCAAAATTATCAACAAAGAAAATACTAAAGATCTAGGCATTATTTTATTTATGAAATTAATTAAATTAATTATAAACATGATTTGAAAGATCCTATCTAATGGTTTTGGGAATCTTCCTTATTTATATAAATATTTAATTATATTTTGTGGAGACTGGAATTCATCATTGTATTGATCCCAGAATAATCATTGATCATGGTAAAAATCAAATTTGGGTTCCATTTCAACCACGCTTCCGCTGCGCCCGGAACATTCAAAAACTACCCTCAGAAGGGTAATTCACAAGAAATTGAAAGGTATCCTAACATAAATATTAATTTATGGTATAGTATTGTGGCATGAGGTGACATCATTTCAAGAATAGGATGAAGCATGTATAGTTTGGTATGATCGTGGCCCCATTAACACACAATGATCCACCACACATGCATGTCTGTTTGATTTCTTTTATTTATTTTCATCATGTATATAAAATTATATGATGGTTTTTATTTGGGGATAATATTGATATCATTCTATGATATATTTATTAAAACTAGAACATGAATTCTACTGAAATTATAGACCTCAAGTATTTTTTATAGGTCTGATAATAATAGTGTATCAATATAGAAAAGATTAACAGGGATTGGAGACGAGGTGGTGTTATGGAACAAGGATGGTATGAGAGCCTCCCTTTTTCTCTTTTTTTTATATGTGATCATCCTAGTGGGAGTTCAGTTTGGATGTACAGTTGTATGGCTACATTCAATTTTTTATAGAATGGAATTAATTTATTAATTATAGGATCTATGGTTATTTAATGTGAATATTTTTTATTTATTTTATTTTTAATCGATAATTATCATATCGTGATCATATTCAACCCAATGTATGATTTATTACATTACTATTAGTTGGTAGCATTTGGGGTATGAGGATGTGTGCCTAAGGATCTGTGCAACACTTATCTGGACACTAGAGACTATTTTTAGCTAGGGTGTTACAAAGTGATAACCATGTATCATTTTATTTATCTTATTATTAAAAAATAAAAGATAGTTAATGAAGATGTTTTGGAGCTTGTGATGGACCTTGAACTGGTGTGTCATGAATATATTTCTAGTAGAAAGTGCATGTTTCTCATTTAATAAGATTGTTGAATTATTTTATACAATTATGGTTTAGATATTTATTATAGTATTATTCATTGGTTTAAAGCCATTATTTATGGTTTGGGATGTTGTTATATAGTGTAAAGAGGCCTATGTACAACAAATCTATTTTTATTTGATTATTAAAAAGATATATATTAACTTGTGTGTAATTGATTTCAATGGTGACATGGGTTTTAATTATTTAATGTGTAAACTTAAACATATATAGTTTTTCCCATATAACATGGTTATGGAATTCTACTCAAGAGAACCACGTTATTTTATCTTTAGTGAATGGTTATGAAGATCCCATCAATGTATGTTCAATGACCATTGATATATAGACCATTCATAAAGGTATGTATGGGGACCCATTTTGGGTTTGTTCATGAATTGGATTCCATGGAAATTATCATAGTATGGGCATGAGTTTCCTCAAGGATGTATATGCATTTGTGAGTCTAGAAGGAAGGCATGTGGTATTACTTTTGATTCTGATATGTATATAACTCCTTGTGATTTTGATATTTATTTTGTGTTTTCTATTCATGATTAATTGATTCATATATCTATTGATTATGTGTGTGTTTTAATTAAATAGTGTATCATGAATCTAGATGGTTATAGATCATATAGATAGATAATGGTGAGATTATTCTAGTTTGGGAATGAAACACAAGGGGTGGGTGATCATTTAGTAAGCCTTTACAAGTGTTAGATGCTTTAGGATTATTATAATGGAATATACTTATAATTCCATTTTCTACATGGGAATGAGATGAAATGGAAGGTTGGTTATTTGTTTAAGTGTATGAGCATTGTTTTGATCATATGAGACTCATTAGAGATTGATTATTATTATTCGAACGAGTGGTGTGGGACTGTAATTTTTTTTATTTTCATGATATTGAGTTGGGTGGTGCATACGAACCTTTTAAAGGTTCCTTAGAGATTTACTATACATTGTTTTGCTGAGAGTGAGTATTTTCATGGATTTTTATTTAAATGAATCGATATATGTGTGTGAAAGAGTGTACTGGTTATATGTGGTTCTCATTGTGTTTTTGGATTACTTAATGATTATGTGTGGGTCATGGGATGATATATTCAGCGGAATGATTGTGAGTATGGAGGATCTAGGGTTAGATAAGGATGGTATATGTCTCTCTTTGGTGAGAGGAGGCATTGAACATGGGTCAAGGTACTAGGGTATGGTCTTTCATAGCATTAAACATGAATGGGGTCTTTTGGATGACATGAGAATGTATCATGAAGAGTGACACACATGTGGTGTTGGAACATGTTATTCATTGTGATCAAGTAGTTTTCTAAAGGAATACATATAGTGAATATTATACAATTGGCTATAAGAGGGTGTATTCATCATTGTGAGTGAATTTAACTAATCCAAAAGTATGATGTTCCTGGTATGTTGTGGATGGGTAGTGAGTTGTTTTATAGGTTGGCACTTAGGAAATTAAATTATTGTAATATTAGGTCATTATGTTTGGTAATGGATATGATATTGTTCTTGGATATAGATAATTTTTATTCAGTATATATTTTATTGAGGATTCTCCTTTGGTTTTGAGTATCTTATAGGTTGTGGATGTACGAACCTCATGTCATAAGGGTCATGGATACAGATATAATTGCTGATGAATGGTCAATATTCCAATAGAATATTGGTGTGTAAGTATATATGATTTTATTTGGTTCTGTGTAAAGTATAAAATTTGCAATTCGTATGAAATATCAAATGGATTTTCATTATTTTCATCAAGATCAAGATGGAATTTGGTATGATCTGATAGTGAGCCAAATTAAATATGTATTGATACCCATGGATGAAGTATAATTTATGGTGTGGTTGGTTGAGTACCTAACAAATGAATCACATGGACTATTGAGTCTGAACATCGATGTTGGGTTTCAGATGATTCTGAATGCCTATATAATCAAAGTCATTATTATTGGGAGATAATATAATGCATTAGATGTTGAGTTGAGTGTTTTATGAAACTTTTGGATATTACAGGATTGGATTTTTTTTATGAAATTGGGTGTTGTGATAAAAAACACACATGAGACTCAATGATAAATTGTTTGATGTGAATTTTCCATAGGATATTCTTATACTGGTGATCACCATGATCTAGAATCAGACATTATGAGTGGAGCCCTATAATGAGTAGCACCAAAATATTTAGGATAGATTAGTTATTAAAAATTTAGTATCTTTGTATTAATGGGTGCAGTTGATTATAATTTTATTACTAGTGATGGTAACGAGTTAGTAGCTAGGATGTTTCTGAATAATGAGCCTTATTATTTAGAGTTACATAGCATAAGTGTGTTCAATATTATAAGATAGAACTTGGTTAGTTAATAGTTTGTTAGTGATTGATATATATTAGGAATGCTGGTTTAAGTTCCACCACAACATCTTGAGAGTGAGAAGAATCATGGAGGGAATTTTTTATTGACCCTCATTATTATGGTTTATGAAATTCAACTGAAATTTTAATTTTTTTGGAGTAAAATTTTTACTAATGAAATATATTCATGTAATGGATGGTGAGTACCATGTTGTGAGGAGAGGCTAATCAATGAATCACACCATATCCAGGAAGGCACCACATCATGGAGGAAACAAGTCACAACATGACTAGGGCATGATAGATTTTTTGTGGGGGTTTTCTCAAAATAAAAATCCTTCTGTATGAGGGTTACATTGTGGTTGGGGGTGTCACACCATGATGATTCTTTTTTGATGAATTTTTAAAAATGTTATGAAACATATGTGAAGAGGTCACTTTGTGGTTAATAGAATCATATCATGGTCTTAAAAAATGTAAATCATTATGATTGTATATAAAAACTTACATATGTCCTTTGTAAACGTTCATGTGGAAGGAAAGTCATACCACCACCCATAGGGTCACATATAACAATGATTGGTGTGATTTGGTGTGTGATATAAGGTTGATGGCCACACCCTGGATCTTGACTATGGGAGGTTATCATACTTGGAAGAGAGGACAACATGGTATGAGTGCTTGGTCTAGAGGATGCCAATTATACATGGGGTAAGTGTGCCATTTCATTTCTAAAAGGTCCTCGTGACGAGGTTTGATTAGTAGATTGTCTTACACCATGATTCTTAAGGTCATGTTGTGATGGGTACATTTCTAAAAAAATATAATCTAGTGTTGAACTGTCATATCCAGTTTATCACCTTGTAAATTTTAGATGGAAAGGGTGTACACATAGATCTATTTTTGTCAACTCATTTCCCCTCTAATCATCTCGTTGATCTACCATAGTGAGTGGAATATAATAATATTTTCTTGGTTGATTCAGAGTGATTTATTTACCCCATATCCTTTTATCCCTTTTCCCACCATTGTCCATTTATTTTGGTGTCTTGATCTAGGATTTTGAGGACAATTACACCATATCATGGTTTAATTTTTATACTATGATGGGGATTTTTCTTGTATTATCTTTAGGATATCCCAAAAGGATAGATGCATAACTTTTTTTGTGGTTATTGGGGTGCATAATTTCCTAGGGAGTTTTTAGAAGATTCTTCCTCTTTTTTAGGTAAAATAATTGTTTATAAATACTAAAATTAATTATTTAGAAGTGACGGTTTGAGATATGAGATTAGTTATTTGTATGATTTTGAACAAGGAATGGACATTCTTGGTCAAGGATGAGTAATAATTTGTGAGGATATAACTCCATGTTAGACAAGGCATGTACAAGAACCCGAACTGATCCACCACATACCGAAAAGATGTTATCCATCTCTATGTGCTGACCACTAGTCCCAAGACATTAAAAAATAACCATAGAGAATGATTTATCACATCTTGAATAAGATACATGGAATAGAAATACATAGTGGAATTAATAGTGGATGAAAAACCATGGGAATTATATTCCATAACTAGAATGAAATAGTGGTAGTGATACAATAGGAACACCAGATAAAACAAAAGGCCACTCGTCTAAAAAACAAAAAGAAAACCCCATAATGGAAGAAAACTATTTTTTAATGTGGGAAATACACCACCATCTCACCATAAGCTATAAAAACCCAGCTGACAGAATCCACACCACCTTACCGTGGGGTATGGCCTTTCCCTGCCTCAAAAGACATAACTAGGTATAAAAACCTCTAAAGGGGTGTGCAGGGTGTTACCTAAACAGTCTCTTTAGGATCTCACCCATGTGTCCCATATCAAGTATCTACAAAAATAGTTTAAATACACCTATTTTAATGAAAAAATGGAATGATAAATGGAAAATAATTTTATATAAAAATCATGGTAAATATTATTCCTTTTCCAGAATTTTCAAAAAAACATGGAAACATATTTTTGAATAAAGTTTCCATAAGAATTTATAAAATTCACAGTAGGAAAAATAAATATAAAACAATACGAATCCAAAGAAAAATGTTAAATAAGTAAATCATCCCAATAATTAAGGATAAAAAACTACTTATACAACATTAAATTATTAGTGCACACTCAAGACCCTAGAACAACAAGCCTATGGAGTCAAGGAACACCCCCTAAGTGACCCAAAAATAATGTCAACATCAGTTACATAGAACAAAATTCCTATGGAGACTTGGAAAAATCCATGGTTGAACCCCCCCCAATAGTAAACTGGATGATTTCCCTATTCTACACCTTCCACCATAGTACCTATGGAAACCCAAGGGGTGCATTTCTGAAATCATTTCATTGTTATTTTCACAATAAATTTCATAGAAACCTTTTCGTTTATCAATACATATTTAAAATCCATTTCTAAATTATTTTGAAACACCACTTTACTTTACCCAAAATCAAGAAAAATCAAAATTTTATAGCGAATACATTTACACCCAATTAATTTATAAATAATATTCTAAAATAAAAGAAATAAAGTTTTATTCATTAAAGAATAGAGATGGAACTACCTAACTCAACTCGGTTCAGAAAATACCATACAACGGGATCCACCAACACTAGATGTAAATAAAATGAAACAATATAAGGAAAAAAATTGAATCTCGAATCTTATAATAAAACTGAATAAAAGAAACAACTGGTGGGTATGTTATATAAACACATACCTAATGTAGTACACATGTCACACCCCAAACAACACAAGATTAAACCTCTGAATTAAGATTGTATGAAATATCTAGAAAGGATAAAAAAAATTGTCACCACAAGGTTATTGAATAAAAAATGTAGAACAACACCACTTTTGTGACCAATGGAAATGATGGAGTTAAAGGTATACCTACTATAATAGACAACACACAACCAACACATATATCGATCTCCAAATAGAGAGGTCTGAAAGAGGAGGAGATACACAAAATTTCTTGAAATTTCCTACAGTTAGAGGAATAGATTAACAAGAGAGGTGAATTAGGATTGAGGAATGAAATGAATAAAACCTATTGAGATTGAAGTGTTTATAATATAAAACATGGATTTATGATATAAAATCCCCAAAAACATTTATTACACAAAAAATCTCATCAGGTTAAAAAAAATTCTAGATGACATATTAATGATGTAAAAAAGGGTTTACGACATGAATTAACTTACACTGCAAACTGTTTTCCTAACTTGGGACCCATGACACAATTACATAATAAAATATACATTTACACTATAAATGTGTCCTATAGTCTACAACCAAACTAGGTTCCAATGAAAAACTTCCCAAATTATTCATGATTACCTTTTAGCATGAATAATACACCCTCAAACATCAAAAGATAATAATAAAAAACCAAGGATGTTACAATCTCCCCACCATCAAACATTTCATCCCTGATAATTCATGTGGAAGAAGGGTGCTCTGGAAAAAAGTGAGTCCATTACTCCGTTGACCAAAGATTAATGCTCCCAATACTCATGAGAATCTTATATATGATTCTATAAAAATCTAAAAAATGGTATATAATTCCCACTCAAGACTCTCATATAAGAATCAATGATCTCTACTAGTTTCTCTAGAATAAAAACATCAAGCACAAACCCAATATCCTCCCAACTCAAACCATGTGAAGGATTGGAATGGTACATTCTATGAGGGGATATGTAGGAAAAATCATATATACCCATCAAATGAATCAAAAATACAATAAATAAGAAACCTTCCCAATCCACTGAATGACCTCAAATGGTTGAACAAATCTTAGAGCTTGCTTCCCCCTTTTTCCCAAGCTAGAGGTGACCTAAAATAGGGGAAATTTCAAGAAAACATAGTCTCCTATAGAAAAGTCCAAATGATGGGGTTGACGATCTAGAAATTATTTCTAACAACTTTTTATTATAACAAAAAATCAATGTTTATCTTTAATCCTTGTTGATGTCTCTTAAACGAGACTCAATCCCTCAAGAGAGGTCTCACCCACCTATTCCCAACTATAAGGTGACCTGCATAAGAGACCATACAAATCCTAAAAAGGTTCCATTCTTATTGACAACTGATAACAAATTTATAGAATCAAAATATACCCATAAAAAATTTATATCCCATGATCCAAATAAATCCAATATGTATTTATAGAGAATATCCTCCTGAAAATTAATAGAATACTCTATCTGACTATTCTTTTGTTGTTGTTAAGTTAAATTGAACCTGGACTGAGTCCTCATCACCTCTCAAAAATATTTACAAACCTAAATGGTAAACATAGTCCCTCTATCCATAAAATGGTAGAGGGAATCCCATGTAACAAAAAAAAATATCATGTATATTCTTCTTACATAGATCTTTATTCTCAGTGGTGTCCTTGATCAGAATAAAATGGGTTGATTTTTTCAACTCATCAACCAATACCCAAATAGAATAATTTCCTCCAGAAGTATATGGTAAACGAATAAAAAATAAATTGAAACCTAGTTCTATTTACAAATCTACACCATAAGAGGTTATAAAAAATAAGTAATTTTCAGATGCTATTCATTTATACGAGGGTATGTGTAATTCCAAGACACATAATCTACAATGGGATGATTCATACCTATATACTAAAATCATTGTCCCATATCATAATACATCTACATAGTTCCCTAATAATTGGACCATGAATAACTATAATACCTATATAACACTAAAATCCTTATAGGTAGTAGGATGAAAACAAATTCCTAATGTGAATAATACCATAAGAAGGGATAGACTGACTAGAAATAGTTTCCCCATTATAATGGGTTTCTCTAATTCCTTTGAACTCATCGTCATGATATTTTATTTATATAATATATTAATGGAGAGATAATTATAACTAACCACTGGTAAGAACAATTCCTAAATCGTCCTATTAAGTATAGAAATGAAACATAACAAATATTGCTATCATATTACACTCATCTTTCAATTCCAAGACAGTCTAAGATTGTGCATTCCTACAAAGAGTGTATGAAATGATATTACCCTTATCTAAGGTGTTGGTGATGTCAAATGTGAATATAATTAGGTATTATTAACAATGAATCCATCAAATAATACTTTCATTCTAGGAAAATATATAACTCAAAATATTGTGGTAATAAATTACTATAAACCACTACCGAAAAATATAGTTCTTCCAACACTTATGAACATACATAAGCTCGGTAAATTGAAAATAATGTGTGGGGTAATTCTTATAATGTAGAAAAATATAACTAGATCCATAGGGAACAGCATGATCCTACTTTATAAGCACACAACCAAGAAAAAAAACCAAAGCATCACAATATACCATATATCCCTTATTGAGATCAGGTAAGATAGAAATTGTTGTTGATGCCAGAATTCATTTCAACTCATCAAAATATGTATTACATATAGTATCCCATATGATTTACATCTCTTAATTGTAATAGTAGTCAAAGGTGATGCCAACTTCAATTATTACTTGATGAACCATCAATAATATACATCCAGACTCAAGAATCTTCAAATTCTAAAGACATTTAGTGGATCATTCCATAACAAAGAAGCCATCAATATCTCGGGATTAACACATAATCCACGTATATAAATTACATTTCCCAATAACTTGCCTTATTTAATAAAGGAATTTCATTTTGAACAATTTTCATATAGATTATGAATCATCAATATTTCAAAAATTAAACTCATATGCTTCTCGTTCTCACAATCAGACCTTGAATAAATAATGATATAATCTTCGAACACAACCATAGAGTTGTTGATATACTAATCGAATATCATGTTCATCAGAGCCATAAAATTTAAAGAAGCATTAATCACACCGAAAGGCATCACAATATATTCATAATTCTTATACCTACTCTTGGAATACATCATTGATATATCATACCTCTGAGCCCTGAGTGATGATAGCTCAACCAATGGACGTTCTAGAAAAACCACTTTACCCCATTTAATAGATCAAACAAGTCATCAATGTGGGGAAAAAGATTATTATCCTTAACAATCACCTAGTTTTACTTCTAATTGTTCATAAATATTTTATGTGAAACATTAGCCATATTGAAAAATAGAACTGGGACTTAAAAAAGAAAAACACTAGCATGATAAAAAACCATTTCTATTAGATCATCCAATTTTATCTTGAAATCTTTTAGCTCTACAAGTGACATCTGATAAGTGGGTATCGATATAGGTTGTGTACCTAGAACCAAATTGATCATAAAACACACCTATATATTTTGTTGAATAAAGGAAAATTCATCTAAGAAAACATTGGGGAATTACATAACAACAAATGTATGATCAGAAATATGAGGAATTTTTCAGGTTCAAATGTAACAGTACACAAAAAACTCATGATATAAAGGAGTAAAGGTCATGCATTACCAAACCTTAGATCCCACTCTACCTAAAACACCCTAGAGCTCCCATGTTAAAGATAGAATGATACACATTGATGGTAATAATAAATCTCATCATGAGGATTGTAAATAAAATCCATCCTAATGATAACATCAAACAAATGCATATTAGGAATTAGGAAATCCAAAATTAAGTTAGTGTCAACTATTGATCAAGAACATGATAAAAACTAAAGCCCCTTCTCTTTAGTCTTTTTAGGAGGTGTTTCTAACACCCTTAAAATAGAAATTAGATCCATTGGATGATTTATGACATGAAACAAATATGTATATATAAATGAGTTGGAGTAACCTGTATCAATTGAGCAGTCATTATATAAGATTAAAAAATGGTATCTTTCACTTTCGCTGGACTGATGTAAACCTCCACTAGAAACTCATCCACTATGTGAAGTTTTTTCACCCATGATGAATATTTCTAGAGACTAATGGACATTGAATATTCTGACTATGTTGTAGTGGCCCTTCGAGCTGATAATCCATAACCATATTGAGGTATAGTGACATCATTGATGGATTACTATATATGGTCGTAGTGGTGAAAACCATTTCACATCTTCATAGGAAATGAACTATAATTTATTTTCTCCCAAACTTTCCACACTGATATAAAGTCATGGGAACAATAATAGCTATAACTGGCATTTCATAAGACACCCACTATTGAAAATCACCTCCACCACTTTGTAATTCTATTACCAGTTCCTCTTCATTCCTTACACACCGCAGATGAGTCCACTAGGTGAAAGAGATGGGAAAGAATAGCCAATATTTACAATCATTATCATCTTTTGTAACGCCTTGACCCCAGTTACCCAGAGTCGGTGCATTATTACATAACATTGGCATGATCACAAAGGATCAATTCTCGAAAGACCGATTAGTTTAGTAGTCTTGGAAACACTATATATATTCATAAGTATTACATTACATCATATGGTAAAAAAAACTACAAAAACATCTTGTCTTTATATCCCCTCATACTATCCCTGCAGGTCTTTCATAAATTACTTCTTCACATCCTGGGAAAAATAAAACATTGAAAGGGGTGAGCTCAGATGCTCAGTAAAGATAAAAATATAGTAGAATCTTTCATAGATAAGCATAAAAAATTAAGGCAATGTATAACTAAAACAAAAGACTTTTAAACTTGAACTTCAGCATAATATGGAAAAGATAAAATGAAATAATTCCATTTACTTATTCACATGAATAATCTACTTGTTGAATAATCACATGAAATATCAATAACCACTTTCATAATGATGTAATGCAAAATGTCAGACTATCATAACCACGTAGACAAGGCCTCGTGCCAAGACTACAAATAAGATTTTGCCAAGGCCTCATGCCAAGACACTAGTTTGTCTCATGAGTCCTACCAATGCATCGAGGAGCTATAGCGGGCTCCACCTATCACTTACTAAGCCCAATGCATTCCTCATATGAAAAGTTTGAAACATAAAATAAACATTAGTATTAAAACTAGCATACGAAATGTCAATACTTTTTCCACAAACAATGAATGGTAGAAAAATAGTGCATCCACAGTCAAACATAACTCATTCAATACAATATGGAAGATTGTATTATATCAGATTAAACTCAATTGAGAATGATGAAGGATATTTACATAAATGAAAATAATCATCAAAAATATTGAGAGAAATATTCCCTTTTCTCTAGAAAACATTTAAAAGTCACATTATTTATCAAGAAGACATTTAAAATAGATTTTTGAATCAAAGTGTTTCATACCACTTTGAAAATTTTAATAGGAATTTTGGTTTTAAAACATTAATGTCCGTATAAATAAATCCTTAAAACCATTTTTAAAACATGGACATTAATGAGAAAGATTTAGAATAATAAATCTTTAAAACATTCTAAAATGATATTTTAGTTAGAGTTCCTAACCAAAAGAGAGGCAATTGAATACAAATAATTGAGGTGATAAAACTTCGTAATATCATGTGAATTAAGGTATTCATGATATACTATGTCAAAGTACATTATATACACCATATAAAAGTGATTTGGTGTATAACAACAAAGGAGTCTCAATGGAATGTAAATTGAGATGAAATATCTCATAAAGGCCGTATCCTTAGGTTAAGGATAAATCAACGACATAATTATGTGTGAAAAATATAAACAAACTCAACATGATTAGATATTCAGACTTAAACAATCAAGGTACATTCACACATATTCTTGTAAAAACAGCACCATTGAATTGGATGATTAACTCAACAAATCGAGATTGAGTAAAAATTACTCTTATCAAGTTCATACCGATGACTTGAGAATTTTTCAATGGAGTGATTATATGTATCAAAAGTATATCCACAGAAAGGGAAGTGTAAATTATAACATAATCAAATGAATAGTTATTCCACACATAATCTTGGAGTAAAATAATCAATGAAGTATGCGTAAAGCCGAATGAATGGAAATTGGAATTTCAAATTCCCTTATCGATTTGGTAACTTACAAAACATGAAAACATGAAATAAGGATAATACAATGATGATGTAAATATCAATAAATTAATGTATATTACACAATGAATACAATCATGGTCAATACACACACCACATGCAATAAATAAGTGGTGAACAATGGAAATCTCACGAAATTAAAAGTTAGATAAGAAACCCCTTACTCTGTACTTTTTCCTTGGTCGACGGTAGGTTAAACTCATATATAATGGTGAAATAATTGTTATCTAATTATACAAAAATCATTTTCACTAATATGATATCATATATGATCTTTTAACATTTATTTGTTAATAATATCTTAGTATTATCATCGTTTCGGGTGTTAACAGATTCGTTTTCCTTTATATTATTTGTTATGCGAGGCATATTTTTTATGGATGGGATGTATCTTATTCATATCCATAATTATATCATGTATCTAAAAATTATTTTTATTCATCAAATGAATTTTAGTCTTGAATGGATATGATGGGGAATGAATCTCATCGCGTTTGTGGAGATGGTAATCCGTACGTACACACAAGCGACAATATCATTAATTTGATATTAAAATAACATATAATTGGATGGTATATCATATATACAGAATCATTATCATTTTATATTTATTATTTACATGAATTAAATATCATTATTATACCCATCCAAATAGTAATTTATTGAATAACAATTACACCATGACGTGGAGACGGTAGGCCGTACGTACGCACGTATGGTGACATGTCATTCAAAGGATAGATAGAATACTGAATATAGTTGTACCATATTTATAATAACATCACAGTATATAGAATATACTGGATTTATTATTTTAGAATGGAAATAACAAATAAATAAGAAGTGGAAGAAGAAAGGAACTTGAAAGAGGGTGGTGAAATCATTACCTCTTCTTCGTGTTCTTCCTTTTGATTTGATCAAAAGGGATCCTTAGGTTGGATTTATGATAAAAATAATTCATCTAGATTGAATTGAGGGAAGTTGATAGAATATTTGTGTAGGGTTTGGCCAAGCCAAAAGGATTTGAAGGTGTGAATAATTGGTTAGAAGTGGTGTCCTTTTATAAGGGGGGGGGGGGAAGGGGCTCTTTAGAAAAAACTTAAAGTATTATTTTATAATAAATTCATATTCGGTTTCTAATGGCTCCAAAGTGGATTATTAAAAGTATATGGTGGATATGTGTCTAAATCCTTTCAACCAATAGATTTTAGATAGGTTTGGGTCATTATATTAAAGTTATCTTTTAGTTTTAACTCATAGTTAATTTGTTTGACATTTACCATGTCATATTGTATTTTATATTATATAGTTAATAAACATACTATATACATTCAAGAGACCCCCAAGTGGTCCATTAATGATACACCTATCATGATATAAGTTCTTTGGCCGAACCTTATATTTTTAGAAATAGAATATCAACAAATAATATAATATTTGTTTTAAAAACTCATTTATGTCAATTTTGACACTATTCAATTATTTATTTTTGTTAAAGTCATAAAAACTTTATTAATTCAAACCAAATTCATTTAAGAAATACTAAAATGTCATAATAACCAATAAAATTCGTGTATGGCATCAAAACTTTCAAATTATATTTATTTTAACATTTATAATACCAATTATTTAATTCATTCATTAATAAGCAAAATATTGCATCATCATTGTGTCATAAATACATTTAATTATTCAATGTATAAAAATTATAAATAAAATACCATTATGCATGAAAGATTTTTTTCTTTCTAATTAATATTTATAGTCTAAAATATAACATATATAACCCACTGAAAAAATTGTTTTGCTAAAAGATATATGCTTATGTCATTTTTGTATTTACTTTTACTTAATTAATATATAGTGTCATTATCACTTACAAGTCGATCCATGAGGTCCTAAAATCAACTCAAAGATGCCCATGGCTGGAAATGTATCAAAAAATAGGGTTATGATACGTTTTAGTGTAAATTAATATTATTATAATATTATTTTTTACCCTTATTTACCGGATTTACCCTTTAACCATGGTAAATAAAATATTTACCGAAGTAATTATTCAAAATGTATAAAAATAAGAGTTACCTATTTACATAATTTAAAAATCCTGATTCCAAATATGGAATCCATTTTTCCAAATTCAAAACACATAAGTGGTAGAAATTAATTTAAATTAATTCATGCAGTCAAAACAAAAAGCGTGTTTTTAAGAAATAATAACTATCAAAAGGTTGACACTTGTTTATGTATGGTTTAAATGTGAAATTATGTCCAACGACCAACATTGTATTAAATGGTAAAAATATATTATAAATATACTTTAAAACCACTCAAATTCATAATTTATCACTATTAATTATTTCGATTAAATTTTTTTTTAATTAAAATTTAGTAATTTTCACTATTCATCAAAATATGAATGTTATCTGAAAAGTACCAAAATTTCACCCTTGGCTAATTTTGATATTCCAAATCCAAAAATGAATTCCATTTTGAAATATAAAATGTATTAAATTTCTAAAAGTGTGTATTACTATTCATAACAGCTAGTTTTATTAGTTGTGGTGGGTGCTAGACTTTGAAGTTGTGTACAACACACACTACTGTATTATTTAGCGAGAAGCGTACCATGGAAGCTTGGGGTGTTACATTCTCCACTCATTCAATAAATTTCATCCTCTGAATTTTAAAAATTGGGCTTGGTAATATAATGGAAACTCCCACATCGGAAAAAGATTCAATAAAACTATCACTTTAAAAGAAAGAAAGAGAAGTACAAAGGTCACCTGAGATAACCTATACTAGGATTCCATGTAGAAAAACAAGGATATGGATGATAAAATAAGTGTCAAGTTCTGATGGAGAGGGATAGAAAACATGATCAGGAGAAAGTTAACAACAATAAAACCACAAACTTGTGATGGGACAACCGGTCATTAGTTTCCCAGTTGGAAAAGTAAACGGAAAACATTTTTTTAAGTTACATTACATAAAGATGAGGAATTAATTTCTGAGATTGAATAAGAATATAAAAAGATATACTTAATTTTTAAGTAATGTATCATTATTTAATAAATTTCTACTACTAACTCATTTTTAAATGATGAGTATTGCAGAATACTTGGTCACACTAGAAGAGCTACAATAAAATTCTTATAGAATCACATGATCCATGAAGAATAAAATATATATTTAACTTGTCTTTATTGATTAATCAAAACCAAAACGGGTAGTATAAGATCTGATGATCCCCCAAAAGGTTATTTCATTAGAGAAAGAAACACTAATATTAATTTCTAAAATTAAACCAACAATACCCCAAAGTTAAATAAATAACATTAAATAAAGAATTGTCCTTAAAATCCTTTAATAAAATCCAAAATAATATTGAAACTCAAAACATAGAAGAATTTGGTTATGTAGTCTTCCACATTAAATGGTATGTCCAAATGACATCAATTACTCTTAAAGTCACATACTTAAAAGTAATTAACCTAATCACGTATTCTCTATTATAGGTTAATCATTTCCATAAATAACCCAAATCACTATAAATCCTCAATAAAAACATAGATAAAAATCCACCATTACTCCTCAAATGAAAACCCGTACTATTCTATTTTCCTTGGGCATATAGTGTTCCCAACAAAGCGAACATCTTCCAAAATAACATTTTTCACTTAATCACCAAATTATTTTCCTATACTAAGGGTATTCATTTGATAAGACATAAGATCCCAAATAAAATTATTATTAATCAATAAAATCATTTAACTAAAAAAGAATAGTCACACTAACTAGGGACTCTACGTAGTCCAGTGGTAGGTGATAAATCCCAATCGCACATTGGTTGTGGGTTCGATTCCCACAGCTTTTTCCGACGCGACGGGTTGTCACATGGTTTGCGTGTTGTCCTTTTTCAAAAACTATATTTTATAACGTTTCCAAAATGAGATAAATTCCTCAAAATAACCATAACATAATTTAACCACAAATTTTATCTCATACCTTGCATTTTCATCCCAAATTATAATAACTTGTAATTTCCTCAAACCCAATGATCATATAAAACCAAATGGTTATTTATAACTATATCCACAAGAGAAAAGAAAATTCTTCCTCACATATTATTCTCACATGGGAAACTGCAGGGTTACAAATACAAGAGAAAATTATTCCAAAGTAAACCCATCAACAAGGAGCACTAATACTTTTTAAACATTTCTCCAACCATTTATTTCCACATAACATCTTATTTGATCAAGAAAATATCCTATAGAATAGGACATTCATTCGGGTAATGGCTAGGTCCCCTACATTATGGAAAATGAATGTAAATGGATTCTTGGGACCATTTTTATCTTCTTCCATAGTACTCTTTATTTTTATTTGGAAATTATTCACTTTACGTCCTTCCTTCCCGCACGTAAAAAATTTCTTTGTCCCATTGAGACACTTTACTCGGTGTATCCTTCCATATTTCTTGCATGACAGAAATTGAGGATTCCTTTCTCTATGGTCTCCACTGTTGGAGCTCTTATCATTCATCACCTTTCTCTTCTTTGTTGAGTCTGGGAATTGGTTAATATATATACTGTTGATCATATTTTTGGAAAATTGATTTGACATGAAGACGATATCTTTTACACCTATCAACATTCCATTTTGTTGATCATTGCCACCACTGTTATAACCTTGTACATCATTCTCAAAGTCACTATGACTTCCTTGGAATCCAGCCATTGACTAAAACCAGAAAGCATTGTGTGAGTAACAGTAGTCATAAAATCATTTAGAGATTATCATGTCACCATAATCTTGACTGACTGAAAATTCATTTTTTTCAAAAACACTTTTTGGTTAAGTGAGAACCGAACAAGCAAAACAAACTGAGACAAACTCAGACATCATGTCCATGGGGATCCACCATTGAAGATGGAATCCAACCCAAACAAAAAAGAAAATGAAGCGTGCCCCACCATTCCATACACTAGTCAGACAAAACCAAAGAAATACAAGCAACACAAATCACACAACAAGCTAGAATCAAATCTGCACAGAAGCCTTTGAAGGAGGATGATCGATGGTGATGGATTCATCGACAGAGATCCACAATGAGGAACCACGAGATCATTGAGCTTCCATGGACAATGTAACCAACCAACATGCATCTTAATGGGTCTACATTCAGCAAAGTCACAAGCACCATACTAACGTCATGGAATATATCGAACACCACCAAATTGGAGTCGTGCATGAAGGATCATGATGTAATGGAAGAGGAAACCAAGAAAACGTGGAACAATCCAATTGAAGAAACCTCAATAATGGTCGTCGTCACAAACTAACCTCAGGTCGAACC
Organism: Viscum album; assembly: GCA_963277665.1. NCBI lineage: Eukaryota > Viridiplantae > Streptophyta > Magnoliopsida > Santalales > Viscaceae > Viscum > Viscum album. The sequence continues at coordinate 1,527,022,700 of OY728162.1, forward strand.
TCCGTTGGATACGAGCGTTTTGCACTATGGCTACCGACAAACATGCTAGGACGATCCTATGAATTAGAGGATGGTGACTTGTTGTCGAAATGCGATGGGAAGAAACAGAAACACAATGAAATTGACCAGATTTGGTGCCAGATGCGGCACAAAAAACCAGGTGGGGAAGACTGTTAGTCCATCATTGGTAGGGGAGTCAGATGCCACGAGGTCGCTTTCTCCGGGTGACTTTGCAAACCATGCACATGGCCGGGGGCCGAAGGTTGCGCTCGACGACATCGGCCTCGCAGCGATGAGAACCAGGAGAGGCGTCTTCATCATTGTGGACAGTGCTACAGGGGAAGGAGTTGTAGGGTTCGACGGTGGGATCCCTACTGCGTCGGGAACACTGAGTCCATCAGAGGTGAGCAGGGTCATCGACAGTGGTGGGATCCAGGGATACTGCGTCGCAAGAGGAGAAGATAAACTCTATCCGAGGAGGGGAAAATCCGGCAGTGGGAGTCAGAATCTAGGGCTGCAGCGTCATGTGCGATCTAGGGCTGCTGAGTCGTGAAGTTGGTAGTACGAATAGGCGGCGCAAACCCTAGGATGTGGGAGCGCTAGAGTGGCTAAATAGATCCTCTAATCCCTGTCACCATAATCTCAATTTGAAACACATTAGGATTAACCAAGGTCATTTAATATCATCTTATATATAATACTTCAAATCAGTTTGTAAAAAAATGTAAATTATCCCAAGCATATCCCCCGAGAGTGTCATAACCAAGAGTACAACAATACCCGTTGTCGTCCACCGGTTCTCATTCGAGTCTAGCTCAAAGTGGTGTTTTCGGGTTTTACCCCTAGGCACATCTATGCCGGAGCCGCCTCTACCTACTCGTATCCAGGTAGGGATGCATTTCTTGAAAAATTAACAAAATCTCTACAATACTAAGATTTTAGGTAGTTCTTCTATACTAATACTCAAAGTCTATCTTAAGGCTATGTGCTCTAATAATATTTTATCTAAATCTAGCTCCCATGTTTTGTACTAAACTTCCACTGATACCAACTATAACACCCCGACCCCAGTTACCCAGAGTCGGTGCATTATTACATAAAAATGGCATGATCACAAATGATCAAGTCTCGAAAGACTGATTAGTTTAGTAGTCTTGGAAACACTAGATATATTCATAAGTCTTACATTACATCATAAGGTAAAAAAACTACAAAAACAACTTGTGTTCATATCCCCTGATACTATCCCTGTAGGTCATTAATAAATTACTTCTTCAGATCCTGGAAAAAATAAAACATTGAAAGGGGTGAGCTCAGATGCTCCGTAAGGATGATAATATAGCAGAAGCTTTCATAGATAAGCATAAACAATTAAGGAAATGTATAACTAAAATAAAATCCTTTTAAACATGAACTTCAGCATAATATGGAAAAGATAAAATAAAATAATGACATTTAATTATTCACATGAATATTATACTATTATAATAATCACATGGAATATCAATAACCACTTTCATAACGATGAAATGCATAATGCCAGACTATCATAACCACGTAGCCAAGGCCTCGTGCCAAGACTACAAATAAGATTTTTTCAAGGCCTCATTCCAAGACACTAGTTTGTCTCATGAGACCAACCGATGCATTGAGGAGCTATAGCGGGATCCAACCGTCACTTACTAAGTCCAATGCATTCCTCATATGAAAAGTTTGAAACATAACATAAAAATTTGTATTAAAACTAGCACACAAAATGTCAATACTATATCCACAAACCATGAATGGTATAAAAATAGTGCATCCACAGTCAAACATAACTCATTCGATACAATATAGAAGATTGTATTGTATCAGATTAACCTCAATCGATAATTAAGAAGGATATTGACATAGATGAAAATAATCATCAAAACTATTGAGAGAAATATCCCCCTTTTTCTTGAAAACATTTAAAAGTCACATTATCTGTCAAGAAGCCATTTAAAATAGATTTTTGAATCAAAGTGTCTCATACCACTTTGAAACTTTTAAAAGTAATTTTGATTTTAAAACATTAATGTCCATATAAATAAATCCTTAAAAGCATTTTTAAAACATGGACATTAATGAGAAAGATTTAGAATAATAAATCTTTAAAACATTTTAAAATGATATTTTAGTTAGAGCTCCTAACCAAAAGAGAGACAATTAAATACAAATAATTGAGGTAATAAAAACTTTGTAATATCATGTGAATAAAGGGATTAATGATATACTATGTCAAATTACATTATATACACCATATAAAAGTGATTTGGTGTATAAAAACAATGGAGTCTCAATGGAATGTAAATTGAGATGAAATCTCTCATAAAGGTCATATCCTTAGGTTAAGGATAAATCAACGACATAATTATGTGTGAAAAATATAAATACACTAAACATGATTGGATATTGAGTGTAAAATAATCAAAGGACATTCACACATATTCTTTTAAAAACATCACCAAATAATTGGATGTTTAACTCAACAAATCGAGATTGAGTAAAAATTACACTTATCATGTTCATACCGATGACTTGAAAATTTATCAATGGAGTGATTATGTGTATCAAAATTACATCCACAGAAAGGGGAGTAGAAATTATGACATAATCAAATGAATAGTTATTCCACACATAATCTTGGAGTAAATAATCAATGAAGTATGCGTAAATCCGAATAAATGGAAATTGAAATTTCAAATTTCCATATCGATTTGGTAACTTACGAAACATACACCCATGAAATAAGTATAATAAAATGATGATGTAAATATACATAAATTAATGTATATTACACAATTAATACAATCACGGGCAGTACACACACCACATGCAATAAATAAGTGGTGAACAATTGAAATCTCATGAAATTAAAATTGAGATAAGAAACCCCTTACTTTGTACTTTTTCCTTGGTCGATGGTAGGTTAACCTCCTGTATATTGGTGAAATAATTTTTATTGAATTATACAAAAATCATTTACATTAATATGATATCATATATGATCTTTTAACATTGATTAGTTAATAATATCTTAGTATTATCGTCGTTTCGGGTGTTAACGAATTCGTTTTCCTTTATATTATTTGTTATGCGAGCCATATTTGTTATGGATGGGATGTATCTTATTCATATCCCTAATGATATCATGTATCTAAAAATTATTTTTATTCATCAAATGAAATTTATTCTTGAATGGATATGATGGGGAATAAATCTCATCGCGTTCGTGGAGACGGTAATCCGTACGTACGCACGAGCGACAATATCATTATTTTGATATTAAAATAATATATAATTGGATGGTATATCATATATACAGAATAATTATCATATTATATTTATTATTTAAATGAATTAAACATCATTATTATACCCATCCAAATAATAATATATTGAATAACAATTACACTACGACGTGGAGACGGTAGGCCGTACGTACGCACGTATGGTGACATGTCATTCAAAGGATGGATAGAATATTGAATATGGTTGTACCATATTTATAATAAAATCACAGTATATAGAAGATACTGGAGTTATTATTTTAGAATGTAAGTAACAAATAAAGAAGAAGTGGAAGAATAATGGAACTTGAAAGAGGGTGGTGAAATCATTACCTCTTCTTCAGGTTCTTCCTTCTGATTTGATCAAAAGGACTCCTTATGTTGGATTTATGATCAAAATAAGGCCTCTAGGATTAATTGAGATAAGTTTTAAGAATATTTGGGTAGGTTTTGGCCGATCCAAAATGCTTTTATGGTGTGAATAATTGGTTATAAGTGGTGTCCTTTTATAAGGCGGGGAAGGGGCTCTTTAGGAAACACTTGACGTATTATTTTATAATAAATTCATATTTGGTTTATAATTGCTTCAAAGTGGATTATTAAAAGTATAAGGTAGATATGGGTCTAAATACTTTCAACCAATAGATTTTAGAAAGGTTTGTGTCATTATATTAACCTTATCTTTTAGTTTTAACTCTTAGTTAATTAGTTTGACATTTACCATGTCACTTTGTATTTTATATTATATAGTTAATAAACTTACTATATACATCCAAGAGGCCCCCCAAGTGGTCCATTAATGATACACATATCATGATATAAGTTTTTTTGCCGAAACATATATTTTTATGAATATAATATCAATTAATAATATAATATTTGTTTTAAAAACTCATTTATGTCAATTTTGACACTATTCAATAATTGATTTTTGTTAAAGTCATAAAAATTTTATTAATTAGAAACAAATTCATTTAAGCAATCCTAACATGTCATATTAACCAATAAAATCCTTTTATGGCATCAAAACGTTCAAATTATATTTATTTTAACATTTATAATACCAATTATTTAATTCATTCATTAATAAAGAAAATACTGCATCATTATTGTGTCATAAATAAATTTAACTATTCAATGTCTAAAAATTATAAATAAAATACCATTATATATCAAATATTTTTTTATTTATATTTAATATTTATAGTCTAAAATATAACATACATAACCCATTGTAAAAATTGTTTCGATAAAAGATATATGCTTATGTCATTTTTGTATTTACTTTAACTTAATTAATATAATGTGTCATTATCACTTACAAGTGGATCCATGGGGTCCCAAAATCGACCCAAAGATTCCCATGGTCGGAAACGTATCAACCAATAGGGTTAGGAAACATTTTAGGGTAAAGTAATATTATTATAATAATATTTTTTTACCCTTATTTACCGAATTTACCCTTTAACCATGGTAAATAAAATAGTTACCGAAGTAATTATTCCAAATATCTGAAAATAGGAGTTACCTATTTACATAATTTGGAAATCCTGATTCAAAATATGGAATCCATTTTTCCAAATTCAAAACACAGAATTTGAAGAAATTAATTTAAAATTAATTCCTGTTGTCAAAACAAAAAGCGTGTTTTTAAGAAATAATAACTATCAAAAGATTGACACTTGTTTATGTCTGGTTTAAATGTGAAATTATGTACAATGACCAAAATTTTATTAAATGGTAAAAATATTTTCTAAATATACTATAAAACCACTCAAATTCATAATTTTTCACTATTAATTATTTCTATTAAAAAAGTTGTTTTTAATTAAAATTTAGTAATTTTCAGTATTCATCAAAATATGAAAGTTATCCGAAAAGTAACAAAATTTAACCCTAGGATAATTTCAATATTACAAATCCAAAAATGAAGTCCATTTTGAAAGATAAAATGTATAAAATTTCCAAAAGTGGGTATTACTATTCATAATGTCTAGTTTTATTAGTTGTGGTGTGTGTTAGAACTTGAAGTTGTGTACAACAGACGCTATTGTATTATTCAGCGAGAAGCGTACCGTGGAATCTTGGGGTGTTAAATATTTTTTTCTATTTTAGACTTTTATTTCATCTGCACATAATTAAAAATATTCCTTATAAGCACCTATGATCTAATATCAATTTGAAAAATAGGCATGTAGTTCTAAGATTTTAGATGATCATTTTTTACTACCTCTAGAGAAAAATAAACCAACTCTACTAAATTAATGATTTAATTTGAAAACAAAAACCCTCACTACACCAATGATTGGAAATAAAATTACTCTTCTATCATTAATGACTTTGCAAAGATCTGTGGGAGGAAGGGGGCCTAGAAAAACTTTTAGTCCAAGCCCATTTTCTTATCCAACTGCACCATAGAATCCCATAATCACTTGATAGGACCCTATAGTATGAACAAGCCACACTTAAACTTGATATTATTTGGTGTATCAATGAAATTGAAGATATGATTGATTATATCCAGTCAGTCCTTAGCCTCTTGAGGTTCATTCCTACCAATAAAGGATAGTGGTCACTTGTTTAGGAACTACTGAGATTGGACTATTTCTACTCCATCTACTAACTATACCTAAACAAATATATTATAGAATTATGGTACATTTTAGTCCACAATATTAACTTCTCACAAGATATACTCTATAAGATTATGATCGAAAGGTGGATTCCCTTGAGGATTATTTGTCAAACCCTCTTATGGAACTCATGGGTGACGTCTATGAGGCATTTAATTGATCCACAAAAATAGAATAACTGATCATAAAATGGTATATTTCAGTTAAAACCATAAAAAATATTCAAAATAGATATTAATATGAATAACTCCATGCTTGAAACACACATCCAAACATCCCATTGTAACTTAACTCCCATCATTAAAAAAGTTGGACATGAACTCACCAGAACCTACTTATCAAGTTCTGATAGTTCTATCAATAGTTTATAAGATTTATCAATATAGGGAATATTTAGGAAAAAACTCCCTATGATACCAATTTTTCATTAATCGACCAGATTTACCATTGAAAGCTCTGTCCTGAACTGATCCTCCGCATACCTGAAGGGTGTTCCAAATCACGATGGTCTGGAAACTTTCACATAGACATCAAACAATAACTAGTGGGAATGATTTATCAAAAAGTAAAAAGTTACATGGAATATACATATATATAATAAGTAAAAGAGTAAGTAAAATCAAGAGAACTATATTTCATAACTAAAATAAAATAGTGAGAGAAATAAAAATTGAGAACCAAATAAAACAAAAGGGCAGAGGTCTAATAGATCCAAAGGACGACCCATAATGGAAGAAATACTCCTATTATGTAGGGTGAACCCCCAACATCTTACCACTAGCTACCCAAACCCATTTTACTAAAACCTAAACACCTCACTATAGATCCTTGCCTTTCCCTATACCAAAATACAGAACTATTTTTACACACCACAGAAGGGGTGTGTAGGGTGTGAGCAACATACAAAAATTAGGATCCCACCAAGGTGTTATATATCATGCCTCCACAAAAAATACGAATATTCTCATTTTAAAGAAAAAAATTCTAAGATAAATGATAAATTAGTTTATATCAGAATAATGGTAAATATGTTTTCTTTTCCCACAGTTCCAAAAAATCCAGGAAAATAGTTTCAAACCATGATTTTCATAAACTTTTATTGAATTCAAAGAAGCTATATCAAATCTAGAACAATTTGAATCCAAATAAAAATTGTAAACAAGACGTGGATTACAATATGTTAGGATAGTAGAATAATCGTACAAAAAATAATGACTTTTGCACACTCAATCTCATAAATAAACAAACATATGGTGCATAGGATGACCCCATGAATGACCCACCTGATGATTTCAAAATAAGTTCCATATAATAGCAGGCCTAGGGATAAAGGTAACACCCATGAGTAAAACCCATGTCATGAATATGGATAATATCCCTAATCTATGCCTTCAACCAATGTACCCATGGATTTTTATGTGGTATATTTCCCTAATCATTTCAATGGGGGTTTCACAATCAATTTCAAAAACCCCGTTTTCTTTTATCAAGCCTTATTTGAAAACAATCTTCTCAAACCATTTTTGAATACTTTAAAAATAGAATTTTCCTTTACCCAAAACCAAAGTAAAAACAATATTATATAGAAAGTCCATATATGCACAAAAATTGATCATTCTAATTTATTTATAAAGAAATTTTTAATATAGTAGAAATAATGGTTTATTCAAGAGAGTCTTCTGACCGAGCCACCTACCTCAATAAGGGTTTAACACTACCAACAATAGTATCCACTAACACAAAAAAAATATAAAATAAATCAACAATGATACTAGAATCAATTCCCACATGTTAGAATAGAATTGAAAATAAGAAATGGTTAGAAATGAGGTTAGATCAATGAATACCTTAAGCAATAAACCTACCACAACACAAACAATATGGGAGTCGGACTTTGAAAAAAGATCTCATGAAGGATATGAATGGTTCAAACAAACATCACTATATAATCCCAAAATCTAAAAACACAGTGCATCACCAAAGTTGTAACCAATGAAAATAAAGATTAAGAAGAAATATAACTTACCAAGAGAGATAAAATGTAACTATCATAGAGACCAAGTGCTGAAAAATATATTTGGAAAATGATGAGACGTTCTAAATTACCTGGAAGAGCTTGAGATTAAATATAGGGAATAACATGAGAGAATGAGGTATGATTCAGCATTTATATGAATAAAGACTATTGGTCATGAAGGGTTTATGTCTTAAAATATATATTTAAGTTATAAAATATCCATGAAATATATATTCCAAAAAAATCACCTTGGGTTAAATAAATCTTGCATGTTATATTAATGATTCAAAATGTTTTCATCCTAAATAGACTAACGATGCAAACCTTTTTCATGACTTCTTGCCCGTGAATCATTTACACTATAAACTATACATTTAAAAAAAATAGATCCTTTGGTCTACAACCAACCCAATTTCAGCAAAAAAATTCCCAAAATCATTCATGATAACCATTGAACCTAAATAACACACTCTCAAACATCAAAACATCATATTATAAAATTTAGGATGTAATGTAGTCCTTATAATACTAAAACCAATTTTTTTATGAATGGTTGTGAATTCCTAAATTAATATATGTGATCTGGTAAAATTTATAGGAACTAAAAGAATCCAAGTCATATATATATGAAGATATTTAGCCTCTTGTATATGGAGACAATGTTTTTTTAACATTGAGTATTTTGGGATAACATGATGAATATGAATCCAATGAGAAAGGGTTATGTTTTTGTTTAAAAGAAACCCCATGATGGTATAAGGATCTATGATGATTTTTGAGTAGCTTAAGTAAGATTCCATGGTATATTTTTGTAGGAATGAAAGTTTTTTTCTTATGGGTGACGAGTGAGAAGGTCGTATGTCTCATGCATGATTGTAAACACACTATTGACGCCCGCAAAATAAGAATTAGAAAAATACCAAAGGAAGAAATACCTGAATATGAGTATTGCTCCTTGCCATGAAAGAAAATAAGAAGGGGATTATCGAATATTCACGAAGCCCCTAAAGGACTCGTGATTGCATGACCACTTTGAGGTCACATGAAATTTTATCACATAGTGCATATCCCATTAAAAGATGCATAGATTCCCCTTCAAAGAGATCTGATAAACATGTTGGGGATCTCCTGAAAAATAACACAAAATCCCTCAAAAATAATAAGGGATAATATTCAATGTTAAGGACCCCCGGTGGTTGAAAAACTCATGTGCCAAGTCTTCATTGGGAAGAATAAAATCCATAGAAAATGTCCAAGATATCTTGCCATACCTCCAAGTATTCATTAAAAAAAAATAAAGGAGATAAAAGAATGGATGAAAGAGGGGATTGTAGTCGCTAAAGGATATGTGACGTACACCCCTAGAAACTCGTGATACACTATGATTCACTATAGACATTTCCAGCATACCTAACAAAACCCCTTGATATTGTCAGCATTGCTGCACAGAATTTCTCAAGAATAACTAGAAAACACCCTCGCATTTAGGGGGTTGACAGATTGGTTTTCCCCTACATGCCCACGTGATCTCTATAATCCCCATATTGGTCAAGAAAGACATTCCAAAAAATCAGGCATAAAACCAAGACATTGATCATGAAATCCCACATTACCCCTTTCCTTTGTGAAATAAAACAGAGGAGATAGAAAAAGGGGAGGTGAGAGGGGTCTCCGGTCACTGAAAGACATGAGGTACGCCCCTAATGACCCACAAAACACCATGAGCACTTGGTGACATGAACTACTAGCATTGCAGAATCCCTTTGGATCGAGGAATTTTCCACAAAACGATCATGCACCCCCATATTGTTCTTGCTATACATCACCAAAATATTGATGAAATTTCCTCGACAACATACAAGAAAAACGACATGACTCCAATCATTGGTCAAAAAAATCAAAGAAGATTGAAATGGGGGGGGGGTGAGAGAACTATCGGTCGCTGAAAGACACGTTACATTCCCCACATACCGACAACAATGTCCCACGAGACCCCGGGACTGGTCTCGCAAGTGGCCTCCAATAGGCCCCTAGAGCTTTTGAAAGACCATGAGCGCATCTATAGGACAAGAAGGAGAGTCCTTTAACATGACCGTATGATCATATTAACATTAATCAATCATCAAGAATCTGATAAGAAATTTTTTCAGGTAAGATACCCACAGCCACTGAAAATCATATGACGTGCTCATAGTAATCCAAAAATCGCATAGCGCCAGCACACTTTAATGAATCGTACCTGTAACTGCACTAGATACACCACACAAACTAGAAATAAAATGGGATGTTTATTCCTATAAATTCCCATCTCCAACATGAAGAATGGTTTATAATATAACAACTAATACACAAATCAGATGCTTGAAATCCTCGCTAAACTTCTTCGAATGGATGATCACATGACCTTCCTTCTTTCTATCAGTTAATATACCAACAGACAGCTAAAGTAGTCATGCACTAGCCATAAATTGATTCATTTGATCACCTATAGATCGTACGAAGTACATATAGTGTGATATGTGAAAGGAATCCATCGACCCATCAGATCATGCAGAACCCAAGAAAAACTAAACTCAAATAAGACTAAGGAATTCAGGACATAGGGGTTGGTACACAAATCAAAGGTGGAAGGATTAAGAAAAACAAATGATCACTACCACAAATTCACATTGTGTGTATCATCTAAATACATGTGACAACACCGATACCTGTCATATGTAATATCCCCAACCCGGAAGACACTAAACCGGTGCTCCCAGGCGGGTGGTTGCATGACCCTAAGTGCCCCCCTTACACCAAATGATGCCAACTAGCAGTGAGGTCCAAATAGTCAATTGGGGAGACTATAGCCCATTTTTATCAGAGTAATCCACAACATAAGATAAGGAAAATAGAAGAATAAAAAAACATACAGGAGTATTCATAAATAACCACTCCCAAAATGGGGTACAACCATGTCCAATAATAAATATTCCATGCCATGATACAAGTAAAAAAATTAACAAATCAGAAAATGAAGACAAAATCCAAAATCCCCAAAATGGTCCTAAGACCAAGTCCGAGTCCTCCTCCATGAATACCCATGCCATCCCAACTACCTAGAAAGAGCCCTTGCCCTTGTCCTGGCCTGCAAACATGAAATCTGCTCAGGTACCCAATAGCGTTCCGAGTAGGGTGTGAGTAAAACATAGTTGGCCACCACCAATGGTGCCTACAAAATATCTGGTAAAAATAATTGTGCATGAAAAAAGGAAATGAATAATAAATGAAAAATAAAAGATTATGTGCCCTTGACTTGTTTAGGTCCATTACCAACATTTATTACCATTTCCTTATCTTACTGTTTCATCCCATTTCTCATTACTTACTATTTACAATGCATTTACCATGGGTTCATCACACAAAAAAAGTTACACGACTTAAAGTACGCAATCACATACATGGGGAAAACACACAGTTGTCTTATCTCACTAGGACTAACTTCCTCATGTCAATCACATCCTCACCTTGAAGCCTCAGTTTCGGTGGATGCAAAGGATAGGAAAACCGAGCATCAATCATCTTCCCTAACTCATGCATTAGAGGTGGAGTATAGAGCCTCAGTCCAACTCGACCCATTGTCATAGAACCTCATTCAATACCACACTCTACAAAGATATGTGCACATCCTATATAAATATTTATCCATCAACCATTTAAACGACATCACAACCATTTCTCAAGGAAAACATAAAACATAAAAATAACGTAAGGGTAAATACCATTCCTCAACCCATTTAACTCATTTACCATAGTTCATATCATTTAGCCTTTTAGACCGATTCCCTTTTATTACGCTTATCTCACTAAGCAGTAATTTATTATGACTATCTCACTAGGATTCATTACAGTGCTCATAATCCATTCCATTATGGTATTTAATCAGTTCACATATTTACCCAAAATTCAGTAGGTTATTCATAAGACTAGGTGCATCACCTATATTCTAATCTAACACAATAATCACATTAACAAGTTTATCAAGGTCTATACCTAAATACACAACAATGTCACTTTCTCTTCACAATTCCCTAGGTCTGGGAAAGTCGGCCATGGGGGCCCTAGATTAGCCTCATCACCCTCAACACATCCCAATGGGGATCGCGAGGGTTTCCATTTACCTTCTTAATACCCATTTTACCTAAACATGGTAAGGGTGATCAAACCATACCAAGAGACACCCAAGAACAACCCAAACATACACAAATCCACAAATAAACCATGAGATATAACATGTAGACCCCCTACCTTGATTTCGTGAGTGAACGAAATCTTAATCGAGCCTTTAGATTCAGCTTTAACCAACCCTTGAAGCTTCAACCCAGAGATTCGATCCACAATCAAAAACACCCAAAACGACTTAGAAATGAGGGATATTGATCTCTTGGAGGTCTTGGTGGATTTGGTATATTCCTAGGTGAAGAGGGGTGAATGAAGAAGAAATTATGAGTTGGGTATTAAAATCCCAGAGTGGGAAAATTTTAATTTCTTAAAATTTTATAGGATGAACAATTTACCCACACAATTTTCCAAACCGTGTGCAGACCATGCAAATGAAATTTTCTAAAAACCCACCTTCTGCACAATTTCCTAGACTATCTGCACGGTTAGCACTCAACATGCGCAGACCATGCAGACTACCCAGAAAATCACCTTTTCTCCGTTTTTCATTTCGCAAACCCTTGGAACACCCCCGGACCTCCTGAAGGGCTTGGTTAAGAACTTAATTAACCAAAACAAAGGATTCAAAACAAAAATTAAATGAGAGCATACCTTTCAAAGATATGTGATCTTACAACCTCCCAACATTATAAAATCTATTCCTCAAGACGAGATCCCAAGATTCATTTATCGTACAAGGAAAATAGATTGGGACACTGAGCAAATATCTGATTCCCACTCCCCTATTTCTTCTTGAAAATTTCCATGCTTCCAAAGTACTTGCACTAATGGAACAACCATTCCCTGCAAGACTTTTTCACTGCAATCTGCAACACACAACAGATGTTCCTCAAAGGACACATCAACATCAAGCTCAACATCAGCAACATATAGAATATGAGATGGGTCATGGTGATATTTCTGAAGTTGTTAAACATGAAACACATCATGCATACCATTATACCACTATGGAAGAGCCAATCGGTACTCCACTTGCCTAATCCTCTCCAAAATCTCAAACGGCCCCACATACCTAGGTGAAAATTTTCCCTACTTCCGAATACGTCGGTGACCCAATGATGGTGACACCTGAAGGAACACACTATCACACACCAAGAACTCAAGAGGTCTACGCCTTTGATCCGCATATGAATTCTTCTTACTTTGATATGTTGTCATCTGTTTTTGAATTAACTCAACTTGCTCCAAAGTATCCTACATGAGACTCAATCCCACCAGCTCGGACTCACTGGCTTCCAAATAACACAACGAAGATCTACATGGTCTCTATTAGAGAACCTCAAATGGTTCCATCTGAACCATAGCCTAAAAAATATTATTTTATGAAAATTCAATAAGAGACATGTGATTCACCTAGAAACCACAAAAATCTAAGATACAAGCCCTCAACATGTACTCCAACACATGAATTGTATTCTTTGACTACCTTTCCATCTGTTGGTGGAAATCCACACTCAAAATCACCTACGTACCAAGCTCCTTCTACAACCCTTTCTAGAAGCACGATTTGAAATGAGGGTCATGATCTGAAACTATAGTTCACGGCACACCATGAAACTGTAATATTTCTTTAGCATACAACTCACCCAACTGGTCAATTTTGTAAGTCTCTTGAATTGATAATAAATGAGACACTTTCATTAGTCGATCCACAACCACCTAGATTGAAAAATTCTTCCGAGGAATCCTCAGAATACCCACCACAAAATCATCATAACATCATCCTACTTCCATTCAGGAATGTGAAATGGATGTAACAAACAACCTAGGTGTTGACACTCGACCTTCACCTACTGGAAGTTAAGGCAACATGCAAAAAAACCCATAACATAATTTTTCATTCCCGACCCCCAAAACTATCTGTAGAGATTATGATACATCTTGGTCAAACTAGGATGCACTGCCCATTGGGATTCATGGAACTCCTGCATAAACTCTTCCTATATTATTACTGGCACAACCACACAACCATTAACATAGAAAACCTTGTCCATAAAAAAATCCCAACCTGAATGTGGATCCCCACCTTTAAGTCTTTCCTTCATGGTCAAAGATTCAAGAACGTCGAGCTAGATTTCCCTAACTCAACCCAAAAGCATCAACTCAACCACCACAGAATCAAGAGTCACCTAACAATTTTCATCTAGAACCTCCAAGTGCTTTCTCGCAAACAAATCCATCACCTTACACTCAGTACTGGATTCTTGGACCACCTAGTTCTGAGCCTTCCTGCTCAAATCATCAGCAACACTGTTCTCTTTTCGTGGTGTATATAGAATATCAAAGTTGAAATACTGGAGATACTTGACCCATATTCACAGCCAAAGGTTAAAATTATGGATGTGACAAGATATAATTTAGACTCTTGTAATTAGTATACACCATGAACCATTCCCCCAACAAGTAGTGACTCCATCACTTTAAGGCATACACTACTGTAGCCAACTCAAGATCACGAGTTGGATAATTCTTCTCATGGGGTCTCAATTTCGTCAAACCATAAGCCACTACCTACTCATCTTGCATCAACATTTCCCCATGCCCAATACCAAACTCATCACAAAAAGGCCATACTTCCTACCTGGCTTACGTAAGTTCACGATTAGTGCAGTTGTCAATCACTTTTCAACACATGAAAGGCATCAACAAAAGCCTCAGAACACTTAAACCTGATTACCTTCTTGGTCAAGCATGACTATGGTGCTTCCAAGTGAGAAAAATCCTGGATGAACCTCCAGTAATATCCAACCAAACCCATAAAACTCTAAACATATGAAAAAATATTGGGATGCACCCAAGACACAACAGCCCACACTTTCTCTAGATCCACTGACACACCTACCTCAGAGATGATGTGACCTAGGAAATTAAATTCTCCAATCCAGAACTGAAACTTTGACAACTTGGCATAAATCCAGTTCTCTCTTAGTGTACTCAGAATGATATAAAGATATTTGGTATGATC
Organism: Viscum album; assembly: GCA_963277665.1. Taxonomy (NCBI): domain Eukaryota; kingdom Viridiplantae; phylum Streptophyta; class Magnoliopsida; order Santalales; family Viscaceae; genus Viscum; species Viscum album. The sequence goes on from OY728162.1 coordinate 1,527,037,850, forward strand.
GTCATGAGTTTTTGAGTACACCAAGATGTCATCAACAAAGACAGCCATAAACTAATCCAGATTGGTGTGAAAGATTCGGTACCTCAAATCCATGAATACTACCGGTGCATTGGTCAAGTAGAAAGGAATTACCACAAACTCAAATAACCCATACTGACTCCTAAATGCTATCAGCAGTACGTCAGAAGGCCTCACCCTAAACTGGTGATAACCTAATCTCAGATCAATCTTAGAAAACACCAATTCACCCCTCAATTGGTCAAACAAGTTATCAATTATCAGAAGGGGTACCTATTTTTCACTTTCTTTTGATTTAACTTCCTATAATCAAAACACAACCTTAACGACCTGCCAACATTCTTTATGAAAAGCACATGAGATCCCCAAGGAGACATACCAGGACCTATGAACCCCTTACACTCAAACTTTTCAAGATGGACCATTAACTCCTAGTGTTTCGTCACTGCCATTCGGTATGGTGGAATAGAAACTGGCTCCACTCCCGGAATCAACTCAATCGTGAACTCAACATCCCTATCGGGGGGGAAACCCTGAGAAATCCTCAAGAAACACATCCCAAAACTGATCCACTACTTTAGGGAAGATAGATTGTTCCCCTATTTCATCATTGATAAAAAGACAAGATTCTTGAGCTATGATGCTACCCAACTGCTGACAAAATAGTCCTGCATGACCTACTCGAACCTCCCATTATCTGTGATGGACATAAGTGTCACCATCAAGTGACGTGGATGATACCCTTTGATGATAACAATCTATGTGCACCTGATAAAACACTAATGAGTGCATACCCAAGATCAGGTCAAATCCCGACATCTCAAGAATGAAAAAGTCCCATAGGTAGTGGTACTCACCGACTTCCAGAGTACATCCTTTACACATCTTGATATCTTTATTTTTCACACCCAACAGAGTGTCAATAGACATAACCCAACACATACTCTCCATAGGCAAACCCAACGTTACAATGACCTGAGAAGAAATAAAATAGTGTGTGGCACTAGTGTCAAACAATGCACTAGAAATCATAGAATCTACAAGGATCATACCTCGAACAGTTGATGAACCAGCCTCACCATCACCAAGTGTAGACTGAACTACATGAATCTGACCTACCCCTCTACCCTGGGCTTTATCCTGTGTGACCTATAATGCACTGCCTAACTTACATGGGTGATCCTACCCCAGAGTTCCATGTCCAATTCCCTTGCCATTATGGCCCATGGAGCTCCAACTACCTACATGGTATAGAGCAACAGATCCCTTTCCTCCACTTGGAATATTTCTTTCACCAACATTCATGAGCACATGCTCAGGGTTCCTGTAGAACCTCTGTACATGTCCCAATCTTCCGTATGACCGAAATTCAATAGAAGGTCGAGGAAACTGGCCTCGTATGTGCCCCAACCTACCACACTGATAGAAGAACACTCAATCACCACCCAGAGAGGCTGTCCCTATCTTCTGACCACCTTGCACACTTCCTCCCTAGTGAAAACATCCAAAACAACACTTTTGTCCCTCAGAAGTTGCACCACCTGTCTGCCTAGCTGTCATGACAAGTCCAGTACCTAACTCTCCCTTTAGGTTCCCTTCTGAGATCAACACTTGATCCAATACCTCTGTAAACCTCTTCAAGCGAAAGATATTCACCTATGACCTGATATCGTTCCTCAAACCATCATGGAAACACTTTGTAACTACTGCCTCATCCCCTAATAATGCTGGAACAAAGCGTCACAGGTCAGTGAAGCGGCCTACATACTCCATCACCAACATCGACCACTGAGTCAGGTGCATGAACTCTGCAGCCCGCTCTTACCTCAAAGTTTGTGGGTAAAAATGCTCCAGAAACCTTTCCTAAAAATCATTCCACAACATCCCCTTATCTTTCTCAATATAAGAGAGGATGTCCCACTAACACTTTGCATGGACCCACAACATATAATCTGTCAACTGGAATTGCTTCCCAACAGGATTATCTAGATGATCAAGTATCATCCGGATAAACTCTATCCTGAACTTTTCTACCTGTCCCACCATCTCTGGTAAAGGTCGGAGGGTGCTGCAATTGAAACTCTCTCATCAACTCAAACATACTTGGTGCGACCCACCCTAGGTCCCGATCCATCATCTGCATAAAATGATCCAAGTTCTCTTGGAACCGCTTTTCCCCACCTTCCTGGATCACTAAATTCTCTTTATCCTCTACTGGAGGAGTGTTCTCAAAAAAATCATCTTATTTCCCAACCGGCGCTTGACATCATAGTGGCATTACTCTACATTTAAAAATAGGAGGTTTAGAACACCTACCATAAAACATTCACTAATTCATAAAAAGAAGGCTCTTTAGGAGCCACAACAACCCACCATACAAGCATCATCCCAACAAACTTAACATTATGAAAGCACCACCTCGACCATCCCTACCATGGGCCATGGTATAGAAGGGGTAAACAACTATACATCACCACAAGGCTCACACAAAATGTTACAATTTAAAATTTTCAATTCATTACAAACACTTAATTACACATATTTCATTAATCATCACTTATCATTCTTTTATCCTCACACATTGAATTGTTTCATTTACTAAATTTTCCCTTTTCAACTATCAAGATTCTAGGTGTATTCTATCTTTCATGCCTCACACACCCAACCCATTTGTGCCTACCATGATGCATGCCACCTATCAATCTAGGTGCCTACAATGATGCATGAATGAACAGCCTCATTCCATTGAGTCCATGAGTCATATATGAAAAAATATCACATTAGACAACATGTGGATAACCCAAAGGTGAAATATCATCAATTGAAACATCTCACAATCAAGAACAACAATCCCCACCTCAGGTGACTTGAGGTTTCCCTCATACATGAGTAAACTACACCCAATCACGAGCACATTACCAAGGCTTGACACATCCTAACTACAATATACCATCCCAAATAACACGATTCCAGAGAAGGAGAAGAAAGACCTCCTTTGTTACCACTTTGTAACATCCCCGGCCCGGAATACACTAAACCGGTGCTCCAAGCGGGGTGGTTACATGACCTTAAGCACACCTACCCATATGCCAAAGGTTTTTGACTAGCAGAAGGGTCTAAATAGTCAATTAGGGAGACTATACCCCCTTTTTATCAGAGTATTCCACAATATAAGATAAGAAAAATAGTGGAATAATAACAAAAAATAAAATAGTATGCATAAACAACAATTCCAAAAATGGGGTACAACCATGTTCAACAGTAAATATTCCATGCCATGCTAGAAGTGAAAAAGTGAACAAAACCCAAAATGAAGACAAACTGAAAAATCCCTAAAATGGTCCAGACACCAAGTCTGGGTCTTACTCCATGCATACCCATGCCAACCCAACTGCCTTACAAGATCCATTTCCCTTGTCCGGACCTGCAAACATGAAATCTGTTCAGGTACCCAATCGCGGCCTGAGCAGGGTGTGAGTACAACTTAGCAGGCCACCACCAATGGTGTCTACAACATATCTGGTATAAACTATCATGCATGAAAAAAAGGAAATGAATAATAAATTAAAAAGAAAATATTATGTGCCCCTAACCAGTTTAGGTCCATTACCAACATTTATTTCTGTTTCCTTATCTTACAGTTTCATCCCATTTCCCATTAGTCACTATTTACAATGCATTTACCATGGGTTCATCACACACAAAAAGTTACATGACATAAAGTACACAATCACATACATGAGGAAAAAACACACATTTGTTTTATCTCACTAGGATTAACTTCCTCATGTCATCCATATCCTTACCTCAAAGCCTCAGTTTGGGTGGATGCAACCAATAAGAAAATAGAGCATTAATCCTCTTCTATAACCCATGCATTAGGGGTGGCGTTTAGAGCCTCAGTCCAACTCAGTCCATGGGCGTAGAACCTCAGTCAATACCCCACTATACCAAGCTATGTGCACGTGCTATATATATATATATCCATAAACCATTCACACAACATAACAACCATTACCTAAGGAAAAAATAAAACATAACAATATCATGGGGTTCAATACCGAGCCTCAACCCATTAACACATTTACCAAATTTCACATTATTTAGAATTTTATCCCAATTCCATTTTATTATGCTTATCTCACCAAGAAATCATCCACTATGCTTATCTCACCAAGAAATCATCCATTATGCTTATCTCACTAGGATTCATTACAATTCTCATAATCCATTCCATTATGGGTTTTAATCATTTCACTTATTAAACAAAAATCCCTTAGGTTATTCATAATCCTAGGTGCATCACCTAGCTTCTAATCCATCACAACAATCACATTAACATGTTTATCAAGGGCTCTACATGAATACACAATAATCTCACTTTCTCTTCACAATTCCCTAGGTCCAGGAAAGTTGGCACATCCCATGGGTGGTCCTATATTAGTCTCATCACCCTTGACGCATCCCAATGGGGATCGCGAGGGTTTCCATTTACCTTGTTAATAAAAATTTTATGTAAACATGGAAGGGGTGATCAAAACATACCAAGAGACACCCAAGAACAACCCACACATGCAAAAATACACAAATAAACCATGGGATATAACTTGTAGACCACCTACCTCGATTCCACGGGTGAACGCACTCCTAATCAAGCCTTTAGATTCCACTTCAAACAACCCTTGAAGATTTAACCCAGAGCTTCGATCCACAACCAAAGACAACAAACACCTTAGAAACGAGGGATATTGATATCTTGAAGCTATTGGGAGATTTGGTTCGTTCCTAGGGTGAATAAGGGTGAATGTAGAGGAAATACTGAGTTGGGTATTAAAATCCCGAGTTGGGTATTAAAATCCCAGAGGGGAAAAATTGTAATTTTTTAAAAGTTTCTGCGCCGCACGGTTTACCCACATGGTTTTACAAACCATGTGCAAACTGTGAGAATCCCACTGTCCAAAAACCCACCTTCTGCATGGTTTCCTCGGCTGTCTGCATGGTTAGCACTAACCATGCATTGACTGTGCGATCTACACATAAAACCCCCTCCATTTTTCATGTCCCAAACCCTCAGAACACTCTCGAGCCTCCTTAAGGACTTGTGTAAGCCCTTAATTAACCAAAACAAGGGATTAAAACCAAATTTTAAACGATAGAATATATATACAAGATCTGGGTTCTTACATCATCCAAATCTTACTGAACTCATTCGATGAACCATTTGTGACATGTGAAGTTCTCCAGACATGTCAAAAACAAGTCAAACTATTCCACCATAGGCATCGATTTGTTCCCATGAACCTTTTATGTCTATCATCAATGAAATTAAATGATCATTGGACATATATCTTGACTCATATAACAGAACCCGATCATGTCATCCGAGTCTCACATGAGTATCTGGCCATGATGAGTGATCTCTCTTGGAACCTCTTAGGAAAGACAATCGAGACTCGTGATTCCCTACAAATATGTTGGTCCAGTCTTGTGATGTATCCCTAGAGTGCCATCTATGACATGAAACACCCCTCGGACAATGCTGCTTTGGATCTCATGACACCCCCATATGTGTCAAGCTAGGTCATATGGTGCCTCCCAGGACATGCCAGATGGGTCATGTGGCATCCTCTCCAAAATAAGGCCAAACCAAAAGGTAATCAAGAGACTTTATGACATTACCTATCATAGGTCTATAATCCCCAAATATAGGGTCATCCTTTATGTGTAAGCCCCAACATAAATGAAACAAAAATGACTCTGATTCCTGCCATATTCAGGATATGTAGGCCACCTCTCAACAAGGTCCAAGTCCCATATCAATCGTCCAAGGAAATCCTAACACCCAAGTCCTTTATTCAAATAAATAACATTGATTATTTTTTATCACTTGTTTCTCACAATAATCATGGCTCACATGGGCCTAGGGAGAAGAAATGATCATATCATCTTCACTATAAACTTCTACAATACCTTAGTGTGTAATCCAAACTGTAAACCGAACTACGATGACTCTGATTCCTACTATATCCAGGATATGTAAGATTCCTTGTTAAGGCCCGATATCTATACCAAGGACCCCAAGGACTATTCCAATACCGAATCCCCATATCCATACACTGTAAGGCTGTTCATCTGTTATCCCAAGTTTCTCACACCAAGTATAGATCATGTGGGCTTAGGGAGATGCAATGAACACCTCATCAGAAAACATGAATATCTGTAAACTTAGGCAATCCCATATTTAATCCCTGATGGGTGGAAGGGTATGAACATCCTTTACATATGAGGGTATATACCTTGGGTTCAGTCCCAAGGATGTGAACAACCTACATGGGTTGTGATTCCTGCAATAACTAGGATATGTAGGATGCCTCATGATGGCTCGATCCCATCCTCATAATGTTAATACCCTCAATATATGTGAGTACATTCCAGAAAACTTGGTCATATGGCTCCAACATATAAGTAGTCACCCACCACAGAAAGATGATGAAGAAACGAGGATACATAGAGATAGAATAACCTAAGAAATCCTAGAATTTTTCATTTAAAAGAGAATGAATCTACAATTGTTCATTAGGATAACTAGTCCCATATCGAGATTAGGAAGTTATTCAAAAACATATCTTAAATATACAACAGAGTCCCTGAGTAGGAAAAACTTCCCCCCAAAAGGGTGCGATGAGCATGAACTCCCATTTTCCCGACCAATGTGAGTCCCTAAGAGCCACTGGGCCTGAACACCCAGGCGACCATCGAAGTTTGGAAAGCAAGTGTGTACCCAGGTATGGATGGGGGGACTATTGGGAGTTTCATGATAAATGGTGATGATAACACGATGAGTGGGACCCATTCTACTGAGATCATGAATTCTGAAAAAACAAAAATGGTGAACCCGACATGAATTTATCTAATAACTAATGATTGGATTAAAACCCATAGAACCACGTTTCTTTCATCTATATGAAAATGGAACTGATAGTATTAGCATGGATCTCTCCAGTCACTCTATTTTTTAAATTTTATATACAAATGAAGTAGTAAGACTAGCATGAACCAGGGTTCTTATAAGTCCATACTCATGTTGACAAGTCCAAGTGAGTAGAATGGCTAGAATGGGAATAAAGAACAATTGAGTTAACCAAGTGTTTTTTAATTGATAATTTTTATGCCTACGATATATAATTGATTGATAACCTTTTTCCATGTTGTATGCGTGATTGAAACCTCTCAACCCAAGAAAATGTATTCATCTTCCAACACTCATTCCAGTACCTTATCCACTACCGTGACCCCTTTTGGTTTTAAAATGATATTTCCTTATATACGAATCTAGTAGTGTGTAGAAAATACAATTATCCAGGAGTACCTTAGTATGGTACAATCCTTAATATGGAATCTATGATTGAGATTCTTCAGACATGGCAATTGGTGAGTATGCATCGCCTGGTGAAGGCCGTTTCCAAGCTAGAATCCACTATCACTATGACCAACCACTTTGAGAGTTTATCCTTGGGGTGAAACAAATACCAACTTCCATAACTAATGAATGTGGATCATGAATCCATACCCAAATCCCTCTCGGTTCAGGTGTCACCAAATAAGGAACCTGCTAATTGTTGTCGCCATCATCATCCCACTGGTACCTATCAATCGCCTGCTGAGGGCACCAAACGACACACAACCGCATTGGATTCACATTCATGGGATATGTGGAAGAATAATCACATGAGGAATATGTTGTACATTAAAAATATAGATTATATTCCCACTCCTACCAGAGGCCCACCAGCATACTATGACAGGAATTTGTAAGCAGAACCATATCCTTGCTAACTCAAGACAGGTTTGTGGACATATCCCCACAACAACCCAGGAGAGGGATCATATACCTGCTCATGCCCAAGAAGCATACCAACATATTCTAGTAGGGACAAGAAATCAAGCTCAAATCCCTTCTTTCTTGGAACAAGTCTGCGGGAATATTCCTACAACAAGCATGTGGTAGACTCATACTCCTACCCACACGCACTAAGCCCATCGGCATATCCCAATGGAATATGGAGGAAAGAATTTGGAAAATATACCCAAATCAATTTAATATGTCTATAAAAAGACTATGGAAACATAAAATGTGTGGGCTTATATCCCCACACACACATTGCTAAAATGCCAATATAATTTTTCAACTGTTGAAGAGCTCTGCCAACATAATCCAGTACTAGTGCAGATGAATGGATATGCACATACTCCTACCCCTACAACTTGGACGAATCAAAATTTTGATCATCATGAACAATTAGTAGTACCAGATAAATCACACATTCTTGATCCATCCTAGGAGTATTTTCAGCATATTCCGATGAAGGGAGAGGCATCAGACCAGGATCGTACTCCCATTCCAACTGGGGCCCACTAGGTGAGACTGGAACAGGTCTAGGGACTGGGGAACATGCATGTCAATATTTTTTGGTAGAATATCCCAAAGACCTAGGATTGGGTATATATCCTTGTTATGGATGAATCTAACCAAGTGAGAGTGGCACATGCTTCATGATAGGTGCATATTTCTTTTAGTGAACCTACCTGGCATACTCAAATAGGTCATGGAAGTAAGGTGAATATACCTACCTTAAACGAAGAATGAATGGGCCAGCACCATCCCAAGGAAATACAGGGGAGGTTCATATTATTTCTCCCATTCCAAATGTCCATCGACATATTATGGAAGAGAATGCATATTCAGATCAATATCACATTCTTATTCCAACAAAGGCTCATGTAGTGAGATTGGTACATGCATTAGGACATGATCATATCCCTATCGACAAAAAGATATCTTATCATTATATTTTGACAGCTCCCCAGCAGTGGTATGATACTCCCACAATATTTGATGGTTGTTTACAAATTTTGGAAACCATCACACATCAGGCTCATACCCATGCACAATGACAAAAGTCAGGTTGGTATACTCTAATAATGATACAAAACATGGAACATATTCCTAATATGCTCAATTCCAGTGTCCTTGATGTTTTTCAAGAAGCACTCTCAACAACATAAGGGTCCTTTTACTCTTATATTAAAGCAAAATAAGGACACTTTCATTTCCATGATATTTCTCCTCATGGTATTGTAGATATGGGTCACCTGAACTCTACTCCTGGAATCCACTGTGGTCAACCTCCCCACAGTGATATCTCCCATGGGAAATGCGATCCTCCCCTTTTCCAAACACATCCATATAGATTGTTGAACCAAACCCCAACACCTTCATACATAGAGGTGCTTGAAACACTATGGTCAACTGTATATGGTCCCAAATAACTTCCCGCAACACTCCAGCTCTGTTAGCATGAGATCATCTGAACCATCTTCTATGATCTGACTGGGTGGAGGCATGAAAGTTTAATGAGGGAGAGGACGCCATTGATATATGGAGAGAATTAGCTGAAAAAAACCTCCTCATATTGTTATGTACCCTCACTACTTCTAGTTATGAGATCCCAAATGAGCTATAAAAGGAGTGGATTTGTTATCTATGCCATAATGTGTGGGATACTCATTAGTAATTGAGGGATCAACATCCCCCTAATTCAAGATATTATCTTCACCTTCTGAAAAAAATATAATCTATTTCCAGATAAACCTAACTGCTATCTCCTTGGCCCGAGATCCAAAACTAAAAAAGAACAGTGAAAATATACAACATGTTTGATGCTATTGTATTCCAACACTTCGTAAGCTTATCTATGAATCCATTTCAGGAATCCTAATTAGAGAATGAGGAAAATATGAAAAATTACACATTGCGGATCCCCTAGAACATCAGAACCCTTCATATACATTATCCTGAAATGTTATAGCCTCTGGTGAGATTAGGGGACCGAATAATGCTCTGCCTAGTTGATCACTACAACAGAATGGCCCCACTCCAATGGTTCCCAGACACCATGGACATGGAGGGACGATACCTGAATAGACTTTATAATGGTTCCCCAAGACAATGGGAGGATGTTATAAACATGAAGATCAAAGTTTTAATCACCCGGAAAACATTCCGTTAGGGACAACCCTCATCATGGGCTGACCGCACACCCAACTCCTATGCAAGCACAACTGTGTCACATTACCAAAACCATAGTGGCGGCGGCCATAATAGACATCCAAGATCCAAATCATCCCCCTAGTCCATGACAATATCTAAATCCACCTTAACCCATTGGGTCATCAGTTCCTTGGAGGATTTAGGATATACCTTCAGTAGCCACAGGTGAATCCCATCCCATAAGGATGGGACATTTTTATCTTGATCACCATATACTAACCCATCATCCCCTAAAAGTAACTCAGATACATCATCAGTGATTCAATATTACCCCCACCCCAATGGGATGGGGGTATTTATATCTTTATATCCTATGGAATCCCTAAATGACCCCCCATCCCACAGGGTTGGGGGCATTGTCATCAACATCATCATCACCATAGAAGAAATACATATTCTCTAGGATGGGAGGAAGACATCAATAGTCAGCATCATACCAGTTTCTACCACCACTATATAAATATATGTTGGTCATGGATCACTTGAAGATCATGACGGGAAACTCCCTCAAGGTCACTGTCTGTAATCTAACAGGAGAGAAACATACAATGAAGACAGTCAAACACTCTCAGGTTTGCAAGCCAAAATGGTCCTACAATTCCAAGGGTTAAAATAATGACCCCGATAGAAGCAACACAGAATCATCCCGTTGTGTGGAAAGCAATGGTACAACCACCATTTCCCGATATGCCTCTGTGAGTGTTGTCACCATCAATGTAGTAGATGATGATCACAACACAAATGTAGAGGGTCACAACATAAAAGATATACCCCAGTAGAAGTGTGATTTAGACACACTAAATGAGGCTCCGTGTTCCCAGAATCAAAAAAGGCTTAAAAATTTGGCACTTTGAAATAATGATTTTCCACCTTCTCTGTACAATAATGGAAAAGATAAATGAAAAAACACAACTCCATTTCAGTTTCAATATGCAAAAGTGTATTTTTCACATTATGAGAGTGATATGAAAAATCTATGTCAACTCAAGGAGGAGTTACTTAGGGAAAAAATTCCCATTGGGTATCATATCTAGCCATAGGAAAATGTTATCTCTCCCATGGCTGATCCAACATTAAGATCTATATCTGAAAATCAGCTTGGTTCTGGATCTAGACAACTTATCTACATATATGAAGAGGCTAAAAGAGATCAAGAAATCCCTCCACTGTGGTGAAAAACTCTCCCCCTCCAGGGTAATCCTTTAATCATAAGACAAATAGAGGACCAGTGGGAGATGAAATTAGGACCATTTCATCATTCCCCACCCACTCCCTATGTACGCGAGGTAGGATAGGTAGTAGTACCATCAGAGTTACTCACCGCCATTGAATACATGGATAATCAAATGGAATCCATAGAGGGTTGACACGCACCTTTATAACCTAAAAGGAAGATATATCTCAGATGGGTGTTTGATACCCACCTCCACCTAACTTTAAAAACCGCACCTTTTCTACTATGGGCGGTGTAGGAAACCCTTAACAACATCTCACACACTTTGTGCCCTGATGCAGGGAAATGATAGGCCCTTGGGATCAATAGGAGGCAATAAAGATGAGGTGATTCATATAGAATCTGATAAGTCCAACCTTTTTTTGGTATATATGTATACCATCAGGATCAATTACAGGACATGAATAACTTTGTCATCAGTTCCTCTATCAGTTTAGTTCAATTATGAGGAAGATAATAATCGTCAACCCAAAAAATTTCAAGTAGAACGAGAATGAGGGCGTGTCTGAATTATTATAAAGTTGTAAATGTTTTACCTACTTGCTAATCATACCTCTCTCAAAGTATAAATTACTGAGAATCTATGCTGAGAATCATAGGGATGAATTGCAGATGCCTCTAATCCCCATGAAATTTCAGGGCGGGTTTTGAGATTTCATTGAAACAACATAATGACTCAATTAAGCTATTCAAAAAACCCAATATAAGTCTTAGATCATGTGTAAAACTTTGGAGAAGAGACTAGGAAAAGTGAAATCCATAGCTATTTCTCTGAATCCCTCAGCAGTTCCCATACAAGCACCTAGGCAAGCTTCAAATTGCCCACCACCTCCTCTCGAGTGGTGTCAACTGTAGAATCACCCCTAGCCAAAAGAACAAAAAAACCACAGTTACCTAGTATTTTAGAAATGGAAGAACAAAGTATAATCCTTCCTAAATGAGAATTTTCTTGGATATATCCTTCCATCCATTGATAAAACCCTACTCACGCTCCCACAACTTAGGAATCCTGTGGAATTGAATCTCACTGACCATCCCAATTACTGACTGTTCCATAGAAGGATGGGTCATAACATCTAGAACTATTTCATCTTCAAATATGTCCATGAAGGCATCTATGACTTTGGATAGGTGACGTTATACAATTCTATAGAAAAGGTGGCTTGTGTATCCATCATCCATTGAAAAGAAGTGGACGGTTGGTAGGAATTACTGGCCTAGTGAGTGCAAAAGTTTGACAACTAGATGACTCAGAAAATAGTTTATTGAGCTCAGGAAACCTTGAAAGAATAGTTTTTCATGCTCGAAATAACTCCACCACCAAAAAATAAGATGTCTAAGGTGCATCCCATGTGTGGGTGTGACTACCATAAATAGGAATATATAAAGGTGGAAGAGTCATATTCTCCTCCAAATAAATTTTTGGCCCTTGCAGATGTCTTCCCTACAATATCTAGAAAATGTGAACCATCCCACCAAAAAAAATCCTTGTCAGATGAAGATCTCATATTCGGTTCTATCAACACAATACACTTGAAAAAACCCCTTTTTTGATGATGAGTATGCCCCCAAATATGGATTTCCTTTATATAATAGCGGAACGAGGGTCCGCATGTGCCGAGAGAGAGGATACAAGGGACAAAGTGAATGTGGACAAGACAAATATTCTGGCCACATCCACATAGAGGACATTTTACAGTCGAGACTTGTGGTAAAGCACTCTAACAAGTTCAGAAGAGTCTGAGAGGTGCCTCAAAGACCTCCAGTAGTCACCAACAACTAATTGTCTTCCATGAACACTTAGTGGGGGTTCAACCTGCTCAACCGAAGAAATGGGGAAGGTTGGCATGACATGTACCACTAGAAGTGGATACTTCGTCAACCTCAACACAAGCTCTGAGTCCATCTACCTTAGCTTCTATAGTTTCAAAATTGCATGCTCCCACTCTTGATCTGCAAGCCCAAGCAAAGACCCATATTAGGAAGCAGTGACCTCTAGCTAAAAAGTAAGATGTTTTGAAATTTCTTGATGTGGTCCCAACCATGATCTCAATCCTCAATGTGCTTCTTCTTTAAAATTAACTTAGGGAGGCACTCATTGAAGCCCTCCAGATCCCATAAGAATTTGGGACAGAAGTTGTTGCAGCCGATGTTTATCAAGTGGAGACTATGTCCATATAATATATTGTAACCATTTCATTCACTAATTAATATTAGGAGGAGTCCATCAAAGGGAACATCATACCCTTATACTTATCAAACCGACTCAATAATGTCAATGTTCAGATGGTGATGATCGATAATGGATCTCGGATCAATCTCGTCGCAGAACAAACCCTTCGATGATTGGTGTACAATGAAGGGGAATTATCCCCCAAAAAGCTGACCATCCAGGAATATGATAAGTGTGAGAAAAGGCCCCTTGTAAAGATCATGCTTGAGACACAATTTGGAGATATCACATCTAATGCTGAGTTCATGGTTATCCAATAGGAAACTTTATATAATGTTATGTTGGAAATGCCTTGGCATCAGAGACACTCAGCGGTACCATCAACATTTCATCAATGTTTGAAGTACCCCATAAATGGGAAGGTTGGAATATTACATGGTGACATCTCCCTCTTTGAGACTTGCAGACCCATATATGCTAAAGTAGACTTCTAAAATAATAGTGGAAAACAACTGATGGCTGATGATGACATATATGTTGCAGCTTCCAACGACTTGGGGACCACACCTATGAATCCTTGGAGTATGCTTGATGATGATTATGTGATCCCCATAAACACAATCAAAATTGTAGACCCTTCCCCATAGGCTCAAGCCTCTCATATCCTCAGCAAAAGTGATCTCTTGCATTTGTATGTAGTAACTCAGATGGAAAGGGGTGACAATGTTTCTTCTAATGATCTCCTTCACCCCAATAGTGATTGACAGGCCCCGAGGTTTTTATCCTTATAAGAATATACCTCCACAGATGTAGAAACAAATGAATATGAAGGTTGATCTTAGGAACTCACCTCCATCATTATAGGAAGGAATCTCCACCACTATATATGAACTCTTGAAAATAAACCTGGGAACAAAAGAATATTCACAACCTAATATGATTAGCACCACAATTCCCCTTGAAGAGCAAGATATGTATATCTCATTACTAAAGAAACATGGATATGTGTTCATGTAGAATTATATATAAATTCATGGGAATGACCCAGATGTGGATATGCACTATCTCAGACTACCCAATGATATCGAGGCTTCATGTATACATCCAAGAGAATGCATCCCTCTCATGCCCCAAATGTAGAGACAGAGGATGAAAAGTCAATCAAATACAACTTTGTTCAAGAAGTGTAATACCAAATAGGAATTTCCAACATCGTCCTCATCTAGAAGAAGAATGGGAAAATTAGGTGTTGCATTGAATTCAGAGACCGTAATTGACATTGCCCGATGGATGATTTCCCCTTTCTGAACAAAGAACCCTTAAAAAATTTGTCTTCCAAGCCCTTTCCTTCATGGATGGGTAGTTAGGGAACAATTAGATCAAAATGGTCCTTGAGTATGAATAATCCATGAATTTTTTAGGGGATTAAGGGATCTTCTGTTACCAGGTCATTCCCTTTAGATTAAATAATGTGAACACCACATATCCACACTCCATGCAATGCATATTTAAGCCATTCTTTGTATTGATAGTCGAGTGTTATGTCAACAACCTAGTCATCAAATCCCGATAATGATGTTATCACTTCACGGATCACCAAGAAATCATAGATAAGATACGATGTCATAGTTTAAAGATGAATCTACTAAAGTGTACTTTTTTGGTAACATCAATAAAAATCCTCAGCTTTGTGGTATACCACCATGATATTGAATTTGATACAGAGAAGACTAGTGCTATCCTAGAAATGTCAACCCTAGAAATATGAAAAAACTAATGGGACTCCAAGGGAACCTTTCCAACATTAATAAATTCATAGCCAACATGGCCTAAAAAGATCTTCCCTTAACAAGACTAATGATGAAGTCTGTCATCTATCAATGAGATAATGAATGTTAGAAAGCCTTTTCATGTCTCAAGAATTACTTGATGCACCCACCGATCTTGATTCCCCTGGTGGAAGGGAGGCCAATCATCTTGTATGTGGATTTTATGGACCATTAATTGGGAACCCTCCTAAAGAAGAATAACGATTTCTATAGTGATAAAAAACTCTACTACCTCAGATGAACCATGCTAGGTATTGAGTCTAGATATTCCTATTCTAATTTTTTTTTACCCTACACTCATCTTCACAGTGCAGAAGATGAGGAATTAGTTGAAACACCATGAATTACATATGGTCTCTCGTATTGATCTGCTTATGTATATATTGGACAACCTATGTTGAATGGGCAATTAGCTCAATGGGTGGTCATTCTACAACAATATGACATCCAGTTCATATTCCAGAAGTTGGTGAAAGCATAATCCTTAGTTGACTTCTTAGTAGCACACCCTACTCCGGAAAATACACTAGGGGACACCAAACTCCCTGATAAAGAGGTATTCTATATCCATGACACTCCATAGACATGGGGTATATACTTTTATAAAACCTATTAGAGTCATGTCAACACAAGAATGGAGAACCCAAAGCTCAATAAAGTTGGTCTAGAGATTATATTTGTCTCTCCGGACAAATCATTTCTACCTTACTTTTTCTCACTATTCGAAGGCTGCACAAATAATGAATCCGAGTACAAAACCCTCATAACTGGACTGGAACTCTTCCAATTACTGAACATCACCAACATAAACATCAAAGGGGACTCAGAACTAGTGATAAAACATATCAATGGTTAATATTCCATTAAGAATGAATAACTAGAACCCCTAAATTGTTATATTAGTGGATTAATGTAAGAATTCCCCTTCAAGTATACGTTGAATTATGTTCCCCAGTCATGGAATGATCATGATGAAACATTGGATAATGTATTCGCTGTTTTGGCCAACCGATATAAGGAGGAATCAACCTTCTGTAATACACATAGAAGAATGGTGTCATGAATCTCCATATTTGACATGAAAGAGATCAACCTGGTTAGAACCTCCTTAGAGAATGATAAACCAATGACCACCCCTAGATGGATGGATCCCATAATCAGCTATATTTTATATGAGATTATCCTAGAAGATCATGCTAGAAGTGAATATATTCAACATCTGGAAACAAACTTCATTCTCCAAGACGGCCCAAATGACCAAAACATCATCTACAATCATGGATTTAATGGAATTCTCCTCAGGTGAATAAAAAAGGAGTAGTTTTGTCTATCATGGATAAATTTCATGTAGGATCTTCTGGTGATCATCAATCTAGGACTGAGATCTCCCACCAAATCAGGAGGTTGGGATATTACTGTCAAACCATGATAAAAGACTATGTGGAATTCACTAGAAAATGTCATGCATGTAAAATTCATAAAATGTTCATAAATAAACCCCCATAATTACTGCATATAGCCAAATATTCTTATTCACTTTCCTTTTGGTGTGGATGTCATGGGGACATATCCCCCAGTCATGGCTAAGCAGTTCAAGTATATCGTTACTGCTATGAATTATTTCTCAAATGGGTCAAGGCGATACCCCTCAAGGAAGTTAGGATGAATAACATCATCAACTTCATGAAGTCTCAAATCATCACTAGGATCAAAGTCCCTAAAAAATATTTAAGGACAACATCACTAATTTCCTTTCCACAGAATTGAAGAATCTCTATGAGGATTATAACATAGATTCCAATCACTCATCCTGTTATCATATAGTATAAAATGGACAAGTAGAGGCTGTTAATAAGACTCTATCAAATATACTAAAAAATATGGTGAAAAGTATAATAATTATTTTCTAGAAACACTCCTCCATACTTTATGGAACTATTGTACCACCATATGTACCGCTACACAAGAAACACCATACTCACTAGTGTATGAGAGAAAGGAAGTGCTACAGATTGAGGTCTATCATCCTTCACTCAGAATACCCATTTTTATACAAATCTCAGAGGATGAAAATATCAAAAGTGGCTAGATGATTTGGAACAACTAGATGATAATTGGTTGAATACACTACACGACCTGGAGGTCCAACAAAACTGGATAATAATGGCCTTTAATAAAAATGTTCTCCTTTATTCGTTTCTTCAGGGAGAACTAGTCTTGGCTCTCATAACCACATTAATACCAGGGAAGAATACCCTGAAGATGGAACCCATGTGGGAAGGACCTTATGTCATATATAAGGTCTATCATAATGGATTCTATTCACTAGGCACCATGGATGTGGAGCGTGTCACACTACCCACCAATGAAATATTTCTCAAGAAATACTTTTCATAGCTATCGGAATTTGGAATACATAATGGTGTAATCCCCATCATTCATTCTCAACACATAACATGTAACTATGTGGAGTTCTTCCTTATCGAAATACATTAAACTATGTGTCTTATGTCCTCAATGTATGAAACAAAATTGCACAGATCTATGATATATAGCTTCATTCATGTCATTTCACCCACATCCTTACCCCAAGATGTTAATCTACATGGAAATATATCCTTACCTCCTAAAACAAAAACTGCACAGGTCCAAAACAAATTTTACCATTTACTTTGGATAATCTATCATCCTTTCCTCAAGATGATAAAGTCCACAATACTTATAGAACTACATATGGATTTATTCTCATTTCTAATGAGATACATAGGGATGCCATCATCCTATATATTGGTCCAACCACTACATGATATATAATTCTATTATTCTACCCCCTTCTATCTATGAACTATGAAGAAACCTATGCTGCTCCTTGTTTTATCACCGAGAACATCTCACATGGTCTTAGGAATTGCGGTAGGGGTTTACCATCACACGAGAGGCATAAAAATATACAATGAGTCTTTGCCTCATGATGTTAAATTTCATGGAACTCTTAGAACTACACGTGAATTGATTCTTATCCTCATGAGATATGTAGGGATACCCAGACATTTCAGTTTTGTGCCAAGCCATAGGTATAACCTCCTTTGTCCCCATTGGACTGAGTTTTCACGAAAAGATGCATAGTGTGGCTGAGACTGATTTGGTCTTCATTCACATCATGTCACTTCATGGAACCACATTATTCATCTCCATGGTAGGATCTTCACCTTATGGTCTGAATCACAAGACCCTAAACTTTCTGTATATGTCCTTGAAACATGACATTAAAATGTACCACATCGTCCTCACCGTATGACGTTAAACTGCGTGGAAGTAAGTCCTCACCACATGATGTTAAACTAAATGGAAGTAAGTCCCTACCACAATATGTTAAACTACAAGACCTTATAGAACAATGAATGGCTTGATTATCATTCCTATGGGATACATAGTGATTCCCAAGTCCTCATCCATGGGCCCAACCACAAAATTACCACCTTTCATGTCCTTTCTCACGTCTTTACCACATGACGCTCAAACGCATGAAAGTATTTCTTTACCACATAATGCTAAACTGCATGGAAGTATGTTCTTACCACATGATGTTAAACTACATGGAAGTATATCTCCACTAGATGAAGATAAATTTTTCAAATCATCATCCATCACCCCTCTATATCAAAGGACCACATGAGCCTTACCCTATCCATCTAGAGAATAGAGTGCTTCCATCATTTTTTAAGAACCTCAATTCATGTTCCACACTTCATTTCTCATGTATCTCAGGTTACCACAAACCTTTCACTTCCCTTGAAGAAGAAAAGTGGTCTCACTATTTGGCCATGCTATTGATGCGAGGGCTCCGAGCCACCATCCAGAGATATATTGGGCTAGTATAAAAGGATTTTTGATTCTTGAGAGCATAACATCACCAAGGTGAAACCCATCACCCCATTTTGTTGCAGGTTATTCCCATAATGATTGTCCCATATCATCACTCATGACTTGATAACCTTGATCCATGGTTTATAGTACTCTCAACTCACACTCATGGAAATGTTTGAGTACTTATGACCCTGGGAATCCTAATTAAGATCTTGTTTAACATCTCCCATGATAGGTCTACAAGTGGAATGACCTTAAACTAATCACACCTTGGTCAAAGTTGTATGACCTTAAACCCTAGAACACAATGATCCAAATCATAATACCTTAAATTTCCAATGAAAGAGGCACATAACTTGTTAGGTCGAAATCCCAAAAAGGGAGGTCTTTAGAAAATTCAAGTCTCTGCCTGCTAAACTCTTCATCTTCAGAATTTTGGCAACAAATTAAGGAACAAAAATAAATAAGGCATAAATCTCAGAGGGTCTACCCTGTTGCCATATTAAAATTCAAGCTATGCTCGCTGGACCCCCAAGTCCAGGAAAAAATTAGAGTAATGATTTCCCACATATCCTCACCATGAGAATGTTTTTGTTAGGCAGTGGAACAAATTTTAGGGTACTCAAAACCTCATGGTATTTTACACAGTCCATTGAATACACTTCATGAATCAGGGTGTCCAAAAACTACATAACCAACTATAGCCATTGGAATGGATTTCTAGATTCAAGGTCCCTTTTCTGACTATGCATCCATTCCCATGGCTCCTGCATATTCACTTATGGTCGTTGACCAAATGCAACTCTCTAAAAAAGGACATTCCGATTCTAGTGAGCATGGGCATCATTACAAAATCACTAAACATCTCATTATGTCTGAACCACACCTTGTATGACTATACCATATAATTCTCCTAGCTCAAACATCCTAGGTCTTGATTTTTAGTACTAACACCAAACAATCCAAGAGGATTTGATATCCTCGATGTTTCATCACCATGTTCTGTACCCTTTCTCAAGCCCGGAATGAAACCCTTCATTCTTGAACCCTTTAATGGCTCATACCCCTTGATTCAAAACCAAAATGTGTAGGGGTCAAGTTATTAAATTAAGAGTTAAGTTCCCCTCGGATGTCAGAACCCTTCCTCATACAAAACATTATCTTCTTGATTTTTGAGCCATGATAAATATTTCATAGCTCCTAGAAAGGAAATGAAATATCTTTGATGGCCATGATACTAATGTTGAGGGGCTCATAACCCACCGAACAAAGACATCATGGCCCAACAAAAAGGGTCTTCTAATCCTTGTGAGCCTCAATGACACCATGGAAGATACTGAAACCTCGTAGTGTTATGGGAAATACCTAACATGTCTACCGCAATCCATATTACCTGGTTCATACTTTTGGATTGTGACTTAATCCACCCACATTACAACTTTCCAGAAAATCCTAGCTACCCTAGTATTTTTCCCTAAACCATATTCACCCCATAAAATCCTCCATATACCTTGGAAATGAGTGGATATTAGATTTTCTTGGCCAAGATAATGATACATAAGGTATTTAACCGACCGATTGAAGATATTTCTTCCTTTCAAGAGAGGATCTCCAATTATGGAGAGACCTAGTAGTACCACGACATAACTCAGCACCACATAAGTGTTTTGAGTTATCCCTAGCCTCTCAACCCTATATTCCATAAAATTTCTAGTGGTATGAATTTATACTATTGGGCACCAAAGTTCTGAGCTATAAGACCTTTAACTATACTTCACCAATGGTCCGAGCAAAAAGACCCTAACCTAAAAGCAAATGACAATCATCATGAAGCCTGCTACGTGGCCATATCACACTCAATATTCCACTTAAATATGTGAAAAAACCTATTCTTTAGTATCCTCATATAATGAATTTTTATGAGAACATAAATCCATATGAAAATATGTAAGTGGTAGAGGTCAAATAGAGAATACAGAGTCTTGGTAAAAATCATGGCATGATACGTGGACCAGCAACATCATTCGCATCCGGTAACTCAACCAAGGGTTCATGAACCACATCAAGTGGTTTGAAAATCACATAATCTTAAAAATACTCATGGGGTGCCTAACCTGTTCAAGGAATCATATACATTTCATGAACCCCTTGGAGACTTGTGATCTTGTGACCTGAACATGGTCACACGATTCAAAAGAAATCGAAGTATCAAATCATCAAAACACACAAAACCCACATGAAAACCATCATAGTCTAAATGGTTTCTAGATCCTAGTTCATGGTCGAGAAAGATAACCATCTGAATAGGAATTAGTCGCATGAAATAGATCAGTCAAAATAGACTCATAGTGAAAGCTTGAAACCCAAGTTTTCAATCTGGGTTCACAAAGGGGTCATGTGATAGATTCAATAGCAAGAGCACTCTGGATGGGAAGGCGGTTAGTGGAATAAAATTTCCTCCACACCCCATATATATAGGTAGTTTTCATAATACCAAAAGATTCATGGTTGATCCAACATCACCTAAAAACACTGGTTCGCAACACCACGAAGCACTCTGGTGGGAATTTAGTTTCCTTATAACTTAGTCCTTGTCCCCTCAGACGTTGCTCTTGAGGAGGTGAATTTTTTGACGCCCACAAAATAAGCATCAAAAAAATATCCAAGGAATAAATACATGAATATGAATATTATTCTTCCCTATGATAGAAAATAATAAGGGAATGATAGAAGAATCAGGGATCCCCTAATGAAATCACGAGCGCATTGACCACTTCAAGGTCACGTGAAATCTGCTCGCATGGCTCATAGCCCACAGAAAGACTCATGGAGTCCCCCTTAATGATCCCTAATGTTCATGTGGGGGATATCCTATAAAATCACACAAAATCCCTCAAAATATAAGAAGGGATGATATTAAAAGGAAAGGACCACCGGTGGTTAAACAACTCATGCTCGAAGTCATAATTGGGTAGAATAAAATACCTAGATAATTTCTAAGCCATATCACAAGACCTTGAAGACTTCATCACATAAAATGAAGGATATAAAGGAAAGGAGTTGAGATGGGTTCTTAGTTTCTGAAGGACATGCGACGCACGCCCCTGGAAACCTGTGAAGCACCACGATTCCTTGGTGACCTATCTAGAGCATATTTCAAAACACCTCGGTCTGGTCAGCTTCAACCCATAGAAGTCCTCAGGCATATCCAGACAACCCTACATTATTCAAGGGATAGAAATATGGTTTCCCCCCTACATGCTTGCATGATCTCTATATTCCCCATAGTGGTCATGGAAGACATCTCCAAAAAAATTGGGCATAAAACCCAGACATTTATCATGAAATCCCACATGACCCATGACCTTTTTGAAATAAAAAAAAGGTTATAGAAAAAGGGGAAGAGAGAGGGGCCCACAGTCACTAAAAGACATGCATCGTGCACTTGACAATCTACACAACACCATGATCCCTTGATGACATGCCTACCTCACGTCGCCGAAGCCCTTGGGCTCGACGACTTGTCCAAAATATTCTCACGCACCCCCATACCGGTCTCAAGATGCATAAACAAAAAATAGTGGAAATATCCTTAACAACATACATGAAAAACCAAAAGATTTCCAACCATTTTCACATAAACCCACAATGATTGAAAGGGAGGGGGTGAGAGCCCTCGCGGTCACTGAAAGACAAACAACACACCCAGTGCACCAACAACGCTATCCCATAAGACCCCAATACATTCCTTGTGAGTGTCCCCTAATAGGCACTTGGATCTTGCAAATTCCCATGGGTGCATCCATAGGAAATGATGAAGAGTCCTTTGACACGCCCACATAATCGTGCAAACATTCATCAATCGGCAAAAATCCGATAAGAAATGAATTGATGGAAGAGACTCACGACTACTGAAAACCTGGTGATGCACTCAGAGCAATCCAAAAACCTCATGGATCCATTGAACTTTTCTGAGTCTTGCCTAGATCTATGCCGGATATTCTTCAAAAACCGGCAAGGACAAGGGGTGGCGATGCTTATAAATTCCCCACTCCAACTTGAAGAAAGGGTTGGAATCTAAATAAATCTACACATGAGCATGGATCATGAGGTCTTAGAGAGAAGAAATGATCATATAATATGTTCTATAAACTTCTAAAATATTACAAGAAAACCTCAGTGTTTAATCCCCAACATAACCAAACTATAATGACCCTGATTCCTGCTTTTTCCAGGATACATGGGATACCTTCTCAAGGCCCGAGCTCTATACCGAGGACCCTAAGGACTGTTCCAATACCCAAGCCCTGTATCTATATTTCATAAGGTTGTTAATCTTTTATCCCTTGTTTATCACAATGAGAATAGCTTACATGGGATTAGGGAGATGCAATGAACACTTCATCAGATATCATGAATATCCATCAATCGGGGTAATCCCATAAATAAACCCCAATGAGTGGAATAGTATGAACATCCTTAACATATGAGGGTATATACCTTGGGGTCAATCCCAAAGACATGAATAGACTATGTGGGTTTTGATTCCTACAATAACAAGGATACGTAGGATGCCTCATAATGGGTTAATCCCATCCTCAAAATATTACCACCTCCATATATGGGAGTAAATTCCAAAACACTTGGTCATATGAATCCAATATATAATAAGTCACTCATATCCAAAGGATGATGAAGAACCTAGGATACATATAGATGGAATATCATAAGAAATCCTAGTATTATTAATATAGAATATAATTAATCTATAATCATTTGTTAGGGTGACTGGTCCTGTATCAATATTAAGAAGATATTCTCAAACACATCTTAAATCCGTAAGAGAGTCCTAGAGTAAGCAATAATTCCCCCCAAAATGGTGCGATGAGAGCAACCTCTAATCCTATTAAACAATGTGATTCTTAAGGAGTCGTTGGGCCTAAAAACCCAAGAAATCTCTGGTCTTTAGAAATTAGGTTCATACCGTGAGAAAGAAGGTGTTTGTTGGACTCTATTCGAGTAAGAAGGTGAAGGAAATAAGTCTTTGAATTAGAAGGTATAGTCCAATTTTTTATATTGTATCTAACCCACCCTAGGTGATACTGAAGTGGTCGATGTATTGTGGCATGGGACTTGGATGTATGACATCACCTTGAGTGAGAAGGTGCTAATAGACCATCCAGAGTGAGAGGGTATATGTCTTGGATATTATTTGTGGGGATCTACCGTGGGGAAGATGGTAGAGGTCTAGAATGGGTAAAAAATGGATAATTATTGGAATGTGACCCTACCCTTATTTTGGGTAGTGTTTGGGACGTAACAAGATACCCTACCCCACATCTGTGATTAAGAGTTTGTGTTGTGGCATGGAGAGACTTCATTTCATTCATATACCAAAGAACATATGGTTTGGGTTTTGTGGTATCCTAGTTAGCACATAATTACCCAACATGTATTCACGTTTTTTTGATTTCAGTAATTTATTGTTCTCATGTGTATAGGTATATAAAATATAAAATAATAAACAAACTTATTGATACCCTATGAAGATGTATTTATCACACCCTACAGAGGAATTATACTATTTGTGAAGACATTATATCTATTTTAAAACATTTACCATAGGTTTTGTACAAGATTGGGTTGGATTAGATTGATAAGTATTAAATATGGGATGGAAATAAGGTTCAAGGATTGTAATAGTGCGTCCATTTTTATTTTTTTACTTCTTTTGAATATTTATATTTATGATCCTGTTGGTGGGTGATGATTTTGGATGTATGGGTGTAAGACCAAATTAAATTTATTATAACATGGGGGTGTTTTATTGGTTATGAAAAATCTTATTTTTAGATGAGTGTTGTTTGGTTATTTTAGTGGTAATTGATAGTTATTATATCAAGGTAATAGTCACAAAAATGCATCAGTTGGCCCGTCAACTTTACTTAGATACCTATGGTCTATTAAGAGGCATGCATGAGGTCATGTGGCATTCTATTTTAGACACTGATGAGTGGTTTCATTCAGAAAATTCTAGAAAGAGTGAATACACATAGATCTTGGTTGTATACTTCCCAAAATTTGAAAAACACAAGGTGAATATTCTATTATTATAGATATATTTTACTAAGAAAATTAATTGTATAAGAATTTATATAGTATAAAATGAAATATAATACTAGAGGATAAACCTAATATTAGCCACTTATTCTCAGGTTTAATGTATTTTACAAGTGTACATATAATATTTTATTAATTCAGTAGTTTAAAATATTATTTTTCAGTTATTAAAATAACCCAATCATAATTATTTCATTCTTATATTTTTAAAACATAAAAACAATAAGTGAAACCATTTTATACTATAAAAAAATATTCTTGAGTGATAGGATTGGTATCCATTATTCTAAATTCCAAGGTAACAAATCAATTAATATGAAGATCATTAAAATATGTTCACATAAGTTGCTCACACAGATCTCCCAATTCCTCATCATGTACCAAGTGGATGTCCACTAATGACCTAATGAAAAACATGTTGTATAATACTACAAATATGGCCACCAACTACATGGTGGAAAAACCCTAGGTACCTAGTTATTTTTCTATATACATATCTTATATTTTTCTGTAATAAACTTAAAAAAAACCCAACTCTTTGATTTCTACCCTTAATAAAATATCCAAACACTCAATATAACTTTCTAAAGACACTAATATAGTCACTAACTTGATCCAAATCTAAAATTTAAAAATCACCATTATTTTACTCCATTGAATTCCAACTATTTCATGATTCCACTAACACTTAAAAACATGGGATCTCTTCACAAGTCACTGTCGTACTTTGAGTCCAATTCTATGATAAAATTAAAGAAGTCCCTACTCATCAAGTCATTCTTTACTCCTGATCATCCTATAATTGGCCCATAGGTTTAATCATCCCCTAATTTCAACCTATTAGAATTAATGAAATTTTATATTCTTATTAGGGATTGATATATCATCCACAAGAAAATATCTTACATAGTTTCCCATCCTATTACCTTCAATTATCACAAGATGTTAAAAGATACAAATGAAAGATGGATATCTCACAGTAATCCATGTTTGAACCAATGAGAACCCAAGATCTTAACCATAATAATATCATAGGATAAATATGAAAAGTACTCAATTATAAATTCATACATTATTATAGTTTATTAACCCTATCATGAGTCCCATAACTCTGCTAGTCTAATCAGTCATCATGGACAAGGAAGAACACTCCAAGAAACAAATACACTCGGTCTATCTTTAGATAATAATTTATCTTATAATGAGTTGGTGGGTAATCATTAACTAACTAACTACCTCCCTATAAAATAATATTGTCATGAAAAAACAGAACATAAGATTAAACATGTCTCACTAGATAAAACAACCATGAAACTCATCCAACCAAAACATTATCGACTGAAATTAAGATCATTCTTGAATTTTGTTATCATATACAACCAATAATCATATAGTATATCAAAAACAGAATAAGAAACATACTTCATATTTGATCATATCCTTGGTATGATAGTAAGTGGAAGAACATCATATGTGGTCATTAGATAAAGTCATTATCATCCTCTTGATTAGTTGTGAGTGACATTATTATCAGTGAAGATTCAGTGTTTCTCACCTCATGATTTCTCACTAAATTTTCAGGAAATGACATATTGAATTAAAAAAAATTAAAATTCATGATGCAATTATAAAAAAAATGAAAAAATATTTAAAAAATATGGATATAATATCACCGAACTATTTATCCTATAACATCTCCCACATCTTGAGGAAATGTCTTCACAATATATTTCTTAACCATAATATTATTCATGTTCCAACCAAATTATACACTATAAAATATTCTATATATAATCAATTTATTTAGTAGATGATCAGATTCATTATATAGTAATGACTTTGTCTTTATAATTTATGATGATTTATTTGCCTTAAAATACTAATACCTAAGGTCTAAAACATTGTTAATCTGATTTTCAAAATCCATACCACATATGTGCATACTCCAATCATGATTAATAAAATAGAATTTAATCTAATATGATTATAACATGACTTCTCCCAGATAGTACCTCACCCAAGTCCAAAAAATAGTTGGAATTTACTCCTAATACTACCTCTAAGAGGTATAAGTAATCAACTATAACTAAGAGGGTTTATGCACATAGTGAGAAAAATTATGTCATTAATCCTATATTAATAAATTAGTAATATAACTTTGGATAAAATATATGAAACTAATGTAATCAATGTAAAATTGAAAAATAAATGAATGTATAATATAACATCCATTGGGAATATATGATAGTAAATGAGAAAATATTATGTAAAGGGGTTTATAATATGAAATTATAGATAAAAATAAAAACATATCCATAAATGTAACGAACCAGGGGTTTTAAATTTTATTTTAAATTTTAAAAAAGATTATTTTTAATATTTTTTTTAATTGTAAAAGAATAAGAAGAGAATGGGCATGGATAATTATTTTAGTGAACTAAATGTTCATAATAGAATTTCAACGAAACTCCAGCAGAACCCATTGAGAATCTTCTATCCACAGAAAAAAGACCCTATAGAATTAATTAAGAGTCAAAGGATCATCACTAGCACATTGGTGAGACACTATAATTTTAGTATGGGTTTACTAGAATTCTGATTCCTCAACTCAGCCCCCTTTTAATGAGGGGTAGTTTTTTCTTTTAACCACTATAAAAATTGGAATAGGATTCAAAATTTTCAATTCTAAAAGGTCATTTAAGTTGGGTTCTGGAATTATAATTCCTTATCCCATCTCTAGCTTCCTTGGGTGTTTTATCCACTAATTATTTATGGAATTTTGGTATATTAGTTTGTATGGACTCATAAAAGTGAGTAAGTTTTATACACAATCATTTTATTTGAGGGGATAAAGGTTTTAATTTTAATACCCATTAATCCTATTGTATTACACTTGTTCTTAAAATATTCAGATTCCGTATGGTTTTGGGGGAGTTAAATATTTATTCTTGGTGTCTATTTTTTACTAAATGAGAGTTATGTGACCTCTCTTATTTTATTGTCATTTAATCAAAGGCTTATATATGATTTTTGAGATTCTATTACGATTTTCAAATGTGAATAATTTCAATGTAAGTGTAATTAAATTTAATATAATGAGAATGATTTTATATTAATTATTATGTATCAATAACAGGTTTTACGTATGATCCAAAAAATAATATTATACTTTGAAATTAAAAAATATTTATGGTGAAGGATTCAGACACAATGGAAGCAACATTATATGATGTTTGTTTAAAATGTTTCACAACTAACCTAAAAACTAATATAAATCCTTCAATAAAATAATCAGACATTATTTATAATATATTATATTCTAAAAATAAATAACTTGAATAATTTATTCCAGATTTAATTTTCTCTTGTTGTTAACATCACTAACCTGATCATCAGTCATGTTAACAATGTCATTTCTTTAAGAATTCAAATGATAAATCCTATAACTGCATGTATATGTATTACATGAAGCTAAAAACATGTTTTTTCATAAATCTAGTGCTATAATTATGGAATCACGTTCTTCACATCATTCAATATTTAATATATGTTGACTTTTTTACTTTCTTTTGATATATGATTGAAGGCGGGGTGGATTCACTTATATTATCTTTATGTATTGATAGGTAAATTAGATGGAACTAGAATTATATGTAAAAAATGAAATATTTTTTTTGTACTATGTTTAAAATTATCAAGGTTACACTTGAGCCTTTTTCATTTAATTTAATCGTTATATAAACTCTTTAAAACCACATTAAATTAATAATAAAATTTTTATTTTTTTATGTGACATGTATTGTAATAATTTTATTAAATTTAATAATTAAACATATATTTCTTTAATTGATGTAAAAATATATTTATTGGATCATTAACTTGATCTAGATCCTACCATAAATATTAGTGAACTATGAATAATGAAATTATGTTCATTAATTAAATTAAATTTCATAACACATAACTAGTGAACAAATTTTTATTAGATACATTTAACATATAAATAAATAAAAAACAAGAAATATGTTATTAATTTTATTTTGAAATAAATATATATCAAGTAATTTAACTTATGAATAAATAAGTGATAAAATTTAAGTCACTTATTCTTGACTAGAATAGTCATTTGATTAAATTTACAATTAATACAACTTGAATAAATTTTATTACACAAAATATGAATAAAATTTTTCATAAGGATTGATTCAATTGAATGTAATGAGCTTCTAAATAAACTTTGTATAGAACACATTAACATCATAGCTATATATTATTTGGTAAAACCCACAAAACAAGAGCAGTATCTAGAAACACATCATATCCCCCATAGAGAAAAGGATAATTACTTAAAACAACAAGAAAAAACATCCTACAAATTATATATTGTAATGTAACTAATTTTTCAACATATTTCTCATCAATAAGTACGAATACTTTTTTCATATTTATATTTAATTAATATTACCTTTATTCAACTAACTAGTATTTACTTTTTTATAATCTACTATGGATAAGGATTTTTGTCAAACAAACCCATCTCAATCAATGGTGAAGAAACATATTCTATGAATACTCAAAAGCTACATATTATACCATAAACATTCAATAAAATCCATACAATTAATGGTGAACCTAATGGATGTTAATTTTCCATGTGTAAATACATCATTTTTCTCATTATTAATCTAAGATAATAAATCATATTGACACTAATAATGATCATAAGTCTACATCCAATTCACACACTCACATATAATTGTTTTTATTAGTGGGGTTTTTCACATGACCTCTATTTTTGGAGATCACTAACTACAAATTTCATGATAATAATTATCAATGATGATGATCCTTTACTAACTGATAGTCAGACATCATTTGTTTCCCATTAGACTATTGCTTTCATTCCATATTAAAATTTTTTAATAATGTAATCATGACATCTATATGGAATCATTATATCAACAAAAGTGTTATAACCCATTGATATGAAGAATAATCTAAGGACCTTATCACATGATTTATACTAAATTAAATTTATTATGTGGTAATAATATTTCAAACCATTGGTATAGGTTCTATATTCTTAGGGTTTCAAGAAACCCTTGCCATAGTTTTGATTTAAACTAATTTTTTTAAAAAAATATTGGTATAGTGTACCTGTATATCAAAGAGAATTTAAAAATAAAATATCACCTTAAAATGTCTATAACTTTTGATTTGGGTGTCCATTTATTATATGTTTCCATTAAAATAAAATTTTAAAAAAAATTTTATGATCATATTGGATATATATTTTATAATAGCATTGATCAAAAAACCTATTAACACCCCAGGAGAAGTATAAAATCATACTTTAACATCAAATGATCATAAATTTTGATCAAAATGTCTTTTTGGGATCCATGAGCTATCAAATAAATGTTTGTGATGAATTATAAAATGTCTTGTATAGTGGGACCTCATACCTTTTTTTGTTCAAATAGGCCTGTAAGGCCTCTAAAGTCAGTTTTAAGTTATCATATCCTTATATTAATATATATCATAGAATTTCATCTTTATTTAACGCAATATTATTTTTCTTATTTGGGTGAGGAATATATTTATTATTTGGGTTTATATTACTAATGATATAATGCTATTGAAATTTTAGTAATTTCCTCCCCTTTTTTGATTTATTTCTTTGATATGTGTCAGGTATAAAGGTATGTACTTACACATATAGTATTGTATTAATAGTTGTGTTTTCTCATTGGGTTTCTGTTTGTTGACATTAATGATGTAGTATTTTTGTTATCATTTTGTTTTTTGATATGATGTATCCATGGGTTTAATCATATATGGGTTTTTGTAACCCTATTATGCTAATTTGTAATAAATAAATTATAGGAATTTTTGGCTTTAAATTTTGATGGAATTTAGGGTTAAACCATATTGGGTATGGAAATTCTATATGGTATGGATTTAAAGGTTAAGAGTTTAGTTTTAACATAACTGATGTTGATGTAACTATATATATATTGTATCCTGACATAACTTCTATATATTTTTTGAGGTGAATTATTTATCATAGAAAATATCCCCCAAATAAATAAATTATTTTATTATTAATTTTTAAAAAGTGTGGAAATTATTAATCTTTTTAATTGGATTTATACATTCATCTTATAACAATGGTTAGGATAAATTGTTGGTATGTCCAATTGTATGGAATATATACCAATGATTTCATCAAACCATCTATATATGTGACTCTTATACCAACTATTTGGAAAAACCATTGGTATAGATATTTACTTCAGAAAATTATAAAAATGGTTGATTTAAACTATTGGTATATGTCAAACAATTTTTTATATAATATAAAATATTTTATATTTTATTGGACTACAACTCAATGCACCTGAAGCTAGGACTTGATCCTGTGATCTCCTCTCTACACCCCACACTTGAGGATAAGACTTGACACACACAGACACAAAAATTAGTTATTGTAGGTTAGTGGTTAATTATTTGATACATAATAGAGAGTACCTAGGATAAAATACCCCCTTAGTTATTTTTTTTAAATAACCTAAATATAATTTTCATAAGACAATTTTTATATGTCTATAAAAAAATTTTAAAACCATTTTTATAAAATTTTATTAAAATTCTTCATAAAATTATTGGTGTAATTATTTCAAAAAAAATTCATCAATGGTGTATCAAACCGTTGGTATAGTCTATACCAATATTTTGAGGTCATATAACAACAGTAAAAAACTATTGGTATAACCAATATTTTCAGTAGTTAAAGTTGATTTTGGGAAAAAAAGTCCAAAAAACACTCACATTCACTAGTTCCAACTACTAATATTTCTCAGCTATTTATCTATCGCATGATATTCTTCCTTCTACTAAGGTATATTTTCTATCAATGGGATGAACATATTTTAATCTACGTATATATAACTAACTATTAGCTAATCTCCTTAAGAGAAAACTTTCAAGAGATTATATTTAAAAATATGTGTATATTACATCATTAGGTTCATCAAAATAAGCGATATATATAGATTTTATTTTATTGTAAAACAAAAGTTACATCTTCCTTATTACAGTATAATTATCATAAATTTTATATCTAATCAAACAAATCATTATAAAAAATACTTGTGTATCCTCTAAAAACTGGTTTTTTATTCTTGATGTATCAGGAACATTTCCCCAATATAACTATAGTGTATTAGGATAGTGTTAAAATATTCTTAATATATTTATCTCAAACTTACTAAAACAATAGGGAATAAATTATATATCTTTTGATAAAAGTGATAGGAAAAATACTGATTCCTTTTAACATGTCAAAAATCCACTTCTGATTTGTTTATTGTGTGTCCTTCAATACCATGTCAATTTATTTAAATTGATTTAGTTCAAACATATTCTTAAATATTGATATTGATAATATAGTATTTCTTTTCCACGTCTTTCATGGAGGAGCATTTGTTTAATCTAATATTAACTAACTATATGACTTTTATTTTATTTCCACTAATAAATTTTTATTGAAATATATTACTAGGAAAATTCATGAACACTTTATAACATTTCATAGTTATATAGATTAAATTAATTTCAAATATAATCAAATTATCTTGTGGAATCCATGAAAATGAGCATTCGATGATTCATATGAAGGACCCCAGAACACCATGAGAGGGGAGGGGTGAATCAGGGTGTCAAATTTTTGTTATTAAAGTTGTGGATATTGTTCAAACATTGGTAAGAACTTGTTAAATATTTCAGAAAAAATAAATCAGGGAGATGACACAACACTTTTACTTGGTTCACTGCAAAGGGCAACGTCTAATGAGTATACGCCAATAGTGTGTCAGTTGTACCTAAATCCACTAATCTTTACCATTTTTGTAGTACAAGAGTTTGGTCACAATCCCTCTATTCCAGGCATACTGCCCTTACAAAAGTTTAGGGATGACTCACCACTTCCCTCATAACACTTCCGTAAACTCCCCTATCTCACTACTATGAGATAAGTCTTACTCATTGTATTCACTTTAAAGCCGCATCAATAGATTGGCATTGATATCTTTGTCCCTATCTAGCAAGAGACACTTCTTGCATCATGGACCTGAGTAGATGCTCACTATTTTCCCAGAACACTCTACACTGGTACTCAAAAAACAACCCTTCGCAAATCCCCTTCGCAATGCTCAACCCTTCGCAAAGCTCACTACCTCACAGAGCACAAACCTTCATGAAGATCACTTCCTCATAGAGAAACCAACCTCGCAAATCTCAATGAGCCAATACGAAACCCCCCATCTTCATGAACCTCATATGCTTTAGAAGCATTAGCATCATTTAGGACATTGAAAGTCTCTTCCCGAAGCACAAGATCACTTAATACAACTTGCTTTGTGGAGCACCCCTTTCTTCACGAAGTCACAATGATCATGGATTTTCTCCCTCAAAATTATCTGGAAGGAAGAAGGGTGGCCTCTTATTTATAGGTACAGTTGATTGCAGAGCTCCACTTATTCAGGAATGAAATTCAGATCGGTCAAAATGTCTTCATGGCGCTTCCTCCATCTCACAAAGCTCCACTGAAATTATAGGTTCACAGAGCTCTTCGTAACCGCAGAGCTCTCTGTCAAAAGCCTTCGCACAACCACAAATCTCCTTCCCTTCACTGTTCATGATCCTCATCATAATTGAAAAGAAACTCCATATAAAATAGTGAAGATTTATTTCATCGAAAATCTCATGTCATTCTACACAAAATCCAACCATTTTCCATGAAAAAGAAATATGAATTATAAAACAATAACTATTGTGAAGATCATAGATCAAACATTCGTAATCACAGAGCACACCGCATCAATTCTTCTAGTCTCTATGAAATCCACTTCCTGAAGCCTATCTTTGTAAAAATCCCGCCTTTTTCATATTTTCATTAGGCCTTCAAGAAGAACCACTTTTCTCAATTCTTTCCATTCTAAAAATTTTGGAACCCAAAAATTTGGAAAACACTGGGAAATGACATCGACTTCAAAACTATTTACTACTTGACCTATATAATTCCTTTCCTTGAAATATCCCTGATTATCCATTAGAGAATTGAAAACAAACACAAACTGTGATCCTTTTCCAGCAAAGAACAACCTTGGTTCCAATATTATATTATATCTTTAATCCATAAATGGAATTATCATAAAAAATCATAATAATGCTATGTTTTTAAATTATTTACCATTAAATGATAGGGTTTTATTGTCCTCAATGATTAATGTTTAAATTTTCATGGTGATAATATACCATATTTTTATCATTCTATGAAATCCCTAGTTATTCTATACAGTTTTTTTACTTTTTCAATATATTCCCCAACTAAAGATTGTGTATCTTGATCCTCAACTTCATTAAAGTCTATATTTTTCTCATTATATATTTTGAAGATATTTTTACTTTCTATATATAATATTTTCTCAATGATATCATCTAGAGATGCACTTTTTTCTTATATTTTAATTTTCCTGCATCATATACCCTTAAAAACAAATTTAATCCCTCAACATGTTTATACATAGTCTAATTTTTCATTCCATATATTTAATAATATTAGATCCTATTTTAACACTATAGTGGGTACACATGGTTATGTTTTATGTCATTTATAAGGAATATTAATAAATGTATTATTCAATAATTTTTTGAATCAACATGGTTTAATTACTCTGATTAATGTTTCTTTATCATTTTATATTTCTTAATATATTGTAATGGAATTTAATTCATGCATCATCAAGTTGAGATAACCATATCTATTGATATCATCAAAAAAGTAATTAATTGTGAGAATATGTCTCTACATTTTTACTAGGAATATTCAATATGGAAATTTAATAACAATCTATATAAGTTATATGGAATTTTGTAATTTTAACTATAAAAGGAAATTTTTCCATTTTTCCTTCTAAAATCATAAAATATACAAGGGGTTTTTACTTAGAATATTCTAAATTCCCTTTATTGTTTAACTTTGTTTAATGTTTCAAATTTTTATAAACTATTCAAACTTGCCACACATGGGTTTAGGATGATCTATATATATTTAATTCACTATATATTCCAATCTTAAAATTTATTAATTCAAGTATATATTTGAAAGATTTTTAAATATTTTATACCATTATATATGATGCTCTTTTCATTCTAAACATCATATAAATTCACTTTCATCTAACCACAATAAATAAATAATATTATTGTAAAAAAACATATAATGACATTTTAAAAATATGAGAATTATTCCAATGGATAGTATCAAATATTAATAATAAATAATTAATATAGAAATACTTACACAATTAATATCATGAACATCCACTTCACTTAAATTAATCTTTCATAATCTACATGGATCCTATAAATAAATATAAATGTATGAGTCATGAATTATATCTAATAAAAAACTTATTTATATTGATTTAATTAATTTAAAGAAAAATATAATTATGATTATACTTGTATATTCAAGGAATTTTAGTTCCTATCCAAAGGAATGTATTTCCTTATAAATGAAGAAAATTGATTCAAACCCTTAAACAGTAACTTTTTCACTATTCACTTAACCTTTCACTTCTTCATTTTTATACAGGCATTGAATACTTGTTTTTTCTACTGTTATCTTCATTGTAAATGATAACCAAAATATCTAATAGTTTTTATATACATGATTCATACAATAGTGATCAATGAAACTAGATACACAATATTGTAATTATAAATGAATGATATGAACATATAAATCCTTATATAAGGTGAAACCAATATACAATAATCATTATATATAGCCAATAATTTTGAGTATATGAGGACCAACTTAGACTCATTATTTGAACGTAAATTTGAAAATATTATTGTATATTTCATCTATTTTTACCTTACATCATCTTATAAATTTCATGGATATATGGAGTGGTCTACCCAATAATCACTATGTTATTTGCCTATTTATTTGTGGGAATTAATGAAATCATGACGCGATAAACATTTTATTTATCATTAATGCACCCCTATAAGATTTATTCTCATCCTTACTGGCCTTAATAGGTTACCTAGTTGGTAATCGGTGAAGGTTCCTCGCATAGTGAAAGCTGGTCACACTCATACCCAAGGATGGATTCTTGTTGTTTCCATTGAATTATTTGTATGGTATTCTATCATAATGTTTCTTTGGGATTCTTAATGATATTTAATGATTCAAATACTTCTTCAAAACACCTTCATTTCATAACGAGGGTCCAAAACCCCCCCCTCTATTAGGGATCCGCACATGATCCTTTGATTTTGAAGAATCATAGATGGTACTCTATGTACTAGTGGGGTGCTACCAAACATCTTATGTCACACAATATTTAGGAATTAAAACCTTGATTCTTGTTCCATCAATCTTTATAGGATAGTTGGATGCGGAAGGATTCTCTAAGTCATGTGGGAAAATCGAGGGAAGATCTCGATGAAGACAATTATCTAGAATAGAGAATGTTGTACTTGACTTTTATTTATCCCTAGGAAATGATATAATCACGTATTTATAAATTCATGTTACAGAATAAATAATTACACATATGTTATTAAGATTCCCTTAATCTATAGAAAAAACCAGATATAATGATGATAATATTATTATCATTTTCTTAATGATCATGAAGCTCATGGATAAAATAAATATAAAATAAATCAAATAATATTTATTTGAATGTAATTTTACATATCACTCATACCAAACCTATTACCTCATTTATCATATCTTTCTCCACATTTATCAAACCTTGAACAAAAACTATAATTCATTTGATAAATACATAAATATAATACTAACATCCTAGTGAATAAAAAATTTATTTTAATATTTATCGCACAAAAAAATAGTGACTGAATATATAATCAATAAATCCATAAAAAATATTATTCCTAATTTTAGAAAATATTTTTTTTAAATAATTAAATTAATATATAATTTAATAGAGATCAATGGAAACTCTAATTGTTTGACCAACTTGGAATCTTCCTTAGTGGAATTAGGTGTGCTTTCCAACAACACAATATTTGTATATAAGAACACTTAAATCCACCCATAGAGGATGAAATTAATTCCACAATGTCAAAAACCACATAAAAATGTTCAATATGTATTTTAATGCCTTTTCTTGATATCCCATCAAGTAGTTTGTATACTTGTATCATCTACCTATATACTTAAAACATCTTTCCCTAACTTATTGAAATGAAATAATCAATACACCATGTCCATGGAATGCATTTTTATAGTTCTTCTCTAATCAAAGGGCTGAGATACCAACTTCCATAAAAATTGAATGGATTAATCCTTTTTGACTTATTCATTAATAACATATCCTTTATGAATTACCCAATGTACCAAACTTCTCTGTGAACATATGACATCATTATGTATAACAACACATATAATTATAGGATTAAAGATATGTATTAATAAAATTATTAAATTTTAAGGATCATTACTCATGATTACAATCAGGAATATCTAATGACACATATAACAAGAGGAATTAATACTTGTGGTTATATCCTCTTAAACTCCCATATTTTTTATTACCAAGTTTTATATTTATGAGAAGAAGTCACATCCAATTATGAGTACTCACACCCGACAATATGTATCATCTGTGTCCCATCAGATGATTTCATATAACCATAGTACATATAGTTTAGGAGTATCTTCATAACACATGAAGGAAATCATCATAGGAGGGAAATGTTATGAGATTTTCAGTGAGATGGATAATCTATGAAATTATCACATTAATGATAAAAAGAAAAAACCATTAAATGATAAGGAATTTATTAAAATTCAAGTATACTAATATACAAAAAATATAATGTGAAATGTAATTGGTTCAATGGAACTAACTCAAATAGCCTCTGTAACACCCCGATCTTCCACGGTACACTTCTCTTCGAATAATACAGTAGCGTGTGTTGTACGCAACTTTGAGTTCTAACACACACCACAACCAATCAAACTAGCTGTTATGAATAGTAATACCTACATTTGGAAATTTTATACATTTTATCTTTCAAAATGGAAATAATTTTTGGATTTGGAATATCGAAATTATATTAGGGTGAATTTTTGGAACTTATCGGATAACATTTATATTTTGATGAATAGTGAAAATTACTAAATTTTAATTAAAAACAACTTATTTAATCAAAATAATTAATAGTGATAAATTTTGAATTTGAGTGATTTAAGAGTATAATTGGATTATATTTTTACCATTTAATCTAATGTTGGTCATTGGACATAATTTCACCTTTAAAATATACATAAGAAAGTGCCAATCTTTTGATAGTTATTATCTCTTAAAAAGACGCTTTTTGTTTTAACAATGGGAATTAATTTTAAATTAATTTCTGCCACTTCTGTGTTTTGAATTTAGAAAAATGGATTATATATTTAGAATCAGGAGGTCAACAGTTTTTAAATAGGTAAATTTTATTTTTAGACATTTTGAATAATTATTTCGGTAAATATTTTATTTACCATGGTTAAGGGTAAATCCGATAAATAAGGGTAACAAATAATATTATAACAATTCTAAATTACCCTAAAACGTGTCCTAACCCTATTGGTTGATACATGTACGACCATGGGCATCTTTGGGTGGATTTTGTGACCCCATGGATCCACTGTAAGTGATAATGACACTTTATATTAATTAAGTAAAGGTAAATAAAAAAATGACATAAGAATATATCTTTTAGCAAAACAATTTTTACATAGGGTTATATATATTATATTTTCGTCAATGTATATTCATTAAAAATATAAAAATATTTCCTAAATAATTATATTTTATTTATAGTCTTTAAACATTGAATAATTAAATTTATTTATAACACAATAAGGATGCATTATTTTCCTTATTAATGAAAGAATCATATAATTAGTATTATAAATGTTAAAATAAATATAATTGGAAAGTTTTGATGACATAAACAACATTTATTGGTTAATATGACATTTTATTATTTCTTAAATGAATTTTTTTAATTAATAAAGTTGATAATACTTTAAAAAAATCAACTGTTAAATAGTGTCAAAATTGACATAAAAGAGTTTTTTAAAAAAATATTATATTATTAATTGATATTCTATTCCTAAAAATCTACATTTCGGTGAAAGGACTTATATAATGATAGGTTTATTATTAATGGACCACTTGGGGGTCTCTTTTATGTTTATAGTATGTTTATTAACTATGTAATATTAAAATACAAAGAGACATGGTAACTGTCAAACGATTTAACTAAAAGTTAAATCAAAACGATAAATTTAATATAGTTACCCAAACCTGTCTAAAACCTATTGGTTGAGTGGTTTTCTACCTATAACCACCTTAACATTTAAATAATACACTTTCTAGATTCCTTAGTTTGATCAGAAAGCCAACCTAATGATCGATTTTGATCAAATCAAAAGGAATAACCTGAAGAAGAGGTAATGTTTTCACCACCCTCTTTCAAGTCCTTTCTTCTTCCACTTCTTCCTTCTTTGTTATTTTAATTATAAAATAATAACCCTAGTATCTTATATATACTATAATGTTATTATAAATATGGTACAACCATATTCAGTATTCTATCCATTTTTTAATGACATGTCACTATACGTGCGTACATACGACTTACCATCTCCATGTCGTGGTGTAATTGTTATTCAATAAATTATTATTTGGATGGGTATAATAATGAAGTGTAATTCATTTAAATAATAAATATAACATGATAATGATTATTTATACATGATACACCATCCAATTATATATTATTTTAATATCAAAATAATGATATTGTCGATCGTTCGTATGTACGGACTACCGTCTCCACGAACGCGATGAGATTCATTCCCCATAGTATCCATTCAAGTATAATTCTCATTTCATGATTATAAATAATGTTTATATACTTGATATAATTATGGAAATGAATAAGATACAACCTATACATAATAAAAACGAATTATGTAACAAAACATATAAAAGAAAATGAGTAAGTTAACACCTGAAATGACGATAATACTAAAATATTATTAACAAAGCAATGTTAAAAGATAATATATGATATCATATTAATGAATATGATTCTTGTATAATTTAATAACAACCATTTCACCATTATACAGGAGGTTAAACTACCCTAAACCAAGTAAAAGTACAAGGTAAGGTTTTATTTCACGATCTCTTCATTATCTGAGGATGTTTATATGTAACTATCTACTGGAACCTCTTCATCATCCACATCCATGTTTCATAAAAATTTATTTTAAAACATTCTTACTATTTTACAGAATATAGGTTAAAGTCATTTATAACCTTTTTTTACTTTTTATAATAAGTTTATAAATGAATCTTTCCTCCGTTTTCCTACAAGGTCCAATTTAACCTTTTCGACAGAATTAAGGTAAGAATGTATTTTTTTAACTTATAAAGCAGGTGCAGCTATTTTCTGCCATTATAAAATCGTCAAAGCTTCCCTTACAAGATTATAAGAATATTTTTAAAGTAAATGTTTTATTTTATAATTATTTAACTTTTAAATAATTTCAAATTGAATATTTTATGAAGTTTTGAAAGGTACTCTATATCAAGATCAGAATTTAAAATGTTTTAAAGATTTATCTTTATAAATATTTTTAATTAATGTCCATGTTTTCAAAATTATTTTAATGATTTATTTATATGAACATGAATTTTTTGAAATTATATTTCTTTTCAAAAGTTTCAAAGTGGTATGGGACACTTTGATTAAAAAATCTCTTTTAAATTAATTGCTTTATAAATGTTTGACTTTTCAATGATTCCAAAAAAGAGATATTTCTCTCAAATAGTTTTGATTTCATCTATGTCAACATCCCTTGATGGATTTTAAGATTATTTGAAGTTGACTTATTATGATACAAAAATTCCATATTTTATTGAAGGTTTTGTGATATGTTTGACTATGGATGTGTTATTTTTATACCATTCATGGTTTATAGAGAAAGTATTGACATTTCGTATGCCAGTTTTAATACGAATGTTTATGTTATATTTAAACCTGTTTATATGAGGAATGCATTAAACTTAATAAGTGATGGGTGGAGCCCGCTACAGCTCCTCGATGCATTGGTAGGTCTCATGAGGCAAACAAGTGTCCTGGCACAAGGTCTTGAAAAAATCTTTTTTGTAGTCTTGGAACAAGGCCTTGACTATGTGGTTAGGATAGTGTGGAGTTTTTCATTCCAACATTATGAAAGTGGTTATTGATATTGTAGGTGATTATTTGATTAGTATAATATCCATGTGAATAAGTAAATGGAATT
The DNA here is from genome assembly GCA_963277665.1 of Viscum album. Taxonomy (NCBI): domain Eukaryota; kingdom Viridiplantae; phylum Streptophyta; class Magnoliopsida; order Santalales; family Viscaceae; genus Viscum; species Viscum album. Next base: position 1,527,079,616 of record OY728162.1, read on the forward strand.
ATTTCATTTTATATTTTCCATATTTTGCTGAAGTTAATGTTTAAAAGGCTTTTGTTTTAGTTATACATTGCCTTAAATGTTTATACTTATTTATGAAAGTTTTCACTATATTTTTATCCTTACTGAGCATATGAGCTGACCCCTTTCAATGTGTTATTTTTCCCATGATGTGAAGAAGTATTTTATGAATGACTTGCAGGGATAGTATGATGGGAGATGAAGACAAGATGTTGTTGAAGTTGTTTTTAATTTATGATGTAATGTAAGACTTATGAATATATCTAGTGTTTTCAAGGCTACTAAACTAATCGGTCATTTGAGACTTGATCTTTTGTGATCATTCCAATATTATGTAATAATGCACCGACTCTGGGTAATTGGGGTCAGGGCGTTACATTTGGTATCAGAGAGAGGTTTAGTACAAACTTTGGAAGACAAATTTAGATAAACATTGATTAGAGCACAAAGACCTAAGATGGACTTTGAGTATTAGTGTAGAAGAACTTTATAGAATTTTGGTATTGTAGAGATTTTTTGAGTTTTCCAAGCAATACATCCCTGTCCAGATACGAGCAGGTAGAGGCGGCTCTAGCACAGATGTACCTAGGGGTAAAACCCAAAAACACCGCTTTGAGCTAGACTTGAACGGGAACTGGTGCACGACAACGGGCCTTACTGCACTCTTGGTTACAACACTCTTAGGGGATATTCTTAGGATAATTCTCATTTTCTTTAAAAAACATAATGAAGGATTTATGAGTATATACTTCCTCAATGAAAACATCTTTATGATTATGGATTATATCGATAAATCGTTCAATTTATGTTAGGTATTTTACAAGTTTGGAATTATTAATTACAATTCAAAACTAACCTAGTTTATGCCATTGTATAGAAATGGTGCCCAGTAGAAGGAATTTGAACTCCAGTAATACGTATGATCCAAAGAGTAAGAAGGATTATATCTTTCACGGTATTAAGACAACATTTAGAAGGGAAATAGTCTCCCATGTATTATCAACATATGAAGAAATAGTATCATGTGTTAATAAGATAAGTAAAGAATTATTTGAGTCCTATGGATTTGAAGGGAATCAAGAGAAGAAAAAGATGGAAGAGAGAAATATGAATAAAGGGAAGATGAAAAAGAAGAATTTTCCCATATGTGATAACTGTGGGAAGAAACACCCAAGAACTTGCCTGAACAGAATGGGAGTTTGTTATAAGTGTGGAGAAAAAGGACACCATGTATGTGACTACTAGGGTACAAAAAAGGTTGAAAATGTACAATCCTTCATCTGAAAGGAGTTGGGACAGTACGCGTAACAATTTACAAATCATCAGAGTATGCCCCAAATGATGCTATTGGATAATGATCAAGTTATGATACTACCACAGATGAGGAGGAATGATTAGAGTTCTTATGTTGTTATTAGAGAATTATGTCATTTGAGTGTTGTATCAACAATGTAATGGTTATAATAATTATGGAAATAAATAAGGATTATACTGTAGTACTATTTCATTGGGAATTTGAGATTATTTGCTCTTGATACTAAGGTAGTAATTTTGGAATTAGAGATGGTTGATTTGGATAAATTATATTGGATATTCTTGAATATCTTGGAACTGATTAATGGTTTGTTTATTTCCTAATCATTGGAATATTCAAGAATTTTGGATAAAAGGAATATATCAAGTATTATATAAAGGATAAGGGAGCATGAATGTAATCAATAAGGTCTTATGGTAATTCAGGGTGTCACCATGTTCTAAAATAATACATGATAAAGGTGTTCACATGTTATTATGTGCAAAATAGATCTTAATTGTGTTTAACTTCCTTATAAATTTTGGACTGTGAGTTTGGATAGAAGTATTTTGGAAGAGTCTAGATTGAGATTATTTTTGGATTTCCATAAAAAGGTCAACCTAGAGGTTGGGCGGCAACCCGTCATGACCGGCAAGGCTGTGAGACTTGAACCCGCAACCGAAGGGTGACAAGGGTGTATCACTTATAACTTGCCCACGTGATGTCCTAGATTGAATAATGTAGTTTTTTTAAAATGTTCTGGTAGATGAATTATAAATTCATTTTTTTGAACCCCATACGAATAAGATAAATAGAATATTTTTTTAAGTTCTATTATCTTTTAGAGTGAAAGATGAGTTTGTGGTAGAAATTAGTTAGAGGATGGAACTCTAATTGTCAATTATATATTTTTATTCTTCTCTTATTCTATGAAGAAATTAATTCTTATAATTTATTGAAGGGACCTTAAATAAAAAAATGTGTTATCCTAATACCTTATGTTTTGTTGAAGCAATGGTATTTTAAATCATCATAGATTTATGAATCTAAGGCCCTCAATTTTACACTTGTTTGTGATTGATGAACTCAATCACTACCTATAAATATTTAATTATTTCCTCCAATTATATGTCTCTAATTTCCACGAATTTTCTCCTAATCGAGATCATAATTTGGTGGTGACCCTTTTATTTCTCTTTTCCTCTTATTAAGACTAAATTTTATTTACCTAATTTCTGATGTGGGTTTTCCCAAAGGTATTTTCTATTTTCAACAATTTTTTTTTAAAAAAAAATTTCAAATTTCGAGGAAAAAATTATTTGAAATAGGGGTGAATGTAACACCCCAAGCTTCCATGGTACGCTTCTCTTTGAATAATACAATAGCATGTGTTATACGCAACTTCGAGTTCTAACACACACCACAACCAATCAAACTAGCAGTTATGAATATTAATAACCACTTTTGGAAATTTTATACATTTTATCTTTCAAAATGGAAATCATTTTTGGATTCTGAATATCGAAATCATCGTAGGGTTATTTTTTGGAACTTTTTGGATAACTTTCATATTTTGATGAATAGTGTAAATTACTAAATTTTAATTAAAAACAACTTTTTAATCAGAATAATTAATAGTGATAAATTATGAATTTGATTGATTTCAGAGTATAATTGGATTATATTTTTACAATTTAATCCAATGTTGGTCATTGAAAATAATTTCACATTTAAAATAGACATAAGCAAGTGCCAATCTTTTGATAGTTATTATCTCTTAAAAACACGCTTTTTGTTTTAACAACAGGAATTAATTTTAAATTAATTTTTGCAACTTCGGGATTTTGAATTTATAAAAATTGATTCTATATTTATAATCAAGAGTTCCAAATTTTGTAAATAGGTAACTTTTATTTTTAGACATTTTGAATAATTATTTCGGTAAATATTTTATTTACCATGGTTAAAGGGTAAATCTGGTAAATAAGGGTAAACAATAATATTATAATAATAATAAATTACCCTAAAACATGTCATAACCCCATTGATTGCTACATTTATAACCATTATCATCTTTGGGTCTATTTTGGGACCCCATGGATCTACTTGTAAGTGATAATGACACTTTATATTAATTAAGTTAAAGTAAATACAAAAATTTCGTAAGAAAATAGCTTTTAGAAAATGAATTTTTTCATAGGGTCATATATGTTATATTTTCATCAATAAATACTAATTATAAATATAAAAATATTTCCTACATAATGGAATTTTATTTATTGTTTTTAGACATTGAATAATTAAATTTATTTACGACACAATAATGATGCAGTATTCTCCTTATTAATGAAAGAATCAAATAATTAGTATTATAAATGTTAAAATAAATATAATTTGAGAGTTTTGATGAAATAAAAAATCTTTATTGGTTAATATTACATGTTATTATGGCTTAAATTATTTTTTTTGAATTAATGAAGTTGATAAGACTTTAACAAAAATCAATTATTAAATAGTGTCCAAATTGACATAAAGGAGCTTTTAAAACAAATGTTATATTATTAATTGATATTTTATTCCTTAAAATATAAGGTTCGGCCAAAGGACTTATATAATGATAGGTGTATTATTAATATACCACTTGGGGGTCGCTTGGAAGTTTATAGTACGTTTATTAACTATATAACATTAAAATACAAAGAGACATGATAAATGTCAAACTATTTAACTAAGAGTTACATAAAAAACATAAAGTTAATATAGTGACCCAAACCTATCTAAAACCTATTGTTTGAGTTGATTTCATCCTATAACAACCTTAAACTATAAATAATATACTTTGAAGCCATTATAAACCTAATATGAATTTATTATAAAATAATATTTATAGCTTTTCCTAAGGCTCCCCTCACCCCTCTTATAAAAGGGCACTCCCTCTTCTCACAAAGTGACAACTTCAAAGCCATTTGGATCGGCCAAACCCTGCACAAATATTCTCTCAACTTCCCCCACTTCAACCTAGATGCCTTAGTTTGATCAGAAAGCCAATATAAGGAGCCCCTTTGATCAAATCAAAAGGAAGAACCCGAAGAAGAGGTAATGTTTTCACCACCCTCTTTCAAGTTCCTTTCTTCTTCCACTTCTTCTTTCTTTGGTATTTCCATTATAAAATAATAACTCCAGAATATTCTATATACTGTGATGTTATTATAAATATGGTACAACCATATTCAGTATTCTATCGATCTTTTGAATGACATGTCACCATACATGCGTATGTACGACTTACCGTCTCCACGTCGTGGTGTAATTGTTATTCAATATATTATTATTTTGATGGGTATAATAATGAATTGTAATTAATGTAAAAAATAAATATAACATGATAATTATTCTTTATATATGATGCACCATCAAATTATATATTATTTTAATATCAAAAGAATGATATTGCCGCTCGTGCGTACGTACGGACTACCGTCTCCACGAACACGATGAGATTCATTCCCCATCGTATATATTCAAGTATAATTATCATTTTATGATTAAAAATAATGTTTAAGGACCTGATATCATTCTGTAAATGAATAAGATACAATCTACCCATAAAAACATGACTTATGTAACAAAACATATAAAATAAAACGAGTAAGTTGACACCCAAAATGATAATAATACTAAGAAATTATTAACAAAGCAATGTTAAAAGATCATATATGATATCATATTATTGTATATGATTCTTGAATAATTTAATAAAAACTATTTCACCATTATAAATGAGGTTAAAGTAACCTCAACCAAGGAAAAGTACAAGGTAAGGGTTTATTTCATGATCTCTTCATTATCTGAGGTTGTTTCTATGTAATTATCTACTGGAACCTCTTTATCATCCACATCCATGTTTCATAAAAACGTATTTCAAAACATTATTAATATTTTACAGAATATGGGTTAAATTCATTTATACCCTTGTTTTACTTTTTATAATATGTTTATATTGGAATCTTTCAATCATTTTCCAACAAGGTCCTTTTTAACCTTTTCGACAGAATTAAGGTAAGAATGTATTTTTTAACTTATACGGAAGGTGTGGCTATTTTCTGCCGTTATTAAATCGTCGAAGCTTCCCTTACAGGCTTATAAGAATATTATGAAATTAAATGTTTTATTTTATAATTATGTGACTTTAAATGATTTCAAAATGAATATTTTAAGAATTTGTGAAGGGTACTCTATATCAAGATCGGAATTTTAAATGTTTTAAAGATTTATCTTTCTAAATATTTTTAATTAATGTCCATGTTTTCAAAATGATATTAAGGATTTATTTATATGGACATGAATGTTTTTAAATGATATTTCTTTTCAAAAGTTTCAAAGTGGTATGGGACACTTTGATTCAAAAATCTCTTTTAAATTAATTCCTTTATAAATGTGTGACTATTAAATGATTTAAAAAAAGAGATATTTCTCTCAAATAGTTTTGATTTCATCTATGTCAACATACTTTGATGGATTTTAAGCTTATTTTATGTTGGATTATTATGATACAAAACATCCATATTGTATTGAAGGTTTGGTTATATGTTTGACTGTGGATGTGTTATTTTTATACCATTCATGGTTTTTGGAAAAGTATTGACATTTAATATGCTAGTTTTAATATGAATGTTTTTGTTATGTTTAATCCTGTTCATATGAGGAATTAATTGGACATAATAAGTGACAGGTGGAGCCCGCTACAACTCCTTGATGCATCAGTAGGTCTAATGAGACAAACTAGTGTCTTGGCACAAGGCCTTGACAAAATCTTAATTGTAGTCTTGGCATAAGGCCTTGAATTTGTGGTTATGATAGTATGACATTATGCATTCAATCATTATGAAATTGGTTATTGATATTGCATGTGATTAATCGATTAGTAGAATATCCATGTGAATAAGTAAATGGCATTATTTTATTTTATCATTTCCATATTATGCTGAAGTTCAAGTTTAAAAGGATTTTGTTTTAGTTAGACATTGCCTTAAATGTTTATACTTATTTATGAAAGTTTCCACTATATTGTTATCCTTACTAAGAATCTGATCTCACCCCTTTCAATGTTTTATTTTTCCCAGGATGTGAAGAAGTATTTTATGAATGACCTATAGGGATAGTATGAGGGGATATGAAGATAAGATTTTCTGGTAGTTGTTTTTACTTTATGATGTAATGTAAGACTTATGAATATATATAGTGTTTCCAAGGCTACTAAACTAATCGGCCTTTCGAGACTTGATATTCTGTGATCATGCCAATATTATGTAATAATGAACCGACTCTGGGTAACTGGGTTCGGGGCCTTACTGACTCCCACTTTCAATTGATTCAACTACCGATTGACTAGTTAGTTCTCATATATAAAACATACTTCTTCTAAGTATGGTTATACATTTTGAACTTACCTTTATAGCCATGGCCTGTTAAACAACATGACATTGATGTAACTTTTTTTACTACGACCTCACTACCTTCAGAAAATAGCTCATGTAGTAATATACACAACTATCCATTTTTCCTTTTCATAAGTCTGATAACTTAGATAAAACCATAGTTAAATATTTTCATAATATTATAATACTCTTACTATTTTTTTTATTTTATAAAATAGAACAAATCATTTCTAAACCACTTCTTAAGAAGTATTGGAAAATGAAATGTACTTTGTTAACATTAATATGAAAAATCATGGTTATAATAAGTGTATCTTATATATTACCATAGCCTCAATGGGATCATATATAAAAACATTTCTAAATGAAAACTAGTTTCATGTTTCCTTAAACACTAGTATTCCAATTTCCCTTTTACCAGATACATTCCCACCAATACTTTTTCAAGTACTATCATATAGTTCCAATTATTGGTCCATATAGTTAGACAAGTTTCGTTTGATAATATCACCTCATGAAACATGATTAAGTAATATAAAACTTCATTATATATCATTATTTATTATATATATTCCGATCACATATGCTTCTAAAATTATAATCACAATCTTCCCTTATTCCCACCAATGTTATATTGGAGATATTTCTTACCATGTGACTCAGGAAATAACTCAGTTTTGAATTGTTCCATTCAATATTTTATATACACGGTCAACATATACACTTTGAATAGATTAAGAAAAATCATGGAATCAAATATATAGATATTATTCCCTATAATTAGGTTGATATTTTAATTAATTCTTGGAGAAATTTATTTTATTATCCTTATCAATATTGTAATACTGACTATATGTTTCTAGATGTTATCAAAATACCCATCCTAGAAAAATGTAGTGCACTAAATAACCGTTTATAGACACATAGAACACCATTATTCCAAAAAAAAACCACAATATTATTCTTGTTTCTATCCAAAAACGGATAGTTTCTTTTTTTTATATCTTATTGGAATTAATTTCATTCAAAAACCCTTTTTTATGTCATATAAATGTTCAATATTTATATCAAACCATACTTGTAACATCCCAACATGGAATCCATTAAAATAGTTATCTAATATTGTTCCTCAAAAGGATTAAATATTACCTCCACATATGTGAAAGGATACTTATTAGTAGAGTGAGTGTCTGGTGTGTCCATTAGGAAACTATTCCCTCATTTCAAATTTACAAAGCAGCTGAAGTAACTAGACAACATACATTGAAATAATTAAACAGTGTAAAAAAGTAGTAAATAGAATAATGCCATAAAAATGAACGGATTAAACGCTCGAATGTCCATATACAACAGATAGAACTTATCACCCATTGGGATGACCATATATATATAGAAGGACACAATTTAAAATTAAATAAAAGTACATGCCTCTACTGATAACTCTAAGATGAACTGGATACATAGTCTCCAAGAAACTACTATGCATCTCTATCCATATCATAAGAAGTCCACATTAATGGCTTCACTCAACCAAGAAACCATCAGCCACATCTTTATCCATCATGTATCCCTGCTCAACATTAATGAATACATAAGGTCTACACACACCGAGGTGGATGTACCAGGGGTGAGAAATAAATCTCAATCGGTCACCCCAAACGATGAACATATAATCTTATATAATAAGTGCATGATCATTCATTATGCATGGAATATTTGAGAAACAACTAGAATAATAAAGATAAATATATAATATTAATTAAATTAATCCATATCTGATCCTTGGGTCCCTGATCTCGAATGACCAAACCTTCTTCGACTTCAGTCGAAATGTATCTGAATAGAGTGACATCATGTATATATATACATGTAATAAATATTACCATATATATATATATATATATGAGTAAGATAAAAATAACATTAATAAAATTTAGTTAATTCTTGGTTCTGTCATCTTGATCGACAAGAAATCCTATAAACAAAGCACTGAGCTTGATGTTATTGGATAGCGATGAGATCTTGTGATTCCATGTGTTATGTACTGGATTACTTTTCAACTCTATCACTTTCAACCATAGTGATTTCGTGTGTTGGATGTGGTGTTTCCATTGCAAAATGTGTGGTGAAGTACATTGTATTTTTTTCACCATGACAGATACTGCATGATATGGTGATGTTCTTAATATAGGGAAATGGGTGGAGTGAAAAAAGAAATGTGTGAGCCAAGAATTTTGATCATGATAATACTGAGAGATGAGTTGAATTTATCAATGAAAGAGTATCACCCAAATGGGGAGACATAATTAAATGGTTTGTTGTGTATTTCTTTTTTGATTTTTTACTGGGTATGTTGACAATGCTTCAAGATAGAGGAATCGAATCTCATTAAGTGTTATAGAAAATTTCATGTATGGGGTGGCGTCACATCCCAGTGTTTTGAAAACTCTTTAAGTTAAAAATTTTGAGGAAGGGTAATGTTTTAAAAATGATGGACTTCTAGGGATGCCTCATGAAAATATAGAAGAGGAATGGAATTCCCCAAATTTTTGTGTCCTAAATGTTTGGTGATTCGTGAAATATTTTTTTTACAAACACTAATTTTTCAAAAAATAGAAATGGGCAATAAGATACGTGATTACAATAATTTTCAAGAATGAAAAAATGAGGTATATTATGTTGTTTTGAAAAGTTTTTTGAATGGAAAATATATACGAAGCTTCATGAATACAAGGAGTTTAATGAACATGTATGAAGAGTTTTTTACAAAGTATGAGGTGAGTGAGAAACTTTCTCAAAGTGGTGGAAACATCTATAAATAGTTCACTACCGCTATAATTTTGAGAAACTACACATGTTGATGATTCAAAGGATCTGAATTTGAGAACTAATTTATGAAGGTTTTTATTTCATTAAGTATTCCTATAAAAATATGTTCTATTAGGAATGTAATTATGTCAATTTAACCAAGGAGTTTCATGATGTGTTATAAATATTCATGAAAGGTTTTGAGATTCATGAATGGACTTAAGATTCCATAAATTTTTATGCTTCATGATTAGAAGGATTTTTTTTGTGAAAGTGGTTAAAGGATTATATTAAAGTTATCTATTTCACTACATAGAAATTCATTTACACTTCTTGAAGAATTTTCCAAACTAAGTTGGTATTCCTTGAGTTCTAGTTCAATAAGGAAAGTGAAGGTGATGTAATGGTGATATTCACAACCAATATTTGAAAGAAAATAGTTAAGATTAATGGTAACTAGTCATTGAATCAACTATCATAAAATAAAGGCATTAATTGGAAGGTGAGACAAAAATAATTCCCTCCTAATGTTGTGAGAAAAGGGATCTGAAAAAGGGATTTAACCATGGGTGGATGTGAGCTAAACCCTATATTTTTTAATGCTTGTGAACATAGGATGGAGTGACCGTAGCCAAATCATTTTATTCACAAGAATAGTGAATATTAGTGGATTTTGACACATTGAAACAACATCTGTGTGTGCTCCATAGACATAGCCCAGTGTGGGTGAACCACATAATATTCTGATGTCTTGTGTGCTTTCTGGTCTTATATTTTTTAGGATGAAAATTTTTTCATGTGGATTTTGTGATCATCAATCTTATATAAAAAAGGATAATATTACTAAAATTATTAATTGGATCATCATTTAACAGGTGAAAAACAAGAGTGACCCTACTAATAAGTGAGGTTATGATCAGTTATTATAGTGAGAGTTTTATAGGTATGCGGGGAAACATGAACAAGTTTCTTACCCTGATTGAAAACCTCTCTATCGAGGCATCTATCACTAAAGTTTCTAGTGGGTTAAATAAATGTTGTACCACATAATTTGTTTATATTTAATTTGACCCTTGTGTCTATAATCCCAGCATATAGATACCTTCTTCAGCCAAATCCAAAATTGTCTTTGAGTAAGATACTTCACTATAGGGGGATATATATCAAAAATCCGAGTTCACCGATACTAACCTCTAATCACAATAATTATAGATTCCACATAATATTTGGAAACCATGTAGATACAGAACTTTTACCTATATAAATTTAATTTGGACCCAAGATGGACTACTAAGGAAACCATTGATAAATATGATAGTCAAACACAAGATAATTTATTTTCCTTATGAGTCATCCATGTAATTTGTAATGACCTGAACTTTTACACAAAAAATTCTCCTTGCTTTTTTATTAATTGTCTTATTATATAATATGGTTATAGAAAAAATATATTCTAACCTTTTTCATATTATTTCCATTGGATCTAAAAGACATTTTTTATCATTACTGTTGAAAATATAGTCATTAAACAATGATTACATGATTTGTATAAATATAAGTTTTTAACAAATCCAATCTTCTTAGGCAAAAGAAGTGATGGCCTCAACCAGTAGGATCATACCCTATGAATCCCATTCATTGAATGTTCCAAGGGAGATATATTTTCTAAGATTTTACCTTGACCAATCCCTGGATGATATCCAACAACTTAAGCATGACCAAGACAGTTTATGGGAGAAGTTCAAGCTCATCAAGACCATGGCCCAAACCATGTTCGTTGGACCACCCCATGAAAGTCCCACCATCACAGACTTTACCCTTATGGAGTTTGCTGGTGTATTAAAGAGATATTTGATAAGGCCCTGGAAATATTAATATGAATACTTTTTTTTAAAGAATAATGAACATATTTCCATTCTATTATTAATACCTTATAAATTATTTTTTATTTCAATTCAATAAAACACAAAGAGTATATTTAGTTTATATTATAATTAAATTAAGAAATATATTTTTATTAATTAACATATATATTAAATAAAAAATATTTTTTAAAAAATATTATTATTAAATATAATTTATTATTTATAAAAGATTGTATAATTTTTGTGAAATCAAATTTAAATTTTATAACTGTTCACAAAACATTATTCTAAAAAACCTATCATTTTAAATAAATGTCCATTTTTATTTAAAAATTGAAAATTAAAATAATTATAAAATTATTTAGATAAAATTATTGTTATTTTTGGAATCATGACTTAAAAATTATCCAATGGTGAGATTTTCATAATATTCTGAGAGAGTCAAATTTTTGGGTAAAAGTTAAATATTGTATAAATATACTATGTGTTTTATGACATAATAATTAACCAAAAGTTATGTAATATGTACTATAAATATAATAAAAGATCACAAATATGTTTTATATTTAAAATAATATGATTTCAATTTTATTTGATTTATTTTTAAATCCATTATTAATCCTCCAATACTTATAATATATTTTAATATTTTTAAATCATTTCTTTAAGAGTGTGACTCACCTCCACATCACCAAGGCTAATATTTTATTAATTAATACCTTGAAATAATAAAATAATAAAAAACACTTATCTTTTTCAGAAACCATGGAAAAAACATGGGATGGTTTGTGGCTTGGGATATTTTATTTTATAGAAGTCAAAAACAAAATAATAAAGAAATGTACCTATTTTCCAATATATAACCACTGAGGCTCCCATTTATCTTCACTAAAACTCCCTAAATAACGTTATTACTATTCCATACACTCTCTTTAGTCTTCCAAAGGTTTCCAATTTATTTAAAAAATCACCTCCCAACCCTTTGGAGTCAGACACTCAAGTAAGAGATCTTACACTCCCCTCTTTTATCAACAACTACTTTTATGTTATGTATTTTATATTTCATTTTCATTTTATGGTATATGATATTACATATTCTCATTACTAAAAAGTTTATGTATAAATTATTATATCTTCATTTCACTCTTATTGAGCCTCTAATGATCCTTTATGTACACCCGTTACCATGCTGATATTTCAAAAGGAATTTTTTCTCTATTTAGGTTTCTTTATTAGGTTTTTTCCTTATATTTTCAAATATATAATATTGTGATCTGATTTTAAATTCACTATTACTTACAATTTCATTTACAAATAATAAGAGTCTCCTTTCTCTCTCATCAATAATTTTTATTAATTTTTAACTAACGTAATAATGCTGCTGAAATTTCACCGTGATTTTCCATGGCAATTGTGCAGTGACTACCATACCGATTATTCTATCAAGGGTATTTAGCTGTATGAAAATATAAATTTTTAATGGGGAAATTCATGTATTAAATCTAAATTCCTTCATCTTGAAATAAAATATGATGATGAATGGATCTATTTTGTATGATCTATATGGCACACTTAAGTATGAGAATGAAATGACTATAATGGGTACACCCAGATAGCACTCCAATGAAATGGGTAATGTTTAGTATCATGAAACATCACATTGGGATATGGGTTTACATGATTAATTTATGATAAATTTTACACTATGATGTCTTGGTGGTTTATCCTTAACCGATGTTCCTGATTCAATGTTTTCAGTTGTTGCCACATTTTTCATGTTTTGATTATCATGCTATATTATGCCTTATTATTCATGTTATTTTTGTTCCTCATTGATATTAAAATTTTCTAAAATTTACCACTTATTACATTTTTATTCCCATGTAGGGATTTATATCTCACCAATTTCTTATGTATTCCCCCAGGTTATCCCATACAGTTTTTATTTCAAAAGAGTATTTTGAGCATGTTAAAGAAGATTTCTCTAAAGAATAATAAGGATGTTTTTGATAACGTTATGGTATCAAATGTTCAAGATGTTATGTTGTGTACCTAATACTGATATAAACTATATTTATTCATATTTTGGGTTTTATTAAGTGAAATTTTATTTAATAATCAAGCATTAATGTTAAATAATGAAATGGTTTTTTGTAGTTTATTTCATAGGGAGGTTTAGTTTCTTTTTGGGATTTTCTTTAGAAAACCCTAGAAAAATCCATATGGATAGTACTATGTATAATAAAACATCACTAAATATTGGTAATAATAGACTAAGTGGTTTATCAAGAAAATACATCCCTGTTTGGATACTACAGGTGGACATGGTTCTGGAACATATGTACATTGGAGTAACAACTCCCACAAGGTGTTCCAGGCATGACTCGGGGTAACCTAGTAATTGAAAATAGGCCTTACATGGCACATTGTTTGACACTCGTAGGGGATATTATTTGGTAAATTCATAATATCATTACAATCCATTATTAAGGGTATAAAAAAACCCATAAGAATATGTTATAAAATAGATCATGTATAACATAGATTAAATCCTAGAAACTCATATGTTTAGGAGATAAGTGTAATTTATAGTTTATCCCTTTAATGTAATTGGATTACCATTTATTTGTTTAATTGTTTAAAATACTCATCCTTAATTTTCCTTTTATTCTAGAAAATGTATGGATGTAGGAAAAATTATGTAAACAATAAATGTGACAGGAATGTGATGACAACCCTAATGAGATACCCAATCTGATAGGAGCAGAAATAGAAAAATTTGTCATGATACTCCCTCAGATAACTCAGGTTATGAATAAAAATCTATATCCAAAGAAGTTCCCAAATATAATAAAATAGAACAAGGCATAGTCTAGAGCTTCATGTGACAAAGGACCCTAACTTTCAATGGCTCATCAGAACACATAATCAATAAACAATGGATCGACCCCATTGAACAGATCTTCTCTATCCATCAATGTTCTATGAAAGATAAGGTTATAAAATTTTTTTATCATAAGGAGGGAGAATTTAATAATTGGTGGACATTGATCGAGAATATGAATCCTTAAGAATATATTGAAGTGATAGAGTAGAAGGAAGTCTAGAAAATGATTTTTGATAATTATTTTCCTTGCACTCTCTGACCTAAAATTTAAAGATACTTCCTCACCATCAATAAAAAAAGACAACTCATATATCAGGGTGTATGAGGAAAAATTCACAAGACTTTCATGATATGCCTCTAGATTTGTTATTACCTCTGAATTCATGTTTGACCACTTCTTTGGTGGGATACAATCTAGTTTATGAAAATCCCTAGCGATCTGTGATTTTGATATCTATGATGAAATTGTCTGATGCTCCCTCAAAGTGGAGATGGGGATTGATGAATCTCAAGGGTGTCATGGGGATAAGAAGCGTAATGTGGAGTTTAATTCTCATAGTCTACTATATAAATCTATCAGTTCTAAGAGATTTAAACATTCTAGTTTTCAAAGGTGAAGAAAGAAGCACCCTAGAAATTGACTACGAGGGGGGGGGGGGGGGGGCGAAGAAATGATTTTGGTGCAGGAAGGATGGAAACCTATATAATAATTTTTGATAGGAGAAAAAGACTAATGATATAGAGGAATGGAATGCTTCAGTCAACACATAGTGCATTGTTCATTGCTACAACATCAATGAACTAGGGAACTTTTCAAACAAATTACCTAAGTCAAGGGTTTTCAGAGGAAATCAACAAACTCCATGATAGAAAGGGTGATATTTTTCCATCACTACAACTAAAGTGAATCCTAAAAATTAAGTGGTGATAGGTATTCTAGTCATTCATTCAATAATAGATAATGTACTTTTTGATTTTTGTTATACACATTATTTTATATAAAAAATGTTTAGTATAAATATTAAATAAACCACCATAGAGCATGGAAGTATAGATGTTGGTGAAAATGGGAAATGGGGAAATTATTTCATCCCATGTATATAACTCTTCCCCTATCATAATATTTGGGCTGAACTTCCTAGCAAACCATTCCATACTTTCTTTGGTGGAATTTGATGCAATTCTGATCATGGATTGGATTTCCTTATAGGGATCCAACATAAATTCTTATAGGAAGTATATCACTCTATATATGGTGAATCAACCGCATATTCTATACAAGTCTAAAGAGAATAATGAATCTTTTTTTACACCATCTTCTCAAACATGGATATTATTTCCCTATAATCAAGAATATCTTGTTTAAATGATTGAGTCTAAGGAAAGGATCATCCTAGAAGACATGCATGTTGTAAGGAAATACACCGATGTGATTCTTGAAGAATTGACTGGTCTTCCTCCTAGTAGGGATGTTGAATTTTCAATCGAGCTTATACCTGGGGTGTTTAAAAGATATAGAACTATGTATAGGATAGTTGTTATGGAACATGAGGAGCTAAAGAAATATATAAATTAGAATACGTATAGAGGGTTTTTACTCCCATGTGATTCACCATTGGGTGCACAAGCCCTATTTGTTTAGAAGAATTATGGGTCAATGCACCTTTTCATTGATTATTGTGAGGTCATGTAGATCAAAATAAAGATATAGCATCATATTCCATAGTTTTAATAAATTTTCAATCTACTACACGGAGAAAAAAACTTATTGAAGGTGTATATTAGGTCGGAATATCATTAACTAAGGGTGAAGAAGGAAGATATCCCCAAGACCACTTTTTGTATAAGATACAAACACTATGAGTTCATAATGATTCCATTCGGGATCACTCAATCTCAAGAAATCCTCATGTATTTGATGACTAGAGTCTTTATATATTATATCAAAAAATTTGTGGTAGTATTTATATATGAAATCCTAATATGCTCCAAAATAATGGAGGATTAGAGGAGAATTTTAACACTGTGCTAAAGACCTTATAAAAGGAGATGCATTATTCAATGTTCAACAAGTGTGAGTTATGGTTGAATGAAGTCTCATTCAGGGATAATTTCATCACAAGTAACGAGAAAAATGTGGATCCTTCAATGAAAAAAAGAAATAGAAGGATAGTTGGGGCCATCATCTATGAATGATATTAGTAGTTTCTTTGGGATATCTTGTTATTATCAAGAATTTGTTAGAACTTTCTCATGATTGTTGATTCCTATTACTAAGAAAACTTGTAAGGGATTCATGATTACTTGGAATGATTAATGTGAAGAAAGCATCAAGGAGTTAAATGGAGGCCTATCACTACCATTATTCTCACACTACCCACAATTGAAGAAATTTTCATAGTATTTAGTGATGCTTCAAAGAGGGACTGAATTGTGTGTTAATTAAAAATGGAAAATTTATTTATTACACCTCAATGAAGATTATAGATCATGATAAAAACTATCCCACACATGATCTGGAGTTGTCCATTGTGATATTTCTTGTGAAAATATGGCAACATTATCTCTATGGGATGAAGTGTGAGATATATACTAATCACAAGAGCCTAAAATATATATTCACACCAAAAGACCTTAATATGAAAAAAAAGATCATTAGAGCTAATCATGGACTATGAATACTCGATTCACTACCATCCTATTAAAGATAATAAAGTGGAGGATGCTCTAAGTAGAAATGATCCTATAATTTTATCATTGATGAGAATTGGGATGGATCCAATCTTCTTAGAATTGAATAGGATGGAAATGAGACTCATAATAGAAGGAACATAATCAATCTTTTGACAAATTATTTATCAACCATATCTTTTTGAAAGGTTAGAAGATGCACAAAAATATAATGTAGGAATTCAAAATAAAGAGGAAACTATAATAAAATAAAAATCCTCAGATTTCAACGTTAACAAAGAAGGGATTGTGAGATTTAGGTGAAGACTTTGAGTTACATAAAATCCTAGGTTAAATATTGAACTATTGGATGATTCACATAGGTCAACTTTTTCCGTTATCCCAGGAACCACAAATATGTATTGAGATATCTGAGAGAACTATTGGTGGGGAAACATGAAAAAGGATATCAGTGAATATACATCAAAGTTTCTGGTATGTCCGAAAGTGATAGATGAAAATAATAAGTCTAAATAGATGATGAAACCATTACCCATACCAACATGGAAATGGGAAAAATTCACCATGGTCTTTTTCACTGAAAATACAAAGACATCCAAAGGAAATAATGCTATCTGGGTTTTTGTGGATCATCATATAAATACTTCACCCTTCATTGAAATTTGAGTGGATTTCGCACTAGATAAACTTGCACAGATATACATCATAGAAGTGGTGAGGATATATGAATTGCCACTATCAATTGTGTCCTATCATAATCCAATATTCACCTCTATTTTTTTTGGAAACGTCTCTAACATGGTATAAACAATGAGTTCAACATCAATATAAATTATCACACTTAAACTGTTGGCCTATTAAAGAAAAATTTCCAAACACTTGAAGACATGTTGAGATATTTTTCAATATTCTTAAAAGGAGTATGGGGCCAATGTATTTCTCTGGTCAAGTTCTATTATAACAAAAAATTTCAATTGAGCATCCAAATGGATCCCTATGAAGCCCTTTATTGGAAAAGGTGTAGAACAGTTGGATGTTAGGATGAAATTAGGGAACCCAAACTACTAGGTCCTGAAATGGTTAATTAAATAACAGAGAAGGTTAAATCTATTCAATAGCACCTCAAATCTACTCAGAGTCAACATAAATATCTATGTTCAAATTCATCTATGAGACCTAGATTTTGATTTTAGAGACATGGTATTCATATATATATCTCCATGAAAGAAAGTGATGAGATTTGGGAAAAGGGCAAGCTTAGTCCAAGGTATATCGGCCCTTTTGAGATCCTTAATTTCATTAGACGATGGCCTATGAACTGACATCCCACCAAACCTATCTCAATTACATGATGTATTCTATGTATCCCTATGAGAAAGAACAAACCAAACCCCTCAAAGGTACCCAATCCATAGGCGGTACCATTGGAGAATGATCTTTCCTATGATGAGCATCCATTGAAGATATTAGATCATAGAGAAAAAGTTCTATGCAAAAAGATTATACCACTAGTCAAAGTGTTGTGGAGAGACCTAAAGTTTGAATAAGAAACATGAGAACTAAAGTAAGTAATGAAGCAGAGTTACCCTAATCTATTTTAGTGTGGGAAAATAATATTTCTTGGGAGAAAGGGGGAGATTTTAATGACCTGAACTATTATAAATAAAATTCCCCTTGATTTTTTATTAAGTATATTATTATATAATATGGTTATAAAAAACACATGCACTTATTTGGCCTTATTATTCCCATTGGATTAAATTCTCTGTTTTGTATCATTAGTATTGAAAATATAAACACTGAACAATGATCACATGATTAGTATAAATATGGGGTTTTACAAAATTATATTTTCACAGAAAAAGGATGTGATGACCTCAACCAGTAGGATCGTACACTATGAAGCCCGTTTATTAGAGATTATAAGAGAGATAGAATTTATGGTATTTTCCCTTGACCAATTTCAAGCTGATATCCAATAACATAAGCATGATAAAACTCATTTATGGGAGAAGTTCAAGGTTATTAAGATCACGACCAAATCCATGTTCGCCAAACCACCCCATGAAAGTCCCACCATCCCACACCTTTCCCATAGGGAGTTTGGTGGTGTATTAAAGGGATATGAAAAAAGACCCTTGAAATATGAGTATGTATATTATTTTTTATAAAATAATGAATATATCTACATCCTATTATTTTTACTTTATTAATTATTTTTTATTTCGATTCAATAAAACACAAAGAATATATTTAGTTAATATTCAAATTCAATTAAGAAATATATTTTGATGAATGAATGAATCATCAAAATAAATAAAATTTTAATAAATTATTATTATTAAATAAATTTTATTAAATATAAATGACCAAAAAATTTTTATGAATTCAAATTTAATTTTTACAACGGTTCCAAAAAATGTTTTTTAAAAAACCCATAATTTTCAATAAATGTCATTTTTTATTTCAAAAGTAAAAATTGATATATATAAAACATTATTTAGTTAAAATGAATATTATTTTTGGAATGAGAATGTCAAAATTATCCAATATTTAATTTTTCATAATTTTCTTAGACAATCGACATTTAAGGTAAAAAATAAATATAGTATAAATATACTTTGTGTTTTATGGCATCACAATGACCCAAAAGTGATGTAATATGTAATATAAATCAGGTAAATGACCAAATATATTTTTTAAATTTAAAATAATTTCATTTTATGATTATTTTATTTATTTTATAATGCAATTAGGAATACTATGAGACTTATTATATATTTTAAGACTTTAAAATCATTACTTTAAGAGGGTGGAACACCTCCACATCACCAAGGGTGTTGTTTTAAGAAGTTCAGAAAATGGACTTCTAAAACAATAAAAAGAAACCATATTTGGTAGATACCATGGAAAAAATCCATGGGATGGTTTTTCGTTTTTGATATTTTATTATATAGAATCCAAAACCAAAATAATAAATAAATATCCCTATTTTCCTATATAATCCCACCCCAGATCCAATTTATATTCACTAAAACTTCTTGTAGAAAATACATAATATTCATTACACTCTATAGAGTCCTCCAAAGGTTCCACCACACATTCAAGAAGCCCCTCCGAAGACTTTGGAGTCACACACTCAAGTAAGGGATCTTGTACTCTATTTATCAATAAATCCTTTTAGGTTATGTATTTTACATTTCATTTACTTATTATGGGATATGGTATTAAATATTATAATTACTATCCATTTGATGTATAAATTATGTGAGTTTCCTTTCACTCTCATTAATTCTCCTAGAATCCTTTATGTACACACGTTCCATGCCGAAATTCCGTAAGGATTATATTTTCTATTCATGTTTCTTCATTACCTTATGCATTATTCAAAATTCATAATGTTGGGATATTATTTTCCATATCCCTATTAGGGAAGATTTTATTTCCAAATAATTATAGTCCCCTTTTTCTCTAATAAATTATTTTTATGAATTTTTATGTAACACCTTAATGTCATTGCAATTTCACTGTGATTTTCTATGCCAAAAAATTTTGTAGTGAAAAACATGCGCATTATTCTATCAAGGGTATTCACCTTTATACATATATACTTATGGATTTGGGACTTAAATGTATAAAATCCATTTTACTTAATCAAGGAATAAAATATGATGATGAATGAATCCATGTCATATGATTTTTGTGGCACACTTATGCATGAGAATGAACTGATTATGATGGGTGCACCCAAATAGCTCTTCACTGGATTAGGTGATGTTTAATATCATGATAAGTCATTTTGTGATAGGGGTGTACTTGATTACTTTGCTGAAATTGTTTCACAATGACTTCTTCATGGTTTATCCTTGAACTATGTTCATGATTCCTCTTTTAATTGTTTCTATATTTAATATGTTATGATTATCATGTTATCTCACGAATTATTATTCATGTTCCATTTATTACTCATTTATATGATTATTTTCTTACATTTATCACTTATTCCATATTTATTACTTTACTGGGATTTATATATCATCCATTTATTATTTATGTCCCCAGGTTATCCCAGGAAGTTTGAGGTTTGACAGAGCATTTTGATCACATTAATGAAGTATTCAATAAATCATTTTAAGAAAGTATTTAATAATGTTGTTGTATCCCATGTTCAATATGTTATGTTATATACCTAATTCCAAAAGACACTACACTTATCAATAATTTTCATTGTATTGAGTGTAATGTTATGTAATAAATCATGTATTAATGTAAAATATAGAGTAGGTTTGTTATAAAATACATATATGGGAATCCAAGTATCACTGAAGGAGTATATATTTTATTTAATCAATGATCCTATTCAAGGAATTACATATAAAGAAACTATATATCTTCCATGAATTAATATATTTCACGTATCCTGTAAGACTATCCATGGTGTTTCTTATAAGGAACTCGAGTGTCACTCAAGGTACATACAATACTAATTATCCTATGAGCCTATCCAAGTCATTATATATAAGGATCCCTCGTATCTCTCAAGTTGTACATATAATATCAATCATACTGTGATCCCATCCCTATAATTCCATTTACTAAACTTGAGAATCAATCAATGTTTACTTGTAATATCAATCCTCTAATGACCCCATCTAAGGAATTCTATGTAAAGATCCGAAGTTTCACTTAAGGAATAAATAAAATACTAATAAACCAATGATACAATCCAAGTCAATATACACAAGGAACCAGTTTATTTATCTAGGAATACATAATACAAATTAGCCTATGAGATGGTACAAGGCATTCAATGTATTGAACCTGAGAATCACTCAAGGCATACATATAATATCAATAATCCTATGAGCCAGTCCATGGAATTACACATAAGAAACCTCAGTATAGCTCAAGGAATAATATACATTCATTTAGACTATGTGTTCATCCATGGAACACCTACATGGGAATCTAAGCATCACTCAAATAGGGATCCCATAAAGTAAATATAGGAATATCAATAATGAAACAATTAACCATGAAGGATCTAAATCCATATCTAAGAAAGTATATCTAGATTTCCCAATTAACAAATAACCATATTAGATGGAGCCTAAGAAGTATGTCTGGGTATCCCAAATCATAAATCACCTCAAATGAAGTTCATCAGCCGAGAACTAGGAATCACCTCTAGAAATCAAAGTTGTATCCTGAGTAACCATGTGAATGTATAAATAATATTGAGGGTAAAGAAATACCTAAACCCACTACTACTTCCATAATATATTTTATTATAACTTATCTATGGGTTACAAGTTTACACCTATAACTATCTCGACCTAGATCCAATGTACTAGATCAGAGATAATAAAAAAATAGGGCACCCAATAGGTCCCTCATGTCATAACACCGAAGAGGCATCCTACTTGAAATCCTCAATGCATGTACATAAAAAAAGGTACCACTCTTTGAACCATATAAGTAATCACATAGTAAGAGGTATGCTATATGGGTCCCCAAATAATTGTATATGTAGGAAGAAGAATCCTACATGGGATCCTTAGAATGAGTAAATGTGGTCGAAGAATCCTACATGGGATTTTATAGATCATCATGTAAGAAATAAAATCCTTTTGGGGACACTAAGAACTAATAAATTAAGGGAGGTATCCTATACATTATCCTCTATGTCAACATAAGTGTAGGAAACCTATATAGGAATCCTAAAAGTAAAATGGAAAGTGAAGGAATCCTATTTGGTATCCTCAAAAGGAATTCATCTGTTGGGGTAACTCATTGTGCAACCTTGTCTATAAGATCTCACAACCTATGGGGCCAGAAGGGAATACCATGAAAGGGAGAATTCCCAATGGGAATTATACATAGGTGTTGATCATGGGATGTGTATAATGACCCATATCATATTAATGTATTACCATCTGGATAAAACTATATTTTATTACTAGGGGAAGAAAATCTCTATCAAAGATCATTCCCCCAAAAAGACACATCATATGAGACCCCAAATCATCCCAAAGGTTCCACCATCAAAATCAAAGTGGTTAAAATATCCCAAAGAGAAATAATTATATGAATAATTATAACTCCAATGTGTGAAATTTTAAAAACAATCAAAATGAAAGTATCAGGGTACTACACATCATTTATGCCTAAGTAAACAGTGTTTACTCTCAAAGCACCACCAGGGTTTGTACTCTAGCCTGAAGTTTCATGTAAAACACAAGAACATGTTGTGTAAACATTGTACATAGCATCTACCCTACATGGGGTACCCACCCATGTTCCTCACATGTCGTGTCCATGTGTGGTTTCTAATTCATGTACTTATATATTATGTGCAGCGCACACAGGGGTTTCGTCGTCTTCTCTACACCATCAAGTGCTAATACATGGAATCTCTATCCTGGTGCTCATATACATTTCCAATAACATATACACATTCTTTACTTTTGTACATTCCATATACATAGATAAAATTCATCCTCCTTGAATAGGAAGAATACACAATGTGTGTTCATAAATTACTCATCATTTGATCATTATTTCAAAATGAGAAACCCTTTTTAATGGACCAAAACCCCCCTATTTTCCACAAAATATAGTGATCAACCCTCAAGAAATATCAAGAAGTCAATATGGGGCCTTAAAAATAAAAATAGGTAAATATATTGTGATCTAAGGCGTAAAAAACAACAACATACTTTTGGGTGAAATCCATCAAATCTTTTCCTGTATCCAATGTTTGTGGTATCCGCATAATGACACATATCCTCCAAAGCTTCATAGTGGCCCGTCCCTTCTTTATATTCTTCTTCTTTCCCTCCATACCTCTGTATCTATCTCTATATCTCTTCCTTGTTCTCAGTATATTGTGGGAAAAAGAGGCCTAATGGGGTCTACGTGAGAATCCATTCAATGAGAACAAATAAAAATTGAAAAATAAAATGAAGAAAAATATAATAAAAAAGAAAAGGGGCCCAGCCTCGATGCTCAACATTAATTTATACCTTTCCAAAGAAAAAAACCACATTATAGAATTAATGGCAATGATAAAATATCAATCCTATTATATATTCAAAATATATTACCAAGTGATCATATGAAAATAAATCAACTTGTAAGTAATTAATTATTAATTATTAATTATTCATCAAAATTTCAAATGGTTTGGAATTCTAAAAAACTACTATAATAGTGTAAAAACCTTATTCCAAGACAAACCAAGTGTTCATATAAATCATCTAACATCATATTCTATGGTAAAATGGAAAATTTTACCATTATAAGAATCAAAAAGAAAAAATTAAATTTTTTTCTCAAATCCCTTCTCAGAAAAACATACCATAACCCATCTCATCCCCAAGAAGACATGGTATAAAACACAGTTATGATATTATCCCAAAAATCTTCTCCACTATCTTATCTTTACCATCTAATGATCAAACTCATATCATTCACAACTCTCACATCATGAGATATGTTCAACCACAATTGATATAATACTCCTCATAATAGAAGTATACTTATCCTCACCCTGAAAGAAAGCTCTAAGATCAAATTCCCACACTCATTCCATTACCAGATACAATAACTAGAGTAGTGAGAACCACCCATAAAATAGAATCAATGCAAGAGCATTAAAAAATCAATTGATTGAAAATCCTGATAATTGTTTCCCCAAATAACACAAATTTTTGATTTATTATGAGGTTCACCACCCTGAAATAGCTAAAGGTGCCCTCCCTATCATATGTATTACCTTATAATTTTCATCAAGTATAATATCAATGGTTACATTCATCAAACCATGACTGATATTTAAAAACCTCAACATATGGGCGAAACTCTCTTAGCATACTCATGATGATTTTAAGATATATGACATGATTGTTTCAAAATGAATATTATGCTAAGATTATATCAATAGGTGTGTATTAATATACCTAGAAAATTCTTACATAAAACCATGATCTATATTTTATTAACCAACTCCCGAAACCACACATCCATAAAATATGTTTTCAGGTCCCAACAAGGGTCAACAACCTTACAACACCCGATCTTCCCTCGATGTATCCTCTACCACGGAGGGAAATTTCTTATTTTATCAAAACAATTGGGAAAAATTCCCACAAAATGTCTTTAAAAGACCTATTCCTTAACACACATAAGGCCTCTCCCTGATCCACAATTCAAATGGTACCCCATGTAATGAATATATACCATTTTCTCTGGACTCACACTCCTTGAAGTCTTTCATCAGAAATCCAAGAAGATCGTTCTACATAAAACAAAAATCTCCTTAATCGAGAACATCCCATGGATAGACTCTATAGAATAGATATCTACTCTTATGAAACAATTTTTTCCATGAGCGACCATCACTCATCATCATTTTTATAAAGTTTAAGTATCACCCACACAACTACTAGTTGACTGCTCTAGGAACCCGAAGATTCATGCAATCAAAGCCAGTCTTAAAACACGAGAACCCTACATCATGAACCGACTATGACACCATCATAAAATGGTAACAAAAACGGTTTTTCACATACCCAAAGGGAATTGCGGAGCCCCATGGTTTAGAAACTAACAATAGTGTATCAACAAAAACTAAAGTGAATGATTTTTCCAACATGAAGTAGAAAACATGGCATTTATATGTATAATAGAGAGATAAATGGAAGAGAAAATATGAATAAATATATGTTCCATAATTAAATGAATACAATGAAAACAATACAACTTAAAAGTAACTTAAAAACTCGAAGTTATGAGTATAATAGCAAAAGAACAAACCAAATTGAGAAACTACTACTCTATGTGATTGTGTGGGAAAACTCATACCATCTCACAACTAGCTACATAGACACAGATAACAGAAACCTATCTGCCTCCCTATGGCACCTTACATTTCCTAGCATCAAAAGACATAACCAGGTCAATGTACCATAGAATGGTTGTTCTAGTTGTGTGATAAATAGGATTAGTGTGATCCTAACAAAGAGATTCATAACAACTCTATTTTTAAGAATACAAAAATTCTTTAATTTAATGAAAATAAGGAATGATGATTTGTTCAATGGGTTTTATATAATAATAATTGTAAAATTCCCCCCCTTTTCATAGTTCTAAACAATATAAGTAAAATATTTTCAAATCATTTCAAATATATCAATGATGTTAAATTATTTATCTCATATCATATAAAATACAAATATTAAAAACCAATAACATAGTTAAGATAACACCGAGGATGACTATTGGTTGGGATAGCTAGAAAATTCATACCCATGCATACTTAATCATATGTATCAAGTCTCTATAAATATGCATTGAATATACATAGTAGAGGAACACCCCATCATGTGAACCTTTCAAAAAGTCTAAAAAATTCATAAAACAACATGCCTATGGATCAAAGGAACACTTCATGAGGGAACCCCCCTAAAAGTTTCAATGGATGATACCTATTACTATAACTTCCACCTAAGTAACAAAGTATTCCCATGTGTTTCATTTTACAAACATTTTTATGAAAATAATCCTTTGAAAACCATTTCCCTAAATCCATTTCACAATTCATTGAAAAATGGTTTTCATTTAACAAAATAAGGTGAAATAATCTTTTAAAATAACCCATTTCACATGCATGAAAATATATCAATCAATCATGAAATTTTATTTATAAAATAATTTCTCAACTATATAGAAATTAATGTCCATCCAACACAGGATATAGATGGTACCACCTAACTCAAACAGAGTTTATATATTCTCATAATAGATCTACTAATAAATATGTAATATAAATGTAGTACTGAAGGCCCTTGAAATGATTCACATATCTTAAAATTGAATAAAAAAATGATATGGTTTGTAGAGGAAGATAGATGAAACAAACATCAAGGAACTCAAACTCCACACCACAACCAATATAAGGTTCACACTCTAGGATATTATCTCATAAAATATTTAGAAGTAAACAAGAGTAACATCACCAAAAGATCAACAAATCCACAAATGTAGTGCAATGACTCTTTCATGATAAATGTAAAAAATAAGAGGAAAGTTCTCTCAACTAGAGTGAATTAGTGAAAAAGAAATGAATATCAGTCACTGAGAAATATGATCCAGAAGGAGAGGAAATCCCAAAAATCACCTGGGATAGATCTTAGGTTTTGAGTAGTAATCCTGCACATCAAATAAAAAGAATCAAATGTGTAGAATGGTAAAAAAAACTAGTCCTGAAACAATCATGATGTGAAATCATTTTGATGAAATAAATTTTACAATTTATCATATATTATTAAAAAGGAATCTCCTATGATTAAAATTCCAAATCCAAACCATCTCAAGATGTGAACTATATTTATGTCTAGTAAACATTTCATACTCTAAAACAGATCATGACATCAACCCCGTGATTAATTCACTTTATGTAACTAGTTCACAATGTGAATGAATCTCATAGAAAGATTATAAAAAACACAAAAAAATTCCCCAGGTTAACCTGAACCCCAAAGTACATCCTCTGAATCCATTGAAACATTTATACTCAGACTCCATTAAGGAAAAAAAACAAGAATCCCTTAAATTTAGTTCATTTTCTCCAATAATGATCTCTATCCATGACAGGACTAAAATGTACCTAAACAAATGGGGGGAATGAAAAGGGAGACAATGGGTACGTATAATAATATAGTGGGTTGTTACAACCTATGTGCTTCCTCTAAAACCAAATGAATCATCCTGATTATATCAAAAAACTTGATCAATTGGCATTAATTAGTCTTAAATTATAATACAACCAAAATCATTACATAAAATGTATCTATAAACATGTCGCATACCCACATAATGATACACTTGATCAAGATAAATGTTGACCTATAAAGGTATAAGTCAAAAATTAGGGCCTTTGGGTTTCCCTCCAAGCCGTAATAATTATGTTATATACGAGGGTATCTATGTCTATTGACGTTGCTGAAAGGTAAAACCTATCAATAAGCTCACATATCACATGGTGTCATCCATACACCCATCTCAGTATAAGGCATCTAACATACTTATCAACCCTCTCTCTAAAGTAGTTAAAGAAAACATCGATCTAAAAGGGTTAAAACAATTGAGAATTTGTCTACCTAGGTTCTAATACTCATCTAGAATCATCATAAGGTACTTCCCCTTTGAGTATCACAATATGATTTTAGATAATTAATGGAATGACACTCACTGAGCATCACATATAGTAATACCCCATCAAGGGATGGTTCCCAATAAAAATGTTTGTATCCATTTTCATTATACCCAATAACCTGAATAGATCACCATAAAAAGGTATCAACTTCCAATATCAACTATTGAGGGTAAATAGTATTATCATAGCATCACCCCAATGATCAATGTCATTTCTTAAGTGAATGGTTCAGTTAAAGTTGAATTTTATTCCATTATTTTCTAGAAATCAATGTTTATGTTGTTACTGACACATTCAATAACCAAAAGTAACAAGAAACACCGTACAATTGGTCCAACACATGGTCCTTAAGTTCCCCATAGACCTACTAGGGTGACTATACCTCCCATGCAAAAGGACTATTTTATCATCCTCACCATCAAATGTTTCACCATAAATTCACATAGCATACTATTAGAATGAAAATATGTATATTCAAGTCTGATCGATTGAGTGGAATTCCACCATGAAAATATATGGGAAAAGGATAGTTCTTTACAATTTTATCAAATTTCATATATCATCAGTAAAACCACACACTCGAAGGTCTATAACATATGGAACCTGGATGAAAAAATATGATGCATGATGTGCCTATTTTGTTTGTCATCCAAGATTCAAAATCAATTATTCACCCCTTTCTAATGTGTTAATGGTCATAAATTCATAATAAATCATAAAATCCACATTACATATCTATCACTCAAAGGGAAAATCTTATAAAACTATAACATTTTTTATCACGAACATCAATCCCATATCTAGGGGAACTAGCACTTCTAACTAGAATAAGGGTTCATGATGCACCAGTCTAATATCCATCATAGGATCTGACACATTCATAATAATAATATCTATAATCCCCCAAATAATAACAATATAGGAAAATAATATGCCTTTGATACCGCATTGTAACATCTTGGCTAGGATTCCACTAAAATGGTGATTCGATCCAGTTCATGACAAGGCCTCAAGAATGACTCCTCATATTCCATAGGATACAAACTATTAATGAGGGGATATGGTCATCCATTATGAGACTATACCCTCATTTCAATGTAATAAACCATGAGAAATAACCAATAAACATCCTTAAAAATAAATAAATAGTGCGAGGAAGCAATAAATATAAAACATTTGTAATAAATGAATGCATTAAAGGCCCAAACAACTATATCATACATACAAAACTGATCACCCACTAGGACAACCAAATATATATAGTAGTACATAAAGGAATCTAAAATAAAATTTCATGTCTCTACTACTAAATCTGATATGAACCACAAACCCAGTCTCCATTACACTACCCATATTCTTCAACCTGATCATAAGAAATCCACATGAGCGGTTCTGCTCAATCATATAACCATGGGCCACATCCCTATCCATCATGTGTCTATGTTCAAGATGAAAATAGAAAAAAGGTCTAAATGCACATTGAGGCTCACATATAGTGAGTGTGAAATAAGTCTCCATAGATTAGCCCCAATGGTGAACCTATAATCAACTAAAATAAGTGCATTCTCATGCAATATACTTTTTGTAGTCAAGAAACAATTTAAAAAATAAAGATAATGGATAATATCAATGTAAAAAATCCATATCTAATCCTTGGGTTTATGATCCCAGTCAATCATACCAGCTTCAGCCCAAGACAGAATGTCTCTAAGTTAATTTGCCTCATTTATATATATATACACAAGTGTATATATATATATTCCTATGAATATATATATATATATATATATGAGTATAGAGAAAAATAACATAAACCAAATAGAGGTGATCCTTGGGTCTATAATCTTGATCAAATATACACCCTATAAAGAAGGCATTGAGTTAGATGTTGTTCTTCTCAAGCAATGTATATTTAAGTCTATCCTTGGGTCTTCGATAATGGATGGAAAATACCTTCTTTGTCCATTTCTAGAAAATTCTCTGAGAAAGCTATGTCACAATAGGGGGAAACATGTCATGACCCTGGTACATTTCCAAGGTGTCCATGTATGAAGATGGTCATCAAGAATTAGATAATTCATTTTCCCAGCAAGTATATCCGAATAATTCCTTCATGTGAATCCATGTATCACTCAAGGTTTATATAATCTATTTAATTAATTGTCCCATCAAAGCGGTTCTTTATAAGAAACTTATGTATCACCCTTGGCATAATGTAGTTCATGTAACCTATGATACAGTCTAATTCATTCTGCATATGGAACCCGGGTGTCACTCAAGATACATATATAGTCAAATATCCTATGTACCTATCCAAGGAATTACACCTAAGGAACCTAAGTATCTATCAAGTTGAATATATAATATTAATCGTTGTATGATTCCATTCAAGGAATTTTATGTATGGTACCTGAGTATTTCTCAATGAGTACATATAATACCAATAATCCTATGATCCCATCCATGTCATTTCACATAATGAACCCAAGTATCTTTCTAGTTGTAAATATAATAAAAATTATCCTATGATCCAATCCAAGGAATTAAATATAAGAAACCTGAGTATTGATCCAGGAATACACATAATACCAATCATTCTATGATCCTATCCAAGGAATTCTATGTAAGGAACCTGAGTATCTCTCCATGTGTACAGATAATATCAGTCTATCTATAAGCCTGTTAAATCCATTTAATTTAAGAATCCTGAGTATCATTCTAGAAATAACATAAATTCATATACCCTATATGTTTTTACAAGAAATTACAACAAGGTAATCTAAGTATCAATCAAAGTGGGATCCCGAAAGAACATCTAGGTATCTCAATTAAGTAATAGTTAATCAAGTATGTTGTAAATCTATATCCAAGGAAGTACTTTTGGGAATCCCAATAAATGAATAATCACATATGAATGATACTAGAAAGTATATTTGGGAATCCAAAATCATAAACCACCTCACATCAGGCTCATAAACCACGAAATAAAATCACCTCTAGAAATCATAGCTACATAATGAGTAGCCATGTGAATGTGTAAATAAGAGTGTGGTTTTGAAACACCTAATCACACCACTACAACTATATTCTCTCTAAATAAAAGTTTGTTGCGGGTTCCAGGGTAGCACCTGCTTCCATCTATACCTATACCCAACATAATAAGTTATGGTCAGTCAAACAATATGGAACCCACTATGTCCCTCATTTCCTAAAACAATATAGGAATCCTTCTTTGGATCCTCAGGTTCAATACCTAATCGAAGGTACCCCTCTTAGAATCCTATAAGTCAGCACATAGAAAGTGGTATCCTACAATGGACCCTGTATAATGGTATACATATGAAGAGGCATCCAACACAAGATCCTCAGAATAAGGAAACAAATTAGAGTAATCCTAAAATGGATTCTCTAGATTATAATGTAATCAATGGAATCTTATAAGGGACCCCTAGAAATATTATGTTTGTGGATGAATCCTACATGGGATCCTCTAAGTAAAAATAAGTAGAGGCATCCAACATGGTATCCCCAAAAGGAAAAAGGTAAGATAAGAAGTCATAGAAGGGATCCTCAGAATGAATTAAGATCTTAGAGTAACTCATATAGTAAACCTATCTCTATCATATCAAAATATAATAGGATAGATAGTAATATCTTATAAGGGAGACATCCCCATAATAATTTTATGTAATCATTTTTAAAGGGATATATCTCATGGAACATATCCAATAAAGGTATCACTCTTAATAGATAATTGTATTTGATTACTATAAGAAGACTATCTCTGTGAAAGATCGTTGTTTTTTTTTTAAAATGCCTCTTAGGAGTTTTCAAATCACCCAAAGGGTTCCACCATCATGATCTGTACTAAAAAAATGCTCTAAATGAACAAATTATATATCCAATTATAACTATATTGTATAAATACCTAAAAAACATAAAAAGGGTAACACTGAGGAAGTACATAGAATATATACCTAAGTACATGGTGTGTACTCTCAATGACCCACCTTCATCTGTACTCAATCCTCACTTGGTGGGTAAACCCCAAGGATATGACATGTAAAATATATACAAAGCATGTATTCAATATAGAGTGCCTTAATATGTTCATCACATGGAATGAACATGTGTATTTTCCTAAATGTGTTCTAATACATGGAGTTCATCCCACATGGTGGTCTATCCACGTACAAAATATATCCAACTTACCCAACATAGGCCATCTACCTTGGAGCTCAACTACCAGGACATGCACGAGTATACTTTTTATTGTAACACCCCAAGGTTTCAAAAGTGAAAACTAATTTTGATAGAGTATTTGACAAAAAACATTGATATTTAACATGAATTTAACACAATGAGATTTCAAAATATATTTCTTTTAGAAAAATCAATTTCTTCAATAGCTTATGTAACACGCAACACATGATTTTATCAAACCATGATATACTATTAAAATTATTATTTAAACCATATTTTTATAACTTTGTTATTATGTGGGTGGGTATGAATATGAATAAATAAATTATAATAATTAAATTTTACAAAAAGATATAAAATTAATTAAATTATTGTCTATTTATAAGGACTAATATAAAAAACATTTGAATAAAAAAGAAATATTTTTTAAAAAAGTATATTTTTCTAAAAGGCAGTTTAGTCTCACTTTGTGAACATAATTTAAAAATAATGTTTACCACTTTAATGAAATTACTTACAAAAAATTAACATCATTTTTGAAAAATCCATTTCAAAATTTTCATTGGGTTAATTTTTATAATTTTTTGGAAATATTATTTTTTGATGAATAATGAATAATACTTCTTTTTATTGAAAATTGATTTTCTATTTAAATTACTTACAAAGAAAAATTATATTTTAATTTGATTTCAAAGTGAATTTTTTCAATGATATTACTATTTAACTAATTTATTCCCGTTTAATAAATTTTATTTTTATTTTTGATATAAAAACATTTTAAACATTTGAAAGGTTACTTTGAAAAATAGTTTTTTTAAAGCATCTGCATGTATAATTTTTTAACCCCATTTTTTTCAATTATATAAATTAAATCTGTATAAATGTATTACATGTTTTGAATCAAGAAACTTATATTATCTATAAATTGAAACTTAATTTTATCAATTATAAACAGTAAAAGTAGTTAAAATTAATTACTCTTGTCAAGGTCAAAACGTGTTTAATGGGGGTTAAAGTAAAAATACAGCAGATATAAATGACATAAACATTTCCAATAAACATTATATATATATATATATATATATTAATACCTTATAAATTATAATGTTATTTTATTACCCATTTCAGAAACTTTTGGAATGAAAAAAATGTGGGAGTAATTCATTCTTTTCAAAAAAATACAAGTGTGTCATGTCCGCCTCTTATAATAGGCCACCAACTCTTATCTTATATTAACACATAAAAAATATTTATTTCAGAAAGGACTACCTAAATACATTAACTACTCCTCTAAAAACACCCTATAGTCCTTTTTTGTATCACAAATACATCCTATAAAGGTGTTTGATATAAACCTAAAGAGGTCATCCAATGAAGAGATAACTTTCTTAAACAAGCATTTTTATTTTATTTATTCTTCAACCAACTTCAAATATAGTGAATCGGGATAATATAATAAAAATAGTATATCCCATATACTAAAAGTTCATTTTTTAAGGTAATAACCTATATCCATATCCACTTCCATCAAATGGAAAACACAATCATCGATCTTTTGTACATCGAAGTACCGCCTCACGAACTAATGTAATTCTTTTTCCATACCCACCATTCAAGGATGGACATAATGAATTTTTATCATATATATATAAATTTAATGAAATTATTATACTTATTTAATTATTATATCACATATTCCATCTTAATTTCCATATCTTAGATGATATGATAATGTTGCTTGTGTGTATGGAGGACTACCACATTGCGATGCGATGCGATTTTTTTTCACTTAAACTTTACAATGAAGGTATTAATAATTGACTATATGAATATATATGATATTTATTAGCAACCCATACTTCTATAAATATAATATGAAATATAAATTCCTACCTTCCCATCCATTAGAAAACAACAATGTCGCTCCTACTTACGTGTTGCCTAGTGCCTCCACAAAATGATGTGAGATGTTTTCATTTTATATTTAAAATTATGGTAATAATAATTTCTATGAAAAATATAAATTATTTATATTAAATAAGAAAAAAATTTAAATTTAAATTTAATATTTATTTTCCTTTCATTATATTCTTCGTAAAAAATGATGCATTGTTCATGCATTTGTACAACCTATTGTCTCCATGAATGATGTAAACCATTTTGAATCTATAAATTTTATAGCCCAATAAAAAAATATATTTAATATATATATATTATATTTATATAATGGTTATAATTATAGATATTATGTAACCATTCTCAATATAAAATGATTTTAATTACCAAACAAAAACATATATAGAAAATGAAGCAATTATCACCTGAAATAATGATTGTAACAAACAATTGTTAATAAATTGGTCATAAAAGACAATAAGTAAATTATATATGACATAAAATATATGATTATTGTTCTATAATATAGTTATAATAAAATATTATTTATTAAATAGTATATTTTTACATATACAAAAGAATTTGAACTTGGGGTAAGGGTTTCACATCTCACTCTTACTTCTGTGGGACATATAAAATATTCACCACATATTCCTTTGTGTATTGTATATAAACACCCTTTTGATATGTTATATCATGAATATATTTCAATTTATGGTATTTAAATTTTCATTTGAAGATATTTCCTTCGTGGGGTCTATGATTCATACATTACTAAAGGGGTAAGGGTGTTCTTTAGAATCTAATCATTATTCAAGATTGGTTATGTCAAAGTATCGCTTGGAAGAATTATTTTATATATATTAAAACAATATATTTTATTATCCTATGGTTATTCATGAATTTTTTCATGTAATAGTACCATTTTCCCTCTCATTATTACTTAAAATAAATGATTAATTTATTTTAAAGAAATATTACCTTTTTTATTTCTTTGGATGATTTTTTCCCAAATCTATGTTTTGTAAAAAATTTATATAAATTGTTTTCAAAATTATTCAAATGATTTATTAATGTAATTTTAATCCATTATTAAATTTTTACAAAATTTATTGAAATTAATATTTATGTCATTTTCTAAAAAAAGGACCATTTGGATTTTATCGAAAATGTGAATGAAATATTTTTTAACATATACAGAATATATATAATTTCCCACCATCTTGACTACTTAATTTTTATAGATTAAATTAAATTATTATAATTTTATATTCAAAGAAAATTATTTTTAATTTTTTTCCTGAAAACATAGTTTTAAATTTTGATGTTCAAAATAAAAAGGATATTTTCCTCAAGGTTGCTTTTCGATATTTATATTCACCACTGACACCAACCCTTGTTTTAAATTATTATATATTGGGAGTATTCTTTAATGATAAAATACTTATTATTTCATTGGATGGTAAATGTTTAGATGAATGAGATGTACTATTTTGATACCATTCTCATATTACTCTGAATGGTTTATGATTATATTTATTTATTGGGGGAAAGTGTTACATTTTATATAATATGTTTTCCAACATGAATGTTCAAGTTCAATATGTTTAACCCCTTTCATATGGGGAATTAATTGGAATAATTATTTAGTGGGTGGTTCTTTGAATTAAATGTCCCCATGATTCATTGATAGGTCTCATTAGACAAATCAGTTGGCCAAATTAAATGGATTTTTACCCATTGTTTTAAACTGTCTATAGAAAGGTCTTAACAGTGCATCTCAAATGTCTAGAATTATGAATTATTCCATTATAAGATCATTTAGTAGTTTTTATTTGATTATTGGCTTGTTTTGAATATAATTGGAGAATTTTCAAGATCATGTGATTATTTATATGGATTTATTTGATCAATGTTTACTCTTGAAATATTATGCTCATGTTATTGTTTAAATGGATTGTGTTTCAGTTATTTAGATTTCCATATTGATTATTCTTATTTGTTACTGATATTTTAAGTTGTGTGATTATAATCATCAATCATTAGAGCTCACCCATTTCTTATTTTTCATTTTCCAAATATGTCAGGATGTTTCTATGACTGATATGTAGTGATATTCTAAAGGGACAAGTGGTGTAATCAAAGAAAACACTTTTTTTTATTTTTTTATTTCAAATGTAATGTTTGTTTCATGTTTTAATATAGTTTAACCAGACTAATAAAAACTATTTGGTACTTTAGGATGTGATCTGTTCTATATTATGTCATTTTAATAAATGAAATACAAACTCTAGGCTACAATGATGAAGTTCTTTATATTTGGTATCAAATGATTTTTATTATAGTCCTTGAAAAATTGATTTAGTAAAACATATATTACAAAACATTACCTTATGAGTAACATTGAGTATATGTATATACATAGAATAACACACTAATGTTTTGGTAAGGTTGATATTATATGGTTTTTCTAGAAATACATCCTAGTCTAGATACTACATGTGGACGTTGTTCTGGACCAAATGTACCAAGGG
This sequence comes from Viscum album, assembly GCA_963277665.1. Lineage (NCBI taxonomy): Eukaryota > Viridiplantae > Streptophyta > Magnoliopsida > Santalales > Viscaceae > Viscum > Viscum album. The sequence goes on from OY728162.1 coordinate 1,527,116,468, forward strand.
ACAATAACTTGGAGAATGACGTGTCAGGCTTAACTCAAGTGTTACCTAGTTCACAACAATGATACTTACCGTGCAACTTGTTTAACATACTTCAAGGATTTGTTTAGGACAATTCATAATTAATTTTCAAACCATTATAAAGTATTTGAAAATGTTTTTATGATTTGATAAATTTCCCAAAGTCACAATGTTTATCATTTTAATTTTATCCATGCATATTTTTTTAATTTATGTTAAGTGTATCACTAGTTTTTGGATTATATATTATGTTTAATAATTTTATGATCTGATATATTGTATTCCATTATTTTGAAATGGTTCCTAGTGGGTGGAATGGGAACTGTGTCAATGTGAATACTCCATATTGGTATTTCCCTCCTAGCCAAGTTAAGGAAGTCAGTGTTGTGGAAACGTTTATAACAGATTAAATTATAATCATATTGGGGAACGCGACATAGGTTTTGGGCAATAAATTTTCCTGTTGTTGGTGACCTCCAAATAAGCATCAGTAAAAATCACAAAGGAAGGAATACCATGATTTGGGATTTAACTTTCCCAAAATTCAAAGTAACCAAGACTCACAGATGCATGTCCTATAAGGGATTGTGATTGCATGACCATTTCAAGGTCACACAAAGACTCCACGTGCAGTGCATAATCTGCAATGAATCCCATGGATCCCCCTTAAATAGAACTTTTTGTCTCCTAATGGATCTCTATAAAATCAATGACCTCATAGTGATAACTGAATGAATCCCCCCCAAGTTACATGCTTTTTCATTGGAAAGTGCCTGAAAACTATATGAAAACCCTCTGAAAATAAGGACGAATCATATACAAAGGTTGAAACTCACATTGGTCAAAGAGATCATCTTCTATAATAAAGTTCAAAAGGATAAATTTCGTTGATGATATACGTGAAAATTTTCAAGACTCCTGAACCTTCATAAAATAAATCAAAGGATATAAATGGGGAGGAAGTAAGAGGTCCTCGTAGTCACTAAAGGACAAGTGACGCACCCTCGAAGATCCAAAAGGAAAAGTGATCCCTTGATGATATTTCTACATCAACTTGTGAAGTCTCTTTGACATGTCATCCTCCCCTCATAGAACTCCTTGGATATGTCCCCAAAACTCCATGCTTCCCCTTCAATGCTCTAAGGATAAATTGATTTATTTTTACATAGGATTATCACACACCTCCATATGACCGATATGCATCCTGTGAGGCATCATCAAAAATTTGAGAAAATATCCTACACATTACTCATGAAATTTCATATAATCTATGACCATTTTAAAATAAAACAAAGGAGAGAAAGGGGAGGAGGAAAGAGGTGATTGCATTTGTTGAAGGACATGTGCAGTGCCCCCGATGATTCACACGACACCGCGAGCTCCTGGTCACATGTATGCATCATCTCACATAGTCTCTTTGACTAATCAGACTTGAAACAATTAATCATATGGGTATGTATATGAAAATCTATGCTTCCACTTTATAACACTAAGTACAATGGAACATATTTGTCAATGAAATGCTTGCGCACCCCCACATAACCATATCAGTCACACGATACATCACCAAAAATTAAATTAATTTTTGTGGACATTGCATATGAAATATCACATGACTCTTAACCTTTTTCATGTATAAAAAAGAAAATTAAAGAGGGAAATGGTGGAAGGTACCTATGGTCACTGAAATACATGTGACGAGCCTAGGAAGTCTACATTGTGGTCATGCCAGACACGCATAAATATTATCCTTGTCTCATGGAATTCCCCAAACATGTCATAAAGAAAATTTCAAATTCATTTCAATAGGCACCTTAGATATCATGAAGACCCTGGAGCTTGTACATAAGATAATATGAAAAGTCCTCTAACATTCCTGCATGATCAAACAAGTCTTCATTTATCGGCAATAAAACTGATAATGTAAGTGTTGATGGATGAGACTTGTGAACTTTGAAAATCAAGAGACAGACCAAGAGCAATCCATGGAAGAGATTATCAAAGTTGTGTGGCACCATAGCCCTTCACCGACTCTAGTATGGAATCATGAATGATATGTAGCACAAAGCGGTGAAAATTCATTGTGGCGAGTCCTGTAAATTCCCCACCCTAGCATGAAAATTTCATCGGCTACTACATAAAGGAATCTATTGAGCACACAAGTCCCAAGCATCGAAGAAGAATTCTCGGAGAAACTGATCACTTAACTAAAAAGTCTTCTTTCATGTAATATATTAGCTGGCAGCCATAGTAGTCAACATCTAGACATGATACACTTCACATGATCATTCCTAGATCATACCAAGGGTATTTGGTGTGATATAAGAAGAACATACCACACGACCACTAGATCTAATGAGACTCAAGATAAAAATACATTGAATAAAACCAAGGAATCCTTGAGGAAAATACTAGATGAAATAATAAAGGTGTAACAATTAAATAAAAACATATTGCCTGACCTATTTGCACTTTTTGAGAACCTTCTAAAGACACGTGATAGCACGAGGAAATTTCATCTTGATCTTGCAGTGCTCTTTCAGCATAATACTTGGGTCATAAGAATACCACTAGAGATTTTCATGTAAAAGATTCATGACCCCCTCGGATGTACCACCATAGTATCATGGAAGTCCCCATGGACTTGCCACCCAAGCCTGATGCCATCTTTGGATGCATCGCCTGACTCAAATAATGGTGCCTTCTTATGTTAGCCATAACCCACGGAGGCATGTGGGCATAACAATGGGGTCTCGTGATGTCCTACAAATGTATTAGTAAACACTCGTGATGCACTCAAAGGATGTCAACTATGACACAAGACATTCTCTATACAAGTCAAACAAGTCTCACGAGAGCATTAGGGCATATCAAAAGGTTCTTGAAACATTCTATGTGTATATCAGCCAAGATACCATGATACCCTCTAGAAATGATGTTCAGGTCTCATGATGACCTCTAGGGATATTATCCAGGACACATGGCATCATTCAAAAAATGTCACACTGATTCTTGAAACACCCCCCATATGTGTCCAGACAGGTCATGTGTCGGCTTCCAGGACAAGCCAATTAGGTCATGTAGTGTCCCCCAAACAAGTCAAACTAGGTCATGCGACACCCTTTATACAATCAGGCCATGTAACAAGGGAAACCTCAGAGTGTAAGCCCCAATCAAAATGGAAACCTCGGTGTGTAAGTTCCAATATTTAGGGAACTACGAAGAATATGATTTATGCCATATTCAGGATATGTAGGCTACCTATTCAAGGATCTAGCTCCACATTGATCATCTTGGGTGATCCTAGTAACTAATCCCTTATCCAAGGAAATGACATTGATCAGTTACTAACTCTTGTTTCTCATAATGATCACGGATCACGTGGACTTAGGGAGTTGCACTGATCATGTCATATTTATTGTCCTTCCAAGGGTTATATGGGTAGTCTTAGTGTGTAATCACCAATTATCGACATCATATAGTATTTCCCTAGTCAATAGGGAATCCATCTTGGTTCATGACCCTAGAATCATGAAACCTTAAGAATGATCATAATGTCCCCAAGTGTGATCATACACCTTAGCCTAACAGAAGGATAAAGAATGATTGAACCACAAAAACATTTATTACCACAAAACTAAGACCATGTATGAATCCTTCTTAATGCTCAAGATCTACACTAAACACCCCATGGAATGTCCCGGTACAAAAATCTCGTGTCTACATGCAATGAGGATGATAACCTATTCACCCTCATTTACCAGACCGAGCATAGATCACATGGGATTAGGGATATACAATTAAAAACTCATTAGGCATAATGAATTTCCACTAACTAGGGTGATCCTAGTATGTAAAACCCAAAAAGTGGTATGGTATGAACACCCCTCAAAATAGGGCATATACCCTTGGCCCATTCCAAAAGGAATGATTGAACTACAGTGATTCTGATTCCAACCATAACCAGGATACGTAGGAAATCTCCATGAGACCCGAGCAAAAAAATTTGCTGTCTCAATACCCAAACATATTTCCTATCTAGATGATTCTAAACTATATGGGATTAATGAAATATGTGGGTTTTTATTCCTATAATAACCAGGATACGTAGGACACCTCATAATGGCCTAATCCCTCTTTAGAATATTAACTGCCTCCTCACATGGAAGCATATTCTGAAGCATTTTGTGTTATAGATTCATCACATAAAGCGGTTATTCACCACCAAGGAGATGGATGAATAACGCAAGATACATGTAGACGGATTACCTATTTTGGCCACACTTCCCTCAATTCATGAATGCGACTCCCTTTCTTTTTTTAATGAGAGAATCAACCAATGATTAATTTTTTTTGGGAAACTGGTCCCGTATTGGGATTAAGAAGAGATACAAAAACTTATTTTCAATCTATAAGAGTGTCAGAGAGTAGGAAATAGTTCCCTAAAAAAGGGTGTGATGACCCCGACCTCCCATCCTCTCGACCAATGTGATTCCCCAAGAGTTGTTGGGCTTGAAATCCAAGATGACCACTAACCTTTGGAAAATAGGTCTACACCCAGCTACAGCTGGGGGAACCATTGGGATTTTCTAGGAAAAGTGAAAATGGTAGCCTAATGATAGAAACCCATTATACACTTCTAAAACCCGATGAGAAAAAATGTTGAACCTGATATGAATATCTGAAATAATGAAATTACCTGGTTATAACCCATCAAACTATTTTGTTTTCCCATCATATGAAAAAATGGTAAACCCGATATGAATTTCTACAATGAAAAAATTATTGGTTATTATCCATTAGGCCATGATGTTTTTCTCTATATGCAAACAAAATAGTAAAATTGATGTGAATCTCTTTAATAATAGAAAAATTGGGTTATAATGTTTTAGGAATTTTTTTTCAAACCATATACTAACAAATTAGTAAGATCGACGTGATCTTATAGATAATCTACTGTAACCAGGGTTCTCATAAAATAAGTTCATCCCCATTTTGAAAAGTCTTGATGGGATGTATGAATGAATTAGAGAATATCAGGACAATTTTGTTAAACATGAATATCTGATTAAGCACATCCTACCAATGATATTTCAGTAATTGAAATCCTTAGTCCTTATTGTCTGCATAAATGTAGAAATTAACAAAATCCTTTTTCGAGATAATATCTTCATCATCCATAATTCACTCTAGAAAATTATTTGTGACTACATCCTCTATGGGTCATAAGATAATTTTAACTGCTTGATAGCTCCAAAAATAGGTAGAAAATATGAAGGTTTGTGAGTACCACTGACATAGTAATATCCCAACCATGGAAGCTACTCATGAAGTTCTCCAAGAATGAAGACTGGTGAGTCCCCATTGCCCGAGAAAGGATGCTGCAAAGCCAGTAGACCTTGTTTCTATAACCAACAGCTTCATGATTTTATCCCCGGAGTGTAAAAACTACTATGCTCCATATCTAATTAAGGTGGACCATGAGTCCAAACATGTATCCCTTTTGGTTCAGGTTCCACCAAAAAGCGAACTATTCAATCATCATCACCAAAACCATCCTGCTAGTACCCATCAGTCATCTAATAAGGTTCCATCAAGCACACATCCACCTAGGATTCCAATGCATTGGATACGAGGAAGGCACATCTGAGGAACAAGGCATTGGATATCTAGGAGATGGCTAATATTCTAGCTCTAACAAATGATTCCTTATGGTATAATCATGAAGGGACAAGCAAGTAGGATCATATTCATCCTCATTTCTAATAAGTCTGTGGGAACATTCCTTTAGAAGGAATGGGGGGGATAATACTCCCACCCCCATACACGAAGCCCATCAGCATATTATGGTCACACAAGGAGGATAGAAGTGGGCACATATCTCTAATTATATTGAAGATATATTCGAGTTTATCATAAAGACATCAAATGTGTATGATCATATCCATTCATTCAATTTTCTAAAATGACAATATATTTTAGCAGCATCTGAAGACCTTCATCGGCATATTTCGGCACTTTGCAGATGAATGGAAGGACACATACTCCAATCCCTATAGAACTCAACACTTTGATCATCACAAACTAGTGGTTGTATCAAAGTGATCACACACTATTACTCATGCCTAAGTGGATTATCATTATATACAAATGTAGGGAGAGGCATCATAAGGGTATCATATTCTTATTCCAACTAGGGCTGAGTAGGTGAGAGTGGCACGTGCCTCAAGACAGGGTCACATGCATGTCGATGAACTCCGATGGCATATTCCAAATGCCTAGGATCAGAATCATAACATCATTCAGGATAGGGATCAACATGTGAGAGGTACACAAGCCTTAAGAAAGGATAATATGTTTATTTATGAAGTCAATGAGAAAAATCAAAAGGCCCATGACCAGACATATATCACCATTCTGGCTAGTGATAACAAAGTGAGAATAGAAAAAGCCTTGGGTCAGGATAATATTCCTATCACTGAACCATCTTGGAATATTCTAGTAGATCACAAAATAAAGTCTAAAATTCCTAATTCCACCAATTAGTGACTACCCCAACATCATTCAGAGGCAATACAGGGGATTCTCATATTCCTTCACCCATTCTGGAGGACCATTAGTAGACTCCAATAGGGAATTCATATTCAAACCAGACTCATATTCCTGATCCAATCGGAGCCTAACATGTGAGAGTGGCACAAAACTTGGGGAATGCTCATATTCATTCCATGAAAGACCATTGGAATATTCCAAAGGCTTTATATCAGGATCATATATTTGTGCTGACCGAGGCACACAAAGTGAGAATGGAACATGCGTCCAGAGATGCTTACATTATTTTCAATAATGAGGCATGTCAGTAATATATTCCAATGATTTCTCATAAGTAGGCTCATAATCTTGTAGCACCAAGTGGTTATATACATTTTTCAACAACTATCACCTAGTAGGCTCGTATCCTTACATAATTACAAAATGCAGGTTGGCATATTCCGACCACAACATAAAACATTTCCCATACTCCAAATATTCTCAATTCTAGTGTCCTTTAGGTTGTTCGAGACACATTATTAACACCAAAAGGGTCCATCAACTCTTCTATTGAAGTGATACTAGAATGAATTCATTACTATGATTTCCCCTATATTGGTTGTGTGAAAATGGATTGTAGGAACTTTTCTACTAACCCCTATCGTGGTCAACCTCCCCATGGTGATGTATCCCATGGACAAGGTAATGCTTCAATTTCTCATACACCTCCTTATAGATCTGTGTTAAAAAATATGACCCATTTGTATATAGATGGTCAACTATATATCATTCTCTATCAACTTCTAGCAGCTCCCCACTTCTATTAGTTGGAGTCCAGTCGAGCCATATTTTATGGTATGACCAGATGGAGGCATATAAGTCTAATGAGTTGGATGATGACACTAACATATGGATAGAGTTATCTAGAAAAAACCTTCCCATCATGTTTTTTCCCTTCTCTAATGCTGACTATGAGATATTAGAAGAGCTAGAAAAGGAGTACATTCCATACCTACAACCAAATATATGGGCTACTCACAAAAAACCGAATGGTCGATATCTACCTTACCTAGGATATGAGTGTCACCTTCAAAAAAACAATATAATCTATTGCTAGCTAGACCTGGATTCTATCTCCATGGACCAAGATCAAAAACTAGAAAAGAATAGGGAAAATCTACAATACGCTTGACGCCATTTCATTACAACTCTGCAACAACTGATGTCCAAATCCACTTCATGAACCCATATTTATGGATGGAGATATAATGGAGAATTAAAATTTTTCACACTCATATACTAGAAAAACCCCTTAGATGCAGAATCCAAGAATGTTATAGCATCTGGCGATATTAGGGGATTGTGTAACGCTCGGTCCAGTTGGTCACTGCAGCAGAATGCACCAACTTCAATCGTTCCTAGACACCACAAATGGGGAGATATGATAGCCAATAGGATTTCAAAATGGTCTCCTCAAGACAATAAGAGGACATTACAAACACGGATAATGAAGTTGAAATACCCATGACATCTTCCCGTAATGAATGGTTCTCACCATGGGATGTCATCGCACCCGGATCCTACATGAGCACAGTTGTGTCACATCATGTGAACTTTAGAAGAAGCTTCCATGGAACCCGTTAATGAGAGTACTCAATCCCCTTTCTGAAGAAAATATCTAACTCTACCTACACCTCTCGTATCGTTAATTCCTAAGAGGATTCAGTACATACCCTTAGCAGCTGCAGGTGAACCCCATCCCAGTGGGCTGGGTGAATTTATATATCAATCACCATCACCAATTTTATTATCCCATGACAGGACCCTGGAGATGTCATCAGTGATTCCAGATCACCCCCACTATACTGGGATGGGGCTTTTATATATTCATGTTTGTTCTAAGAGTCATCACTTCCCTAAATAGAGCCATTAGATCCTCAACAACGTGACTATTCCAGGATAACTATGGCCCCAAATGAACCCCACCTCATAAGGATAGGGGAACCTTCATCATCATCACCACCATAGATAGAATCAGTCTTCTCCTGGTTGGGAGGAATCAACCAATAGTCAGGATTCCACCAGCTCTTCCTATCATAAGAAAAACCCCTATTGGTTGGGGCACATTCGACATCCACGGTCGAAAACTCTCTTAGAGTTACTATTCATACACCAAAATGGGAGGAATATATGACCAAAAAAATCATACCCTTTTGGGGTTGTAAGAAAAAATGGCCCAACATGGTAGAGGGTTTGAGTAATGACCCTAAAAGAGATAGTGCAAAATCAGTCTGTTGCTTTGAGAGTAATGGAACAACCACCATTTCCCAATATGGCTCTATAAACATTGTAACTATCAATATGAAAGATATTGATCAAGACACAATTAAAGAAGGCTACAACATAGAAAATATTCCACTTGAGGAGTATGACTTGAATGGGCTAAATGAAGCTACACACACCAGGAACCAAAGATAACTCCCAAACATGGCACATCCAAATATCGAGTTGCCACCCCCACGATGCAATATTACCAAGTGGAAGTATATAACCACATATTGATCACCTCCCATAAGAAATGGATTATCATAATATGAGAGATAAATGCAAACTCTATGACAAATTAACATGAATCTACACAGGGTCAATATTCCCATTGGATATCATCTTTAGATAGAGACACATGTTCTCCCTCCCATTGAAAATATACTAGTAAGAGTGATATCTGAGAATCCAATTTTCTATGTATCTAGACATGAATTCCACATAAATGAGGTAGTTGAAAGTGATCGATACTTCCCTCCATTGATGAAACAACCTCTACCTCATTGGGACAATCTTTCAATCTTAGGACGAATCGAAAATTGGTAGGAGATAAAAGTGGTGAAACCTCATCAACCCCCACCGGCTCCCTATAGACATGAGACATATTAGGTAATGGTGAACCCATAGCTCCTTAATTCCATCGAGACCCTGGCTACTTGAATGGAAGCCACATAAGGGCATTGTGCATCTGTGCAACCTGAGAGGAAGCCATACCCTGATTGGGTGGATGGCACTTTACCTCCACCCAATACAACAAATCCTAACATATCTACATTTGATAGCATGGTAAACCCCTAAAAACATCTCATTCACATCATGTCCTAATGTGGGCTGATTATGGGCCCTCAAGATCAATAGGAAGAAACAAAGCTGATGTGTTTTGTATATAATCTGACAGATCCGACCTTTTTTTGTTATAAGAGTCTACTAGAATGATATGTGTGAGTATGGGAAGACCTTCCTCATCAATTCCATTATCAATTTAGTTCTATAATGAGTAATAAATTAACCTTTTACCTAATGAACTTCAAACAGTGTGAAAATGAGAGGGTGTATTTCTTCATAGCAAGGTTGAAGGGTCTAACCTAGTCACTCAACATCCCTCTCTCGCAAGAGAAACTGTTAAAACTATGGGCTAAAAATATTAGAATTGATTTACAGAAACCTCTAGACCCAATAAATTATATTGGAAAATCCCATGAGTTTTATAAAATGTCCCAATGCTTAGAATAATCCATCCAGCAGACTTGATCAAAAACTCAACTCATGGTCGAAACACAAGGAAAAGGAAATCCAAATAATAAGCTATAGTTTTCAATCCCAAGCCTGTGGCAGTTTCTGTCCAAATACCTAGGCAGGCCCCGAACCACCCATCACCTTCTATAGAGTGGTGAAAACTATAGAATCACCCTCATCCTAAAGTAGAGAGAAATCAGTGTCATCCAGGATTTTAAAAATGGGAGAATAAGGCATACTTCTTCCAAAATGAGAAAGTACCCAACTATTTCTTTTCAACCATGGACAATAACCTACCCACACTTATATAGTCTAGAAATTCCAATGAGGCTGACCTCAATAACCATTTGGATTAGTTCCCTTTATATTGAAGGTTTGGTCATAATATCCAAAACTACTTCATTTTCAAATTCATTCTTCATTGAATGATTGATTCTGGTAAAGTGGTTCTAGATAAATCCCTAAAAAAAGTGGATTTCATATCCATGATCCAACCAGAAGAAGAGGGTGATTGGAAAAAATTCCCAACTAGATGTACATGAAAATTCCACTACGGGGTGACCAAAAGACAGTTGATCGAGCCCACTGCACTCTGATTGCACAGTTTCAAAAACCTACAATAGCTCCGCCACCCAAGAAGGAGAGACCAAATGTGCTTCCGGAAGGTGGCCATGACCACCATAAGGCAAATGATATTGAGTATGAGGAGTTATATTATCCTATAAAGAGCGCCTTAAATATAGCCTATTTCTGACCTATGGTATCTGAAACACAGGCACCGCCACACCAAACAGAACCCTCATCGGACTAGGAACTTGTATTTGGTTATGTCAACAGAATACACTTTTTAGACCCAATCTCCAACAATGAGTTTTCACCATATCATGATTTTCCCACACATAACATGGGAATGAGAGGCTATATGCACTTAAGCCTTGGATATAGGGGACAACACAAATGTGTTCAGACTCAATATTCCAGTCATATCCCCATGGAGGACGTATATGCAGTTGATACTCATAAGAATAACCCCATCATGATCAAAAGTGTCATGGAGGGGCCTCATGGCCCTCCAATAATTTCCCATATCCGATGGGTTTACATGGCCTCTTAGAGGGGGTCCCATTCGATCAACCCAAGAAATGGGTAAGGTAGGCACGACCTACACCATTGGTAGTAGATACTTCCTTAAACTTTTCACAAACTCTAGGTCCATATACTTTGAATGCCTCTACTCCTTATCCACATGTCTAGGAGAAACCCAATTTTTCTAATCACCACCATCTAGAACAAAAATATGACATTATGAAATAGTTGGTTGAAGTCCTCGCAAAGCTCTTAGTCCTTAATGCGGTCCATCTTTCAAAATAACTCAGTGAGGTGCTTATTGATGCCTACCGATGCCCAAAAGTGTTTAAGACAGAAGTCACTATAGTTGAGATATATCTATTTGAGACCATTCCATCAGAATTTCATGTATCCATATTAGTCCCTGCTCAATATCACAAAGAGAACATTAAAGGACATATCAAACCCCTATATGTCTCGGGCAGACTCAATAATGTCAATATCAAAAGGGCTCTAATTGATAATAGTTCTAGGATCAATCTTATCCTAGTTTAACCCCAATGATATTTGGGTTATGGTGAAGGGAATTTTTCTACCATCAAGATAACCATCTAGGGGAATGATAAGTGTGAGAAGGTACCTCTCGAGAAGATCATGCTCAAATACCTGTTTGGGGATCTTACATCAGATGCTGATTTTATGTTAATATAGTAAGTCACTGAGTATAACATCCTTCCCAGAAGGCCTTTCCTCCATAACAACATGGAGATACCTTCAACCTTCCATTAGTGTATGAAGTATCCCATTAATGGAAATTTCATAATACAACATGGTTAAATTTTACCCCTAGAGACTTCCAGGGCCACATATGATGAAGTAGATTTCTATAAAAAGGGAGGAAAACAACCAATGGTAGATGATGATGTGTAGGTTACCGCTCCCAATGGTTTAGGGACCACCCCTGTGAATCCCTAGAGTATTCTCAATGGAAACTATATACTCTCCATAAACCTAGTCGAGGTCACAAATATAATCCCAAAGTTCAAAGACTTTCTTTTCCCTAGTGATCGAATCAAATACTATTATACCCAATATCTCTCTATAACAAATAATTAAATAGGGGATGTCAATGTATCTTTTCAAGGACTCTCTCATTAAGATCATGATAGTGGAACCCCCATATTTCTATCTTCATTTGATAATGTATCCACATATTCTAAGATGGAATAAGATGAGGCTAGACTTAGGAACACCCCTCCGATATTTGAGGAAGGTGTCTTCAACAACATTTATGAAATTAGGTAGATAAATATGGTAATAAAGGAATACCCACATCCTACAATGATTATTGTCTCCATTCCCCTCGAATGTCAAGAGATTTACATCTCATTTCTGAAGAAACATTAATATGTGTTTGCATGAAACTACACATAAATGATAAGACTAAACCCATATGTAGCTATGCACCACCTCATGTTACCAGATGAGCATAGAAACATTAAGAAGAAATCCATGAGGATGCACCCCTCTCATGACACCAATATAGAAGTAGAGTTCGACAAATTGATTGAATTTAACTTCTTCTGAGAAGTGAAATACCGGTGATGAATTTCCAACATCACCCTTATTAGAAATAAGATGGGAATATTAGGGTCTTTATTGATTTAAGGGACCTTAATAAAAATTTCTCAAAACATGACTTCCCAATGCTGATCATAAAACTCTGGATCGATGAAACTGATGGTTTCAAAAACAATTTTTATCATGCATGGTTACTTGGGGTACAATAAGATAAATATGACCCCTGGATATGAAGAAGCCACTGCCTTTATAGCACCTTAGAGAATCCTTAGTTATCTAGTAATTCCTATTGGTTTAAAGATTTTTGGAACCATATATTGATGAACTATGAATCATATCTTTAATCAATTCATGAGAAAGATATCAGAATGTTATTTTGATGAATTGGTTGTTAAATATTGACAATGGTGTGATGACTTCAGGAAAATTCAATCAATTTTCGACAAGCTATGATAGCATAGTCTGAAGATGAATCTGCTGAAATGAACATTTAGGGTAACATCATTGTAATTCCTTGGAACTTTGGTAGAAAACTATGGCATTGATTTTTACCTAGATAATACAATTTGTATCTTAGCAATGGAACCACCCATAAATCTTAAATAATTTAGGGGGGATCCAATGGAACCTCTCTTACATTCAGCAGTTCATTTCCAACTTGGTCAAAAAATCCATCCCTTCACTAGGCTAATAAAGAAGGGAATTACCTACCTATGAGGTGATGATTTCCAAAAATACATTCAAATTGTCAAGCAGTACTTACTGCAATCACCGGTCCTAATGCCTATGGTGTTAGGGAGTCCACTCATCTTATATATAGCTGCCATGGAACAATCATTGGGTTCCCTCCTCATAGAAAATAATGATATGGGGATTAAGAATAGTCTATATTACATCATTTGGACTATGTTATGTACTAAGACCTGATACTATGATGACAAGAAAAACCGCCTCTCACTCATCTTCATAGTGAAAAATATGAGGCATCTCTTGCAACACCATGAAGTCCAATTGGTCTCTTGTATAAATCCCTCAAGTACATCCTTGGTCATCTGATACTGACTATGTGCTTGGCCTAATGGGAAACCAGTCTTCCGTAATATAGTTTATGTCACATAATTTAGTGAAAGAATATGGTCTAGTTGATTCCCTTACCGTACATCCTACCCTGATGAATATAATAGAAGACACTAAGCTTCCATATGAAGAGGGCTTCTAGGGCCATGACACTTTGTAGACATGGGAGATGTATTTTTATGGTGCCTTACGAAGTCCTATTGAATCGTGGATTGAAAACTCAATGCTCAATCAGGTTGGATTGGGGATTGTATTTATCTCTCATGGAAAATTCAATTTACCCTACCCTTTCTAGTTATCCGAAGGTTGCCCAAATAAAATGGCGGAATACCAAACCATCATAACTAGATTGGATCTTTCCCTACAACTACAAATAGCCTTCCTAAACATAAAAGGGGATTCAAAGTAAGTGATAAATCTGTTCAATGGAGAATAAACCATAAAAAAGGATGAATCTTCCCCTTCAAGGGATTTGTTAAGGGACAAATGGAAGAATTCCCTTTAAAACCCATGTTGCATCATGTTCCCTGATCAAAAAATGATCGCACTGATGCATTTTCCAATGAAACCTTAGTCTAGAAATATCATGATCATGAAGAATTAATCATTTGTATCATGCATCGAAGAATGGTCTCGTCGATCATCATCATTGGTATAGAAGAGATCAATGATGTAAACATCTACCTAGAGTGTGATGCACCAATAATAACACCTAGATGGATGGATCCCATAATCAACTTTATATAAAGTGGGACTATCCCAATGGATAGAACTGAAAGGGAAGAGATTTAGTATCATACAATTAAAATTACCCTATGGGATGGCCCAAATGATAAGAAAAAACTCTACAAGCGTGGATTTGGTGGGATCCTCTTAAAATGCATAGTAGAAGGATGGATTTATGATTTCTTGTAAGAATTCCACATGGGCTCTTATAGTTCCCTTCAATACGAGACAATGATCTCCCACTATATCCAGAGGTCAGGCTATTACTGGAACACCATGATATAGGACTACATGGAATCCAACAATAAATTTAATGCATTACAAATCCATGATAACTTTATCCATCAATGTCCATAATTGCGATATAAATATAAATATTCTTATTCATTTGCTATTTAGGGGATGTATGTCATGTGGAAATATCCCCCAACCATAGATAAACAATATAAGTACATCCATACTACTACCTACTTGTCTTCTAAATGGGCCGAGGTGATACCCTTCAAGGAATTCAGGATAATTAATATCATCAAATTTATAAAGTCCCATATCATCACATGGTTTGAGGTCCCTCACACAATATTGATGGACAAAAACACTAATTTATATTCTATGGAATTAAAGAAGTTGTACAAAGAGTACAATATCGAGTTCAATCACTCATCTCACTATCATGAATCTAAAAATGGATATATTGAGGCCCTCAATAATACTATGTTGAATATACTCTAGAAGATGGTGAAAAAGGATAAGAAGACTTGGCTAGAGAAACTCATCCATGATTTATGGTCCTATAATACTACCATGCATACTACTACACAAGAAATGTCATAATCTTTGGTGTACAGAACAATGGAAGTGTTACCTATGAAGGTCTAACTTCCCTCACTTCGAGTATCCATCTATATGAAACTATTAGACAATGAGAAATCACAAAAGTGACTTGGTGAATTGGAATAGCTTGATGAGAACATATTGTGAACACTGCACAACCTTGAGGTCCACCAGAATCATATTACATGAGCCTTCAATAAGAGGGTTCGCCTATACTCATTCCTCTATGGGGAATGGGTATTGGTCCTCAGAACCCCAATGATTCCAGGAAAGAATCCCCCATAGAGGGGGCCAAAATGAGAGTGAACTTAAATCATACATAAGTTCCACTATAGTGGAGCTTACTCATTGGACACAATGGATGGGGAGCATGTAATACCACTAACCAATGCAAGATTTCGCAGTCAATACGTAGTGCAGCTGCCAACATAAGGGAGTCCACATCAGTGTAAGTCCCATCACTGGTCCTATTTACATGACATTAAATTGTAATAATTTGTCCAAGTAGTAAGATGTTAAAATTCATGGAACATTCTTTATTTTCTGAAAGAAATTAAACTACTCAGATGATGTCTTTAACGCATGACATGAAACGTTCATGAATCTATGATATCCATATCTATTTACATTGAGTCACCTACATCCTAACCACATGATATTAAATTGAATGGTTCTTTTAGAACTATGTATGACTTGATACTTATTTCCAATGAGATATATAGGTACGCATTGATCCTATATCTTAGTCCAGTCACTACATGATGCAAATTGCTATTGTTGTACCCTCAATTATCTATGCATTGTTGGTTAACCCATTCCATTCCTTGTTTCTCATATAGAGAAAAGCTCACATGAGCATAAGAATTGTGGAATGGACTTACCCTCATAATAAAGGCATAAATGTACACAAAAGTTACATTACCATCCGGAATACAAGACCTTAAAAGGCATACCACAAGTTTTTGCTTCATGACATTAAAAAAGCAAAGTCAATGTCCTTTCCGTATGGATTTAAACTATACAACTCTTCAAAATTCTGTGCGGTTTAATTCTCATTTTCATGAGATATTTAGTAACATACAGACTTCCACCTTGGCCCAACCACAATATTCCCACTAATTCACATCAGTTCACCCCTATCCTCACTACATGCTGCTAAACTACATGGGATATCAATAACTATGTGGGATTTGAATCTCATCCTCATGAGAGATGTAGTGAGGCCCAAAAATCCATATTTGGTCCCAACAACAACGTTTCCATTTATTCACATTAGTTCACCCTCATCCTCACTATATGACATTAAACTACATGGAATATGAAGAAATATGTGTGGATTGATTTCTATCAATCACAAGATATGTAATGTTGCTTGGATCTCTAATCCTGAGACCATCCGCAATGGTCAGTTGAAATAATTCCCACCTCCATGTATGGGTGAGACCTACATATAGTATTTTTCATTCAAGAACTACTTGTGGCCTGATTACTTCTCTCACATGACACTTTGTGATGCTCATATTTCCAACACCTATCCCATTCAAAAAAAATTAAAATGACCCCTCCTTGCATATGGGTTAGACCTACACATGAGACTTCTTTTAGAACTACATGTGACTTTATTATAATCCTCATGATATATGTAGTGACTCCCAAGTCACCATATTTGGGACTTTACATGACATTTACATACTTTAAAATCGGTTCCCATGTCATTATTGCATGATGTTAAACTGTATGGAAGTATGTCCTTACTGAATGAAGTTAAACTGTATAGAAGTCCATCTATACTAAATGATGTTAAATTTCATGGAAGTAAATCATTATACCATTATGTTAAACTATATTTAATTTTTTCCTGACCACATGAAATTAAACTGCATGGTAGTATATCATTAATACATGACTTTAAACTACATGGTAGTATATCCTTACCACATGAAATTAAATTATATGGAAATATGTCCTTGCAGAATGATGTTAAACAATATGGAAGTGTGTCCTTACTGGATGATGTCAAACTACATAAAATTTCATCCTTACCACATGATGTCAAATTGCATGGAAATATGTCCTTATCAAATGGTGTTAGAATTGTACTGAGGTAAGTATGTCCCCACTACATGACATAAAATTAGCGAAAACCATAAATTTTTTTTCATTACTTATCAATGGACCATAAGATACTTACCCCCATCAACCAAGGAATGGGGTGATTCTTCCATATTTTAATGAACCTCAATCCATATGCCACAATTCATGCCTCAGGTGTCTCTGATTGTCACAATATTCCATAGACCTTGGAATGGATATACAGCTTCAAGGACCCTTTACTTGATGATGAATGTATGCATTTGGATCCTTCATATACACCTATGGTCATCACACGAATGCATCACTCTGAAAAAATGAAATTTCGATCCTTGTGAGCCCTGATATCACTATGGCATAAGTCAACACCTCAATGTATTTGAACTACTCCCAGTATGACTATCCCACATCATCACTCATGACCTAAGAACCTTGATCTATTATTTACAACACTTTCACCTCTTTCTCATAAGTATGTTGGAGTACTCTTAACCCTAGGAATCCTCAATAGAAACTTGTGTAACATTTCCCATATCATGTCCAAGTGCTTCATGTCCATAAAATACATGTACTTCGGTCAAAGCTATACGACCTTATACCCCAACATAAAATATTCCAAATAGAAAGACTTTAAATTGGCAGAAAAGGAGGCACAAATCCTTTTAGGTTGAAAACCCAAAAATTTCTTCTTAATAAAAAATCATATCCTCACCCACTAAACTCTTTTTTAAAGAGATTAAAAAAAATGAACGCATTAATAGAAAATTCATAAAGCTCATAGGGTCTACCAAGTAGCCCTAATAAAAGCAATGCTATAATCACTGGAACCCCTAGTCTAGGAAAAGTTAGAGTAATGGTTTTTCAAATATCCTCTTCATGAGAATACGTTTGGTAGGTAGTGGAAAAATATTTTGGCTACTCATACCCCCTTTGGAATCAACACTTTCCACAGATCACACTTCTTGATTTGGGGTGTCTTAGATCATCATAACCTTCCATTGACCTTAGAAAGTATATCCTACTTCAAGATACCTTTTCATTACTATGCATGCATTCCTTTGACTCCTACATTTGTTCCTATTGTCGTCAACCAAATTCATCACTCTGAGAAGGTACATTACAACCCTCATGAGTCCTAACATCATCGTAGCGGTGCTCAACAACTCAGTATATATAAAATACTACCTATATAACTATTCCATATCATCCTATGGACTCGATCATTTTGGGTCATGATCTACAGTCCCCACACCAAACTATCCAGGAAGATTCAATATCCTCGATGGTATGTCAACGTGTTTCATACCATTTCTCAAGGATGGAATGTGACACTTCATTCCCATGCCTTTGATGGACCACACCTCATGATTCTAAAGCTTCGGGAATAGGGCTTGAGCTTTAGGATTTGAGTGCTAATTTCCCCAGGGTACTAGAATCCATCCTGGATAGCCTTATTTCCATACATAACTTCATCATCTAGATGATTGAGTCTTAATAAACCTTTCATGGTCCTCATAGATGAGTGTTGATTGTATTTATTTTGGTATGTTGTCGATTCATAGGTTCCTTAAACTACCAACTAAAGTCATATTCTATAGGTAGGAAATGATAATCAATCCTTGTGAGCCTTAACAATACCAAGATGGATCCTGGCATCTCAGAGTTTCCTAGGAAATACCCAGCATGTATACACCATCTCATATTCATTGACTCAGAATTATGGGTTATAATTTACATCACCCATATTCCAACTATCCAAGAAGATATATCTTCTCTAATATTTTTCCCTCAACCAATATTACCTCCACAAACATTCTATATCCCTTGGAAAAGATATCCTTCTTTAAGAGACCTTTTTCTTGACTATTTATGCATGCCTATGGATCTTGCATAAGCTCCCATTGTCATCAACCAAATGCGTCACGTTGAAGAAAATTCATTCTGATTATTTTGATACATTGAAACACCGTTGAAAAAACCCATCATCTCAGTGCATTTATGGTCATTCCTATCATGTCTACACCAAATCATATGATCATATATTAGGTCTAAGCTAAAAGACCTGAGATTAAAGAAACATTAGTTTTGATCTAAAATAGCTTAAATTAAATCAATATCAAGTGCAAGATGAATGAAATTAATCTAAAAAAATAGATGGTTTGAGCTAAAAGACCTTAAACTAAAGCACCATAATGTATGAGCTAAAAGACCTTAAACTAAAGAAAAATTATTTCTGAGATAAAATACCTTAAAATAAATCAATATCATGCCCATTATAAAAGACCTTAAACTAAAGAAATAGAATGTCTGATCTAAAACACCTTAAACTAAAGAAACATTAGGTCTGAGCTAAAATATGTTAAACTAAAAGTTGCATTAGGTCTGATATACAAGGCCTTAAACTAAAGAGATATTAGGACTGGGCTAAAAGACCACAAACTAACGAGATAGAACATCTGAGCTAAAATACCTCAAACTAAATTAGTATTATTTTTTAGATAAAATACCTTAATCCAAAAGAAACATTAGGTCTTAGCTAAAATAATTAAAACTAAAGTGATAGAAGGTTCGAGCTAAAATATCTTAAACTAAAGAAATATTAGGTTCGAGATAAAAGACCCTAAACTAAACGAAATAATAGGTTTGAGATAAAATACCTTAAACTAATGCATAATGGAAATCCAGTTTGTAAAATCCTGGAAGGCCCCTATGGCCCAAAAAATCAAGCTATGATCACTATGACTATCAGATTTGGTAAATATTATAGCACTCTCCATACATGACACATATTATACAAGATAATTATAATAGATTCAATAGTAAGGAACTCCATGTTAGTGGCCATTTTTGAGAATTTTCTAAAAACAAATATCAAAAGCCAAACATTTAGATTTTCTATATTTTAGGAAAAGAATAGGGGAAATCTTGTGGGATAGGTATGAGGAAATAGACTTACGACACAGACTAGTGAACAAGGATTGTGATCAGGGCTTGCGATACAATCTCACAATGGAGGCACTTTGGGGTGGTGAAAATGATATCACTCTAGATAAGGTTGTGGTCAGAAGAATGAATTGTAATTTACCCCTATATATAGGAAATTTCATAGAATACAAAATTTCACCTATTAGACCAAATGTCACATAAGATAACTGATTCGTGACATCACTGAAGTCTTGGGAGGGCATTAGTTTTCCTCAAAACAGATCCCTTATCCCAGTAGATGTTGCTCTTGAGGGGGGGGGGGGGGGGGGTTTGAATCCCACCAAATAAGAATCATAAAAAATAATGAAGGAATGAATTCACGGATATGGGAATTATGTTTCCCACAAAAGAAAAGGAACCGAGACTTGCATATCGCATGATCCTGCAAGGGGATCGTGATCACGTGACTATTTCAAGGTCACACAAAGACTCCACACACAATGAATAATTTGCGATGAACCCCAGAGATCCCCATTCAATATACCTTCTTGATATCATGATGGATCTCCATAAAATCAATGAACATATGGTGAAAACCAAATGAACACCCCCTGGTCACATGGTTTGTCGTTGGAATGTGCCTATAAAACCATACCCAAGTCCTTTGAGAATAAGGATTAATTATATCAAAATGTAGAAACCCCTAGTGGTTATAAAGCTCATGAACCATATCATCATTATAAATTATAAATTCCTTGATGATATCCTATAAAAATAGAAAGTCCCCCAAACCTTTGTAAAATAAAACAAAGGAGATAATGGGGGAGGAAGAAAGTGGTGCTCGCGGTCACTAAAGAACATTCAACCTACCCCCAGTGATCCACAAGACACTGTGAGTCCCTGGATTTATGTAGGAATCATCTTGAGAAGTTTCTTTGAATTTTAAACCTCACCACATAGAATTACTTGAGTATTATTGGGAAAATATGTGCTTCCCTTTTGATGCGCTAAGGAAAAATGATAGATTTGTCCACAACATGCTCTCACACCTCCATATGAACCATATTGGTCATACAAGGAATCATAAAAAAATTGATATAGTCACCTATAAATTACTCATGAAAATATAAATTATCCCCGAAATTAGTAAAATGAAACAAATGAGAAAAATGGGAAGAGGTGAGAGGTTCTCATGGCGGATGAAGGGAATGTGGCGTGCCCCTGAATATTTTCAAGACACCGTGAGTTCTTGGAGACATGTCTGCATTATCTCATAAAGTCTCTTTGACATCTTATCCTCACAAAAAATATCCTTGGGTTTGTTCAGGAAACTCCACGCTCCCCTTTTAGAACCTTAAGGACAAACACATATATTTTTCCATGAAATGCTCGTGCACCTCCAAACGACCCATATCGATCACGCGGCGCATAAAAAAAATAGAGTAATTCCCTTTAAAATTACTTATGAAATTTCGCATGGCTCCCAACTGGTGACACATAAAATAAATGAGATAAAATAGGGAAGTGATAGAAGGTACTCTCTATCATTGAAAGACATGAAACACTCCTTTGAAGTCCGCACTATGGTACTATGAGACCGCTAAAAAAATCATCCTTGTCTCACAGAAAGCCTAAGAGAAGTCATGAAGCATTTCATGAATGACGTTCAATAGGAACCTCAAATCACACAAAGTTCCTCATTTTGTCCATAAGACAAGATGAAATGTTATTTGAAATTACTACATGATCAAAAAAAGATTTATTAATCATAAACAAGCTGATAAAGGAAGTGTTGATGGAAGAGACTCACAACTGCTAAAAATCAGGCGATGAACCCAAAGTGATCCCCAATAGTGACTCAGGAAGTCACGTAGTGCCATAGACCATCATCGACTCTATCCCAGACTCGCTCTTGATACACCACACAAAGAGCCAAACATCTGGGGTGGAAAGGCATATAAATTCTCTACCCTAGATATAATAATACACAAACTACTATGTGATGGAATCTATTCAGCGAAAATGTCCTAAGAATTGAAGTGGAATTCTTATATAAACTGATCACACAATTGGAATGTCTTACTTCATGTAATATACTGGTGGGAAAAATAAGTGGTCAAACATTGGTCATGAGACACTTCATGTGATTATTCATAGATCACATGAAGGGTCTCTAGTGGGATACGTGAAGAATATCCTGCATTTCCACTAGATCGTAGGAGACTCAAGATAAACCTACATTGAATAAAACCAAATAACCCACAATGAAAAGTTAGGAAAAAATAATAAAGGTTCAAGACATGAATGAAAAGTTGTTCACTGACCCATGCACACCTTGTAGGAACCTCCAAAGGACACGTGATACCACTGGGAAATGTTTCCCAGATCTAGCGATGGTCTTTCAGTATGCTTCTTGGGTCATACTAAGACCACCAGACATGTTAATGAAAACATGCATGACCCCCATGGACATATCCCCATAGTCCCTTGAAAGACCCCTTAGACTTGTAGCCCAAGCCTCATGATGACCTTTGGATTCATCGCCTGACTCATATAATGGAGCCTTCTCATGTGTGCCAAGTCCCATAACGGCACCTTGGTATGAAAATGGGATCTCACAATGTCATCCAAATGTATTCTCCAGGACTCATGATGTCGTCAAGGGATGTGATACAAGACATGTGACATCCTATATACATATCATCCATGTCTCATAGGAGAATCAGAGCATATCATTAGGTTCTTGAAACATCCTATGGTAATATTGGCCAAGCTCCCATGACACCCTATAGATATGATAGTTAGGTATCATGATTAACTCTAGGGATGTTAGCCAAGAAACATAAAATACATTGAACCATGACGCACTAAATCTTGTGACATGCACATATATGTCAAGATAGGTCATGTGATGGCTTCTAGGACAAGCCAACCAAGTCATACGGTGTCCCAAAAACAAGAGAAACTGGGTCATGTGACAACCTCTATACAATTAAGCCATGTAACAAGGGAAGCCTCAGAGTGTAAGCCCCAATAAAAATATAGACTTCAGTGTTTAATCCACAATATTAAGGAAACTATGAATAATATGATTCCTTCAATATTTAGGATATGTTGGGTCCCTCTTCAACATTCAAGCTCTACATTGATCATCCAGGGAGATCCGAGTATCCAAACCCTTATCCAAATAAATGAAATTGATCTCTTGCTAACCCTTGTCTCTCACCATTAACATGACTCATGTGGGCTTAGGTAGTATCACCAATCTTGTCATCTACACTATCCACCCCGAGGTTACAAGGGTAGCCTCAATGCACAATCACTAATTACCGATATCATATAGTATGTACCTGATCAATAGGTAATTAATCTTAGTACCAACCCCTAGAATTCCTAAAACCTTGGGAATGTTCATAATATCTCTGAGTGTGATCATCCACCTTAGTCTATTAGCAAGTTAAGGGATTAGTGAACCATGAGAACTCTGATTCCTTCTATACTCATGATATGTAGGAAACCTTCTTAAGGCCCGATATCTACACAAAAACTCCAAGGATAGTCCTAGTAAAAAAGTCTCATGTCTAAATGTCGTGATGCTGATAACCTATTTCACCTTATTTCCCACATCATGAATAGTTTACATTGGATTAAGGATATAAAATAAACACCTTATTAGGCATCATAAATTTTCCCTAAAAAGGGTGATACAAGTATGTAATCCTTGATGAGTTTTATAGTATGAACACCCCTCATAATAGGGCATATAACCTGGGGCCATTCCAAAAGGCATAATTAAACTATGATGATTTTGATTCCTGTCATAATAAAGATACATAATAAGTCTCCATGAGAATTGATCACAAACAATTGGTGTCTCAGTACCCACAAATATATCCTCTACACAAGATGCTAAAATATATGGGGTTAATGTAATATGGGTGTTTTGATTAATTCAATAACTAGGATATATATGATGCCTCATAATGGCTCAATCCCTCCTCAAAATATTAACCACCAAATCACGTGGAATCACATTATGAAGCATTTTGTCATACGACTTCATCACATAAAGTGATTATTCACCGTTAAGGAGATCAATTAAGAACATCACATATATACAGATGGATTCAAAAATGAGACCCCACTCCCCTCAGTTCATCAATGAGACTCCCTTTATTTGTTTAATGAGATAATTAACCAATGAATCATTTTTCTAGGTAACCAGTCCCATATCAGGATTAATAATAGATACACAAACATATCTCAAATCTATAAGACAGTCCTGAAGTAGGAAATATTTCCCCCCTAATGGGTGCAATGATCCCGAACTCCCATTAACTTGACCAATGTGAGTCCCCAAGAGTCACTGGGCCTAAAAACTGAGATGACCATCTTCCTTTAAATAGTAGGCCTGTACCCAACTACAGATGGGTGAACCATTATGAATTTTTTGGGAAAAGATAAAATTGTATCCCAATAAGGGAAACCCATTCCATGCCTCCAAAACCCGACGAAACACTTGTATGGAGTATCTTGCTAATATAATGCAAGGTGTACCAATTTTAGAGAGCCTTACCTGTCAAAAAACAACATTATTATATGTACTTATGTATCCATTTGCAGTTGAGAAATGGATACATTCAATATATAGGATATTTTACTATTTTGGCAGTAATGAAAGGAAGAATGTTGTCATGGTATTTTATCATCTCTCAAGATATACTGACCAATGGAAGTCATTGATTAAAAAAAGGATATATTTTTTCAAACATTTAATGGAAGGATTTTAATGTACTCTTCTTGGAAAAGTTTTTTCCTCATGAAAAAATGAGAATATATAGAGAAAAAAATCATGATTCTATGATAAAAGGAAGGTAAAAATGTTTCATTTTATGAATTAAAATTTACAAGTTAGTAATGAATTCTATGTACTACATACATAATCCAAAGATCTAGAATAAAATTTTCATTGTTGGTCTTATGAAAATACTTTAAATATCACTATTCCCTTGAACATTCACATCATATGAGAATATAGTGTCATGTACTATCAAGATGGGGAAATAATTATTCTTGTCTTATGTATTCAAAGATATGCAAGAGAATTAGTAGATTAAAAAATTTTGGAAAAAGGGAAAAGGAAAAGAAGGATTTTCCCCCATGTGATAAATGTGGAAAGATATAGTATGTTTCTTTATTGATGGAAATGGTGGTTTTTTATAAGTAAAGGGAGAAAGTATTCCATTATCATGATTTAAAAGGAAAGAAATAATTTTTCAACGTTCAATGATTCAACTATAAGGATTTTTGTAATTATACAAATGAATGTACCAAGTGTCAAGGGAATATAACCCAGAAGAAGCTAAGTGATTAAGATAAGATTATGATATTACTACAACCGAAGTGTAATAAAGAACTTGATTATTTTGCTTCAGGAATCATTTTTTCGGAAGAATTTTATAAATTATATTCTTTCTACAAAAATAATGATTCAAAAAAGGATTTTTACTATAGTAGTTTTTTATTAAGTATTTGATGACACAAGTTGATTGGTACTAAAAAAACTGATTTAGTGGAAAATTGATCTCTTTAAAAAAAATAGGATTAGGAGAATATGAACCTTAGTTTTTACTCAATGATCATATAATAATGATAAATCAATGTTTAAGGATAGTATTGGTGACATTGAAATTGATTAAATATTTTATGATATATGTTATCTCTACTATATTTTTCTACATCTTTGTAATTATAGAATAAATTCAATAAGTTGATATGTTATTTAACGAATAATGATAAAAATAATTTTTTGAAGCAGGAATGTTTTCATTAAGGTTTTACGGTGACCATGATATTCAAATATTTTTAATTTGACGTTAACATCCACTTTTTGTCTATGGAATATAATTTAATATTTATTAGTGGCCTCCCTTCTAAATTTTGGACATTGGATTTAGTCAGAAAAAATTTATAAAGTGCGTAATGTTATTTATTTATGTAATGGATAAAGTAGAATTTTTTTTTAGTTCGATAACTCTTTCTAACCATATTGGTTTTGGAAAATATCATAGGAAGGACTTGCAATTTTATATGGATCTTATGTCCAAACAAAAGTTATTTTTAGGGATTCAGGCATGAAAACATCAACTTGAATACTCCTTGTTTGGAGAAAAATATGATATTGTGGTGTATATTGATTAATGGATGTAATTATAATTTTAAAGTAGGTATATTAACTTATTTTTTTAGTTAGACAATAAATGAATTCCTCAACACTAAGGTAAGGATCTTGAAACAAAAATGTTATCGCAGTACCTTAATTTTTTATGAACTGATGGTTCTTTCTCCCTTTAAAAGTTTGTGGGTTTTGGGTTGTTAAACTTATCTAGATCACCCATGTTCTTGTGATCAATTATCTCTATCACTTTAAAAAATTATTTAGGCTTTTCTTTTATATCAATCATTTCACTTCCCACTTGTGTTCAACAATTTGGAAACCTAGTTCTTTGTAATTATGGAAAATTTTTTACTTCACACGATTATCAATAGCTTGTTTTATAAACCCTTTTAGTTTTTTTTGTTTTTTGACAATATTATTACCAAATTTCAAACCATTGATTACTGAGGTCATGTTGAAATTGTGGATATGAAATTTGTTGAAGTTGGGGAGAATGCATTAACCTGAGATTTTAAAAGAACCTCGTGCTTGATATCATATATGACATATAAAAATGATATTAGACAAGAATGTAAAAAAATAATAATTTATTTTATATTCTTCTTAAATAAATTTAATTTACTTAATATCTTTTGAAACACACAACACAAGGTTTTCATAAATCCCAATACACTAGTATTATTATTAATATTTAAACAAGACCGTTATAACTTAGTTGTTAAGATTGTGGGTATGGAAAATAATAGATAAATTATGAAAATTATATATTTTAAAAATTTATAAAAAATTCCTTTATTATCTATTTTTAATAAATAATATAAGAACCACTCGAAATAAAAAGAAATATTTTCTAAAAAACAATATTTTCCTAAAAGGCGGTTTAATCACAATGTGGACACATAATTTAAAATTAATTTTTACTAAAATTAGAATATTAATTGAAAAAAATAAACATAATTTTTGAAAAATAAATTCAAAAATTTTCTTTGGGTGGTTTTGTTTTGAATTTTCGAAAAATAATACTTTTTGATGAATTGTGAAAAATATTGATTTTTATTGAAAACTGCATTTTTGATTAAATTATTTAAAAATATAAATTTTATTTTATATTGGTTTTAAAGGTAATTTAGTTTCCTTATATTAAAATTTAACTAATTTATGTCACTTAAATCAATTTGATATTGAATTTTTATTTATAAATTATTTAAACTTTTGATTGTTTTCTTTGGGAAAACCATTTTTTTGACATGTATATGAGTTTAAATCAAAATTAAATTATTCTAGAACATAGAATTTAATTTGGATAAATATATTTAAAAAATTTAATAGTAATAATTTATATCATATAATAATTTCAACATATTTTTTGACCTTAATAATTATAAAATTAGTAAAAAGTAACTATTGAAGTTAAGATGAAAACAATTTTACTAAGGGTTAAATTAAGATGTTGCAGGTTATGAATTGAAAAAAACTTTTAATATTTAGATTATATGGATATAATCAGACCTTATAACCTCTATGTTTATAAAATAACCAATTTTTATACTTTTGGAATAATTAAAACATGAGAGTAGTTCATTGTTTGCAAAAATTTCAATTGTGTCCTCTCCCCCTCTTATAAAAGGAATTTCACTCTCAACCACTCTTAACACTAACAAAACCATATGGTTAAGCTAAAAACTACCCAAATACTTTACCTAATCCTATAAAAACATTATATTTTTTTTCTATCATTAATCCAACAATTGAAGGATTTTTATGAAAATCTAAAGAGGTCATCTGAAGAAGAGGTAATGTTCTTAAATAAGTTTATTTTATTTTATTTTTTCTTCCAGCTACATAAAATAATAATTAATAATTAAAATATATTGAAACAAATATCTATAATATAATCATATTTTATTATGTGAATTTTATAACCCTATATCGATTTCCACTTCCATTAAATAGAAAACAAAAACATCGATTGGGTATAGAGCGGACTACCACCTCGCTTACCATTATAATTCATTTTCCATCTCCAGCTTTCATGGATGGATATAGTGATTTATTTAACATATGTATATGATATTTATAAAATTATCATAATTATTTTATTATTATACCACATATATATTCTTAATTTAATTTTTTCAGGGGATATGATAACATCTCGTGTGTGTATGGATGACTACCGCTTCACAAGCGATATGATTCATTTTTACATGATATTCCCATAGAATGTTTTAAGGATAAATTAAATGAAAATAATTTATATTTATGACCAAAAAAATAGTAAAGTAAATTTAATATCATATCTTAATTCCTACCTTACCATCTATTTTAAAAACATAATGATGCTCGTTCATATGTGTGGACTACCGCCCCACAAGGTGATGCGAAATGTTTTTAATATTATTTTTACACGGATGGAAATAATGATGTATTTGGTTAATAAAAATTATATATATATTAAATAATAATGAATATATAATAGTGAATTTATATTTATTTTTCTTTAATTCTATCCATCGATAAAATTTTAACAGTGTTCATGCGTATATATGACCTACCGCCTCCATGAACGGTGTAATACATTTCATGTCTTGAACTTTTATAGATTACAAGAGATGAATACATAATGAATATATAAGATATTTATATCATGTTTAACATTATTTACAAGATTTTACAAACATTAATATAAAAATATCTAAGTTATCAATCCAAAATGTACATGAAAAATGAAGCAATTATCACCTAAATGATGACGTAGTGTGTACATAAAAAGGACATCTCCCCTGAAAAGGAAGAACACATGGTGTGTGTTTCAGAACTTTAAGTTGTGTTATTGGGATGTATAAATGGTAAATCCATGTGAATGGACCAAAACCCAAATTTTCTCCAAAAGTGCTATAGATCATCCCTCAAGGGTTCCTAAGAAATCATAATAGTGATTTAAATCTAGAACATGTAAATCTTTGAGGATCAATGACATAAACATAAAAATAGAAAAACTATGGCTAGAATCCACTGAAGCATCGCCCATATACATGGTCCATGGATGCAACATGATGATGTAACTCCTCTCGATCTCAACAATAGTCCCCATTACTCCCTCTCCCTATCCCCCTCTATAACCTTTTTTCTTGCTCGATCATGTGACATAGGATGCCAAATGTGGTGTCTATGAGAAGCGAGGGTAGGAGAAGTGTGAAAAATTAAAAGAAAATAAAAAAATGAAAAGAATAATGAAAAGGGGATTGTACCTAGCCCTGGTGCCTAACATGAGTTTCCACATCACCTTGGAAAAACTCTACATTCACGAATCAACAAATAAGATAAAATCTAAATCTAATTCCCCGAACAAAAGACATAGCCAAATGAAAATTTGTAAATATGTTAATATTTAATAAAATAAACATTAGATACTAATTATTCCATGAAAATTAAAATAGTTCATAATCCCACTAAACATTATCCTAGAGAAAAAACCCTATTCCAAGACCAATATAGTGTTCATAAAAATCATATAAGATCATATACTATAGTATAATGTCAATTTTACCCCTACTATGAATCTAAAAAAAAGATTCAATTTTTTTCTTAAATTACCATCCAAGAAACTTGGGTACTTAAAAGAAAATTCATAATATATATTATATACTAATAGTTTAATATTAATTTTTTATCATTAAAATATATTATAGAACTATAAAGATTTACAGTATTTGGAATTACAGATACAAAAATAACTTATTCATAAGATATCTACATCATCTACCTCTATGTTATTCATAATTAAGAACCTTATTATTTATATCATAATCAAATCCATTATTTATATATCAGGGAAATAAAATATAATTAAGGGTGAGGTTTGATACTTAGTAATGTTAAATAAGGGACATATCAAGGATCACTAAAACATTAGTTGAGTATAATGTAATAATAACATGAGAATAAAATTTGGAAACCATACCCTACATATCATATATCATAATCATGTGTTGTGGAATAAATCTTGGTTGTTCATAAAATATGAATCATAATACATCAAATAACATGATACATAAAATCATAATATTTTCTTAATTCGTAGGTTTGTGGAGTACATATAAGTATAGAATGTAATTTTTTTTATTGGGGCTCACTAATATGGACATCATAATGGATTGGGTTCACTCCATAAACCATCATACCCTTAGTCAAGGTTCACTCACAATACATTCATAATATAAATATTCCCACACTAAACTGGTTTCAGTCTTTATTCTTGTCTATAATATAACTAATGATATGAATATTTAACCATTTCATTGGAGGGAAATATAATTATGGTCCCACTAATCACATAATGAAAATCATACATATGTGTTCTAAAAGATTATAAATTATTCATCATATAATAACCTATGGAAAAATTATGTTTCAAAAATATATCATCATAGCATGGTTTCCCAACCCATTAAAAATAAATGGGTTTCATAATAGATTCACCATATCATAATTATCCCTTGGAAAAAACGGGTTTTATAGATTCTTCAGTAAATCATCATACTCATAAGCCATCCAAATAATGAATGTATAGTTATCATTGGATCATATGACCAGTAAAACATAAATAACATCAAATGATTTTATTATAGTTAAAAAATGACTTTAGAAGTTTAGTAAAACATTAATTTTGGAAAATAAACTTTTCACTTTGAAATCGTATGTTTGAAATCAAATAATTTACCAAATAACAAGTAAATACTTTTTAATAAAAATAACCTTAGAAACATGTGAAGGAA
Organism: Viscum album; assembly: GCA_963277665.1. NCBI lineage: Eukaryota > Viridiplantae > Streptophyta > Magnoliopsida > Santalales > Viscaceae > Viscum > Viscum album. The sequence continues at coordinate 1,527,147,836 of OY728162.1, forward strand.
AATTTAAATCATTAAAAAATAATTACAAAGGGAAATTTAATTCATGACTTGTATATATAAACAAGGATTCATTTCTCATTTTCAGAAAAAATACCAAAGTATATCATTTGAAAAATGAAAAGAATATTTTAAAAAAAATATATAAAAATTAAATCATTGAAAAAAATAAATCTAAAAAACATAGGGTAAATTTAAAAACATTCTATAATTTTTTTAGAAAACATGGCTATGGAAGAAAAATACTTCTTACCAAATTGAAAAACAAAGTCTAGTTTTATCAAAAATATTACTTCAATATATTGAGTACATAAATAGAGGAAAACGAAAATAAAACATATATTTTATAGAAATAGCTAGTAAAGAAGAAAATTGATGAGATTCATGATAGGTAGATCTTGAAATTTCATCCTCAGAAACACAATCATTTATAACCGTGATAAATATTGATATTAAAAAAACCCTTAACATTTTTAACTTTTGAATCAGAAGCCCCAAGAAAGATTAACTAAAAATGAAACTTTAAATTTCATGATTATAAGGAGATTAATTATATAACATGTAAAAAAAATTTATATACACCACATAATGGAAGATAGGTAAATAACATAACATAATCCCCAAAGAAGAAAATTTGAGATGATAAACACTTACCCTGAGTTTCACTGGTTTTTAAAGTAATTTAACTTTACATATGATAAATTTAAATTTAATAAATATATATAAAATATTAATTTATTGAATTATAATAACATATATGATCCATTTTTAACATTTTAACTCTCATTTATTAATAATTAATTATTAAAATCTTTAATCCATGGTGGTAACTATTTCATTTTATATATGAATTTAAGTGCGGTAGTTCTCATCTGTGTAATTTCATCATGGTTACATAATATCCAGAATTTTATTCATTAAATAAATAAAATTAAAATTAATTTTATATATTTAGAGTCATCTACAATATATATAGATATAAAAATTAATCACACTGTTCATGGAAACAATAGGTCGTATGTGCAGGTGAATGCTGTTTTATCTTTTCAAATAGTTGAATGAAATAAAGGTAAAAAATAATTCACCTTTATAGAATAATTATTAAATCATATATTACATATATATTCATTTAATATGTCTTTATTTTTATTCATATTAATCATATATGAGAGAAAATTCATTACACCATGGAGGCGGTATTCCACACGTATACATGAGTGACGTTATTGTATTCCAATAAATTGTAATGTGATATGGTAAATATGATATTATAATTATAGAAAAATAAAAATTTCATAAATATAATATATAAACATTAAACTCAACATGATGATGTACCATGAAAGAAGTTGATGTAAAATTAAAGGTATTTCTATGGGGACATGATAAGTCGTACATACACATGAGTTATACTTTCACATCCCATTTGATAGAAAATATTTAAAATGAAGGTGTATTCATAAAAATAATAATATTTTTTTAACATTTAGGGTACTAGACTTATTTTTTAGGAATAACATCACATATTGTAAATATTTAGACGAAGAAAAAGAAATATATTGAGTAAGATGATTGCCACTTCTTCAATTGAACTCCTTTAGATCCCCTTTTCAAGTACATTCAAATATGATTTTAAGAGTACTAGAACCTGTAATTTTTATCCAAGTAAGTTTATAAGATAATTGGATAGGTTTTGGGTGATCTATATAGATCATTGGGGTATATTGAAGAGAAGGTAGGTGTGCCATTTTATAAGAGATGGGAGGGAAACTCTTGAAATTTCTTAGTAGATTTAAATATAATAAAGTTATTATCTATAAATATCCATCTAAATGGATCGATATTCAAATAGAAGGGAGAATTTTATTTAAATCCTATCACACCATAAAACTTATACAGGTTTATGTGGTGTTTCTAATCATTATCTTTTGGTTTAACCCCTTAGTTAAAATATTTTAACCTTAACAATGGTAATGATATTTTCACTCTTAAATTGTTATAATTGTACATGTAAGTTAACTATTAACTCACAAATGGTCAAGTGTTATTATTTTAGACCTTTCTAATCATACTTGTCCTATTGTGAGTTTTTATGTTATTAAATAATCTAGTAAAATATTATTTATCATAAAATATCATTAATTTAATTTTTGTTGACACTATTATTTCCATTTCACCTTAAAGACACCAAGAAAATATGTAATTATAACATGTTCTTTTAAAACATCCCTAATATGTATTATTTTGCTAAACAAATCATGGAACTCAATTTTTCATCCAAATTTTATTACTTTAAAAAAATTTAAAATCATATATTTATATTTGTTATTAATTGAATAAATATTATGTCGATATTGTGTAGGAATAAAATATAATTATTTTTTAATATGACATCAAAAATAAATTACAATGATAAAAAAATTAATTCAACATTCAAATAAATACTTATAACCACAATTATTCTATATTTATCCTAATTTATAAAATTTAGAGATATGAAAGTCAAGAGAGTGAAATTTTATATTTTTTACTTAATAGAATATAATTTTCATTATCAAATGGAAGTAAAAATAATACTATATATTCTTATTTTGAAATAATGGTGTCACATTTAAATCAATGAATAGAATTAATTCATATTTTCTGTATATTTGAGACCTTAATTTATTGTTTTTCCTTGTCTTACCCATTTTACCATTATCAAGTCGAAAAATATATACAAAGTTTACTATAAATAATCAATAAAAATAAAATGGACATATTTACCAAATTTGAACCTCCTAATTCAAAATATATTATCCATTTTTCAAGATTCAATAAAAATAAATTTTACAAATAAATTTTAATATTAATGTTTAAAAAGAAACAGAATGTAGTTTTATGAAAAATGTTTTTTTTAATAATAAAAACTAACATATATCAGAATCATACATACTATTGATTAAAATAGAAAACATTAAATTATTATACATAACATGGGTCTCATGTCTCTTCAATAACAAATTAAACATATCATGGTACTTTTAAATTTCCTAAAAAAATGATTGTATTTCATAAATCTATTTTCTTCATTATTCATTGAAAAATCAAACATTTAAGAAAAATAAAAAAATTTGACCAGAATTTAATTTTAATATTCTATTTTAAAAATAAATTTTTATATAATATAAAATTTCCAAAATTATCCTAAATTAATTATAATTTCCACATACTAAATCAAAAAAATTAAAACAAATCATTAAAAATTCTTTTTGAAGCCTAAAATGATTTCAACCAAAAACATTGTTTGATTATTTTCTAAAATTTAATCAATAATTTGGTACTGAATAATTCTAATATATTGTTATTACACGAATTTTGACATGTATTCATACATTAATATTCAACAATAATTTTATAATAATATTTATATAATATATTAAAGTTTTAATAAAGCATGATTTTACATATTAAGAAATATATTGAACTTATTATTTATTTAACTAAATTTATTTGATGTTACATTCTCCCAATCACTAAACAAAATTTTACACTTCAATTTTTCATAGAATTCAATTTTTTAATATTTTAAAATACAGATGTTGAAAAATCACAACTTATAGAGTGATAATAAAAATTATGACAAAAAATGAAATTTTGAATCATAAAATTTTCCTAAATAAACATATAATTTGATTCCCAAAGATGGGTAACATTGGTTGGAAATTAAAAAATATATATGGAGGGGAAAACAAATTTCCATGGAAAATAGATATTGATATAGAACATGTTCATGATAATGTTAACAAACACCAAACCATAAATATTTTATTGGTGAAATTACCATCGATTCATTGAAAATGTAGGTAAAAGTATAAAATTTTATTTTAAAATCACTTTTATAAATGTGCAGGATTATTTTACTTACAAGATAGGGAACAAAAAGAAATATAATTACATTATTTATTTCCATACCACAAAAAAATTTAGCCCTTTTGTTGTGCACTGATCAATTTCCACTTCATATCTTACTCCAACAAATGAATATTCAAGATTAGTTTTTAATTTCTAAAGAACAAAAATCAACATTTATCATATCATAATATCTATAAATGAATGAAAAATAATTCCTACTATCGTAATATATTTACCAAATAAAAAATTAGTAGCACTAGTTATCCTATATAATAAATAATACATTAACCTCAAAAGTAATACCAAGAGCTCCACTTAAAACATTCCATAAGTAGTTAATCTAAAAATATTCACCAATATTTCCAATGAAATTCCTAATCTAAAAATTTAGAAATAAGCTCACTAAATCTCAAAGAATCAATAAGAAATTAATCCCCTAAAAACCATAAGGTTTCTTTAAATATCACATGCTAAATATTTGAAGACCATGATCATATATTCTAATAATACATGGTAATAAGACAAATTTCCTTAAAACCCTAATGAATATAGAAATACTACCAAAAATTAATTTTCTCTTCATTCCTTAAGTAAATTCAATGAATATTGAATATTTTCCATAAATCCAAAAACACTTTAAAATCAATCAAATGTAACATATTTCGCCTTTTCATATAAAAATTAATTAGTTTTTTGTTCATTAACTACTATATCACTAATCTCTTTATCACAATTGTGAATTAATATTTCAAAATCAGACATATATATATATATATATTATTTTATTTCCCTCATTCATGTGACTTTCCATAAAATATTAGATTTTTATTAAATCAATTTTGATGTTCATCTGTATTCTTCAATAAATTCTTCAAAATTGCTAAAGAACAACTATTTTAGAAAAATAATTAAATGTTTCATGATTCATATAACTATAATTAATTTTATAAACATACTTTATTCGAGATATTTTTTTAATTCCAATACATAAACACATTAATGATTCCTCTACCATATTAAATCGTTAACTAATATTTTTCAGCTTTTTAATTTATACTATTTTTCTTTTCATATGTCACTCATTTTCTCTTCACCATAAAAAGTAAAACCTTTACTCATACAACCATGTTGATCCTCTTTTTGATATTTTATCATAGTAAATTGATTTTTATAATTCCTATATTTTCCACATTTAAACATTCAACCGTTTATGATACCTTTTTGGAAACCATTATTCTCATCACCTATGTTAACCAAATTTATCGTTGCATTGATAATTAATTATTGTATGTTAATCTATTCCACCCCCAAAAAATGTTTCCATTACTTTGAAACATTTTTCTAGGTCCTTTTACAACATACATGACATGTCTAAAACTAAATATTATTCCTTCCATAGTCTTTATAAAACTCCATATTTTATCTTATTAGGTGTGCTAGGAAGCTCACCCATATTGAGATTTCTAGTCAAATAAAGAGATAGATGATTAGGAATAATCATGTGTTTTATCATTCCAAATATCATTTCACTTGGTTTATCATGAGTAAAATCATTTCATCTCCCAAAACATTCATCAGTAACACAATTACACTTAGTGTCACCCAGTTACTAAAACCAAAGATCATATTTTGAGAAAAATAAACACAGTGGTAAACCATATAATGATGAAAAATAATTTATAGAATGTCTAAATAATGATGCCATATTTTCAATATATAAAAACTTATTTTAAACTTATGTCATTCCTTGTCTTAATATATTAAAATCCTTTATAAAGGTTCAAAAATAAAATGTGAGTTGTCCAAGAATATCCCATGGGAGTGGAAAACAATATGTCTAGTAAGGGAATACTCATCATGAACGAGAATTATGGATGAGATATTCCCAGAAATATAATTTTGGGGTTATCACACCTATATTCATCAATTATTAAAGTACCTCAACATGTAATATACATACATGAATTTTGTTCTTAGTAAAACCACACTCCTTTAACATAACTTAGGATGTTCTCCTATGCATAGTATTATCCAAAGTATTTTTACTAAAGTTCACTCATCATAGTTTCCAAATATAACTAAACCTTAGTCTGATACACATGATAATTACACATATATTCCATAAATATATATTAAATCCTAATAGATGAATTATTATTAACTAGAATTATTATCCATGCTAGAACCTTAAAGGTTTAATGTCTTGAAAAATGGATACATCAACAACTAGTTCATATGATATCTAAATTATCTTCCACTATGTTATTCATTAATAGAAACCTTTATAGTTTTATCATTCATTAAAACTTTATTCCTAGCATGGGTAATGGAAACATAAGAAACAATGATCTCTGATGTACAATAAGGGTAATCATGGGAGATATCAATGATCACTTAAACATAAGCTGATAATTAAGGTATAAATGCTTCAGCATAAAGTTTTACAACCATACCTTGTATATCATAGATTGTAATCTTGAATCATGGCATAATTATTTATAGTTCATAAGATATGAATCATATAGAAATCACATAACATGATACATGAAATAAATTGTTTGGAAGAATTCACAATTTTGTGAAATCTACATAAGCACAGAAAATCATTTCCATAGTAGTCAAGGATTATTGTTGATACTACAATAGTGGATTGGGTTCACTACCAAAACCATAATATCCTTAGTCAAGGTTCACTCCCAATACTATCATAGTGGACATATTCCCTAACATAATAGGGTTCTATCCCAATTCCAGTTCTTAAAATCCCATAAGATATCCATCTTTAACCAATATAGGGAATAGATATATAATTCTAGGAATATAAGTCATATAATTAAAATCATACATATGGGTTCTATATTATCATAAATCATTCATCATAGCATAAATGGATGAAAGGAAATGGATTTTTATAAAAAATTCATCATATAATCATAGTATGACCCATGTAAAAGAAATTTCATCATAGAATTTTTTCGTACAAAATTCATCTTAAGATAATTAACCCATGGGAAAAGAATTATTATTTTTATAATCGTCCTTAAAGCCTTATCATCACAAGCCATCAAATCAAGTAAAGTGGATGTAATCATTGGATCATATCCCCATCAAAGAAAAAGTTTTATCAAAGGATGTTATAATAGATTAAAAACACCTTTTATAGATCATTGGAATATTCTTGGGGAAAATTATCTTTTCACTTTGAAATCACTGTTTAAAATATTAAAATATCTCAAATAATAAGGACAATATTTTTTATAAATAAACCATAGATACTAATAAATGAATATTCAAATAATTAATATTTCATAATGGAAGGAAATTATTTTCATGTAAATTATTTTAAAGATCAATTATCCTATCAAATATTTGATAAAATGTACCTCATTCAAAAAATGACAAAAATATTATTTTAAAAAAAAAAATAAAAAAAACAAATCATGGTAAAAAATGATATGAAATAATAATATGGGGACATTAAATTCATTATTGTTTTTATAAATCATGGATATGAAATAAAAATATTTCTAAACTAATAGTAAAACATAGTTTACTTTCCATAAAAATATTTATTTTTTCTCTTGAGTACTTAAATAGAAAAATTTCAATAGAATGTTTGTATTATCTAGAAATAATAAAATGTAAGAAATATTATTATATTATTCTGAGATATGATATTATAATTATAGAATAATAAATATTTCATAAATATCATACATAAATAATACACCCATTATAATAAATCTCCAATATATATAGTGATGGAAAATAAATTTTATCGATATACAGAGATGGTAAGAAAAATATATGCATTAGTGACACTTTCACATCCCATTTGATGGAACAACGGTGAATGAAAGTGGTTTAAAAATCATAATAATTTTTTTAAAAATCTAATAAATAGATGTTATTATTTTCTAAAGAAATAATATATTTATTGGAAGTTAAATAAGAAACAAGATGAAAGGTGTTGAGTAAGATGATGATCTCTTCCTCAGTAGGTCTCCTTTAGATCCCTTATTAAGGACCCATGGAATGGTATTTTAAGAAGTTGTGGTCCTCTAAATTGTGTATATGTATGTTGTAATATAATTATCCTATTTTTTTATATATATGGATCAATGTGGTTTAAAGAAGATAAAGGAGGGGTTCCCTTTATAAGTGAGGGGAGGGGTGCTCTTGGAATTTCTTAAAATAATAAAATATAATAAAGATATTATATATAAAATGATATAATGAACTGAGATTCAAATATAATATAGTATGTGGTGGTAATACCATAATTAATATATAATTTATATAGGTTTATGTTTTGTTTTAGATGTTATATGTCATTTTAACCCCATAGTTAACAAATTTTAACCTTAACCAGGGTAATGCCCTTTTCACTATTATAGGGTTATAATTTTCCCAATAATTTATTAGTTATATCATAAAGAGTAAAGGTAATAAATTTTATATATTTCTCAACTTACATGTCCTATTTCACTTTTTTAGGATTTTTAAATAATTTAATAAAATATTATTTATTATAAAATATCATTAATGTCACTTTTGACACAATTCATTTAATTTGACATTAAAGACACCAATCCAAATACGGAATTTTAATAAAATCCTTTAAAACATCCATAATATGTCATATCTATTAATAAAATTTATGTGTCTCAATATTTCTTCAAAATTTCACTACTTGTAATATATTTAATATGAATAATTTTATTTTTCTTTTAATTGAATAAATACTATGCCAACGTTACATAATAATTTAATGTAATTATTCTATCAATAAAATCTAAAAACAAATTACCATGGTAAAAAAATTCATAATTTATATAAATATTTATAATTTACCATATTCTCTTCTTATCCTTAAGTAAAAAAATATATATTTTAAAGTCAAGAGAGAGACATTTTAGAATTTTCTTTTCAAAAAGTAATCTTAATGTCATTATCTAGGGAAAATGGTTCTAAAATAAAATATATTATAATTTGGGGTTTATAAGTTCTAATATATCATACCAATGTAAAATAATTCATTATTAAGGTTGAATTGGGGACATTATGTTAGTTTTTATCGATTTTTACCCATTTTACCCCTACTGAGTTGAAAAATATTTACCATGGTTATAATTCATAATGACCAAAAATAAAAGAGACATATTTAAAAAATATGAAATCATTAATTCCAAATATAATAACCATTTTTCGGAAATAAATATATTGAGGGTTTCGATTTCAATTTTTATATAAAGGCATAAAATAGATTGAAAAACAGTTTTCAGAAAAATGTGTTTTTCAGCATAAAATATATTTTTTGAACAAATATTGAATATATATGATTAAAACGGAATTATTTATATTATTATAAATAAAATATATCACATGAGTATTTAATTCCAAATCCAAAATATAATTGATGTTTGAAATTAATTACAGAAATGAATCTATTTGAAAAAACATTATTTGTCAATATTCACTGATAAATCAATTCTTTAAAAAAATCAAAAAATTTCAAATTAGGTTAATTTTAATATTCTATTTTGAAAAATCATATAAATTAAATAAAATTAAATTTCAAATATTTTCATAAATTATATATAATTTACACAAATAAAATGAAATAAAAATATTTTTTGGAAAAAATCATTTTACGCATAGAATGATTTCAATTAAAAAACTCGGTGCTTATTTGTTATGCGTTAATAAATAATTTATTTTTGATTATAAAAATTATAAATTAGTTTTATTTTTTTATTCATATTCATACCCTCGAATTCAATTTCTTTCTTATAATAATGTTTTTATAATATATCATGATTTTCTTAATGCTTGGTGTTATGTTTTATGCACATTATTGAGATTAATATTCTTTTAATTATACGTTTTGGGGTGTTACATCCCCCCATATAGATTCTTCCCCTGGAATTTTGTATCTATATTTAATAGATCAATATTAGGAATTAACTTTTTCAGAAATCCACATCATATAAAGGGATAATAAAATTTTTCTTATTAAGGGGTAATGGGAAACATTAAGGTTACCGGGAATAATACATAATTGGATTACTAAATATCGAAAAACTTATTACAGAATTAAAATGTAGAATTTTATGAGAAAACTAATAGTAAGGGACTAATAGATAAAATGGTTATTAAAAATTTAATGACTATAAAATGATAAATCTTTGATGGGTCAAGAACCCATCAATCCATATGAAATGAATCTAAAAGTATATAATTTCATTTCAAGATCATTTATTAATGTTAAGGATGCCTTTTACTATCAAGATCGAGAACTTGAGAAAACATAATTACTCAATTTATTTCAATATCCAAGAAATAGTTTAATCCTTTTTTTGTGAACCAATCAATTTCAACATCATCTCTTACTCAAAGAAATAAATATTAATGATAATGATTTCATGCCTGAAGCACTGGAATTAATGTTTAATGGATCATAAGATCCATATTATAATGACAAGTCATTCCCCCTATCTCAAGATATTTAATAACACCAAAATGATTATCGAAAATAATTAAATATGATAAATAATACCTTAACCACAGACATTAACACCTAAAGTTCAACACAAACCATTATAAGAGTAGTTAACCTTAAAACCCTTCTAAAATATTAATGAAAAATTTCAATATCAAAAAATTTAGAATAAAGGTCACTAAATTTCCAAAATCTACTTAACATTAATCCCCCAAACAACCTAATATAGCACTAAATGTCATGTAAAAAAATATTTTAATACCTTGATCAAATATTCTATTGAAAAATAGTGATAACATGAATTTCTATGATGTGTTAATGAAAACATACATTATTCCCAAAATTAAATCTATCCCCATTCCATAAATAAAATCACATATTATCTAATATATTCCATAACTGCAAAAATGTTATAAACTCCATCAATGATTACATAACCACTTTTTCATGAAACCAGTAATCAGTTATAATTTCATCTATACTATCCTACTTAATTTATCAATAGTCTATTTATCTCAACTAAACATTATTATTTCAACATTAGGAACATATTAATTGTTATCATTCATCCGTTCATGTTTTTTACATAAAATATCACCTTACCATTAAATCATTTTCTTGATCATTAGTATTGTGCAACATATTCTTTGAAATCCAAAAATAAAAAAACTGTAGAACAATCTGTAAATGTTTCATGATTCTTATAATGATAATAAAATTGATAAAATTAATTTTATTTTATAATTCTCAAACTCAAATACATAAAAAATTAAATAATTCCACTTCTTTATCAAACTACTAACTAGAGATCATCATCTTATTTTTTTTATACGTACTTCTTTTCGTTTGTAATTTGTAGTCTCTTCATTTTCAATAGTAAAAACATTACTTGTACATCCTTATTGATCATCTTTTAGAGGTTTCCAATTATGACATTGATTTTAATAACTCATATGATTTTCATGTTTCACACATTCAACTGTTGATAAGACCTTAAGTAATCCATGATTCTTTTCCAATATGTTAACCAAATATTTCATTTTTTACATAATAATTACAAGATATATGTATTTCTTTTACACAACCAAAACATCTTCTTATTCATTTTATTCATTTACCTTGGTTCTTATACCAATATAATATACATGTAAGAAACTAAATATTCTTACCTTATCTCTAAAATCTATATTTTCCTCTTATATGGTGTGTAAAGACACTATATCATGTATTTATTATTAGTCATAAAATCAGATATCTGATTAGTAATAGTTAAAATGTTTCATCTTCCTACTCCCACTTCATTTGGTTGCTCTTAAGGATACTCATTCCATTATCTGTCACATTCAACATTAACATAAATCCTCATGGTTCCATCTATTAACTAAAAACAAAAACCATATTGTGAGAAATAATAATCATAATGGAAAAATATATAATCATGACACTACTAAGAAATTAGTTATTTATGATATGTAATTTTTGATGGGATCCCTTCGCCAATTATCAATTGCGATGGGGTCCCATTAAAAAAACCTTGTGGTAAAAATAGCATCTTAAATGATATTTTGTGTGATTTTATATCACAAAAATGAATTTTTTGAGATTATACCTTCCACTATCACCAAAATAGTTTCATCAAGTATATTCTTTAATTTATTTTTATTAGAATTAGATTTATATCACAAATACTTTTTCTGACAGAATTAATTTTCCACCTAAAAAGGTAATTATGATAGAAAACTTAATCCATCGAAAATAACAATAGAATTAAATAAATTTTTAAAAAACAATTAAAATTTAAAAATTATAAAAAATGAATATATTAAAAAAAATAATGTTTTAATCAAATTTCAAAAAAATCAAGAAAATTTTAAAAATCAAATGTGTAAAACTATATACTTTTGGATAAATAACTACATTACACATAATATTTCCATTAAAATTTTATCATTTCATTTTTTAAATAAAATAAATCATTCATTGTGGAGGTAATGGGTCATCCAGAGCAGGTGGTAGAGAAAACTCTATCCTGATACCATGTTCCAATTGTCGCATGTACTCTATCATCTTCTCCTATTGCTTATCCTACCATGAATGTAGTTTCCCATCCTAATATTTTTGGTATTAATTAAACTTATCCTAATCCATATGAAAGGTCTATATAACCACATTTTGAGCTTATAGATTCTCTTCATGAACTATAGATGATGATTAATACTCTCCATGATATCCCCTTGAGCTAGATGATGACCACACACCAAAATGATAATTACTTCTAGTCATAAATCCATAATTTATAGTAACCAATTGGTATTACGCAGTAGAATAACAAGTAACATGAATCCATGTTGTGTCATTAAATCATATAACACTAATATCCAGAGCCTTATCTTAGTCCTAGATCTCATTAGGTATTTGAAAATTCGAAACAACATGTGACTCCTTCAAAATAAACATGGAAATAAAATATTAAATTAATTATTTACATTTAATCTTAAAACTCAAAATAATTATACGTAACACAATATGATGATGTCAATGACCAATAATATCTATAGTGACAGGATCAGTGACCATCCTCTTATAAACACCAAACTCCATAACATCAAAATGGTCAAATTCTTATATGAACCTAAAAGAAACATATTTCATTTAATATATATAAATATTATGAAATTAAAGAACATTCTATATTCCATCTATAAGTACTAAATTTACTTTATCTATCTCTATGTGTAACCTCCTACCTCCCTCGGTTCTCCTGATTTGATAATTATATCCTCTGAAAACTATTTCCCAACAACTAAGACCACAATCCATCCCAAACATTAAATTATATGTAATTAGGTTGATTTTTTATGTAAGATAGATAAAAGAATTTGTATCTTAATTTTTTTATGAATATATTCCTCTGATTGTGCAAACATTGTTAACAACTTTCATGCATACATATCTTCTAGGCCTCCTAGATAGTGGCTCTCATCTATCTTTAATGAGATACCATAAAACCTATAATAATAATAATAAAATAATGTAAATAATTAAATAAATTATAAAATAATTATTTTTTATTTATATTCCATCCAATGATAAAACATTCAATATATAACATTAGTTGATACTTATCCCATATCACCCACGGTCCATAAAAATAATTTTACGAAATAACACTCCCCAATTTAATAACTATTTGAAAAAAATGTGGGAAAAAGGAAAACAAAACGCATAAATTATTACATATATAATTAATGAAACTTAATGATAGTTAATTAAAATTAACTAAAATACAAAACAATATATACCTATGCTTCCATGGATCGAAATCACGACATGGACATCGCTCTAGAATAGGGTCGAGAATCAACATTCACACAAGACCATGACACCTTAGAGTCGACGATGAATTGCTAGCAACCTAAGGGTCAGATAATGAATCATCAATATCATCATCACAAAATAAAACCTCTTCAAGGCTAGGAACATTTAATATAAATCACCACTAACAATCTGAAACTAGAAAATAATATTGTTATAAAATAATTGAAAATAAGTATATTTATTAATTAGGAATATGACCAGAATATAATTGAATTATTGATCATTTTAAACGTCATATTTTTATTTGAAGATGTCAATATCGTAATATTTCACTTAAATATCCTCAATTTAAATAGGAGAATTAACTTCATCATCTAATAATATTTCAAATTAATTTGTTATATAAAAAACATCATCATTACCATCGGCCGATGATAATGGGATGTTGTCAACAATATTAGTTCCTCTTCATGTAAATGATGTATATGGAGTTGTTTCTTATAAAATTTCAATTACTTGTACTTCATCAGAAAAACATTCACTTTTCATAATCTAATTTCTATGAGGTTTAATTTCTATGATGTCTGACCAGTCAATTAACTCTCTTAAAGAAGCATAATAATTTGAATAATAAATTTGATCTGTATGATGAGCCAATATAAATGGTTTGTTTACTACAAGAAGTATTTTATATTTAATATCATTTATTACCTACCATAGAGGAACTTGAAAGCCTCTATGAATATCAAAACAATGGTATTTAAATATTGTTACATAATTCTCTCCCTAATAACACCACTCAATTATTTGACCTAACATTTCATAAAAGTCAAATGCACTTTCTCTAGGATGAATTCCTATCAAGATAACACAAATATTCATTTTTTATTATTCACTATATGCATATGTAGGAAATAAATTACCATTTATCACATATGTATTATAATATAAAACCATTTTGGATAGTGGGTTACTCAATATAGACAATCAATTATCAAATTTATCGACATGTTGTGATACTTGAAAAATTGAAAAAATAAAAATATAAGTAATAATAAATTTATTTCATATTTTGAACTATAAAAATTTAATTTTGTTTTCTTTGAAACCAGTATAAAAAATAAAACTATCGAAATTCATCCTAAACAGTTGGTGTAATTTTTGAGAGATTATTCTTTAAATTATCATCATATAATCTAAATATAAATATATATCAATTTATTATAAAAAAATATATAAAGAATGGGTACAATTAAAACTCACTATATAAATCGTGTCATTTTATCATAATTGATAAGAACATATGTATGATCCTTGTGATGTTCATATTCTGAAATCCATCATTCTTGAACTCCACCAAAATAATGTTTTGGATAATTAAAAAATAATAATTTATTTTTCATTTCATCATCAACATTTATCTTAATATAGAAAATTCAGTTTTATTTTGAAGGATATTCGGGTTAGAAAAAAATCAGAGAAGAAAAACCAGACTTCCTCTTCCAAACAAGATTCTACAATTAAGACTTAAATTAGTGGTTTTTTATATATATTCTTTCAAATAGTTTCATGAATATATTATATGGGTAAATACATCAGAAATATATAGTTACTTCAGATATTTTTTTCATGGGGAAAATTTAATATCAAATGTTCCATTGAATAAAAGAAATAATGTGGATTTTTTTCCATTTTATATAAAATTAAACAACATCTTCTTGAACTCTTCTAAGTTCATCATAGTCAAATATCAGAAAAAAATGTCTCAAAAAAATATAATATTTTTTTAATTCATCCTCAAATTAAATAATTAAGAAAATTTATAAATCTAATCGATGGAAGTATTTTCATTATAACATGAAAATATTGAATTTTTAAACATGTAATATGACCATTTTTGGAACATTTATCAAAATTGGAAACAAAAACATCTGGTAAACTCTAAAACATAATCCTCTAATAGAATAAATAAAAATTCTTTTGAAATGATATAATCTTTTATTGGATTCATGTACTTCTATGATATGTAATTCTCAATCATATAAAGATCTCATCATCTAAAAATTTGAGAAAGATATAAACATGATTTTACATTTTATTTAGTCTTATCAAGTGTTTTCAAAAATTATAAAATATACTTTCAGAATAGTTCTTCTCAATATAAAATACATCCAACATTTGACGAAGTGAAAAATCATAGTAATATGAAATATTTCAAAAAATAGACTTATTGGTAAAATTGTGATATTTTACCAAGCCATCAATTTATTGTAGGTTTATAGTTATCCCAAAGATAATGGGAGTCGATGAAGAGAACATATATTTTAAATAAATACCTAAGATCATTTTTAGATTTTCATCTCATTAAACATTAACTTTTTAGAGATTATTTCTATACCTTCAGAAAGGATGGTTAGTATGATGTAATAGGTGGTGACAGTCGAAAACAATTTTTTCTTCCATTAACAAGATTAAATTATTTGATGTCACTCATACACTACAGACATGATTTACTCCAACAAGATAAAAATTTATTACACAAGTCACTAATTTTCAACATTAATTCAGATTTCATCAGAAAGTTATATTTCTCAATAACATCACATGTACTATCACCATTACTCTAAAATAAATTAACACATCAATCGATTGATTTAAATAAACATATATATTATTTTTTGGATATCCTAAATTTCATATATTTAAAAATATATGTGGCTCATTAAATAAATTCAATGGGCATAAGTTAAATGGAGTTATAAAGAAATTCCAATAAAAATATTATCTACTAAAATAAACAAATGGATAGAAAACATCTATATAAATACAAAATCGAACATTACGAGCTTCTAAAGAAGAAACTAGATGCACTTGGTCAAAATATTTCCATGAATCACCATAATAAAGATTATTTACACATTAATAAATTTAAATATTGGATTTTTGTCATGCTATCAATGAATCTATAGTGTGTGATATATATAAATGTAGAAATATAAATGTAAGTATGATATAACTCAACTGTTTAATGGGAACATTTCCAAAATTCCCTTTTTGTCCCTCTTTGTTTATATATTTTCCATATGTAGTTGAATTAATTATTCACCAATTTTCACCTAAATTTAGGATGTAGTCATTTGAACATGCATTAATCATCTAATTACTGGGACTAAATTTAAGGACTATCCTCTTGATCTCATTGAAAATTGTACGAAAAACATTTTATACTAGTAATAGTGATTTAACTTAATAGAATACCTGATGAAAGTAGTTATGTGAAATTATATTATCTAATTTAATAGCTATAATATTTTTAGACCTTCAAATTTTATTATCTTGGAATGATAATATAATGGAACATTAGCAGATGTCAGCAACTCATAAAACTAATATGGTTCCAACTCTGGAGTGTAATCATCAGTATGAGTTTCTTTATATTGAAAAGACGGATCGACAACCTTATGTACTAAATTTTTACATCCTGAGGGATATGAAACAAAATTATTAGTATCATATCTCGATATACGTTCACTATGTTCATATAAAAAACATAGTCATTTAAAAACCAAAACAAAATTGATGACCCCCAACTCTATCAAAAATTTTAAATTTCCTCAGATCACATTTCGGATATGGATACAACATTTTATCTTAAACAAATTCCAATTTGGATGATGTAAATGATAAAATACCTTCAACAACTTCAATATATATAGCATTTATACAAGAACCATTTGGATTCCTGTGATAATTTATCAAATAATAATCTTGTAATAAAAACTGTTGTCTAAATTCTTGTTCAATATTTTTAAAAAATATAAAATAAAAATATTTGTTACGATTATTCAGATAGGAGAATGATATGATCCAAAAAAATTATAAAATCAAAAAATTACAATTTATTTTTAAATATTAAAAAATATCAATAATTAGTGATATATAATACTAAATATTC
Organism: Viscum album; assembly: GCA_963277665.1. NCBI lineage: Eukaryota > Viridiplantae > Streptophyta > Magnoliopsida > Santalales > Viscaceae > Viscum > Viscum album. The sequence goes on from OY728162.1 coordinate 1,527,165,502, forward strand.
AAAATTATTACTCCTAAATTCATGCAATTTTTACTTATTACAGCTAATGAAAGCTAATTATTACTAATTACTACAATTTTACTCTAATTTTTAATTATTACAACTAATTATTGCTAATTATAACTAATCACAAGTAATTTTTTCTAATTATCAATCATTAACACTAATCAGTGCTACTTTTAAAAAAATCTTGTTTATTACTACAAATTTTTCTAGTTAACACAAATTATAGATTGTTTTTAGAATTTACTACCGATTACCACTAATTTTATCTAATTACTGAAAAGTTTATCTAATTGCCTCTTATTTTTACTAATTACCACCAATTTATACTAATCACCATTAATTAATTGTAATTATTACTCCTTAATGATAATTTTAACTATTTTTTAATATGTATTAATAATTATTGTTAATTTATGATTTTTTACTAATTATAGCTAATTATAGTTAATCACGGCTAATTTTTCTAATTACTGCTAATACTTTCTTATTACTAAAAATTGTTTCTAATTACATCTAATGTTTACTAATTATTGATAATTTTAAATAAATATCACTAATTACTACTAAAGTTTTACTAATTACACCCGACTATGGAAAATATTTACTTATTATAGCTATTTTTTACCACTTTTTGCAAATTTCCACTAATATTTACTAATAACCACTAATTATAGAAAAATGTTACTAATAACAACTAAATATACGAAATGTTTTCTAATTATTGATAATTTTTACTAATTACTTCTGATTAATGCTAATTATTTCCAATTAATGCTAATTTTTACTAATTTCGGAAAATTTTTACAAATTATCACAAATTATCACTAATTACCCCTAATTATTACTAATTACTTCAAATTTTTAATTTTTACTTCTAAATTTTACTAATTACTTCTGATTTTTACTAATTTTTTTATTAATTACGAATAATGTTTTTCTTCTCAACACTAATTATTCCTAATTACCACTAATTTGTTCTAATTGGCATTAATTGTTTTCTAATTAGATTTACTTTTCTCAATTTACCACTAATTTTTTGTAATTGTATTTATTATTTTCTAATCAAAACTATTTTTTATAAATATCTCTAACTATTACTATTAACCACTAATGATTTTAGATATTCTTTTCTAATTATATCTATTTGATCTAATTACCACTATTTATGATTAATTGCCGCTACTTATTTCTAATTAGTGATTGTTATTGTAATTTTTTACTAATTATAAATAATTACTTCTTAATTATACACAATTATTTATGAAATATATTAATCATTATTAATTATTTATCAACTATTGATCATTAATTTCAATTGAATCTAATTATAATTAAATACAACAAGTTAACAACATGTTTTACCAATTACTGCATCTTTTTACTAATTCCACTTATTGTTTCCTCGTTATTACTAATAATATATAATTATCAATAAATTTTAATAATAACTACTAATTATCACTAATAGTTTCTAATTAACACTAATTTTTACTAATTACCACAGAGTTTTAGTACATACCATTAATTTATACAATTTTTTACAAATTACCATTAATTATCGCTAATTGTTTTTCTAATTATCATCATTTTTTCTTAATAGTGGTAAACTCTTATAATCTCTTCAAATTATTACTAATTACAATTAATATTTTGTAATTACAACAAATTTTTCATAATTATGATGAATTTTTTTCTAGTTACAACTGATTTTTTCTAATTACCTCTAATTATTACTAATTATTGCAATTTTTTTTTTGAAATAATAGCTATTTTGTTTAAATTATCACTTTTTATTATTAAGTATCACTAATTATTACTAATTATCACTATCTATTGTAAATATTTACTATTTATCAATATTTATTTATTAATTATAAATAAATATTTATTATTATCTCTAATTATTTCTAAATTATTGTAATTATTATTAATTATTTTTCAATTATGTATAATAAATATCAATTACAAATAACTGAAATTAATTATTTCAAATAATAATTATTTATTGTGAATTATTTATAATGTAAAATAAAACAAAAAATTGACAATTAAATATATTAAAATAAGAACCTCTAAAATGATTCTTTATTGGAATTAAAATAGTGTTGCGTTGTGGATGGAATCAAATCTTTGAAAAAATAAATAGTTGGAGATCAATGTGAGGAGTGGAAATGGTGTAGTAAAATTCTTTCAACTCCTATATATATATGTTAGATTAGTTGGAATGCATTATTTTTGATGGAAAATCCATCACAAATTCTACAACTTACGATGGGTTCCCAAATAAAGTGTACCCACCATAAATAGCTATAACGATCATATAAAAATATTTGTGATGAGACCCATCGCAAATACATATTTCTGATATATTATTCATGACATTGCCTATCATTAATAATAAATATTTATGACACATGGTATTCCCAATAACCATAACATTAATGAATATATCCAGGATATAAATAATTATTTGTGAAGGGATATCACTTCCATTAGAAATTACGGTTCTCACTATATGGAGAACGTTCATGTGAAAGGTATTTGTGACAAAAGTGATTTCTCATCACAAGTAATAAGTGAAAAAAATATTTACGACAGGAAATCCTTTCCTGTCACAAATAAATACATATCCTAAATTATTTGTGAATGGACCTTAACTCATCACAAATATCCATTTCTCTCATAGTGTAAAAAGTCATTTATAGGATGTCTAAATTAATAAACTTTATTCTAAATCAAGGAAACCATAGGTTTAAACTAGGCTATTAAAGGTCATTATCTACTCAAACCTATCAAAATGGTTTGTAAATAAAATGTGAGTTATCCAAGAATATACCCCAAGAGTTTTAAACAAGGTTTGTGGTAAATGGACACTCACCATACACCATAACAATGATCGAAATATAATCAACCAAGTGTTATCATGGTTCTTACCCCTAGATGAATCTATTCCAAAACCAAATCCACTTATAGTATCAAGATAGTGATGTTTTTCATAGGTAATCTACACTTATTACTTTACCATAACTTAGGATATTTTCAACAAATAGGATTATCCTAAAGGTTCTCACTAATTATTTATCATCCTACTTTCAAAAGATAACTAGACCTTTCTGTAAGATTATGAACCATGATAGAGAAATGAAGTATTTGTGTATGGAATCATGGATACATAAATAACTTGTTCATAATATATCTACATCATCTCCCAGTAAGTTCTTCTCAAATACCACCATTTTTATATTTATCATTCTTAAAAACATTCTTCATTACTTTGGGAAAGGAAACATAATAAAGGGTGAGATCTAATGCTCAATATGTATAAATAAGCGAGATATCAATGTTTACTTAAACAAAACATCAGTATAAGGGTATGATAGAATGAGCATAGAATTTAAAAACCATACCATGTATATCATATATCGTAATCTTGAGTTATGAAATAAAGATTTTAAGTTCATAAGACATGAATCATGAAGGAATTAAATAACCTGATCCATGAAAGAATGATATTTTCCTAATTCATAAGTTTGTGGAATACAGTTAACCATAGAGAATAATTTTCATAATATCTAAGGATCACTGCAAAGACTCTCATAGTAGATTGGGTTCACTCTCCAAACCACCAAATCCTTAGTAAAATTTCAGTCCCAATACTATCATAGTGGAAGGATTTCCATATTTAACTGGGTTCACATCCCATTATATCCCTTATAATCTCATGGGACATACATCATTACCCAATTCAATGGAGGGCTACATAAATTTTCACCCACACATCCCATAATAAAAATCATACATATATATAACATAAAATCACAAATCATTAATTATATCATAACTGATGTGATGGAAATGAGTTTTAAAAACATTTCAACATATAATCATATCATAATCCATCAATAAGAAAAGTATTTCAAAAATGTTTCATCATTTTATAATTAACACGTGAGAAAGAAACTGGATTCATAGAATCATTATTAAACCATGATCATCATAAGACATGAAAATAATGAATGTGGATGGTATCATTAGATCATATCTTCAGAAAAGTATAAGTAACATCAATGATGTTGTATTAGATGAATTTTTTTAATTGATTATTAGAACATTTTTTATGCAAAATATTGTTTTTACTTTGAAATAACATGTTTAAAATTTAAAAATTTACCACATGTTAAGGCACCTATTTTCTTTGAAAGGAACCATGGAAACTTTTAAAGGAAGCTTCAAAGCATTAAACAATCACAGTGGCAGTAAATTATATTCATTTCATTATTGACACTATGTTCCATCACACTGATGAAAAAGTGACAAATGGAAATGCCTTAGAAAAAGGAGGAGAAAATATATGGAGATTTTGGAGATTTTTAAAGGCTCAAAATTGAGTTCACCCAAGGTATCCTGAATCACTAGTGGCATGAAAGTACCTTTTATCCCTAAACATACGTGAAGCCTCATCACTTGCGCACCAAGTCACTATCCCTAAAGGTACAATATTTGCCTATAAATAGACCCTTAGGGACTTCATTTGTACATAATAATTTCCCTGGAGATCGATTGTTTCTCTATTCTCCCCAGTGCTTCTCCCAAGACCTCTAAAACCTCCATGGTGGTTTCATAACTCCTAAAGCAAGGGAATTAAAGGGGGATAGTGAGACTTATGTTCTATAAGCATTAAAAATTAACTACACTTGTGTGACTCATTCACCCAACCCATTAATTTGAGAACACTTGAGTGAGCGCCCTTCCAAGAGTAGGAAGTTATGCGCCCCACTTTAGGGATTACCTATGAGGACTTTTGAAGGATTGATCTTGGTCTATCACAAGTCTAGTAATCCATGTTTTCATCACTTAATGTTACATCGATTCACATAATCCTACTTGTGCACCACATTCCAATGTGCCGCATACATCGAACATATGTGTGTCTCCCATTTGGATTTGGATATCTATAGTTAGGGGTTTCCCACACTTTTCCTAATATAGGGTAAGGTTCCTCAGGGTGTCCTTAGATTTGGATATATATGGTCACATAGACCCTTACACTGGGGATAGTGTAGAGTATTTACCAATATTAGATTATGAGGATAGGAATATGTCATCCCCTTCTCGTCTCTGAGACCTGTAGCCTCCGGTCCCTGGTAAGGAATGTATAACTCACACCTTATTTTCCTTTTGACAACATAAAAGTCTCCCTCCCCACCATGGGACACATTTTAGGTCATCCATCCTAGTGTAATCCCATATCCTTTTACATGGGAGGTTGTAGTCTCACTCCTCTCTAAGTCCTTTACCTTCACTCCTTCCTTATATTTGACCTTCATCTAATGTAAAGTGAAGAGATGGAAGTGTTGCAGCCATGGCCTCTTCCACAGTCACCCCAACCTCTTCCACCATAGGCCCATCCTCTTCCATAAATAGAGGAGAAGGTATCTCTGGTTTGTTGAATATTTCATATCCTCTTGATTCTCACACTAAGCATGACTCACTTGGTCTTAGATATTTGTCATGATCACAACATTCCCAGAATCCTCCTAAAATAATGAACTATAAGATCTCTGATTCCAATAATAACTGGGATATATAGGAAGAGTTCTCAAGTCCTGAGCTCCACATCATCTCATCCATGAAATTAGAAATCATTCCCCTCTAAAATGGGACACCTACTAGGTGTAATCCCTAAACTGAATGAACTATGAGGACTCTGATTCCCACCATAAATGGGATATGTAGAAATCCTTCTCATGGTCTGAGCTCCACATAATCTCTTCCACGAAATGAGAAACTGTGTCACCTCAAGTGGGACTCCTCCTAGGTGTATGACCCAAACTGAATGAACTATGAGAACTCTGATTTCCACCATAACTGGGATACACAAGAATCTTTCACCTAGGGATCGAGCTCATTGAACATCCTCCATAGGAGTCTAACTATAATTCCCTTGATCCAGGTATCCTCCTTAAGAGTAAGCCCCAGATTAATACCTCCTAAAACCTCCATTAGTTAATACATATCTTATGGAACCTATTATAATGGTATCCTATTTAGGAATAGTCCCTAACCTATTTATATCACAGGCTCATACACCCCTACGAGACATACCGAACTATGTGGGTTGTGATTTCCGTCCTAGGGGGATACATAATAAGCCTCCCTGAGGATCAAACTCAACAATCGAAACCAATCCTATTCTCTCTGGGCCACATTCCCAGGGGGTCTAAGTAAAATTGGAATCTCATATCCCTTCTATTTTCTTTGATCTATTTCAACATAAGTCCCACACGAAACTTTGACTAGGAACCTTTAGGCTAGATTTCATTACCACATGAAATTAAACTGTATGCTTGGGTCCTTATCACATGACCCTAAAAGGAATTATGTGTCCCTTTATGTGAAAAAAACAATGTGGGATATTATTTCTTTCATAAGGGTACATAGGTAGCCTAACTATGGGTGTGATCCCAACATCAAAACAATATCCACCTCCCTAGATGACAATAAACTCGAGAGTAACTTTTGTCTACCAGGATAACCAAACATTCTATAGTGCCCCACTGAGTGGATTAAAACCCAAAATTGTCGTAATACTGACCAAATATTCTCTAAGTAGTATATAAGAGGATACTATTGATTGATAACCTGAAATACATACAGATATCTCCTTTGATGAAGAACCTCAAATACGTATAGATGATTCTAAATTCCACAAAAGCTAATAATTTATTTCAAATTTCAAGGGAAACCTACATTACACATTGAAAATTAATAAGGATTCATGAACATATCTTAAATCTATAAGAGTGTTCCATTGTAGGAAATAATTCCCCCCAATGGATGTGATGAGCCCGACCTCCCATCCTCTCGACCAATGCGAGTTCTTAAGAGTCAAGGGTCAAAGTACCTAATGAACACCTATATTTGGAAATAAGTTCCATCTGGATGGAGAACCACTGGGTGGTTATAGAACCATAAAAAAATCTTTTGGAAACCGTTCAGAAATAATGATTCTAAACAAGGAAACACATTTCATAGAAAATAAAAAATAGGGAAACCCAATGTTAATCCTTAACCAAGATGACAATGTCACCCATCTGTTAGGACCTTATCAATTGATAAAAGAGGTCTAGAAAACGAAATCAATTACACATGTGTTCATGCAAAATATTCTTCTTTACTGCAGTTCATTTTTGTGTTTTTCATATACACATGCACTATTTTCCAAGAACTCCAAAAAATACAAATGGATTTCTTCAATTTTAAACCTATGAACACCCCAAATAATGCTTATGTTGGATCCTCATCCTCTCAAAGGATGAAATCACTAACTCATCCTCTTCTACGTTGTGTCTCTAACACACTCGTTTGATAATACTATCAGTACCGTAAAATTCCATTTATAAAAGCTATCCGATAGGACCTACAAATCAAGAACAATCCCCAATCACCTGTTTAGAAAAGACCAGTGGTCTAGAAATAGACAGTGACAACCACCATCTTCAATCGTTTCATGAGATTATCCCCAAAATGAAATCACCAATAACCCCTATATTATTGGGAGGTCATCCAAGAGGCTACCTATGGCCTCGACTCGAGTACTCAGGGGTCCATCCTAAGCTCTGCTTCCAACAATCACTACTACCAGCACCGTGCGACAGTAAACCATCAACATGATGAGGGTGTTATCTCTGGCTCTTTGTCCTAGGTCCCTCAGGCCTAATCACACAAGAATAACCATAAAGGAAAACATTTGGCTAAAATGGTTCAAGTTACTACCTTTTCTCCCTCTGAAGAAGTCCACCAACCTAATTTTGTGGAAAATAGCAATTGGGAAAATAACTTCGTCCTCCATAATTCCGCCAATTAGAAGAATATTCTGGAATTACCCAACAAATCCTTCCATCCAAAACTAGTGGACTTTCATGAGAAGGCACATGCACCTTCTTATAATATTTTAGCCAGATAATAGACTCATTTGATGACATTCAAAGAATCCCACCAACCAAATGCGGCAACAACTTGTGAGAAAGAACATACACCTATCAGTAATCACCAAGCTAGCCGAAAGACTAATATATAATCACTTAAATAATTCCACCAACCATGATTGGATGAAAATATCCAGTAGTGATATACACCTTCCATAATCCATCAAGCCTACCAAGAGTCTCATTTGGAAGCACCCAGAGAAGACAATCAGAAAGCTCTGACAACAAACCTATGGAAAACACAACCCTTTTCCCCACACACGAGTATTTTCAGAATCAATTGAGTGGAAAGAGAGGATATTAGAAGGTACATACACCTAATTTGGATATTGAATGGATGTATATTACCCTTTGGACTGCTGAAGTCACCAAGCACATTTTGGAAATGGTGAAAAGGTAGACACAATTTCCTACCCATATCCTGGAAGCTTTCTAAAATAGAATAATGGGAAATTCAGTAGTACTAGAGGTACATGCACAAAAGTATGTCCACATACCTTGGGTGACTCATCTGCATGCCATCCTAGTGTAGATACACACCTCTATTCTAGTCCTGGAGGGTTATGGGGAACACTCTCCCATATCATATGGACAACAAGATTCGGTACGTACACCCATTCCAATTGGACAAAATCCATATATTCTGAAAGCCACTCTAAATCAAGCAGATACACCTACCCATGATAACCTCTTTTCCAAAAAATTGGCCCCAACTTCTTGTAAGAAGGAATACAACAAAAGTCTTATAAAAAACAGTTTGAAAATTACAGTCTAATTTTTGATTTGGCTCAACCTAATGCTAGAGTTCTTGAAGCCCTCATACATTTATCTATTGTAGAACAAGATCCTACCTGCCCATTTCCAAATTATGGGAGCAGTCACAGTGACTCTGAAGGTCCATATCAGTAACATCCTCATGAAGGCATGCTTCCTTAAAATTCAGTCAATCTTGAGAACATATCTTTAGATGAGAGACTCATAAACCCTTTGTGTGGCCAGATGTCCAAGGATCAAGAGGACTTATCCCCTATTTCAATCCAACATGGTGGTAATACCCATCATATTAGCCATATTAGTTCAGGAGACACCCCATCACATAGTGTTTGTGGATTCTTCAACCTAATCCTTGGAGCTAACAAACTAATTCTGAAGGGTTGGGAAAGAAGAATGGGAACAACCCAAGCTTGCATGGCTGGGGAATTCTCACATTCATAATCCCCTCCTCATTGGAAGTCTGTTTTCTTTTGATTTGGGAAGAATCTTCAAAACTAATACACAACTAAATTATCATATAATTCCCTTTAGGTTAATATTCACTAGGAAATTCCTAGGGAATTCACAAATGGGAGAACCATGTCTTTTGGAGTGCAAAGAAGAACGATATCTCACTAAGATACTGAAAAAATTACATCAATGCATTATGCATCTGTAAATGTTATTAATGCCATCATGGAAGATCTTCTAGATATGAGACCAATTTAGGGGATGCATAGGATAAAGTTATTGTTCATAATGTGTTCCACATGGAAGAAAATGAAAGAGGTGTGCATACCCTAAATTAGAGGCTTACCCAAAATTTATGTATTCTAGAAAATAATCAACTTCCACCTCTTTGGGAGGAACCTAATTTTGGAAAAGTTCAGGGTCAAACCATGTCTCACATTCCCCCTAGAGAAGTTTAATTTCTTTCAGTTGAGGAAATATTTCCTCAGCATGAAGAGGAGATCAAGGAGTTACAAAGACCCAATGAAGAGTTACTTCAAAGTGGCATTACTATGAGACATGCTCCATAAGAAAATCCTAACCTTTCACTTTTAGTAAGAGAACCACAGTAAAGAGGGTTTTTTGAAACTACTAATGCATGTATTGAATTCCCCCCATTGGGTACACAACCAGAATAGGGTCAAGCACATCCTTATAGGCCTATCCCAATGGGTTATCCAACGAAAATACAAGTAGCGCAACCATCAGTGGTCTTTCAATTCATGGAACTAGTTCAGGCTCCATCTACTATACCTGTACAGGTCCTTGATCGTACATATATTCCTTGAATTCTTATCAACATCATTGAGTCAATGGTGACTCGATTTGAATCTATAGAAGAATGGTGTACACCCATACAACTAGAAAATAAGGTTTATCCGAAATTGGTGGATCTGACCTCTCCACCTCCAAACTTTTGGATTCCCACATTTCCAATCTTCAAGGACCCAAGAGATCCAGAGCATCACTTGACACATTTTTTATCCCGTTGTGATCCTATGATGGGGAACCCTAAGCAATAAGAGGAATTGAAACTCAGTTGTTTCATGCAATCTCTATATGGGACAGAATTAGTGTGTTATACTATCTTGGATTCTCGATTGATTACTAGATGGGGAGATATTCATTAAAAATTCTTTTTCCAGTTCAGTTCAATGATTTAGAAGACAACAATATTCTCTCTCACAAAATACAAGCAAATGGAGAATGAATTTTTTTTAGATTTTATTACTCTGTTGAAATGATTAACATAATCCTTGAATATACCACTCCATTAAGAAGATTTGATTCCCATTTTTTGAAAATATATGTGATGAGCTTCACACACCATTAATCCCTGTGAAATATAATGTAGGGTTTCGTGATTTTTCCACAATTTCTCAAAAAGTTTATAAATCATTAATAGAGACTAGAGATAAATCTCAGGAAATCACATCAGTTCCAAGAAGAAGAATAAAAAATAATAGTTTTCTACAGTCACACATTAGTGGGCCCTTGTACCCACTCCTATTTAAATAATTCATCATACCGTAAGGATCCACCACTTGAGAATTATAAACAATGACCACCTCATCAAGATGATCCTAAATATCAAAGGCGGGGACAGTGTGGGGTGTGAAAAAACAAGGTCTATTATTTTTGAAATGACCACATCCCCAAAAAATTCATCACATATTTGGAAAAAAGTTAGTTTAGTTTACAAGCCCAAATAAACCTGACAAATAAGGATATGAGGACCTACCAAACTATTTCCCCTTCCATAAAATATTTTGTCACCCCATCCAGGATTGTTTTTTAAGAACCTCTTACAAAAGATTGTAGACTATAGGAAAGTAAAGCTGAAAAATGTACCAACCTTGGTAGCATGTGTTACTGCTATTGATCTAGAGGAAGAAAGCAAGTTGGAGGATGTCAAAAAAAAAGAATTCTCAGAAATTTGATGATAGGATGATCAAGAAAAGAATCAACCGAACTCATGCCATTCTATAATCACAATTGAAAAAAAATCAAATGTATCTCCATCCACTTATGTTACACATAATCTGTATTTATCAAAAACCCACTCCTCTGAAGGCAATTCCTCAAAGAATAATCATAGAAAGATGAATAAGGAGTAAGCATAAGAAGATGATTTTTAAGTAAAAAGTTATCATTGACCATAGAGGATTTCAAGCCGATTGTCTCAAAACCACATGCATAACCCCACTAAACAACAAAATAAGAATCAACCCACCATGCTAAATCATCACCAGATAAAGAGTTGTTCTTCTACTCCACTAACATTATTCATTTAACTGATCCATATTGAAATTATGATTTTGATTATGAAACTAAGTTCCTGATACATGCTTGGTAAACTAGGGAAAGAGGACTTTAGGGTCAAGAATACAGGGGAATGTGTGGGTATAATAGAAAATAATACTTCAATTACACCCCTGGTAGAACTATTTATACAAAAGAAACTCATGGGAGATCCCTATAGAGGGCTCAACAAAAACAAGGGAATTCTCTCACACATGACAGGGTCTTCCCTGACATGATCATCATGGATGATCGAGTAAAGGATATACAAAAACATTCTCGATGAGTGGGAATACCTAGCTAGACTAATCCACTAAAGGAAGAAGTATTTCTAGCTTTTACCCTGAAAAATGGTCCATACCAACTAAGAGAATCAAATTTGTAGGATCCTACAAAATAACATCTTTATACTGGAAAACATAGTCCTTTAGATCAAAAGTACGATGTGTTGAAGCAACTAGGCCAAGTATCGACCAAGCTATCAGTCCTGGATGATCTAAATATATCAAAGGATCTCTAGGAAGCACTTATTTAATATTTTTAATGCCCCCAAGAGTTTGAAACTAAGGTTTCTTCCATAGAGGTTTAATGTATAGATAATAACCTAGAAGAATGTCATACAGTCATATCTTTCAAATACCAGGAAGAGGATGTTGTTGTACGTGGAAAAATTGTACCCTTATATCTATATGGGAATATCAATGATATTGACATCCAATGATCCTTCATTGATAATGGATCAATGTTAAACCTTATTACCATCTAGATACTTTTCCAATTGGGCCTCACTAAATCCAACTTTTCTCCCTACCCTTTGATGTTATAGGGTTATGACAAGAATGAGAAAGAACCTCTTGGCAAGGTTACACTGAAAACTTAGTTTTGAGATCTCATATCTGATTCAAAGTTCATTGTTTTCTGGAAGGACATAGATTTAAACATTCTATTGGGGAGGCCTTCGCTAAATCAACATCTAGATATTCCTTTATCGTACAACCAATGTGTCAATTATTGTTTCAATGGTCAAATTGGGACACATCTTGGTGATAATTCCCCATTCAGAACTTTTGAATTATAGTACAATGATATGGAGTTCTATCACATGAAAGTATAATAGTCCATGGAAAATGATGTTACTAGAATCAATTATCCGATTTTTATGGAAAATATCCCAACTTACCCATTAAAGAATCTCAGAGAAGAATACATGTTACCGATTAATAAAATGGAATATTTTGGTACAAATTAAAGCTATCATTCAATTGATTTCGTAATGTCATTTGTGGTAATTGATCCAGACAACACAAGAGAAATCATTGATTCACCAAATAGTGATGAAAGCCAAAATGGAGATGTCTTTATTCCATCTACCAATCTTCAGAAAGTCTCTACTTCATCATCCATGCAAGAATAAGTTATCAAACTTATGGGAAATGATAGTGATGTTGATTCCTACCCCATAACCTTCCCTTTAGAACTCCTAAAAGACCCTTCATCATCATCTAGTCAAGGTATGGTTTCCTCCTCTGTAGGATGTCCAAATACTAACTCCCACCCTAGATCTAAAAATCATGCTTCATCACCTACCCTTCAAGAAGAGGTAGAAGAAGAAACACTTGAAGAAGAGGTTGAAGAAAAAGATATCAGGGACGCTCCTCTAGCATTTGAGGAAGGAATCTCCACCACTGTGGACGAACTCAGAGAAATAAATTTGGGTATATAGGAATAACTTTTACCCACATTGATTTATGTAACCATGACTCAAGAAGAGAAAGAGGTGTATAATTTCTTTTTGAAGAAACACTATTATGTGTTTGTGTGGAATTACCAAGAGATTCCATGAATTGGCCCTGAGGTGGCAACCCATCATTTGGGTTTTCCAAAAGAGCATTGGGGATATTTGAATACAGCAAGAAGAACATACCTGGATCACTCCACCAAGATTGATGCTGAAGTCGACAAGATTATCAAATATGATTTCATCTGAGAGGTCAAATATCCAAAGTGGCTAGCATATATTTTCTTAGTGAAAGTGAAGAATGGGAAAATTAGTGTTTTCATTGATTTCATAGATATCATCTCGCACTGTCCCAAATATTACTTCCCATTTCCAATCACATATCTCTTGTTTTATGCAACAACTTTATATGAAGATCTATACTTCTTGGATGGATTCCCAGGATGCAATGAAATCTAGATGGCCCCATAAGTTTGGGAATCTACAAACTTTAGATCCCCTCAAGGTGTATTTTTATATCGGGTGATGCCCTTTGGCTTTACAAATGCTGGTGCAACATACCAACATGTAATATACCACATCTTCAAACCCTTCTTGGGGAAATTTATTGAATTCTATATTTATGATCTATTAGTCAAATATAGAAAACATTTTGATCACCTGACTGACTTGGATACCATATTCAGGATGTTTCAACAACATAATCTAATGATGAACCCCTTGAAATGTAATTTTGGGGTAACCTCAGGAAAATTTCTTGGTTTTATTGTATGTCATCATGGAATCAATGTTGATCTTGAGACGAATAAGGTTATTCTTGTCATGTCACATCATCAAATGTTGAAAGAGTTTGGAGGACCTCAAAGAAACTTGGACTATATTCGGTGCTTTATAGCTAATCTGGTAGGAAAGTGTTTTCCCTGTACAAAATTAATGAAGAAGAGGGTCACATATTAATAGACCAATGAATGCCAATAAGAATTTTATACCCTTGATAATTAACTCTTGATTCAATCAGTACAGATGCCACCCACTGATGGAAAACCACTTAATCATTATGTGACATATTTTGAGTGATCACTAGGTTCCTTCATTTCAAAAAAGAACTATGATGGGAATGGAATCCAACTTTACTATATCAGCCAAACCATTCTTAACATAGAGACTCAATATTTATATATTTAAGAGAGATACCTAGCATTAATCTTTGTAGTTCAGAAGTTGAGGCACTACCTATAGCACCACAATTTCCATTTTGTATCTGGAAATAACCTGCTCAAATTTATCCTTAGTCGTCCTATGTTGACAGGATTCTAGGAATGATGGGTTGTTATTTTGAAATAGTTTGATATAAATTTTGTCCCTAAGAATTTAGTGAAAGTCCATGCTTTGGAATACTTCCTCACTGAGATCCCATCTGTAAAAAAACATAATTTAAAATTTAACCACCTGGTGAAGAAATCTTCTCTATTCAGGACATCCCCCATACATGGTAAATTTATTTTCATTGTTCTTCCAGAAGTCCAATGAGGAAAATAATGGCATAATTTAAGCTCAAGAAAGTTGGGTTAAGAATTTTTCTTATCTCCAAAGAAAAGTAAGTTTTACCATAATCCTTTATGTTATCAGACGGTGGTACCAACAATGAAGATGAATATCAGGAACTCATTTTGGGCCATGAATTAGGACTCCACGTATCATTGGATCAAAAAGTGGTGAAGGGTGATTCATAATTGTTAATCAAATAGATCAATAGAGATTATTCCATTAGAAAAGAAGAACTAATCCCCCTATGTGATTATATCTGAGGGTTAATGGCAGAGTCTCCCTTTAAGCCCACATTGTCTTATGTCATGCGAATGAAAAACATCCAAGATGGTGCATTGGAAAATGCAACCATAGTCCTAGAAGATCTAAACTGGGAGGAGACAATCATCAACATTTCTCATTTTCATGTGGTTTCATATTTCTTCAAATCAAAACATAAAAAATAAATAAAATAAACCACACTTTTGATCCATATGGCCATACCACGGGATGAATGGTTCCCATCATGGAATATCTCCAAAATAGATCACTTCCACTAGATAGAGATAGAAAAGATAAACTTGGGTGATGATAAGTTAATTTCACTCTTTAAGATGGTTCAAATCACCCGAAGATCCTCTATAGATGAGGCTTCAACAGAATTATACATAGATGCATTGATGGGGGAAAAATGTTGTTATCATGAAAGAAGTACATTTGGGAGCCTATGGTGCCCACTATTTTGGGTACATACATTCTGATCAAATCATGTTGGGAAAAAAATCCCACAAGGTATCATTGAAGCATTTTTGAGGTGATTGTGTTTGTTGAAAAAGCGGGCCTCCGTGTTGTGTTTATTTACAAAGCAGACCATGATGTATAATTTGTTGACAAAGGGGTTTACATGGTAATTTTTCAGGTTCTATAGATGTTGTAGCCTATCCATGTTTGATTGAAGAAATAGGACAAAGGAATGGATGATCTAGAGGTGTTACCAAAAGAGAAGATACAAAGTGGCATTGTTTTCCAGTGTTTTCCAAATTTTTGGGCCTAAAAACCGGAAAATGGAGAGATGTGTATTTGGAAAAGGGAGTTGTGCAAGAAAGGAAAGTGGTGCGTGAAAAAGGAAAGTGGTGCGCAAAATATTTGCGTGGTGCATGAAATATTATCTTTGTGCACGAAATAGAGGATTTTTTTTGTGAAAAAGGTGTTTCAAGATCAGAAGCTCGAAAATTGGCAAAGGCATGAGGTGTGCCAAAAATTAGAGCATGGAACGAAATATGGTGTTGCGCAGAAGATGTGTTTTTTGCGCACAATGAGGATTACACGCGGAAGGAGGGTTTTTCACACAAGGGTCGATTTTTCTTATAAATTTTAAATGACCACCCACTCATCCGAAGAAGCTCAAGACTTAGAGAGTATCTGAGCTCTAGCGCACTAAATTGAAGTGCACATGAGAGTTTTGTGAAAACAAAAAGTTTCCACATAAAATAACTATTTATTCACAAAGAAGAGGTTGCGTGGAAAAGAAGACCATTGTGCGAAAAGTGGATTGCATGCCAAAGAAGAAAATTACGCCAAGGCAGTGTAGAGGGTGCGCTTAAAATAAGTGGTTACGCATAAAAGAAGTGTTGCATGAAAATTGTATTCCACGCAAGGAAAGGGAATTATGCGCAAGGTGCAGTAAGGGATGAACGTAAAAAATGGAGTTGCTCGGTACACCCGGTGCGAAGAGAGATTCATCTATGGGTGAAATTTGGGTGTCAATAGCGCATCTATCAACAATTAATGATGCAGAATTTATTAGAGATAATGAAGAGAACTATAGGTCTATAAAATGTGATTAGATCTTCTAAAGAAGTAGTGAGATCACTTCAGTTGAAAGTGTAGTGAGTTATCAAATTGTGAGTGGTTGAAAACCAGGAGGGATAGTGAGTCTGCTCCGAACATGTAATCCATAGTGTGCTTATAATGGAATTGGTACATCGGCACACCACCGATGTATGATCCTTGGATGTATCCCAGTGAGGGTGGACCATGTAAAAAAATATTGTGTCGTTTTCATGATTTTAGGTTAACTCATACTCTACAACGATAAGGATATAGAAGAGGGTTTTGTCTAATAACAAAACAAGATCATAAGGGGTAGTTGTTTTAATCTTTCACACCCTGATTCGCCCCCCCCCCCCCTCTTTGGGTATCTAGCATAGTGGACCAAAAAAATCTAAAGTCTTGGATACATATGTCCTGAAATGATGCATGATTACACAGATTTCACTAAGAAGTGTCATCCCTACATGGTTCATACTAACTTCATTAATTGACCCCCATTGTTTCTACACACAGCTAAATACTTTGGGACATTTTCTATATGGGGAATGGATGTAGTGGGACCTTATCCTCTAGATATGGCTAAACTATTCAAGTACATCCTTACTAATACCAATTTATTCTCTATATGGGTTGAAACAATACCTCTTAAAGAAGTTGGAGTCAAAATCATGGCTATCTTCTTCAAAGCTAACATCGTTACCAGATTTGGTATCCTTCATACCATATTGATGGAAAATGGCTCCAATTTTTCTTAGTCTGAGGTAGGTAAGTTATATCAGGAATACATTTTCAAATACAACCATTCAACGCACCATTATGTAGTGGAAAATGGTTAGATAAAGGCTTTCAACAAAACCATGTCCAACATACTCCAAAAAATGGTCGATAAAGATAATAAATATTGTCCTAATTAACTCTTTAGTACCTTACGGGCTTACCGAACTACTACTCATACTACCACAGGGCCAACCCCGTATTCATTGGTATATGAGACATAAGCAATTCTACCCATTAAAGTTAAATTCCCTTCACTCTGAGTTATTGTTTGTGACCAATTATCTATAGATGAGTAGCCTCAGAAGAGACTAGATGTGTTGGTGCAATTGGATGAAAATATATTTCATACCTTGCATCACTTGGTAGTTTATCAGAACGGAATAGCATAAGATTTCAATATTAATGTTTTCCTCTGTCCATTCCTCATAGAGAATTTGTATTGGTCCTTAGGAATCCAATGATACAATGAAAGAAACATCCAAAACATGAGCCAAAGTGGGAAGGACCTTACTCCATACATAAGGTCTACTCTAATGGAGATTATTCCTTAATATCAATGGATGGAGAACTCACTACAACTCTAACAAATGAAAGGTTCCTGAATAAGTGCTTTGTGTAATCACACAAAGTTATTTCTAATTGTATGATTATAAACTATGTAACAACCAACATCCTAGTTGAATGATATTAAACTGCATAGAACTATGTGTCGTAGTTTCAGGACATTAAACTGCATAACACTATATAGGTCTATATTTTATGAAGTTAAACTACATATCATCATCTTCCTTGTTTCATGATGTTAACATACATGACATTTAGTCATAGTCTCATGACTTGAAGCGGGAAAACACCATTTTCCTCACCACACAACATTAAAATATACGGTTAACATATACCTAATTAGAATTTAATAAATTTCAAAGGATAAAATAAATTGAAATTCTTTTTTCTCCCATAAAATATGAGTATCTTTCATTCGTAAGAACCACCCACATTATTGACACTACTTAGTGGCACATGAACCCCATTTCTCCCTATTTTTGAATCATATTTGCATTGGCACCCCTTTTTAAGAACTACATGTGGAATGATTCTCATTCTAATGAGGTACGCAGTGACAACAAAATATGTAATCTTAGGCCCATCCAAAACCATAAAAGAAAAAATTACCCCTTCCTTGTATATGACTCAATTCAATATTTGGAACCCTTCCAGAAAATATGGCTTGATTCTCATACCATCTTTTATTTTGGGTCTAACCATTATTCTGGAATGTATTAAATACACCATTTCTCACATAAACATTCAATTGATGTAGGGAACCATCCTAATGAACTATGTGTGGGAAGATTTTCATTACAATTAAACACGCAGTGACACTTGGGTCCTATCCCCTAGTCCAGTTGAAATGTTTCCATTTTTTCATGTTAGTTCATCTTCATCCATACCGCATGACATTAAACTACATACAACATTTCAGGAACTATGTCTGGATTTATTTTTTCCCCTACATGATATGTATTGAAACCTGGATCTCCTATCTCAGGTCAAACCACAATGTTGAAAAAAGTCCCTTCACCCCCTTTGTGAATGAATCAAACCTACATAAGGAGAACCTTCAAGAACTACATGTGGCTTGATTATTACCTTATAAAGATACATAGTGATTCCCAGATATCCAATCTTGGGTCCTGCCGTGATTAATCATTATGCCCCATTACTTCATGTGTGTGAATTAGATCTATATAGGGACCCTGTTAAATTCTAAGTGAGGTTCAGTTGATGCCCGTAATTTCATTCTAAGGCTCAGATGAAATGTTTCTTTCATGCAAGGTCACCCACATTTTTTCGGCATGATGATAATTTTTTTTGAAGGAACTATGTATGGATTGATTCTCATTCCAATATGATACGCAGAGATGTCAAGATCTCCAATATTGAGACCAACCATGATTAAACCCTCATCCTCACAAAAAATCTAGTTGGTGTGGGGAATCATCTTCAAGAACTACATGTGTCTCGATTATCATTCCAATGAGATATGTAGTGACACCCTAATCTTGTATCTTAGTTATAACCACAAATTTAATAAAATACACCTTTCACTATGTGTATGAATCAAACCTGCATAGGGAAAATTTCAATAACTCTGTGTGGCTTGATTCTTTCCCCTAGCAAGATACAAAGTTATGCATGGATCTCCAAACTCGGCCCCAACCACGGTTATGAAAGAGAAAACCCCCTTCATTTACCAATTCATGTGTCCGGATTATGTAGAGATATATTACAGAACTTTTGAATTTATTATTATTATAATGTGATACATGGTAATGCCTAGACATCATGCTTTAGGCCCAACAATCAGCCTGTAATTTATAAAAAAACCCACTTTTCCATTTCAAAATTTTCTTGATATGGGGAACAATTTAAAGAACTATGTGTGGATAGATTATTGGTCCAAAAAGATATATTGTGACACCAGAGTCCTATACCCTGGCTCAGCCACCACTTAATAGTTATGTCCCTATCCTTCACTTGTGTCACCAATATTTTTCAGAAGAAATCATTCCAGCTCATTGTTTCTCATATCGAGCACAACTTACGTGGGATTTGGAATTGGGTAAATAGATTCTTTGTATAAATAACGTGTGTCAACCTATATTGGGGTTATCAATGGTATTGGCTATAAGTCCTTAAAAGGAACACTATATTTCTTTTCTTCATGACAATATACTATATGGAAATTCATTAAAGAACTACGTGTGGCTGATTCTTACCCCTATGAAATACGTATTGATGTCTAGATTTTCAATTTTGGGCCAAGCCGCATCATAACCTAAAAAAATACCCTATTCTCCTCTGTATGAATTAGATCTAAATAAGAAGACCCACTACTGATTCTCACCTTACATATGAAATTGTATCTGATATAACTACATGTGTCTTGATTCTTACTCTAACAAGATACATCATGACACTTTGTACATATGACCTAGTCCAACCAGAATATCACATTGATCTTTATAAAAAATCATCCAAATTTCCTTTCTTCATGACTTCGACAAAGCCTAATGTTCGTACTACATGACTTTAAACTATATAGTATTTATAGAAATATGTATGGATTTATTATCATCCCATTTGATACATGTAGTGAAAAGTAGGCCTAAAATCCTAGTCCCACCCACACAATAAATGAAAATTCCCCTACTCCTTCATAAAATCAAAATATATATAGGATCATTTATTTTGGATCCTCTCCTTATATAACCCATCATGGAAACAAGAGATGTTACCTTTTATACATATGAGTTAGATCTATGTAAGGGACTCTAAAATTCATGGACAGTATCTGTCAAAACACTTACTTTGTGCATTAGACAATTCCCCTTTCAAACATCATACTCCTAATCCTGGATTAATTTTAGTTCTTCATAAGATTTCTTCAATTTTTGGGTATTGAATGTATAAGAACTGAGATCACTTTTTCTCTTGAATTTTTAGTACATTACCCAGGCGGTCTTGTATAAAATTCTCCTACATAATGAGCCTATCAGCCAAAGGATACCATTTTTTGGCTATGCAGCACATGCCTTAGTTGGACCGGCATAATACAACCTCCATAACTGGTTTTTCAAATATTAATAAATTTGTTCTTAGGAGAATCATCTTCTGTCCCTTTACACATTATTGATGGTATGCGTGAACCGGTAATTTAAAGCATCAATCCTTTGTGTATTTATCTCATATCCTTTATCTGAACCTGGAAGTATCCAAGATCGTGGTTTACATTTACCCTCTCCATATATTCAAATCATATTGGAATGAACATGTTCCATTCGACCACATGTCCTCCATTGTTTCCATAATATTATGGTCCTAGTCATATGACCTAAAAATATAGATATTATACTTCCTACCTTTAGATCGAAAAAATTCTTACAAATCATTGGAGATAATGACTGAAAATACCCCTTCTATATTCAAGGAATTTTTTCTATAGGATAGACTCTGTAATGGGGATTATCGGAATCTCCATACACATTCATCGACATTTAGAAAATAGAATGTCATAATTCTTGAGAGATCTTTTTCCTGACTATTCAGTTTATAACCAAGTTACACTTGCATAAAATTTTCTTACATAATGATCCTATTATCCTAAGGATACCATTATTTGTCTATTCAGAAAATGCCCTAGTTGGCCCTTTATAATATAGGCACCATAACGGGTTTTTCAAATAGTGGTGACTTAATTCATTTAAGAGACCTCCTCTATTCTAATATTTCAAATTTTAGGATTGATGACCAAAAAAATTTAGACTCAAAATTCCCCTTGGAAGTATCTAAAAAAATACCAAGAACTTCCTATCCATCAATCCTTTTTTGGTTTCTAATTTCAAAATTCATGGTCATAGATGTTTGACCTAAAACACTGGATTTATTATTCCAACATG
Source organism: Viscum album (assembly GCA_963277665.1). NCBI lineage: Eukaryota > Viridiplantae > Streptophyta > Magnoliopsida > Santalales > Viscaceae > Viscum > Viscum album. Next base: position 1,527,187,395 of record OY728162.1, read on the forward strand.
CATGAATTTAAATTTACAACAAAAAGATACATAGTATTCAATATGATAAAAACACGCAAAAGGTAGCTCTGAACCAAAGTCGAGTCTCTGCTCGCTAGACCTACACATTGTACGATTTGGGGAATATTGTGTAATTAAAAAGTTAAAAGACACAATGTTTTTAGGGTTTTCATTATGACCCTAGAAACAGTTAAAATAAACTCACAAGGACCATTGTATTAGGTAAAATTTAGAGCACAATCCATTATTATCATTATAATTATGATTATCCAATATGAAAATGTCATGCCATGGAAATCATCTCAAACATTACAATTCAAAAATAAAATAAAGATATAGATTATTAGATATGAAATTATTTCAATGTATGAGTAAAAAAAGTCCCCATAAAAACATACAAAAACTGGAGTCTCACTATTATAAATCACAAGAGGATGTCGATATAACTTTTCATTTGTTGAATGGACTCATGCTACCCATCATCTATTTATTGAAGGTCAAACAACTAACCAGTATCTGTCTCCTTGGACTGATGAAGTTCTTCTTTGGCATCTGCAATGGATTTCTCCCCTTCTATTGGGATTCTTCAATCGATTAATGAAGTTGTTAAAGTTCTTTTATAGTAGTATCCAAATCTTGCAGACGACGTGACACATGAAAATTCATCTCTTTATCTTGCTACCTAAATGTTCCCAAATATATAGTATGACCATCTTAGCTTGAGATAATGTTATTCAAAATTCTTCAATTTTAGAAAACAGCCTAGATTTTATTTGATCTTTCTAAATATTGTACTCATTATCTATCTTATGAATGGTATCTTTCACCACAATATGGATTAAATAGTAATGGAAACCTCGAAAAACTAATGTAATGAATAATATTGAGAGTAGTGGGATTCACGAAGTTAGTTCCTTGAAGGATGTCTCAAAGATAAGATTACATATATCTCACCAAGATTTATGACATGTAAGGATAATATTGTTCTACAACTATGTATTAGATTCAGAATCACATTGATAAGGAGAAATGTACTTTGGGATTAATGCACTTAAAGAAGTTCTATGTTCTACTCGCTCATTAATATTGTCCATCTGGCTTCCCAGTGCTGGTTGAGTTCCTATATAAGATTCTCTATCATACATAGAAACATAAGTTTATAATATTATATAATAAATCACGGTCATGGTTATCTTCAAAAGAATGTAATGATTGGGTGTAATCACAATGGTTGCAAACCCTTACCTAACAATAATTTAGTATATTGAGAACACTCATCCCCAACATTCTCCACCTCAGTAGTTTTGGTTGACACCTGTTGGTGGTGGATACTTTCTTGAACCTATTTAGGACTCTCTAGATAAACCTCATGAAGGTTTTTCATTTCTCGGTTCACCTGATCCATCTTCTCCTCAATAGTGGGATTGATAGTAATATCAACATCTCTTCCATACACCATCACTATAGAATATTTTGTAGATGGATCTGCACATTTCAACCAATTATGGTTAGGAAATTAGTTATAAGAAGATTGATTGGATGGAAAATAAAAACTCACGTCCATTTGGTTCTATATAAATAATTTAAAATTGTTCTAGAGTAGTAGGCATATTAACACATTCTAATACTTATTTAAAAGACATGAAAAGATTCATCATAGCATCCAACGAAATCCCATGCTCTGTTTTAGTCTCAACCATGGTAGAACTTGGTGTGGTTGGTTTATGGCCCTCCATCGATGAATTTAGACCCTAAATAACTTCCTCAGTTAAAGCCACTGGGTCAGTATCAGTCATCGCAAGATTTTTTGGTTCATGTAATGAACCTAAAATATTACAAAAATAGAAGTCAGTTGTTGTTACATATAGCTTATTATGAAGTAATAATGACATAACATACAACTCCCCTCTCACAATAGTAGGTATATGAGTAGTTCCAAGAGAATATGTTGATTTCTCTTGCCTAGATGCCTCTTATTTCAAAGGAGCTGCTTCATTGGTAGGAATCTTCACTTGATTAGAAGTGCCCTCCACTATTCCTAGAGGCTCACTCGTAACGTTCCAAAGGGTAGAAAAGTAATAAGTTCTTACAATTACAAAAAGTTTACACAATTTAAATGTATAAATATGAAATTAATACTTATAGGAAGAGTTACCATTGCTGATAATGATTTTATCCACCTCTCTATTTCTTCGATGTATTTGCTTCTTTTCCTTCTGGGGGACAATAATCATCATCTCAAAAAATAGGTATTAGAGACTACAAGCCTCTTTCCATTTCATCCCCCATGGCCTATCATCTTGGAGATATCTCTCCTAATTCATGCGGTGACTCAAGAACCCCAATTGTGGTACCACTAGGGCTATACCATAGTGATGGAAGATCAATTGATTTTCCCTTAAAAAATACAAATTAAAATGGTATATCTCATGAGGAAAAATTATTTGGCTAAATTAAAATGAAAAAATATAAAATAATATGAGAAGAAAGAAACTTACATAATTGGTATTGACAAAATCATGCCATTCCTCAAGACATAAAGGGTCAATTACTTTAGCGGCACCACAATCTATCATTTTCTTCACTCATTTTGTGGTTAGGATTGAATTTTTGGTTGCATATAGGAGAATCTCTAATTCCTGGATATGAATTATTGCTTCATTATAATTATTATCAAAATTAATATCAGATGTGGCTCGAAGATCTCCTATTCCTAGAATATACAACCCACCACTTAAAAACACCCCCATGGTTTCAGCATCACAATAAAAATTCTGCCATGCTTGAACCGCTTCTGGTCATACATACTCAAAGTACATGCCAGCATACTTGGAAGATGATACCATGGTATTAGATGTGATGGGATTCCCAATTATATCTATCCTAGATGGTGGATGAGAAAAAGGAACCCAACTCTATTCTGGATGATGAATATTGGGCCACCTCATTGTAACTTCCATTGGTGATGCTGGTGTAGCTCAATTGATTCTGGTGGGCAGATTGTACCTCTCATGAGGTCTATTTGGTGAGATAGGAGACTTATCATTCTCACCCTCTAACTCTGAGGAGTTATCTTTTAAAGGTGAATAAGAACCTTCCAAATGAGAGTATTCCTTCATACTCCCTCTCTTCACTCAGACTCGATGGACAAAAATTGGTTAGCACACATTTAGGCTATGATTCAATTCAATCTTCAAAATACCATATAGTCAATGTTCTCTCTTCATCAACTAGAGGAAGATTAAACATAGCTCATATCATCTACGCAATTGTAAGAAACTATTGCTATCGAGCCACCATTGGATTCTATTCCAGTCTTATATGCACTAGAGGAGATAAAATATTGTTTTGGAGAAATTTGAAATTGCATGAAAATATTTAAGGACATAGGCCTTACATATTATTTCTTTATCACTCTCGGTGGCCAATACACCATCCTTACAGGCTAGTACATTTTCCCTCATATCTAAATTAGTTGTCCCATAATCAACCAATATTCCCTTAGGTAGATTACCATAAGGAAAGAAGTGAAATTACTTGAACATAATCAAACTTGTCTTAATATCAATAGGTGTTATGTGTAAGGGAGGAATACCAGAGAAAGATTGAATGAATGTTTGAAATAGACTCCCAAAAACTTGGAGCCCACTCTGCATAGAATTGGTACTGAAATGAGTTACAATATATCCCCATGAAACATGAAATGGTCCTACTAATTTGAAATGATATTTCCCTCTATGGATATGGAATAATCTCTTATGGATCTTTTCCAGAATAGGGGTAGACAACCCCACCATATTCCTCTCTACTAGCTTGGATGCTATAAAATTATTTCAAGGCCTTACACCACCCTTGGAATCATAGACCGGAAATAGATAGACACTGAACCACATGGACAAAAAACCTGAAATATGCATCTTGGGAGGACTTTTGGAGTTGAATTTACACCCACATGATTCAGAATCTCATTTCTCTAGTGTTGGCAAGAAGTTTTCAGGCACACCTCTCTTTTCCACCTTGCAAAAACTTGTTGGACCCATGTAGGTTGAACCATTATCCTTCTTCTTCTCCGTGAATATTTACATCCACTCCTTTGGATTAATATCGCCTCTTTCAATAGGATTTTAATTCTTTATATTATGAGACAAATTCAGTAGCTCACATGCCCAGGCTGGTGTATTTTCTACATCATTCCATATTTCATTTGCAGGAATGAATTCCGCCTACATACCCCCAAAGATCATAACTCTAGAGATCTTATAAACATCCCACAAGATGATTCCCACTTCTCTATGCATTAGATGGAAAAAATTCATCTCTGGACTCCATCAGTTCAGTAGATCTGACAAAAAAACAGAATTCCTATATTTGCAAGATTTCCCTACCCACATGAATTAATAAATTATAGAACCTATAAGAACATATTTAAACTTTGTACCCATTTTGTGTACCCAGCATACCCACATCAATGTGGGATTAACACCCCCTCCTAGGAGAAATTTCCAACTTTTCTTCCAGACCTTCAACTGACCAGTCTGATAATCTTGAAAGATGGATGAATAGTAGTATGGCTTCATTTTGACTATGTGTGGATTTAGATCTGAAGTACATGAGCTATGAGGTATAATATAGGCTTTGTCTATCATTCTAGAATTGATATATGTTCTCAGATAAGAAATGTTTCTAGATGAGAAGTTCTTGTAGATTTAAAACCAAGAGATCGAGACATAGTTCATCAGATCTGATATTTTGGCTTCATAAAGATTACCATAACGACAATGTATAAGATAATTACTCTTCAAAAAGTAACATTGATACTTCTTCAATAATTTTTCCAGTATTGGAAGATTCATGCCACAGAAATTATAGTAATCATGCCCTATAATATCCATCATGTCTCCAGTCCTCTTACTAGATAATTCACCAGCAGTTGTGATTCTATTGAGATCCATTTGAATATAAAAATAATTATCAAATTCATTTCAGAGTAGGTTACTTAAAAAAATCAAAAATAATTAAAATTTGACAAAGGAATTAAGACGACAAGTGAAACTACAGGCGCGGGTATGTCACTCAAGGTTGACTAAGAAAGTATCATACGTAATGTACTTGTGAGAATGGGAAAATATTGAATAAAAACAAAAATCAGCACTTTAGACTTGTGTGCATAGAACTGAGTTTACTGAAACATTTGTGATTTTCATGGAAGTGAAGCCCCAATATATATACAAGGAAGCTTACCTGTGGGCCACCACCTTGCTTGATAACCAATTACTTGCTTGAAACATTACCCTTTTCATTCCATTTTACCTCAGGATTATACCCTACTTTTCATTCAGACCCAATCCTAAAGGGGGGCTTTTGTTGACACTCCATTCAATCACATAAAAGAAAAAGTGAAAAGGGAAATGCCCTAATAGAAGGAGGATAAAATATATGGAGAATTTCATGTGTTGAAAAGGCTCAAAATGTAGTTCTCCCAAGGTATCCTGAATCACTGGAGACACACAAGTACTTGAGAACCCCTCACTTGTGTGGAACCTCATCACTTTTATGCCATGTTAATATCACTGAGGGTACAATATTTTCCTATAAATTAGACCCTTGGGGGATTAATGTTTATGGAAAAATTTCCATGAAGTCTTACTGCTACTATGACCAGCCTAGGGCATTTTCTAAATCCTCTAAAACCTCCAAGGTAGTTTCATAACAAATAAAGCAAGATAATTAAAGGGGGATAATGAGACTTAGGTTCTCTAATTTTTAAAAATTAAAAAAACATTCATGACTCATTAACCCAACCCCATTAATTTGAGTACACTTTCATGACCTACCTTCCTCAAGTAAAATGGTGTATACCTCACTTCAGGGAATATATGTGAAGAATTTTGATGGCTTGAGCCTGGTCTCGTCCATGTCTAGTAATCTTGGTTGTTCATCACTTAATGTGACATCAATTCTCTCAAGACTACTTGTGTGCCACATACCTGTATTACATTTACATGAGAACTCTTTATTGGGTCACCTCACCCCTTTAGCCTACTCAAGCCGTTCATGAAGCCTCCTTTAAAGCCACTCAGGGAAGGGACTCTTCTTCATTGTTTCCCTTCTTTAAAATGGATTATTTTGAAACCTCCACCAAGACCTCCTGATTTACCAAATCTTTGGGAAAGGCACATCTTCGTGTCTCACATTTGGATTTGGATATCTATGGCAGGGGGTTTCCCACAACTCTCCTACTAGACGGCAAGGGTCTATATGGTGTCTGTGGATTTTGATATATATGGTCAGATATACCCTTAACCCAGGGATTGTGTTAAGGAGTTACCAGTCTTGGATTTCAGGGATAATACTTTCTTCTCCCCTACCCATCTCTAATACCTAGAGCCTCTAGTTCCTGGTATGGAGGGTATGGTTCACACATGATTTTACTTTGACAAATTAAATGTCTCACTCCCCACTATGGGACCCATTTCAGGATATCCATCCTAGTGTAATACCCTAGAGTTTCACATAGAAGGTTGTAGTCTTACTACCCTCTATGTATTTACCTTCACTCCTACCTTACATTGGACCCCCATCTAATGTAATGTGAAGAGAGGGAAGTGTCGTAGCCATAACATCTTCTATAGTCGCCCCAACCTCTTCCACCATAGGAACTTCCTCTTCCATCAGTGAAGGTTGAAGTATTTGTGGTTTTTTTAGTCTTTCAAATCCTCTTATTTCTCACACCAAGAAGGATTCACATGGTCTTATAGATTTTTAATGATCAAAACATTCACATATTCCACCTGAAATAATGAAGTATGAGTACTCTGATTCATATCAGAACTAGGATACGTAGGAAGCCTTCTTAAGGTCTAATCTCCACATCATCTCATCCCTAAAATTAGAAATCAAAACCCTCTCAAACGGGCCTCCTCCAAGATGTAATCCCAAAATTGAATGAACTACATGAACTATAATTCCCACCATAACTTGGATACATAGTAATCCTTCTCAAGGCTTGATCTCTAGATCATATCATCCATGAAATGAGAAATCATTCCCCCCTCAAATTGGACTCCTCCAAGGTGTTAGATAAAAACTCAATGAACTAAGATACAATTGATTCGCACCATAATTGGGATATGTAGAAAGCCTTTACCTATAGATCGATCTCACAAGACACCCCCTTAGTAGTCTAACCCTTATTACCTTGATCCAGACATCCTACTTAAGATTATTCCTATAATTAAGCCCTCCTAAAAACACTATGAGTTAAAAAATATATCATGGACCATTTTAGAAGGGAATCCTATTTTGGAATAATCTCCAACTTATTTCTATCAATGGTCCATTCTCCCCTTCGAGACTTACTGAACTACGTGGGCTTTGATTTTCATCCAAGAAGAATACTTAGGAAGCCTCCTTGAGGTTCAAACCCGAAAATCCAAATCAACCCTATTCTCTCTGGGTAACATTTCCAGTAGGGTCAAATTTAACTTAGAATAGCATATCACTTCTATGTTCCTTTTCCTATTTAGATGTAAGTCCTACACCAAGATTTTACTTGGAACCTTCCACCTAGATGACCTTACCACATGACATTAAATTGATTGGTTGGGTCTTTACCACACAAACATAAAAGGTATGATGCATCCCATTAAGAAGTATTATACCATGTGAGTTCTGATTCCTTTCATGAGGATACTTCAGTAGCCTATCTATGGGTTCAATCCCAACATCAAAACAACACCCATATCCTCGAATGGAAATAAACTAAAAAGTGAATTTCATCTACCTGGATGACCATAAATTCCGTAGTTCCCCACTAGGTTGCTTAAAAACTAGAATTTTCATAATAAAAAATAAATAATATATAAGTAGTATATGAGAGGATACAATTGATGAATAACCTCAAATATATATAGATATCATCATTGATGAAGAACCTCGAACACATATGAATTATTTTGAATTCAACACATGCTAATAATTGACTAAAAATTTAAAGGGGAACCTACATTATGATTGTTTTATTAATATATATTCTTGAAAATTACTTAAATCTATAACAGAGTCTTAGATTAGGCAATAATTTCCCTTAAAAGGGTGTATTGAGCCTGACCTCACATCCTCTCGACCAATGATAGTTCTTAAGAGTTATAAGTCAAAGTACCCGACGAATGCCTGTATTTGGAAAGCATGTCCATATGGATGCAAATATTTTGGGTGTTTCTGGTTCCATAAATAAATCCACTAGAAACTATTTAGAAATAGTGATTCCGAACCTAGAGACACGTTCTGAAGGAAAAAGTCATGTTTTTTAAAATAATGATTCTATTCAAATGTTTGGTAAAAATACAAACATTCATCTTCTAGAAAAAAAATAAAAATATTATTTTTGAAACATTTTTAAAAAATTAAAACATGTGTAACAGTGACATTAAAAATCATAGGATACTAGTAAATACATTCTTGAAAACATTTTAGAGAACATGGATGTGGGTGAAATATAATTATGATAGAATAGTAAAACATAATTAGTTTTCCTTATTAATATTATTTTGATCAATAGAGTACGTTGAGAAATAAAAATATATATTTTATATATATAAACATATTTGAATAAAATTCATGATATTCTACAAAAGTATATGAGGATATTTATTCACTGTAAACTTAATCATAACTAATCCTAGAAAAAAATAATATTGTAACATAAAACACTTACCACATTGGTAACTTTTGAATCATAATCCTCATGAAATAATAATTTAAAAAGAAACATTAAATATTACTATAATATTTATATTAAAGATAAAACATGAAATTGTGTTTTTATATACACCTCATAATATAAGATAGGTTCATAACATAACATATATCCCAAAGAAGATAATTTGAGATGATAAACCCTTACCATGAGTTCTACTTTCTTATAAAACACTTTAATGTACTATGTAATAAATTTAAGTATATTAAAATTCAATATAATTGTCAAAACAATACTTATAATATAATATATTATCCATTTATAACATCTCAACACCCATTTATTAATAATTCCATATTAAAATTATTGTTTCCTGGAGTTAACTATTTCATTTTTCGTGAGTTTTTTGTTCGGTTGTTCCGATACTTGTACATTAATCATGGTTAAATAACATACCTAATTTTAATCATGATATAAATATCATACATCTTTATTATTTATATATTTATATTCATCCATGAAATATAGATGTATAAAAATTAATCACAACGTTCAAAGAGACAGTTGGTTTTACTTATAGATGAACGTTATTTTCACATTATAATAGATGGAAATTAACAAAAAATAATAATTCACCTTAAAAAATCACCATTATATCATATATAACATATATATTCATTTTATCTATCCTTATTAGCATAGACATAAATAGTAAATGATAACATCACTTCGTGGAGGCGGTAGTGCATATATACAAACAAGTGACAACAAAATTTTTCAACAGATTATAAGTTATAAATGTACGAATGCTATTATATTTCAGGGAAAATAATTATATAAAAAATATTATATATAGAAAATTATATTAATCATAATAATAATTCATTCATTATGTTTAAGGAAAATAAATTGTATCGCTACTTTGATATGGTAAACTGTACATATGAATGAGCCATACCTTCACACTGAATTTGATGAAAAATATGGTGAATAAAGGTGGATTCATAATCATAATAAAATATTAATATATTCAGGTTACTGAAGTTATTATTTTATTATGAATATATATATATATATACATATATATATATATTTGACGTAGAAGTATAAATAAATTAAAATAGGTCGGGTAAGACGATTACCACTTCTTCAGTGGGCCTCATTTCGATCACTTCTTAAGGGACCATGGAATGGACTTCTAAAAATAATAGTTCTTTTAATTTGGGTCTATTTATGTTTATAATAACATTTATCATGGTTTTCTCAACCTATATTTCTAAAATATGTGTAAAGAAGAAAATGTGGTGATTCCCTTTTATAAGTGAGGAGAGGGGCATTCTTAGAATTTCAGAAAACATTAAAATATAATAATGTATTTAAATATATAAATGCATCGAAATGAAAAAATATTTTAATTTATGGTAGTAAGTGGATTAAATAACATTAGAAAATAATTTTTTTACTAGTTTATTTTGTGTTTTGAGCCTTATCTAATAGTTTTCCACCTTAGCTAACCAAATTTACATTTATCTGTGGTAACCTATATTTCACTATTAAAGGGTTATAATTATAATTACAAGTAAAAAATTAACTCTTAAATGGAAAATGGGTAAAATTTTAGTCATTTATCATCTTAATTTTCAACTTTCATGAATTTTAATATTTTTAAGTAATTTCGAAAAATATTATTTTACCTTAAATGTCATTAATGTAATTATTGAAACTATTCATTTAATTTGACATTAATGACACCAAGACATAAGTTGAATTATAAAAAAATCATTTAAAATATTCCTAATATTTATTATTTCCTAAAAAAATTATGTAATTAATTAATTCATCCAAATTGTATTTCTATTAATAATTTCAAAATAAATTATTTTTTTCTACTAATTGAATAAATAGAGTATCGATGTTGCGCAAGCATATAAGGTAATTATTCTATCAATAAATTTGAAAATGTATTTTCATGGTAAATATTTTGATTCCCCATTAAATTAAATATTTATTACCAAATATATACTCTCTTAATATTTTTGAAAATCATTTAGGGATATTATAGTCAAGAGAGTGACATTTGGGAATTTTCTTTATTTAATATAATCTAAATTTTATTATTAATGGGAAATGGAACAAAAATTACCTATAATAAAAATTGGGATATATAAGATCAAATTTATCCCCTAATATGAAGATATTGAATTTTTTGGGTTGATTTTGAGACTATACTTTATTGTTTTAACCCTTTTTTTTTCTGATTTCACTCTTACCAATGTGATAAATATTTACCATTGTTACTGTTCATGATGGAAAAAGGGACCTATTAACAAATTTTGAAACTCATAATTCCAAATATCATATCCATTTATAAATATTCAATCTTTGGAATTTGTGGAAATAAATTTTAATTTAAATGTAAAAAATGAAATGAAAATAATTTTTAGATAATTGTTTTTTGTGCCTTAAAAATAACTTATATAAAAAATCAATTTTTTATTATTCAAATGGAATATAATAGTGTATTATAGATACAATTTATCACATTTATCTTTAATTAAAAATACAAAATGTAATGTGTCTTTAAAATTACTTTAGTAATTGATAGTATTTGAAAAATTGTCATATTTCACTATTAACTGAAAAATCAACCATTTTAGAAAAATCTCCAAATTTTAACTTATGTTAATTCTAATATGATGATTTTAAAAACGATTTCCAGTTTATAAAATAAATTTTTTAAATATATCAGAAATTAATTATAATCTCCCCACACTAAATTAAATACAAATCATTTTTCAAAATAAAATTCATTTTGAAGCATAAAATGATTTCAATGAAAAAATTGTCTCATTATATAAAAATTAATAATTTTTTTTTAATTAATAAAATTATACATTAATTTCATAATTTATTTACTCATATTCATACGTGTCAATTCAATTTTTAGGTTAAAATAATAATTTTATAATATATCATAATTTGATTAAAGCTCAATAAAGTGTGTTATGAAAGGAATAATGATTATTATTCTTTTAAATAAATATTTAGTTAGTTAAAATAGGATGTACATTCTGGAAACTATCTTTGAAATTTGTAAACCCAATAAAATGATTATATATTATTCCTTTAAAATGTTTAAATCTAATTGATTAAATCATACCCAGAATCTCCTATCATGGCCCATAATGCGAGAACCAAGAATGTCCCTAGAAGAATTTTACTCCATTGGATTTATTGTATTAATCATGTTACTCAGATTATCCCAATTTTATCCCATGCGTATATTGAAGCCAATCTGGTGAAGAATGATTTATCAATGATGAAAACCATGGAAACAAGTATGATGTGGGCATTCAGAGCTCCTAGTTATTACACTACATTGGTGAATGATGACATGTGAGGGGTGATTCAGTCACGTCTTTCCAAAATACCTTGTTATTCATAACCATGTATGTTTTACCTTTTTATTAATAATTTGTTGGATTAGATTATCCTAGATCCAAAATCTTCTTAGTAAGATCATTAAATTAAAGGTTTTCTCATAGACTATGGAATATATATTATTTTAATAATTTACCATACATTATTGGTACCAAATTTTTCAATCCATTACTATTTATATTGATTACTCACTAGAAGATTATTTTCTATATATATCCAAAATATAGTTCCCTTGAATTTTACTTCATTTATTCCATTATTGAATATAGAATTATCAATCTGAACTATTTTTCAATGATTTATTTTTTATATGATTTATTATTCTTACCAATTAATCAATATAAGGTATTAGTGAATATAAAACCACCTTTTTATTTTATCTTCATACATAGTTTGTGACTTTGGAATATCTCCTCCTAAAATTCTCATTGAATTGTTTTTTATATACAAAGTAAAAAGAACTTGGATCCTAGAAATCATCGAGTTTTTTCCACTCCCACTATCTCAAAATCAAATGTTTTTCTATATGAAATATATTCATGTTGAATAATAAGGGATGTGAGTATATATAGGGGATATGTGATAATTATTTGAGAAACACTTAGACTTTTTTTGATGATTTTTCGTAGCTAAATCCATCTTTTAACAAACAATTCTCATCAAACACTAGAAGTTGTACCAAACAGATTCATCGCCATATTTCAATTATTTTGATATACATCTATCAATTTAATTAAAACATAGTTGATGATTGTTTTTTTTATTTTGGAAACATTTATTAGAAGAAAATATTGAAAAAAATTCAATTCATATAAGACATTTACTCGATCCCCTTTTACTACCATTAAATTATTAATGTGTAAGGTAATTTGGGTTTGGGAAGCCCTTCACTCCAGATATTAATGATCGATGAATAATTGTTTATAATACACTCTGAAAATATATCATGATGGATCCTATACTATTTTCCATGGGAATTCATTTATTCATAGAACATTCCAAAAATAATTCAAAATAATCTCATGATATAATGAAAATACCTCATAGTTATGAATTTATAATAGTTCAAGTTATTATACTAAACTAACTATAGTATATTTATGAAAAAAATTTATTTTGAAGGGTTTTTTTGGTGAAAAATGATTTTGAATTAGTTAGTTGACATATTATATTATATTAAAATATTTGAGAACCCACATATATATATATATAATTTTCAACTAAAATCTATTTCATTTGAAAAATAATTATCATATGAAATTGATATGTTTTATGTATTATATTTGTATTGAACATTGAATACTGATTTAGAATATTTACCATTCATGAATTACTTAATTATTAGTTGAGTATGAAATATTAGAACAACATCTATCTCAAATGTAAAATAATGCCTTGTTGTTCTTAATTAGACAATGAGATAATTGTTCGAGTAGTAATCATTATAAGGTAATATTTAACTTGAATACATCAAGAAATGGGGAAGTTATTCACATATATAAACCCATATAGGGATATAACTTATTTATCTTCTTTTTTGAAAACACCAATATTCTAGTAATTCCTCTATTCTAAATTGATTCATGTGATTAATAAAAATTCCAATGAATATTTTATTTAATATCCAACCAGTAATGTATAAGGTTTTCATTCATGAGTAAAGATGATGAAGAAGATTTTAAAAAAAATATTATAGTTTTTTTTCCAATGATCTTTTATTCGGCATGAAAATAAACTATCTTATCATTCATTACACTCCGATGGAATCTATTGTCTCTTTGAATGGGATTTTAAATACACCATTGTCTTTTGAGTTTCTATGGGATTTTTAATCTTTTTTATGTTAATTTTAAGGAGTGGAAAGCCAAATTCCCCCTAATTATTATTCATCTTGTGAAGTATAGAAAACATTTATCAAGCATCTCATCAATAATTTTAATCCGATCAAGGATATATTTGGATAATAATAATGGTAAAGATGATAAAATGGTATTAATAGATAATTTATTATCCACATAGAATCCACCTTTTTTTAGCCAATAAATATACTCCAGCATTTTAAAGGTATGATCACTAGTAAAGAAAACCTCTTCCAGTATACACTAATGAAGTTCATTGACCATCTCATTTATCTAACATCTATTTATCTATTTTTTCTAGATAAATTATTTAAAACTTTATAGTATAATAATTCATTTTATTATCATGAATTATTAGTTCTACAAAGATAAATAATATTAAGATGAAATGAAGAAAGGAATCATCCTCCCTAAATCTCTTATAAACATCCTTCTCACCACCATTAACTCACTATGGATTTTTTTTATAAATATGGGATTCCATAAAAATAGAAAAAAAATTCATTATAAAGTGTTGTATAAAGATATATTCATACTCTAGGAAGTTTATCCCTATAAAGAAAAGCCTCAGGTCTAGGACTGATTGGACCATGGAGTTATCATGGTAGATGAATATATTGTTCAAACCAAAGATCCACTAAAATGGTGCCCCAAGCCAACTGGTCACATTGCCTCAGGCACACCACCCCATATGTCAGAGGCTACCAACTGGAATCGAGGCTCAGGTTATGGTACATGGGGGAGACTATACCAACATGATCAGAGTAACATAGTAGTATCTATGATAAAATAAAAGTATAATAATTAATAAATGAATAAGCAGTGAAAGATAATATGATCATATAGAATTTTCATTGCTGAAAACACAATTATGCATGTCCATGTGATGATACAATATAAAATTTAGTACACATAGAGTTGGTGATAAAAAAACAATACACAATGAAAGGAAAAAAGCTTCAAAGGCTATCTCCAGGATTATCCTAAGCTTCAAATCATTCCTTAGCTCATGATCTTCAATTACCAATAATTATAGAAAAATAAAATAATAGCACAAAAATTTTACATAGAACATGAACCTAAAACCATGAGGTCTATCCAGGTACCAAAATGAGGCATGAACAGTGTACGCGATATACTCATTATTGCACCACCAATGGTGTGTAGAAATATCTAGTTAGTGAATATAAAATATAGAATTGTGTTGGTAAATCGATAATGAAATAATTGAATACATTCAAACAAATATTTATTAGGTTACTCAAGAACACATATATGATCATACATGCTTCGGCCTAAGAGAAAATATATTTGAACATATTTCAAACATTGTATATATATATATATATATATATATATATATATATGAAATCCTAACTAGAAACCAAGGTGTATACACAAGGTATCCATAAATTTTCATTGAGCTTCCATATATCTCATGGCATGTGTTCTTATGAGGGATGTGTAACTAGATCTCCATGTATGTAATGTATATTCCAAACCCCATATATGTTCTTTGAATATGAAGAAATGTCAATTTATTTAGTTAATTTTCATCCTGAGCTCGTATTAGGTGTTCCATATAAAGGACCCAAGTATCTCTCAATGTATACCACAAAACCCATCACCATATGAGTATGTATATATAGGGGGTTACATATAAGGAACCCATGTATCACTCGTAGCAGATTATAACAAAATAAACCTCTAACCCCATCCTTGATAAACCACTTATGGAGTTAGATATCGCTCATGACATGATATAGTAACATTTCCATATGATCTCATCCATAATAAACCATTAAGGTAAATATGTATCACTCAAGTCATATCATAATTTATTTAACAAATGATCCCATCTAAAGAATTCCAACATGAGAACACACAATCCTCTCATGGAATAATATAATTCATTTAACCTATGATCACATCCAAGTAATTCCTACATGTAAATAGAATGTTCATTCATGAAATAGAAATTTATGTGTAGGTATATCACATTCAATAAATAAACATAATCCCTGAGAATCCATTCATTCCATTTAAGAATGATTCAATATGATTATTCTATTTATAAATAAACACTAATAAGTAAGAAGAACATGTAAATATACATTCCATGTTATGCTCCATCACCTTTCATTCATTTGACTCAAGCATAATCTAAAAAAATTATATCCTCAAGAAGGCTAATTCACACAAATTATAATGTTATTAATCAATGATAACACTTCATTTAATTTTATGTGTTGTCAACACACCTATATATTTATTTTGAATTCCAAATTTAAGAAGAAGGGTCAATAAAGATATGTGAGACACCCAAAGGGGTGGATTTATTCATGGAAGATGACCACCAATGGTTTTATTTGAGTCAAAACGGTTAACTAAAATATGGTATTTGTGTTTACATAATTGATTCCTCATTTTGGAAGTGATTTAGGTAAAATCCAGTGCATAATACAATAGTGTATTTTATAACACAGTGAGACCATAAAGGAAAATCTATAGACCACATACCTTATACCATGTTCACTTCACTCATCCATTTTCAAGCTCTGATTTGAGGTAGACTGGGAGAAAGTGGAATAGGATACAAAAACCAGGAAAATAGGTCATATGATATTTCATTTAAATAGTATTCAATGGAGAAATATATATTGAGAAAAGAGGAAGGATGAATCTTAGAGTCACTGAGGGGCTTCCAATGAAATAGTCAGTGAGTGATTTTGAGCTTGAATGGATAAGTCCCATCAAATTATAGGAGGATAGGAGGAGTGATCCACACATGGGGTGCTTTTGTGTGAATGAGGAGAAGAAAGGTGGATTGAAGGTTACAAAAAAATATGGTAAATGGGTAATTTCGAGCCTTTTAATGATGCAAATGGTTTGGTCATTCAGTTTCCGAAGATCATGCACCAACCATGCATGGTCACTACTTATGTGGCACTACCAGTGAGGGATAAGAATATGGTTTAAAAAAAACATGCACAACTCATGTGCCCCTCTATAGTATACTAGAGAACCATGCATGTTTTTGTGTCTTCCTTTTCATGGTTACACTAAATGTTCTGATCCTCTTACTTATTATCATTGTTGGACCACATGGTTACTACTAACTGTGTGTCAACTATATTCCTCAATCTATTTCTCAAAAAAAATAGTGATCTGGGATCTAAATGAGCACTAGGAACTTCTAAAACCTAGTATAACACCCGAGAAAACACTCTGTCACTATACATTGTCCAAAAACAAAAAACAATTAATCATTTAAACTCTCTTATTTAAAATCTAAAAAGTATATTAAAATCTTTCCATCCACCAAATGTAAATATAAAAAACTATTAAAACATTCAACCCAGTCCAAAAATCTAGATCTTAAAATCTCTCCACCTTGGAAATTCTCACCCATGAGAAGCCTTAGAGAATAATTAAAACACCTAGTATACATGATTTATAAAATTATCTCTAAAATAGTTATGTTTAATTTTAAACACTCAACTTTCCTACAAGAATACATTTCAACGTGTTCCAGATGATTCGTTAAAACATGATCCAACACTTATATTAAAAACTGAACATCGGAAAGGTACATACTCATTCTCATCAAAACCAATACATGACCATGTAATGTTCTCTTTAATAAACTTCCCTATGGTTCTCCAAACCATTTTTCATAACCTTTAACATCCAATTTCGATCTATGGTACTCACCACCTTTGGAATTTCCTAAAAAAACTATCCCTTATCATTCTAATGATAAACTATAGAATGCTTCTAAATATGTTCAAATGGTTTTATTCAAAATAAAACCCATTATTCTTGGTCATGCCATGATAATCCTAATCCAACATTTAAACTACACTCAACTTTTCCAAAAGACATTATTGAATTTGTTCCTCAATAACCACATTCAAGAAAATGAGAGTTGGGTGTGTTGAGCCAATATTGTAGAATTTTGTTTACCTTAGTAATTAATGCTTCATCAAAACTATATTCTAGTGATTTCAATCCATGGCATATTGAGATTATTTTGAGCACAATCACTGAATCCTATAACAGGATTGTAGTGATGAAATTTACTAACTTACTATTTGTATTTTTGTAAAACATCAGAAACATTGGTGTATGTATGATCCAACACCCTTGGACTGTCAGAACCTTGGAACATTAACCGAGTCTAATTGTATGTATGGGGTAACGTTAGAATCAACTACTAGATTACAAGGAACTAATCCCCATTTTCATGAACATACATGTGACATGTTAGTATATAACTAAAGATTCAAGTGTCTAGAAAAATTAATGAGACCAACGGTGTTATATCTCCTCATGATTTGTTCAAAGAATAGATGAGTGTCCATAAGTCCATCCAAGGCCTTCCAATATGGGAATACAAGTATTACTCAAGATAAGTCCATTCTTCAACAATGATTCACACCACCAGAGTAAATCATTGAAAGGTATATTTATCAATACAATAAGGTGGTTAACTTCTATGATTGGTTTAGAGTATAACTGACTTTCTCTCAGTATACCCTGTATAATGATTAAAAAATGGGTATGATCATCACTAAGACAAGGGTAAGTTAGAGGATATCAATGATTACCCAAAATACATGAGAACCCCCAATTATTTCCAATATAAAGTTCCTACAAAGGATTTTAACCGAACATATCCAACTATACATAGGATATTTATAACGAACAACCTCTAGATAGATTCCTTCAAAAGTTCCTAGATACACCTACCAATGAAACGTCATTATCCAACCACAATTCCCTTACCACTGATACATTCTGTGATTGTTTAAAAAACCACCAATATGCTTTGAATACTACTCACAATTTCCTTAAAGGTTGCAACATAGACAACTATTTCCTCATCACACTACATTTCAATCACTGATAAGCCTCATAATCATTGAATTCCAATATTGATTATGTACCCCATACCTGAATAAAGTATCCGAAGTAAATCCCAAACCTGTAACCTAGTTTTCACTTTAGTATTGCCTCAAGGACTTGTTTATATGAACTACTATCCTCACATGATTTTAGTAGAAGTTATGACAGTTTCCAAATGGTTTAGTATGGTTGTGTTTCTTCTACTTGAAGGGACATTTTAAAACATGTCCAACATGACTCTCCCTATAATGTCCCAACTTGGATTCCACTATCCGGTGCTCCGAGCTAGTGGGTTAAAAAGCCTCATTTGTTCCTCCTCATACTCCAGAGGCTTCTGACTAGTAGAAATGTCCTAGGGTGTGATAGTGGGGATACTATGCCCTCATATCAGAGTACAAAACAGAGTAAATAGCTATGTATCATACACAAGAGTAAAGTAAATAGATTTTGGGAGAAATAAACAACTTAAATAGAACATGATGTAATAATAAATGAAATGATTTAAATAACCAAAAAACTATGCAATACAATAAAACACAGGTCACCCACTCAGCCGACCTTACAGATATAGGAGTATAAAAGAAATTGAAAGTAAAAGTACATGGCTCAACTATAAACCCAAAGCTAGACCATGTATCTGGTCTCCATACCCTTTTGAACTGTACAAGCCTAATCAGAAGAACCCACTCAAGCATCTCTATCCGACTATTCAACATTGGGACTCATCCCTATCCATGATTAAACTCATTCTCAACCTGAAAATCATATATAAGGTCTACATGTACACCAAGTTACATGTGAAAGGGTGAGAAATAATCTCAGTAGGTCACCTCAGCAAGAAACCTATAAATGTACTGCTATAAGAGTATGTAAAAGTAGAGTGCTCAGCCTCACTGAGACTCTACAAAAAGAAGTAAACCAAATTTGAAACCACTTTCTAACCAGGGTCCATCATCCCTATCAACTGGGAAAGTTCCACCATGGATGTCCCTAACTATATATGTACACATGTATAGTCCCATACCTGTAAAAATAAACATAGATATGAATATTCATTGGTATGTGAATCAAATAACAGAAAACCACATCAACAATCGATCCTTGGTTCTATAATCCCAATATCTTAGACATATTATGCAAGGGAATTGAGTTGGACGTCGTCCCACTCAAGCCACGTATCATTAATTCAATCTTTGGGTATGTAATCCCATCAACATGTTCCATATTTGTCCAATGATGGAATTATATCTCTGAGTAATCTATGTCACCAAAGAAATATTCTCATCCTACACCTAGTTTCACACATACTCACCTCTAACCACTAACAATGATACTATATACTGAAAATCAATCCTATAAATAAGGACATCGTATACTGATGGTCAATCCTATAAATAAGGATACTATATACTGACGGTCAATCATGTAAAGAAGGATTCTAGAGAGTATGTATGGACATCCTATAAAAGGTCTCTAAGTCCATCACCATGTTTCCTATTCCTGTAAATCAAGTCTATAGTCTGAGCCCTAGGTCTAGGTCCGTCGGCAATCATGACATTCGGAACATGGATGAAACCTAAGGGGCTTACCCTTAGGTAATTTATAAAGAGAGAAATCATCAGTGAGATGCTATGCTACACCCCTCGTGTCTCGTAACTGGTCCAGAGTAGTGTATTCATTCTTATCAAAGTACAATGAGATATTAATCATCCCCACCACTCAGGGGTGCATAATCTACCATGAGTATTGGGAATCCATGCCCGTATAATGAGAGAAATCACCTGTGAGACTTCATGCTACACCCCTTGAGTCTCATAACTAATTCAGAAGAGCATAATCATTCTGATAAAAAACCAAGGAGATCATAATAATATCCACCACTCGTGAGTGTGTAATCCACCATGAGTCTTGAGTTATCATGCAAGAAATCAAGGAGAGAATAATAATCCTCCTCATATATTATTCATCCTATGAGTACATAGAAGGAATTCCTACTATGGGAATCCAAGTATCACTCATGGCATAAAATTCAACACGCAAGATTCAACAAATGAATACAAGAAAACACCTCTAGATATCCCAAAAATATATATCAATATATATATATACACACACACACATTAAGGCTAAATAGCTAGGTCCCATGTAGTACCTCTAGCTATACAAGTAAATAATAAATATAACATGGATAAAAATTTATATCCCACGCTAGCACGTCTGGGCATCCCAACAAGAAATACAGATCCTAAGAAAAATGTGCAGGAGTCCCAAAAGAAAGGAAGACACCTCATGTCAGGATTAGTTTCCACTAACCAAGAAGAACCTCTCGTAACTTCACTACATTAGAAATAAAACATGTGAAGCATAAAAAATAGGGTGAGTGTGGCCTGAACGCCCAACCCAACACTACAGCCACAACCCCATGGGCTTACCAGTTCGACATGAGTTCTAGGTGACACCTGAACACCATCGCTACATAAACCCAATGTATAACTCAAGTTCGTTCAAGAAATAAGGCTATCACTAGGTCCCTCAAGTAAAGCACTAAAGAGGCATCCTACTTAGGATACTCTAGGTAAACATGATAGAATGTATCCTACATGAGATCTTTTGTTGAAAAGGAAAAGGAGAATAGATCATACAAATGACTCCCTATATCATCATATACGAAAAGGAATCCCTCAGGGGATCCTTATAAGAAATAGGCCTCATGGCCTTATAGGCCAGAAGGGAACACCCCACAAGGGAGATTTATTCAAACAATAAGTAATAGGAGATAGCCCATCGTTGTTTTCAGAAAAGGTCTCACTCTTAGAAGACACTTGATTAAAAAACCAGAGGAAGAACCTCTCCATTCAAATAAAAGCCCAAATATTCCCATTAGAATTCCTAAAACCACTCCATAGGTTTCACCATCATGATCCATGTGGAAAACTACTTAAAATTTACTTCTCACATGTCCAAATCTGTCATCGGGGTAGCAATAGTGGAAAAACCCTCATTTGGCTTCAACGGGGAAGTACGCGGCTTGTAACCTTGGTAAACGGTGTATAATACCAGTGCACCACATGGGTGTGTATTCTTGCCATCTTTGGAATGTAAAAGAACCAAGTACATGAATTATAAATGGGAACACATCATGTACCCTACATGTGGTACATGCCCGTGTCCCTTATATGTCATGATCGGATACTTGGATAGGCCTTGTAGTTCTTACATGGAGTCGAAACCCTTTTACATGACATGTACTCCTTAAACATCATATTCCCAAAACAGAAAGAACACACGATGTGTTCCCCTAAACCACACACTGTGTAATCAGGTTTTCCTAAATGGAAAACCCCTTAGATTGCCCAAAACCCATGTTTTCACACCTGAAACAAAAGATTCGGCCACTAGGGACCTAATACAAGCACAATAGGGATATAATAACTTTTAAAAATGAATTTAACGGTTTTTTGTGTTAAATCAAAAAATTGGACAACCTGTGGGTGAAAAATACCAAAGCTTATTGATTTTATCATCTATGGTTTCCATATGCCTACACAGTGCATCAAGGGATTCATGACAGTACCCTCTATTCCTTATCTATCCATATTTCTATCTTTATCTCCCTCTCCCTTTTCTACCTTAGTTTGTAGCAAAGAAGGATCCATGAGAGGCACCCATAAGAAATAAAAAGGAAAAAAAATGATGAATAGTTAAAGAAAAAGAAACAGAAGAAAAAGGGGCACAAGCCTACCCTGGTGCCCGTCTCGATTTTATACCTCACTTAGGTTAACTCGTCGTTTCAGACTCAATGGAGGAGTTGTAATCTAAATCCAACACTTTGTTCAAAACATACTATCAAACAAACATCTGTGAATAATTTAATAGTTTATTTAATAATTTTTATTTATTCCGCAAAAATTTGAAGAACTTGGATTTCCACCAAACTCTTGTTCTAGGGTAAACGCCCTATTCTGGGGCCAACATAGTGGTCATAAAAATTATCCAAGATCATATACCAGGGGAATAGTCCATTTTACCACTCACGAGCATCTGAAAGAAAAAGTTAATTTTTTTTTCTCTAAACTACAGTCCAGAAAAACTCAGGTCCATACAAACTCCCCACCAGAAACCTTCTCATCCCCTAGAATCCCAGTGAAAAGACCCACAAACATTCTCTCGGCTCAAGCATCTACAAAACCAAGCTATCAGGATTGTCCAATGACCAGATGCATAGTGTCCACAATATTGTTATACACAGAAGACATTTAACTATGACTGACCTGGTACTCTCCACCATGGGAATACTCTTATCGATGTCTTAAAAAAACTCAGAGCACAACATCACAAAAAAAACAAGTAACTGCACTTCGATGTTCAACTAAAAAATGGGCTTCACCACCTTCAAATGAAAAATAGTGTACTTCAAACCATATGTCTTACCTTATAATACTCCTCAAGCACAACCTCAATACATTCCCTTCCTCAATAGGGAAGGAATTTAAGAAAGAAATGTAGCTCATTGTTGGGCCGATTCTCTCTCAGCCAACATAAGATGAAACAAGATAGCACATGATTGTCTCTATTGACGCTCTTTTACGTCATAGAGTGTAACAAATGAAAATGGAATTAACTTAAACACAAAGTGATTGATCCTTTGAAGAAACATAAAAAATCAACAAAGGCATGAACATGGATTTCATTAATCATGGGCCGCACAAGTTCCGAGATGGTCGTGCAGGTATACCTGTGCGCCACATATTGGGCATGCAAGTGACCTTCTCGCACTATTTTATTTTCACCCAAGGTCTTCATCATCCTATAAATACTCCTTCTGGGCCCCATATTTCAAGGGCGAAAAAATTTCCAAAAGTTAGATTTGAGCTCCCTAGTCTCTTCTTGAAGTCTTCCGAACACTTCTAATGTAATTTCTTACCTATAATGGAAGATATAAATAGAAGGAACAAGGCCTAAGTGTTGAAATTCACCAACACTTGCGCGCCTAAGTGTCTAACCCTTAAGATAAATGATCCCACCTACACGCCACCTTATCCCTTCAACAGAACCTGCGTGCCACCCTTTTGTAAGCCTTTAGGGACAATATAAAGGTCTTGAGCCAAGTCTCGCCCAAGTATTACCCTATGGGTTAACTGACCCGCATGTATACCTATGCCGCGCAAGTAAACTTGCGCACCCAGGACCTGTGCGCCCACACCAGGACCTATGCGCCTACCTCTTTTTGGGTTCCCTTCCTTCCCATTCAACTCTTTTCTTCAAATCCACCTCTCCTCTTCAAGACTTAGACTTCAAAACCCTCTTCAAAGACAATTATGGAACGATTTATTTGTCGGATTCCTTATTTGAAAGGAGTTCCATGGAACATCTCTTAAAACCTAGTGATTCATATATCTTTATGTCACTATGGTTAGAGATTTAATTCATTCAACCTCATCATTTAAGATGAGAGGATCTCTAACCTGGGCCTCCTTTTCAGGAGTAAGCCCCAGTCTTAATTTCCTTAGCTTGGGCGTCCTCCTTATAAGTAAGACCCATGTCCCTTAACCTAGTCCTACATTTCATGTGTAAGCCCCATTATTAATTTCCTTAGCTTGGGAATCCTCCTTAGGAGTAATCCCCATGTCCCCTAACCTGGGATTCATTTTCAGGAGTAATCCCCAGTCTTCAAGTTCCCTTAATTTTGGGCATCCTCTTTAGGATTAATCCCCAAGTTCCCAAATTTAGGGCCTCCTCCTCAAGAGTAAGACCCAGATTCCAAGTTCCTTAACATGGGCCTCCTCCTTAGGAGTAAGCCCCAGTCTTAATTTACTTTTGATTTGGGCTTCCTTCTAAGGAATAAAACCCAATCATAATTCCCCTATAACTTGGGCATCTTTCTCAGGATTAAGCCCTAAGATAAGTATCCAAATATCCATAAAGCACATATACCTTTATGGACCTTGTTCCCGGGTTTCTTCCCAGAAGTAAATACTAATCTTTATCTATCTAGGAAGTCATACATGTATATGCCCCACATCATTTCTTATGATTGCATATTTCTTGGCACAATTGTTAGGTTTTACCAATACCTCTTGTTTCTCACACCGAGCATGACTCACATGAGCTTAGAGTGTAAAAGTAATTATGACAACTTTCATTGAGCCATCAACCATGAATAAAAATCATACTTATTTACTCGAACTATGTGGGTTCTAATTCCTTTCCTAAATAAAAGATACTTAGGTAGCCCATATGCAGGTATGATACCAACTCTGAAATAATCCATGTCCTTTTGAACGAAAATAAACTTCAA
The DNA here is from genome assembly GCA_963277665.1 of Viscum album. Taxonomy (NCBI): domain Eukaryota; kingdom Viridiplantae; phylum Streptophyta; class Magnoliopsida; order Santalales; family Viscaceae; genus Viscum; species Viscum album. The sequence goes on from OY728162.1 coordinate 1,527,212,599, forward strand.
GTGCCCCACTGAGTGGCTTTAAAACCAGTATGGTTGTCATAATGACCAAGATATCTCTATATAATGTATTGAAGGATACCATTTACTAATAATATCTAACAAATACAGATGATTCTTTATCGATGAAGAACCTCAAATACATATAAAAGATTCTATAAATATCATACATATCAATCAAAAGGAAAGATCATTTTCATACATGGTAATGTAATAAGGATTCATGAACATAACTTAAATCTATAAAGAGAATCCCAGAGTAGAAAATAATTCGACCAAAAAAGGTGTGATGAGTCCGAACTCCCATCCTCTCGATCAATGAAAATTCTTAAGCCTCATCGGTTGACAACTAATGAGCACCAACCTTTGGAAGGTAGGTCTAAATGGATATAGAATCATTGGATGTTTCTAGTTCTACTAATAGAACCATTAGAAACCGATTGGAATGTTTGATCCTTAAACCAATGAGGTCATCCCCAATTTCAGAGGAAACAAAAAATGGTGAACCCAATGTGAATCCTTAAACAAAGTAAAATGATGTTTTACTTATTTGTTAGGCCCCTATTTAAAACTCAATGAGAGGGCCAACAAAACAATAAATAAAATATGTGCTCATACAAAATATGTAGTGGAAAAACTTATCTTGATTATGTCTGTTATATCAAACATGAACTCTTTTCCAAGATCTTCTGCGTTATAGAAATGGATTCTCTAAAGTTCACACCTCTGAATACCTCTGCTGTGAATACCTATACTCCTACTCTTGTGGAATATTTGTCTTCTCTGAGAACGACATCACCTACTCAGCGTCTTCAACACTAGGTATCAAATTCACTGGTTAAGAAATATCATCAGAATGGTACCATTCCGACTCTGGAGGCCGCTCGACAAGCCCTCCATGTTAATAATTCACCCTGGTTGTCCAGACAGCGACGAACAATGATGAAGAAGCAGGTCATTCCAACCACCGTCTCCAACTGTTTCAGGTCGTTTTCCTCAGAACAAAATCACCAGTCCCTCCCATATTCTAGGGAGGTGAATGAGAAGGTCACTCGAGGCCTTAATTCATGGAGACATGAGTCCTTACCGAGGGCTCCCATCAATAATAACTGCCAGAATCGTGCGGTAGTGTGCCCTCAACATGATGAGGGTATCACCTTTAAGGGTTCAGCTCAGGTCCCTTAGACCCGAGCATGCAAGAAGAACCGCCAGAGGAGAAATCTGGTCAACAGGGAGGAGGTTCTTACTTCTTCCCCCTCCAGAGAAGTCCACCAAGCCAACTTGATGGCAAGCAATGAGCGGGAACATACAACTGTTCGTCCTGATGTTGTTGCCCATCAGACTCGTCTGGCAGCAACACGCCAATCTCGCCAGGTAGTTTCGGAGAATTATTATAGGAATTCATATACACCTGTTTATAACTCACCATCTAGTCAGCGGGCTCATATGAATATAACCAAAGAAGGTTGCCAATTTAATATGGTGGCAACTGATAAGTAGGAACATACACCTATTTACAATCAACAATTCTATCAGCAGTATCGTCTGCCAGTATTGAAGGAAAATCGTCAACCATACTTGACGAGGAATTCAAATCAGGCACATACACCTACCAATGTTAATCAAGCCTGCCAACAGTCTCGTTTGTTAGCACTCAGAGAAGTCAGTTAGAAAGCTCCGACGACAAATTTGGAGTAGACTCAACTCTCTTCCCCCAAAAATGAGTACTGTCAGAATTCTCTGATAAGAAAATGAGGACAGGAGAAGGAATACACACATACTCCAAGCACAGAGTGGACATATATTCCCGTTCCAGTAGCTGAAGTCACCGACCACATTCTAACAATGGTGAAAGGGCAGAAGCAAATCCCTGATCATATTCGGGGTGCCTATCTGAATATTATAACAGCTTCAGCAGCAACACAAGGAAATAAATGAAAATCTTCCCCTACCAGTGGAGTGACACATCAACATATCACTCTGTAACAGACACAAACCACTATTATAGTCTAAGAGGGTTGTGGGGAATAATCCCCCAATGTTATATGGACAACCAAGTCAGACAGATACACCTGATTTGAGTGGAGATAATCAGCCTAACCTGACTATTTCTACTGAGGAGGCACATACACCTGCCCCTAGGAACAACCTTTTTAAAAAAGTGGTTCATAAATTGAGTAAGAAGGCATCTAAGAAGTAGACCCTTCCAACACAGTCAGGAAATCAAGAGCCAATCTGTAATAAGGCCTTGCTCGATGCTAGAGTTTTTGTTGCCCTCAGAAAATTATTTGTTGGAATTCAAGGTTCTACTCTCTCATTTCCCAATAGTGGGAACATTAATTTTGAAGGTCTTCATCAGAAACTTCCTCATGAAGGCTTGCTTCACGACAGTTCGGTCGATCTCAAAGTTTTATCTTCAGGTGAGATCCACGAGAACCCACTGTGTGGCCAGAAGATCAAGGATCAAAAGGTTTCATCTTTTGTTGTAACCCACCATGGTGGTCATCCCCATGATGATGAATTTAGCCATGAAAGTCCTCTCTGCAGTAGTAATTCACATTGCCAAGAAAATTATCCAATGGACAATGTAGTGATGAGAAGGCCCTCTTATCTTGAGGCAATTGAAAATGTGATGCCTGTCATGTCTGATGCTTTACCGCTAGCAGGTGAAATACATTCTCAGTCAGAAGATAGCTTGGGGTGTGGGTCATTCTCCAAACCACCCATGGGTCGTTCATCTTCTAGTTTGATCAATGAATTGTTTACCTATCTTGTTGAATCTAATGAAGCAACAAGGAAGCCCCAGCTCTGGTCTAATCTGGTAGAATAATCTTCATTGAATGATAAAGAGGAAGTGATGAATATGATAAAACAGCTGGTGAAAGGTGAAGTGCCGGTCATGTTTTGGCCTTTGGCTGAATCTCATTATGACATTCTAGAAATGTTGACAGAATATTGTATTCACGATATTCTTCTCAACAAGTCAATTAAAAAATAACATATTAACTTATAATGAATATGAAAATAATGTCAAGATAATAGAAGGGTTACAACACCAAATTGATTTGGAATCTCTCTCAGTTTTTCGATATCCGAAGGCTGAAAAGCAGCAGAGAGCGCTTCAGCATTCATGCCTTGGCACACTAAAAAGATTGCGCTAGTTAATTGCCAATGCACCATCTGGTATTCATACCAGGGGATGGGGTGTTCATGGAGAACTGCATTTCACTGTACTCTCCAGTCAACAAAGCCTACCGAAAATGGTCTCATGCAATGTTATTGCCCATGGCCAGCCACTACCAATTGGCTTTTTTTGTAATTAAAGCCTTGCTCAGGAACATGCCTCAACTAGTTCTTCCCAAAGTTAGGCATACAAAGAACAAGCTATCGAATTAATCTTGCATCAGGCAAATGAGAATATTGAACATGGTTCTCATTTAAAGCAAGCACATCATCAGGTGATAGAAGTGTCAGAAATCATTCAATGGTCATTTGAGTCGGGTGATTTTAGTGGATGTCAGTTGATGCATCCAGCCAATTTCCAGACTAAAGTCCGCAAGATCAGAAGATATTTTAAGAATGTCTCAGATGTAGGAACTCAAGAACCACCCCAGCTCGCCAGACTGGGGACTATTTTAACCCAACCCTCGAAATCAACAAATAGGATTTGAGGAGTTGAGCAGAAATAGCAGGAACAGCCCCAGTCCACCGGACTGGGGACTTTTTCAAATCCTCAATCTCTTCCTCAGAGAAAGTTAGTATTCTCTCGATTAGGGAAGAAGACACAAGAGGAACTTATAGCCTAATTGTCAGGAGATTCCATCCAAATTATGGTTATTCTAGAAGTTTATGAGGGATCAACCCAACAAAAGGCAATGTCTCATCAAGGACATGGGAGAAGACAATATCGGTGAAATGTCGATAGAAGGGATGTAATGCATTATGCTTCAATTAATTTTATCAATGCCATTTTTGCTGATCCTCCAGAACATGAGGCTCACTAAAAGGGATCAGATGAAGAGGCTTCTACTCAAGAAGTTGTACACACAGACACAAATGAAGAAGGTGTGCGTACACAAAATCAATGGCTTACCCAGAATCTAGGTATTCCTTCAAATAACCAACTTCCCCCTCTCTGAAAGGTTCCCAACAAGGGGAAAGGAAAGAATCAGGTTACATTCTACCCTTACTCTAGAGAAGGAAAATCAATCTCACTAGAGAAAATATTTTCACAACAGGAGGAAGAAACGAAGGAATTAAGGAGGTTGAATATAGAACAACTTCAAGGTAGACTTCCTCCTAAGTGTGCTGGAGTCAGTCAGTCAAGAAAATTTGTTGCAGCTACAAATATGGATCAAGAATGTCCTCCTTTACCACTACACCCTCACAAGTCTAATCCTTTGGGTCATGTGCAACAACAAATAGTGGTGTTATCCTCAGTTGCAGTACCAACCACCACATCTTTCCAAACTCTGGTTATTGCACCTTCTTAGGTCCAAGATCAACCGGATGTTTCTCAGAAGTTAATAACTACTATTGAGTCCTTAATAGCTCAGTTGGAATATATGGAGGGAAAATGTGCTCAAATTCAACCAGAAAAGAGAGCTTACCCTAAATGGGTTGATGTAATTCCTCCACCATCAAATTTTTCAGGTACCACATTCCCAATCATTAATGGTTCAAGAAACCCAGAGCAACACTTAACACGTTTTTTTCTCATTTTGATCCTATTATGTAACCCCTCAGTAATAGGAAGTAGTTAAGTTCAGGTGTTTTGTACAGTTATTACAAAGATTGGCTTTTGTCTGGTATACAAGCTTGCAATCTCGGTCAATTACCGAGTGGGAAGATCATCGCCAAATATTCCTTCATTAATTCAGCTCAACTTTTCCAAAGCCAATAGTTTTTGATCTTAAAAATTGTAAACAAAGGGATAATGAAAGGGTTTCAGATTTCATTGCTTGCTAGAAGGGATTGACATATTCCTTAAGCTGAACACTCCCTCAAGAATAATTGTTGCCAATATGTGTGGAAAATTTGTGCGATGAGTTACACACACCGTTGATCCCTGTGAAATACACAGGAGGGTTTCGAGACCTTACTTCAATCGCTCAGCATATTTAAGACTCTCTTACGAAGACTAAGGATAAAACTCGTCTAATTCCATCAGCTCCAGGAAGGAGAATGGGTAGAGAAGAGACTGCTATAGTTACGCTTAAACAAGCACCTCTACCTGCTTCCACTTCAAAACCTTAATCTTTCCGAAGGGCTCCACCTCCTGAGCATCAACAACAAAAGCCATTTCATCAAGATGATAAAAGGGATAAAATACGGAAACAATTTGAGGAGTTGAAAAGAATAGTTTACTCTTTCCGAAATGAAAAGGTTTTTGGTTACTTAATTTCGGCTCTGGAAAATAATTTGGTTCAATTTCTAAGGCCCAAAAGGCTGAACAAGGAAGGAGATGAAGACCGTCCCAATTATTTCACATTTTATTAGATGTTGGGGCATCTCATTCAGGAGTGTTTTGTATACACTGAACTCCTGTAAAAGATGGTGGACTCAGGACAAGTCAAATTTAAAGGTTCTTTAGCTCAGGTAGCATGTGTTACTGCTATAGATCCAGAATAAGTAGGCGAGTGGCAAGAAGTTAAAAGTAAAAAATGCACAGAAATATGATGATTGGATGGTCAGAAAAAAAATCAACCGAACTCATTCCATTTTACGAATGAAATTGAAGAAACCAATTGTGTCATCTGCTATGAATTCCATAGAAAATCCCCCTTCATCAGAGGGGAAATCCTCAAAGAAACAGCATAATTCAAAGAAAAAAGAGAATTCAGAAGAAGTTGAGATCATGTCAAAGACCAAGCTATATTTGACTCTGGAAGACTTTATACCATCTACATCCAAGCCACAGGCACCGTCCCACCAAACAGCACAACCTAAATTGGCTAATCAGGCAAATTATTCATCAGATGAAGAGTTGATATTTGGTTCTGTTAACATGATTCACTTAACAAGTCCTTATGCCAGCCAAAGTTTTGATCTTGATGAACCTAGTTATTTGTATCAAACAGAGGAATTAGAGGGAGTTCCAGAGTTCTGGGATACAGAGGAAGATGTGGATATCCCAGAATCCACTATTCCAATTCTACTCCTTCTAGAACTATGTATACAGCAGAAACTCCTGGTAGAGCCCTTCAACGAGCTCAATAAGAACAAGAAAATTCTTCCATGCATGGCAGATTCAGTCCTGACACAATTATTCTGGAGGATCAGTTGGATGTTACACCTTCTTCCTCACAAAAAGTAAATAGACTTAGTCTGTCTAATCTTCCAAATCCAAGATTATTTCCAACTCCAACCTCAATACAAGAAGCATATACTTCCAATGAATCAACTTCTAAGGCACCTACAAAACCACATGTTCCTTTTGGGAAAAATAGAACTTTGGATCAAAAATATGATTTCTTGAAACATTTGACCCAAGTACCAGCCAAGTTATCAATTCTGGATGCCTTGAATCTATCAAAGGATCTTCGAGAGGCACTCATCGAGGCTTGGTCAAGTCCTCTGGAATTCGAAACTAAAATTTTTGCGGCTGAAGTCTACCATGTAGAGAATAATCCTGCAGAATTCCATGCAGTGATATCTTTCACAGATGAAGATGAAGATGATGTTGTGCATGGACATATTAGACCTTTTTATTTATCTGGTAATGTCAATGACGTAGACATCTGAAGATCATTCATTGATAATGGTTCAGGAGTCAACCTCATCCCCATTCGTACACTTCTTTGATTGGGCCTCACCGAATCTGATTTATCTCCTTCTACATTGATGTTTCAAGAATACGATAAAAATTAGCAAGAACCTCTGGGTGAGATCACACTCATAACCCAGTTTGGAGATCTTGTATCTAATTCACATTTCATTGTTGTTCGTCATGACAGTGCTTTCAACATTTTTCTTGGAAGACCTAGACTACATTAACATGTGGCTATTCCTTCATCGTACCATCAATGTCTCAAATATTGTTTCAATGGCCAATTTGGGACATTGTATGGTGATAAATCTTTGTTCAAAACATGTGAATCTCAATACATTGAGGTGGAATTATATCACATGGAGGGAAAGGAGAAATCCACAACAAGGGAGGTTACCAAAGTTAATGCTCCATATGGTTTGGAAAAGATCCCAGTAAACCTATTCATACATGTGAGTACAGATTATGTGTTTCCTATCAGTAAAATTGATAGGATAGACCAAAATACAAATACTCTTATGGAAACTTCCATAATGTCAATTATGGAAATCAATCCAAACAGCATGGGATAAATTAGTGATTTACCAAGCAATGATGAAAGCTCAAATGGATATGTCTTCATTTCATCAGCTAAAATTACGCAATTCTATACTTTGCCAACCAGGCCAGAAGAAGTTATAGCAATGTCAGAGATGAACGATGATGTCAATTCTCAATCCATCATCTCCTCTTTATTACTCATGGAAGAACCTTTATCATCAATAGGGTGAAAAATGGTAGCCTCTTCTTCAAGATGTTCAAATTTTAACATCTCTCTTGATCCTAGAAATTCTTCTTCATCATCTACTATGCAAGTAGAAACAAAAGAAATAACACGTGTTGAATAAGAAGGGGAAGATATCAGCAATGCTCCTCTAGCTTTTGATGAGGGTATCTCTACCAATGTGGATGAACTTAGAGAAATAAATCTGGGTACAAAAGATGGTCCACGCCTCACTTTAATTACTGCGTCCATGACTCTTGAAGAGAAGGAAATGTATATTTCATTTTTGAAGCAAAATCGAGATATATTTTCTTAGAACTATATAGAAATTCCAGGGATTGATCCTGATGTTGCTACTCATTGTTTGGGTTTTCTAGAATAACATCAAGGATTTAAGCAAGCCACAAGAAGAACACACCCAACTTTTCCTTCCAAAATTGAAGTTGAAGTGGATAAGCTTATCAAAGCTAACTTCGTCAGAGAAGTTCAATATCCCAAATGGCTAGCTAATATTGTCCCTTTGAAAAAGAAGAACGAAAAAATTAGAGTTTTCATTGATTTCAGTGATATTAATCGACATTGTCCCTAGGGTGATTTTCCAGTTCCGATCACAGAACTCTTAATTGATGAAACAGCTATCTATGAAGAACTTTACTTCATGGATGGATATTTAAGGTATAATCAAATCTGAATGGCTCCATAAGATGAAAAATCTATAGCCTTCAGAGTCCCTCAGGGTGTGTTTTTCTATCAGGTAATGCCCTTTGTCTTGAAGAATACAGGCGCAACATATCAGCGTGCCATGCACCGTATTTTCAAACCCTTTTAGGGAAGTTTTTTGAATGTTATGTGGAAGATTCGGTGGTTAAATCAAGACAATGTTCTAATCACTTGGTTGATTTTGAAATCATATTCCACAAACTTTGACAACACAATTTGAAGATGAACCCCTTAAAATGTGGTTTTGGGGTAACCTCAGGAAAATTTCTCGGCTTTTTGGTACGCCATCGTGGTTCCGAAGTCGATCCTAAGAAGACAAAGTCAATCCTTGGTATATCATCTCCTCGAAATTTGAAATAATTTAGAGGACTTCAAGGACACATAGACTATATTCAGCGTTTCATTTCCAATTTGGCAGGAAAAAGATTACCCTTCACCAAATTAATGAAGAAGGGAGTCACTGACCAGTGGACTGAAGAATGTCAAAAAGCATTCAATGTTCTTAAGAAATATCTCTTGAGTCCACCGGTATTAATTCCACCTGTTTAAGGAAGACCACTTATTCTTTATGATACAGCTTTATAGCAATCATTGGGTGCCTTCCTTGCCTAGAATAATGATGCTCTGAATGAAAATAGCCTTTACTATCTCAGTCGGACTATGCTTGAGGCAGAAACCCTATATCCATGTATTGAAAATTGATGCCTAGCATTAATATTTGGAGTTCATAAATTGAGACACTACGTGCAACATCACGAGGTCCAATTGGTATCTTGCAATAACACACTCAAATTCATCCTTAGTCATCCAATACTTACAGGATGTCTGGCAAGGTGGACAGTTATTTTTTAGGAATTTGATATTCAGTATGTCTCTCAAAAGGCAATAAAGTGCCAAGATATGGCTGATTTCCTTGCTGAACACCCTTCAGTAGAAGATAAATCTTTATATATTGAACTTCCGAATGAGGAAGTATTTTCTATTCAAGATAATATTCATACATGGGAAATGTACTTTGATGGAGCTTCTAGAAGTCCAACAGGGAAGAAAATGGAAGATCCTAAATTCAACAAAGTTGGGTTAGGAATCTTGCTATTTCCCTAGAAAAGGGAGTTCTACCTTATTCCTTCTTATTGTGGGAAGGCGGTACAAACAATGAAGCAGAATATCAAGCTCTCATCACAGGATTGGAATGGGTGCTCCAGCACAAGTGAATCACTTAAAGGTGAAAGGTGATTCAGACCTAGTAATCAAACAAGTCAATTGGGATTATGCCATCAGAAAATAATAGTTAATCCCTTGGTATGATTACGTCAGATATTTAATGGTGGAATTTCCTTCGGAACCGAAATTTTCTTATGTCTCGCGATCAAAAAATGCCCAAGCTGATGCACTGGATAATATAGCCACAGCTCTGGAAGGTCCAAATCGGGATGAGACAATCATCATTATTTCCCACCGTCGTACAATTTCACCTTATTTTCAAACCATAACATATTAAATCAGTGAAATTAGTCCAATTTCGGAACCATATGTTCATACTATAGGATGGATGACACCTATCAGGGAATACCTTCAAAATGGAACACTTCCACTTGATAGAGCTGGGAAAGAACAAATCTGGCGACATGTGGTCAATTTTACTCTTTATGAAAGCCCTGATCACCTAGAAAAAAATCCTATACAAAAGAGGTTTTGATGGAGTTCTCTTCAGATGCATTGATGGTGAAGAGACAATGGCTGTCATGAAAGAAGTACCTACAGGAGTCTGTGGAGCCCACTAGTCCAGACATAGACTATCTGATCAAATTTGAAGGCATGGATACTTTTGGCCTTCAATGATTCAAGATTGTGTTGATTTCATGAAGATGTTTCATTCATGCCAGGTATGTGCCAACTTCATTCATCAACCTGAAGAGTTTCTTCATAAACCTAAATACTTGTGGTTGTTTCTCACATGGGGAATGGATGTAGTGGGACCCTAACCTTTAGCTACAACCAAGCTGTTTAAGTATATTCTTACTATAGTGGCCAATGGCCAGATAGAATCTTTCAATAAGACTCTTTAAAATATACTACAAAAGATGATGGATAAAGATAAGAAATCATGGCCTGATAAACACTTTCATGCTTTATGGCCTTATCGAACCACCACCCACACTACAACACGGTCAACTCCATATTCATTGGTATATGGAACAAAAGCAGTCTTTTCCATTGAAGTTCAATTACATTTTCTCAGAGTAGCCATTTGAGATCAGTCATCTATAGATGAACAATCTCAAAAGTCATTGGATGAATTGGAACAATTAGATGAGAAAAGATTATGCACTCTGCACCACATTGAGGTTTATCAGAATCAGATAACACGAGATTTCAACCAAAAAGTTCATCATCGTTCATTCATTTAGGGAAAATTGGTATTGGTTCTCATAACTCCAATGATACTAGGAAAGAAACCTCCCAAGCTTGGGCCAAAGTGGTAAGGACCTTACTCAATACATAAGGTCTACTCTAATGGAGCTTATTCTTTAATCTCAATTGATGGAGAACTCATCACGACTCCAACTAATTCTAGATTCTTGAAGACGTATTTTGTGTAACAAAAATACCCTTTCATCCAAAATGACGTTAAACTGTGTCGTCCTTGCTATATGACGTTAAAATATACAGTCTATGTCCTAGATACATGATGGTAAACTGTACAGAAGTCCATCACATCCAGCAAAACATTAAAATTCATAACCATCTTCCTAGTTATATGACGTTAAACTGTGCACCTCTTTGTCCCACATGACGTTAAACTGTGAAAAAGTCCCTAATATGTCCTAGCTACATGACACTAAACTATACATCACTCTTTCTTCCAGCATGATGTTAAACTGTGTTGTCCTTACTGCATGACATTAAACTACACAGTCCCCAAAGTCATTACCGCAAGACTTTAAACTACGTAATCTTCTCTTTCGTCCTAGATATATGATGTTAAACTATACATCCCCCTTTTTTGTCCTTACTACATGACATTAAACTGCATAGTCCCCCATTTTCCAACATGATGTTAAACTGTGTGCAACCCCTTATATGTCAAACATGACATTAAAATGCGCATCGTTAGGGTTGTTGATACCTCTTGTTTCTCACACTGAGTATGACTCACGTGAGCTTAGAGTAAACATCTACCATAACACCCTCTTTGGGCTGTTAACCATGCGTAAGTCCCAACAAAATATTTTTGGTCACTTTCCTCAAAGAACAACTTGATCACCAATTCAGTCTTCAATTGTAATACGCGGACTTTGATCCTTCCCTTCTAGGCTGGGTACGTAGGTAACCTCTCGAGGTTGAATCCCAAAACCAATCTCTTCACATCGGTTCACCTCCATCTCATACGATGTTAATCTGTGAAGCCTCCCCCAGACTCAATATCTTCACATTCGTTCACCTTTGTCCTTGCTATGTGAAGCTAAACTGTAAAACACTTTTGTCATGTACGAAAATAAACTACAACATTCCTTGACACCCTAACCTATGAGGGAATAATTATTTACATTGATCTCCAATTATGTTAAATTCTAAAGAATACGTTCATACATTGTATACCCGGACCTTTTATCTTGTGTCAAACCATCATTGCACTAAAGTCCCATTTCACCCTTCACTTGTATGAACCAAATCTGTACAGTGTGTATTTCAAGAACTACGTGTGGCTTGATTCCTATCCTTAAGGGATACGTAGGAATGTTCGAGTGTCCCTCGAATCCAGCCCCAAGTCTTTGGGCCTAACCCCAAATTACACTTTTAGTCCCTTAGCTGAAAATTCCCCTTGTGAAAACATGAATGTGGTATGAAAACCCTGGTCTTCATTCACATCAGGTTTATAAAAAACACACACTGTGTATTCCTTATAATGGTCTGACTTCTATGACCCTAAACTAAGATCACCTACACTCTCGTCCCACACGACGTTAAATTGTATTCCAAGAACAATGTATGGCTTGATTCTCATCCTTATGGGATACGTAGTGAAGTCTAGCACCTCAATTCAGGAACCATCCACAACATGATTATGTTTATCATTGGTGTGTGTATCTCTACATGCATTGAATAATGCCCATTTTGATGTTTCATACTCCTAACCTTAAATACTTCCAGATCTCCATAACCCTTTTCATGACTTCTGGTCACAAAATGTTTGATACTTGGGAATTTTTTGTTTTACTATGCAGTATGTGCCCTTAGGCGGCCTTGCATAAATATTCTATATAACAGACCTTTCATCCAAAAGATTCTATTATTTGACTATGTTGCCAATTCCCTTATGTGGCCCTTCATAATTCAACCCCCTAACGGGTTTGTAAAATAGTGGTAACTTCATTCTTGTGAGAAAAACCTCGTTTTATCCTTATAGGTCTTATCAACAATATGTAAGGATCCTCAGAAAATATCCATCCACAACATATTTGTCCCACACTATTTTTCATGATCTAAAAGTATTCAAGTCTATGGTTTATATTTTCCATCCCTACGCTTGGGTTAGACCTTCGTAAGAGTGACATTCATCCAATTCTTTGAAAATCTTGATTGGAAATATCCTCTCCATATTCAAGTATCTCTCTCTATATAGTAGACTCAATGCTTTGGAAAATTTGAATCTCCATAAACTTTCACTGGATTTTTAGCAATAGAAAAGTAAATTTCTGAGAGTTCTTTTTCCTGACTATGCAGCACATGCCCTTAGGCAGTCTTGCATAAGTAGTCTACAAAACGGACCTGTCATCCAAGAGATGCTATTATTTGACTATGCAGCCAATGCCCTTAAATGGACCTGTATAATTCAACCCCCTAATGGGTTTGTATAATAGTGGTAACTTCATTCTTGGGAAATACTTCTTCTAATTCCTTTTAGCCCTTTTTTCGTATCATTTCTCAGATTCAAATTTTCTTATGTCATAGTTTACAAGTTTTCCCCCATACTTGAGTGTGGTAATATGTTTTTAGATAAATTATCAAGCAATTGGGTCAATTTTAATCCATCCGCTCAAAGCTATTTCGACCTTAAGCATTAGCCTTTTTATGTCAGACGTGCATGACTTTAAACTGCCCACAAAAGACAAGGGAACTATGAACAAAAGTCATGTCCCAGCTCACTAAATATACATTTCATATGATTTAGGTAATATTGAGAAATTAAAAGACTCAAAGATTTTAGGGTTATTTTTATAGTACTAGTAAAAATCAAACTATGCTTACTAGGCCCATTGGCTTAGGTAAAATTTTAATGCAGGTAGAAAAAGAAGGAATGCATAAATGATTGAAGATGAAAGTGTTTTTCATTGACGCACAAGAGTTAGATGGACATCCACAGATTGGAGTCTCTTCACTTTTTCAGGAACTACAAGAGGCTTTCAACATAAGTGTTCATTTGATTTACGGCATGCCAAACTTCATCAGCATCCCCTTGGAATCCATTCATTCAACTGAATACAATAAGAGATGTAGTGATATAAACTCTTCTTGGAATAATTGTAAGATAATTTTCTTGAGTGTGGTTTGAGATAGTTTTCTACTGATCAAATAGTGACTCTGTTTCTGTCCAAGAGACAAGGAATATTGATACATGGATTTGAGAATGGAGCATTGTAAGTAAAGATCCATTTGGAGAGAATACTCTTTTCAGATATGGTTCTAATTCCCTGATAGTCTTTTCTCCACCAACCGGCAGTGGAAAACATTTCATCCCATGGGTTTTCCATTTTCATATCTGCAAGGAAATGTAATGGAAGAAAAATTTGAAAGTTCACACCATTTTTTTTGCTCTTAATGAACAACATAAACAAAATAGAGGAGTAGCAGTGCAGCTGCATCTCGGGTAGATAGTTCTTTGCATCTGGAACGTTGACCCCTTGGAAATGAACATGGCCATATAAAGTACGGTAGATGATTTGTGGGAAATTAACATGATATTTATTTAAGTATTTGGCCAAATCTGGGAGAGTGCTGTTGTAGATATCATAGTAATAATGGCCAACAATGTTCATCATGTCATCAATCCGCTTGCTAGACAGTTCATCACCTGTTCCAATTCTTCTAGGAGCCATTGAATCTGCACAAAGGTCAAACAATTAACTCTTAAGTAAGTTTATTTTTCATAAAATTTGTGATGAAAAGTTAAAAAATGGCTAAGGAATTTAGGCATGAAAGTCTCATACGGTCACACAAGTTTTGGGCATGTAGGTATCACCGCGCAGGTCAAAATACCTCTGCAGAAGCACATCAGGAAAAAAAAGTAATAAACCGTGGAAAATAAAGACACTAGCGCGATGAGGAAAACTTGCACGGTGAGAGAAGAATTGTTTGAGAGTCGGGTTCTTTGCATGAGAATGGGGCACATATTTATAGGCAAATCCACAACCCTTCACACCGAGGCCTCTGCAGCTCGCACCTGCGCGCCGTTACTTGTGCGCTCCGACTTGCACGCTGTTATTCCTTGGTTTTTTTGTTTAACTTAGAGTGAAACCCTCCTTCTTTTCAGATCCAACCCTAAGGGGGGACTTTTGTTGACACTCCATTCCATCACAAAGTCTAAAGAATGAAAAGGGAAATACCTTAAACACAAAGTGATTCAACCTTTGAAGAAACATAAAAAATCGACAAAGGCAAGAACATGGATTTCTTTAAGCATGGGCCACCCAAGTTCCAAGATGGCTGCACTGGTATTCCTGCGCACCCTATTTTATTTTTCCCAAGGTCTTCAGCAGCCTATAAATACCCCTTGTGGGCCCCCCATTTCTAGGATGAAAAAAATTCCAAATGTCAGATTTGAGCTCCCGGTGCCCTAGTCTCTTCTTGAAGTCTTCCAAACAATTATAAGGTAATTTATTACCTATAATGGAAGATATAAAGAGGGAGAACAAGGCCTAAGTGTTGAAATTCACCAACACATGCGCACCTAAGTGTCTAACCCTTAAGGGAAATGGTCACACCTGCGCACCACCTTATCCCTTCAAAAGAACCAGCGCACCACCCTTTTTTAAGCCTTTAGGTATAATACTAAGGGATTGAGCCATGTCTCGCCCAAGTATTACCCTATGGGTTGACCGGCACACAGGTATACCTATGCTGCGCAAGTACACTTGCGAGACCAGGACATGTGCACCCAAACCCGGACTTACGCGCCTGCCTCTTTTTGGGTGGCCCTCCGGCCTATTCAGCTCTTTTTTTTCAAATCCACCTCTCCTTTTCAAGACTTAGCCTTCAAAACCCTCTTTAAATCCAATTATGGCATGGTTTATTTGTTAGATTCTTTATCTGAAAGGAGTTCTGTGGAAAATCTATTAAAACCTAGTGATTTATATATCTTTATGTCAGTAAGGTTAGATATTTCATTCATTCAACCTCATCCTTTAAGTTGAGAGGATCTCTAACATGGGCCTCCTTTAATGTAGTAAGCCCCGGTCTTAATCACCTTAGCTTGGGAATCCTCCTTAAGAGTAAGCCCCAAGTCCCTTAACCTGGGCCTCCTTTTCAGGAGTAATCCCCAGTCTTAATTTCCTTAGCTTGGGCATCCTCCTTAGGAGTAAGCCCCAAGTCCCCTACCTGGGCCCCCTTTTTAGGAGTAATACCCAGTCTTCATGTTCCCTTAATTTTGGGTATCCTCCTTAAGAGTAATCCCCATGTTCCAAAATTTAGGGCCTCCTCCTCAGGAGTAAGCCCCAGATTCCAAGTTCCTTAACTTGGGCCTCCTCCTTAGGAGTATAACCTAGTCTTATTTTACTTTTGATTTGGGATTCTTTATAAGGAATAAAACCCATTCGTAAGTCCCCTCTAACTTGGTCATCCTTCTCAATATTAAGTCCTATATTACGTATCCAAATCTCCATAAAACACATATACCTTTATGGACCTTGTTCCCAGGTTTCTTTCCTAAAGTAAATACCAATCTTCAACTATCTGGGAGGTCATACATGTATAATCCCAACATCATTTCTTATGATTGCATCTTTCATGGCACAATTGTCAGGTTTTACCAATACCTCTTGTTTCTCACACCGAGCATGACTCACGTGAGCTTAGAGTGTAAAAGTAATTATGATATCTTTCTTTGTGACATAAATCATGTATAAAACTCATACTTCTTTACTCGAACTACATGGGTTCTCATTCTTTTCCTAAATAAAGGATACATAGGTAGCCCATCTGCGGGTATGATCCCAACTCTAAAATAATCCATGTCCTTATGAACAATAATAAACCTCAAGTGCCCCACTGAGTGGCTTTAAAGCCAATATGGTTATCATAATGACCAAGGTATCTCTATATAATGTATTGAAGGATAGCATAGACTATGAATCTCTAACAAATACAGATGATTCTCTATCGATGAATAACCTCAAATACATATAAAAGATTCTCTAAATCTCATACATATCAATCTAAAGGAAAGATAATTTTTAGACTTCGTAATTTAATAAATATTCATGAACATAACTTAAATCTATAAAGAGAGTCTCGGAGTAGACAATAATTCCCCCCAAAAATGTGTGATTAGTCAGACTTCCCATCCTCTCGACCAATGAAAATTCTTAAGCATCATCAGTTCACAACTAATGAGCACCTACCTTTGGAAAGTAGGTCCAAATGGATATAGAATCATTGGTTGTTTCCGATTCTATGAACAAACCTGTTAGAAACCGATTGGAATGTTTGAACCTCTAACCAAAGAGGTCATCCCCAATTCTAGAGGAAACAATCTCAAACAAGAGTGCACTAAGATTCCACCACGGAATATACATCTTTCTCAGATCTATACTCATGTCCTATAAAAACCTAACCAAGATTCATCCAAGTGTTAACCATCTGATGGTAACCTAATATTTCACGATGTCACCTCTACAATAGAGGGACATTCCAACACAACTTTCGGGGTCCAAGCCCATGGAATGTCTTGAAACATCAGTCCTCAGAATACACCTGACCACTCACCATTTTATATTCAAATGATACTATGCATAACCATCGATAATCTTTACTACCCAACTCATACTCCCACAAACCATCTACCATAAGGATAAACTAACTGTGATACACAACATTTTAGTTTGACAATCTAGAGGATCCCTTTGATCTGCTCTTAAAAATTGATCACCTCACTCGTTCAATGATTTATTCCACAACCGCTCATCCTACAGTGTCATTTCAATCATGAGAATCTACCCATGATATGACTACATTAGCAATTTCCAAAACACTAGTTGACCATGCTAGACACCCAAACATTCCTTCCCATCGAATCTTGTCCCTATGAACAAGCACCCAAGGCACATCCTAAAAAACTAAAGGCATTAACATTCATATAATGAAACAATCGAGCACCTACCATGCCTTGATCTCAAAATGAGCATGAAGAAAAGCTCACTTCCTCAAAATTGAATCTGAAAAAAATGATCCAACTTCTTAAGCAGGCTACACTTAAAAAAATGTATGTCGACCTACCAGAGCACGAGTTTAAACCAAGGGACTCTGGGTCTCCCACCCAGCCCTATAGAACAATCCTCACAACTGGGTTACACGGTCTAACCACCTATCCCAAAAGATCAAAACCTCTCAAAGGTATGTAAAGATTTGTATGATCAATGAAGGTAAAAACTAAAAATACAGACAATAAGGGCCCTGGATCCTATCCAATAATCCTTAAAAGAAAATTCTCCTAGAAGGGCACAAAACCAACACATAATTGAAACTAATCTAACACTCATCAGGCATCCAGATATGGAAATACTCCCATGGTGGTCCAGTTCAAAAGAAAATTCCCTATATCTATCAGTATCATACTCATCAAGCCAACTATATAACCATATACCTAAGAAAAAACACCCATAAAGGGTCAGATAAAAATAAATTACATGATATAACAACCTTCAAGGGTAACCATGAAAAATCCCGACACAAATGAAACATGGTGGTTAGGAGGGACCAACTTTTCTTTTCCTATAATCGATGACCAATCTAGGATCAATACGATGATGAACACTAGTATCCATTGATTACAATTAATAATTTTGTGAAAGAGAATATTATTTTCATATCTGAGAAAGTGGATCTTGAAAATCATGTTTATAATTAATTTAATAATTTTTGATGAAATTAAATACCTACGTCTTCAGTACTTTCTTCGTTAATGGTCATTGATCATCTGACATAACCATTTCAAATTTCCTTAATTGTGCTTGCGAGGATCCAAATTATAATCCCTCTAGTAGTGATCCACATGTTCTCCAATGGTCTCCGATCAACACCACTCATTCTTTGGGTGATATCATGGAAGAATGAATGTTTTGCGCTAATCATTCTTGATCTCTCATTCTTCTGTGATGGAGAACTTCTATCGTTTTTGAGAGAGTGAGATGAGAGGAGTCAAGAGAGAAAATGTTTGGCTCAACAATTCTCAATTCACTGTGGGTTTGGAAGAATTGACACACCTTCCTATTAATCATCATGGGGTTTCAATGAAAAATTTAATTGTGAAACAAAAATGAAATTATATTATAAATATTAGAGAAAACCCATGTCACATAATAATAATAAAAACACCATTATTTGTGGTGCACCAACTTGGGTAAAATAGAACTATAAATGAAATCATCTTCCATAGAATGATAATAGTATTATTACTATTTATTGTGACGACTGGATAGAAATTATTTACCAACTTGTAAATAATTAATTTATCAACGGACACAGTGTTGGTCTATTTGAACTCCCCTTCCATTTATTGAAAACCTGAATAAAATATTTTATTCTATTAAATAAATATTTTTATTTACAAACTAGTAAAAAAATATTTATTAAATGTTCAATAAAATAAATAAATATATTTTATACAAAATCTAGTGAAAAAATATTTATTTATTATATGCAATCACATTAAAATGAATAAAATTATTCCTCGGTCTTGAGAAGAATATTTATTCTATTAATTAAATTCAAAAAGAATTTTATCAAGACAACCAGAAACACTTAGTGTGTGACCCTCTATGATTATTTCTCGTTGGTATTAGGCATTTTTGCCTAAAGTCCAAGATTATTATCTTGACATGGGTTATGTAACCCAAGATAAATAAGTTAAAGTCTCAATGATGGCTTCCATATATGAACTCTCACTATGTAATATAATCCATTTTTCACAATATCTCATCCAGTAAGTTTCATGATACTGTCATGAACCTATATGCTTGATACGTCATTCATTGACTATGTGAGATAAACTCCTCATTACACCATGGCCATGGAATTTAGGGTGATGGTTCTATTTCAATCAAAGGGATGAGATATCAAGTTTCACACATGGAAGGGAAAAATCCTTCCTTGACTTATGCATTAATAATATGTCATTAATGATGTACCCAATGTACCCTACTTCCCACCAACATATGACATGATGGTTTTTGTCATAAAATCTAGGTGTGTGAGTCATGACATGTATTAATGATAATATTAAAGTCCATGAACCGTTACACATGCTCGTAGATAAGAATATTCAATGAAACCAAAACATATGGAATTATTATTTGTAGGTCTGTTCTCATAATATATCATCTTTGAGATTATGAAGTGAGAACTTCCTAAGAAGAAGTCTCATCTTCTTATGAGTATTCTCACCTAACGGTCTGTATACTATGTGTCCCATCATAGCATGTTATCCAATCGTAGAAATATATTTAAGAATATTGTCATATCACTTCAAGGTTCTCATCGTAGTGGGGAGATGCTCTGACATTATTAATGAAACAAATACTCTAGGAGATTATTCAATTATAGTCATGAAAAACAATGATAAATATGTATTAAGATGTTTAATATTAAAAAAATTAAATTTGAATGTAATCAATGTACAAATAGTTGGTTTAAGGATGCCAACTCCAACAAACTCCCACTTGGACTAGAGCCAGCTACCTATGAATTTGAGTCTGCAAGACCTCACAGGATGACCATGTATCTAATGAGTCAAAGATTTAGTCAAGGGGTTTTACACATTTTCTTCCATGGAAATACCACTCACTGCAACATCACCTCTCTGAAAAAAATCCTTCAAGAGATGATACTTCTGTAGTATTGCTTCATTCGCTGATATGTCATTAACTCTTTTGTGAGAGCCACCACTACAGTTTTATCACAATAGAGTGTGATGGGATTTTTACTACTAGGAACCACATAAAACTATTGGATGAATCTCAACCTCTAAACTTCTTCTTTAGCTACCTCAAAAGCTGTGATATACTTGGACTCTCCTATAGAATCTGTGACTGCACCTTTCTTTGAGCTCTTCCAACTCACATCACCTCCATTCAATGTGAAGATGTATCCTATTTGCAACTTCATTCCATCTTGATATGTCTAGAAACTAGAATCTACATATCCTTTTATGACTAGTTCCTCATCTCTTCCATAAACTAGTAACATATCCTTAGTATGCCTTAGATACTTAAGAATATTCTTTATTTCTATCCAACGATGGTCACATGGATCAGCTTGATATCTTCCTACCACACTCAATGTGTAGGTTACATCTAGACTAGTACATATCATATCATACATGACTGACCATATCATTGATGTGTATGGATTCCTTGCCATTCACTTTCATTCCTCATGTGTTTTAGGACATATTTTATTAGAAAGATGAATTCCATGTGACGTTAGAAAAAATACCATCTTGGATTGTTCCATACTGAATATATTCTTTATATTGTCAATGTATATACTTTGACTTAGGCCCAGGTATCTCTTGGATATATCACGATGGATCTTGATCCCAAGAATATATGAAAACTCACCCAAGTCCTTCACGGAGAATCATTTATTCAACCATGCCATAAAAGAATATAATACTGGTATTTATTTTCTAATAAGTAATATGTCATAAAGATATACTATTAGAAAAACAACTGCACTTCCACTAAACCATTTATAGATACAAGGATCAAATTCGTTCTTTATAAAACCAAATTCTTATATGGTTTCATCAAAATGAATGTTCCATGACATGGATCCTATCTTTAATACATAAATGGATTTTTGAAACATTCATATCTTATTGGAATCCTTTGGAGTCAAAAACCCTTCTGGCTGGGTCATATAGACATCTTCCTGAAGGTTCCAATTAAGGAAGGCTATTTCGACATCCATTTTCCAAATCTCATAATCAAGGTAAGCAGCAATGGCCAATAGAATTATGATAGATTTCAGCATTTCAACTGGTGAAAAGGATTCACTATAGTCAATTCCTTGACACTTTTTAAACCCTTTTGCAGCCAGTCGGGCCTTATAGGCACACTGAATTGTCCTTCCATGTATTGTTTCTTCTTGGATACCCATTTTCAGCCAACAATATTTACATCTAATAGAGGATATACAAAAATCCAGACTTGGTTTTTTTGCATGGAATCCATTTCAAAATTCATGGATTCTTGCCACTTGGTAGTGTTTATGCCACTTAATGCTTCTTTGTAGGTTAGAGGATAATTATTATCAACTAATAACGAGTCATCATACTCAATAACTAGAAGAACATACCATTCTGGTTCTCTAACCTCTCTTTTACTCCTACACAGTTCTTGTGTCTCCAGAACAGATCTTTCGTCCATGTGGCTTTGTAGAATCTACTCAAGTACCAAATATTTTTACCATGAGCCTCAGATTCATCGAAGTTTATCTTTCTCCCACGATCTATTTTGGATAATCAATCACTCTAAAGGAATGTGGAATGTATTGAAACAATAAACTTTTTGTCTGAGGGTTCATATAGGTATTATCCCCTTGTTTCCTTACGGTATCATATAAAGGTACACTTTGTGCCTTAGGGTGAGAGTTTTTTACTTGAAAAGGCCTTAACACACACTTCTCTTCCCCACACATGTAGATTAAATAACATGTATTTTCTTCCACTCCAAAGATCATATAGAATACCATTTAATGATTTATTTGGTACTTGATTTAGTATGTGTTTCACTGTTTGTAACACATATCCCAAAAGGATAATGGAAGACTTTCATGACTCAACATTGAACTCACCATTTCCAACAATGTTTGGTTCCTCCTTTCTCTTAGACAATTCCATTAGGGTGTGTAAGGAGGTGTGAGTGGGGATAGGATACCAAACTCCCATAAGTAATCAATGATGTCTTGATTAATATAATCTATACCTCGGTCTGAGTGGAGTTTCTTAATCTTCTTAACAAGATTGTTGTCAAATTCATTCTTGTATTCCATGAACTTATCGAACGAATTCACCTTATACCTCATTAAGTAGACATATCCATATAAACTAAAATAATCAGTAAAATTAATAAAGTATGAGTACCCACACCTTGCTTAAATTGGAAATTTTCCACACAAATCAGTATAAAGCAATTCAAGATGGTATTTGGCTCTTTAACCTTTCCTACTAAATGGGGATTTGGTCATTTTCCTTGTAAATGTGTGTGACATCAAGAAAGTAGTTTTAGTTCGAAAGAATCTAAATACAAATCTTGATGTAACCTTGTCAAGCATTTCTTATTTACATGACCAAGCTGGTGATGCCAAATTTAGGTGTGGATTGGTCATGTGAAGTAGTTTCGTTATCGATTTCAATTACTTAGTTTGTACAATCCAACACATAAAAACTATAATATAAATGTGCCCTACAAAAAAAATTCTATATTTGTAAAAGAAGCTACATTTATTTATGAATGTGAATATAAATCCATATGTATCCAGTATGGATACAGAAATATTGTTTTTGGTTACAGAAGGCACATAATAAAAAAAATTTAATAACAATATCATCTCAATCAGTAATGTGAGGTGGTAGTCCTTGAAAGCTATAGCAGTAAGTCTAGCTATGTTGTCTTCTTGTAGATCTACATTACCTTCGTCAATTTTCATGAATATAAATGGTTTCTATATTTGGATACATATTTTAACACTACAATAAATATCTAATGCCCAATGTGTAGAAACAAATAAATTTCACTTGATAACAAATGTTCCTGAAGCTCCCCCTTGCTTCTTTAGATGGGTGTAGTTTTTATTCTAGTGGCCCTTCTTTCTACATGTGAAACAAATAGATTCCTTTTTTCCTTCCATCCCCATGGATCTGCCTTTTCTTGGAAGTTCACAAATATTCTTTGGGCTTACAATTATTCTCCTTCCCTTTAGTCTTATTCACCATAAGGATTGAAGGCTTTTCATGCTTCATGTCTTTTTCCACTTAGTGAAGGAGGATAAAAATATAACATAGAGACTTCTCAATGTTGTTCATATTGAAATCCACAAAACAAACTAGAGAAGATATGAGTTAGTAATGCAAGAATGATATTGGTAACTAGTTATTTTGGGAGTTTAAACTCCAGAATATATAGACTCTCAATGTATCCAATGAGCTTGACTATGTGAGGCCTAGCTAGGGAACCCTCTCTGATATTACTCTGAAAGAGTGTGTTGGAGATATCAAACCATTCTGGTATTGCTCTCTCCTATTAAAGACCACAAAGGTTCTCTATCATGCTATATGAATCCATGTTTTCATGGGAATTCGTGAGTTTACTAGATATTGATGATAACATCAAACATCTAACTTCAATCTCATCATTCATATATATTTATTTGTCCAAGAACTCTTCATCACTCGCCTCTTGGGCATGTGAATCGGGTAATAAGGACTACAACATGTAATATTTCCGTTCATGGAGTAGAATTACCCAAAGGTGTCTAAAACATTAATGGATGTTACTACCAGTGAGGATGTTGTCTTTATTAGGTATTGATTGTAGGGATCGTGTGGTTGAAATGTTTTTCATTTTTATTCTAAAATTAAAAGATAAGATAATTAGTACTTTCTTGATTACATTTTATGAGAAATAATAAATTTATTTTATTAAGTCTCCCACTATTTTATCAAGTCCCAATGGCCCTCACCATTGAATTCAGAATGTATAGTTGCTAGGATATTCTAATGGCAAGGATCCATATTCCCCTTCACGTAACCCCAAAAATGTTGGTCAGGCTATTTGAAAGTATTTAATTAGGTTGGTCTTTACCAACGATAGACTTGAAGATCCTTGACCTATTGAGTGGACTTCCCAATCTGGAAATCCTAACTTCGATTTACTCAACACTTTCCTCCAAATTTACACGAAGTCAAGAGACGACTACTCCTATTGATTTAAAATGGTTATGTCAACCTAAAAATTTCATAAGAGCTTCCTATATAAAAGTAAGTGTCCCCACAAGGTTTAGTTAAACACATATTTTTATTTTGTATTCACTATAATCAAGTAACAGAAGGATTAGAGTGACATAATATTTTATTGAGGTATTATTATCTCTTATATATAAATTGACTTACTATCTTTATCACATGCTCGTTAATATTAAGTGGAACATAATTAAGTGATTGATCATGTCTTGATAATATTTACGCATAAGCCTGGTTTATTGTAGTTCCATCTTGCATGATTGTTAATTCATTAATTATGTATTCGTGATAGCACATCCATAATTAAAAACCATTAAACTGATAGAAATAAAGTAATGTAAAGGGAATTATCATGAAATCTTATAATGGTATGTTTTTCTAACGGTTTATAAACTAACCACTGACCTAGGAGAGAAACACCTTGAACCATTTATGGTTTGGGTCTAAAGATTTCCACTTATCCACCTTTATAACTCGTTGGATTTGTTTCACCTCTGCTCCATACGTGAACTTCCTCCACAAACATTGGACCTCCATCTATTACATAAGATTTTTAACTCACATGCAGGTGAGGGGTAAAAAAGGGGGTTTACATAAAAGAAATCATGGGCATGCAAGCCCTGCATATTAATGAGTAGAGATGGAAAACATGCCAATAATTTAATCTAAAAAAAATTAAAAGGGAAACAAATCACATACAATGGTCTTGTCTAGCTCATGATCATCCTCATATAGGTAAAAATTACTCATTTAATAACACTATAATTGAATTATTTAATCATTATTATGAAGTTAGATCATTCTTTAATCGATTAATAATTATATTTAATTAATCAATCCTTTTATCTTAATACTTTTCTAAATTTCCCTGAGATTATCATCCATAACCTTGGAGGTAACACGATGAACACCCATTCGAATCTACATGATATGTAATTATGAACATTGCACAAACATTAATGTTTTAATTATGTGTAATTAGGTAAAGTACATAGCATGTTGTTCTGACTACACGGTGTGTACTGCCTTCTCTGTATTATTTGAAGTACGTGCCTAGGGACTCGGCGTGTGAGGCATACTTCATAAATCTTAGAGTACATGAAATGTCTAGTGGGCCACATGTCGTATTGTCTCTGGGTTACATGGTTACCAGTCAGCTTAGACGTTTATGGGATACACACCTTGTCCCTTGTGCAGAAAAAATTACACTTTGTATCTACTAGGCCACACATCATGTAATCTAATAGACTATGAGCCAGTGTGTCTTGGTCAACACGTGGTGTAATAATTTACTACAGTGTGTGTCATTAATTCACATGTCTTGATTAATTTAAAAAATACTTCTGATGAACTAAACACTATTACACATACTGTATGGAAGATTACATTGCATGTAACTCCGAATATATGGTGTGTATTATTGTTTTACCTAGAAAGAATCATCAAAACCTTGTGATGGGTTCCTTGATTTAAATTTAATTAAAAAACTATTTTTTTATGTTAGATCTACACGAAACGAAAAGGGGAAGAACATATCTCAAAATTCAGATTACACGAACAATTAAACCTGGATTGAAAACCCAAATTATTAAAGAATAAATCATCAAATAATTATTTAAATAATTATAAATAATGATGATACCCTGCTCTGATACCACATGAAGGATTCATATGCAATGGAAAGTTTGGGAGGGCTCATCTTTGATTTTGTCTTAATCGATGAGAAATCCAAGATCAATACGATGATGAGCACCAATATCCACAGATTGAAATCTAATAGTTTGACAATGATAAGAATAAGATCAGATCCTAGAAATAGGATCTTTCACATCATGTTTTAATTAGTTTTAAAAAATCTGATGAAATTAAATACCTGTGTCTTTGATAATTTTTTCATTTATGATCATTGATCATCCGGAATGACCCTTCCATATTTCCTTTATTGTGCTTGTGAGGATCCAACGTAGAACCCCTCTAGCGGTGATACACATGTGCTCTAATGGTCTCTGATCAATGCCACTCATTCTTCAGGTTCTAGCTATGTATAAAAAATTTCTTACGTTGATCGTTCTTGATCCCTCGTTCTTCTGTCTTGAATAACTTATCTCGTTCTTGGGATGGAGAGATGAGAGGAGTCGAGAGAGAAAGTGTTTGGCTCAAAAATTATCAATTCACCAGGGGTTTGTCATAACAGATGTACCTACCTATTAATTGACATGGGGTTTCAGTTACAATATTTAATTTTGAAATAGTAATTAAATGAAATTACAACTAGAATACAAAAACTATGTCACCTAATAACAAAAACAACACCATAATTTGGGGTGTGCTAACTTGTGAAAAACATAACCATAAATGAAATATCATACCACATAATGATAACATTATTATTATTATTTATTGTGCCAACATGATAAACATTATTTTCCAACTTGTAAATAAATAATTTATCAATTTACATGGTCTTGGTCTATTTGAACTCCTATTCCATTTATAGAACACCCGAATACAATATTTTATTCTCATAAACAAATATTTACAAACTAGTAAAAAATATATATATTAAATGTTAAATAAAATAAATAAATAAATTTTATTCACAATCTGGTGAATAAATATTTATTTTATTTATGTGATCATTCTAACTTGAATAAAACTATTCCCCAGTCTTGTGAATAATATTTATTCCATTAATTAAATTCAAATAGAATGTATTCAAGACCACAAAAAACACTTAGTTTGTGACTCTCTAGGATTATTTCTCATTGGCATTAGACAGACTTACCTAACATTCAAGATTACTGTCCAGCAATGGGTCAAGGAACCCAAGAGAAAGAACTTAAAGTCAAAATAATGACATCCACATATAAACACTCACTATGTAATATAATCCCTTTGTCACACTATCTTATCCAACAGGTTTCCTGATAGTGTCATTAACCTATATTCTTGATACGTCATTTTTTGACTACCTGAAATAAAATAATTATTACACCATGGACATGGAATTTAGGGTGAGAGTTATATTCCAATCAAATTGCTGAGATATTAATTTCCATAAATGGAAGGAAAAAATCCTTCCTCAACTTATCCAGTAATAAAATTTCATTCATCACACATCGAATGTACCATACTTTTTTCCAACATATAACGTGATGCTTTTAATCATAAAATCTAATTGCATGAGTCATGAAACATTTTAATTATAATATTAAAGTCTAAGGACCATTACACATGCTTATAGATAAGAATATATGATGACACCAAAACATGCTAAATTTTTTCTGGTGGGTCTGTTCTCATAATCTTCCATCTTGGAGATTACTAAGTGTGAACTTCATGAGAAGAAGTCTCATCTTCTTACATGTACTCACACCTGACAATTTGTATAATATGTTTCCTATCTTAGTATGTCATCCAACCACATAACTGTATTTATGAATATTTTCATATCACTTCAAGGTTCTCATCATAGTAGGGAAACACTATGACTTTATTAATGAAAAAAATACTATATGACATTATTACATTATAGTCTTGTAAAATAATGAAAAATATGGAATAAGATGTTTAATATTTAAATGAATTAAATAGTCATGTAATCAAAGTACAAAAATTTTGTCCTAGGACACCAACTCCAACACACTATACCTTCTGTGAAAGAGGAATAATTCATTAGACAAAAACCAAACGCCTTGGTTTAGATCCATATAAACTTCCATAATAAGGAAATATATACATAAGAATGCCCAAAATAATAAATTGTTACTTAAATCACACACTAGTAGGCATATATGATGTGAATATTACATGCCAAAAATGATGCATGAGATGCCTCTTATCTTTCCTGACCAAGACCCAAAAACCATCTATGGTGTCTTAAAAATGGAAAAGATCTAGATATTCATAGTAAATCATAACATCCACACCATATGTGAGTCTCTCAAGGTGAAAATCATATAAAACTATAACACCAAAGATCATAACAACAATCCCAAACCCTTATAAGCCATGACATCTTACTAGAATAAGTGTTATCGATGCACTATTCCAATATCCATCAAAGGTTCCAACACATTCCTAATACTTCGTATCTACTGTATCCCTAATTGTAAATTCCCAGAAAAGAAGACACCTCTGATACCACTTTGTAACATTCCGACCTAGATGCAACTAACCGGTGCTCTGATCTAGTGGATTATAAGGCCTCATGAGCACCTCCCCATATGCTGGAGGATATCGACTAGAAACGAGGACCTAGGAGTGATGATGGGGAGACTATGACCTCACATTATAGTGGAAAACAATGGAAATAAATAACTATCATACATAGTATTAAAGTAAACAGTGTGTGGAAGAAATAAACAACTTAAATAGAACATGATATTATAATATATGAAATGGTGTAAAATCCAGAACAACTATGAAATACAATACAACACTGGTCACCCACTGGGCCAACCATACAGATATAGGAGTACAAAATAAATAGAAAGTAAAAGTACATGGATCAACTAATAACCCCAAGCCATACCACGTACCTAGTCTCCAGACCCTGTTGAATAGCACCAGCACAATCAGAAGGACCCACTTGATTATCTATGCTTGACCATGCAACACTGGGAATCATCCCTATACACCATCCAACTTGTGCTCAACCTAAAAAGTAGACATAAAGTCTACATTTACACCAAGGTACATGTTTAGGGGTGAGAAAGAATCTCAGTAGACCACCTTGAAAAGAAACATGTCAATGTGCTATTATAAGTGTATGAAAAAGAAGAGTGCGTAGACTCACTGAGACACTAAAAAATGATGTAAACCAAATGTGAAACCACAGTTTAAGATAGGGTTCGTGATCCCTATAAAGTGGAAAAGTTCCACCATGGATGTCTATAACTACAAAGGTACACGTGTATAGTCCCATACCTATAATTATATACATAGATATGAATATTCATTGCCATGTGAATCTAATAACATGAAACCACATCGGCAGTCGATCCTTGGGTCCATAATCCCAATCGCATGGACATCCTGTGAAAGGGAATTGATCTAGACATCATGCCACTCAAGCCATGTATAATTAACTCAATCTCTGGTTCTATAAGATAACAACCTTGGTCTTTATTTCATGAATTATTTCATATACATGAACTTAATAAAACTCATAATATTGAATGGTATAGTGTATTTTGGGATTGGGAACATTAAATAACAACTTAAAACATGAATTACACATATTTATTGAAAACATATTTTAAATGACCACAACATTACTTAATATATATAAATTCACAGGATAAACTCCAAACATACATAAGAAAAGGGTGGGTAATAAGACTAGTAAGGGAATAAACATGGAATAAAATAAGGAAGACAATACATGTTAGTCAATAGGAATATACATGGAGCTCAAAAGAAACATGTACATTAAATCATGATATATAATGATATTCATAACATGGATATGTGGAAACAACATACAATAGGATATTAGAATGATCCAAGGCTCATTGCACATGTATTAGCTTGATAAAACCCTCATTGAACATGAATTTTCAAGGGTAAACCCTAATTTCACATGAATTTTCATGATTAATCCCTAATTGAACATGGTGTATCATGATACTAAATATTACCCAGTGTACTAGAGCACTATCAAGATTCACCCTTCATAAACATTTCATTTCATGCATAAGTGTGCCATATATATCATATAACAAGGAATAATTAATCATAATAAGTCATTACATGATCAAGAAATGTAGAATAAATAAATATAAGTTACCAATACATAAGTACATGACCATAATGGTGAATACCCATGAAAGAGAAATGGGTATGGTATTCACTGCATGATGATTTTGGCATGGAAAATCATGGTGCAATTCTGGTAGCATAATAATGTAAAATATAAGTTTGTAAAATTGGTTAATGAGAGTGAAAGAGGTATATAATCATTTATAAATGAATTTTATATTAAGGGGATAATGATAAATAATATCCCAACATATGAAATGGAATATAGATTCCTAATATAAAATAAATTCTTTAATGGAAATGGGAAGAGGGAAACCCATTATAGAATTTTGGTCATGTAAGAGGTTGGATTAAGGGATCATTGGGGGGGTTAATGAGAGTTAAGGGAATATATCATCATGTATACATCAAATTTATATAATGTAGTTATGAAATAAATTATCCCAAATCAGGTAAATGGAAATTAAAAGGGTATACATAAAAGAGGTTCTTGAAGATAAATGAGAGAGGGAGATCCCTTACTTGGATGTGTAATCCCAAAGGATTAGGAGAGGATCTTTGGGAGCTTGGGGTGCCTTGTTAGGATACTAGGGATTAAGGGACATAGGGGGTTCTAAATTCAAGGATCTTGAGTGAAGAGAAATGGGTTCTTGGGTGGGTTTATATAGGAAATGTGTGGGATTCATTATTATTTTTTGTTTTGGACACTACACACTAAAATATTCAAAAACACAAACCATAACAGGGTTTTTTCCCATGGTTTATAGAAAAGGGGAGTGGTATAAATTATTTTATAAATATAATGTCTGAATATATTAATGTATTTCCCGTAATTATATGGATATGAGTCACACATTCAAGGAAATGATTTTAAAATATAATAATATTTTATATTTTATGAGAGGATTCAGTAAGGATTTATAAAATAAATCAAATAAACTTAAATCACATTATTAAGGAAAAACATATATTTGTCCGAATATACCTTATATTGTATTTCATTACATCACTATTGGTTCATTATGATGTCATAAAACACATTATATATTTATATGGTATTTAATTTTTACCCAAAAATGCGACTAACATAGAAAATTACAAAAAATTCACAATTGGATAATTTCAAAAAACAGATTCCAATGATAATATTCAATTTATTTAAATAATTTTGATTTTCACATTTAAAATAAGAACTGACATTTATTGAAAATTGTTGGGGTTTGACAAAAGCAGTTTTCAAAGCATAATAAAAATTATATTCGACTTCATAAAAATTATATGATCATTAATATTTAAAAAAATTAATTTAATAATAATATTTTATTAAAATTTTATTTAATTAACAATCCATTAATTTATCAAAATTTGTTTCATAATTGAATTAATTATTAACAAAAATACTATTTGTGGTTAACAAATCATTTACAAAGTAACTATAATAGAATGAAAGTATATGCATTATTCTATACAAAGATAATGAACATAATCATAATTATATGTTCTTGTTACATATCCCTTCAATACACCATCATACACCCTTAGGGTAAGGTGTGCGATGGTCGGGAATTCATGGGGTTCTTCGGTGAACATGGTTTGGGCCATGATCTCGATGAGCTTTAACTTCTCCCATAAATGGTTTTTCTCAGGCTTATGTTGTTGTATCTCAGCTTGGTATTTGTTTAGGTAAATTCCAAGAAATGATATCGCCCATGGAATTTCTGATAAATGGGATTCATAGGGTACAATCCTACTGGTTGAGGCCAATACTTCTTTTGTCTGTGTCAAAAGGATTTATTGAAACCCTATATTTATACTAGTCATGTGATCACTGTTCAACAACTATATTATAAACAATAATGATACTTAATAGTCATTTAAATCCAATTTGATATAATAAAACAAAAGGAGTCCATGTGTTTCCTATATCCATAATACATTAAAAGAAATAAAATTTCATTCATAAATGTTTGGGTCGTTACAAACTTCCCCAATAAGAAATTTATCCCTAAAAAATTTCTTTCCCCAAAATAAAATAGATGGGGGAAACTCTACCTCATCACTTCACCTGGTTCCCACATAACTTATTCAAGCTTTTGGTTTCTCCACAAAAATTTTATGAGGGGCATTGTATTATTTCGTAGAACTTGTTCTCTACAATATAAGATCTTCACCAGATTCTCCTCACAGGAAAGGTCATTATCTATTGGTACCACCTCTGGATTGAGTATATGTGATGGTTCTGGTATAAACTTCCATAAGAGTGATACATAGAAGAGTGCTAGTCGATAGGACACTACTCTAATGCGATAAATAATCTCAAAAGGGCCAATATACCTTGGTCTATGATTTTAATTCTTCCCAAATCTCGTAACTTTATTCTATAGAGATATGTAGAGGAATAACATGACTCCAACATCAAACTCTAGGTCCCATCCATGATTTCCAACATAACAATTTTATCAACTCTTGGTAGCTTCTATGTGCTACTGGATGGTCTTAACCTTCTTCACCCATTCATCAACCATTTTTGGGCCTTGAAGTTTTCTTTCCTCCACTTCATCCCAACATGTCGGTGTTCGGCACCTCTTCCCATAAAGTGCTTTATAAGGAGCTATTTGGATGCTAGAGTGTAAACTATTATTGTGAGAGAACTCCACCAAAGAAATATGTTGGTCTCATCTACCTTTTAAGTCTATTGATAAAGCTCTCAACATTTCCTCAAGTTTCTGGATTGTTCATTCAGATTGGCCATCAGTTTGAGGGTGAAATGCCATGTTGAAGTTTAAATTAGTGTTCAAAGTATATTGGAGACTCTTCCAGAGCATAGAGGTGAATCTTGGATCTCAATCGAACATAATCGACAGTGGTAATCCATACAGACTTACAACTCATCTGATGTATATCCATGCCAGTTGATCCATTGATAAATCCTATCGAATTGTAATGAAGTGTACAGTCTTTGTAACATGATCCACAACAACCCAGATAGCATTGTGTCCTTTGGATGTCTTTGGAAGTCCAGTGAAAAAGTATGTGGTGATTTTTTCCTATTTCCATATTGGTATGGGTATTGGTTGAATCATCCCCTTAGACTTTTTCTTCTCATCCTTTACTTTATGACATACTAAGAACTTTGATGTATATTTAACAATCTTCTTCTTCATGTTATACCACCAATAGTTCTCCCGGAGATCTTGATACATCTTCATGTTTCCTAGATGAGTGGAGAAATTCAAACTATGTGCATCATACCAAATTTTTTTCTATAACCATGGATTTTATAGAACACAAAGTCTTGACCCAAATCTCAAAATTCCTTCTTCATTAACATTGGTCTTTGAGGATTTCCCTTTTCTGATAGTTTTCACTTTCATCGAAATTACCACATCATATTTTTGAGAATCATTTAACCTTTATAAAAGATACCATCGAGAAGTAATTTGTGAAAGTATTGATGATGTTCCCTTATTTATGATTCCCATGTCAATATTTATCAAATATAAAGGGATTTTATCCTTTTCAATTCACACCAATGATAGAATTTTTGGTTCCTTTCCACTTAGAGAGTCTACCACCTTGTTTTATTTCCTAGGGTGGTATTGGATTGAGCAGTCATAGTCCTTGATTAGCTTTAACCATATTCATTATTTCATATTCATATCTTTTTTGTGTGAATATATATTTGATACTTTTGTGATCCGTATATATCTCACACTTCTCCGAGAAGAGATAATACCACTAGATTTTGAATGAAAAGATCACAGTTTCCAACTCTAAATCATGTGTGGGATAGTTTTGCACATGAATTTTCAACTACCTTAATGCATAGGTAATTAATTTTTCATTATTCATCAACACAAATCCCAAGCCCTTCTTCGAAGCATCACTGAAGATTACAAAAAAGATACCCACTTATTGGTAGTGTGAGCATAGGGGTAGTGACAAGAATCTTCTTCAGTTCCAGGAATCTTTTTTCACATTCATCATTCCAAGAAAACTTGACTCCCTTAAAAGTTTTCTAGGAAATAGGTTTTTACAATTGTGATAAATTTCTTAGAAATAAACGATAATATCCAGCTAACCTGAGGAAGTTACAGATATCCATCACAGATTTCATCCTTTCGATCACTCAATTTATTTTTTGAAAGATCCATATATATCTCATTGCTTTAGATGATAATCCCCAAGAATGAGACTTCCTTCAACGATAACTCACACTTGTTGTAATTTTCACAGAGCTTCTCTATTCAAAAGGTCTCAAGCATAGTGCTCAAATGCTCCTCATGCTACTCTATGGTTTTGGAGTGTATTATAATATTGTATATTAAGACTACCAAATACTTTTTTAGGTAATCTCTAAATACTATATTCATCAAGTCTATAAATATTGTTGGAGAATTTGAGAGTCTTAATGGAATCACTATGAACTCATAATGCTCTTACCTTATGTAACGACCTTATGTTTTTCAATGGAAATTATCATCTTATAAATATGTCATAAAATTACATGAAACACAACATAATGAACCACTATGTGCTAAGTAATCTTTAAACATATGTTTTTCACTTCTGTGTTTGGAATTTCCAAAAATCTGACATACACGGTTGCAATCTGTAAGTTATTTGGAGTCCAGTAAGAAAAACTTAATTTTTGGTGAATAGTAACATACCCTTATGAATAGTAACATACCCTTATAAATAGTGATATACCCTAATGAATAGTAACCTTAAATATGATAATATATAAATAATATTCAAGTTGAAAGTATGATATACCAATATTTTAGAATAAGTAAATGAATGCTTTAAAACTGGTTTTGATAATAAATTATGATTTAAATTAAATATTAAAATAATAATATTTAGAAAATTATTTTAAAAAATAGAATTCATTTTTTGATTCTACGCATCAAAAAATTGTTGGGGTAATTTTTTTTGATTTTTCTCAGATAATTGAATTTTTTATGAATAGTGAAATACAATTATTTACAAAAATATGCTAAAAAGCTAGTTATAAAGTCATGCATGATGTTCTGCTGATGTAAGGACAATTGTTTTGGGTGCACATGATAATATTACTATTATTGTTCAGGGAAGACTCACTATTATTTGTATTTTGTGGAAATAATATATTAATGAATATTATAATGAGAAATCCCCTCTCTCCTCCACTATAAATTCCACATTTCACACCCTCATTTTCTCACACCTCTCAAGAATCAATCCTTGTCTAAACTCTTCCCAAGATTCTTCCCTATACCCTTCGCCACGTCCAAGAGTTTATAGTCTCATCCAAATTCCAAGCCTAGGTCCCCTATGCAGGGTCTCAAGAGGAGGATTCAAGAGTTAATTTCTGTTCCTCTTTCCATTAACTTCCTTTCAATTTCAAGTTCTTTTCTTATTCTCTCCACACCTATATTCATCCACATGGTATGGTAAATCTAGTATCATAAATATAATGTAATGTTATGATACTATTGGGATATTATACCATCCAACCCCCTTCTCCTCTTCCTTTTATTTTATAATAGAAAACGTCGTTCGTGAGGTGTTAATCTATCACCTTTAGGAACGACATGTTTTTATTTTTCCATTTCAACTTTCAGATCTGGTCATGAAAAAATTTTTATGGTTTAACTAGAATATTTTATATTTATGATTTCATATTTAAATTTCTAGAACTAACTTATGTACATATTACTAAATGATTAATCCAAACAAATTCATTGTGGTTGAAAAATTTCCCAAATTAACTCAAACAATCATCATTTAATTTTTATCTAATGATTCATCCACATGGTATATAATATAATCAATTATAAGATCATCTAAAATCCTATAAGATAATTAATAACATGTAATATCATTTTTTGATGTTTACCCATGTTCTATATAAACATTAATTTATGAATACAAGTGAACCTCTCATGAAAAACCATAAAAACAAACATTACCGAACAATGTTTTTAAACTCAATAACTCATCAAAAGGCACATTAAATAATTTAATGAAACCATAAAGAACCATATTAATGTAAAAAAGTTCTTGAATTTTTAATTAATGAATATAATGTGGTTATACAGGACATTAATGCGAAGGAAGCATTCAGATATAAGGTAAGGGGAAAATCTCGAACCCAATTTTCTTTCTTCGGGTTCTCCCTATTTCACTCCATATTTGGTATGGTCACTCCTTAAAAATAATTTCTTCATCATTATCTTACCTTTTTAGGGATATAAATTTTTTCTAATAAATTTTATGTCAAACAAATGTTTTCCAAAGGAACTCTTCTTTCAAAAACACACCTTTTACTTCTCAATCAAGTTTGATGGCTATCATATCAAGTATGTTATTCCCACTTAATTTTGGGAACCCAATGTTTATGAATGTGTTATTATGAGATGAAACAAATTACTTTTCATGGGTTATTAATGCTCATTTTTTATATATGTTTATCGTGTCATGCATGATAACTAATAATGTTATGATGTGACAGGTTTGCCCAGAATTATATAGCGCAATATGAATGTTTCAATGTGACGGGTGCGCTCAGAATCATACAGAATTCAAATGCATTGGGTAATGTGATGAATCTCATGAGTTAATTTTAAATTATGTGTGAACAAGATTCCAGCTTATTTCACAAGTATCTATGGTAGTTAACCACTAAGACATAATGTTTCATTTTTATGTATTGCCACATTTTAGGTCTCTTATTAATGATTCCTCTCTTGTTCATGATCCTTTTCCTATGTTATGGTTATGCTCACCCATTTCTATATTTCTCTTATATATCCTCTTACTGTTCTTTTATCTCACCCCTTTTTTTGTATATCCTCAGGTGACTACATGTTCTAAGGAGGGGTCAAGTGCCAATAAGAAGCTAGAGAAAAAGAAATTAAATAAATGTTTATGCTTGATGTTGTAATTGTAATGTATGGTCCTAGTTTTACCAAGAAACTAAACATTTGGATCCTCTATGTGTAATAATATTATATTTTTTATCTTTATAATTATGTAATATTAATGTAAGAAGAAGGCCGGGTTGCTATAGTTGGTATTATAGTCAAGGTTTTGTTTATTTGGGAATTAGGATTAGTGAACCCTAGATAAAACATGTAGCATGAGACTAAGTAAAACTATATAAAAAAGAATCATTACATAGGGATCCCATATGGTATGGTTTTATTATAAATTGAACATGACTTCTTGACTTATGTTTGGTTCCAAAATTTTCTATTTTAGAAAATGGTGGGAACCAAGAGAAACCCGGCAAACAACTCGTGCGAGGTCCAATGCAATGATTGACCAAATGACATCCCCATTGATTTGGGATGTGGAGTTCAAAACTTCATGGAGATGCTTACCCAACTATCTTAGGATATGAACAATAACCATAATAATGGGAAATTCCTCCTTCACCAAAGTGGGAGAAACTGACTATCGAATGTTTTATGTGACAATGACCACCAAAGTTTAGTGGATCTTCTAATCCACTAGTTGTGAAATAGTGGATCAACTCCATAGAGAAGATCTTTTCTGTGCTCTACTCTTCTGAGATAGAGAAGGTGAATCTTTCTGTTTATTGTCTAGATGGAGAGGCTGATCAATTGTGGCCTTTGATTAATAACACCAAGCTAAGGGAGGAAATTGAAGATATTTAATGGGATGACTTTAAGATAATGTTTCTTAACAAGTATTTCACAAGAACTCTTAACACGAAGATGTAGAGTGAATTCATAGAGACTAATAAAAAATAAGGAGAATATGTCACAAAGTATTAAGAGAATTTCACAAGGTATTCAAGGTACGATTTAGGTTTTTTTATCAACAATGATAGAAAAATTGATAGATTCTTTAGTGGATTAAAACCACACCTTCCAAAGGCTCTTGAAATTACAGACATTGGGAGTTATGAAGAAGTTGTTTGGTGTGATATCAAAATGGAGACGGAGTTTGGAGAATGTTCCCATGGATATTGTGATAAGAATTTAAAGATGGAGTTTCAAGCCTGAGGATCTAATGAAAATGATGGGAAGAAAATTCAACGACCCACATGCCAAAAATGTGGGAAGTTTCACCATGGGAACTACCTCAAAGGAATGGGGAAGTGCTTAAAGTGTGGGAAAGAAAGGCATCATGCTAGATAGTGTCAAAAAGACATGAAATGGAAGGATAATTTACCCAAAGAAAGGAGGTAATCACCCATAGTTTAATGCTAAAACTATACGGAGTTAGGGAACTACGCAAGACAGTTCAAGAAACCTCGAGTTCTTGAGGTTAATCAACGTTAACATCCACCGAAGCCAATGAAACAAGGGAAGGATTATTACATCACTACTGATGAAGTGGAGGAATATAATGATGTCATACAGGGTACGCTTCATATTCACTCAAGAATGGAAAAGTATTATTTGATTCTGGTTCAATGCATTCTTTTATATCTTCAAAGATTTCTAGAACTATAGAATCAAATCCCTAAAACCTTGAAGTAGATATATCTATAAAAACACCAAGTGGTGCAATCATTGCAACCCAAGTGTTTGACTCTACTCCTATTCGCATATGTTGGAAGATTCTTCCAAGGAATCTTGTAATACTTCCCTTGGTGGAATTTGATGCTATAATGGGAATGGATTGGCTCTCGTTATATAGAGCACGTATCAACTATCAGGAAAGGAAAATATCTTTTTATATTCTGAACCATTCCATGATCCTCTACAAATGAATGGAAGATCTTGAATCTCCTTTGAAAAATCCTTCATCTATGTGGGTGTTTATTCCCTACGAAGAAGCATACATCTCCCAAATGGTTGGGTCGAACGAAAGTTCCAACCTTGCAGAAATTCCCATCATGAGGGAATATGATGATGTATTTCTGGAAGAGTTAACGAGACTTCCCCCAGATCGTGAGGTAGAGTTCTCAATAGAACTCATACCCAGAACTACTCCTTTCTCAAAGTGTCCATATAGGATGGCTCATATCGAACTGGAGGAGTTAAAGAAGCAGCTGCAAGAGCATATGGACAAATGGTACATACTCCATAGTGCATCACCTTAGGGTGTGAAAGTGCACTTTGTGAAGAAGAAGGATGGAACAATGCGACTGTGTACTGATTATCGGGAACTCAACAAGATCACCATAAAGAAAAACAATCCTCTTCTAGTGATTGATGACTTGTTCGATTTGTTAAGAGTAGCTCAATACTTCTCAAATGTGGAGATTAGTTTTGGGTATCATTTGTTAAAGATGAAGAAGGAATATATTCAGAGGAATGCCTTCTATACAAGGTATGGGCACTATGAGTTTCTAGTGATTCCATTCGGACTTAATAATTCTCCAAAAATCTTCACAGATTTGATGAATAAATTCTTTATACATTACCTTGAAAAATTTGTGGTAGTGTTTATTGATGATATTCTCATCTACATCAAGATCAAGTCTATGACTTGTGTTGGAGGCATTGAGAAAGGATAATTTGTATGCCAATTTTATCAAGTGTGAATTTTGGATGAAGCAAGTCACTTTCTTTGGACATGTGATCACAAGTGAGGGAATTTCTGTGGACCCTTCAATAAAAAAGGTGATTGAGGAATGACCCAGACCCTCTAGTGTCACAAATATCCATAGTTTTCTTGGTTTAACTTGGTATTACCGACATTTTTTGAGAAATTTCTTACAATTGTAAAGCCCACTAACTAAGTTAACATGGAAAGGGGTAAAGTATGTATGGATGGAATTATGTGAGGGAAGATTCAAGGTGCTAAATAGAACATTGATCACTTTACATGTACTCACACTAACGAAAATTGGAGAAATTTTTGTGATATACAGTGATGCTTCAACGAAAGTATTGGGTTGTGTACTCATGAAAAATTATAATGTGATAGCCTACACCACATGAAAGTTGTATATCCATGAGAAGAACTACCTGGCACATGATCTAGAGATGACAGCCATGATATTTTCCTTGAAAATATGGCGGCAATACCTTTGTGGTGAGAAGTGTAACATATATACTTACCACAAGATCCTAAAGTATATATTCACACAAAAGGAGATAAAAATGAGTTAAAGTATATGGATAGAGATAATCGAGGATTACGATTACTCTATTCACTACCATCCTAGAAAGGCAAACAAGGTAGATGATTCACGAAGCAGGAAAGAACCTGCTACTCTATCTGTGTTACAGATTGAGAAATACCATATCTTCTTGGATATGCAAAGGATGGATTTAGATATCATAAGGGAAAGGGATTCATCCTACCTAGCCCAAATTATTGTGCAACCATCCATCCAAGAGATGATTAACAAAGTAAAAAAGGGATGTTTTGGAGATACAAAATAGGGTGAATGTAGTAAAGGAAGGGAAGCCGCAAGAGTTCCATATCGATGGTGATGGTGTGATACTGTTTGGAACCTGGATTTGTGTGCCTTCATCACCTGGGATAAAGAACGAGCTATTGGACAATTCA
This sequence comes from Viscum album, assembly GCA_963277665.1. NCBI lineage: Eukaryota > Viridiplantae > Streptophyta > Magnoliopsida > Santalales > Viscaceae > Viscum > Viscum album. Next base: position 1,527,253,330 of record OY728162.1, read on the forward strand.
GATAGCTCAACATTCTCTATACATAATAGGATTACCAAGATGTATTGTGATCTCTCAAAACACTAATAGTGGGATAACATGAAGAAGGAGATTACAGAATATATATGAAGGTTCTTGGTATGTCAGAAAGTTAAAGAAGAGCGAAAAAAATAAAAAGGGATGATGGAACCATTGCCTATACCCATCTCGAAATGGGATAATGTCATTATGGACTTTGTCACGAGTCTCCCGAAGAATTCGAAGGAAAATAATTTGATATGGGTTGCGGTTGACTAACTAACAAAGACTTCCCATTTTATCACTATTCAGGAAGACCTCTCACTTGAACAACTTGCAAAGATATATGTGAAGGATGTGGTGAGACTGCATGGTGTTCCACTCTCAATTGTCTCTGATCATGATCCAAGGTTCTCATCTAAATTCTCGAGGAATCTTTAACATTCTTTGAGTACTGAATTAAATTTCATCACGGCTTATCATCCCCAAACTGATGTCCAATCTGAAAGGACTATTCATACGCTTGGAGATATGCTAAGATCATGCTCTCTAGAATTCAATGGTGAATGGGATCAGCATCTCCCATTGGCTGAGTTCTCATATAACAATAGCTACCACTTGAGTTTCATATGGCTCCATATGAAGCTCTATATGGAAAGTGATGTAGAACTCCAACCTGTTTGGATGAAGTTAGAGAAATAAATCTACCTGGACCCGATCTTGTGAAATATATGACAGAGAAGGTTCAAGTCATCCAAAAACACATCAAAACTTCTCAGAGTATCTAAAAGAGATATGTTGACAACCATCAAAGGGACTTGGAGTTCGAAGTTGGAGATAAATTCTTCCTTCAAATATGACCATCAAAGAGAGTCATGAGGTTTGGAATGAAAGGGAAGAGAATCCCAAGGTACATTGGCCCCTTTGAGATCCTTGACCACATAGAAGCTATGTCCTAATAGCTTGCACTTACACCGAATATGGCTCAAATTCATGATGTGTTTCCTGTATCACTCCTGAGGAAATACATACTAGATCTCTCACATGTACTGAACTCATAGGTGGTATAGCTGGAAGATGATCTCTGTTATGAGGAGCAACCAGTGAAGATTATAGACATGAGAGATAACGTTATACATAATAAGAAAACCCACCTTGTCAAAGTGTTGTGGAGGAACCATAAGTTTGAAGAAGCTACTTGGGAACCGGAGGATGTGATGAAGGAGAAGTACCCTCACCTGTTTTTGTAATGTGAAATTTCAAGGGAGAAATTTCATGGGGGGGGGGGGATGTACCGACCCAATATTTTTCAATGGAAATTCCCTTCTAATAATTATTTCATAAAATCACATGAAAACAAAAAATAATGAACTAATAAGTGCTAAGTGACCTTTAAACATAAGTTGTCACTTCTGTGTTTGGATTTCGAAAACCTGACATACACGGTTGTAATCAGTAAGTTATTTGGAGTCCAATAAGAAAAACATAATTTGACGTGAATAGTAACCTACCCTTATGAATAGTAACACACCCTTGTGAATAGTGATATAACCTATTTAATAGTATCCTTAATTATGATAATATATAAATAATATTCAATTTGAAAGTATGATATAACTATATTTTAGAATAAGTAAATGAATGTTTTAAAACCGGTTTCTGATAATAAGTTATGATTTTAATTAAATATTAAAATAATCAAATTTAGAAAATTATATTTGATAAATGTACTTCATTTTTGGATTCGATGCGTCAAAAAATTGTTGTGGTGATTTTTTTGTATTTTTCTCAAATACTTGATTTTTTTATGAATAGTGGAATACCATAATTTACAAAATAAGCTAAATAACTTAATTATCGAGTCATGCATGATGTTATATTAATGTAAGCCCAATTGGTTCGGGTTCACATGATAAAATTACTATTCTTCATCATGGAAGACTCGTACTCTTTGTCTTGTGGGTAAATAATAAATTAATAGATTTTATATTGAGAAATCCTCTATCCCCTCCACTATAAATACCACCTTTCACACCCTCATTTCCTCACACCTCTCAAGCTTCAAACCTCATCTAGAACCATCCCAAGAATCTTTCCTAGACCCTTCCACACGTCCAAGAGCTTCTGGTCTCATCAAAAGTCCAAGCCTAGGCCCCCTAAGGAGGATCTCAAGAGGAGGATTCAAGAGGCAATTTCACTTCCTCCTTCCTTTAACTTCCGTTCAATTTCATGTTCTTTTCTTATTCTCACCCCAACTATATTCATCCACATGGTATGGTAACTCCAGTATCATACATAAAATATAATTTTATTATACTAATGGGATATTATACCATCCAACCCCCTTATCCCCTTCCTTTTATTTTATAAAATAAAACGTTGTTCTTGAGGTGTTAATCCATCACCCTCAAGAACGACATGTTTTATTCTTCCATTTATACTTGAAGATCTGGTCATGAAACAATTTTTATGGTTGAACCAGAATATGTTATATATCCTATATAAAGTTCTGAAACTAACTTATGTAAATATTACTAAATGATTAATCAAAACAAGTTCGTTGTGGTCGAACAACCTCGCAAATTAAGTCAAACAATCATCATTTAATTCTTATCTAATGATTCAACCACATGGTTTTTAATATAATCAGTTATAAGATAATTTAAACTCCTATAAGATAATTAATAACATTTAATATCAGTTTTTAATGTTTACCCTTGTTCTACATGAACTTTAATTTATGAATACAAGTGAACCGCTCAAGAAAAACTATAAGAACAAACATTCCCGAAAAATGTTTTTATACTCTATAACTCATCAAAAGGCACAAAAAAGAACATAATGAAACCATAATTAACCATATTCTTGTAAAAAAAGTTTTGGAATTTTTAATTAATTAATCTAGTGTGGTCATAAAGGATATTAAAGTGAAAAAAGCATTCTAATATAAGGTAAGGGGAAAATCTCAAACCCAATTTTCTTTCTTTAGGTTCTCCCTATTTCACTCCATATTTCATGTGGTCACTCCATAAAAACAATTTGTTCATACGTATGTTACATTTTATAGGATATAAATTTTTTCTACTGAAGTTTATGAATAACAAAAGTTTTCTAAAAGAACTCTTCTTTAGAAAACACACCTTTTACTTCTCACTCAATGTTGATGGCTATCATATCAAGTACGTTATTCCCACTTAATTTTGGGAACCCAATGTTTATGAATGGGGTCATATGAGATGAAACCAATTCCTTTAAATTGGTTATTTATGTTCATTTTTTATATATGGTCATTAGGGAATGCATGATAAATGATAATGTTATGATGTGACGGGTGCGCCGAGAATTATGTAGCACAATATGAATTTTTCAATGTGACGGGTGCGCCCGAAATTAAACAGTTCTCCAATGCATTGGGTAAAGTGATTAATCTCATTAGTTAATGTTAAATGATGTGTAAACAAGATGCTATATTTGTTCCCAATTATGTATGGTAGTTAACCACGAAGACATGATGTTTAATTTTTATGCATTGCCACATTTCAAGTCTCTTATTAATGCTTCCTCTAATGTTCATGAACCTTTTCCTATGTTATGGTTATTCTCACCCATTGTTATATTTCTCTTACATATCCTCTTACTGGGCTTTTATCTCACACATTTTTATGTATATCCTTAAGTTACTACATGTGCTAAAGAGGGTCAAGTGCGAATAAGATGCTAGAGAAGAAGGAATTAAATAAATGTTTATGCTTGATGTTATAATTGTTATGTATGGTCCTCGTTTTTCCAAGACGCAAAACCTTTGGATCCTCTTTGTGTAATACTATTATGTTTTTATCATTATAATTTTGTAATAGTAATGTATGAAAAAGGCTGGGTCGCTATACCTTATACGAAAAGTAGTTTTTGGGATATCCCTCTTCTTCACCTTAACATGGTAATATCCTTACCACATATCCACCTTAGAGAAGTATTTTTCTCTCCGTAGTTGATCAAATGAGTCATCAATTCATGTAAAAGGATAATTGTTCATTATCATTATTTTTTTGAGCTCACGATAATCAATGAAAAGGTTCATTGACCCATCTTTCTTTTTGATGAAGTGTACCGGTGCACCCCATTGTGAGGCACTTGGGTATATAAACTCTTTATCAAGAATCTACTATAGTTGTTTCATTAACTTCTAAAGCTCCACAATATCCATTATATATGGAGTCTTGGATATTTTAAACACCCTAGGTATAATATCAATCAATAATTCAACATCTATTCTATGAGGAAGACCATGAAATTCCTTTGGAATCACTTCAGCAAATTCACTCACTATAGGCATGTTTTCAAGGATGGTTCTTTCCATAGAACCAATCATCTAAGAAATATACAAATTCTCATAGGGCTGTAATATCCATGATTGAGATTATAGTTCTAAATAAGATTCATCCTCTTCCTTGCACTTGTATAGAATTGGGGATCGATTCGCCATATGAAGAGTGATATCTCTCTCATGACAATTTATTTTGGATCTATATAGGTAAAGCTATTCTATTCTAAGAATTAAATAAAATTCCACAAAAGGGGGTATGATGAGGTTCTCTAGGAAGTTCAATCCATAAATTGTGTCATGGGAGGAGTTATATTCATAGAATGCAATAAATTAACCATTTTCTATTTTCAATGATATCTCTACTTCCATGCTTTGTGATGGTGTTTGGATTATTCTACTAAAATTTCGGGATATAAATGAATGCATAGAATCAGAATAAAAAGTATGTTCTCTATTCTTGAATGCATAATTAGCATACCTATAACAACTTAGTTGTTGGGATTAACTTTAGTGGTTGTGTTGGAGAAATATTCCCCTTACTACCTTGGAGGTTGTTAGTTACCTCTAATTACCTTTGGTTTAGGGCACTAGTTTGTAAAGTGCCATGGTTCCTTGCAGTTGTAGAAATGAACAACATTTTGTGGGTCGAACAGAGCTTTCATTTCCTCTTTAACATTAAGGGATTTCTCTAGTTGGAAATTATTATCTAGGTTCCCTTATCTTTCACACATATAGCATTTCCTTGACCCCCTTAGGCAATTTCCATTATTCTTCTTTCCGAATTTTTGAAAAGTGGGGTGCTGTAATTTCTTAGCACCATTGGATTTATCCATCAGACAACCAGAATTAAAGTCCACTTTCCACTTCTTATCCCCATGATACCCCTGAGATTCTCCGATCTTCATCTCAAATTTTAAAGCACCTTGGACAATTTCTTTCTAACTATCAAAGACACGGATTTCCATGGCTATTCAAAGACTAGGATTTATCCCACCAAAGAAGTGGTCAAATTTACATTGGAGGGTGATGATAAAACTAGAGGCATATTGTTCAAGTCTTGTAAAGTTTTCCGCATATGCTTCAATGGATTCGTCATATTGTTTCTTGAGGGAAATTATGTCCCTTTACATATTAAGTTGGAGGGTGCGTGGAAAATATTTATCGAAAAATATTTTCTAGAAATCATTCCATTCTATCGCCTCAATCTATTCCTTAGGATTTCTAATTTTGTTCAATGTCCACCATTGACCAGATTCACCATCCATATGATATGTATCCAGAAGAACCTTCTATTTTTCAGAGGATTGAAGTATGTAGAAGATCTTTTTAATGTATTTTAGCAATTGTTCAGAGATTGTGGGAGTAGATTATCCATTGAAATTAGGAGGCCTTTGTCTCATGAAGCTCTCGATTGAGACTTGTTATTTATTGGGGGGGGGAGGGGTTTAGAAGTTCTTCATGAACCATGTTTTTATTTAAAAGTTTAATTAAATAAGATACTATCATTAAAAAGATTTTTATTCCCACTCCCATCGGATTGGGCATCTTATTAGGGCAGTAATCACATTGATCTTTACATCAGTTGTTAACATGATTCCTCCTATTATTGGCCATTGGATAGAATAAAAGGAAATTAGTGAGGAGTATCTTAAATAGTTAAACACATAAATGGGAATATAATAACTTTAAATGGATAACTTATGAATTACATTAATCTCCATAACTTATGAATTTCTAGGCTTCAATCTAATTTATCCATGGTCAACTTTCTAACATATAATCTTATGGAATTTTTTTTGTTCCCTTAATAATGGTTTATACTAAACTTATGAATTTAATGAAGCATATCACCCAATAGTCTTGAAACCAGAGTTCAAGTCCTATTGTCATGCACCAGTTCCTGTTTGAGTCTAGCTCAAAATGGATATTTTGGGGTTTACCCCTATATACATTTGTGCTAGATCCACCTCTACTTGTTTGTATCTAGGGATAGATGTATTTTCATTATAAACCACTTAATCTATACTCACCAATGTTTAGGGATTATTTTCAAATACATAGTCGTATCCTTAAGGGTTTCAGAAGAGTTTTCTGATCCTAATCCCAAATGTAACTAAACCTATCCTCTAATACCAACTATAAGAACCCTGGTCTTTATCAAATTACTTATTACATAAACTTGCACATAATACAACTCAGAAGATCAGGAGGTCTAGTTTATTTTTGGTTTAGGAACATTACATAACAACTTAAAACATGAAGTACACATATTTATTGAAAATGTATTTTACATAACCACAACATTCCTCCGTACATAGCAATACACGGGATAACATAAGGACATACATAAGAAATGGGTGATCTATAAAGTTGATAAAGTGAATAAACATGGAATAACATGAGGACGAAAATACATGTTAGTAAATAGGTATATTAATGGTTCCAAAAATAAATATGAACATAAAGGCATGATATAGAATGATATTAATAACATGGAAATATGTGAACAACATACAACAAGATATTAGCATGGGCCAAGGATCATTGTACATAGATTATCCTAAGTAAACCCTCATTGCACATGGACTACATGGAGTAAACCCTTATTGAACATCAATTGGAATGCGTAAGTCCTCATTGAACATGGAATTTCGTGAAACTAAACATTACCTAGTGCATTGAAGTGCTATCAGGGAACACCCTTAAAAACATTTCATTCAATGCATAAGTGTACAACATAGATCATAGAACAATGAATCATTCAACATCATACATTTTTATGTGATCAAGTAATGTGGAATAATTACATGTAATTACGTACCCAATAAATAATTACATGAGCATAAAGGTGGACACCCTTGATATATAAATTGGAATGCAATTTACTATTTGGTGATTTTGGCATGGAAAAGTGTGGTGGAATTTCGGCAACATAATGACGTCAAATAGAAGTTCATAAAATGGTTTGATAAGGGTGAAAGGGGTGTCTCATAATTTATACATAAAATGTAAAGTAAGGGGATCATGGAACACAATATCCCAACATATGAAATGGAATTTGGATGCCTAATAGAAAATAAATTCTTGAATGGAAATGAGAAGAGAGAAATCTGTTAAGGAATTTTGGCATAGTAATGGGTGAGTTTAAGGGATAATAGGGTGATTAATGGGAGTGAAAGGAAGATCCAATCATGTATACTTAAAATGGATATCGAGGAGTTAAAGAATAAAAAGAATCCCAAATCAAGATAATAAAAATTAAAAGGCATGACATAAAAGTGGTTCTTGAAGAAAAATGAGAGTGGGAGATCCCTTAAATAGATGTGTGATACCAAAGGCTTAGGAGAGGATTCTTGGGAGATTGGGGTGCCTTGGTAGGACTCTAAGGAGTAGGGAGATAGGGTGGCCGAACATAAAAGATCTTGAGTTAAGTGAAATGGATCATTTGGTGAGATTATATAGGAAATGTGGGGGAATTATTTATTATTTTGGTTTTGGACACTACACACTAAAATATTTAAAACCACAAACCATCCCATGGTGTTTCCCATGGTTTCTGGAAATGGGAGTGGTATAAATTATTTTTTAATTCCATGGTCTGAATATATTAATATATTTCCCTTTCTTATGTTGTGGTGAGTCACACTTTGAAGGAAATGATTTTAAAATCATAAAATATTTTATATATCGTGGAGGATTCATTAAGGATTTGAAAAATAAATCAAATAAACCTAAAATTAAATTATTTTAAATTACAAATATATATTTGTCTTATGATACAATTTATATTATTTTATTACATCACTATTGGGTCATTATGATGTCATAAAACACATTATATGTTTACACGGTGTTAAATTTTTACCCAAAAATTAGACTGTATCAAAAAATTATGAGAAACTCAGTGATGCATAATTTGAACATCCTAATTTAAAAATACTATTAATTTTATATTACTAATTTTTTTAAATATATAAATTTTCACTTTTAAAATAAAAACCGACATTTATTGAAAATTGATAGGTTTAGGCAAAAACAGTTTTCAAACCTTAATGAAAATTACATTTGACTTCATAAAAATTATAATATATTTTATATTTTAAAAAAGTAATTTAAGAATAATATTTTATTCAAAAATACATTAATTCATCAAAATATATTTCTTAATTGAATTTAAATATTAACCAAAACTTATATTTGTGCTTTAAAAATAATTTACAAAGTAACAATAATAGAATGAATGTATATTTATTATTATATAAAAAATGAACATAATAATAATGATATGGTCTTTTTTAACTTTCCATATATTAAAGTAGCATATTCCCTAAGAGTAAGGTGTGCGATGGTGGGTCTTTCATGGGGACATTCAGTGAACATGGTTTGGGTCGTGATCTCGATAGGCCTGATCTTCCCCCACAAACGGTCTCTCTCATGCATATGATATTATATATAAGACATGGATTGGTCTAGGGAAAATCCGAAACATGACATCTCCCTCAAAAGAAATGAAAAAGCAGCTTCATAGGGTATGATCCTACTGGTTAGTCTATCACTTCCTTTGTCGTTTTTCAGAAGGATTTGTTAAGACCGTATATTTATACTTGTCATGTGATCACGGTTCAACAACTATATTATCAACATTAATGATACTTAATATTCATTTAAATAAAATTCGATATAATAAAACAAAATGATTGAATGTGTTTTCTCTATCTATAATATTTTAAAATAAATGGAATTTTATTTAGAAATGTTTGGGTCAATAAATGTAATACCATCGACATGTACCTACATCATCCAACACCAGAATTATATCTATGAGAAACATACGTCACCATTGGGATGTGATCATCCTACACATGGGTTTAAATATACTCACCTTCAATCACTAACAAGAATACCGTATACTGATGGTCAATCCAATAAAGAAGGATATCGTATACTGGTGGTCAATCCTGTAAATATGGATATTGTATTCCGACGATCAATCCTATAAAGAATGATTATAGGGAGTACATATGGACATCATGTAAATGTTCACTGATTCAGTCACCATGTTGGCTAGGCCTGTATATCTAGTCCAATGTCTGAGCCCTAGGTCTTAGTCTGTAGGAATTCATGACATTCAGAACCTAGATAAATGAAAAGAGGATTACAATTAGGTGAACTGTAAAGAGAGAACTCATTGGTGAGACACATTTCTACACCCCTAGAGTCCTGTCACTGATTTGTAAGAGGGTAATCATTTTGATAAAAATTTGATGAGATCATAATCATCCCCACCACTCATGAGTGCATAATCTACCTCTAGTCTTGCGATGCCCTACCCATATTAACAGAAAACTCAGTGGTGAGACGTCATGCTACACCACTCGAGTCTCGTAAATGATATAGAAGAGAATAATCATTCTGATAAATGGATGAGAAGATTTTAATCATCCCCATCACTCAGGAGTGCATAATATACCATGAGTCTTGGGATAACTTGCCCTAAATCGAGGAGAGAGTAATCATCCTCATCATATATTATTCATCTTATGAGTCCATCCAAGGCATTACTACTATGGGAATTCAAGTATCACTCAATGCATACAAGTTAACATGTAAGTATCAATAGCTAGGCACCAGGAAATGCCTCTAGACATCCCAAAAAAATATATATACAATATATATATATATATATATATATTCAGGCTCAACAGTGAGGTTTGAGGTAGTTCCTATGGGTATACCAGTAAATATCAGAAATAACATGGCTCAAAACGAGGATCATATGTAAGCACATGTGGGAATGCAAACAAGCAATACGAATCCCAAGAAGAATGTATGGTTATCCCAAAATAATGTAATCTTTCTCACATTAGGCTCAACAGCCAAAAAATAGGAAGCACTTCTGGTAACATCACTACATCAGTAAAAAACATGTGAAGTATAAACAAAGGAGTGAGGGTGGCCTGAACACCCAACCCAACACCAAAGGCACATCCCCATGGGCTTTCCAGTTCATAATGGGTTCTAGGTGACATCCTAACACCATCTATACCCTTACTTTACATTTAACTTATGGTCGATCAAGCAATAGAGAACCCTCTGGGTCCCTCAAGTAAAGCACTGAAGAGGCATCCTTCTCGGGATCCTCCAGGTAAATACGAGTAAAGGTATCCTACATGGGATACTTAGATAAAATAGAAAATGATGAATCCTCCATGGAATCCTTGAGTTATAAAAATAGATGAATCATACACAAGAATCATATAAATAATACAGAAGTGAGGGATCCTATAAGGGACTCCCTAGATGGGCATATAAGAAAAGGTATCCCATAGGGGATCCTTATAAGTAACTGGTCTCATAGACTCATTAGATATAAGGGAACACCTTTTAAGGGATATTCCCTAAATGAATAGGTCCTAGGAGATATCCCATGGCTCGTCTGAGAATAGGTCTCACTCTCACAAGACACTTGATTCAACACCAGGATGAAGAAACTACCTGTTTAGATAAAATCCAAAAAACAACCATTATAATGCTTCAAATTACTCCACGGGTTTTAGCATCACAATCTATGTGTAAATCTACATAGAATGGACTACTGACAAGTCCAAACCGGACATCGGGGCAGGAAAAAATCGGAAACCCTCAAAGGGTTACAAGGGGGTAGTACACAATGTGTAACCTCGGTATATAGAGTGTACTCCCAACAAGCCACATGGGTGTGTACTGTCGCCTGCCTTGGAATGTAAGAGACCCATGTACAAATCATGTAAAATTGGCACAAGATGTGTACCCTATATGGGGTACATTCCCATTTAACTCATCTAGACTGTCCAAATACATGGCCAGGCCATGTATTTTGTAGACGGGGTGCGACCCACATGGGGTATGGTCGTGTACTCTACACAGCCAAGTATTCATACAAGGGTATCCCATGCCAGATACTCGACTACATGGACAACTATTAGTACATGGTGTGTATTACTTACACTTCATCTTACCCAAATGAAAATAACACATGTTGTTCTCCCTTGAACCACACACTGTATTTTCTAGTTTTCCCAAATAGAAAACCCTTCAGATTTCCCAAAACTCCCATTTTCACCCCCAAAACCATAGATTTGGATGCTAGGGACCTCATACAAGAATAATAATGATATAAAAACGTTAAATAGTTAATTTAAAGGGGTTTGTGGAAATTATAATAATTTACCTACCTTTAGGTGGAACCTGCTGAAGCTTCGCTTGGTTTCACCATCCAGAGTCACCATACGCCGACTCAGTGCATGAAAGGCTTCATGGTGGTACCTTTATTCCATTATCTCCCCATATTTATCTCCCTCTACATTTTATCCTTTAGGTTTCAATATATGAGGATCCATGAGAGGCATCCATGAGAAAGAAGAAGGAAAAAAAGAAAAATAAAATAAATGTAACAAAAGAAAAAGAAAAAAAAACAAAGAAAAAGGGGCCTGGGCTGGCCCCAGCGGTCGACTCAAGTTTATGCCTCACCTATGTAAGAATACTTATTTTGAACTCAATAGTGAAGAAATAATATTAATCCAACACTATGTTCAAAACATATGGTTGAATGAACATGCATGTATAATTAATATTTAATTTAATAAATATTAAATATTAATTATTCTTCCAAAATTCAAACAGCTTGGATTTCCCCGAAACTTCTTTCCTAGGGTAAATATCCTATTCTGGGGCCAATAGAGTGGTCATAAAAATCATCCAAGATCATCTTATATGGAAAATGACCATTTTACCCCTCACAAGGCTCCGAAAGAAAAATTTTAAATTTTGGCTCAAAACTGCAGTTTGGAAAAATATGGGTCCTTTAAATCTACATATTAGGGGCTTCATAGTCATCATTTATTTACAATAGAAGCTCATTATATGGTACACACATATTCCACTTTCAGAAAAGGTTTATGGTTGTGGCCAATTTTTTTTAACAATCCCCAATTTGGAATGTAATGAAACCCAACCACTTAAAAGAACACTAAATTACATTTAGTCTAGACATGTTCATGGTTCCCTCCTTAGCATCGCTCACTCACATCATTAGTTTTAGGTGAATAAGTAAAAACAAAAAAAAAATCCATTATTTTATTAAACATGATCCTTTTGCAACATCATTCCACATTACTACAATAACTCAAATTTTTCTAAATATCTATTTCATTATATTATATATCTAACCAATTAACATATCATAACAAATCACAACATAAACAATTACACCCAACATAGATTTATTTATTTACCATTTTAATAACTCGATAAGAAATGTTTGTATTGATGTGCACTACCCCAAGAATTCATAAACACAATAACACGTCAATTGATACATTCCATAAGAATATCATCCCTATGCGTCCCAATAATTGATGGTCCATACCAAATATTTATCCCATATTCGTAATATCCCATATGATTTTTAATGAGATTGAAAAACTCAAGAGTCATCCACCAATAAAGAAAAAAAGTGTCACACATCCTACTTTGCAGCCAACCATGCCATAGGATTGTCTAACTCACTAAACTGATGTATTTCATGATACTCATTCCCTTACAAAGGATTAACTCACCGAACAAAAACCCATATACTAGGGGGGGATCATATCATCACTTAGAGTCCCACTTGGAAAAAAACACTTGAATTAAACCTTACATCTGAAACCATTAATATGCCTTTAGAAAATTTAGAATTATGAGGGTGCTCTATCAACATAGCTAGCCCCTTACTAAAGTATTAAGTATCAACTCTATTGAAAGGTGAAAAGGATCTACCACCTCATATCTGGATCAATATAGTAGGAAAATGGAAATGAGTCCCATGGGAAAAAACCACATTCCCATTCAAGGAAACTATTTGGGAAAGAGTTCAAATACACTTACACAATTTTTGAAACTAATAACACCACATTAAGGTTTTTTAGACCTTTTTATTAATTCAATTTTTTTTAAACATTTAAATAGTTTAGTTTGAGAAAATAATGTACCAGATATAAGGAACATGTGATTGGTACTTTATTTGGATAACTCTACAATGAAAACAAATATATTATATCAACTTCCATTTATAAATTAATTTTTTAGCTGACATATAGTCCCAAATTATTAAAATTATCTTATAAATTTATTTTTTCTATTCTATTCGTCCATGGTATTCTGATATATTGTGGTAAAAAAAATTCAATTACAGGGTATAAAGTAAAACACCCTTTAGGTTCAAACTAGAACATTAATTAGTTATATCCTTATAATAATTAAGTCTAATGGAAAACTATGAGGTCTCTTGAATTTTTAGGCAATTAGTTCAATAATATTTCTCTATAAATTTATACATACCACTATATAAGAGGTTAATAACACATTAAATAAACATCCCTATATAAAATGAGTATATCCCCAGGGGGTTAATCACTGAACAAAAAAATAATAATAAAGGTGACCTAAGAGGCTCACATAAGACCATCATTGATCCATTTAAATTCAATTCAAAATTAGTTTTTTTTATTTGAGATTCATTACACCGTTAGTGGGTTATTATATAAGCACATCATGGAATGTATACCCTCCTTGGGTCAAGTCTAATTTATCTCATAAGTATAAACAAAATGATCAAAATACTCGGTTTGAGTTAAGTATATTATCCATAAGCATAAAGGTCATTGATAATTCATATTTGAAACCAATTTAATATCTTTATAATGATCCAGTTATATGAATCACCATTCACAATAAATAAAGGTAAATTTATTTATAAGTTACAATTAGAATTCTTGTAACTATAATCAAGTTTTCACCTTCGATCTTAGAATATAATAAGTCCTTTTATGGGGGTTTGATTATATGGGTCGCACTTTATAATTTATAAAGGCTCATACTCTTTATATATTGTATTTGAACCCCATTTAATCATGAACACTAATGTTTCATCCCATGAAATCAATGGTCCGTGGATTAAATATGTTATAATCTGTTTTTATAATAGAATACCACCATAAATATGTATACAAAAAATACCAATTAGGTAGATGCAGGAACATTTTTTAAACAACCATATATCACAAATACAACTGGGAATTCTATCACAATAGATATTAGTACGACTATACCATGATGTCAATAACAAAAGCATGGAATATCATTATGTATGGAACAAAATCACACAACAATGTTATACTAGAAAGAATGATAATAAATCACCCATCATATTATACAGATACACATGATGATAAATCACCTAAACATGATTTACCGTCATACATTCTCAATAATCTTACAACATGGCATATATTCATGAAATGAAAAGTAAAGATGTAATAGCTAGTGAAGAAATTTAATCTACTCAGCATGGCATATGAATGTGATTTGAATCTATGTGTGCCTATAATGATGTTTGTAACCACACTCCCTTAACATACCATAACAATATTGAAATTCTACAAATCTCATAAATAAATAATTGTAGTAATGTAAATCAATATCTCATAGTGAAATAATAATCAAATATACTAATGAACATCACTAACACCAATTCAATCCCTATCCACTTGACCTTTTTCCAATGTGTAGGTTGATCACTCCTAGACAAAGATGTTTTATTGAGGTCCCACACATTCAGAATCATCTTTATAGGATCCAAGAAAAGTAATATAATGGAAAATAAAACCGTTGATACCACTTTGTAAATCCTAAACATGGATCCCCTGAAACGATGCCCTATGCCAGTCATTCACATGGATTAAATCATGCCTCCCTATATACCATATGAAACTGACAAGTAGAAGGGGTCTAATGATGTTATGGTGTGGAGACTATAAAATTATTATAAAATTATCACATTGGTATATATAGATAAAAAAATAGTGAATGAAATAAGAAAATTAAGATGTAGTGGAAGATAAAAATGTATGATAAAATGGGTAATTTCAAATACATGACCATGAATATCCATGTGATGGTACAATATGAATTCAGTAGACATAAAGAAGGTGATATAATAAAAATAAAAAATAAAAATAGCAAAATACACAAATGATATCTCAATGATAATCTTGAGCTTCGAATTAGTGTTGTTCTACTAATCTCAAATTCCCAGGAATAACAGAAAAAAATAATAGCAGGGAAGCCGAATCTAGTACCTAAAACTAAAACCATTAGGTCTGACTGGGTACTAAATAGTGGCATAAATAGGGTATAAGATATACATATTAGGATACCACTAATAGTTTTAAAAAATATGCAGTCTATGAATATAAATACAGTGGTGTGTAAGTATATCAATAAGGAATTAAATAAATAAATGTATACAAGTCGATCCCAGGTTCGTCAAGAACAACTTTCGGACCGTACCTTATTATACCTAAGAGGAAATATATTTGAATAGATATCAACATATGTTTACATATATATATATATATAGGTATACATGTTTATACATCATATATTTCCAACATATTTGTGTACATATATATATATATATATTTATATATTAAATCATAACCGTGACCTGAGGTGTATACCCAAGGTGTCCATACATAATCATAGGAGGTTACATATATCTCATGGAATGTGTGCATAGTTTAGAAGTATATCTAGGCCATCACATAAGTAAAACATAGTCCAAATACATGTTTTTTCTTTTACTAGGAAGATACATCAATTGATTTAATTAATTGGCATCCAAAGCTCATCCAGGGAGTTTTGTATAAGGAACCAAGGTATCACCCCATGCGTACAATAAAAACCCATCACCATAAGAGTCTAAATAAGGTGATCTATATAAGGAACCCAAGAATTAGTCATGACATGGTATAAAGGCATAACCCTCTGATCTCATAAATGGTATTCCACATAGGGAACTAGGTATTGCTCATATCATGGTACAATAGCAATGCCCTCGAATCCCATCCTAGGTAATCCACTAAGGGAACCAAGATTCACTCAACATGTATCCTAATTCATTTAACCAACGAAACCATACATGTAATTAAAATATGGGAATCCAATTTTTTTTAATTCATAATATAACTAACTTGATCTATGAGACCATCCATGGAATTCCTATATTTGATTCCAAGGTCCACTCAAGTCATAGTAATTATAGTGTATGAAGATCACATTCGATAAATAAACATAATCCATGTAAATCCATTCATTCAATATAGGAATGATTCATAAAGAATTTAAATTTCAAATTAGACAATAATAATTCATAAGGATATGTAAATATACATTCCATGTTATGTGTAGAGTCTTTTATTTTTTGACTAGATGGAATTCCAAAGGAATTTGAATTTTTGGGGATTACTTGATGGGTTGTTTTTTAAACCGAGATTTAGAACATAATTTTGAGAGTTCTAACAAATAAATATTTTGTTTTTGGATTGGGTAAAAGCCTAAGATGTCCCTTGGGTGTCTCATTGAATTTTAGGGGCAACAAGGGCCAGAAAAACAAATATTGTAGGGTCTGCATAGGTCACATAGTTAGTTTGAAACCATAAACCCCACAAAAGCAAACCATGTGACCCATGGTGAGGTGAAGATATAAAGAGAATTTTATTTGAATGATTCTTCCAAACCATGCACCTATACCATACAATTAGTGATAGTTATGTAGTATCTTCACACTACTCATCGCATGGGTTTCACATTATTACTATAACCTTGCGGGGAAAACTATGCGAGGTGTTTTCTAAGGAAGTTAGTGTCACACGGTTGGCACATGGTTTGGCCAAACCATGAATTCAATCATTGTGCTTAGTATTTAAGTGTAAAATGACAATAATTTACTTAATGAGGTTTTAAGCCTCATTTTTTCCTTTTCCTTCTTCTCCCTTTTCCATGTGATCCTCCTCTCCAAGTGTAGTGGGTTCCTCCTCATGCATAACCAAGGCATCATGATAACTCATATGTCCGTCATCTGATTCGAGCACCATATGTCTCTATGGATTTGTATCAGTAATCTCTACATTAATTTGTGTTGTTAATCATTTAGTCTAGTATCATCTATGCTATATAGGTACAATATTTTATCCCTATTTTTAGGGTTTCCAACTATTCTATGATTTTCACCTAATCTGAGTCGAATCATGAGGTCTTACTAGAGTAGCAATCTACTATTGACCTATGATCAATGCTCTTGTTATTTTATTTTAAAGTATAGTGTTTTATATATAATTTTTTCTATCATTTTAAGATTTCTCTAGATACGCCTTAAATCGTATTTAGATACATGGTTTGAATTGATTGGCATAGCTTTTTCAACTAATGATTATCATTGATAAACATAAAATGGTTGAGAACTTTTAATTGTAACCACCCCATGAGTGAGTTTATAATGAACTAAACTATCATGAGAGTATATTTTAATTGGATTTAATAGGGTGATCCCTTTTACCCATTTCTTGGGATGTAAAATGTGAATTTGATTACAAATTTAATTTAAATACAAGATGAATTGGAGTTTATTGAATTAATGAAAAGGGATGAATGCCGATTCCATTGTCCTGGAATATTTAATAGCTTGTTGAATCTTGAATTTTATTATTAAATTGAATTACCCATGTTGGTAGAATTAGAGGCTAAGACTTCCAAGATATTCATTCATTTTTTCACCGTTTTAGGTGAGGTGTATATGTATTGTTCTTGGTGCATACCTTGACATATTAAATAATATTTATTAAATGATAATGAATCAATGATTTTGATTGAATTATTTTATTGAATTATTAAGCTTGAGAGTCTTATTTAATGAAATTACCTAGTGATTTAAATTTAAGGTAATCCTTATGAGTTGGCTAAGACATGGTTCACCTTCTCTGGTGAGTTGAAAATGAGATGTTATTGGTGTTCATCTTGGAATGATAAATGTTTTTGATTAAATGTTATTTAATTTTTTAAGTATAGTTGAAATTAATTATAATTTTAATTTTTATACAAATTTTGAATTTGTATGTTAAATAAAATGGAATCAATTCCATGACCCTAGAACCTTTTCTTTTAATGGATTGTTTAAGCATGTGAAACTTTTTATAATTAAATTCCCTTATGAGTAGCTGAATGGAGAGCGTTTTATTCTTGTACAATAAATTGTGGCACCTTTGGTGGCGAGTTTTAATTGAATTGGATTGGGTAATGGACCTTGGTATAATTTAATTGTTTAACTAATATTGAATTCTATTTTCCTTAAGTGAAACATGGATTCAAATGAAGAATGGCATAGAAAGTCTCATTTGGAAATTTTCAAGCATATTCTAGAGTGATACATGGACTCCTCATATAAATTTTCAAGGAAATATTCAGGATGGTTCTAACTATTATATTACTAATTGATAATTTTATGGGAAATTATAGACTCATAGGGGATAACTATTATATTCTATGTGATACATAGAATCCATAGGGATTCCCATGGACATACTCAATAAGAATTTTAGTATTACGACATGGGTGATACTTGGGATACCTTAGTGGGTCTCTAAATATAGAATTTAGTAGATGTAATGTCATGTAACTCCTAGAGTGATACCTAGGTTCTTGAGGATTTCCATAAACGGGCTCATAAGTTGCTGGTTTTTTATACCTTGAGTGATACCTGGATTCTCTATTTGGAATTCCATGTATGCGATCATGTTCATAATTTCTTTATGGATGAAATGAATTATATGATGCATCTACAAATACAAATAACATGCTTGGATTCAATTCTTATTATTATTTATTGGATGGTCTGTTAGGGAATATTTCATTTACCTATCCACATGGGGTACGTCGGGCTACACATCAGGTTGTGGGTATTTTAAAATAATTATATGAATAGTTGATTGAACATGATTATAAATGATACATGATTGAATTTTAAATGAGATACTTATTACTTAAATGAAATTTATTAAATGAAATGGTTATAAATGGGACCTTGTAAATATAGTTTGTTTACTTCTGAGTACTTCAATTACATGTTATATATTTACATAGATGTTGTTGTTAAATATATTCAGTGACTGGATGGCATAGATCGTGGGTGGTTGCCTACTGCTATAATCTCTCACATGTTTTTCGGGCTTCCAAGGGTACTCGAACAAACTATTTGTTTGCATGTATGGATAAGGGAAAACACCATAATACATGTTCTTGATTTCGGGTGAGGTGAAATGGACCATCTGTCCGAGATGAGCCTCATGATTCTAGCTAGTATACTTTTGAAAATTTTATATTTTTATTACATTTATTTTATATCTTCCTTGTGAACATTTTTGGGAAGATTTATTAAATGAATGTGAATTTGACATCATTTGATATATGATATGACTTATGATACTACTTTCTTATCAGTCTTCTATTATTACATCTTTCTATTTGATTTACTACCTCTACTACCTATATTCTATTGATATTCCTCTATCCTTTACTCTGGAGATGAGGTCATAGTCTCCCCATAGACACACATATTACCTCTCTACTAGTCAGTAACCTCTGTCATTTGGGGAGATGCGCTTAAGTCCATGTTCCCAACTGGTCTCGGGGAACTGTTGAGTGGCATACAGGTTTAGGATGTTACCAAGTGGTATCAGAGGAGGTTTTTCCTTTGTCTTAACATTTGGGTTGATAGATAGTAGACTAGGAATGTGTTAGTGTTTGGTAAATTGCTATGTTTGGTAATGATCACCCTACCCAAGGAGAAATACCCAATTGGAAGGGGGATAGGATTGTTGTTCATGTTATTCGATGTTACGATTGATTATTATTTCACCTTGATTGAATGGGGTACGATCTGATGCTTTTTGATTTATGAAAATTATGGAATTATACCCATGTCCTAGTATGGAAATGACGTTACATTGCACGCATTATTATAGGAACAAAGGATTTCACTTTCCATGAAAATTCAATTCCATGTAGTTTCATTTTTCTCTTTCCTATTGATTTGATTATGTGCATTGGTTGTTATTCCATTCTTAGTTTGTACCTGTTTAGGTAATATTTAGTATGTATGTTTACATAACATGATTATGTGATTATATTCTATGTTTCCTGCTTGTTTTAGCATGTATTGGTTATTTATCAATATTCTATTCATATTATCACTCTTTTAGTGTTTACTCCTTGTGATGAAATAATAGTTTGGGTTTTAAAATATATAAATTGCAGCATAGGATGAAATTAAAAGGTTTGAATTTAAATGTAACAAGTTTTTAATAATAAGGTGTAAGAGGACCTTCTTATTGGGAAAGGGTAACCCATATACTCACACCATCCTTTGGGATATATATATTGACAATTTTTAATGTGTAAAGGATACCAAATTTCAACTTCTAAATTGAGGTGGATTTGATTGAATGGGAGCCAAATTCCGGCATGTAAAGTGTATGTGTACTTTATGGATTGGTAAATGGCCACCCATATTACTGATCCATTATATATATGACCATGGTACATTGTGAAATGTATATAAATGTAAAATCCATTTAATTTTTATCTATAAAGAATTGGTTTTCTTTGTAATGACTTGTGATTACCTTCTTAAATGCATATCTGGACCCATGAAGGTTAGCTGGGGCGTTTTTCTAATGTGAAAACCATCTTCGGGTGTTTTGAGACATTAAGAAATAATAAAATTCTATTAGATTTCATTCTTATGAACCTGAGTTGGGTTAATATGACCCTTATAGTCCACCTTATCTATTAAAAAGGAATTTATTTGATGAATTGACTGATTATGATGGGATGTTTAGAATTGTTAAATTTTTAAAAAGGAAGTTCAATAATACTTGCCTATTTTTCTTTGAGATGTTAATTAAATCAAGTACCCAATGTTGTTTTATTGTTGGTAATTGATGTTATGTTTAAATCTATTAATTGTTTAATGGTTGAATGTGAATTAATGTAATGGCCATAAAATAGATTCAGAAGTTGTGTCCCTCATTTAAACCCTCATGGAAGGGTAGTTTAAATTTTCCTTTTCGAGTTTCCTTAGAATGGAAATGTGAGAAATTTCCATATGCCTTCTCTTTTTTGATGTGTCTTAAATGATAGGCTCTTTAGTATAGTGACTTTTTTGTTTGGTGTGGCCTATCAATAGGGTTGACACATATGCCTTTTTAATGGGGTTGTCCCTTGGTAGATATCACCCTTAGAGCTTAAAGGCCTTGCTAATGCCATTATATTGCTAATGCTTAGTGTTGTTCATGTTCCCTTGTCACTTGTAGAACTTTTAGAATCTAAATAATATCCTTGTTGGGGGGGGGGGGTATTATATCCTTACATTTTTATGGATATATGAATTGAGTAATGCTTGATTTTAAAAGGTTTTACATGACACTTTCATGGTCTGCTACTTCTTAGATCTCTTGACCCTATTGTTTTTCCATGGGAAATTCGGGAGGTCATGAGTCTATTTGATTGTCATATGCGATAATTTTATTTTGATCCAACATCTATGTCATGAATCTGATACATGATTTCATATGGTGGATTTCCTATTGATAGTATTAAGTTTGTTTCATTTACTTATGTAAATTCTTCGTAGTATGTGTTTGTATACGCAGTACCTATCATTTTTTAAATGATGTAATGAACAAATTATGTTTAGTGAAAATATTCAGCCTTGTGTTGATAAGTGAATTTTTGGGTCATCTCCATGGTGGAGTGACCTAGGTGTTAAGGAAGTCATGTTCATCCCAATGCTCAGATGGACCTCCAAGAGACTTATGTTTTTTTTGACATGTTAGTTGTTTGGTTTTGGATTTATTTCTATGTTATGATTTGTGTAAAGATGACTTAGAGAAGTTTCACACATGAATTTAAGGAAAATATGATCTATAGTTCTTATGAGAAGCTTGTTTATCCCATTTTCTAATGACTATGACACTACTATGGTGGGGAGCGTCACATTGTTTCTAGAGTTTTTATGTCGGTGATTGTTTGACACTAGGTTGATGATGTGGTTAGTAGTGTTTGAAACCTCTAAGAAAAAAATTTTAACTAGGATGGACATCTATGGTAATTATTGAATGATCACGTAATTCCTTAGTTGGTAAATGCATTTGGATTGGTTAAATAATGACGTGTTGGTATGTGAATACGAGCTTCATTCAAGTGGTTGAATGCTAGTGGTTCAACTACTCTTATTTGGGTTTCTTGGAAAACCACTTATTGTTATCTTCTTAGAGATGAGGATTGCCTCCATCATGATGCTATCCTTGATTCTCTAAGAGATCTTCAGTCTTATGTTATCTTAAATATTTAAATGTTTTTGTGATTTTTTGTAGGATTACTCCGAGTTTCATGTTGGACATTGGTTTTTTTGGGGATTGTTTGGTATTGAGTGACACCTATATTTCTATGTAGGAATTCCTTGGATGTATCCTTATACACCAATAATTTTTCTTTGATGTGATCCCTAGGTAGATGCCACTCTAGGATCATTTAATGATATCATGTAGAAACATTGGATTTGTACCAATATCTCACCCACAAACATGGAGTATAGACTGTATAGTATTAGTTCCTTGGATGCCATTTCATTGATTTATGGGGTTATTATGGACTATATATGGGCTTTTAATGATGTTTAAATAGTCAAAATTCTAGTGGGATGTATCTTAGTTACACCCTTGTCTGTACTAAGGCATGATAGTTTAAATGGTCAGGTGATTGTTGGACCAAGGAATGTCACTACAGCTCCAGTATAGACTTTGGTGAACATTTTTGTAATAAACACAAGATGACATGTAATAATTTGTTTTGGTTATATTTGTAATGTGTCAGCCAATAAGCCGTGGAGCTTTAAGATAAGTCTGACAGAGTGGCTTGACACGTTATGCTTCTTGTTCTACGTTAGAGTCGATATAAGACTATTTTTGGGCATGTTTTCAGGTGGAGGTGATTATTATATGTGTTGGTCTAGTATTCATAGAAATTAAGCTCAACATGGATTTAAGGTCAATGGATAAACAACCATTTAACCATTTTTAGAATCACACCTAGTGAGTCTATAGAATGCTTAGGGATCAGGATTAGTAATGAAAAATTGATGGTGGGTCAAGTTGTGGTTTGAAATTGGCCATTAAATGTCAAATTATTTGGTTATAAGAACATTCAGTTAAATACATAAAAATATGATTATGTGATTCTGTCTCTAGATAAATGATGTATTTAAATTTCCATTTTAGCATTTCATTCAAAAAATGAATTTTAGCTCAGTTATTGGTGACTGAAATTTCGTATGGTAAAGTTATTCTTAGAGGTGCATTGGGAATTTTTAGATGTGACATGACTGTTTAAATGAGAATTAAAAACCCTTATAGTTCTGGTGATGTTTTCATTGTTTCATAAAGGCTTATTTGGGATGATAAGTTCAATGTTATGGAGTTTATAGATTATTTTGTTTTTTGAGTGGATGGAATTTCAAGGGAATTTGAATTTTTGGTGACTAATGGATGAGAATTTTTACAAAAATGGGATTTGAAACATGATTTTGAGAGTTTTTACATGCTAATGTGTTGTTTTTGGACTTTGGTAATGTCCCGAGAGGTCCCTTGAGAGTCCCATCATGTTTTGTGAGCATCGGGTTCCAAAACAAAAGTTCAGAGGGTTTTCATAGGCTGCATGTTTAGTCTAAAACCGTGCAGACCCCAGTAGAAAACCATGTAACCTATGGTGAGGTGAAGATATGGAGAGTATGGGTTGCACATAGTTTTTCAATACTGTGTGCCTAGACATCATGGTTAGTGAATCTTAGGAAGTACCCTCACATTATCCATCACTTGGTTTTTCACAGTTAGTCTAACCATACATGAAAAACCATGGAAGGTGGTTTCTATGGAAGTGGGTTCCACACAGTTGGTTCACAGTTTGGAAAAACCACATGACCTAGTTTTTAAGGGTAAAATAACCCAAATTACATTAATGAGTTTTTAAACCTCATTTTTTTGTTCTTCTCCCTCAGCCATGTGAGCCTCCTCTCTCTACACAATGGGTTCCTTCTCAAGCCTAACGAAGGATACATGATAAATTTACTAACATTCATTCGATTCGAGCATCATTGGTATCTATGTATTTGTATTGGTAATCTCTAAATTAATTTTGTGTTGTTACTGAATTAGTTTGGAATCATCATCACTATTTAGGTTCAAGCTATTTTTCTTTATTTACAGGGTCTGTCCATTATTGGATTTTCTCTTTCTCTAAGTTGAATTAGGGTTTGTTACCAGCCTACCAATCTAGTACGGGCCTATGGTGGGTGATCTCATTCTTTTCATTTAAAGTCTAGTGATTTATATATATGCATTTGTGTCTCATTCCCACTTCTCAAGTAAAAACTTAAATTGGGTTTGGGTTTATGGTTTGAATTGATTGGTATAACCTATTCAATTAATGAGGCCCATTGATAAATGTTAAATGGTTGACAACCTTTACTTGAAACCACCCCTTTGGTGAGTTTATATTGAATTAAACAACCATGGGTAGATTTTGTAATTGGATTGCATAGGTTTCTCCCTTTTACCCCTTGCTTGGGATGTCAAATGTTATTGAATTATGAATTGAAATTTAATATGAGATGAATTAGAATTGAATGAATTAATAGGAAGGGGTGAATGACCATTCCTTACCCTCAAATACGTCATAACATATTGAATCTTGAATTTACTTATTAAATTTAATTGACCATGTGAGTAGAATTAGATAAACCTTTCAAGCTACTCATTCCTTTAGCCACATTTTTTAGGCGAGGTGTAAATGGATTGTTCTTGGTGTTGACGTTGACATATTAAATCAACCTGATTAAATGATATTGAATGAATTATATTGATGTTATAATTTATTTTTAATGATTAATAATTAGATGGTTGTTTACTGAAATGATCACACGATTTAAATTAAAGGAAAACCTTCTAGGTTGGTTGTTTCCTTGGGTCACCTTTTGAGTTGATCTACAAATGAGATATTCTTGGTGTTGACCTTAGCATGATAAATGTTTTTGAAAATGATATGATTAAATGTTATTTAAGTGTTTAAGTATAGTTGAGATGAATTATAAGTGTGATTGTTATACAAAGTGTGAATTGATCTACTAAATAATAGAGAATGGATGCCATGAACATAGAGCCTTGTCATGTAATGGCTTGTTTAATAATGCGACACTTGTTATAATTAAATTCCCATGTGAGTAGTTGAATGGAAGGCCGTCAAAACTTGGTCAATGACTTGGGTCACCTTTTGATGTCAGATTGAATTGAATTGGATAGAGTGATGACCCTAGATATAATTGAATTGTTTATTTGATATTGAATGTTATATTCCTTGGGAGACACATAGATTCAAATGAAAAATGCCATTGATAGTCTCATTGAAAATTTATCAAGATTATTCCAAAGTGATACTTGGACTCATGATATATATTTTTAGGGATAAACTCATGAGGGACCTTTCTATTATACACCTGAGTGATGATTGGAATGCTAAATAAGGACTCGTAGGGGCTGACTATTATATGTTGAGTGATACATGGAATCCAAACAGATTTACAAGGACTGACTCAATAAACATTTGATTATTAAGACAAAAGTGATACATCATCTCCTTTAGTGGACCGCCATGGATGGACTCGAGTGGCAGTAATGTCATGCCACACATAAAGTGATACCCATGTTCTTCAGGATCACCATGGACGAGCTTATAGGGTGGTTATTTTTATTATACAATAAGAGATTACTGGATTCCAAATTTGGAATTCAATTGATGGGTATAGGATAATAATTGGTCAATAGATACAATTAATTTCATTATAATAAATTCAAGACAAATCACAATCTTTGAATTGGTTCTTATTGCTATTTATTAGATGTATTATTAGAGAATACTTTATTTACCTATCCACACAAGGGATGCCATGCTACACATCAGGTATTGAGGCTTATAAAATAATTATATAAATGGTTGATTGATCATTCATATAAATTATTCAATCATAAATATTGAATCAGAGACTTATTAATTAAATCCAATTAATTATATGAAATGGTTATAAATGAGAATTTGGACAAATAGGATGTTTACATATGAGTACTTCCTTTACAGGTTATATATATACATCCACACAATTGTTATATATATTCAAAAAATGGATGTCATAGACCTTAGGTGGTTTCCAAATGGGATTATGTCTCACATAATGTTTTGGATCCCTTGGGTACCAGAATAGACAATACGATTGTAAGTACATATAAGGGAAAACTCTCTACTATATGTTCTTGATTTCTTATTAGGAGTAATAGAGAATGGCACCGAGTTTAGGATCCCAATTCTAGCTAAGATACTTTTATACTTTTGTATTTTTGTTACATGTATGGTATATTTTCCTTGTGAACATGTTTTTTCTACTTTATTAGAGACATATGTAATTTTCATCTTTCTATATATGAGATGACTTTTGGAAAATTTAATTATTAGTCTTCCACTATTACTTATTATATGTATGATTTACAACAACCACTACTTGTATGTTATTGATATTCCACTATGCTACACTCTAGTGATGAATGCATAGTCTCCCCACGAAAACACCTAGTCCCTCACTACTAGTCGGAAGCCTCTAGAGTTTGGGTTGATGCTCTTGAGGACATGTGGAAAACTGGGATCAGGGAATTTTTGAGTGGCATCCAGGCCCGGGATGTTAAATTATGCTCCATCACCTTTCATTAATTTAACTCAAGAATAATCTAATAAAATCTCTACCACTATATGGTCTATTCACCTAACTTATAGTTCTAGTAATTCATACCACCACATCATTTAATTTTGAAGGAATTAAACACATCAAAAAGGTGGTTTTAATTCCAAAGTTATGAATAAGGGTCATAGAAGATAAGAAACACACCTAAAGGGGTGGTTTGAGTCATGGTAAATTAATACTGGCACTTATAGTTTTAGAACAAGGTTAAATAAATAGGTAATAAAATTTTCATAATTTATTTCTATTTTTGGATTTGATATATAAAAATTCCATCATGATACACAATGCCATATTTTATAAAATAGTCCTTAAGGTAAAATATGTAGACCACATACATTATACCAAGGACACTTCTCACATTCAGTCTAAAGATTTAATTTGATCCAGGTCAATTAAAAATAGAATAATAGATGAATGACTTGAAAATATGACATCTGATCTCGCATTGAAATATTATACAATATGGAAATATAAATTGATAAATGATGATTTAGAAATCATAGAGTTAGTAAGTGGATTACAACACAATAGATAAAAAGTGATTTGTAGCTCTAATAGAGGAGAACCACCACTACTTAAAGTGGGGAGGGGGATATATCCTTGTATGGAGATGTTCTATGAGAATGGGGTGGAGAAAATAGGGTTGAATTTAACTGAAAAATAGAGGGAAATGTTCATTTCACCCCTTGTAATGAGGAAAAGGGTTTGGATTCATGGTTTGTTCAACCAGTGTGTTAACCATACAGGCACACTACCTAAGTGGTACAACCCCTATGGGTTAAGAACGTGGTTTTTGAAAACCATTTGTAGATGTGCCCACCTCATAAATTTACTATCACAACACACATGGGTTTGTGGCCTCTCATTCATGGTTACACTGAATTTGAACCTCCTATTATTGGGCCCCACAACTAATCTGCATGGTTACTACTAATAGTGTGCTAACCATGAACCTAAGGTTATTTACATAAACACTAGAGTTCTAGGATCCAAATGAGCCTCGATCACTACTAAAACTTAACAGAACAACGGAGACACCACTCATGTTATAAACTTTTTCAAAAAACAACAATTTTAATCATTATAACTTGTGAATTTACATTTTGAATCTCAATTTAGAATTTAGTCCATCCACCAAATGAAAATTTCAAAAACTCATGAAACCCTTTTACCCAA
Source organism: Viscum album (assembly GCA_963277665.1). Taxonomy (NCBI): domain Eukaryota; kingdom Viridiplantae; phylum Streptophyta; class Magnoliopsida; order Santalales; family Viscaceae; genus Viscum; species Viscum album. Next base: position 1,527,281,583 of record OY728162.1, read on the forward strand.
TCCCAAACATTGGATCCTACAATAAACATGATATAATATTTTATACAATATAAATGCAGAAATATGAAATTTACCTCAATTACTAAAATACATGAGATAAAAAAATTTAAATATCAAATAAATCTCCCACTATTTTATCATATTCAAATAATAATCACCATTAGACTCATAATTTCATTTCATGTAGAAATTATTGAGGCAAGGATCCATATTTATATTACTATGTACGATGAATTTCCCTAATAAGTTTTTTGAATGTATTCAGTTAGGTAGTATGGACAACTGCTGAGTAATAGTTCCTTGATCATTTGAATGGACTCACAAATATTGAAATATGGATTCTAATTTTCTAAAAAATTACATATAATTTTTATCAAGAATTTATTTGGTAGTAAACCATTTATATAACATTGAAAATTCACCCCAAAAACCTTTTTAGAAGAACCTTTTAATTTAAAGCACATTGAATTTGTCCAAACAAGTAATTTTAACTATGGTTTCATTTAAAATACTAGTAATAAAAGAATTTAATAACGTGGTACTTAATTGAGGGAATCAATTTATTATTTTTAAACATGTCTATTTAATATTATGTGGATCTTAAATAATTAATTAACCAATTTTTATTGATAATGTCAATTTATGTATGATCTAATTAATCTCAATTCCATCTATGATTCTTGTTACTTCATTAATTTATATGATCATGAAAAAACATTCATAAAATTAACCATGAAGTTAAAAATAAATAAAATTAATAAAATTAATTTATCACGATCCTTATAAAGGTTGAATTAATGGCAGGGAAATAAAGGAACCTCTATCCCTAGTGGAAAAAAATTCATCGAGCTTGTCTTGGATTGAATTGCTGCATTCCTCCACTGACCACTGTATCTTCCTAGATAGTTTCACCTTAGCTCAAGTTATAAAATATCTCCACTCATTAGGGATCCATTTCAAAAATTTATTGACTCACTCATAGGTGAGGGTAAATACGGGATCGGGGTTACATAAATAAACCATTGACCTGAAAGTCCTACATAATAGTGGTGAGAGGGATGATTCATATACCATTCTATTTAATTTATTTCTATTAAAACCCATGAAATAATATCAAATTAAATAGATATACAACACATAAATTAGTAAATCAATGTTGGAACCCAATAAATTGGTGTTTGAATTATTGACAATTTAACTAGATTATATCCCAAAGTCATTTTTGAAAATATTTCTTGAATATATTTGTTGAAAAATGTAGTTTATTATTTTAATGGATGGATTTGATTTAAAAAGTATGGATCATGGATATGGTTGAAATATTCTGCAGAGAATTTTCATAGTGTATATGAAAAACACCACATAACCAAAACGTTTTATAGTATTTGATAAATATAATTATCCATGGTATGGAACCTAAGGATACACCACAATGGAGGTCATGTAATGGTAAACATGAAGTTTGGGTGACCTACATAAAGGTATCCCTTCAGATACTAATGCTACATAATTATGGAGAAAATTTTCCTATGTAACATTGCATTTAGATACACCATAATGATATATTTTCAAGTTTATTTAAATGTTATAAATGAAAAAATGGATATATATATATATATATATAGTTAGTAAGAACCTTGGAAATGAGTGGAGAATAAAACCACACATCCTAAGTTGGAGCTATTTTAATGAAGAGATTATGTCAAGGAAAATCAGTGCATTCATAAAGGGAACGATATAGAGTTGGTTGAACTGTGTATATATGAATAGATGTGGAGAATATATTTTATCATATACTAGTGGGATAAATTATAAGATTTTTATGTGGGTCTTCACATAAGGGTGGATCCCAACTTACATCTAGGTAGATGATGATTTGTATAAGGTCGTCTCATGAAATGGTGACATTCATAAGGGTAAATATAGATTTTTGTAAAATAATAAGGTGTCCAATATTTAGGTACCACACTGTAGTCCATTCCATGGTGGTAGTAGTAGATGTTAGTGTTTTTTTAGAGTTCATATTCCATGGATAATTAACTATACCACTATCATGAAAAAATGGATACTTCTATAACCCATAAATCATTTGTGATGCGGAGTATAAGATTCTATAAAATTGAATGTTTTAATAATTTTCAATTCTACATGTTCCCCTGACAAAATAGTAATTTTTGTATTCCAAATATGATTGAGGAGATCATGTCATGATTGTGGGTGAGTTATAAGGAAGTTGAATGTGAGAGATTTTATGATATAGTCAACTACATGAGGCTATATTATAGGGAAAATTCTAAAATGTATATTTTTATTGAGAAATATTTCTAAAAACTAGTGTAATTTTCTATGTTTTGGTGAAGTCATGAAGTGTATGACAACATCAGAAAATAAGGCACCATGTCATAGTAAAGAAGTTTTCTAGACTATTTTTAATTTAAAAAAATTATATTTTATCCTTAACTCAGATTTAATGGATAAAAATGGAAACACTAAACATGTGGAACGTATAGAGAAATAAGAAGAAGTGAGAAATAATTAGGATTAATTTGGACCATTTGACCAAGTGTTACAGTTTTATGAAACAACCTACAGTGGTTAGGGAGAAGAAGTTGAATAGAGAAAAAATTATAAGATCTAAATTTAAGAACTATGAAGTTAATTTTTGTTGTGTAGAAAATAAGAATAAGAGAGAGCACACACCCATTAAATACCTTCAAAAAAAGGATATATTATTTTTAACACCTTGAGAATTTTGATATATTTTTCTTTAACAAATTTTTAAGTGATAGACAACTTGTTTAACTCGTAACACTAAGATTAAATAAACTACAATATATTATAAGATACCTGTTAAAATGGTGATATGAATAGGAAAAAAAATTATAAAATAATATTAATAATATTTTTATATAATTAAAATTTAATTATTTATTCATAATAAATATTTATTAAATCTTCTGAAAACAATCTATGCTTCAAATATAATTTTTCTTCAAAGGTGGTTTTATAACATTTTGTGCAAAGGAATTATAATTAATTTTTACAGTTTTTATAAATTTTATTTAAGATAATTAAATCTTTTTTGTAAATATTATCTTAATATGAATTTTATGAATTTTTTTAAAAATATATATTTTTCATTTAATAATGAAAATATCCATTTTTGTAAAACTATCATATCTTTTAATTAAATAAAGTAATAACAAAGTTACATTATATTTTTAATTTTTTATTAAAGTAAAATAAGTTTAATTAAATTTTATATAATATAAATATTTATATATGAATCAACATTATAATTGATCTTGGTATATGCTTATTTTTTTTGCATAAAAACACATTTTTCAAAACACTTTTTCAATTTAGGGAATGTGTTTTTATCATAATAAATTAGGTTAATATATATTTATTAATGATTTTAAAGGAAAATAATATAATATAAAATCAATAAAATTTTATAACATTAATTATATGGTTTTTATAGGGTAGGTAATGAAAGAAAAATTAGATTTATACTTAGAAATGAATTTTTCTAAAAATAGGTTTTCAATGCATTTTGCATACTTATTTAAAATTATATTCTGTAAATTAAAGAAGTTTAATATATTAAAAACTTAAATATTTTAAATCAAAATAATATATATAATTTAAAATTTTCAAAATAATTTCTAATCATAATAAATAGAAAAGTAGTAAGATTATGTTACCACGGTTAAGGTTAAAACAGATTTAATGGGTGTTAAAATAAGAGACAAGGGTTAAAATTCCATCTAAAATAATCTAATTATTATTGGTTGAATATATTAAAAATTAAATTATAATTTCATTTAATTATCATCCATGTTTTCAAATTTATATTGAATGTGGAAAAAAATTATTTAAATATTTTATGTAATTCCATGTGTGTACCTCCCGTCACATATAAAAAGGTACCCCTTCTCCTCCCTTATTCATATAGTTTAATACTTAAATATCATACCTATCCCAAAAAATTAAAATATTCATTCCATTTATCCTTTATCCCCATTTATTCTCTGAATAATAATCTTTTAAAGTATTATTTCTAAGATAAAGGAGGTCTCTCAAAGAAGAGATATAAATCTTAACCAAGCTCTTTCAATTTTATTTCTTATTCCATATCCTCTAAACATATTTAATACATAATTATAAAACTAATATAGTGTAATAAATATACATATATGTTATTATAATTATATAACTTCTATTTTCCATCTATTTACCATTAAATGGGAAATTTAAGTATTTCTCAAGTATACATATGGACTACCACCTACACATAGCGATATAATTCATTTACCATAAAAATATTTCATGGTTGGTTATTATGGTGGATTTTATGGTTATATAATATATTTATTATTTTATTAATATTATATAATTTTAATATCTTATATTCCTTCTTAACATCCAATCTTTTTGAAGAAGATAAAGTCTCTCATTCGTACTTGTGGTCTATCACATCCAAAAGCAATGTAATTTTTTTCAATTTACATAGAAGGTAAATATATTATTTTTAGTTATTATGTGTGGAATTTATGTTATAATAATAATTATAGAAATTCAATTTATATTTACCATTATTTCTCTCCATATATCGAAAAGTGAAAACTTCACTCACACATACATACAATATACTATCTCTACAGAGAGGTGTAAATCATTTTTCATCACTACTTTATAGGAATAGTCATAAAAGTGTATAATATTATTAAATATGATATGTTTGAAAAGTTAAATTTCTATAGATTATTGAACCCTAATCAATTTGCAAGGACCATAACTACAGAATGAAAACATAAATGAGAAAACAGTTTTAACTCAAAAATGAGGATTTAAGTAAATAATTATTAATAAATAGGTATTTTATTCATAAAAGTGGATCATATAGGATACTATAAGTGGTTAAATAGTTCTAGTAATGAAATATAATAAATTAGTATTTATTATAAAAGTGGTTAGAGTGCTTGGGAAACAATTCAGATAGAAGGTAAGGGTTCGTCACCTCAATATTATTTCCATGGAACATGTTTTATTTTGTGTACCTATTTATTTAAATCAGGTTAATATACTTCCAATTTTAAATTTTATATCATAAAACATTCTTTATTTTTTTATTTCAGTCTATACTTCAAATTATTTCATCTATGTGGTTTTGATTCAAATGTCAGCATAGTGGTAATGGTTCATTGTCTCAATAATATTTAATTGAGACATCATTCATGTTATAAACCAATCTATTTTTATGATGTGTATATACTTCCACATTCGAATTTTATATAATTTATCATTATTTATTAAATATATTGAAAATTATAAACCAAATTATTTTAGTCAATAATATTTGATTGAAAAGTTACCAAAATGGTATGTATACTAACCCGAGCTTCTCATACATAGCTATTAAATCTTTTTAGATGAATATAAATTACATTACCCAAACACATGCCTAATGGACATAATTTTTTAGTGCCTTTGGAAACATAGATCTCAATATTATTAAATCATTTAATATCATCAATGTATCCCATAAAGATCTTCCCATTTAGTACTCCTACATAAAAACCTTTGTTTATAACCTGGGGAAAGGAAACATAAAAAAGGGTGATATCAGATTCTTAGTAAGGGTTAACAAGGGAGATACATAAGTATATCATGATCATAAGGGTATGATAACATGAGAATAACATTTTAAAACTATACCCTTCAAATAAAACATCATAATATTAATCCATGGAATATATATTTGTTGTTCATAATAAATGAATTATAATGGAATCAAGGAACATTATCCATGAGAGAACAACATTCTCATAATAATCATAGAAAATATTTTTTCACGGTGACACAATAAGACATAAATTACATGTTATGATTTGGATAACCACTCGGGTACTTTCCTTGGGCTTGGGCTAACCATTGGTGTACCCAATTTTTTGTAAATGGAGTAACCACCTGTATACCGTACTTTTTTTTCTTGGGATATAAACATGGGTACCCTCTGATATCATCGAACGTTTTTAATTTCCTAAGGCATTGGATGAAGATATAGTTCCCACCCATCATATAATGAAAATTATACACATATTTTCCATATGATCATAAAACAGTCATCATATCATAACCATGAAATAAAATGGGTTTCGTAAAATATTTATCTGAACATAACCTTTATAAAATAGGCATCTTTTATTATCATCTCATCATTTCTTCATAGCATAAACTATCAACAAAGAATAGGGTTTCCTGATAATTTTATCATTTTTTGACCCATTGAAGAGAAAAAAGTTTCATGCAAATCTTATATTCATAATTCTAAACCGTTCCTCTAATTAATAAAAATTGTATCCTTTGATCATAAACCTTGTAAAGATAACTTGGTTTTCGAAGAAAATAGATTTCCAACCAGAGACAAGAATAAAGTCAAATATTCTAAAAACCACATTATCAATTATTTAAGTATCAAGTAGTAAAAAAAGGTAATATTACATGAAAAGATAATGAATAAACAGATGAATGAAAATTCATGAGTTTATTGAGATATGAATTATAAGATTTTATAATCATAAACAATCCTGATAAACGATGAGATTGTAATATAAAATCATTACCATTATGATAAAATTGAATAATAATCCCCAGAAAGAAATAAACTTAAATTAAACATAAAATTTAATGAGAATAAATAGATTAATGATAATTTATATCAAATTTATTATACATACACCTCAAAAAATAATATAGGTGGAAAACAAAACAAATGTCACAAAGAAAGAAAATTGAGACAAAAATCCCTTATCTATTTTTTAAATTTTGAACCGTAAACCCCATGAAATAGAGATCCTAAATTGGATATGTAAACCCCATTATTTTTTAATAGAACAATCATATTATAAATTCATGAAAAATATATACACAATATAAAATAAATGGGTGGTTAATATGGAATGTGTGTCATGAAATTAAAAAGTGAGTTGGAAATCCCTTACCATAAGTCTTGACTTCATTCATACATGTTAAAACCTCATATATGATAAATATTGGTTTGTTATGAATATATTAATTATAAATTAATATTTATATATATCATACCTTATATGATTTACTTATGACCATTGATTACCAATTTGCTAACTATTCCATGTTAAAGTCACGTTTTAGGAAATAACCACATTGTTTTTCATATATGTTATGATTTGTTATTTTTGGTCCTATTAATTTGATCATTATTTGATAATCTATATATTTTTCTAAAAATTAAATATAATATATATTAATTATGTATTTATTTTTATTAATCCATAAATTTCAGTTTTAGAAAATGAACCACAACATTTATAGAGATGGTAAGCTCTATTTACACATGAATGTTGTTTCCATTTTATTTCCAGATTGAAAGATAAAAATGTAAATGACATATTACTATTAAAGAATAATTTTTATGTCACATATTTCACATATTTACATTAAACCCATCCTTATTAACATCCATTTAAAGCATGAATGAATCACATCGCTTCATGAGGTGCTAGTCCATCGTACGCACGATTGGCATTATCATATTCTCACAAAATGGAAAATATGAAGGTATGCAAGATAAAATTATTCCAAATTATAATAATATTATAAATATCATATATAAATAATAAATAAATCATTATCTCCTTCCTTTATATGTTTTAATGGATATGTGAATTTTATCGGTTCGTGAGGCAGCAGTCTGTCGTACACACGAATGATGATTTCAAAAAGTATTTGACAGAAGTGGAGATGGTTATAGGATGAGAACATAACAAAAAAATATATAAATATATGGAAGATACTGATATTATCTTATCATAATTTTATAATAATAATTCATTGAGATAATGGATGAATTAAAATAAAAACACTTGTTGATAAACGTTACCTCTTCTTCGGATATTCTCTTTATGTTTTCACCAAAATCCTTCCTTCGTTGGGATTATGTAAATATGGTTTATATGATGAAAGTACTGAAGGTGGTAAGTGATTTGAGAAGGTATTTTATGATAAAAATTGGTTTTAATGTGTGAATAGGATAGAAGAATGGGTGGCCTTTTATAATTGAGTTGAGTGGCACACTTGTAATTGTTTGAAAGAAATAATTCCACCCATTTTTTGAATTCCATAATATTACAATAGTGGACCATTATCAATCCTATAATGTATAAGGTAAAAATATGTCCATATATGTGGCTATGAAAATGTTTTAGGATATTTTAAATCCTCATCTCTTTAGTTCACCCACCCCCTGATAAACATATTTTTACCTTAACCATGGTAAATAATTTTTATTGTTTTGAATATTAATTATGTTAAAAAAATTAAGGTGGACATAGTATATAATAATAATTATCATAATTAAAAATATAGATAATTTTTTTTCATATTCTATTTTAAAATTTCACAAATTATTATCTAAATATAATCTTGCATAAGCGATAAAAAAGAGGGTTTTTAAAGCCAAAATGTTCAAAATTTTGAATTATTTAAATAACAAAATTAATTTGAAATTTGTTCCAATAACATGAATTGTATCAATATATTCATAATTTAAATAATTTTAAATAATATCTAATCTAAAATATAATTTAACTTTACAAATAATCTAAAAAAAACTATTTTTAACTTAAAATTCTGTATTGTGCACTATTCATCAAAAAATGAAACTTTTTAGAAAAATTCCAAAATATCAACCTAAGATAATTTTTACATGATTATTTAAAAAAAATTATTTTAACATATTAATTTTGAAAAACTGTGATAAATTAATTTTATTAATATTCAAAAAAAATTGAAAAAAATCATTTTAATTGAGAAAATAGTATATGTTTAACATATAAAGACTATACTAAAAATTAATTAATTATTTATCAATAAGTTTTCTTTATATCAAAACATTATACATAATATTTATATATTTTTTATTAATATTCATTTATCTATGTTTAATAGATATGTAATAATGGTCATATTTAAATAACTATAATTTGTCATGGTTTTCATAAAACTGAATGTTGTGTGTAATGTAAGCTAACCTAGTGTTGCATGTAGCGCAATATTAACTTGGTGATGCATGTAATATAAACTATATAAGATATTGTTTCTGATTAAGAAAACATAAAATTTTAAATTTATTTGAAATCATAAAATATCACAAAATCTCTGGGTGTTACATTCTACCACCTTAAAATTAATTCCAACATCAAAATATGTCACTTTGGTACAAACAACATAGGATAGTTCTATCAAGAACCAGTTCAGGCTTCCATCTAACCCAATAGATGATTCAGTCTGAAACAAGGTCTAAGATGAAGTCTTGATCCTCCTAGACTGAGGACTAGTTCCAAGCATCATGGATGATCCCAATAGGAATGATTACAATTCAATCAAAAACAGGATCATATAACCAAAACAGGTCATGCAGAAAAACAAACACTAACTAAAAAAATAAAGTTCAAGATACAATAACATCTGATCATAACTTGAAACTAAAGAGAGAGTTAAAACCAAACTGGATTCTGACTGGAACTCCATGTGACCTCTTCGCCACCACCAACCAAAGACTAACCCGTAACAAAGGAAAACCGGAACAAGAAACCAAAATTTGAGAAATAGATCAGGTATACTAACTCTGAGTGAAAAACGTAGGGTGTGATCATGAATAAATTAGTAGGGGAACCATATAATCCACACATTTCCTTTCCAAAAATTGTCCAATGAAAATATTTTTAAATGTCATATAGAAAAGAATGTTTTAATACTTAAAATCAAAACACATATTTCTTAAAATATGTACCTTTGGAAACAGTATGCACAATGTAACTTTTTAAAAACAAATTTCTATTTAAAAAACCATCTCAAAAAATAAAATCCATAAATAATAATCAACACTAGATGAAGAAAGGCCTATATTGAAAATAAAGGAAATAGAAAAAAATATAAAAAACTACTATGGATAAATAATTAATGTGATTCAGAAAGAAACATAATATATATATATATATGATGTCAATTTTCAGAACATATCTTGAAACAAATCCTCAGATATACTCATTCAGACTTACCTATCAATGTATGGTGCAGCTCTAGAGTCAATAAACAAATGGGTTCATCAAACTAGCCTCACCAATGGTACATCCCACCAGGCCTCTCACACATCTAGGGGTACCAAACTGTCTTATTAGGGATGATAAGAAACCATAACTCAACCCTCTAGATGATTCCCATGAATCTGATGATAGTAGGATATGGATATTTGGGTGGTCCTCTCTCTCGTGACATAAACCAATAACCCACATGCCATTGTACTTTCTTAGCCCAAACATTTACACCTCATATGTGATGACCCTATATTTAGAGGATCCTCCATAGAGGTTCCCATCATACATATTACTATTCCAAGAGTTCCAATCGGGCCCACATATCATAACACTTCAAAACCATTTTCTCAAAATGTCATAAGGTACCAATCATACCATAATCTTTTCAAAAATAAATTGTTTCCAAAACTATTTCTGAAACCAAGTTGAAAACAAACAACATGATCCATAAGATCCAAATAAATCTTCATTAATATTTAATTACCAAACATCACATGAAATATTCCAAATGGTCGAAACATTTAATAACACCTTCAAAATCCACATTTGAGCTCACTCAAGAACCCAGAAATCATTTAGAACACATTAGTGTTTTTTATGAATCATTTTGAAATAGGAGGACTGGGGAAAAACAGGGGAGAGGGAAATAATTTTGGAAATATTGATTTTCTTTTTGAAATACCATCATAATTTGTGTTCCCATCCATAGGTTCACCTAGTGCACCTATGCACATTTCTACATATAATGTAATATCCTTCAAACCCCATAGAAGTTCACAAAAATAAATCCAAATAATCACAACATCCATTATATATATATATATCACCATCCAAATAAAAGTCACTATAACATAGATAAAAGGATCAAGTCATATAAAACCAAACTACTAAAAATATAACCAAGTCCAACCACAACATCAAAATACCCAAATCCATTATTAATGATCATTCTTCATTTAATTGAACACCATTTATTCATAGACTTATATGCATAATTTTGGTAATACGTTGAAAACCCATTTTTAACAAAATTAAAAAAATAAAACCACCACCAAAAGTTGTAAAAACACATAAAATCATGGAAAACCAATTTGAAATTTATTTAAAAACAAACAATCATCAAATGGAGTGTGCTGAATAATCAATAGTTAGAAACACCTACCTCAACGACATGCTTATGAGATGAAACTCTTAGAAGAGGTAAAAAATGATTTTAGAGATTATTTTTAACCCTAATATGAAATTAACACAATCCACACATCCACCATATATCCTAGGGTCTGTCCAAGATAGAACCCACCAATGGAAACCGAATAAATAAAGATAGGATAAGAAGAGGAAGAAGAAATTGGCCAAAAAAACAAAGAAACTCACCTTAAAACCCTGTAGAAGCATCCATGGGTAACAGAGATTCAATGGAGGGAATATTGGGAGCTCCCATAGTGTGCTTTGGTTGAGTAATGGGAATGAAATCCAAAAATATTTTAAAAGGAGGGAGGGGAAGAAGATAATTTTTTGAATTTTTAATGATTTGGGAAAGTCGCATGGTTTGAAGATTTTTTTTTTCAAACCATGCACCAACTTTGTGAACCCTTACTGGAGGAAGAGGACACTGGTATGGGATTTCCACACTTTTTGGATAACAATGCATGAACTGTGAAAAATGGATTTAAAAAATTCCAAAGCCTCCTCATAGGCATTCCACACGGTTTCCTCTAATAGTGTGTCGACTGTCTTCCAAGTCTGTAGAACGAAAAAGGAGCCACATGGTTTCTATTTTCCCATACACGGTTTGGGATTAACCATGCTCAAAACAAGCCAAGAAAACTGTGCAATAAGAAATTTAACAACAAAAGACCTCATCCCCCACATGCCATATGGTTAACCCGGAAATGGTGCACACAAATTGTGTAAAGGGTCAAAAATCCCCTAAAACCTCCATAACTCAAATATTTTCATCAAGAACTCAACTTTAACCTCAAGTAATATATCCTAAATAATTATAATAATAAAAGAAATTAAATTAAAAGGTTTTATAGTGAAGATTATCCCAACCACAAAATATTTTCCCTCTAAAATCACCCATTTGAACAAGACTCAAAACCTCAAATCCAATGTTGATAAAAATGAAATGAAAAAACAAAAATCCTGGTGAAATTTTACTCAAAAAGTAATAATTGACCAATTATAAGGAGAACCAAAATTATGAAAACCACAGTTAAAGAAGAATGAGGTCCCCTCACCATAATAAACTGACTTGCATAGGCCAAAACTAATACCAAGAACTCTTAAAATGGGTCGAATGGATACTCCCTTCACCTACCAAAACCCGATACACCATGGGGTTCCAATGAGAGTAAACAAAAACCAATCCTTGATGTCGAACCTAATTCATCAATTCTAGGATATACAAGAACCATCAAAATGAACACAACCTAAAACCGAATCTTATCCTCAAAAAAGGGTTAACCACACATGATTCTCAAAACAAATAAAACCCATGGGAATAAATGATAAAATGACTAATAGTTCATTATAAAAAAAACTATAAATATTTGACAACAAATAAAAAATACAAATCAATAATGAAAACAAAATTGGATAATCTCAAACTGACATCACTCTGACGTTAGAGACACAGATGGTCCAAGGAATCCCACCCCCCAGTAATTCCTTACTATGTGATTAACTTTATAGTATGTGACTAGATCCATGATGTATTAAAGAATATACTGCCTCATAGTCAAGAAACAGAAAAACTCCACCTGATACTTCTTCATTCTTAATCTCTTCTTACAAAACTTCTCTATATAACCCTAACTTCCACATCGACAACAAGCGTTCGTAGGATTATAACAAAACAAATTCGAATGATTGAAATTTACACACTAAAAGCACACACGTGATGTTTATAGTGATTGATAAGCTATAAATGACAAAATATACTCCTCTATAATCATTTCCTTTGGTATACACATCTCACAATATGGAGAACCATCTTGAGTTCCAACTACCACCGACTGCACCATAGAAAAAAACTCAGCTAGTAATTCTGTATCCACCAACATCCAAAATAGAACATCACCATTGATAGATACCACTCATTGACCAAAAGAAAAATACCCCACAAAAAGCGAGGAATATTCACCTGATCCTTTGATTCTACCTCTAGATTAAAGGATACCATCTCATTAAACTTGTTGACATATCTTTCCCCATTGGTTGGAATTTCTAAAAAATGAAATTATCTTCCACTCCTCTCACCTTCAGCTACAATTTCATGAACCATTGTATAAAGGTGGTATTGAACTCATACTATGACATCCCAAATTTCAAATACAATGGGAAAATCACCTTCCACTAATCTAAATCTGGGCCTCCAAACTAACCCAAAACAGAATGCACTTTCATAGTTTCAATAGATCCCAACAATCTGAAGACACTATAGATTTTCTCAAGACACTTCACAGCTTATAATATTCCTCAATCACCATGAAAAAAAATAATCAAAAATAAATTGAACCTCACACTTCTCTAGGAGTCTAGGTAAGGGAAAGAACCAGAAGAAACTCACTGGAGATCTTCGAAGCCTCTCTAGGTGAAATACTCTGAGAAAAAGAAAAATACATAAATTAGATCAAATACTAACTCAATACCAAACAAAAATAACATCACAAACCCTAAAAAACTAGAAAAAAATTCAAATACCATAGAATTAAAATGAAATCCTCTTTAAAAAACCACCACTTTCACTACGAACTCAAAATAACATTATTGCAATGACACCTTTCACAAAAAAACTCACTTTCCAAATCTCCTTTTGTTGGGAAAAAATTCATCAAGGTATTATTGCATTATTTTTGGGTTTCTTGTGTTTATTGACAATGCAAGTTTTCATGGGGAATTTTCGATTTCCAGAGATGTTATTAACAATCCATGTAGAAAAAGAACCATGATAAAGAATGGAAGATCAGGAGGTTGTAAAAAACAACAGATAAAAGGTGGCACTATATTCTAGTGTTTTCCAACTTTTGGGGTCCAAATTTTGGAGTTTGGTGACATCACAAAATATGGATTTCTTTGAAGATCTCATAAAAATATGTAAAATACATGAGTTTGACGAAGATAGGTATCATGGATTGGATTTCGTGAAGACAAGAAGAATTTTAATGGTGTTCTTCATGATTACGACGAGCTTCGCAAAAGGTAGAGATGAAGGGAAATGTGAGGGAGCTTCACAAAGGCGGCATGAAGTAATTGAAAGAACACTCTATAATTACGATAAACTCCTCAATCCAAAAATTATCGTGGTGGTTTGTGATATTGAGAAAATTTAGGAAGGAATTTCAGTGCTTCGCGATTTGAGATGATGTGGTGCTGACATCGTGTGGATGGTTCAGGGTTCAATGGAATTGATTATAAATAGGCCACGACCCCATCAAGGGATGTAGAGAGTTTTAGAAAGAAAAATTTGTACCTCTGGAATTGTGAAGGTTGTTTGTGAAGGTGGTTCGTAAAGGCAGTGTGCTTTAAAAAAAGAGAGGAGCTTCACAACGGCTAACTTAGATTCGTGAAAGTGGTGTGCTCTGCATTGGATCAGTGAGATTCGCGAAGAAAGTCGCTCTGTGATGACTTGAGATCGGTGATGTCCTAAGATATTCGAAGGTGTGAGCTTCATGAAAAGGCTGGAGAATCACTAAGGATTGTTTGAGCTTCACGAAATTGGGATCTTCGCGAAGTAGGGTTCTTTGCAAAGGTTCTTCCCAATGTTTGGTGCTCAGTGGTCATGGAAAAATGGGTATTCAAAAGTGGATGAAATTTGGACATCAAAAGAGAATCTACATACAGTGGAGGATGCATTCATTAGTGGAAATGAAGAGACCTAAAGGTCTTTAAACTATGAGTGGATCTTCTGAAGCAGTAGTGACCTCACTTCAGGTGATAGAGCAGCGAGTTCTCAAATTATGAGTTGTTATAAACTAGTAGGGAGAGTGAGTCCGCTTCGAACTTTTAAACAGTATTGCACTTGTAGTGGAATTGGTACATTGGCACACTGTTGGTGTATCCTCCTTGGACGTATCCTAGTGAGGGTGAACCAAGTAAAATTTTTTGTGTCTTGTGTATGCTTTAAGGTTTATTCATACTCTGCAATGGGTAGAAGAGAGAAGAGGGTTTTTTATAACAGCCAAACAATATCAAAAGGGGCAGTGGTTTTAATTTGTCATACCCAGATTCACCCCCCCCCCCGCCTCAGGGTATCTAGCCTAGTAGAACTAACAACTTTTAATCATTAAATCTCACTTTAAAAACCCATATCCCGAAGTCATTTTCTCATTTTCCCAAAATCATGTTTACTTGGAATTCCACTCACACAAACTATAACTAAAAGAAAACACAACTCACATGAAACCCCTAGAATAAGGAACTTACAATGATGAAAAACTTGACCACATGGGTTTGTGGGTGATGCAACAAGAAATCACCAACCAGTTAAAGGACCTCAAACTATGAACATAGGCTCTACATGGGTAACAACTCAATATAATCCCACCGCACATCACCAGTTCACCTAATTTGTCATTACCTATTAACAGACCTAAAAAATAAAACAAACGACTCAAATCTTGGACTAACCCTAGATAATCGAGGCTTGGGATGAGTAAGATTTTGTGATGCTCTTCCTATACAAATATCATGTGTTCCAATAGTAATAATCTCTATACTACTAGATGAACAAAATGAAATAAGAATACTCTGATACTATTTTTCCATGAACCAGTTCGGGTGGCCATAGGACCTAACACCTAAACCAGACCATGACAATGTCTAAGAGGTGTTCCCAGTCCTCCCGAAATGGTGACTAGCATCGAGAATCAAATATGATCCAAATGGGAATTATTTATACCCAATAAAAACCAAGATCAAATAACAAAAAATAGACAAATCAGTGGAACAAACACTAATTGATCATTAATAAATACATAAACATAATCTAGATATAATAACACCAGATCAAAACTATAAATTAATGAGAGACCTAAAACCAAACTGGGAATTGACCAGAAATCCATGTGACCTATTGATCACTACAAACCATAATACTAACCTACTTTGAAATAAAACCCAAACTAGAAACACGAACCGACAACATAGATTTGGTTTAACAATGCCAAGTGGAAAACGTAGGCTGAGTGGAAACATTATGGTGTAAACATGAACAACTAAGTGTGTAGGCTTCATAGAATCCCTACATTTCAATTCCCAAAATAGTCTAAAAAAACTGGTTTGAAAACACATATAAAAAATATAATATTATCACTTAAAAATCAAAACACATATTTTCAGAAAGATACTTATTTTAAAGAAACAATCACACAACATTCAATTTTTTAAAACAGTTTTCCTTCATAAAACATCTCAAAAAACCAAAAACCAAATAAGATTCCACACCATATGATAAAAATGTTTATACATACAATAAAGGAAAAAAAAAAGAAAAGATAGTAGGTATAAATAATCAAAGTACAATAGAAGGAAATAGAAAACATATATATGTGATAATAGGATTTTCTTAAACATCTCTAGAATAAATCATCATACATCCTCAATTTGGACTCACCTATCATTGTATGGTCCACCTCCATAGTTAATAACCAATTGGATTATCTAAACTAGCCTTTCTAGTTGCACGTCCCATCTTTCCTCTCATACATCTAGGAGGTATAAAATAGTCTAATTGGGGTATAAAATAAACTATCACTCAACCCTCTAGATGATGCCCAGGAATCCCATGATAATGGTACATTGAAAATAGGGAATCCTCACACATATAGAATAAAGAAAAAACCTTCAATCCATCATTCACTCCTAGCTCAAACACTGCTGCCACCTCTAAAAATACCCTCTCCTTAGAGGGTCAACCATAGTGGTTCCCGTTCCACACCGAACTATTCTAAAGTGACAAATGTTCCCAAATGTCATAACACTTCAAACCCATTTCCCCTAAATGTCACAAGGTACAAACTGAGTCTTCATATTTTCAAAACCAAATTTTTTCCAAAAACTATTTCTTAATCAGTTGTGAAAAAAAACATTCTCTAAAGGAGCCAAACATGCCATCATTAATATTTAATTACCAAACTACACCATAAAGATTCAAAATTCACCAAACATTTGATAACATCTTTGAAATCAACATTGGATCTCATCTAGGAACTAGGAAACCATATTTAATACATTGGAATTTTTAAAGAATTATTTGGAAGGAGGAGGACTAGAGAAGAAAAGAGAGAAGAGGGAAAGAATTTTCAAAATCTAGGTTTTCATTGTGATATACCATCTTTATTTTCGTTCCCATCCATAGGTCCACCTCGTGCACCTATAGATATTCCCACATCCAATTTAATATTCTTATAATTTTATGTAAGTACCCAAAAAACAATCTAATAAATCACTACTTGCATTATATATATAGCACCATCCAATAAAAGTCACCAAAACACACACAAAATGATCATATCACAACAACAAAACATTCCTGAAACATAAAAAAGGCCAACCATATAGAATCAAACCTATTTATTATATAACTTTACATGACATTTTACAAATAGATGATCTTTTAATGTTTATTGTCTTAGATAAAAGGTATACAGAACATGAAAACCTAAAAACATTATTATATTACACAATAATGGAGTATACAAGTTTATTCCTAAGTACATTTATTGCATCTCAAAACCGGGGGACATATGTCAATGGAAAGGGTGAGCAGAAAGCCTAGTAATGGAAAACAAGTGAAACAATTTTCATGTGAACTTAAGAAATATCAGTAAGAACACGAGGAAATTCATAAAGGCATGAGAAAGAGGAATATGATAACAATAATAACTTGAATCCTAAATTTGATATGTGGATAAAAAAATTAACTAATACATTCATAATCATATCACCAAGTTCCATCGCCAAGGTGTCATAAAAATTACCAAGGTTATTCACCAAGGTATTGTAAAACATGTCATCCCAAGAGATTAATTTCTTTACCCAACGTATTGGAGAAATGTTAGGTTTCACCCTTAATATTTCATTATTTTCATGTGAGAAACATATATCATAGTCAAACAATTCATAAATAACCCAAAGAAAATAATATAAATGGGTCTCATAACAAAATCATGGTGTTTTTAAAAAGAGATTGAAATCATGATCATTATGTCATTTATAAACCATAGAAAGAGAATTAGGGTTTTATGTATGTCAATTCTAGAATAAAATAATTTTTTTATGTCTTTATGAATACCCCTTGAAATGAAATAGTTTCAGTTATTCACATAACTAAAATAAAATAATTTCTTGTGAAAAAGAGGGATATTTTCAGACAAACATTCTACATCATAACGGCTATGAAACATGGTTTTAGGAAACATTAATAAGAGGATACATGGGTCACCAATTCATAAAAGACTAATAATACAATATAGGGACATAATAAAATATAATTAACAACATGGTATGGAAAATTTAAAGACATAACATGTAAAATAGAACTTGAAAGAAAAATAGAGGTTTAGAATTCCCTTACCTTGAAGAGTAACTTCTAAAACACTACGATTGGGACCTTGGGGGATTGAGAGAACCTTGGAAGGACTCCTTGGGAGTTATAACTAGAAAAAATTCATGGATAATGAATTTTTAATGATGAGAAACGAAGGAATGGGTGGGTATTTATAGTAAAAAAATAATTTTTATTAATTTAAAGGACACCTCATTAGTGGTATTTGAAAAACCATGGGATTTACCATGGTATTGGACACTTGGGACACCTCATATCATATTTTAATCCAAAAGAGTCTACTAGAATCTTATCATACTCATTACATATTTACGACATAGTTATGATGTCATTAAAATTACTGGAAAACCCAAACAACATTTTTATTTTTCACGAAGAACTAGAGTATTTTATAAAATTCTCATAAATTTACCATAAAGTAATATAGACGTTCTAAATTCATAAATGACATTTATTTTAACTTAAAAAACCTCTAAATATGAGAAATTTAATTTTTGACAATAAAAATACAAGATTATAAATAATAATAGCAGGCAGAAAATGCATAGTGACATGCATTGTAAACTTTTTGACAGGTAAAAAAATAAAATAATTTTACCATTTGAAATTAAAAAGGTGTGTTTTTTAAAAGTAATTAATTATAAGAAACATTATTAATAAAAAATATTTTAATATATAAAAAAATTACAACTTTTACCCAAAAAATGAAATTATCATATTTTATCAAATCTTTTAAGAAAAATATTCTTAAGGTGGAAATGATGAAATAATAATTTTATTTAAACAATGATATTACATTTTATGTAACTAGGGACTTGAAACATAAAATCTTAAAACACCCACATATGACCTATGTGTAAGGTGTGTGATGTTGAGGTACTATTGGTACGGCTTGGATAATATTTCCCAAGTGGTAAACTTTATAAAGTTGAACTTCTCCCATATGCAATTTTGTTCAAGATGATCATGTTGAAGCTCGGATTGGGCTAGTAAAAAGCAAAGCCCAGTGACACTACCTCCTTCCCAAGCTCTAAAAAATGGGATTAATGTGGCCCGAGTATATAGGATAGGGCCATCAAATATTATTCTAACATTAATTATACAATATAAATTTAATAATTAACAATAATTATAACGTTAAAAAAATTATTGTTTCCCACAGTCATATTAACCAACGTTCATATAAAAGTCAAAACTCGATGGTCACATTTCCTTTATAAGTATATAATTTTATTTAATATAACATATTAAAACATACATTTTCAGGAAATGACAAATTATTCAAATTTCTGGTTCATTACATTATCCCCCCCTTAAGAAATTTCATCTCTAAAATTTTAACTTGTACCCTCAGAAGATAAAAGGTGTGGGTAATTATGTCTCATGGTCTCCTCTGGTTCCCATATAGATTCTTCAAATTTGTGGTTCCTCCACAACACATTAACATAGTGGGTAGTCTTATTGTGTAGAACCTTGTCTTTATGATTCAAGATCTCCACCAACTACTCCTAATAACAGAGTTTGTGTTTCAATTGTTCCACCTTTGGATTGATTACATGTGAAGGGTCAGATATGTACTTCCTCAAGAGAGATATCTAGAAAACATCATAAATGAGTGATATATTTGGAGGATGTGCAAGCTGATAGGACACTTCACCTACATGATCAAGGATTTCATATGGGACAACGTATTTGGGGCTGAGTTCCCTTTTCTCCCAAACCACATGACTTTCTTCCAAGGTAAAATTAAAAGGAAGAAATTATCACCAAAATCAAAATCCAAGCCCCTTAGACGGTTGTCAGCATCTCCCTTCTACCAACTCTGAGCAACCTTAATGTGTTTTGGATGGAATGAACCTTTTCTATCATCTCTTGCACATGATCATCCACAAGAAGCTTTCTCTTACCAACTTCTTCCCAACAAGTAGGAGTTCTACATCACTTCCCATATAGATCCTCACAGGGTGCCATATTAATGCTTGAATGAAAAGAATTATTGTAAGAGAACAAAACTAGTGCGAGATGTTGATCCCATTAACCGTTAAATTCCATTGAGCATGTTCTTAGCATATACTCAATTGTCTAAATTTTAATTTTGGATTAGTCATCAGTTTGGGGGTGATAGTTCGTACTGAAATTAAATTTGGTATATATATCATATTTATAAATTCTCCATAATTTATATGTGAGCCTTTCATCACAACCAGATATGATAGATAGTGGAAATCCCTAAAACCTTTCCACTTTCTTTCTGTAAATCCTTGAAAGTTAATCAAGATAGAAATATTCCTGAATAGAGGTAAAATGGGATATCTTGTTCAGATGTTCCACTATAACCCATATTTCATTGTTTCCTTTGAAAGTTCTTGGGAGACGAGTGAAAAAGTACATAATGATATTGTCCCACTTCCATGCTGGTATGGGTAGTGGTTGTAATACCCCTTTAGGAAGTTGTCACTCTGCATTCACTTGATGAAACACCAGACACCATATAGTGTAGTTAGCAATCTCGTTTTTCTTATTATCACACTAATAATTATCACGAAGGTCCCTATACATTTTCACACTTCCAAGATGTACAGAGAATGTAGTGTTATAAGAAACATCAATCATATTCTTCTTTATTTATGAAATATATGGAACACATAGTCTTGTATGAAATTTCAATACATCTTATGATCAATATTGAACACAGGAAACTTCCCATCATTCATAGCCTCAAACTTATTCTGTAATAATGGATCATATTTTTGAGCATTATTGATCTTCTCTAGTAATAAAGGTTGAGAAAAAATTTGGGATAGGGTTGATGATATCAGTTTCCTTATAATTTCCATGTACAGTTTTACTAGGTCATTGATCAAGGGATCTCCTTGAATCCTCATCATTGCTAGAACAATATGGATTTTCCTACTTAATGCATCAAAAACATTGTTTTCTCTTCCAGGATGATAATGAATTGAACAATAATAGTCTTTAATAAGTTTTGACCATCTCTTCTATATCATATTAAATTAATTTTGTGTGAAAATTTACTTCAAGATTTGATGCTCACTATACATATCACACTTTTCCCCATCAAGATAGTGCCTCCTTATCTTCAGAGAAAAAACAAATGCAACCAACTCAAGATCATGCGTAGGGTAATTATTCTCATGAGTCTTTATCTGTCAAGATGCATTAGCAATTGCCTTTTCATTTTTCATGAGGATACACCCAATCCATTTCATTGATGCATCTCTAAAAATAATGAATCCTTCTCTGATAGTGGGAAAAGCTAACACGGGTGTAGTAACCAATCTCTTCATTAACTCATGGAAACATTCTGTACATTTTTTGCCCAAATAAACTTGAACCATTTTTGAGTTAACTTGGTTAATGGATTAGAAATTTGTGAAGAGTTTTTCACAAACCTCCTATAATATCCCACTAATACAAGGAAACTATGAATTTCAGTTACTGTTGTATGATAAGGACACTCCTCTACAACCTTTGTATTTGTAGGGTCAATTGAGATTCCTTCACTGGTAACAATGTGCCTCAAGAAATCATCTTTATATAACCAAAACTCACACTTTCTAAACTTTTCAAATAAACTATACTTCCTTAGAGTTTGAAGTATAACACAAATATAATCTTTATGATTCTCTAGAATTTAGAAATATATTAGAATATCATCAATAAAAACTACCATAAAGTTATCAAGGTAGTCATTAAAGACACTAATCATCAAATCCATAAAATAGAAGTGGCATTAATTAATCCTAAAGGAATAAAAAAACTCATAATGGCCATATCTTGATTGTAAGGAGGTATTTAGAATATCTTCCTTCTCTACTCTCAATTGATGATAACCAAATCAAAGATCAAACTTAGATAAGAAATAAGCCCCAAAAATCTGGTCAAATATGTCATCAATTAATGGAAGAGGGGATTTTTTTCTTCAATGTGATCCTGTTATGTTCTCTATAATCAACACATAACTACATTGATCCATCCTTCTTCTTCACAAAGAGAATAGGTGATCCCTAGGGAGACACACTCAGTCGAATAAAACCCTTCTCCAAAAGATCTTGTAGTTGTTTCTTTAATTATTCTAGCTCCGTATTCTCCATTCTATATAGTATTTTTGAAATAGGATGAGATCCAAGTATGAGTTCAATTTATAACTCTGCCTCTATTTTTGGGGGATGCCCATGAAACTACTCAGGAAATATGTCAACGTATTACTAAATTAAGGGGAAATTTTCTATCCTTATACTCAGATTTACTTCTTCTTATTCACGTATCAACTCTATAAATAAGGCTATAGGTGGTGATTCATGACAAAGATCAGATCGATATATCTCTCCTTGGAAGATAATTTTATGTTTTCCATTAAAGAGTATTGATCTATCCTTTCTTCTTCATTTGATCTTATAAATATACTTTGAGAGCTTGTCGATCCCTAGTATAATGTTGAATTATTAATTAATACTAAATTTGTGATAATATTTTGCTCTCTAAAGTAAATACTAGAGTTTCTAAACACTATTTATGCTTGGATAATCCATCTAGGAGTCTTGAATGATAGCTCTACAATTATTAGTTCTGGAATTGATTCTACATTCAGTGAAAAGATGGAAGAAATAAATGAATGTGTAGAACCAGAATCAAAAAAATTAATTGGTAGCTTTGAGAGAACAAATATAGTACCTACCACCACTTCATTTAGAGTTTCTCCTTCATCTCTAGTGATAGAAAAAGAACAACCTTTCTCCCTTGGCCTTTGTTGAGGCTGATGGTGATTCCCCTTCACTACCCTCGGATTTGCACAGTGATTGGTAATGTGCCCTAACTTACCACACTTGAATCATTGGACTTTAGGTAGTGCATGCACCATCTTCCCATTGTCGTTAGTGTTGGGAAGTTGAGGATTCACCTCAAAATAAAAATTCATAGAGATATGGCCTTCTCTTCCACACTTGTAACATTTCCCACTCATATGTAGACAGTTCCCTGAATGCTTCTTCCCACGTTTATTAAACACGGGAAGTCGAAATTTCCTTCCACCTTTTACCTAAATCAATGATCCTCCCAAAAATTAGCTCTATTCATCTCTTCTTTTTATTGGATTTTCTAGACCATTTCCTCTCACCAAACTCTAGTTCAACTTTCATAGCACTCTGTATGATCTTATCATTTCTATCATATTCTTTTTTGGTTAGATTCATCCATAGATGAGGTATTAGTCCACCAAAGAATCTATCAACCTTCCTATCAGGATCCATGGAAAATATTGATGTAACGATAAAGTCTTATTAAGTTTATATTGTAGCTTCCCACAGATTCATTCACCTTCAACATCAGCACCAGATATTCCTTCTCCATTTTTGTTCTCATCGAACAAGTGAAATACTTATTGAAGAAGATCTCTCTGAACTCTTCCCACTCCATAGCTTCAATCTACCATCTTGGACTCATGTTTTTAATAATCACCCAAAAATGATCAGATTCTCCATCTAAGTGGTAAATATCCAATGTGACATTCTCTTATTAAGAACTACGAAGTACAAAAAAGATATTTTCTATAGAGCTTATCCATTATTTTGCAATCAATGGGTTAATACATCCACAGAACATTGGTGGTCGTTGACGCATTAAGGACTCAAAAAAATTTTGTTCCCTTCTTGGTGAAATTAGTCTCTCAGCATTATTCAAGTTATTTTCCATACCTTGAGTCATTTGATTCATCATTATCATGAATGCTTCATTTCTATCTTCCAACGGCGGGCTGTCAATGCATGGTCCATTGCAGTCACTATTTTCACAGTTCCTCCTATATCCCAAAATTTTCTAAAAGAATAAAACCTTAGTGAAGAAATTATTTCATGTATGAATATTTTAACTACAAAGGATTTTTATGTCTTAGAACTTCATTATTAAACATATTATTCTTTAACAAAAATTACCTTTCTTTATAAATCCTTCATAATGAATCATAAAAAACTTATGGTTAACCAAACTTATCCCCCATGAGATTCAAACTAGGAGTGCAGTAAGGCCCATTTTATTACACAAATTCCCATAGGAGTGTATCTCAAAGTGGTGATTTTGGGTTATACCCATAGATACATATATTCCAGAGCAACATCCACTTATTTGTATCCAGATATGGATTTATTTCTTCAGAAAGCACTTACTTAATATTTCAGAAAAATACCATGATGTTTTCTTATATTTAAGATTTTATATATGGTTATTCCTACAGATTTCATATCCTAATTTCCACAAATATCTATGTTATCCTTTGATACCAAACATAGCATACCACCTTTTTATTATATAACTTTACATGACATTTTACAAATAGAGGATCTTTTAATGTTTAGTGTCTTGGAAATAAGGGTCATAATACATGAAAACATAAAATATTCTTATATTAAACATGAATATATTATTAAAGAATCTTAAAAAGTACATTTATTTCATCTCATAACATGGGGTCATTCTTCAAAGGAAAAGGTGAGCAGAAAGCCCAGTAAGGGAACAAAGTGAAACAATTTACATGTGAACTTGACAAATATCAGTAAGAACATGAGGAAATTCATAATGGCATGAGAAAAAGGTATATGAAAACACTAGAAACATAAATCATAACCTGAAAATATGGCTATAATATTTAATTTATACATTCATAATCATTTCAGCAAGGTCCATCCCCGAGGTGTCATAAAAATTACCTAGGTTGTTCACCAAGGTATCGTAAAACATGTCATCTCTAGAGATTAATTTCTTTACCTAATGCATTGGGGTGAAATCAGAGTGCACCATTAATATGTATTTATTTTAATGTGATACTCATATATCATAATCAAATAGTTCATAAATAACCCAAATAGAATAAAAGAAAATGGTTTTATAATAAAATCATGGCATTATTAAAAAATTCTTAAAAACATGATCATTATGTCATTTATAACCCATGGAAATGGAATGAGTGTTTTATGTATGTAAATTCTAGACTCAAATAAATAATTTTTATGTATTCATGAATACCCATAAAAATAAAATAGGTTTGGGTATTCATATAAATAAGAGATAATAATTTCATGTCAAAAAGAGAGTGATTTTGAGACGAAACTTTTACATCATAACGACTACGAAACAACGTTTTATAAAACATTAAAAAGAGAGGGAAAAATGATAAACCATTAATAAAAGACTCATAATACAATATAGGGACCTAATAAAATGGAAATAAAAACATTTTTTGGAAATATTTAAGACATAGAACATAAAATATAACTTGAATGGAACATAGATGTTGGGAATTGCCTTACCTTGAAGAGTAACTTCTAAAACACTATGATTGGGGTATTAGGGGATTGAGGTCACATTGTGAGGACTCCTTGGGTGGTATACCTATAATAAATTATTTTGGATGAATTTTTAATGAAGATAAACGAAGTAATGGTTAGGTATTTATAGTAAAATGGTGAGAGAGTTTTTTATTAATTTCAAAGGGCACCTCATTAGTCGTATTTGAATAATCATGGCATTTCCCATGGTAGATGACCATGGTATTAAACCCTTGGGACACCTCATATAATATTTTAATAAACAAGAGTCTACCATAATCTAGTATTACTCATTGCATCACTATCACATAATTATGATGTCATTAAACTTCCGAAAAAACTCAAAAAATATTTTTACTATTCAAAATAAACTATAGTATTTTATAAAATTCTCATAAATTCACTCAAACCTAATATCAAATTTATAAATTGAAAAAAAAAATTATTTCACCTTAAAAAATCTCTATATATGAAAAATTTACTTTTTAACAGTAAATATACTTGATTAGTAAAAATAATTGTGGACAGAAAATCCATAGTGACATGCATACTAAAATTTTTGACACTTGAAAAAAATAAAATTATTATATAATTATTAATTAAAAATGAGTCTTTCTATAAAATTTTTTCATTATAATAAAAATTATTAATAAATTATTATTTTAGTATAGAAATAAAAGTACAATATTTACCATTAAAATCAATTTATCTAATTTCATCGCAATGTTTAAGAAAAACTATTCTCAAGACAGAAATGATGAAATAATTTTTTTAAACAATGGGATTACATTTTAAGTATCTAGGGATTTGACATATAACCCCTTAAGACACATACATATGACCTAATGGTAAGCTGTGAGATGGTGA
This sequence comes from Viscum album, assembly GCA_963277665.1. NCBI lineage: Eukaryota > Viridiplantae > Streptophyta > Magnoliopsida > Santalales > Viscaceae > Viscum > Viscum album. The sequence continues at coordinate 1,527,308,504 of OY728162.1, forward strand.
TGGACTCTTGTGGAGGCTTGACTAATATTGCATAAGTGGTAATCCCCACTATCTTGAGCTTCTAGCATTAGAGATTTCAATCTAGATTTATATATTGAAGATCCTCTTGGCCTTGGTTCAAATCATAGCCTAGTGACTCTACCTCCTTCCGAAGCTCCGAAAAATGGACTTCATATGGGCCGAGTCTACTATATGAGGCCATCGACTCTTATTTTTGCATTAATTATCGATTATAATTTGGTTTATAACCAATAATTATAACTTTTAAAAAATATTGTTTCCAATAGTCATATTAACCAACGATCATATAAAGGTAAAAAATCATTGGTTACATTTTCATTTATAATTATATATTTTTATTTATTATAACATAGTAAAACATACATTTTTCGCAAAAAACATATTATTCAAATGTTCGGGTCATTACAAACCAAGCCGTCAAAATACCAAAATCCATTTCTAAAGATCATTTAGAATTTTATCTAATTCTTTGTATATATATATTCATATAAGAAAAACATAGTAAATCCATTGAAAAACCATTTTCACTAAATTTATAACATAAAACATACAATAAAATTAGTAAAAACAAATCAAAATCAGGAGAAATAAATTTAGGAATTATTTAAAAACATACAAGCATAAAATGGGATGTGTATTAAAGGAACTAGACAAAAACACCGACCTCAATGACGTTTCAATGCAGCAAAAATATAGGAGTAGGAAGAAAAAGGCTCAAGAGACCATTTGTATACCCCTAAAATTAATGTAACATTACATACACATCAACCTTAACTCATAGAGTTTTTCTAAGAGATAACCTAATAAAGGAAAAGAATGAAATAAAGAGAGGAGAAAATAGGAGGTAGAAATTGGAAAAAAACTCAAAGAATATAACCTTATAACCTTGAATAATAATCCATGGGGAAATAATATCCAAGAGAGGTAATGTTGGGAGATCCCATGGTGTCCCCATGTTCTGATTAGGGGAGAGAACCTGAAATTGGGTAAAATTATGTAGGGGAAAACATGGAATATATAACATTTTATAGATCTAGGAATGTCACATGGTTCTAAAACACCTTTTAACAAACCATGATCCAACTATGTGAAACCTCACTATAAAAAGAGGACACCCACATGGGCTGGCCTCTCGGTTTGGGAAACCATGATCCAAAAATGAAAAATTGATTTATCAAATTGAATAACCTCTATTTATGCTTTTCACATGGTGTTCTCTAATTATCCTCTAGCCGTGTGTCTAGTCCCTAACATCAAGAATGAGCTACATAGATTCCCCATAGCCTCACATGGTTTGGATCAAACCACAATCAATCCATTCTAGGAAAATTATGATAGAATAAACTGAGCTGGAAAAGACCTCATCCTCTACAGGCCCCATACTTAACCATGAAATTGTGCAAACAAACCATGCATGGGGTAAAAACACAGTAAAAACCTTCAAAAATCCAAAAAAATCCCTGATAACTCAATATAAACACCTACAATTATATAAAAATTAATATAATAGTAAAATAAAATATATTTCATGATCAAGGTGTGAAAATCTATACCTTATAATTTCCCTAGATTCCCATGCATCATTCTCATGTGGTGGTTTCTGTTAGAGTTGTTTTCCTGAGAACCAACTATTTTTACATTGATTACATGAATGTATACTTATTATATATTTTTCATTATTCATCATGACTATAATATAATAATGTATTGGAATATTTGTTCCATTAATAAGGTCATGTCAGATCCCCGCTATGATGAGAACCTTGAATTGCTATAGCAATATTCTTAAATAATGTTCTATGGTTGGATGACAAACTATGATAGGACACATAGTATACAAACCATCATGTGAGAGTACTCGTAAGAAGACGAGACTCTCTCTCATAGAGTTCACACTTGGTAATCTCTAGGATGGGATATTATGATAAAAGACCCACCAGAAGTAATTCCTCATGTCTTGGTGTCATCGAACAATGCTATCTATGAGTGTGTGTAATGTCCCTAAGACTAGAAGATTATCATTAACTCATGTCATGACTGACTCACTTATATTTTCTGATGAAAACCATCATGATGATAGTTGGTAGGAAGTAGGGTATGTTGGGTGCGTCACGAATGACATGTTGTTAATGGATATGTTAAGGATGGATTTGTCCCTTCCATATTTATGGAAGTAGATATCTCGGGCCCTTTGATTGAAATAGAACTATCTCCCAAATTCCATGGCCATGGTGTCAAAACATGTTTATTTCTGGAAGACAAATAATGATAGATGAAGCATATAGGTTTATGACACTTCCATGAAACCTGCTTGATGAGATATTGAGAAAAATAAATTAAATTACACGGTAAGCATTCATATGAGGTGACACATCAATGCAGCTTAAATTTCTTTCTATTGGGTGCCTTGACCCGATGCTCGGTAGTAATCTTGGACTTTAAGCAAACTTGCATAATTCCAATGATAAAGAGGCCTAGAGGGTCACACGCTAAGTGTATCCAAGTATCTTAAGTATAATAAAGATTATTCCCAAATGTGGTTTAATAATTATTCAAGGAAGCCTAAATCATTTTAATGTTTGAGGAAGAATAAAATAAAAACAATATATAAATGTCGTGTACATTGAATTTACAAGAAGTGTAGTTTTCAATTTGGAAATTAAATTAAAACAAGATATACACGCCCTGTACTCTAAATGTACACACTGTGTAGTTTTCATTTTGAAGAATAAAATGAAAACAAGATATAAACGATGTGTACATTGAATGTACACGCCGTGTAATTTTCATTTTGTAAAGAAAATGAAAAATGAGTACATGTCGTGTATTAATGATTACACGCCGTGTAGTTTTTTCCATTCAAGATTTTGAGGAAATAATATTGTTTTATTAAATGATAATTATTATAATCATCATGGGCACATGTCAAGGAATTAATGATTCGATATGGGGTTTTCAATAAGATTTAATGAAATAAATAAAATGCATGAAATGTTTATTTATTATCATAACTCTATAGCCTCAAACCCGATTATAAATATCCTCACAACCCCAACATTATTCTTTAATCATTGTGCACAACAATTCTGAATAATTCTCTCAAGGACAAAATAACTCCTTCCTCCATGAACGCTTTCAAGACCGAGAGAGTTCCTCCTCCATAGGATCAAGGTGATATAAGGCAGACAACGCAAGCAAAGGATTCTCAAAGCTAGCACCAGAAGATTTCATTGGCAACATCCAAAGATATGGGGTGCACGTGTGGATCACCACTAGAGGAAGTCTACACATGGCTTCTGCGATGCAACGACGAATCACATTGGAACTTGATCAAAAATATCAATGAAGAAAGAATGCCAAAAAAGGTACTTATTGTCAATTAATTAAATTAATTTTAATCAACCTTTGATGATGCTCCTTAGTGGTTATGGGACTATTCTTCTTCTTTGTATATTTCTGTGATTCGATCTGTCGAGTCAGGAATTTATCATCACATGTATCCCGGGTTGATCATTGCTAATGAAAAAAATTCATGTGGGCACATCCACCCACAAGCTTCTGTTGTGCCCCAGACCTTCAAGTGGTATCAGAGGGGTCACAACGTTGATTATAGTAATTTAATATTCATTGATAATTTATGCATTTTTATTTGATTCAATTCATGATAAATGGTTCTATAAAACTGAATGAAGGATATCTGTTCTTCCTCCTCCTTTTCTCTATTAACATCACATAAAGTACCTTTTAATTTTAATTTAGATTAAAATAATAATGAGGAACTCATCTGGAGGAGCAGCTCATTATGTCTGTGCAGCACAAGAATACACAACGTGTAGTGAAATCTACACATCGTGTACTTAGGTTCAACAAACCAGTACTGGTCCGCCAAACCACACCGTGTGAACTGAGCATACCTATGTTTTTTAATACACCGTGTAGAACAGAACTTAACGGCACATGGAAACCGGAATACACGACATGTATGTTGAATCAATAGGTTGTGTAGTCCATTCCGGCCTAGGTGAAACCATGTACAAGGAGAATCTGTGTAACCGCGTACACAAGATTTCCAGCCCGGTAACTACGTAAAAAGGATGGACATGTCGTGTTAGATTAATCTACATGCCGTGTACTCCAAAATTTCCAAAGTATAGAAAACATGCCAAATCCCTCGGTGTGTAATTTAGATAAAGGGTGAATGAAAATACACGCCCTATCATATAGCCTACACATCATGTACTTTACAGAAATGCAATTTCACTAGGTTTTCTCCAAAGTACAAAGACCCGTACAAGGAATATATATGAGAAAAGTCTCAAGGAAATTCAGAAAGTAATTTAAGAAAAATAAATGATTAATTATAATATCTTAATTAATTGAATTCATGCACAACTTATCTTGAACAACAGAATGATTAAAAGAATTTGAATACTAAATATGTGTAAATGTCGTTGCATGATATGGATAATCATGAGCAAGACCCAATACCCTTTGTGTGTGTATGGTTTCATTTAAATTTGTTTAATTTATATTTTTTGGCCTGTGATCCTTCTTCCAATAAAATTTAGGGCTTGTGTTCCTATGGTTTATTTAATGTAAACCCATGTAATGAAGGCTCTCCCAAGTCAGAGGAGACGGTTCAAAATCTGAAGCTGAGGTGAAACCAATCCAAGAAGATACAAAGGTGGACAGGTTGGAGCAGAAAAACATGAACTATTGGGTTCAAAGTGTTTATCTCTAAGTCAGGGCTAGCTTATCAAAACCACTAGATAAACTAACCCAAAGAATCTCATGATCATGAAATCTTATTTTATTTCTGTTTAATTGCGTGGTTTATTTATTGTATATGTTTTGTCGTGATCACATAGTTAATGAAATAAACAAGCATGGATAGATGGAATAAAATAAAAACCATACTATGCGTAAACATTATCAGAACATGGTTGATCACTTAAGAAAGAATCACTTAAAATTAAAAAGCATGTGATAATGTGAAACTATGCATCAAGGATTGAAATCCCTCAAATACACTATTATGTCAGACCAAGCCTTCAGTTACTTGATTAAGGGAAAGACTCAAAAAAACTATGTGGTTGACCAACCCTTGTTGTGACACTTACTTTTATAAGGGAATATCCTAGGAAATTTTTTGGTTGACTTAAACATTTTACATCAAGGGGAGTGGCCCTTTCTAGACTTGTTGTAAAATGGAGGCGAGTTTTGAGGAAATCCAAGTCAAGATTTCAGGATTGGGGAGTCCACTCAACAGATCAAGGAACCGTAAGCTCACAACTGGAAAAAACCTGCCTACCTAAAGACCCATAAATAGCTTGACCAACCCTTGTTGGGGTTATGCGAAGGGGAATATGGATCCTTTCCAATAGAATGTTATAGAAACTAGGCATTCCAAGTTCAATGGTGCGGGCCATTCCGACATGACAAAATAGTGGGAGAATTAATAAATTCATTTATTATTTTTCATAAAATGTAATCAAAATGCACTGATAAATCTGTTCTCTTAATTTGTTAAATCAAAATGGAAAAATCATCAACCACATTTTCTCTATGATCAGTTCTGGATAAAGACAATATCCTCATTGGAAGTAACTTTTTAGGAATGGTTTAGGCACCTTTGGGTTATCCTATGACATGAACTAATTTTTTACGTGCTGGAGTCCTCACTTCCTAATTCTCCTACCCAAGGGGCGAGTGATGAAGATTTCCTAGTCTATGACCATGATTTGAACGATGAACTCAACATTAAATGTTTGATTATGTCATCAATGTTTAGTGATCTCATGAAGTCTCATGAAGACATGGAAGCCTATAATATTCTTGAGCACCTCTGTGGTCTATACTAGGAGAGATCAAGACAGGAAAGGTTTGAGATCTCCAAAGCTCTATTTCAGAGCAAGCTTGGAGAGGGTTCCCCAGCTGGGTCTCATGTAGTAAAAATCATTGGCTACATTGAATGCTTGGAATTTCTAGGGGTTAAAATCCCGGATGTACTGGGTACCGATATCATTATTGAATCACTTCCCCAAAGCTTCTCTAACATCATTGTAAATTTCAATTTAAACAACATTGATAATTCTCTATCTGATCTTCTTATCCTAATTCGCCAAGTGGACAATGATATGAAGTGTGAAAACCCTTCTGTCCTTATGGTGAATAAAAGGAAAGGGTAGGTGAGGATATTTAAGCCCAAATATTCTTTAAGGCCTTCCAAGAAAAGGAATATCAGAGGGTAGGAAAGAGAATATGCAGTTGTTTTTTTCACATGTGGCAAGAAGGGCCACTAGAAGAAAAACTGCACCCAACCAAGGAAGCAAGGGGAAGCTTTAGGTATGTTTGTTACCAAATTCAATCTATCTATTTATACCAATTGGGTATTATATAATTATTTTGGTGCTCACATATGTATCCAAATATAGGAACCAAGTAGATTCAGAAAGATTGACTGAGGTGAAGTGGATCTGCGAGCAACCAACGGATCCAGACTCGCTACAATAGCTATCGAAGACTACCACTTCACATTTCCTACTGGGATGGTATTAGTATTAAAATGATGTTATTATGTACCATATGTAACCAAAAACATTATTTCAGTATCTAGATTAGATACTTATGGATTAATATTCAAGTTTGGAAATGAATTTTTCCACTTTTATAAAGATAATTTTTTTTTGGTAGGGCACATTTATATAAAAACCATTATGTGTTAGACTACACAAACCAAGTAATGGAAATTGATGACAAAGTTAATTCACAGGACTCATACCACACCCAACTTTGGTATCACCAACTAGGTCATTTTGATGAGAAACGTTTGACAAAATTACATCAAGATGAGTATTTAGATTCTTTCGAACTGAAACCACTTGGTGTATGTCATGCGTGCCTATAAAGAAAAAATGACCAAAGCCACATTTATTGGGAAAGGTGAAAGGGCTAAAGTGATTCTAGAATTAGTTCACACATATGTGTGTGGACCATATCCAATTGAAGCAAGGGGTGGGTTCTTGTACTTCATAGCTTTTACTGATGATTTTTGTAGATATGGATATATTTACTTAATGAGGTATAAGTCAGATTATTTTTATTAGTTAAAAGAATAAAAGAATGAATTTGAGAACTAGCTTGGTAAGAAGATTAAAAAACTATGCTCAGACTGAGGAGGAAAATATCTTAATTAGAAATTCATTGATTTCTTATAGGAGTTTTTGATTCTATCTCAAATCACTCCTCCTTACACGCCTCAGTGGAATGGTTTAAGTGAAAGGATGAACTGCACCCTATTGGACATGGTGAGATCAATGATGAGTCATGTGAGTCTTCCATTATCCTTTTGGGGATATTCATTATAAACAGCTACACACATACTAAACCAAGTACCCACTAAATCGTTAAATGGTATTGCATATGAGTTATGGAGTGGAAGAAAATCCATGTTATTAAATTTAAATGTGTGGGTTAGGGAAACATTTGTTAAGGCCTCTTCATATAACAAACATTCACACTAAGGCACATAGTTTACCTATATAGGATATCCTAAGGAAACAAGGGGATATTACCTATACAACCCCTCAAAAAAAGGTTATAGTGGAAAGACACACCATATTACTTGATAGGGATAACGTCTCCAAAATAGATAGTGAGAGTGAGGTAGACTTTGATGAAGTCGAGGCTCAAGACACATAGGAGTTGGTACAAGTAAAAATTCCACAAATCCTCGTGGATGAACAATCTGTTCCAGAGAGACAAGAACTGCGTAGGAGCACGAGAGAGGTGAAAGAACCAGAACGATATGGTTTTCTTGTTACCAAGGATGGTGACTCAATGTTGGTTGACAATGATGATCCTCTTACCTATAAGGAAGAAGTTTAAGGCATAGAAATTTCCAAGTGGCAAGAATCCAGGAATTCTGAAATGGATTCCATGTACCAAAACCAAGTCTGGATTTTGGTAGATCCTCCAGTTGATGTAGAGCCTGTTAGTAATAAATGGGTATTCAAGAAGTAACTAGACTTGGAGGGACAAGTCAGAACCAATAAGGAACGACTGGTTACAAAAGATTTTAGGCAGTGTCAAGGAATTTACTATGATGAAACCATTTCATCAGCTGCGATGATGAAACACATCATAATCCTATTGCCCATTACCAGTTAACATGACTATGAAATTTGGAAAATGGATGTCAAAATAGAATTCTTTAATGAGAACCTCCAGGAAGATGTCTACATGACACAAACTGAAGGGTTTGTGACTCCAAAGGATGCCAACTAGGTATGAAAGTTGCAGAAATCTACTTATGGATTAAAGCATGCATCAAGGTCATGAAACATTCATTTTGATGAAACCATAACAGAATTTGGATTTGTTAAGAATGAATGTGAGCCTTGTGTCTAAAAAATGTTTAGAGGATGTGCAGTAGTTTTCTTAATAGTATATTTTGATGACATATTACTAATTAGAACTGACGTACCTGTCTTACAGTCAGTAGAGGCATGGTTCGATAAATGCTTCTCTATGAAAGACTTTGGTGAGGCATCATATATTCCTGGGATCAAGATCCATAATGATATATCCAAGAGAATGCTGGGACTGAGTCAAAGTATATACATTGACAAGATAATGAAGTGATTCAGTATGAAATAGTCCAAGAGGGGATTGTTTCCAGTGTCAAATGGAATTCACATTTCCAAGAAAATGTGTCTTCAGACTCATGAGTAATGAAAGAAATTGGCAAAGATCCCTTACGCATCTGGGATTGGGTCATTCATGTATGATATTCTATGTACAAGGCTAGATGTTTCTTACACATTAAGTGCGGTAGGAAGATATCAAGCTAATCCAGATACCTCCATTGGATGGCAGTCAAGACTCTCCTTAAGTATCTAAGGCGTACTAAGGATATATTCTGGATTTATGGAGGAGACGAGGAACTAGTCATCAGAGGACATGTAGATGCTAGTTTCCAGACTGATCAAGATGACATGAAGTCACAGATTGGATACATCTTCAGTTTGAATGGAGATGCAGTGATGTGGAAGAGCTCAAAGCAAGGTTTGGTCATAGATTCTACAGTAGAGTCTGAGTATATCGCTACTTCTGAGGCAGCTAAAGAAGATGTACGGATGGAAATATTCATCCAAGATCTGGATGTAGTACCTAGAAGTAAAGATCCTATCACACTGTATTGTGATAATACTATAGCGGTGGCACTTGAAAAAGATCCAATGTCACATCAGTGGACAAAGCACATACTTTGAAAGTATAATCTCTTGAGGGAATTTTCTCAGAGAGGTGAAGTTGCAGTTAGCATTATTTCCATGGAAGACATCATGGAAGACTCCTTGACTAATGCTTTGACTCAGCAGAAAAAAGATCATCATGTGAGGTCTCACCGACTAAAATTCATTGGCAGCTGGATCAAGTCCAAGTGGGAGTTTTTTAGAGTCGGTGTCTTGAGAACCAACTATTTTTTACCTTGATTACATGAATGTGAACTAATTATACATTTTTCATTGTTCTCCACGACTATAATATAATAATGTCCTAAAATATTTGTTACATTAATAAGGTCATGGAAGATCCCCTTTATGATGAGATCCTTGAAATGATAAAAAAATATTCTTAAATAAGGTTCTACGGTTGTATGAAATACTATGATAGGACACATAGTATATAGACTGTCATGTGTGTGTACTCATTAGAAGACGTGACTCTCTCTCATGGAGTTCGCACTTGGTAACCTCCAAGATGGGATATTTTGAAAACAGACCGACCAGTAGTAATTCTGCATGTCTTGGTGTCATTGGACATTGATCTCTATGAGCATGTGTAATGGTCCTTAACTGGAATATTATCATTAACTCATGTCATGACTCACGCACTTAGATTTTCTAACAAAAACTATCACGAAGATAGTTAGCGAGAAGTAGGGTACGTTGGGTGCGTCACAAATGACATATTGTTAATGGATAAGTCGAGGAAGGATTTTTCCCTCCTTATTTATGGAAGTAGATATCTCGGTCCCTTTGATTGAAATAGAACTATCTCCCAAATTACATGGCCATGGTATCACGATGAGTTTATTTCTCGAAGTCAAAGAATGTCAGATCTAGCGTATATGTTTATGACACTTCCATGAAACCTACTTGATGAGATATTGAGACAAAGGGATTAAATTACACGGTAAGTGTTCATATGAGGTGACATGTAAATGTGGTGTAAACTTCTTTCTCTAGGGTGACTTGACCCATTTCAAGACAATAATCTTGGACTTTAGGCAAGCCCGCTTAATAACAACGAGAAAGAGTCCTAGAGGGTCACACACTAAGTGTATCCAAGTATCTCAAGTATAATAAAGATTACTCTCATATGTGGTTTAATAATTATTCAAGAAAGCCTAAATCATTTTAATGTTGTAGGAAGAATAAAATGAAAACAAGATATACACTCTGTGTACATTGAATGTATGCGCCGTGTTGTTTTCATTTTGGAAATAAAATGAAAACAAGATATACACACCGTGTACATTGACTGTACACGCCATGCAGTTATCATTTTGAAGAATAAAATGAAAACTAGATATACACAACGTGTACATTGAATGTACATGTTGTCTAGTTTTCATTTTGGAAAGGAAATGAAAAATGAGTACACACTGTGTATTAATGATTACATGCCGTGTAGTTTTTTCAGTCAGGATTTTGAGGAAATAATATCATTTTATTAAATGGTATTTATTATAATTAGTGTGGGAGCATGTCAAAGAATTAAGGATTCGACATGGGGTTTTCAATAACATTTAATGAAATAAATAAAAAGCGTGACATGTTTATTTATTGTCATAACTCTATAACCTCAAACCTGATAATAAATATCCTCACAACCCCAACACTATTACTTAATCGTTGTGCACAACAATTCTGGAGAATTATCGCAAGGAAGAAAGAACTCCTTCCTCCAAGAATGCTCTCAAGACCGAGAGATATCCTCCTCCATCTGATTAAGACGATCTAAGGCGGACAATTCAAGAAAAGGATTCTCCATGCTAGCTCATGAAGATTCCTTTTGCGACATCTATAGATATGTGGTGTAGGTGTGGATCACCACTAGAGGAAGTATACCCATGGATTAAGTGACCAAATGATGAATCACATTGGAACATGATCAAAAATATCAATGAATAAAGAACACCATAAAAGGTTCTTCTTGTTAAATAATTAAATTAATTATAATCAACTTGTGATGATCCTCCTTTGTGGTTCCAGGACTATTCTTATTCTTTGTCTATTTCTTTGATTTGATCCATGGAGTCTGGCGTTTATTATCGTATTGATCCTGGATTGATCATTTCTAATGAAAAAAAAGTCAAGTGGGCACATCCACCCACGAGCTTCTCCTGCACCCGGGACCTTCAAGTGGTATCAGAGGAGTCACAACGTTGATTATAGTTATTTAATTTGTGTTGATAATTTATGCATTTATATTTGACTGAATTCAAGATAAATCATTCTATAAAACTGAATGATTGAGATTTGTTCTTCATTATTCAATTCTCGATACACATCACAGAAACGACATTTTAATTTTAATTTTGATTAAAATTAAACTGAGGATATAATCCGGAGGAGCCGCTCATTCTGTCTATACAACATAGGAATTCATGGCGTGTAGTTAAATCTACACACTGTTTACTTAGGTTCAACGAACCGGTACTGGTCCACCAAACCATGCCATGTGAACTGAGCATACCTAAGTTTGTTAATACACCGTATTGACCAGAACTGAATAGCGTGTGGAAACCGGAATACACAGCGTGTATGTTGAATCAACACGCCGTGTAGTCCGATCCGGCCTTGGTGAAACCATGTACAAGGAGAAGTCGTGTAACCAAGTACACATGATTTCTAGGATGGTAACCACGTCACAAGGAAGTACATGCCATGTTAGATTAATCTAAACGTTGTGTACTCCAAAATTTCAAAAGTACAGAAAACACGCCAAATCCCTCGGTGTGTTCTTTGGATTAAGGGTGAAAACAAATACACTCCATGTAATATAGCCAACATGCTGTGTACTTTCATGAAATGGAATTTCACCAGGTTTCCTCCAAATTAAAAATACTCATACGAGGAAAATGGATGAGAATAATCTCAAGGAAATTCATAAAGGAATTTAAGATAAATATTTGATTAATTATAAGATCATAATTAATTGAATTGAAGCATAACATATGTTGAATAAAAGAATGATTAAAAGAATTTTAATACTAAATATCCATAAATGTCATTGCATGCTATGGATGATCATTAGCTATAACAAAGACCATTTGTGTGTGTATGGTTTCATTAAAATTTATTTAATTCAAATTTGTTGTCCTGTGAGCCTTCTTCCAATAAAATGCAGAGCATGAGTGCCCATGATTTCTTTAATGTAAACCCCATGTAATAGAGGATCTCCCAAGCTAGAGGAGACAGTTCAAAATCCAAATCTGAGGAAAAACCAACCCAAGAAGATATAGAGGTGGACATGTGGGAGTTGAAAAACACGAACCATCAGGTTCAAGGTGTTTTCTCCTAGGTCAGGGTAATCTTATCCAAACTGCTAGATAAGCTAACCAATAGAAGCTCATGATCATGCCATCTTATTTTATTTCTGTCTGATTGCATGGTTTATTTATTATGTATGTGTTGTTGCAATCACATAGCTAATGAAATAAACAAGCATGCAAAGATGGAATAATATAAAAACCAGACAATGCGTAAACATTATCAAAACATGGTTAATCACTTAAGAAAGAATCAATTAATATTAATAAGCATGTGATAATGTGCAACTACGCATAAAGGATTGATGTCCCTCAAATACCATATTATGTCAGACCAAGCCTTTCGTTACTTGATCAAGGGAAAGACTTAATAACATTATGTGTTAGACCAACCCTTATTGGGACACTTAATTTTATAAAGAAATCTCTAATGAATTTTTCGGGTTGAATTAAACATTTTATATCAAGAGGAGTAGCCCTTGATAAGCATATTGTAAAATAAAGGCATGTTTTGACAAAATCCAAGTTAGTATTTCAGGATTGGAGAGTCCACTCAACAGAACAATAAACTGTAAGCTCACAGTTGGCAAAGACATGCCTACCTAAATACCCTTAAATAGATTGACCAACCCTTTTGGGGGTTATGCGAAGGGGAATAGGGAACCTTTCCACTAGAATGTCATAGAAACTAGGCATTCCAAGTTCAATGGTGGGGGCCATTGGAACATGATACAATAGTGGTAGAATTAATAAATTCATTTATTATTTTCCCTAAAATGTAATCAAAAGGCACTCATAAATCTGCTCTTTTAATTTGTAGAATCAATATGACTAACTCGTCAACCAAATTTTCTCTATGATAAATTTTGGATAAAGACAACATCCTCACTGGTAGTAACTTTTAGAAATGGTTTAGGCACCTTCGGGTTATCCTATACCATGAACGAAAGTTTTAAATGATGGAGTCCTCACTTCCTAATTCACCTTCCCAAGGGGAGAGGGATGATGATTTCCTACTCTATGATCAACATTTGAATGATGCACTCGACATTCAATGTTTGACGTTGTCATCAATATCTAGTGAGTTCATGAAGTCTCATGAAGAAATGGAACCTTATAGCATGATCGGGCACCTCCATGGTGTATACCAGGAGAGAGCAAGACAAAAAAGGTTTGAGATCATCAATGCACCATTTTAGAGCATGCTTGGAGAGGGTGCCCTAGTTGGGTCTCATGTAGTCAAGCTCATTGCCTACATTGATCACTTGGAGGTTCTAGGGTTTAAAATCCCCGAAAAACTGGGTACCAATCTCATTCCTGCGTCACTCTCCAAGATCCTCTCTAACTTTGTTGTAAATTTTAATATGAACAACATTGAGAAGTATCTATCTGATCTTCTTATCCTCATTTTCTAAGTGGAAAATGATATGAAGCATGAAAATCCATTTTTCCTTATGGTGAATAAAAGGAAAGGGATGGAAAAGAGCATTAATCCCAAAGCTTCTTCAAGGCCTTCCAAGAAAAGGAAGATCAAAGGGGACTCAAGAGAAAAGGAGGTTGTTTATTTCGTATTTGGTAAGAAGGGCCATTGGAAGAAAAACTAGACCCATCCAAAGAATCAAGGGTAAGCTTTAGGATCGTTTGTTATCGAATAAAATCTGTCTATTTATACCAATTGGGTATTAGATACTTCTTGTGGTTCTAACATATGTATCCAAATACAGAAACTAAGTAGATTCAGAAATATTGACCGAGGTGAGGTGGATCTGCGAGCAACCAATGAAGCCAGACTCGCTGTTGTAGCTATCAGAGACTACCACCTCACATTGATTACTCGGATGTTCTTGGAATTAAAATGATGTTATTATGTACTCTCTGTAACTAAAAACATTATTTCAATATCCAGATTGATACTGATGGATTCATCTCCATGTTTGGAAATGAATGTTTCTACTTTAATAAAGATAGAATTTGTTTTGGTAGGGAACATTTAAATAACGACCTTTATGTGTTAGACTACACAAACCAAGTAATGGAAATCATTGACGAAGGTATTCCACATGACTCATTCCACACCCAACATTGGCATCACCAGCTATGTCATGTCAATGAGAAACGTTTGACAAAATTACATCAAGATGGGTATTTAGATTCTTTCAAACTAAAACCACTTGGTGTATGTCATGCGTGTCTACATAGAAAAATGACCAAAGCCCCATTTAGTGGGAAAGGTGAAAGGGCTAAAGAGCTTCTAGAATTAGTTCAAACAGATGTGTGTGGACCATTTCTAGTCGATGTAAGGGGTGGGTTCTTGTACTTCATAACTTTTACTGATGATTTTAGTAGATATGGATATATTTATTTAATGAGGTATAAGTAAGATTATTTTGATCAGTTCAAAGAATAATAGATTGAATTTGAGAACCAGATTGGTAATAATATTATGAAACTACACTCAGACAGAAGATGATAATATCTTAATCAGGACTTCATTGATTTCTTATGGGAGTTTTGAATTCTATCTCAACTTACTCCTCCTTACACGCCTCAGTGGAATGATGTATGTGAAAGGTGTAACCGAACCCTGTTGGACATGGTGAGATCAATGATGAGTCATATGAGTCTTCCATTATCATTTTGGGGATATGCATTACAAACAGCAGCACACATACTATACCAATTACAGACTAAATCGATAAATGGTATTCCATACGAGTTATGGAGTGGACGCATAGACATGTTGTCAAATTTACATGTATGGGGTTGTGAAGAATTTTTTAAGGCATCTTCAAGTAACAAACTTGCACCCTGAGGCACAAAGTGTACCTTTATAGGATATCCCAAGGAAACAAGTGGATATTACCTATACAACCCCTCAGATATAAAGGTAACAGTGGAAAAACACACCATATTCCTTATTAGGGAACACATCTCCAAAATAGATAGTGGGAGAGAGATAGACTTTGATGAAGTTGAGGTTTAAGATACATAGGATTTGGTACAAGAACAGATTCCACAAAGCCCCGTGGAAGAACAATCTGTTCCAGAGACACAAGATCTGCGTAGGAGCACGAGAGAGGTGAGAGAACTAGAGCGATATGGTTTTCTTGTCACAAAGGATGGTGACTCATTATTAGTTGAAAATGTTGATCCTCTTACCTACAAAGAAGCATTTCAAGTCACAGATGTTACCAAGTGGCAAGAAGCCATAAATTCTGAAATGGATTCCATGTACCAAAACCATGTATGGATTTTGGTAGATCCTCCAGTAGATGTAAAGCCTATTGGTAATAAATGAGTATTAAAGAAGAAACTGGACATGGATGGACAAGTCAGTACCTATAAGGCATGAATGGTTGAAAAAGGTTTTAGACAATGTCAAGGAATTTACTATGATGAAACCTTTTCATCAGTTGCAATGCTGAAATCCATCAGAATCCAATTAGCCACTTCCATGATTATGAAATTTGGAAAATGGATGTCAAAAAAGCATTCCCTAACAGGAACCTCCCGGAAGATGTCTACATGACACAACCTAAAGGGTTTGTGACTCCAAAGCAGGCCAATAAGGTATGATTGTTGCATAAATCCATTTATGGATTAAAGAAAGCATCAAGGTCATGGAACATTCATTTTATGAATCTGTAATAAAATTTGGATTTGTTAAGAATGAATGTGAGATTTGTGTCTACAAAAGGTTTACAGTAAGTGCAACCATTTTCCTAATAGTATACATTGGTGACATATTAGTAATTCGAAACGAAGTACATATCTTATAGTCAGTTAGGACATGGTTAGATAAATGCTTCTCTATGGAAGACTTGGGTGAGGAAGAATGTATTCTTGGGATCAATATCCATCATCATAGATCCAAGAGAATGTTGTGCCTGATCCAAAGTACATACATTGACAAGATAAATAAGAGATTCAGTATGGAACATTCTAAGAGGGGATTGTCTCTAGTGTCACATGGCATTAATATTTCCAAGAAAATGTGTCCTCACACACATGAGGAAAGAAATAAAATGGAAAGGATCCCTTAAGAATCCATGATCGGGTCAGTCATGTATGTTATTCTATGTACATGGCTAGATGTTTCTTACGCATTAACTACGGTAGGTAGATATCAAGATGATCCAGGAGACCACTATTGGATAGAAATCAAGACTATCCTTAAGTATCTAAGGTGTACTAAGGATATATTCCTGGTTTATGGAGGATATGAGGAATGAGTCATCATAGGACATTTAGATGCTAGTTTCCAAAATGATCATGATGACATGAAGTCAAAGACTGGATAAATCATCAGTTTGAATGGAGGTGTAGTGAGTTTGAAGAACACAAAGCAAGGTGTGGCTGAAAATTCTATAGTAGAGTCCGAGTATATCACAGCTTCTGAGGCAGCTAAATAAGTAGTATGTATGTGAATCTTTGTCCAAGAGCTAGATGTAGTAACTAGCAGTAAAGATCCTATCACAATATATTGTGATAATACTGCAGAGGTGGCAGTTGCAAAAGATCCAAGGTCACATCAAAAGACAAAGCACATACTTTGTAAGTATCCTCTCTTGAGGGATTTTTCTCAGAGAGCTGAAGTTGTAGTGAGAAGTATTTCCATGGAAGACAACATGGTGGAACCCTTGACTAAAGCTTTGACATAGCAGGAAAAAGATCATCATGTGAGGTTTAGTAGACTAAAATTCATAGGCAGTTGGCTCTAGTCCAAGTGGGAGTTTGTTAGAGTTTGTGTCCTGAGAACCAATTGTTTTTACTCGGATTACATGAATGTAAACTTATTATATATTGTTCATTGATCTGTATGAATATAATATAATAATGTCCTGGAATATTTTTTGCATTAATAAGGTCATGGAAGATCCCCACTATGATGAGAACCATGAAATTCTATAACCATATTCTTAAATAATGTTCTACAGTTTGATGAAATACTATGATAGGACACATAGCATACAGACCATCATGTGCGAGTACTCATAAGAAGATGAGACTCTCTCTCATGGAGTTTTCACTTGGTAATCTTCACGATGGGAGATTATGAGAACAGACCCACCAGTAGTAATTCCGCATGTCTTAGTGTCATTGGACATTGCTATCTATGAGTGTGTGTAATGGTCCCTAGACCGGAATATTATCATTAACTCATGTCACGACTCATGCACTTAGATTTTTTGATGAAAACCGTCATGGAGACAGTTGGCGGGAAGTAGGGTACATTGGGTGCGTCACGAATGATATGTTGTTAATGGATAAGTCAATGAAGGATTTTTCTCTTCCATATTTATGGATGTATATATCTTGGGACCTTTGATTGGAATAGAACTTTCTCCCAAATTCCTTGGCCATGGTGTCACAATGAGTTTATTTCTGGAAGTCAATGAATGACAGATCAATTATATAGGTTTATGACACTGCCATGAAACCTATTTTATGAGATATTGAAAAAAGGGATTAAATTAAATGGTAAGCATTCGTATGAGGTGACACATCAATAAGGCATCACCTACTTTTTCCTAGGTGCCTTGACTCGTTGCTATATAGTAATCTTGGACTTTAGGCATGCTCACTTAATGCCAATGAGAAAGAGGCCTAGAGGTTCAGACACTATGTGTAACCAAATATCTCAAGTAGAATAAAGATTAATCCTTTATTTGGTTTAATAATTATTCATAGAAGCTTAAATCATTTTAATTCTGGATGAAGAATAAAATGAAAACAGGATATACATGCCATGTACATTGAATGTACATGCCATGTAGTTTTCATTTTGGAGATAAAATAAAAACAAGATATACACGCCGTGTACATTGAATGTACACACCATGTAGTTTTTATTTTGAATAATGAAAAGAAACCAATATATACACGCCATGTACATTGAATGTACACATCGTTTAGTTTTCATTTTGGAATGGAAATGGAAAACGAGTACACACCGTGTAGTTTTTCAGTCTGGATTTTGAGGAAATAATATTGTTTTATTAAATGATATTTATTATAATCAGTGTGGGTGCATGTCAAGGAATTAATGATCCGACATGGGGTTTTCAATAAGAGTTAATGAAATATATAAAACACGAGATGAGTTTATTTATTGTCATAACTCTATAACCTCCAACCCGATTATAAATATCTTCACAACCCCAACACTATTCCTTAATCGTTGTGCACAACAATTCTAGACAATTCTCTCAAGGATGAAATAACTCCTTCCACTAAGAATTCTCTCAAGACTGAGCGAGATCCTCCTCCATCAGATCAAGGCGATCTAAGGTTGATAATGCAAGTAAAGGCTTCTCCACGCTATCACCTAGAGAATCCTTTTACAACGTCTAGAGATACATGGTGCATGTGTGGATCACCACTAGAGTAAGTCTACACTTGGCTTCTGTGACGCAATGGCGAATCACATCGGAACATGATCAGAAATATCAACAAAGAAAGAAATCCATAAAATGTACTTCTTGTCTATTAATTAAATTAATTACAATAAACCTGTGATGATTCTCCTTCATGGTTCCAGGACTATTCTTCTTTATTGTCTATTTCTGTGATTCGATCCGTGGAGTCTGGCATTTATCATTGTATTGATCCCAGATTGATCATTGCTAATGAAAAAAATTCAAGTGGGCACATCCACCCATGAGCTTCTGCTACACCCAGGACCTTCAAGTTGTATTAGAGGGGTCACAACATTGATTATAGTTATTTAATTTTCATTGATAATTTATGCGTTTATATTTGATTCAATTCAAGATAAATCATTTTATAAAACTGAATGAGCGAGATCTGTTCTTCCTCCTTTATTTCTTGATTAACATCATAGAAACGACCTTTTAATTTTAATTTTTATTAAAATAAAAACAAGGAAATCATCCGAAGGAGCCGCTCATTCCGTCTGTACAACACAGGAATACAGGGCGTGTAGTTAAATCTACACGTCGTGTACTTAGGTTTAAAGAACCAGTACTAGTCCGCCAAACCACACCATATGAATTGAACATACCTATGTTTTTTAATACACCATGTTGACCAAAACTATACGGTGCGTGGAAACCAGAATACATGACATGTATTTTGAATCAACATGTCGTGTAGTCTGATCTGGCCCAGGTGAAACTGTGTACAAGGAGAAGTCGTGTAACCGCATACACGGGATTTCCATGCCTTTAACTACTTAACAAGTAAGTACATGCCATGTTAGATTAATCTACACGTTGTGTAATCCAAAATTTCCAAATTACAAAAAACAGGCCAAATCCACCAGCATGTACTTTGGATAAAGGGTGAAAACAAATACACACAGTGTAATATAGCCTACACGTTGTATACTTTCTAGAAATGAAATTTCACCAGGTTTCCTCCTGAGTACAGAGACCCGTATGAGGAATACGGATGAGAAGAATCTCAAGGAAATTAAGAATAAAATTTAAGATAAATAATTGATTAATTATAAGATCATAATTAATGGAATTCAAGCATGACTTATCATGAATAAAAGAACGATTAAAAGAATTTGAATACTAAATATGTGTAAATGTCATTGCATGCTATGGATGATCATGAGCTTGACCAAAGACCCTTTGTGTGTGTATGGTTTCATTTAAGTTTATTTAATTTCTATCTGTTGGCCTATGAGCCTTCTTCCAATAAAATGTAGGACATGCATTCCCATGGTTTCCTTAATGTAAACCCCATGTAATGGATGATCTCCCAAGCCATAAGATATGGTTCAAAATCCGAAGCTAAGGAGAATCCAACCCATGAAGATACAAAGGTGGATAGGTGGGAGATGAAAAACATGAAACACCAGGTTTGAGGTGTTTTCTCCTAGGTCAGGGTTAGCTTATCAAAACAGCTATATAAGCTAACCAATAGAAGCACATGATCATGACATATTATTTTATTTCTTTTTAATGGCATGGTTTATTTATTGTGTATGTGTTGTCGCGATCACATAATTAATGAAATAAACAAGCATGGATAGATAGAATAAAATAAAAACCGAACTATGTGTAAACATTATCAGAACATGGTTAATCACTTAAGCAAGACTCACTTAATATTAAAAAGCATGTGATAATGTGAAACTACGCATCAAGGATTGAAATACATGAAATACCATATTAATTCAGAAAAATCCTTTCGTTTCTTGATTAAGGGAAAGACTCAATAAAACAATGCATTTGACTAACCCTTGTTGGGACACTTACTTTTACAAAGGAAGCTATTATGAATGTTTTAGGTTGACTTAAACATTTTACATCAAGAGGAGTATCCCTTGCTAGAATTTTTGTAAAATGGAGGCAAGTGTTAAGGAAATCCAAATCAGGATTTCATGATTGGGGAGTCCACTCAACAGATCAAGGAACTATAAGCTTGAAGTTGGTAAAGGAATTACTACCTGAATATCTTCAAATTGCTTGACCAAACCTTTTTGGGCTTACGTGAAAGGGAATATGGATCCTTGCCACTAGAATTTCATAGCAACCAGGCATTCCAATTTTAGTGGTGGGGGCCATTGGGAAATGATAAAATATTGTGAGAATTAATAAATTCATTTATTATTTTTTATAAAATTTAATCCAAAGGCACTAATAAATCTACTCTTTTAATTTTTAGAGTCAATAAGACAAACTTGTCAACCACATTTTCTCTACGATAAATTCTTGATAAAGAAAATATCCTCACGGGTGGTAACTTTTAAGAATGGTTTAGGTGCATTCGGGTTATCCTATGCCATGAATTAATGTTTTACGTGTAGGAGTCCTCACGTAGTTATTCTCCTTCCCAAGGGGTGCGTGATGAAGATTTCATGGTCTATGATCAACATTTGAATGATGCAATCAATGTTCAATGTTTAATGTTTTCATCAATATCTAGTGATCTCATGAAGTCTCATGAAGACATGGATTCCTATAGCATGCTCGAGAACCTCTGTGGTCTATACCAGGAGAGACCAAGTTAAGAAAGGTTTGAGATCTCCAATGCTCTATTTTAGAGCATGTTTGGAGAGGGTTCCCCAGTCGGGCCTCATGTAGTCATGCTCATTGTCTATATTGAGTGCTTAGAGGTTCTAGGATTTAAACTCCTTGAAGAACTGGGTACCAATCTCATTCTTTCATCACTCCCCCAGAGCTTCTCTAACTTTGTTTTAAATTTCAATATGAAAAACATTGATAAGTCTCTATTTGATCTTCTTATCCTCATTTTCCATGTAGACAATGATATGAAGAGTGAAAATACTTCTGTCCTTATGGTGAATAAAATGAAAAGGTAAGGCGTAGAGCGTTAAGCCGAAAGCTTCTTCAAGGCCTTACTAGAAAAGGAAGATCAAAGGGGAGCCTAGAGAATCAGAGGATTTTTGTTTTGAATGTGGCAAGAAGGGCTACTGAAAGAAAAAATCCACCCAGCAAAGGAAGAAAGGGGAAGATTCAGGTGTGTTTGTTATCAAAGGAAATCTATCTATTTCTACCAATTGGGTATTAGATACTACTTGTGGTGCTCAAATCTGTATCCAAATACAGAAACCAAGTAGATTCATAATGATTGATCGAGGTGAGGGGAATCTACGAGGAGCCAATAGAGCCAGACTCGCTGATGTAGCTATTAGAGACTACCACCTCACATTGCCTACTAGGATGGTATTGGTATTAAAAGGATGTTATTATGTACCCTCTATAACCAAAAACATTATTTCAGTATCCAGATTAGATACTGATGGATTCATCTTCATGTTTGGAAATGAATGTTGATAATTTTATAAAGATAGCATTTTTTTTGGGTGGGCACATTTATATAATAGCCATTATGTGTTAGACTACACAAACCAAGTAATGGAAATAAATGAAAAAGTTAATTCACGTGACTCATACCACCCCAAACTTTGGCATCACCGGCAAGGTCATGTCAATGAGAAACTTTTGTCAAAATTACCTCAAGATGGGTATTTAGATCCTTTCTAACTAAAACCACTTGGTGTATGTCATGCGTGTCTACAAGGAAAAATGACCAAAGCCCCATTTAGTGGGAAAGGTGAAAGGGATAAAGAGATTCTATAATTAGTTCACAAAAATGTGTGTGGACCATTTCTAGTTGAAGCAAGGGGTGGGTTCTTGTTCTTCATAACTATTATTGATGATTTTAGTAGATATGGATATATTTACTTAAT
Organism: Viscum album; assembly: GCA_963277665.1. NCBI lineage: Eukaryota > Viridiplantae > Streptophyta > Magnoliopsida > Santalales > Viscaceae > Viscum > Viscum album. The sequence continues at coordinate 1,527,331,273 of OY728162.1, forward strand.
GAGGTATAAGTCAGATTCTTTTGATCAGTTCAAAGAATACAAGTATAAAGTTGAGAACAGACTTGGTAAGAAGATTAAGAAACTTCTCTCAGACATAGGAGAATAATATCTTAATCAGGACTTCATTGATTTCTTATGGGATTTTGGGATTCTATCTCAACTCACTCTTCCTTACACGCCTCATTGGAATGGTGTATGTGAAAGGAGGAACCACACCTTGTTTGACATGGTGAGATCAATGATGAGTCATGCGAGTCTTCCATTATACTTTTAGGGATATGCATTTCAAACAGAAACACACATACTAAGCCAAGTACCAACTAAATAGATAAATGGTATTCCATATGAGTTAGGGAGTGGACGCAAATACATGTTATAGAATTTATATGTGTGGGGTAGCGAAGAATTTGTTAAGGCATCTTCATTTAACAAACTTTCACCCTGAGGCACAAAGTGTTCCTTTATTGGATATCTCAAGGAAAGAAGTGGATATTACCTATAAAAACACTCATATAAAAAGGATAAAGTGGAAATTCATGCGATATTCCTTGAGTAGGAGCGCATCTACAAAAGATATAGTGGGAGCAAGATAGACTTCGAAGAAGTCGAGGCTCAAGATACATAGGAGTTTGTATAAGAACAGATTCCCCAAATCCCCGTGGAAGAACAATCAATTCCAGAGACACAAGAACTGTGTAGGAACATGAGAGTGGTGAGAGAACCAAAATGATATAGTTTTCTTGTCATCCAGGATGGTGACTCATTATTGGTTGAAAATGATGATCTTATTACCTTCAAGGAGGTAGTTGAAGGCACAGATGTTACCTAGTGGAAAGAAGCTATGAATTCTGAAATGGATTTCATGTATGAAAACCATGTTTGGATTTTGGTAGATCCTCCTGTTGATGTAAATCCTATTAGTAATAAGTGGGTATTCAAGAAGAAATTGGACAAGTAGGGACATGTTATCACCTATAAGGCATGTCTAGTTGCAAAAGGTTTTAGACAGCATCAAGGAATTGACTATGATGAAACCTTTTCCCCAGTTGCGATGAATAAATCCATCAGAATCTTATTGGCCATTTCCACTTACCATGGCTATGAAATTCGGAAAATGGATGTAAAACAAAATTACTTAATGGGAACCTCTATGAAGATTTCTACCTGACACAACCTGAAGGGTTTTTGACTCCAAAGGATTCCAACAAGGTATGCAAGTTGTAGAAATCCATTTATGGATTAAAGCAAAAAATCAAGGTCATGGAACATTCATTTTGATGAAGCCATAACAGAATTTGTCTTTGTTAAGAATGAATGTGATCCCTGTGTCTACAAATGGTTTAGAGGAAGTGAAATCATTTTCCTAATAGTATATGTTGATGAAATATTACTAATTGGAAATGAAGTACCTGTCTTACAGTCAGTTAAGGCATGGTTGAGTAAATTCTTCTCTAGGAAAGACTTGGGTGAGGCAGCATATATTATTGGGATCAAGATCTATCATGATAGATCCAATAGAATGCTGGGCCTGAGTCAAAGTACATACATTGACAAGATACGGAGGAGATTCAGTATGGAATAGTCCAAGAGGGGATTGTTGCCACTGTCACATTGAATTCATCATTCCAAGAACATGTGTCCTCAGACGCATGAGGAATGAAAGAAAATGGCATGTATCCCTTACACATCTGCGACTGGGTCAGTCATGTATGCTATGTTATGTACTAGTCTATATGTTTCTTACGCATTATGTGTGGTAGGCAGATATCAAGCTTATCCAAGATACCACCATTGGATGGCAGTCCAGACTATCCTTAAGTATCTGAGGCGTACTAAGTATATGTTCCTAGTTTATGATGGAGATGAGGAAATAGTCAACATAGGACATGTATTTTTTAGTTTCCAGTACGATCATGATGACATTAAGTCACAGACTGGATACATCTTTAGTTTGAATGGAGGTGTAGTGAGCTGGAAGAGCTCAAAGCAAGGTGTGGTCACAAATTCTACAGCAGAGTCCGAGTATATCACAGCTTTTATGGTTGCTAAAGAAGAAGTATGGATGAGAAGCTTCATCCAAGATCTGAATATAGTAACTAGAAGTAAATATCCTATCACACTCTATTGTGATAATACTGCAGTAGTGGAACATGCGAAATATCTATGGTCACATCAGCGGATAAAGCACATACTTCAGAAGTATCATCACTTGAGGGGTTTTTCTCAGAGGGGTGAAGTTGTAGTGAGCAGTATTTCCATGGAAGACATCGTGGTGGACCCCTTGACTAATTCTTCAAATCAGCAGAATCATGATTATCATGTGAGGTCTAGCAGACAAAAAGTCATAGGCAATTGGCTCCAGTCCAAGTGGGAGTTTGTTAGAGTTGGTGTCCTACGAACCAACTATTTTTAATTTGATTACATGAATGTACACTTATTATATTTTTTTCATTGTTCTTCTTGACTATAATATAATAATGTCCTCGAATATTTGTTGCATTAATAAGGTTATGGAAGATCAATGCTATGATGATAACATTGAAATGCTATAACAATATTATTAAATAACGTTCTACAGTTGGATGCCATACTAAAATAATACACATAGTATAACGACTGTCGTGTGTGAGTACTTGTAAGAAGAAGAGACTTTCTCTCCTGGATTTTGCACTTGGTAATCTCCAAGATTGGAGATTATGAGAATAGACTTGCCAGTAGTAATTTCGCATGTCTTGGTGTCATCGATAATTGCTAGCATGTGTAATGGTCCATAGACTGGAATATTATCATTAACTCTTGTCATGACTCACACACTTAGATTTGCTGACGAAAACCATCACAAAGTTAGTTGGTGGGAAGTAGGGTACGTTGGGTGCATCACGGGGTAAAAAGATAGGAAAAACCTCCAAAATTAAATAAAATCATTGAGAACTCAATCTAAACATCAACTAATATATACAAATCAATATAATAATACAATAAAAGATATTTCATGATCATGGTGTGAAAATCTATACCTTATAATTTCCCTAGGTTCCCATGAATCTTCCTCATGCTGGTGGTTTTACCACAAAACATTTACTAGGTAATTTGTATTTTTTCATAGAACATTAATTATTTTATCCAAAATCTATATTGCTTATTCCTAATAAGTAATTTCATTATCTAGTGGTATGACCACTATGTTTAGTAGATGTGATGGATCAAGTATTTACTTCTTTAGGAGTGATACATGGAACACATCATGAAATTGAGAGAGGTTAGGGGAGATCAACATAAAATAAGACAGTCTCATGATATGATCAAGTATTTCAAAGGGACAAATATACCTATGGATTAGTTTTCCCTTCCTTCATCCCTAGTGAAGTTCATAGAAATATCTTCTTACGAATTTAAAATTCTTGATCATGTTGATGATTATAAGTTTAACATTTTTGTCAACTTTGATCAGTTCTTTCATGTTACTTAATGTCTCTTACCTTCTCTGTCATCTTATTAACTTTATTAGGTCCTAGTGGCTCTATATAGGTAAATTCATTCTAGTGTGTTGGATTTCAACATTTCCTTCCTTAAAGGGATTGATTACGATCCATCAAAATTCTCAAGTTAAATCTATCTTTGTATGAAAACTCAACTAGGGGAATTTTTTGATCTCCACGACCTTTAAAATCCACAAGTCTATATCTTAGAGTATCTCTTACAGTTTTAATTCATCTCTAGAATTTACCATTTGAATGATGATGCTACATTGTGATGAAAATCAACTCTGTGTATATATATCATTGAGGTCATCTTTAAAACATCAAGATAAACTCTAGATTCTTATAAAATAAAATTGTACATGGTACTCTATGAAACTATACAACATCATTACTTTATATTATGGTAAGAAGATAAAAATTGAAATCTTCTATGATAACAGTGATGTGTGATGAATTTGTTTGGTGGTCTTCTGTAAGACATACTTATCTCAACATCAAAGATAAGATAAACCCTAAAGGTTACTTATTTAATCACATGTCTACAAATTGAAAAGGCATTCCTACCTAGGAAACATTTTTAATACATATAAAACCAAACAATTTACTTTCCATAAATTTCTATTTAAAATATATTTAATTTTGATAAAATCCCTTCATGTAAACCATTAAAAGGGGTTTAATTGACTCTGAACATATGATCAACATTAAATCATCAACCCATGATGGTATCCATAACTATTATTTTAATCTTAACTCATGTAATATATTCTTCTAAAATAATATAATTTTTATAGGGCTTATTCTCACAAATTAAATAAGGGAGGATTATTATGTCCTATTTATCATGATAGTATTTTTATAGGGCTTATTCTCAGAAAATAAAACATGAAATTTCCAACTAAAGATGGGAGGATTATTATATCCTAGTTATCATGATTAACTTCAACCATCATGATCAGATAATATTTCTCTTTTCCCTTAATCTGTATAGGTTTCTAGAGTTGATCATGATTATTAACCCTTTGATTTGGGAACATGTTAGAATGATTACCATATAAATTTAAATTGATACACTAATGTGTGGGTGGTATATTCTATGGATAATTCTAATCATTAGCTAACTTCTTCCCATCACTTCGGCTTTCTGTCACTTGATGACCATCCTTTCCACAATTAAAAAAAATGTACCCTTTAAAAAAATTATCCCAGGATTCCTAATAGACATTTATAATAAAAAAAGGCCATCTTGTAATCTATAGGGTTCATATTATTTTCCTTTAATTTCATTTTTCCCCTCAAACCCATGAAACATATACAAAACTATAAATTCCTTATCCACATTGATGAAACATTGAACGATATTATCATAGATACAAAATTTAGTTATTTATAATTCCCTTTGTAGACTTTATTTATGCCACTAAAGAAATGATAAAACTAATATTTAGGTTGGATGAGAACACCAGAAGTATACCTCCCAAGTCTTGTAAAATTTCCTTCATTGGTACCAATGGATTCAAAATTATCTATCATTATCTCAAGGAATTACCTATATATATTCACATGAATAATATTAGGAAAGTAATTTTTGAAAAATAATTACTTGAACTGACACCAATCCAATGAGTTAATTTCATACTGTTGCCTCAAATTCTTGATAAGAGTCCATTATTAATATTATTCTCCTTCCAAATGGTTGAAACCCACAATGAAGTTTTTATATTTTGAACACTATAGAATGGAAAAAATATTTTAAATGGTGTTTATCCATTATTTAGAAACTATTGTATCAGAAGACCCACAGAAAGAAGGTGGATGTTGACTCATGAAGGACTCAATAAAATGTTATTCCCACCTTTGTTCTTTTTAGAGTCCATCATGATTCATCTCTTGATAAATATGTGTGAGAATCGAAATGAGATTTTCCATTATAAATCCCTCAACATTTGGCTACTCGAGATAAAAATCATTACATTTACTATCACACTCATAATTAGCATGGTTCCCTTTGTTTCCATCCAATAACAAAAACTAAAAAACATTTTTTTAGAAATAATAATCATAGTGGAAAACCACATAATCACAAAAATCTAGTTATAAGAGGTATAAATTATCACTATTTCCCTTATATATATGACACTTTAGGATTAATATAGGACACCCATGATCATAATCTATTTATATCATTCATGATGGTTCTTAATGATCTTTGCTATTTCCAAATCATATCCCCCAATAGTGTCAAACAAGGTGTGCAGTAAGGTCAATTATCATAAACTAGGTGCTGATAAAGTCTATCTAAATTCGCACTTTTGGAGTTCTTACCCCTTGGTACCTCTATTCTAGATCCACATCAACTTTTAGTATTCAAACAGTGATGTAATTTCCTGGAAACCACTTTTTCTATCCTTCACGAAATTTCTAAGAACATTTCATATACATTGAATCATCCATTGATTTATCCATAGAGACATCTCTAGGAATATCCTTAGATATATCCCTAGGGATTTCACTAAAGCTTTCTCATCCAATATTATAATGGTTAACTAAACCTTTCCCCTTATACCAACAATAGTGACCCATGCTTCACATACATGGATATTATATCTTTTTAATTTTATATTCATTACATTCGACAAACACATCCTAGAGGACCATGATAGTTCAGTTACTTTGGAACCATGAAACAAAATATTACTAAATCATGAAATATATTCAATTTCACCCACAAATATCTTCCCCTTTATTACGCTTACAAAAAAAAACATTCTTCATAACCTAGGGAAAGAAAACATTAAAAGGTTGAGCTCAGAAGCTTATTAATATTATAAGAGAGATATATAAGCCTAACTTGAGAAAAAGGGTATGATTATATGATAATAACATTTAGAAAAAATAACCTATAAATAAAATATAATAATTTTTAGAAAAATCATAAATATTGGTTGTTTATGAAACATGAATCATAATATAATCCAAGAACTTGTTCTATTTGAGCCTAAAATAACCCAAAGAAATTCATTTGTGGAATAAGACTAAAAATATAAAATATTATGTCAATTATACCCACCAATACATTCATAACATGTAATTATTGGGATAACCACCCATTTACATACTTTGGGATTGGGTAAAGCACCAGTGTACCCCATTTTTCAGGCATTGTCTAACCACCAGTGTACCATTATTTTCGAGTGTGTTCTACCCATATTTTACCCCCTAATATCATAGAAAAATTATAATATCACAATTAATTTGAAAGAGATATAGGTCCCATCCATCCAATAATGAAAATAATAACCATATATTCTATAAGATCATAAAACATTCATCATATCATAACCCCTGAAATGAAATGGGTTTTATAAACTTTTCATACTATTTTATTCTATGGAAAAGTGTCTTGTATCATAATCATTTCATCATTTCATCATAGATCTACTTATGTAAAAAGATTTTTTTTTTCATAATAATTTTATAATGGTATAAATGGTTTAAGAGAAATGGCTTTCATAAAAATCATTTCATCATAAAAATAAACCATTTAGAGAAGGAATAAAAATAGTTTCCTTAGATCATATCTCCAGTAAACAATTAGTAACATCAAAATATATCATCTTAGATGTAGAATAATTTTTAAAAAATAATAAATCTGAATAATTCTTTTATAAATAAACACCTTTATTTAAAATCAATTTTAAAAACCAAAAACATTTTAAAAATACTTTTATTTGAAAAATAAAATTGAAACTTGTAAATGAACCATTAAAATTTATTTAAAAAATTTAATAAAGAAAAAATCCTTTTGAAATTGAAAACACTTTTTAAATAATAAAACAATTTAAAAATATTTTTATATGAAAATTAAATTGAAACTAAATAATGGTAGATTCAAAAAAAATAATTTTTATGATGAAATATTGATTCATTCATGCTATGCATGTTAAATAAAAGATTCAATTCAGATTTTTGAAAAAATCCAAATATGTATTATTTTGAAAATTTAATGATTGTTAATTAAAAAAATCCTTTTATAAAAATTAAAACAAGGGTAAAAATTAATTCTTAAATAAATATGCTAATAATAAATAAACCATTTTTGAAACATTTTAAGAAGAATTTTTTTTGGAAGAAAATAGATTTTTGACCGAAGGGATAAATAATGTCTGGTTTTATTAAAAACATTTTGTAAATTATTTTATTTAACAAAATGAGGAAATAATTGTAATATTATTTGATAGTATCTTGAAAAAACATAGGATAATAAAATTAATGTGTTTCGTTAGATATGGATCATAATATTTTATTACCAAAAACAATCACGATAAATGAAGATATTGTAACATAAAATCACTACCCCTTTGGTATCATTGAATCATAAGAAACATGAAAGAATAAAATTAAATGAAACATAAGATATCACATGTATAAATAAATTCATGATATTGTATGTAATTGTTTATGTATCTAGACCTCATAAATGAAGATATAAACATAACATAACATATGTCTCAAATATGGTAAATTGAGACAAAAAGACCCTACTTGTTTGTTAACATTTCAATAGTTGAACCCATTAATGATAGATCCTAGAATTGATATGAAAACCCAAATATCTTTCATGATAATAATCACATGAAACCTTCATGGGTAGTTTTTACACCACATAAAATAAATAGGTGGTAAATATAGAATGTTTCTCACATAAGTAAAAAGTGGGACGAAAATCCCTTACCATAAGTCTTGACTTCCATAGTAAATATTAAAACCTACCATTTAATAAATATAGTTTTATTATAAATATATTAAAGATAAATTAATTTATATTTCATGCCATATATTATTTACTTATGAACTTTTATTACCAATTTATTAACAATTCCATATTAAATTCACGTTTTAGCTAATAACTGGGTTGTTTTTAAAATATGTTTAGTTTTTTTTATTTTGGTCATATTAAATTTATCATAATTTTTTCATATAAAAATATTTAACCAAGATATAAATATCATATATTTTAATTATATATGTTTTTATAGTAATCCATAAAATTTTGTGATAGAAAAAGAAACACACTGTTAATGGAGATAGTAGTCTGTACATAAGCATGAATGGTGTTTCCGTTTTCTTATTGGATTGAAATAGAGAAAGGTAAATGATATATTATCATTAAAAATATTTTTTAATTCATATATATCACATGTATTCATTAAAACAATCTTTACTACCATTCACGTAAATCGTGAACGAATCACACTGCTTCGTGAGGTGGTAGTCCTCCGTACACATTAGCTATATTATTGTATAACCACAAAATGGAATGTATGAAGGTATATGGGATATAATAATTATATGAGTATAAGAATATCATAAATATAATATAAAAATAATAAATCCTACATTATTTTCATACTTGATATGTTTTAGTAGATAAACTACTAACATTATTTTGCGACGCAGATGATTGTTGTATACATGAATGATGTTTTCATCACCCATATGATGGAATTGTAGGTGGTTTTAGGTCATTAAATTAAAATGAAACAATATAATTTTATGTAAGATACTAAGTATAATATAATTATCTAAAAATAATAATTTAACACAGTTAAATATGAAGTAAAAAATCTCTTTGATGAACCTAACCTCTTCTTTGGGTATCCTACTTTGGATTCCACAAAACGCCATCTTGGATGGGTTTATGTACCAAATAAGGATTCTAGGGAGTAAGGATGTAATTTGTGAAGTTATTTCGGTTGGTATTGGATAAAAAATCAAGGTTTTTAGGTGTTAAGATGAAAACGATAAGGGGAATCCTTTTATATGTGAGGTGGGTGGCACACTTGTAATTTTTAGGAAGAAAGAATTCCACCCACATTTTTCTCATTTCGAAAGTATCTAATAATGGACCATTATTGATCCTAGAAGTTATTAGGTATAAATATATCTATAAATGGGAGTTTCATATTATTATTTTTATTTTTAACTCTTTTCAATTTACTTAACCCCCCACCCACCCCCCGTCAAACCCATTTATACCTTAACCACATTAAATAATTTTGAATGTTTCAACTATTCATTTTGGTCAAAAATTTTGATGAAATTATTAGATAATATATATTATGATGATTAAAAATATGGAATCCAACTTTTTAATTTCCATTCTCATTAGTTTCAAAATTTAAATTCAAAATAATCCAATAGAAGTGAAAAGAAAACAGGATTTTAATGAGAAAATGTTGAAATGTTTGAAATAATATTATATCAAAATTTAATATGAAATTGATTCAAATGTAATAAATTTAATTAATGGGTTTAGAATTGAAATATTTTTACTTCATAAAATATTATAATCTGATTTAACTTTATATATAATTTAAATAAAAGGCGGGTTCAAATTAAAATTCTACAATTTTCACTATTAATCAGAAAATGATTCTATATAGAAAATACCAAAAAATAACCCTTATCTAATTTCGACATAAGAATTTCAAAAATTAAATTTCTTATATATATATTTTTCAAATTTTTAAAAATTTAATTTTATTAATATTCCAAAAAAATTCACTCTTTTGAGAAAATATTATTTTTGACAGAGACAATGGTTTTACTGAAAATTAAATATTTCTGTATGAATGTGTTTTGATTTTATAAAAAAACAAGATTAATATTTAAAAATTAGTCATTAATACTAATATAAATGTGTTTAATGGATATTTTATAACAACCATGATTAATTAACTATATTATATCATGGTTTTGTTAAAAATCAATGTATTGTGTAACGTAAGCTTGATTAGTGTTTCATGTAGCGAAAACTTAACATCGCATTGTGTGTAATGAAATATAAACTTATTTTTTCATAAAATTCTTGCTGAAATATATATTTTATGAAATGAAAAAAATTAAAAAATGTAAAATTTATTTGAAAAAATAAAATTTCTCAAAATCTCAAGATGTAATAGTAAGGGTTTACCATCTAAAATAGAATTATTTCAGAAATATGTTTTATTATACACCAATATTTTTATATATGTTCTATATACTAACCCATTTAAATTTTATATTTTGAATATTATTTTTTCATTTTGTTTAATATTTCATTTAAAGCTATTTCTTTAATGGGAATTATGACTCAAAAGTTAACAATGCATTAAAGGTTTTACATTAAAATATCAATTTTTAACTGGTTTTTTAATGGTTAAATTTAAAGTAACGAAATTATATGATATATCCCACAAATTATATATTACAATATCCTCGTTTATTTGTCAATATTACATGTTTTCCTATCATTTTACTCTCTTTAAATTCTCAGGAGACCAAAATACATTTTTTATTTAAAATTGACTTTATTTCGCTCTTTGGTGGGGAAAATATTTCCTCCATATCTGTATTTTATAGAAAAAATTTTCAAATTTTTTTTACCTTTGCATGATGATTTTTAAAATTTATTTTTACATAAATTTTACTTTCTATCAAAAAAACATTAAACAGAATATGTTTTTCATATTCTGAACACATGACTTTTGAATCTTTACTGAAATTGTGAAAATAATTCTTTTTTCAATTTACACCACATGAACGAATATTAACACCATCATAACTTATATTTTACTTTGATAATACTTAACATGTTTACACGGTTCATTTAATTGAAAAAAGAGTCATTAATATTTAGGGTATTTTTATATTTTAAATAACCTGATTCAAAATGAAATGATTATTATAATCAAGAAAGGTTCTAGTAGAATACTAAAGGTATTTGTACCTAAGAAAACATCATTTTATTTTTATTATGAATTAATGGTGATATTATCCTATGATTCAATATTTATTCTTTCTATTTTTTTTCTGATTATGACGACAAAATATTCATTTAACAAATTTTCCTTTCCATAGGTAATGTTATAATGAAATGAAACTATTTTCATGATCTTGTGTTATATAAATAAATGTATTGTAAATATATAATATGTTGATTAATTATATAACTCTAATTAATTGGTTAAAGGTTAATGTTTTTATGTGATCAATGGGTAGACGATAGGTTTTCCCAAGCCCAAAAGAGGGTACAGAAGAGGTTATCCCAAACCCAAAATAGGTTTACAGGTTGTTATCATAAGCCTAACACACGATGAATATCATAGTGGATATCCTTTACATAATATTCCTATGATTAATACTATGCCCCACTTTATGTCATTAATTTATGACATGATCTTATTCTATTTTTATTTTATCATGGGTAATGTTATGATTCATTTCTTATGAACAACTACGTTTTATGCCATGATTCTTTATTATGATCAATAAATATTTGGGTATGATTTTTAAATTGTATTATCATGATCTTATAAAATTACTGTCATGTTATTATTAAAATTTATTATTGATTGATATATTTATTATTTACCCTTATTTAACATCTGGTCTCTCCCTTTCTTATATTTCCATTTCCATGGGATATGAATAAAGGTTTTAAAAATGATATACTTTGGATGTTTTCTTATTGTGAATTATATAATGGGAGATGATTTAGATAATTATGTACCATTTTATTATGTATTTATGTTTCCAAAGACACTAAACCAGTATGGTTCTAGTGTGGATGATATATAATGAATATTCATTTAATAAGGCTTAATAATTATTTATGTAATTTTTGGGTCTCCACGTCATTTTAGTGTGCTCTTCTCATATGATCCAACTTTTTACCATTTATTTTAGTTGTGAAAAATGATACATGGAGTGTAATTGAAGTTATTCCTTAGTGATAATAAATAATCCTTGACCATTGAGAGAGTAGTTATCCCAGACTATGTGCTTTAGTGTTTGAGTTCATCAAATGATTATCGATCGCATGTTCCATGGATTTTCCCATTATGGAAAACCATGTAAAAAATAATGGTGTACGCAATAAAGTTTCATCTATTTAAATCCCAATACAATGAAAAAATGATTAAGGTGAAAATTTATTATATCAATAAATGCTTGTAATGTAATCTGATCAATAAAAAAGACAAAATGATGTGACCCTTATATTTAGGATCTGAAGATCTGTTAATGAAATGAGGAGAAAAGTGAACAAAAATTATATTGTAAAGAGTTTACATACACTCGTTTACCCCCTCCACCCCAACACACATACACTTATGGTATATCTCACATAATCCCTTAAAGGTACCTATAACTTTTATCATATAATATGATTATTTACTATAGGATGTGTTTTACTATTTTCTAGATGTGATGTTTTAGAAAGGAATTTTATCCATAATTGAATATACTTTTCTTGATGAATATCATATTAATAATTAGAAAAATGAGTTCATAAAATATATGAAACACATTCTTGGAGTTCCTTAAGGATTTGTTTTGTATGTAATTATTCTGTTAAATATACAATGATTAATATTTTAAATTTATCAACAAATTATAGTAAATGGTGCTTCTAAAAAAAATTCATTAAATTGAATGTTATAGAGAATATACTTTCCTTAATATTAGTCACTTCATGTTCCCCTGGGATATGTGAAAAAATTTAAAGAGTCATCAGTATAAAATATATAAGAAATCCAAATGAGGCGTTTCTTATGTAAAAAGGAATTAAGAAAAATAAAAATACCATGAAGATGATATATCTGACATAGGTAAATATATTTAAACCAACTAGTATATCTAATTCTAATGCTGGTTATAGAAATTAATCCTTTAATAAATTTTACAGTCTATCTTAGTACTGAAAAGAAGATGTGATTCTGGTGAATAATTAGAGAAAAATTTGGTTTCAAATATAAATAGTATTTTTATAACTACCAAGAATATATTCAATCCCCGCAAGAATAGGTTGAATAATGGTAAGTTATCAATTACATGAAATATTCCTTCATAGATTATTTGTCCATGTAAAAAAGGATAAAAATCGAATAAGATTCCTTGATGTTCTATAAGAAGAATATTTTCATGATAATTAAAGAAAAAAATTACTTTATTAAAGAATTGTAACACCAAATCAGAAAGAAAATGGACACTAAAAATAAATTGAATGTGAGAATTTATCATCCCAAAACTCAAATAGAATAGAGGATATTTTATGGTATGTAATTTACCTTAAAAATAAAGGATTTTGTTATTATAATGAAGGAGAATGAAGAGAGAATATGGGAACTTGAGGATAGGATGAAAACCAATGATGAAAGGCAGAATAATCCATATATTCTAGCCATAAATAGATTAAAAATGAATGTTCCAGACTAGAATTTTGAAAAAAAATAAATATTTAAATTTCAAGAATAAATCATGATTTGAAATCTAGACTTAATGAGAAAAATATCGAAAATACTAGTCAAAGATATCTATTAAATAATATATCTAAAATTTGTTACTAATGTGAATGGTTGTGGAATATTCTGAGCATGTGTTTCAATGAATAAATTCTAAATTATGTAAAAAACCTACTATACTTTCATCTTAATGAATAAAAATCCAATAAGGTAAGATTACTATAGTAGATGTTTCATTTGTTCTAACATCACTCTCATGGAATGGAACTCCATTTAGAAGGATATATGGATGGTGAAAGAGGCCATAATGAGGTCCTATAATCCTATAATATAGGAGGAGATATTTTATCTAATAAAATGTTTTGATAAAAATAAAAATATCTTTACTATTATATAGGAGAATAGTGGACCCAAACCAAGAGCGCACCATTAAAAAAAATCTAAATAATCATAACAAATATCTTGAAAAAAAGGATTTAAATCTAGAAATAAAAATAACGATTGAATCCAACGATGAGTAAATTGGAAGAACATGAGAACCATAATCCATAATAAGTGGAGAATTTTCAGATGACATTCATAAGCATCAATGAAGATGTATTCCTATGTCGTATTTCCAAAACCACTATAAGAAATATAAATATTATTGAGGGATTTATATTCAAATATATTAGGAATATTGATGAAATATCTAACAGAGTTGCAACACAGGGGGATTTTTGAACAAGGGGAATCTATTCCATAATTATGGAAAAATAACAGGACAAGGAAGGAAAAGAATTACCCCAGTCAATAAGAGTTGTGTATCTTGGTTAGATTAACATGGAATGTGGATGGTGAGTTGCCTTTTAAAAAAATTAAAAAAAATAAAAAAATAAAATTATACAGTTAATTAATAAATTTAAATTAAACATATAAGTGAAATATATATGAATCAAAATATTAAGAAAACTATATATTTAATATTAAAGGAAACATAATTTATAAAAGAACTCCAGAATAACCCATGTTGATTCCTTGTGTCAACTACCCTCAATAACTTTAGAGGTTTTACATTAATCCCTTGTAATTATCGATGGTCAATAATCCCAAGAAGAAATCCCAATGTATTTATTGGTATTTGAGAAACATTATAAATAATACACTTAATTTCAATTGGGATTAAAAATAAAACCAATACAATGAGGAGAAATTTTATTTTTATATGGTTTTATAAAGTAACCTAAATCACTTACGTTAATGGTAGTGAAAAACTAAGGGAATTGGAGGTGGTGGAGGTGGTTTACATAATGGAAAACCCTATTATGAATTCTCTTAATTACAAAAAAATTATATAATTAATAAGATAAAGTGACACAAATTATAGGATAGAACATCTGTAATATAAATAATATCTATAGGGAAGCCACAAAGTTGATTGTTCATTTTCATGTCTCTTTAAATCTATTTATATGCTCAAAATATCCCTAGGTGGTATTTTGGGAGTAAATTATTCAATAGATCAATTCAAGTTCAATCAAGGTGGAAGGGTCTACTTTTAATTTTTTCTTTGACTTTCTTGATCAGCTCTACCGGTTGGCTAGAAGACTCCACCAGGTATCTGGTGAGATGTTATGGCCTCATAAGGTACCCGTTTTGGATCACTAGTTAGTTAGGGTTCGTTTTAGTGTTTTATATCCTATTCTTTATCCAACTTATGTTTATTCTCCATGACCATGTATTTGGCGGGTTTTGTAGTAGCATAATGCCACTAGTCATGCTACTGATACGTTGACCTATGTACTTCAGAAAACCACTAGTGTTAGCTAATGGGGCTCTTAAATAAAGATCTCCAGACTCTTATAGATTCCTTTATGTGATTATTCAACTCTCTATCTTCATATTTAAACATTAACACTAAAATAAACTCAATTTAAATTGATTGATGAATAATAGGCATTTTTGCGCATTTCAAATAAGGCGAGGTACAATAATCTCCCTCTTTTGATGATAAAAACACTTAGAATTAAATGATAAGGTAAAGAGATAATGGAGTATGAAAAGTTTTAATAATACATATTTTTTATTTATGTTTGAAAATAATTTAAATATTTTTTAGTTACATAAAAAATATATTTTTAAACAATTTTCAACCAAGAAAATTTTAAACCAAATATTTAAATCTTTCATAAAGATTTGTAAAGGTTATATGAATTATCCAAATAATATCCCACGGAAGTTTCAAACCAATTGTGTTGTAAATTACCACTTCTCATTCCAAGGGTGACGATCGGGCTAATACCCAAATAATCCCATTTTGAGGTTATTTCATTAAGTTGTATCTACAATGAAACCACATAAACGTGTTTGTATCCACATAAGGATTTCTTTTCAAGGAAAATAATCTCTAAAATTAATTTAACTAAATAATATGAAACATTTATACCCTTAACTTTCAGATAGTTATTAAATAATTGAGACATTTAACCCCACTGGTAAAAAAATAGATATTAAAAAATTGATACATTTATACCCCTTGATATTAAATTAGATATTAAAAAAATAATTCATTTCTCCTCATAGATATTTATATTAATATTGAAAAAAATAATTAAAATATTCAACCCATTTGTGATTATCAAAAAATAAATCATAAATGTTATAGTGATTTTAAAATAGTAAGTAGATCACCCTTAAAAAAATAAATAATTGCACATTTTGTAATTAATTTAAAGGATACCAGAAATATAGATAATATAAAATAAATATATTTTTAAAAAAAATGAAGGAAAATAAAAACCTTAATATTATCATAAATTAATATAAGTTTAAAAGAGAACCACCCCCCCCCCCCCTAATAAGATCAAAAGGAACCAAATCACGGGGTTTCTTGAATATATTATATAATTGATGATCCATGATAATAAATTCTAACAAGATGTCTCACTGATGAAAGTGGTCTATTAATAAGTGATGTTTTAAGATCAATCTTCTTAGTGTGAGAGTATTTAATTGGATTTCAATAAATATTAACTTCACTAGTGTTATCTCGCTTAAATGGAATATAATAATAATTTAAAATATAATGTAATAGAGTGTGATTCATACATTTAATTTGGGAATAACATCTCCTAATGTCCATGCACTTCACTTATGTTTTAGAAATCCAAATAGAGTCTTACTTCTTACTATTCCATGAGGCTATGGATTTTAGAAGTAGATGGAAATTACCACTTATACTTTTCCAATTCAATTTTAAAACATCATAAATCATCATTGGGAAAAAATATAATTTCAAAATATGTATCTTCTTGAAAAAATAAACAACGGTTTTTAGAATACTTTAAATAAAAAAATTTCATTTAAGATATTCAAAAAATAATTCTTTAATATTTAATTGAAAATATATTCAAGTAAAAACACTAATAATGATGTCTAGCTGGGTTTATGTAAGGTAAAGAAATATCCCAAGGATATATTTTAAATATTATAGTCAATAGGTTTGTCAACTTCATCCAACATTATCTTACATGAACTAATCATACAAGTTCTTATATCATTTACTCGATCTACCCCAAAATTTTTTAAAATTTCATTCATGTATTTTCATTATCTTAGAAATATACCACCCTATTTTTGAGAAATTTGAAATACAAGAAAAACATTAACCATCCAATATAACTCATTTCAAAAAAATTTCCTCATTATATATGTAAATTAATTTTAAAGAGAATGTTTTTTAAAATAAAATATTACATCATCAAAAAAATTTCGAATAGTTAATGAATCATTCAAAATATGATTCAAAAAAAGATGAATCGGTTATTCCCATTTTAAAATCATTTTATAATTGAAAATTTTTAACCTTTGATACAAAGCCCGATGAACATTTTTTAAAACATAAAGAGTGTGGTTTAACTAAAAAACCATATTGGAACATCTTTAATCTTCAAAAAGTGGCATTTATTCAAAACATATATATTTTTATAAATAAAACCATTCAAACATTCACTTTTATCATCCATTTGAAAAACATTACAATTTTAATGGGTGATGAGTTCCAATAAGATTATAATGAATTCTATCCTTGGAATAGGGTAAATGTGTCACCATAATCAATTACTTCATATATATATTAATTTAAATGAAAATGTCAAAAATCATTTAAAATCAACCTTCTAGTGTGAGTATGTGCATGAAAATCACCTATAAATTTTTCAAAGGGATAATATTTATATTTCATCCATTCCTTGTGTAATGGTATAGATGGTGGTTCTTTTTTATCTTAAAATTATTTAGAATTATGCGTATCATTTATGTTCAAATAATATTGGTCAACTTCACATCATCAATTTTAGGATGAGATTTAAGATAATTTTAATCAAATTTTACATGAAAGGATTTTTCTAATGACTTGTTTCTTTTATTAAAGAGTTTATATGATTTACATGAGTTAAAGTAAACCTGAAAACTACCTTAATATTATTTTGGGTAAAAATTTAATAGGTTGTATTTAGTGTAAAGTATATATAATTTATATTCAAACACTTAAAAATTGCCAACATTCAAAAAATCATTTCCAAAGATACATGGGGCCTAATTTAGGATGAGTTCTACAAGAACATGGTTCAAGGTATAAAAATAATAACTATACACCATAGCCTAAATTTTTTTAGGCTGTTTAAATTCATTTATAAGAGTTCTTGAAATTTCTTTGAGGGTTTGATTCCATCTTTCAACAACCCAGTTTTCTTTTAGAGACCTCGGAGGAGAAATAAAATTATAATAACCTTGTGTAGTGTAAAGTTTATAAAAATAATTATTTCCAAATTCTACCCCATGATCACTCTTAATGATTATGATAATATACTATTTCTCATTTTTTGAATTCGTGGAATATTTTATTAATACTTTATTTTATTCATTTTTATGATCTAATGTGAAAACCCATGTAAATCATATATAGTCATTATTAATTAAAAATGTGTAAGATTTATCTCATATACATACAACTTGGTCCAGTAAAAAAATATAAATATGAATAATTTAATGTTCCTTAGAGGTGGATACTTCATTTTTATATTTAAAGGAGGTTAATTGTTGCATGATGAGTTTCCAAGTATAACACACAATGTCAATCATGAAATGAAATTTTGGTAAATTTTGTACTAGATGACTTTTGTTGAGTTTGAAAATTGTTATTACACTAAAATGACCAAGGAATCAATACCACATCCCTGAATCAAAATAATGTGCCATAAATATTTTTAAAAATTATATAAAATATATTTTAAATCAATAAAGATTTTTTTTTGAAAATGATAGGCTGAAAATAATTTTTTTGGAATTAAAAAAATTACAAAAAAGATTTTATAAAAAGATTTTAAAATCATTGTCCCATAATTGAATAATACATATAATTTTTTAAATAATTATCCAATAAAAAATATTTTATAATGGTATAATTTGAACAAAAATAGAACATATAATGATGATCCTAATCCTTTATTAATCACCAAATGTGATGTATCCTCCCTCAATTCATTCAAGAGAGTTGAACTTGGAGTAGTCGCCACTCATGTGTCATTAGAACCCACTATCCATGTACAATGTGGGTACTTGGTATTTTATATTTATAATTTTTTCTAATAATAAAATATTTAGACTAAATACTTTGGTACCTAGGGTTTGTGTCAATATCTTTTAACTAAAAGACAATTTAATTCCCAAATTTATTTTGATTTATAACATAAAAACAATTATTAGATATGAGAACATTTGGTTCTTCTATAATGGTCATTTTTAAAATTTTATTCAGAAACAAGATGCAATTTTTTTTTATAATAATTAAATTATTTATCTTGTGGGTATTGATCTCACCATGATTCACTATTTCATTTTCACCCTTACACAACCGTGTTAAAATAGTTTTGTATTGAATATTATAAAAATAATAAAAAAATTGAACTTCATTTTTTATTCCATTATTTTGTGTTTATCACTATAAAAATGTAAATGTTACATGTTTTAAAAATTTCATTGAATTTGGAGGTGATTTGGAGGGCCCATGATGAAGTCCAAGAAAAATGCATCAAGCTGCGCAGGATCGAAGCACACCAGTTTACTAAACCGCATACAACTACTTAACTGTAAATCCAAATCAGATAAACGTTTATGGAATGGTCCAGAATTAATTTTTCTACATTTTATATGTAGGAAAAAAAGCCCCATCATGCCATTTGTTGTCCAAACTACCTGATCTATACAACACACCGAATCTGCATGATGTCAAAAGTGGTGTGTTGTGATCTGTCCATATCTTGGGATCTAGTTGTCCAAATGGTGCCAAACCTTCGGGGGAGATAGTAAAGCGGTGTGGAAATATGTTTCTAGTTTTTTATGAAGAGATATTTGACTTCCAAGTTGTCTAAAACAATGGGCCAAGTGGTTTTACACAATCTATGTTCCCAAGACCACCTTCCACTTTGCCTATAAAATGGATGCTCGTGATCCTCATTTGCGAGTTTAGATAAGGAGTTAAGTGCTTCCAATTTGGATTTCCATAGTATTACTCTACTCATCCTATAAATTTTGGAGGCCCCTATCTTCATTGGGTGATCAAAGATGAAGGAGAAGCTACACATGAGCCTTCTCCTACTCTCAATGGCGAGCTAAACGGTGGAGAATCATTTCGAGGGAGCTGCACATAATAGGGTGGGAGTTCCAGGACACAATACTCTACTATTTTTGTGTAATTGTTTTGTATTATTTCACTTATGATTTCTCTAAATATTTTTCTCCTCTAAATTCATTTCTTGGGATTAATTAAATGAACTTCTTTTCACTTCAACACCGATTGAGTTAAAATTTCATGTGGGAAACTTGGATTATTCCAATTCAGAAGACAAGGATCCTCTTTCTCTCACACATACAAAAGATATAAGTATGATTTGGTTGTATATAATCTGTTCTTGAAGTCTAAACCTTGACAAAATGATTGTGGTTTCATGTGTTGGTACTTGATCCAATGTTTTAAGAGGCCAGAGGGGAATCAAGATCTGGTCATCCCTCAACCAAAGAATTAAACAAAACCATGTGAATTTTTAGAATAATGAACATTCCAATAAGAATAGTGAAATTGAAGTGATCTCCTCCTCTCATAATTCTTAAATAACCACATTATTCTTTCAACTATCAAACTCTTTAAGTTATGTTATTTTCTTAAAACTCTTTTCAAAATCATCCCCTTCTTTTAGTAATATTTATTAAAAATACACACTATAAGCTACCAATGATCCTTGAGAGATTACCTAGGGGTTTCCATATACTAAAAAATATTATTTTAATCACTATTAATTTGACATGTCATGGTAACACTATTAAATATTGGCATCGTTTCTAGGTAGCGCTTCAGTTTTTAGTGTGTGTTTTGAATAAGATATTTGTAAATGTTTTGAATATTTATTTACCTTTTCAATATTTTTGTGTTCTGGTCTATTTTTTGTGAATTTTTAGTGAATGAAACGTTCTAATACAGGAGATTTAACTCCTTTCGAACCTGAACCAGATAGGATACAACGTCAGCAACATCGAGACACAGAAGGGAACCCTTCAAAGGAGGACACAGAAAACAGAGACACTCTTCTTGATCATTCATCATCTTCTAGAACCAATATCAAAACTGAAATAAACATGCTTAATATGGATGAAAACAATCCAAAATTGAAATAACTAACCTCACCTGATGATTATTTCAAAACCACCTATATTCAAATACAAGGCAAGGTACCCAATTTTGAACTGAAATCCGGTTTAATTCATTTATTACCAAGATTTCATAGACTCGCAGGAGAAGATCCACACAAGCATCTTAATGAATATCATACCATGTGTTCTACATTAAAAATTTAAAATGTTGATGAAGAACAAGTAAATCTTAGAGAATTTCGATTTTCATTGGAATACACTGCAAACGACTAGCTTTACTCGGTTAATTCAGCAATTAGAGGCTAGGAAGACATGAAACTGATTTTTCTTGAAAAAATATTTGCTAGCATTTCAAAATGAAACTATATGTATTGAAATTTGTGGTATAAAGATATACCAAGGGGAAATATTAGATGAATATTGGGAATACTTTAAAAGGTTTTGTTCAAGATTTCCACACCACCAAATAAGTCATCAACTTTTAATTTATTATTTTTATGACGGTTTAATTCCTATTGACCAAAATATGATTGATGTTTCTTTAGGTGGTACACTAGTTGATAAGACCCCAAATGCTGCAAGAACCCTGATTGAGAACATAGCACAGGGAACTCAACAATTTGGTTCAAGGTATGGTGTACCCATTCTAGGTGTCCATGAGATTTAAATTATTGAATTTGAGAAGATATGGGACACAAAGTTCGAAGAGGTAAGTACCAATCTTTGAAAACTTCTTCTTTGCCAAGATAAATCCAAATCTCCTCCTCCCATATATTTTGGTATATGTTTTTCTGACACCCACTACTCTGACCAATGCCCCGCATTGATTTAATCTTCTGAGATTTGTGAGGAAATCTTTCTAGGAAACCCATATAACCAATCCTTTAGGCAAGAAACATACTATCCATACAACCCCTATTGAATAGAAAACCAATATTATAAGAAAGGGGGTATTCAATCCGACCTCAAAAACAATGGAACCAATCAGGGAAGATTAGTCAACAACAACCACCACCCATGAATACCCTACTAACACAAAGGCCTTTCCAAAACCCCCCTCCAAAATCCAAGCCTAACCTAGATGATATGATGAAAAAAATGGTTTGGAATAATATAAAATTCTAATAGACCACCCAAGATGCCATACAAGGCCTAAAAACTTAATTATGCTAACTATTTAACTCAGTGAGGGAAAGTCAAAGTCACAGGTTGGGTAAACTACCATCTCAACTATTAGTAAACCCAAAAGGAAAAGTAAATTTTAGTTCCATCACCTTTAAGAGTGGTAAACAATTTTAAAGTCAAATTAATCCTCCATTAGAACCATCCCCTCCTGAGGAAATCACCATCCTAGACATTAAAAATTCCCCAAATGAGGTTGAACCCTGTTCAAAGAGAATCCATTCCAAAGGAAAGATTGTGTCTTTTTATGAGTAGCCTAGACCAAAAATTCCTCTTACATTTTCTCAAAGGGACACCAAACATAGAAAACAAATGGAAACTGAGCTTGATAAGGAAATTTTGGAGACTTTCAAAAAAGTGCAGGTAAACATTCCCTTGATTGACACTTTGAAACAAATTCCATGATATGCCAACTTTCAAAAGGGGATTTGTACACAATAAAAGAGACTACAAGGTGATGATAAGTTTAACTTGGGGAGAAATGTATCATCATTAATAGAGCCTTCACTACCCACCAAGTACAATGATCCTGGATCATTCTCGACTCCATGTACCATGGGTGAGTATTCATTTAGCAATTTTATCCTTTATTTAGGTGCTTCTATAAATGTTATTCCTCACTCTATTTACTATTAATTTCAAGTCGGTGAACTGAAGCCCACTAGAATAGTTATTTAGCTAGAAAATCAGAGTACAACACACACTTCTAGTGTGTTCTAGGATGTTCTTGTGAAGGTGAAAAATTAATTTTTTCTTCCCAATTTTTATGTGCTAAAAAGAAAAGATGATATGATGAATGGACATGCCCCAATTAAATTGGGGAGACCTTTCTTGAAAACTTATAAAACCATAATTAATTTCCATAGTGGTACATTATATATGGAATTTGGTAGTGACATAATCCATTTCAACATCCTTGATTCCATGAAGCACCCCTCAATTACAACATTCCTCTCTCTCAGTAAACTCAATTGATGGACTCCATTCCTCTGAAAATATTTCCTTTCATTATCCTGATCCCCTTTCTGAGTTTTCATATTTGATTGAATTTCTTGGTAATGAATCATGCATTGATTGTGGTAGTGGTCTACAAAATTGTCATTCATGTTTATTAATTGATAATTTCTTGAACACTGAGTATCCAATGACCATAGATAATACTACTAGGCCTGTAAAAGATCATTCCTCATCTTAGGATGATACCATTGAGTAGTTAGATGAGATTAGTGACCTCTCACTTTCACACAAACTTCCATCAATACAAAATCCACCTGATTTAGAACTAATAAAACTGCCTCAAGATTTAAAATATTCATATCTTTAGAATGGAAACAAGTTTCCCATCATCATTTCTAGATCACTCCCTCAACATGAATTACGACTGCTTGAACTTTTGAGGGAGTATAAAAATGATTTGGGATGGACATTTTCTTACATTCCTGGTATTATCCCATCGATTTGTACACATCATATTTTGTTAAATGATGAGGCTAAGCCAGTGAGGCAGGCACAATGTCGACTGAACCCAAACCTCTTAGAAGTTGTGAAAAAGGAGATTACAAAATTATTGTCTGCTGGAATCATTTACACCATCTCTGAAAGCCAATGGGTCAATTGTTTCCCTCAGAATTTGGGGACGACCTCCTTGAAGGGAGGTTCAAACATTCCAATCAGTTTATAACGGGTTTGTTCGTAGAACCGGAAACATACAATGATTACACATCCATTTGGGCCTATTTTCCAAAGGTAGGCGCTCATTATTTTTTGGACTGATGAGGCTTAAGAATTTTCATTGGTCGAGAGGATGGGAGGTCGGACTCATCACACATTTTTGAGGGGAATTATTGTATAATCCAAGACTCTCTTTATAGATTTATGTTTTTTTTCGTGAATCCTTATTACATTACCAATTATAAAATGATATTTTCTTTAGATCTGACAATCAATGATTAAATATGTAGGAAATTTAGAGAATATTTTATATGTATTCGAGGTTCTTCATCGATAGAGAATCATCTGTATTTATTAGAGATTCTTGGTCAATGGTATCCTTCGACACATTTATATAGAAGTATCTTGGTAATTATGATGACCATGCTGGTTTTTAAGCCACTCAGTGGGGCACTTGAAGTTTATTGTCATTCAAAAAGACATAGATTATTTCAGAATTGGGATCAAACCCACAGATGGGATACCTACGTATCCTTTGATTAGAAAAGAAATCATAACCCACGTAGTTCGAGTAAGGGAGTATGATGTTTATAATTGATGGCTCAAAGAAGGATGTCATAATTACTTTTACACTCTAAGCTCACATGAGTCATGCTCGTTGTTAGAAATAAGAGGTATTGGTAAAAACCAGAAAATTGTGCCATGAAAGATGCAATCATAAGAAATAATTTGAGGCTTATGTATGTATGACTACCCAGATAAATGAATATTAGGATTTATTTCAGGGAAGAAATCCAGGAACAGGGTCCTCAAAGGTATATGTTCTTCATGGAGATTTGAATACTCTAACTTGGGGGTTACTCCTGAAAAGAAGGACCAAATTAGGAGAGGACTTATTATTGGGTCTTACTCCTGAGAAGGAATCCCAGATCAAAGGTAAATTAGGACTGGTTAAGCGAAATTAAGATTGGGGATTACTCCTAAAAAGGAGGCCCAGGTTAAGAGACATGAAAAATTAAGGGACTTGGGGCTTACTCCTAAGGAGGATGCCCAGATGTGGGAACTTTAAGAATTGGGGATTACTCCTAAGGAGGATACCCAAATTAGGGGACTGGGGATTACTCCTAAGGAGGATTCCTAGATTTTAGAATTATGACTGGGGATTATTCCTGAAAAGGGGGCCCTTATTTGAGACTAGTTCTCTCATATTAAAGGATGAGGTTAAATGAATGAAATCTCAATCTTTAGTGACATAAATATGTGTAAATCACTAGTTTGTGAGAGATATTCCACATAATTCCTTTCAGATAAGGATTTCAATTCAAGAAATCATACCATAAATGGCTTTAAAGAGTGTCTTGAAGACTGAATCTTGAATAGGAGAGGTGGAATGACATAAGAGGGGTGAAATGGGCAATAAGGGCACCCAAAAAGGCAGGGGCACGCAAGTCCTGGCAGGCGCGCAGGTACTGCGGGGGCGTGCAAGTCTTGGTCGTGCAGGTATACCTGCGCGACACATGGGTACTTGCGCGACGGTTAACCAGCAGGGTAATACTTGAGCGACTCTTGGTTAAAGCCTTCAGAATCCTCTTGAGGTTCTTCCAGAAGAGTGGCGCGCAAGTTCTACTGAAGGATTTAGGCAGTGCGCAAGTGTGGCCATTTCCCTTAAGGGATGGCCACTCAGGCGCACAATCATTGATGAGTTTCAACACTTAGGCCTTCCTCCCACTGTTTAGATCTTCCGTTCTAGGTAAGAAATTACCTTAGAAGTGTTTCAGAAGATTTGAAAGGAAACTAGGGCAACAGGAGCTCAAATATGAGTTTCTGGAAAAATTCCTCCCCGAATGGGGGCCCCACAAGATCTATTTATAGGCTTGAGAAGACCCTGAGCAGTTATCTTTTAGGGCACTCAAGTCACTTGTGCGACCACTAGGTGGCGCGCAAGTGTACTTGCACGACCATGAGGGAACTTGAGCGACCTATGGACAATGTTATCCTTATTCATCCCTTTGTCAATTTGTTATGTTTCTTCAAAGGATGAATCAATTTGGACTAAGATGTTTCCCTTTTTCAGTTGTTAGACTCTGTGATGGACAAGAGAATCAACAAAATCCCCCCCCACCCCTCCGAGTTGGATCTAGAGAGAAAAGAGGATTTGACTCTGAGGTGAAAAGAAAAACAAGAAATCCGGAAGTTTAAAGTCATGCATGTCGGACATACAAAGGATAATGTTTATGGTCGAAATAGCTTTGACTGAATGAATTAGAATTGACTCAATTCCTTGACAATTCATCTGAAAACATATTACCATACTCAAGTACGAGTTAAAATATGTAAACTATGTCTTAAGAATATTTGAATATGAGGAATGATATGAAAATGATCTAAAAGTCAATAGAAGAAGTAGTTCCCATGAATGAAGTTACCATTATTTAACAAACCCGTTAGGGGTTGAATTATGCAGGGCCACCTATGGGCATTGGATTCATAGTCAGATAAATAGTATCTTTTGGCTAACAAGTATGTTTTGTAGACTGTTTATGCAAGGCCGCCTATGGTCATGTGCTATATAATCTGGTAAAATAACTATCAGAAATTTACTTTCCTAGTGCTAAAAGCGAGTGAATGTTTATGGAGATTCCAATTTTCAAAATTATAGGTTTTTCTATATGGAAAGAGGTACTTGAAATATGGAAAAGATATTTCCAAACAAGATAATCTATGAACTGGATGGATATTACTCCTACGAAGGTCTGAACCAAACGTAGGGAAGGAGAATATAAACCATATACATGAATACTTTCATATCATGAAAAGGGATATGGGACAAATATGTTAAGGATGTATACTTTTGCGGATCCCTACATACTGTCATTTAAGACAAATAAGGACAAAATAGCCATTCTTCCCAAGAATGAAGTTACCACTATCTGAAAAACCCGTTAGGGGGTTGAATTATGCAGGGCCACCTAAGGGCATTGGCTGGATAGTCAAATAATAGTATCTTTTGGCTGAAAAATATGTTATATAGACTGTTTATGCCTGACCGCCTATGGGCACATGCTGCATAGTCAGGCAAACGAATTATAAGAAGTTTGACATTTTTGTGACTAGAAGTCATGAAAAGGGTTATGATGATCTGAAAATATTTAAGGTTTGGATTATGACACATAAATATGGATATTGTCCAATGTATACAGAGATACACATATCAATGCTAACTATAATCATGTTGTGGCTAGGTCCTGAATTGAAATGTTGAACTTCACTACGTTTCCCATAAAGATGGGAATCAATCCATACGTAGTTCCTGAACTACAGTTTAACATCGTGTGGGAAAAAGGATTAGAGATCTTAGTTTAGGTTCATAGAGCTTGGACCATTAAAATAAATACACAGTGTGTGCTTTCATGGGGAATTTTCAGCCAAGGGACTAATAGTGGAATTTGGGGTTAGGCCCAAGGACTTGGGGCTGGATTTGAGGGACACTCGAACGTTCCTACATATCCCATAAGGATGGGAATCAAGCCCACGTAGTTCTAGAAATACCCTCTATACAAATTTAGTCCGTACATGTGAAGGGTGAAAGGGGAGTTTAGTACAATGATGGTTTAACCGAAGATAAAAGGTTTGGGAATTTCCATGTATACACGCAGTCTTTGAAATGAAACATGATTGTAAAATCAATGTAAATAATGGTTCCCTCTCAGGTGAGGGTATCAAATAATATTGTAGTATATTTTCATACTGGACAAAAGTGTTGTATAGTTTAATGTCCTATAACAAGGACGAAAGTGAACCAATGTAAAGATATTGGTTCTAGGGGCAGTTTCACGAATCAACATCATATGAGATGGAGGTGAACCGATGTGAAGAGATTGATTTTGGGATTGAACCTTGGGAGGTTGCCTATGTACCCATCCTAGAAGGCAAGGATCAAAGTATACGTAGTTCAATTAAGGAATGAATTAATTATCAAGTTGTTCATGGGGAAAATGACCTTAAAAAATGATGTTGTTGGGACTTACACATTGTTAGTATCCCAGAGAGAGTGTTATGGTTGAGGTTTTCTCTAAGATCATGTGAGTCATACTCGGTGTGAGAAACAAGAGGTAACAACAACCATAACGATGCACAGTTTAATGTCATGTAGGACATATAAAGGGACTATGCAGTTTAAATTCTTGTAGTTAGGACTATTGGTGCTGCACCGTTTAGTGTCATGTAGCAGGGACCAAGTACAATTTAATGTCATGTAGGACATATCAAAGGACTTTCTGTATAGTTTAGTTTCATGTAGTTAGGATGATGGAGACAACACAGTTTAACGTTATGTAAGACGAAAAAGACGACTGTGCAGTATAATGTCATGCAGTAAGGACAAAAGAGTACACCATTTAATGTTATGTTGGACGTATTGGGGATTTTTTTTCACAGTTTAACGTCATGTTGGGCGAAAAAGGGACGATACAGTTTAGCGCCATGTTGGACGAAAGTGCGAATAGTTTAGGGTCGTATGCGTGGACCGTTTCTGTATGGTTTAACATCATATAGTAAAGACAATGAAGGGGACACAATTTAACGTCATGTTGGACGTATGTAAAAATAGTTTAGGGTCATATGCTTGGACCGTTGATGATACAGTTTAACGTCTTGATGGACCAAGTTGCAGTTTAAGGTCATACTGGACCATTGATTATGTTGTTTAACGTCTTTCCAGATGTAAGGGAATTTTAGACAGTTTAGCATCATGTAGTGAGGATGTCACAGTTTAACATCTTACTGGACGGTGGCGCAGTTTAAGGTCATACCGGACCAAGGTGCAGTTTAAGGTCATACCGGACCATAGGGGGACTGTGCAGTTTAATGTCATGCAGTGAGGACAAATTAGGGAATATTCTCCACAGTTTAATGTCGTGTGGGAATAAATTAATACAAATAGTTTAAGTTCATATGTATGGACCATTGCTGTATAGTTTAACGTCATATAGAAAGGACAATGAAACATTTTGTGGATATACAAAATACTTCTTCAAAAATCTGGCATTGGTTGGAGTAGTGATGAGTTCTCCATCCATTGAGATTAATGAATAAGCTCTATTGGAGTAGACCCTATGTATTGAATAAGGTCCTTCCCATTTTGGCTCAAGCTTTTGAGGCTTCTTTCCTGGTATCATTGGAGTTCTGAGAACTAACACCAATTCTCCCTGAGTGAATGAACAAAGATGAACTTTTTTGTTAAAAGCTCATTCTATTCGATTCTGATAGACTTCCAAGTGGTGCAAAGTGCACAATCTTTTCTCATCTAACTGTTCCAATTCATTCAATCACTTTTGAGATTGTTCATCTGTAGATGACAGATCACAAATGGCTACTCTGAGAAAAGGAAATTGAACTTCTATGGGAAAGATTGCTTCCGTTCCATATACCAATGAATATGGAGTTGACCGAGTTTTATTGGGGGTGGTAGTCCGATAAGCCCATAAAGCATGAAAGATTTTATCAGGCCATGATTTATTATCTTTATCCACCATCTTTTGCAATATATTTGATAGAGTCTTATTGAAGGCTTCTATCTGGCCATTGGCTGCTGCATGATACCAAGATGAATGGATGGATTTGATGTTGTATTCTTGATACAACTTCTTCACCTCGGATGAACAGAAGTTGGTGCCTTTGTCCGTCAATATGGTATAAGGGACACCAAATCTGGTAATGATGTTAGACTTGATGAAGCTAACAACGCATTTAGAACTGAATTCCTTGAGAGGTATTGCATCTTCCCATTTTGAAAAAGAAGTCAGTAGTAGTAAGAATGTACTTAAACTGCTTGGTTGGAGCCAAAGGGTAAGGTCCCACCACATCCATTCCCCATGTGGAAAATGGCCATGAGTACTTAGCTATATGAAGAAACCCTGGAGGTTGATGAATGACGTTGGCATGTACTTGGCATGAAGGACACTTTTTTGTAAAATCAACACAATCTTGTATCTTTGAAGGACAAAAGTATCCAAGCCTTCAAATCTGATCAGATAGTCAATGTCCAGACTGGTGGGCACCACAGACTCCTGCATCCACTTCTTTCCTGACATCCATTATCTCTTCACCATCAATGCATCTGAAGAGAACTCCCTCAAAACCACGTTTGTTGAGAATTTTCTCTCAGTGATTTGGGCTATCATAAAGATTAAAATTGATGACATGTCGCCGGATTTTTTCTTTCTCGACTCTATCAGGGAGAATTGTTCCATTTTGAAGGTATTCCCTGATAGGTGACATCCATCCTATAGTATGACCATATGGTTCAGGAATGGGACTAATTTCATTAATTTCCTCTGTTCTGATTCGAACATAAGGTGAAATTGCATGACGGTGGGAAATACTGATGGTTGTCTCATCCCAATTTGGATCTGCCAGAGCTGTGGCTATATTAGCAAGTGCATCAGCTTGAGAATTTTGTGATCTTGGGACATAAGAAAATGTCAGTTCCGAAGGTAATTCCACCATTAACTCTATGACATAATCATACAAAGGGATTAGTTCTTATTTTATGATAGCATAATCACCATTGATTTGTTTGATTACCAGGTCTGAATCACCTTTCACCATTAAGTGATTCACTTGTGCTTGAAGCGATAATTCCAAGCCTACGATGAGAGCTTGGTATTCTGCTTCATTATTGGTACCACCTTCCCACAATAAGAAGGAATAAGGTAACATTTCCTTTTCTGGAGAAATAAGCACAATTTCTATGCCAACTTTGTTGAATTTATTATTTTCTATTTTCCTCCCTGTTGGACTTCTGGAAGAACCATCAAAATACATTTCCCATGCTTGAGGACTTTGTTGAATAGAGAATACTTCCTCATCAGGTAGTTCAATATCTGAAGATGTGTCTTCCACTGAAGGGTGTTCATATAGCATCCCACCATTTTATAACATAAACTTTCATTACATTACACAAAACTGAGGATCGTTAAGGTTTAGTGTCTTGGAAACAAGGATCATAAAACATAAAAAAAAACAAAAAAACATTCTTCTTAAACACTTGAAAGGCTTCTCCTTTAGTTCATCCTATGTTCATTATGCATCTCATAACCTGGGGACATACATCAAAAGAAAGGGTGAGCAGAAGGCCCAGTAAGGGAAATAAGAGGAACATTTTACATGTGAACTTGAGATACTTCAATAAGGACATGAAAAGAACATTAAGGCATAAGAAAGAATTCATGAGGCATTTCATAATAAAAATAACATTTTTAATAACTTGAAGATGTGGCTACATCATTTAACATAGACAATCATGAACATATCACCAAGGTCCATCCCCAAGGTGTCATTTGAAAATTACCAAGGTTATTCACCAAGGTATCGTGAAAATTGTAATCTCTAGTGGTTACATCATTACCCAATGCATTGGAGCGCTATCAGGGCGCACCCTTAAATTTGCCTTTATTGTCATGTGAGCCACATATATCATCATCAAACATTTCAAAAATAACCCACATAGCATAAAATAAATGGGTTTCATTTCATAATCATAACGTTTTAAAAACTGCTTTAAAGACATGATCTTTACGTCACTTTAAACCCACGGAAAGGGAAAGCGGGTCTCATGTATGTAAATCCCAGAATTTAAAATGGAACATTTTGATATATATGTGAATACCCTTGTAGAAATAAGAGCTTTGAGTATTCACTTTATAACATAAAATAATTTTTGAGAAAAGAGAGAGGCATTTTGAGGGGAAAATTCTGCAGCATAACGGCTAAGTTTCGGGGTTTTAGAAAACGTTGAAATGAGAGGTGACATGGGTCACCCACTCATAAATGATCCATAAAACAGTATGGTGAAAGAATAAGAAGGACATATGGACATGGTACCGAAATTTTAGGGACATACCATTTGAAATGAAAAACATGGAAGGAAAAAGATTAGATTTCTCTTATGAAAATTCGGCAGCCTTACGGCGTCACTTAACTTCAAAAGAAAATGATTTGACAAGATCAAAAAGGGTCCCTCATCATATGATCATAAGAGATCAGTATGATTGATATAGAGATCATACCCCAATATAATAAAAAGGAACTTGAAAGACTTGACATGAAAATTGAACTTGAAAAATGAGAAGGGTGAAAGAATCCCTTAAAAATTCGGCAGCCTAACGGCGTCACTTAAACTTTCATAAAACGAAATTATGAGAGTAAGAGGGGATCTCTCATCATATAAACATGAAAGGGCAGTAAGAGGAATATAAAAGAACATCCTCTCACATAAAAACATGGAGCATAATAGGAATGACATAAAAGAGATTTCATGAAAAGAAAGAGAGGGGTCGGATCCCTTACCTTAAAATGTGACTCTTGAAACTCAAAGGATTGGACCTTGAGGGCTTGGGGGCACCTTGGGAGGACTCTTTGGAAGGTAAGAAGACCAGAACTTCGTTGGGGGAGAGTTGGGAGTGAAAACTAAGGGAGGAAAGGGTGGGTATTTATAGGGAAAGTGAGGGGACAAAGCATTAATGGCCAAGGGACACCTCACATTTGCTTTTCTCAAACCCATGTGCTCTCCCTTGGCACTTATCATGGAGTTAGGCCACATGGGGCCCCCAAAACAATAATTCATCACCCTTGGCCGGCCAACCCTTGAAAAAACTCATGACATCATCATGACACAGTTATGATGTCATTAAACATACCGAAACCCTAAAACTGTATTTTTACTATTCACTAAAAATTCAACTTTCTCAGAATAATCCCAAAATTTCACCTTAATCAAATATCAATGCTCTGATTTCAAAAATGAAATCCATTTTATAAAAATAATTTTCTAAATATTTTTAATTTAATTTTTAAATAAAAACACTATTCATCGAAAATTCATTTTTTTCAGAAAAAACCCCAAAAATTACCATAACATAATATCGATGCTCTGAGTTCAAAAATGAAGTCATTTTTATAAAAATAATTTTCTAATTATTTTTAATTAAATTTTTAATTAAAAAACACTATTCATCTGAAAAAACTAATACTTGAATAATAATTTATGAAACTGTTATTTACCCATTTTATTGAATCAAATTACTTAATCAAGGTGTCTAAATTATATTAAAACTTTCTTTAAGTGAAAATTACTAATCCATTTGGTCATATTACTAATCCTAAGCGTAAAATCACTATTCATAATTTACTATTCATCAAAAATTAAGTTGATCTTATTAGACTCCAAATTCCTTAATGAACACTTTTGTAGAAGACCATTTTTTGAAAATCATTACACATCATTAGTTATTTAAGGTTTACATAGATATTTCAAAATATCCCTTTTTCAAAATTCATCAATAAAATACATTCTAAAATTATCTAGACATTTGAAATTTCACAAACATCACTAAAGGAAGAAATCTCAATTTATTCATCCGAAATGATTACACAAGGAAACTAGGGTCTCATCACATAGCCCCTTATAACACTGGCATAAGACCTAAGTGTAAGGTGTGCTATGGTGATAGAATCTGAGGGAGTCTCAGATAACATTGCCCTAGTAGCAATCTCCACTAACTTGAACTTCTCCTGCAAGCGTTTTCGTTCAAGCTTGACACGCTGGAGCTCGGATTGGGCTTGGTCCAAAGCAAAGCCCACAGATGCTACCTCCTTCCCAAGCTCTGATAAGTGGGCTTCGTAAGGGTTGAGTCTACTGGATGAAGCCATCGACTCCTCTTTCTGCATTAACCATTAACATCTTATTAAATAAATAAGAGTAAGTTAATATACTACTCAAAAAGATTGGGTCGTTACATTCTTCCCCCCTTAAGAAATTTCGTCCCCGAAATTTATACTTGAGGACTAGTTGAAAAGGTGAGGGTACTTTTGCTTCATCGTTTCCTCAGGCTCCCAAGTCGCTTCTTCATATTTATGATTCCTCCACAACACTTTCACAAGGTGGGTAGTCTTGTTTCGTAGGACCTTGTCTCTACGGTCCAAGATCTCCACTGGCTGCTCCTCATAAGAGAGGTCATGTTCAAGTTGTACCACCTCTGGGTTCAGTACATGCGAAGGGTCGGGTATGTACTTCCTCAAGAGAGATACATGGAAGACATCATGAACTTGAGCTAGGTTCGGTGGAAGTGCTAGACGATAGGCCACTACTCCTATGCGATCAAGGATTTCATAGGGGCCAATGTACCTAGGGCTGAGCTTCCCTTTCTTCCCAAACCGCATGACTCTCTTCCATGGAGAAATTCGAAGGAAGACTTTGTCACCAACACCAAACTCCAAGTCCCTTCGACGATTGTCAGCATAGCTCTTCTGCCGACTCTGAGCTTCCTTTATGTGTTGTTGAATGGCATGAACCTGTTCTGTCATCTCTTGCACGAGATCAGGCCCAAGAAGCTTCCTCTCACCAGTTTCATCCCAACAAGTAGGAGTTCTACACCGCTTTCCATACAGAGCTTCATAGGGTGCCATCTGAATACTCGCATGGAAGCTGTTGTTATAAGAGAACTCCACTAATGGGAGGTGTTGATCCCATCCACCTTTAAATTCCATTGAGCATAATCTCAACATGTCTTCGAGTGTCTGAATAGTCCTTTCAGATTGGCCATCGGTTTGAGGATGATAGGCCGTACTAAAATTCAATTCAGTATTCAGAGCATGCTGAAGACTTCTCCAGAATTTTGATGTGAATCTTGGGTCACGATCAGATACGATGGATAGTGGTACCCCATGCAGCCTTACCACTTCCTTCACGTATATCTTGGCAAGCTGATCCAGAGAGAAATCTTCCCGAATAGAGATAAAATGGGCTGTCTTGGTGAGACGGTCCACAATAACCCATATCGCATTGTTTCCTTTGGATGTTTTCGGGAGACCAGTTACAAAGTCCATGGTGATATTATCCCACTTCCATACTGGTATGGGTAGCGGTTGTAATACCCCCTTAGGAAGTTGTCTTTCTGCCTTTACTTGCTGACACACCAGGCATCATGTAGTGTAATCGGCAATCTCCCTCTTCATGTTATCCCACCAATAATGATCACGAAGGTCTCTATACATCTTAGTGCTTCCCGGATGTATAGAGAAAGTAGAGCTATGAGCTTCATCCATCAGTTCTTTCTTTATCTCCGGAATAGATGGAACACATAGTCTTGTACGAAATTTCAATA
This sequence comes from Viscum album, assembly GCA_963277665.1. Classification (NCBI taxonomy): domain Eukaryota; kingdom Viridiplantae; phylum Streptophyta; class Magnoliopsida; order Santalales; family Viscaceae; genus Viscum; species Viscum album. The sequence goes on from OY728162.1 coordinate 1,527,366,745, forward strand.
CACCTTCTTGATCAATATTGAAATCAGGGAACTTCCCATCCTTTACAGCCTCGAACTTCTCCTGCAGCAAAGGATCTTCTTTTTGAGCCTTCTTGATCTTCTCTAGTAATGAAGGTTGAGAAATCATTTGGGATAGGGTTGATGATGTCCCTTTCCTTATAATTCCCATGTCCAGTTTTACTAGATCTTTAATCAAGGGATCTCCCAGGATCCTCATTGTTGCCAGAACAACAGGATCTTTCCTGCTTAACGCATCCGCGACTTTGTTTGCTCTTCCAGGGTGATAATGAATTGAACAATCATAGTCTTTAATAAGCTCCAACCATCTCCTTTGTCTCATGTTCAATTCTTTCTGTGTGAAAATATACTTTAGACTTTGGTGGTCAGTGTATATATCACATTTCTCCCCATAAAGATAGTGCCTCCATATCTTTAGAGCAAAAACAACTGCCGCCAGCTCTAGATCATGCGTAGGATAATTCTGCTCATGAATCTTCAACTGTCGAGATGCATAAGCAATTACTTTGTCATTTTGCATGAGGACGCACCCAAGCCCTTTCAGAGATGCATCGCTAAAAATAACGAATCCTTCTCCGATAGAGGGTAGTGTTAACACAGGTGCAGTAACCAATCTCTTCTTCAGCTCTTGGAAACTTTCCTCACATTCCTTTGTCCAGATGAACTTAACCCCTTTTCGAGTCAACCTGGTTAGTGGATTAGAAAGCCGTGAAAAGTTTTTCACAAACCTCCTATAATATCCCGCTAAACCAAGGAAACTACGAATCTCAGTTACTGTTGTGGGTTGAGGCCACTCCTCCACAACCATTGTCTTTGCAGGGTCAACCGAGATTCCTTCATTGGTTACGATGTGCCCCAAGAAAGCCACTTGTTGTAACCAAAACTCACACTTGCTGAACTTCCCAAAGAGCCTCTCCTTCCGTAGAGTTTTCAAAATAACCCTCAGATGATCTTCATGCTCCTCCCGACTTTTTGAATATATCAAAATATCATCAATAAAAACTACCACAAAGTTATCAAGGTAGTCCTTAAAGACTCTATTCATCAAATCCATGAAAATAGCAGGAGCATTAGTCAAGCCGAAGGGCATAACAGTAAACTCATAATGCCCATATCTTGATCGGAAGGCAGTCTTTGGAATATCTTCCTTCTTCACCCTCAGTTGATGATAACCAGATCGAAGGTCAATCTTAGAGAAGAATTGAGCCCCACGAAGTTGGTCAAATAAATCATCAATTCTTGGAAGAGGGTATCTGTTCTTCACTGTGATCCCGTTCAGTTCTCTATAATCAATGCATAGCCGCATTGATCCATCCTTCTTCTTCACAAAGAGAACTGGTGCTCCCCAAGGAGACACACTCGGTCGGATAAACCCCTTCTCCAACAAGTCTTGGAGTTGTTTCTTTAGCTCCTCTAGCTCCACATTTGCCATTCTATACGGAGTCTTTGATATCGGTTGAGACCCAGGTACGAGTTCAATGGAGAACTCTACCTCTCTTTCTGGGGGAGGTCCAGGTAACTCCTCAGGAAATACATCCATGTATTCTTGAACAATCGGAACATCTTCAATTTGTATGCTCCCTTTCCCTTCTTCCTCATCACCGATTAACTCCATAAAGAATGCTATAGGAGGTGCTTCTAGATAGGGATCAGTTCGGGATATCTCTCCACGGAAGATAACTGTAGGTCGTTCATTCAAGACTACTGAGATTTCCTTACTTCTGCATTTGATCTTAGCATTATACTTTGAGAGCCAGTCCATCCCTAGTATAACGTCGAATTCCATCATGGGAATGACTACTAGATTTGCGATAAGATTGTGCTCACCAAAGTAAACATTAGAGTCTCTAAACACTGTTGATGCATGGATAATCCCACTTGGAGTCTTGACTGACAACTCTACCTCAAGCAATTCGGGGATTGATTCTATATTCTTTGCAAACTTGGAAGAAATAAAGGAATGCGTAGAACCAGAATCAAATAAAGCACTTGCTAGTTTTGAGAGGACAACAAGAGTACCTGCTACCACATCGTTCGGAACTTCAACTTCAGTTGTTGTGATAGCGAAAGCACGACCTTGCTCCCTTGGCCTCTGCTGAGGTTGATGGTGATTCCCCTCCACCGCCCTCGGATTTGGACATTGATTAGCAAAGTGCCCAAGCTGTCCACACTTGAAGCATGTGACTTCGGGTAGGGCCAGAACCATCTTTCCTCTGTCGTTAGTGTTGGGAAGTTGAGGCTTCACATCACCACGACAATTCCGAGAAATATGGCCTTCTTTTCCACACCTATAGCACTTGCCACTTCCGATCAAGCAGTTCCCCGGATGCTTCTTCCCACATTTATTGCATGTGGCATGTTGCATATGCTTTCCACCTCTTTCCTGATCAAAACTTCTTCCCAGGCTTGGTTCTAGAGTTCTCTTCTTCTCATTAGATTTGTGAGACCACTGTGTCTCTCCAAACTCTAGTTCAACTTTCATAGCACTTCGAACTATTTCTTCATAGCTATCGTAGTCCCTGTTGGCTAGATTCTTCCGCAGATGTGGTCGTAGTCCGCCAAAGAATCTATCAACCTTCCCATTAGGGTCCATGACAAAGCTTGAGGTATAACGGGAAAGCCTTGTGAAGTTCATCTCATAGCTTCCGACAGATTCGTTCTCCTTCTGCTTCAGCTCGAGAAACTCTTTCTCCATTTTCGTTCTCATGGAACGAGGGAAATACTTGTTAAAGAAAATTCCCCGAAATTATTCCCACTCCATAGCTTCCATCTCTCCTTGTGGCTTCGTGTTTTTGATCAGTGACCACCACTGATTAGCTTCTCCCTCTAGGCGGTAAACAGCAAGGGTGACTTTTTCTTGTTCCGAACAATGAAGTACAGAAAAGATCTTTTCAATGGAGCTTATCCATTGTTCCGCAACCAATGGGTCAGTAGATCCACTGAATGTTGGCGGTCGTTGACGCATGAAGGACTCAACAGAAAGTTGTTCCCTTCGTGGTGAGGTCGGCCTCTCAGCTTGATTCAAGTTATTACTCATAACTTGAGTCAGTTGGTTCATCATCCGCATGAATGTTTCCATTCCGGCTTCCATCGGAGGGCCGTCAGCACATGGTGCATTGCGGTCACCATCGGAACGGTTTCTCCTATTGCCCGCCATTTTCTAAAAGAATAAAACCTTAGTGAGAAACTTATTTCATTTATGAATCTTTTAACTAAGACTTCATGCTTAGACAATTATACTTCTCTATAATTCCTTCATAATGATTCATAAAAAGCATGTGATTAACCAAACATATCCCCCGGGAGTGTCGTAACCAAGAGTGCAGCAAGGCCCGTTATCGTGCACCAGTTCCCGTTCGAGTCTAGCTCAAAGCGGTGTTTTCGGGTTTTACCCCTATGTACATCTGTGCCAGAGCCGCCTCTACCTGCTCGTATCCAGACAGGGATGTATTTGTTTGATAGACCACTTACTCAATACTTACCAAAATACCAGGAAGTTTTCCTATATTTAAACTTTTCTATAGGGTTCTTCCTAAAGTTTTTATATCCTAATTTCCACAAATAACTAAACCATCCTTTGATACCAACTATAGCATCCCACCATTTTATAACATAAACTTTCATTACATTACACAAAACTGAGGATCGTTAAGGTTTAGTGTCTTGGAAACAAGGATCATAAAACATAAAAAAACATAAAAACATTCTTCTTAAACACTTGAAAGGCTTCTCCTTTAGTTCATCCTATGTTCATTATGCATCTCATAACCTGGGGACATACATCAAAAGAAAGGGTGAGCAGAAGGCCCAATAAGGGAAATAAGAGGAACATTTTACATGTGAACTTGAGATACTTCAATAAGGACATGAAAAGAACATTAAGGCATAAGAAAGAATTCATGAGGCATTTCATAATAAAAATAACATTTTTCATAACTTGAAGATGTGGCTACATCATTTAACATAGACAATCATGAACATATCACCAAGGTCCATCCCCAAGGTGTCATTTGAAAATTACCAAGGTTATTCACCAAGGTATCGTGAAAATTGTAATCTCTAGTGGTTACATCATTACCCAATGCATTGGAGCGCTATCAGGGCGCACCCTTAAATTTGCCTTTATTGTCATGTGAGCCACATATATCATCATCAAACATTTCATAAATAACCCACATAGCATAAAATAAATGGGTTTCATTTCATAATCATAACGTTTTAAAAACTGCTTTAAAGACATGATCTTTACGTCACTTTAAACCCACGGAAAGGGAAAGCGGGTCTCATGTATGTAAATCCCAGAATTTAAAATGGAACATTTTGATATATATGTGAATACCCTTGTAGAAATAAGAGCTTTGAGTATTCACTTTATAACATAAAATAATTTTTGAGAAAAGAGAGAGGCATTTTGAGGGGAAAATTCTGCAGCATAACGGCTAAGTTTCGGGGTTTTAGAAAACGTTGAAATGAGAGGGGACATGGGTCACCCACTCATAAATGATCCATAAAACAGGATGGTGAAAGAATAAGAAGGACATATGGACATGGTACCGAAATTTTAGGGACATACCATTTGAAATGAAAAACATGGAAGGAAAAAGATTAGATTTCTCTTATGAAAATTCGGCAGCCTTACGGCGTCACTTAACTTCAAAAGAAAATGATTTGACAAGATCAAAAAGGGTCCCTCATCATATGATCATAAGAGATCAGTATGATTGATATAGAGATCATACCCCAACATAATAAAAAGGAACTTGAAAGACTTGACATGAAAATTGAACTTGAAAAATGAGAAGGGTGAAAGAATCCCTTAAAAATTCGGCAGCCTAACGGCGTCACTTAAACTTTCATAAAACGAAATGATGAGAGTAAGAGGGGATCTCTCATCATATAAACATGAAAGGGCAGTAAGAGGAATATAAAAGAACATCCTCTCACATAAAAACATGGAGCATAATAGGAATGACATAAAAGAGATTTCATGAAAAGAAAGAGAGGGGTTGGATCCCTTACCTTAAAATGTGACTCTTGAAACTCAAAGGATTGGACCTTGAGGGCTTGGGGGAACCTTGGGAGGACTCTTTGGAAGGTAAGAAGACCAGAACTTCGTTGGGGGAGAGTTGGGAGTGAAAACTAAGGGAGGAAAGGGTGGGTATTTATAGGGAAAGTGAGGGGACAAAGCATTAATGGCCAAGGGACACCTCACATTTGCTTTTCTCAAACCCATGTGCTCTCCCTTGGCACTTATCATGGAGTTAGGCCACATGGGGCCCCCAAAACAATAATTCATCACCCTTGGCCGGCCAACCCTTGAAAAAACTCATGACATCATCATGACACAGTTATGATGTCATTAAACATACCGGAACCCTAAAACTGTATTTTTACTATTCACTAAAAATTCAACTTTCTCAGAATAATCCCAAAATTTCACCTTAATCAAATATCAATGCTCTGATTTCAAAAATGAAATCCATTTTATAAAAATAATTTTCTAAATATTTTTAATTTAATTTTTAAATAAAAACACTATTCATCGAAAATTCATTTTTTTCAGAAAAAACCCCAAAAATTACCATAACATAATATCGATGCTCTGAGTTCAAAAATGAAGTCATTTTTATAAAAATAATTTTCTAATTATTTTTAATTAAATTTTTAATTAAAAAACACTATTCATCTGAAAAAACTAATACTTGAATAATAATTTATGAAACTATTATTTACCCATTTTATTGAATCACATTACTTAATCAAGGTGTCTAAATTATATTAAAACTTTCTTTAAGTGAAAATTACTAATCCATTTGGTCATATTACTAATCCTAAGCGTAAAATCACTATTCATAATTTACTATTCATCAAAAATTAAGTTGATCTTATTAGACTCCAAATTCCTTAATGAACACTTTTGTAGAAGACCATTTTTTGAAAATCATTACACATCATTAGTTATTTAAGGTTTACATAGATATTTCAAAATATCCCTTTTTCAAAATTCATCAATAAAATACATTCTAAAATTATCTAGACATTTGAAATTTCACAAACATCACTAAAGGAAGAAATCTCAATTTATTCATCCGAAATGATTACACAAGGAAACTAGGGTCTCATCACATAGCCCCTTATAACACTGGCATAAGACCTAAGTGTAAGGTGTGCTATGGTGATAGAATCTGAGGGAGTCTCAGATAACATTGCCCTAGTAGCAATCTCCACTAACTTGAACTTCTCCTGCAAGCGTTTTCGTTCAAGCTTGACACGCTGGAGCTCGGATTGGGCTTGGTCCAAAGCAAAGCCCACAGATGCTACCTCCTTCCCAAGCTCTGATAAGTGGGATTCGTAAGGGTTGAGTCTACTGGATGAAGCCATCGACTCCTCTTTCTGCATTAACCATTAACATCTTATTAAATAAATAAGAGTAAGTTAATATACTACTCAAAAAGATTGGGTCGTTACAGTTCAGCCAGGAAATCATCCAGATCTTGGACCTTTATCTCATTTTGAGACACATACTCAATGTCGAATTGCTGCAAAATAACTTCCCACCTTGCCAGATATCCTGTAAGCATTGGACGACTAAGGATGAATTTGAGAGGGTTATTGTGAGATACCAATTGGACCTCGTGATATTGCAGGTAGTCTCTCAACTTCCGAACTGCAAAGATTAATGCCAGACAGCACTTCTCAATACTTGAATACTGGGTTTCCACTTCAAGCATAGTTCGACTGAGATATTAAAGGCTGTTTTCATTCCCAGCATCATTCTTTTGATCCTGAAAGGAACCTAATGATCGCTCTAGAGTTGTCACGTAGAGGATAAGTGGACTTCCTTCAAAAGGTGTCATGAGTACCAGTGGACTCAAGAGGTATTTTTTGAGAATATCGAATGCTTATTGACATTCTTCAGTCCACTAGTAAGGGACTCCCTTCTTCATCAATTTGGTGAAGGGTAAACTTTTGCCTACCAAATTGGCGATGAAACGCCGAATATAGGCAAAGTGTCCTTGAAGTCTTCTTAATTATTTCAAATTTTGAGGAGGTTACATACCAAGGATTGAGTTGGTCTTCTCAGGATCGACTTCAATACCACGATGGCATACAACAAATCCGAGAAATTTTCCTGAGGTTACCCCAAAAGCACATTTTAAGGGGTTCATCTTTAAATTATGTTGTCGAAGCTTGTGGAATATTACATCTAAATCAGCCAAGTGATTAGAACGTTGTTTGGATTTAACCACCAAATCGTCTAAATATCATTCAACAAACTTCCCTAATAAGGGTTTGAAGATACGATGCATGACACGCTGATATGTTGCACCTGCATTCTTTAAGCCAAAGGGCATTACCGGGTAGCAAAACACACCCTTAGGGGATCTGAAGGCTCTGGATTCCTCGTCTTCTAGGGCCATTCGAATCTGATTATATCCGGAATATCCATCCATGAAGGAAAGTGCTTCATAGCCAGCTATTGCATCAATTAAAAGTTCTGTAATCAGAACTGGGAAATCATCCTTAGGACAATGCCGATTATGATCTCTGAAATCGATGCAAACTCTAATTTGTCTGTTCTTCTTCTTTAAAGGGACAATATTATCCAACCACTTGGGATACTGAACTTCTATGAAGAAGTTAGCTTTGATAAGCTTATCCACATCAGCTTCAATTTTGGAAGCATATGTTGGGTGTGTTCTTCTCGCGACTTGCTCAAATCTTCGATGTTTTTCTGGTAAACCCAAATGATGAGTAGCAACATCAGGATCAAGCCCGGTCATTTTTGTATAGTTCCAAGCAAATATATCTATATTTTTCTTTAGAAAAGAAATATACATCTCTTGCTCTTTAATAGTCATGGACACACTAATTAAAGTGTGGCATGGATCTTCTTTTGTACCCAGATCTATTTCTCTGAGTTCATCCACAGTGGTAGAGATACCCTCATCAAATGCTGGAGGAGCATCTCTGAGATCTTGTTCTTCTTCATCATCATGTGTTATTTCTTCCGTTTCTACTTGCATAGTAGATGATGAAGCAGAATTTTCATGATCAGAAGAGATGTCAAAATTATCATATCTTGAAGAAGAATCTTCCATTTCTGACCCAATTGATGATGAAGGGTATTATTTGGGTAATAAAGAGGAGATGATGGATTGAGAATCGACATAATTTTTCACCTCTGATGTTGCTATAACTTATTCTGGCCTAATTGGCGAAGTATAGACTTTTTGGATTTCACCAGATGAAATGAAGACGTCCCTATTTGTGATTTCATCACTGCTTGGTGGGTTACCAATTTCTCCCATGTTGTCTAGCTCGATTTCTATAATTGACATTATGGATCTTTCCATAAGAGTATTTTGATTTGGGTATATCTTGTCAATTTGACTGATAGGCAACACATAATCTTTACTCACATGTGTAAATGGATTTTATGGAATCTTCTCCAAACCATATGGAGCATTAACTTTGGTAATCTCCTTTGTTATGGATTTCTCCTTTCCCTTCATGTGATTGAATTCCGCCTCAATGTATTGAGACTCGCATGTCCTGAACGGGGCCTTATCACCATACAATGTCCCAACATGACCATCGAAACAATATTTGAGACATTTATGGTATGATGAAGGGATAACCATATGTTGATGTAGCCAGGGTCTTCCAAGCAAGATGTTGAAAGCTGAGTCTTGATCAACAACCATGAAATCCGAATTGGATACAAGATATGCAAATTGAGTTCTGAGTGTAACTTCACACAGTGGTTCTTGTTCATTTTTATCATATCCTTGTATCATCATGGTAGAAGGAGATAAATCAGATTCCGTGAGGCCCAATTGACGAAGTGTACGAATGGGCATGAGGTTGAATCCTGAACCATTGTCATTGAAAGATCATCGTACATCTATGCCATTGACCTTGCTAGATAAGTAAAAAATTTCTAATATTCCCATGCACAATTTCATCTTCATCTTCATCAGTAAAAGATATTATTGCATGGAATTTTGAAGGATTATTCTCTATGTGATAGACTTCAGCTGCAGAAATTTCAGTTTCAAACTCCTGAGGACATGACAAAGCCTCGATGAGTGCTTCCCGAAAATCTTTTGACAGATTCAGAGCATCTAGAATTGATAACGTGGCTGGTACTTGGGCCAAATGTTTCAATAAATCATACTTTTGATCTAGAGGTCTGCATTTCCCAACAAGAATATGTGGTTTAACAGGTACCTTGGAAGCAAATGCTTTGGAAGTTGATGCATCCTGTATTGGGATAGGAGTTGGAAACATTCCTAGTTTTGGAATATTAGACCGATTGGATCCATTTACTTTCTAAGAGGAAGAAGATGGAACCTTCAACCGGTCTTCCAAAATAACTATTCCAGGACTGAATTTGTTATTGGTAGAAGAACTTTCTTGTTCTTGCTGAGCTCACTGAAGGGCTCTACCACGAGTTTCTACTGCGTACACATTTCTAGTAGGGGTAGAATTAGAATAGTGGCTTCTGAAATATCTACGTTTTCCACTATATCCAGAGCCTTTGGAACTTCCTCTCATTCCCCTATTTTATATAGGGAATTCAGGCTCATCGAAATCCAAACTGGGACTGGCATATGTATCTATTAATTGAATCATATTAACAGAACTGAAGATTAACTCTTTGTCTGATGAAGACTCCGCCTGATTAGCCTGTATAGGTTGTGCCATTTGGTGGAGCGGTACCTGTGGCTTTGAAGTAGATGGCATGTAGTCTTCCAGAGTCAAAGGAAACTTAGGCTTTGACAGATACTCATCTTCTTCAATTTATTTTTATTTTTTTGAATCATGTCGTTTCTTTGAGGACTTTCTCTCTAACGAAGAGGGTTTTGCCTAAACATTCATGGCAGAAGACACAATCGGTTTCATTAATTGTGTTCGCAAAATAGCACGAGTTCAGTTGATTGTCTTTCTGACCATCCAATCATCATACTTATGTGAATTTTTTCTTTTGACTTCTTGCCACTCACCTTCCTCCTATGGAACTGTAGCAGTAACACATGCTACCTGAGATGAAGAACCATTCAGTTTGACTTGTCCCGATTCGACCATTTTTTGCAGGAGGTCCTTTAATATAAAACACTCCTGGATGGGATGCCCCAACATTTGATGAAAGGGGCAATAATTGGGATGGTCTTCATCTCCTTTCTTGTTTGGCCTCTTGGGAATTGGAAATTGAACCAAATTATTTTCCAGAGCCGAAATGAAATTATCAGGAACATTTTCATTTTGGAAAGATTATGTTTTACTCTTCAGATCTTCAAATTGTTTTCATCTTTGATCTCTTTGATCGTATTAACGAAACGACCCTTGTTGTTGGTGCTCAGGAGGTGGAGCCCTTCGAGAAGACGAAGGTTTTGAAGTAGAAATAGGTACAGGTGCTTGTTTAAGCATAACTGAAGGAGTTTCTTCTTTACCCTTTCTCTTTCCTGGAGCTGATGGAATTACACGAGATTTATCCTTAGCCTATATGATGGAATCTTCAATATGCTAAGAGATTGATGTAATGTCTCGAAACCCTCCTGTGTATTTCGCAAGGATTAACGGTGTGTGTAATTTGTCACACAGAGTTTCCACACAGATTGACAACAATTCCTCTTGAGGGATTTCTAAACTTAGGGAATATGTTAATCCCTTCATGTGAGCAATGAAATCTGAGACCCTTTCATTCTCTCTTTGCTTACAGTTTTTAAGATCAAAAACTGTTGTCTTTGGAAAAGTTTAGTTGAACTGAAGAAGGAATTTTTGGCGAAGATCCTCCCATCCGGTAGTTGACCGGGATTTCAAGCTTGTATACCAGACAAAGGTTGGTCTTTGAAAGGTACGCATGAAGCATCTGAGTTTTACTTATTCTTGCTGCTCTGGAGTTCTCATAATAGGATCACAAAAAGACACGTAATGCGTCAAATGATGTTCAGGGTCACCTGATCCATTGAAAATAGGGAATACAGGGTTTCCAAAACTGGATGGAGGAGAGATTGAATCTACCCATTCAGGGTAAACTTTCTTTTCTGGTTGAACCTGCGCACGTTTCCCTTCCATAGTTTCTAACCGAGCTGTTAATGACTCAATGGTAGTTATTAACTTTTGAGAAACATCCGATTGAACTTGGACTTGGGTAGGCGCAATGACTGGAGCTTGGACAGATGTGGTGGTTGGTGCTGCAACTGATGGTAGCACTGCCAACAGTTGTTGCACTTGACCAGTAGGATTAGACCTGTGAGGGTGTACTGATAGAGGATGATATTCTTGATCCCTCTCAGTAGCTGCAACAAATTCCCTTGGCTGACTGACTGCAGCTCGCTTAGGAAGAAGACTACCCTTAAGTATCTCTACATTCAACCTCCTTAATTCCTTCATTTCTTCCTCCTTTTTGGCAAACCTTTTCACTAGTGAAAGAGATTGGCCTTCTCCAGAGGAAGGATATGCAACCTGATTCTTTCCCCTCCCTTTTCTGGATCCTTTTCAGAATGGGGGAAGTGGGTTACTTGAAGGATTAATTCGGTTCTGAGTAATCCTTTGATTTCGTGTACGCACAACTTCTTCATTTGTGTTGGTGCATACATCTTCTTGAGCAGACACCTCTTCGTCTTAGTCCCCAGAGTGAGCCTCATCTGGTGGATCAGCAACAATGGCATTGATGAAATTGATTGATGCATAACTCATCATATCCCTTCAATCATCATTTCTGCGATATTGTCTTCTTCCATGTCTTTAATGAGACATTTCCTTTTGTTGATTCGATCCCTCAAGTGGTTCTTGACGAACCATAATTTGGAGGGAATCTCCTGATAATTTTACACTTCGTTTGTCTTGAGGTTTCTTCCCTAATAAAGAAAATACCGACTTATCTGAGGAGGGTATTGATGATTTGAAAAAGTCCCCAGTCCGGTGGATTGGGACTGTTCCTTCTCAACTCCTCGAATCATATTTTTTGATTCTGAGGGTTGGTTTAAAAGAGTCCCCAGTCTGGCGAGCTAGGGTGGCACTTGACATGCTATGCATGAGACTTTTTAAAAATCTATCCTGATCTTGCGAACCTTAGTCCGGAAATTATCTGGATGCATTAAATTGTATCCACTTTTATCACCAGGTTCAAAAGACTGTAGGATGATTTCTGACACTTCTGTCACTTGGTGATGTGCTTGCTACAAATGAGAGGTCTGTTCAATATTCTTGTTTTCTTGTTGCAGGAGTAATTCAACAACTTGTTCTCTGTATTCTTGATTTTGAGAGGAACTAGTTGAAGCCTTATTTTGGGAAAGCTTTTGATTAAAAACAAAGCCCATTGACTATGGCCGGCCAAGGGCAATAACATTGAATGAGACCATTTTCGGCGGGATTTGATGACTGGAGAGCACCGTGAAATGCAGTGTTGCATGAACACCCCCATCCTCTAACATGAATACCAGATGGGGCATTGGCAATTAACTGGCGCAACTTTCTTAGTGCGCCATGTCATAAACGCGGAAGGGCGCTCTGCTGCTTTTTAGCCTTTGGATATCGAGAGACTGATAGAGATTCCAAGTCAATTTGGTGTTGTAACCCTTATATTATCTTAACATGATTTTCATATTCATCATAAGTTAATAATTTCTTTTTAAAATGACAAATAGTTTTCTATAAGTTGAGACGAATATCATGAATTCAATATTCCGTCAAAATTTCTGGAATGTTACGCTGAGAATCATCCAAAGGCCAAAACATGATAGGCACTTCACCTTTCGCCAATTGTTTTCTCATTTTTAGCATTTACTCTTTATCATTTGATGAAGATTCTTCTACCTTTTTTGAAAAGAGATGGTTCTTCCTTGTTGCTTCATTGGATTCAATAGGATTGGTAGAGAAATCACTAATTAAACTAGAAGATGCATGACATAGGGGTGGTTCAGAGAATGACCTATACCCTGGTCTATCTTATGATTGAGAAGCTATTTCACCTTCTAGCGATGAAGCATTAGACATGACTGGTTTTGAATTTTCAAGTGCCTCAATATAAGACGGCTTTCTTGGCACTACATTGTCCATTGGAGAATTTTCCGAGCAATGTGTATCACTACTGTGGAGAGTACTTTCACAGAGAAATTCATCATCGTGGGGAGAACCACCATAATGGGTTATAGAAAAATATGAGATCTCTTGCTCCTTGTTCTTCTAACAACACAGAGGTTTCCTGTGGCTCTCATCTGAAGATGAAACTTCGAGATCGACCGAATTGTCATGAAGCAAGAATTCATGAGGAAGTATCTGTTGAAGACCTTCGGAATTAATGTTTCCACTATTAGGAAACGAGGGAGTAGAATCTTGGATTCCAACAGATAATTGTTTGAGGGCTTCAAGAACATTAGCATCAAGAAAGGCCTTGTTACATATTGGTTCTTGATCTCTTGACTATGCTGGGAGGGTCTTCTTCTTATATGCCATCTTACTCACTTTGGAAACCACTTGTTGATGAAAGTGGCTCCTTTGAGCAGGTGTACGTGCCTGATCAGGAAAGATGGCTAGGTTAGGCTGACGATCTCCACTCAAATCAGGTGTATGTGCCTGACTTGGTTGTCCGTATGATATGGTGGAGTATGCCCTTCAACCCTCTTGGAGTGGAACAGATGTGTGTGTCTGTTCCTGAGTGAATTGTTGATGTGTCACTCCACTGGTAGGGATAGATTTATGTGTATTTACTTGAGATGCTGCTGATGTTGTTATAATATCCTGGCAGGAATCCATAATATGAGCAGGGATTACTTCTTGTCTTTCACCATTGATAGAATATGCTTGGTGACTTCAGCTGCCAGAACGGGGATATACTTCCATTCCGGGATTGGAGTAAGTGAATGTGCCTACTTCTGCCCTCCTTTTCCTATCAGTGAATCCTGACAGTACTCAATTGTGGGGGTAGAGAGTTGAGTTTGCCTCTTGTTTGATATCGAGGCATTCCGACTAACTTCTCCGAATGCTAACAAGAGAGACTATTGGTAGGCTTCATTAATACTAGCAGATGTATGTGCCTGCTGATTGCACTTCACTGAACGTGGTTGATGAGATCCATCATATGTAGTCAGATGAGCCCGCTGACTAGATGATGATGTATAAAAAGGTGTATGTTCCTGCCTATAGTACTCCGCCGGAATAGCCCGGTGAGATTGCTGTGATGCTGCCAGATGAGTCTGTCGGACAGGGGAATTAAAATGGGTAGGTGTGTGTGCCTGCTCGTTGCATGCCACCAAGTTAGGTTGGTGGACTTCTCTGGAGATGGCAAAGATGAGAACCTGCTCACTGTTGACCAGATTTTACCTCTGGCGGTTCGTCTTGCCTGCTCGAGTTTGAGGAACCTGAGCCGAACGCCTGGAGTCGGTACACTCATCATGTTGAGGGTGCACTGCCACACGAGTATGGCGGCGATTGTTGGTGGGATCCCTCAGGAAGGAATCCTGCTTCTTTGAATTGGCCCTCAGGGACCTTCTCATTCACCTCCTCAGAATATGGGAGTGATTGGTGATTGCATTCTGGGGATAATGACCCGAAACAGTTGGAGATAGTGGTTAGCACTGCCTGCTTCTTGATCACTAGTCGTCGTTGTCCGGACGACTGGTGTGAGTTGTTCACTTGGAGGGCTCGTCAGGCAGCCTCCAGAGTTGGAATGGTACCATGTTGATGGTACTCCTTAACCAGCGCATTTGATACCCAACGTTGAAGATGCTGAGTAGATGATGTCATCCTTAGAGCGGATGACGATCCAGCAGGAGTAGCAGTAGTGGCATTTGCAGCAGTAGTATTCACAGGTGTGAACTTGAGTGAAGCCATTTTGGAAATGAAGAAGATCTTAAAAAAGAGTGTCTATTTGATATAAAATATGTGATCAAGATAAATTCATCCACTACATCTTTTGGATGAGAACATATGCCAATGATTGTTTTTGTTGTCCCTCTCAATGAGTTTTAAAAAGGTGCCTAACAAATAGGTAAAACATCATTATAACTTGGTTAAGGATTCACGTTGGGTTCACCATTTTTTGTTTCCCTCGGAATTTGGGGATAACCTCCTTGATGGGAGGTTCAAACATTCCAATAGATTTCTAATGTTTTTATTCGTAGAACCGGAAACATCCAATGATTCCACATCCATTTGGACCTACTTTCCAAAGGTAGGCGCTCATTAGTTTGCAGACTGATGAGGCTTAGGAATTTGTATTGGTCGGGAGGATGGGAGGTCGGACTCATCACACCTTTTTGAGGGGAATTATTGTATACTCTGGGACTCTCTTTATAGATTTATGTTATGTTTTTGAATCCTTATTACATTACCAAGTATAAAATGAGATTTCCTTCAGATCTGACAATCAATGATTTAATATTTAGGAAATTTAAAGAATCTTTGATATGTATTCTAGGTTCTTCATAGATATGGAATCATTTGTATTTATTAGATATTTTTGGTCAATGGTATCCTTCGACACATTTATATAGAAGTATCTTGGTCATTATGATGCTCATGCTGGTTTTAAAGCCACTCAGTGGGGCACTTGAATTTTTTTTCATTCAGAAGGACATAGATTATTTCAGAATTGGGATCGAACCCGCAGATGGGCTACCTATGTATACTTTGTTAAGAAAAGGAATTAGAACCCACGTAGTTCGAGTAAGGGAGTATGATTTTTATGATTGATGTCTCAAAGAAGGATGACATAATTACTTTTACACTCTAAGCTCATGTGAGTCATGCACGTTGTGAGAAACAAGAGGTATTGGTAAAAATCAGACAATTGTGCCATGAAGGATGCGATCATAAGAAATAATGTGGGGCTTATGTATGTATTACTGCCCAGATAAATGAAGATTAGGATTTACTTCAGGGAAGAAATCTAGGAACATGGTCCATAAAGGTATATGTGCTTCATAAAGATTTGAATAATCTAACTTGGGGTTACTCCTGAAAAGGAGGCCCAAATTAGGAGAGGACTTATGATTGGGTTTTACTCTTGAGAATAAATCCCATATCAAAGGTAAATTAGGACTGGTTAAGAGAAATTAAGAGTGGGGATAACTCCTGAAAAGGAGGCCCAGGTTAAGAGATGTGAAAAATTAAGGGACTTGGGGCTTACTCCTAAGGAGGATGCCAAGATATGAGAACTTTAAGAATTGGAGCTTACTCCTGAGGAGGATTCCTAAATTAGGGGACTAGGGCTTACTCCTAAGGAGGATGCCCATATTTGAGAATTATGACTGGGGCTTATTCCTAAAAAGGAGGCCCATATATGAGACTAGTTCTCTCATCTTAAAGGATGAGGTTGAATGAATGAAATCTCAATATTTAGTGACATAAATATGTGTAAATCACTAGGTTGTGAGAGATATTCCATAGAACTCCTTTCGGATAAGGATTTACAATCAATAAATCATGCCATAAATGGCTTTAAAGAGTTTCTTGAAGACTAAATCTTGAATCGGAGAGGTGGAATGACATAAGAGGGGTGAAATGGGCAAGAAGGGAACCCAAAAAGGCAGGGGCGTGCAAGTCCTGGCAGGCGCGTAGGTACTGCGTGGGCGCGCAAGTCCTGGTCACGCAGGTATACTTGCGCGACACATGGGTACTTGCGTGACGGTTAACCAGCAGGGTAATACTTGAGCGACTCTTGGTTAAAGCCTTTAGAATCCTCTTGAGGTTCTTCCAGAAGAGTGGTGCACAAGTTCTATTGAAGGATTTAGGTGGCGCACAAGTGTGGACATTTCCCTTAAGGGATGTCCACTCAGGTGCGCAAGCGTTGATGAGTTTCAACACTTAGGCCTTTCTCCCCCTCTTTAGATCTTCCGTTCTAGGTAAGAAATTACCTTAGAAGTATTTCAGAAGATTTGAAAAGAGACTAGGGTTCCGGGAGCTCAAATCTGAGTTTCTGGAAAAATTCCTCCTCGAATGGGGGGCCCACAGCGTCTATTTATAGGCTTGAGAAGACCCAGAGCAGTTACCTTTTATGGCATGCAAGTCACTTGCACGACCACTAGGCGGTGCACAAGTGTTCTTGCACGACCATGAGGGAACTTGTGCGACCTATGGACAATGTTCTCCTTGTTCATCCCTTTTTCATTTTTTGATGTTTCATCAAAGGATGAATCACTTTGGACAACGATATTTCCCTTTTTCAGTCGTTAGACTCTGTGATGGAAAGAAGCATCAACATCAATCCCATTCAAGCAGTTCCTACAAATACTAGCCTCACAATAATAAAAAACAAAAACAATACATTTGTTCCAACTCATGTGTAGAATAGTTAGTGTGTCTGCATAGGCTATCACTGACTAAACCAACAAACTAAGAAGGAAAATTTCCCTTTTTCATTCATTGAACAAATTCTAGAGATGTTAGTGGGTAATCCCCACTACTGTTTCCTTGATGGGTATACTAGATACTTTCAAATCTATATTTACCCTAAGGATCCACAAAATACAACCTTCACTAGCCCCTTTGGCACATTTACATATAGGAGGATTCCATTTGGTCTGTGCAATGCTCTAGGTACTTTCCAATGATGCATAGTTAGTATTTTTTTGATTTCCTAGGGAATTACATGGACGTATTCATGGATGATTTCACTGTTTATGGATCCTCTTTTGATGAATGTTTGAGTAGTCTGGATTCAGACCTATGTGGTTGTATTGAAAATAATCTCGTATTAAACTATGAGAAATTCAATTTCATGGTGCAACAAGGTATAGTTTGGGACATGTCATTTTTTGGGATTCTATCTAAGTAGATAAATAAAAAGTTTATGTCATTTATTCCTTACCATTCCCTAAAAATTTACAGGATGTGAGATCTTTCCTAGATCATGCTTGATTTTGATGAAATTTTATTTGTGACTTTAGTAAATTTCCACTCCCCCTCTATCGATTACTATAAAAAGAAAAATAATTTGTTTTTTGATAAAGAATGTGAAGAAGCGTTTAATAAGTTAAAATGGAGTCTCACTTCACCCCCGGTAGTCCAACCACTATGATTGGATTTACCATTGGATCTCATGTGTGACACCTTTAACTATGCAGTTGGGGAAGTCTTAACACAAATGGTCGATCGAGATCCACATTTCATTGCCTATGCCTCACATACTTTGGATCATGCCCATGAAAACTACACCACAAAAGAAAAATAATTCCTTTCCATTGTATTTTCCTTGAAAAAATTCAGGTCATACCATCTGGGGTCCAAATTCATTTAGTTCTAATACCATGCAGCCCTCTGGTATCTCCTTAGGAAACCGGAAGCTAAACCATGTATCATTAACTAGATTCTCCTCCTTCAAGAATTCAATTAATAAATTTGAGATAAAAAAGGAGCAGAGAATGTTGTGGCTGGCCATATTAGTAGGATCCACCCATTCTCGGACATTGACTCATCCCCCTGTATTCCTATAAATGATATCTTTCCTGATGATAAACTGTATCAAGTGAAAGTTGTTATTTCTTAGTATGCACAAATTGTAAATTATTTTTTAGCATCTTGCATTCCTTCTCATTTCAAAAAAAACCAGACTGACCATATAAAACATGAGTCTTGTTGGTACATTTGGTATGACCCCTACCTTTGGCGTACATTTAGTGATCAGGTCCTAGGTGTTGCATTTCCATTAGCGAGTGTCAGTCTGTTCTTAGATTCTTCTACACTCTTGCTTGTGGGGGCCACTTTGGTCTCCAATGGACTGCTCACAAAATCTTTGATTATAGTCTCTTTTGGCCAACACTTTTTCAGGATTCTGATGATTTTTTTAAATCATATCTTTATCGTCAATGAATGGGTAATGTCTCTATAAGAAATGAAATTCCACAATATAAAATGCTCTTTCCTCTAATTTTTGATGTTTTGGGTATTGACTTTATAGGTCCATTTTCCAATTCCTTTGTCAACTTGTACATTCTTCTAAAGATGATTACGTGTCAAAATGGGTAGAGGCACGAGCTACAAAAAATGATGATTCTAAGTTAGTTTTAGAATTTTTGAGAACCCGAATATTTTGTAGGTTTGTCATACATAGGTTCATCATCAGTGACCAGGGTTCTCATTTCTACTACCAAAAAATGCAATCACTTTTGCGTCGGTATGGGGATGGACATAGAGTGTCTAATACTTTTCACCCACAGACCAATGGTCAAGACAATGTAACACCCCGAGATTTTATGAAAAATATTATTTTTAATTTCATTAATGTTTTTTGTTTTATGCTACACCAAAAGGAGCTTTCACAACACACATCCCTGACTTGGCTTGCATTACACGCAATCGCGAACTTCCACGATAGCGTGTGTTGTTCGCAATACCGAGTTTCGCTAAACAACGATATGCTATTAAAATATTATTAAAACTAGCCGTTATGAATAGTAATAATTTTTTTTTGAAATTTTATAAATTTTATTTTTCAAAATGGACTTCATTTTTGGATGCGGAATATCGAAATTAACCTAGGGTGAAATTTTGGTATTTTTCTGAAAAATTTCATTTTTTGATGAATAGTGAAAACACTGGGTTACTATTTTAAAACCGACTTTTTATTTAAATAATTATTTATTTTATTTAAATTTATTTTAGGTAAAAATTGATACATAATACTTATATAAGTTCAATGTAATTCATTGGAGTCATTTTGTAATAATTTTAGATATATAAAAATTTTATTTAACTTTTGACCGTCTTTTACCCACCTCATAGGAGAATTTGCAAATTTACATAAAACATAATTTTACAGCTTTTGTGAATGGAATTTCAAAACTCTGAGAGACACGGTTGATGTCAGTATGTGAAATGTGGTTCAATGAGATGATGATAATTTTTGGTGAATAGTAACTTTTTACTTTTTTTACAACGGTTAAAAGTAAATAGGGTAATTAAGGGTAAAACGGATATTATTATTACCTTAACACATGTCATAATTCTATTGGATAAGTGTAATTAGACCAAAAACAACCTTAGGAATAAAATATGACCATTTAGGCCCACTTGGATTAGATTATGACATTTAATATTAATTTATTTAAAGAAGGGTTAAAATAGTTAAAATCAATGTTTAATAAGTAAATCATTTTTAATATAGGGTTATAAATAAGATAAATTAGACTATAAATATTAATTAGAAATATAAAAGGATTTCCTACATAATGATATTTTATTTGTAATTTTTAGACTTTAAATAATTTAATTTATTTATGACACAATGATGATGTAGTAATTATCTTATTAATGAAATATTGACATAATTGATGTTATAAATACACAAATAAATGTAATTTGTGACTTTTTACGAATTAAAACAATTTTATAGGTCAATATGACATGTTATTATTGATTTAGATTACTTTTTTCGAACTAATCATTCTGTTATGAGTTTCATAAAAATAAATTACTAAATAGTGTCAAAATTGACATAAAATAGTTGTTAAAACAAATAATATTTTATTAATTGTTATATTATTCCTAAAAATCTATGGTTCAGCCAAATGACTTAGATAAGGTTATATATATTAATAATATACAACTTGGGGTTAGTTTGGCTTGTTATAGTATGTTTATTAACCTTATATTTTAAGAAAAGAAGAAGACACGGTAAAAGAAAAATTAATTAACTTAAAGTTAAATCTAACTGATAAGGTTAAAATAGAAACCTAAACTTGTCTAAATTCTATTTTATGAGAGTATTTCGACATATCTCCACCTTATCTTTGAAATAAATCAATTTGGGGCTATTAAAAACCAAATATTACTTTATAATAAAATAATATTTTTAGTTATTCCAAAGGTGCCCATATCCTCCCTTATAAAAGGGAACCTCTTCCCTCTCTTACTCACTCCTCTTTGAGCCTTCAAGCTCGGAAAACCCCTGCCTAATTCTCTTCTCCACTTCCATAGAAACATCCTAGAGGTTCTGGTCTTCTTCAAAGACCAATCGTAGTGCCCTAAAAGGAGGATTCAAAAAGGCGTGTCGAAAGAAGAGGTGATATTAGTTATCGATTCTTGCAACTTTATTTCTTCTTCTACTTATTCTTCTTTAGTTGTTTAATTATGAAGTAATAACATAAGTATCACTCATATACTGATATGTTATTATAATTATGAAACAACCCTATTACACCATCTATCCATCCTACGGAAAACGAAATCACCGCGCGTGCGTATGTACGGAGTACCGTCTCCACGCCGTGGTGTAATTTGTTTTCCACCACCACCTTACTTGGATGGGTATAATGGTGTAAATAAATAAATATATATTATTATTGAAAAGTTTTATTGATTCTGAAATATTATACATATACATCAATGCAATTCCATGATCATGGGAATGATATGATCGCTTGTGTGTACGTACGGACTACCGTCTCCACGACGCGATGAGATTCATTCTCCATGTTAACCATTCATGAATGATTACAAAGTATATACAATAAGTAATCATAAAATATATGAAATATTAATTATACTGGACTTATGTGTATATATATTTATTTCATATATTTAATTTCATTCAATTTAATAAGGAAACGAAAACAACGTTCATGTGTACGTACAACCTACCGTCTCCAGGAACGGTGTATTTCATTCCTTTTATCGATCTATAATATATATGTATATTATGAATATATATTATATATAAATCATTTTTTACATTCTGGAATTATGTAAATCAGGATATAAGTAATAATATCCAGAACGTGAATTCAAAACACATACGATAAATGAAACGATTTTACCCAAAACGCTCTTTAACATGGAATTTACAAAAGGACATGTAATATAAAGTCATAAGTGAACCATATATGATATCATAACAATGAATATGATTCTGTAATAAGTCAATGACATTATTTAAATAATTACATAGGAGGTTCGGATACATATGAATCGTATCGGACATAAGGTAAGGGATAATTTTTCAAATCTCATTTTTATCCGATATTGCTTATTCATAAGTATTTACTGGGGCTATTTCCATCATCCATTTCCATGATTTATAAAAGTGGTTTCATGTATTTTTAATGTCCTTTTTACCCATTTTTTACTTTTACTACATGGTATATAAGGAATCATTCTTTTGTTTACGTTATGAGGTACTTTTTGACTTTTCCGACAAAAGTATGAGAAGAATGGTTTTTTAACGTATACTGCATGAAAGGGTTTTTACGGTTTTATAAAGCCTTATTTTCATGAAGATTCCTCCAAAATATTTCATGAATATTTTCAAAAAAATATCATTCTTTTAAAATTACATGGCATTTTGTGAAAAGAAAATGATTGTTAAGAAGAAAGGATATTTTCCTCAAGAATTCATTTCAAGTGTTTTATCAAAACCATTTTTCCATATAAGATGACATTATTTCATATGTGTATGTTTCAAGTATATTGTCTCTATGATTTACATGGTTTTACTTTTCTTATGATGAAATGTCCATTTGTTTTATATGGATTATGAGATGATGGGATGATGTTAATGAAACCCATTTTATTCTTTGGGTTATGATGAATGTTTTAAGTTTATTTTGTGGCAAAAGTAATAATGATTTCATTATAAGATGGGTGGGACCTATATCTCCCTAAAATTCATTGGGTAAAGATTTATATCTCATGAGATAGACATGGCTGGAATGGTAAGTTAATCTGGTTCAGTGTTACAGGACTGAAATAAGGAGTGAACTAGATTCAGAAAGGGACTTTGTCCACTAAGATGTTCTTGGCAGCAATGCCTTGGCTACTATGGAAATCATAACATGTGCTTAATATTTTTCAGTAATTACATGTTTTATTACCATGATATTTTATCATGATTGATGTTCCCTTATGATATATGCCTCACGTACTTCCAAGATTCATGTATTTTCTCAAGATTTTGATGTTTAGATTTTATGTTCATGTTTTTTCATTCAAATGTTTATGGATTGTTTTATGTTCTCTATGTTTACCCTTACTGGGCATTTGAGGTCACCCCTTTTATGTTTTCTTTTCCCCAGGATATAGAGAAAGGTTTTAGGTAAGAAAAAAAGGGGAATAT
Source organism: Viscum album (assembly GCA_963277665.1). Classification (NCBI taxonomy): domain Eukaryota; kingdom Viridiplantae; phylum Streptophyta; class Magnoliopsida; order Santalales; family Viscaceae; genus Viscum; species Viscum album. The sequence continues at coordinate 1,527,389,822 of OY728162.1, forward strand.
CTTTATTTGAGATGTTGAAGATCTTTCACCATGATTAGAAGATTATATTACGAGTTTCCAAAGACACTAAACTATTACGGTTCTTGTGTATCTATTTTTGTTATGTACTAAGTATTCCACAAAAGTAATGTATTGTCTATGTACGTCAAGCTTCGGGTCTATACAGACAAGGTGTCAAATAAGGAAGTAAAACAGATTCTCTAATCAATAGTTTAACCCAGTAGAACTAGTTGTATTCTTTGACTTGATGATTCATTATGATCTTACTACACTACTTTCAAAACTACAATTGGCATGTCACCATTTCAGCTAGTGTTTGGAAAGAGTTGTCACATCTCTGTTGATATTGAGCATCAGGCCTACTGGTCCATCAAACAATTTAATTCTAATATTTATAGTATATGTTATAAAAGGATGTTTCAGATTTAGGAGATAGAGGAAATGTGAAGAGATACATATGAGAACTCTATGATTTATAAAGATTGAATCAAGGATGTCCACGACCTTCTCATCCTTCATCATTAGTTCCACATTGGGTAGAATATCCTCCTATACAATGAAAGAATTAAGTTTCATCCATGTAAGGTTCATTTCCATCGGTTTTGACCATAAAAAATTACTAAAATCTATCCATTTGGTGTTTTCCATGTTCAAAATGAAGAAGCCAAACAAACTTTCGCTATCAATGGGTAGTGGTTGAAGCACTTCCATGAATCCATTCCTGAGTCCCCGATAGAGGAACTCCATGTTCAAGAAGCAATCTATGAATGAAACTAACTAGGTTTTATCCTTCTTTCCCACATTCTCTTTTATTATAGTGAGGAAACTGCACACTTTAGGTGTGGGGGATGGGTATATTCCTAGGTTAGTTAGTAATTTTCATCATCTTTCATCTTTTTCTATTTTTAGCTTACTGAATTGTATTGTTACTTTCCCCCTCCACCCCCACCTTTTTTCCGAAATATTACCTTTATTATGCCCACTTTATCATGGAAAATAATGCTTGTTTAATCCTGGATGTTATTGAAAATTCATGTGGAATTTCTATATTTCTTGTTGTTTTAGCATTTATTTTTTGTTTTTGATTAAATGTGCATTTTAGCAAGAATTAAATATTGTGGTGTGGATTTCTTTTGAAATTTAGTTATATTTGGATAATATAAATGGTTGTATCATTTTGGAACCTTTGAGAAGAATGGTGCCTTTTTTGTGAATAGCTTAAGGGGAAATTGTTTCACTTAATCTCTCTACACATTTTTACACCCAACCATGAAGTGTGAAGATTTCTTACTTAATGGAAGGTAAATATAAGTTAGGTTTATTTTTCTCTAATTTAAAAAAACATTTTTTCATACATTCATTCCTTATCTGATCTATTTCATTACTGTACCAGATTTACCTATGCATGTGTACCTGTTATCTGACTATTGTACGCCCTCAATAAAAAAAAGGATTTTATATTTGGACGGTCAAAAAACACCCTTCCTCGACCTTTTATCTTGTTATAACTATTATAATTACTGTCGTGAGGAGATCAAACATGGGTTGGGAGAAGAGTGTGAGATGTGTTCCAAGTTAAAATTTTGAAAACAAAAAAAAACAAATGAAGGGAGTGATGATATGTGCAACATATGGGGATATTTATGTCAGGATCTTATGGTTTGACTTATGGGAATTCTAAGTGACTGGGTCTTGAAATTTCATTGCAAATGATATGGATCAAGTATTATGGAAAGTATCTTGTAAGTATAAAATTATTAAAATAACTTATATTTACTCAATAGAAAGTGGAAATAATAGCTTGAAATGGTTGTCACACACACATGTGGAGAATTAGTGAAATTTCTATCATTTGAACTATTTTCTAAAATTTTTTTCATTCAACTCATTGAATTTTGTACTGATATAATTTTTGAGACATTTTTTGTTTGATCACTAATAATAACTCCTTAGTGTGATTTTTTCATTGATCACATTTCTATCAGGAATTCAATTTTCATTGAATGTTAAATCATTATAAATTTTTAAATATCTATATGAATAATTTTCGGAAATATGAATTTGGCCTGGAGTGAAAATGTTTAGGTGTGGGGGTGTGATTGCACTATGATTCACTATTTCATTTTCACCCTTAAAGCACTGTGTTAAACTAGTTTTGTATTGAACATTATAAAAAAAAAAAAAATTGTACATCATTTTTTATTCCATTATTTTTTTATCACTATTAAAAAGGTCAATGTTACCTTTTTTTGATAATTTCATAGAATGTAGAGGTGATTTGGAGGGCCCATGATGAAGTCTAAGAAAAATGGGCCAAGATGCGCAGGATCCAAGCATACTAGTATACTAAAATGTATACAAATACTTGACTATGCATCCATATCGGTTGAACGTTTTTGGGATGGTCCAAAATGCATTGGGATACATTTCATAATAAGGTACCCAAGCCTCAATTGCCCGTATGGTGGCCCAATCGACCTGATCAATATAGAAAACCGAATCTTCATGAAGTAAAAAAGTGATGTGTTGTGATATTTCCATATCTAGGGTCCTAGTTGTCCAAATTTTTTTAAACGTTCGGTAGAGATAGTCAATAGATGAGGAAACAAGTTTCTAGTTTTTTCCAAAGAGAGATTCGACTGTAACATTGTGGAAAATCACGGTCCAAGTGGTTTTACCAAATCTATGTGCCTGATAAAACACTATTTTGTTGAATATTTTATTGACAATAAATTATATAATTTCCTTACATTGTTCCAAATATATTCATTTATGAAATATTTGGGATTAGATCATTCATTTGGAAATTTGATGAAAATTCCAGTTTTACCGTTTTAAAACGTACTGTAGTATTTTGAAGATAAATATTTTAATATTTATTATTTTAACTTACTATTTTGTAAAAGTGTTCCTAACTTAATTTTCCACAGATTTTATTCAAGAAACTAGATCAAACGGACACAGTTTGATGAATTAATTGGGCCACAATGTTAAAGGTGGGCTGGACACGCCAGAATGGAGAAGCACTTGTATTTGGGCCATAACTCCTTCATATGGGCCTAGGTTGAGCCCAACATTTGAGAGGAGATAGAGGATGAATATACGTGCATATTATCCTTCTGAAAGAAGATCTTATTCACGCGTTTCAGTGGTCAAATCTACAGTGAAATGTGGATTAAAATATTTGGATGAATTTTTACATTCACACTTGAAACCACATGTAACCTCTCCTCCCCTCCCCTATATAAACTAGAGTTTTAATCATTTGTAACTGTTGGAAAATGAATTGGTAAGTTGAAGGCAGAATAGAAGAGGTTTCACTCCAATTATCCAACCAATTTAAGAGGGCTAGCTCTTGAAGCAAGGATCCCCTCATCAAGCCTTCCTCTTATCCTTCATCTTAATTTTCTAATGATTTTCTTCTTTAAATAAAATCTTAGTTTGTCTTCCATTTATTCGGTTATCTTTAATTCTCTTATTATCTTAATATGATTATTTGGGTTGGAAATCAAGAGTGGAAATGAGATTGAGTTATACCCTTTCTAAACCGTTGAAAATGGAAAACGTTTCTACGATGACTACACCTCTCATGGAAGAGTAGTTTTTTTATGTAATCGATCAAATTATCACCTCTTTAATTCATTTATTTTGAATCAATGAGCTAATATAATTCTAAAAATATGTTTTATTAATTTAGTTTTAATTTAAATTAAATTAAGAAAGAAATTTAAAAATGTACACAAAAACGCACGAGGTCGAGATTTTGTGTAAATTATGAGAGCACAAACTTAATATATGAAACCATGTCACACGGGATAAATTTTTAGAGTTAAAATATAATCCCTAAACTCAATTAATCCTCATTTATAGAGTTTATTTGTTCCCTAATTAACCACTAACCATAATCTAGTCTTTGAACATTAATCAAAGCAGGTTTCAATGATTGCATGTTCCGAAACTAGCCTAGGGTTTAATTCATTTCATCTTTGTGGTTAAGTTAACTCATATAGGGTTCGAGGGTTAAAAAATTATGGGATAATAATTAATTTGATATAAATTTAAATGATAATGATTAATATGAAAATTAATAGGTAGTGTTAGATCAATTACGCCTTTTAAAATAGATTTCTAAAAAAACTTTTTCTTGTTGTGTCATTTTAATCGAACTTCATTTCAAAACTAAAAAAAATACAATCTTCTTCCTAAAAAGTTCATTTAGATTCATAAACTATAACCAACCCCTATCCATTTATGTAGTTTTTTATTATCTTTTGTTTTTTTATAATACCTCTAAAATGTTGTTTTAATTCACTTCCTTCATTGAGAGACGACTTTGGTCAACCACTCTGCTACACCTAAGTACCCAAAAATCACACTAATCATTTGAGGGTGCCCACGATAGTGCTCTTTAAAATTGACGCTGTTTCCGGGGAAGCAAGTAATTATTTCATCCAATTAGAGGTATTTATTTTATTTTACATTTTATTCTCTTCCACTCTTCTTTCTTCCTTGTTTACCTAATATGAATTTTTATTTTCTTCTTCTTTTATTTTCTTCTACTTATTTTTGGACCATCGACTCAAACTTCTCATTTTTATTTTACTATGGTACTCTTTCTTTCTTTTCATTTTTATTTTATTTATGACATGAACTAATCCCAAGGACATTTTAGATATTGACCCTGATATTGAACGTAGCCTTCGAGCTCGAATCAGACAGTCCCAGTCTACGGAAAGTTTCAATATTCAACCAGTTGGTGAATTCCTCTCTTCTGGAAACATTGAAATTTGAAGCAATTCAAATTCAAACATAAAAAAGGAACCAATGGCTGGAAATAATGGAAATGAACTTAATATAACCATTCGATAATTGGTTTCACCTTATATTAACTATCATCCAAATTGTATTGCATACCCAAATCTCGAATCGGACACTGAACAAAAATCTGTGTTAATTCACTTACATGCAATGTTTCATGGCCTCTCTGGTGAGGATCCCAATAAACATTTGAAATATTTTAATGTTTTTTTCTCTACCCTAAAACCAAGAAATGTCTCTGAAGATCAAATCAAACTAAGAGAATTCCCATTCTCACTTGATGGAGATGCGAAAGACTGGATGTATTATTTACAACCCAAAGATGCAACTTGTTAGAACAATTTGAAATGTCTTTACTTGAAGAGATTTTTTTCTAGAATCGAGGACCACTTCCATTCGTAAGGAGATATCGGGGATCAAGTAAGAACAAGGGGAGTCAATGTATGAGTATTGGGAGCGATTCAAGACGTTCTGTTCATGCTTCCCACATCACCAAATCTGTGAGCAATTACTCATCCAGTACTTCTATGTAGGAATCAAAACTATGGACAGATTCATGGTGGATGCTGGGGCTAGAGAAGCATTGGTGGAAAAGACACCAGTAGCTTCACATGCATTGATCGACAAGATGGCCCAAACTCCCAACAATTTGGTGATAGAGGTACACCACATGTCAGGGGAGTACATCAGGTAAGTCCTTCTTCTCTTAAAAGTCATTTGATTAATAGCAAGTTATAAGAATTGACCACTTTGGTGAGGCATATATCTTTTCCTCAAAATACATCCCAACCCATTCCATCAAGGACTTTTGGCACTTGTATTGAGACAAGCCACCCAATTGACGGTTCCCCCAACTATAAGAAATAGAATATTGTGCAGAAATATTCCCTAGGAGACCATATCATCAAAAAAACAACCACATCCCCAGAAGAAGTATGGCTCATTTGCACCAACATACAACCAAGGGTGGAAGGATCAATCGGACATGACGTATGGCTCTAGAAAATAGTAAAGTCCACCCTCTCAACAAAACTTCTAGCAGCCTCCGACTTACAAGCAGGGTTTCCAACAACCCCGAGGGAGATTTGAATCTCAAGCATCAACAAGCCAACAACATGGGAATCCCCCACCAAAGGTATATTCTAATACTGATGATATTTTGAAACAAATTGTACCTAATCAACAAAATGAGATGAAGAGTGAAGGTTTGGAGCTAAGGGAGTTGAAGACTCAAATTAGCCAGATTGCCACTGCCCTCTATAAACTAGTAAGTAAGAAGTCCGGAAATCTTCCTTCCCAACCTACTCCAAATCATAGGGGGAATGTAAGTCCCATCACATTGAGAATTAGAAAGTAAACAAATGATTCATCTGGACCATCCATTCCACCGGGGTTCACCTCAACTCCAATAAATCTCAATTCAACATCAACTGATCAGAAAACCAAGTAGAAATATAAAGGTGAGAAAAATATTAATGATGTTCATCCTAAACCCCTTCCTTTTCCAAACAGGTTTGTTCAAACCAAGAAGATGGCTGAAGAGGCGATGAAAAAAGAGGTTTTGGACACATCAAGCATGTTGAGATCAACATCTTTCTACTTGATGCCATCAAAAAAATCCCAAGGTATGCCAAATTCTTAAAAGAACTCTGCACCAATCGAAGAGGGCTCAAGGGAAATGAGAGGATAAATCATAGATGGAATGTGTCAATACTCATTACACCAACTCTAGCAATACCGACAAAGTGAAAGGATCCAGGGACATTCACCATCTCATGCACCATAGGGGAGTTGCACTTTTCTGATGCACTTTGTGATTTGGGAGCTTCCATAAATGTGATTCCTCACTCTGTATTCTCTTCTTTGCAAGTTGGTGAGCTGAAACCGACAAGAGTAGTGGTGTAGTTGGTGAATTGAGCTACGACATATCCAGTGTTTGTCCTTGAGGATGTACTTGTCCGGGTAAGAGACATGATATTTCCAGAAGATTTCTACGTGCTTAACATGGAGGATGATTTGTTAAGTTCCCATGCTCCCATTATATTAGGTAGACCCTTCCTCAAAACTGCAAAAACTATCATAAATTTCAACGAGGTTACACTTTCCATGGAATTTGGGGATGAAGTTGTGATATTTAATGTTATGGATTCCATGAAGTACCCCTCATGGGATCATTCTGCATTTGTTATCTCCCATTTTTAAGCACCTAGTAAAAACTCCCATGGAATTTTATTGTCCTATGCTTAGGGAGATTATGAGTATTGGTTCCAGTTTGATGTCTAAGAGTACTTCGACACCTATTTCTAATGCAAAAGACTCTCTAAGATTTGATTTTGAAATGGAATCATATTCTGATTTTGATTATGTGAACTCTATTTATGACATGGTTGTTGAGTATGCTGATGGATTTGATGAATTATTCTCTGATTTTGATGATGCGTATTCTAGTACTGATGCTCTTTGTGAACATATTTCAGTTACTTCTATGACCCCATCCATACACCACCCCCTATATTGGAACTCAAGCTGTTGCCACCAAATATCAAATACTAATACTTGTTAATTGGTGATAAATTACCTGTTATCATTGCTAAAAATATCCCTTTTGAACATGAAGAAAAACTTTTGAATCTTTTGAGGGAGAACATCAGGGAAATCGGGTGGACCGTGGCTGACATATCAGGTATTAGCCCCTCCATTTCAATGCATAGGATTCTTTTGGAGGATGAGGCTAAACCGGTGAGGCGCCCACAAAGGAGACTCAATCCAACTCTTATGGAGGTTGAAAAATTACTCGAGGTAGGTATAATCTATCCCATTTTAGATTCTCAGTGGGTAAGTCCTATTAAGGTTATACCTATGAAAAATGGATTTACTGTTGTTAAAAACGAGAAAGATGAGTTAGTTCCAATAAGGGTGAAAAACAGTTGGCGTGTGTGTGTTGATTATTGGAAACTAAATCAATCTACTCGCAAGGACCATTTCCCCCTCCCATTTATTGATCAGATGCTTGAGAGACTTTCTGGGAAAACACATTATTGTTTCTTGGATGAATTTTATAGATATTTTCATGTTCCTATTACTCCAGATGATAATGAGAAGACAACATTCAGCTATCCCTTTGGCACATTTGCCTACCGGAGGATGCCATTTGGACTTTGCAATGCCACATGTTCCTTCTAGAGATGCATGACGAGTATTTTTTCTGATTTTATTGAGACCTGCATGGAGGTATTTATGTATGATTTTACAGTTTATGGATCCTCATTTGATGAATGTCTCTCTAGTTTGGGTGATGTGTTGTATCATTTTATTGAGAAAAATCTGGTCCTAAATTTTGAAAAATGTCATTTCATGGTCGAAAAGGGAATTATCTTAGGTCATATAGTCTCACAACATGGCATTGAAGTTGATAAATCTAACAAAGAAATTATTTCATCCCTACCATATACTACATGTGTGCGTGATTTTTGATCATTCCTTGGACATACTGGATTTTATCGACGCTTCATCAGAGATTTTAGTAAGATCGCTCTACCCTTATCTCGATTTCCTCAATAAGATATTGAATTCAATTTTGATGATTCATGGAGGGTATCATTTTATGAGATAAAGAAGTGTCTGACCACTCAACTGATCATACAGCCCCCACGGTGGGACCTTCCATTTGAGCTTATGTGTGATGTGTCCAACTCCACGATTTGAGCTATCATATTTTAGAGGGAGAAAGGACGTTCACATGTGATTTAAGATGCATTGAGGATGTTGGATTCTTCCCAATCAAACTATATCACAACATAAAAGGATTTTCTTACTATTATATTTGCTTTAGATAATTTTTTTTCATATTTATTGGGATCTAAAGCAGTTTTTTTCTGACCATGCAGCTTTAAGGTACCTCCTAAAGAAGCCAGATGCAAATCCACGACTTATCCGTTGGATTATCCTTCTTCAAGAGTTTGAAATTTTCATAAACTACAAGAAGGGGTCATAGAATTTGGTGGCGGAAAACATGAGTAGTCTTACTCACACACTAGAGGATGACACCTTGAACCAGGTACCACTTCGGGACACTTTCCCTGATTAACATCTTTATTCCATCTCTGGTATGCATTCTCTGTATGAAGATTTACATAACTACTTTATTGCTTCTGAAATCCTTTAAAATTTAAGGAAATATCATGTCAAAATATTAAAAAGTCAGTTGCGATATTATGTTTGAGATGATCCATACGTATGGCGCATGTTTAGTGATCAAGTTATTAGGAGGTGTGTTCCTGATAATGATTTGGAGTCTGTTTTACATTTTTTTTCATACACTTGCTTGTGGTGGACACTTTGGACACCAATGGATAGCTAGGAATGTTTTGGACTATGGATTATATTGGACTAGATTATTATATGATGCCCATGTGTTTTGTAAGTCACGCTCTCGTTTCCAACACACCGAGAACATTTCTAGGAGACATGAGATGCCCCAACAACCCATACTATTCTGTGAGATTTTTGATGTATGGGGAATCGATTTTATGGGTCCTTTTCCTAGTTCATTTGGATTTATATATATATATTTTTCTGTTGATTATGTGAGTAAATTTGTGGAGGCTAAGGCCACCAGGACTGATGATTCTCATGTTTTTGTGGACTTTGTCAGAGCACAAATGTTTTCCAAGTTTGGAGTACCGAAGGCCATCATTAGTGACCAAGGGGCACACTTCTGTAATCAGAATTTTGGTTCCCTTCATCAGAAGTGTGGGTTGACACAAAAAACATCAACACCATACCACCCTTAAACAAATGGCCAGGCTGAGGATTCAAATGGGGAATTGAAACAAATTTTGTAGAAAATTGTGCATCCAAATAGGAAAGATTGGATCAGGAGCTTGGATGATGCATTGTGGGATTATAAGATAGCATACAAGACACCCATCGGTATGTCCCCATTTCTGATTGTTTTTGGGAAAGCATGTCATCCCCATCTAGAAGTTGAGCATCAGTATTACTGGGCTATTAAGAAATGCAACATGGATTTGGCCCAAGATGGAATCCAAAGGAAGCTTCAAATTCAAGATCTTGAAGAGATTCAATTGTCTTAATTCGAGAACTCAAGTCTCTACAAGGAATGATGAAAAGAAGCTAATGAAAAAATGATCTAACAAAGGGAGTTTCATGTTGAAGAGAAAGGCCTTCTCTATAGTTCGCGACTATAGCTGAAGCCTGGTAAGTTGTGTTCCAGATAGTTTGGTCCTTATGTTGTGACTAATGTTTTTCCTTATGGTTTAGTGGAGATCACACAAGAGGACACAGGAAAGAGCTTCACAATCAATGGGTAACATTTTAAGAGATACATTGAGGGACTTCCTACTGATGTAGTGGATTTTATCACACTACATGACCCCATCATCACCTGAGCACATCAGGATGTTCCTAACCCTTTAACTTTGTTAATATTTGTCCTATTTAAAATTATACATTTCATGTGGATATATCATCTCATGGGTTCACATTAAGGACAATTCAATATTTTAAATGTGGGGGAGGGAACCTTTTAGTTTATAAATTTCAATTGTTTTCCTGTTTTAAAAAAATTGTGTGTTTCTCAAATTTTGTGTGTTTATTTTTAAATTTTCTATGTGTTTTTGAAAATTTTGAGCTGAAATGATTCTCAACAACCATTTTAAAATTTATATCAATAAGTGAAACAATTTATCCCTTGAAAATAAGCTTAAATGAATGCATAAATTACTTTGTTTCAAGTTCAAATATTTATTAATTTCATGAAAAGTACACTGAATTTTGAATCCCATGCCACATCTCACTATCTTTATATTTAAAATCACTTTCCTATGAGGCTTTTGAACCATTATTTTCATATTCTATACATTCACCTAAGTTCTTGAGAGAACCACACCATGCTTCATTTAACCATAATTTGATTTATTCTGGTCAAAACATGAGGTTTTGAGGTACATATGTTTAAATGATTGAGGCATTTGTTTGGTATTAAAACCCTTATTTCAAAGAATCCTTTTTTTAATGGACTACCTTGAACATTTAATCCTTGTAGACCTTAGAATCCATGCATATCCTGTTAGGTTATCCACATTACAAGACGATTTTCCCTATCCAACCAACTCTTGAAAGGAAACAGCATAATCTAGTTGAGCTTATGTGTTGGGTAAGCTGTTTGGTGTTGTGCTAAAACATTTTGTGATACTTCGGGTGAAAAATTAAATTCTGAAAATATGTGTATACTAGTGAGGAAAATAATTATATTGAAAGCTATTCCTTTCTGGTGCATTCATGATGAAAGAAGTTGTGCCTTTATAGAGCTTCTAATAGAGGGGGAAAGTTGTTCCTATCTGTAGCTTTTAAGAAAATAATGTTTGAGAAGATTGACATTTGTACTGCTGAAATGTTGAATGGTGTGAAAATTAATTTATTTTTCATGATTATGGAGCTGAAGTGATACTATGGGGATTGAGGAGAAGACCATATTTAATTGAAAATTTGATTGATTCAATTTTTCTTCAAAAAGAGTCAAGCCCTCCTCATTCAGCCTCAGAGTTATTCACATCTAAATCCTACCAACAGAAATCCACAGTACAACCCTAAAAAGTCCTCATGATAAAAATATGTCCTTGACTTACATCTGGTAGCGATTTAGGAATTTATCATGCCTATGGTGACCCTTTTATGAGTTTGGATGAGAAAGACATTGCAAAAAAAATTAACATTTGTGTGATAAGAGAAAATTCATGTGAGGTAAGTGTTTTGTGCACGGAAGGATAAATAAAGTGGAAATATATTGAGTGATATAAATTAAGAACTTGAAATAATGGTTTTTTATGAGGCAGGATATATTTTGTTTCTTGGTGTATAATTTTTTGATCTCAAGGATATGTGTTTTAAAATTGGTTTTGAATTGATATTGATGTTTACTTGATAAGAGGTTTTGCCCAGGAGTGTAAAAGGGTAAGTGTGGGGGAGTTGATAAAACACTGTTTTGTTGAATATTATATTGAAAATAAATGATATAATTTCCTCACATTGAGATAAATATATTCATTTATGAAATATTTGGGATTAGATCATTCATTTGAAAATTTGATGAAAATTACAGTTATACCCTTTTAAAATATACTGTAGTATTTTGAATATAAATATTTTAATATCTATTATTTGCCTTAATATTTTGTAAAAGTGTTCCTAACTTAATTTTATATAACTTTTATTCAGTACACTAGATCAAAAAAATGCATTTGTATGGAGTAATTGGGCCATAATGTCAAAGGTGGGATGGACACGCCCGAATGGATAAGCTTTGGTATTTGGGCCATAACGCCTTCATAAGGGCTTGGATTGAGCCCAACTTTTGAGAGGCGATATAGGACCCATATCCTCACATATGGTCATTCTATAAGAAGATGTTATTCATGCGTTTCTGTGGTCAAATGGGTGGTGCAATTTGGATTAAAATATTTTCCCGAATTTTCACATTCACACTTTAAACCACTTGTAACCTCTCCTCCCCTCCCCTATATAAATTATAGTTTTATATTTTGTAAGTGTTGGGATGTATATTGGAAGATTTAAGGTAGAATATAAGAGGTTTCAATCCAATTATCCAACCATTGTATGTGGGGTAGCTCTTGAATCAAGGATCCCCTCATCAAGCCTTCCTCTTCTCCTTCTTCTTCTTCATGTTGTAATGATTTTATTCTTTCAATAAACTCTTAGTTTGTCGTCCATTTATTATGTTATTTTAAATTTTATTATTCACTTAATCTTCCTATTTGTGTTGGAAATCAAGAGTGGAAACGAGGCGGGGGTATACCCTTTCTAAACCGTTGCAAATGCAAAACGTTTCTACGATGACTACACCGCTCATGGAAGAATAGTTTTTTTATGTAATCGATCTAATTATAACCTCCTTCGTTCATTTATTTTGAATGAATAAGATAAATTAATTCTAATAAAATGGTCTATTAATTTAGTTTTAATATAAATTAAATTAATCAATTAATTGAACAATTTACACAAAAACACGTGAGGTCGAGATTGTATTTAAATTATGATAGCGCAAATATAATCTCTGAAACCAAGTCACAGATGATAAATTTATAGAGTTCAAATATTTTCCCTAAACTCAATTAATCCTCATTTCCCATGTGTATTTGTGCCCTAATTAAACATTGACCATAATCTAGACTTAGAACATTAATCAAAGTAGGGTATTACGATTACATGTTCCGAAACTAGCCTATGGTTTAATTCATTTAAACTTTGTGGCTAAGTTAACTCCTGTAAGGTTTGAGGGTTAACAAATTAGGGGATCATAACTAATTTGATGTTAAGATAAATGATAATGATTAATAAGTTAATGAATATATAGTGTTAGATCAATTATATCTTTTAAAATAGATTTCTAAAAAAACACTTTCTCATTGTGTCATTTTAATCGAAATGCATTTCAAAACTAAAAACAAAAAAAATACAATCTTCTTCTAGAAAACTTCTTCTAGATTCATAAATATAAAAAAACTCCTATCCTTTTGAAGTAGTTTTTTTATTATATTATATTTTATTTTTTGAATACCTGTAAAAAGTTGTTTTAATTCACTTCCTCCTTTGAGAGACGACCTTGGTCAGCCACTCTACTACACCTAAGTAACCCAAAATCACACTAATCATTTAAGGTCACCCACAAAAGTTCTCTTTCAGTGCCCCAAACCACCTTACACTTTTCCTATAAAATGGAAGCATGGGCTCCTCATTTTCAAGTTCTTCCAAGGAGTTAAGTGATTCCAATTGGGATTTACATTGGATTCCACTCATCATCCTAGAAGTTAGGGAGGCCCCTATCCTCATAGGGATAGGAAGGATTAAGGTGAAGTTCCACCCAAGCCTTCTCCCCCTCTTTATGGAAATCTAAACAGTGGATGATCATTTCGAGGGAGCTACACATACATGTGTGGTAGTTCCATCAATTTATAATATAATGGTTTTGTGTAATTTGTGTGTGGATTCTTTCAATTATGATTTGTCTAAACATGTTTCTCCTATGAATTTGTTTCTGGGGTTTAATTAAGAGAACCTCTTTTCATTTCAACATTGATTGGGTAGAAATTTCAAGTGGGAAACTTGGGGTGTTCAAATTGGGAAACACAAGGATCCTTTTTCTCTCACAAATAAAAAAGATATTAGTATTATTTAGTCACATTAAATCTGTTCTTAAAGTCCAAACCTTGAAAACATGATTATTGTGCCAAGGGTTGGTACTTTGTACAACATTTTAAGAGGAATGAGGGGAATCATGATCTTGACAGCCCTCAACCAAACAATTAAACATTACAATGTGAAATTTTCAGAACAATAAACTACACAAGATGTGTAGTGAACTTGAAGTGATCTCCACCCCTCATAATTCTTAAATCACCACCTTTTTCAATCAACTATTAAACTCTTTATGTTAATTTATTTTCTTAAAACTGTTTTCAAAATCACCCCTACTTTTAGTAATCTTAATTAAAAAAACACACTATAAGCTACCAACGCTCATTGAGAGCCGACATAGGGTCTACCCTAGACTACAAAATATTATTTAAAACACTAAAAATTTGACGTTTCAAGACATCGTAGTCAGGTATCTAGTTAACAAAGTTATATTTTTATATGTTCTCACTTTATTTAAAAAATAAAAACCAAAAAAAATTTTATACCTTTTGTAACCAATGATTTTATTCATATTTTTTTCACCATGGGTGAACATTGAAAGATAATTTATAATGTAATAAATTTTATATTCTATTTTACCTATATTATGTTTCTTCATTAATTTTAAGGATAATAAATCCTTCTCATTTGAGAGAATAAATTTTTCAAAAAATAATTGATTATATTTATTTATATTTTATTTTAATTTTGATGTGAGTTTAAAAAATCCTTCTACTAAATAATCTCTAGAAAATTTATGATCCTCAAAAAATGGTGAATTTGACTAACTTTATGAATAATAGGAATAATTTTAATTAAGTTCATTACTTAACTCAATTTGAGCCATGTGAAATTTCTCATTATAAACACTTCATTTGGTTGAGGAGAGGGAGTCACAAATTTTACATGAGGAAGAAACCTTAAAATATATCTCACCTTACTTCTTCCCATTAATCCTATTTTTGAATTTGGGTCACTATGGTTTGGTGTTTCATTTATTTTTTGATTTAAATAAACCTATGTTGACTTATTCTCATTAATTTTCAATTTCATTATGATGAAAATATTTCATTCTTGTCATGAATTTGATCATATTCAGGGATATCATTTCATTATTTTCATAAAAATCAGAAGAATATTAATTTATTACCACAAAATAAAATAGTATTCTTTTACTTAACATCCTTTTCTTCCTATTTGTCTTTTCATTTCATAGTAATCTAATAAGAAATGATAGAGCCAATATATTCTCCAGGAAACATTTTCTTGATATCATTTACTTCTTGAATCATTATTACCTTCGAGGACAAAGAACATGGAAAATCCTTTACTATCTAATTTATAATAATTTCTATGGGAAGAACATAAACAATATATTTTCTTCTATATAAAATTTTAGTAAAAACCATAAAAATATCATTAATTGAATCACTATAATTCATTCTGAAACATTCATAATCTAAATGATACATATCATGTCGAGCATCCTTGACATTATTTTTCCCTTCATGATTTACTTCAAGAAATTTCACAATTTCAAGAGTTGTTTTAAATGTGTAAAAAAATTAAATTCATTATAATATAAAATATAATGAAAATCAATTAGGTATTTTCCATCAAGTTTAAGGGCTATAATGTCCTCAAGAGTCCAAATTTATACTGATTCTTTAAAGTTTTTCAATGAAAAAAGACATGCGAGTTTTCGAAAAACTGTAATATTTTCTATCAAATAACGAAGCTCTACCAAATGAACGTATTTAGATAGAACCATGGGTAATAATGGTTAAAGCCATAGTTTCAAGATCATTTTTTAAAATCAATTATGATTTCTAAAACTAAATTTTGAAAATATTTAATTCTCTGATTCCAAGTGTCGGTTGGAGTAAAAAAAATAGTGGGGGTGAATTTCCATTAATCAAAGAAAAACTAAATATTTTGATATAATTATAATATTTAGTGATACTTTTTAATTAAAAACTTAGTCACATTATACATGAATCAAATGAGTAATCTAATATAAATTTAATAGTTAAGGCAACACAATTTGATAAAGGATTTTGGAAATTACTCTAGTTCAGTCCCCATGACTCCACCCATAAATTGATTGATGGGTTTTAGATTAATACCTTGAATTTAATATGATTCAAGAAAACTGAGATTATATTTCCTTAGCTTTAGTAGTATCCATGAAAGCTAAGAAGGAATAAACATTATTTTTAAATGTTTATAGCTAGAATGAAAATACATGGAATACAAACTCTCTATAAATATGGTTTTAGGAAGAATCCAGAATAACTCATTATAATGTTAGAGATAATCCAATTGTAGAGTAAGATTAGGAGGTCGTTTTAATAAAGGTAGACCCTTTTAAGAAAACAATTTGTTTTCAACATGAAATATTTGAAAAATAAGTTATAGTTAATGAAATGAATAAGAAAGAAAATATGTAAAAAGAATAATATCTCAATAGAAAATGTAATGTTTTCATATTTGAGTACCCAAATTGATTTAAATTTATTGTGAAATTAATTTTTTGGGGGGCATATTTATAGTCTCTAGATCATATTAGGTGGTATTTTGGGTGTAAATAATCCAATAGATATGTTATAGGTCATGTAATTATGGTAGTGTCCATTTTTAAGGGATACCATTGAATTTGTTTATTTTCTATATTGGTTATCTATATTAATCCATTGGGTACTTAGTGAGATAATATATCTTCACCAGTTCATTAGTTTGGAACATCGGTCGATTGTTGGGACTGCTGATGTTTCAACTACTTTGTTGTAGCCGCTGTATGCTTGGTGGTCCTCCACATGGTAATTTATGGGCCCGGTGATGTATTGGTGCTACTAGTCATGCCACCATATTTTTGGTGGATGTTCTCTACCTTTTTTCTAGTGTTGTCTACTGAGGCTCATTAATCTATTCATCCATACTTCTTTTGATCAATTTATTTGATTTATCAACTACTTAACATCATATTAAACAATTATAATTGAAATACCGTCAACATAAATTGTAATAATAGAACCATTTTTTTCATTTTAGTTAAAGTAAGTGACAATATTGTGATTGTGATTTATGAAAAATAAGATCCACTGGAAAGGGTAGAATAAATAGGCTAAAAAATTAAAAATAAGGAATGGGATAAATATTTTATAGAATTATTTTCACAAAATCTATAAAAGGTTAAATGAACATGTATAGATTAAGGGTTGGTTCATCATGACCAGACCCATTCCACATTTTTTGGAAATTCTAGGTACTCCCATCCTCAAATACTTTAATTATTTCTAGACTATTTATATTTTTATAGAAAATTATGGTTTATACAATCCATGGGGTATGTGATATTAAAAATCATATTAAATAGAGATAGAAAAAAAATTACAAAAAAAATTCAAATAGAAATTGTGTTTTAATTTTTTTCATGCCATGACTGGTATCAACTTAAAAGTGCAATTTGTAGTTAATTTCCATGATACAAACTATGTGGAAATTGGTCTAAATTTTGGAATAAAATCTATAAGATCCATACATGGGAAATAAGTTCCATAATAATAAAATTGATATATAATGGGTGCTATCTTTCAATTAAATTCAATTATAAATTTCAATAGGGAATTGGAGAAATATTTGGTGATAAAAATAACTACTTGAATTAAGATAATTTTTATTTATTTTGTGTACTAAAATTTTTATTAGTTTATCATTTATATAGGATAGTGAATTTATTAATCCATGTAAAGTTTTTCTCAACAATTATAATCCCAGACTAGATGATTTATTTAATTTTTTTGTCAATGTATGATTCTAAAAATAAAGGGTAGTTCACGTTAAAATTTCAAAGGTCTGTCAGCCTCCTCAATAAAGTAACGAACTTGTGAGATTTTGGATGAAATGAAATTAAAGTGGAATCACTAAATTAATATCTATATATGGGTTAAGTTGATCCTTCAACTTCTTTAATGATTTATATAGTAACAGTTTTGTGTGAGAATGCGGTTGAGATTACAGGTTAGGTTGTGAAATGTAAAGTTCAAATTTGTTATGGTTCTGTTTTTTATCATATGAGATACATTGTCTATTTTGGTGGTCATATCATAGGGTATTGTTTCCTACATCGATCCCTATCACAATAGGTTTAGAGTATTTATTTAATTCCCAAATTCTAAGTGGTAAATTGAACCATTAGAAATATTTGAGTTAATGCATGTATTGACCCATATATTTCTAGTTAATTGTTTTCTAGATGGAATTTAAATTTTTTCTATTTTTGAATGGATTTTTTTTTGAGAAATAGGTTTTATATTTTGAACCAAAGAATTTTATAAACCTAAAATAGAATTATTGGATGTGTTTTAGGATTTAGTGGATGCCTTGTGGGTTTGGGAGAGAATTGGTGGAAGGACCGGAGGTCAGAGCTAATGGATATAATAGCTTCAGTGTGTTTATAGTGTGAATCTATTGTTAAAAAATTGGTAGATATTTATAGAGAGTTTGGGGTCCCTTAATCAGGTGGTTCATGGTGTGAACAATCAAGTTATTCTATGAAATAAGTGTTGGATTTTTTATTAAAAATAGTTTTTTCTTTGCTACCTTAATGTTTTGATTTCAGAGTACACACAGGAGGGTTGTTTGGGTAAATCATCCCCTATTATCCCTAATCTATGGTCTCATATGCTAGGGAGGGGTTCTTGGTAGTGGGTTTAGGTGTGTTACTCCCATATTAACCTTATTATTTGGTTTCTGGTTCCCATTCCAACCTTTTGGAAACTTTTTTATAGTTTATGGTGATGTTTTCACTAAAGAATGGTGAAATAATATTAGGATGATGGGGATTTATTAATTTATGTTTCGAATATGACATAAGGTTATTTCTACACATTGATATAAGTGGTTATGGTATATGTAACCTTCTTCCTTAATTTTATTTTATGTATTTTGTAAGATGATATGAAATAAATTATTTTTTCGGTGCCGTATGAAATGGATTTGGTTTGGGATGGTGTTGGGGGTGAACCATGGACCTCATGTGGGAATATAGTTTAGGTTATAGTGTAACTATAGTGATCAATGAGATTTTAGTAAATTATTACTCTTCACAATAAATTAAATAATTAATTATAAATGTTTATAAAAAAATATTTAAGATTTATGACATGAAAAAATAGCTCAGGTATCAGTACAGGAAAGGATGAGGCATGAGTGGGTTAGGTCAAGGTGGTGTGGAGAAAATCATGGGTGGTATCACCTTTAATAGCATAGGTGGTCACATTAATACAACCTCATATATCTCTTATATATGAATAATCTTACCATCATGCATTTCATGGGATCAAGTAAAAAGATAGGGAACCCATATGTCCTTTAGTATAATATATAGGTTCATATATGGCCTTTAATGATAGAGATGAGTTCTATTTAGTACATGAGGTAATAGGTAATTTCATGGTGATTATATCTGCAAGGGGTGAGGAATAAATATTTACTAAGGCGAGACCTTTATTTTTTTTTCAGATGAGAGGTATGACATGAGTAACATAGGTTGTTTTCCAAGGTCTAGTCAAATATGTACATGAGGATTAGGTTTAGTGATGATGGGAGAGATGATTGTTCATCTCATGTCAATAAAGAGACACCTGTCTAAGGGTGGTTTGATAATTGGGTGTGGGTCATGATCAGGATGACTCCATTTTGACAATATTAATGTCATAATAGGGTATTAATATTTGAAAAGAGACAATAGATACCATTAGGACATGCGAAAAGGGATCCTAGTGAGATATGGAGGGTTTTATGGAAATAAAAAATAGGATTGCAATGGTCTTGGAGCACATCAAATTGGGGAATTACAAAGGTAGATGGACTATCTATGTTGAGGGACATGGCTTGAACACAGAATATGCCATGAGGATTGTGTCAGAGGAGACTTTGGGCAGTGTTTTCACGGATGGGTGATGAAAATGAGCAGTTATCAATGAGAAGATATCATGACAAGTCTAGAGGACCAAGTGGATTCCCTAATGGGTGAAATGAGATGTACACATTATGATAGGCTAGGTCATGGGTGATTAAGTACATGAGATTGGTTTTTGAATTATATGATGGGTTGTGGGACTGTTGTGATTGTATGTTTTTTTAACTCCTTATGATCTATAGGGATGGGTTGGTATGAGTTTGACCTCATGATAGTCTTTGGGGATGGGTTGATATTCTTATGACCTCCTCATTGTTTTCAAGGTTGATTCAATATGATTGTGACCTACCTAGAGTTTTTGGGTATGGGTTAGTGTGATGACAGTTCCTTGTTCCTTCAGGTTTAAGTTCATGAACCTTTTCATAAATGGATTTGGTCAATGTATATTAATTGAGACATTACTTGTGCAATATTATGTTGGGGAAATCCCTAGGGGCTGGTTCATGGTATGGTTTGATGCGATAAAACAATGATATATCCTTCCATGATAGTTAAGGTTGTGTTCCTTGATATGGGAGAATGACTATGCCAAGTATTTGTGGATAGTAGGTCTAGGTTTTGAAACTGTATTTCCCTTTGGGAACTAGCGGGGTGTTTTTATAGTTACATGAGATGAGGTAATGATGTCAATTATAGCATTGCACCAATGAAGGTATGATTAAGTATTATGGTGTCCTGGTTAGAAAATGGTAACCTAATACACTTGAAGTCATGGTGGTCTGATAATCACACAAAATCCATGGTTCATGTGTTACATATTTATTTTCTATAATGTATACATGTATATGATAGTGTATACTAGGGGAACTTGGTGCAAACATAATTAGATTTATTTATCACACCCTATGTGGGAACCTCAGTGTATGTACAGACCTTATGTATGATTTTAGGTTTACCACAGGATGTACAATGGATCAAGAAGAGGTAGATCGATCATAGTTGGAGACAAGTTGTGTGAGTCTTAGGTAATTCAATAAGAATAGTTTGTGTGTTTTTTATATTATTTCTCTTTTTTATATATTCTATTAGACTAATTAGAGATAAATACATATAGATATATAATCCCAAATGGTATATTCTGATAGGGAGTTATATATATTTATTGATCTGAACTCAAAGTTTGTAAAATATTTTTTGGTTATTTTCCCACAATTTTATTGCAATGATTCTAGAACATATTTTTAAAATGATATGGAATAGGTCCTCACTACTAGTTGATATACTTTAGAGTATGCAGAGGAACGCATGATTTTATGTGGTAAAATTAGCTAGAAAACTATCAATTTCCCCCATTATAGGGGTTACAAAATAGTACCAATGGTTTTTCTTTGTTTCATGATTTAGAGAGATGTTATAGTGGCCAAGAAATGTGTTCGAGTTTGAGATTGAACATGGACTGCTAAGTCATCATCACCTTTATGATGGGAACTCAATATTACTAGGTGAATAATATTTTATTTCTTTTTTCAATTATGGATGAGATGTTTATTGAGTATTATGTGTTTTCCAAAGTTTCTATTTATTCTTTTGGGTATTTTCGACTTATTAATAGGCCCGTGTATTTGCATCATTTTTGGAATCTAGGACTCACATTACATATGAATGACTATGTGGGATTGGATTTCATAACCACATGGTTTAATTGATTAAAGTATCAGAAACAAAATAAATGGAATTTTCACATTTAAATTTTAAGTGGAATTATAATTAGTTTAAACATAGTATTTTATAATATGGATATCTATGTGGATCCTAGTGTAAGATAGTCTCTGGTGATGAGAATATAATCACCTCATCAAGGGATTTATAATTATAATTAGTGGTTTAGTGTATGAATTGGATTTCATGGTGACGGAACCCTTATGGGTTCAATATAAAAAATTTATAGTTAAGAAATGATCCAGGGATAGGCATGAGTAACATTGAGGATGCAGATTTTGTTACTCAAAGTGTTAACAACAAGCTATATAGAATTTTCCTATATATCATCATGGTGGGATTCTAATTAACTGAACCAAGTGGTTGAGTAAAAATAATAGGAAATTATGTTTCCCTCAAAATGTGATGTTATTGGAGTGTTTATGGAATTGAGGGTGAGGTTCAAGGGTAGGATCAATTCGATACCATATCTAGGGGTTCTCCAAAAACACCTTTGTTTACCATGGTAAGAGAATTGGAATATTCTCATGGTTTGAAACAATGAAATATAGAATTTTATCTAGTATTTATCCTTATAATTAGAGTGATTATTTTGTAATCTGTTTGGAACTTTCATTTGATTGGGGAATGTTTACCTAGTCTGGTGAATAATCCTAGGTTAGATGTGATGTGACTCATGGTAATGTGAGTTCAATTGTATGATCAAGTTAAATAGGGTCATAAAATCATTAGGTTATGTGAGATTGAGTATTATTGTGGATGAGAAACTATGAAAGGGTTATGAAGGTTCACTATTCTTAAGAATAAGAGTGAGGTTTTTAAGGCCTTTGGAAAAAATATCCTTGTGTGAGGGTAAGTGTTTCTTGGTTACATGTGGTGCCCAATAGAGTTGTTGACTAGTGAATAGATTGTGTGAAAGTATGTTGATAATTATTTTGGATGAGGATCAACCATATAGGTTATGAAATGGTGTTTTTATAGTGATAAACCTTCATTCATGTAGGGCCAAGGTATGAGGAGAGTCTGCAGATATCTATTAGTGATAGAAGGGGACATAAAAAATCAATAAGGGTACCATGATACAGTTGATGAGAGCATTGTTTTTGATAAGTTTTATCAGGAGGAATAACCATATCCCAAGAATAAAAATACATGTGAAGTGTTACGATCCATTTGGGGTCTTTTCAATATGATTCATGTAAGGGTATCTATATGGTGTGGAGGGAACAATTAGATTTTAGATGATAGTTCTTTAGTTGGGCTATGAATGGGAAATTTGGTGTTTTGTATTGGTGATTCAGTATGAGATGCTTTTCCACATCCCTTAAATATATATGGTATTGGACAGAGTGTGGGATATATAAAATTGGAATTTATGTTTTTCAACGGGTAAAGATAATGATACCCCTAGAGTAGGGAGAATCATGTTGGTCCAGGGTTAAAATCCCTCGCGATAAAAGGATTATTGAGGTGGTGAGACCAGTCAAAAGTTTTTCAAGGTGGAACCAGGTTTCTGGTTCATGGAAAGAACCATTGATATCCAGTTTCATTAGTAATAACACAATTTATTTCTAATCTGGTATTGTTGAGCTTGGTTCATTTCCATCGGTCTTGGAAAAGTTTTGATGTGATCTGAAGGTAGTTCATTGAGTGAGACATGATTCATGACACGTTTCATGAGGTGACTCATGATTCATTGTGTGATTCAGGTGTTGAACCTAGTTCATCATGTGATTTAGTGGGTGAACTAGATTCATTGAATTATTTAGTGGGTGAACCCAATTCACCACTTTATCTTGGGATTACAGGATGTGTAAAAAATGTGAAAAATTTGTTGTTTTAGCCTAAAATACTCGTTAATAAAGGAATTTTGGTACATAGATCATGGGAATGAGTGGTACCCCATGGGGTTGTTTGTGGAAATTTAAATATCATGGAATGTGTTTCATTAAGAGCATGTCAATGGAAGTTACTGAGCATTTTTGGTACATTCAGTTAGTAGAGGTTGAATAGGTATTTGATGCGGAACAGTATGTAGTGGGATGAGAATAATGTTAATAGAATCATGTGGGATGTGCATGAAGTATTTTGAGTATCTAACTAGGATTAGTAATAGAATTTTTTTTCTATATTTCCATAGTGTTTGGAGTTTTAAAGTGGAAGCATGATTTGAGTTTCAGATCAAAATGTGGAAATGTTTCATTGATTTTATCACTAGAATATATTGATAAATGTTCTTTGAGGACTACCAAAGAATCTCAAGGATGAGAGGTATTGTGTTATAGAGTTTTAAATAGAATATAGATTTCTACATCGTTTTTTAGACTGATTTGATTTTTTCTATTTTTTAAATGGTTCATTACGAATACAGAGGTCTCGATTGGGAAGATGAATGTTTAAACATCCCTAGATAGTTTTTGTAGATGTGGTTTGAGTAATGTAGATTCCATGGGAATTTAAGATACAGTCAAAGGATGCATGGGTATCTAGGGATACTAGAAATATCAATAAAATATCATACATTATATGAACATATGGTTCACACAATGAAATTTCAAGACAGAGGTCTAGGGGGTCCCCTGATACTATTGTCTACAAAGTGAACCATCATTTCAAACATTGAAAGGGATTATGGTTTTTTTTAAATATAATGGGTCTCATTCCCCTTTTTTTATTATTGATCATGGATGGGGAGGGTAATTTGTATGACTCCTCCCATCTTCTCATTTCCCTTCAACCCCCCATATTGAAGATTAGTTCTTAATAGTGGTGTTAGGTATGGTGTTCATTTTATCTCTTTCTATTTTGGTTTTTAGAATATAACCCTAATTTTCAGTGATTGTTTCTAGTTTTTAGTTATGATTTGACTAGATTATAGAAAAATCGTATGAGAATGATGGGTCTTTCATGTAAAGTGGCTAGAAGATCTGATATGAATTTTTCAATCTTTCGAAAAACATTTTCAGTTTAGGTAATCAAAAATGATAATTTTATTTAGTGTTTCTAAAAAAATTGAAAAAAACCTATATGCTTTTACAAGTTCCATATGATAGAGTTTTTTATGGGTTGGTTTGGGGGTTCACCACTGACCATATGTGGGAAGTTGGCCAATGTTTCAGTATGATAGTGGTGATCTGTGAGTTTTACCTCATCGATGCCTCATTGTATTTAATCCGATAGTTAATTATAAATACCAATAATTATTTTTTATGTTTCTTGACATGATTTGGAAACTCAAGTAGCAGTATATTCTCAGAAGATTCATAGGTGGGTTTAGTCGACGTGGTATGAAGCAGTGCTTGGGTGCTAACTCCTTAGTGGTTGTTGGTTATCCAATTAATACAAGTTCATGTACCTGTTATGTATCAGCGATATTTCATGTATTCATTTCATGGGATGGTGTAAATGGATTGGAATATATAGGTCATTCGGAATAATATATAGCTCATATTTTGACCATTTATACTCTAGAATTGTGAATTTAAGCTCTTTAAGTAATTTGGAATCTTTGAGATTATGATATAAAGGGGACAACATAATATTTTTGATGAAGAGAAACATTGGGTAGCCTTTGAATGTGAGGAATAAATCTATTATCCTATTTGGGTTCCTTGGTGATAGTGGGATAGTTGAATAAGGATTAGTCGAAATGTAAATGGGTGAAAAGTCTATTTCTCACATACTAGTTGAGAGATGTCCATTTGAGAATTGTTTCATAAGTCAATTACTGTTGATAAAATTATTAGTCCTTCATGTCTATATGAGTGTCAAAAGAGTGGTTTGATCTATTTTAAGGGATGATGGATCTCCCATAATAGATTTGAGATGATACCCTATTGAAGTACTTATAAATTATATAATACTTTTCAATGGGATGTTAAAGAGATTAGAGGATGTTGAATTCTGATACTCACCACATAGAAAGATACGGAGTGATGAGGGACTTGATGACGATATAGACTGGGCCAAGAGATATTGTTTGGTGGAGCCATAGGGTACCATTGTTTTTTATGGGTGTATTTTTAGAGATGTTATCAATTAGTATAGTTTATGACAAATCTAACAGATCGAGTTGAATCCCTAATAGAAAATATGAGATTTGGTCATGATTTGTGGTGAGGTCTCAAGGATGTATTTCCATTGTATAAGCAAGTGATCTATATGAGGAGATGTTGGACCTATGTTCTTGTATACTATTGTGACTTGTTATGAGTCTTTGGTAATGTTTTAGTATGATTTTGGCCTCTCTAGAATCATTAATGATAGATTGGTGTGACCATAACCTCCCCAAAGTTTATGGGTGTAGTTTTGTGTTTTATGAGCTCCCTAAAGTCTATGTGTATGGGGTGGGTGTGATGACCAAGAAATGTACCTTCAGGTTATAGGTTGAGTATCTTGAAATCTGTGGCTTAAGGTAGTGTGTGTGAATTGTAAATTTACCTATGCACACATGGGTAAAGGATTATCATGGAGGTTGGTTTATCATATGATTCGGTGTGAGGTAATATAGATAAAACCAACCATGAGAGATAAGGTTGTGGGTTGATATATGGGAATATCATTGTGACCAGTTTCTATAGGTGGTGGATCATTATTTAGAGGTAACCCTACCTTGAGCATTTGTGTAACACCCCATGATTTTTTATGTACTTCCATTGAAATAAACTTGAGGTATTCAATATCTTTCTTTATAGACAACTCTGAGTCCAAATGAACCCATGATATAGTATACCATTATAACATAGCTATGTAATTAATGAGATTAAATAAGATTAACTTTGTTATGAAATATATAAGGAATTTTTTTCCTAAATTCAAATGTATTGATTAGTTCTTAATAAATAATTAATAAACTTTTAAATAAATAATTTAATGATTAAAAGACCTATTTTCTAAAGAAAAGTATTCTTCAATATGTTATATTTTTTTCTACAAATAGTATATTAGCTACAATTTATAACTTATTTAAATGAAATATATTGATAATTTTTGTGAATAATTTAATAATAATTAATAAATTAGTTATCTAAGGGTTAAAAATGAAGATTAAACTAAATTTAAGGTAAAAATTTTTATTTTTCAAAAAAATTATTTTATATACACAAAGCAATTTCATATTTATAATTTAAATAATTAATTATTTATTAATGGTTTTAATGAAATTAAAATAATATATATTCCGTAAAATAATTTACCATTTATTTAATAGTTTTTACTTCGCAAGGAATGAATATAAATTCATTTTCAGGCTTAAAAATTGTTTTTATTAAACAGGGTTTGGTTGTGGTTTGAATGAATATTTCAAAATTAAATTATATCAATTATATAAATTGAATTTGATAAAATGGATTTCAAATTTTAAATAATAATTTTCAAATTTTTTATGATTTCACTTACATATTTTCCATAATGAATAGTAAAAACAATAAAAATTTGTTACCACAGTTAAGGTTAAAACAAGTTTACCGACGGATAAACCAAGAGATAAGGGTTATATTTCCTCATAAAATTGTATAATTATTATTTTATTTTTATATTTAGACATTATTATATTATAAATTTTATTTCTTTTCTATTTAGATTCTTTATAATTGATAAAGGAATTAATTGTATTTAAAACTTCTAAGTGATTCCAAGTATTTCCTCTCCCTCACATATGAAATGGAACCTCATCTCCATTATTATTCACTATGTTTTATCCTTATAAGTCAGTAAACATAAAAATAATTTCTTTATATCTTACCTACCTTTATCTGTGATCCCTGGGTTTTCCCTTAATACCAATCAACGAAGTCTTAAGGTGTAAGCCAAAGGAGGACTCTCAAAGAAGAGGTATAAATCCTAACCGTGCACTTTCGATTATATTTTTTCTTTGACCTCAATTAAAAATATTTTATACATAATATCATGATTAATTTTCTTATCATAAATATATTTATATTTTATTCTAATGATTTTACAACCATTTCCCACCTCCTTTCTATAAAATACGAAATGAAAGCATCACTCATGTATATGTACAGACTACATCCTCCACATATAAATATGATTATTTTTTTATATCCACCTCAAATTAAAAGATATAATGATGGTTTAAATAAATAAATATTATATAAATCATATAATTATGATTATATAATGATAAATTATTATTTACCATTTTATGTTAGTTAGAGCATGAAAACAATAGTTTTGTGTACGTAAGGACTTTCATCTCCATGAATGGCGCATTTCATTATATATATATTTATATACCTTTTTTGTTTCTATAAATACGTTTAAAATGAATATGTGTTACTTTTTCTTATCAATGTTATTATTTTTAATGTGAATAAACCATGATCCAAGTACAAGGACCTGAACTACTGAATAGAATATTTCATGAAAAATGAAATGATTAACACCAAGAAATAGTGATTTTAAAAAAGAATTGTTATCAAATGTGTGTCTAGATATTATAAGTAGACCATATATGATAATATTGTAATTAATTTTTTATATAATAATAAAAAAAATTAAATTCATTATTCATCATGTTATCGTGCTTATGACTCAATATAAATTTGATGCAAGGGTTTTACGTTACAATTTCAATTTTACCAAGACTATTTATGATAAATTTTAACATAATTAAATTATATGATATAACCTTAAAAATATTATTAATTTTATTTTACTATAGTAATTTCTATATATTTCATTTTTTCCTTTCATTTTCCTCTCTGTAAGTCCTGAAAATTTTAAAAGAATTATCAAAAGGAAAACTGATTTCATTTCCCACATCAATTGGGAATATTTTTCTTCCATGTCCATATTTTCATTAAAATATTTTCAATAATTTTTTTTATTATTCTATAATAATTAATTAATTCCATTTTTACCCATTTCCATTTTTTTAAAAAAAATAAAATGTCATTTTCTTTCCTTTTTCAAAATGAGGCACTTTTTACTGAAGGTATTAAAAGAATATTTTGGTAACATATAATAGAAGAATGACTCTTCCAATTATCATGAATTATAATTTATTTAAAGATAACTTTGAAATCTTCCAAATTTATTTTCAATGAAAATTTCTGATGAATATTTTCGAAATTTTTAGATTTAAAATTTGTGATTTCAAAATGAATGTCCAATTTTCAATAAGAAATATTCTGATGATCATTTAAAAGTATTTTTTATTTTTGATAACATTATTTTTTATTACTTATAATTCATTTAGGATATTAATATATTTTACTATTATTATTATTTCTATGTATGTTTATTTATTATGAGGATAAAATCTTGATGAAATCCATTTTCATTTCCACTAGTTAAGCTATGATAAAATGATAAATGTTTTATTGATATTTTGGAATGTATATGAATTGATTATAATTATGTGATATGGGAGTCCATTATACCCTTATAATGAATTGGGTAAACATTAATATATAATGGTATCATATTTTATATGATATGTTATCCCATGATTAAAAGAAGGTACACAAGAGGTCATCATAATCATAAAGAAGGTACATGGGTGGTTAGACCAAGCCTAAAATGTAATGGTTGCCTTAGTGGGTATCCTTGATATATGATATATATGATTATGAATATACTACACATTATGACAATTTTTCTGATATGATCTTATTCTAATGTTCTTCTCTCATGAGTCATGTTATTTTATTCATTTCTTATTGATTTTTTATAAACTACCATGATTTATTTCATGAATCATGATTATGATCTAGGATATTCTAGGTTAGGTTTTCAAATGATAATCTCATGTTACCATGAACTTATTCTCATGTTATACATAGATTATCATTAATACATCCCTTTTATAATCTTTCTAAGTATCTAGGGTCACTATTTAATATATTCCCTTTCCCTTCGATATGAAGAAAGGTTTAAAGTAGGACATGTCTACAAATATTTATAGTTGTGATAAATATAGTGGGATATGAAGTATATATTTTATGCGATAACTATTTTTTACATGTTTCCAAAGACACTAAACCTTTATGATTATAGTAAGTACTATAATGATATGAAATTTATAGTAATATAATATTATGAAATATTTATGTATGTAATTTTTATGTTACCTAAGCTCATATCATAGAAAATTTCAATTATTTTTGGATTCTAGTATGAGAAAACATTAGTGAAAACCCTTTGGTAAAGCCTATGTATAAGAGAACATCAAAATTTATTAATAAGAAAGCAGTGTGTTTTTCATAAGAAAAATATACTTTTTTAGGGTATGAGAATGGGAATGTATTTGTGGAATATATGCACCTAGGGGAAACAACTATGAATGGGGAAGATAAGATATTAACATGATCATTATCGGTGAATGATAGGATGGGATTCAGAATACCCACACTACTAAACAAAACCTAGGGGATATTATTGGTTTAATTCACATTTTCATTATGAGTAATTGTAAAGGATTTAAATAGATTATGACCATGGTTTCCCTATGTTAAGCCATAGGTTTCATAGACTGAAAAGAAGGAATATTTATTTAGAAAACCAGTAAATTATTTTCATGATTATATGGTTTGTCACTATGATTATTTTTGTTCACACTATGATATTGAGTTTTATTTAATGGTTGGAACACAAAAATATTATGTTAATAATTAATATTATGGATAATGAAATGATTTCCCCTTGAGACACTAAATTTTGTGGGAGTTATAATGAAAAATAGAATTTCTATGCTTACACAACTTCTTTAATCCATGAATCATGTTGAGATTCCAAATGAAAAATTATGAAAAAAATTCGATTGAGTCCATCAGGAGGAAGCATCAACATTATTTTAGCAGTTCCACTAATCAATAAATTTTTAATAATTGGATTAGTAAAATAAAAAAATATTTTCCAATACACTATTCCAAGATCATGAAAATTTTATTTTGGTTGTTTATCATTTGGAATGGGAAGTAGATCAATTGTGGAAGCTTATCAAGAGTATAAGAAAACTCTATGAATTTTACCCTATAATGTGGGATGAATTTTAAATTTTATTTTTCACCAAGTATTTTAAATATAACATATTTATGGAAAATGGAGAAGGTATTCCTTGAGAAAAAGAATTAGTATGATGAATCCATTAATACCTATGAGGAAAATTTTACAAGACATGTGAGGTATGATTATGGTATTATTATCCAACCGGAAAGTAAGATGGATTTATTCTTCAATACCTTACATCCAATCCTCTAAAGTGTTTTATCCATAAGAATTTTTTTTGGTTAGAATATAATAACTTTATGTTCTATCATGTTATAAATAGATATTGGATTCAACCTTAAATATCGTGGTTTTGATAAGAAAATAATTATGGAATTCAAGGTAAATTATAAAAATAAAAAACATTGAGGGAAGAATATGAGTATTCCTTTATGCTGGGAGCATGGAAAAATATGGGGGAAATTTTCCTATGGGTACTTGTAAATGAATTAAGTTTGTAAAGGATGTTAAATAGGAAATCAAGTGTCAATGTGATATGAATCAGTTAACTAATATAGATAAATCTCCATTAAATGTGTCACACATACTATAGTGTTTAAAATGAAAGTTTTATAGTCATTATTCTTACCACTGATTGAATCCAATGATTAATTATAATGAATGATGTAAAAAACCTCTTAATCCTATAGAAAGATGGAAATATCATGTGATCATTATTGCTGATGTGGGTTATTATAACAAAGTGGTTAAGGGTACACTTACAATCTACACTAGAACTACTATTATTTTATTTTATTCTAGATCAACCCAGTCTTTTATATCTAAATTTTTTTATAAGGGTATCACATTACCAACACAATGGTAAGATATTGAATTTTTTGTGAAAACATCTAAGGTTATGATGATTGGATGTCAATTCTATAATTATTATCCTATATAGGTTTGTGTAATTATGATTCTTGAAAAATCACATTATTCTCCCTCTAGTTGAATATGATGTCATTTTGTGCATGGGTTGTATTTATTTATATAAATACCATCCCAATTGTTGTTGAAGTGGTTCGAAATTTTTTATTATACGCTATACTATGATCATCTATAAGTGTGAGGATAAATATGAACACCCAATGTAAATTACATCCATATCATGGGTATTTATTCTAATTCAAATGAGATATTTATATTAGATCTTTTGGGAGAAAATCAACATCAATGATTTTACTATTGTACAAGAATTTTTTATGACATTCCAGAATAGATTCATTGACTTAATTTTAATCATGTAGTTGATTATTGGATGGAAATCATATCTCTTTCTACACCTATTTCAAAGAATCCATATAGAATGTCCATGATTGAGTTACTGGAGTTAAATAAGAAACTCCTGGTGAATTGTGATAAGGGATTCATATTCTCTTGTGTGTCACCTTGTGGTTCACCTATTTCATTCATTGATAAGAAATATTGATTATTGAGACTTTTTATTGATTATAAAGAACATAAAAAGATAACAATAAATAATAAGTATCTCTTATCCCATATTGATAAATTGTTTGATCAATTTTGAGGACCTCAATACATCTCAAATATTACCCTTCATTTTAGATACTATCAATTAAGGGTCAAAAGTTAAGACATACCGTACACATCATTCTATATAATGTATCCACAATATAAATATATAGGGATTCAACCTGTTCTTACCAATTCCCCAACAATATTTATGGAATTGATTAATGGTTTATTCAGATATTAACTTTATTAGTTTGCAGTTGTCATTATATATGATATTATTATATATTCTAAGTGTAAGTAAGTGTATGAAATCACATATGGGTTTCACTAAGGAACCTAAGGAATCAGATGTTATATATAAAATTTACCAACTCTAAATTTCTTCAATAATTTTTTTTTGTTTTATAATTGAAATGAGGGTATTTCAATGGATCAAATAAACTATGTTATAAAACGTTAATCGCAGACTAGCCACTATGACTATGAATTATAGTTTTCTTATATTGGATTGATATTGTCAATTCTTTAAGAATAATTTATCATGGGTATATAATCCATTAACCAAGTTAATTCATAATGGAGTCAAGTTCATGTGGACTGGTGAATATAAAGAAAATTTTAAAGAACTAAATAGAGGGATGGTCAGTGAACCTATTCTCACACTACCATACAGTGGACATGGGTTTCTGATTTATACTGGTTCATCACGGATGGGACCGGGATGTGTTATTATATAGAATTATAATATGATAACATATTCTTCATGCCGATTTATACTTCATTAAAAAAATATGTCTCCCATGATTTTGAGTTAGTTACCATAATGTTTTCACTAATGATATGCAAGAGCTATCATTTTAGGGAAATGTGTGAAATATATACTAATAATAAAATTTTAGAGTATATAATCACTGCAAAAAAGTTAAATATTTACCAGAGAAGATGGTTGGAGTTGATTCATGATTATGAACGTTCAATACATTACAATCATGGGAAAGAGAAAAAGGTTTAATATGATCTTGTTCGAAAGGATCATGCTATATTTTCTAGGATAAGGATCATAAAAGATATATAATTTATTTAATTTCAAATTTTTCACCTTGAAAACATGAAGGAAGGGAAGCAATTTGATCTTGGTAAAATTATTATTTAACTATCTATCTAAGTGAAGATAAAATAGGAATACAAGGACATTGTAGTGCTTTAAAGAACATATAAAATTCTATTTAGTTCAACTATTAATGTGATGGGATGAAAATGATTATGAATCGACTATGAATCTCATCAATACCATACATAAATAAGGTTATATTATAAGGAGTTTTTATCTAGTCATTCTATATTCATCCTCCAATAATTAGAGTTTATAGATATCTAAAAGAGTATTTCTAGTGGGAAAACATGAAGAGATATGATATAGGGTATTTTTTCCCACAAAACGTCTATTCGGGTTAGGAATCACTACTTCTAGATAGTTTTCATCAGATTTATTTATGGAACTAGAAACACTCAATGGTTTTGTATCCAAAGGGACCTAGTTTCCAATGTTTGGCATTCATTATGTTTATTGAACTATGATACTTAAGAACTCACATTGGTTGAGAGGATGGGAATTAGGGCTCATCACAACCACTTTGGGTGGAATTATTTCTTACTAAGGGACTCTTGTGTAGATTTAAGATATGTTCATGAATCCTTATTAATTACTCAAGAAAAATGTAAATTTCCCTTGAAATTTTCAATAAATTATTCACATTTGTGGAATTCATAATCATCAATATGTATTCGAGGGTCTTCATTAATGGAGATATTCATATGTATTAGAGGTTCTCTATCAATGGTATCCTCTCATATACAACTTAGGGATTGTATATCCATTGTGATGATGATGCTGGTTTTTAAGCCACTCAGTTGGGACCTCTAGAATTTATGGTAATCTAGGTAGAAAAAAGGTTTTTTCAATGTTGTGATCATACATATAAATGGACTACCTATGTATCCTCATGAATGGAATCATAACCCTCATAGTTTGGTACCACTGAACGGGAAGCATCATACCTTTTGAGTTTGTGTGATAAGAACCTAACCATATAGTTTAATGTCATGTGGTATGGACATTTAGGTGGAATGTTACTTGTCAAAACATAGTGTGGGACCTATTCTTAATCATCACAATGAACTTGGAATAGATATGTGTTTCCATGTTTGATTAGACCATATTGTGAATGTGGTCTAGTAAGAACATGTTTTCCCTTGGAGTATTGGTTTTGAACCTCAGGGAGGCTTCCTATGTATCCTACTTGCATGGGAATCATATCCCACATAGTTCGGTATGTCTCACAGTGGGGGGTATGTCCTTTTGAGATAAATAGGTTTTGAATTACTCCCAAATAGTATTCCCTTGTAACAGGGTCCACAAAATAAGACTTAACTCAAGAAGATTTAAGAGGGACTTAATTCATGGAATATTTCTAAGGGGGGTTCCCAAATTAATAGAATTATAGTTATACTATTGAAGAGGATGTCTATTGAGCTCGTACCCTAGTTGAAGGCTTCCTACGTATCCAAATTAAGGTGGGAATAAGAGTTCTCATAGTTCAATATGTGAGGTGGATTGTGTGGATGTGCAATCATAAAAAATCTCTAATCCCATGTGATTCATGCTTGGTGTGAGAAGCTAAAGGATGTAAAAGATTCATCAAACCACACATTTTATCTTCTGATGATGGAATTGGTTAGGCCTATGGTGAAATAAGACAAGGTGATAGTGGATTAGGGTGCGGAGCAATGAACATTTAAATGTGGAATGAAAATTAAGGTCATTATGTATGGCCCGAAAGGATCGGGGCTTAAACTTAAATATAAATGCCCTTATATGGGTCCCATGAGAGGAGGGATAATTTTCCTTTGCTAAAGTGAAAATAAATTATGATTCTCACTCTCCCTATTAAGAATCGTAGGCTTCGGGTCTTAGAGACAAGAAAAGGAGGATAGTGTTCTGTCCGTAGAATCCATGAATAGGAACTTACCAAAAATTTCTCAAGGGTAAGGGTCTATGTGAGTGTAGATATATAGACCTATAAACACCCCATGTATCTTGACTCCCTTAAAAGACAAATGTGGAAAGCCTCTGACTATAGATATTAAAACACAAATAGGATACATGATTTTGTTACTTTCCCTAAGTTTTTGATAAGTCAAGAGGGTTTGGTGGAGGCTTCAACTTAGTCCATTTCAAATAAGGGAGCCAACGAAGGAGATACCATTACAAGAATGGATTTGGAGAGGGTATACAAGGAGGTATTTATAGGTCTTGGGCATAGTTATGAAACATAGGTCTACCGTAATGGTTTGCTGCATATATCATAAGAATGACTGAAAAATGATTAACATAGGGGAATTAAGACTATAAAGGATTAAAAAAGGACAATCGGGAAGGAAAAACATGGGTGAGATTTAAATCTAAGCATCCTGGGTCTCTGTTGGTGTCTTTAGAAGATCCTTGTGCATGTCCTTTGAAAATCGGCCTTGTCTAGGTATCGTCTTATTTATAGAAGAAAAATCCATAATCAAATGTTTTGTATTCCAAACACTGAAAGGACTTCAATCTTGATTATCCAATCAAATTCTCTCTCCTCTCGTGTTCTAGAGAGTAACCAAAATTTTTTGAGGGACATAGGTGAAAAGATATTCAATGGGAGTTTCGAGAGTACTTCCAACATTTTCAGTTTTCAAAATGGGGAGCCCAAGGGTCCTATTTATAGGAAGGAGGGGGCTGGTCGAAAGGAGGTTCTTCACGGGGGTCTTCAGTCTTGTTCCACAGCGTAGGTCCCCTACTTAGTGGTTCAGAAATTATACTTCCACATAGGTCCCCCATATTTCTCCACATCATAGGTCTTCTATATATGGGCTACACATTGGGTTACATGTTCATAACATTCACTGGTCTTCTAGTGTATAGGTGTGCCACATATAATCCCCCCCCCTCAGGATTGGATATGACAAGAAGAAGGGTCTAGTTCGGGGTCAAAGTTATGGTGAAAATATTATGTAGAATTAATCCTGGACCATGCAAGACTGCTTCGTAGCTATGTCGTGTGGGTCAGTGGCGTAGGTCAACAATGAATGTAAATACCCTCGTCCTTTTTCATTTTCTTCACTAGAATTCATAGATTTATTCTCTCATTGTGAAGATTGTTTTTTAGCTCTCTCACATTGTACCCTTGCACAGGTCTCCCAAATATTGTATAGGTATACCCATTTGAGAGATATAGATACCTGAAATTTCATTATCAAAGTAGTTGCGTTGTAGGACTTTGTCGAAGGACCTATCCTGGGTACCTTGTTAAAGGACCTACGTGGGTGACCTCATCAAATGAGCTATGTGAGACTTTTACATTTCCAAATTCTTGAATTGCATTAAGTTAAAATTTTATTTCTATTAATTCAATATTCAAATTTAATGAGGAAAATTTTGTAATTCTATTGCAGGAAATGGATAAGTAGATGGATTCGACTGAGGAAGCTAAAGATCACCAAACCAAAATGATGAAAATCGTTGGACCAGACTATTACGACGTGGTTGAGAGTACCCTTCCTATATTGGTGAAAGACTTGATTCCATTCCAACATGAATATCTATGAAGCCATTATTTTCCTCTTTCTGGTTATGGGATTTTTCATGATTCCCACATTTTGTCTTATTTGAAATATTTTTCCAAAGACTTGGTTTGTTCAACACATGAATTTTTATTTTATGAATATTACTATGAAGGGTATTCATGTTCATGACAGAAAATTCCCTATTAAATGCATCCTACATTATAGTGGTTGTACTCATGATATTAAGGAACATTTTATATATCAAAGGCACATTGCTATGATTCAACCTTTTGTGCTTCAAAAAAAGATCAGTCTAATGACTGGGAGGAAGACTAGGACCTTCATTATGGAGGAGAAATCAAAACATAATGGATGTGGGAATTTTGGTTACGCCAAACTTGTGAAGAGTTCAGGAAAGAACTTATGGATGTTTACATTTATGAAGCTATCTGGATAGAACAAACTTATGTTTAAAAACATAACTTCACTATTGAATTGCTGAGTTGATAGAGTCCGTAAATAAATTCTTTCCACTTCATGAATTGTGAGGTTGGCATCAGTTTATGGGATATCTAACCAATATCTAGGGCTCTCATTCTTGGGAAGATTTATGATGAATTTATTCCACCAATAACAACATGGGGTGATACGAGGAGGATGCCACCATTGGATCATGAATTAATCAAAAATAGAAAATAAA
This sequence comes from Viscum album, assembly GCA_963277665.1. Lineage (NCBI taxonomy): Eukaryota > Viridiplantae > Streptophyta > Magnoliopsida > Santalales > Viscaceae > Viscum > Viscum album. The sequence continues at coordinate 1,527,427,285 of OY728162.1, forward strand.
TCATCGAAAGAAAAGAAGGATCATCGCACTAAGGATAATGTTAATTCAAGAGTATATATGGAAGCTCTTTTAGACCCAACTAAAGATAATGGTCCTACTTGCGGATGTCCTACAATTTTACCAACTGTAGATAATCGGGGTGCTTCATGAACGTACTAGACCACATTTGAGAAAGCTAACAACAAGAATTGGGGTTATAAGGTTATGTTCGAGATTGATGCAAAAGTATGCTTATCCATCTTCCATGCCATGTGGATAAGCATTTATTATCTTCCATTCCATGTGTCTTATGGTGGTGTAAGACCATGGACTTTTTTTATTGCATCCATGTTGGTATAGGATTAATATATTGGGATGGATACCCATGTATTATCGAGAATTTATCACATCCTATTAATTTTATACAATAGCTAGGATCCATTTAGACTTTCAGGACCACTTCAAGTATTTTGGGACTAGATTATTGCACAAATTTTTTCATATTTATCATTGAATTTGGATAGAGTCCCAAAGGGTTGATTTACCTCATTTTTTAAAAAAGTCTCTAGGATTCAGACTTTGAACATGAAGCATGATGAAGTGCTGAGGGAACTGAATGCATTGGGGGAATTTAGCTTCTTTCATCTTGGTAACCCATGAACTGGAAGATTTTTTGATTATGGTACGGAATAAAATTATGAGATGAAGGCTTATATGATGGAATTTAGGGATATCATGCTATCAACTAGGATTGATGGTGAAATAATCTTTGAGGCTTTGGTCCCTTATTGGGGTTTCTCTCCAGTTTTAATGTATTCAAAAATCGAGAAGTTTTCCTCCCACATATGTTTATAATGAGAGGCACACAATGGTAGGCCACAAATTATGGATTTTGATGGCTTTATAGACATTGAAAATGATAATTACACTACATCCATCAGATTCATCCATTATATTAAAGGCGGGATATGCTAGATATTGGTCCTCTTCATAACCTCAGGGATATTTAACAAAAGGAATACATTAGGTAGCAGCCATGAAAAATATTGTTTGTAGTAATCTTGGTAAAAGGTCTAAAGACAAAAATGATGTAGAGGCTTTAGAAACTTCAGAACCTTCAAAACAATCTAATAGAAAATCCACTATGAAGATCAACGACAATGAAACAATGCCTCTACCACTGAGGAGATCTAGTTTGCATCATTAAAAAGAGGTTACCATATAATCCATTTATTATTCTGAAGAATAAGGGAGGCTTGAAGAGGCCTTCCAATCCGAGGGTGTTGAGTTTTCTATACAAAAAGCCATATCAAATCCAAATCTTGTGTTTCCTTTATAAATCTTGTACTGGGAAGGAATGTCTCGTGAAATTAGTGATGCATGGTCATTTCTCTAATATGGCCTTTGAATAAAAAATATGGGTGATATTATAGAACCTTTTGATTGTTATTTAGATAGTAATATGGCTAGGGTACAAGAGAGGTTTGCAGAGCTGAAGCGCTTCATATAAGAAAATGATTACCAAGTCCTAGCCTCATTATGAGAATCTGGCATGATGGATCTAGGGATATGTGAAGGGGAAATTTTACTCCCTGAAGAGGAGAAGGACATTTATGTTAATTCTAAGAATGTAATTCCCCTTTCTTTTGTTTCAATTATGATTTTCACCCACCATCATAATCTTTATTAGATTGCATTTTGAAACTTGAAATTAGATAAGGAACCTTAAGAAAGGTTCTCGAGTCACCCAATCATAGACCCAAGGTCACCCCCATTAACACATTGGATAAAACCCTCGGTTCCCCATGACTTTCTCCATGATGGAAAACCATGACGGTGTTAATGGAGACTTAAGATCCTCAGTCGTTACCTTAGGTCACTACTACCAGGTGGAGTATTTTAATCTCTCAATTGTCTTATGAAAAGAAACACAAGATAACATTGAAATTGATATGATGTTTATGTCAGAAAAGTTAGTATTTTCATTATCCACTAGTATTTCAAATTTCTTGATTTGTCTTGGTGACCAAGTTTATCATTTCTTATGATCTTCATCCCTTTATTCTCTTAATGGATTTAAAACTGGTCCTTCATGGACTAAGAAAGAAAATCCAGGAGAAGTATAGAATCTTTCTGTTGAATTCTTTACCTTAATAGAAGAAGTATCAATGGGTGTGGTTTCATCTTCTCCTATTTATATAAATAAAGAAATGGTTCATGGTAATATCAGAATCAGTTCTTCTAGGAATCACATGTTGTTTATAACATTCCTTTCCCTATAATATTTCAGATCTTTTGCCTATGTTGAATGATCTAGAAACAATCATTGATGATATTCATATTACTCTAGATGTAATGAGCAAAGATCGTAGGCCATATGAGGTATGTATTGGTGCCAACCCTGATTCAGAAAGACCTAATGATATTTCACCAGTTGAAGAGGTAATGGAAGAAAATGTCAGCAGATCCAATTTGATCATCGACCAACATTTTTTGGATACATTAAATAGTGAGGATGCTATAAAATTTAATGTTTTATACATAGAAATGATGGATTCTCATAATCAAAACATTGATAATCTAGTTTCTATCCAGGATTTTGGGGATTTGAATGAGGAACTGAAATGACATATGTTTTCAATCTTCCATTTTCCATACATAATTGGTCTTTTTTCTTATATTTCATATCAAAGCTCAATTTATACATCTTTTCCTATAGAGAACATCACGAAGACCACTCAAAAACAGGGAATCCCACTCTATAATACTTCCACTAATGTTGAGTAGATACCAACTAAAAATCCAATGTTAGAAGATTCTCTAGAGCCTATGGTTATGCTAACTAGGAAAGCTCAAGAGAATGCCCCCCACCCCAATAAGTACGTACTCAAACTACTAAAGCTCAGAATATTGGGAAGGAATATATTCAATTAACTGACTTATTACTGGGTAAATATCATAGACTATCTTGATCATTATTTGGTTGTTGCTACACCCATAGAGCTAATAATCATTTTACATTATTATTTAAGACCATCTACTCCCATGGATAGGTCCGAAGACAAAGATCATACGTTGGATCAACCAAAAAAAGAAGATGAAGCATTTGATGCATTGAAATGAGTAGAGAAATGACTTCTTTGAGTGATATGATTCCAGAATCTATTCCACCTCAAGGTAGTGATTCTGATTTGGAATTAGAGCTACAGTTTTCTTGTAGTATTATGTAGTAAAAAACATGGAGAACCATTTGGGATATAATCTCTAATAAGTCTTTGAATGAGATACCATCATATTTGGCTGACTTCTGCAACTTTTTAACATACTAGGATTTTATAGATTTGATTATCACCCAATTTATAATGTGGTTAAAGAAAATCATTCGCTGTCGAGAGTAAGAACACAAAATGTGAAAAGATCTTGTAATGTCTAAACTTCTCACCAACATGGAGGGGTTTTGAGCTATAGTATATAATTAAGAAGCCAATCATAGACAAAAGGTGACGGAATTTGATCAACAAATTAAGGAGACAACAAAATAAAGAGAGTATCTTTAGGAAAAAATTGAGGCTTCTCAAAATAGGCCTGATCAAATAAACCAATCATTGGGAGAAGCCCAATTAAAATGGGTAACTACCATTTCAACTACCAACGATTCACTTTTTCAGGAAGAGGAGGCTGAAGTTACTCAACTGACTGAGCTACGACAAGTGGTTACTAGGCCTCCAGAGGTTATTCAACAAGTAAAGAGTCATAGTAAAATCTTTTTGTAATATATGGTAGAGAGACTCCATTTTTTGTATGTTCCTCTAATATGTTCTTATTATTTTTTCATATAAATGAAATGGATTTTGTCTCTAATAATATATATTTATTTATCCCCACTTTCTTCCTATAATTTCAATATCAAATCCTTTTTCATAACATGGCATCTTTATATCAAATAATCATTATTACATTAATAGGGATGGGGTGCTTTAACTTTTACCTAATCCTGGAGTCATAGTGAGCGCAGTTTTCTTTTTACTAGGGTTGTATAAAAACCCTATAAACTTTCTTTATGTTGTTTCATCACCTAATATGAAGGGGAATTAGCAGGGTAAATTTGGATTTTGTTTAGGATTTCTTTTTGGGGTTTTCAGTCAAACAAGTTTTTCCTGTTATCTTTAAATTGCTCAATTTTTTCCATAACATATAGAGTATAGATCTTGCATACTGAGACTCAAATTTTGTCCATAATTTCATTTGTAGGTTTTCAATCTAGTGAGTATCATGTTTTAGGGTTGATTAAAGTCATTCGTAAAGGAATAATAACAAAAACAATTAAGGTTGAATAGCTTTGACCATGAATTTTGAAATTATAACCCAAACAAAGATTTATGTCTAGGAAGGACCCAATATTCATTAGATGATTCTGAAGGGAATATTGAATCATGATTTTTATGGCTACCAAATCTAAAATTGGAATTATGAGAATAGAGGAGGTATCTTCCAATAATGATGTTACCTCTATTTGAAAAACTCATTATGGGGGTTGTATTATGAAGGTCCAGTTAGGGAATATTCTACAAAGTCAAAGAGTGGAATATTTTGGCTAACAATCTCATTATATGAGAAAGTGATGTAAGGCCAGTTTGGGAACACACTATATAGTGAGGTAAAGGAGTTCCCATGAATTCTGACATTGTATCTCTGATAGAAAAAAGGGGTTTGAAATTTGGATATCTCAAGACCATAATGGGTGGATTTTCCAATAAAGGTTACCCTAGAATATATTGTGAATTTTTTCCGAAATAAGCCATGATTGAGAAACCATTCTTATAAAAATTTGGTGTGTTAAATAAGGTACATCTTCCAAAAAGGGTCTTTCTAATATTTTTCTATGTAGTTTAAATTCATCCAACAAGGGAAATATGTTTTGTAGTTTAAATTCAAGAAGTAAATACATTTGAGGGTTTTTTATAACATGCTACGCCATTTAAAGTCATGTAGCAAGGATATTAGGGGGGATTTAATTTAAGGTATTTAGATCTAAATAAAGGTTTATGAATCTCAAATTTCCTAGTAATTTGTCTAGAAAAATACTACCATATATCTTGTGTGGAAAGGAATAATTAAAAACTATGATTTGGGAATCTATGGATCTGGATAATGACATGGGAAAAGGGATAAACACATCTGATGAATTATTTTCCAAGAGTGAAGTTACCACTATTTGATGAACTTGTTACGGGGGTTGTATTATGCAGGGCCAACATGGGCACATGCTACATAGACAAAGAGTGGAATCTTTTGGCTGACAAGCATGTTATGTAGGAAAATTATACAAGGCCACCTATGGGCACACACTGCATAGTCAATTAAAATAGATCTTTGGTATTATATATTATATTGCTAAAAGATGAAGAAATTTTATGGAGATTCAGATTTTCCAAAGAACATAGGTAGTTTTATAGAGAAGAGTACCTGAACACAAAAAGAGTATTTCTTGTCATGATTTCTAATGAAAAAGATGAATAGACTTTCTACGAAGGTATGATCCAAACATAGGAAATTTTATGTCTGTAATTTTTAGGTCATATGACTAGGACCATAATATTATGGAAACATTGAATGCTATGTGGTTAAATGTCACTAGGTTATTCCAATATGCTTTGACTAAATAAAGGGGATAGAGGTAAACCATGGTCTTGGAGACTTTAATATCATGAGAAAGGATATGGGAAAAATATGAAAAGGATGACAACTTTAAAATACAGGTTCTTGCATATCGTCAACAAAGCCTTAAAGGGACAGAAGAGGATTCCCCCAAGAATAAAGTCACTATTGTTTGAAAAACCCATTAAATTGTCTATATTATATAGGGAAAACTCGGTCATGTGTGGCATAGAAAAATAGTGGCCTCTTTTCACTAATAGGCATGATATGTGGGAAACTTATGCAAGGCCATGTAGGGACATGTGCTGCATGGTTAGGAAAAAGAGATCTCAGGTATCAGATATTCCATCACCAAAATCCAAAGAAATATTATGAATATCTAAAAGTATTCGATATTAGGAGTATGAAATGTTAAAGGGGTAATTTCTAATGTACAATATAAATATTTATATCAAAATTTTACATGATTTTAGAGTCCCTTACTTATATCTGAGTCATATATATAATGGGGGTATCTTTTATTTCCTTAGTGGGATCTCTAAGGAGAGGACCCAGAATAAAGGTCTCTTATATAGATTATTAATTGTGTGCAAAAGATGGGGAGTTTTCATTTATCCTATAGCTCGGACTAAGATTTAAGTCATTGTTTAACTATGTATCTCAATGGGATGAGAACCAAGCCACACATAGTTCTTGCAAGTCCATGTAGTTTATTGTCATGTGGTGATCACGTGAAGTGAACTAATGTGAAAATACAGAGATATTTTGTTCATGTATTGGTTAAAAACTAGACATCACTATATATATTGTTGTATTAAGAATCAATCCAAATGTAGTTCTTGATATATTCCCTATACATGTTTGACTCATATTCACAGGGATTGAAGGGGATTTTTTTTCATGGTTGGGCCCAAAATTGGAGATCTGATTGCCTCTATGAATCCCATTAGAATGGGAATCAAACCAAACATTGTTCTTGATAAGTTTCCTCACACCAAATAAGTTTTCATGTGATAAAGGGTGGATTTTTTAATTATGTATGGACCCGAGATAGGAGATCTGGGTGTCACTACGTTTCTCGTTAGAATGTGAATGAAACCACACACAATTCTTGAATATGATATTCCCTGTGCATATCTGAATCATAAACAAAAGGAATGGGAGGATTTTTATTTTGTTCTATTTGGGACCAAAATTAGGGACCTGGGAGTCTATAAATATCCCATTATAATGAGAATCAATCCAAATGTAGTTCTAGATGAACCATTTAGTTTAACGTCTTGCGACAAGGATGTAAGTCACTTGATGTGAATGAAAAAATGTGGATGGACTAAGAGATAAGACCCAGGTGTCACTACATATCTTTCTAGGGGAAAGAATCAATCCACGCGTTGATCTTGAAAAAGCATCCCTATACAGATCTGATTCAATCATTTGGATAAATTAGTCTCATGTTCCACTAGGGAGTAGCAATGATGTGAGTAATGCTTGCTCATGGAAGATACTCATTTTTTTAAAGAACCACAAGGAGTGAAAATTTGTGGTATCTTGGAAGATTTGTTAACATAAAATGAAAGCGATGTTAACAAAATAGTTTAATTTCATGTATCAAGGAAGAATTATTTCATGCATCTAACTTCATGTAATAAGGAACAAGATGTACCTCATTTTAACATCATGCAACATGGATGCATATGGTTTCTAGGATGATTAATTCATTGCAACTAGTACATTATTCTATGTGATTACTCAAAGTACTTCTCCAAGAATCATGCATTGGTTGAAGTTTTAATAATTTCTCTATCAATTGATATTATGGAATAAGATCCATTTGAGTAGACCTTATATATGTAATAGGGTCCATACCACTTTGGACCAGGATTTGGAGGCTTCTTTCCCAGTATCATTGTGGTCCTGATGACTAATACCAATTCTCTATGAAGAAATGAGAGGAGGTGAAATTTCTACTTAAAATATTGTTATATTATATTCTGATAGACATCAATGTGATTTTTGGGTATGAAATCTCTTTTCCTCTAATAGTTCCATCTCATCAAATTGCTTCTAAGACTATTCATCTATGGATAACTAGTCATAGATGGAAACTCATAGTGAAGGAAATCTAACTTCAATAGTTATAACTACTTTTTTCCTATACACCAATAAATATGGGGTTGACTGTGTTGTAGTACAATTAGTAGTCTAATAATCCCACAATGTGTACAAGAGCTTATCAGGAAAATACTTTATCTTTATCCACCATATTTTTGAGTATATTTGATAGGGTCTTGTTAAAATCCTAAATATATCCATTGTGTATGGCATGGCAGTTAGATGAATGGTTAGATTTGATATTTTGCTCTTTATATAGCTTCTTTAACTCAAGAGAACATAAATTGGTGTCGTTTTCCATCAATATAGTATGAGGAACACCAAATCTGGTAATTATATTAGCTTTGACAAAGATAAAAATGTTTTTTCCCTAACATCCTAAATAGGAATTTCCTCAATCCATTTGGAGAATAAATCAGTAGTAGTAAGAATATACTTGAACTACTTAGTCATAGTTGGAGGATAGGGTCCTACTACATCCATATATCATGCATCCAATTTCCAGGATTATTTTGTTGTATGTAGAAACTCCAGGGGTTGATGAATAAAGTTAGAATGCATTTGGAAGGGATGACACATCTTGGTGAAATCTATGCACTCTTATGTCATAGAAGTTTAAAAGTATCCAAGCCTTTATATTTGATCAAAAAGCCTATGCCCAGACTCATGAGCACCATAGGCTCCTACATGTACTTCTTTCTTGACATCTATAGTTTCATTCAAAATAATAAATTTGAGAAGAATTCATTCAAATCATTGTCTATAAATTATCTTCTGATGATCTGGAACATCATTAAGGGAGAAATTATCTTCTCGTCTTCAGATATGTTCTATTTTAATTGTATTTGGTGGATATACCCCATTTTGGAGATATTGCATGTTGGGTGTCATCCATCACATGGTATGACCATATGGCTCAGAAATGGGACTGATTTCATTGATTTACACTATTATGATTTATATAAAAGGTCAAACCACTCGATTATAAGCAATGATAGTGATTTTTTCATCCTAATTTGGATCTTCAGGGTTGTGGCTACATTTTACAATGCATCAGGTTGGGAATTTTGTGACAGTGGGACACAAGAAAATGTTGCCTCCAAGGGAAATTTTACCATTAAACCTCAAACATAATCAAATAATGGAATTAGTTATTCATTTCTAAATGGAAGAATCCTCATTATTTTGTTTTATTACCAATTCTGAATCACCTTTCACCTCTAGGTAATCTACTGGTACCTGGACTGCTAATTATAGGCCTACAATCAGAGTTTGATATTCTACCTCATTGATGGCACTATCTTCTGATAATAGAAGATAATATAGTAATACAACCTTTTCTGGGGCGAAAAGCACACTTCCAAATCAAACTTTTTTGAGTTTAGGGTCTTCCATTATCTTCCCTGTGGGACTTCTAGAAGCACTATCAAAGTACATTTCCCATATCTAGGGACTTTCTTGAATGTAGAAGATTTATTCATCAATGAATTTAGTATTCAATGATGTATCTTTAATAGATGGGTGCTTAGCAAGGAAGTCTTCTAAAGCATGTAAGTTTACTATATTCTAAGTAATGAATTTTAAATCAAAAAATTTCAGAATAACCGCACTTCGTGCTAGACATCCTGTAAAAATAAGTCAACTGGGGAAAAATTTGAGCGGGTTATTGTGAGATACCAAGTGGACCTCATGATGATGCAAGTAGTGTATCAATTTCTGAACTAAAAATATTATTGATTGGAATATTTTCCCAATATCTAAATATTGAGTCTCTATGTTGAGCATGGTTCAAATAGGATAGTAATTTTTTTTTCATTCCCAGTATCATTCTTTTGTGCAAGAAAGGAACCCACTGATCATTCCAAGGTTGTCTCTTTTGGAATAAAAAAATTTACTTCAATTGGTGGAATCAACACTAGTGGAATCAAGATGTATTTCTTGTGGGTATCAAATGCTTCTTGGAAACCATTGTTCCATTGATATGTCACCCACTTATTCATCAATTTAGTTAGGGAAAACAATTGCCAACCAATTTGGCTATGAAGAGCTGGATATAATCCAAGAGTCTGTGAAGTCCTCTTAACAATTTCATGTTTTTAGGAGGTTATATACAAAGGATATCCTTATTCTTTTCGAGATTTAAATCGATGTCATGATGGCATACAACATAACCACGAATGTTTCCCGAGGTTACCCCAAAACATTTCAAGGTGTTCATTTTCAAATTAAGTTTTCAAAGATTGTTGAATATGGTCCCTATATCATCTAAGTGATCAGAACGTTGTCTATACTTAACCAATAGATCATCCACATAACATTGAATACATTTCCCCAAGAAATTTTTGAGAATGTGTTGCATTTTACATTGATATATAATACCATCATTCTTTAAGCCAAAAGGCATTACCCAATAGTAAAATATTCTTTATGGTGCTCTAAAAGCTGTAGAATTTTCATCTTCTTGGGCCATTTGGATTTTGTTATACCCGGAGTATCCATCCATGACGGAGAAAATTTCGTGGCCCTATGTTATATCAATCAGAAGTTTTGGGATTGGAACTGGGAAGTCATATTGGGGATAATGCAGGATGAGATATCTAAAATCAATACAAAATATGATTTTACCATTATTCTTTTTCACTAAGACAATATTTCCTATACATTTTGGATATTTCAAATCACTAATAAAATAATATTTGATAATCAAGTTAACATCATCCCCACTTTTGGAATCATGGGTTGGGTGTGTTATTTATGATGCATACATAAATCACTTATGTTCTTCTAGAAAACCCAAATGATGGGTGTCCATGTAGGGTTCATGGCCTAGAATTTCTATATTATTCCAAGAAAAAACATCTTAGTGTCACTTTAGAAATGAATTATACATATTTTTCTCTTTTGAAGTCATGGTTGGTCTAATTAGAGTGGGGAATGTATCTTATTTTCACCATGATTTATTTCTATGAGTTTATCCACAGTGGTGGAGATGCCTTCTTCAAATAATGGAGGGGCATCCCTTAGATCTTCGTCTTCTTACTCTTCCTCAAGTGTCACTTATTTTGTTTCTTCTTTAAGTTAAGGTATGGAATCAAGACATTTATATATGTGGGAGGAGTTAGTATTTTGACATCCTAAATAAGAAGAAACCATTTCTAACCGTACTGATGTTGAAGGGTCATCCTGGATAATTGAATTGAAAATGATGGGTTGGGCATCAACATACCTATCTTTCATTATTAATTCAACAACTTCTTCTATAATGGATGATAATGCAGATACTTAATGAAGTTTACAATATGGAATGAAGACATATCCATTTAGGATTCTATCACTATTTGATAAATCAATAATTTCCTCTATTATGTTAGGCTTAATTGCCAGAACTGGTATTATTGAATCCATTGAAATAATTCTTAGATTTTGATCTACCATTTCAATTTGATTGATATGTAGTATGTAATCTGAACTGAGAAGTTTGAATGGCTAGCTATGATATTTTCCACACAATTTTGTGCATTGATTATTATTTTGTTTTTTCACGAACCTTTCTCCATTTAGGTGATATACCTCTACCTCAATATACTATGATTAACAATCTTTGAACATGTCCTTATCACCATTCAATGTCTCTATTTGACCATTGAGGAAATAATTGAGATATTGGGGGTATGATGAAGGAATGGATGCATATAAATGTATCCAATGACTTCCCAAAAAATTTGGAAGTTGTGTCCTAACGAAAAACCATGAAATATTAATTAGATATTAGATCCCCAAACTATGTTTTGAGTTTAATCTCATAAACTAGTTCTTATTCATTCTTGTCACAAACTTGCATCATTAGAGTGGAGTGAGATAAGTTAGATTCAATGATACCCAACCAACGAAGTGTACTTATGGAATGATGTTGACTCTCGATATATTGTCATTGAAGGATCTTTGGATGTATGTATTGTTAAACTTTCTAGATAAATACAAGGGACTGATGTGTCCATGTACAACATCATCCTCATCTTGGTCTGTGAATGATATAACTTCATTAAATTCTGAAAGATCATTCTCTATATGATATACCTCAGTAGCATAAACCTCAGTTTCAAGCTCTTGATGACTTGAAAAATCCTCAATAAGTACTTCATGAAGATCTTTTGATAGATTCAGAGAATCTAGGATTGATAAGTTGACTCGTACTTGGGAAAGTTACTTCAAAACATCATTCTTCTGGTACAATGGACTTCGTTTTCTAGCAAAGATATGCTATGATGAAGGTGACTTGGAATTTTATGCTCCTCATGTAAATAGACCATGTGTTGGGGTAGAAGTTTGAAACAATTTTACTCTTGGTGGATAAGGTTGACTAGGTCTATCTACCTGCCGAGAGAGTGGTGGTATAGCCTCTAATCGGCATTCTAATATGTTCATATTGGGGATGATTTTGTCTTGTGTGGTAGATTTACCTTATTCTTACTAATCCTACTGATGCACTCCCCCATTAGTTTCTGCTGCATAAATAGTTTGAGCAGGGGTGTAATTAAAAGAGTGTCTTATAACATACCCACATCTTCACATGTATCCTTGACCTTGAATTATTCCCCATGTTTCGCAATCAAGTATAGGGAATTCGATTTCATAATCAAAATCATCATTTTCATAGTGGTCCATTTAGTGGATAACGTTAACGGAACCAAAGATCAAATCCACATCTGATGAAGATTCTTCCAAACAGGTCAGTTCTGGTTGTGTCATTTGGTGGGGTGGTGCCCATGGTTTTGAAATAGATGGCATGAAATAAGCCTTAGTAAATGAAATTTTTTTCCTTAACATGAGCTCATATTCTTCTAACTACTCTTTATCATTATGAACATGTCACTTCCTTGAGGATTGGCCTATGGAGGACTAATATTTTGATAAATATGGACTAGTTTCAAAAGAAATGGAAGGGAGCACAATCATTTGTTTCAACTATGTTCATAGAATGGAATGAGTTTGATTGATCTTTTTCTGACTATCGACTAAAAAACATTATATGCATTATTAATTTTTTACTTTCTTCCATTCATATTCTTCCTCTGGATCAGTAATTGGGACACATTATACCTAGACTGATGAATTTTTTAGTTTCACATGTCTAGATTCCACCATAATTTTCAAGAGATATTTGTAAATAAAACACTCTTGGATGGGGTGCCCCAACATTTTATGAAATGGTGAGTCGTTTGGGAGGTCTTCATACACTTATTTATTAGGTTTCTTAGGTCTTGAAAATTGAACTAAGTTATTTTAAAAAGTTGAAATGAAGTAACCAAGGACTTGGTCATTTCAAAAAGAATAGACCATGTTTTCAGCTCCTCAAACTATCTCCGTCTTTGGTATTTTTGATTATCTTGATGTGGGGTTTGTTGCTACAAATGCTCATGAAGTGGGACCATGTGGTATGATGAGGTCTTTGAAGTAAAAGCATGTAGAGGTGCTTGCTTGAGTGTGACTACAACAACATCCTCATTTCCTACTCTCCTTCCAAGAGTGGATGGGATTACTGAAGATTTTTTTATAGTCTATATTATGGATTTTCCACTTTCTGATAAATCAAGGACACTTCTATGAACCATCCTATGTATTTCATAGAGATTAGTGGCATACGAAAATAATCACGGAGATTTTCAACACAGATAGATAATAACTCTTTTTGAGGGAGTGGTATATTCAAGGAGTATGTTAATCATTTCCACCAATAAATTTAATCTAAAACTTTTTCATTCTCCCTTTTTAGTTCATATGATCAATGACTGTTTACTTCTACAATATTGAGGTGAATTGGAAAAGGAATTTCTCAAGGAGGTCTTCCCATATAATAATTGATCGACACTAAAAACTTATGTACCACACAAAGGTTGTCCCCTAGAGTGATTGAACAAAAAATCTGAGTTTTACTTATTCTTATTGTTGATGGGACCACATCATAAGATCAAAACGGGAAACTAAAAGCATTAAGTGTTTCTCTGGATCTCCCTAACCGTTAAAAATTATAAATATGGTATTCACAAAGTTTGGTGGGGGGATTAGATCTACCAATTCAGGGTATGCCTTAGTTTCTAGTTGTATTGGTGTGCACCTTCCTTCCATATATTCTAATCGAGTCATCAATGACTCAATAGTTTTCATAATTATTTTTTGAATATCTAGATAAGATGGGACCTCTATAAGTACAGCAGCTGCAGTATAAATAAGTGTAGTAATTGGAAATACCACTAGTGGTGGTGGTGGTATTTATGTTAGATAAACCACAGTGAAATTCATATAATATGTTCTTGAACCTATTCTGGCTATGTACCCAATGGAGGGAATTCATTATCCACATCAGTATTTGGGACAAACATTCTTTTTTTAGGAGAACCTACTTGAAGTGCAAGTAGGAATCGGCTTGCAGAGCATGTCTAGAAGGAATACATCTTCAGAGTAACTCTACATTGAGTATTCTCAAATCCATCATTTCCTCCTCTTGTTGGAAAAATATGTTTGATGTAAAAGATATTGAACTTCTCCTAAGGGAATGTGAAAAATTGTTTGACCTTTACCTTTGTCCATATTGTGTGTCTTTTGAAAATGTGGAAGTGGATTATTTGAGGTAATTCCTTGATTCAGTGAAATCCTTTGATTTATGGTATGCACACATTCTTCACTTTAATCAGTATGGAGCATATCAAGATCATGAACTTTATTCTCTAATTTCCCTGGACTAGACTCATTTTCTATAGTAACTTCCAAAATGAAATTAATGACATTTACTAACTCATAATGTATTGATGAAATTCTATCAGTATATTTGTGAAAATAATATCTTCTTCATCCTCCATGAGACACTGTTCTCCTATTATTTTGTTCCCCATGAACTGTTTATAGGATAGTGAACTAAAGGGAATACATGGATAGTTTATTTGTGCATTCATTTTGTGGCTTCTAACCTAATCGGGAGAAAACTGACTTCCAATGAGGAGGGGATTGTGGATGTAGAAAATCCACCAGCCCTATAGGCTAGGGATATTCCAATTTTACTTTACCAACCCTTCAGGTTCAGTTTGTTAACTTCGATGGATGGGTTGAAAAATCCCTAGCCCTACAGGTTGGGGTAATTAATGAACTATTATGGATGATATCAACACATCTAATCTTCAGATTTTACAAATTCTCGTTTGAGCACTGGTTGGGTGCATTATCCTTGACCCACTCAAATCACTTGTTTTAGAAGGCCATTGTGTTATTTCATACATTTTTTCGATTTGATGGATGGAATACTCTATGCGGGAAGCTTTCTCGATGTTATCAGATGCTTAATACAAAAGTATCTTGATATTTGTCTATCTTTGGGCATGACATTGGTGAGAACTGATTGAGTCTTGTTCTTACTGATATTATCTTCATTAATGAACAAAATTTGTTTGTTTATCCATCCTGGGGTAATAACAATAGATGAGACCATTTTTTGCAGGCTTTACTAATTTTGGAGTGCAGTGAAATAAAATTCTCCATGTGCACCCTATCCTCTGATATGAACACCATATGGGATTTCCGAAATCAATTGTCACAACCTCTAATGAATTTAGGCACACACATTAAAGACCTCTAAGCTTCTCGACATTTGGATATCGATAGTCTTGGAGATATTCTAAGTGAATTTGATGTTTTATCTCTTCTATTACCTTGACATGACTTTTATATCCATCATAAGGAAATACCTTGATTTTCAGATGACAAAGAGTCTTCCATATATTGAGGCAGATATCATGAAGGGAATATTCTACCGTCATTTCTAGATTTTTATATTGAGAGATTTCCAAAGGCCAAAAAATTATTTTTATTTCACCCTTAGCTAGTTGTTTTCTCATATTCAATACATCCTCTTCATCTTTTTCTAGAGGTTTCTAAACATGGTATCACTAAAGTGGATGCTCCTCGATTGATTTATCACATAGAATGAGATCAATTGGTGTTTCATATACTTTATTATAAGTAAAATGACCCAAGGGAGGTTAGGAGAATTACCGTTGTCTTGTGATTTCTTTTGGATGAGGAAGTATTTCACTTGGCAGTAACAAGAAATTATACACGAATGGCCTTATATTTTCAAGTACCTCAAGATATGAGGACTTTTCCATCACTACATTGTTAGTTGGGGAATTTTTGTGACAATGTGAAACAATACCATGGATAGAACATTCACAGTGAATTCCATCATGGGGAGGACCACCATGAGGGATTACAGTAAGGGATAAATACCATTTCGTCTTAGTATTCTAGCCACACAGAGAGTTTTCATGGCTCTCATCTAGAAATTGTTTTTCTAGATTGACCAAATTTTCATGAAGAAAGCCTTTATGATGAAGTGTCTGATGAAGATCATCCAAATTAATGCTACTACTCCCATAATTTGGTAATGGGTGGGTAGGATCTCGATTTACAATAGATAAATGTCTAAGGGCTTTAAGAACTCCAGTATTAAGAGGATCCAGATGGTAGATCAACTCTTGATTCTCCAACTATGAATGGTGAGACTTATTATTATACTCTCTATTACATGTAGTTGGGTCTATTTGCTAGGAAAAGTGGTTATCATGAGTAGGTGAATGTACCTACTTTGGAATTTCTATCAAAACAGGTTGATTATCTCCAATTGGAATGAGTGTATGTGTCTAATCTAGTTGTTTGTATGATATGGGGGAGTATTCCACATAACCCTCCTAGGCTGGAATAGATGTATGTATCTACTATGGAATAAATTACTGATTAGTCAACCCAGTTGTGGGGATAGAATTATGTGTTTGTCCCTCTAGTACCACTGAAGTTGATGTTATGATATTCTGGAAATCTTCCAAGATATGGGTGGAAATTTCTGTCTTCTTTTTTACAATTTCCAAAATGTGGTAGGTGACTTCAGTGGCCAGAATGGGAATATACATCCATTCTGTATCTTGAGTAGTTTTATATACTAGCTCCTTTCCTCTATTTCCTATTAGTGGATATTGACAGTACCTGTGCATGGGGGCAGAGAGTTGAGTCTACCCTAGGTTTATCATTGGAGAATTCCAACTGACTTCTATGAGTGCTGCGAAACGAGACTGTTGGCAGTCATGACAGATACTAGTAGGTGTATGTGACTATTGGATGTTTTTATCCAATCATTTTTGAGAGAATTATTTCAATGCTAACATATGAGACTTTTGACAAGCTTGGTGAGTGTGGGCAGTTGTATGTCACTGCTAACAAGTTTTTGTAATATTTGGTTGATTAGATTTCTTGAATGAAACCAGAATAGTCTAGTGACTAGATTATATATCGTATGTAGGTTTATGTGCCTGATCATAGTACTATACTAGATTTGGATTGAGGGATTTTTTGGGTTCCACTAGACGAGTCTCTTAGCTGGTGTACTTATGGTGGATGGGATTTTGTGCATGTTCTATGTTTTTCACTAAACTAGGATGATGGAATTCTATGGAGGGGGAAATGGTAGGAAACTTCTCCCTGTTGGCTGGTTGTTTTCCCCAGCGGTTTGTCTTGCATGCCGAGTCTTGAGGGACCTGGGATGGATAGTCTAAGATAATACCCTCATCAGGTTGAGGGTTTTCTACCGCACAATGTTGGTGGCGGTGATTATTGGAAGGGGATTTTAGGAAGGACCCCTATGTATTTGGGATAAGGCCATTGGTGGCCTCATGGCTGACCTTTCTAGAATAGGGGAGGCATTGATGATTGAATTTTGGGGATAAACTCCCAAAACGGATGAATATGGTGGTTGGAACCTTCTTCTTATAAACCAATGGTTGTCATTGACCGGATGAATGAGGGTTACTCTGGATTTGGAGGGACAGTTAGGCAGAGTAAAAGGTTAGTATAGTACTATGTTTATGATACTCTTGGACCAATTCATTAGAGACCCAACATTGGAGATTATGTGTTGGTGATGGCATCCTTTATGTAGAAGAGGATCTATCTTGAGTAGCAGCCAAAGCATTCATAGGTGAAGACTTGCAGGAATCCATTTGGAATTAAAGGAGTTCCATGAAAGAAAGTTCTTATATATTTAACCAATACAATAAAATAACTCTAGTAAATCATCATCTTTTTTATTTACACACGCATGATTGATTCCCTTGTCCAGAACACTTTTATTAACTGATAGGAGAAGATCCTGATGCTAAGGTGTGGCTAATGAATTGGAATTTGTATAGGGAGGAGAGCAATAAAATTCTAAGACTTTACTTTGGAAACTTTTCATTTTCTTATGAGGCTTCACATCCAGACTGATTGGGTTTGTTTCTCACATTGCTTTTAATGTGGTTTAGTGGGACTTTTGGGTTGTCTGTGGGTTAGGGTTTAATGGTGTCAGGATATGGTCATCATTATTCTGGTTTTCTTTGACATCCTTGGGGTGGATCCTGGAGGTCCCTTTTCGCTTGAAGGCCGGGTGAATTCCTCTGGAATTTTCCAACCGGAGGATTTGGGACGGTGTCGATGGTTGCGCTGGGGGATGCTCAAGGTAATCCTTGGTGGGTTTGGCCAACCTTTCTGATGATCTTGTTCCCTGGTTCATTGTTTCTTGAACATGGTTTGTGGTTTTTGGTGTACTTTTGTTTTTGTTTTGGTGAATGTGGTTGTACTGGACTCATGTAGCGGGGTACCAGGAACCCATAAACTAGATTTTGAACATGGAAAGAAAATTGATTGGCACACACAAGATGCTTTCCATCAAATTTATTTATGGAACTAGAAACACCCAATGGTTCTGTATCAAAAGAGACTTTCTTTCTGAAGGAATACATTCATTAAGTTTTTTGAAAAATGATACTTAAGAACTCACATTGGTCGAGTGGATGGAAGGTTGGGCTCATCACACCCTTTTTGGGGGGAATTGTTGCTAACTTTTGGGCTCTCTTATATATTTTTGATATGTTCATGAATCCTTATTAATTTACCAAGAATAATGTAAGTTTACCATGAAATTTCTAATCAATTATTAGAATTTGTATAATTTTATAATAATATGTATGTATTAGAGGTTCTTTATTACTAGAGATATCCATATGTATGAGAGGTTCTCCATCAATTTTATCCTCTCATATACTACTTAGATATTCTTTATCCATTGATATGATGATGCTGGTTTCTAAGCCTCTTAGTGGAGAACTCTATAATTTATGGTCATCCAGGTAGAAAAAAGTTTTTTTGATGTTGGGAACATACCCATAGATGGGATACCTACATATCCTCATGAAAGAAATCAAAACCCTTGTTTTTTGGTGCCACAGAATGAGGAATATAATACCTTTTAAGTTCATGTGATCAGGAAATAATCATACATTTTAATTCCACATGGGATGGATATTTAGGAAGAATGTTTCAAGTCAAGGCTTGGTGTTGGACTTATGCTTAAGAATCCCAAATAACCTTGAAAGAATATGAGTTTCCATGTTGTATTAGAACTTTCTAAGAATGTGGACCTGGAAAAATAGGGTTGATTTTTTAGTGTTGGGTTTGAACCTCGTGGAGGCTTCCTATGTAGCATACTTGGATGGGAATCAAAGCCCACGTAGTTCGGTATGTCTTGTGGGGGGGGGGGGGGTGACCCTTTGAGAGAAATAGGTTGGTGTTACTCCTAAAGAGAATTCCCTTATAACAGGGTGCATGAGATATATCTTAACTCATAGATATTTAAGGGGGACTTAATTCGGGGCCTATTCCAAAAGAGTATGCCTGAATTAAGTGAATTAGAGTTAGACTCTTGAGGATGATGTCCATTGAGCTCGGGCCCAGGGTAAATGATTCCTATGTATCCCAATTATGGTGGGAATTAGAGATCTCATAGTTCAAGACATGAGGTGGAATGAGTAGATGTGTGGCCATCAAAAATATCTAATCCAATTTGAGTCATGCTCATTCTGAGAAACAATAGGATGTGAATGATTCAACAAACCACACATTTTCTCTTCCGCTGATGGAATTGTTAATGCCTATAGTGAAAGAAGACATGGTGACGGTGGATGAGGGTGTGAAACAATGAAAATTTTAATGTGGAATGAATATGAAGGTTATTAGGTATGTACCAAAATCCTAGGGCCTTACTCTTAAAGAGTAATTCCTTTAGATGGGTCCAAGGAGAGGAGGAATAATTTTCTTTTGTTTATAGGAAAATCAAGTGTGATCCTCACTCTACCTAATGGGAACCAGAGGCTACATGTCTTAGAGGTGAGAAGGCAAGGATAGATTTCTATCCCAAGAATATAAAAATGGGAACTTCCCAAAAATTTCCCTAGGGTAGGGGTCCATGTGAATATAGATATACATACCTACAGACACCCCAGGGATCATGACTCCATTATAAGACAAATGTGGGAAACCTCTGACTATAGATATACAACCCCAAATAGAGGACATTATGATGAGACTTTCCTATCGGTTTTGATAAGTTTAGAGGTTTAAATGGAGGCATAAACTTAGTCCCTTTCAGGTAAGGGAGACAAGGAAAAAGATACCCTATCATGAATGGGGTTAGAGAGGGTTTAGAAGATTGTATACATAGGTCTTGGGAATAGCTATGAAATATAGCTCTACCACATAGGTGTGATGAGTAGGTCCTAGTAATGACTATAAAATTCTTAACATAGTGTAATTAAGCCTATGAAATCTTAAAAAAGGACTACCAAGAAGAAAAAAGTTGGGTGAGATTTAAATCTAGGATCCCTAAGTATCATTTGGTGTCTTTAGTAGAGGCCCACATAGGACCATAGGGAGTATTTCTTGAATAGGTAGCAATGTATTTATGAAATAAGGACCCTTAATAGAATGTTTTGTTTTTAAAACTCTAAAAATAAATTCAATATTATTGATTCCATATAATTCACTCTTCTCTCATGTTTTAGAGAGCTACCTGAGAAAACTTGGGGGACCTGGGAAAAAAGATACACAATAGGGGCTTTGGGAGTTCTTCTATCTTTTTCGATTAGCAAAATAGGGATGCCAAGGGTCTTATTTATATTTAAGGAGGGGGATGGTTGAAAAGAGTTTGTTTGTGGAGGTCTTTAGTGTAGCTCTATAGTGTAGCTCTCCCATGCAGGGGTGAAAAAATTATACTAATGTACAAGTCCTCTACATTGATCCATAACATAGGTCCTCTACGTAGGGGTTATGCATTGGGATGCATGGGTAGAACTTGTACTGGTCTTCTGGTACATAGGTGTGTTGTGTAGATCCCTTGAACTATATTTCTTAAGTTCCATTAAATTTATTTGAAACTGTGTGATATCTAAAGTGATTCTTCATAGTTGATTTTCCTTACTTAGAGAATAATTTCAACAGGTTTGTTTATCAATTATTAGTATATTAATATGTTTAGTTTGAGATACATAGGTATAAGGAGATGTTACAACCATTAGCCATACAAAACTAGAAATGTGAAAACCTATCCATAGATATCTTTATCAAACTTCTCAAATTGTCTAATGGAAATAAATCTATTTTGGTTTATGTCAATCAATTTATGAATTCAGGACATTTAATTTCAATTCGAGAATATTTACCTAATTATTACATTTCTAAGATATAATTTTGTTATGTGGTATGTTTTGATGGTGTACCATAATCAATTATATCTGGTTGAGATTTAAGGTTTACCTTGAAGTTATGTTGATGGTTTCAACAAGTTATACATAGAGAGTTATGCTTCATTACTTATTGTGATCCTTAAATAGATTTTTACTATGAAAGAATAATTAAAACCATGGATGATATTCTTAGATCATGTTCATGATATTTCCAAGGTGTTTGGGGTCAATACAATCATGTTATTGATTTCTATTATAACAAAAGCTTTAACTCAAGAATTTAGATTGATCATTATAAATACCTATATGTAAATAAGTTCATAAATCTAATGTTTTGGGATAAATTAGGAGGAAGAATTATATTAGGACCTGGGCTAGTTGAGGATATGGAAGAGGAGGTTAGACGTATATAGTATCACATCATAGAAAATCAATTTCATCCTAATAGTTATGATGATAATCACTATTGGGATCTAGAAATTAAATATTTTAAGGAAGTATTCATATGATTTTATCCTTGGTTGAATGATATGATATTTAGAAATAATGGGAAATTGATATATTGATATATTATACCCTTTTAGATTCTTAATCGAGAAATGATGGTAGCTTATTGATCGGTACTTCCATTTAACCTTTCTCAAGTTCATGATGTGTTCCATGTATCTCTACAATAGAAGTAAAAAATATTAACCATGAAACGTACTGAATAAAAATTTTATACCACTAAATCATGGTCATTCCTATGAATAATTGTTTTATAAATCATGGATTATATTGATAATTTAATACAGAAGAAGACTAATCACCTAGTTAAATTTATAGGGAGGAATCTGAAATTGGAGGGAGCTACGTGGGAACATGAGGATGTGATAAAGTAGATATATTCTCATTTTTGTATTAGTGTGATGGAATTTCAAAAGTGAAATTCAATTGGGGGTGGGGTATTTAAATGTAAAACACCAATATTTTATATGTTTTTCCTTTTAATTAAACATCATGTATTTGATGCCTTTCTTTATATGAAACTTCATGTATAAAGGAACTCGTCATATAGTTTACATTTATATCGTATCCATTCAATTCGTGAGAATGAATATGAAAACAATTATGAAATATATATATATATATAAAATTTTCCCTCTATTTAAATTTATTGATTAATTCCTTTGAAATAATCATTTACTTTTTATTGAAATTATATAACGATGAAAAGAACAAAATTTCAAGGAAATATATTGTCTCTTTATGTTTTACATTTCTATCAAAATAAAATATATTGATAAATATTTAAAAATTATTTCAAAAATATATATTGAAAATATATATTATAAAAATAATTATCATTCATACATTAGTTATATAATGGTTCATAATGAAGATAAAATCATTTAAAAATAAAAAGTATTATTTTTTAGTATTTTTTTATATATGCAATGTATTTTATCTTAATAAATTGATGAAATAATTATTGAATAATGGTTTTAATGAAGTTTATTGATTAAAAATTTAATAAAATATCCTAACATTAATTTGATATTTTTTACATGGTAATAAATGACTGTAAATTCTATTTTATTCGCAAAAATTTATTTCCTAAAAATGGGTTTTCATTGGGTTTTTTATGATTTTTTAAAAATTAAATTTGTCCACTAATAAAAATTTAATTTTATAAAATGGATTATATATTTATAAACAAAATTTATAAAATTTAGTAATGTGGAAACGTTTATTTTTGTTTATAATGAATGGTAGAAATAGTTAAAATTTGTTACCATGATTTTGGTTAAAACATGTTTACCCAAGGTAAACCAAGTGATAAGGGTATGATTTTGAAAAAAACGTTTATAAACATTATCATATATCCAAAACCATTGAATTTTATAATTATTATACTTGAGAAAAAAATTAGTTTTATTTATATCTTTTAAGTGATTCCAAGTACATCCTCTCCCACACTTATAAAAGGAAACCTCCACTCCACCGTTTCTCATAACACTTGATCATTATAGATTAGAAAATAAATTCCATAATACCAAAAATTATTCCTCCCCTATGAGATATTGCTCATTTTATTATCATAATACTACTATTTCATGTATTAATTTTTAATTAAAAGGAGGTCTCTCAAGGAACTGTTATAAATCTTAACTGACATCTTTCAATTTTATTTCTTCGTTAACCCTGACTAACCATATTTTATCCATCATAAAATATTGGTTCTAGTATCATAAATATAAATATATTTTATTTTTCCAATGGAAAAATCACTTCCCAACCCCTTTTAATCAAATGGGAATTGAAAGTATCACTCATCCATGTGTGTGGACTACCTCCTCCACATAGAAATCCGATTCGTTTTCCATCATCTCCTCACAATAATGTATATAATGATTGATTTAATAAATAAATATGATATTAATGATATAATTTTGATTTTATAATGATAAAATATTATTTATATTTCATTCTTTATTTTCATTAGAAAATAAAAAAATTGATCATATGTGCGTACATACTACCATCTTCACGAGTGGTGTAATTAATTTTACATCTCCACCTTTTATGGATGGTCATAAATATTTATATAATAAATATAATTTATCAATATTGAAAATTTTTATATTATGGAACCTTCATCCAATTAAAAGGACCAGAACTACTGAACAACGAAATTTATGAAAAGTTAAACAATACACAGATGGAAATGATGAATTTAAAAATGATTTATTAATAAAAATATGTTGAAATATTATAAGCATATCAAAAATGATAAGACAATTAAAAATAAGGTCATTTTTTTGAATTATAATAACTTTAAATTTACTATATAGTATTTTATAGTGATTATGAAGCAATATGTACTACATGTAAGGGTTTTATGTTACAATCTCATTTTTCCAGAATTTATTGCAAATAACATTTTGATAATGAAAATAAATGATATATATCTCAAAAATATTATATAATATATTTTAATTTATTTGTTTTTGTAAATTTCATTTTTTTCCTTTAATTTTAGTCTCCCAACATAATCCAATATCTCAATTAAGTTTTTTAGAAAAAACAAAATATATTTTCTTCTTCTGTCATGAATATTTTATTTCCATATACCTATTTTATATAAAATGTTTACAAGAATTTTTTTACCATTATTATATTTTTTGTTAATGTCATTTCTACCCATGTTTGAAATTTTATATAAAGTTTTAATTATATTTTTATTTTCTTTCTCTCAATGAGGTAAGTTTAACCAAATAAGTCAAAAGTATATTTATTTTTTCATATACCGCACGAATGGATTTTTCATCCAACTTGAATACTCTTTTATTTAAAGAATCATTTAAATTTCTACCAGGTTAATTCAAAATAAAATATATTCCATAATATTTTATAAAATTTAATATTCAAAATAATTTATTTCAAAACGAAAAGGTTTTTTCCCTGAAAATATATTCCAATGATATTTTAAAATCACTTTTCATCTATAATAAAATTATCTGATATTACATATTTTTCATTTTAGTTATTATTTTATAATAGAATACATATTATTTCTCCATATTGTAATTGATAATGATGATGAGATTTTGATGAAACCTTTTTTTCCTTTCCATATGTGAAGCTATGATGATATAATAAATGCTCTCATGATCTTGTCACATACATATGAATAGATTATGATTATGTAATGGTTTGTTCTGTTATATAATTCCAATTAATTAGTAAAATAATAATGATTTATTATCTCAAAGGACTCATGGGTGGTTATCACAATCCAAAATGACGGTACATGGGAAATTATCCCAATCGAAAGAATGTACATAGGTGGTTATCCCTAGCCTAATATGTGATGACTGTCTTAGTGGGTAACCTTTACATAATATTTCTATGATTATAAAATGATTCATCTCACTCATTTATGATTTTATCTTATTCCAATGTTATTCTCTCATGAATCATGTTATTTGATTCCTTTTTTATCATGATATTAGGAATTGAAAATATTTATTTCATGAAATACGATTAGGATCTATGAATTTCTATATATGGTTTTAAAATGTTAAGATTAGGTTTTGATAGCCATATGATCATGTTATACATAGATGGTCATTGATACCTCTGTTGTTTAGATATACTGAGTATCTAAGATCACCATTTATTATATTGTATTTTCCCCATTATAGGATGAGATATTTTAGGTAGGATTTGTCTAACGAGGGTTAATGTTGTGAAAAACAAAGTGGGAGAAGGGGTAGATATTTTATAATATAGTTTTTCATGTATCCATGTTTCAAAAGACACTAAAAATTTAAAATTTTAGTGTTGGTCATAATGAAATATAATGAATATTCATCTAATCATATGTAATATTTATATATGTGTTGTTTGGGTCACCTCACTTTGAGTATAGAATCTATATCTGTATAGTGGTATGAGTGAGTTGATAAGGTTGATTTCAGTATGGAACCAAATCATGTATAACTCGGTGTCATGAGGGCCATATTAGCACATTTTGACCCACTGCACATGGATTCTTGGTGGACTAATTAATGCATGATATACAAGGCACATGTGTGACATGTTTACTTTCAATTTTACATAAATGTATATGATTATATGTAATAGGGTCACTTGGTGTTTCCTGCTAAGATATATTTTTCACACCTTCAATTGTAATCGTATTGAATATCTACACCATATGTATACATGCATGTTTAATATTGGATGTACAATGGATTGGTATAGATAAGCTCGAGAATAGTTGGGGATAAGGTGTGTGAGGATTGGGGGGAGGGGAATAAGACCAGTGGTCTTGAGTTTTTCTTTTTGTTTATTTTTATTTGGGATCAAACCGGTGAGAGATCAATGTAATTATGATTATATTATTATTTATTGAATATTTTGATATATATTTTTTATTTATTTAGGCATACTCTTGTCATATGATGGATTATTTTGTTATCTTTAATTTTTTTATTAGTCTAATATGAGGGAATAGTTTCCCCATTATATGTACTACACCATAATTGCTTTAATGAAGCCTTTAGCATATGGAAATGCATTCTTGACACCATGTGGTGACCTCATCCAAATAAATTTTAAGTGGCCTAACGTGTAGTGTTACCATTTAGCTATCATGAAGGTTTTCTTTGAGTAAGATTATAAAATTGGACATTCCATCAAAGAATTGTAAAATTAGTGTTTTAAAATGGTTCCAAGAATATATTTGAATGGGCGGAGAAGAAAGTAAGAGTTTTCCACTATCCAAAAATTGTGAATTGACTCCCCTGAATAAATAATCTTATATTCTCAATGGATGAGGGAAATGACATCATTACTAGCAAAAAATAGTTAATTGTGTATCTAAATAAATTTGTAAACTTTAACCCTAGAAATCAGTTTTTATGGGGGATAAAATTTGATGATAATTGAGTATTAAATCTACCCTTGGTATTTTATTACCAAAGGGGGAGGATGTGTATTTTTTATTTTCAAATAAATAACATGGGGTTGATTGTTCTAACCCTACGAGTCAGTATTGTATTTGTTGACAATATAACTATATAATATACCAAAGTTCTTTGATGACAATATGTGTTCATTGGATTTGTTGAAAATGGTGGTTATTGTAATAGTGGTAGGATTTGTTAAAAAAAATTTAAGGAGCATAGAGAAGGATGAATAATCTTGAAGAGGGTATTTTTGGAGGTTCGGAATGACACCATAGAAAGATGGTCTATGTCTTGTTATTTGATTAATATAATTATTCATCTCATAGTACCAAGAGATACACCATAATGGATTCCATGTGAAGGTAACTAGGCTGCATAGAGCACATGTGTAATGGATTCCCCATAGATACTAATGCAAAATAAGTTTATATAAAAGTTTCCTATGAAAACATTTAGTGGGATATTCCATGAATATATATATTATAGGATTTATAATGGTTATCACCACACATATATATATATATAAATTATTGTAACTTCATGCCTGTGTGATGGTAGAGGGGAATACCACACTTTACAAAATCATTCCATGTTGTTTAGGAAATTGTATTAAGGAAACTAGAAACTTGAAAAATGGTAACATGAAATACTAGGTACACCTATGTATACATAAATGTATATGAAATAATATATTCAACCCCATATTAGTGGGCTATAAGGTAAAGACAATGTTTGGGTGTTTATGTAAAGGTATATCTCATATTTCACTAGTCCATATGTTGATTTGAGTAGGTTTTATCTCGTACCACATAAAAAATTATAAGGGTGAATATGGATTTGTGTAAATATAAAAAATGGCCAATCATGAATAACCACATCATAGTAAATACCATAGTGAATGTTTCAAATGTTAGAGTTTTGAGGTTACCTACACCATAGAGAATGGAATATTCCATAGTCATGCTGAAGTTGAAATTTCCACACCATAGAAACATATTATGACATGATGTATATATTTATGGAATATCTTTTTTCTAATTTCTAATTCGAAAGGAGTCCATTCAATAGAAAATTTATTACTCTATATGTATTTTATTGATCATAGTTTGTTAAGGAGATCATTGAATTATCATGGATGAGTTATAAGAAAGTTAAATGGGCGAGATTTTTATATTTTTTCAACTATAGGTGTCTTAATTGTAACGAAGAATATGATTTCGAAAGTTTTGATTGATATCAATTTATAAATAATAATGGAATGTGTTATAATGTAGTGATGTTTTGAAGGGTATAACTAAACATTATAATAAGGTACCACATTGTTGTCGATTTTGCTTTTAGAAAATTTGAAATTCTATAAGGAATTTATTATAGGGTCTTGAAAAAACATAATGGCTATGAACAAACACACTAAATGTGTAGAATGCAAAATGAGATATCTAGAATAGTGAAGGAAGGACATCTAATCTATACCATCATATTAAAGGATACATGTTTATAAAATTATTTATAGTAGTCCAATAGTAGAATATGACAAAAGATAAATTTGTAAGATAAAACGATCAGAGAAGATATTTAAATTAAATCTTTGGAAGTAAATACGAAAAATAGAGATCTTGGAACTCATTAATGACGTTCTTAAAGAATAATGAGAGATTACTATAGTGGGGTGAGGAAGAGGAATATCATGTCTATCTTAAAAATTTATGGAATGTCATTCCATTAAATCTCATGGAAGGAGAATTAATCTCACTAAGTATGTTTGCAACATCCTATGAATGATGAATATGTAATCAAAGGAACATATATATACATCTTGGGTATCTTAGAAAATAGATGAAATATTTCTTGTTCTATGAGACAAATGTTTTTTACTTTTTTGTAGTAGTGATAAAAGAGAGAGGAATTGTGAGGGAAGTTATACCAAAGTAATAAAAAGTAAACCCTAAACATTGTAAGGGTAGGCAGACCATGCCAGAGTGATCTAGAAAAAAATCCCATTTAGTGATATTTTTTTATTGTATCGATACATTGTCAATCACATGGTCCTTAGTGTTTCTTTTAGTGGAGAACAAAGTAAAAAATAAGTGTTTCTATTTTGATTTATTTTCTATATTACACACAACACAATCTAGAAATGTTTTAATGAAACCATTGATTATATTGGGTAAAGCATTGTGAAGTTATTAGATCAATATCAAAAGTTAAAAATGAGTAGCCCTTATTTTTAAGAGGACACGATCTTTTAGAAAAATGAGAAGGAAAGAAAAAACCTTTTTAAATTTGAAAAAGATTATATACCCTGATTCACACCCTATGTATATCTCATATTTTCCTATTGAGGGACCTATAGTCAGTGCTCAGGTTTATCCAGATTCATGAAATGATATTGAAATTATATAATTTAGTATTCATTTTTAAAAACTCTATATATTAAAAGAATTTTTTATTGAATTATTAAATAATGACCTTATTAATTAATTAGTTCTAAATAATAATTATGAATAAAAAGTATATATGAGTTACATGAGATTCCATATACTGTAATATTATTAAATAATTAAATTATTTATTTTTATTTAATATTAATATGTTTAGAACCTATACTTAGAAGAAACACATTGTGTACCCATTTGAATTGTGTTGCTTATGGTCATTTTTGTTTATTATAAACTCACATGATATTTAGTGTATGTGGAATATCATGTAAATTACATAGCATGTACTACCATTAATGATATATTATCATGTGTCAATTATGTGACATGCATTGATTTTTCATGAACATGAAGTACACCATGTATCATAAAGACCAAACATGATAGACAGTTCAGAATTTAACATGAAAATTATTTAATAATTTAATATTATTTAAACCTTGTCACATAACATCTAATATCAACTTATGAGACATAGAATTTTTTTAATCTTGATTAATAACAAAATTATTTTTTTATATTTAAATGGATATTAAAAAACATATATATTAAGTACACACAATATTTATATTACCTAATTATACATCACATGTGTATTAAATATACATTTCATGTATATTAATTAATTATAAAACACAGGTTTATTAATTACACATCATGTCTGTATTAATTAATTACACACTACAAGTGTATTAATTATTTACACACCACATGGGTATTACATAACATCATTGTTTTATTTAATAATCAAAAACTTTTTTGGTTTTAATTTATAAGTCTCATTATATAGAAATATTTATTTCTAATGAATTATACCCTTCACCATTTATATTGAGAGATTTGTAATTGTAAAATAAGATTTAATGAATTTAAATAAGGGTAAAATCACATTTCCATAGGCTATGAAGGGGTAGGGTACTCTTTCTATGACTTTTTTTAAGGTTATCTCTTTTTTTACATGGGTTGAATAATGTTAAGGATGGATTTTTTGAGTTCTCTAAGGGTAAGAAAATTTTTCAACACACTATGTAAGGTTAATAAGTATTTTTTAATATTTCTTTAGACTTGTGTAAGGGTAAGACCTTAAATTTAAGCATTTTGTAAGGGTATGTGGTGTTTTGTATAAGTACACCCATAGTTACGTAAGGGTAACTTGTGAACTCCAAGCATTTTTTATGGGTTCATAACTATTATGTCAAGGTAATCAGCACTGTTTAAATGTAGTATTATAACTTGAGTAGGGGTAATTCCCCATTTCTAAGGGTTTAGAAAGTTCACGCTTGATCTATATAAGGGTACCAGTGGAGTTGTGTGAGGGTGACATAGATTTGTTTCCATGTTATAATGATAAATAAAGTTACCTTTGTGAAAAATCCTATCAGTGAGTATGTGTAAAGAATATTTTTCATATATAAGGGTAAAATAAGTTACCACTGCACATAACTATTCTATCACATATGGGTATAAATATTTACAGTTGTTTTCATATTTCCTTCATCTCTTCAATCTATAGTCATGTGAAATAATTTCCAATTTTTTGAAAATATTTAAAGAAGGGGATTAAATGAGTTGGACTAATTTAAATTAAATATATTATTTAAATTTTTTAAATCAAAATAATTAATAATAATAAATAATTGGGATTAATTTTCCATGGATCTTTGTATTCTAAAATACCATATCTTCCCCATTCATCTCAACCTTGATTTCTCAAGTCCTGGATAAATAAAACCATGATTTTTAAGTATGTTAGTATTATAAAAATCACATGTAGCCTATCTGACTTATAAGAATATGTTTCTCCTAGTATTAATAGGTCACCCTCTCTCTTCAATTCATAGGTGTTTTAAAATTACTATTCTAGGTATTCTTATTCTATATCGATTAGTTTCAAAATAATATGTTGTAAAAAATTATAGAAAATAATGGAAAATTTAATAAAATGATAACAAAAATAATAATAAGAATAATTCTTATTATCTAGTATTATTCTATAGAGAGAATACTATTATAAAAAGTGAATTTACTTTCCAATATATTGTTAAATGATAATAATCTTGTATGTTGTTAAAGAATGATAAAAATATAGATGTTTATCCATGATTTTAATAGAGAGAGTTAAAAATGATGTTTATAAGTGTAATTATTAATATATAACTTTATTAATTATTCTAGATTATCTGGGAGATAAAATAATATTATCACATGTAAGTTTTTATTTCATTTTTAAATAAAATTATAGAATAAGTTCTAGGTATACTTGAAGAACTATGAAAGTTGACATGTCAACAGATCTGATAATTAGGCCCAGGAAGTGGTTTTATTGGCTATAAAGGTTTTAATCCAGGATTTTAAACTATATAATGTTGTTTATCCTTGGCATTTGAAATGAAAAACTAGAGGTAGGAAGTCCATATCATTTATGCATGACTTATAGGGTTTTTTGGAATGATAATTTAAATGTGTGTGCAGACCTAATAAACCTATGTATGATTCTTGATCACACGAGGTGTATGTGTGTGTAGCCTTTACATTTGAATGCGTTTGTTACATATGTATGTTTTTGATTATGATGTTTTTAACTTGGCATGATTTTTGATTTCATATCCTATATACATGTTTTCATGTACTTTTATTGTCTCTATAGTTGATGGAGGTTGAACTATATAGACTATCCCCATATAAAAAATATTTTAGGGATATATATTTTTGAATACATAGTTTATCACTTCCAAAAAGATGTTTCTAATGATTATTTTGAACAATCCCATCTGGGAGGGGGGAAGTGTCAGACATCGATGTTGGATTTTCTTTATGGAATAGTTCTGAAGTAAGTAAATTTGCGTTTTGGGGACCCGATACTTGTTTTATAGTTGTGTGATATATTATTGATTATATCTACATAATATTTTCATTAATGGTGTACAATTTTATATTTTATTCATTGATTTTATATGACATTGGTTGTGTACTAAGTAGTCCTATTCTCACACACTACCGAGGAATTTCAGTGTGCCTGAAGATTTCAGGACTAGTGATCTTGTGAATTTTAAGGGTCCAATTGTGGATAGTTTAGTAGGTGGAGCTGGAGAATGTGGATTTTTTTTATGAATTTAAAGAAGTATGGATTTTGATAATTTTATTTAATTGTATTACCTATATATTATAACTTTTATTTGTCTTGTTTTATATATATACCTGATATTACATATTTACTCCATGGGTTATATTTGGGTTTTCCAGTTAATCTAATGGTATATTGTTA
Organism: Viscum album; assembly: GCA_963277665.1. Taxonomy (NCBI): domain Eukaryota; kingdom Viridiplantae; phylum Streptophyta; class Magnoliopsida; order Santalales; family Viscaceae; genus Viscum; species Viscum album. The sequence goes on from OY728162.1 coordinate 1,527,459,791, forward strand.
TATATTTGGTGGTTTATCTCTTTTGTGAACAATGATAGATGGTGTATTATAACCATGGTTCCAGTTGAGACACTTATTTTTTGTCAATAACTTTTGGTATATAGAGAGGCACACCTGAGTTCATGTATAATTCAATCTCAGACCTAGTGGTTTAGGTTAGAGTGTTAGAAAATAGTATCAGAGGATAATGCTTACTAAATTTTATCTTCTCTTTCCATGATTTGGGACATGGTAGGCAGGAGTAATGATGGTTGGGATTTAGATATGGGAACTAAGTCAGTGTCTGATCAATACTGTATAATGGACCTATGAGTTTCAATGAAGTGGGGATTTATGTTTTTCTATTTTATGTTACCATTGATTAAATTCACCTTGGGTGATTCATATTATGTTTCGAGGATTATTTATGGGATTTGGTATTCACACATGTATCATTATAGGAATGGAAGTTCACATACCATATATACCTATTTCTTGCATTAGTTAGAGCCTAAATAATTAAATTTATTTTGAAATTGTGATATGTACTTGGTAATTTACTTCATTTATTGTTTATTTTTTCATATTTTACTCTATTATTGAGTTTATATATGAGTTTATGACTAACATGCTGGTACTAAAGGCTTGAATTTTGTTTTCTATTGTACTTAGGGGGTCATTCCTTGTATATATGGCTCACCTTTTAGGTTGATCCTTATAGTGTACCCTTGTTTGTGACTATTTGGTATTCACATTCCTAATTCAAAATGTTTTATTATTTATGTTTAATGGAAATTAATGGAAATTAATCCTCATATATGTATTATATATCCAGTTTCACCACCTTTTATAAAAGAGGATATAATCAATAATGATCCAATATTTTATCTAGAAGGTTAAGCTATAGAATTGGTCCGGTCGAGAGACTTTCGACTACAGCATGTTTACGGAAGTACAGACTACAGGGGTTGTCAGACTATGTTAATTTGTTCTGAAAAATTCCAATTCTAGAATTCATCATCCTTAAAAGGTACCATATGACCTCAAGATGTGGAGGATTATGTACAGATCATTGAGATAATTTTCAACCTGGTAGAGACCCCATAGGATCAATAAGTTAAGATTACAACCTTTATGCTTCATCGTGTATATGGATGATGGTGGGATGTCATGTCGAAGACTAGTAGATGGGAATTACTAATTTGGTAGGCCTTCTAAGATCAGTATTTTGAATAGTTATTTCCTAACTCATTGAAGCTGGATCATGACATTGAGTTCCAGGAGATCCATCAGGGGATGGTGATTGTATCCTACATCTGAACACATTTTACCAAGATTATTGTTTATCCATTTATGGAACGTAATAAGGTATAAAGTGTTAGAATGTTCAAGATTGGTCTTCTTCCAAAGTTGAAATATTTGGTTAAAAGATTCAACCTGAAAACCTATGTTACAGTTATTCATAATTGACTGATGATGGAGATTAGCATTAAAGAAGATAGAGTTTTTTACCTTCTCTCTATTCCCATTGGATTGATAGGATATTTCACTTTTGTTATCCCATTATCTTATTTTGAGAATATGTAGAAGAAGACATAAGATATGATCCAAGGTGATGGTTGGTATTCCTAGTTTAGCTATGTGTTTTCAACTCTTTATAGGAATGAATCTAATAGATAATATAATTGTCAGGATAAGGGACACCTTCATTAGGAATATTCTACTTTTCTTGAGAATTATCAATATTTTTGCTAGACTGTTCATCTATAACAGTTATGTTCCTTGTCCTTATTATTTCATACTAATAGATCATGACATTGTGAGAGTATAAGGCCTCATCCAAAGGTAGATACCCTACAAGTATTGAATAATCAGGTGAATCATGAACCTCTATGGTGTCATGGAGTAGTGGATGATAGGTATTTTGAAATTTAACAAACTATAGTATATATTAAAAAGGTACCTTCCATGGTCTGAGTTATAATTCTATTTTATTCTCCAAAATCTGTTGTTTGGTTTTTATAGGATTATATTTTTAGTTCATTTGAACTGAAGTGGATGATGGTTTGAATTTACATGTTTAAATCATCTCTAGGCCAATCAAATATTGATTAAACTTACTAAAATGATTTTTTCAAAAAATACCTCCATGAATAGTTCTTGAGGATTATAAGTAATTAGAGCAGTAAAATTGTAACATTCTCATTTTATTTAATAATTAAATACCTTTTTAAATTATAATTATGTTTATGTGTAAATATAAATTTTCTAATGAATATTACCCTTACACATGTATTTTGAGGATTACATTAGGGTAAAATTGTCTTTATAAAAATTACATTAGGGTAAAATCAGTTTTCCAAAGGTTTTGTATGAGTAGGGGACCTTTTAATGAATTGAAAAATTGTAAATATATTTTTTTTAAATGATTTTCATAAGGGCATGGAAGGGTTTTTATTAGATAAACAAGTTCATGTTTTGTTATATATCTGTTTTATAAGTGTAGAAAACATTGTGTTTGGGTACCTTAGAATTTCCTAAGGGTAAGACAGTGAATTTAGGATTTTATTTCAGGTTATATGGAGCTATGTAAGGGTACCTTCATTGTTTTTATTGGTAAATAGTGAACTCCAAGCAGTACATAAGGGTATATAGTCATTAATTCATGGTAATAAGTACTATATATGGTTAGTATTCATATTTTCTTAAGATTAATCCCCTATTTTTAAGGGTTTCATAAGGGTATGTTTGAGTATTTTAAGGATACTAATTGAGTTGTTTTACGGTAACCCTAATTTTGAGATTCACCATAATGGTAAATGAAATTATCTTTACATACAATCCTCTCACCATTTATGTGTAGAAGTTATTTGATACTGCGTAAGGGAAAAATAAGTTACCCTTACATTTCACAATGCTTTTATGTATGGGTATCTATTTTTACCCAACTTTTTGGAATTCCTTCTTATTTTAAATCTAAAACCATGGGAACTCATTTACAATGGATTTAAATGACCAAAATCGTGATTTTAAATGATTTTTACTCATTTAAATTATATCAAACCGTTAGATGGTTTTAAAATGAATAATTTTATATAAGAATTAATGGGGACTAATTATTTTTGAGTCTTTAAATTCTGAAATACCAGATCTCCTCATTCAAGTCCTTGTTAATTTCCCATGTCTTGGAGAATCAAAATCTTAAAACTTGAGTTTGTTACTACTATAAAAATATTATGAGGCTTCTCATACTTTTAGACCTATGTTTATTCCAATTTTATTAGATTACTCTCTCTCCTATATTCTTGAGTGTTTTAAATGGATAATTCTGGGTATTCTTATTCTTGTCCAATTTTTTAGTAAATGATAATTTTTAAATCCTTATATAAATTCGATAAACGATTATAAAAATGAAAATTAAAATAATAATAATAATAACAATTCATCCATATAGGATTATTTTATAGATATAATATGTTTATCATATGTTAAATGGACTTAAAAAGTTTTATTAAATAATAATAATCTAGGAAATTAACAAAGAATAGTAATAATATAGAAAATTATCATATATTTTTATAGAGATATTTTATAATCACTTGTGTAATTATAATTATTCTTCAATAAATAATATAAAATTATCTAAAAGGAAAATAGATATTTATTTTCATTATTGTGGATTATCCTATAAAAATAATTATATTATTACATGTCATATTTTTTAAATAAAATGGTAGAATTCGTTCTAGGAATCTATGATGATACTAGGATATTGATTTGTTGAAAATTTTGATAATAAGTATGAAAGGTGGGTATTCTTGGCTTTAGAGGTTTCCACTCTGTTATTCACACCACATAGGGTGTTTTATCCTTTGATTTCGGAATGACAACCCTAAGGTGGTACGTCCTAAAATTTCATGCATATCTCATATGGGGTTTTTTCATTATTATGGAATGCATGTGTAGCCTTGATAAATCCATGTATGATTCTTTATCAAATGAGGTGTGTGGGTGTGAATCATTGAACTATGATTTTGTTAAATGTATGTTGTTTTTTCTGATTCTTTTGGTTAATTTGATGTGATGTTTCACTTTATTATTTTTAACATGTTTTTATGTACTATTTTTTACGATATAGTTGGAACAGGAGGACCCATATGTAATATCCTCTTATGATAGGTATGAGAGAAATATTAGGAAGCACATACATAGGTTATCCCTTCCAATGGGACGTGTCAAATGTGTTTTGTGAACTATCTGATCAAGGATGGGGGGTGTTAGACACGGATGGTGACATTTAATTCTAACATAGTGTTAAAGCAAGTGTAGATAGTATCTGGGTACATAATATATATTTTATTCTAGTGTGGTATATTTTTTTATTATATTTGTATCCTTTTTTACATTTATTCAATTCACATTAATATTTTATGTTGTAATGCTATGTGTCATTGGTGATGTCCTACCAAGTCTTGTAATAACACCATACTCAGGAATCCGATTACACAAGTAGATTTAATTAATAGGGGTCTATAAATGGGAAAGGGTGTTGTGGTGGATCGTTGAGCATGCAGAGAAGGAGGAAACAAACATTTATTTATGGAGTTTAAGCATAATGGTTGCTGCAACTTTTATTTACTAGATTTATTAGTACCTTTGATCCTTGATTTATAATGTTTTATACATATATATATTGAATTACATATTGTAAAACATGGGTTATATTTATGTTATCCTCTCACTCTAATTGTATTATACTATACATTTGGTTATTTATTTCTTATTTTCACTCTGATGGAGAGCATAGTGTCTCCATGGTTTCACTCAAGACCCTCACTGCTTATTAGTATCCTCTAGTGTTTGATGAGAAATAAATGAGGTCATGTGGTATTGGAAATCGGACCTAATGTTTTTTGGGGTGTTACATATTAAGTATACACTGTGAGTGTATTAATTACAAAATTTTTCTCAATTAATTATACTCATTGTGTGTATTAATTAATTATACACCACATCTATTTTAATAAATTACACATCTCAATTCAATTAATTATAGATTTTGTGAGTATTAATTACACACTTCTTGATAATTAATTACACTCTCTATGTGCATTAATTAATTTCACACATGGTGTATTAATTACACACCTCTTCTATTGACCACATGACCACTATTTAATTTGGAGTTTCATGGTGTGTTAGGGAGTTAAAAAATATGTAACCCTGAAAACAATGTTCAACCTATAGATGGTATTTGTACTATATGTAGTCTTAGTTATAATATGAAGATATCTCAACATTAAAATTAATTAATGAAAACAGAAATATAAAACAAACAAAGAATAAAAAAATGAATCAAAAAATAATTTAGTAACTATAAGTTGATATAGACAGATTTGATACCACTAGATAGTTTTAGTTATAGCAGATTCTAGTTGAACCCATTAAAAAAATAATTCCACTTTTCCCCCTGAAAAATACCTATAAAAATGAAAATGAATCACCATTTCTAATGAATAATTCTAAATAAACATTAAAAAAGTCTTCTAGTACACTATAGAGTGGAAATTTTCACATTAAATTTATAATTACTTTAACCAGCATAAAACTACCTTGATGTTGAGATATTTATTTTATACAGATGTTGATCACTCAATGGTCATTTGAGTTTTACTTTCATTTCACTATAATGGGCCAAAGTGGATCCTCTATAGTGGTGATCCACACATGCTCCACTAATCATGAAGTTTCATCGATGATACATAAACTACTAACACACAGGTACAAATCCTCTAAAATCTGATACCATTGATCTTAAAACAATTATTAGGAATTAACGGATTATTAAATATTATCTTTTTCTTTTGAGGATGGACAGAGGTGGAAGAATTCTCTCAGCCATAAGATAATCTCTAAGGAGTATATTATTTGATAGAATTATATTTTATATAGAATGGTGTGAACAACATTTATATAACCCTAAGGAATGATATAATCGGGTATTTGAAGAACTATGTTGGTGAATGAATAATTTCACAGCATCCCATTACATTCTCTTAATCCTTATAAATCCTCATGTCAAATATAATAATAATAATAATAATTATTTTTATTTTTTTCTTGATGTGTTCATAACTTGAGGATAAAATAAATATTAAATAAATAATTTCATATTTTACATATTACTTTCTATTGTCCAGTTAACTAAGTTCATATTTCTTCCTTTAAATTTACCAAAACTTAAATAATAATAATTTTTTGTTAGATAACTTAAAATCTATAAAATTCATTTTATAGTGAATAATTAAATATATTAATTCTCAAATCACATAAAATAGTGGATAAATATATGAGATCGATAAATTAAAAATAAATATTATTCCTCAATATTGAATATAATATTAATCCAATAATTAAACAAAAATATAATTTAATTGAGATTAATAAAAACACTAAGATTATGATTGTCTATGATTTTTCAAATGTTGCATTAGGTGGGTTATCCTAAAGTCCAACATCAGTGTCTAGAGTTCAAAGGTACCCATAATGGGAAATATATTGGTGAAACATCGAAAACCACATATGAAAACTCATATTGTAATATTATCCCTCCATCTAAATACATAATTATGTGGGTTGGAAAATCATTTCATCAACCTAAATGATTATTATGTCTTTCATTAAATTCATAAAATGAACCTTTAAATAAACCATCTAGAGATATAAAACTCAATAATGGTGTAAGGTAAAAATCCTTCATTGTATTATTCATTAATAAATTTTTATTCATGAAATAATGAATATACCCAAATTTATTATGAATATATTTCATCATGGTTTATGGTAATAAATCTATATATGTGACTCATGATATTTATTCACAATTATTAAAAACTCTAATGACTATTACACACATTCAAGGACTGTAATATCCAATGACAAATTTAACCTATAGAATTATTGAAGGTGGTTTTTTTCTCATAAACTCTTATATTAGATATTACCAAGTTAGATCTTCAGGATTGGAAGTATCATATACTTATGAATACTCACAACTGAAAATCTAACTCATTTGTGTCCCATCAGATAATGTTATATGACTATATGAAGTATAGTTTCAAAATATCATCATAACACTTCAAGGTTCACATCATTAAAAAGACCACTTATAACCTTTTCAATTTGAAATATATTTTAGAGAACTACCAAATTAATGTTATGAAAAAAATTGATATGTCATAAGTTATTTATTGATATTCAAATATATGAATGTATGGTAAAACTAAAATTAGTTGGTTCTATGTATCTAATTCCAATAGTAGGGATTAAAAAAATATAACATTTCCATTTTTTAAATTATAATGGATAATCACATGTACCACTCACAGAAATTTTAATTTGTAAGGAAATTGGCTTATTCCAAAATAGTTCCTAGTGATTTTGAGTTCATTTTATTTCTTATCGTTTTTAAATAATAAATAAAAAAGGAGTGTAAAATGTTGTCTTGATTACTGTTTAATAAATTGTTGATTAATGAATCATTTAGGTCTTCCAATATTTATGAAATCCCAACATCCCTCATAATTATATTTTGAATAGTATGTAATATATTCTAGTGGAAATGATCTATATTTTCCTTATTATTTCTAAAAATATTGTCATTAAATACTACTCAATATTATTTAAGTCAGATTTTTAATTCTTAATTTCATTAACACATATATCCTTGAACTATTGAGTTCACACTTTAATCCTTCACTGCTATAATAAACCAATTCTCAATTATTTCCTCAAAATTGAATCATGTATGTATTATATACTCCTCTAAATGTCAATTAGGTTATTTTAACTCTTCAATATCATTAAAAATTCTCAATAAAATGATAAATAGATAATTATATCAAGAAACACTCTCCGATCTATTGATTCATTATAAATAAAATGATGGATGGAAAGACGTGAATTATTTTTTCCTTTTTTTTGGATTTTACATACTCTCGAATATGAAATCATATATAATATAGTGTATATGTTAATTATATTATTTAACCACATAAATAAATAATTGATATATAACATAAAACATTTCTTACATGTTATAATCTAATTTTTATGTGAGTATTATTGTCAATTATTATATATTATGTGGTTGAAATGTCATTAAAAATAACATTAAAATACAAACATCTGTGATATAGTCATTAGATTCAAAATATTAGTTGCTCTACCATGCTATTTAAACTAACCTAGACCCTAAGGGGGACCCTTTTTTAGATCAACTTAAGGTGACATGTCAACTAAAATCTTATGCTTCCCCATTTTTTAGATTCATCATTGGATATCCACTTGAACCACCTCCTCAGATAATCCACATCTATAAAATTCCATACTCAAATGCTTGTGAGAGTATTTTGGGTGGTGGGAATTATATTTAGTAACTAATTATGGAAACTCAGAACCATATATAATTTAATAAAGGAAAATAAATACACTGATCATTAATATTAATTTAATAATTATTATTAAAAATTAAAACCATTTAATACTAAAATTAAATTAGATTTATAATCCTCAAGACACAAAAGTTGATATAGATCAAGATCATTCAAATTGAAATAAATTCAAAAAACCAAAAAAATCAACTCGATGACCATTAAATAATCTTTGATTCATTGAAACTAATAAGTTAATTAATGTTATTTTTTCAGTTCAACTTATGGTCTTTGGCTCCCCTTTAATGAATGATAACATTTACTGGATGATTTTATGTTTTTCTAATTTTTATACGGGCACATACATATAACTTTTAATATAAATAAAATTATATATTTTTATTAATATGTTTACGCACACACTATTATATAAAATATAATGTGATTTTGTATGTATTAAATAATGATAATATAAACATTAAAAAGGGGTGGAGGACTACCCATTCTCTCCCCATAGAACCCATTTTTATTTAATAATAAAATCCTCGCCCCCTCGTAAATACGTTGTATGGGTTTGACCATGGAAAGCGGTTCATCCCTAACATGATCCAACCTACCAGGGCTCCACTTGGTATATTAATTAAGCTATGTGTGATAATTCAAGACCACCTAAAATAGGCTAAGGGATTGTGAATACTACTAAGAGGTAATATGACACATGGTATGAATTAACTCATATGAAACCTGTAAACGATATGCATATCCAACCTATATAACAATAAATTAAAAACTAAATATACGAATGAACCCACCAAAGTATAATATTGAATTTATGTAACACCAACCATCTTCAATAACTCTATATTGGAAAACCCTAGAAAAAACAAGTATAAAATAATAGATCATAAAGACCAACATATATATGATAGTGGAACAATCTTATCATGCAACCAAGACTCCTCAGAAGAACTCTCCAATAGTAAATAATATCTTTAAGAACCACTCATTGCTAGATCCACTTGATCCATGAACAACGATGTCACCTCAATACCATGCATCATCTTTAAAGACATAATACATGTGGGTATGAGGGCCCACCCAAGGGTGGTTATAAAAGTACCCAATTTGAAACCTCTAAAAAATAAAGGAAATGCATAAAATATAGATCCACTTAAAATACCATAATAATAAGGAAATTTGAGAAATCTATATATAATTTTAGAAATACAAAACAGATTTTCATATAGAATTACATGTTAATGTAGCTCAGCTCCACTAGAAATTGCATCTTATAAGTGACTAGATATGCTTAGAATAATGTAATACCAATCATTATTGGAGTATATGGCCTAGTTTTATGTCACATTTCAATAGAAACCATGTTTTCTTAGCATATCTAATGACCCATATCACCAAATCTAACCAAATTTCAAATCATTTGTGCCACTCTTTTAATACTATAATAGGATACCCCACCATGTTTAGGGATGTTTGTATTGATCGAGGGAGTAAATAAACACTATGGAGGGGTGTTACCTGACACACAGGTAGTACCAAACTAATGGATTGTGAATCATCCCCTATCACATATGGGAGTTTATAAAGTCAAACTATTGGTCTTTCATAATTTATAGGATACCTCTCTAGAACATATTGGGAACCAAAACATATAGTGGGAAAATGATTTAATCGAGGGAGTAGCGAACCTCATAAATAAATGACCATTCATCGACACACATGGGAGTAATCGAACTCTATTTATCATATAGGGAATTATGTCATATAATAAGTGAATCATTATTGGATTACATAAAACTATTGCATAGATAACCATGCACTATCATGCTAGAGGGTACTTGAACTCCATGTCTACTCTAAACACCTCACTTGAACCCAATCATAGTATGTACATAGCTAAGATCCTCATACTACCAAAATAATATCACCAACGGTATTTGATACTAAACAAAATCACCCTACTATGCACTACATGGAAAATATATCATGATATAATATTTATTTGTCTAAATAACACCCATGGGTGAGAATATGACAACCCTGCTTTTTATTACAACATAAACGTGCTTTATTACATAAAACTTCACTTGATACAACAAAGAAGATCGAGAGGTTTAGTGTCTTTGGGGCTTAGGATCATTACATAAAAACTTTAAACATGAAACACAACATCCTTATTGAAAACTTCCTTTACATGACCACTACATTCCTTCGTACTTAGCATTGCATGGGATAACCTGAGGACATGCATAAGAAAAGGGTGAGCTATAAAGCCCAGTAAGGGAGTACATAATGAATAACATGAGGAGTACAATACATGTTAGGCAATAGGCATATCAATAGATCATAAGAGAGACATGAACATAAAGGCATGATAAAGCATGATAATCATAACATGGAAATGTGGCAACAACACTTAACATTGAATTAGCATGAGCCAAGGCTCATTGCACATGGAGCATGAGTAAACCCTCATTGCACTTGAAGCACGAGTAAACCCTCGTTGCACTTGAATTAGAATGAGTCAACACTCATTGCACATGACGTATCATGATACTATACTCTACCCAATGCATTGGAGCGCTATCAGGGCGCACCCTTCTTAAACATTTCATTTCATGCATAAGTGTGCCACATGGATCATAAAACATGGATTCATAAAACATAATCATTTATTCCACGATAAAGGAATGTGGAATTCATACATGGAACTTTACAATCAATAAGTAAATGTGCATAAAGTTGAATACCCTTGATGGAGAAATGGGCATGGTATTCACTACACAATGATTTTGGCTTAGAAAATCGGTGTGATTTCGGCAGCGTAACGGCGTGACATAAGAATTCATAAAAGAGGCTGATGAGAGAGAAAGGGGTTCCTCATCATATTTACATGTAATGGACAGTAAGAAGGTCATATATATACATGTCCCAACAATTGAAAAGGAATTTAGATTCATGATACAAAAGTATTGCTTGAATATAAAAGAGGAGAAAAAGGTTCCTTTCGGAATTTCGGCATAGTAACGGGTGTACATGGGAGGCATTTAATGAGAGATAAAGGTGTCACCCATCATTCAAACAATAAGAGGGCAGTATGGGAGAGGTTCGAAACCATACCCCAACATTCAAAAATGAAATTAATAGGGCAATACAACTTAAGGAAAATTGATAAAAATGAGAAAGGAAGAAAAACCCCTTACTTGGAAGTGTGCTTCCAAAGGCTAGAGAGAGGCTTGTGAGAGGCTTCTTGGGAGCTTGGGGCACCTTGAGAGGATTCTAGAGAGAGTAGGGCAGAGTTTGGACGAACTCCAAGGGCTTTGAGTGAGGAGGAAGTGGGAGCTTGGGTGGGTTTATATAGGAAAGGTGAGAGAATTCTTTATTATTTAGGTTTGGGACCCCTTATATTAAAATAATCCAAACCAAAAACCATCCCATGGTATTTGCCCATGGTTTCTGGAAAAGGAAAGAGGAAAACAATATTTTACAAGTCCAAGGTCCGAACTTATTAAAAAATTAGGGTTGCTTATGTGGAGGTGAGTCACACTCCCATGGAAATTAATTTAAAAAGGCAAAGTGTTGAATAAGTCTTGAGGGCTCCATTAATGCTTTGAAAAGTGATTCAAACAAACCCAAAACCTCATTATTTTAATGATAAAACACATATTGGCCGAACATAAGGATTATGGTATTTTATTACATCACCATTGGGTCATTATGATGTCATAAAACACATTATATATTTAAATGGTATTTAATTTTTACCCAAAAATTTGACTGTCTCAGAAAATTATGAAAAATTCACCGTTGGATAATTTCGACGTCCTGATTCCAAAAATAATATTTATTTTATCTAAATAATTTTCTAAATATGTGAATTTTCACTTTTAAAATAAAAACCGACATTTATAAAAAATTCACGAGTTTTGACAGAAATGGCTTTCAAACCTTAATAAAAATTTTAATTGCATTCATAAAATTATAAGATCATTTATATTTAATAAAAATTAATTTAATATTATTAATAATATTAAAATATTATTTAATTCAAAAAATCCTTTAATTTAATAAAATATAGTTCTTAATTAAATAATAACTAAAAACATCATTTGTACTTTAAAAACTAATTACAATGCATCAAAAATGACTAGAAATTATATTCATTATTATATACAAAAAATAATGTACATGAAAATGGTGCTACTTATTTGTTACATAACCCCTTAAAATAGCCGCGTAAGACCTAAGGGTAAGGTGTGCGATGGTGACAGACTCTTGGGGTTGCTCGGATAACATCGCTCGAGTGGTAATCTCTATCAACTTCCATTTTTCCCGTAGACGATCACGTTCGAGCTTGACTTGATGAAGCTCAGCTTGGGCTTGGTCAAGGGCAAAGCCCAAAGACGCCACCTCCTTTCCGAGCTCCGACAAATGGGCTTCGTAAGGGGCAATTCTACTGGATGAGGCCATCGCTTCCTTTGTCTGAGTAGAAAATTGGTTCGTTAAAGCCTTATATTTAAACTACCCAGATGATCACTGTTCAACGGCTATAAAAGTAACGGTCACAAATCTTAACGTTAAACTAAATAAGTTGACATCATATAAAAACATAAAGAAACATTTAACTGGATCAAGAGGGATTTTCCATTAATGAAATTTTGGGTCGTTACAACATTCCCCCCTTAAGAAATTTCGCCCTCGAAATTTTCCTTTTCCCACACTAAAACAAATGTGGGTAACTTAGCTTCATCATATCCTCCGACTCCCAAGTTGCTTCTTCAAACTTGTGGTTTCTCCACAACACCTTGACGAGGGGCATTGTCTTATTTCGTAGAACTTTTTCTCTACGATCTAAGATCTTCACTGGTTGCTCCTCATAAGAAAGATCGTCTTCTAATTGTACCACCTCGGAAGAGAGTACATGTGAAGGGTCTGGTATGTACTTCCTTAAGAGGGATACATGGAAGACATCATGCACCTTGGCCATAGTAGGTGGAAGTGATAGTCGATAGGCCACAGCCCCAACACGATCAAGGATCTCGAATGGGCCGATGTACCTTGGACTTAACTTCCCTTTCTTTCCAAACCTCATGACCTTCTTCCACGGAGATATGCGTAAAAACACCATGTCTCCGACTTTAAACTCAAGGTCTCGTCGACGATTATCTGCATAACTCTTCTGTCGACTTTGGGCTGCCTTGATATGCTGCTGAATGGTTTTCACCTTCTCCACCATTTCTTCGACCATTTCTGGTCCAAGCAGCTTACGTTCACCGAACTCATCCCAACATGCCGGTGTTCTACACCTTTTCCCATACAGGGCATCATATGGTGCCATTTGGATGCTCGAGTGGAAACTATTATTATAAGAGAACTCAACTAGGGGAAGATGTTGATCCCATCCTCCTTTAAAGTCCATTGAGCACGCTCTCAACATATCCTCAAGTGTTTGGATAGTCCGCTCGGATTGGCCATCAGTTTGAGGATGATAGGCCGTACTGAAGTTCAGTTCAGTATTCAGAGCATGTTGAAGACTCTTCCAAAACTTAGAGGTAAATCTTGGATCTCGGTCCGACACAATAGATAGTGGTACTCCATGCAACCGTACCACTTCCCTGATATATATCCGTGCCAGTTGATCCAAAGAGAAATCCTCTCGAATAGCAATGAAGTGTGCAGTCTTTGTAAGACGATCCATAATAACCCAGATTGCATTGTTGCTTTTGGATGTCCTGGGAAGTCCAGTGACGAAGTCCATGGTGATGTTCTCCCATTTCCATTCTGGTATGGGCAATGGTTGCATCATCCCCTTAGACTTCTGTCTCTCTGCCTTCACTTGCTGACACACCAGGAACTTTGATGTATATTCGGCGATCTCCTTCTTCATATTATCCCACCAAAAGTTTTCTCGGAGATCTCGATACATCTTTGTGCTCCCTGGGTGAATAGAGAAATTTGAACTATGTGCATCATCCAAAAGTTCCTTCTTCAGCTCCGAACATGATGGGACACATAGTCTTTTCCCAAACCGCACAATTCCTTCTTCATTAACATTAAACTCTGAGGATTTTCCCTTTTTGATAGCTTCCACTTTTTCTTGGATTCTCGCATCATCCCTTTGAGCATCCTTTAACCTTTCCAAAAGAGATGGTTGAGCAATCATTTGTGAAAGGATTGATGATGTTCCCTTCTTTATGATTCCCACGTCCATCTTCATCAAGTCTAAGAAGATTGGATCCTTCTCAATTCTCATCATTGATAGAATTGCTGGATCCTTTCTACTTAGGGCATCCGCCACCTTGTTCGCCTTCCCAGGGTGGTAATGTATTGAACAGTCATAATCCTTTATGAGCTCTATCCATCTTCTCTGGCGCATATTAAGCTCTTTCTGTGTGAATATATATTTAAGACTCTTGTGGTCAGTATATATCTCACATTTCTCCCCATAGAGATAATGCCGCCAGATTTTCAAGGCGAAGATCACCGCCGCCAACTCCAGATCATGCGTTGGATAGTTTCGCTCATGGATTTTCAACTGCCTTGAGGCATAGGATATCACTTTATCATTCTGCATCAGCACACATCCTAAGCCCTTCTTCGAAGCATCACTGAATACCACAAAAAGCTCCCCACTTGTGGGTAAAGTGAGCACAGGTGCAGTGATAAGCCTCCTTTTCAACTCCTTGAAGATTTCTTCGCATTCATCACTCCAAGCAAACTTTACTCCCTTTCGAGTTAGCTTGGTAAGAGGGTTGGACAATCGTGAGAAGTTTCTCACAAATCGTCGATAATATCCAGCTAACCCCAAGAAGCTACGGATATCAGTTACCGATGTTGGCCTCGGCCATCCCTCAATTGCATCTGTTTTGGAGGGGTCCACAGATATCCCATTGCTTGTGATGATATGGCCCAAGAATGAGACCTCCTTCAACCAGAACTCACACTTGTTGTACTTGGCATAGAGCTTCTCCTTGCGCAAAGTCTCCAGTACAGTTCTTAAATGCTCCTCATGGTCCTCCTTGGTTTTGGAGTATATCAGAATATCATCTATAAAGACTACCACAAATTTATCTAGGTAATCTCTAAAGACTCTATTCATCAAGTCCATGAATATTGCTGGAGCATTGGTGAGTCCAAAAGGCATTACTATGAATTCATAGTGCCCGTACCTTGTACGAAAAGCAGTCTTGGGGATATCTTCCTTCTTCACCCTTACTTGATAATATCCCGACCGCAAGTCGACCTTGGAGAAGTATTGAGCTCCACGCAGCTGATCAAACAAGTCTTCGATTCTTGGGAGAGGATACTTGTTCTTTATCGTGATTTTGTTAAGTTCACGATAATCGATGCAAAGCCGCATTGACCCATCCTTCTTCTTGACGAAGAGGACTGGTGCACCCCATGGTGATGCACTTGGGCGTATAAACCCTTTATCCAGATTCTCCTGTAGTTGTTTCTTCAGTTCTTCAAGCTCAACCACAGCCATTCTATATGGAGTCTTGGATATTGGTAGCGCCCCAGGTATAAGTTCAATTGAGAACTCAACATCTCTTCTTGGAGGAAGACCAGGAAGTTCCTCGGGAAATACTTCAGCGAATTCCCTCACAATAGGCATTTCTTCAAGGGTGGTTTCTTCCATGGACTCAATCATCTGAGCCAGATATGCGTGCTCATAAGGCAGTAATATCCATGCTTGAGATGATGGAGCTAAAGGAGATTCATCTTCCTCCTGACACTTGTAAAGAATCGGGGGTCGATTCTCCATATGGAGTGTGATTTCCCTCTCCCGACAATTTATGTTGGCTCTATATAAGGAAAGCCAATCCATGCCAAGAATTGCATCAAATTCCACCAAAGGGAGTATGACGAGGTTTTCCGGGAAATTCAATCCACAGATTATAACAGGGGAGGACTTATACTCATGGGATGCAATGATTGCCCCATTTGCCGTACTCACCGACATCTTTACTTCCATGACTTGTGGTGGTGCAGGGATTATTCTACTAAACTTTTGAGATATAAAAGAATGCGTAGAACCTGAATCAAAAAGTACGTTTGCTATTCTTGAATGAATAACTAGCGTACCTGTCACCACTTCGTTGTCGGGGTTCACTTCAGCAGAAGTGATGGCAAAAGCTCTTCCTTGCTGTCTTGGAGGTTGTTGATTGCCTCCGATAACCCTTGGATTAGGGCACTGATTCGCAAAATGACCCGGTTCTTTTCATTTGAAGCATTGAACAACACGTTGAGGTTCGAACGGAGCGTTCCTCCCCTCCGTCGTAGCCGCGGGTCCTTCTTGCTGACAGTTAACAGCTAGGTGCCCTTCTCTTCCACACTTGAAGCATTTTCTTGTCCCCCTAAGGCAATTTCCAGGGTGCTTCTTTCCACACTTTTGGCAAGTGGGGTGCTGGAATTTCTTAGCGCCGTTGGATTTATCCATCGGACCACCAGCATTGAAGTCCACCTTCCGCTTCTTGTCCCCATGATACCCCTGTGATTCTCCGATCTCCATTTCAACCTTAAGGGCACATCGGACAATTTCCTCATAGCTGTCGAAGTCACGGATCGCTAATGCTTTCCGCAAGCTAGGCTTCAGCCCACCAAAGAAGCGGTCAACCTTGCATTCGGGGGTAACGACAAAGCCAGAAGCGTATCGTGCAAGCCTTGTGAAGTTTGCCTCGTACGCTCCCACAGATTCCTCATCTTTCTGCTTGAGGGAAAGGAAGTCCCTTTCCATCTTAAGACGGAGGGTGCGTGGAAAATATTTATCGAAAAACATCTTCCGGAATACCTTCCATTCCAAAGCCTCGATCTCCTCCTCAGGCTTCGTATTTTTGATCAACGTCCACCATTGATCAGCTTCACCCTCCATACGATAAGCCGCCAGGAGAACCTTCTCTTTTTCAGAGCATTGGAGGATGGAGAATATCTTTTCAATGGAGTTGATCCATTGTTCAGCAATCGTGGGATCAGATGATCCACTAAAAGTAGGAGGCCTTTGTCTCATGAAGCTTTCAATAGCGACTTGTTCTTTCTTAGGGGGGGTTGAACGTTCCTCTTGACCAGTGTTTCTATTCAAAACTTGAGTTAGCTGAGAGAGAAGCGTGACAAAGTTCGCGATTCCTGCTCCCATTGGATTGGGCATCTCATTGGTACAATCATCACACTGATCTTCACAACGGTTGTTAGCCCGAGTTCTCCTATTACCGGCCATTGGCTGGAATAAAAAGAAAGTTAGGGGTAACACATAGAGGGTAATCCAAAGACAAAAGTTGATGACTTATAAATAAACTTTAATCTCTTCAACTCATGAGTCTATAGGATTCAATCCAGGCTTTTCATGATCTTCCTTCTAATATATATATTCTTAGGGGCATTTTCCCTTAATAAGGGTTCATACTAAGATTGTAAATTTATCAAAACATATCCCCCGGGAGTGTCGTAACCAAGAGTGCAGCAAGGCCCGTTGTCGTGCACCAGTTCCCGTTCGAGTCTAGCTCAAAGCGGTGTTTTCGGGTTTTACCCCTAGGATACATCTGTGCCAGAGCCGCCTCTACCTGCTCGTATCCAGACAGGGATGTATTTGTTTGATAAACCACTTACTTAGTATTTACCAAAACTTAGGGATGTTTTTATTATGCTTAGTCTTGTATCTAAGGCTTTACCAGGGTTTCCTAATCCCAAAAATAACTAAACCTATCCTCTGATACCAACTATGACAACCCTGCTTTTTATTACAACATAAACGTGCTTTATTACATAAAACTTCACTTGATACAACAAAGAAGATCGAGAGGTTTAGTGTCTTTGGGGCTTAGGATCATTACATAAAAACTTTAAACATGAAACACAACATCCTTATTGAAAACTTCCTTTACATGACCACTACATTCCTTCGTACTTAGCATTGCATGGGATAACCTGAGGACATGCATAAGAAAAGGGTGAGCTATAAAGCCCAGTAAGGGAGTACATAATGAATAACATGAGGAGTAAAATACATGTTAGGCAATAGGCATATCAATAGATCATAAGAGAGACATGAACATAAAGGCATGATAAAGCATGATAATCATAACATGGAAATGTGGCAACAACACTTAACATTGAATTAGCATGAGCCAAGGCTCATTGCACATGGAGCATGAGTAAACCCTCATTGCACTTGAAGCACGAGTAAACCCTCGTTGCACTTGAATTAGCATGATTCAACACTCATTGCACATGACGTATCATGATACTATACTCTACCCAATGCATTGGAGCGCTATCAGGGCGCACCCTTCTTAAACATTTCATTTCATGCATAAGTGTGCCACATGGATCATAAAACATGGATTCATAAAACATAATCATTTATTCCACGATAAAGGAATGTGGAATTCATACATGGAACTTTACAATCAATAAGTAAATGTTCATAAAGGTGAATACCCTTGATGGAGAAATGGGCATGGTATTCACTACACAATGATTTTGGCTTAGAAAATCGGTGTGATTTCGGCAGCGTAACGGCGTGACATAAGAATTCATAAAAGAGGCTGATGAGAGAGAAAGGGGTTCCTCATCATATTTACATGTAATGGACAGTAAGAAGGTCATATATATACATGTCCCAACAATTGAAAAGGAATTTAGATTCATGATACAAAAGTATTGCTTGAATATAAAAGAGGAGAAAAAGGTTCCTTTCGGAATTTCGGCATAGTAACGGGTGTACATGGGAGGCATTTAATGAGAGATAAAGGTGAAACCCATCATTCAAACAATAAGAGGGAAGTATGGGAGAGGTGCGAAACCATACCCCAACATTCAAAAATGAAATTAATAGGGCAATACAACTTAAGGAAAATTGATAAAAATGAGAAAGGAAGAAAAACCCCTTACTTGGAAGTGTGCTTCCAAAGGCTAGAGAGAGGCTTGTGAGAGGATTCTTGGGAGCTTGGGGCACCTTGAGAGGATTCTAGAGAGAGTAGGGCAGAGTTTGGACGAACTCCAAGGGCTTTGAGTGAGGAGGAAGTGGGAGCTTGGGTGGGTTTATATAGGAAAGGTGAGAGAATTCTTTATTATTTAGGTTTGGGACCCCTTATATTAAAATAATCCAAACCAAAAACCATCCCATGGTATTTGCCCATGGTTTCTGGAAAAGGAAAGAGGAAAACAATATTTTACAAGTCCAAGGTCCGAACTTATTAAAAAATTAGGGTTGCTTATGTGGAGGTGAGTCACACTCCCATGGAAATTAATTTAAAAAGGCAAAGTGTTGAATAAGTCTTGAGGGCTCCATTAATGCTTTGAAAAGTGATTCAAACAAACCCAAAACCTCATTATTTTAATGATAAAACACATATTGGCCGAACATAAGGATTATGGTATTTTATTACATCACCATTGGGTCATTATGATGTCATAAAACACATTATATATTTAAATGGTATTTAATTTTTACCCAAAAATTTGACTGTCTCAGAAAATTATGAAAAATTCACCGTTGGATAATTTCGACGTCCTGATTCCAAAAATAATATTTATTTTATCTAAATAATTTTCTAAATATGTGAATTTTCACTTTTAAAATAAAAACCGACATTTATAAAAAATTCACGAGTTTTGACAGAAATGGCTTTCAAACCTTAATAAAAATTTTAATTGCATTCATAAAATTATAAGATCATTTATATTTAATAAAAATTAATTTAATATTATTAATAATATTAAAATATTATTTAATTCAAAAAATCCTTTAATTTAATAAAATATAGTTCTTAATTAAATAATAACTAAAAACATCATTTGTACTTTAAAAACTAATTACAATGCATCAAAAATGACTAGAAATTATATTCATTATTATATACAAAAAATAATGTACATGAAAATGGTGCTACTTATTTGTTACATAACCCCTTAAAATAGCCGCGTAAGACCTAAGGGTAAGGTGTGCGATGGTGACAGACTCTTGGGGTTGCTCGGATAACATCGCTCGAGTGGTAATCTCTATCAACTTCCATTTTTCCCGTAGACGATCACGTTCGAGCTTGACTTGATGAAGCTCAGCTTGGGCTTGGTCAAGGGCAAAGCCCAAAGACGCCACCTCCTTTCCGAGCTCCGACAAATGGGCTTCGTAAGGGGCAATTCTACTGGATGAGGCCATCGCTTCCTTTGTCTGAGTAGAAAATTGGTTCGTTAAAGCCTTATATTTAAACTACCCAGATGATCACTGTTCAACGGCTATAAAAGTAACGGTCACAAATCTTAACGTTAAACTAAATAAGTTGACATCATATAAAAACATAAAGAAACATTTAACTGGATCAAGAGGGATTTTCCATTAATGAAATTTTGGGTCGTTACAGAGAAGGTAATAAGAACATCATAGAACCAAAAGTACATGACATGTACTACTTATTCATAATCTGGGTGTGTATTGTCGTCATCCTAGAATGTCATTTACCATGTAAATAGTGTATCTTATTTACGTACATGGTCTATCATAATCTTGGGTTTAATCAACATGTATTTCTAAGGCAAGTGTGTTTTGGTGATATATAAGATATATCATGTAAACTTACACAATGTGTCTATTGGGGGACACATCATATTGAACAAAAGAGATACCATTGGTGTGTACTATTATGTAGTTCAATGTTATGTATTCAACATGGAATAGGATTACTTACTACATGCCACGTGTGATAGATGGGGTGACTATATTTATAAATATATGCACCCTAGGTTGTGTAGCTCATTGTATAAGGTGTTTCCTCAAATGGGTACAAACAATGTGACATTTAACTATACATAAAAAGATTATCCATGACTGAAAAAAGACATGGTCTGTTCTCAAATTCTAAACACTATGTGGTATTTAATGGCTAGTGAAAATATTATCCACCACATGGAAATGAGACATGACATATGCTTGAGGACTAAATTTTATATGACTTTGTCTTATTCACTAGAAATTCTCAGAATTATGTATATCTTCATTAAACATATAATAATTGATGCCTCCTCAACTTATCATAGTTGAATCCATAGTTTATATAAACCAACACCATCACCTCACACCTGATGACTGTCCACACCAACTGATTCCCCCACTATCGCTTTTACCTTGAGTATCTACTCTAAACATCGCTTCTTGTTGCACTCATTCCTAGGTCATCACCTAGGGTAATTCTTTATACATTGACATCACCATGATAATCGTTTCCTCATTGAAATATTTCCCCCATACATTTTTGACCAGTCCATCATCATTTTATTCCATCATCATACTATCTAACATTGTGAATGTCGATGGAAATTGATTATCCTGATAACAATGAGGGTGATTGGGGGAAGAAGGGGATTAGTGGTCAGTGCTTCTCCATCCACTGAAATCCTTATTTGTAAATATGTTCATCGATAAAAATGGTAATATTAATAATATATAATGAAATTAATATGGAAAAATAATATTCTAAATGATATATAGAATTTATATTATATAATTTAAATCTCAGTGAATATAGACTAAATAATTACAAAGAATAAACTTTTAGAGATAATAATCTTGTAAATTTTATAAGGTATTCAATAAATTGGAGTTATGGATTTGAAAATTTTATGTAATAATGAGATAAAAAATTTACAAAGGTCCTTATATCGAGGGTGATTTGTTTTACTTCGTGTTTTATTGTTGTTCGCTGGTGAATCCATATCCACATCACTGACCATAATCACTCATCAAAAATCATGAGCCCCGAAGTTTTTTAAGACATCAATACCTAATTAGGCTTCCTTCATCAATAGAGGTGGTAAATAGAAATAGTGTAATAAAATATGAATATGTTGGGTTAAAATTTTCATAACTGATTAAATATTTTTAAGATACAAATTAGCTCAACATGGGTCCAAATCCTGGAAAAATCATTAATAACAAAAGTTTGTAAAACACCCTTTTTTAGAGATAAGCATGATGTATTATTTTTCATCTAGAGATCCATTTAGGTGATATTTTCAATCACATGCATGGGTAAAATATGTATACACTTAGTAAATATTAAATATCTATTAAAACTCTACTATAACATTTCTTCCCCAAAATTTATCCTTAGGGTAAACACCCTGTCTTGATATAAACATAATAATTAAAAAAACAAGGTTGTTTGGTAAATTAAATTTACTATTTTACCATTTTCATGATTTTGATACTATGAAGATCATTATTTAACAATGACATGATCGAGGAAAATCCATTGGTCTCTACACGCACCCTCCTAAAGTAACATTCTAATTTTTGCTATTTATTATATATATAATATAACACACACACTCAAAGAAACACATATAAATATTAACATATAATTTTTTAAATTAATAATATATAATATAAATATATATATTTATAAATAATATAATTTTCAAACATTAATCTAAATTAAATCATATATTAATTGGGTTAAACACTCCATTTTACATTATGTTATATATTTTCATTGGATTATTTAGTCCTAATAAAATTTATAAATAAGAAATATTTATTTTTTACATTCAATTTTAATTTTTCATATTTTCTCTATTCTTAACTATAAAAATTATGATTCACACATGGTCTTGACTCAGGGAACCAAAACTTGAACCTTATGATTAATTTTAATAAATCAAATCAAAATATTAAATGTAAATATGTGTGACCACCCTGATACCACTTAATGTATCTAGGCACAATATATGTGATGATATGGGGTGCCTATTTGAAAATTTTATCATATTTACTTAAAATAATAAAACTGAATCCTTTAATATGATCAACAGACATAATTTATAATTATTTACTTTTTTAAAATATATATATTGAGTAACTTATTTTTTTTCATTTTCTCTCATCATTTACATCATCATTCTGATTGTTGATCACGTTAAAGTTTTGTTTCTTTGTTATAGAAATTAATACTTCTTCTAGTGATAATTACATATATTCCAGGAAGCTCTAATCAATTTCCTCAATATATCAACTGATAGTATATAGGAATTAGGTGTTTCACGTCATTCAATATTAATCACATACCGAATAATCTTATTTTCTCTCTCTACAACTACAGAGAAGAAGGAATTCTCTCTAATTAACTCTCTCGGTCATGGGATTTGAATTAAATAGAATTAAAATTACATGTAAAAATGATATATTTTACTTCGTATACTTAGGTTAAAAATAAAACAATTGTACATAAGTAATTTTATTTCAATTTAATCCCATTAGAAATATCGTGACACCACGCTTATAAAAATATTTTTTTTAATTTTAGGAGACATCATGTATTATTATTATAAAATTTCATAAATAAATAAATATTTATTTAAATTACATTAATGATATTTATTTGGTCCTTAGCTAAATTAATATCCTCCCAAAATTATTATTAAACCTTTAATAAAAAGAGTATATTAATTAAATAAAATTTATATTTTATTCAAATAGATATTGAATAAATATTTATTTTATTCATTTAATGTATAAATAATTAAATTGTATGTTTTATTTACTCATATAATTAATAAATTAATATTTATTTATTTATCTTGTGAATAAATAATTGATAAAATTCAAATAAATTATTCTTGTCATTAGTAATCTTTTGATTGTTTGTATTATCTATATTGATTTAATTAATATTATTCCAAAAATTAGAAATAAATATATTCAATAATAAAGATTTAATTGAATATAATTAAACCATAGATAAATGTAGTGTGTGACCATATGATCTCCTTTCTTAGTGGTGATAATTATAACCCATAGACTAAGCGTTGTATTTAACAACACATCATGGCCCTCATAGAGAGATTAACATTGTCATAGAATCACTAAAAAAATTAATATTTTTTATTAAGTATAGAAAATGGTATATCATTTTAGATTCTCATATTAAATATTAGAGTTAAACAACCCCTTAAAAATTTTCAGAATAAAATAATATAATCGAAAAATGGGGATATAAGAGTGGTGGTTATCATTGATTTGGGGGAAAAATAAAACATTTGTGGAAACAATTAATTTGAAAAAAAAATGAATTATTCCAGTCGATATAATATGTACCTTAATTAACAATTAATAATTACCCTTTATTATTAAATCCATTCAATTATAATTCCTTAATCTGTAAACTCTCAAACCATATGGAAGAAAACATGAACACAATGGTTGGAACAAATGAACTTTATACTGAATTTGGGATTTCTAATCATGCAACCCTTCATTTATTGTAGTCCAAAAATATTTCTTATGATTATTTAAAAGTTAGGATACTGCCTCCAGTAAAGATATGAAAAATTCTTGAGTTTGGTGATTATATGAAAACCCTATGAATTAATCCCAAGAAGAATATATTTTTCAATTAAAGTGTTTATCTGATGATTCACACAAGTCCAACCGCATAGTTGATCAAATCATCATTGATACTCACCTAATTAATTATTTAATTATTACTTGAACTAATAGAGTTGTTTATTAGGGTATCATACCCAATGGGATGGTTTTTTAACATGAGGCTTCAGCTGCAAACTTTTAAAAAAATCAAAATGTTTGATATAAGTATCCATATACAAAAGGAAAAAATGAATAAAAATAGAATACCAACACATTCTTGTTCCCTAAGAATGTTTTATATAATTATAATATTTGTTTTAATTGAAATTATGAATTTCATTACGAAATGATCATAAAAGTTAGAAATAAATGATGGTGAAACATCGTTCTTGATAAGATCATCTCCTAGTTCACCTACTTTACCTTAAGTACTTATTCTCATCCCTTGATTTATAATACATATTATGATCTCCTAATGTCTCTCTTCCTTAGGGTTCCCTACTTGAATGACCATGTTATCTAATTAATAAGAATTTATGCACTAATTTCTAGCATAAATCTCACAGTCACAGATCCAAAATCTTTTCCCTTGATTCCACATGGAACATTCATAAAACATCATACTCGATGTAGGTTATAAAATTCAATCCATAATAAAATAACACTATCACTTTCATGTGGGTCAACTCCCTTGGAATTAATTGACGAGTTCACAACTTTGCTAAATATTTGGAGCTCTCTCGTGATTACAAGAAGCCTACAAAATTTCCCTTCCATCATTAAGATATGATTTTATTTCCGCTTATTTTATTTTAATTTTTATTTTAGGGCTACCATATTTAAATTTGTATTCCTTAAATTTCATTTCTTTGGACCAGTGCAGTGCATCCAAAATACTCTTTCATGGTAATCAAAAGTTGTTAGTCTCCCTAAAGAGAGTATCCTACTTACTAGTATGAAAACATTTACCCCTCTATAAATAAATAAGTATCACCAACTATAGGTCTCCATATGAAATATATATATTCTAGGAATAATATCTAGATGTAAGTGATAGAGTAGGTAAGTACACATACATACCATGTGGATGTTCTAGCAGTCCTCCATGCTTTTTTGATTTATACTCCCACTAGTTTAGAATAATAAAAAATACACTTATTATCCTTGACGTACAATATATTCTCTAAGATTTAATTAATTCTAATCATCCATTTGAAACCGAAACTATCATAAAACAAAAATTCATAATATTTTCCCAAAATTAAACCAGATATTTAAAAATTATTCAGTAATTTGGAAGCCCAATTCATCCAATTTTTCATTCGTTGAAATCAACAACCCATGTACAATAATTGCCTCAATAAATACCCATGATCAACAATGAAATTTCTTCATCAATCCTTTGAAACTTATCATATTAAATCAGTTGGTTATCAATTCACCAATTTAAACTATAAAATAAATAATTTCATTGAATAATTAACGGTCCAATCAATGAATTGGGGATTATAGAGGCCCACAGCGTCTTTGTGGGTATACTTTCTCGGGAAAAAACATATAGGGGATCAGAAAAATATTCTTTTAAATTGTGATATTAACATCAAGTTGTGGTTTACTAGGTTCACTATGTAGTGTCAGGGTCAATTGTTTTTACACAATTTCTTTCTCAAGCATCCCAATCCATGTGAACAAGCATGAATTATCTTCTTCAAATATATTTTCTTTAGTGATATTCACACACTCAAAAATGGATCGGGATTGGTCTGTTTCATATTTGATTTGAAACAAAGTCTTAGTTTCCATATTCCATCAATATTTGTTTAAATTTTGGTCAACATCATCTATAATCAATATCAACTGATACATAGACTCTTCTAATCACATAGATTCAAAATCAGTCAATGTATCATCTTCTCCAACTTAGAAATTTTTTTGATGTCTCCCTAGAATAAATTATACCATCACTTAAATTTGATACATATATATTTCATCATTTTATATGAGTATTCATTACAAAAAATAACTGTGCATGAAAAAATTATAATGGTCAGGAGCCTTTGCAAACATACACACAAAAGCATATGATTCATAAAAGATATACATCATATCCAACTAATTTATTCACAATTATTACTATTCTTAGACCTATGACATATAGTAACTTTCTTCATGAATTTTAGAAAAGGAAAGATAAGGGAGGATGATATCCAATGCTCAGAAAGGGAAAACAAGGGATATATCAATGGTAAAATAGACATAAAACGTGTATAAGGGTGTGATAATGTGATATTAACATATGAAAAACGTACCCTATATATCAAAGATAACAATATTGAGTTATGTAATAAATCTTGGTATTTTATAAGGAATTAATCATCAAAGAATCAATGTACATAATAAATGAGAGGAAAAAATTGGAACAAGACATGAGTTTCTGGAATAATCATATTCTTTCAACTTTGGAAATACGTATAAATTGAAAGAGGTTCAGTCATTAAGGTAAGGACCTAGAATCATAACCTCATATAAACTTATGGACATGAAACCAGGTATATGAATATTATTATGGGAAATAACTCTTAGTTCATGTATAAACTTATGGGCATGACATTCTAGTCCATGCATAATTATATGGAAAAGAAACCTAATTCCATGTATGAACTTATGGATAACGAAATAGGTCCATGCATAAAATTATGATCATGAAATCAGGTTCATGAATATCATATTTTTATCTCATGAGTTACCCATATTTACCCAATTCATTGGAGGAATATATTGGTCCCCAGAATCACATAATGAAAATCTGCCAAATGTGTTTCAATAGATCATAAACAGTGATTGTATCAAAACCCTTTAAAAAGAAATTGTTTTTCTTAACATTTCCCAGTATCATCATCTATGGTAATGAAATTGGTTTCATTATGATTTCATCATTTAATCATTGTATAACATGTGAAAAATAACTGCTTTTTATAAACATATTATTATCATAAAAAACTATCTAGAAAATAAATAATGATAGTATCCTTGAGTAATATCACCAATAAGACATGTGTTATATCAAGGGTTTTGTCTTTGATAAATAGAAATACCATTATAATATCATTAAAATATTATTCAGGAAAATATAATTTCAATGTTTAAACTACTTCTTTAAAATCAAATATTTTTGAAAATATTATGGAAAACTCTTTCCCTAAAAATTATCATGGAAACATGTAAGGGAAGCCTCTAATCAATTAATAGACATAATGAAAAAAAATTCTTTTCATGTTGTATAAGTTAAAAAACATTCATTTCACATTTTTCTATAAAAGGTATAAAGGTAACTCTTTTTTAAAATAATAATTATTTTTATTTTTAAACATTTTAAAAAAAATCTAAACATGTAGAAATGAATTTAAACAATCACATGTTAATAGTTAAAATATTATTTAAAACATTTTTTAGAGAATTGGGAAATATTAAAAAAATTCAACTGAATACTGATATGAAGTAATTTTTTTAAACACATTTTTAGTCACTTGAGTACCAAAGGAGAAAACAAGGAAATTAATACATGTCTTACTAATAAATAATCAGGTAAGAAGAAAAGTTATTAATTTCTTGCGAGATAGATCATATTATTTTATAATCATTAACAAATCATAGAAAATCCCAATAAACAATGAAACTATAAAATAAAACCCTTACCAATTTGGTAAGAATAATCATGAAAAACATTCTTGGGTACAACATACACCACATAAAATAAATAAGTGGTGAATATGGAATGTGTCCCATAGAAATAAAAGTGAGACAAACATCCCTTACCTCAAGTCTGAATTCTTTATTATGTATTAGAAGGTCTTATATAATAAAAATAGATTTATTATATATATATTATAAAACAATATTAATATATATGATACTATATATGATTTATTTATAAACTTTTATCACCTTTTGATTATTAATAATTCATTATTAAAAAATCTTTTCTAAGTAATACCTGCTTCGTTTTTCATGTATGTTTTGGTTTATTAATTTTGTTAATTTTACATTAATCATACTTCAATAATATATTTATTTTAAATCATTATATAAATATAATATATTTTCATTATATATCTTTTTATAGTCATCCATAAAATTAAATATACAAAAAGAAATTACACCATTCAAGGAGACAGTTGACAGTTCATACACATCAATGTTGGTTTAATTTTTCCATAGATGGAATAAGAGAAAGTAGAAAATTATTATACATTTTAAAAATTAATAATTAAGTCATTAAATTATATATACTCATAAGATCTATCCTTATTTCCATTAATGTGAAATAGAAACAAAAAAATGAATCATATCACTTCGAGTAAGTGGTAGATCCCACTTTCGAGTAATTGACATTATCGTTTCCCAGTGGATTGGAAGGTAAGTAGTTAAATACAGTTCTATCATAAAATATTTATAATTAATAATTATAATTAATAATTAATCATCATGTAATAAAACTAAACCCAATATAATTACAATCCATGAATTATTGGGATGCAAAATGAATTGTATCGCTACGTGTAAACGGTAAGTCTTACGTATTTATGAGACATAATTTCACTTTCCTTTTAATAAAAAAGGAAGTGAATGATGGTTTTTTATAGTAATAATAACATTTAAATTTATTTATTAAACAAAAACTAGTATTTTATAAAGAATATAAAATATTTATAGGAGGTAAAATAAAAATTAAAAATAAAGTGATTGTTAAGTCTATTACCTCTTCTTTGAAACAACTCTTTTAGATCTCCACTTATGGGATCTAGGGATAGTATTTTGGAGAAAAAAATCACATATATAATGTGTAAAAGTAATTTTAAAATATAATTTTGTTATTCTGGTTTATATAGATGTCTCAAAGTGGTGTGAATAAGAGAAAGGATGGTGACCTTCTTATAATTGTGGGGAGGGGTACTCTTCGAATTTCTTAAATGAATAAAATATATTAAATTAAGTTATATATAGAATGGTTATAAATTTACTATAAATGGGAAATAGATTTAAATTTAAACTATATATTATCTCCTTATCCTCTTTTAATATTAATATGAGTTTTAATTAATTTAATGAAATATTATTTTCATAATAAATCATTATTTACAATTAATACATTATTCACTTAATTTTACTTTAAAGGAATAAAGACAAAGTTGTGATTCAAATAAAATATATTAACATAACACTAATATGTTATAATAAACTTTAAAATTCGTGAAAGCCATTAACATATATAAATTATATTACTTATTATATTTTTATTTTATTTGAAAAATATTTCATCAGTATTGCATAAGCATTTAATGCTAGTATATAATTAATAAAAATTTTAAATAAGTTTATATATAGAAAATAATTTAATTAATATTACGATAGAAACTTATATTTGTTTATATAATTCTTTTTTACCTATAAATACACATAAAAGATATTTAATACTGAGATTGTGAAATTTGTACCTTTTTTCATTTCAATATTATATAGGTAATTTTCATGGACAAGTTTCATTTAAATGCGTAATTTTTAGCCTATCGAGATAAGGGTCTAACTCCAATCCTTAAATATTAAATAAGGTAAAGAACTACGGTCTTATCACTTAGTTTTAATCTTGATTAACTCTCTTTACCCTATAGTGAGGAGATAAATTTTACCACATTTACTATTCATATTGAACAAAAAAGGGACCTTTTTACCAAATTTCAACATCATAATTTAAAATATATAATCAATTTTAGTAAATTAAATTCATATAATTTTTATAATTAATTTTAAAAATAATTCAGCAAAATTTGATGAAAACAAATTTTTATAGCAATTTAGTTTTGAAGCATAAAACCAAATTTATTCTTATCTCATGCCTAAAAAAATATAATATGATAGTTAAATTTTTTTACTTATTATATTATATTTAAATTTTATTTAATTTTTTTACCAATAGTTATAAATTTATTTTATTATTATAAGAAAACATTTCATGCATAAAAATTGTTTTTCTGGAAAATACATTTTTACGTATAAAATTATTTTATACTAAATTCAAACATAAAATTTATTCCAATGAACAAAATTAGATTATTAAAAATATAAGATAACTAATTTAATATTGAATCTATTTTAAAAGAAGTATAACATTGTACATTCCTGAAACAAAAACTAAGTGTTCAATAAAAATTAGCATTTTACACTATTGATTGAAAAATTAGCCTTTTCAAAAAAGTCTCAAAAATTATTCCTAAGGTAATTTTAATATGATGATTTAAAAATTAATGTTATATTTATAAAAAAATTATAAGTTAATCATAAAATTATATCACCAAAATAAATAAAAATAAGTTTTGTACAAAATATGTTTTTGAATAACAAATTAACTTAAAAAAAATGAATTATTTTTTACTAAGAATTAATTAATACATTTATATTTACTAGGTTATTTATATATATTTCCTTAAATATATAATCCTATTCATACAAACTAATTTAATTTCTAGTTAATAGTTATCACATTATATCAAAATATTTTATTATTATATTATGGTTTGTTTAAATTCGATGTTGTTTATAATGAAAGATATCGAATAAATTAAATATAATTGAAAAAATATATTTTTCCTAAAATCTATGGGTTATAAATTCTCCCCTCCACCAAATAAATTTCATCCTAAAAATTAGAATGTTTTATGGGTAATAATAGGTTTTACATTATAAAATTATTTTATGGAAACCCACATTATAAAATGGGTTAGTAAAAATACCTCTTGAAAAGAGGTAAGGGAAGATAAGAATTTCATCTAGAATAAAAAATAACTAGGTTCCAAAATAATGATATCATTAGTGATAAGAAAAATTATGGAAATAGAAGAGAAAAAATTCCCCCTGATGAAATAATAGTGATATAGATCATGGTTATGAGAACTTAAAAATCACTAAATCAGGAATCAGTGAAGGGTTAAAAGACCATCAATTCATTATAATTAAAGTACATTGGAAAAACAATTTTCCCTAAGATCCATTTAATTTTATTGTTTAAATCCTTTAAAATCTAGACTAATAACATAAGGAAATATAGTTATTTGAAAAGTAAAATTTCATCCTTTATTCAATTTCCATCACAGTCTCATCTATTTCTCCAAATGATGAGGATTCAAGATGAAATTTTCTTCCCTAGAGCACTAAAATCTACTTCTAATGTATAAAGAATTTATATAAAGATATTATTCCTATATTTAAAAATTAAAAAACCAAAAATGGGTATCAAAAGATAATATACTTTCCAAAATAAATAATCCTTGAAGAATAAATTTAAGTCTAAAATTTTCTTATAATAACAACAAAGGATCCACTTATATTATTTCATAAACAACCCTATTTCCCAAATAACCCTAATAAA
Organism: Viscum album; assembly: GCA_963277665.1. Classification (NCBI taxonomy): domain Eukaryota; kingdom Viridiplantae; phylum Streptophyta; class Magnoliopsida; order Santalales; family Viscaceae; genus Viscum; species Viscum album. The sequence goes on from OY728162.1 coordinate 1,527,491,997, forward strand.
CATAACAATAAATATTGTTTTTAGCATAAAATATTGTGTCATACCTCTCATCTTAAATCTTTAAAATTTTAATTGCATTCATTCAAATTAATTTTACATGTTAAATCATATATTAAACCAAAAAGTTACGTATACCTTTAACCAACAAATTTTTTCCCAATATGTCAATAATACCCATGATAAATCATTATATAATTTTGTAACATAGTAAAATTCACCAAAATAGGATGAATAAAATTTTGATATTAACGTGAAAGTTAATCCTTGACTTAACTATCAATATCCTCTAAAACATTACTTATCAAATAATCACTTTTCAACCATCATGATTCTCTATATACCACTACCCAATAGTTATTAATTTACATAACATCAAATAATATACCAACCTAATGGGTTATTTCTACCTCAATTAATTATTCCTCCTAAACCCAAGAAAAATATTTAAATTTCCTCAAAATATCATTACTTAAAACATCAAATGGGGGTCTAATCCATTGAAATTATGGTCATCCTTAATCCTATTAATCCATGATTTCATCCATTACTCATAATTTAACTTCACATGAAAATACAACCCTTATTATCCATATAAAATAATATACTGTTTCCTTAAATCCAATAAATAATATAAAAATCATCAAACATTACCTAAATCACTTTGTCATCAAATCACTATCCAATATTAATGTTACCAATATTTTTACATAAATTCCAATAATATATTTATCCCAAATATTTATTATCAATTTTAATACTTATTTGTAACATTCAACATATGTTCTCAAATCCTAAATGAAAACTAATATGGAACAATCATTAGATATTTAATGATTATTATTTCAAAAAATATAATTGATATAATTTTTCAATACCAATACATAAACAATTCAATAATTTCACTTCAATTATTAGCATAACAGAGGTCCTTCCTATAACTAAGATTCAGCATTTAGTAGATGGAATTAACTCAGATAATTCCCAACTTCCCACATATAATAAATTTAATTATTTTATAATTATTTTATTTATACCATTTATTTTCATATAGAAATAATATTCCCCTCTATTTGAGATATTCTACTATCTTGGTTTTAAAACATTATTGACAATAATTAAATTTTACATTCTTACCTCCTTGATCATTACCACCTAAAATTCCATAAAATTAATTTTTCCTCTTATTTGACCTTTTATAAAACTCACGTTTTTTATCTGTTTAATAATATATCATAATAGCTTATTAGGCACAATAAAAATGTTATACCTTCTATTTCTCTTATCATTTAGTTTCCCAGGAAGAAAATTATTACATTTTCCATCACATGAATTTTTAACATGATGTCTTCTGGTACCATCCATTTACTAATTCAAAAAGGAAATGTGTAAGCATTAAAATATAAAAATTTGAGTTATTTATCAAATAATCATGAAATTTAATTTAAAGTGTGTCTAATTAATTTAATGTTCTTATCAATATGTGGAACCTTATCTCAATCCATGGTTATCCATTGACATTACCAAAACATTAGGATGTTATCCTATACATATACATATACCCGAGGTCCTTACTAAAGTTTTCTCATCCAAGTTTATCATGATTTCAAAAAACCTACTCTGATACAAACTATAGAAACCCATAATTATCATACATATATAATTTATCTTTCTAGATGAATATTAATTAAATAATAATAATATCCACTCCATAATGGCATTGGTAAAGTGCCATTGTAAACTTGGACACAAAAAAAATGGTTCATAAAATTTCTACATAATCTCCAACTATATTCCTCAAAAATATCACCATTTTTTTACTTATCATACTCAGTAACTTTATTTATAACCTGGGTAAGAGTAAATACAAGTGAGTGTAATCTTAAAGACCCTATAAGGGTAAATAAGAGAGATATTAATGATCAAGTATAGGAACAAAAGTTCTTAACATATGAGAATCACACCCTGTGCCAGTGAGTATGTACCCAAGTGGTACAAGCTCCTGATTGGAATGCAAAATCCTTAGAATCAAATATAAATAAGGAAGACTTTTGGAGGTACTGTAGATTCACTGTAGCATTACTATAGCAGTGGCGAAATTGTTGCATTGGTGACCCTATAGAGGGGGAGGCACTGTAGCATCCCGAGCTCCATCAAAGATTAGTGGTGATCACCCGAATACATCAAATGGCGATATTACGGTGGTGAATTCATGGGTAACCTCACCCATGGATTAGTTGAGGATCCTATTCTAGTTGAAAAGGACTATTTTAATCCTACTGGCTTTTTTTAGGCTGGCAGAGTGGTGTGATGGGACTTAGTTCCTTTTGTTCCGTGGTGCATGCTCGAGGTTCAAGCTCGTGCCCATCCTTCTTCTCTTATTCTCCCCCTAGGACTTCCGCCCCTTCCACATTTTTCTTTAGCTCTATCTCATGGTGGTCATTGTGAGGAGGAGACTTCTCTTGTGATAGTTCCTCTGGGTTTTTGTTTCAATGGTTATACTTCTCTCAATGCATTTAGTTCCTCATTGGCTCACACCACAAGAGTTTTAAAATGGGAGGCTGATGGACCTGAGAGGGAGTAACATTCTCTCTCATGAAGTAGGGAGAAACCTTGAGCCCCTCATTAAGAATTCAGCACACCATCCATTACTTCTCCATCCAATGGTATTGATTTTCCCACAAGATCACAGTTTAGGAGACTCAAGGATCATACGTCCTCCCACTTTGCACAGGCCATGCAGTCTAGGACCAGTCCTAGATCCCTCAGTTTCCAATGATTCACTTGCACATCTGGAATTCCTGATGTATTAGAGCACATTTAAAAATGAATTTCCTATGTTTGGAGCACCCTAAACACAAGGTCTCAGTGGTAGAAATCCATGATCACAAGCAACAATCACAAAAGATTCTTGAGTTCTCCAAAGAAAACTTAAACTCCCTGGCTACATGCATGCAGAACCGAAAAACAAACACATATGTATTTTCTGGCACCAAAGTTTATCAGTGTCTCCAAACTAGGTGGGGGTATAGTTCATCATTGTTAAGATTTTTGAAGAGCACCAATCCTTATTTATCTCTTTTATTTATGGAAGCTATGAATCCCACCTTCGAGAGTCCCTATGGAGTGATCTCAACTCTTTCGACCCAGGTAACCTTCCTTGGATCGTAGGGGGGGATTTCAATGACATTATTAATCCAAAGGAACAAAGGGAAGATGTCCGTTTAATAATAAATCTAGTCTTACCTTTTCAAAATTCATGGCCGGTAAAGGTCTCATGGACCTTGGTTTCTTCGGGAACCGCTTCACATGGTGAAACAACCAACGAGGTCCTTGTAGGTCCTAGAGCTTCTTGCATAGATGCTCGGCCAACATGTTGGAATTTTCTACTTATTCCACTACACTGGTAACCACTTGGTACGTGGTATATTAGATCAATCCCCGCTCAATATCTCATTATCGTCTAGCCAATTTTATCGCACTCAATTTCATTTTTGTCATCACTGGACTAGCACTTCATGATATAGGGATTTGGCTCATGACTTTTGGGATGACCCAGTTCAGGGCCATACATGGTGTACCCTCCACAAAAAATTAAGATGGCTCACGCAGTAGATTCTTTCATGGTCAAAGGATTTTCCATCATTAGACAGGGACCTAGAAATAGTCATGAAGGAAGTTGATCTGATTGAAATGTTTCATGAGAAGGATTGGAATGACAGACTCTTAGAAGAGGTTGCTAGTAAAAAGTTTCTTCTCTTGGAAAAGATTTTTAGGAAGGAATTTCAGGCCAGGGAGGATGCTAGGATTAAATGGCTTAAAGAGGGTGATAATAATACAACATTTTTTCATGCTTTCATCAGGGAAAAGAAAAGGTGGATCAATCTGAATATTGATCTGGGGGATGGCCCCAAGCACAACCTTCCCAAATGGGTATACAGGGGGAGACATGGGGTTCCTCGATTCCATTAAGCATATCTTCTCATCTTCTGAAAATGAGGTCCTGAGTGGTTTTCCCCAAGAGGACGAGATTCGTGGAGCCATGATGAACATGGACCCTAACAGTGTGGCGGGTCCTGACGATTTCCTTGGAGGCTTTTATAGTGTTTAGTTAGACATTTTGAAAGTGGAGATTATTGCAGAAATCCAAGACTTCCTTAGGGGTGGCCCTTTTCCTAGAGTGGAATGTGAAATAACTTTGGTTCTCATTACCAAATCCAAGTCTCCCATATCCATCGATCATTTTCTCCTACTTAGCATGTGTAACGCTCCTTAAAAAATCCTCACATGTATCATTAATGCAAGGTTGTCCATCCATCGTCCCAAGTGCATCTCTAAGGAACAAAATGGATTTTTTCAAAGGGAGTTTCATCCAGGGGGGATTGGTTTGTCACAGGAAATGATCAGGGATCTCAGAATTAAAACTCATGGCTCTAATATGGATATTAATTTGGGTATGAGCAAGGCTTACGACCTTTTGGAGTGGAGATTCATCAATAATGTTCTTCCATATATGGGGCTCTCTCCATGGAACATTGATATCATCATTTATTGATTTATTTCATCTTGTATTTTGATCTCATTCATGGGAAAAATTTTAGGTTCATTCAATGAAACACATGGGATTCATCAAGGAGATCCACTCTCACCGAGCATCTTTATTATCACTCAGGAACTTCTCAGTCGGCTCCTTCACTATAACCTTTCCAGTGGCATGATCCTTCCCTGCTGCAGATGGATGTGCTTCCCATCTATGTCCCATATTATGTTCTAAGACAACTCTATATTTTTCAGCAATGCATCCAGAAGGACAGTGCACGGCCTGAACAGAGATGTGGAGGCATATTGTATGTGAAGCAGTCATATCATCAACAAGAGTAAGAGAAATTTCTATATCTCTAATACATTATTTGATAGGTGTATCCTTAATGTGAGTCTTATTATGGGAATGAACAAAGGTAATATTCCCATGATGTATCTAGGAGCCCCTATCTCATCAAGGCCTTTGCGTATTTGTGATTGTGATTCCATAGTATGTATAATCACAGATAGGGTTCTTAACTAGAAGAGTCGTTACTTGTCCTTTGGAGGCAGGATTTTCTTTGGTGAACATAATTATTCTAGCTACCTCGATTCACTCTCTCTCTCCTATTAAGGTCCCTAATGGGGTTATTCAAATAATGTACAAGATCATTTCTGGTTTCATTTTGGACCCCATGAATGAGGGAAGAATGAATTGGGTTTCCTGGCATAAGATGGCGAGGCCCATCAATTAGGGAGGTATCAATGTATGTATTCTTAGTGATGACCTTACTTGCATGCATGAAAATTGGACTGGGATGTGCTGGAGAAGTGAACATTATGGGGACTGACCATGAATTCATGTTACATTAGGAATGGGGTAGTTAGGGACAGGAATTATGCCCCCTTTGGAATGAGATTAGTCCTCCAGTGAACTCACTCGGACCTCATGTTCACTGCATCATCAGAATAGGGGATGCTTCTTTCTGGCATGAAAACTGGTGTGGGGAGGCCTTTTGTCACCTGAGCTTCCATGTCACCAATATTTAATTCAAAGTGGCCATAAATCACGCGACTTTCATCAATGCTAATCTTGAGATGAACTAGAAGGATTTGTTCCACCTCATCGAGCTGACTATGACATCCGATCGATCTATGTTCACCCCATCCTCTTTAGGCTGCTTCACATCCAAAGATTATCATCGCCTATCTGTCATTCATGCAATGGTGGATGTCCAGAACAAAATTCCATGTGATAGGGCCATACCTATAATTTTCAACTTCATCACTTAGATAATCCATCATACAACAATTCTTACAAATTAGAACATCAAGCGGTGTGGTGTGAGCATGGAATCCAAATGAGTTTGTTGTAAGAAGCACAAGGAGGAAACCTCATATCATTTATTCTTCGACAGAAACTTGGTTAAGGAGATTTGGACGTTTTTTGGTGATTTAATTGTCTTTTCAATTCCATCCATGGTAGACCACTCCTTCTATGTCCGCTAGTTCCATGGCTCAGGCGCTAAGGTCCTATCCAAAACAACATGATCTTTGGTGTTTCACGTAGGGTGTTGGTGCCTTTGGCCAGCTCTGAACGGTTATCTTCATAAAAAGGAGGCCTCATCTGAATTAGTGATTATTAGTTGGACTAAAATTATGCTCTTTGATATGTTCCGGGTTCTCAGTGCCTGGAGGGAGGCTCCTACCCTTCAGTAGATGCTTCCTACCATTCATAATCCCTCTCCTATCACTAGCTCTTCCATTGGTAATAGGGTTCTATGGTACCCCCCATATTCGAGGCTTCAAACTCAACATCGATGGTTTCTGTGTTGCGGGTATGATGAGAGGTGGCGGTCTTGTTCATGATCACAACAGCTCGGTCATCCTTGCTTTCTCAACCTGGTATGGTTACCATACCTCACTTCTCGCAGAGGCCAAGACCATACTGGAAGATCTCCATATTTGCATCCAATAGAGATTGGAACCCATGGAGGTGGAAAACAATTCTATTCTTGGTTATAATGCTCTTTAGGTCCTCAACATTGTTCTTTGTTCTATCGAGTATGTCATTTCAAGTGTCATGGTCTCCTTAGAATCAACACCATAGTCTCCCATACCTGGAGAGAGGGAAATAATGTTGAAGATTATCTCACCTCACATGAAATTTTGGTACCAGATATCCTCATTTTCCAAATCACTTAATGTATGAAACCAATGGGGATAAATATTATTAAAGGGTATTCCCTTGGTCTCCAATAATTTAGACCCTTGTAGTCATGTTTCCCTCAACCTGTTTTGTAGCCCCTTATGTGTTCATTTTCTCTCATTGAATAAAAATTTTCATGATGATGATAAATAAAAATACAATTAAAATATAATTAACAAATTCTTAAGGAATATATCATAACCATTTAGAAATCACATCTTTCAAATCTAGAAAAATTAAAATAGTATAGAAAACATTTCTTTGAAAATTACCATGGAAACTTGTAAAGGAATATTAAAATCATTTATTGGTCATGATGGTGACAAATTATATTCATGTCATATACATTAAAAAACATCCCATTTACATTTTAATATAAAATTTTAAAATTTCCCTCATTCAAGAAATGATAAAAAGATTAATTTTAAAACCATTTTTAGAAAAATTAAAATCTGGTAAAAATTATTTTAAAAAATCTTCAGATTATTTTTAAAATCATATTTAAAATATTTTTTTATAAAAAATTTATACGGATAGAAATGGTTTTCAATCTATGAGATAAATTAATTCAATTTTTCTTAACAATATATTTTTTGTCAATTGTTTTCTTATGGTGATAAAAATGAAAGAAAAATGGGTATTTAAAATAAAAACCCAGATGATAATAACATTCTGGCATTTCTAGAGAGAAATATCATAATATTTAATAATTATAATCATAATTATAAATGATCACTATAAACATTAAGATTTTAACATAAAACCCTTATAAATTCGGTAAGTATTGAATAATAATCCTAATAGAATTAATAACATTAGATGGATATGAAAATTACCATAAAATTCATAAAAACAATTAATAAAATAAATTCAGTTATATTATATATACAAATTAAATAAACAAGTGGTGAATGTGGTATGTGTCCCACAAAAATAAAAGTGTGACAAAAATCGCTTACCTCAAGTCCGAATTCCTTTATACACATTGGAACTATATGTATAATAAATATATATTGATTGTTATTATATTAAAAAAAACATAATAATATATACATACCATATATGATTTATTTGTAACATTATATCAACAATTTATTGTTAAAAATTCTTTATTAAAATCAATTTTTCATGTGATATCTACTAAATGTTTCATATATGTTTTGCTTCGATAGTTTTTGTCCATGTACTTTGATCGTGGTTCTATAATATTTGAAATTTTTTCATAATATAAATATATTACTTATTAATTATATAGATTTTTATATTTTCCCATCAAATTATAGGTATAAAATTTAATTACATCATTCATGGAGATGGTAGGTTGTACGTACGCAAGATTGTTGTTTTCATTTTTTGACGGATGGAATTAAAGAAAGTTAAATATTAATTAAATTTTAAAGAATAGCTATCATGTCATATGAATCATATATATTCATCAAATATACCTTTACTACCATCCATTTTAATTACAATATAAAAAATAATCAGATCACTTCATGGAGGTGTGACAAAACCATTATAAGAATATTTATTTTGGTTCAAAATACACTAATTATAAAAATTAATTGATTAATTATTCCTTTATTTGATTTTTTATTAATTATAGGGTATAATGTTTTACTATAAATGGAAAAACTATGAATATATTGAGCCCCAAACACCTCTCATCACAAAGAAACGTTTTTGGATATACACTAGAATATGATGTTAAAAGAATTGTTTAACTGGATTGGAGTTGGAGAAAGTTTTTAGAATCTATAAAAAGATAACTTTATTATGTAAACTTTATTTATTTAATAAAAAACATCCATTTTAGAAATAAAAAACTCATAACATAAATGTGGAGAAAATTCATGAGTTTTTACATGATGAATTCATGATGTAAAATAACTATTTACATCGTAAATCAGTCTAATGGGACCAAAAATGAGTATCTTTGATGTAATTTTGTGCAAACATATTATTATAATCCCAGGATAACCCAAGACGATTCTCAACCCATTAATTGATAAATTAATAATCCCTGAGAGTAATACATAATCCTATTAAAATGTGTTCATGGGTATTAGATAAGGTATGAGTCATCCATTGGAGAGTTCTTTCCTTGTGTTTCACAAAGATTAGGCTAGTTGTGGTTTTTTCTTTATTTTTTTTTATTTATTTTCATTCCAATTTTAATTAATATTCATATTTTATTAAAAAATTTCCATCTTCTTTAATATATCTTTCTTTTCTATCCCAAATTTTATTCTCCCTCACTCATCCATTCATTTATATTCTCTTTTCACTTCACAATGGAAGGTGACTAACCCAATGCTTAGCCCTAGGAAATGTTTAAATTTAATCTTAACATTCATGATTGAAATTATTAGTTTTTTAATTTAGTTTCTAGGGAATTAGAGGGAATTTAATGGGTTTATATAACACCAAAATTGTCACAAAACTCATATTAATTCATATTTTCTACCAAGAGGAGATGAAATTTGGTTTTCAAAAGAGGTTTCCTAGACATGATAAAAATATTGTTGATTGTTGGGAATAAAAGTACCTTCATGGAAATGAGGGGATTGTAAAATTGAAATTAATAATGAGGAATCCTTAATTAAAAAACCCTAAGAGAAAGAACTTATATCCCTAACTTGATTTTGTTTTGCATCTTTATTCATATGGGTTTAATATTTTCATTACATTCATTTTCCAAAACGTAAAACCAAAAAGAATTCATTCCTTTACTAAAATAATAAAAACTACTAAAATAATTCTATTTTGTTAAATTATAATTATTTATTGAATATAATATAATTATCCATAAGTGGGACAACTTTGGTAAACCTTTTTTCTACTTTTGGAAAAATAAATATGCTTTTGTACCACCCCTGATAGGCAGGTCAAGGTGGCAGTTCACATGTATGCATGCGTAATGTTATCATTTCCTAATTTATTGAAAGGTGAGAATATAGATATTATATTATCATTCCATAATTATAATAATTTCATAAGTATCATATATAATCATTAAACCCATCAAAATAACAATTCCTAGAAATTTTGATGGAAAATGAATTTTTTTGCTATGTGGATATGGTAAGCCATACATATGCATGATCGATACTCTCACTTCTCATTCGATAAAAAGAGGTTGAATAAAGTCTGTTTCATAATCATAATAATAATTTAGTATATTTAGGACCATTAATTTATTATGTTATTAATAATATAAAATATTTAGAGGAGATAAAATTAGAATTAAAAATAATGTTGTTTGTTAAGGCGATTACCTCTTATTTGAAACAACTCTTTAGGTTCTCATATTAAGGTCTCTAGGGTTTCTCTTTTGGGAATACAAAAACCTCTATAATTTTAATATTATGATTTATAATATATCTCGAAAGATCTTGGGTATTCTATAAGGATCAATGTGGTGTGAAGAACAGAAAGGATGGGTGCCCTTTTATAATTGATGGGTGAGGCACTCATGGAATTCCATAAAATATAAAGATATATTAAATTAATTATTTAGAAAAATGGTTTTAAATAAAATATTAATGGGATATAGTTAAACTTTTTGACCCTATATTATCCCCATTTTCCTTTTTTAATATATGTTTTTTTAGTAATTTAATAAAATATTATTTTCTTTAAATATCATTATTTCCAGTTTAGACATTATTCATTTAATTTAACTTAAGATAAATAGAGAAAAATTTGTAAATAGAATATAATCCTTTAAAATAAAACTAATATTTCATATTTTCCAAAACAATTCTCACATTAATTAATTATAATTATATTACTTTAGATATTTTTAAAATAATTTACAATATTATTTTATTAATTAGATAAATATTGCATTAGTGGCGGACAATCAATTAAGGTTTTTATATAATTATGAAATTTTAAAAATAAATTTATTTCATGAATATAATTTAATTAATATAAAAATGGACACTTATACTTTTTCAAAACTATCATTTTTCATAAGTGGACACATAAGAGAGACTTAAAACAAAGAGAGTTACATTTTATTACTTTCATTAATTTAAATATTATGAAGGACATTTTCATTTATAAGTTTCTATTAAAAACATTATTTTTAGCCGAAGTAATAATGATTGAAATAAATTAATCCAATATGAATTAAGATGAAATCTTGTGTCCTTATCACTTAGTTATAATCAAGATTATCCCAAGTTACCCATTACCGAGGTAATAAATTTTACCATGTTTAGTATTGTTTAAGACCAATAATAAAAGGGAACTATTTTCTATATTTTGACCTCATAATTCTAAATATGGAATCCATTTTATCAAATTCAATAAATATACGTTTAATGATTTTATATTAAAATTAATGGTTTCAAATGCGATGAAACCTATTTTTAGAAAAATATAGTTTTTAAGCATAAAACCAGATTTATTCTTATCTCAGGCCTAGAAAAATATTATAAGAATTTAAAAAATATATATTCAATATAAAATATATAAATTACATTAAAATCAAACACCAATATTGATTAATTTTTTTTCTTACGATAAATACACAATGAATATATAAAAACAGTTTTTAAGGAAAATGTTTTTTGCATAAAAAAAAGTATTATACTAAATTCCAATTTAAAAATGATTTCATTTAAAATGATTGGATTATTTAAAATTTAAGATACATAATTTTACTTTGAAACTATATAAATACAAAAAATAAATTTTTACATGCTTGAAACAAAAATATGGACTTTAATAAAAAATCATTATATTTTACTATTCAATGAAAAAATAAAACTTTCTAAAAATTTCATAAAAAATAATCACAATTTAGATTTAAAATTATGATTTAAAAATTAAAATAAATTTTAAAAATAAAATTACTAAAAGTTCCAAAAATTAATCCTAATATTTTCTCATAAAAAAATAAATATACTTTTTAAAGAATACAAATTTTTGATGAATAAAATCACTTCATTAAAAATTGAGTGGTTATTTAATAATATTTTTTCATTACATTTTTATTGTGTATGAAATTTATATATATATATATATATTATAAGTTAATTAATCCTCTTCATTCCCTCTAATTTAATGTCAAGGTTATAACAATCTAATTAAATAAAAATATTTTAATTGTGTAATGTGGTTCTTTTAAACACGATGTTTGAAGCAACACAAGATATCAAAGAAATAAAATTTAATTGGAAAATAATATTTCATAAGATATTGGATTGTGATATAAAATTACACAAACATTGGTTAACTAACCCATGATAAGATCATTGATTTTTTCTATAAATATCATTAGCAACCACGCTCTATATTCTATTTTTCTTAAATTGAGATCGGTCAAACATCTGAAACTCTAGTCTAGAACCTCTTATTTATTTATATTTTAATATTGGTGGAGACTAGTTATCTAAACCTTATCCATGGTTAACCTTTAAATCATTATTTTGACCTCATAATATCTTTTTAGGGATATTATTTTGGAAACTAAATCACTTCCTCATTACAGGCATGATAGGTTAAATTAGGAATAACAAATTCAATTTTAATTCATTGAATCCTCCTAACATTAACATATATCCATTTTTCATTCTATATATTTTCTAGGCTCATGGATGATTGGAAAAAAAAATCTTATGGTAGCTTAGTTTAGGAAGGAACAACATATTTCACTCTTCTTTTCGTATCATGGTTGGGTTTACTATAAGTCCAACTACATGGATGTATTCATACTTTTCAAAGTCCTCAAACATGTTTGGCTTGATTAAAATTTCACTAGTTTATGGAATTCTTTATTTGTATATTGGTTCCCATAATGCAATATGTTCAACACTTCATCAAAATTTATACATTTTATCTCATTAGTGACTACATGACCATTATTCATGGTAGATTTAAAAATGAATAGTTTTCATAACAGTGATAAAAAATCAAGTCAAGAAAAAATTCTAAATAAAATATTAAAAATAATAATTCAATGTATTCTACAATTCAAAGTTAGAATTAAAAAATTTGATCCAATAATTATCTTCTAAAATAAATTCATTGAACTTGAAGAAAATTCATTCCACTCTAAATTTCATTAAATTAATTTGAAAATAATTTTTCCAATGAATTATCCCTAAAAGACCACTAAAATTATTTTATAAAAATATATGGAAAATAATAATAATAATCTTATGACAATTAAAGATCTAAAGTATTCAGTTGGAGTTCATATTCTAGAACAAACTTTATATATATATATATACTTGTGTGTGTGTGTGTTAAAATAAGTGAATTTTGATTAATAAATCATATTACATATAATTCATAGTTCTTTATGGACTTAATTTAATAATTTAATAGATTATATATCATTATAAAAGTTTCATATTTGTTCCCTCCTATGATGATATCCTTGAAATTTCATTAAAATACTCTTAATCCCAGTTCTATGGAAAGAAAAAAAATCTCAAATGGGGAGCATGATATATTGATTTTCGAGTTTGAGTACTCATGAACATATAATATTTTTTCTCATAGAGTTTTCACTTGGTAATATCCAAGATCGGAGACTGTGAGAATAGATCCTCACGTAAGAATTCTCCATGTTTATGTGTCATCGAATATTCATATATGTGATATTATATAATGGTCCATATAATTTATGATTATTATTAACATATATCAGGGCTCACACTTATATTTACTAACTAGAAATGTGATCCCATATGTTCATGGGATGTAGAGTGCATTGGGTGTGTCATGAATGACATGTTATTAATGAATAAGTCAAGTAAGGATTTTTCTTACATATTAATGAAAGTTGATATCTCAACCCCTTTATGAAAATAGAATTGTGACATTAAATTCAATATTGGGTCCTGAAAATTCCTTATAGAATAAATAAAATACTTCCATCAGTTTGTAAAAGGAACAAAAACAAGTCAAAGGATGAGTTAAAGAAAAATGTGTTCAATGGAATGATAATTTCAAAGGAAGGATCACTAAGAAATGAAATTTCCATCATAGAATGTCACTCCATATGGTGATCAACGGTGCCAAAAAGCCCTCATGAACTAAATAGTTCATGGGATGAAGACACTAGAACGATGCCCGCAAATGATACTACAATCGTTTGAAAGAAAGTGGTGTTATCTCTAGCCATAAAAATTTATATCACCCATGAACTAAATACTTCATGGGACTAAGGGAGAGATCTTCTCCCTACAAATGACGGCTCGTTCCACAAATGACACCCCTAGCTAACTATGTCGTTAATGTGCTTCCAAAAAAGAATGATTTCATCCCACCATAGATGGCCATCCTTACCTATATACATTCCATTCATTCCACTATAAATAGATCTCTTGGGGAGAACAAAAAGAAGGCATGGAGAATAGAGAAAAAGATCTTTGTGAGGTGTGGTAGAAATCCCTCCTTCACTTGAAGCACTTCATGGATATCATCCCACAAACCATATGTGTATAGGCATGTATGAAATCCATCCGGAAAAATTCATGTGGAAGGCCCTATATAGAATATTATATGTGTAGGCAGTGTTGTTTGTGAATTGGGACACTAATTTATTAACATGCAGAATGAATAAATTGATTTGTGGAAAACACCCCTCCACATACGATGCGTTGAGTGAAATACTATGTGTGTGCGCCTTTGGGGATAACCCTTTGTGGACTAACCTTTATATACAATACATTGCCAAAATTTCTTCATGGACAATGCCTTACTGATGGAGCCTTTGTGGTGAACCCTTTATAGGCAATCCTTTGTGGCCTGCACTTACATGGCCGTCACTAGGAAGAAAATGCTATGCGGACATTCCTTCATGGATGGTCCTATTTAGCCATATCCTATGACGAAAATCCATTCACACACATATATCTATACCATGTAGGGTTCTCCCCCACACCCGCACTCGATATCACTTCATGGTTGAGTTCACGGCCTTTGGGTTTGTTCGCTTCCCTACCTTCTCTAACCCCCATTAAAAATGGAGAGTCGAACCATGAACGTTTTGTCCCATGTTAGTGAAATTTTATTTTTTGAACTTAGGCCATTATAGAATATTCCCCTTCAATTCCATGAGTCAACATACTCCTCATGAAACTCTTAAAACCCAATCACCTACCTCCTATTCCTGTTTGGTCCAGAACTCCATGGAAAATCATGGTCTGAATGTTTCTTACATTCTCGAAAACATATTTTCCATTCATCAAACTCTATATACCAAATGATTTTGGATATTTAGAAACCTCCCAACTATAGGAAATGTGAGGTCAGTGTCCTAAGAACACCTTTTCTTGAATATGAGCAATATGGCTTTACCGAATCGACATAGGTTTCCCAAAAAAATCTATGAAATAGAGAAAACAATTTCCTAAGGAAAGGATTTTCCTACCTATATACACCCCTATGGATTCCATGCCCTATATAATTTATCCTGTTTTGAGAATCCCTAGAATCGAAATTTACACATTACTTCCCTATCATGTATGAGGCATCTCAGAACATCCAAGTCTGATTATCCTCCAGTTAGTCATGGTTTCTATAACAAGTGTTCAAAACTCTATGACCTTAAATTTGGAGTTATCGTCCTAAAAAAATGACGTTAAACTGTATGGAACTCTTCTAGACCACATGAGGTTAAACACTATGGCATGAGTCCTTCAAAATTGACATTAAACCATGTTGTAACAGTCCCACCAACACAACATTAAACTATGATTCCATCATCCAAGCTATATGAATTTAATATTTAGTATACCCCATATGTCATTAAAAAGGGAACTCATCCTGATGTAATCCCATATCTTTTATTGTGGGAGAAAACTATTCCTACACCTCTTCATCATAGGTTTGGATATGGAGGGGTATATTACCAAATGTGACTATCTTGGTTTCCAAAATATAAGAGGAGATGGGCATACTCAAATCCCCCCTCTCTCTTTCCCTTTGGGCTCCATCATCATCCATCATAGGATAGAGAAGTACATGCGATCATTAGATCCACTAACTCCTCTTATTTCTCACACCATTCATGAATCACATGGGCTTAGAGGTTAGCAAAAATCCTGAAATATGCATAATTGGGAAGTAGCTCAAATGGGCCTTCTCCATAGATGTAATTCCGAACATCAATCTAAATTATCCTCCTTAACCTATAATCCCTAATCAAATGACTTAAAATTGGTAGCTCCCATGTGTAATCCCAAATCACGCCCCCTTAATAGGCCTCATCCAAAGTGTAAGTCCTAGCTCAAATAAAACTATGTGGTGTTTGATACCCAACAAACTAGGGTACGTAGGAAACCTCCTTAAGGTCCAAACCTAGCTCCCAAATACACCCTAATGTTCTCGAGGCATATACCTGGTAAGGTCATGTCCACCAAGAAGACCACATCCTTTTTCAGTTCCTTTGGACACCATATCATATGTCCTACATCAAATCTCGACTATGAACCTTCCACCTAGACGTTCTTGATGCATGGTGTTAAACTACGTGGTTGGGTCCTTATTAGACGAACCTAAGAGGTGATGTGTCCAGTAATGTGGTTCCAGACTATGTGGGTTTTGATTCCTCTCATGATGATACATAGGAAGCACATTTCATGAGTTCGATCCCAAAATCAAAAAAAAATTCCCTCTTGATGATGGTAAACTAAAGATAATCCAATCATACAACTTAAGACTTGTGTTTTCCCAAAAAATTACCAAAGAATATATTATTTTCCTGCTAAAGGATAAAATTGATGGAGAACCTATGATATATATAGATGATTCCAACCCCATTCATATTCATGATCAGTAGTGACCTAAGGGTAATCCATGTACACATAATTATGAATAAACAAAAGATTCATTATTATCAAAACATGACTAAAATTTATAAGAGAGTTCTGGAATTGGAAATTGTTCCCCCCAAAAGGGCTTGATGAGCCCGACTTCCCATCCTCTTGGACAATGTGAGTTTTAAAGTGTTATTGGAAAACTTACCCAATAAATGCATTCATTTGGAAAGTAGGTCCATGAATCATGGATATATAATCTATTAGATGTTTCTTTCTCCACATATAAAACCCACTTGGGACCGTCTAAAGAACTAGTATATGACGTTTGTGATTTCACATCATTAAACCCCTACAATCAATTGTATATAGCACAGAAATTCCATTGATAAAAAAAGTAACCCAATGATATCAAACTAACTATGACACATCCTTCACAATATAAAAATATATATTGCTCAATTACCATAAGTCCATGTCACTCCGGACCTCAGACCAATGCTTTCGGCTGAAATAGTAATAATGAGTTTCTTTTAGATAGTTAATGAATGATGTATGAAGAATATATGTTTATGAAATCAATGTGAAACATTCTAGATAAGATATTATGTTATATAAATTATATAAAATAATTTTTTCTTGAATTTGGTTTTAAATTTCGTGATAATAACTTATTTCTCTCAGAGGAATTGACCCATAGCTAAATAGTAATCTTGGAAATTAGGTAAGCTTTCTTAATTACAACATGAAATAATCATGGAGGGTCACACACTATATTTATATGTTAATCAAAACTTAAATTCTATTTGAATATTATCATTAGAATAGTTAATATTCTCAATTACGAGGAATACTTTTTTCCGGATGTCTTGATTGTAAAAATAAAATAAATATTTATACATAGTAAAATTAATTAAATTCATCGAATCTATCATATTTATTTATAGAATAAAAAAATTATTATCTGGGTATTTCAGAAATACTGAGGAAGAATAGAAGACCAATATTGTGTCTGAGGATAAATATTAATTTACATTATAGTAAAATTTTATTCATTGTTACACCAATTATCACACTCCATGAGAAAATAAAAATAAAAATATTATTACATTGAATAGGGTCATATAAGGTTTGATGTTTTATTTTAGGTTTATTCTATAATTATATAATATTTTAACCCTAGTCATATCTTTATAAATAGAAAATTATGTCCATTGTGTAGAAATTGATAAAAATTTATAATAATTTTTCAAAACGAAATCTTGATCTCTATCTCAAGATCGATGAAAAATCTAGATATTCTACTTCCACCTCCATTATCTCATGATCAATATTATAAGGATGACTCTTCAAGCCTAAATGAATAATTATAGTGGAAAATATGAACACCACAAGTTGATCGATATTCCATACTATCAGCAGGTAATCTATTAGTGTTTTTTGAATATAATTGGAGAAAAAGAGGATCATCACATGCGAGATTCAACACATGGATCATAAAATTGAAATAAAGGATATATGGAAATTTTTTCAGATGATCAAAATCTTTATTTAGGAAAGATGTTAAGGACAATGTATTATTTATTTTAATCAATTTAAATTAAAAATAAATATAATGTGAAAAGATACTCTCTTGGTTTTGGAGACCTTGTATGTCAATATTATATAGAAAATTTTCATTGGCCATTAAATTTATGTCTTTTAAATTATTGGAATGATCCATAGAATATAATAATTGCAGAGTCTGGATATACCCTAACAAAGCACTTCCATTGTTCCCAGAACCTTCAAGTTATATCATAATGGTCATGTTCAACTTTTTTATTATTTATTTGATTATTGATCATTACAAATTGAAAATTACAATTTCATTTCATGTTTTAATTTATTATTTATACATCATTGAATTTTTTTATTCTTCCTCTTCATTTACCACTAACATAACTAATATTAGTTAATAATTAATGAAGAATGCATCTTTAGAACCCATCAAGAAGTGCAAACAATATTTGTTGGATAATACAAGGTGATATAGAGTGTACTCCTTTATCACATTTTCATCGTGAATTAAATACATCATTTGTTGACCACCCATGGTGGAACAATGATTTTTTAGAAAAAAAATCCTTTTAGATTGACTATTTACTATGTAGTCTATATGTTTTCATGGAAGAAAATAGGGGGTTAATGTACATAATGTAATGAATACATTGTGTGTATTAATTTCATGAAGTGTACAATATAGTTGAATTGTAACTAGATGTTTGTGTCATGTATCCTGTTTTCATGGCTTGTACTTCATTAATGTATTTAAGTAAAACACATAGAGTCTATAGGTATGTACTATTCATATTTGGTGAAGCGAATTATATTCCATGTGGGTAGCTTAAACACACCATGTATTTTACATGTTTATGTGGAAATATTAAAATTTAATTGACTACTCCAATAAACATCATATAACTGAGGTCCATTGGACATTAAATTAACATTTCATGTTGATATCTTGGTATTATATTATAATAAATGCTTAATAAATTCGGAATAATATCAAAAATATAATGGATGTACAATTATTTTATAATGAAAACTCAAGACGTTAAATTATAAAAACAATGTATTATTCATGTTTTTTTTCATCAATTTAGATGTATGCATCATGAAGTAATGACACATATTGTGTACACAAGATTTTTTCTATGTTTATTGTATTCACTTAGGATCACACAGAGTAATAGGGAGTAGTGCTCAATTAGTTTCTTCCAATTACAATGCTATGTAATATTTTATTAAATAAAATAAAATTATCTATTTTATTGTTGTAGTGTATGATAATTTTAATAAAATTTGATATAATAAGAGAAAATAAATAAATTGATTAATAATACAATTAATTGGATTAATTTGATCATTTCTATCATATTAAAGAATGAATTGAAATGAACGCTAGCTATATATTCCAAATGATTAATTATTGGATGTGTATGAATGATCATAGGCTTTAACCAGACTTATTTATGTGTTGGTTTAATTTAATTTAATTTTATTGCATTGTTTTCCACAAAATTGTTCTTAAAATAAATATTACCGTTTGTTTCTAATCCCTCCCTTTTTATTATATTGGACATGTTTGTTTGGGGTTATTTTATGTAATTACATTACACTAATCCTTTGGTTCCTCTAACCTTTGTATGTGTTCTATAACATTTTTAATCAAATGAATACATGGAGGTTCATAGAGGAAATTCACGATGTAACTAAGGTGGGACTAATCCGGACAATATGTAGGTGCATAGGTGGAATGATAGAACTCATCCAAAGATTATCATAAGGATTTATTTCTCTAGGTTCATATGTTTATTTATTGTCCTATAAATAAATCAACCATTACATAAGCTCATCATGAAGTTATTTCTATATTTGTCTTATCTCTATCAATACATGATTTATTCTATGAATGAAAGACCATTGCCACAGAAATAAATGTTTTAATGTGAAAATATATAATTTAAACACATGGATTATGCATAAATATTTTATCATAACATGGTTGATACCATAAGTAAAATCAATAAAATATTAACAATAATTGTAAAGGATATGTAAAATCCACATAATATTAACAATAAATGTAAAGGAGAAAATAAGAAATATTTATGAATAATAAATAAAATCATTAATCTTAATATTTTTTCAAACATAACCTTCCATTTCATTATTAGGAATTAAATCATAGAACTATGTTTTTTACTAACCCTGTGTGGATAACATGCATTCATTGGGGTGTTATTAGAAACATTTTGGGCTGACATAACCATTTAACTTCAATTTGAGTTTCTCTTTGATGAAATTATGTAATTTTTATAAAGTTGTTGAGGAAATATTATTTAGACATTCTACCTTGATGAGTCTACTCAACTGATCAAGGAGTTTCAATCCTGTTGTTGCAAATGAATTTCCTACCTAAATACTTTTGAATAATTAACTGATCCATTTCTTAGGTTATAATAAGGGGTATATAGATCATTTAATCATGATTTTTTTAGAATATAGAAATTTGGATTCAAATAGTGAGGGTTTTGGAACCAAATAAATTATAGGAACACTTAAAAAAATTAAATTATTATTATGAATCACATATATTGTAATCATTTGACGTACTCATAATATGCACTATTATTTTTTGTATATTAAGGTAATTTTTTTCAACCACATTATCCATATTATTTTTTCAAGGGAAAAACAATCTTCTTACTATAAATCACATAAAGTAACATATAGGTAGTGTTTCACCATTGAAGAAAACATATATACTAGAATCCTCAATGCATTATCTTCTTATATAGGTAGAGAGTGGTGATGATTTCATAGTCTATGATAAAAAATTGATAGATGTAGTTGACCATAAATTTTTAATGTTATCATCCATCCCTAATTGACTAATTAAATAACATAAAGACATAGATTATTATATTATGCTTCAACATATCTGTAGTTTATATCATGTGATAGCAATACATGAACTATTTGTGAAATCTAATGCACTCATTCATTGAAATATTGGAGAAGGTGCTCCGTTTGGGAATAATGTAGTAAAACTCATTGGCTACATTGAGAACCTAGGGATTATATGATTTAATATTCATTAGTAAATGTTCACATATTTGATTAATTCTAAACTCCCATAAGTGATCTCTTGTTTCATTTTCAATTTCAATATAAACAATATCGATAAGTCTCTCCTCGGTCATCTAACTATACTTTTCCAAGTTTACAAAGATATAAAGTGTGAAAATACCTCTATCCTTATGGTAAAAAAACTAACGTTTGAGTGAATATATCTATGTTTAATGTCACTTCACAGCATCCTTCCAAGAAGAGATGTTTCAAGAAACAAGTAAGGGGAGATGTTGTTATCTGTTTCACATGTGGAAAATAGGTCCATTAAAGAAAAAATGCACCCAGGTAAATAAGAAATGGGAAGCGTCAAGTGTTTTGGTTATAAAGTGAAATTTATATGTTTTTAATTGTATATAATATATAGAATGTGGAGTTTACATGTGTATTCAATCATTATAACCAATTAGATTCGGAAATATTTCTTTGGTGATTTAGCTTTATGAGTATCCAACAAAGACAAACATGTTCTTATGGTCACTGGGGACTACCACGTCATGTTGTATACATGAATGATCTTGGGGTTAATTTATTTTTATTATTTGACTTTCTTCACAAAAATTCTTTATATGTATCCAGAATTGATAAAGAGGTATTTATTTTCAAAATATAGTAATAAATATTGCTACTTTTAAAAAGAGGCCTTTTGTTATGTGTAATTCCCCAACCCAAGATGCACCAAGGTGATGCCTTATTTTATTGCATTATCATGATTATAAGGAATCAAATCATGATGGACCAATATTATTAGCAATCTTGGAAATCCATATTACATACATGATACCTATAATACATTAGGATAAGAAAATAAAGCATGATACATAATAAAATTAAATAAAATGCATCCTTGAAATCTTATTCAAATATTTCTTCTCCATAACCTAGGGGAAATGAACATAATAAGGGTGATCTCAAATGCTTGGTAAGGGTAAGTACAACAGAAGAAGTAATAGATAAATTAATATAGAATGTTAAATAATTGAACACTCTTTAACTTTAACCAACTAGATATAGTATAATCAATATGGAAAAGTAAATAACTACAACACAAGTCATTTACTTAATAAAATAATAATTGAATGCATCTATAGATATGTTGATGCGAAATATCATAGATAAATAATAATTGACTCAAAATGAGGTAAATACTTAATTAATAGATATAATGTATAAGGAGTATGAAAACCTATATCCTATAGAACATTCAAAAGATATTTTAAAACTATGGATAGAAACCCATTTAATTTGGCCAACTTATTTTTCTCATGAGAAACTGTTGATGCATTGAGGGACTAGATAAAGTCTGGGGCCCACCCATCATTTCTAGTCCAAATCATTCCTTATATCAAAAAATTGAAATAAATAATATGAAATATTCCTTATTATAAAATATACATATTGAATAAATAATGAAAACTTATCAATAAATCTACACTGAAGTATAAGTTACAACAAGGGTTTTTAATGGTTATTAATAGAAATACCATTGTAATATCATTAAAATATTCCTAAGGAAAATAATATATAAATATTACAAAGTTTCCATTTGAAACATTTGAATCATAATCCCCAATAATGAATAATTTAAATTAAACTTATAATATAATGATAATTATGATATTTATATAAAACATTTCATGTAAAAGAGTATTGGTTCATAATAAAAAATAAAACTAAATGGAATGTAAATTGAGAATAAATCCCTTACCCCGTGTTTACATTATTGTGAACAGTTTTTGACATACTATATAATGCTTTTAAGAGTTTAAATAAATTATTAAAGAACCATATTTATGTTTATAATATCATATATTATCTTACTAAAAAATATTATTACCCATTTGATAATAATCATTCATTATTTCTAGTATGTTGGGTGTTAATTTCCAAGTTTCTCAAGTATATTTTGAATTGTTGTTTATTATTATAATTACTTATATAATTATTTAACTATCTCTAGAATATAACTATTATGTAATTATCATAAATATTTATTACATATATATTTATAATAATCCATAATATTTGGAGATATGAAATGAAATGCACCGTTCATGGAGATGGTAGGTCATACGTGCGCATGAATGCTTCATTAATTTTTCTTGTATTAAAAGAGTGATAATTAAATGATAAAAATTGCATGTATAATAGGTGATTCATTACATATTTTTATTAAAATAATCATAAACACATTCCATGTATAGTGTGAATGAATCTCTTTACTTTTGGGAGGCGGTAGTGCACATTTCCACAAATGATGTAATCATATTCATAAAAATGGAAAGTATAATGGAATGTGATTTAAAATAATTATAGAAAAAAATAAAAAAATATAATATATATATATATATATATATTTCATCATAATTCCCAACCATGAAAAGTGGTAATGGAAAAAATGAAGAATCATCATTTTGTGAGGCGGTACTTCACCATACACATAAACAATATGTTCGTTACCCATTAGATGGAAATGTGTGTAAGTGCAAGAATAAAACATTAAATAAAAAATATAAGTATATTAAGGATACGTTTTTATATAATCATTGAATAAGGTGAGTTTATGGCTGGAGAATGGAAATAAAACTAAAGATCACTAGTAAAGATGTTACCTCTTCTTTGGGTAACTCCTTTTGATTTACACCAAAGGGCTTCCTTGGAAGGATTTGTTCCCAAAGTTAGGATTATATAATAATAATAGGGAATTTTGAAGATTATTTGGTCCATTTTTTGTTGATATAGGAGGCTCAATGTGGGGTGAGGATGTGAGGGAGGAGGGGGCCATTTATAATTGATGTGAGGGGTACTTTTAGTAACTCCCAAGCTGTTAAATTAATATAAATTTATTTTATATTTAAAAGGGATCCAAAGTGAGTTATTTATAATATTAGATTATTAAGCGTCTAAATACTCAAACAATTATTTTTAGACAAGTTGATTTCATATTATTAACATTGTCTTTTGGGATTAACCATTAATTAAACAATTTAACTCTTACCATGACAACTATGGTTTTTACAATTTAAGGGTCGATATTTTTACTATAAAATGAAAATCAATCCATGATTGGAACATTTATGAATTCATTAAATTCATCCCAATAATTTGGATTATTTTCTTATTTTTATTAATTTTATATCTTTTAATAAAATATTTTTTATTTTAAAATATCATTAGTGTCAATTTTGACAATATTCATTACATTAATTTTTAAAAATATCATAAATACATGATATGATCAAAAGATATTTGATATAATAAAAAATATTTATAATTAGTCTATAATTTTTTATGAAATTAAATTTAAAAAATATCTTTATTTTAGTAGTTTTAAATTAATTTATTTGTTTCTTTCATTAATTAAACAATTACTACATCATCATTATGTCACCATTTTAGGAAATTATTTCATCGCTAAAGATTATAAATAATTTAAAATGATGTAGATAATAATTTTATATTCCCAAACACTATTTATTGTCAAACATATCCCTTATATAACCACACACTAAAAATGTTGTTCTTTTTTAAAAAAAAGTGAAAAATTGACTTTCCTTTGAATATAATATTATAAATGTAATAATCTCACCCAAGTGTCTTACTAGGGTATAATTTCTTCCCCAAGATATTTTTGGTCAGAAAACTCATCCAATGAAATTGACACCAGTGTTAGTGTAATTTTATAATATTTTGTTTACCCTTAATTACTGAACTTACCTCTAACTGTGGTAATTAAAATATTGCTAAATTTATTATTCATATATCCAAAAATTAAATAAAACAATTTAAATAATTTTTAACTACTATGTAATAATATGGAATCCATTTTTCAAAATTAAAAACACAGAATTGGTTGAAATTAATTACAAATTAATATCATTTACGAAACACGAAAACGAGTTTTAAAAGTGAAAACATTGAAAAGAGTGAAATATTTTTATGTAAAAATTAAAGGTCAAATTTATTCAAATGAAACACATTGGATTAAAAAATAGAAACTTTAATATATTTATACTTTAAAAACAATAAAAAAATTAATTTACCTCTATAAATTATTTTGATGAAAAATGTTGTTTTCAATTAAAATTTAGTATTTTTCACTATTTATCAAAACATGAAACATATCATAAAAATACCAAAAAAATGTACAAATTAAATTTCTATATAATTATTTAAAGGGTAAAGTTTATTTTGTTCAAATATAATATATATAATTTTTCATAATTGGATTTGAAATAGGTTCAACTTTAAAAGGCGGTAAAACTGTATATATAAAAATATAGGTGTAATGTGTAATATTTGATTTTTTCTTATCTTATGCCTATCAAATATATTGGATGACTTCCAAAATATTATATTTCATATATAAAATATATTTTCCATTAGTATTATTCATTAATAGTAGTTATTTTTATTTATTATGATAAAATGGCTTTATGAGGACAAAAATAGTGTCATAGAAATATTCTCATTATATTCAATTTTTCAATATATTCATTTATAATTAATTTTAAACAAATTTATTCAGCCATATATTTTCATAATATAGTTAATAATATTCATATCTATTAATTTAACAACTAGGTTATAATGGTAACATTTAAATAATAATATTTAGTTGTTTTTTAAGCACGTTGTTGAATGAAATGTAATCCATAAAAGAAATTGAAATAAAAAATACCATAAAAATCATAGAGTGTTCCCTTATCCCCTCCTTCAATAAATTGGTTCCTTGCCATTTTTTGAGTTTGGGTTCGCTGATGAAGGATTGACAATTCAAAATATGTTTTTTTAAATCCAACATCGAAATAAGGGTTGATAAAAATTCCACTTTAAAATAAAGAATGGGAAGTATGAATGTCACCAGAGATAACAAATACACAGGTTTCATGTAAGAAAACATGGACATGGAAGATAAATTTAACCATAAAGTTATGATGTTGAGTGATATAGAGCATTATTAGGATGAAGCTAACAATCAAAAAGCTATAGTTATTTGTTGAACTAATGGACCATTTGATTCATAAGAAAATAAGGTAATAAAATAACATGTTTTTCTTCAAGAACCTTCCAAAAAAGTTTATGTATTTATTTAATTCATATACTATGAATATAAAGAAACATACTTACTTAACAAGTATAGTTTCATCATTTAATCATATATGGTTCAATAAATGAACATATAATTCCTATATCATTCCCTTTAAATAAATAAAACTATGTTATACTAACTAGGACATCACCTAAGCTAGTGTTAGGTGATGAACCCTTGTCTCAGTTTGGTTGTGGGTTCATGTCTCCTTGCCTTTCTAGATGTGAAGTGTTGTTTCTTGACCTGTGGGTTGTCCTTCTTCTAAAACTATACAGTTATAACATTATATAAATAACCATAATATATTCAACATTAAATAAATGTTTTAAACTCAAAAAATAATATCCAATGTTTAGATTAATCTATTACAAGATTAAGACTCATCCAAAATACTTATATCTAAATTAAGAGTCAAAAAAGGTCTCTAAATTTCCAAAATCAAACTGGACATCATACTTCCCAAACAATGTAATGTAGCTCTTATAATCACATATAAAATATTTTATCACCTTAAAAACATTATGAAAAATGTTCATGCTTCCAAATCCTTAAAGAAAAAATACTATAGTATAATCCGTATTTATATCCATAATTCATATAACTAATACATCCTGGATAAAATATTCAAATGACATAACTCTTGAATCCAAAAAAAATAACATTAATCGTTCCTATTATTCGGTGGTATTATCATAATCTTGACAATAATCTATTATCCAATTTTGGGGCATACTCCTTTGATGCATGAGGCATTGATTTGTATAGTGTCCCATATCCTTGTAGTTGAATCATTGTATATTTGAGCCCTTTTTTCTTATCCTTAAAATCCTAATAATAGTGTAATTTCTCTCCAAAAATGTAACAAACTGTCATTCCTTTTAAAATGATACCATGGGGAATATTGCCACAATTTTTATATATTTGAAAATACTTCATCCCCCTTTTCCCTTTTTCCATATTTTTTCCATATGTGCTCTAATTCTCATGATTCCCTCCAAATTCATAATTCTTAAAGTACTCTTTACCTATCCCATTATCATATGATATTATATCCTTATAAAATGAGATTTATTTAGAGACTAGTTATATTTGAATGATTGGTGTATGATTATAAAAGATGTTATCATCCTTATAATTCATATCACTTTCATTATTGAGGTCTCCCCATGAGTGTCAAACCAAGTGTGCAGTAAGGCCCCTTATCATGTACCAGGGTATGCTGAGTCTAGCCTAACACACCATGTCATGGTTGTTAGTCCTAATTACATCAGTTCTAGAACCACATTCACTTGTAGTCTCTAGACATGAATGTATTGCTTGGAATACCCAGATAATCTCTACCTTGCCAAAATTCTAAGATGGTATTCTATACTTATCAAAAATGTGTATCTTATGTTTATGGTTCCAAATATAATTTTTATAAATCAAATTTCCAAGGATGATGGTAAACTTCATTTGATACAAACTGTAATTCGTCAACCCTAGAAGCCTGGATCGAGTTTATTGATTTACTACATTGGCATTATTATAATAAATCCAATCCTTGAGGAATAATCTATTTAGTATTCTTTGAAAGCTTGATTACATACATAATACCCAAAATACATTGGGAAAATAAAATAAAACATTAAACAAGATAAAATGAAATAAACATCATCCTCGAAAGATTATTTAATTATTTATTCTTCATAACATGGGGAAAATAAAAATAATAGGGGTCAGATCTAATGCTTAGTAAGTGTAAGTACAATGGTAGTAATAATAAATAAATTAACATGTAATGGTAAATAACTAAATACAATTCCCATTTAAAGAACAAGATAGAGCATAATCAATATAGAATGGTAAATAATAGAATCACCTTATTTTTACTCAATAAACTAGAGAAATACATCCATATATATATGTGTGTGTGTGTGTGTGTGTCAATGAAAAATATCATTAATAAATATTAAATAAGTCTAAACGAGGGTAATGATTAATTATTGGATGTCATATAGTAACATCCCAAGTAAATAATGATTAATATATTTTCATATTTATTAATATTAGTGACTTAAATATTAATTTTACTTTAAAGAGGTTTCTATGTTCGATGGCGTACCCAATATGAAATAGTAGGTTTCATTGAAATGTTTCATTACACACTAATCATATAATAATATTATTTTAAATGGTTGTTAATTCCTAGTCATTGTATTAATGGGAATGAATAGAACTAACTAAAATATGATTTTACATGTTTTTTAAATTTTATTACATTAATCCAATAAAAGTTAGAGGCTTAAAATGTGAATGAATCTAATTTTAAGATTAATTTACCTTAAATGGTTGATTTACAGCCTTTTGATGATGAACCCTCTATAAATCTAGTTTTGATCACTTTTATATGTTCTATTTTAGAAAAATAAAATTATTATTTAGAATTAGGACATCAAAATTTACTTTGGGTAAATTGTTTTTATTTTTCTAATAAAATTCATTTTTTATGAATTGTGAAAAATAGAGTATGTTAATTCAAAAGTGAATTTTTATCTAATTTATTTATATGTCTATATTATATTTTTAATTATTTTTAAAGTGTAATTATATTATTTTTTTACCATTTAATCCAATGTTGGTCATTATAATTAATTTCACTTTTAAATTAGACATAAACAAGTATCAATATTTTGAAAGATATTATTTCTTAAAAACACACTATTTGTTTCGATAATGGGAATTAATTTAAAATTAATTAATCTAACTTCTATGTTTAAAATTTTGTAAAATAGACAGCATTTTTGAATTCATATTATCAAATATATGTTAGTTTCATGACCCTCCATCACCAAGATGAGGAAAGGGACAACAGATTGTCAGACCCTTCTTTCTTCAAGTTGAAGGAGAGATAATGACCCATGAGACCCACCTTCAATATGAATTGGAGTGGAAACTAGCACCAAGGGTATAAAATCACACACTAAATGGAAGTAATTACCCTTTTTCTTTCAATAGGATCGGGAGATAAGATAGTGAATCCCACAACACCAAAAATGGAAGTAAAAGTAAAGACAAAGAAAACCACTCCCATATGCATGTTTTCAGAGTAAAATCCAGAAATTACTTGGTGACTACAAAGGTAACATACAAAAAGAAAGAAAAATAGCAACTACAACAGTCCCAATGCCTGAGCAAGTATGAACCTATATGATCCCCTATGTCCTCCTGGAAACCTGAAAGCAGTTTTATATACGTAGGGTGAGTATGAAAGTATACCCAGTAGGGAAAAAAATGACTCTCGTTCACATGTGGGGAGGCATTCTAATGCCCTGTGATAAAAAGAGATAACCAAACACCCAACAAGAAAATCTATCCACCCAAACCTCACCAAGTCACACTCCCCATATAACACAAGTCAAGTAATGTATAGTAATATAACTTCGATATTTGGGTACCCCGCGCCACCTTCCCACTGGTTATTGATGAAATCATACGCATAGAACTAATCCCTCCATTCTTACCGTAGTCCCACTGCCAAACCCTGCCCGCACACACCTGGGCCATAACTGCTATCCCACCCGTAGACACCTGGGCCTCATTCCGAAGACACCTGGGAAACATCCTGCTCACAAACACCTGGGCCAACCACCACAACTACATTGCCCAAAGATTCATGGGCTAATAATGGACTTCAGGCCATCACAGCTTGCCCAAGGAGTCTTAGGCTATTCGGGAAAGAGATCAGAAAAGGAGATAATAACCAGCCACTCGTAGAAGTGTTGGGAAAAATACCCTCCCCCATAAAATTGGGGTGTTCGGCACTAAATGCTGAACTTGGGTGGGGTGAGAATAAGAAACACAAGAACTAAAATTATAGATATAGGTAACTACCACTCAACCCAACCTAGGGATCTACACCTAACCCCAGCATGAATAGTCTAGTCACTACTCATATAAATCATACTACTCACAACTGAGTCACAACTCATTCTCAGAATAAATTTCCCAATTAACCCATTCTTATTTTCATGTTCAAGTGATCCCATTTAAGTAACATATGCACTACTGGGAAACTAAAAGGAACAAGCCCAAGCCTAGGGGAAAATTTTCAGCCAACAACAACTTAAACATTCACACCTGGTTCTCTTATAAATTCACATCAAGGTGAGATCCCTCCAAGTATTGGAACCAAAGTAGGCTTCAAGATACAACCCCCACATCCCCATAACTATGGATAAAAAGGTTTCACAACAGAAGAGGGTTCCACCCCAATTCATGATATAAGCAGAGAAACCACAACCCAAGATTCATAACTAGCAACCCTGCCACATCAGAGGATCCCATCCTCACCCACATCACCCAAACATTCTAAGCCTCTATCCAATAAAAACAAAAGGTCACCCGTATTCGGCCAGTGAAAGAAAAAAACCAAACCACTACTACCAACACAAAGAAGTCCCAAGCATGAATTTTCAGATTTAAAAGATTTAACACACTCCATGGTTTCAATTCCACTGTGCTTCAAACCGGGGTTATCATAGTAAAGGGTTAACCCCGGTGCTTTCAATTTATTTAACCGAATATACGTAATTAACCAATTACTTCACAACACAATGTCGAAAACAAAAAATACGAGCCATTTAAACATCACAGGTTGTAGGTGTTCATTTGTGCATAGATAAAGACCACCAACGACAATGATTTTTAGTAGGCGTAAGCCCGCAAATTTCAGAAATCATTAATCATAAAAGAGGAGAAAAACAAAGCAGCATCATCGATCTCACCCCTCCCCTTCATTCATTAGAATCTATTTTTTATCTTCATTAATGTTTGGTCAATAAATTCCTACAGAAGCAGTAGCGTACCCCCCCCCCCCCACCCCGCATGATACACAGAAATGAGAGACGAAGGTAAAATCCCTACATGGTTGATCAAAGATCGAAGCACCAACTCCGCGTTCAGGAACAGGGGATGTGCGGCCTGTAGGGGAGGAAATCCGTGGACTCCAAGACTGGCTGAAGGCTCAAGAAGAGACACACCACAAACCATGGAAGGAAAGAATCCTAGCGCGCCAGGAAGAAAAAATAACTTCAACAGAGAAGAAATGGAGAACTCTAGAGGGAGATATATGGAGTAGATCGGGATATGGAATTTTGAACGCCGGAAAAAAGGATCGAGGTTTCCTACATGGGTGGGCAGTCACACACGATGGTATTGAGGAGTTATTTAATATCCCCAATCGGGTATATTACTCATGGATTTTTAGGAATTAATTATGGGGTTTAAAAAGGGTAAAAATAATTACTTTATGTCAAAAGATACATTGTGGGAGCGAAAATGTTGGGACTGGAAAAGAATGAGGACATGGTGCCACCATCATGGTGTCACCCTCACGGTGCCACTATCATGGTGCCACCCTGACCGGTTCCACCATCACGATGCCACCGTGATCGGTGCCACCATCACGGTGCCACTGTTTTGGTGGAGGCTCATTTTTGGAAAAGTAATGGGCTGGGGGGGGGGGTCTGGTCCATTACATTAGATACCTCTCAAACTATTCTCACCCTCAAGAATCAAACAATCCAGATGAGAAGAGAGGGTCCGACTAACCTCCTCGAAAGATACCTCTCACGAGTGAACCCCATCATTATCTAGAAACACCTCCTTCTCAAGAACCAAGCAACATACAAGGGTCAAACTGCCTAGTCATATGGGTTAGGGAGTCTCTTCCCCTATGTCAAGATACTATCCGCTTTGGGCGGCACTGACTCGCCCACACGGGTTTAATTGCATCCACCTTAATGCGTCTTGATTATGGATCGGGTCCTCCCTTCCCCATATCCAAAACTTTTCACACACATTCAGAGAATAAGGAAAACCACTTATTCCACAGTCAACAAGGTAAAGTGTTCCATAAAAAACAAGTATAAATTGAACAGCACAAAAATCAAAAAAACTCTGGGTACTGGGCGCTCATATGTGCTTCATGTTCCCAGGTACTCTCCTCAATCCCACCATGCTTCCACAACACACAAACCAAGGGAATGGTTCTCCCACGAAGAACCTTCTATTCACGATCCTTGATCATTACTGGTCTTTCCACAAAGGTCACGCCATCCTCGATATCTAGCTTTCCCCAGTCGAGGACATGTGAATCGTTGTGTATATATCGACGGAGCAGGGACACATGGAAAACATCATATATCCTCAGTAGCGGCGGTGGTAGCGCTTGCTGATAAGCCACTTCCCCGACCCGCTGAAACACTTTGAAGGGTCTGATGAACTTGGGAGAAAGCTTACTCCCCCTGCCAAACATCTATTTCCCATGTTGCAGGGAGACCATTAAGAACACATGGTCTCCAACCTCAAACTCCAAGGGCCTCCTCCTATCATCAACATATGACTTCTTCCGGTCCTGATCCTCCTTCATCCTTTCCCGTATAAGCTGAACCTTCTCTGTCGTGCTCTGCACCACCTCTGGGCCAAGAACGCTCGCTTCCCCAACTTATGTCCAGCACACGGGTGAGCGGCATGGCCTCTCGTACATGGCTTCGAACAGGGCCATGCCAATGGTGGAGTGGAATCTATTGTTATAGTAAAACTCCACCAGAGGCAAGTTTCTCACCCAGGATCATCCAATGTCCAGGATGCACGCTCGCAGCATATCTTCAAAGGTATGGATGGTTCACTCTATCTACCCATCTGTCTGGGGGGTGGAAGGTAGTGCTAAGTCGCAACTTGGTGACAATAGCATGCTGTAAACCCCTCAAAACTCATGAGGTAAATTGTGCATACCTATGTGAGACTATGGACTTTGTAACTCTATGAAACTGCACCACCTCGTCCATGTACCTCTATGCTAGAGCATCCAATGCACTCGACTCCTTGATCGCCAGAAAGTGAGCCGATTTCATCAACTGGTCCACTACTACTCAGATGGAGTCGCACCTCCTTGAACAATGGGTAGCCCAGTTATGAAATCCATTGAGATGTCATCCCACTTCCACTTGGGGACATCTAAAGGTTGCAACAAACCACCTGGAACACGGTGTTCAGCCTTCATATGCTGACATACTAAGAACTTGGACACAAACTCTGCCACCGCCCGCTTCACCCCAGGCCACCAGAACTGACCTCTCTAGTTCATGTACATATTGGAAACTCTCGTATGCACTGCTAGGGGTGAGTGTTGGATATCACTAAGGAATCTCTCGTACATCGCCTCTGGAACAAATAGCTTACATCGGAAAAGCACCCGATTGTGACCATCCTCCGTCCACCCTTCCGGAGGATCCCCTTTGTTAACCTAGTCACACATCACCTCACTTTCCAAGTCTCCCCTTTGGGACTCCTCCACCTGGTGAAACAGAGAAGATTTCACTATCATATGATACAAGCAACTGCTACCAAAATCCATCCTTGCATCTAGGTGCAGGGCAGCCAACTCCTCCATTTCCTTCTAAGCATCTGCTGACTTCGAGACTGCATCCTTTTGTGATTTTCTTCTCAATGCATCGGCCACCACATTACCCTTTCCTGAGGTGTAGGACTCCTCAAAGTCGTAGTCCAGAAAGAACTCCATCCACCTCTGTTGTTGCTAGTTCAGCTCCCGCTGGGAGAAGATATACTTCAAGATCATGTGGTTAACGAAGACCACAAAGTGTTCTCTGATGAGATAGTGCCGCCACAACATTAGTGAAAAAATGACTGCCGCGAGCTCCAGATCATGGGTTGCATAATTACGCTCATGGGGACGTATCTGTCTAGACCCATCAGAGATCACCCCTTGTCACTGCATCAACGCACACCCAAGGCCTTGTCCTGAAGCATCACAGTGCACCTCATACGCTGCCCCTTCCTTTGGAAATCGCAGCACTGGGGCACTAACCATCTTCTCTTTTAGATAGCTGAAGGATGCCTCACGCTACTCATCCCACACAAAAGCCTGGTTATTCTTGGTCAAGGCTGTAAAAGGTGCTGCAACTCAGGAGATGTTGGGTACGAACATCCGATAGTAATCTTCCTGCCTGAGGAAACTGCGAACCTCTATCAGGTTCTTGGGTGGTACCCAAGAAACAGCCGCCTCAACCTTTGATGGGTCCACCGCTACCCCCTTCTCGAACACTATGTGCACAAGGAAGTGCACTTCTCATGTCCAGAACTTGCACTTCGACAACTTCCCATAGATTCGGTGTTGTCGGAGGACCTCCAAAACCGTCCTCTGGTGCTCTGCGTGATCCTCCTCTGATCTTGAATAGGTCAGGATGTCCTCGATGAACAAGACTATGAACCAATCCAGATACTCCCGGATGATGGAGTTCATAAGCCCCATGAACACAGCCAGAGTGTTCGTAATGCTGAAAGGCATGACCACAAACTCGAAGTTCCCATATCTACACCTGAAGGTTGTCTTCGAGATGTCGACCTCCTTCACCCTCAACTGGTGATACCCAGACCGCAGGTCGATCTTCAAGAACTATCATGCCCCCTTTAGCTGGTCGAAAGGATCGTCTATCCTCATAAGAGGGTAGAGATTCTTCATTGTTGCCTAATTCAGCCTCTTGTAGTCTATCCACAACCTGAGAACACCATCTATCTTCTTTCAGAACAAGACTGGAGCACCCCACGATGACGCACTTGGTCGAACATAACCCCTCTTCATTAGATCATCAATCTGATTCTGCAACTCTCATAGCTCTGAAGGTTCCATCAGGTAGGGATCCATCGAAATCAGATGAGCACCAGGCTGCAATTCCATCCCAAACTCGATATCACGTCGAGGGGGTAGAGTCATCACCTCCTCAGGGAAGACGTCCATAAACTCACTGACGATCCTTGGGACCTCCTCCATCTCTGCATATACTGACTCTACTGACAGTTCGGCTAATAAGGATAGGAGGGGTTCATCTCACCTGCCGCCCTTCTGGGAACTCCGCTCGCTGGTGAAAGTAACACATCAGCCGCCCAAGTCTGAGAACACAACCCTTACATGGAAGCAGTCGATGATGGCACGCACAGAGAACAACCATTCGATGCCTAGGATGACATCATATGGAAATATCTGTAGCATTAGAAGATCACTGACCAACTGATGTGGCCCTATCATTAGTCTGCATCCTCGAAAAACATATAACAAGTCGGTCTAACCTCCGACTCATCTGCTCAGCACTAGAGGCACTGGAAGTCTCTCGGAATCTAGAATTAGAGCACGGGCTAGACCGGGTGCAACAAAGGAGTGAGAAGCTCCAGTATCGAACAAGGCATATGCAAGGGTACTAAACAAACTAAACGTACCTGGAACGACCTTCGGCCCCGCCGGAACTGCTGCCTCTACGGCGTGAAACTGCCCACGCCCAACTCCTCTTCCCCTCATCTGTTAGCCACCTCCCCGACCACGCCCTGGTCGAGGTCCCTGAGGAGTGCCCTGAGGTTAGCCTCCCCCAAAAATGTCGGCCCTTGGAGGAGCGGGAGGTCGTTGTCCCTGTTGCTGCTGCTGGAAGGGCCTAGCTGGAAGCTGATGCTGGGGCGGGTGTTGGGCCTATCTGCCACTGTCGTACTGTACTAAGTCCAAGCACTGATTCCATAGGTTCCCATGGCTTCCATAGATAAAGCATCTCGGTCCTATTCCCGAAGGAATGGGGTGAGGGCCAGGAGATCAGAATTGGAACTTCTGGGCCCTGCTCCCTGCTGGTCGAAACCTAGAGGGCCCTGATTCTAGAGGCATAGTGCTGAAGGCCTTCCCCTTAAATGATCCCTGATGGATTCCCTCTAGTGATACATCTCCTAGCTTGTGCATCCTCTCCACCACTTCGGCATTCTTCTGGACTTCCAAGTATGTCGGCAAGGTGAAGTGGGTAAGAGCGTACTGGAGGGAGGGTGGGAGTGCCTCCTCTAAACGTCTCGCCCGGGACTACTCATCTGGAAAGAGGTCCGGAGAAAAGTAGAGAAGTTCCTTGAACTTAATCCCCAGCTCCCTTACTGACATAATCCCCTGCTAGAGGGAGAGTAGCTCCTACCTCTTCTTCGCCTTCATCGTAGAAGAGAGGAATTCCGTCCGGAACTCCTTCTCGAAATCAGTCCATGCCAACTTAGCCTTTCTCCTCTCCCCCAGGTAGAGAATCCACCACTGACGTGTTTTCCCTACATTTGCATCATGGCCAGAGGAACCCAGTACTCTGCCGGAGCCCGGATCAAGCCGAAAGCTATCACCAGATCCTCTAGTCAGCTCTCCGTCTTCATGTCAGAGGTGCTGCCCTCATACTTCTTGAGGGTCTGTCGCTGGAAGGCTCGAAGCGTCTTCTGCCACTGGTCGTCCTCCTCCTCTCAGTCGATCCTCTGTCGATCTGCCAAGTAAACCTCTTGGGCCTCGATCGCCCGCACCTCTTGTGGTCGTCTCATAGGTGCCATAGCTGTAAGGTAAATAAGGAATGCCAAAGCCTAAGTAGTGCAGAATATTGTTCTAAAAATTTCTTAAACATATTATTTATTTCAATCCCCAAACACCCCAGAAACACGAGAACACAAGTCATTATGATTCAAGTACCTTTCCTAGGGTCTCTACCCTACAATTAGTGTATCCTCACATGTTCTTTTGATAGGTCCAGAGTCCTTGCATCAGATCACGGGGGGGGGGGGGGGGGGGGGGTCCTAAAATCGTGTGTCCTAGCCAGTCTTACCTAGCATATTTCACACACCAAGGTCACCCAAAACTATTTCCCTACCATCCCATTCAACCCTCACTATGACTAACTCTAGATTCCATCCTATCTCTCAACCTATGCCTCTGATACCATTCTTTCACGACCTACCTTCACCAAGATGAGGGAAGGGATATCAGACTGCGAGACCCTTCCTTTCTCAAGTTGAAGGAGGGATAATGACCCTCAAGACCTACCTTCAATAGGTCTCAGAGTGGCGAAAAGAACCAAGGGTATAAAATCAAACACTAAATGGAAGGTAATACCCTTTTACTTTAAATAGGATCAGGAGATAAGATAGTGAATCCCACAACACCAAAACTAGAAGTAAAAGTAAAGACAAAGAAAACCACTCCCATATGCATGCTGCAAGAGTAAAATCCAGAATTTACTAGGTGAATATAAAGGTAAGGTACCAAAAGAAAGATAAATAGCAACTGTAATAGTCCCAACGCCCGAGCTAGTACAGCCCTGCACGATCCCCGAAGTCCTCCTGGAAACCTGAAAGCAGTTTTATATACGTAGGGTGAGTATGCTAGTATACCCAGTAGGGAAAACCAAAGACTCTCGTTCACAAGTGGGGAGGCATTCTAATTCCCTGTGAGAAAAAGAGATAACCAAACACCCAACAAGGAAATACTATCCACCCAAACCTCACCAAGTCACGCTCCCCAAATAATGGAAGTCATGTAACGTATAGTAATAGCACATCAATATATGGGTACCCCGCACCACCTTCCCACTGGTTATTGAAGACATCCTATGCATCAAACCAATACTTCCATTCTTACCACAATCCCACTACACCCCCCCCCCCCCCGCACACACCTGGGCCATAACCTCTATCCCACCCGTAGACATCTGTGCCTCATCCCGAAGACACCTGGGAAACATTCTGCCCGCAAACACCTGGTCCAACCACCACAACTACTCTTCCTGAAGATTATCGGGCTAATAATGGACTTCTGGCCATCACATCCGGCCCGAAGAGTCCTGGGCTATTGGGGAAAGGGAGCAGAAAAGGAGCTTACAACTAGCCACTCGTTGGAGTGTTGGGAAAACACCCTCCCCCGTAAAATGAGGGTGTTCGGCACTAAATTCTCAACTTGGGTGGGGCATGAATAAGAAACATAAGAACTACAATTATAGATATAGGTAACAAGAACTCAACCCATGCTAGGGCTCCACACCTATCCCAAGCACGAATAGTCTATCCACTACTCATAGAAAGCGTACTACTCACAACCGAGTCACAACTCATTCCCAGAATCAATTTCCCAATTAAACCATTCTTATTTTCCTGTTCAAGTGATCCCATTTATGTAAATTCTGCACTACTGGGAAACTAACAGGCACAAGCACAATCCTAGGAAAAATATTTATAGCCAACAACAACTTAAACATTCTCACCCAGTTCTCTTGTAAATTCACATCAAAGTGAGATCCCTCCAAGTATTGGAACCAATGCAGGATTCAAGATACAGCCCCCACATCCCTAGAACTATGGATAAAAATGTTTCACAATAGAAGAGGATTCCACCCCAATTTGTGGTATAAGCAGAGCAACCACAACCCCAGATTCATAACCAGCAACCATGCCACATCAGAGGATCCCATCCTCACCCACATCACCCCAGCAATCTAAGCCCCTATCCAAGAAAACCATAAGGTCACCTATATTCGGTCCGGGGATGAAAACAACCAAACCACTGCTACCAACACAAAGTAGTCCCAATCAGGTATTTTGAGATTTATATGGTTTAACACACTACATGGTTTCAATTCTGTTGTGCTTTAACCAGGGTTATCACAGAAAAAGGGTTGATCCTGGTGCTTTCAAATCATTTAAAAAAATATACATAATTAACCAATTCCTTCACAATAGAAGGTCGAAAACCAAAAATACGATCCATTTAAACATCACAGGTTGTAGGTGTTCATTTGTGCACAGAGAAAGACCACCAACGACCATGATTTTTTAGTAGGCGTAAGCCCGCACAATTCAGAAATCATTAATCATGAAAGAGGAGAAAACAGAGCAGCATCATCGACTACACCCCACCCTTCATTCTTTAGAATCTATTTGTTATCTTTATTAATGTTTTGTTCATCCATTCCTACAGAATTAGTACGGTACCCACCCCACATGATACACTGAAAGGAGAGACGAATGTAAAATCCCTACTTGGTTTATCAAAGATCGAAGCTACTACTCCGCGTCAGGAACAGGGGATGCGCGGCCT
This sequence comes from Viscum album, assembly GCA_963277665.1. NCBI lineage: Eukaryota > Viridiplantae > Streptophyta > Magnoliopsida > Santalales > Viscaceae > Viscum > Viscum album. The sequence continues at coordinate 1,527,531,197 of OY728162.1, forward strand.
GCAGGGGAGGAAATCTGTGGACTCCAAGACGGGCAGAAATCTATAGAATAGGCACACCACAAACCATGTAAAGAAAGACTCCAAGCGTGCCAGGAAGAAAAATGAAGTTCAACCAAGAAGAAACGGAGAACTCTAGCAGGAGATATAAGGAGGAGATCGGGATATGGAATTTTGAATGTCGAGAAAAACAGATCGAGGTTTCCTACGTGGGTGGGCAGTTACACACGATGGTATTATGGAGTTATATAATGTCCCCCATTGGGTATATTTCTCGGGATTTTTAGGAATTAATTATGGGCTTTAAAAAGGGTAAAAAGAATTAATTTACGTCAAAAGATACATTGCGGGAGCGAAAAAGTCAGGACTAGAAATGAACGAGGACACGGTGCCACCATCATAGTTTCAACCTCATTGCGCCACCGTCATGGTTTCACCCTCACGGTGCCACCGTCACGGTGTCACTCTCACGGTGCCATTGTCACGGTGCCACCGTGACCGGTGCCACCGTGACCGGTACTACCCTAACGGTGCCACTGTTTTGGTGTAGCCTCATTTTTGGAAAAGTAATGGTCCAGGGGAGGGGGGTTGTGCCATTACACTTAGGCTGAATTTTTGGTATTTTTCTGAAAAACTTCAATTTTTGATGAATAGTGAAACCACTAATTCGTAGTTAGAAAACTAACTTTTTCATTTATAAGAACTTTTACCACTTCTGTTGATTGAATTATGAAAATACAACATATATGGTTGTTATTATTATGTAAAATTTGGTTCAATAAGATAAAAATAATTTTATGTGAATAGTAACTTTTGACATTTATTTATCGCGGATAAAGGAAAATAGGGTAATTCAATGTAAAAAGAATATCATAATAATAACAAATTACCTTAACACACGTCATAAACTTATTTTTTGAGTCATTTACAATCATGGGCATCTTTGGGTCGATTTTTGGGACCTCATTGAGCTAGTTGGGAGTGATAATGACACTTTATATTAATTAACTTAAAGTAAAGGCAAAAATGACAAAAAAAAATATCTTTTAGTAAATGAATTTTCACAAGGGGTTACATAAATTATCTTTTTCACTATAAATATTCATTGGAAATATAAAACGATTTTCTACATCATTGTATTTTTTTTATAATTTTTAGAGATAATATAAATTAAATTATTTGTGACACAATAATGATGCAGTAATTACCTCATTAATAAATGATTTGAATTAATATGATTATAAATATTAAAAAAATATCTAAAACCAGTCCAATTCTTATTGAATTATTTTATTTTGATCATTAGTCATCTTATGTTTGACTTTAATTAGTTTTGGATCTTTAGAAACCTAATATCATAATATAATAAAATAATATTTTCACACTTTCCTAAAGAGCCCCCCCCCCTTATAAAAATCCCTCACTTCTAACTCATTCCACACACCTCTAAACCCACTTGGATCGTCTAAAACCTACCCAAATAAGATCTCAAGATCCCTCTACTACTCTTAGAAGCCTTACCTTTGGAATAAGTCACTTCAAGATTCCTTTTGGTTCAAACCACAGTTAGTTTCCCTAATTAAAGGTAACAGTTTCTCTTTACTTCTTTTCTTTTATTTTACTTATCTAACCCGTAAACACTTTTTATTACATTCTTTTATAACAAAAAAAGTATCCTAAATATACAAGGATGTTTTTATTTGAATTATTATAACTACACTTACACACACCTCTATCTAATTGGTGAAAAACATAATGTTTTTGTAAATGGAAAACTAACGCCTCACAAAATGATGATTGTTTGATTATCTTCTACCGCCTCTCATGGTGGCCATTAAGATGACAATATATTTTTATATGATATATATTATGTTTATGTTTTCTTTAGGCTTATTTATTTTTAATTTATAGAATACCTTTATGGTTTCAATTATGGGTAAACAAGATAATTTCATTTGAGGAAGTGCGTACTACCGCCCCATCAAAGTGATATGACTCGTTGATGCCATATGTGGGATGTATAAAGGATGGAATTAATGATATTATATTATATATTATACTAGAATTATAATACACCTATGCATGATTATTTTTTAATTCCATTAAAATAAGAAATAGAAACGAAAGAAGCGTTCATGCGTACGTACGACTTACCGTCTCCATAAACGGTGCATTTCATTTCTTACCTCCAAATGTTATGTACTACTATAAATACAAGTATATACTGGATATATATGATATATATGATATGTAAATCATGAATACCAGTCTGGATATAATGAACGTTTGACCATGTGATGAACTTGTAATTATAAGAAGTCCATTTTTGACTCAAGTACCAAATATTGACAAAACGAACATTATTAAATTAAAGGATTAATTAATATTTATAGAATTGTAATAAGTGATATAAAAGGAATAATAAACTTTAAAAAGGTTCTTAATTAAGTATAAATTAACTTTTTATTGTTATTTTGGATATTAAAGAACGAACGAGTCAAGTCGGACACAGGGTAAGGGACTTCGTCTCAATCTCCTTTCATTGAGGCATATTTTTTTAAGACATGATTTTATTTTATATGCTGTATAAAAACCTTTGAATTTTCATTTCATTCAAAGGGAATATTTTTCTATGAAGAATTTTACTAAACGACAAAAAAGAATTTTTCTTTTTAACGTACGCGGTGAAAACGATATTTCTGCCACCGCGAGTGTTATTTGATCTTTGGCCTCCTTAACAAGCTGTAAAGTTTTTAAAAGGAAATTAAATACCATATATTGTTTTACATATTTTTCTATTGAAAATGGTTTTTATAATGTATTTTTGATGTCAATATATTTTAATGATATATTTTGATTGAAATCTGGAAATGTTATCTTTCCTTTATGTTTGTTTTTTGTGTTACGAATATGTTATGGTTCTTGGGAATTGTTTAAGTATACAAGTGGTTTTGTGATGATCCTATGGCATGTGAGCCCGAGATAGCTCTCCAATGCATTGGGTAACATGACAGAGGTAAACATTAATGTTTCTCCTAAGATATTTAGGGAATATACTATGATGGTTATTCCAAATGTAACTCCCTACGTAGCTATGATAGCTACAATGTAAGTATGATATAAATTCCACAATCTTACTTTATGATTTGAGTTTTCTATGTGTTATTCATAAATCTTATGATTTCACGAGGTATGTTAAAGAGCTTATGTTATGTATGCAAGGATGAACTAATTTTTTCTTTCTTTTTTTATAACCCTTACTAAGCTTATTATGCTAATCCAAAGTTTTGAAATGTTTTTCAAATGACCTAAAGATGAATAGGGTCAAGGATGGGATCAAGGAAAATTCATGCTATCTAAAACATGGGACTAGACATGGCCTTTTTTTTAAGAGTTTTTATTTTATGAAAAAAATGAAAACTAAGTATAAGTGTCTACCTTGTAATTTTTGAGATGTAATGTAATAGTTATGGCCTAATTCTCTAAAAATATAAACATGAAAAGATAATAAATGTGAATTATTCATTTAATTCATGATTATGTAATGTTAAAGATCAGGTCCTTAAAGTTGGTATCAGAGTTCGGTTTAGATAAAATTATGAGTTAGGGTATTGTTAATTTAATATCTATAAATTATGTTATGTTAATATTGAAATGATATAGAATTTACAAATTACCATTTTTATTTGCCAAACATATTTTTGTGTTTAGAATGGTTTTCCGCAGTAAAAACAGGGAAGCTGTGATGGGAAGACATCAGGGGGAAGAAAACCTTTCAAATCAACAACCTATGATGGTCAGAATCAGAACTGAACAGTTTGTTGTAGTGATGACACAATTTACTCAAGCTATAAATAGTGGTGGTATCCATTCATGAGATCAGCTTGATCAACCACATAGGAATATGTCAGTAGTGTCACATTTCATGAGGCAACATCCCCCATAATTAAGAGGATCATCTGATCCTACGCTACCTGAAAGGTGGATTAAATCACTGGAGAAAATTTTTGATGTCATGGGGTGTTAAGAACATCAAAAGGTTAGTATTGTTGTTTACCATTTTGAAGGTATAGCTAATCAGTGGGGGTCAATGGTAAAAAATATCAGGGATAGAGTAGAGATTGATGTACTTGATTGTGATGAATTCAAAGGTATGTTTCGTAAGAAATATTTTTCTAAGGTGGTTTGTCCTAGGATGAGAAATAAATTCCTAGAATTGAGGTAGGATGATGAATCAGTGGATGATTATGATGTAAAATTCACTCGACAGGTAAGGTATGGTCTAAATTTCATATGAGATCTTAATAGTAAAATAAACCATTTTTACTTAGGATTAAATCCAAAGTATCAAAGGGATTTAGATTCTCGTGTGTTCAAAATTTATGAAAAAACTTGTTCGTTGTGTGGAGAAGGTGGAAATGGAGTTCTCTGATGATGAGGTGTTCTTTGAAAAACAACAGAATAAAAGGTTGAGGTGGAAGATGAAAGGGGAGAAATCTTCAAAAAAGTCTGATGGTAAGAAAATTAAGTTTTCACTCTTTGAAAATTGTTGTAAAAAACATGCAAGGGAATGTCTATTTAATTCTGGTAAGTGCTATTGATGTGGTAAAATGGTACATAAGGCTCGTAATTTCACTGAAAAAGATCAATGTAATAGTAAGATAAAAATTATTTACAGTCCGTAAAATGTTTTAAGGGCAATGAAATGGGTCATTATGAAAATGAGTGCCCAACGAAGAACTCAACTGAGGGAAAGAAACCAGACTACAAGCAAAAAGGGTTGGTGAATTCCTTTGCAACTACTTCAGTAGATGTTGGGCCATCAAATGAAGTAGTATTAGGTACACTGTTTGTTTATTCATATTATGCCAATGTGTTGATTGAATCAGGTTCTACACATTCATTCATTTATGAGAAGTTTTCTAGTAAATTGTTAATTCCATCTCAAGATATGAATTCTAAACTGATGGTAAAAACACATGGAAGAAATTGTGATACAAAAAAATGTAAGAACCTTCCCATCCTTGTGTATGGGAAGAATATACCAGCAAACATTATTGTTCTTCCTTTAGTAGAGTTTGATGTTATTTTTTTTATGGATTTAATTTATGATTATCATGCTAAGAATGAATGCAGATCTAAAGTGGTTTTGTAACACCCCAAGCTTCCACGGTACGCTTCTCTTTGAATAATGCAATAGCGTGTGTTGTACGCAACTTCGAGATTGTAACACGCCGCGACCAATGAAAGTAGCCGTTATAAATATTAATACCCACTTTTTTAAATTTTATACATGTTATCATTTAAAATGGACTTCATTTTTGTATTCAGAATATCTAAATTATCCTAGGATGAAATTTTGGTACTTTTTAGATAACTCTTATATTTTGATGAATAGTGAAAATTACTAAATTTTTATTAAAAACAATTTTTTAATCAAAATAATTAATAGTGATAAATTATGACTTTTATTGGTTTTAAAGTATATTTAGAATACATTTTTACCATTTAATAAAATTTTGGTCATTTTACATAATTTCACATTTAAACCGGACATAAACAAGTGTCAATCGTTTGATAGTTATTATCTCTTAAAAACACATTTTTTGTTTTGATAGTGGGAATTAAATTTAAATTAATTTCTACCACTTTTGTGTTTTGAATTTTGAAAAATGGATTCCATATTTGGAATCAGGATGTCCAAATTGTGTAAATAGGTAACTTTTATTTTTAGACATTTTAAACAATCACTTCGGTAAATATTTTATTTATCATGGATAAAGGGTAAATCCGGTAAATGAGGGTAACAAAATAATATTATAATCATACTAAATTACCCTAAAATGTGTCTTAACCCTATTGGTTGATACATGTCCGGCCATTGGAATATCTGGGTCGATTTTGGGACCCCATGGATCCACTTGTTAGTGATAACGACACTTTATATTAATTAAGTTAAAGGAAATACAAAAATTACATAAGAATATATCTTTTAGAAATTCAATTTTCACATAATGTTATATATGATATATTTTCGATTATAAATATTAATAAGAAATATAAAACTATTTCATACATAATGGTATTTTATTTCTAATTTTTTGAAATTATATAATTTAATTTATTTATGACACAATGATGATGCAGTAATTACCTTATTAGTGAAATATTAAAATAATTGATATTATAAATACCTAAATAAATATAATTGAAGACTTTTAATGAATTAAAATAATTTTATAGGTTACTATTACATGTTAGTATTGATTTAAATATCTTTTTTTGAAGTAATAATGTTGTTATGAGTTTCAAAAAAATCAAATACCAAATTGTATCAAAATTGACATAAAAGTGTTTTTAAAACAAATATTATATTATTAATTGATATTAAATTCCTAAAAATCTAATTTTTGGCCAAAGGACTTGTATCATTATATTTATATCATTAATGAACCACTTGGGTGTCTCTTGAATGTATATAGTATTTTTATTAACTATATAATATAAAAATACAAAGTGACATGGTAAGTGTCAAACTAATTAACTAAGAATTAAACTGAAAGAAAAGGTTAATATGATGACCCAAAATGGTCTAAAATCTATTAGTTGAAATGGTTTCGACACATCCCCACCTTATAGTTTTAATAATCCACTTTGGATCCATTATAAACTGAATATGAATTTATTATAAAATAATACTTTATGTTTTTTCTAAAGAGCCCCTCCTCTCCCTTAAAAAAGGACCCAACTTCTAACCAATTCTTCACCCTTTCAAATCCTTTTGGTTCGGCCAAACCCTACCTAAATACTCTCCCAACTTCCCTAACATCAACCTAGAGACCTTATTTTGATCCGAAATCCATCCTATGGTTCCCTTTTGATCAAATCCAAAGGAATATCCCGAAGAAAGAGGTAATGTTTTCACCACCCTCTTTTTAGTTCCTTTCTTCTTCAACTTATTATTTCTTTATTATTTCCATTTTAAAATAATAACTCTAGTATCCTCTATATACATTGTTGTTATTATAAATATGGAACAATCAAATTCATTATTCTATCCATCCCTTGAATGACATGTCACCATGTGTGTGTGCGTACGGCCCACCGTCTCCACGTCGTGGTGTAATTGTTATTCAATAAATTATTATTTATATGGGTATAATAATGATGTATAGTTCATGTAAATAATAAATATAACATGATAATGATTCTCTATATATGATATACCATCCAATTATATGTTATTTTAATATCAAAATAATGATATTGTCGCTCGTGCGTACGTATGGGCTACCGTCTCCACGAACGCGATGAGATTCATTCCCCATCGTATACATTCTAGTCTAATTCTCATTGGATTATTTAAAAAAATTTAAGGACTTGATATCATTTTGGATATGGATAAGATACAAAATATCCATAATGAACATGACAATATGTCACAAAACATATAAAATTAAACGAGTAAGTTAACACCTGAAATGACGATAATACTAATATTTTATTAACAAAGCAATGTTAAAAGATCATATATGATATCATATTAATATATAGGATTCTTGTATAATTAAATAACAGTTTTTTCACCATTATACAGAAGGTTAACCTACCATTAACCAAGGAAAAGTACAAGGTAATGGTTTATTTCACAACCTCTTCATTATCCGAGCTTGTTTTTACGTAATTATCTACTCGGACCTATTTATCATCCACATCCATGTTTCATAAAAATGTATTTCAAAACATATTTATTATTTACTAGACTATGGTTTAAATTCATTTATACCCTTGTTTGACTATTATAAAATGGGTTGAAAGTAATCTTTCTGTCGTTTTCCAAACAAGGTCCTTTTTAAATTTTTCAACGAAAATAAGGTAAGAATGTATTTTTTTAACTTATACGGCGGGTGAGGCTATCTTCCACCATTATATCATAGTCGAAGCATACCTTAAAATATTATAAGAATATTTTCAAAGTAAAGGTTTTATTTTATAATTATGGGAATTTTAAGTGATTGCAAAAAGGGAATATTTCTCTCAAATAGTGTTGATATCATCTATGTCAACATCCTTTGATGGATTTTATGATTATTCGAAATTGATTTTTGATGATACAAGACTTCAATATAGTAGTGAATGTTTTGTGATATGTTTGACTGTGGATGTGTTATTTTTATACCATTCATAGTTAATGGATAAAGTATTGACAATTCGTATACTAGTTTTAATACGAATGTTTATTTATGTATAAAAATTTTCATATGAGGAATTCATTGGACTTAATATGTGACGGGTGGAGCCCGATATAGCTCCTCGATGCATCAGTAGGTCTCATGAGACAAACTAGTGTCTTGGCACGAGGCCTTGACAAAATATTATTTTTAGACTTGGCACAAGGCCTTGTCTACGTGGTTATGATAGTCTGGCATTATGCATTCCATCATTATGAAAGTTGTTATTGCTATTGCATGTGATTATTTGGCTAGTAGAATATCCATGTGAATAAGTAAATGGAATTATTTCATTTTATCTTTGCCATATTATGCTAAAGTTAATGTTTAAAAGGCTTTTGTTTTAGTTACACTTTTTCTTAAATATTTATGTTTATTTATGAAAGTTTCCGCTATATTGTTATCCTTACTGAGAATCTGAGCTCACCCCTTTCAATGTTTTATTTTTCCCAGGCTGTGAAGAGGTAATTTATGAATGAACTGCAGGGATAGTATGTGGGGATATGAGTGTGGACTCTGGAGACTATGTTTTTGTAGTTTGCATTTTTATGATGTAACGTAAGACTTATGATCATATATAGTGTTTCCAAGGCTACTAAACTAATCGGTCTTTCGATATTTGATCTTTCTTGTGATCATGAAAATGTTATGTAATAATGCACCGATTCTGGGTAATTGGGGTCGGGGCGTTACAGTTGGTATTAGAGGATGTTTAGTACAAACCTTGGAAGTTAGATTTATATAAACTCTGATTAGATCATGTAGACCTAAGATGAAATTTGAGGATTAGTATAGAAGAAATTCCTAAAATTTTGGTATTGTAGAGATTTTGTGAGTTTTCCGAGAAATACATCCCTGTTTGGATATGAGCAGGTAGAGGTGGATCTGGTACAGATGTACCTAGGGGTAAAACCCAAAAACATCGCTTTAAACTAGACTCAAATGGGAACTAGTGCACGACAATGGGCCTTGTTGCACTCTTGGTTACAACACTCCTGGGGGATATGCTTAGGATAATTCTCATTTTCCTCACAAACCATTATTAAGGGGTTATGAGTATATAATTCCTCAAAAAAACATTTTTATGATTATAGATTATATCCATATATAGTTCAATTTATGTTAAGTGTTTTATAAGTATGGAATTATGTATTTTTATTCATAAACTGATCTAGTTTATGACATTCTTTATAAATGGATCCTAGTGGAAGAAATGGAAACGGTATTAATTCATGCACTCCATGTAGCGATTTACCTCCTGTTCAAGATAATTATAATGAAGATGGTGATGCAACTGGTGCTGATCAGCTAATCACCATACTAGTATAACTCACTCAGGTTATGAATAATAACCGTACCCATATGGAGCACCCTGATCCATAGCATGGAGGATCAGTGTTAGATCTCTTCATGAAGAAAAACCCACCTAAATTCAATGGGAGTACAAATCCCTTAGTAGCTGAGAAATGGATAAACTCTTTAGAGAAAATATTCCATACCTTGGGGAGTAACGAAAGGGAAAACGTTTTCATGGCAGTTTACCGCCTCACTAGAGATACTGATCAATGGTGGCCCTTGATTCAAAACACGAAGGAAGATGTGGAAGTATCAAATATGGAATGAAGGGAGTTTAAGGATGTTTTCTTAGAAAAATACTTTCCTCATGACCATCGAGCAGATATGGAACAGAAATTTCTGAGTCTGAGACAAAAGGAGGATAAAATGTGGCAATGTATGAGGCTAACTTTACATGGTTAGCAAGGTATGCTAGAGATTATATACGTAACCCAATAACTAATATTGATCATTTCTTTGATGGGTTAAAACCATTTCTTCTTCGAGCATTGGTCTCACAATCCTTCTCATCATACGAAGACATTGTCTCATGTGCTATCAAGACAGAAAAGAATTCTCAATGTCTTACGACTTTAAAGAAAAGAAAGAGGAGAAGAGATCTGCTGATCAATCTGGAAATAGAAATAAGGGGAAGAAGGGAAAAGTTGAATATCAGTCCTGTAGTAAATGTGGGAAGAAACACCCCAGTACTTATTTGAAGGGAATGGGTGTGTGTTACAAGTGCGGTGAAGAAGGCCACCAAGATCGTGATTGCAAAGGGAAGAAGGAAGCTACCGATGTTCAGTGCTACAATTGCAGGGAGATGGGACATTATGCCAATGAATGTCTTCAGCATCATGGGAAATTATCTCAGAAAAGGCCAAGGGATCAAGGCCAAGCTTATTCTATCACTACTGTAGAGGTAGAATCTCCGAAAGACGTGGTGGCAGGTAATTTAATGGTTTACTCAAGTTTGGAAAATACTTTATTTGATTCTGGATCATCACATTATTTCATATCTTCTCAGTTTGCTAAGAAAATTAGATATTTCCAATTTGATTTAACAAAGGAGTTGTCAGTTAAAACTCCTAAGGGAAGTATCATTGCAACAAAGTTCTATGAATCAGTTCCCATTAGAGCACATAATTGTTCTTTATCTACTGACCTCATTGTCATACCTATGATTGAGTTTGATATAATCCTTTGTATGGATTGGATTTTGGACTTTGATGCAAAGATTAATTGTAAGAATAAGGAGGTTAAGATTTTTGATGATGATTATAAGGAACACCTTATATTTAGAGTAGAATCATCACCACCTAATTCTTATCTAGATCCACCCCCAGTAGCTCAACTAAATTCAATTATTAGGGAGGAAGAGAATGAAATGACTGAGGGTGAGGAAAATAATTTTCAAATAGAGGAAGTACCTATTGTGAAAGAATATGTAGATGTGTTTCCAAAAGATTTACCTGGACATCCTCCAGAATGAGAAGTTGAGTTTTCCGTTGATTTAATTCCGGGTTCAAGTCCCATATCGAAGACCCCTTATAGAATGGCCACTATGGAATTAGTGGAACTAAAGAAATAACTAGAGGAATTGAGTAATTGGGAATTTATTCGCCCTAGTGTTTCTCCATGGGGAGCCCCTGTTCTTTTTGTAAAGAAGAAAGATGGATCTATGTGGTTGTGCATTGACTATAGGGAGATCGATGCTATAACAATGAAGAACATCAATCCCCTTCCTCGCATTGATGATTTATTCAACAAACTTCATTGAGCTCAATACTTTTCAAATATTGACCTTCGATCTGGATACCATCAGTTGTGTGTGAAGAAGGAAGACATTCCGAAGACAGCATTTCGAACAAGGTACGGGCATTACGAGTTTACATTAATGCCTTTTGGATTGACTAATGCACCCTATGTATTCATGGATCTAATTAATAATGTTTTCAAGGAATATCTCGATGATTTTGTGGTGGTATTTATTAATGATATTTTGGTATACTCCAAAAGCTACGAAGATTAGGAAAATCACTTGCGCATTATCCTGACGACTCTGAGAAGACATGAATTATATGGAAAGTTTAGCAAGTGTTAATTCTAGCTTCAGGAGATTTCTTTTCCTGGCTATATTGTCTCCAAATATGGAATATCTAATGATCCTTCTAAGACAAGATAATTCCATGAATGGCCAGCACCAACGAGTATAACGGAGGAACACAGTTTTATTGGTTTGGCCGGTTATTATCGACGTTTCGTCCAGAATTTTGCCCAATTAGCTAACCCATTAACGAAGATCACACGTAAAGGGGTCAAATTTGTTTGGACAAAGGAGTGTGAATAATGTTTCTAAGAATTGAAGAGATGATTAGTCAATGCTCCAATATTGACTCTACCATCAGGGAATGAAGGGTTCGTTATTTATAGTGATGCATCGAAGAGGGGACTTGGTTGTGTCTTTATTCAGAATGATAGGGTTATTACCTATGCATCACGAAAGTTGAAAATTCATGAGAAAAACTATCCTACTCGTGATCTTGAGTTAGCAGCTGTTATCTTTTCTTTGATGATATGGAGACACTATCTATATGGTGAGAAATGTGATATTTATACTAATCACAAGAGTTTAAAGTATATTTTCTCACATAAAGAACTCAACATAAGGCAAAGGCGATGGCTCGAACTACTCAAGGATTTTGATTGCACGATACACTACCACCCAGGGAAGGAAAATAAAGTGGATAATGCTTTTAGTAGAGAATATCATGGAGTTTTGAACAAGATGAGAGTAGAAAAGGATCCTATATACATGGATCTAGTGAAGATGGATATGGGAATCACCATGGAAGGTGAAACATCAATACTTTTTCAAATGGTTGCCAAACCATCTTTACTAGAAAGGATAAAGAGTTCTCAGGCCAATGATAAAGAGTTTAAAAAGAAGATTATATCTGTGAATGATGGGAGATTGAGTGAATTTGTGTATGAAGATGGAATTTTGAAATTTGGGAGGAGACTTTGTGTTCCTGATATACCTAATTTAAAAAGGGAATTGTTAGATGATTCAAATAGTTCCAATTTTTCTGTACACCCTGAGAGCACCAAAATGTATAGAGATTTGATGGAACATTTTTGGTGGGACAACATGAAGAGGGAGATTTCTGATTTTGTGTTAAGATGTATGGTTTGTCAACAAGTGATAGCTGGAAGGAAACAACCTGGAGGAGTCATGCAACCTCTTCCCATACCTGAGTGGAAATGGGATAATATCACGACGGACTTTTTCATGGGACTACCAAAGACTCCTAGAAGGAATGATGCAATATGGGTCATTGTTGACCGTATTATCAAGTCTGCACATTTTCTTGCTATAAGGGATGATTTAAGACTTTAACGTCTAGCAATACTATATATTAATGAAGTTGTGAGACTTAATGGAGTACCCCTATCAATTGTTTCGGATCGTGATCACCATTTTACTTCAAGATTCTAGAAGAGTCTTCAGAAGGCATTGGATACTGAACTTCGTTTGAGCACTGCTTACCACCCTCAAACAGATGGACAATTAGAACGAACTATTTAAACCCTAGAAGAAATGTTGAGATCATGCTCACTTGACTTTCAGGGTAAGTGGGATCAATATTTACCTCTGGTAGAATTTTCCTATAACAATAGCTTCCATTCAAGTATTCATATGGCACTATATGAAGCGTTATACGGAAATACATGTCGCACAACAACCTGTTGGGATGAAGTTGGGGAATGAAAACTTATAGGCCCAGATCTGGTAGAGGAAATGATGGAAAAGGAAAAGGTAATCCAAAACCACATCAAAGCAGCTCAATGTTTGCAGAAGAGCTATGCCGATAACCGAAGGAAGGATTTGGAATTTCAGGTAGGAAATCATGTTTTCTTGTAGGTATCTCCATGGAAGGGAGTTATACGTTTTGGAAAGAAAGGTAAATTGAGTTCCAGGTACATCGGATCTTTCTAAATTCAAGAACGAATTGGGGCTATAGCTTACCGTTTGTCAATGCTGCCAAGTCTCTCCATAGTTCACGATGTGTTCCACATATCACTGTTGAGAAAATACATGCCTGACCCAACACATGTACTCACCTATGAGGAATTAGAAATGGAACCTGATCTCTCTTATCGTGAAGAGGCCGTCAGGATACTTGATACGAGAGAACAAGTGGTGAGAAACCGGACGACTCTCCTGGTAAAAGTTCTATGGAGAAACCATAACATGGAAGAGGCAACGTGGGAACCTGAGAAACTTATGATGAAGAACCACCCGAGTATTTTTATAGATTAATATTCTATAAATTTCGTGGATGAAATTATTTGAATGAGGGGAGAATGTAAGACCCCATGTTTCCACGGTACGCTTCTCTTTGAATAATGCAATAGCGTGTGTTGTACGCAACTTCGAGATTCTAACACGTCGCGACCAATCAGAGTAGCCGTTAGAAATAGTATTACCCACTTTTTGAAATTTTATACATTTTATCAATAAAAATGGACTTCATTTTTGGATTCTGAATATCGAAATTATCCTAGGAAGAAATTTTGGTACTTTTCAGATAAATTTTATATTTTGATGAATAGTGAAAATTATTAATTTTTATTAATAACAAATTTTTTAATAAAAATAATTAATAGTGATAAATTATGAATTTGGGTGGTTTTAAATTATATTTAGAATATATTTTTACTATTTAATACAATTTTGGTTATTGTACATAATTTCACATTTAAACTGGAATAAAAAAATTCAATCTTTTGATAGTTATTATCTCTTAAAAACAAGGTTTTTGTTTTGACAGTGGGAATTAATTTTAAATTAATTTCTGCCACTTCTGTGTTTTGAATTTGGAAAAATAGATTCCATATTTGTAATCAGGATGTCCAAATTGTCTAAATAGGTTACTTTTGTTTTTATACATTTTGAATAATTATTTCGGTAAATATTTTATTTACCATGGTTAAAGGGTAAATCCGGTAAATAAGGGTAAACAAATAATATTATAATTATAATAAATTACCCTAAAACATGTATTAACCCTATTTGTTGATACATGTCTGACCATGGGCATATTGGGGTCGATTTTGTAACCACATGGTCCACTTGTAAGTGATAATGACACTTTATATTAATTAAGTTAAAGTAAATACAAATATGACATAAGCATATATCTTTTAGAAAAACAATTTTTACATAAAGTTATATATGCTATATTTTCGATTATAAATGTTCATGAGAAAGATAAAATGATTTCCTACATAATGGGGTTAAATTTATAATTTTAGACATTAAATAATTTAATTTATTTATAAAAAAATGATGATGTAGTAATTACCTTATTAGTGAAATATTAAAATAATTGATATTATAAATACCCAAATAAATATAATTTAAGACTTTTAATGAATTAAAAGAATTTTATAGGTTACTATGACATGTTATGATTACTTTAGTTATCTCTTTTCTAAGTAATCATGCTGTTATGATTTTCACAAAAATAAAATACCAAATAGTGTCAAAATTGACATAAAAGAGTTTTTTTTAAAACATATTTTATTATTAATTGATATTAAATTCCTTAAAATATATTTTTTGGACAAAGGACTTGTATCATGATAGTTTTATCATTAATGGACCACTTGGGGGTCGCATGGATATATATAGTATGTTTATTAACTATATAATATAAAAATACAAAGTGACATGGTAAGTATCAAACTAATTAACTAAGAGTTAAACTAAAAGATAAGGTTAATATAATGACCCAAACCTATCTAAAATATATTGTTTGAATGTATTTAGACCCATACATACCTTATACTTTGAATAATCCACTTTTTATCCATTATAAACCGAATATGAATTTATTATAAAATAATACTTTAAGTTTTTCCTAAAGAGCCCCTCCTCCCCCTTATAAAAGGACCCAACTTCTAACCAATTTTCCACACTTTCAAAGCATTTTTATTCGACCAAAACCTACCTAAATACTCTCCCAACTTCCATCACTTCAAACTAGATACCTTAGTTTGATCAGAAAGCCATCCTATGGATCCCTTTTTATCAAATAAACAGGAAGAACCCATAGAAAAAGGTAATGTTTTCACAACCCTCTTTCAAGTTCCTTTCTTCCTCAACTTCTTCTTTATTTATTATTTCCATTATAAAATAATAACTCTAGTATCCTCTATATACTGTGATGTTATTATAAATATGGAACAAAAAAATTCATTATTCTATCCATCCCTTGAATGACATGTCACCATACGTGCGTACGTACGACCTACTGTCTCCATGTCGTGGTGTAATTGATATTCAATAAATTATTATTTATATGGGTATAATAATGATGTATAATTCATGTAAATAATAAATATAACATGATAATTATTTGGTCTATATGATATACCATCCAATTATATGTTATTATAATTTCAAAAGAATGATATTGTCACTCATGCGTACGTACGGACTACCGTCTCCACGAACGCGATGAGATTCATTCCCCGTTGTATCCATTCTATTATAATTCTCATTTGATGATTAAAATTATTGTTTAAGGAATTTATATCATTATAGATATTAATAATATAAAACCTATCTATAATAAACAGGACATATGTCACAAAACATATAAAATTAAATGAGTAAGATAAGACCTGACGATAATACTAATATTTTATTAACAAAGAAATGTTAAAAGATCATATATGATATCATATTAATATATATGATTCTTGTATAATTTAATAACAATTGTTTCTCCATTATACAGGAGGTTAACCTGCATCAACCATGGAAAAGTACAAGGTAAGGGTTTATTTCACAACCTCTTCATTATCCGAGGTTGTTTTTACCTAATTATCTACTTGGACCTCTTTATCATCCACATCCATGTTTCGTAAAAATGTATTTCAAAAAAAATTTAGTATTTAGTAGACTATGGTTTAAATTAATTTATACCCTTGTTTGACTTTTATAAAATGGGTTGAAAGGAATCTTTTCATCGTTTTCCAAACAAGGTCCTTTTTAACCTTTTCAATGAAAATAAGGTAAGAATGTCTTTTTTTAACATATACGGCGGGTGTGGCTATCTTACGCCGTTATAAAATTGTCAAATATTCACTTACAAGCTTATAAGAATATTTTCAAATTAGAGGTTTTATTTAATAATTATGGGAATTTTAAATGATTTCAAAAAATGGGATATTTCTCTCAAATAGTGTTGATTTCATCTATGTCAACATCCTTTGATGGATTTTAAACTTATTCGAAATTGATTTTTGATGATACAAATCTTCCATATTGTAGTGAATGTTTTGTGATATGTTTGACTGTGGATGTGTTATTTTTATACCATTCATAGTTTATGGATAAATTATTGAAATTTCGTATGCTAGTTTTAATACGAATGTTTATTTATATTTAATCCTTTTCATATGAGGAATGTATTGGACTTAATATGTGACGGGTGGAGCCCGCTATACCTCCTCGATGAATCGGTAGGTCTGATGAGACAAACTAGTGTCTTGGAACGAGGCCTTGACAAAATATTATTTGTAGACTTGGCACGAGGCCTTGGCTACGTGGTTATGATAGTCTGGCATTATGCATTCCATCATTATGAAAGTCGTTATTGATATTGAATGTGATTATTCGACTAGTAGAATATCCATGTGAATATGTAAATAGAATTATTTCATTTTATCTTTTCCATATTATTATTAAGATCAAGTTTAAAAGGCTTTTGTTTTAGTTATGCATTGCCTTAAATGTTTATGTTTATTTATCAAAGTTTCCACTATATTGTCATCCTTACTGAGTATCTTAGCACACCCCTTTCAATGTTTTTTTTCCTAGGATGTGAAGAGGTAATTTATGAATGACCTGCAGGGATAGTGTGTGCGTATATGACTGTGGACTATAGATACTATTTTTTTGTAGTTTTCATTTATATGATGTAATGTAAGACTTATGAATATATCTAGTGTTTCCAAGGCTACTAAACTAATCGGTCTTTCGAGATTTGATCATTCTTGTGATCATACCAATGTTATGTAATAATGCACCGACTCTGGGTAACTGGGGTCGGGGCATTACAGTTGGTATAAAAGAATGTTTATTACAAACCATGGAAGCTAGATTTAGATAAACTCCGATTAGATCACGTAGACCTAAGATGAACTTTGAGGATTAGTATAGAAGAACTTCCTGGAATTTTGGTATTGTAGTGATTTTTTGAGTTTTCCGAGCAATACATCCCTATATGTATACGAGCAGGTAGAGACGGACCTGGCACAGATGTACCTAGGGGTAAAATCCTAAAACATCGCTTTGAACTAGACTCGAACGGGAACTGGTGCACAACAATGGGCCTTGCTGCACTCTTGGTTACGACACTCCTGGGGGATATGCTTAGGATAATTCTCATTTTAATTACTAACCATTATGAAGGGTTTATGTGTATATAATTCCACAAAGAATGAATTTTTATTATTATGGATTATATCCCTATATATTTCAATTTATGATAAGTGTTTTATAATTATGGAATTATGTATTTTGATTCATAAACTGATCTAGTTTATACCATTGTTTAGAAATGGTGCCTAGTGGATGAAATGGAAACCGTATCAATGCACACACTACATCTAGGGACCTTCTGTTCATGATAATTATAGTGGAGTTGGTGATGCAACTGGTGCTGATCAGCTAATCACCACACAAGGAAAACTCACCCAGGTTGTAAATAATAACCTTACCCATATAGAGCACCCTGATCTACAAAATGGACGATCAATGTTAGATTGCTTCAGGAGGCAACAACTACTAACATTCAATGGGATTAAAAATCCCTTAGTAGCTGAGCAATGGATAAACTCCTTAGAGAAAATATTCCATAACATGGGGAATAGTGAAAGGGAAAAAGTTGTCATGGCAGTTTACCACCTCACTGGAGAGGCTGATCAATGGTAGCCATTGATTCAAAACACGAAGGAAGATGATGAAGTATCAAATATGGAATGGAGGGAGTTCAAGGAGCTTTTCATAGAAAAATACTTTCCTTGTGACCATCGAGTAGATATGGAAAGGCAATTTCTCAGTCTGAGTCAAAAGGATGATGAGAATGTCGCAAAGTACGAGGCTAACTTTACAAGGATAGCAAGGTATGCTAGAGATTATATACGTAACCCAATAAGTAATATTGATCATTTCTTTGATGGGTTAAAACCATTTCTTTGTTGAGCATTAGTCTCACAATCCATTCTCGTCATACGAAGACATTGTCTCATGTGCTATCAAGACAAAAAAGGAATTCTCTAAGTCTTATGACTTTAAAGCAAAGCAAGAGAAGAAGAGATCTGCTGATCAATTTGGAAATAGAAATAAGGGGAAGAATGGAAAAGTTGAATATAAATCCTGCAGTAAATGTAGGATGAAACACCCCGGTACTTGTTTAAAGGGAATGTGTGTGTGTTACAAGTGTGGTGAAAAAGGCCACCAAGCTTGTGATCACAAAGGGAAAAAGGAAGCTACCGATGTTCAGTGCTACAATTGCAGGTAGATGGGACATTATGAAAATGAATGTCCTAAGCGTCAGGGGAACTTACCTTAGAAAAGGCCAAGGTATCAAGGCCAAGCTTATGTTATCACTACTACAGAGGTAGAAGCTCCGAAAGATGTTTTGGAAGGTAATTTAATGGTTTCCTCAAGTTTAGAAATTGATTAATTTGATTCTGGGTCATCGCATAGTTTCATATCTTCTCAGTTTGCTAAGAAATTTAGATATTTCCAATTTTATTTAACAATATAGTTGTCAGTTAAAACTCCTAAGGGAAGTATCATTGCAACAAAGTTCTACGAATCAGTTCCCATTAGAGCACATAATAGTTCTTTATCTTCTTACCTTATCGTCATACCTATGATTGAGTTTGATATAATCCTTTGTATGGATTGGATTTGGGACTATGATGCGAAAATTTATTGTAAGAAGAAGGAGGTTAGGATTTTTGGTGATGATGATAAGGAACACCTTATTTTTAGAAAAGAATCATCACCACCTAATTCTTATGTAGATCCGCCACCAGTAGCTCAACTAAATTGAAATATTGGGGAGAAAGAAAATGAAATGACTGCAGGTGAGGAAAAGAATGTTCAAATAGAGGAAGTACCTATTGTGAAAGAATATGTAGATGTGTTTCCAGAAGATTTACCTGGACATCCTCCAGAACGAGAAGTTGAGTTTTCCATTGATTTAAATCCGGGTCCAAGGCCCATATCGGTGACCCCATATACAATGGCCACTATGGAATTAGTGGAACTAAAAAACTAGAGGAATTGAGTAATAAGGGATTTATTTTCCCTAGTGTTTCCCCATGGGGATCCCCTGTTCTTTTTGAAAAGAAGAAAGATGGGTCTATGAGGTTGTGCATTGACTACAGGGAGATCAATGTTATAACAATAAAGAACAAGTATCCCCTTACTCGCATTGATGATTTATTTGACCAACTTCATAGAGCTCAGTACTTTTCAATGATTTACCATCGATCTGGATACCATCAGCTGTGTGTGAAGAAGGAAGACATTCCGAATATAGCATTTTGAACAAGGTACGAGCATTACGAGTTTACAGTAATGCATTTTGGATTGACTAATGCACCCTCTGTATTGATTTATCTAATGAATAGAGTTTTCAAGGAATATCTCGATGATTTTTTGGTGGTATTTATTGATGATATTTTGGTATACTCCAAAAGCTACAAAGATCATGAAAATCACTTGCACAATATCCTGAAGACTCTGAGAAGACATGAATTATATGGAAAGTTTAGCAAGTGTGAATTCTGTCTTAGGAGATCTCTTTTCTTGGCCATATTTTCTCTAAATATGGAATCTCTGTTGATCCTTCTAAGACAAGAGCAATCCAAGAATGTCCAGTACCGATGAGTATAACTGAGGTATGCAGTTTTATTTGTTAGGAAGGTTATTATCGACGTTTCGTCCAGAATTTTGCCCAATCAGCTAACCCATTAACGAAGCTCACACATAAAGGGGTTAATTTTTTTTGGAAAAAAGTGTGTGAAAATGTTTCGAAGAACTGAAGAGAAGATTCATCAATGATACTATATTGAATATACTATCAGGGAATGAAGGGTTCGTTAATTATAGAGATGCATCGAAGAAAGGACTTGGTTTTGTCCTTATTCAGAATGATATGGTTTTTGCCTATGCATCACGACAGCAGAAAATTCATGAGAAAAACTATCCTACTCATGATCTTGAGTTAGAAGTTGTGATCCTTTCTTTGATGATATGGAGACACTATCTCTATGGTGAGAAATGTGAGATTTATACCGATCACAAGAGTTTGAATTATATTTCTCACAGAAAGAACTCAACATGAGGGAAAGGCGATGGCTCGAACTACTCAAGGATTATGATTGCACGATACACTACCACCCGGGGAAGGCAAATAAGGTGGCAGATTCTTTGAGTAGAAAGGATCATGGAGTTTTGAACAAGATGAGGGTAGAAAAGGATCCTATATACATAGATATAGTGAAGATGGATATGGGAATCACCATAGAAGGTGAAACATCGATACTTTTTCAAATGGTTTCCAAACCATATTTACTAGAAAGGATAAAGAGTTCTCATGTCGATGATGGAGAGTTTAAAAAGATGATTAAAGCTGTAAATGATGGGATATTGAGTGACTTTGTGTATGAAGATGGAATTTTGAAATTTGGGGGGAGACTTTGTTTTCCTGATATACCTGATTTAAAAAGGGAATTGTTAGATGAGGCTCATAGTTCCAATTTCTCTATACACCCCAGGAGAACCAAAATGTATAGAGATTTGAAGGTACATTTTTGGTGGGACAACATGAAGAGGGAGATTACTGATTTTGTGTCAAGATGTATGGTTTGTCAACAAGTGAAAGCTGGAAGGCAACAACCTGGAGGAGTCATGCAACCTCTTCCCAAACCTGAGTGGAAATGGGATAATATGACGATGGACTATGTCATGGGACTACCAAAGACTCCTAGAAGGAATGATGCAATATGGGTCATTATTGATCATCTTATCAAATCAGCACATTTTCTTGCTATAAGGGAAGATTTACGACCTGAACGTCTAGCAATAATATATATTAATGAAATTGTGAGACTTCATGGAGTACCCCTATCGATTTTTTGGATCTTGATCCCCATTTTACTTCAAGATTCTAGAAGAGTCTTCAGACTGCATTGGATACTGAACTTCGTTTGAGCACTGTCTACAACCCTCAAACAGATGGACAATCAAAATGAACTATTCAAACCATAGAAGACATGTTGAGATCATGCTCACTTGACTTCCAGGGTATGTGGGATCAATATTTACCTCTGGTAGAATTTTCCTATAACAATAGCTTCCATTCAAGTATTCGGATGGCACCATATGAAGCATCTTATGGAAAGAGATGTCGCACACCAACCTATTAGGATGACGTTGGGGAAAAAAACTTGTAGGCCCAGAACTGGTGGAGGTAATGATGGAAAAGGTAAAGGTAATCCAAAACCACATCAAAGCAGCTCAAAGTAGGCATAAGATCTATGCCGATAACTGAAGGAAGGATTTGGAATTTCAGGTAGGAGATCATGTTTTCTTGAAGGTATCTCCATGGAAGGGAGTTATACATTTTTTCAGGAAAGGTAAATTGAGTCCCAGGTACCCGGACCTTTCGAAATTCTAGAATGAATTGGGGCTATAGCTTACCATTTGGCAATGCCGCCAAGTCTCTCCAAAGTTCACGATGTGTTCCACGTATCACTATTGAGAAAATACATGCCTGACCCAATGTATGTAATCACCTATGAGTAATTAGAACTGGAACCTGATCTCTCTTGTTGTGAAGAGCCTGTTAGGATACTTCATACAAGAGAACAAATGTTGAGAAACCGGACGACTCGTCTGGTAAAAGTTTCATGGAGAAACCATAAGATGGATGAGGCAACGTGGGAACCCAAGGAACTTATGATGAAGAACTACCCGAGTCTTTTTATGCAGTAATATTCTAGAAATTTCG
This sequence comes from Viscum album, assembly GCA_963277665.1. Classification (NCBI taxonomy): domain Eukaryota; kingdom Viridiplantae; phylum Streptophyta; class Magnoliopsida; order Santalales; family Viscaceae; genus Viscum; species Viscum album. The sequence continues at coordinate 1,527,553,866 of OY728162.1, forward strand.
AAGACGAAATTATTTTAAGGAGGAGAGAATGTAACACCACAATCTTCCACGGTACGCTTCTCTTTGAATAATGAAATAGTGTGTGTTGTACGCAACTTCGAGATTCTAACACGCCGTGACCAATCAAAGTAGCCATTATAAATATTAATACCCACTTTTTAAAATTTTATCAATTTTCTCGTTCAAAATGGACTTCATTTTTGGATTCGGAATATTTATTTTATCCTAGGATGAAATTTTGGTACTTTTCGGATAAATTTTATATTTTGATGAATAGTGAAAATTACTAAATTTTTATTAAAAACTACCTTTTAAATCAAAATAATTAATAGTGATAAATTATGAATTTTAGTGGTTTTAAAGTATATTTAAAATATATTTTACCATTTAATTAAATTTTTGTCATTTGACATAATTTCACATTTAAACCGGACATAAACAAGTGTCAATCTTTTGATAGTTATTATCTCTTAAAAACACGCTTTTTGTTTTGACAGCGGGAATTAATTTAAAATTAATTTCTGCCACTTCAGTGTTTTGAATTTGGAAAAATGGATTCCGTATTTGGAATCAGGATATCCAAATTGTGTAAATAGGTAACTTATATTTTTATACATTTTGAATAATTACTTTGGTAAATATTTTATTTACCATCGTTAAAGGGTAAATCCGGTAAATAATGGTAAAAATAATATTATAGTATTAATAAATTACCCTAAAACGTGTAATAACCCAATTGGTTGATACATGTCCAACCATGGGAATATTTGGATCGATTTTGGGACCCAATGGATCCACTCGTAAGTGATAATGACACTTTATACTAATTAAGTTAAAGTAAATACAAAAATGACATAAGCATATATCTTTTAGCAAAACAATTTTTACATAAAGTTATATATGTTATAATTTAGATTATAAATAATCATTAGAAATATAAAACTCTTTCATACATAATGGTATTTTTTTATAATTTTTAGACATTATATAATTTAATTTATTTATGACACAATGATGATGTATTAATTACCTCTATTAGTGAAATATTAAAATAATTGATATTATAAATACCCAAATAAATATAATTTAAGCCTTTTAAGGAATTCCATGAATTTTATAGGTTACTATGACATGTTAGTATTTATTTAGTTGTCTTTGTTCAAAGTAATCATTCTTTTATAACTGTCACAAAAATTAAATAACAAATAGTGTCAAAATTAACATAAAAGTGTTTTTAAAACAAATATTATATTATTAATTGATTTTAAATTCCTAAAAATCTATGGTCTAGCCAAAGGACTTGTATCATGATATTTGTATCATTAATGTACCACTTGTGGGTCGCTTGGATGTATATAGTATGATTATTAACTATATAATATAAAAATACAAAGTGGCAAGGTAAGTATCAAACTAATTAACTAAGAGTTAAACTAAATGATTTGGTTAATATAATGACCCAAAACTGTCTAAAATGTGTTGGTTGAAAGGATTTATACCCATCCCTTTATTATTCTTTGAATTATCCACTTTGGATCCATTAGAAATCGAATATGAATTTCTTATAAAATAATACATTAAGTTTTTTCTAAAGATCCCCTCCTCCCCCTTATAAAAGGACCCAACTTCTAACCAATTCTTCACACTTTCAAAGCCTTTTGATTCGGCCAAACCCTACCCAAATACTCTCCAAACTTCCCTCACTTAAACCTAGAGACCATAGTTTGATCATAAAGCCTTCCTAAAGAGACCATTTTATCAAATCAAAAGGAAGAACCCGAAGAAAGTGGTAATGTTTTCACCACCCTCATTCAAGTTCCTTTCGTCTTCAACTTCTTCTTTCATTATTATTTCCATTATAAAATAAAAAATCAAGTATCCTATATATACTGTGATGTTATTATAAATATGGAACAAACAAATTCATTATTCTATCCATCCCTTGAATGACATGTCACTATACGTGCGTACGTACGGCCTACCGTCTCCACGTCGTGGTGTAATTGTTATTCAATAAATTATTATTTATATGGGTATAATAATGATGTATAATTCATTTAAATAATAAATATAAAATTATGATGATTCTATCTATATGATATACCATCCAATTATATGTTATTTTAATATCAAAAAAATGACATTGTCGCTCGTGCGTACGTACGGACTACCGTCTTCATGAACGCGATGAGATTCATTCCCCATCGTATTAATTCTAGTATAATTCTCATTTGATGATTAAAAATAATGTTTAAGGACTTGATATCATTCTGGATATGAATAAGATACAACCTATCCATAATAAACATGACATATGTCACAAAACATATAAAATAAAATGAGTAAGTTAACACCTGAAACGACGATAATACTAAGATTTTATTAACAAAGCAATGTTAAAAGATCATATATGATATCATATTAAGATATATGATTCTTGTATAATTTAATAAAAATTGTTTTACCATTATACATGAGTTTAACCCGCATCAACCATGGAAAAGTACAAGGTAAGGGTTTATTTCACAACCTCTTAATTATCCGAGGTTGTTTTTAAGTAATTATCTACTGGGACCTCTTTATCATCCACATCCATGATTCATAAAAATGTATTTAAAAACATTTTTAGTATTTACTAAACTATGGTTTAAAGTCATTTATACCCCTGTTTGAATTTTATAAAATGGGTTGAAAGGAATCTTTACATCATTTTCCAAACAAGGTCCTTTTTAACCTTTTAGACGAAAATAAGGTAAGAATGTATTTTTTTTAACTTATACAGAGGGTGCGGCTATCTTCCGCCATTATAACATTGTCGAAGCTTCCCTTACAAGCTCATAATAATATTTTCAAATTAATGTTTTTATTTAATAATTATTTTAATTTTAAATGATTTCAAAAAGGGTATATTTCCCTCAAATAGTGTTGATTTCATCTATGTCAACATCCTTTGATGGATTTTAAGCTTATTCGAAATTGATTTTTGATGATACAAAACATCCATATTGTAGTGAATGTTTTGTGATATGTTTGACTGTGGATGTGTTATTTTTATACCATTCATAGTTAATGGATAATGTATTGACATTTATTATGCTAGTTTTAATACGAATGTTTATTTATGTATAAACCCTTTCATATGAGGAATGCATTGGACTTAATATGTGATGGGTGGAGCCCGCTATAGCTCCTTGATGAATCGGTAGGTCTCATGAGACAAACTAGTGTCTTGGCACGAGACCCTGACAAAATCTTATTTGTAGACTTGGCACGAGGCCTTGGATACGTGGTTATGATAGTCTGGTATTATACATTCCATCATTAGGAAAGTGGTTATTGATATTGCATGTGATTATTCAACTAGTAGAATATAAGTGTGAATAAGTAAATGGAATTATTTATTTTTATCTTTTCCATATTATGATGAAGTTCTAGTTTAAAAGGCATTTTTAGTTATACATTCCCTTAAATGTTTATGATTATTTATGAATGTTTCTGCTATATTGTTATATTTACTGAGCATCTGAGCTCACCCCTTTCAATGTTTTATTTTTCCCGGGATGTGAAGAGGTAATTTATTAATGACCTTCAAGGATAGTATGTGGGGATATTAGTGTGGACTATGGATACTATGTTTTTGTAGTTTTTATTTTTATGATGTAATGTAAGGATAATGAATATATCTAGTGTTTCCAAGGCTACTAAACTAATCAGTCTTTCTATATTTGATCGTTCTTGTGAACATGCCAATGTTATGTAATAATGCACTGACTCTGGGTAACTCGGGTCGAGGCGTTATAGGTTTCTTTTTAAAAAAAAATTCAGTTTGTGTACCGGAATGAACCCTTTCTTTTGTTAACATATCAGGAAGCTGAGAAACTAGTAAAATATGGGAATGAATGTTACCTTGCACGTATTGTTGAAAACAAAGGAAATGTTCATATTAATGATGTTCCAGTGGTAAATGAGAACCTTGATGTTTTTTCTGATGAATTGTATGGTATTATACCTGACTGGGAAGTTGAATTTACTGTTGACTTAGTTCCTGATGCTAAGCCAATTTCAAAACTGCCTTATCAAATAGATCAAATTGAACTTTTAGATCTACAGAATCAATTGCAGGAGTTTTTAGATAAAGGTTTAATTTGACCTAACACATCACCATGGGGTGATCCTATATTATTTGTTAAAAATAATGATGATTCAATGACACTTTTCATTGATTAGAGAGCATTGAATAACATCACTATTAAGAACAAGTATCTTTTGCCTCATATTGATGATTTGTTTGATCAGTTCCTGGGAACTCAGTATTTTTCAAAGATTGATTTGAGGTTGGGTACCTTCAGTTGAAATTCAAGGAAGCAGAAATTATGAAGACCACATTTGGTACTAGATATAGACATTAGGAATTTGTAGTTATGCCTTTTGGTTTAACCAATGAACCTGTTTTATTCATGGATCTTATTAATAGAATTTTCCGGGAGTTATTGTACAAGTTTGTGGTTGTGTTCATTGATGATATTTTGGTTTCTTCCATAACTAAAGAGGAACATGGAAGTCATTTAAGGGTGGTTTTTCAAACCTTAAAGAAAGAAAACTATTAGGGAAATTCAGAAAGTGTGAGTTTTGTTCCAACAAATTTCTTTCCTTGGTCACATTGTTTAAAAAAATGGCATAATTGTTGATCCTGCTAAAACAAAGGTTGTTGAAGAATGTCCAAGACCCACAAATATAACTGATATCCGTAGTGTTCTTTGTTTAGTAGGTTATTACCAGATGTTTATTGGGAATTTTGCATAGTTATCTAGTCCAATGACTAAGTTAACTCGAAAAGGTGTTAAGTTCCTTTGGAAAACAAATGTGATGATTTTTTTTAGGAATTGAAAAGAAGATTGGTGAATGCTCCAGTTTTGGTACTGCCTTCCAGAAATGGTGAGTTTGTTATTTACAATGATGCTTCGTTGAAAGGACTTGGTTGTGTCCATATGAAAAATGATCAGGTAATTTCTTACACTTCATGTCAGTTGAAACCTCAAGAGTTAAATTACCCTATACATGATTTGGAATTAGATGCTATTGTTTTTGCTTTAAAAATTTAGAGGCATCATTTGTATGGAGTAAAATGTGAAATATATACTGACCACAAAAGTTTGAGGTATATTTTCACTCATATAGAATTGAACATGTGATAGAGAAAATGGATGGAATTAATAAAGGATTATGATGGCACGATCCTTTACCATCCCGGAATACCAAATAATGTGGTTGATGCTTTGAGTCAAAAAAGTAATGCTTCATTAACCATGCTATGTATGGAATGAGATCCTTTGGTTTTTAATTAGATAAACAATAGCATAGAAGTTTTTGGTAAATTATATTCTTCTGTTTTGTTTCAGGTGTTAGTGAGATCATCTCTATCAGACAGAATTAAGTAAGCGTAAAAAGAAGACAGTGAGTTACCAAAAATGGTAGAGTTGGTTTAGAATGGTATGTTTCCTGAATTTAACATTGATAATGATTTTGTTTTGAGGTTTGGTAAGATATTATGTGTTCCTTGTGATTCAAAGTTGAAGAATGAGTTTTTATGTAAAGATCATAGTTCTCTGTTTTCAGTTCATCCTGGCAGTACTATGATGTACAGAGATCTTCATGAGTATTACTGGTGGGATGGAATGAAAATAGATATTGCTTATTTTATTGTGAAGTGTTTGACATGTCAGTAGGTTAATGCAGAGCATCAATTACCAAAAGGATGCTTCAGTCTTTACTAGTGCCTAAGTGGAAATGGGAAAATATATCCATGGACTTCATTGTGGGATTACAAAAGATATCTCGAGATAATAATACAATATGGATTGTTGTTGATCAGTTGACTAAATATGCTCATTTTCTACCTATTCGAGATACTTTTTATTTAGATCAACTTTCTTAGTTGTATGTTAAATAGATGGTTATGTTTCAGGGTGTTTCCCTCTCCATTGTATCTGATCATGATCCTAAGTTTACTTCTAACTTTTGGAAAGGCCTTTAAAAGTCATTAGGTAGTGAATTAAATTTTAGTATAGCTTTTCATCCGCAATCAGATGGGTAGTCCGAACGAACAATTTAGACCTTCGAGGATATGATACGTGCTTGTTCACTGGATTACCAAGTATGTTGGGACCAACACCTTTCTTTGGTTGAATTTTCATATAACAATAGTTTTCATTCAAGTCTACAAATGGCTCCATTTGAGGCATTAATATGGGAATCAGTGTTGAACTCCAACATTTTAGGATGAAGTGGGTGAAAGGAAGTTGATGGGACCAGAATTGGTAAAAGGGATGGTAGACAAAGCTCAGTTGATTCAGAAGCACATGAGAAAGGATTAGAGCAGGCCGAAACGTTATGTGGATAACCGGAGGAAGGATATCTATTTAGAGATAGGTGACCACATCTTTCTCAAAGTTTCTCTATGGAAAAGTATTATACATTTTTGTAAGAAGGGAAGGTTGAGTCTGATGTTCATTGGACCTTATGAAACACCCAAGTAAGTTGGATCAGTTGCGTTTATAGTGGATTTACCTCCAATTTTATCACAGGTACACAATTGTTTTCATGTTTCAATGTTGAAAAAGTATATTCCAGATCCATCTTATGTTTTGAGCCTAGAGGTAGTTCATTTGGAAGAGAATATATCTTATGAAGAAAAACCAGTCCATATTCTTGACCGTAGAGGTCAAGTGTGGTGGAATAAGGTAATTTTTCAGGAAAAGGTATTGTGGAAAAATCATATGGTTGAAGAGGCAATGTGAGAATCTGAAAATTCTATGAGGGATAAATAACCCCACTTATTTGATAAGTGAATAAAATTTTGAGGAAGCAATTCCCAAAAGGGGGGAAGGATGTAACATCCCAAGTAAATAAAGTATAATATATTTTAATATTTATTAATATTTGTGAATTAGATATTAATTTTACTTTAAAGCGGTTTTTATGTTCAATGGCATACCCAATACGCAACAACGAGTTTCTTTGAAATCTTTCATTGCACATTTAAAAAATATAATAGTATTATTTTAAATGGTAGTTAATGCCTAGACGTTGTATTAATGGGAATTAATAAAACTTACTAAAATATGATTATATATGTTTGTTAAATTTTTTTACAATTATCCAATAAAAGTTAGAGGCTTAAAATGCGAATGAATCTAATTTTAAGCATAATTTACCTTAAATGGTTGATTTACTGCCTTTTGAGGGGGAACCATCTTTAAATCTAGTTTTGGTCACTTTTATATATTATATTTTACCAAATAAAATTCTTCTTCATAATTCTAACATTAAAATTTACTTTGGGTAAATTTTTGGTAATTTTCGGATAAAATTCATTTTTTTATGAATAGTGAAAAATATTGTTTTTTAATTCAAAATTGCCTTTTTATATAATTTATTTATATTGTTATATTATCTTTTTAATTTGTTTTAAATTGTAATTATATTATGATTTTACCATTTAATCCAATTATTGTCATTGGAATTAATTTCACTTTGAAATTGGACATAAACTAGTATCAATCTTTTGATAGTTATTGTTTCTTAAAAACATGCTATTTGTTTTGATAATAAGAAATAATTTTATATTAATTAATCTAAATTATATGTTTTAAATTTTTTAAAATAGAAATCATTTTTGAATTTGGAATATCAAATATAGATTAGGATGAAATTTTGGTATTTTTCTGAGAAACATCATTTTTTTATGAGTAGTGAAACCACTAAGTGGTAGTAAAAAAATGACTTTTTCCATTTAAATGAAATTTTACCACTTCTGTGGATTTAATTTTAAAAATATGACCGACATAGTTGTTATTACTAAAAAAATGTGGTTCAATATAATAAAAATAATTTTGGTTGAATAGTAACTTTTGACTTTTATTTACCGCGGATAAAGGAAAATAGGGTAATTCAATGTAAAAATAATATCATAATAATACAAAATTACCTTAACACTTATCCTAAACTTAATGGTTATGTCATTTATGACCATGGGCATCTTTGGGTCGATTTCGGGACCCCATTGAGCCACTTGGGAGTGATATTGACACTTTAGATTAATTAACTTAATGTAAAGGCAAAAATGGCATAAACAAATATCTTTTAGTAAATTATTTTTTACAATGGGTTATATAAATTATATTTTCAACTATAAATATTAATTTTAAATCTAAAATGATTTCCTATATCATGGTATTTTTTATAATTTTTAGACATCATATAAATTAAATTATTTATGACACAATAATGATGCATTAATTTAATCATTAATAAATTATTTAAATAAATAAGATTATAAATATTAAAACAATATCTAGAACCTATAAAATTCTTATCGGGTGATTTTATTTCGACTATTCGTTATCTTATCTTAAACTTTAATTATTTTTGGGCCTTTAGAAACAGAATATCATTGTATAATAAAATAATATTTTTCCACTTTCCTAAAGAGCTCCTCCCCCCTTATAAAAATCCCTTAATTATAACTCATTACTCACACCTCTCAATCTACCTAGCACATCCAACCCCTACCCAAATAATCTCTGAAGATTCATCTCCTCCTCCTATAAGCCTTTCCTTAGGCAGAAGGCACTTTAAGAAGTCCTTTCGTTAAAAACTAAGGGAGTTACGCAAATTAAACGTAACAGTTTCTCTTAACTTCTTTTCATTTATTTTACTTCTCCAACCCCTAAAATCTTTTTATTCCTTTATTTTTTAACAACCAAATTATCATCAATATACTACTATTTTTCTATGAGAAGTATTAGAACTACACTTACACAGACCTCCTTCTAATGGGTGAAGAACATAATGTTTCTGTAAATAGAAAACTAACGCCTCACGAAATGATGATTGATCGATTATCTCCTACCGCATCTCATGGTGGACATTAAGATGGAACTATACTTATATATGATATATATTATGTTTATTTTCTCTTTATGCTTCTGTATTTTCCTTTTATAGCATACCTTTATGGTTTCCATTATGGGTAAACACGATAATTTCATTTGAGGAAGTGCGGACTACCACCCCCTTAGAGTGATATGACTCGTTAATTCCATATGTGGGATGTATAAAGGATAGAATTAATGATATTATATATGATATTATACTATAATTATAATATAACTATGTATCATTATGTTTTAATTCCATTAAAATAAGAAATAGAAATGATAGTAGTGTTCACTCGTATGTACGGCTTACCGTCTCCATGAATGGTGCATTTCATTTCATACCTACAAATTTTATATACTATTATAAATACATGTATATAATATATATATATGATATATATAATATCTAAATCACTAATAACATTCAGGATATAATGTACTCTTGACCATGTGAACAACTTAAAATTATAAGAAGTCCATTTTTGACTCAGTTACCAAATATTGACAGAACAAACGTTATTAACTTAAATAATTATATAATGATTATAACATGGTAATAAGTGATATAAACAGAATAATAAACTTGAAAAAGTTTCTTAAGAAAGTAGAAATTAACATTAGTTTATTATTTAGTAGATTAAAGAAAAAACGAGTCAAGTCGGATATGAGGTAAGGGACTTTGTCTCAATCTCCATTCATTGAGGCATATTTTGTTTTAATACAATAATTTCTTTTATACGCTGTATAAACACCTTTGAAATTTCATTTAATTAAAAGGGAATCTTTTCCTAAGACGATTTTTACTAAACAAAAAAAATAATGTTTCTTTTTAATGTAAGCAGTGATAATGACCTTTCCGCCGCCGCGAGTATTATTTGATCTTTGGATTCCTTAACAATCCATGATGTTTTTAAGAGGAAAATAAATACCATATACTCTTTTACATATTTTGGTATTGAAAATTGTTTTTATAATATATTTTTTATGTCAATATATTTAAATGGTATATTGTGATTGAAATGTGGAAATGTTATCTTTCCTTTGTGTTTGTTTTATATGTTACGAATATGATATGGTTATTGGGAATTTTTTATGTATATGGTTGTATCCATGATAAACCTATGGTGGGTGAGCTTGAGATAGATTTCTAATTCATTGGGTAACGTGATGGAGGTAAACTTGAATGTTTATCCTAATAGATTTAGGGAATATACTGTGATTGGTATTCCAAATGTAACTCCTTATGTAGTTGTGATAGCTAAAATTTAAGTATGATATGAATTCCACATGTTTCCTTTATGATTTATGTTTTCTATGTGTTATTCATAAATCTTATGTTTTCATGAGGTATGTTAAAGATCTTATGTTATGTATGTAATTATTAATTAATGTTTTTATTCTTTTTTTTTATTTCACTTACTGATCTTTTATTCTCATCCCATGTTTTGAAATGTTTTTCACAGGACCTAGCGATGAATAGGTTCAAGGATGGGATCAAGGAAAACTCATGCTATCTAAAACATGGGACTAGGCATGATTCTTTTTTAAGAGTTTTTATTTGATGAACAAAATGGAAACTGAGTAGAAGTGTCTACCTTGTAATTTTTTAGAGGTAACGTAATAGTTATGGAATAATTCTCTAAAACTATAAACCTAAAAAGATCCTCAATTTGAATTATTCATTTAATTATAGATTATGTAATATTTATGGTTGGTTCCTTATAGTTGGTATTAGAAGTCGGTTTAGATTACTTTAGGAGTTAGTGTATTGTTAAATTAATATCCATATATTACGTTATGTTAAAATTGAAATGATATAGCATTAAAAAATTACCATGTTGCTTTGCCTAATATATTTTTGAGTTCAGAATGGTTTTCCGTAGAGGAAACATGGTAGCTATGTTGGGAATACATCATGAGGAACATAACCTTTCAGATTAGTAACCTGAGACGGTCAGAATCGGAACTGGACAATTTGTTGTAGTGATGGAACAATTGACTCAGGCTATAAATGATGGTGGTATCCATGCATGAGATCAGCCAAATAAACTATAGAGAAACATGTCTATATTGGAACATTTCATGAGCCAACATCCCCCATCATTTAGAAGATCATCAGACTCTGTGCTAGCTGAAGGGAAGATTAAAACACTGGAGATATTTTTTTGATGTCATGGGGTGTTCAGAACATCAAAAGGTTAGTCTAATTGTTTACCATTTTTAAGGTGAAGCTGATCAGTGGTGGTTTATGGTGAAAATTATCGGGGATAGTGAAGAGATTGATGCTCTTGATTGGGATGAATTCAAAGGTATGTTTCTTCAGAAATATTTTACTAAGTTCGATCATCTTATGATAGAAAACAATTCCTAGAATTGAGGTAGGAGGATGACCCAGTTGCTATTTATGAAGAAAAATTCACTCAACTGGCAAGGTATGTTCCAAATTTTATATGAGATCTTGACAGTAAAATCAACCGTTTTTTACTCTCGATTATAGCCAAAGTATCTTAGGGCATTAGATTATCGTGAGTTGAAAAGTTATGAAAAAAATTTCATTGTGTGAAGAAGGTGGAAATGGAGTTTTACTATTATCATTTGTTCTTTGACAAAAAAAAACAGAATAAGAGGTTGAGGTGGCAGACGAAAGGGAATAACTCTTCAAAAAATTCGGATGGTAAGATTCTTAAGTTTTTAGTCTGTGACAATTAGGGTAAAAAGCATGCTGGGGAATTTCTTTTTAATTCTGGTAAGTGCTACAGATGTTGTAAAACGATACATAAGGATTGTGATTGCATAGAAAATGATCAAGGTAATGGTAAGACAAAATATTATTTACAGTTAGTAAAATGTTTTAAGTGTAATTAAATAGGTCATTATGCAATTGAGTGTCCAACGAAGAACTCAACTAAAGGAAAACAGTAGGAATCTAAGAAGAAAGGGGTGGTGGAGTCCTTTTCAACAGCTTCAGTAAATGTTTGGCCATCAAATGAAGGAGTATCTGGTACACTATTTTTTTGATTAGATTATGCCATTGTGTTGTTTGATTCAGGTTCTACACATTTTTTCATTTCTGAGAATTTTTCTAGTAAATTAGGAATTCCATCTCAAGATATTAATCGTAAACTTATGGTAAAAACAACTGGATGAAATGTTGAGACAAAAATAAAACATACGTACCTTCATGTCCTTGTGTGTGGGAAAAATATACCAGAAAACCTTATTGTTTTTCCTCTAGTAGAGTTTGATGTTATTTTGGGTATAGATTAGCTTTTAATTTATCATGATAAGATTGACTACAGATCTAAAGAGGTTTCTTTTCTGAAATATTTTCAGTTTGTGTAAAATAATGAACCCTTTATTTTGATAACATATCAGGAAGCTGAGAAACTAGTAAATGATGGAAATGAATGTCAACTTGCACATATTGCGGAAAACAAAGGAACTATTCGGATTAATGACATGCCAGTGGTAAATGAGTACCTTGATGTTTTTCCTGATGAGGTGCCTGGTGTTATACCTAAATGGGAAGTTGAATTTATGGTTGACTTAGTTCCTAATTCTAAGACAATTTCAAAACCCCCTTATCAAATAGCTCATATTGTACTTTTAATGTTAAAGAAGAAATTGAGGGAGTTATTATATAAAGGTTTCATTCAACCTAGAACATCACCATGGGGTTCTCCTATAATATTAGTTATAAATAAAGACGGTTAAATGAGACTTTTCATTGATTATAGAGCATTGGATAACATCACTGTTAAGAACAAGTATCCTTTGCCTCATATCGATGATTAGTTTGATCAGCTCCAGGGAGATCAGTATTTTTCGAAGATTGATTTGAGGTTGGGGTACCATCAGTTGAATGTAATGGAAGAAAACATTCCGAAGACTGAATTTCGTACTAGATATATTAATTATGAATTTTTAGTTATGCCTTTTGGTTTAACCAATGCCCCTGTTGTATTAATCGATATTATGAATAGAATATTCCATGAGTTCTTGGATAACTTTGTGGTTATGTCCATTGACGATATTTTGGTTTATTCCAAAAGTAAATAGGAACATGAAATTCATTTAAGGGTTGTCTTGTAAACCATAAAATAAATAAAACTCTTTGGTAAATTCAGAAAGTTTAAGTTTTGGTTACAAAAAATTTCATTCCTTGGTCACATTGTTTCAAAAAATGGAATAATTGTTGATCGTGCTAAAACAAAGGTTTTTGAATAATGGAAGATACTTAAAAATATAATTGAGATCCGTAGTTTTCTTGGTTTAGCAAGTTATTCCCAGAGGTTTTTTGAGAATTTTTCATGGTTATCTAGTCCAATGTCTAAGTTAACTCGAAAAGCTATTATGTTCCTTTGGAAAAAAGAATGGGATGATTGTTTTCAGGAATTGAAAATATGATTGGTGAATGCTCCAGTTTTGGCACTGCCCTATATAAATAGTGTGTTTTTTATTTACAGTGATACTTTGTTGAAATGACTTGGTTGTGTCCTTATTCAGAATGATTACGTAATTTCTTACACTTCACGTCAGTTGAAACCTCATGAGTTAAATTACCATACACATGATTTGGAATTATTTGTTGTTGTTTTTTCCTTAAAAATATGGAGGCATCATTTGTATGGAGTAAATTGTGAAATATATACTGACCACAAAAGTTTGAAGTATATATTCACTTAGAAGGAATAGAACACGAGGTAGAGGAGATGGTTGAAATTAATCAAGATTATGATTGCATGATCCTTTACCATCCCGGAAAAGAAAATAAAGTGAAATTTTCTTTGAGTCAAAAACGTAATGCTTCATTAACAATGCTACATTTGGAATGAGATCCTTTGTTTTTTGATTTGATAGAATTTGGCATAGAAGTTGTTGATTTCGGAAATTCTTATGTTTTCTTTTAGGTTTCAGTGAGATCATCCATATCAGACAGAATTATGAAAGCGCATAAAGAAGACAGTGAGTTATAGAAAAAGGTAGAGTTGGTTCAGAAGGGTATGTTTCCTGAATTTAACATTGATAATGATTTCATTTTGTTGTTTGGGAAGATATTATGTGTTACTTGTGATTCACAGTTGGAGAATGAGTTGTTATGTGAAGCTCATAGTTCTCCATTTTCAGTTCCTCCTGGCAGTACTATGATTTATAGAGATCTTCGTGAGTATTATTGGTGGGATGGAATGAAAAGGGATATTTCATATTTTACTATGAAGTGTTTGACATGTTCGCAGGTTAAAGTAGATCGGTAGTTACCAAAAGGGATGCTTCAGTCTTTACCGGTGCCATAGTGGAAATGGGAAAATATATCCGTGGACTTCATTGTGAGATTACCAAATACATATCGTGGAAATAATGGACTCTGGGTTATTATTGATCAGTTGACTAAATATGCTCATGTTCTTCTTATTCAAGATACCTTGTCTCTAGATCACATTTCTCGGTTTTATGTTAAATAGATAGTCAGGATGCATGGTGTTCCCCTCTCCATTATATCTGATCGTGAACCTAGGTTTACTTCTAACTTTTGGAAAGTCCTTCAGATGTCGTTGGGTACTGAATTAAATTTTAGTACAGATTTTCATCTGGAATCAGATGGGCAGTCAGAACGAACAATTCAGACCATGGAGGATATGATACATGCTTGTTCACTAGATTAATAGGGAAGTTGGGACCGACATCTTTCTTTGGTTGAATTTTCATACAACAATAGTTTCATTCTAGTATATATATTTCTCTATTTGAGGCATTATATGGGAAGCAGTGTTGAACTCCAGTATTTTGGGATTAAGTAGGTGAAAGGAAGTTGATAGGACCAGAATTGGTAGATGAGATGGCATAAATATTTCAGTTGATTTAGAATCACATGAGAACAGCTCAAAGCACGTAGAAACATTATGCAGTTAACTGGAGGAAGGATCTCTCTTTTGAGGTAGGTGATTATGTATTTTTTCAAAGTTTGTTCAAGGAAATGTGTGATGTGTTTTGGTAAGGGAAAGTTGAGTCCGAGGTTCATTGGACCTTATGGAATCCTTGAGAAAAGTTGGATCAGTTGCGTACATGGTGGCTTTACCTCCAAGTTTATCCCATGTACAAAATGTTTTTCATGTTTCAATGTTGAGAATGTATATTACAGATCCATCTCATTTTTTGAGCCCAGATGTAGTTTAGTTGGAAGAGAATCTCCCTTATGAGGAACAAACAATACAGATTCTTATTCGTAAAGAGCATGTTTTGTGGAATAAAGTAATTTATCAAGTAAAGGTTTTTTGTAAAACCCATATGGTTTAAGAGGCAACGTGGGAATCTGAAAATGCTTTTATGGATAATTACCCCCACTTATTTGATAAGTGAATAAAATTGCGACGTAATTTCCAAAATGGGGGAAGGATGTAACATACAAAGTAAATAAAGAATAATATATTTTCATATTTATTAATATTTTTGAATTAAATATTAATTTTACATTAAAGGGGTTGCTATGTTCAATGGAGTACCCAATATGCAACAACGTGTTTCTTTGAAATCTTTCATTGCACACTAATAATATAATAATATTATTTTAAATGGTAGTTAACGCTTATCTGTTGTATTAACAGGAATGAATAGAACTAACTACAATATGATTATACATGTTTTTTAGATTTTTTTTACATTTATCCAATAAAAGTTAGAGGCTTAAAATATGAATGAATCTAATTTTAAGAATAATTTACCTTAAATGGTTGATTTACCACCTTTTGATGGCGAACCCTCTATAGATATAGTTTTGGTCACTTTTATATGTTCTATTTGACCAAATAAAATTCCTTTTATAATCGGGACATCAAAATTTACTTTGGGAAAATTATTGGTAATTTTTTGATAAAATTGATTTTTTATGAATATTGAAAAAATATTGTTTTTTATTTCAAAAGTGACTTTTTATCTAACTTATTTATATGGATAGATAATTTTTTTAATTGGTTTTAAAGTATAATTATATTATTATTTTCCCATTTAATCCAATTTTGGTCATTGAAATTATTTTTAATTTGAAATTGGACATAAACATGTATCAATCTTTTGATAGTTATTGTTTCTTAAAAACACGCTATTTGTTTTGATAAAGAGAATTAATTTTAAATTATGTAATCCAACATCTATGTTTTAAATTTCGTAAAATATACATCATTTTTTAATTTTGAATATCAAATATAACTTAGGCTGAATTTTTGGGTTTTTAGTAAAAAACTGACATTTTCATTTAAATGAAATTTTAACACTTATTTGGATTGAGTTTAGAAAATCTGACACACAGGGTTGTTATTAGTAAGTAAAATTTGGTTCAATAAGACAAAAATAATTTTTGGTGAATAGTAACTTTTGACTTTTATTTACCACAGATAAAGGAAAATAGGGTAATTCAAGGTAAAAAAGAATATCAAAATAATAAAAAATTACCTTAAAACTTGTCCTAACATTATTGGTTGAATCCTTTACGACCATGGGCATATTTGGGGTGATTTTTCACCCCCATTGAGCCACTTGGAAGTGATAATGACACTTTAGATTAATTAACTTAAAGTAAAGACAAAGATTGCATAAACAAAGATATTTTAGTAAATTAATTTTTACAAGGGGTTATATAAATTATATTTTAAACTATAAATATTAGTTTTAAATCTAAAAATCTTTCCTACATCATGGTATTTGTTTTACAATTTTTAGACATCAAATAAATTAAATTATTTATGACCTAATAATGATGCAGTAATTACCTCATTAATAAATGATTTAAATAAATTAGATTATAAATATTAAAACAATATCCAAAACTTATCCAATTTTTATTGGATGATTTTATTTCTACCATTAGTAATCTTATCTTTGTCATTAATTAGTTTTGGACCTTTAGAAACCAAATATCGTTATATAATAAAATAATATTTTCACACTTTCCTAAAGAGCCCCTCCCCCTTATAAAAAACCCTCAATTCTAACTCATTCCTCACACCTTTAAATCCAATTGGATCATTCAACCCCTACGCAAAAACCCTATCAAAATCCTTCTCCTCCTCCTATAATCCTTACGTTAGGTCTAATGCACTTCAAGAGGAACGTTTGGTTCAAACCAAAGGGAGTTACCCAAATTAAAGGAAACAATTTCTCATAACTTATTTTCTTTTATTTTACATCTCCAACCCCTAAACTCTTTTTATTCCTTTTTTTATAAAATACCAGTATCCTAAATATACTAGGATGTTTTATGAGAATTATTAGAACTACACTTACACACACCTCCATCTAATGGGTGAAGAACATAATGTTTCTGTGAATGGAAATCTAACCCCTCACGAAATGATGATTGTTCGATTATCTCCTACCACCTCTCAAGGTGGCCATTAAGATGACACTATAATTATTTATTATATATATTATGTTTATGTTTTATTTATGCTTATGTATTTTCCTTTTATAGCATACCTTTATGACTTCTATTATAGGTAAATGTGATAATTTCATTTGAGGAAGTGCGGACTACCGCCCCCACAAAGTGATATGACTTGTTAATGCCATATGTGGGATGTATAAATGATGGAATTAATGACATTATATATTATATTATACTGTAATAATAATATAACTATGTATAATTATGTTTTAATTCCATTAAAATAAGAAATTGAAATGAAAGTAGCATTCATGCGTATGTACGCCTTACTATCTCCATTGACGGTGCATTTCATTTCTTACAGCCAAATTTTATGTACTATTATAAATACATGTATATATGGGATATATATGACATATATGATATATAAATCATGAAAACCATTCTAGATATAATGAACATTTGACCATGTAAACAACTTCTAATTATAATAAGTCCATTTTTGACTCAAGTACAAAATATCGACAAAACGAATGTTATTAACATAAATGATTACATAATGTTTATAAAATGGAAATAAGGAATATAAAAGGAATAATAAACTTGAAAAATGTTCCTAAGAAAGTATAAATTAACATTAATTTATTATTCAGTATATTAAATAAACGAACGAGTCAACTCGGACATGAGGTAAGGGACTTCGTCTCAATCTCCTTTCATTGAGGAATATTTTGTTTTAATACACAATTTTATTTTATACGTTGTATAAACACCATTTAATTTTCATTTCATTCAAAGGGAATCTTTTTCTTTGAATAATTTTACTAAACAACAAAAAATAATGTTTCTTTTTAATGTACGCGGTGCGGTGACAGTGACCTTTCCACCGCCGTGAGTATTATTTGATCTTTGGCTTTGTTAACAAGCTGTAATGTTTTTAAAGGGAAAATAAATCCCATATACTCTTTTACGTATTTTGGTATTGAAAATGATTTCTATAATGTATTTGTTTGTCAATATATATTTAATGATATATTGTGATTGAAATGTAGAAATATTATCTTTCTTTTATATTTGTTTTATGTGTTACGAATATGTTATGTTTATTGGGAATTGTTTACATATACGGGTCTTTCAGTGATAATCCTAAGGCAGGTGAGCCCAAGATAGATCTCCAATAGATTGGGTAACGTGACGGAGGTAAACATGAATGTTTCTCCTAACAGATTTAGGGAATATATTGTGACGGGTATTCCAAATGTAACTCCATACGTAGATATAATAGCTATAATGTAAGTATGTTGTGAATCCCACAAGTTTCCTTTATGATTTATGTTTTCTATGTGTTATTCATTAATCTTATAATTTCATGAGGTTTTTTAAAGAGATTATGTTATGTATGCAATGATCAACTAATGTTTTCTTTCTTTGTTTTATAACCCTTACTATGATTTTTATGCTCATCCCATGTTTTGAAATGTTTTTCATAGGACCTAAAGATGAATAGGGTCAAAGATGGGATAAAGAAAAATTCATACTATCTAAAACATGGGACTAGACATGACACTTTTTTTAGAGTTTTTATTTTATGAATAAAATGGAAATTGAGTATAAGTGTCTACCTTGTAATTTTTTAGATGTAATTTAATAGTTATGGCATAATTCTCTAAAACTATAAACCTGAAAAGATCCTAAATAAGAATTATTCATTTTATTCAAGATTATATAATGTTTAAGGTCATGTCCTTATAGTTGTTATCATAGGTCAGTTTAGATAAATTTAGGAGTTATGGTATTGTTAAATTAATATCCATAAATTTCATTATGTTAATATTGAAATGATATAGCATTTACAGATGACCATCTTGCTTCGCCTAAGATATTTCTATGTTCAGAATTGTTTTCCGTAGAGGAAACTCTGTAGCTATGTTGGGAAGACATCAGGAGGAAGGAAACCTTTCAAATCAGCAACCTGAGATGGTCGGAATCGGAATTAAATAGTTTTTTTCAGTGATGAAACAATTGAATCAGGCTATAAATGGTGGTGGTATCCATTCACAAGATTAGTCTGATCAACCACAGAGGAACATGTTGGTAGTTGAACATTTCATGAGGCAACATCCCCCATCATTCAAAGGATCATCTTTCCATGTTCTTGCTGAAGGGTTGATTAAAGAATTGTAGAAATTTATTGATGTCAAGAGGTGTTCATCAAATCAAAATGTTTGTCTCGTTGTTTACAATTTTGAATTTGATTTTGATCAGTGGTGGTTGACGGTGAAAAAGTTCAGGGATAGTTAAGAGATTGATGATATTGATTTGGATAAATTCAAAGGTATGTTTCTTGAGAAAAATATTTCCTATGGTGGTTCATCTTAGGATGAAAAACAATTCTTGGAATTGAGGGAGGAGGATGACTCAGTGGTCACTTATGAAGAAAAATTCACTCGACTAGCAAGGTATACTCCAAATTTCATAAGAGATCTTGATAGTAAAATCAACCATTTTTACTCAGTATTAAATCTAATGTATTGAAGGGATTTATCTTCTCATGAGTTCAAAAGTTATGAAAAACTTTTTCGTTGTGCGGAGAAGGTGGAAATGGAGTTTGCCAATGAGAAGGTGTTCTTTGAAAAACAATAGAATAAGAGGTCAAGGTGGAACGCGAAAGGGAAGAACTCTTGAAAAAAGTCTGATGGTAATAAACATACGTTTTCAGTCTTTGAAAATTGTGGTAAAAATCATGCTGGGGAATGTCTTTTGAATTCTTTTAAGTGCTACTGATGTTGTAAAATGGGACATAAGGCTCATAATTGCATTAAAAAAAGATCAAGGTAATGGTAAGACAAAATATGATTTATAGTTAGTAAAATATTTTACGTGCAACGAAATGGGTTATTATGAAAATGAGTGTCCAAAGAAGATCTCAATTGAGGGAAAGTAGCTGGACTACAAGCAGAAAGGGGTGGTGAAGTCTTTTACAACTACTTCAGTAGAAGTTGGGCCATCAAATGAAGTAGTATCATGTAAACTGTTTGTTTGTTCAGATTATGCCAATGTTTTGTTTGATTTGGGGTCTACACATTCGTTCATTTTTGAGAAGTTTTCTAGTAAATTTGGAATTCCTTCTAAGGATATGAATCCTAACATTATGGTAAAAACACATGGATGAAATGTTGAGACAAAAAGAAAACATAAGAACCTTCATGTCCTTGTGTGTGGGAAGAATCTACCAGTAAACCATATTTTTTGCCTCTAGAAGAGATTGATGATATTTTGGGTATGGATTAGATTTTTATTTATCATGCTAAGATTGATTATAGAGCTAAAGAGGTTTCTTTTCAGAAAGATTTTCAGTTTGTGTACAAGAATGAACCCTTTATTTTCATAACATATCAGGATGTTGAGAAACTAATAAAAGATGGAAATGAATGTCACCTTTCACATATTGTTGAAAACAAAGGAACTCTTCAGATTAAGGATGTGCCAGTGGTAAATGAGTACCTTGATGTTTTTACTGCTGAATTGTCTCGTATTATACATGACCGGGAAGATAAATTTACTATTGACTTTGTTCCTGATGCTAATCCAATTTCAAAACCCCCTTATCGAATGGCTCAAATTGAAATTTTAGAGTTAAATATGTAATTGTAGGAGTTATTAGATAAAGGTTTCATTCTACATAGTACATCACCATGGGTTGTTCTTGTATTATTTGTTAAAAATGATGATGGTTCAATGAGACTTTTCATTGATTATAGAGAATTGAATAACATCATTGTTAAGAACAAGTATCCTTTGCCTTATATCAATGATATGTTTGATCAGCTCTAGGGAGCTCAGTATTTTTTGAACATTAATTTGAGTTAGGGGTGCCATCAGTTGAATTTAAAGGAAGAAGGCATTCTGAAGACTATGTTTCATACTAGATGTGGCCATTATGAATTTGTAGTTTTGCCTTTTAGTTTAACCAATGAACCTGTTGTATTCATGGATCTTATGAACAGAATTTTCCGTGAGTTCTTGGATAAGTATTTGGTTGTGTTCATTGATGATATTTCGGTTTATTCCAAAAGTAAATAGTAACATGAAATTCATTTAAGGGTTTTCTTGATAACCTTAAAAGAAAATAAACTGTTTGGGAAATTCAGAAAGTGTGAGTTTTGGTTACAACAAATTTCTTTCCTTGGTCACATTGTTTCAAAAAAATGGCATAACTGTATATCATGCTAAAACAAAGGTTGTTGAAGAATGACCAAGACCCTCAAATATAACTAAGATCCGTAGTTTTCTTGGTTTAGCAGGTTATTACTGGAGGTTTGTTGAGAATATTGCATGGTTATCTAGTCCAATGACTAAGTTACCTCGAAATGGTGTTATGTTCCTTTAGACAAAATAATGTGATTATAGTTTTCATGAATTGAAAAGAATATTGGTGAATGCTCTAGTTTTGGCATTGCCTTCCAGAAATGGTGAGTTTTTTATTTACAATGACGCTTCATTGAAAGGACTTGGTTGTGTCCTTATGCAGAATGATCAGGTAATTGCTTATGTTTCACGTCAGTAGAAACCTCATGAGTTAAATTACCCTACACATGATTTGGAATTAGCTGCTATTGTTTTTTATTTAAAAATATGGAGGCATCATCATTATGAAGTAAAATGTAAAATATATACTAACCACTAATGTTTGAAGTATATATTCACTCAGAAATAATTGAACATTAGACAGTAGAGATGGTTGGAATTAATCAAGGATTATGATTGTACGATTCTTTACAATCATGGAAAATAAAATAAAGAGGATGATGCTTTGAGTCGAAAAAGTAATGCTTCATTAACCATGCTACATTTTGAATGAGATCCTTTGGTTTTTGATTTGATGAACATTGGCATAGAAGTTATTGGTGCAGGAAATTCTTTTGTTTTGTTTCAGGTGTCAGTGAGATCATCTTGTAGAAAGAAGATAGTGAGTTATAGAAAAAGTTAGAGTTGGTTCAGAAGGGTATGTTGCCTGAAATTAACATTTATAATAATTGTGTTTTTAGGTTTGGGAAGAGATTATGTGTTCCTTGTGATTCACAGTTTAAGAATGAGTTGTTATGTGAATCTCATAGTTCTCTTTTTTCAGTTCATCCTGGCAGTCCTAAGATGGACAAAGTTCTTCGTGAGTATTACTAGTGGGGTGGAATAAAAAAAGATATTGTAGATTTTACTGTGATGTGTTTGACATGTCAGCGGGTTAAAGAAGAGTGGCAGTTACCAGAAAGGATTCTTCCGTTTTTACCGGTTCTAGATTTGAAATGGGAAAATATATCAATGGACTTCATTTTTGGATTACCAAAGACATCTCAAGGTAATAATGCAATATGGGTTATTGTCGATTTGTTGACTAAATCTTCTAATATTCTTCACATTCAAGATAATTTGTCTCTATATCAACTTTCTCGGTTGTATGTTAAAGAGATAGTCATGTTTCATGGTGTTCCCCTCTCCATTGTATCTTATCATGATCCCAGGATTACTTCTAACTTTTGTAAAGTTCGTCAGAAGTCGTTGGGTATAAAATTAAATTTTAGTATAACTTTTCATCTGCAATCAGATGGGCAGTCATAACTAACAATTTAGACCTTGGAGGATATGTTATGTGCTTGTTCAGTGGATTACTAGGGAAGTTGGGACCAACATCTTTCTTTGGTTGAATTTTCATATAATAATAGTTTTCATTCCAGTATACAGATGGCTCCATTTGAGGCATTATATGGGAAGTGGTATCGAACTCCAGCATTTTGGGATGAAGTAGGTGAAAGGAAGTTGATGGGACCAGAATTGGAAGAAGAGATGGAAGAAAAAGTTTAGTTGATTCAGAACCACATGAGAACGACTCATAGCAGGCAGAAAAGTAATGCGGATAATCGGAGGAAGGATCTCTCTTTTAAGGTAGGTGATCATGTCTTTCTCAATGTTTTTCCATGGAAAAGTGTGATGCGTTTTGGTAAGAAGGGAAATTTGAGTCCAAGGATAATTGGACCTTATGAAATCCAGGAGAAATTTAGATCAGTTGCATACATAGTGGATTTACCTCCAATTTTATCCCAAGTACACAATGTTTTTCATGTTTCAATGTTGAGAAAGTATATTCCAGATCCATATCATGTTTTGAGCTCAGAGGTAGTTCAGTTGGAAGAGAATCTCTCTTATGAGGAACAACCAGTACAGATTATTGACTCTAGAGAGAAAGTGTTTTAGAATAAGGTAATTTATCAGGTGAAGGTTTTGTGGAAAAACCATATGGTTGAAGAGGCAACATGGGAATATGAAAATGCTATGAGGGATAAATACCCCCACTTATTTGATAAGTGAATAAAATTGTGAGGAAGCAATTCCCAAAAGGGGGGAAGGATATAACAACCCAAGTAAATAAAGAATAATATATTTCAATATTTATTAATATTTTTGAATAAAATATTAATTTTACTTTAAAGGGGTTGCTATGTTCGATGGCGTACCCAATACGCAACAACGATTTTCTTTGAAATCTTTCATTGCACGCTAATAATATAATAATATTATTTTAAATGGTAGTTAATGCCTACTCGTTGTATTAATGGGAATTAATAGAACTAACTACATTATGATTATACATGTTTTTTAATTTTTTTTTAAATTTATCTAATAAATGTTAGAGGCTTAAAATGCGAATAAATCTAATTTTAAGCATAATTTACCTTAAATGATTAATTTACCACCTTTTGATGGAAACCCATATTTAAATTCAGTTTTGGTCACTTTTATATGTTCTATTTTATGGAATATATTTTTTTTATAATCGGGACATCAAAATTTACTTTGGGTAGATTTTTGGTATTTTTCTAATAAAATTCATTTTTTATGAATAGTGAAAAATACTGTATTTTAATTCAAAAGTGCCTTTTTATCTAATTTATGTATATGGTTAGATTAACTTTTTAATTGATTTTAAAGTTTAATTATTTTATGTTATTACCATTTTATCCAATTTTGGTCATTGTAATTAATTTGACATTGAAATTGGACATAAACAAGTATCAATGTTTTGATAGTTATTGTTTCTTAAAAACACGCTATTTGTTTTGATAATGGGAATTAATTTTAAATTAATTAATCCAACATATCTGTTTTAAATTTGGTAAAATTGACATAATTTTTTAATTCATAATATTAAATATAGCTTAGGCTGAATTTTTGGTACTTGTTCTGGAAAACATCAATTTTGATGAATATTGAAACCACTAAGTCGTAGTTAAAAACTGACTTCTTCATTTAAATGAAATTTTACCACTTCTGTGGATTGAATTTCAAATCCGACAGACATGGTTGTTATTATTATGTAAAACTCGATTCAATAAGATAAATGTTTTTTTATGAATAGTAACTTTTCACTTTTATTCACCGCGGATAAAGAAAAATAGTGTAATTCAAAGTAAAATGAATATCATAATAATAATAAAAATACCTTAATACTTGTCCTAACCTTATTGGATGAGTCATTTATGACCATGGTCATCTTTGGGTCCATTTTGGGACCCTATTGAGCCACTTGGGAGTGATAATGACACTTTAGATTAATTAACTTAAAGTAAAGGCAAAAATGACATAAACAAATATATTTTAGTAAATTAATTTTTAAACGGGGTTATATAAATTATATTTTCAAATATTATTATTAATTGGAAAGATAAAAAAATTTCAAACATCATTGTATTTGTTTTATAATTTTTAGACATCAAATAAATTAAATTATTTATGACACAATAATGATGCAGAGATTACCTCATTAATAAATGATTTAAATAAATAAGATTATAAATATTAAACAAATATCCAAAACCTGTCCAATAATTATTTCATGATTTTATTTCGACCATTAGTCATCTTATATTCTACTTTAATTCGTTCTGGACATTTTTAAATTAAATATCATTATATAATAAAATAATATTTTCACACTTTCCTAAAGAGTCCCTCCTCCCCCGTATAAAAATCTCTCAATTCTAACTCATTCCTCACTCTTCTAAATCCACTTTGATCATCCATCCCATGAACAAATATTCTTTCAAGATCCCTATCCTTCTTTTATAATCCTTACCTTAGGTATAAGGCACTTCAATAAGTCTTTTTTGTTCAAACCAAAGGGAGTTACCAAAATTAAAGGTAACAGTTTCTATTAACTTATTTTCTTTTATTTTACTTCTATAACACCAAAAATATTTTTATTCCTTTATTTTATAACAACACAATTATCCTCAATATACTAGGATGTTGTTATGAGAATTATTCAAACTACACCTACACACACCTCTATCTAATGGGTGAAGAACATAATGTTTCGCTGAATGGAAAACTAACGCCTCACGAAACGATGATTGTTCGACAATCACATACAGCCTCTCATGGTGGCCATTAAGATGAAACTGTATTTATATATGATATATATTATGTTTATGTTTTATTTATTCTTCTTTATTTTCCTTTTATATAAAACCTTTATGGTTTCCATTATGGGTAAACATGATAATTTCACATGAGGATGTGCGGACTACACTCACTCAAAGTGATATGACTTGTTAATACCATATGTGGGACATATAAAGGATGGAATTAATGATATTATATATTATATTATAATTGAATTATAATATACCTATGTATCATTATGTTTTAATTCCATTAAAATAATAAATAGAAATGAAAGTAGTGTTCATGCGTACGTACGGCTTACCGTCTCCATGAACGGTGCATTTCATTTCTTACCTCCAAATGTTATGTACTATTATAAATACATGTATATACTGGATATATATTATATATATGACATATAAATCATGAATATCATTCTGGTTATAATGAACGTTTGACCATGTGAACAACTTGTAATTATAACAAGTCCATTTTTGACTCAAGTACCAAATATCGACAAAATGAATGTAATTAACTTAAATGATCACATAATATTTATAACATAGTAATAAGTGACATAAAAGGAATAATAAACTTGAAAAAGGTTCTTAAGAGAGTATAAATTAACTTTAGTTTATTATTCGGGATATTAAAGAATGAATAAGTCAAGTCAAACGTGAGGTAAGGGACTTCGTCTCAATCTCCTTTCATTGAGACATGTTTTCTTTTAATACACAATTTTCTTTTATACGCTGTATAAACACCTTTTAATTTTAAATTAATTCAAAGGTAATCTTTTTCTATGAATCATTTTACTAAATGAAAAAAATGAACGTTTCTTTTTAACGTACGTGGTGACTATGACCTTTCTTCCACTGTGAGTATTATTTTGTCTTTGGCATCCTTAACAAGTCGAAATGTTTTTAAAAGGAAAATAAATTCTGTATACTCTTTTAAATATTTTGGTATTGAAAATGGTTTTTTTGATGGATTTTTTATTTCAATATATTAAAATGATATATTGTGATTGAAATGTGTAAATTTTATCTTTTATGTATGTTTGTTTTAGGGGATACGAATATGTTATGGTTCTTGGGAATTGTTTACGTATACGGGCAGTTCTGTGATAGACCTAGGGCGGGTGAGCCCAAAATAGCTCTCCAATGAATTGGGTAATGTAATGGAGGTAAACATTAATGTTTCTCCTAAGAGATTTAGGGAATATACTATGAAGGGTATTCCAAATGTAACTCCCTATGTAGTTGTGATAGCTACAATGTAAGTATGATATGAATGCCACAAGTTTCCTTTATGATTTATGTTTTCTATGTGTTATTAATAAATCTTATTATTTCATGAGGTATGTTAAAGTGCTTATGTTATGTATGCAATGATGAACTAATGTTTTCTTTCTTTGTTTTATAACCCTTACTGATATTTTTCTCATCCCAAGTTTTGAAATGTTTTCCACAGGATCTAAAGATGAATAAGGTCATGGATGGGATCATGGAAAAGTCATGCTATCTAAATCATGGGATTAGACATGAATATTTTTTTAAGAGTTTACATTTTATGAAAAAAATGGAAACTGAGTAGAAGTGTCTACCTTGTAATTTTTGAAATGTAATGAAATAGTTATGGCCTAATTCTCTAAAACTATAAACCTGAAAAGATCCTCAATGTGAATTATTCATTTAATTCATGATTATGTAATGTTTAAAGTCAGTTCCTTATAATATATAAGGCACATGAAAACCAATACCATAAATACCATCACCCCTTTAATTTGGACAACTTATTTTTCTCATGATAACCTATCAATGCATCGAGGCGATATATAAAGTCCAGGCCCCACCGATCATTGCCATTCCATTGCATTCCCAATATCAAATAATTGAAATAAATAATATGAAATATGAATTTTAATAAAATACCCATATTCGATCAAGAATATGGACTTATCAATAATTCTATAATGGATTATAAGTAACAAGAATGGTTGTTGATGTTGATGAATGGAAATACCATTGTAATATCATTAAAATATTCGTTAGGAAAATAATATTTAAACATTCCAAAGTGTCTCATACTACTTGAAAACATTTAAATCTTAATACCCATGAAGTAAAAATATTAAATGAAACTTATAATATCCTTATAATAACTATATTGATTATATAACATGTCATATAAAAGTGAATTGGTGCATGAAAACAAATAAGTCTCAATGGAATGAAAATTGAGACAAAATACCTTACCTTGTGTTTTCTTTCATGTGTAAACCCCTTAACATAATGTATAATGGTTTACAGAGTGTTTATAACATATTAAAGAACTCTCTTTATGATTATAATATCATATATTATATTCTTACGATATACTATTACCCATTAGATAACAATCTATTATTATTTTCACTATTTCTCATGTTAATTGCTTAGTTTCTCGAGTAAGTTTTGACTTGTTATTTTTTTGTTTTTATTACATTATATAATTATTTAATAATATAATAAATTTAAAAAATTATGTAATTATAATATATATTCAGTAAATATTTATTTATAAAAATCCATAACATTTGGAGATAATAAATGAAATGCACCATCCATAGAGACGGTAGGTCGTACATAAACATGAACGTTACATTCCTTTATTTTTCATATTAAAAGACTGATAATTAAATGATACCTATGTATATTATAATTTTACTATAGTTTTAATTTCATATATGTCACATAGGCTCTTTAAAATCATCCTTAATACATTCCATGTATAATGTAAATGAAACACATCTCTTTGGGGATGTGGTAGTCTACATTTCCACAAACGATATTATCATATTTACACAAAATGGAAAGTATAATGGTATGTGATTTAATAGAATTATATAATCATAAAGACCTAATAGATATCATATATATATATATATATAATACATAGATATTTATTACATCGTAATTCTCAATCATGAAAGGTGGTAATGGAAAAAATTAACAATCATCGTTTTGTGATGTGTCAGTTCACAATATGCATAAACAATATATTTGTTAACCATTAGAAGGAATTTTTTGAAATAGTAGGTAGAGTGTCTAGAATAAAATAATCTCATTATATTTATTATACTGTTTTTTTGTTGATCGAAAAGGCTAAATATGGTGCGAGGAAGTGAGGTAGAACATGGCCTTTTATAAATGAGGAGATGGGTACTTTTTGAAACCCACAAACTATTAAATTAATTTAAATTAATTTTCAATTTGAAATGGAACCGAAGTGAGGTATTTAGAATATAATATAGGGATGGGTAGAAATACTCTCAACCAATTATTTTTAGAAAAGTTTTTGTCATAGTATTAACATTATCTTTTGGCTTGAACCCTTAATTAAACCCTTTAACTCTTACCGTCACAACTTGGATTTTTACTCTTTAAGGGGTAATATAGGTACTATAAAAATACAAACGATCCATAATTGGAGAATTTATGAGATATTTAACTTTATACCAATTATTTATACAATTCTTATATTTTTATGAATTTTATATCATTTAATAAAACATTATTTAATTTAAAATATCATTAGTGTCAATTTTTACACTATTCATTGCATGACTTTTTAAAAATATCATGCCAACATGATATATTTTAAAACACAGTTTAAAATAATCCATAATGTTTAAAATTAGTCTATAAAAGTAGTTTATGACATTAAATATATAAAAGTTTATTAATTTTTATATTTTTAATATCATTTATTTGATTCTTTCTTTAATTAAACAATTAACAAACCATCATTATGTCACCATTAAAGGAAATTATTTTATCACTAAAAATTATGAATTACTTATTATGATTTATAAATAATTTTTATATTTAAAAATAAAATGTATAGTCTAATATATCCCATATGTATCCCCACATTAGACAAAATACTCTTGTTAAAAACAAAGTGTGGAAAAATTGACTTTTCATTTCATATAATGTTATAAATGTCATACTCTCACCCATGTGGTTTAAAAATGATGTAATTGCTACCTGATGATTTTTTTGGTTTTAAAAACTCATCAAATTAAATTAGTATAAGTTTTAAGGTAATTTTAAAATATCACTTTTACCCTTAATTACAAGATTTACCTTTAACCGTACTAATTAAAATATTAATAAATTTTCTATCCATATGAAAAAAACTATTTAAATAATTTTGAAATAATGATTCCAAATATGGAATCTATTTTAAAATATTTAAAATATAGAATAAGAATAAATTAATTAAAATTTAATCTCGTTGACAGGAAGAAAAAAATGTTTTAAAAGTAAAAATGTTCAAAAGATAGAAATGTTTTTATATGAAAATTAAATGTGATATTGATTCCAATGACATAAATTTTATTTAATGATAAAAATAATATATTTATACTTTAAAACCAATAAAAATTATTATTTAATCTTACAAATTATTTTGATGAAAAAAAGTTTTTTTCAATTAAAATTTAGTATTTTTCAGTATTCATCAAAACATGAAACTTATCCGAAAAATACCAAAATTTTAACCAATTTAAATTTTATATTATTAATTAAAAGGGGATGTTTAATATTTCAAGTAGAATATATAAAAATTTTAATAACTAGGTTTAAAATTGGTTCTTTGTTAAAAGGAGGTAAATCTACTTTTTTTAAAATATAGGTTTTTATGTGTAATATTGGATTTTGTTCTTGTTATATGCCAATTAAATTTATTGGATGAATGGGAAAAATATTTTATTGAATATATAAGATTTATATTTCAATAATATCATTCAAAAATTGTAGTTAATGTAATTAATTAGGATAGAACTCCTTTATGAGAAAAAATATAGTTTTTATAAAAACATTCCCATTATATTAAATTGGTTCTTATATTCATTTATAATTAATTTTTAACCAATGATTTAAACCATATGTTTTCATAAGTTAGTAAAAAATATTTATAACTACTAATTTAATGGACTGGTTATAATGTTAATATTTAAACAATAATATTTATTTTTTTTAAGCCCATTGTTGTCTGTAATGCAGGCTATCAAAGAAATTGAATTAATAAAAACACTTACCATAAATATCATAGTGTGTTGAATTATGATATGTAATATTTAAAAATCTGTCTTTATTTGTTGGAATACATGATCCATGATATGTTAATCGATAATGAAACAAGTTCGCATAACTCTTACCACACCCAAATTTGGAATTTCTTAATAGGTTATGCAAATGAAAATCAGTTGACCAAATTAAATCAAGATAGATATTTGAATTCCTTTGAACTAAAAAACCTGGTGCATAACATTCATGTTTAGAAGAAGAAATAACTTCATCCTGATTTAATGGAAAATTTTATAGAGCGAACGATCTTCTTAAACTAGTTGATACCAATGTTTGTGTACCATTTTTAGTTGATGTGAGTGGCGAGTACTCATACTTCATCTCTTCTACTAATTATTTTAGTAGATATGGATATGTCTAATTAATGAGGTATAAGTCAGATTATTTCATATATTTAATGAATAAAATAATGGTGTTTATATTTAACTTGATATGTATATTAAGAGACTCCACTCAAAAGATGGTATATAATATCTTAATCAAGAATTAATTGAATATTTATGAGAGTTTTGGATTATATCCTAACTCAATAATCATTATACAACATAATGTAATGGTGTTAGAAAAAGGAGGAATCACACCCTATTGGATATGGTGATTTAATAATGAGTGATTTGATCCCTCCATTATCCTTTGGTGGAGACTCATTAAAAATATCAGCATGTCTACAAAACCAAGTTCAAAGTAAAGTGAAAATATGTTAGTCCATATAAACTTTGGTGTGGAAGGAAATTCATGTTTTTGAATTTTCATGTGTTTGGGTTGAAATAATTTTTTAAGGCCTCTTTTGGTAACAATATTTCACCTCGATGCACAATGTATATATTTATTGGAAACCTAAAGAAAAAAACAAGATATTACTTATAAGATCCCATATAAAAAGGCTAATTTTAGAATGACACACCACATTCCTTGAGGGGATTGACATCTTTAAAAGAGATAGTTAAAGTGAGATAGAGATTGATGAATTCCATGCTCATGATGCACATGAGTTGGTAAAGGAATAGATTCCATAAGGACCAATGGAAGAAGATATTCTAGAGACACAAGTACTCTTTTGGAATAAAAAATATATCAGATAAACATAAAATTTGGATTTCTAGTCACCATTTATAGTGACTCGTTTTTAGATGATAATAATAATCCAATAGCCTATAAGGAAATAGTAAATATAATATAAGTTGAAAAGTGAAAAGAAGCTATGAATTTATAAATGGATTCTATGTATCGAAATCAATTCCATATTCTGGTAGATCTTATAATGGGTATAATTCATATTAGTTGTATGTTGGGATTTAAGAAGAGGGTGTACATAGATGAGCTATTAATTACATATATGGAATCACTTGTTGCAAAAGGGTTCAAACTGTATCAAATTATAGACTATGATAAAACCATTTTACCAATTTCTATGATGATATCCCAAATTAAATATACCATATATGGTATCCTAACATGACTATGATATTTGTAAGATTATTTTAAATCATCCTTCCTTGATAAGAACCTTCATTATAATATCTATATGACACAAATCGAAGGGTTCTTAACTCTAAGGGTTTTTAACAAGGTATGAAAATTAAAAATATCTATTTATGGATTACAGAAAACATCTTGATCATGGAATATTTGGTCTGATGAATCCATAAAATTAATTATTATCATAAAGAAGTAATACAATATTCTTTTCTCTAAAATGTTTAGTGGGAGTGTAATCATTTTCTTTATAGTTTATGTTAATGAAAAACTACATAATGGATTTGAAATATCATTAATACAGTATGTTAAATCATGGTTTATTATATTCTTATACATAAAGGAATTGATATAAGAACCATACTTTCTTTGGATTACATTCCATTATTATTGTTCAAATAGGGAAAAAAGACTATGTCAAAATAAAAATATTGACAAGATACTAAATATATTGGATATGTAAAAATATAATAGGGGATTGTTTTTAGTGTCAAAAAGAATACATTTTTCTAAGAAAATGTGTCCTCATACACCTGAGGAATGGAAAATAGTGAAAAGTATTCTATATATTTTAATGACTGGGAAAATCATGTATTCAACATTATTTACAGCGATAGATTTTTTTGATGCCTTATGTGCAGTTAGAAGATATCAAGATGACCTAGTTGACATCAATTATCTAGATTTCAATACCATCCTTATGTATTGAAGGTATGATAAGGATATGTTCCTGGTCTATGGTGGATATGATGAACTAGTCATCATTGGATATGTATATGATGGTTTCCTAATAGATTAACATAATATTAAATCTATGCTGGGAAATATATTCACTCTCGATATAGGTGATTTAAGATATAATAGTACAAAAAAATCCATGGTCAATGATTTTACAGTATAGTAAAAGTATATTATGACTAATGAGGAAGTTAAAGAATACGTTTTTATATGAAACTTCATCTAATAACTTCTTGTGCTTCCTATAGTTAAAGACCTTATCATTCACTATTTTGATAATAACACATCAATGAATATTTATATGGTGACAAGGTCACATCAGATAACAAAGGACATACTTTAGAAATGTCATCTCTAGAGTTTTGTTTCCCATAGAAGTGATCTTGTAGTGAGAAAATACTCCACTGAACACAACATGAAAGGCCCCTTAACTAAATCCTTAACATAGAAGAAAAATAGTCCTCATGTGAGGTCTAGTAGAATGAATGTAGTAGGATGTTGGATATAGCCCAACTTGGCGTCTATTGTATTTTTTGTTCTACAACCAACTATTTTTATATTGGATTAAATATTAATTTAATATGAAAGTATCTTAACCTAATTTTAGAAACCTCTATTCTCAATATTCATTGTAAAAAATTAATTAGTCATGATTTTTACATCTTGTACAATATTGGAATGATCCATCAAATCTAAAAAATATTGAGTTAGGATCATCCCTAATAATCTATTTCTCTACACCCAAAACCTTCATCATTATATAATATAACTATCCAATCCATTATATAGCTATAAACAGTATTCTATTAAAAAATTCTTTATTTGAAATTTATTCTTTTCCTCTATATTGTGTATGATAACTTGTTATAGTTCTATGAGAAAAATACTATTTTTCCTTGAATACTTGAACTTATAGTTAATGAAATGATTTTTATTATCATTAATGAATACCTTGGGAATTCCAAATATGGAAAAGATATTTTTCGTAAGGAATTTAGAAACACTGGTATCTTGTTTTTTTGGAAGTGTCATATGCTTGACCCATTTGGATACATAGTCAATAGGAATATAAATATACTCTTTCTAATATGATGATAGAGAAGGGATCACGAACAATGATCCCTAAACATAAAAAATTTACACCTCAAGAATCCCTTTTGGGGAGGCACACCTATTTACTAAAAACATTTCTTAGACATTGACACTTTTCACAACCAACAATGAGACTTTGAGAATCATTTAACACTTTTGGAAAGTAGAGATTGGTCTATAAGATCTTATGGGCATTCATCACTCCCTAGTGGTGTCAACCCATGGCGATGAGTTCCATATCACAATAATAAGGATCATTTCCTATCTAATATCACATCTCCATAGAAAACTATCATCGTCGCTCGTAAATAAAAAAGGACCAACCCAGAAAAACCAAATTAAATCAAAGATGAATATATTTATCTGGTTATATGAAATATCATTGGTCATGAATCCAATAGTCTAAAATTGGGAAAATGCTAAAAATCAATCAAAATAATTCTCTTAGGCTAAAAGAAGTAGTTCTTGTTAAAATTAATTGTTTATCTCTCTCATTTCATTTTATTTGGTGATAGGTAACCATGACAAGTGGTCAACAACCAAATGTTTGTCTCTTTTATTATCCTCAATTGCTAGATCAAAATCTTGTAATTATAGATTCCTTATCATGACCCATGATTTTTATTATTTCAATACAGTAAAATAATTCATCGAAGAATTTCCTGTGAAAATGATAACCATAACCCCTATCAAATATGTTCTAATTTTTTTTGAGGAAAACATAATTCAATCTAAATCCATTTCAATAATAGTATAAATATTCTGAGCAACATCTATAATCTTACTATAATAGTAATTCAAATATATCCTCTTCTCCTTTATTTACCATAAAAAAACATTATTAGAAACACTACTCGAATAAAAAATTAAATCAAAATGATGTTTCCAATTCAGGGAAACAATCGTTGTTGATGTTTAATGTTTCACATTAAGTAGTTTAAATTATTCAAATAAATATTCATCAAAATTTTAAGGTGAATCTATGATAAGTAGTTAGTATTAAGGTATTGTTATTTTTTTATAATTTCTTGATCAATATCTAATATACACCAATGTTTCCTAGAAATATATAGATTCCATATAAATTCTATGGTGGTGGAAGCTCTTTTATAAATTTCATTTGGAGTGTTTCTACCTTAATTCATCTCCTAGAAACATTATGGCCAAAGTAAATAACTTTAGTAACTATAAACTATCACTTTTTAGTTTAGAACCATATTTTTCATTTGAAATTTATCAAAATAACTTCCCCATTCTATAAACTATTTTCAAATGTGCTTACAACTATTTAAAAATATTCATTGGAAAACTGAATGATTCTTCCTAGAATTTCTGGGATAATTTACATCATATATCTATGAAAAGTTTCTAGGTCTCCACATAAACAAAATATTATTCTATTGCAGGAAAATATTTCAAATGCACATGAGAAGGTGGTTTTCTTCTAATCATTAGGGGCTATGAGAATTTGGTTGTAACAATAACATCGATAAATAAAACATATGAAATCATTTTCTAAAAAAACTCTCGATAAAAAAACATGACATGTGAAAGAATAACATTGGTTTATGACATACGTTTTTGTCATACACAAAGCATGGAAAATAATTTCATTATTCAATGCTAGCTACCATGAATATCATAGTGGATTGGGTTCACTCCCTATTCTATCATATCCTTAACCAAGGATCACTCCCAATACTATCATAGTGGACATGGTGCCTTACCAAACTAGGTTTACTCCACATTTCAATCATTATTATCTCATAAGATATCTATATTTACCCAATTCATGGGAAGGCTATATAATTTTGTTCCTACCAATCACATATTTAAATTCATATATGTGTGTGTTATGATATCATAAAATATTCATCATATAATTATATCATTTACCATAGAAATGAAATAGGTTTCATATACACTTCCCCATTATATCATAGTATAACCCATTCAAAATAAATGGGATTTATAAAAATTCCATCATTTCATAATAGCATGAACCATAGAAAATAACTGGATTTCATAATAGTTTCACTGTAAATCATTTAACCCATGCAATGGAAATTTGTTTCATAGAATCATCCTGAAACCATTATCATCATACAACATACAATGAATAAAATTATTTGGTATCATTGGATGAAATCCCTTGTAAATTATAAGTAACCTCAAAGGATGTTATCTTTGATGAAAAATTCCATAAAAAGATCAGTAAAATATTTTATGGAGAAAAGACACTTTTCATTTTGAAAAAATTGATAAAATTGTAAATATTTTCCAATTTTTACAGAAAAAATATTATTTTAAAATAACCTTTAAAAAATATAATTGATGTTTCAAATCATTTAGTGTTCATGATAGCAGTAAATTATGTTACTATCTTGTATGTAAAAAATATTCCTTTCACATTTTAAGTAAAAAACTACATTTTCAAAAAAAAAATGAAGAATATTTTATTTAAATTTTTTTTAAAAGTAAATAAATGGGAAAAATGAATTTCAAAAATAATTTTCTATTATTAGTAAATTTCAGGAATTTTTTTTGAAAAAATGAATATGGATTAAAAATGATTTTTGACTATGGAGAGAAATAATATCTGTTTTAAATAATAATGTTAATTTGGTATTTTGAGTACTTAAAAAGATAAAAAAATTAACGGAAAATATGTAATATATTGAAATTACTAAAGTATAAGAAAATTCATTAAATTATTCATAGGTATATCATGAAATTTTTTTATGAGAGACATGATGGTAAACAATCCTAGTAAATAATAAGATTATAACATAAAACCCTTAGCTCAAGTTTAGTTTGTTTCTAAAGTGCACTAACAACATGTATAATATATTTGAATTTATTATAATTATATTATAGAATCATAAACATACTTATAATATCAAATATTATCCACTTATAACATTTCATACCCATTTTTAATAATTCCTTATTAAAATTATTGTTTTTGGGTGTTAAGTGTCACATTTTTCATTAGCATTTTGGTTCGGTAGTTTTTGTAATTATAACAAGATCATGGTTACATAATATATATAATTTTAATAGTGATATAAATATCATATAAATTGAGTACTTATATTTTTATAGTCATCCATAAAAGGTATAGATAATAAAATCAAGTACAAATTTCATGAAGACGATAGTCAATACATACACATGAACATTATTTTCACTATTCGATGGAATGAAAGAACGAATGCTAAATAATAATTCAACTTTATAGAATAATTATGATAATATACATATATATATATATATAATTCATTAAATCTATCTATATTATCATCCATCTAATTCTGAATCAACAAACAAATCACATCGCCTCTTGGAGCCTGTAGTCCACACTTACCCATGAGAAATGTTATTATATTCCAACGGATTTGAAGGTAAGAAAATAGTTGTGATATTGAAATACATGAAGAATAATTATCTAATAAATATAATATAAAATATTAAAACATATCATAGTTTCAATTCAATATATGTTGTGGTGTAAAATGAATAGTATCATTACATGGAGGCGGTAATCCACATGTACGCATGAGTGATACATTCTCTTATCGTTTGATGGAATATAAGGAGGATATTTGTCGTTACATAATAGTAATAAAATTTCAGTATTTTAATATACAGAATATATTATTTTAAGATAAATAATATTTTTATAGAGAAGGTAGAATATGAATCAAATTTATAGAGGTTGGGTAAGATGATTACCTCTTCTTCAGTAGGCCTCCTTGAGATCCTTTGTTAAAGGCCATTAGTATGGTATTTTAAGAAGAAAAGAACATATAATTCATGTGTATTGAATTTATAAAGATAATTATTCCAGGGTTTTTAAATATATATGGATCAATGTGTAGCAATTAAGAGAATAGAGGCATGTCCTTTTATAAGTGGGGGAGAAGACACATTTGAAATTTCTTAAAATATTAAAATCTGATAAATCCATACCGATGGAAAATTCTTATGAATAGAAAAATATTTGATATTGGGATATTAAAAGGTCTATGTATTTCTATAAAATCTAATTTATACATGTTTAATTGGAAATCATACTCTTATCACTTTCATTAAATACCTTGATAAACCTGTTTTAACATTAACTATGTTAACAAATTTTTACCCCATTTACTATTCATGAAGAAAAAAAATAAGTTGGCCTAATTAGATAATATTAATTTTTTTAATTCCAAATATTTAATCTATTTTATCAAATTCAATTCATAAAATTCGATGAATTTAATTTAAAATTAAACATGGAAAACTTGACGAAAAGCAGTTATCCGAAGAGAAATATTTCTTAGGTATAAAACATTTTTATATTACAATTCATAACAAATTTGAGTAAAATGACCTAAATTAGATTATTAATAATATAATTTGAATAATTTTACATTTAATTAAATTTTATAATAAAATAAATCTTTATAAATGCTTCATAAAAAAATGAAGTTTTTAATAAAATATATTAATTTTCACTATTCATTGAAAACTTAATCTTTTTAGAAAAATCTAAAATACTCAATCTATGTCAATTTTGAAATAATTATTTATAAAATGAAATAAATTTTTTCAATTACATTTTATAAATATGGAATAAATAAATTATATTATTTTCTAATCGAAGAGTAATAATAATCATTTATAGTGAAATATATTTTTAAAGCATAGAATGACTTTACTAAAAAATGAGTATTTATTTATCAATATAATTTATTTATCTAGAATATTTTTATAGAATCATAAAAATGATCTTATTTCTATTCATTATAATAATTTTTAGGATATGTTATAGCAGTTCATTATATTATAGTTAAGTTAGACCCAGTGTTGCATTCATTGTAAGCTATCGAAGAAATTAAATTTATTTGAAGAGAAATATATCATAAAATTTTAAATTTTGATATTATTCCCCCATTAAAATAAATTTCTCACTATAAATTCCCTCACTTTGATGAATTTTTTTTGATATCGTTGTTTCATCACATCCCCATTTTCCCATGTAGCTTATTCAAATCTTGTATTCACCCAAAGAACATTGACAAGGTGATTAGTATTATTCCATTGCAATTTATGTTTACAATCCAATATTTTTACTGGTTATTCTTCATAGTAAAGTCTATAATCTAATATTATGACATATATGTCTATTACATGTGAAGGATTAGAAATTTATATCAGTATGAGAGATGCATATAACACATGATGAATTTGAGATAGGTTAGGTCGAAGTCCCAAGTGATAAGGTACCTACTCTACTAGATAAAGAATATTTAAGGGTCCAATATACCTATGGATTATCCTTCCCTTATTTATAAATATCATACACTTATTTAATTTATAAATTCATAGTAATGCCTCTCACCAATTTTTAGTTCCAAATTTTACAAATGATTATAATTATAAATTATTTATTGACTCTAAGCGGACTTATTGTACAACTAAATGGATCTAAATGTATCATTCATGTCCTTATGTTGATGATTTCACAAGATAATTATTTATCTTACATAATACCATAAATTTTAATTTTTACACATCCTTTTAAATGGATTTTAAAAAGCATCCATCGTAATTCTCGACTAAAGGTTATTAGTACAAGGGAAGTTAGATAGAATAGGGTTTTTAACACAAGAACCTCTAAAATCAATAAAATAAGGCCATAACATGTCCTCAAATAATTAAATGGTTATCTAAAAATCAACCTATATTTGAGTCTAATAATAAAAGGGGAAACCTAACTCTAAATCTTGATCTTTCTGAAAACTTTTCCAGAACATCAAGGTAAAAATTATTTCTAGATCAAATAAAATAAAATGTGGTATTCTATAAAACCATAAAACTTATTTAATTTATATTATAACAATATAATATAGAGATAAATCCCCTCTACTATAACTTAAGTATGGTGGATTTTTAATGTGATCAACTACAACCCAAATAACATTATGGACATTTGAAATTTTGCGGAGTCTAATGAGAAAATCCATGATTTGTTTTCCCATTTCCATATCGATATGGGTAATGGTTTCAATATCATAATATATTTATTTCTCTCCACCATAACTTTTTGACATTCTAATAAACAAGTTACATACTCTACAACTTCACTCTTCAAGTTTTCCAACTAAAAATATTCTTTCAAACTCTATAAATATTCAAACATTCAGTATGAATAGAGTACGATTGAATATGATATTCATCAAATTGATCCTTGTTTATGTATTTTTTTCAAGGGAAAAATTTATATTTGTTAAAAATTATCATTCAATCATAATCAAGGTTGAACTCAGAAATATTTCTCACATACTTTTGAAAATAAACATCTTCCTTCTATGCTCTTTTTAATCTTCACATGGATTTATTGTTGAACACCCATTTTAGAAAGATAACATTTTTCATATTCCTTCAATATTTATAGATATAACCTTTAATAATACTCAAATATTGGGTTTTTTATCTATATCATAGAAAATATTTCATGATCCTTTCAACTCAAAGCATCATTCACCTTGTTTAGTTTTCCAGTGTAGTAATATATTGAGAAGTAATTATCTTTAATCAACACCAACCATCTTTACTAGATCACATTCACCAGTTTTAGAGTGAATATATAATTTAATCTTCTATGACCATTCTGTGTGTGTGTGTGTGTCACCTTTCACTTTAAAGTTAATTTCTCTATATCATTAATACCAAAATTATCATAGTTAAATCTAAATCATTATTTCTTGAATTTTTATCACAAATCCTTAATTTTCATGTGGAATATGTTATAACCATATCATTTTGCATGAGGACGCATCAAATGAACTTATTTTATGCTTCACTATAGATCAAAAACCCTTCTTTACTATAGTGTAGTGTAGGAATAGGTATGGTGACTGACCATCTATTAAATTCCTTGAGTTTTTCCTCACATGAATCTAACTATTGGAACATGGCTCCATTATGATATAACATGGTTAGTGGATTAGATATCCTTGATAAATTATCGATAATGCATTAATAATATCCATCCATACCAAGAAAACTATAGATCTCATTCACTATGTTTATTCTAGGAAAACATTCTATAAATTCCATCCTTTATGGATCCACCAATATACTCTTGAATGAGATTATATGACCCCATAATTGAACTTTTTATTTCCAAAAATTAAACTTTTCCAATTCTTTATATGGTTTCTCTTTCCTTAGGGACTCCAGTGAAATTATCAAGTTATATTAATGTTATTCTTTATTATTCAAATATATCATATTATCATCTATAAATACTAACACAAACAGATCATGTTAAAATCTAATGACTGTATTCCTTAAATACATGAAGATAGTGGGGGAAATCATAAATCCAAATAGCATTTCTATAAAATCGTACTTTTTATACCTTGTAATGATTGATGTTTTGGGTATATCCTCTTTCCTAAACCTCATTTGATGTTATCTAGAATGAAGTTAAATCTATAAAAAGTAAGTATCTCCATATAGTTTATTTGAAAAGTCACCAATATGGGACAGAGCATATATATTCTTGATTAATCAATATATAGTAACATTGATCCATCATTATTCTAAAAAAAGAACATGTGAGACCAATGGAAATACACTTGGTTGAATGATTCCCTTCTTAATATTATCCATTATTTCAATCTTTAACTCGTACAAATCAATATGGACCATTCTATATAGAATAATTGAATTATGGTTTGCAACATGTATGATTTATGTTGAAACTCAACATCATTATTTGAGGATAAGAAAATTACTCTATAAAGATATCAATAAATTCAAATATATTTAGAGTATTTTTTCTATTTATTATTTACCCAACCATATAGGATAAACACCCATTTTGAATAATAATCAAGACCCGTATAATTGAATTAATTTCCATTGGATTTTTGTGTTTATAATCTGGATGATATATGATCATAGGTTGGTTAAGAATATCACACATGACTTCCCTTCCTATTAAATTAATATTGGATTTAGGTCGAGTAATAAAATCCATGTTTAAGATGACATCAAATTCATAAAAAAGAAGAATTCAGATATTTACTGGAAGTAAATTCTCATAAACATCAATCATAGAAGAATCATAGACTTGGGATGTGATTATCTTACCATTTTAGTT
This sequence comes from Viscum album, assembly GCA_963277665.1. Taxonomy (NCBI): domain Eukaryota; kingdom Viridiplantae; phylum Streptophyta; class Magnoliopsida; order Santalales; family Viscaceae; genus Viscum; species Viscum album. The sequence goes on from OY728162.1 coordinate 1,527,596,220, forward strand.
TTTAACTTCTAATTCTATATCAAATCATTAAACATAAGAATTATATTTCGTGATAATTTTCATAGTATACAATAATTATTATTATTAATATCAAATAGGGAACATAAATATTTGATCTTAGCTATTACCACCTCAATTTCATAATTCTATATTTAATATGATAGTATAATCATAATCATTAGTGTGACCATCAACAAATTTTAATCAAACTGATTGATCATGAAGAATAATTTATAGGATTTCTTAATCATAACACCTTCTTTTCAATATATCACACATTAGATTTTATGTTGGATATCCATGATCAATGACTATTCAAAATTTTCATTATAGTTTATAAATAAAATACGTGTTAGCCTATATATATCTTCTGATAGTTTCGACTCAAGTGAACTATAAAATTACACTCATCATACACTATAATGATAGTGAAAAAATACTCAACCAACTCTTTTTGAGGTTATTACCCCTGGATGTATCTCTTATAAAACCACATCAACTAGTAGTATATAGATATGAGTGTTTTGGTTGGAAAACCACACTCCTTTTTTTACCATTACATAGGAAACTCTATCATACATTGGATTTTCATAAATATTCTCACTAAATTTTTATTAACCTCATTTTCAAAGGTAACCAAAACTTACTCTAACACCAACTATAATGACCAATATAATTCATACATGGATATTAACTCTTAATATCTATATATTTATTACATAAATTTATGATTCATTTCAAAAACATATAGGTTTAGTGTCATTAGAAATCTGGAGGCATAAATTATTTATTGATAGGATACATACATCACTTACCAATATGTTATTTATAACCAGAACCCTTCATAGAAATATCATACTTGAAACCATTATCCATAACATGGGGAATGCAAATATAAGAATGTGTGAACATAGATGCTTAGTAAGGGTAATAAATGGGTATAATAATGATAACTTAAATATAAAATAAGCATAAGTGTATGAGAACATGATATTACCATTTGGAAACCATACCCTATAAATCAAATATAATAAACTTTAGTCATGGAAAAAATCACAGTAGTTCATAAGTCATGAATCATAAAGGAATCAAAAACATGATCCATGAGATCATAACATTGGAATAAGACCTAAGTTTTTACCATTAAAATTGTCATGGAAAATAATTTTCTTATTGAAGGTTCACTACTAAGAATATCATTTTGGATAGTGTTCATCCTATATTCCATTGTATCCTTGGTCGAGGTTCACTACAAAGACTATCATAGTGAATAGAGTTCTTTATTGAAATAGTTCTGATCCCTAGTTTCATTCCTTATTATCTAATGAGATATCTGTCTTTACCAAATTAACAGGGTGGTTATATAATTATATGACCTGCATATCACATAATAAAAATCATATATGTGCTCCATAAGATAAAAATCATCATAGCATAGCCCATGGAAAATATATGGGTTTAATAAACATTTCACCATTTCATCGTATAATAACCTGTTGAAAAACAATTATTCATAAACTTTAATTCATTTCATCATATCATATCCCAGGAAATGAAATTGATATCATAAAATTTCATCATAACAAAGTTAAAATGAGGAAAAAATATATGTTTAATATATTCATGCTCAAATCCACATCAGTATAATCCATACTATTAGTAAAATTAGATGGTATCATTGGATCATATCCCCAAAAAAGAATAATAAATATCCAAAGATATTATCATTGAATAAAAATGTCTTTAAAAGAACACTTGAACATTTCATGAGGAAAATACACTTTTAACTTTGACATCACTAGTTGAAAATCATAAAATTTCCCAAATATTAATGGAACATTTTTTTTTGAAAATAATTGTGGAAAATTTTAGTGTAATCATCAAATAATTAAGTTGTTATGATGGGTGGAAACTATCCATGTCATGTATATAAAGAAAAATATTTATTTCACATTTTCAGTAAAAAGTACCTCTTTCTGAAAATGATAAGAATATTACATTATTTTTTAAAAAAAAGTTAAAACATGGAGAAATAAAATCAGACAATAATTCTATATTAGTTAAAAATTTCTTAAAAATATTTTAGATAATATAGATATAGAATAAAAATTATTTTGTACCAAAGTAACAAATAAAGTCAGTTTTCCTTAAAAAAATATTTTTGCATCCTGATTTCTTATATAGATTAAAATGAAAGTAAAATGTGAGATATCTCAAAAGAAATATAGTAAAATAAAATTTATGATATTCTATATAGGTAAAAAATAAAATTTTATCATCAAAAACATAATAATAAACAATCCTAGAAAATAATTGAATTGTAACATAAAACACAAACCTCATGTTTGAATCTCATCTAAAGTGATATGAACACGTATATAACAAATATAAATTTATTATAATTCAATAATATAATAATTAATATTCTTATGGTATCATATATGTTGTACTAAAAACATTTTAACACCAATTTAATAATAATTCCTTACTAAAATTGTTGATTTTATGTGTTATTGGTATAATATTTCAAGAGAATTTTAGCTTAGTAGTACTGATTCATATACCTTGTTTCACCACCCATCCCCCGGGGCCTGTGCCATGACTACCCCAAGCCCACCTTCCATAGGCCACGGGTTGGTGACTAGCACCAAAAAGGCATATCCCTAAAACAGGAAGGCATTGCCTTTAAACCTGTAAAAAAACAATCCAGGAACACAACAAGATCCATCCATGAAGTTGGACTGTAGTAGTAAAGGTGTGTACTTAATGTAAACAGTCCAGAATACAAGCCCAACTAAAAGGTACAACTACAACTGAAAAATATAAAACAACTCCTAGAATTTTCCACTGAGGATCCTACCCAAAGGGTAGGTACAACTCGTCTCCACTGCTCACCACATCAGCTAATATCCTATGTGTACCACCATGTCCTTGCTGCATCAAATCTCAGCAAAGCTGCACGTCGTCTGCACAAGACACAACAAGGTGCGGGTGAAGCCCATGCAGGGGGAGTATAACAATACACAGTAGAGACCCCAATACCACCAAAGGTATCTCATAATTCCATAAATGAAATCCAAAAAGCATGATCTCAATCACAATGCACAAATAAATAGACATAGCTAAAATCAGATACAAGTAAAGCACAGATGTACAAATGATTATTCGAGAAGCTAGATCATCTTATTATGTCGAGAGGCACTACTGCTGACCATATGAAGTCTGACCCACATAGAATCGGTAGGTACTAATCCCCGCAAGACCAACACATGATCCAACTCGCCTGAATTTGATAGGTATTAATCCCTGTAAGACCCACACAGGATCTGACCCACACAAGATTGGTTTGTCGCTGATCCACGATGGGACACTCTAAGGCTGGTCCTCTTCGGGTCGCTTGCTGCTGATCCAAAAACTATTTCTAGGTGTTGATCCACAAAGGATAACTCGATGCTGATCTACACAGGATCCATAGATGCAGACCCACACAGGATCGCTCGGTACTAACCTCTGTATAATTGATCTCCAACCTTCACCTCACTGCCATCCACTGGATTCCTGATCATAGTATGCCTGATTCTAGGGGAACATCTCCTCAAGCCATCAGACATAATTCAACCAGCACGGAGTCCCTAAAATAAGTAACCTGATGATATTTATGTCATATGTGTTCCAACACAACAGATGACGCGTCAACCGGATGCCCGGTCTATAAGTTATATGCATTTTAGTGTTGAGGGGCTCAGTAGGTTTTGGGGTCAATCCAACCCAATCATACATCGACTTTCTCAAAAAAATCTCATGGAGTATCTCAAAAGTACTATCTCTCTCCAAGGATCCCAGTGCTGTAGACGGTTCGTCAAACGGACTTCTGGTTTGCAAGATATGGTCACTTATGCGTATTAGGCCCCGAGAGGGGTCCAGGTCTAGTCCAACCAGGCCCAAGCCATCCTGGGCTGACCAGACTCGGTTCAACCTTCCCTGGTCTGGGTGTGACCCTTCCCAACCATAACCAGCATGGGTCGACCCAGTTGGGCTAGGCTGCGGTGTGCTCGGCACGCCGACTGGCACAAGCCATGCAGGGTCGCATGGTCTTCTACTCCTGAATGGATCAAAGGAACTGTTTAACTCCATTAAATGGAGGCACCAAATGGTACCAAATCATCACCCATGGGACCCACAATTGGAGGGTCCCTTTTTAACTCCAGCCACTATTGGCCACCTGTCTGACCACCGTGGTGCCGAGAGGCGCCTTTCTTCCACCACAGTCGGTGGTTGCCGGCCACCGCCCTCATCCATCGGCGTTGGCCACCGCTTCGTCTGTGGGAAACCAAGTGAGCTCTAGTAGTCCATCCATTCTTTTGAATTCACATATGGTCCTCTCAGGATGCCTCTGTCATTGCACGCCTCTCAGTTTCAATGTTTTGTCAGGTTGGAACAACCCACTTCTGAAGAACGCAATGAAAAACAAACGATGGAGGGTCCTGGCCTTGCTTGTTTGGTCAACACCCTCCACATTAGCATTATAACAGTTGGGGGTAATTTATAAATCACATTAAAAATAATGATAAACCCCATCCAAATTCCCTACAAGAACCACCCACAATAACAAGAATGAAGAGAAGAAACGTGGGGATTTCTTGAATTTAAAGACAACCCCTACCTCGTGAACTGTTTGAGGTATCACAGGCGTTGGAAAAAGAAGAGTCCCAGTCAGAGTGAGGTTGTCGGCGTTCATCGATCCTAGATCGTTGCTGCCCATGGTTCTGTCCTTTATATGTGGAAGACATTGTGTCACTTCTCCACAGGTTCCAATCTTGGTGAAGCTGTGTCAATGCTCCACCTCGATCCTCACCAAAATAGAGTGGGAAAATGTGAGTAACACACAGAGGAATTAATGAGGTTCATTTAATAAATGAACCACTTAATTATTCAATGTTGTGTTTACAAATAATGAAGACTCGAGCAATTAATTGGCTTGACAAGACATCAGTCCCCACCATCATTGCACATCCACTGGAGAAAATGAAATAAAATAACTTGTTATGTTATTTTATTATTATTCTTTAAATTCTAAAATTTAACTTTTTCACCTGACCTACTGCGGTTGAAGTGAATATTTCCATAAGTGAATCTCGGCACTGGGGATTCAATGGTTCCCTCATATTTTTAATCCGAGCACTGATTCAAATTATAGAAAAACCACCCACAAATTTACTGAACATACCAAAAAAATCAGAAATTCATTCCAGTCACACTAGGCCTCGGAATAATGCACTGTAAATTTTTGGAGACTTGTAATAATCCCAAATAATTTAATAAAACATACATGGAATTTTAGGGACTTTAAAATCTCCCCACCTTAGGGATTTTATTCTAAAAAACCTACACTTAAACAAGGGGAACAAATGAGGGTATTGATCATGCATCTAAGCCTCCCGCTCCCATGTGATCTCCTAGAGATTCCTATGCTGCCAACAAACTAACACCAGAGGTATATTCCACACATGAAAGACTTTCTCCTATGGATCCTCCATCTCAATCCGGAACTCCGCAAACATCACCCCATCGTCAATTTCTAGCTCATCCTAGTCGATAATTTGCAATGGATCATGCACGTATCTCCCCAAATATGACAAGTGGAATAAATTGGGCACATAGTGCATCTGTGGTGGAAGAGCTAGACGGTACGCCACCTCGGCTACTCTGTTGAGGATCTGGAGTGGTCTGAGGAACCTCATGGATAGAATTCCACCCTATCCAAACCTCCGTAATCATCATCGAGGTGATACCCATAAGAATACATGATCTCCCTCCTCAAACTCCAAGGGTATCTGTCTCTTGTCAGTATAAGAATTTTTCTAGGCTTTGGTAGTCTTAATCCACTCCTAGATGATCAAAACCTTCTCTGTGGTAGCCTTTACCAACTCTGGACCCATAAGTGATGACTCCCCTAGGTCTGTCCAGCAAAGAGGTGATCTGCATGGTCACATATAAAAGGCCTCAAATGGTGACATGCTGATGGTGGAGTGATAACTATTGTTGTATGGAAACTCTACCATGGGTAGGTGGTCCTCCTAATTGCAAACAAAATTAAGGACACAACCATGAAGGATACATTCGATTGTCTCTATGGTCCACTATGTCTGACCATCTTTCTAAGGGTGAAAGGAAATGCTCAAGTATAGATGATTTTTGAACACCACCTGTAATCCCTTCCAATAGCGGGGTGTAAAATGTGTGTCGTGATCGGAGATGATCGTCGACGATACTTGGTGAAGTCGCACTACCTCATGTAGGTAGAGGCATCCCAATTCCTCTACTAATCCCAGCACTTGGATTGGTGGAAAGTGGGAAGACTTAATGAGTTGGTCAATGATCACCCAGATGGAATCATTGACTCTGGACGTATGTGGTTTCCTTATCACAAATTCTATCGAGATACTATCCCACATCCACTCTGGTGACACAAGGGGTTGAGATAATCCCAATAGTACATGATGTTCGGTCTTCACTTGCTAACAATTGAGGCATCGGGATACAAACTCTGCCACTATTTTCTTCATCCCTAGCCACTAGTACTGACGCCGAAGGTCTTGGTACATATTTTCTACTCCTAGATGTACCACCAAAGGGGATGTGTGGAACTCCCTCAAAACCTCCTCTCAATGTGTCATGGGTACCATAGTGTGTCCTCTGAATAGGTTGATGTGCTCCCCACCTTTAGAAAATTCATCAGGAGCATGTCCTAAGGATATCTGAGCAAGTCGGGCCTCACACTCAAAATCCCCAAGATGTGCCACCCAAACACACTAAAGAAGTGTTGAGTTACAATCATAGACTGTAGGTAAGATACTCCCTCTCTATCCAAAAAGGATAACTACAATGTGGATAGATGCTCTGTTACCTCACTTAGCAGATGTAGAACAGACCTCCTGCCGAGTGAATTTTCTACTACGTTCCCCTTCCCAAGAGTATAGACTATCTAAAAGTCATAGTCCTAGAAAAAATCTAGACATAATCACTGTCTCATGATTAGGTCCCTCTATGAGAATATATACCTGAGACTCTTGTGAACAGAGTAAACAGTAACCCATTAACCTATCAAGTAGTTCTGCCACAACTTTAGAGCAAAGACCACTTCTGCTAACTCTAGGTAATCAGTAGCCTAGTTCTACTCATGTTGTCTAAACTACTGTGATCAATAGGTGATCACTACTCACTCCTGCATCAGGACACAACCTAGCCTGGTTCCTGATGCGTCACAGTAGACTACATACCCAACACCCTCTTTTGGTAACCTCAAGATGGGGGAACACATCAGTATCTGCCTCAGCACCTAGAATATCTGCTGGAACTTCTCTGTTCGCAAGAAAGAATACTCATTCTTCGTCAAAGATAAAAAGGGTGTAACTACCTTAGAGAATTCAGGTACAAATCTTTGCTAGTACCCAGAAAATACCAGGAAACTTTGCACCTTGGTCACACTCCTGGGTGGCTCCTAAGCAAGTACCGCCTCTATCTTTGTCGGATCCACTGCGACTCCAGCCTCAGAGATAACATTCCCTAAGAAATGGACTTCCTGTATCCTAAACTATAATTTTGAGATCTTTTCATAGATCTAGTGCTCTTGGACTGTATCCAAAATATTTTGTAGGTGTGTGGTGTGCTCCTCCTCTGATGCCAAGTATATCAAGATGTCGTCGATGAAGACCACCCCAAAGCGATCATGGTAGGGTTGAAAGATCTTGTTAATGAGTCCCATGAACACTTTTTGAGTGTTGGTCAAGACGAAAGGCATAACCATGAACTCATAATGGCCATACTAACATCTGAAATCTATCTTCGGTACATCCTCATCTCGTACTCTGAGCTGATGATAGCCTGAACTGAGGTCTATCTTTGAAAATCAACGAGTTCCCTTTAGCTGGTCGAAGAGATCGTAGATCTGCAGTAGTGGATACTTGTTCTTCATGGTCACCTAGTTTAGAAATGGATAGTCCACACAAAGCATCAAACTTCCATCCATCCTTTTGGCGAACAAGATCGGGGATGCCTATGAAGAAACACTAGGCCTTATGAACCCCTTTCCCTGTAAGTCCTCTCGCTGTACCCAAAACTCCTGAAACTCCATGGAAGCCATCCGATATGCGGGTGTAGATATAAGTGTGATTCCATGGTATAGTTTGATGTAAGATTCTACCTCTCTACATGGATATAGTCTTGGAACATCATCAGGAAAGACATCAGCATACTGGTCCACCACTACATGATAACTTGGACTCCTCACGTCAACTAATCTAAGGGTGAGGCTAGAAAACTGATGATTAATTGGTTGAAACCTCCTTAGAGATAGTCTATCCTATTCTATAATGGTTTATATCTCACTAGTGAAGGTAAAACTGATCCCATCCTCATGGACACACCACACTTTGTGCCAAAACAGTCAATCTGAGCAGGGAATGTGGATAGCCAGTCCATACCCCAGATATCAGCATAAGGCCTCGATGCTGCTATTAGGAGATCCCAGTCGATGCTCTCACCTCCTAGAGTGAGCTCACAATGCATGTACCAGTGTTTAATAATCAAATAATCTTCTGTAAGAGTCTTTAATCACATGGATTGAGCCAACAGATCCATCGGAACCACCGAGATCCAAACGAATGTCGTGGAAATTAAAGAGAGATTATAACCTTTGTCTATAAGTACTGCATCTTGGGTGGAATAGATACAGATTGTACCTCTAATCATCTTTGGATTGTAATGGTCATAGGCCTCTACTACTTGTGGCTATTCTCACCCCTTTCCACCTACTCCATGTGGTCGGGGTGGACCTCTTAGTAGTGGTGGTGGTATAACTTCAAATCGTCGCCTACCACCTGCCGCACGACCTGCTTCTCTGCCTCATTGGCCGCCCTTCAGACCTCCTCACTCGAATCTATCCCTCTGCCTTAGCATTCCCTCGACTTTCTACTGATCGTCTGTATGGTAGGTCAGGCATTCGTGATCCATGTGGCCTTGAAAAAGGCTAGAATCTAGAATAACTATTTGTTCTACTGGTGTCTCAACCAAGTGAAAAACACTAACCATAGCCTCCATCTAGTCCTTAGCTTCATGGGGATCTGTCTCACCTCAAAACCTCAGAGTCCTATATCTATGGAACTCATGAAAAATGATTAATCATCGTGCACAGTCTGCTGGTGGGGCTGGTGGCATCTTCTGCCCAACGGGAGGTGGTGCTACTAGTGCACCACCCAAAGGTGGTACCATAGTAAGAGGGCCCTCCACCAAAGCCTTCTTGCTCGGTGGTTCATCATCGTATACTCTCTCAATAATCCAAGATTTATGTCTAAATGGTGGAATCCTGAAAAGAAATAGTTCTGTCATAGTCAATAAGTTATACCAGGTGAGCTCACTCAAATGAGATCAAAAGTAAAAACATTTCCAAAACACTGGAAATTAGTATTTTTGTGCACTGAGTTAGAAATCAGAATTTAGGGTACTGGTGTATGGATAAGTTGGTCATCCCACCAATTGTGGACTCCCCTAACTGAAAAGCACACTCAACACACTTAACACTAACCCTTCATTGAACGATCAGAGTCCTAGTTAATCAGTAGAATCGACTCCTATGATACCACTTTGTCACAACCTGTCCCTCGAGGCCCATGTCGTGACTACCCCAAGCCCGCCTTCCATAGGCCAGGGGTTGGTGACTAGCACCGGAAAGGAATATACCTAAAATGAGAAGGAATTGAATTTAAACCTATACAAACATACAATCCAATAACACTACAAGATGCAACCACGAAGTAAAACTGCAGTAGTAATGGTGTGTACTAAAAGTAAAGGGGTTGGAATACAAGACCAACTGAAAGGTAGAAATACTACTAAAAAATAAAAAATAACTTCTAGAATCATCCACCAAGGATCTTACTAGAAGGGTAGGTACATCTCGTCTCCACAACTCTCCACCTCATCCAATATCCTCCATGTACTTCCTGGTCATGGATCCCTTAAGTATCAGCCAAGCTTCTTGTCATCTGCATAAGACACAACAATGTGTGGGCGAAGCCCGTGCAGGGGTGTGTATAACAATACCCAGTAGGTACCTCAAGACCCCCAAATGTCTCTCGGAATTACACAAAGGAAAACCAAAAAGCATGATCTCAATCAAAAAGCACAATGAAATAGACACAGCACAAACCAAGTATAAGTAAAGCACAGAAGTACAGATGATTAGTTGAGAAGCTAGATCATCTTATTCTGTTGAGAGTCACTCCTGATGACCATACATAGACTAACACACACAAGATCAGTAGGTACTAACTCCTGGTAGACCCACACAGGATCTAACTCACACAGGATCATTATGCGCTAACCCACACAGGATCACTAAGTGCCAACCCACACAGGATCTGACCCACATAGGATCATTATGTCACGGATCCACGATGGGCCACTCTAAGGTTGGTCCTCGTCAGGTCGCATATTGCTAATCCATATAGTATCGCTAGGTTCTGATCCACATAGGATCACCCAGTGATGATCTACATAGGATTTCTAGGTGCTGACTCACACAAGATCACTCAGTACTAACCTCTCTAAATGACCTGTCTCCATCCTCCGCCTTATTACCAGCCACTGGATTCCCACTTATTGTATGCTTGATTCTGGGAGAACTGCTCCTCAAACCTTCATTTGTATTTCAACTGAGATGAAGTTCCATGAAAAATTAATCAAATTATTTGTCACATGATAAGGGTTCCAATGAAAAAGACATCACGTTAACCGGACGCTTGGTCTATAAGTTGTTGGCATTTTAGTGGTGAGGGCCTGCTTGGTTTTGTGGTGGATCCAACCAAGCCATACTCCAAATTTCTCCAAAACTCTCATGCAGTATCTTAAAAGGAAAATCTCCCTCCAATGATTCCAGCGCCATTGAATGCTCATCAAATAGATATCTGGTTTTCATGATATGGTCACTTATGCATATCAGGACACGAGAGGGGTCCGGGTCATGTCCGAACCGGGCCGACCCGGCCTCGGCCAGCCCGGATGGGCGGGGTCGTGGTGGGCTCAATCCATTGGCTGGCATGACCCACATAGGGTCACATGGTCTACTACTCTTGAACATCTTAAAGGAGACGTTTGGATCTATTAAATGGCGGCACCACATGGTGCCGCCTCGTCACCCGTGGGACCCGTAAGAGTCGGGTCCCTTTCCAGCTCCATTGTGGCTTCCTTCAATGTGGCATGCGACGGTGCGCCACATCCACCTCTCCATCCGACCACTACTGGCCTCCTGTCCAACCACCACGGCGTAGAGCGGCGCCGCTCTTCCACCGTGGCTCATGACTGCCAGCCGCCGCCCTCGTCAGCCGGCTCCGGTCACCGGTGCTTCTGCTTCCTTCGTGGCCAACTAGGTGAGCTCTGATTGTCCATTCTTCCTTCCAAATGCGCCTACCATATTATCAGGATGCCACCATTGTTGTGCGCCACTCAGTTTCAAGGTTTCGTCAGGTTGGAACAACCCGCCTCTAAAGAACGCAATGAAAAACAAGTGGTGGAGTGTTTCGGCCTTGTTCGTTTGGCCCCCACCCTTTGTGTTATCATTATAACAAGTGGGGAAAATTTATCTGTCACATTAAAAATAATGATAAACCACATTCAAATTCCCTACAACGACCACCCCAAAAAAATAATGAAGAGAAGAAATGTGGGAATTTCTTGAATTGAAAGACAACCCCTACCTCGTGAACCATTAAAGGTATTGATGTCGTTGGTGGAAGGAGAGTCCCCCTCAGAGTGAGTTCATCGATCCCAGATCGTCGCCGCCAAAGATTTCACCCCATGTCGGTGGAAGATGTCACATCACTTAAACAAAGGTTCCTTTCTTGTTGAAGACGTGTCGCAACTATACCCCAAGCCTCAATTAAATCAAGGGGGAAAAGTTGAGTAACACACTGAAGAATTAATGAGTTTCATTTAATGAATGAGCCTCTTAATTTCCCAATGGTGCTGTTACAAATAAAGAAGGTTCAAGCCATTAATTTACTTGAAAATTCACTGGTCCCCACCACCGCTGCTCATCCACTAGAGAAAAAGAAATAAAATAATGTGTTAAGTTATTTTATTATTTTTCTGTAAAGAACAAAATTTTACTTTTTCTCTTGACCTACTACAATTGATGTGAATCTTCCCTTAAGTGAATCCTGGAATTGCTGATTCAATGGTTCCCTCAAATATTTAATCTGAGAACCAGTTCAAAAGAGAGAAAAAGTTGCCTGTGTGTTTACTTAACGTACCAAAAAAAGTTCAGAAATTCAATCTAGGCACACCATGCCTCGGAATCACGCGCCGTCAATTTCCTCAGACTCATAATAATACCAAATAATTTAAAAATATTACATGGAATTTTCGGGTCTTTACACCTAGATCATGGTTAAATCATATAAAAATGTTAATCATGGTATAAATATCATATATATTCATTATATATATAGATTCATCTATAAAATTTAAAAATTTAAAAATTAACTACACTATTCATAGAGACGGTAGGCCGTATATACACATGAACGATGTTTTAACATTTAAATGAACAGAACAAAAGAAAGGTGAATAATAATTCACCTTTAAAAATAATTATTCTTTTATATATATTATATATATTAATTTAATATGTCTTTATTAAATACCATGTATATTGGAATCGAGAACCGAATCGCATCATGTCATGGAGGCGGCAGTCCACATGTATGCACAGTCAATGTTAATATTTTCCAATGGATTGGAAGGTAATAAGGTGGATGTAAGATTATAATTTTAGAATAATAATTATTTCATAAATATCATATATAAAAATTAAACCCATCATAATAATCACCAATAAAATATGGTGATACAAAATTAATTGTATTTCTATGTGGAGGTGGTAGTCCACCCATATGCATGAGTGATACTTTCACTTCCCATTTGATGGGATAGAGGGTGGATATTGGTGGATAAAAAATAATAATAACATTTCATTATATTGGGGACAATTGAGTTATTATTTCATAATGAATACCATATAATTATGGGATTTTGAAGGGGAAATAAATTGAAATAGGTCTAGTAAGATGATTACCTTATCTTCGACATGCCTTCATTAGATCCTTTATTAAGGACCCTGGAAATGGACTTTTAATAAAAAAACCTCTATTTCATTGATAGGGATGTTGGGAAGATAATATTTTAGGTTTTAGAAATATATATGGCTAAAATAAGTGTAAATAATAGAAAATATGGGTCTCCTGTTATAAGTGGGGGAGGGGACACACTTGGAATTTCAAAAAAGATTAAAATATAATAAAGTCCTACCACTACCAAATGATTCAAAATTTCCAAAGATTCAATGGTAGGCTAATATAAGCTATAAAAATGGATATAACAGTATTTATAAATATTTAATTGTAATTAATAACCTTACCTCTATTTTTGACCCTCAGTAAACTCCTTATAGGCTTAACAGTGGTAATGAATTTTTTACTCTGATACTATTCATGAAAAGCAAAAATTTAGTTAAAAATATTACATAATATTAATTATGATGATTAATATATTTGAATAAAATTTATAAAGATAAATTCACAAAATAGAATGAATTTAATTTAAAATTGAAGCACTAAAATGTGATGAAATGCATTTTTCCAAAAAAAGGTTTCTAAAGTATATATTGTTCTTATATTAAAATTAATCATAAAATTGATTTTAGTTCCCTAAGATGGATTATTAATCATATAATTTATCTCTTTATAATTTTAAATCCATTTTAAAATGAAATTTATATTTTTAAATGCTTCAAATATGAAGGATTCTTTCAATGAAAAACTATATTTTTCACTATTCATTAATAAATTAATCTTTTCAAAAAATTCTCAAAAACTTATTCACACATAATTTTGATATGATAGTTTCAAAAATGTTGTTATTTTTTAAAATAAATATTCTAAAATTGGAAAATCTTAATTATTTTATTTTCTCTCTAAAAATAAATAAAAACCATTTTTGATGGAAAAAATATTTTTAATGCATATAACGACTTTAGTAAAAATTTAGTATTTATCTATCAATAAAATTGATTTATCTAAAAAATATATACATTTTTTCAAAAAAAATATTACTATGAATTAATCCAATTTCAATACTATGTTTTAATGAAATATTATATTATGGCTCATTTAGACTCGGGGTTGCATGTATTTCAAGCTACCAATGAAATTAAATTTATTTGAAGAGAAATACATCATAAAATATCAGAGAGTTATATTATATTTATATATGACAAACCTATAGCAACCAAAAATTATCATACATGTATATCAAATCTGTTTAAATGAATATTCAATACATTACACACAAAAAATTTCTGAGAACGATGATAGTTTAGTGCCTTTGGAAACATGAAAGACAGTCTTCTTAATTCATGAATGATCTAAAATGTATCCAATAAATATCTTCCCCTTTATTAATCCAACATAAAATACCATTATTAATAGCCTCGGGAAAATAAATAAAAGAAATGGTGAGCTCAAGATTCTCATTATGGGTAAAAAAGTTAAGAACTTAATCATAATATGAGCATAGGTGTGTGAGAACATGAGCATGAAATTTGAAAACCATACCCCGCAGATCAAAGATCATAATCATGTTTCATAAAATAAATATAGGATGTTTAAAATGCATTAATTACAATGAAATTAAATCTGATGACCCATTAGATTATAAAATTGGCCCAAGACCAATATTTGTTGTATACATATCATCTTACAACATAGTGAACATAGATAAATAGAAATGGGTTCACTCATTAAGGACATGAAATTATTCCCTTTTATAAAGTTATAGACATGTGAATAGGTCCATGCATAACATTATGGACATGATATATTGGTTCATACATAACATTGTGAACAAGAAATCAGGTTCATGTATAATATAGTGAAAATGTAATCATATTCACGAATAACAGTATGGAAATGAAAAATAGGTCCATACATAAAATTATAGTAGTCTAAGTTCATTCTAAAGATGATCATAGTGAACAAAGTCCCTTTTAAAACCAGGCTTACTCTATATTATAGTATTTTTTTTATCTCATTAGATATAAATCTTTACCCAATGCATTGGCGGGTGATAAAGGTCCCACCTATCTTTAGTTATAATGTTACAACTGTCCTTAGTTATAACGTAACCAACACTACAAAATAAATACTATATATAAGTGCACTATAAGAACATATCATATTATTCATATCAAAAACCATGTTAATAAATGGGTTTTATAAAACATGTCATCATACCACAACCCATAGAATGGTAATTTGTTACAAAAACAACTCTTCAACATAACCCTAAACCATCTTGATAATGATTAAGAATGGTATCATTAGTTTATATCCCCATTAAAACTTAGGTAACATCAATGATATAATTTTATATGGAAAATTATATTGAAAGATTACATGGAATTGTTCTGAGGAAAATAGCTTTTCCACATTGAAAAACACTTTTTTAAATATAAACAATTTCCAAATCCTTTTCTTGAAAAATATCATTGAAAAATGTAAAGGAAGCTTTAAAAATAATTTGAAACATTTCTTAAAGAAAAAATAATTTCTCCTTTGAAAATAAAATTAATACATAAAACATTTTGACAATATTTTTCATTGAAAACAAGAATAAATATGTATAAAGTAACCTTAAAAAAGATAACATTCGTCATTATAGGATGTTTCTTTCATGAAATATATGTTAAAACTATAATTATTTTCACATATTAAATTAAAGGAAAATTGAAATTGTTTGGACAAAAACATGAAGATTCTATTAATTTTTTTTAAAAGTAAACCATTGGTAAAAATATATTTTTAAATCATTGTATAATAGAAAACATTTTTTAATACATATTTATAAACCATGATTTTGGACGAAAACAAATATCTAACGGATGAGTGAAAAAAAGTCAGATTTTCATAAAAACATATTCTCAATTATTTTAAGAAAAAATTGAGGAAAACTAGTAATATTGGTTTAAAATATCGTAAATAACTACAGTAGAATAAAATTCAAGGGTTTCTTTGGATATTTTTATAATATTTTATCATTGGAAGCATAATCATATACAATCCTAATAAATGATGAGATTGTAACATAAAATCATTACCCCATTGGTAACATTGAATCATTAGTACCATAAAGGAATATTGTAAAATTGATCTTAAAATATAATTAGTATAAATAAATTAATGATATTACATTTTAAAGGGTTTGTATATACTCCTTCTATAACATATTTCCGAAAGACTGTAAATTTAGACAAAAATCCCTTATCGGTTTGTTAACATTTGTACAGTAAGCCCCATACAAGAGAGATCATAAAATGGACATGTAAATACCAATAATTTTAAGTATAATAATCATATGATACATTCATGGGACATATATACATATCATAAAGGAAACATGTGGTGAATATGGATTCTATCTCATATAAAATAAAAGTGAGTTACAAATCCCTTACCTAAAGTCTTCACATCTATCATAAAAGTAAAAACCTAATGTATAATAAATATATATTTATTATAAATATATTAAATATCAATATTTTTAAATTTCATTCCATATATTATTTTCTTACATATTTTATTACATATTTGTTAACAATTCCATGTTAAAGTTTCGTTTTGGATAATAACTGCTTTGTTTTCCATATATGTTTTGATTTGTATAGTTTTTGGTCCTTTTAATTTTAGTATGGTTCCATAATCTCCAGAATAATAATAATGAACTAATTATAATATTTATACATCAATTATAATCTCAATACCAATCATGAAATATGGTTTTGAAAAATGAAGTACGTCATGATCATTGAGATGGTAGTTTATACGTACGAATGAGTAATGTTTCCATTTCTCAAATATCATTATGGAAAGAAGGAAATTGATATTTTATAATTAAATAATGGAAATAATATCATAAATAACATATTATTCATTTAAATATACTTATACATGTCATCCATTTGGTTTTTTGATAAAATGAGAGAGTCACATCGCTTCGTGAAGGAAGCAGTCCACACATATATAAACAATGTTATCATCTTTCAGTGAGTGAAAATGTAAGTAATAAAATTATACATCATAAATTAATAATGATAAATATATCATTTAAAAAATAATTATGTCAGTTATATCATATATATTTCTCATTATTAAATTCCATGAAAAGCGTAAATGAAAATGAAACACATTACTTTACTAGGCAGTCGTCTACCATATACACAAACTTCATTATTGTATCGCTTATTAAAGGAAATATTATTGAGGAATAAGTATATAATAACTCCATTGGTATAATAATGTCATAGATATCATATACATGCTTTATATCTGTCATCATACCCAACATCGAAAGGTGGTAATAGCAAATGAGTTACATATGTTTGTGAGGTGGTATCCCACCGTACAAACAAATGATTTCATAACCCATTTTATGGAAGTAGAGATGTTTGTACACCATTACATTAAAATTACAACATAAAAGTATATGTTAGATAATGTGGTTATAATATCATTGTGTAATAATAATAATGTGCTAATATGGAGGATGAAATCAAACAAAAATGCTCATTGATGAACATTACCTCTTCTTCAAGAATCCTCCTTAGGTTTTCAATAAAATACTTCCTTGTATAGATTTATAACCAAAATAATGATTATAGGATGAATGGGGGGATTTTGGGAATTGATTTGAAATGTGTTTTTCTGAACCAAAAGGTTTTATGTTGTGAATAAAAGATGAGAGTGGTGGCCTTTTATAAGTGGTGGAGAGGAAAACTTGTTATGTTTGAACTGTGATAACTGAGCCCCAGAGAAAGCACAAACACCTTGCCCTAACCAGGCTATCATGTCCTGGCCCTCTAGGTACCACTAGTTTCCCCGTAGACATGTAGTCCCCGCCCTAGGGCCCACCCACGTACCTGAACGGGTCATCTGACTAATGAATGTCCCCACAGGCCAACACATTTCCTTTTCATTGTGCTTTGTCCTCACTCACACACACCCTAGGAAACTTTCCATAAGTTCAGCCATCCTGATCACTACTCTAGGCCAATCACATTTAATTGTGTAGTTCTAATTAGGTAGGATCCTAAAAAGGGTGGTGCACCTTGTTGTCGTGATTCATATCATTTATTCATTTAACCCTTTTTCACTATGGGGCGTTACATTCACCCCCCCCCCCTTTAGAGTACAACATCCTCATTATGGGCCCTACTTCTCAACCCAGTCAGTGCACTGCACATAAGGCTGGGTACCACCTCTGGTACAAATTGTGACAACTGGGCCCTGGTGAAAGCACAAACACCCCTCCATAACCTGGCTGTCGGGGCATGGCCTACCAGGCACAACATGTTTCCACCACAAACATGCGGTCCCCACCCAGGGGCCCACCCACATATCCAAACGGGTCATCTTACTAATGAATGTTCCCAAAGTCCAACACTTTTCCTTTCTAGTGTGTTTTTCCAACCCACACAGTCCTTGAGAATGTTTCCATAAGGTCACCCATCCCGATCACTACTTCACGCCATGCATGCTTAACTATAGAGTTATATTAGGTAGGATCCTGAAAAAGATGGTTCACCTTATTGACACGACTCATATCATTTAGTCATTTAACCCTTTATCATTATGTTTGAAATGAATTGAGTGCTCCCATGTTCTTCATATGTCAAAATGGTCTAAAATGGGTCATTTTCAAACCTTATAGATGAAATGGTCGAAATATTTCCATCTTAAAGTTTTTTTATAAGTTTATTGGTTATTTTAACCCTTTTCTTATGTGTCTACCCCCCCCCCCATTAAACCAATTTTTACCTAAACCATGGTAGTTAATTTTTATTGCACTCACTCTTCATTATGAGAAAAATTAATTTTATCTAATTAGATAATATAATTTATTTTAATTATAAATAAGGTAATAATTTTTCCCAATTAAATTCACATAATTGGAACATTTTAAATTAAAATTAATCCCATATACGTGATGAGAAAGTGAGTTTTTAAAGTAAAAATGTTCAACAGTTTACAATTTTTTTATTTCTAAACACAATATGAAATTGATTTTAATGGAATAAATTGGAAAAATAAATTTATAATTGAACTAATTTTAATTTTAAACTAATTTAAAATATAAGATAACTTTATAAATAAATTAAATGAAATTATAGTTTTCATTTAAAATTCAATATTTTCACTATTCATTATAATATTAACCTTTTCAGAAAAATTATAAAAAATTAACCCTAGGAAAATATTGAAATTATTATTTCAAAAAAATTATTAAATCAATTAAAAAAAATCAATATTTTATTTTATTATTTTTCACAAAAATAAATTGAAAAATAGTTTTTGAGAAAATAGTATTTTCAAAACATATAAATACTTTGCCAAAAATTATTTATTTTCTTATCAATATGTTTTATTTATATAAAACCATTATAATTTATATTTTATTTTTATTTATTAATAATAACATTTTCATATTTAATGGTTTTGTTATAATGATCATGTTTAAATAATACCATTAATAATATATCATGGTTTTGTTAAAACATAGTATTTCATGTATCATAAGCTGGCCTATGTGTTACATGTAATACAAGAAAAATATTGTGCTTAATGTAAAAAAATATAGAAAATATTAAATTAATTTGAATAAATAAATTTTTCATAAAAACCTGGGGTGTTACATTCAACCTCACTTAAAATGAATTTCCCCCCCAAAATTATCCCCAGTCATCAATGGTTTAACATTTTAAAATTATTTAATAGAATCCAACATCGTAAAATGGTCTAATAAAAAATAATCTTTAAAGAGGGAAATAGTTTTCATAAGTTCATATGGAATAGTGCATATTATTTTTCCAAATATGATAACATAGTTGGGAACTGAGAACATGGGTATAAAAGAGAAAAGTAATACTCAAATAGTATTAGAGATTCATAGATAACATTGATCATAAGAAATTTGGTCATACATAGATTTTTTGTGACTAAAAATAAATAAACTAAGTAGGAATTAAAAGGAACATTAATATCATAAAAAATGTTAATAAAATGAAAAAAAATTATTTCATAATCATTTTCCTAAGGTTTAATAATTTTTACGAGATGATATAGTTACTTGATTTGATTCCATTTCATAACCATAATATCATCCATTGGTTGTTCGTTTATCAATTTTCAATTCATATATTACACAAAAAAAACTAAATTATAATTTGTTTTAATTAAATCACTAATGGATCCTAAGATCCATAAATAGAATAATATTTAATTCAATTTATCTTAAGTGATCATCAACACAAAATTTTTAGCACCGGTTATACAATATAGATAAATCTTTATATGGTGATGTAATATATTAATATCTGAAGCCTCATCCATGGTTCAGTTTAAACCATTACATAAAAGGTTTTCATTATAAAACTTCAAAAATATGAAAATATAAAACATTCAAAATAGGGTCAAAGAATTTACAAAATGAACTTATCATTAATCCCCATATTCCATAAAGTGGCTCATAATTTTCACATACCAAACATGTGATATGCTCATCATATATTCTCTTTAAACATAGTAATAACCTGAATTTTCATAAAAACATATTTGAAACATGAATTATTACATATTCATTAATGAATAGATTATTGGATATATTACATAATTCTAAAAATGTTGTAATATCCATCAATGATAGCAAAAACAACTTTTTCAAAAAATTATTAATCTGTTTGAAGGTAATCAATACTATCCAATTTACTTATTCATATCCAAAATCACTTTATCCTGGCCACATTATCTCAACATCCATAGAATATTAATTTTTATCTTATGTTAATCAGAAAATCAAATTTTGATTAAATCATTTTTCTAGCCCATCAATACCATTTAACATATTCTTAAAAATCCTTAATGTAAAACTTTTACAAAAAAATCATTATATATTTCATATATAATACTAATGGAATTCCAATACATAAATGATTTGATTTTTATAACTCATCCTTAAGCCATTAACTAGGATTATTTATCTTATTACTTAATTACGTTTTTCATTCATATACCATTTGTAGTCTCTTCATCACCAGAAATGTAGCCATTACTCAAACCACATTTCTGATTCTCTTTAAAAGCTTTCCGATTAGAAAATTGATTTTCATGATGGACATACATTCAATATTTAAATAATTCATCAATTACTAATACCTTTGGAAGACCAATATTCACATCCATTTCATTAACATATCGTTACATTTCCATATAACATTTCATACTATATGGCCTTCTCATCGATACATAAAACATTATCTCATTCATTTGAGTGATTATGTAAAGTGCTTCTTCCCACATTCCGAATATATATAAAACTGAATATTCATTCCTCCATGGTCTCCACTACTTAAACTCTTAGAAAACTCTATCCTTATCTTATTTGGTGAGTCTGATAGTTAGTTGTGGTGTGACTTTTTAATGATCTTTTTTTTTATAACTGATTAGGCTTAGTCATAATATATTTCATTCTAGTAATCATCCCATTTAGCTACTCATCCTAAAATTTTCTATCACCCTCAATATTATCCAAATTCATATTGGTTCCTGGCGTTGAATAAAAGCAAACAGAATAGTGTGGGAAATGATAATCAAAATGGAAAAATAAATAATAATGAGTATCACTTATATGATGTCTAAATCATGAAACATTATTTTAAATCTATTACACCTTAGGTTTAACCTGCGTTATTCATAGTCATCGCCTATTTAAATCCTTCCTGATGGTTCATTATGCATTTGTCAATTTCTAATGGCTATCCCCAAGAGTGTCATACTAGATGTTCATCAAGGCCCATTTTCATGCACCATGTAATGATCAAGTCTAGCTCATTACACCCATTTCATATTTATTACCTCTAGGTACCTCTATTCAATATCTAGATCCACTTGTAGTATCCCGTCAGGGATGTAATTTTATGGAAACCACTTGGTCAATCCCTTACCAATATTTAAGGAAAATTTCCATTACATAAACTCATCCTTGGATTTATTCTTAGAAATATTCTTAAGAATATCACTAAGGTTTTCTCTTCCTAATTTCCGAAGGTTAAATGTTCCCTCTAATAACATATATATTTACCCAAGATTATCTTACATTTATAAAACAAATTTTTATATAAATTTTTAATAAATTAAACAATAACATTTCTAAGGACCATAATAGTTTAGATTCTTTGGAAACCTAGTACAAAATTTACTTAATTCATAATAGATCTTAAATCTATACCCTAAATATCTTCCTTTTATTACACCTACTTAAAAACCATTCTTCATAACCTAGGGTAATGTAACATAATAATGAGTGAGCTCAGATTCTTAGTAAAGGAAAATAAGGGAAATACACAAGCATAACATGAGAATATAGGTAAGTGAAAATGATCATAACATTTGAAAATAATACCCTGTATATCAAAGATTATAATCTTGAGCCATGCCATATAGATAAATAGTTTATAAGACATGAATAATATATAAATCAATTAATATGATCCATGAGAGTATATTATTTACATAATACAGAGATTTTTGGAATACACATTAGTTTATAACACTGTGAACATGTTTAAATAGAAGTAGATTTACTATTAATTCAATGATATTAAATAAGGCCCTCACATACTATTATAGACAAGTAACTAGGTACACACATAACATATGGACATGAAAGACAAGTCCATTCATAAAATTTTTAAAATATAATTAGGTTCATACATAACATTATCAATATATAATAAAGTTCACATGTAACATTTTGGACATGAATGCAAGTTCCTCACATAACATCTTATTATTCAAGGTTCACTCCCAAGACCATCATAGAAGACACAATCCCTTACAGAAATAGGTTTACTAAAAATTATAGTCGTATATATTTCATGTGATATTAATCAACACCCAATAGATTAGAGGGAGATATAATTATGACCAATCGTTGGTTATAATGTAACAATCGTAATTCTTTATAACTTAACCATCATAATATAATTAGTATTATAAATAACTGTTCCCCAAGATTATAACACATTCATCATATCATAACCCATGAAAATAAATGGGTTTCATAAAACATTTCATCTTAACATAACTCATTGTAAAAATAAAAGGTTACATAAATATATCTTTATCATAAACCTAAACCATCTAGATAATGAATAATATTGGCATCCTTAGATTATATTCCCTATAAATAATAAGTATCATCAAGGATGTCATCTTAGAGGGAAACCAATTTTCAAATATCACTTGGAATATTTTTTTGATAAAATAGAATTTCCACATTTGAAAACACTTTTATAAACATAAAATGACTTCAAAATCATTTTAATTGAAAAAATCATTGAGAAAATATAAAGAAAACAATAAAAAATATTTTAACACCTTTATAGAGGAAAATATCATTTCCACTTTGAAAAAAAATTATTTTAAAGCAAATAACATTTTAAGAATATGTTTACTAGTAAATAAAATTCAAAATATATAATTCAATCTTAAAATAAGATAATGGTAATGATAATGGGATGTTTAGTTCATGTTTTACATGTTAAAATAAAGATCCCTTTCACATTTTCTATAAAATCCATATGGGAATTATTTGTTAAACAACATAAATATTCCTTTAAAAATAGTTTGTAAAATTAAAAAATGGGTAAAAATTCCATTTAAAAATCATATGAGAATAACGAAAAAATTGAAATTATTTTTAGTAAACATGGTTTCATAAGAAAATGGATTTACGAGAGGAGAGAAAAATAAATTCAGTTTTTCTTAAAATCTATTGTGGGTTATTCTATGTAAAAAAGAGTAAAAATTGTAATATTACCTAAAAATATCATAAATGACTATTTTAGAATAAAATTCATGAGTTTTATCAGATAAGGAACTTAATAATTTATCATCAGAATTATCATCATAAAAAATATCGATAAACAATGAGATTGTAACAAAAAATCATTACACTTTGATAAAATTGAATCGTAATCCCCTAGAATGAATAATATAAAATGGAAATTAAAATAAAATGAGGATAAAAAAATTCATGATATTATCAATTCAAAGGGTATTTATATACACCTTGTGAATAAATATAGGTGCATGTCGTAACTTACTTCTCAAAGAAGAAACATTGAGACAAATATACCATGCTAATTTAGTAACATTTAAACTGCAAACCCTGTGAAAGGGAGATACTATGGATATTTAAATACCAATAATAATAATTATAATAATAAGAAGAAAAATTCATGGCTGTTATAAATAACACATAAAATAAACATGTGTTGAATATGGCGTGTATCTCATAGAAAATAATAGTGAGACCGAAATCCCTTAACTTAATTCTTATCATCTATCATATAACATAAAACCTCCTATGTAATAAATATAATTTTATTATAAAATTATTATAGAGATGTATTTATATATTTCAGACTATATATTATTTTCTTATGACCTCTTACTACACTTTTATTAACAATTCCATGTTAAAGTTACGTTCTGGGTAATAACGTCTTAGTTTTTTATATATGATTTGATTTGTTATATTTTTAGTCCTCCTAATTTTCTTATGATTCCATACAATCCAGAATAATAATAATGAAATAATTATTATATTTATATATAAAGTATACTCTTAATACCAATCAAGAAATATGGTTTTTAGAAATGAAGTATGTAATGATCTTAGAGACGGTAGGTTGTACGTATGCTTGAGTATCGTTTCCATTTCACAATGAGCACTGTGTAAAGAAGGTAAGTAAAATTTTATATTTAAATGGTAAAAATTATATCAAAAATAAAATATTATGACTTTAAATATACTTATATATATCATCCAAATGGGTTTTTGATGAAAATAGGTAATCACATCACATCGTGAAGGCAACACTCCACACGTATATAAATGATGTTATCATATTTCTGTCAGTGAAATGGTGATAAATAAAATGATATATTATAATTTTATAATTTTAAATAAGTAAGTAAAAAATAATTATATATTTTATATCACATATATTTTTCCTTATTATCTTCCATGTAAATCGTTAATGAAAAAAATGACATCGCTTTATGAGGAGGTAGTCCATCATAGACACGAACGTCGTTATCATATTTATTATGGAATTGAAAGTAAAAACATGGGATATATATTATATAATTAATAAAAAGTTATAATAATTTAATAAATATCATATAAATAATTTATATTCATCATCATACCCAACTGTGATAGGTGGTAATGGAAAAACAAATGACATCAGCTGGTGAGACAATAGTCTTTCGTACACATGATTGATGATTTCATTACCCATTCGATAGAAGTAGAGAGTTTTTAGGTCCTGAACTCAATGTAATATCATTTATCTAAATTTAAAATACATTGGATATTATATCATAATTTTATAATAAAAATTTAATTATGTGGAAGAATAAATAAAACAAAAATGTTTATCGATGAACGTTGCCTCTTCTTTGAGTACCCTTCTTAGATTTTTACTAAAAGACTTATTCGGTTGGGTTTATGTCTGAAATAATAATTATAGGATAATAGAATGGAAGTTTTTAAGTTAATGGGAAGATATTTACTGAGCCAAAAGGTTTTTATGGTGTAATTAAGAGAGGAGAGGGGTGGCCTTTATAGGTAGGGTAGATTCCACAGTTGCTATTTTTTAAATTAATTAAGTGCTCCCCCATATTTCATATGTCCAAAGTATCAAAATGGGTCATTATATATAATTATTTTTTTAATGGTAGAAATATGGTCATAGATTAGTCATTATACAAATTTACACATTAATTTAACCATTATATTTTAATTTAACCGCCCAATAAACCAATTTTTACCTTAACGTCAGAAATTAATTTTTACTACATTCACAATTAGTTTTTTGTAAAAAATAAAGTTGAAATTAGATGAAAATATTAATTATTTAGATTCCAAATATAGAATATATTTTAATAATTTTAAATCATATAATTTGAAAATTTTAACTTTAACTTAATCCTACAGACATGATGAGTAAGAGAGGTTTTAAAAATGAAATGTTTAAATATGTACAATTTTATATATATAAATTCAATATGTAATTGAATATAATTACCTAAATAGAATAAATGAATGTATAATTGAAATAATTTTAATTTAAACCCAATTTAAATTATAATTTATCTTTATAAATAAATTAAAATAAAATTAATTTATTATTTAAATTATGAATTTCTCAATATTCATTAAAAATGATACATTTCAGAAAAATGAAAAAAAATTCACACTATGAAAATTTTGATATTATTATTTAAAAAATGAATTTTATATTAAAAAAAATTATTCTATGAAATTTTTAGAAATTAATTTTATTATTTTTCAGATTTATAAAATAATAATCATTATTGAGAAAATAGTATTTTCGAAACATATTAAGAATTTACCAAAAATTAGGTACTTTATTATAAATATGTTATAATTATATTAAACCATTATAATTTATATTTTAAAATTAGTTATTATTATTCACATTTCTATGTCTAACATATTTGATATAATTATCATGTTTAAATAATTATATTAATAATATAATATGGGTTTGTTAAAACTCGATGTTGCATGAAACGTAATATAAACACAATGTTGTGTGTAATAAAATCCAAAATCAGTGTTACGTGTAAGAAAAAATACTAAAAATAATAAACTAATTTTAAAAAAATATTTCATAAAGTCTCACTTTGTTACATAACCAATGTTCTGTATAAAATATGAAAAATTATTCCAAAGTCAAGAAATAATATTACTTCCTCTCTAATGATTCCTTTATTTTTTTTTGGTTATTTTTTTTCTTTATAATCCTTCATTTATAGCTAGGATCCATAGGAATTTTATGCATAAATTAAGGGGGAGTTATTCCTTAAATGCCATAAATGTACCAACCAATGATGTATTTACATTTCCTCAAAATATTAAAAAACATTCCTCTTGACATTCAACAAAATTGGTTCAGATAATGACCAGAAGAGAAGAGAAAGCACCATGAAAAGAATATTTGGAAAGAGGAAGAAGGGGTTCAAACTCTATATTGAGTTATTTTTTTCTATAATGGATACAATTTGTTCTAGTTGGTTTGAGGTCTTCAATGTGTTTCTTAAATTGAGTTTGAATATTCAAAATATTTTGGATTTCTAAACCAGTGTGAAGACCATATATAATATTATCACCACTATTATTAAAAGTGGACAAATCACAATTATCTAAAATCAAAATTGAACTTGGAAATTTTTCCTCAAAATAATTACCTATGTGTTCTATGATCTATCCATCAAATTTATAAAAATTTTCATTTTAATTTGAATTAAGGAAGGTATCATCAAATTCTCCAAAAAAATAATTAATCTCAAATATAAAAAATTAATATTATGAAGAACATATCTTATTAGAAACAAAATTATTTTCCTTATCTAAAAATCTATCCAAATTACCATATTTATCATTATAAAAATATTTTTGAAACATATTTTTCTACTATAGAATGGGTTTCTACAAACAATGATCGATTATCCAATCCTTTTTAATGAGTCCTCTAATCCAAGTAACTAAAAAATGAATAGTTTTCTCCTTAAGGACGCAATATATTATTTTTTATAATATTAAACTCCTCCATTTTCCCTCTAAAATATAAATATAAATTATATTTATTAACCTAAATGATAGTTAACCCTATATCAATGAAAGGCCTACTGAGAACAATAGGTACCTCCATGTCACACTATATTTCAATAATGAGAAAATTAGAAGATAGCTACAGCTTTCTAAATCTCTCCTGAAAGTCATCAACTCCCCCAATTGGGTCTTTAATGGATCTGTTACCGAATAATAGGAAAACATGTGTGGGTTGTGGTAAACCGAATTTAATGCTGTGAAATAATAAAAGAGGGATTATATTTATACATTCAATAATATCAAAAAAATATGAAAACATGTCCAGACTATCTCCTATGTGCATGGTATGAAAAATATTTAAGGGTCTTAAATTTTAAGAGGATTCCCATTATACAAGAATTTACTACACTCCTCTAAAATATTTTATAAATAAAATTATTCCATGATATTTTTATTAACATATTTTTTAATGATTTCAAATAATATGGAATTTAAAATTATTCTACCAGAAAAGGAATGGTCATTTGAATTTTCTTGACTAGATTTTGGAATTATAGAATATTGGTTTATTGAATCTTCTTCTTGAGTCTTTTTGGAAATGTAATTGTTGGATTTAAATTCATTATTATGGTTATAATTCCCTTAATTTATTTTTCAGGTTTATTATTCTAATTATTTTCATTATTTATATCTCTTTCCCATTTGTTTTTCAGCTGAAACTATAATTCTCAAGGTTATTTTAGTGTCCCTATCAAAATTTCCATATTTAAGGATTTTGATACTTTTTTTTTAATTTTAATTTTGAATATTTTTTATATTATTTCTATATTCCTGGAGCATTTTCAAACCACTCCTAGATGTATCAACCTTTATAATATCCTTTGGGTTTACATCAGTTGTTCTCGGTAATTCTCTTTTCACTATCACATACATTCCCCAATCTAGTTGACTTATTTTCAACTCTATATTTTTTATCATAACATAAAATTTATATTGATCTAAATTGTGATAAAAGTTTTATAAATCAAACCTACCTATAAACTATTGAAACATGACCCTAACTTCCTCTTGTGAATTAAACGTTTTTTCCTTTTTGTGGTTTTGATATTATTTACAAAGCAACTGAAAACCAGGGGTGATCATGTATTAATAACACTTGTTATTTCCATTATATCAATGGATGGTTTCAATACACCAAGTTATAGTTATTATAAAATAGATCACCCCTATGTGGGTACCTAACATAGTTGTCATTTTATAGTGGTTTGGAAGTCATTCCCAAGTTTAGGATGTAATATTTTGAGTAAAAAACATACTGCAATGGTGTCATTGATCCATAATCATGTTTAGATAATTTTCATTATAGTAACCATAAAATTGGACTTAATATTATGTATCTTGATTTATTTTATTCAGAACAGTGGTTATTCTTATTAAGAACTTATGCTAATAGTTTTTTAATGGTGTGTTAATTTTCTATTTCAATTCCATAGTAGTTTCATCCCTATAATATCCTCTAAATGTTTGATCAAACATTTTTTATTGATATGGTGTGAGGATATTTAATAAATTTTCAATAATTAATTATTGATTGTATTGGTGATTTAGACATTTTATAAGTCCCAAGATTCATGGAACATACCACCCTCATCTGGAATAAATATTGTGAATTTTTATTTATTATTAGTGGTTATTATCCTTGCAAAAAATCATGAAAAATAAATTATATAGTTATTCCAATGTGTTAATGATCTCTTAATCCACCTATTTAAAATAAGATTTACAATTTCCCTTCATCCAAATAAAGAAGACTATCATCTTCAATTTCTCTTCACTCATCCCCCTATGTAGAAGTTACGTTACCATACTGTCACGCGGCGCACGACGGGATCGTGGGGGAGAAACGTGCACTAACTGATGGTTGATTAGAGAAGATTGGGTTCTGCTTAATCATTCATATCGGGTGCACCGTTTTCGCCTCTAAATTCCCAACGGTTCCATATCCAGCAATACGTGGAGCTTCTTTCCAAAGTCAGGAATTCACTGGGTAGTTTGACCAGCAATGCTTAAGAACTCACATTGGTCGAGAGGATGGGAAGTCGTGCTCATCACACCCTTTTAACGGGAATTATTGCATGTTCTGGGGCTCTCTTATAGATTTAATATGTATTCATATGTTCTTGAATCTTTGGTTTATACCGAATCATAGTATCCACAGATTACTCCTGGTTGGCAATGGTCAGTGGTAGGCAGGGGTTGGGAATCATTTAGGCCCGAGGTTTACCATCCCTCGTTAGATTAATGACCCAGATGAGTCTAGAATCATTGATACGACACTGGTTTAAAGCCTCGTAACCAGGTACTCTGATGTTTATTGTAGTCCAGGGTTGACAGAAAAGGAATTTAGAGTTTGGATCTAACCCATGGTATGGGCCTCCTACGTATTGTTGCGCGAGGAATCAGAATTCACGTAGTTTGGTTTGGTAGGGGGCTTACGCTCTAGGGTGCCCAGGGTTGGTGCGGTGAACCATCGTGAAGATGGTCGGATCTACCGGGTGTTGGGCTTGAACCTCGAGGAGGCTTCATACGTACCCTACTTAGGAGACAGGGATCAAAGTCCACATAGTTCAGATTGGGATGGGGTTACACTCTGAGGCGGCCCAAGGTGTGGGTAAACCGATGTAAAGGGGGTCGGAATGACCGATTGTTGGGCTTGAACCTCGGAGAGGCTTCCTACGTACCCTGCCTAAGAGGCAATGATCAAATTCCATGTAGTTCGGGTTAGGATGAGGGATACACTCTGAGGCGGCCCAAGGTGTGGGTAAACCGACGTAAAGGGGGTCGAAATGACTGATTGTTGGGATTGGACCTCGGGGAGGCTTCTTATGTACCCTGCCTATGAGACAGGGAATAAAGTCCACGTAGTTTAGGTTGTGATGGGGCTTACCCTCTGAGGTGGCCCAAGTTGTTGGTATCCTGATGTAAAGGTGTTCGGAATAACCGATTGTTGGTCTTGGAACTCAGGGAGGCTTCCTACATACCCTGCCTAGTAGACAGGGATCAAATTCCACGTAGTTCGAGTTAATCCACCGTTGTTGTGCGGGCTCCACGACCATCACAAATCTATAAGCCCACATGAGTCATGTTTGGTGTGAGAAACAAGAGAATTCAACAGACATGGATAACATCACACTTTCTCCCTACCGAGGAAAGGGAAGAAATACCACGAGTGGAGAAGAAGGTAGGTACCGCTGGACTCTCCTTCCTGATGTTCGCGGAAGGTAGAAGTCGCACAACAGAGCAATGAACCCTCTGGGTTGAAAGGAGCAAGGTCATTGGCTTCCGGAAAGGATGGTGTGGGGCTTACTCCATGAGGGATGCCCAAGGTGACAAACCCCAGTGGGAGAGGGATTTGATACCGAATAAAGGAGGGGTGTCGATGCCCATCCCTCCTTTCCTTGGCGTTTATCCCTGCGGAAGTACGGAGGTTCATGGTCGATACCTCTGGCAAGAAAAGATAGGGGATTACACCAGGATGGGTTCCATTAACTCTCAGAAGGGGGGAGGAGTGGTCACTGCCGGAGCTGAAGGGAAATGGACGTGTGGTCCCCCCTCCCGGCGAGTAGAGAGGCAGAAAGGGGGCTCCGGGCTCGGACTCCGCATTACCGCAGGAATGTAAACCCATGAATGCTTCAGGAATCCACCCAAGGGCCAGAGAAACCCCTTCGCCCTCGCTTATCATGGGTATGTGAACTCAAAACGACGTGCTGATGTGCCAGAAGGTTACATCACACGGGTCTGGTGGCTCTGGTGGAGGCCTCTGCTTGAGGCCGATGAATGGGGCAATGAGGGGGTTGCGAAGGATCAGGCCGGATTGGAAGGATTATATCTAACTCGGGGAATTGGAACACTGAAGGATTTGGTGGGCCACACTAGTGTATGAGGTTTGGTGTCTTTCATGTAGGGAGGTGCTACGTGGCTGGAGAGGCCATCTGCGAACCAGGGTGGTTCGCGGACTGATGGACATCCCCCGAACCAGGGTGGTTTGCGGCTTCGGGTTCGGCCTACGTACGAGATTGGTACACAGAGGGGTCCATGCGAGCAGTGGCGGCAGAGGGTGACGTCGGTCGGAGGTTCGTCAGTCGGGGCTTCACACACATTGGAGGGTGCTACGCGGTGCGATGGATCCGAAAAGAGGTTTAAACTCCCTGGTCCGTGGGGAGTGCATCCGTGGAGGGTCCATGGTTCGTGGTCTTCATTTACATGTTATTTTAAGTTCGTGGTTCACTAAGATGTTATGCTTTTTTGGTTCCTTATTAATTCATTTCCATTTTATACCTGTTCTGGTTCGCTAACTGTAACTTTGCAGTTTGTGAAATCCTATGTTCCTTCCTTCGAAATCCTTCCACCCGAATCTGATCGATCTTCCCTCCCTCTTCCCCCTCCATATTTTTTTATAGAGTGGGGAAAGAGATTTATCGGTGGTCATGCGGCACCTTTTGTAGAGGCCCATGACCGGAAACTCGTTTTACCGATGAATTGGTCAATACATAACTCACGGGGGGCATTGAACGCACCTCCCCCGTGAACCAAACTAGCCCGAGGAGTGCTTTGCGGACACACAGGGTTCCGCCTCCATTCCGCGAACGACAGTGGATGCAGTCTGGGCCGGTTGATTCGGTTCATAGCTGGGGAATTTTGTGATAGTGGATCGGGTTGGCGCATATCCTGCTCCATGCCCGCGGAGGATCCCCGCATCTGTTCCACGAACGACAGTGGCCCGCGGAGGGGGGTGCTTCGTGGAACCGGTCGCATACCATTATCATTGGACTGGTCTGCAGACAAGTTCGTCTTGTGCCATCCTTTGAGTAATCTACACACATTTCCCCAATTCATAGGAGGGAAATTGGGTAGTATCTCCCTTGGATTAAAGGGGATTCTCATTCTCCTTTGCAGATTTTTCAGGGCCCTACAAATTCCCCCCATTGGAATGGGGTCCGATCGGAACAAAGAGGAGGCCATTCCGATGTAGAGTGGTCCAAAAACTTGGATGTTTTGCGGTAGGGGAGTAGACCTAGTATGGTACCATGCCTATAAATATGGGGGCCCTTCCTTTGTCTTTTACCGGATTCTTTGAGAAACCAGATCTGTCTTGCTTTTTGTCTCTGCGTGCTCATTCCTTCGTGAAACACCTCGTCCGCGAACTAGCTGCCGCTTCCACGAACCATTCCTCGTTCACGCCCGGCTTCACCCATGGACCAATCTCCCAGCCACAAATTAACAATTTTAATTAATTAAAATGTAAGTCACGACGGGCCGCTTAGGAACATGATCTGTGGTTTTGATGGTCCGTGGACTGAAATCTTCCAGACATTGAAAATTTCATAAGTCTTCTGAACCTATCTATTTAAATCTGGGATTAAGATTCTGTAGAGTAACCTAGTTCATAGTTTTCTGTCCAATGCTCCGTGGGACAGAGTACCATGGACCTCTTCTATGTAGGGTTGGTTCACGGGATGCCGTCATCGCGAACAACATTTTGAGGCCTGCTCGCAGACCTCTTCATGAAGGCTTCCTGACTCCTTTTCTTTATGCTTTGTATTTTGGTCTAGATTTTATTATTCCGGACTAACCATTTGCCTGGTTTTTATAATGCAGGGAGAAAATATGGTTCCCCCTCGCCCTGCACCCAGGCCTGCTATTGAGCCTTTTCTGATTGGTTCAGGGAGACGTCTAGCTATGATTCGTAGAGCGGAGAGCATCAAAGAGGACCCTAGCCGATCCATCATTACCAACAATGGTGTCTTGAAGGACTTTCTCTCTCCTAAGATCCTGGGTTATCCACTATCAAACCGACATTGTCTTTGCAGCTTAGGTCTTCAAGAAGACCTCCATATCCCCCCTAATTTCTCAGGTCTTCTATCTCCTTGCTTGGAAGCGTCACCAAAGTGTATTCAGGCGAACCTTGCCTCATTGGGAGAGATGATCTCTAATTTTGATCCAAAATTAAATTTCTTTTTGAGAGGCTCTGTTTGGACCCAAAGTGATCAGTGCACTCAATAATTCTCTCAAGAAGTTGTCTTCAAGAATTACCCATATATTATCAACCTTGATCGAGTGGATCCTGACGTGGGGTGGATTCCTAGGTTTAATATTCGGTCTAGTGGGATTTTATCAAGTGATTGGGCCTGGGCCTTCTGAGTCCATCATCATTTTCTAGAATCTCCCGAGTCACTGGAAATAGTAAATCTGTACTCTGCAGTGTGGGCCTCCGAGTTTGCTATTTACCCACCATCTTTGATACTGTCTGACCTGGTCAGTCACTTGTGTTCAAGAACTAATAGTATCCACCGTTCCCCTGGTGAAGTTGGAATTAGTTTATGGGAGATATACTAATTGGGAGGGCTTCCAATCATTGGTGAGGTGTATGATGAGTTTCTTCCCACTCCTGACACATGGCACAACGTCAAACAAGTTCCTTCGTTGGTGAGGGATCTGCTAGTTATGGCGGAACGGTCACTAGGTCAGGCCTTACCTTCCCGCTCTCTTATTCCCTATAGAACCTGAATAGGGTTATTTATGAACACCACTAGTCATGTGCCGAAGATCAGGCACCCCAGGACTCATCCTTCTAAAGAGTCACGAACCATCCTAGGTTCCTACTGGGCAGTTCTGGAGGTGGGCGACTACCTTTCATGGGGTTACGAGGTGCGCCCCAGTGTACTGTCTATGCTCAGGCTGGAAGGTCGGTTTGCTATGTTTTTGAGCTGGTGGATATTCCCTTCATGTTATATCAACCCAGGTGTCAGGGATTGCACCTTGATGATGGCAGTTGAGTTGGCAGAGGGCTGCCCAGTGAATTTGGTCGTTCCCACTTTGGCTCATATTTACGAACTACTGAGCCACATGTAGGAGGGATGGTCACTCTACCGTCTGAGTGGGCCATTTCAATTATTATACGGCTGGATAGAGAATCATTTCTGCTGTTATGAGTATTTTCATAACACAGTCATCATGCTTCATACCTTTCAGCCTACCCTGCTCGATATAGCTAGGGTTCGCTTGAAGTCCCTCAGTTCTGATGAAGTCATCAAGCTTTTGAGTGACTTATCCTAGTTTTCTTTCACTCCCTAACCCACCCCTTCCAGTTTCGTGGTTGGCAGCCACAGGGGGATCCTGGAGGATCATTCTAACATGATTTCACTAGGGGATGGGTTTTTTTCGTGCAGATTGACTGGGTTTCTCTGTGTGATTTGTATGCCCCCATTATTTTTTCAGCTTGTTTGGGTGTATGCAACTCCAAGTATCCCTTTCCCCTCCCCAGTCTTGAAGACTGCACCCAACCACTCTTCGTCAATGGTGATTGATGCTGATGTAGGAGGGATCTGACCCAAGCATTCATTTGCCTAGCATAGGAGTGGCTGCCGTCCTATCCTTGGAGTACGCAAGAATGTGGGTAAAACCTTATCCCAATGAGATTATGGGGAAGGCTGTCCGGCAGGTTCCCAAATTAGGAGTCATTGCAGTTTTTGTGCCTACTTCACCTTCCTCATTGGCTCTAAGGGAGGACCGATAATGGATCGTCAGTCAAAGAGACTCATGGGATTTTCCTCTCCCAGTCCCTCTACGACCAAAGTTCAGTCGGACCCAACCTTCTTGGATTTGGATGAGGATGACCCTGTGGCTTCGAGTCCCAGTGAGACAATTCCTGAAGTTTTTTCGGCCAATACCGAACATAGAAACTTGATTCCCAAGCCCGGACTGGGGTTAGATGCTTCAGACCTTCCATCTTCGGAACCATCTTCTAGCGTGCACATGTCTGTGCTGATCGTAATGCCAGAATTCATTCTCGTTCTATCTAGTGAGGATACAAAAGATCCTCATGTCTTGGCGGACCACCGAGCAGTGTGTAGGTGGTCCTGGCCCTGAATATGTGAGATTATTGTCGAAACTTCTCTGGATGATATGGAAACTAAAATGGAAGCTCTCCGACAACTCTTCCTGGGTTTGGGGTCACGTGGCTTTGACTATTGGCAGTTTCATTTTCTCACTTTCCAGGTTGTCATGGCCCATGAGGAAGTTTCCAATAATGAATGAAAACTCGTTCACCTCGCTATCTATCATTGAGGGACCCGAGCCTTGGAGGAATCCATGATAAATATACATCAACTGATACCACAGGAGGTGAGCTCTCGAGATCAGGCAGTCACCCTATCTACCAAGTTGCATGAATGTGAAGTACGGGCAACGATGCTGAGGGATCAGTTGTCAACTCTGACTGGTAACCTTCAAGCCATCAGGAGAGGGATCAATGATCTCTAAACAACAGTGGGTAATACTCGTTCGGCGGATGAGGTTGAGGGTAGGGAGAATGTCGTTCTGGAGTAGACACACAGCAACATCCGTTGCACGGTTACTGATCTGATGGATAGAGCGATCCAGGCTCCTTTGTGACAGTCAGAGCCATTCCTATACACTCTATTTTGCTTACCCCCTTTTTCCGTTGCTGTGAGGGATAGGCCCCAGCTTTTGGACATCCTTCCTTTTTGTTAAAATGGAATAAAATCTATATAAATCTTTTGTTTTTGTAAAATTTGATTGTTACTGTAACAATTTTTGCGTAAATAACCACTCACTGAATCAGAATTAATCATAATTCAGGAAAAAAGAAACAAACTCTAACTTTTTCCTGGAACATGGGATCTAGCGAGCATAGTTTGACTATTTCTAGGGTTTTGTAGAAAAACCCCACAATCTTATTGTTATTTATGTTAATATCCTAATTTTTCCTGGGCCCATTTGGTGTGGACCCAGTGGGTATGGCCCGACTTTTTCTTAGGTCGCCCTTTTTTGGTTTTCAGCCTAATAGGCTTTGTGCCTCTTTTTTTGAGTAGTTTAAAGTCCCACCGACAAGACTATCATTACCGATGTTTTAAGTCGAACAGATTTGACCAGATAGGGTGGAGCGAGGGCCCCAATGAGGTATGGTTGCTTAAAAGATGTCTCGATATCCTCCAGACGCATGTGGGGGGAGCATGTTTATATTTGAATGACATTCAGGGCATGTCTCAAGGCATGGGATCCATATCGGCGTGCATAGGTAGGAAGAGCATCGCCTAAGGAAATCTTGCCTTTGGTAGATGGGCCTGGGGCGATCAATATGTAGAGCCGCTGAGGGTGTGGTATGCATAGTCATGCAAAGGTGTCCTTAAGTCAATGACTCTCCATTTCTGATGGCCTGAGGACTTAATGGACGTCCGTCTTGTGGACACCACCATGGGTGGCTTAGAGAATTATGAAAACCACCAGGGGTGGTTCGAAAAGGGTGTCTGACGTCTGAAAGTTTTTGAGAACATCTTTATCAATCAGGAGTGTAGAAGCAAGGTCCCTGTACTACACATTTATGTAGCGTAAATGATGGTTAGAGCTTGGCATAGTTTAAAGTCATGGAGCTGGGACATTATTTAGAATGGAACAGCTTCTCCTAGTACTTGGTAATCTCATTAGAGACGTTCCACCATATTCAGGAAGGGTGGTGAAAGAGGCTGGTAAACTGTAGCTCAAAGGATTTCTGAATCTCGAGATGGACATGGGGGAT
Organism: Viscum album; assembly: GCA_963277665.1. Classification (NCBI taxonomy): domain Eukaryota; kingdom Viridiplantae; phylum Streptophyta; class Magnoliopsida; order Santalales; family Viscaceae; genus Viscum; species Viscum album. The sequence continues at coordinate 1,527,633,631 of OY728162.1, forward strand.
CAGGGGCCAATAGGCGAACGAAGAGAAGCATTTCCTAAGGAAATATTGACTTTGGTAGATGGGACAGGGGAGATAAATATGTAGATCCACTGAGGGCATGGTATGCATAGTCATGTAAAGGTGTCCTTGGGTCAATGACTTCATTCTCCAGATAGCTAAGCAACTTCAGGGAAGTTGAGATTCGGGACCACCAGGGGTAGCTTTTGAGAGTTCGGATTTTTCTGGGTACAGAGTGTGGTTCATGAGGGGAGGGTGCATGGATATAGGAGAAACATCTAGGCTACATTTTCCAAGAATGGGTGAAGTCATTTCTTCTCACGCTGGTGTGAGACGGTGGTTTGTGTAGGTCTGACCCATGCACTAAGGGATAGAAGAAAGCCTATGTTTCGTACTGAATCCATGACAAGTTTGATCGTTCCGTTTAACGTCATTCGGCACGGACGACTTCTGTGCAGTTTAACATCATGCGGTAAAGACGAGGAGGATTATTATAGGATGTTGTGCAGTTTAACATCGTGCATCAAAGATAGGGACCTTTTTAAACCAGTGAAAATGCTTGTAGTTGGAGGCATTTCCCTAGATGTTTAATGCTTGGTCTTTGCAGCTTTATTCCAAGCGGCCAAGATGTTCTGTGCAGTTTAACATTATGCGGTAAGGACGTAGAGGCGAAGGCCACTTTGATCAGAATGTAATTGTGCTTGAGAATCTCGGCATTACCAAGACGTGGAGAGGGGTTGATTGGTGTAAATTGTTCTTCTGGGGCTTCATGGACCAGAAGAAATGATATGGGGGCTCTGAGGCCGATAAGCATATGAAGCTAGGAAGTGTATCGCCTAAGAAAATATTTCCTTCAGTAGACGGGCCAGGGGCTATCAATATGGGGAGCCGCTGAGGGCATGGTATGCATAGTTATGCAAAGGTGTTCACGGGTCGATAACTTTCCACTTCTGATGGCCGGGAATGGTTATGAGGATCTGTGATTGTTTGGGCCACGAAGTCTATCATTTGGTAATAAAATATCTGGACATGTCCAGCATATTCGGCCTTGGTTGCTGTTAAAGCTTAGAGAGCTCCCTGTGCTAATTTATGTTGTGTGTGGGTGTGTACCTTCACTCCCTGCAGATTAACGTCATGCGGTAAGGACGAAGTACTACTTGTTTAGCGATCATAGAGCTCAGATAATTGGGTGACTATTGCTGCAGTCACTCGAAAGATAACTGAGTTACCATGCTCTGATATACTCCAAACAGGTTGGGGATGCAGGTTGTAAACTATAACTCCAAGGTTTCCCGGATTAGGAGATGTGGTGTGGGGGCTCTGAGGCCAGTAAGCATACAGAGCTAAGAAGAGTACCGCTTGATGAAATGTTGCCTTTGGTAGATGGGATAGGGGCTATCAATATGTAGAGCCGCTGAGGGCATGTTATGCATTGTCATGAAAAGGTGTTCTTGGGTCGATGACTTTACACTTCCGATGGCCATGAATGATTATGAAAATCCGAGATTGCTCTCAGTACTGAGTTCAACATGCGGGGATAATGGTGTCCGAGCATACAAGAAACATCTTCACTGTAATTGTTTGTTGAGTCAAAGTATCCTATCCCTGTCTTGATGTTCGTAGATGCATGTCGTCATGAGAACCACGGGCAGATACATAGGCTAACCGGGTAGGGATACCCTGGCAACGTTTGGATGTGAAAAGGGGGACGAACTTGTAAACCACTGCGCCATAAATTTCTGGATTGGGTGATATGATATGGGGGCTCTGAGGCCGGTAAGCATACGAAGTTAGGAAGAGTTTCGCCTAATGAAATCTAGCCTTTGGTAGACAGGCCAGGGGTTATCAATATGCGGAGCTGCTGAGGGCATGGTATGCATAGTCATACAAAGGTGTCCCCGGGTCGATGACTTTCCACTTCCGATGGACGTGGACAGTTATGAAGATCCATAATTATCCGGGTCTTGGAGTCTGATGTATGGAGAAGATGCATCCAAATGTGTAAGGAGTATTTCCATCTTGTTTTTCCATATATATTGGGTGGGTCATGACGAAGTATGTTTAGTTTTAACATCGTGCGGTGTGGACGAGGAATACACCTCGTGCAGATCTAGTCCGTACATGGGGGAAGAGGGATTTTTTCAAAAAAAAATCATTACTCGGGAATGGTTGGGCCAGGATGGGAAAACCTGATGTCACTATGAATCCTATGAGGGTAGGAATTAAGCCATGTGTAGTTCCCTAAAGGAGGTACACCCGCACAGGGTTAGTCCGTACACGGGGGGGGGGGGGAAGAGGGCATTTCTGACTTTCATTTGGGGACTAATGGGCCAGGGTGGGGGACCCTGGAATCACTAAGTATCCCACAAGGGTAGGAATCAAGCCTCATGTAGTTATTTTAAATCCATGCAGTTTAACGTCATGTGGTGAGGATGCAGAATACACCCCGTGCAGGTCTGGCCCGTACATAGGCGGAGTGAGATTTTTTTGAATGGATGGGCCATGATGGGGAACCCTAGCATCACTACATATCCCGCGAGGGCAGGAATCAAGCCTCATGTATTTCTTTTGGGGGATACACCATGTTCGGGTCTGGTCTGTACGGGGGAAGGGGTATTTTTTGCTTCATTTGAGGTGGTTGTGATAGGGTGTAGAATTATGGCATCACTACATATCCTGTGAGTGAAGGAATCAAGCCTCATGTAGTTATCTGAAATAAAATACACCTCATGCAGGTCTGGTCCATACACGGGGGAAAATGGAAATTTTTTTCTTTTAAACATCATTTGGGGGTTGCTGGGCTAGGATACAGAATCCTGGCGTCACTACGTATCATGCTGGGGCAGGAATCAAGCCACGCATAGTTCTCTGAAAGACAATACGCCCCGTGTAGGTTTAGTCCATACACGGAAAAGAAGGGGCATTTTTTTCTTTTACCCTTATCTGTGCAGTTTAACGTCGTGTGGAGAGGAGGAGGAATACACCCTATGCAGGTCTGGTCCATACTCGGGGGGAGAGGGAATGTTTAACTTTAATTCGGGGGTGGCTGGGCTAGGATGGGGATACCTGGTGTCACTACGTATCCCATGAAGGAAGGAATAAAGCCATACGTAGTTCTCTAAAAGAAGTACACCCCGTGCAGGGCTGGTCCATACACGGGGGAAGGGGACATTTTTTTAATTTTATTCCATTTGGGAGTGTCTAGGCTAGGATAAAGGATCCCAGCGTTGCTACATATCCTGAAAGGGCAGGAATCAAGCCGTACGTAGTTCTCTAAAATCCGTGCTGTTTAACTTGATGAGGCGAGGACGAAATCCTCTTAGTTTAGGGTCATAGAGTATGGACCATTGGGTGCTTGGTAGTTTAACATCTGGTAGCTCGGACGATAACTGATTTTGATTTCAATGTGAAATACTTCTTCAGGAATCTGACATTTGTAGGAGTGGTAGTGAACTGCCCGTCCATGGAGATCAGGGCATATGCTCCATTGGAGTAGACCTTGTGTATAACATATGGTCCCTCCCACTTGTGCTCTAGAATTGGAGGTTTCTTTTTGGGTATCGTTAGGGTCCGGAGGACCAACACCAATTCTACTTCAAAGAAAGACCGAAGATGAACCTTTTTATTAAAGGCTCATGCAATCCGGTTCTGATATACTTCCAGATGGTGAAAAGTGTGCAACTGCTTCTTGTCTAGCTATTCCAATTCACCAATCCACTTTTCTGATTGCTCATCATTGGATAATTGATCACAAATGGCAACACAGAACGAGGGTAATTGGAGCTCAATGGGCAGGACCGCTTCCGTTCCATATACTAATGAATATGGAGTAGCCCGAGTAGTAGTGAACATTGTGGTTTGATAAGCCCAAAATGCATGAAGGAGTTTATTCGGCCATAATTTCTTGTCTTTTTCCACCATTTTCTATAGAATGTCGGACATAGTATTATTCAAAGGCTCTATTTATCTGTTGGTCGTTGTGTGGTAGTGGGATGAGTGGTTATCCTTGATACCATATTCTTGGTATAGTTTCTCCAATTCAGCAGGGCATAAGTTGGTGTCGGTATCCTTCAGTATGGTATGAGGGACACCAAATCTGGTGATGATATTTCTCTTCACAAATCTGACAATGTTTCTTTCCCTGACTTCCTTGAGAGGCACAACTTCTTCCCATTTGGAAAAGAATTCGGTTTCATTGAGGATATACTTCACATGTTTCGCTGTGGAGGGAGGATATGGTCCCACGACATCAATTTCCCATATGGAAAATGGACAAGAGTTCTTAGCGTGATGAAGTAACTCAGGGGGTTGGTGAGTGAAGTTGGCATGAATTTGGCAGGAGTGGAATTTTTCGGTAATGTGCTCCCAATCTCATGCCACGGTGGGCTAATAGAACCCAAGCCTTCGAACATGATGGGAAATCTTTGACCCCGACTGATGTGCTCCACATACTTCGGCATGCACTTCAGTCATTACGGTACTAGTTTCTTCTCAATCAATGCATCTGAGGAGTACTCCATCAAGGCCTCATTTGTAGAGGACATCTTACTGACCCGTGCCACTATATAGGACAAATTTGATTTCCCTTCTCCGTATTTTCTCTCGTTCATCCTTCTATTATGGAAGTTCTCCCCTTTGAAGGTAGTTTGAAATGGGGGTCATCCAATAGGTGGCAGGAGAATATGGTTCAGGGACAAGACTGACTTCGTGGATTTATTCCCTCTTAGTTGGAATAAACGGAAAGACCATTCGATGGTGAGAAATACTGATAACTATTTCATCCTGGTCTCGGTCGGCTAGGGCTGTGGCCGCATTAGCTAATGCGTCATCCTAGGCATTCTAAGACCAGGGAATATAGGTCAATGTCGGTTCGGTGGAGAATTCTGCCATTATCCCTCGAACATGGTCAAATAGGGGAATCAGCTCCTCCTTTTAAATATCATAGTAACCATTGACTTTCTTGATGACCAGTTCTGAGTCACCTTTTACTTTAAGGTGATGTACTTGATCCTGGAGTGCGATCTCCAGGCCTTTAATAAGGGATTGATACTCCTTTTCATTGTTCGTACATCCTTTTGGAAGGAGAAAGGAATATGTAAAGACTTCCTTTTCTGGGGACATGAGTATTATCCCCAAGCCCACTTTGTTAAATATGGGATCTTCCAGCCTCTTCCCGGTTGGGCTTCGGTATGCATCGTCGAAGTACATTTCCCATGCTGGGAACTCCTCTTGAACCGAGAAGATGACTTCATCAGGTAGCTCGGTGTCTGGTGTGGTGGTCCCCATTGAACGGTGGTCTGCCAGAAAATCCACTAATGCCTAGCCCTTGACAACTTTCTGAGGAACAAACCAGATGTTGAATTGTTGCAGGATGACTACCCATCGGAATAGGTGCCCGGTCAGCATTGGGCGGCTAAGGATGTACTTGAGCGGGTTACTACATGAGACCAAATGGAATTCATGATGCTGCAGATAATGTCACAACTTTTGAACTACGAAGACCAAGTCCAAACAACTCTTCTTGATGTTTGAGTATCAAGTCTCAGCATCAATCATGGTTCGGCTGACGTAATAGAGACTGTTTTCACTGCCAGTGTCATTTTTCTGTGTGAGGAAGGCTCCTAATGACCGCTCTAGGGATGTCACATATAGGATGAGAGGTATTCCTTCAATTGGGGGCAGGAGCACTAGTGGTCATAAGAGGTACTTCTTTAGGTTGTTGAACTCCTCTTGGCAGTCATCTGTCCATTGGTATCTGACTCCCTCCTTCATTAACCTGGTAAAGGGAAAACATCTACGTACCAGGTTGGCTATGAACCACCTGATATAGGCCAGGTGTCCTTGGAATCCCCTCAACTCAGTGAGATTGTGGGGAGGTGGTAAGCCAAGGATATCCTTTTCCTTTTCAGGGTTGACTTTGATGCCACGATGGCATACAACGAAGCCAAGGAATTTCCCTGAGGTAACATCGAAGAGGCATTTCAAGGGGTTCATCTTCAGGATATGCTGTCGAAGTTTGTTGAAGATGGTCTCAAGTTCTGACAGGTGATCTGAGCACACTCTGGACTTGACCACCATGTCATGTACGTAGCATTGAATGAATCTCCCTAGGAATGGTTTAAAGATATGATACATGGTGCGTTGATATGTGGTTTCAGCATTTCTGAGACCAAAGGGCATGAGCCTGTAACATAATACACTTTTTGGGGCCCTGAAGGCAGTGGCTTCTTCATCTTCTTGGGCCATACTGATTTGATTATACCCAGAATAACCATCCATGAAGGAGAGAGCCTCATACCCGGCCGCTGCGTCGATTAATAACTCGGTGATCGAGACCAGGAAATATCCATCGAGCAATACCGATTTAGATCTCTAAAATCAATGCAGATGAGGATTTGTCTATTCTTTTTCTTTACAGGGACAATGTTGGCCAACCAGATGGGGTACTGGACCTTTCGAATGAATCCTAATTTAATGATCTTATCGACTTCAACCTCTATTTTGGCAGCATGTGAGGGGTGTGTCCTTCTGGCGGTCTTTTTATATCCCCAGTGGTCTTTTGGTAGACCCAGGTGATGTGTCTTCTTCGAGATCGTGTCCCGGAATTTCCATGTAATTCCAGGAAACAAAATCTCGATGTTTCCTTTAGAAAGTGGTATATACCTCACGCTCCTCATAAGACATGGTTGTACTAATGAGAGTGGTCATTAGGTCTTCCTTGGTACCAAGGTTTATTTCCCTGATCTTATCCACAATGTTAAAGATACCTTCCTCAAATGCAAGAGGTGCATCCCTAAGATCTTCCTCCTCTTCTTCTCACAAAACCTCATCTTCTTGATCCGGCGAGGAGAGAGCTCTTGACTCAGGCTCCTGGGAGTCTGGAGGTGAGGAATTGTGGGCATCCTCGCTCAAGTATTCACCCCTAAATTGAGGGTTGGAGGATGTTCCTACATTGTCACACTCTGCTGTTTTGGCTGAAGTAATGAGGACAGCTAAGTACGTGTCCGAACTTGGACCTCTTCTCTCAACATGGTTGATGGGCAGTACGTAGTCTCTGCCATGCTATCTGAGGGAGCCATCAAGAAACATTTCCAGACCATTTGGAGCGGGGATATAGTCTACACCATCGACCAGTGGCTTCTTCTTCTTTTTCTCATAAAACCCAGCGTCAATGTAGTGTCACTCGGAGAGCTCAAAAGGGGCCTTGTCGGCGTGCAATGTCAAACGTTTCCCATTTATGTAGTAGTTAATACATAGGTGGTAGGATGAAATAATGGCCATGTGATTATGGAGCCATGGACATCCAATCATGGCATATAATGTTGTGTTCTGTCAGACAACCAATAATTCCAAGTATGCCACAATGTCGCCAAAATGGGTTTTTAGCTTGATGTGTCCCATTGGCTTCTATTCACTCTTGTCGTAACTTAATAGAGTTGTGGATGAGGGTAGTAGGTCATTCTCATTATAGCCCAGCTTACAGAGTGTTCGTAGGAGAAGGAGGTTAACTCTAGAGCCATTGTCAATAACGACTTTACAAATCTCAACATCATTTAGTGTGCCGGACACATATAGTGGTTTGATATGTCCTTTCACAATAGCATCTTCATCCTGATCGGTGAAGGAAATCACTGCATTGCATTCATTCAGGCTAGTCTCTGTTCGATAAATCCCGGTGGAGGATACCTCGGCTAGAAACTCCTGGGGGCTGAGAAAGGCTTCAATTAGCGCCTCCCTGAGGTCATCTAGAAAACGCAAGGCATCCAGGATTGAATGTTTGGCAGGTACCGACGCCAGCTGCTTAAGGATATCATATTTCTGCTCCAATGTCCAACGCTTCTCCGTTGGTGGGGGAGTCTTAGTAGGCACTTTGTGAGTTGGAGTATGTGACGAGGAGGGACCAGTCGTGGGGTCGGATGTCAATGGTGTTCCCACGTTTTTGGGGATTCGGCTCGGGAGGTCTGTTTGTGCGCATTAGGTAGCTAGACGCTTGTTCCTCCTCTGATGGTTACCATCGAATAACGGGGCCAGAGTGGCTGCTTGTTGATGTATAGGGTCATTCTTTCTCATACTGAGTCCATTGAAGGGCTCCCCATGGGTTTCCGCGATATTGACGGTTTGGGCTGAGGTCCAACCATAGGGTAGGTTTCGGCCGCGACAATTCCTCCCCTGGTATCCCCTGCCTCTGTGATTCCTCATCCTGGCTCCTTGTGTCGGGAACTCGAGTTCATAACCATACCCTTTGTCAGGGAATGATTCCATAATATGGATGACATTGATGGAACCAAATATTGGATCCTCATCCTCTGACTATTCAACCCGATCGGTTGTCCTTGATGGTGTCGATTGGTGGGTCGGTGCTCGTAGCGCTATGTTTGAGGGAATACAATCCTCCAATGTCGGGGCTAACTTCGGCCTCATAGCAAACTGCTCCTTTGCGCTTCTTTCTTCCCTTTTCAATTATGCCTCGATGAACGGCTCATGGAGGGTTGTGAGGCCGATATTTTCAGTTGTGCGGCATCAGGCGCTATTGGTGGTAACACCAGCTACTGTAGTTGAGCTCAGAGTATGCCCTGGGATCGATTGATAGTCTTCAGATTCATCCATTCATCAATCTTCTGCCCCATCTTACTGGTGACTTCCAACCACCCCTCCCCTTTTTTGGAGTCGGTGGTAGAAATATATGTCACATGTGATGGGGGTGGTCCCTGCTCGACCTGGCTAGAGTCTACCATCCTTTTAAAGAGGTCTTTGAAGATGAATCAATCCCGAATATTGTTCCCCAACATTAGATGGTAGGGACAGTAATCTGGCCTGTCATCGCAGCCGACTTCTTCGGGTTCCCATGGCTATGGGAGGCGGAGCAAGTTGTAATTCATGGCGGTGATGAAGTAGTCGTAGAATTGGTCCTTTCGGAACGAGTATACTTTGTGTCTTCATTCCTCAAACTAGTTTATCTTTGATCCTCTATGATCGTCCCTCTTAGGTGGAGGCGGCCACTGATATACAGGGGGCCTTGACGATTTGGTGGAGGCCTGAGCGGTGGAGCAGGCACAGGGTCATGCTTGAGCATGACATAGAATGCTTCGGCTCTAACTACTCTCTTTCTGGGTGTCTGCGAGGCTATTAAGGACTTCAAATTGTTCCACTATAGGGAGTCCTCAATTCTCTGGGCAATGCCAGAGAGATGGAAGAAGCCAGTGGTGCACTCCACTAGTATGAGCGGTGTTCGTAGCTCATGTCGAAGATTATTGATGCATATGGAAAGCATCTCATCTTGAGGCATTGGCATGTTCAGAGAGTAGGTCAGACCATTCCATATAGAGATGAAATTGGAGACCCTATCATTCTCCATGTTCTTAAAGTTCATGAGGTCATTGACCGTTGTTTTAGGCAACATTGAGCTTAAGTGAAACAGGAACTTCTACCGAAGGTCTTCCCAGCTTTTTATTGACTGGGATGGCAAACTCGTATACCAGACGAAGGCAGATCCTTTCAGGGTCCGTATGAAGCATCTGTGTTTCACTGCTTCTTGTTATTCTAGAGTTCCCATCATAGGGTCACAATAAGATGCGTAGAGCATCAAATGTTGTTCGGGATCGCCTGATCCATTTAAAATAGGGAATAAAGGGCTCCCAAAATTGGTTGTAGGTGGTGTGTTGCTCACCCAATCCGGGTAGGGTATCCGCTCTGGCTATATCAGAGTGCGTCGACCTTCTATTGCTTCCAATCGAGCTATTAGTTCCTCGATGGTGTTGGTGAGACCCTGGTTTGCATCCTGTGGGGCCCAGACCTGGGCAGGTGTAGGCCGAGGCATTGCTTGAGGATCCAGCATGGTTGGAACCACAGGTGCATGTGCCGTTTGATACAACATCAGAGGGTTCAGACGTACTCACTCTGGTTTCTTCCTGAGTGGAGAGAAGTCTTGGTATTCATCCGGGTCAACATTTAGGTAGTTGGACGGGTCGGGCGCCTCGTTGGGCAGGAGCCCTGACCGTGATTCGTTTGCCGGTGCAAACCTTTGTCTTTGATGTTCACTTACTAGGAGTGCATGATGTGGCTCCTATGGGGATGTGCTTTCAAAAATATGGTTCCTCTAGAGTAGCTCGACATTGAGCCACCTCAATTCTTTCATTTCAACTTCCTGTTGAGCGAACCTCTCTTCGAGCGTAAGTGGCTCGTTTTTATCTAGAGAATGATGTGGGTTAAGGGTAACCGGTCCTTTTTTCTTATCCTTATTGGGATCTCGTAGGGTGAGAAAAGGAGGGTTAGCTGGAGGGGAGACCATATTTAGTGCAGCCCTATGGTTCCGGGTGTGCACACCTGGTGGTTCGTTGTGAGTCACAGCCTGACCAGAACCAACGTCTCCTGATCCATCCAGATTTGCACCATCTTCGGTGTTACCCATGGGGTTAACCTCTATGGTGTTTATAGATGCATATCATAGGACAGAGAAGATTTCATCTTCAAAATAAGAATAAGATCTCCCACTTCTTTTACTAGTCTTCCCTTTCATGTCTCGGGATCACTTTTGGACTCATTGATGAAGGGTGACTAAGAGATTTATTTGATGCGACCTTACGGTATGCCTCCATTTCGGAGGGGATGATGAATCAAACGACAGGATAGGGCAGGAACCTCCTCTTCTGACTGTCCTCCCTAGATGAGAGAATAATGATTCTTGTGGGGGAGGTTTTTGTTGATGAGGTAAAAATGCCCCCATCCCTAAGGGGTGGGTTTGGCTCAGTTCTTTGGACATTGAGTCTCTTCCCGTTTTTATTGGTCTTATGGGGACATTTTTTGTTAAAAATGCCCCCAGCCCTGCAGGCTGGGGTTGACCTTGGATTTCAGCAATGGCTGCTGCTATCACTACCTGCATGATCTTGCGTGCCCCCATTCAGGGGTGAACTGGGTTTGGTGCCACGTTCTTTTATGAATCAATCCCTTCTGGGGAGGTAGACAGTGATCGCTGATTAGACTCTCTTAGGAGAGAGTCCTGTTGTATGCTCTTGGTGGCTTGATTCATGAGTTCTTGGATAGCTTTTTCCCATCGGGCCTAACACTTCTGGGACATACTCAAGGCCTGTCTCTGTTGGGTGTGTTTTCTCTCTTAAGCAAAGACCCCACTCGATTGCTGTCTTGACATGATTATATTGCAAGACACCATGTTGAATGGGTTCTTATCGGCGGGGAGAGGAGTGAAATGCATAACTCCATGTTCCCCAAATCCTATGATATGGACTCCCATCGGAGCATCGCCAATGAGGCGGTGCAGCTGGTGCAGCTGGTGCAGCGCACAGAGGCAGGCTATCTCCATGTTTCCTTTACACCTCTCGGGTCACTGTTGTCGTGCCGAAGGAAGAGATTCCAGGTCGATGTGATAAAGGAGGTACCCTATTGTCATGACATAGTATACATACCTATCATAGGACAAGATGCTTGATTTAAGCCGGTGGAGGGTTGTCCATATATTGTAGTCGATGTCGTGCACACATTGTTCCGACAAATTTATGGTTATTTCGAATTGAGAGGTGGTCGTGGGCCAAAACATAACTGTTATATCATCCCTGGCCAGTCGTTTCCTCAGGTTCATCAAGTAGGAATACTCCTCTGCTAGTGATTCCTCTACCTGGTCAGCCCAACTGAGAAGCTCACTGATAGTGTGGTCGGAGGCAGCGAGACTGGTAGGTATCGAATTATCATGTGTGCGATTCTGAGGATGTTCAGAAGATGAATGTGGCCCCGAAACGTCTCCCAATTGAAGAAGGGTGACGTTGGCGACTAGCTGGTAATCTGACATGCCTGATCCCATCCTTCTGAGTGCCTCTACATACGAGGGATTTTTTGTTATTGATTCGGCAGGGGGAGGACCTTCCTGTCGATATGATACGTCATTGTGGGGAGGACCTTCGCAATGGCGGTCGCAATGGCGAGGACTACCATTACTGCTTAACGCTTCACTACATAGAGGAATTTTGCTGTGCATACCCTGGGGAGGACCTCCATGTTCTGTCATAGCAAGGGGAAGAACTTCTGGCTGTGTAGCATTGTTACGGGGAGGGCCTTCGCAATAACTGCCATCATGGTTTTGCGTTCGATGTGCTTCCTGGGGAGGACCTTCAAGAAACACTACAACAAGGGGAGGACCTTCTTGTTGCTTGGGGCCACTGCGGGGAGGACCTTCGGAATGGTTGTCGTGGTGTCATGGACTACCACCACAGCCGCTGCAATGGCGAGGACTACAATTACAGTTGCCGCAGGGAGAATATCTATGGGGTAAACCCTAGGGAGGGCCTTTAGAATGTACCGCAATGAGGGGAGGGCCTTCTCGTTTCTTGATGTCTATACGGGGAGGACCTCCATTATATGGGTGGTGAGGACTACCACCGTGATCTGATGCATGGCTACGCGGAGTGTCGTTGCAACATAACCCTTCAGGAGGACCTTCAAAGAAGGCCACGACAAGGGGAGGGCCTTCTTGTCGTGATGAGATGTCACTGCGGGGAGGGCCTCCACTGTTGTGACTATGATAGTGAGGACTAATATCATAATCTATTGTCCCACTGCATGAAGAGTGCTTACAGTGTATACCCCGGGGAGGACCTTCAGGGTGGATCACATCAAGTGGAGGGCCTTCTTGCTGGTTGATCTCCTGGAGGTCCCGCATGTGCTCTGGGGAGGACTTTCAGAGCTGTTGGTAGCGACATTACAGGGAGGACCTTCGCAAGTGATACTGCCACTCCCATAATATGGTAATGGGTGGGAAGGGTTCTTAGCCTTTGATATGTGCTCAGTGGCATCCGGAACCCCAGCTTCCAGTAGTGTGGAGTCCCGAACCCACTCTTTATTTTCTGGAAACCTTCTGCGTGTTTGGGGTGATTTCTTGCGGGCAGTGGGGACCGTCTGCTATTGACAACAGCCTTCACCTTTAGGTCCCTGTCTAATTGGTTCCCGTGATGCTTCCAGGATATGTCGTGGAACATCTTGACTTTTAGAAGGAATATATGTCTGCTCTGGAGCATCCACCATGATGGACGAGTGTCCCCCAGTTGGAACGAGTAATGCTACTCGATCCAGTTACCCTTGTATCGCGGAATATAGCCGACGACCCTCCTGGGAGGAAGCATGGATACAGATCTTTTCTAAGGTGTCTATCTCATCTCTTAGATGAGTCGCCTCAACTAGGGATATGCGCTCATGGGCCCGAGTCATTGTTGTTGCCGCTGATTCAATAACATTCTCACAGGTCTGCAAGATATGATCTAGGATCGATACCTACTCGTCCATCATTGCCATGATATGCAGAGAGACATCTTTGGATGGAACAAGTATGAAGGCCCATTCTGGTATCATAGTAGGAATATCTTGCTCCGGTCCTCCAGTGGTCAGTGGGTACTGAAAATTCTTCTGTGTCGGGGTAGGTGAACGAATCTGCCCCTAGGACGGGATATGCAGGTTTATCTCTCTTTTTGCCGCCACATCGAGATGGTGGACATTACTTGCATCTTCAGGGAGCTAGCAATGCATATGTTGGTTTCCCATCATATTGAGTCAGTGGCCTTTGTTGGTAGAAATACGTGCTTGCCTAGTAATTGATGCCACATCGGGATGGTAGGCTTTTTTGATCACCACCATGCCGGTATGGTAGGCGTCAAGAGCATCATCTAGGAGCTGGTCCTGCAAGAACTGGGTCTCCACAACATCTGGTTGGTGGGATTCACGACCCTAGGCAGGGGAGATGTGCCTACCGGGTAGGTACCGTTTTGTGTGAGCGTCGAGATTGATGGAGCCCAGTGGGGATGCACACCTTCTCATATGAAGTCGCCATGTCTAGATGGCGGGGTTTGGAGGAGTGAACAAGTGTATGTTCCTATTCGTGATACGTCTCTGTGACTAGGTAGAGGAGCTCCTCCTCAGGGACAAGGGTGATGACCGATCCCTGGTTGTAAGTTTTCCACCCTCATCGGGCGGTCCGAGGGGCCAGAGCTCAGGGAGTGTGGTCCTGGATCCTCGGGGCAACATCCTCCTGAGCGTGAGGATATTGAGTCACGGTGTAACCGCGATGACATCTCCCGATGAGGGCCTTAGAGCAGAACCCCCGTTCAGTGGGGATGAAGTCCTCAGCATCGACCTCATCTGCCTCCCTAAGATAAGGGAGGTACGCGTTGTCTCGTTCCAAGGATAGACTCCCGAAATGGTTTGAGATAGCAATAGGATCCGTCTGGATCTGCCTTCGTGGCTTCTGCATATCGGGAAACCAGAGGGTCTTGGTGGATTGGAGGGTGTGCATGGCCGCCTCCATCATCGGGAGAGTACCGTTCACGTGGTACTCTCGGATCAACACATCTAAGACCCAACGTTGAAAATTCTGGGTAGGTGACGGGGTCCTCCAATGGTGAGGAAGTCCAGTCATTGCATTGTTGGAAGCACACACCTATGAGTTCCATTATGATTACATTGGATTGAAGGGATTTCTGAGTGGTACCTGTAAAATATTTTAACAAATACAAACCGAAAACCCGTCAAAGCAGCATCTCATGACCCCATGCATAATTAATTACTTTTCTTGGCCCTCATTGTGAGTATAAAGGGGGTACATGGTGGGATTAGGTTAAATACATCATTCTTGGTTAAAGATTCATGTTGGGTTCACCATTTGTTTTCTCGTGGTGCACGATTGGATCTTGGGGGGAGAAATGTGTGCTACCCGATGGTTGATTAGAGAATATTGGGTTATTCTTAATCACTCATACCGAGTGCACTGTTTTCACCTCGAAACACCCAAAGGATCCATATCCAGCAATACTTGGACCTTCTTTTCAACGGCACGCATTTGCTGGGTGGTTTGACCAGTGATGCTTAAGAACTCACATTGGTTGAGAGGATGGGAAGTCGGGCTCATTGCACCCTTTTGGGGGGAATTATTTTCTGTTCCAGGAGGCTCTTATAGATTTAAGATGTATTCATATGTTTGTGAATCTTTGGTTTATAAATGATAATAATATCCACGGATTACTCCTGGTTGCAAATGGTTAGCTGGATGTACCTGCGAGAGGAATCAAATTCATGTAGTTTGGTTTGGTAGGGGGATTACGCTCTAGGCTACCCAGGGTTGGTGCGGCGAACCATCATGAAGATGGTCGGATCGACCAGGTGTTGGGCTTGAACCATGGGGAGGTTTCCTACATACCATTCCTAGGAGACAGGGATCAAAGTCCACGTAGTTCAGATTGTGATGGGGCATACACTATAAGGTGGCCCAAGGTGTGGGTAAACCAATGTAAAGGGGGCTGGAATGACCGATTGTTGGGCTTGAACCTCGGGGCGGCTTCCTACATACCCTGCCTAGGAGACAGGGATCAAAGTCCACATAGTTAGGGTTGGGATGTGAATTAAACTCTGAGGCGGCCCAAGGGGTGGTTAAACCGACGTAAAGGGGGTCAGAATGACCGATTGTTGGGATTGGACATCGAGGAGGCTTCCTACATACCATGCCTAGGAGACAGGGATCAAAGTCCATATAGTTTGGGTTAAGATGGGGATTATACTCTTAGGCGGCCCAAGGTGTGGGTAAACAGACGTAAAGGGGGCCAGAATGACCAATTGTTGGTCTTGGACCTCGAGGAGGATTCCTACGTACCTTGCCTAGGAGACAGGGATCAAAGTCCATGTAGTTTGAGTTAACCACCATCGTTGTACGGACGCCATGACCAACACAAATCTCTAAGCCCACAAGAGTCATGCTCGGTGTGAGAAAAAAGAGAATGAAACAGACTTGGCTAGCCTCACACTTTCTCCCTACCGAGGAAAGGGAAGACGGACGATGAGTGGAGAAGAAGGCTTGTACTGCTGGACTCTACTTCCAGATGTTCGCGGAAGGTAGAAGTCGTGCAGTAGAGCAATGAACCCTCTTGGTTGACAGGAGCAGGGTCATTGGCTTCTGGTGAGGATGGTGTCAGGCTTACTCCAAGAGGGATTTCCAAGGTGACAAACCCCAATTGGAGAGGGATTTGATACCATAGAAAGGAGGGGCGTCGATGCCCATCCCTCCTTTACTTGTCGTTTAGCCCTGAGGATGTACAGAGTTTCATGGGTGCTACCTCCGGCAAGAAAAGCTAGGGGCTTACACCAGGATGGTTTCCCATTAACTCTCAGAAGGGGGGGACGAGTGGTCGCCACCAGAGCTAAAGGTAAATTGATGTGCAGTCCCCCCTCCCAGTGAGTAGAGAGGCAGAATGGGGGAACCTGGGCTCAGACTCCGCATTACCGTGGGATTGTGAACCCAGTAATACTTCTGGAATCCGCTCAAGGGCTGGAGAAACCCCTTCTCCCTCGCTTACCGTGGGTATGTGAAATCAAAACGGCACGCTGATTCACCTGAAGGTTACATCACATGGGTCTGGTGGCTCTACTGGAGGCCTCGGCTCGGGGCCGACGAATGGGCCAATGAGGGGGAAGCGAAGGATCAGGCCGGATTGGAAGGATTCTATCTGTCTTGGGGAATGGGAACTTCACCGGATTTGGTGGGCCACATAGGTGTATAAGGGGTGGCGCCCTTCACGTAGGGAGGTGCTACGTGGCTGGAGAGGACGTTCGTGAACTAGGGTAGTCTGCGGACTGATGCGAATCCCGTGAACCAGGGTGGTTTGTGGCTTCGGGTTAGGCCCACATACCAGATTGGTACGCGGAGGGGTCCACGCGAGTAGCAGCGGCAAAGAGTGACACCAGTCGGAGGTTCGTCGGTCGGGGATTCGCCTACGTAAGAGGGTGCTATGCAGTGAGACGGATCAAAAAAGGGCCCTAAACTCCCTGGTCTTTGGGGAGTGCATCCGCAGAGGGGCCATGGTTCGTGGTCTTATTTTCATTGATATTTTATGTTCGTGGTTCACCAATTTGTTATGCATTTTCAGTTCCTTATTAATTCGTTTCCAACTTCATACCTATTCTGGTTCGCGAACTGGAACTTCGCTATTTGTGAAATCCTAAGCTCCTTCTTTCGAAATTCTTCCACCCAAATCTGATCGATCTCCCCTCCCTCTTTCCCCTCAATCTTATTTTATAGATAGGGGAAAGATATGTATCTGTGGTCGTGTGGCACCTTTTGTAGAGGCCCATGACCAGAAACCCGGTTTACGGATGACTTGGTCAATCCGCAACTCGCAGGGGGCATTGAACGCACCTCCCCCATGAACCAAACTAGCTCGGGGGGTGCTTCGCGGCAGCGCAGGGTTCCGCCTCCATTCCGAGAATGACAGCGAATGCGGTCTGGGACGGTTGACGTGGTTCACAGCTCTGGCAGTTCATGATAGTGGATCGGGTTGGCACCCGTCCTAATTCGCGCCCGCGGAGGATCCCCACCAATGTTCCTCAAATGACAGCGGCCCGCGGAGGGGGTGCTTCGCGGAACTGGTCACGTACAGTTATCATTGGACCGGTCTACAGACCGGTTCATCTTGTGCCATCCTTTGAGTATTCTCCACACTTTTCCCCAATTCTTTGAGCGAAATTGGGTTGAATCTCCCTTGGATTAATGGGGATTCTCATTCTCCTTTGATGATTTTTTAGGACCCTACACATACAATATAAGTTTATAAGAAAGTAATGTTAGTCTTCATTAGGTGATACATGTTATGATAGCATCATGAAAAATTGATATTGTTTTATTTAATTTTTCTCAAACCTATAATTTTTCCAAATTTTTGATGGGTAACTTGAAATAGTTGTTACGTGGAACACTCAAAGCCTAAATCACTCTATCGACTCATTTCCTGGTCGAGGTGGGTTTACATATTCAATTATTTTATTATTTATAACCTCTTTATAATATTCTATTTTTCAACTTTTCTATTGAAATGTTTATAAATTATTATTTATTTTGTAGATGAATGGATTTAAGTTAATTCTATCAGATCTAATGTTCATGAATGAAAAATAAATTCAAAATGTATTAACAAAAATTACATAGTAGATTTTGTTAATTTTTTTAAAAAAATATGTTAGTTTTTTTTTTGAAAAATATTTACATTTTTAATATCTTCTTCGTTTCACATGGATTCACTGGTAACTACGTGAATGTTTTTCCAAATTTTCATTGGGGTCAAAATTTTTATTATTTCTTTCCTACACAGATTTGTGTAGTTGGTAAGTAGGGTATCATATCCATAGAGAAGGTATTGGAATTGTGTGATACAAATGATGAAGATAAAACAATAAAGAAATACAAAAAATATTAATAGAAACATGAAATATTTTAGTTGAATAAGATAGTGTGAAAATTGGTGAAATAAATTGGGAGAGTTATAGATCAAATAGAAATTAGAGAGAAATCAAGAGATCAGATAGGGGAAATTAATTGGTTGGTTTTAAAATGGGGTTTCCTTATTCAATTCAAAAAGAAATCATCAAAACATAATAAATACAGGATAACCAACCATGTCATATGACCAACCTATGGGTGAATAAATACCATATTTTCTCAACTACATCACTCAATCCTTCAATACACTAAAACAAAATTGTCCATTCATCATGATGTGATACTCTGAAGATAAGACTACCTATAATTAGATCCAAAAGTGATTAATTATTTAAAATTGAACCAATGAGATCATTTTTCACTGATTCATAATGATTATGAGCTTCCTAAAAATTCGAGATTTTAGAGTAACATCTGGTTAAAGAAAGAAAGAATGAATTAAAATGGACTAACACTCATTCCCTAAGAAGTTTTTATCCAAATATAATTTTTTTTAAATATAAATTAATAATTCATTTACATAATTTAAATATAAATCAGAATGAATTGATGATTAATATTCTCTTCCTAGAATCCCATCTCCTAGTTCAACTGATACCCATCCATTACTTTTTCTCCTCCCTCGATCATCCCAATCCTAATGATGATATCACATTGTCTATCTAACTAATAGATACCCACTTTGATGATCATGTTCTCTAATAAATAATAATTCATGTGATAATAAACATCCACAAGGTTACAGTAAAAAATCAAAAATATCCTCCCTATATGGAATGTCCCACATTATATAATAACCCTTCTCTTTATTATACATTAATACACGATTTAATTACATAAACTTAAACTTCATGCAACCCTAAAGATTGATAAGTCTAGTGTATTTGGTAATTAGGTACATTTCATTACAACTATAAACATTAATTAGAACATCTTTGTTGAAAAATTATTTAACATGCTTGACCATAAAACTATATTGGATAACTTGGGGAAATACATAAGAAATTGGTAGATTTATACAAAGCAGTAAAATATTGAAAATTTCATAACTTGAATATAATAATATATGTTATACAATTCATATAAATTAGGCATAAAAGGAACATTAATAATAATTCATGACATAGAATATTAATTATAACATGGGAAATGTGGCGGCAACTTAAAACAATACATCATAAATATAGGTCATGGATAAACTGCCAAGGCTTCATGGTGGAAAAATTCATATAAAGGAATTGGGTAAACCCATGTCCCAACATGACATATCATGATACTAAACATTAACCAATGTATTGGAGCACTATATAATTTTGAGTCCACCCGCCACTTTTATTTTGTCCTCATGATTAAGTGTGACACATAGATCATAAAACACGGATTCATTCATCATAATAATTTATTAAATAATAATGGAGTGTGGAATATATACATTTAAGTCCCCAATAAAAAGGTATGTGTTCATAAAATTGAACACTCTTGATAGAAAATGGGTATGATGTTCACTACATAATTGGTTTGGCATTGAAAATCACGGTAAACAAATCGGTAGCATAACAGCGTCACATAAAAATTCATAAAATGGGTTAATGAGAGAAAAATGGTTATATCATCATTTTTACATGAATTTAACAGTAATAGGGACAAGTAACTACATGTCTATCCATTCATAATTATAGGAATAATGCATACAATAATAAATAATATTTAATAAAAAGGAAAAGGAAATGATTCCTATGAAATTTTAGCATGCTAATGGGTGTAGATGGGAGGACATAATGATAGAGAAAGGGGTATATAGTAATTTAGAAATAATAAGGGAGATATGTGGAAGGTTATGAAACATAAACCATCATTATTAATTGAAAATAAAAGGGCATAACAAGATAAAGAAACTTGGATAAAGATGAGAAAGGAGAGAAGCCTTACTTGAATATATGGCTCCAAAAAACATTGAATGGGGATTCTTGAGAGCTTGGGGAACCTTAAAAGGATTATAGGGAGGGTGTTTTCGAGAATATATGTTATTAAATGATTTCTAGTGAAAATAAATGGGTTCTTCAGTGTGTTTATATAGGAAAAGTGAGGTATTTCATTAATATTTAGGTTTTGGAATCTATAAAATAAAATATGAAAAATCACAAACTTTAACATGTATTTTCCCATGGTTTATACAAAAGGAGAGTGTTTTTTTTCTTATTTTAGTATGATATGGGATGAAAATATTAAAATATTACCCTTTCTTATGTGGTGGCGAGTCACACTTTTGAAGAAATGAATTTAAAATCATAAAATATATGATATGTTTTGGAGGATTCATAAAGGCTTTATAAAATTATTAAATAAACTTAAAATAACATTATTTTAATAGTAAAACATAAATTTGGATGAGGATACCAATTATAGTATTTATTACATCATTTTTGAGTCATTATGATGTCATAAAAACACACTATTTATTTATATGGTATTTATTTTTTACCTGAAAATTAGACTGTCTCAGGAAATTATGAAAAATTCACTATTGGATAATTTAGACATTCTGATTCCAAAAATAATATTTATTTTATCTTTATAATTTTATAAATATTTTCAGTTTCACATTGAAAATAAGATTCCACATTTATTGAAAAATGATGATTTTTCTATAATAACATACGTCGAACCCTTATAAAAAGTAAATATCACTTCTAAAAAACTATATGACCATTTATAAATAATAAAACTTATTTAATGATAATATTTTTTTAAAATTTTATTTATTTTAAAAATATATTAATTCATCAAAATAAATCAATTAATTTAATTTGAATATTACCTAAAAATAAAATTTCAGTTTAATTGAATCAAAATCAAAATCATTTAAAAAGTAACAGTAAAAATAAAAATAGATTAATTAGTATATAAAATATAAATAATAATATTATTATGGTCTTTATATATATAACCTTATTTCACTAGCATATTCCTTAAGAGTAAGGGGCGCGACGAGGATACTTTCATGGGTCTGTTTGGCGAACTTGGTTTAGGTCGTGATTTTGATGAGCTTGAACATCTCTTATAAAATGTTTCACTAAAGCCTATTTTTTTGGATTTGAGATTTTTTTGGATCAAGGTAAAAAACTAAAGATGCCATTTCCTTATGAATCTTTGATAAATGGGCTTCATGGGGCACGATTTTACTAGAAAAGGCCATCACTTCAATTATATGAGTCAATTGTATTTGTTAAAAGCCCTAAATTTATATTAATCATGTCATCACTATCCAATATCTATATTAATAACGGTAATATTATTAACGCTATTTTAAACCAAAATATATAACCAAGGAAGTACATTTTTTTCTATAGCCATATTACATAATAAGACATTTAAATAAATCACAAAGGGAAACTTCATTTATAATAGTTCAAGTCGTTAAAATATTCTCCTCTTAAGAAATTTATCCCTCAAAATTTTTATTTCCAACATTAAAATAGACAAGGTAACTATGTTTTATCCTCTTCTCTATTTCCCATGTTGTTTATTCAAACATTGTGGTTTTTCCACAACACTTTGACCAGGTCCATTGCCTTATTCCATAGAACTTTTTCTCTACAATCCAATATCTTCATTGGATGCTTCTCATAGAAAATATCATTATCAAATGGTACCACCTCTGTATTTAGTACATATGAGGGGTAAGGTGTTTCATTCCTCATGAGTGATACATTGAATACATCATGAACTCAATATAGTTTAAGTGGGAGTACAAGTTGATAGGCCACCGCTATGATGCGATCAAGGATCTCAAAGGGGCTGATGTATCTTGAAATAAGATTTCCCTTCTTCCAAAATCCCATCACTTCCTTCCATGGAGATATATGTAGGATTACCATGAATCCAAACTTAAACTATTGGTCTTACTATTGATTGTCATCATTTCTCTTTTTTTGACTCCGAGGTGTTGTGATGTGATTTTGAACAGTCTTAACCTTTTCTTCTATTTCCTCAACCATTTTAGGAATTAGAAATTTTTTGATCCCCAACTTCAACCTAACATATATTTTTCCTCTACCACTTCCCATAAAGGGCGTCATAGGGATACATTTGTATGCTCGAGTTAAAACAGTTGTTGTAAGAGTACTCGACCAAAGGATTATGTTGATCCCATACTTCATTGAAGTCAATTGAGGATGTTCACAACATGTCCTATAGTGTTTGGATAGTCCACTATGAATGACCATCAGTTTGATAGTGAGAAGTCATGCTAAATTTCAACTAATTATTTAGATGATGATGGAGATATTTCTAGAACATAGAGGTGAATCTTGGATATCAATCAGATACAATCGATAGTGGAACTCCATACAACCTGGACACTTCCCTGATGTATATCCAATTCAGTAGATCTAGTGTGAATTTGGATTGTACTGCAATAATGTGTGCATCATTTGTAAGATGATCCACCCCAACCCATATATCATTATTCCCTCTTGATTTCTTTGAAAAATCAGTGACAAATTCTATGATGATGTTTCACCATTTCCATATGGTATGGGAAATGGTTTCATCATTGCCCTAGATTTTTTCCTTTCCACTTTAACTTTCTAACATATAATACATCGTGTTGTATGTTATGTGATATCCTTCTTCATATTGTCCCACCAATAGTGTTCTTGGAGATATCAATACATATTTGTGATTCTTTGGTGGATGGAGAAGTTTTACCTATGTGCATAATCCAATAATTCCTTCTTAAACTCAAGATTTTATAGTACATAGAGTCTTGACCTAAATATCACAACACCTTAATCATTAACATTGAACTATAGGGATTTACCTTTCCTTATAGCTTTTTCTTTTTTCTGAATTCTCACATTAAATCTTTGGGAATCTTTTAACCTCTCCATAATAGACGGTTGAGAAAAAATTTGTTAAACGATTGATGATGTTCCTTCTTTTATAAGTCACATTTACATCCTTTCCAAATATTTAAATATCATATCCTTCTAAATTATCATCAATGATAGAACTGAATGGTCCTTTATACATATAGAATCTTCCACCTTATTCACCTTTCATAGGATGGTATTGAATTGATATGTCATAGTGTTTGATCATCTATAACCATATTTGTTGGTGCATGTTCATCTCTTTTTGTGTGAATAAATAGTTGATACTTTTTTGATCCATATATATTTCTCACTTTTTCCCAAAGATATAATGCTTCGAAATTTTATAGTGAAAATCATTGTATTCAATTCCATATCATGTGTTGGGCAGTTCTATTCCTATAATGCCCCAACCCCAATTACCCAGATTCAGTGCATTATTACATAAAATTGGCATGATCACAAAAGATCATGTCTCGAAAGGCCGATTAGTTTTGTAGCCTTGGAAACACTAGATACATTCATAAGTCTTACATTACATCATAAAGTGAAAACTACTACAACTTAGTCTCCATAGTCCACACTCATATCCCCTCAGACTATCCCTGCAGGTAATTCATAAAAAACATCTTCACATCCTGGGAAAAATAAAACATAAAAAGGGGTGATCTCAAATGCTCAGTAAGGATAACAATATAGCAGAAACTTTCATAAATATGCATAAACATTTAACGAAATGTATAACTAAAAAAAGACTTTTAAACATGAACTTCAGCATAATATGGAAAAAATAAAAAGAAATAACTCCATTTACTTATTCACATGGATATTCTACTAGTCGAATAATCACAACAATATCAATAAAAAATTTCATAATGATGGAATGCATAATGACAGACTATCATAACCACATAGTCAAGGCCTTGTGCCAAGGCTACAAATAAGATTTTGTCAAAGCCTTGTGCTAAGACACTAGTTTGTCTAATGAGACCTACCAATGCATCAAGGAGCTATAGAAGGCACCACTTGTTACTTACTATGTCCAATGCATTTGTCATATGTAATGTTTAAAACATAACATAAACATTCCTATTAAAACTACCATACGAAATGTCAATACTTTATCCACAAACCATGAATAGAATAAAAATAGCACATCCATAGTCAAACATAACTCATTCAATACAATATGGAAGATCGTATTGTAACATATTAACCTCAATAGAGAATAATTATGTATATTTACATAGATGAAAATAATCATCAAAACTATTTGAGAGAAATATCCCCCTTTTTCTTGAAAACATGTAAAAGTCACACTATTTGTCAAGAAGTGATTTAAAAATATATTTTTGAATCAAAGTGTCCCATATAACATTGATACTTTTAAAAGGAATTTTAATTTTAAAACATTAATGTCCACATAAATAAATCCTTAATTTTTTTAAAACATGGACATTAAGGGGAAAGATTTAGAATAATAAATAATTAAAACATTTAAAATGATATTTTAGTTAGAGTTCCTATAAAAAAGAGAGACACTTGAATATAAATAATATAGGTAATAAAAACTTTATAATATCATGATAATAAAGGGATTCATGATATACTATGTCAAAGTACATTATATACACCATAAAAAGTGAATTGGTGTATAACAACAAAGAAGTCTCAATGAAATGTAAATTGTGATGAAATCTCTTATAAAGACTATATCCATTGGTTAAGGATAAATAAATTACATAATTATGTGTGAAAAATATAAATACACTAAATATGATTTTATATTTTGTTTAAATCATTCAGAGTATATTCAAACATATTCTTGTAAAAACAACACCAATGAATTGGATATTTAACTCAACAAATGGAGACTGAGTTAAAATTAATCTTATCAAGTTCATATAGATGACTTGAGAATTTATCAATGGAGATATTATATGTATCAAAAGTATATCCACATATAGGAGAGTGTAAATTATGACATAAGAAGATGAATAGTGATTCCACACATAATCTTGGTGTAAAATAATCAATGAAGTATGCGTATAGCCGAATGAGTGGAAATTGAAATTTCCAATTCCCTTATCGATTTATTAACTTACGAAACATACACCCATGAAAGAAGGATCATAAAATGATTATGTAAATATCTATAAATTATATTATATTACATAATTAATATAATCATGGGCAGTACACACACCACGTGCAATAAATAAGTGGTGAACAATGGAAATCTCAGCGAATTAAACGTGAGATAAGAAACCCATTACACTGTACTTTTTCCTTTATAGAGGGTAGGTTAACCTCATGTATAATGGTTAAATAATTTTTAATTAATTATAAAATAATCATATACATTAATATGATATCATATATGATCTTTTAACATTTATTTGTTAATGATATCGTAGTATTATCGTCGTTTCAGGTGTTAACGGATTCATTTTCCTTTATATTATTTGTTATGTGAGCTATATTTGTTATATATGGGATGTATATTATTCATATACTATATTATATTAACTATTTAAACATTATTTTTAACCTTCAAATGAAAATTATTCTTGAACGGATATGATGGGGAATGAATCTCATCGCGTTCGTGGAGACGGTAGTCCGTATGTACGCACGAGAGACAATATCATTCTTTTGATATTAAAATAATATATAATTGGATGTTATTTCATATATACAGAATATTTATCATGTTATATTTATTATTTAGATCAATTAAACATCATTATCATACCCATCCAAAAAATAATGTATTGAATAAAGATTACCCCACGACATGGAGACGGTAGGTCGTACGTACGCACGTATGGTGACATGTCATTCAAAGGATGGATAGAATACTGAATATGGTTGTACCATATTTATAATAACATAAAAGTATATATAATATAATTATTTAGCATTTTTGAATGGAAATAACAAATAAAGAAGAAGTGGAAGAAGAAAGGAACTTGAAAGAGGGTGGTGAAATCATTACCTCTTCTTCGGGTTCTTCATTTTAATTTGATCAAAAGGGATCCTTTGGTTGGCTTTATGATCAAAATAATTCCTCTAGGTTTATGTGAGGTAATCTGGGGGTATATTTGGGCAGGTTTTGGCTGAGTCAAAGGGATTTGAAGTTGTGAATTAGAGAGAAGGGGAGTGACCTTTTATAAGTGGGGTGAGGGGCACCTTAGGAAAAACATAAAATATTATTTTATAATAAATTAATATTCGATTTATAATGGATAAAAATTGATTTATTTATAGGATAAGGTGGGTATGGGTAGAAATCCACTCAACCAATAGGTTTTATACAGGTTTGGGTCACTTTTGTAGCCTTATCTTTTAGTTTTAACTCTTAGTGAATTAGTTTGACATTTACAATGTCTCTTTGTATTTTTATATTATATGGTTAATAAACATAATATAAACATCCAATAGAACACCAAGTGGTTTATAAACTATTCAACTATAATTATATAAGTCTCTTGGAAGAACCTTATATTTTTAGGAATATAATTTCAATTTATAATATAATATTTGTTTTAAAAACTCCTTTATGTCAGTTTTGACACTATTTAATAATTGATTTTTTTAAAGTCTTAAAGACTTTACAAATTCGAACAAATTCATTTAACAAATCATAACATGTCATATTAACAAATAAAATTCGTGTATGTCATAAAATATTTCAAATTATATTTATTTTAACATTTCAAATAACAATTATTTGACTCTTTCATTAATAAGGAAAATACTACATCATTATTGTGTCATAAATAAATTTAATTATTAAAGGTCTAAAAATTATAAATAAAATACCATTATGTAGGAAATCGTTTTATCTTTATAATGAATACTTATAGTAGAAAATATAATATATATAACCCAATGTATAGTTTTCTTTCTAAAAGATATATGCTTATGTTGTTTTTTGTATTTACTTTAACTTAATTAATATAAAGTGTAATTATCACTTACAAGTGGCTCCATGGGGTCCCAAAATGGACCCAAAGATGCCCATGGTCGGAAATGTTTTAAAAAATAGGGTTAGTACATGTATTAGGGTAATTTAATATTATTATAATATTATTGTGTTTACCCTTATTTACCAGATTTACCTTTTAACCATGGTAAATAAAATATTCACCAACGTAATTATTAAAAATGTATAAAAATAAAAGTTAACTATTTACACAATTTGAACCTCATGATTCTAAATATGGAATCCGTTTTTCTAAATTCAAACTACAGAATTGGTAGGAATTAATTTAAAATTAATTCTCATTGTCAAAACAAAAAGCGTGTTTTTAAGAAATAATAATTATCAAAAGATTGGCACTTGTTAATGTCTAATTTAAATGTGAAATTATGTCCAATGACCAACATTGGATTAAATGGTAAAAATATAATCTAATTATTCATTAAAATCACTCAAATTCATAATTTATAACTACTAATTATTTTGATTAAAAAATTTGTTTTTAATTAAAATTTAGTAATTTTCACTATTTATCAAAATATGGAAGTTATCAGAAAAGTGCCAAAATTTCACCCTAAGCTAATTTTGATATTAAAAATCCAAAAATTAAGTCCATTTTGAAAGATAAAATTTATAAAATTTCAAAAGGTGGGTATTACTATTCATAATGGCTAGTTTGATTGGTTGTGGTGTGTTAGAACTCGATGTTGCGTATAACACACGCTATTGTATTATTAAAAGAGAACCACATCGTGGAAGATTGGGTTGTTACATTCTCCCCTCCTTCAACAAATTGCATACTCTCAATTTTTAAAATTGGGCTTGGGAATATAATGGAATGTCCCACATTGGAAAAAGAGTCAATAAAACTATCACTTTAAAAGAAAGAAAGAGAAGTACAAAGGTCACCTGAGATAACCTATATAAGGATTCCATGTAGAAAAACATGGATATGGATGTTAAAATAAGTGTCAATTTCTAATAGATAGGGATAGATAACATGATCAGGAGAATGTTAACAACAAGAAAACCAAAAACTTGTGATGGGACAAATGGTCATTAGTTTCCCAGTGGGAAAAGTAAACGGACAACGTTTTTTTAAGTTACATTCCATAAAGATGAGGAATTTATTTATGAGATTGAACAAGAACATAAATAGATATACTTACTTTTTATGTAGAGTTTATTTCTTTAATAAATTTCTACTACTAACTCATTTTTTTTAAATAATGAGTATTCAAGATGACTTGGTCACACTAGAAGAGCTAGAATAGACATCTAGAGAATCACATGATCCACAAAGGATAAACTATATATTTACCTTGTATTTAGAGATTAATCCAAACAAAAATGGTTAGTACAATATCAGATGATCCCCCAAAATGTTTTTTCTTTAGAGAAAGAAACACTAATATTAATTTCTAAAATTGAACCAACAATACCGCAAAGTTAAATAAATACCATTCAATAAACAATTGTCCTTAAAATCATTCAATATAATCCAAACTAATATTGAAACCCAAAACTTAGAAGAATTTGGTTATGTAGTCTTCCACGTTAACTTGTATCTCCAAATGACATTGACTACTCTTAAATTCACATACTTAAAATTAATTAACCTAATCACATATTCTTTATTATAGGTTAATCATTTCCAGAAATAACCCAAATCACTATAAATACACAATAAAAACATCGATAAAAATCTACTATTACTCCACAAATGAAATCTCATAGTATTCTATTTTCCTTAGGCATATAGTGTTCCCAATAGAGAGAACATCTTCCAAAATAACATTTATCACTTAATCACCAAATCATTTTTCTATACTAAGGGTATTCATTTTATAAGACATAAGATCCCAAATTAACTTATTACTGATCAATAAAATCATTTAACTAAAAATAATTAGTCACACTAATCAGGGTCTTCATGTAGTCCAGTGGTAGGCGATAAATCTCAATCCCACTCTGGTTATGGGTTTGATTCCCACAGCTTTATCTGACTCGACGGGTTGTCACATGGTTTGCGTGTTGTCCTTTTTTAAAAACTATATTTTATAACATTACTAGAATGAGATAAATTCATCAAAATAACATTAACATAATTTAACCACAAATGTTATCTCATACCTTACATTTTCATCCCAAAATATAATAACTTGTAATTGCCTCAAAATCAAGGATCATATAAAACCAAATGGTTATTTATAACTATATCCATAAGAGAAAAGATAATTCTTCCTCACTTATAATTTTCACATGATAAATTTCAGGGTTACACATATAAGAGAAAATTCATCCAAAGTAATCTCAACAACAAAGAGCATTAATTCCTGTAATCATTTTCCATCCATTTATTTCCACATAGGATATTCCTTGACTAAGTGGTTATCCTATAGAATAGGGAATTGACTTCTGTTATTCCAAGGTCCCTTATATTTATGACAAATGACTGTAATTGGAATATTAGGATCGTTTTTATTTTCTTCCATAGTGATATTCATTTTTTATCAGCGATTCTTTACTTTATTCCCTTATTTCCTACACATAAAGCATTTCTTTATTCCATTGAGACACATTCTTGGGTGTCTCCTTCCACATTTCTAGCATGATGGAAATTGATATTTCTTCTCTCCATGGTCTCCATCGCCGGAGCTCTTATCATTCATTTCCTTTCTGTTCTTGTTGAGTTCAGGAGTTAGTTAATATATATGTTGTTGATCTTATTTTTGGAAAACTGATTTGGCATGAAGACAATATCTTTTACGCCTATAAACATTCCATTTAGATTCTCATTTCCACCACTATTACCACATTGTACATCATGTTCAATGTTACTATGACTTCATTGGAATGAAGCCATTAACTAAAACTAGAAAAAATTGTGTGATTAAGAATAGACATAAAATTATTTAGAAAATATCATCACACCTTATTTTCAATCAAAAACACCCTAGTATTAACTAAGGTTATTTATTCTCATCTTATATTAAAATCCTTCAAATCGGTTTGTAAAGAAAATGTAAATTATCCTAAGCATACCCCCGGGAGTGTCGTAACCAAGAGTGCAGCAAGGCCCATTGTCGTGCACTAGTTCCCGTTCAAGTCTAGATCAAAGCGGTGTTTTAGGGTTTGACCCCTAGGTACAACCATGCCAGAGCCACCTCTATCTACTCGTATCCAGAAATGGATGTATTGCTCGGAAAACTCACAAAATCTCTACATTACCAAAATTCTATGATGTTCTTCTATACTAATCTTCAAATTCTATCTTAGGAATATGTGCTCTAATTAGAGTTTATCTAAATATAGTTTTCAAGGTTTGTACTAAACTTCCAATGAAACCAACTGTAACACCCCGACCCCAGTTACCCAGAGTCGGTGCATTATTAAATAACATTGGCGGGATCCCAAAAGATCAAGTCTCTAAAGACCGATTAGCTTAGTAGCCTGGGAAACACTAGATACATTCATAAGTCTTACATTACATCATAAAGTGAAAAACTACTACAATGTAGTATCAATAGTCTACACTCATATCCCCTCAGAATTCCCTGTAGGTCAGTCATAAAAAACTTCTTCACATCCTGGGAAAAATAAAACATAGAAAGGGGTGAGCTCAGATGCTCAATAAGGATAACAATATAGCATAAAATTTCATAAATAAGAATAAACATTTAAGGCAGTGTATAACTAAAACAAAAGACTTTTAAACTTGATATTCAGCATAATATGTAAAAAATAAAATGAAATAATGCCATTTACTAATTTACATGGATATTCTACAAGTAGAATAATCACATGCAATATCAATAACTACTTTCATAATGATGGAATGCATAATGCCAGACTATCATAACCACATAGTCAAGGCCTTGTGCCAAGACTACAAATAAGATTTTGTCAAGGCCTTGTTCCAAGACACTAGTTTGTCTCATGACACCTACCGATGCATCGAGGATTTATAGCGGGCTCCACCCATCACACACTAAGTCCAATTCATTCCTCATATGAAAATTTTAAAACATAACATAAACATTTGTATAAAAACTACCATACGAAATGTCAATAAAGGGATTCATGATATACTATGTCAAAGTACATTATATACACCATATAAAAGTGAATTGGTGTATAACAACAAAGAAGTCTCAATGGAATGTAAATTGTGATGAAATCTCTTATAAAGACAGTATCCTTAGGTTAAGGATAAATCAATGACATAATTATGTGTGACAAATATAAATACACTCAATATGATTGGATATTCATTGTAAATCAATCATAGGACATTCACACATATTCTTGCAAAAACAACACCAATGAATTGGATATTTAACTCAACAAATGGAGACTGAGTTAAAATTACTCTTATCAAGTTCATATCTATGACTTGAGAATTTATAAATGGAGTGATTATGTGTATCAAAATTATATCTACATAAAGGGGAGTGGAAATTATTACATAAGAAAATGAATATTGATTCCACACATAATCTTGGGGTAAAATAATCAATGAAGTAAGCGTAAAGCCGAATGAGTGGAAATTGAAATTTCAAATTCCCTTATCGATTTGGTAACTTAAGAAACATACAACCATGAAAAAAGGATCGTACAATTATTATAAGGCCCCAGCCTTAAACCTTACTTAATCTTGAGTTATTACAAGATTACACGTTGAGGATCTTTTCGGGTTTAGAGTTTTAGAGAATTAGATCATAAGACTTGCATTACATTCCACATATAAACAAAGTGGTTACATAAAGATAGTATTCTTCATTCCCATCAATGGAACACACATTTAAAATAAAACATGGATTAATTCTTGACACATCCTTGACTCTATCATCTTATCATGTACCTTTCCCTTGACCTGTGAAAAACATTTCAAAAACTTGGGATGAGCATAAAAACTCAGTATGGGTTATAAAAAAAACATGGAAAGGAAACATGAGTTCATATATACATAAGAATGAAATCATACTTTACCCATAAAACATAGGCACTTTAACATGCCTCATAAAATCATGAATAAATCATAGAAACCATAAGACATAAAGGTAACTTGAGGCATTCATAACATTCTTACATAGGGAGTAACCCTCTTGGTTACGTTTGGAATACCCATCACAGTATATTCCCTAAAATCTCTTCGGAGAAACCTTAACGTTTCACTCCTTCGCGTTACCCAATGCATTGGAGAGCTATAACGGGCTCACCCGCCCTTAGTTTATCACGGAACCACCCGTCTTCATAATAATGCCCAAGAACCATAACATAATCATATCACATAAAACATGCATAAAGGAAACATAACATTTCCGCATTTCAATCACGAGATATCAATACAACACATTGATATAATAAAAACATTATGAAAACCATTTTCAATACCAAAGTAAAACATGGTATTTATTTTTCTTTTTAAAAAAAAGGTATGGCTTGTAGAGGAAGCCGAAACTCAAATAATGTTCACGGCGGCGGAGAAGTCGTTGTCGCCGCATAAGTACGGAATGAAAAACATTACCTTTTTGTCGTTTAGTAAAATGCTTCGTATAAAAAGATTCCTTTTGAATAAACTTAAAAGTCAAAGGGGTTTATACACCGTATAAAAGAAAGTTGTGTATAAAACCAAATATGCCTCAATGAAAGGAGATTGAGACGAAGTCCTTAAAAAGATCATTTTTAAAATAAAATAGATATATTATGTGTATTCACTATAGGTACACATAAAGAAAGTAAAAATACAAAATAAGACATAATAATATCATGACATAATTTGAAAGTAGGAGATTAACCCAAAGAATGGAAATTGGGTTAAGAAGTTCCCATACCTCGTATCTGACTTGACCCGACCGTTCTTTAAACTCCTGAATAATAAACTTTAGTTAATCTCTACTTGATTATGAATCTTTTCCAAGTTCATTATTCCTTTTATACCATGTTATGAACATCATGTAATCATTTAAGTTAATAATGTTCATTTTGTCGGTATTTGGTTCTTAAGTCAAAAATAGACTTCTTACACTTACATGTTGTTAATTTGGTCAATGTTTCATTATATCCAGAATGTTATTCATGATGTAGATATCATATATGTCATATATATCCAGTACATACATGTATTTAAAATATTACATAATCATTTAGAGGTAAGAAATGAAATGCACCGTTCATGGAGACGGTAAGCCGTACGTACGCATGAACGCTACTTTCATTTCTTTGTCATATTAATGGAATTAAAACTAAATGAGACTTATGTATATTTTAATTCCAGAATTATATTCATCATTTAGATATATCATTAATTATATATATCCATTATATACATGTACTTTTAATAGTACATTACATTTGGGGATAAGAAATGAAATGCACCGTTCATGGAGACGGTAGTCCGTACGTACGCATGAACGCTACTTTCATTTCTATCTCATACTTTAATGGAAATAAATGATAATGATATATATAGGTATATTATAATTCCAGTATAAAATCATGTATAATATCATTAACTTTATCCTTTACACATCCCACATATGGTATTGACGAATCAAATCACTTTTAGGGGGCGGTAGTCCGCGCTTCCTAAAATGAAGATATCGTGTTTTACCCATAATGGAAACCATAAAGGTATGCCCAAAATAAAAAAACAGAAGCTTAAGGAAAACATAAACATATTATATATCATATATAAAAATAGTGACATCATAATGGCCACCTTTGAAGGTGTTTAATGAGTGTTGAACAATCATCGTTTCGGGAGGCAGAATTTCGCAATCCACGGAAACCGTATGTTCTTTAACCATTTGATGTAGTTGTGTGAGAGTGTAGCTCAAATATATCTTATAACAACATCCTAGTATATTGAAGATACTGGTGTTGTTACAAAAGAAGTAAATAAAAAGAGTTTAGGGGGTTGGAGAAGCAAAATAAAACAAATGAACATGAGAGAATGAATTACCTTAAAAAGTGTAACTCCTTTTGAGTTGAGCCTAAAGGCTTCTTTTGAAAGGATTCTGCCCAAAGGGAATCCTCTAGGATGAGGAGAGGAATGTGGAGAGAGAAAATGGGCAGGGGTTGGCCGAGCCAAAGGCTTGAAGAGTGTGTGAAATAAGGTGGAGGTGGGGGCCTTTTATAAGAGGAGAGGAGGGGCACTTTTGGAAAGTAAAGAAATATAACTTTGTTTGAAAATGTGTTTCGGTTTTAAAAGGTCCCACATTGATAGAATTCGTGGATAAGGTGATAAGGATTCGAAATCCACTCATCCAATTGGTTTTGGCCATGTGTAGG
This sequence comes from Viscum album, assembly GCA_963277665.1. NCBI lineage: Eukaryota > Viridiplantae > Streptophyta > Magnoliopsida > Santalales > Viscaceae > Viscum > Viscum album. The sequence goes on from OY728162.1 coordinate 1,527,668,039, forward strand.
TTTTAGATTTTACATTATCTTTCCATTTTATTTTAATCGTTAAATAATGATGTCATCACTGCATCATTATTATGTCGTAAATAATTTAATTTATTTAATGTCTAAAAATTATAAAAAAAATACTATGATATAGGAAATCTTTTTAGCTTTCCAATGACTATTTATAATCAAAATTTGGGCTTGTATAACCCCACTTAAAAATTGTTTTCGCAAAACATATTATGTTTGTGTCATTTTCACTTTAACATTTAATAAAAAGTATTTTATGTCATTTCTCAACAAAAGTGGATCCATGGGGTCCCCAAGTTAGGCCATGGCTTGTCTTGGTCGGACATGACACAACCAATGAGGTTGGGACATGTGTCTAGGTCATTTTAAATTATTAAAGCATTATTTATTCCTTAAACTACACTAATTACCACTAATCGCGATTAAGAACTTAATAAGTTACTATTCACCAAAAAATTATTTTAATCTCATTGAACCACATTTTACTTCTTAATGACAACTATGTATGTCGGATTTTCAAAATTCAATACACATTAGTGGTAAACTTTCATTTAACCGAAAAATCAGTTTGCTTGATTACCACTTAGTGGTTTCACTATTCATCAAAAATTGAAGTTTTTCAGAAAATTACCAAAAATTCACCCTAAGCTATATTTGATATTCCGAATTCAAAAATGAAGTCCATTTTACAAAATTCAAATCATATAAGTCACATTAATTAATTTAATAATTAATTCCCGCTGCCAGAGCAAATAGCGTGTTTTTACAAAACAATAAGTATCAAAAGATTGACACCAGTTTAAGTCTAATTTCAAATCGAAATTGATTCCAATGACCACCATTGGATAAAATGGTAAAAATATATTCTAATTTCACTTTAAAACCAATTCAAAAGATAATCTAATCATATAAATAAATTAGATCAAAAAGAGGTTTTGAATTAAAATGCAACATTTTACACTATTCACAAAAAAAAATGAACTTTATCAGAAAGGTACCAAAAATTACACAAAGTAAAATTTGATGTCCCGATTCCTAATAAAAGTTTTATTTGGTCCAAAAGAATGTATAAGAGTGATCAAAACTATATTTAATGACGGTTCACCATTAAAAGGTGATAAGTGAACCTTTAGTGAAAATTAGAGTATAAAAGCCTAAAATTGAACTCTTTCCGTATTTTAAGCCTTTATCTTTTATTGGGTAAATGTAAAAACATCTAAAAACATATCTATTCATATTTTAGTTATTTCTATTCATTCCCGCCAGTACAATGGCTACTTATTAACTAACATAATATTATTATGTTACTAGTGTGCTACGTAAGTTTAAAAGAAACTCATCGTTGCGTATCGGGTACGCTATCGAACATAGCAACCCCTTTTAATTAAAATTCATATTTAATTCTCTAATATTAATAAATATGAAAATTATTTATTCTTTAATTACCTGGGATGTTACATCCTTCCCCCATTTTGGGAATTGCGTCCTCGCAATTTTATTCACTTATCAAAATAAGTGGGGGTATTTATCCCTCATAGCATTTTCAGATTCCCACGTTGCCTCTTCAATCACATGGTTTTTCCAAAAAAAACCTTTACCTGGTGAATCACCTTATTCCGTAACACTTGCTCCTTATGGTCAAGAATCTGGACCGGTTGTTCCTCATAAGATAGGTTCTCTTCAAGCTGAACTACCTCTGGACTCAAAACATGAGATGGATCTGGCATATACTTTCTCAACATCGAAACGTGAAAAACATTGTGTACCTGAGATAAACTCGGAGGCAAAGCCACTTGGTATGCAACTGATCCAACTCTTTCCAGAATTTCGTATGGTCCAATGAACCTTGGACTCAACTTTCCTTTCTTACCAAATCTCATCACACTTTTCCAAGGAGAAACCTTGAGAAAAACATGATCACCTACCTCGAAAGATAGATCCTTCCTCCGGTTATCCGCATAACTCTTCTGCCTGCTCTGAGCTGTTCTCATGTGTTTCTGAATCAACTGAACTTTTTCTGCCATCTCTTCTACCAATTCTGGTCCCATCAACTTTCTTTCACCCACTTCATCCCAGAAAGCTGGAGTTCGACACCGCTTCCCATATAATGCCTGAAATGGTGCCATCTGTATACTAGAATGGAAACTGTTATTATATGAAAACTCAACCAAAGAAAGATGTTGGTCCCAACTTCCCTGATAATCCATAGAACAAGCTCATAGCATATCCTCCAATGTCTGAATTGTTCATTCTGACTGCCCATCTGATTGAGGATGAAAAGCTGTACTAAAATTTAATTCAGTACCCAACGACTTCTGAAGGCCTTTCCAAAAGTTAGAAGTAAACATGGGATCACGATCCGATACAATGGAGAGAGGAACTCCATGTAACCTGACTATCTCTTTAAGATACAAATGGGAAAGTTGATCAAGAGAGAAAGTATCTTGTATAGCAAGGAAATGAGCAGATTTGGTCAAGCGATCAAGAATAACCCAGATTGCATTATTACCTCGAGATGTCTTCGGTAATACAACAACAAAGTCCATGGATATATTCTCCCATTTCCACTCTGGCACTGGTAAAGGCTGAAGCATCCCTTTTGGTAACTGCCGATCTGCTTTAACCTGTTGACAAGTCAAACACTTCACAGTAAAATCAGCAATATCTCTTTTCATTCCATCCCACCAGTAATACTCCCGCAGATCTCTATACATCTTAGTACTGCCCGGATGAACTGAAAACGGAGAACTATGAGCTTCACATATCAACTCTCTCTTCAACTGTGAATCACAAGGCACACATAACCTCTTCACAAACCTCAAAACACAAACACAAACTTATCCAAGAACTCATGGAAAATTTTATTCATAAGGTCCATGAATACGGCAGGTGCATTGGTTAACCCAAAAGGCATAACTACAAATTCATAATGGCCATATCTAGTACGGAACGCAGTCTTCGGAACGTCTGCTTCTTTTACATTCAACTGATGGTACCCCGACCTCAAGTCAATCTTCAAAAAATACTGAGCTCCCTGGAGCTGACACCACTTCATTCGATGGCCCAACATCTGCTGAAGTAGTTGCAAAGGATTTCAGCACCCCTTTATGCTTGTAGTCTAACTGCTTCCCATCACTCAAGCTCCTTGTCGGACACTCGTTTGCATAGTGACCCATCTCATTGCACTTATAACATTTCACTAACTGTAAATCAAATTTATTGTTACCTTCACCTTGATCCTTTTCAGTGCAATCACGCGCCTTATGTCCCATCTTACCACATCGGTAGCACTTCCCAGAATTCAGAAGACATTCCCCAGCATGCCTTTTGCCACATTTATCACAAACTGGAAACTTAGTTTTCTTACCATCAGACTTTTTTGAAGAATTCTTACCTTTCTCTTGCCACCTCGGTCTCTTCTTCTGCTGGTTGTTATAGAACACTTGGTCATCGATAAACTCCATTTCCACCTTCTCAGCACATCGAAAAAGCTTTTCATAACTTTTAAACTCTCGAGAAGCTAATGCCCTTCGATACTTTGGCTTTAATCCTGAGTAAAAACGATTGATTTTACTATCAAGGTCCCGAATAAAATTTGGAGCATACCTTGCCAATCGAGTGAACCTTTCTTCATAGGCAGCCACTGATTCTTCCTCTTGCCTCAATTCCAAGAATTGCTTTTCCATCCTAAGTCGAACAGCCTTAGGAAAATACTTCTCAAGAAACATACCTTTGAATTCATCCCAGTCAAGAGCATCAATCTCATCGGCGTCCCTGATATTTTTAACCATAGACCACCACTGATCTGCTTCACCCTCCAAACGGTAAATAGCAAGACTAACCTTTTGATTGTCTGAACACCCCATGACATCAAAAATCTTCTCCAGTGCTTTAATCCACCCTTCAGCTTGCACAGGGTCAGATGATCCTCTGAATGATGGGGGATGTTGCCTCATGAAATGTTCCACCATTGACATGTTCCTATGCGGTTGATCTGGCTGATCTCGTGCATGGATACCACCACCATTTATAGCCTGAGTCAACTGTGCCATCACTGCAACAAACTGTTCAGTTCCGATTCCAACCATCTCAGGTTGCTGATTTGGAAGGTTGTCTTCCTCCTGATGTCGTCCCAACATAGCTGCTTTGTTTCCCCTACGGAAAACCATTCTGAACATGGAAATATCTTAGGCGAAGCAACATGGAAATCCGTAAATGCTATATCATTTCAATCATATTATAATTTAACACTTTTCTAACTCCTAAAGTTGTCTAAACCGACCTTTGATACCAACTATAAGGCCCCAGCCTTAAACCTTACTTAATCTTGAGTTATTACAAGATTACACGTTGAGGATCTTTTCGGGTTTAGAGTTTTAGAGAATTAGATCATAAGACTTGCATTACATTCCACATATAAACAAAGTGGTTACATAAAGATAGTATTCTTCATTCCCATCAATGGAACACACATTTAAAATAAAACATGGATTAATTCTTGACACATCCTTGACTCTATCATCTTATCATGTACCTTTCCCTTGACCTGTGAAAAACATTTCAAAAACTTGGGATGAGCATAAAAACTCAGTATGGGTTATAAAAAAACATGGAAAGGAAACATGAGTTCATATATACATAAGAATGAAATCATACTTTACCCATAAAACATAGGCACTTTAACATGCCTCATAAAATCATGAATAAATCATAGAAACCATAAGACATAAAGGTAACTTGAGGCATTCATAACATTCTTACATAGGGAGTAACCCTCTTGGTTACGTTTGGAATACCCATCACAGTATATTCCCTAAAATCTCTTCGGAGAAACCTTAACGTTTCACTCCTTCGCGTTACCCAATGCATTGGAGAGCTATAACGGGCTCACCCGCCCTTAGTTTATCACGGAACCACCCGTCTTCATAATAATGCCCAAGAACCATAACATAATCATATCACATAAAACATGCATAAAGGAAACATAACATTTCCGCATTTCAATCACGAGATATCAATACAACACATTGATATAATAAAAACATTATGAAAACCATTTTCAATACCAAAGTAAAACATGGTATTTATTTTTCTTTTTAAAAAAAAGGTATGGCTTGTAGAGGAAGCCGAAACTCAAATAATGTTCACGGCGGCGGAGAAGTCGTTGTCGCCGCATAAGTACGGAATGAAAAACATTCCCTTTTTGTCGTTTAGTAAAATGCTTCGTATAAAAAGATTCCTTTTGAATAAACTTAAAAGTCAAAGGGGTTTATACACCGTATAAAAGAAAGTTGTGTATAAAACCAAATATGCCTCAATGAAAGGAGATTGAGACGAAGTCCTTAAAAAGATCATTTTTAAAATAAAATAGATATATTATGTGTATTCACTATAGGTACACATAAAGAAAGTAAAAATACAAAATAAGACATAATAATATCATGACATAATTTGAAAGTAGGAGATTAACCCAAAGAATGGAAATTGGGTTAAGAAGTTCCCATACCTCGTATCTGACTTGACCCGACCGTTCTTTAAACTCCTGAATAATAAACTTTAGTTAATCTCTACTTTATTATGAATCTTTTCCAAGTTCATTATTCCTTTTATACCATGTTATGAACATCATGTAATCATTTAAGTTAATAATGTTCATTTTGTCGGTATTTGGTTCTTAAGTCAAAAATAGACTTCTTACACTTACATGTTGTTAATTTGGTCAATGTTTCATTATATCCAGAATGTTATTCATGATGTAGATATCATATATGTCATATATATCCAGTACATACATGTATTTAAAATATTACATAATCATTTAGAGGTAAGAAATGAAATGCACCGTTCATGGAGACGGTAAGCCGTACGTACGCATGAACGCTACTTTCATTTCTTTGTCATATTAATGGAATTAAAACTAAATGAGACTTATGTATATTTTAATTCCAGAATTATATTCATCATTTAGATATATCATTAATTATATATATCCATTATATACATGTACTTTTAATAGTACATTACATTTGGGGATAAGAAATGAAATGCACCGTTCATGGAGACGGTAGTCCGTACGTACGCATGAACGCTACTTTCATTTCTATCTCATACTTTAATGGAAATAAATGATAATGATAAATATAGGTATATTATAATTCCAGTATAAAATCATGTATAATATCATTAACTTTATCCTTTACACATCCCACATATGGTATTGACGAATCAAATCACTTTTAGGGGGCGGTAGTCCGCGCTTCCTAAAATGAAGATATCGTGTTTTACCCATAATGGAAACCATAAAGGTATGCCCAAAATAAAAAAACAGAAGCTTAAGGAAAACATAAACATATTATATATCATATATAAAAATAGTGACATCATAATGGCCACCTTTGAAGGTGTTTAATGAGTGTTGAACAATCATCGTTTCGGGAGGCAGAATTTCGCCATCCACGGAAACCGTATGTTCTTTAACCATTTGATGTAGTTGTGTGAGAGTGTAGCTCAAATATATCTTATAACAACATCCTAGTATATTGAAGATACTGGTGTTGTTACAAAAGAAGTAAATAAAAAGAGTTTAGGGGGTTGGAGAAGCAAAATAAAACAAATGAACATGAGAGAATGAATTACCTTAAAAAGTGTAACTCCTTTTGAGTTGAGCCTAAAGGCTTCTTTTGAAAGGATTCTGCCCAAAGGGAATCCTCTAGGATGAGGAGAGGAATGTGGAGAGAGCAAATGGGCAGGGGTTGGCCGAGCCAAAGGCTTGAAGAGTGTGTGAAATAAGGTGGAGGTGGGGGCCTTTTATAAGAGGAGAGGAGGGGCACTTTTGGAAAGTAAAGAAATATAACTTTGTTTGAAAATGTGTTTCGGTTTTAAAAGGTCCCACATTGATAGAATTCGTGGATAAGGTGATAAGGATTCTAAATCCACTCATCCAATTGGTTTTGGCCATGTGTAGGTTTTAGATTTTACATTATCTTTCCATTTTATTTTAATCGTTAAATAATGATGTCATCACTGCATCATTATTATGTCGTAAATAATTTAATTTATTTAATGTCTAAAAATTATAAAAAAAATACTATGATATAGGAAATCTTTTTAGCTTTCCAATGACTATTTATAATCAAAATTTGGGCTTGTATAACCCCACTTAAAAATTGTTTTCGCAAAACATATTATGTTTGTGTCATTTTCACTTTAACATTTAATAAAAAGTATTTTATGTCATTTCTCAACAAAAGTGGATCCATGGGGTCCCCAAGTTAGGCCATGGCTTGTCTTGGTCGGACATGACACAACCAATGAGGTTGGGACATGTGTATAGGTCATTTTAAATTATTAAAGCATTATTTATTCCTTAAACTACACTAATTACCACTAATCGCGATTAAGAACTTAATAAGTTACTATTCACCAAAAAATTATTTTAATCTCATTGAACCACATTTTACTTCTTAATGACAACTATGTATGTCGGATTTTCAAAATTCAATACACATTAGTGGTAAACTTTCATTTAACCGAAAAATCAGTTTGCTTGATTACCACTTAGTGGTTTCACTATTCATCAAAAATTGAAGTTTTTCAGAAAATTACCAAAAATTCACCCTAAGCTATATTTGATATTCCGAATTCAAAAATGAAGTCCATTTTACAAAATTCAAATCATATAAGTCACATTAATTAATTTAATAATTAATTCCCGCTGCCAGAGCAAATAGCGTGTTTTTACAAAACAATAAGTATCAAAAGATTGACACCAGTTTAAGTCTAATTTCAAATCGAAATTGATTCCAATGACCACCATTGGATAAAATGGTAAAAATATATTCTAATTTCACTTTAAAACCAATTCAAAAGATAATCTAATCATATAAATAAATTAGATCAAAAAGAGGTTTTGAATTAAAATGCAACATTTTACACTATTCATAAAAAAAAATGAACTTTATCAGAAAGGTACCAAAAATTACACAAAGTAAAATTTGATGTCCCGATTCCTAATAAAAGTTTTATTTGGTCCAAAAGAATGTATAAGAGTGATCAAAACTATATTTAATGACGGTTCACCATTAAAAGGTGATAAGTGAACCTTTAGTGAAAATTAGAGTATAAAAGCCTAAAATTGAACTCTTTCCGTATTTTAAGCCTTTATCTTTTATTGGGTAAATGTAAAAACATCTAAAAACATATCTATTCATATTTTAGTTATTTCTATTCATTCCCGCCAGTACAATGGCTACTTATTAACTAACATAATATTATTATGTTACTAGTGTGCTACGTAAGTTTCAAAGAAACTCATCGTTGCGTATCGGGTACGCTATCGAACATAGCAACCCCTTTTAATTAAAATTCATATTTAATTCTCTAATATTAATAAATATGAAAATTATTTATTCTTTAATTACCTGGGATGTTACAATTATTATGTAAATATCCATAAATTAAAGTATTTTACACAATGAATACAATCATGTGCAGTACACACACCATATGCAATAAATAAGTGGTTAACAATGGAAATCTCACAGAATGAAAAAGTAGATAAGAAATCCCTTACTTTGTACTTTTTCCTTGGTAGATGGTAGTTTAACCTTATTTATAATGGTTAAATAATTGTTATTGAATTATACAAGAATCATATAAATTAATATGATATCATATATTATCTTTTAACGTTGATTTGTTAATAATATCTTAGTATTATAGTCGTTTCGGGTGTTAATGGATTCATTTTCCTTTATATTATTTGTTTTGTGAGCCATATTTTTTATATATGGGATGTATATTATTCATATCCAGAATTATATTAAGTCTTTAAAAATTATTTTTAACCATCAAATGAAAATTATTCTTGAATGGATATGATGGGGAATGAATCTCATCGCGTTCGTGGAGACGGTAGTCCGTACGTACACAAGAGTGACAATATCATTATTTTGATATTAAAATAATATATAATTGGATGTTATATCATATATACAGAATAATTATCATGATATATTTATTATTTACATCAATTACACATCATTATCATACCCATCCAAAAAATAATGTATTGAATAACAATTACACCACGACGTGGAGACGGTAAGTCGTACGTAGGAACGTATGGTGACGTGTCATTCAAAGGATGGATATAATACTGAATATGGTTGTACCATATTTATAATAACATCACAGTATATATAATATACTGGAGTTATTATTTTAAAATTTAAATAACAATTAAAGAAGATGTGGAAGAAGAAAAGAACATGAAAGAGGGTGGTGAAATCATTACCTCTTCTTCGGGTTCTTCATTTTGATTTGGTCAAAAGGGCTCTTTAGGTTGGCTTTCTGATCAAAATAAGGCCTCTAGGTTGAATTGGGGGATGTTGGGGGGTATTTGGGTAGGTTTTGGCCGAGCCAAAGGGCTTTGAAGGTGTCAATTAGAGAGAAGGGGGGGTGCACTTTTATTAGAGGGGTGAGGGGCACCTTAGAAAAAACATAAAATATAATTTTATAATAAATTCATATTCCGTTTATAATGGCTCTAAATTGATTTATTTAGAGGATAAGGTGGGGATGGGTCTCAATCCACTCAACCAATAGGTTTTAGACAGGTTTTTGTCTTATTATTAACCTTATCTTTTAGTTTTAACTCTTAGTTAATTAGCTTGACATTTAACATGTCTTTTTGTAGTTTTATATTATATGGTTAATAAAATTACTATAAACTTCAAAGAGAACCCCAAGTGGTTCATTAATTACACACCTATAATTATATAAGTATCTTGGATGAACCTTAGATTTTTAGTAATAGAATATCAGTTTATAATATAATATTTGTTTTAGAAAATCCTTTATGTCAATTTTGACACTATTTAATAATTGATTTTTGTTAAAGTCATAAAAAATTTATTAATTCGAAAAAAATCATTTAATTAATACTAACATGTCATATTAACCAATAAAATTCGTTTATGTCATCAAAAATTTCAAATTATATTTATTTTAACATTTCAAATAACAATTATTTGACTCTTTCATTAATAAGGAAAATACTGCATCATTATTGTGTCATGAATAAATTTTATTATTCAATGTCTAAAAATTATAAATAAAAATCAATTATGTATTAAAACATTTTATATTTCTAATGAAAATTAATAGTTGAAAATATAATATATATAACCCTATGTAAAAATTTGTTTTCTAAAATATATATTCTTATGCCATTTTTTATATTTACTTTAACTTAATTAATATAAAGTGTCATTATCACTTACAAGTGGCTCCATGGGGTCCAAAAATCGACCCAAAGATGCCCATGGATGGAAATTTATCAACCAATAGGGTTAGTACACGTTTTAGAGTAATTTAATATTATTATAATATTATTTGTTTTACCATTATTTACCGGATTTACCCTTCAACCAAGGTAAATAAAATATTTACCGAAGTAATTATTCAAAATGTCTAAAAATAAAAGTTACCTATTTACACAATTTTGACCTCATGATTTTAAATATGGAATCCATTTTTCTAAATTCAAAACACAGAAGTGGCAGAAATTAATTAAAAATTAATTCTCATTGTCAAAACAAAAAGCGTGTTTTTAAAAAATAATAACTATCAAAAGATTGGCACTTGCTTCTGTCCAGTTTAAATGTGAAATTCTGTCCAATGACCCAAATTGGATGAAATGGTGAAAATATAATCTAATTATACATTAAAATCACTAAAACTTAAACTTTATCACTATTAATTATTTCGATTAAAAAAGTTGTTTTTAATTAAAATTTAGTAATTTTCACTATTCATCAAAATATGAAAATTATCAGAAAAGTTCCAAAAATTAACCCCAAGATAATATCAATATTAAGAATCCAAAAATGAAGTCCATTTTTAAAGATAAAATTTATAAAATTTCAAAAAGTGGGTAATACTATTCATAACGGCTAGTTTGATTGGTTGTGGTGTGTTAGAACTCAAAAGTGTGTACAACACATGCTATTGTATTATTAAAAGAGAATTGTATCATGGAAGCTTGGGGAGTTAAAATTCCTGAAATTTTCACTTCCTTGAAGCATATGAAATTATTTTGTCATTTTTCTTGAACACACAACCTATACCCTTCTTCAAACCATCATTGAATACAATGATAATATATCCACTTATGGGTAGTGTGAGCATAGGCAGAGTGATAAGACTCCTTTTCAAATCATTAAATCTTTTTTCGAATTCATAATTACAAGAAAACTTGAATCCCTTTTGGGTTTTTTTTATTGAGAGGTTTTGTCAAAAGATATAAAATTATCATGAATTGGAAATAATACCCAGCTAGACCAAGGAAACTATAGATATCATTCAGAGATTTTGGCCTCATCCATCCTTCTCTCCAAATATTTTATTTTCATTTTTTAAAATAAACCTCTTTTTTGGTGAGTGGTAACCTTAAAAAAACCTCCCTCTTAAATAGGCATTATAGAACTTACAACATTATGAAAATCCACATTCAAAATTGAAAATTCAAATTTAAAAATTTCTTAACAAACTACGGGAAAACAAGAAGCCTGAGAACCCAAAATGAGAGATGCTATGTCACCATTACCGACCTTATTAACTCATCATCATCACATCCTTCACATCGGTGCATCATCATCACTACCAACCATTCACCTTCAGCGTAACACTTCTGAAATCCACAACCATCGATGTCACCACCAGCTCTCCGAAGCAGAATCATCATCTTTTCACCACCAACCATTCCAATCAATGATCATGGTAATATCTAGAGACTCTATTTTATCAATATTAATGATAAATAAGAAACCTTAAAAACTGATGGGTTTGTGGTTTGGGGTTTGTGACGATTGTCACATAAGTGAAGCTATTTGAATATAATCTATAAAGACTGCCAAAAATTTATCAAGGTAATATCTAAAGACTCTATTCATATTTACATGAATATCATTAGAGCATTAATGAGTCATAATGGAATTACTATGAATTCATTGTTCCCGTATCTTTAATGAAAACAAATCTTGTGGATATCCTCTTATTTAACCCTAACTTGATAATATCTCAACCACATATCCACCTTGGAAAAATATTGTGCCACATATAGTTGATCGAACAAGTCATCAATCCAGGTAATGTGATACATTTTTTTTATTGTGACCTTTTTAGGTCATTATAATCAATGGAAAGGCACATTTACCCATCCTTCTTCTTAATAAAGAGGACTGGTGCACCCCATAGTGAAGCACTTGCTAGTATGAAACCTTTATGAAGATTAACTTATAGTTTTTTATTCCGGTACTGAAGTTCCACAATAACCATTCTATATGGAGTCTTTGAAAATGTTAACACCCCACTTATAAGCTCTATTGAAAATTCAACGTCTCAACTAAGAGGAAGAACATGAAATTCCTCAAGAAACACACCAACATATTCCCTCACAATGGGCATGCCTTTAAGGATGATTCTTTCCTTAGATAGAATAATTATATCTAGATACACTTTCTCATTAGGTAATAATATTCATTCAGGATATGATGGTTCTAAAGAAGATTCATCCTCCCCCTTTCACTTGTATAGAATCGAGGGTCCATTCACAATATGGAGAGTGATTTCCTTATCATAGAAATTTATATCTACTATATATAAAGAAAGCCAATCCATTCAAATAATTGCATCAAATTCCACCAAAGAGGTTATGAAAATGTTATTTGGGAAGTACAACCCACAAATTGTGATATGGTAGGAGTTATACACTTTAGATGAAATAATTTTCCCCATTTTCATTTGTCACTAATAACTCTACTTCCATGCTTTGTGATGGTATTTGAATAGTTCTACTAATAATTCCTGGTATTATGGAATGCATATAACTAGAATAAAAGGGTACATTTTCTATTCATGAATGAATAACTAGAATGCTTTTCACCACCTTGTTGTCGGGACCCACATCATTAGGTGTGATAGAGAAAGGTCTCCCTTATTGCCTTAGAGTTTGTTGGTTGTCTCTAAAAACCCTTGTCTTAGTGCATTGGTTTAATGAATGCTAGTATTCCTTGTATTTTTAGTAATGAAAAATACACTAAGGGTTGGATGGGGCATTCATTTCCTCTATTATAGTAGCGGGTATTCTCCTGGCGGCAATCACTGGCTAGGTTCCCTTCCTTATATCATCTAACCCATTTCCTCAACCCCTTCAAGAAATTTCTAGGGTTCTTCTTTCCACACCTTTGGAAAGTGGGATTTTGAAATTTATTGGCACCATTAGATATCTCTATCTAACCACCATAATTTATCTCTACTTTCTAATTTGTATCCCCATGATTCCCCTATGATTTTCTGATCTCCATTTCATCATTTAGGGCACATCGGACAATTTCTTCAGAGCTAACGAAGTCATGGTCCTCCAGGTATTTCAGTAGGCTAAGATTTATCCCACAAAAGAACCATTCAACCTTGAACTTGGGTGTAATGACAAATTTGGAGGCGTATTGTGTAATCCTGATGAAGATTTCCCGATACGCCCTGATAGATTACTCAGCTTTTTTCTTGTGTGAAAGGAAATCCCTATCCATTTTAAGTCAGAGGGTGTGGGGAAAATATTTATCAAAATTTTGTTTTCGGAAATACATCCATACCATCGCATTGATCTCTTCATCAAGTTTTTTATTTTTTGATCGATGTCCACCATTGATCAGCTTCACCAACCATATGATAAACATCCAAAATTACCTTCTCTTTTTCAAAGCATTAATGGATGGAGAATATCTTCTCAATGGTATTGATCCACTATTCTAAGATTAATGGATCATATGACCCATTTAAAGTAGGAGGCCTTCGACACATTAAGCTATTTATTGTGGTTTTTTCTCTATTAGGGGGATTATATGATCCTCCTATTCTAAATTTCTATTTAGAACTCAAGTCATATGATAGAGTATCATCATGATGTGTTTGATTCCTTCTCTCATTGGATCAGGCATCACACTGGGGTAGTCCTCACATTGCTCTTCACATTGATTGTTTACCTGATTCCTCCTATTTCCAGCCATTTTCAAGAATAAAAGAATAATTAAGTATGAGTATATTAAACTTTTAAATTCATAAATGGTAATTTAATGACATTAAAGTGACAACTTAGTCCTTAACTGATGGATTTCTAGGATTTATTCTTTGCATCCATGTTATCTTTCCTGAAATATATTCTTATGAACATTTTTTTACCCCCTTAATAATTCTTTCTAATGATTTTATGAATTAACAAATCATCTCCACTAGTAATTTCTAACTAGGTGTACAGTAAGTCCTGCTATCATGTACCAGATTACCCCAAGTGAGGCCCTAAACACCTTTTCAAAGTTTTCACCCCTTGGTACATTTGTGTGAGAACCACATCTAGTTTTAGTATCTAGACATGGATGTATTTTCTTGATAAAAATTTACTCTATACTAAACAGTATTTAGGAATGTTTTCCTATTCTTAGTCTTATCCCTAAGGATTTAAGTAGAGTTTTGAAATCCAAATCCCAAAAATAAATAAACTTTTCCTCTGATACCAACTATAAAAACCATTCTATTTATTACACTTTAATAAGTGATTTAATTACATAAAATTACACTTAATAAACTTGAAATATGAATAAGTATGGTTTCTTTGGGAATTTTTTGCATTTCATTATAACTTAATACATGGATTACAACATCTTTATTGAATACATCATTAATATGTTTGAGCTTAAAACTGTATTGTGTAACCTGGGAAAATACATAAGATATAGTTGATCCATAAATACTTGTAAGGGATAAACATGGCATAACATTAAGATAATAATAAATGTTATACAAGGATTACCAATGAGGCGTAAAAGAACATGAATAATACGACATGACATAGCATGATAATCATAATATGGGAAATGTGGAAATAACATAAAACATTGCATTAAAACATATGTCAAGGATAAAACACCAAGAATTAATGGTAGAAAATGTCCCATAATGGAATCAGTTACACCTCTATCCCAAAATTATGTATTTATTTACAAAAAATTATCCAATGAATTGATGTTTTGTATAATTCTTGGCGCACCCATCATATTCATTTCATTCTCATGCATAAGTGTACCACAAAGATCATTAAACATGGATTCATTCTTCGTCATAATTTATTAGACAATAAAAGAGTGTGGAATACGTACATGAAAGTACCAAATAAAATTTCATATTTTCATAAAAGTGAACACCCTTTATAGGAAATGGGTATGACATTCACTACACAATTGGTTTGGCATAGAAAAACATGGTGAAAATTCGGCAGAATAACGTCATCACTTAAAAACCCATAAAATGGGTTGATGAGAGTGAAATGGGTATATAATAATTTTTAAATAAATTTTATAGTAATAGGGACATGTAATGACATGTCCAACCATTTTTAAATAGAGAAATAAGGCATACGATAATAAATAATCCTAAATTAAAAGATAAAGGAAACTATGTTTATGAAATTTCAGCATGGTAACTGGTGTACATGGAATGGATTGATGAGAGAAAAAGGGTATATCAGAATTTATAAATAATAAGATCAGTATGGGGGAGGTGAGAAAACAAACCCCATAATTAGTAATTGAAAATAAAATGGCATAACAAGATAATGAAACGTGGATAAAGATGAGAAAGGAAAGAACCCTTACTTGAATGTGTGGCTCCAAAAGCTTGAAGAGATTCTTATTGAGAGCTCAAGGTGCTTCAAAAGGATTATATAGAGGATATGAAAGTTTAATATTGTGATCCAAGGATTTTTAGTGATGATAAAGTGGATCTTTGGTGGGTTTATAAAGTAAACGAGAGGAATTTTATTAATATTTAGGTTTTAGACTCTACAAAATAAAATATTCAAATCCACAAACCTTGTCATGGGGTTTTTTCATGGTTTGTGAAAAAGAGGGTGTTTTGATTATTTTATTAGGAAATGGTCGGAACTTATTAAAATATTTCTCTTCATTATGTGGAAGTGAGTAACACTTTTAAGGAAATTAATTTAAAATCATAAAATATATTATATGGTATGGATGATTCCTAAAGGCTATATAAATTTAATTAAATAATATTAAAATCACATTATATTAAGGTTAAAACATATATTTTTTCTATTATACCCATTATAGTATTTCTTACATCATTTTAGGTCATTATGATGTCATAAAATACTACGTATATTTATACGTTATTTAATTTTTACCCGAAAATTTGAATATCTCAAAAAATTATGAAAAATTCACCATATGATAATCTAGAAATTATGACTCCAACAATAATACTTATTTTTTATAAATATGTTCATTTTTACTTTTAAAATAAGTTCCACAATTTTTTTATAAATGATGAGTTTTTGAGAATAATAGTTTCTGAACACTTATAAAAAGCACATTTCACTTCATAAACATTATATGACCATTTATAATTAATAAACCTTATTTAATGATTATATTTTACTAAAATACTATTTTTTAAATCCATTAATTAAACAAAATAAACCCCATAATTGAATTTTAATATTACCTAAAAATACAATTGGGGTTTAATTGAATCAAAATCAAAATCATTTAAAAGGTAACAATAGAAATGAAAATTGATTCCTTATTATATAAAATATACATACTAATATTAATAAGGTATTTATAAATAGACCTTTTTTAAACCATCGTATACCCTAAGAGTAAGGCATGCTATGGATATACTTTCACGGGGCAGTTCGACAAACATTGTTTGGGCCATGATCTCGATGAGCTTGGACTTCTCCCACATACTATTTTTATCATTCTTAAGTTGTTGGATCTGATATTGGGATTGATCAAGGGAAAATCCTAGAGATGATATATCCCTTATAAGCTCCGATAAATGGGCTTCATAGGGAATGATTCTACTATTTGAGGCCATCACTTCCTTTTTATGTGTCAATTGGATTTGTTAAAATCCCTATATTTGTACTAATCATGTGATCACTTTACAAGGTCTATATTAAAAATATTAATATTCATAGTGGTATTTTAAATACCAATATATAACCAAGTGAATTTTTTTTCTATAGCCATATTACATTATAATACATTAAATTAAATTAAAAAAAGAAACTTCATTTATAACAGTTTGGGTCGTTACACTTTCACAGTACACATTCCTCCTCATTGGTGATTCAAATAAATACCTTACAATAGAATAGTCTCCTACACATGTGGGTTTTCTCCTTGTAAGTAACAAATGAATTTTTAACATGGATAAAAATTTTAAGATCTCTAGTAAATAATGGAAGCTATAGACATCTAACTTCCTTCAATGAAATTTGATCTAATTTTCCCATTAATTCAAATATCAATTGAGATTTTAGTGCTCCCATATTTAAATTTTACCTCCATGAAGTGACCTTCTATTTCCCAATGTAGTATGACCTAAATATCCTTTCATATCCTTCAAAAGTGGGTGGTGACCCTAAAAAGAGTGTCTTGTAGATGGGTTTGACATTGTTACCCTTTTGTGACATCAGTCTACATCACTTTTTGTAGGTTGTCATATGAAATATGTGTATGCATATAAAAATGTATTCATACAAGAATTGGTGTAGGGATGTACCACTAGTTACCTTGTAGAAGAGTTTATTGTCCTTGAAGTATCATTGTCTTTATACTCCCACAGTTTCAAGATTGTACGGCACTAACCATCCATATCCTTGGAATAAATTGTCTTCTCTATGATTGATTTACTTCAACTCAATCATTTAAGCCTATAAATCCCATAAACCTCTACTACGAATTATTTCCCACAACTAAAACCAACTCTAGATAATTGATTCAGTAATATGGTAACCTAGTTCATCTAATTATCTAGTCATCAAATTTAACAACATATGAGTATGAATTGGATCGGTTAACTCTTGGATAAATAGTAATACATCATTATCAATCCCATTTTTCTTATAATATTTAACCTTCTGGTTCAAAATTCACATAAGTAAACAATCAAAAAGTTGGTGAACTTTAATATTTAGTGTACCATGAAGAGAAATTGGAAACATATATGCCCACTCCATCATTGGACTCATCCCTTATAGGGAACACATTATGAAATAGCTATAAATTGTATTCTTTTAACTTGGTTATTCAACTTCATGCTCATGTTTCTCTATTTCACTATGTACTATCTTGCTCTAATTTTTTTTCATAGTTCCATACTCAATCTTCCCAGTCCACATTCACTAGATCTACTCGCTATATTCAGAATAATTTTATTCTAGAACCATTGACATTCAAAAATTTCATGATCTCATTCGATTTCATCTTCAACAATCAAGGGTAATTATTTTATCTTTAT
Organism: Viscum album; assembly: GCA_963277665.1. Classification (NCBI taxonomy): domain Eukaryota; kingdom Viridiplantae; phylum Streptophyta; class Magnoliopsida; order Santalales; family Viscaceae; genus Viscum; species Viscum album. The sequence continues at coordinate 1,527,686,432 of OY728162.1, forward strand.
CCTTCTATTATTATTAATATTTCACTCAACATAATCTATGATCTAACTCCTCTGATTGGTAGACTCCACTGATCTCATAGATTCAAACTCAGTCACTATGTTGTCTCCCCCAAACACAACCTTGTTTTGAGGTCCCCCTAAAATAAAATATCGCCAACTTTATTTCCACATCCCCTAGTGAAGATCTTCAACCATCACATAAAATACCATCACCATCTGAGCTTTATCTTCATTTCATGTTATGTTTAGATTAGTCGAGCCTTGAGAACTTATCATTTCCTCCTCCTTTATATTTATATTCCCATCATTATCGATACTTTTTATCCGACACTCATTCATTGTCAACCTTTAAATCCCCATTCACGCCTCATGGTATCTTGTTAAGGATATTATTGTAGCATCTTGTTCACTAAATCAATGTCGGAATTATTTTTTGTATCAGAATCAATTGATTTCATTTTAATTCATATGCACATCTTCATAGTAACTTAGAGATATTGTTTTTGTAGTATATTGGTTTGTATCTTGTAAGCTTGGAACACAATTCTTGTATAAACATGGTTTAGGATGGTATGAAATCTTATACTATTATTATAGTAATTTAGTTGAGATAACTACAAATCCAACTTCACAACATCTTGGGGACTCTTCCAAATCCTCAAGGGTAGTAGGTTTGAATCAATGTGTGAAATCTTATGTAATTACTTCTTATGGTAGAACGGTCCCCTTCATGTGGTATGTTCAACACTTTTTAAAATCTTAAACATCCATACACATTAGTTACTACATGAACATTCTTCCTCGTATCTTAAAAATCACAAATATTATATAAATTACTGAAATAGAAAAATTTATGAAACATTTCAAACGAAAGGATGACAAATAATGAGTCAATGTATTTAGAAATTCAATGAATTAATTAAAAATTATAATCCAATACATATCTTATAAAATAAATTTATGGAACTTGAAAAAAAATCAATCCAACTATAAATTTCATAAAAATAATTTTAAAATGATACAATTAATGAATTATCAACAAAATGATCACTAAAATGGGATTCTTCAAATATATGGAAAATAAAACCAAATAAAATTTGATAATTAAAGAACTAAAAACATCAATTTTGATAATAATATTCTAAAAATTATATATTTAATCATACAAATACAAATATTTAATAAATATTTATTTAAATCACATTTTATGTGTCAAGAACTCAATTAATCCCGAGAAACTATGTGGCAAAAAGTATCCAAAATAAGGCCACATTCACAGTTAATGTTCCAATAATTTGACTTGTTTCCAAGATTTTTTTAATTATAGTGACTATAAAGATTCAAGAAAATTAAAATTTTAATTGATAATTAGATTAATAAAAAATATATTACATACCCAAGGGTGTATTTTTTATCGTGGAGATGATTTACATAAGTAAAGGATAAAAAGGAAATCACTCAATATCATCTCCAATCATAGATTATATTAGTAAAAATAAAATTATAAATATGTAGATAGAGTAAAACATAATTTTTATTAGCTATTAAAAGATATTATAAGCACAAACTCAAAGAAAAAATATTGAAGAAGAGGAAGAGTGTTGTATGCGAAGTGATCCTTTCACAAAGCCTTATTTATTATAAATGGTTAGAGAGGTTTAATGAAACTAGTTTCCTTGAAAAACATTCTAAAGTGATGAAAACCCCTCCCTATGTGTGAAAAAAAACAAATAAATAGATTGAGGGGGGATAGGGTTTAAAATATCTTTTGGGTACATTCATAATTATACCTCCAAAATTTACTCAACATTGATCCACATTTTTTACTATGTTCCCATGTTAACCAGTTGTTACTCCAATTAAATGAAATGATATAAAATTATTAATCTAACTTATATCATAATTTTATCCAAACTAATTAAATTATCAAGAATATATGGCCCAAATAGTGAACCATAATCCAATCTATCAAATACATTTCATCTTTTAAAATGTATCCACTTTTTTCCTTCTAATATGATATCTAGCTAGAATTGTCTACATAAAAACTACATTCTAATTATTGTATGATATATCCATAATATTTTAATTTAAATTATAACATACATAAGAATTGATGATAAAAATACTTGAGTGAAATTTAATGGGTAAATGACGAATTTTCATGGAATTTACAAATTCTTGCTCAAAATAAAATTTTTGCTAAATCTTAAAATGAAGCTCAATTTAGGGAATTAATATCAATAATTTTCATAAATGGATCAAAAAGTGACTATGAAACCCAAATCACACATCCTAAAAACTTATTAAATAATATAAAGATATAAAAATAAAACCTTGAGGTGTAATGTTCTTCCACCAACATGGGAATCAATTATTACAAATTAATAGTGAAAATAAATAATAATAGATTATTAGACATTCCCTTTGATTTATTCATCCATATAGTTCTTTTCAAAATTTATTTTATCAATATGATTCCCAATATTATCTAATACCACATCATTAATTAAGAATTATGTTCATTTCGAAGGTTAATTTCATATGGGATTCATTTCATGTAAAGTTAATTCTTTCAGACCATCAATAATTCAAGTCATGAAATGTAGCATCATTATTGAGTAATACTAGAATAGCCTCAAAGACCATATATAATGAAAGTATCACAATCCATTTTCATCACCATTTCCTTAATGCTATAATTTCTAACTGTATTTTCATAAAATCCAAAATTCTATAAATGTTATGGATTCATCCCTGATAACATTATCAATGTTGGTGTCAACATGTAATATCGTAATCATCTTCCATATACATACTAAAAACCTAAAATAGTGAGAAAAATAGAGGATTTATTAAATTATTAGTAGGATCATATTTTAACATTATTTCCATTGGTGTACATATAACATCCCTATATGTACACTCCTAGAATACGGTGCTTAAAAACTTAAGCTTTATGTTTTTTGTATTTGATACCAAAAAATGTGGCCCAATTTCAACCATACAATACTTATAAGAAAAAAAAGTAAATATGTGATCAATTACATACCCAAGGTACTTTTTTGGTGTAAATTTTTAGGTAATTTGGAAAAAACTATTACATAATAGTACTCATGTCTTTATGTGATTAATATTCCAACCATACCCAGTTATTCGTTTTCCATACCAATTCTCGATCATTCTTCTTATTCATCCTTCAACCCTATAAAAACATTTAAAAAAATGGGATGATAACAAAAATATAAGTAAGTCACACATAAAATAATAAAGAAACTTTTTATTGTATTTCAAAATTAGGAAATCAAAAAATAGATTTCCATTAATTTAAAAAAAACATTAAGCAATAACAATCACTTTTATACATATGAAATAATCCTTAATATCTAATGTTTTTAATTTAACACTTTATAAGAAAACATAAACGAAAAATAATTATCACCATTGTTTATTAGAAAACTTGGGAAACCATGAAAAACATTTTCCTATTGATATATCTCTTTATCGTAAAAGTGTGTAATCACTCCATTAAAAAAATATTAGTTGTTTTCTAATTTAAATCAAATTCATTCCATGAAAACCCAAAAATAAGAATTTAAAAGTCATGTGGGTACCTTGTGAAATAATTTTTGTATAAATCTTATGGTAAATATTACAAATTCCCAATGCATTGGAATGTTATATCAATCCCACTTGTATACATTAAAATAGAACATTCATTTTTTCCATTTCATCAAAATGTTCCTTATAAAATACAAAAAAGATTCATTTTCAGAAGTATTTAAATAAATTAAAAAATGGCATGAAATTAACATTATAATTTTTTTTTTCAAATCAATACATCCATAAAAAACTTTTAATAACTTGTAAATGGATTAAAAATATTTAGAAAATAAATCATGAAAAAATTTTAAATGAGGTTTTAAAAGTAATGTGTCTCTTACCTCGAGTTTGAGTCATTAAGTAAATTATGTATTATTAATATTGATAAAATTAGGTTAGATATTTACATTATTGGGAATATTTTTCATGTTCATTATACATTTTATTTTATTTATGAACATAGTATATATAGTTACATAATCGGTAAACTTAACATTAGTTTTTTTATGATATTTAGATCGTATATCCATAATAAATTTGGAATGTTGATTATGGTCATAGAGGTAATTATTATATCATCTTCAGAATAATAATAATTTACTAATTATTATATTATATAATAATTACACTTTTTAAAACAAACCATGTAATATGATTATGAATTATGAATTATGTAACAATCATAGAGATTGTAGGTCATACATACGCATGAGTAACATTTTCATTTTTCACCAAACATGATAAAAATAAGGTAAGTTTTATTTTATTGTTATATGGAAATTATTATATCATAAATATCATATTATTTTTCAAAATATAATTATATATATTATCCATGTCATACAATTATGAAAGATAAATCACATCGCTCCATGGAGGTGGTAATCAATATGTACACACAAACGACATTATGAGTTTTCAATGGATGGAAACGTAAGGTAATAGATTGTATATTGTATTTATATAATAATAATTATGTTTTAAATTTCATTAATATACATAAAATCAATTATTTTATCCAACTATGAGAGGTGTTTATGGAAAATTAATTACATCGGGTTGTAAGGCGACAGTTCACCGTAATCATGAATGATGGTTTTATTTCCCATTTGATGGAAAGGGAGATATAAATAGGTTAGGACATTAACATAATAAAATATTGTTATATAGAAGAATATTAATTTAATATTTCAACAAGGTTGAAGAATATTTGAAGGATGTAGAATAATTACTAAAACTAAAACCTCTGTTTAAAATGTATACCTCATATTTTAGAAAACAACATATTCATTACACCTTAATCGTGGTTAGGTTGTTAGTCATCCTAAAACAATTCCTATAGAATTAGTGTACATATTATAAAAAGGTATTTAGGTAGGTATTGACTGATCAAAAATCCTCTTGACATGTATAGATGAGAGGAAAGTGGGTGACCTTTTAAAAAGAGAAGAGGGGAATTCTGGGAAAAATAATTAAATCAATATAAATTAATTTTCATTTAAAAATGGTTGAAACATGATATAATTTGAATATAAGATGAATATGAGTCTACAAACTCTAATAAAATAAAATTTATATATTTTTGGTTAAATTTTATAACCTTATCTCTTAGTTTATACCCTGAGTTAACCATGTTCACTATTATAGTGATATCAATGTTTTTTAATCTTTAGGAGTCAATAATATAACACCCATAGATGTTTAGAGAAGTATATTATACTCTATAGGTTATAGGACATGAAATAATGAGATTAAATGAGCTAGGAAATATTATTATATATATATTATTTTTATAACCTAGTCATTGAATTTTTGGGTAAAAATAGGTTTATTAAGGCTTAATAATTAAAAACTCAATTTTTAGAAAGGTCGTTTTATTTTTTTTAAAATAGGTTTTCTTCAAAAATAAATTTATTTTCTTTAGTGAATGAATATTATAATTATTTTTTATAACTTTTATAAATTTTATTTTACAAAACAATTTTTATTTTTTTAATTAATTTTTTAAAATTAACTTATTTTGATGTTTTTAGATTTTTATAAAAAGTATGATTTTTCAATAAATACTGAAAAATACTAAATTTTATTAAAAAATATATTATATTTTAGAGAATTTACAATGTAATATTCTATTTTGGATTAAATTTAAATATTAATTAGTTTCTTTTTATTAAAAATATACTAATACTAATATTATATTTATTTTTATACATGAATTTAGTATACAAATATATTTGTACTTAAAAACACATTTCCCTAAAAACAAGTTTTCATCACATTTTTCACACCTATTTTAAAAATAATTTCTTCCAATTATATGTATTGAAATTGATAAAATATATTCTATATTTTGAATTATGAGGATCAAATTTGTTAAATAGTAGCCTTTTATTTTGGCCAATATGAATAGTATCCTTGATAAAATTTATCTCTTCGATAAAGGGTAAATCTGGTTAATCTTGGTTAGAAATAAGTGATAAAGCTATAATTTTTCATCTTAATTATTATTGGATGAATTTAATTATAAACTTATAAACATAGAATTTAAATGGAAATTTTTAATGTCCAATTTACCATATAAATTACCTATAGAATATTTAAAGCAAATAATGTTATGAAATGTCACACCCTTAGTTTTAAATATATTTTGTGGGTTATAATTGGTGAAAAGGAAAATTAAGAACACATATAAATTTCAATATTTTTAATAGTGAAATTATTTTCACAAATGTAATTTATATATAATTTTTAGTGCTTAATGAATGACTTCAAATGATTGTGTAAAAATAAAACACAATTCATTAAATTAATAAAAAATAAGCTAAATTGATTTTAAAATTATAACAATTAAAATATTTTGAATAAATTAATATATACCAAGAGTTATATACATATATATAAAATTTTATAGATTTTACAAAGGATTATATTCAAATTAACCAGTTTTATTGATTTATTTAAAGACATTTTAAATGAATAGTGTAAAATTTTACATAAATAATATTTTATAACAAATAATATTTTATTAAATAATTTAAAATTTATAAATATAATAATTTAGTCCAAATAAATGTAATATGGTCTAAAAATCAAAAATATTCCATATTTGTTTCATTTTCCCTTTTATGGTCACCTTATTGGCCCTTAAAGGGTAGAGATGGTTAATGTTATAGTATTTTTCAAAAGGGTTAACGAAGGGTTAAAACTAATGAATAAGGGTAAAATAGTAAAACAAAAACTTAGTAAAATTTTATTTTATGAGATTATTTCAATTAATACTCATATTATATTCTAAATATATAAATTTGGATCTATTTTTAATTGAAAAATAACTTGCATTAATTTAATACTTTATGAAATTTCATGAATACCCCTCCCCCCACATATAAAAGGACACACCTCCCTCCTCTTCTTCACATCATTGTGATCCCTATAGCTTCATTATACCCTAAAATACCTTATTAACTAATTTATCCACATTATTGATGTTTAGTTATTCCTGAATGACCAACCCATTATTCTTTAAGAAGGAATCTGAAGGAGTTCTTTCAAAGAAGTGGTATCGCCTTAAAGGATCAGTTTATTTTTACTTTTTTTACCTCATATAAATTCATGATATTTATCATTAAAAAATAACTTCATTATATTAAATATAATTAAATTTTATTATGATTATGAAATCACCATTATCCACCATATTCTCTTCAAATCAAATGTTATGGTATCCCTCGTGTGTACGTACAGCTTAATGTTTCCACATTGCGATACAATTCATTTCCCACCAACACATTTTGTGGACTGTTATTATGATGTTTTTAATTATTATATATTATGAATATTGAAAAAATTATACTTCTATAATTATAATATCACAACTACCTTCTTACCAAATAATTCATTATAAAATAATAATGTCGCTCATTTGTATGTGTGGACTTCCAACTCCATGAAGCGATGTGATTTGTTTTTCATTTCCATTTTACCAGGATGATAATAAGGAAATATTTAATTAATATAAATTATATATCTGATATATTATTTAATTTTTAATGTATATTTAATATTTACCTTTCTTTTATTACATCTTTCCAAAAGTGAGAATAATGTTCATGCGTACGTACGATATATCGTCTCCATTAATGCTGTAATTAATTTTCAATATCTATTTTTTATGAATGATTATTAATATTTATATAATTAATATACATGATATTCATATCATTGTTAAAAATATTTATAAGATAAGTCCATGTTCAACATACAAGTGACAATACTACTAAACCAAATCATACATTAAAGACGAAGAAAATATCACTCAAAATAATGATTTTATTAAAGAATTGTTAATAAACTAATGATAAAAATATATAAATTAGTAATATGTTATATGATATATATGATTATGTTTTTTTAATTTAAATACATTAAATATATAATTATTATGATGTATTTTTTAACATATAAGATGGGAGTCATGAATAAGGAAAGGTTTCTAGTCGCACTTTTACTTATGTGTGACATATGTCATACTCACAACTTATTTATTCTATGTTGTGTATATAATTATTTTTGATATATTATATCATTATTATTTTATATCCATGGTATTTAATGTTTGATTTTAATTTCTTTGTTCATGGGTATCATGATTCAAATGTTACCAAAATTTTAAGTGTTTATTTCATAATCTCATTATTATTCATCATTGTTTGTGAATAAGTCTCTGCGGGGAGAATTATTTGATATTTTATCCTAAACCCAATATATTATATTATCCTATGGTTATTTCAAGAGAGTAATTCTTTTTCTTTTCATTTTCTTTGCTTTAAGTACTCATGATAAATAAATAATTTGTTTTATTTAAAACTGAATTTGTTTCTCAACTCGAATTAGGTTCCTTATTTTCAATGTTATTATTTTCAATAAATTATTTTAAATAATGTTTGAAATATTATATAATTAATTATTGAATAAATTTTTAACCATTTTTAACACTTTATAAAATCATTTAAATGGAATATTCTTTTCATATTCTAAATTAGTTACTTTTTTACCTTTTTAAAATAATGCGAAAGGAATACTTTCTTTACTTATACAAAATGAATGAAAATTCTCATTATCAAGAATAATAAATTATTTGAAGATTAATTTACATGTTTATGAGGTTATTTTCAATGAAAAAAAAATTCTTAATATTTGGGACATTTTCAATTTATAATATATTAATTTAATGTGAGAAGGGTTTTTTCCTCAATAAAATTTACAAGCGGTGTTTTTAAAGTATTATAATATATGTTAATATTATTTATATAATATTATGATTTATTGAGGATTTAAACAAAATATACCAAACACAATATTTTTTTGATGGTTTATGATCATCTTACATAGGAAATTTATTTTTATTCTATATTATAGATCTTCCAATATGGACAATTACTGATTTTTAAGGCATGTTGATAAAGGGGTATTGATTATTCATATGATGAATTCATTATAATTATTAAGTGATGATTGGGGCATAAAATTAAAAAGTAACTTGATTAAGCACAAGGATCGTTGAGACAAAAAAGATTAGGTTTTTAGTCAAGGCCTCACTCACTTATATATAAGTCTTTTCATGAGGCCTTGATGGTATTTTTAGATGTCTTGTCATGTCGGATTGATGGTATGTTTCAAATGTATACAATTATGAATTTCATACTTTTGAAATCAGTTATTGATTTGCATATGATTGTTTAAATAGTTTTTATATGCATGGATAAGTTTCAAGATCATGTTATTAGTTATATATAATGATTTTATCATCATCCATTCCTTCCATATTATTCTCTATGCTCAAGTTATTGATTAAATATAATTCTTTCCCATTATTTACCTTTCCATATTGATTATGACATATATACCCATGGTAGATTATTCTATAAATAACCCTTACTAAGCATATGATCTTACCCTTATTTGTTTCCATTCCATAGGATATATTGAAGAAATATTTTAATGAATTCAAGGATAAAAATTGTATACATTCACTATATTATGTATTTTATGTTTAAAATTTAATGTGAGATTAAATTATGTGTCTAGTTTACCAAGAGTAGTAAAATATTTGGCCTATTGGGATATGATTACTTATATCTAGTTCCAATGTATTAATATAGCTACTAGATCTGGGATACTAGGGTTGGGTAACATACAATTGTTATTAGAGAGATCTTAGTACAAACCTTGGGAACTAGATATAAGAAAACATATATTAGTGAAATCAACCTTATGATTTACCATAATAAAATTTCAAATGAAAGAAAGATTATGATTTTGACAATATGTATAAAAATATTCAATTTATTTTATTTGTTTCACTAGTTTAGAAATTAATCATTGTGATTCATAATGTTATGATCAAATATATTATGTGTAGTTGTTTATAAATGGATCCTAGTGGATGGAATGGAAACTATACCAATTCATGTAATCCATGAAATGATTTCCCTCTTATGAATGATAATGAATCTATAGATGGAGGTGTCAATAGAGCTAAAAATTGTAATTATATTGGGGTAATTGAATTAGGTAATAAATAATAACCTTTCCCAAATGAAGTAGACTTTTGATCTATGATTTAGTGTAACAATGTTAGACTGATTCATTCATCATAAAACTCCATCATTTCATAGGACTTAAATGTATTTGCAGTTGAGAAATGGATAATTTCCTTATAAATGAGATTTCTTTCATTAAGATGTAATGAAAAGAATATTGTTATCATGGTATTTTATCATCTATTATGGGATTCAGATTAATAGTGATCATTGATTCAAAACACTTAGGATAAGGATGACATATCAAGTATATAATGGAATAATTTTAATTAAATTTTCATGGAAAAATATTTTCCTCATGAACAATGAGTAGTTATAGAGAGAAAATTTTTGAATCTATGAAAATAAGTAAGAGGAAAATTGTATTATGTATGAAGCTAACATTATAAAGTTACAAAATGAATTATGCAGAATATATAAGTAATCCAAAGAGTAATATTGACCATTTCATTAATGTTATTAATACAACCATTTTAAGGGAACTAGTATCTGAAACATTATCATTGTATTAGGTGATAGAATCATGAGTTATCCATAAAAATAAATACTTCTCCCTGTCTTATGGATTTGAAGGAAAATAAAATAATAATAGGATAAAGCATAAAAAATAGATAATGGGAATAAGGGAAATAAATATTTTCCCACATGTGATAAATTTTGAAAGAAATACCCTAGTAAGTTCTTGAAGATAGTGGGGGTTTTATTAAAGTGTGGAGATAAATTCCATTGGGTACTAAATTTAATGGGTAATAAAGAAACATCCAATGTACAATGTTTCAACTATAAGTAAATAGATCACTACACAAACGAATTCCTAAGGAATCAAGGGAATGTGTCTTACAATAAGTTATGGGAACAAGGTCAATCGTATGTTTTTACTCTATATGAATTGGAATGATTAATGTTATTTTTTACTTGGATTCAATAATTATACTGTAGATGTTTTTTATCAATGAAATTGTGATTATAATAATAATGAAACATTTAAGTGTAATATTGTAGAAACTTTTCTTTTTGGATTTCAAACCGTATGTTGAATGTTACGAATGAAAAAGAAATGTGATTTAGTGGTAACATGATATTTTGGGAGAATAAATGAATAAGGTAAATATAACACTTAATATGTTCCCTGTATTGTGCTGGTATTGTTTAATCAGGATAAATAAATAATTGACATTTAATAAGTAATTTTGATAGTATTGGTGACTTTGAAACTAGTTAAGGATTTGGTAATAAAGTGATGTAGGTCATCTTTGATGAAGTTTATTACAATTTTATAGTTTGATTTTATTTTAGGAAAAAGGATTGTGGAAGAATTTATGTTATCATGTGGTGTTAACTTAAGAGTTAAGGATACCATCTTGTGTTTATAAGTTTAAGGGAATCAACACCCCTTTTAAGGTTTTAGGTGATGGGATTTTGAGGTTATTTGAATATTTTACTAGCCTTCAGGAAGAATACAGTTTTTGGGATTAAATAAAACTTTGGGTTAGTATATGATTTGATGCTAAGTTATTTATGGTCTATTGGATAGTGGGATATAAATAATATTGATAGTTAAAAGTGATTAATTTATAAGGAACTATTTATAGATACATTTATAGTCAAGCTAAGGATTATCGTTCCAGTTGGTATCTCAATTTGATTCATGAAATTCTAATGATTTTCACTACAATATACTATATATATTGTTGATTAATGATATTTTGAGAGGTGTTTCACTGGGTTGGGGTATATCTTACTCATAGGTTTAATTTGTAATTTTACATGAAATATTAATTGGAAGTAATGAATTTATATTTTGGGGATGTAAATCGAATGGTGTGATATCTTATTTTAAGTTAAAAAAAATTAATTTTAAGGTTATTTATGAAATTTTCTATGTGTAACCTTTATTATTTTTAGGGAAATTTTAAAATAAAATGTATTATTTCAAGATTAATATATTATGAAACTATCATTCCATTTTCTAACAATTTTGTTGGTTAATATTTTGAGATATAAATAATTAATTTTTATTTTTATAGATCTTGTGATCCATTAAAATTCAATTTTTGTGCTTTCGGAAAAAAATCATCTTGAATATTCAATTTTACGAATACTAGATGAAGTTGAAATTGGTCAAAACAAAACTAGAGGATTTAATTCTGCTTATGATAAGGAAAGAAAAAATGTATGAATATTTTATCATGTAATATATAATGAATATAAAATAATCCCTTCACATTTTTAAATGTATTCTAAAATAAAATTTTATACTATTGGCTTCATTTATAATGAATCTATGGTCTTTTCAAAAATTATAGATTTATGGTTTAGGGTTTTTAGACTTCTCATTAACATATTCTATATCAGTCTTTATTAGTCCTTGGGTAATAGTTTTCTCTTTCATAGCCATATTCTCTGTTGCAAATAATGTGCATCAATTTAGAAACTATTTTTTGTGATATTTCATATGACCTTTGTATTTCTCTTTCCCTCTTTTCAAGAAGAATAATTGTTAACCCTTTTTTATGATGTCAGTTTTGAGAAAAAGGGATTTTTATATATCAATCCCTTGATTACCAAAAACTAGTTAAAATTATAAGAATGCAATTTAATAAATAAGGTGGAGAATGTAACACCATATTATTATGTTCGATATCTTATACAACATGCAACACTGAGCTTAAATGAACCACAAAACATTATTACTTAAATATGACCATTATAACCTTGTCATTGAATTGGTGGGTATGAAATGGAAAAAACTCATTGTGAAATACATATAAATTTAATAATCATTACAAATATATTGTACAACTATTTTTAATTAAACACCAATTTCTAGAAAATACATTTTATTCATTAAAAATAAATTTCCATAAAAATGGTATTTAATTATTTTGTGAGTAAACATTATAATTAATTTATAAAATTTTATAAAATTTTATTTTATGAAAAATGATATAATTTTTAAAAATATAATTAAAAAATTATCTTATCATTAAATTTTAAGATTTTTCAAAAGAGTTTAATTTTTCAATGAATAGTGATAAATACATATTTTATTGAAATTAGTATTTTATTTCAAAGTATTTATAAAGTAAAATAATATTTTGGGTTAGTTTTAAATTTTAGCCTACTGATTTTTATTATAAATAATGCAATTATTATCTTTTTAATGAATTTTATACTTTAATTTAGTATAAAAACATTTTTATACTTAAAAATGTGTTTTTCTAAAAAGTGTTTTTTCCATGTTTTGAGAACATATTTTAAAATTAATTTTTTCCACATATTAGTATTGAATTTGAAAAAATGTATTATATATTTTTAATTAGAATTTTTAAATATTTTTAATATTTCTTTTTTATTTTTCATCAATATGAATAGTAATCATGGAAAATTTTATCATGCCTATAAAGGGTAAATTCAGTTAGTATAGATTAAAACAAAGGGATAAGGACATAAGTTTTCATATTAATTTTTATTGTATAGTGGTAATTATACCCTTAACACCTTATTATTTAAATTTATTTATCCAATAGACACTTTTGCATAAAAATGACATATATAATATTTAAAGCAAAGAAAGTTACCAAATTTCGCTCCCTTTGTTTTAAAAATCTTTTACGTGTTCACATAGAGAAAAAAATAAAATAACGAAATAATATATATTTTTATATTGTGAATAATGAAATTATATTAAAAATGGTAATTTATTTCTAATTTTTAGTGACTAAATAGTTACCATAAGTTCTTGTGAAACGATTACATTATATTGATTCAATTAAAATAAAAATATAATAAATTAAATTAAAAATAAAAAAAGTTATTTAATTTTAATTAATTAGTTTTTACCATAAATGTTTTAAATATTTATGAAATTTTAGGTATTTTTTAAATTATTATATTCATATTTCTGTTTTTTATTATTTTATTTAAATAATTATTAATAGAATAGTGTAAAAATTGACAACAATAATTGCTCATAAAAATTAATATTTTATTAAAAAATTTATAATTTTAAAAAAAAATCATTAGTTGATCCAAATGAATGGGATATAGTTTAGAACATCTAACGTGGTTCATTTATTTGTCTTTCATCCTCTTATGGTAACATTATTACCCCATAAAGGTAGAGAATTTTAATATTGTAGTAATTGTCAAAAGGGTTAATAAAGAGTTAAAACTAAATGGTAAGAATGAAAAGATAATAAAAAATTATAAAAAGTTATTTTATTAAGTTATATAATTATCTATTTTTACATAAAAATAATTTATATTATTTTAATACTTTAATAAATTCTAAGAATACCCCTCCCTCACTTATAAGGGGACAACCCTCCTTTCTCTTATTCACACAAAATTTGAGATTTTCATCATGAAAATAACCTTAAAAATCCCTTAGTAACTTCCTTATACACATTATAGATGTTTTTTTATTCACCAAATACAATCCTTATGATCCTTCAGAGGATATCTGAAGTAGTTCTTTCAATGAAAAGGTGATCGCCTTAACCGATTGCATTATTTTTACTTCTTCTTTACCTCTTATAAATCTATGGTACTTAACACAAAATAAAAAATTAACAATACTAATTAAAATTAAATTTTATTATGATTATGAAATCACCATTATTCATAATTTTTCCCATTAAATGGAAAGTGAAATTACTGCTCGTGTGCATACAAACGATTTACTACCTCCACTAAGAGAAACAATTCATTTTACACTACCAATTTTTTGGAAGGTAATTATGATTGTTTTAATGTTTATATATTATAAATATGAAATTATTATACTTAATTAGTTATAAAATAACATCTATATTCTTACGTTCCAATCCGTTGAAAACAGTAATGCCGCTTGTGCGTATGTGTGGACTACCGCCTCCACGATGTAATGTGATTTGTTTCTCAATTCCATTTTACATGGATGGTAATAATGAAATATTTAATTAATATAAAAATTTTATATGATATAATAATGACTCTATAAATTTTTATTATAATATACATTTCTTTCATTACATCTTTTGAAATATGAAAACAATGTTTATTCGTACATATGAACAACCATCTCCATGAACTGTGTAATTCATTTTGAAATTTATATATTTATAAGATATTATAAATATGTATATAATATATATATATTATACTTATATAATGATTAAAATTCTGGATAATATGGAACTATGATCAATGTATAAGGATTAATACTACCAAACCAAAACAAACCTGAAAAATGTAGCAGATGTCACCCTGAACAGTGATTTTAATAAAGAATTGTAAATAAACAACAAATAAAAGGTTATAATTAAATCATATATTCTATGAGGTATATGATTATTCTTTTTAAACATATTAATAATATATATATATTTATTATAAATGAGTTTCTAACATTTATTAAGGGAGTCAGACCCAAGGTAAGGGTTTCTAGTGTCACATTTACGAATGTGAGACATATGACATACCCACCATTTATTTCCTTTGTATAGTGTATATAATTCCACTTTATTTATTATAGAATGAATATTTTATATTCATGGTATTTAATTTTTCATTGGATGTTATTATTTTATGGGTATTATTATTCAAAAGTTACCAATATTTTAGGGGTTTATTTCACAATCTAATTATTATAAGAGATTGTTTACGATTAAGTCCCCACTATGGGAATTGGTTAATATTTTTATCATAAACCCAAAATAGTTTCTTCAAAAATTATTATTTTTATAGAATAATTTTATTAAATTTTCCTTTATTTAAGCAGACAATATAATGAAATAAATATTTTAAGGAAAACAGACTTCGATTTTCAACTCAGATGAGAATCTTCTTCTTCAATGACTATATTTTCCTTAAAATGTATTAAATAATTATTTCAATATTATAAAATTAGTTATTTATTATATTTTTAACCATTTTGGCATTTTTATAAAAAAAATTAAAATCATATTCCTTATGTATTTCGAATGAGGTACCTTTTGGCATTTTTACAAAAATGTGAAATGAATGCATTTTAGCTTATACGACATGAAATGAATTTACCCCGATAATTAAATTTCAATGATTTGAAGATTAATTTACAATTTTACAGGTTTTCTATCATATAAAATTGTTTCCTTAATATTTCTGAAATTTTTAGATTTTAAAGAAATGTTTAAATTTGATAAGGGTGTTCCACAAAAAAATTAAAGGGATGTTCTTAAAGTAGTTTTATCTATGTCAAAATAATTTTTTAAATGTTATGATTAATTGCGAATATAATCCAAATATACCATAAACAATAATTTATTTTATTTTTCTGGATTATTTTAACTTGGGAAAGTATTGAAATTTTGTATTCTAGTTCTTCCAATATAATGAAAAATTGATTTTTAAGGCACAGTTATTAAGTTGTATTGATTATTCATTTAAAAAATTAAGTTGAATTATTAAAAAATGTGAGGGATCCAAAATTAAATAACCCCTAGGTGAATTGTTAGGTCTCATGGGACAAACTAGATTGTGCATTTGGCTGATGCATTTCACAATTATGTAAATTTCATGCATTGGGGCCTTGCTAGTATTTTTAGATTCCTTAGAAAGAAGCCTTGATGGTTTATTTTAGTTGTCCATAATTATGAATTATATCATTATGTAATCAATTATTAAATCTATGTGTTTATTTTTATAGTTATTATATCTATAGTTAAGCTTCAATATCATGTGATTAGTTATATGACATTATTCAATCAATATTTATTCCTGCCATATTATTCCATAGGCTCATGGTATTGATTAATGTGCATGTGTTCTCAGTTATGTTTCTTTAGATTTTGATTATTTATTATTTAATAATGATATATTCCACTATAGATAACCCTTACAAAGTATCTACTCTCACTCTTATTTTGTTCCCATTCCCAAGGATATGAAGAAGGAATCTTTCAGTGATTTCAAGGATGCATAATCATTCCTTTCATTATATTCTGTATTTTATGTATACAAATGTAATGTGAGATTTAATTATTTATAAATTTAACCAAGATAATAAAAATATTCAAATTTTTGGGATGTGATTACTTAAATCTAGTGCTAATATATTAATGTATTGACCAGCTCAAGGCTATATGGGTGAGGGTATTTATAAATAGAGTTATCATAAATGGTATAATGGATCTTTAATATAACATGGTTAACAATTTGAGAAATATTAAAATAATTTTTTTTACTGTAGGTTTTTTAGGAATTTAAAACCAATTACTAAAATATTTTTTGTTAAAAAATATATATAATGTCAATTTTGGAAGTACATGAAATATTTAAATTTAATTTGTATCTAACGCATGCCAAATGGTCAGTAAATGACATGGAATTGAAGATATGTAGGATGTGTTCTTTATATAATCACATTATCAAATTTAGATAGGTCTAAATATCAGTTTAAACCTTATCATTTGGTTTAGCCCCTTAGTTAACAAATTTTATCGTTAATTATAGTAATTAAGTTTTTGATAAGAAAGGGTTGTAATTTTACTTATAAGTTGAAATTGGATCATAAATTTAAAAGATATTAAATTTTAAACCACTTATCATCCTAATTTCCCAATTTTAATATTTTCAAGTTTTCTAAAAAATATAATAAAATATTATTTAACGTAAAATATTATTAATATCATTTAAAGAACTATTTACATAATTTGACATTTAAAATGACATGATATGAGTGGAATTCGAATATAAACATTTAAAATTACCCCATTCTATTATATTTATCATCATAATTCATTATACTCTTTAAATCACAAATTATTATTACTTTTATAGTATTTAAGATCATTTAATTTATTTCTCAACTGGTTGCAAAAGCACAATGTCAGTGTTACATAATCATTTACGATATTTATTTCATCACTAAAAATTAAAAATAAATATAAATCACAAAAATAAATAAATTATTTTCAATATATTCTTTTATATTTTTCCAATATATATATATGATCTAAAAAATTATATAAAAACTTATTTAATTTGATGTTTTGATGTTTTTATCATTGCGTAATCATTGCACCTGAATTTATATTATTCACTTGTTATATAATTAAAAAACCACATATATATATATTCATAAATATCATAAATAATAATTCATATTTATTATCCTTTCTCAAAATTTATCTTTAGGACTCCAAATGTGACTTTTCCAACATTGTTCAAGCATTGTGAAGACACTGAAAATGATTTTCATATTTATCATTAAATAAATTCCAATATATTTGTTCTAAATTATTTTGTATCATATTTGCAGTATGTTATAATAAATGATACATTATATCAGTTTAATAATTTTTATATTATATTTATTTCTTGGGGATAGCATAAAATATATCAAATTTTATAACAACTGTATTGTTTACTATTCAAAAAAATGAAAATCATTAGAAAAGAATTAAAAATTAAACATATGATACATTTTAATTTATAAATAAAAAATTGAGTTTAATTTCATAAAATTCAATTCCTTTATGTGCAAAAATTTTATTCTAATATAAATTCATAAAACACAATGAAAAATATTCTTTATAAAAATGTGTTTTTAAACCCAAAAATGAAATTAAGCCAAAAAAAAAGTATAAGGTATATTAATATATAAATAATTAAATTATTTAAAACTAAAGGAGGTTTATTTTAATATAATATCAAATTCAAATAATTATTGTGCTTTTCAATGGAATGAAATGAGATTATATTAAAAATTTGTATTTTCCACTATTTGATGAAAAAATCAATCTTTTTTGAAAAATAAAAAAAATCACCATAAGAAATTTTTAATATGTTTATTTAAAATTCTATATACATTTTTATCAAATAAAATTTGTAGAATTTTCAAAAATGAATTATATTATTTTCACAGAAAATATAATAAAAATCATTTTTAAAGAAAATGTATTGTAGAAGAATAAAATGAATTAATTAAAAAAGTGTTTATTTCTAAAACATTTAACAATATATTTGAATTTAGGAAATCCATTATATATATTTAATTTTTTGTTTATTTTTATTCATACCCTCCCATTGAAAATCACAGTTATAATATTAATTTTAAAATAATTGCATTTAATGGTTTATTTAAGCTCGGTGTTGAGTGTCATATATGCTATCGAACATAGTCATATTTTTTAAAATAATAGGTTGTTAAATTATACCCCTATAATAATTTTCATTTTCATATTTTCAAATCGATCTTGATAATTAATGTTTTAATATTTTGAAAACACATTTTTGAAAAACCACATTGAAAATGGTTAATAAAATATCTCTTTGAAACGACGGAAAACGATATTCAACTGTCATTTAAAATAACACATAGCTAGGTTTGAAAATATAAAACAAATGGTTGGATGTTAAAATATTGACATGTAATAAAATTAATATCTAAATAATGAAGGCGGGTGATAGAGAACGTTGATCAAAATAGATTAAATGGTAATGAAAAATTTAACGACCACAAACCATAAACCAAGGTGGCTTGAAATAGAACATGTATTCATCAAAAATGAATGTAATATTACAAAATTCTATGTCAAGATAATTTTAAGAGAGTTGAATAATTCATTTAACATCTACAATATGAACATAAGTAAATATACTTACATGAAAATTATAATTTTCATCCATTAATCATTTTCTACCTCAATCGCATATGTCTCTCCAAATGATGAGTACTCAAGATAAATGTTTCATACAAGAAACACTAAAATAAACTTCTAAAGGATCACATGATTCCATAAAAGTATAACAAGTTATTCCTCCTCCCATTATACGGTAACCAAAAAAATACATAAAACAAGATAATTCCTAAAAATAATGAACCTTCATATGAATAAATACAACATTAGTATCCAAAGTCTCAATAATAATTACTAAAGTTCAGTTTCCATAATTGATAAATAACTAAACTTAAAATTCATCAAAATATTCCTTTCCATGTAAAAACACAAAAAATACAAGGATTGGATATCATATTCATCCAATATTAATTTTAAATTTATCTATAATTAACATTAATCACTCATAAACTTATATACCTATAAATGTATATTCCATAATCACTTTTAAATATCATGTTTATCTATACAATAAAACATATTTCCCCAAAATCAAATAAATCATAATCAATCAAATTGTTTAACTAAAAAAATTAAAATAATTCAGGACATCACATGGGATAGTGGTAGGCGTTGTACCATTTTCACACTTCAGTTGTGGGTTCAAGACCTATAAGAATTCCAGATGTAATGTATTTTCACCCTAATCACAGTTTTTTCTTTTACAAAAACTATATAAACAAAATTCATATAAAATTTCCAAAAATTTGATGAACATTCTCAAAATAAAATTAAAAAAATCAACATTAATGAATATTCTAACACCAAATGTTATCTCATACATTTTAACTTATACCCCAAAAAATATTATTATTCCTCAAAACAATCCTTCACATGAAACCTTAGATTTACATACACCTTAACCCAATAAAACATCTCCCAAAATATCATTAATAACCTTAAAATCCCATCACATAAAACCTAAAAGAGGGGTGTCTAAGCCTTTGATCTTATGACCAACCTTAAACTTATAAACCCATTATGGTATCCATAACTCTTAAGATAATGTAAAAAGGAAACATCAAGATATACAAGCTTATATAAACCCTCATTGTATACCAATTGTAATAACCCTTGACCAACACTCCAAGAATCTAGTTCTTAAAAAAAATTATATCTTTTGGTTTTATGCAAATAAATGAGGAAAAATTTAAAACATCCAAAACATATAACATCAAAAATAATTATGGGATTAGTTACATACCCAATAACCATTTAGGTTTATAGATTTATGTAATTAGAAAAAACTCTTACGTAATAATACTCATTTTTATAAGTGAGTATTATTCCCACGATACCCAAATTTTCTTTCATTCATATTAATTCTTTATCACTATTACTAATCATATTTAAACCTAATGAAAAACATTTAAAATCATGGGATGAGCATAAAAAATTTCATCAAGGGATATATAAAATAACTCCAAAACATTTTTTTTATTTTCATAAAAGGAACTTTGAGGATATAGTAGGAACCATATAAGACCAAAACACATTACAACATGATAAAACCAAACTTAAAACCAGTTTGAAGATTTAAAATTTGATATGAAAGTATTCACCATGAGAACTATCCCATCATCAACATATATAATCCATAATGTAGTTTCTACATTGAGGATGGATCCTCAAAATCTCATTGTTTCCGTAATCATCACCCATTATCATCATCACATCTTCATCATCCACTCTGAACATCATCACTGTAACCATCACTTCCAGAGTCAACACATCTTCAACCAGATTCCATCCACCATCAACAACCTAGTAAGTCACCAGCATCGTCATCACCATCCATCACCACCAATCTGTTTTCATCTTGTTGCCACCATAGAACCCCTAAAAATCGCCACCATGAAAGCTTCATAACAAAAACATCATCATCGTGAACCACCCATTATATACCATTCCTTAATCATCACCAGAACCACTTCATCCATGACAACAACAAAAACCATATTCCTAGTCACCAAAAAGCAATTCAATCTTACCAAACTAAACCAGAAGAACCGTTATTGCTACTCCCTTTTCATCACCATTGATCTTTAATCCATTTCCTCATGAGAGAAGATAATCATTGAACTAGATACCGAAATTAACAACATAATCAAGAGAATATAAAAAAGAACTCATGGAATAACAGAAAAAATTTCACTGAGAACTAAGAATAAGAAACCCAAGAAGGTTTGTCAAACTTGTACCCAACATCACTAGAGAATAACAACTCAGGATATTCTAGGAACATCGGTTCCACCACAACATAGTTCCCAAAACCTCAATAAATGCACTTCTCTAGATCATACTAGGAGAGGTTCTGAGGAATGTGAGATCAGATTAGGTATTTGAGTGTCAGAGGATTCTGAGAACTACCATTTTAAATAAAGAAGAAACCCATAATCATAGAAAATGAAAAAAAAACTGACTGGGGTAGCGCTGGAAACTCATTGTCCACTGAACCACAAAACCCAAAGCCACATTTTAACCACCACACCAGCTCTGACCTGGAGAGGAATAGTAAAATGAGGCTAGAGTAGGGTTAGAGTGACCTAGGTCTTCCATAACACACAACCTTCGAATGGAAGAAAAAATACCAAGGAAGAAACATTGAGAAGAAAGTGGGAATGAAAGAGAAGAACAAGAATATAATGGGGGAAATTAAAGAGTAGAACAATCACTGCCAAGGAGGGCCTTGAAAACCTATGGGGAAGCCAAGATATTGGATCTCCAGATTATTAGGGTTTTATCCCTCCCATTATTTATCTATAAAATAATAAATAAACCTATTTTTTCCTTTTCAAAACCATGAAATCATAAAATAATGTATTCTATTAACATAATAAACATTGAGATCTTACAATCACTTAATTATACAATATGTATGGATTACATACCAGTGTTTTTTCAAAACATTTCTATTGATAAATCATAATGTAAAATCATAATCAAAATTATTTATTTCAAAATATGAGAACCTAGGAAAAAATTGAAAAAACATACCTTTTACCCTAAATGGTGTAGTCATAATTTTATAGAAAATAATTATTTTCTTTCCATTTTAAATGAATGGATTTACTTGAAAACTCATTATGAATAATAAAAAATTCATGTATTTATCATGGGATATCATTTTCATATGACTCTTATCATCATTATTACAAATCCCCAATGCATTGGAGATATATATGGGGACAACCTATTCTTGCTTGTTAATTAAACCACCCATACTTGGTTTAAAACGATTCCAACAATACATGGTTTGTAATAGAACCACCCATTATAATAATAAATTACAAATAACTGTTACATAATCATAACACCATCAAATTTTCGTTTTCATAAAAATATTGTTTTTATCCACAAGAAAAACATTTAAGGATAATGGGATATCGATTATATTAAAACCCATTTCTAAAAATACCCATAACATAGGGAAGTAGGTTTTTCCTTTTAAGAATACATTAAATCTTTTAATGGAATCCAAAAATAAAATAATAGTTATGGTAGTGGGAAATACCATTAATGGTGTACATGTTAAGTCAGAACATTCCCTTTGCCTTTTTTCTCAAAATGTTCCGTATAAATTACAAAAAAAGATTTACTTTTAAAACCTTTGTATGAAATAAAAAATTCATTTAAAATATTCCATATAATTCATTTTGGTTAATATAAATACATCTACAAAATAATTTTAATAATATAGGTTTGGCATAATTTTTTTTAAAATTAATCGTGAAAACATTTCAATTGAGGTTTTAGAAGTAAAGTGTCCCTTACCTCAATTTGGACTTATCACTTACATTAATTATCACCCTAAATAATAAACATCTATTCACTATAAAAATTATTAATAAAAAAATTCAAGTGTATTATTCCATTTTTTTTATTTCCTATAATATTATATATAATGACTTAATCAATTAATTTCACATTATAGGTTTTTATGATATTCAGATCGTATATCCAAAATGACATTGGTAAGTTCACTGTAGTCAAAGAGATCATTATTACATAATATCTCAAATAGTAATAATGAAATTATTATTATTTTTACACATTAATAATAATTTTTAAACCAACCATAAAATAAGGATATATAAAATTAATTATGTTAAAATCAAAGAGATAGTTGGTCATACATACACATTAGTAACATTTCCATTTTTCAAAGAACATGATGGAAAGAAGGTAAGTGTTATTTTATCTTTGCGGAATTACCATTATATCATAAATATCATATTATTTCTATAAATAAAATTAAATATTCCATTCATGTTATGTGGTTATAAAACATGAATTGCATATCTTCAATGAGGTGGTAATCCATACATACACAGGAATGATGTAATCATTGATCAATGCATGGAAGGGTAAGAAAAATAGTTTATAAATTATTCTTATAGAATGATAATTATGTCATGAATATCATATATATATATACATAAAATCTATCACTATAATCATCCACGATATGTGTTTATGGAAAATTAATTACATTGTTTTGTGACGTAGTAGTCCACCATACACATGAATGATGGATTCATTTCCCATTTTATAGAAGAGGTGATAAAAATATGTTATGAAATTAACATAATAATATATCATATTATGTAAGAGATTCATATTATTATTTCCTCATGGATTTTGAATATTTTAAGGATGTACAATAATAATTAAAACAAAAACATTTTGTTAAAATTTATACGTCCTCTCACGACATCCTCCTTTTCTTTAAACCTTAATCCCTCATTGGTAGGAATTTTACCCCAAATAATACCTAGAAATGTGGATATGTATGTTAGTAATGGATTTGGGAAGTTATTAGCTGATCCAAATGTATCTTTAAGAGTATATAAGAGATTGCAGGGGTTTCCCTTTTATAAATGAGAAGCGTTATGGAAATTTATGAAATAATTAAATAAATATAAATTAATTTTCATAGGAAATGGATAAAAATTAATATAATTAGAATATAGAATGAGGATTGGGATAAATTATATATAAAATAAAATTTTCACATGTTTTGGTTATGTTTTCAACCATAACATTTTGTATTAACCCCCAGTTTACTCATTTGACATTTATGGAGATATCAACGTTTTTTAATCTTTAGAGGTGGAGAATGATAACATAAATGGAAAAATGACCCATTAATAGACAATGTATGACAATTTTAACCATATTAAATTCATTATTATGCATATAGTATTTTTATTAATTGTAAACCATTTAATAAAATATTGTTTGTAATAAAATATCATTAATTTCATTTTTGGAAATAAATGAAATATTATAATACACTATATGTCTAAATCATGTCAAAATGTTCCAAAATAACAAGTATTCAATGATAACGAGGATATGGTATTATTATAATCTTTTAATCAAATTTAGATAAGTCCATATATCATGTTAAACCTTATTGTTTTGTTTAACCCCTTGGTTAACCAATTTTTTCATTAACCATGGTAATGACTTATTCATTATTAATGGGTTATAGTTTCACTTATTAGGTGAAAATTGGATGATAAATGGATATGGAATGGCATTTCAAACAATATATAATATTAATTTTCATATTTAATGATTTTTATAATTTTTTAAATAAAATATTATCTAGCATAAGATATTATTAATATAATTTTAAGAACTATTCATATAAATTGACTTTTAAAACCACATTAAAGAAATTGAATTAGAATATACAGAATTAAAAAATATATATTATTTTTTCATCTTAAAAATTCATGGGACACTTTAACTCTCCCAAAAAATATTATGTTTAATGTTTTCAAAATCATTAACCTGGTTTTTCTACAACTTATAAAAGAAGAGTGTCGGCGTTGAGTAAGCATTTAATATAAATAATTCATCAAGAAAAATGAAAATAAATTAACATCATAAAATAAATTAATTAAGTTCAATATAACTCTTTATATTCTATAAATTTCAACATTTACTCGCATATATGTCAGGATAACTTAAATAGTATGATATTTTGACTTTATTAGGCTTGTGCAAGTATTTCACAAGCATGTGAATAAGCCACATGTTATATGTCTAAAAAATTCGTATCTATCCATAGAATATTGAATAGTATTTCATATTTATTAACTAGGTTGACCAAGACTTATACCTTCTCAAATATTATCTTTAGGGAACCAAAATTGACTTTTGTTTTGTTGTGAAAGCACTAAGATGGCATTGAAAATGATTTTCATAATTATCATGAAATAAATTCCAGTTTACATGTTTTGGATTAATTTTATATGATATTCATAGTATATTTTAATAAATTATTCGTTACATATGTTCAATAAATTTTTATATCATATTTAGGTCTTGTAGATCTCATAAAATATATTGTATTTCGAAAAAAGTGTATTGTTTAACTATTCATAAAAAATTTAACAGCATCAACAAATTATCAAAAAATTATCCTAGTATATATAACACCCCAAGACATTATAATATCATCTATTTAATATAAATTTTATTATTTTTCTTATATTTCATTATAACAAACAAAAATTTAATCTTGTGTTCCATGAAACATAAATTTTAGCTTGATCTACATGGAACACCTTGGTGAGATTATGTTACATGCAAGACACACTTTCCTCAATGTCTTTCTTAACAATCAAGACTATGTTTTACCAAATAATAATATTTCGTTAAAAATATTATAATTAAATATATTAAGATATAATCTAAAGTTTAAATTGGTAGTTATTAATAGGATTATCTTATGGAAATATATGGTGGAAATAATTGGTTACAAATTAATTAGTAATGAATATAAGAATCAATTGAATATAAAGGGAATGTTTTTATAAAAAAATATTTTTATGCACACAAATTAATTTTATTCTAATAAATTAAATAATTAGGGAGTGATATTAATTTAATATATATATTATATATTCAACAAAATATTTTTTACATCCATCCAATAGATTTGATAAGCATAAAATAAGAACCAACCAAATATTACTTATAAAACCCTAGATTTATAGAAAGGGAATTTTACCACCATTTAATGTCAAACCTACATTAAATATAAATGTTTATAAATTTATGTATTTAATATGAAAAAATAAACTTCAATATTTAGAAAAGTAATCAAAATTAGGTCCGGATTAATGTTTTTTTTTCAATTTTTCATTAAAGTGTTATTTTTTATGAATAGTGAAAAATACTGAATTATATTTTGAAAAATAATTTTTCGTACAATTATTTATATGATTAATTATATTTTTATTGTTTTTTTATTATAATTTGATCTAATTTTAATCTATTTATCCAATTTAGGTCATTTTAATCAATTTAAAATTAAAAGTAGATATACATACATAGCAAAGTTTTGATTGATTTTTTAAATTAAAAACCTTCTTTGTCATCTCATCTATGATATAAAATTGAAATTAGTTTCTACTACTTATGTGACTAGAATTAAGAAAAATTGATTCCATATTTGGATTTAGAATAATATATAATTTCTAACAAAATCAATTTAGTTTTTTACAAAACATTAGTGAATGTGGTTATAATTGATTACAATGATTAAGAGAAAAAATAGCTTAATGAGGGAATAAAACTATAACATAATGGCTAAAATGGCCTTGAAACTTTTAGAAAAGTAATTTTATTTCCATATTTATACCTTATCATTCCTTTAATATAATATTTTCTATTATTTCAGCCACCTTAAATGGAAAACATACCGGTGGAATTCCCTCTCCAATAATTTACATAAATGTCACTCCTCCTCCACTATAAAAAGGCACTCAACTATCCCACATGATCACACATCCAAATCCATTTTTTTCACCAAAAATATTCACAAATAATCTGCCAAAATCTATCCCCTCATCCTATAATCCTTGAATTTTTTAAAAAGTGATCCAAGTAAGTCCTTTAGTGAAAACCAAAAAGTGTTCCCTGAAAAAAGGTAACCTTCTTCAAAGACCACATCACTTTTATTTCTTTATTCACTCCTTAAATTCCCCTTATTCTATGATTATATATTAAAAAAATCATAAATATACAAACATTTTTTAAGTAAAATAGTTTTATCTGCATCTACATGCACTTCTATCAAATAGGTAATGAACTTAACTTTTGTGTAAGGAAAACTACTGTCTCGTGAAATAATGTTGTTCATTTTTCATTTAGCATGTCTCATGGTTGGGAATTATGATGGAAACACTTTTTATATATGATATCTATGATATTTATAATTTATTTAATATTGTTTAATTTTTATATGACACATAACTTCATTATTTTTATTTTTTTGTAAATATGATAACATTATTTTTTGATGTGTGGATTACTGCCTCCTCAAAGAAATGTGATTCATTCATAAAAAACATGGAATTTATAAATTATGATTTTAATTGAAAAATATGTGACATTTAAGAAATATATATTATATTCATTACATAATTACCTTTCATGAAATATAATATTTCATTTTAGTTTTTTACCTTTTTATACACTAAAAAATGATAACGTCGGTCGTGGACGTGTAGACTATGGACTCATCAACATGATGCGATTCCTTTTACATAACAAGAATTATATATATAAGTATTTATGATTAAATAACATGTTATTTATGATATATTTATTATTCTAAAAATAAATAATGTTAATTACCTTTTTTCCATAACGATCACTGAAAAATGGGAACATTACTCATGCGTATGTACAATCTATCATCTACAGGATTGTAATTTTGGTTCATTTTTCATTAAAATATTTCATGATAGGTTTTAAAATTACAATTTATTTATAAAAAATGATAACTATTAGATGATTATTATTCTATATATTTTTATATAATGACCCATTTCTCTATAGTTGACCTACCAGATTAATTCATGACACATAAATTGAATATGGTCAAAACACTTGACATAAAATTAACTGTTTAAGAAGTTGTTTATAACATCATAATAGGTGAAATAAAATTAAAGATAATCATGAAAAAGGATATGAATAAATTAAATAATTAAAATAAGTTTACTATTCAAGAATATAAATACATATGTTACAATTCATACTCAAGGTAAGGGATTTCGTCTCAATTCAGATTCCATTGAGACTTATTTATTTTTATGCACCAATCCACTTGTATATTTGGTGTATATACTTAAATTTGACATGTTATATCATTAATCTCCTTATTATCATTATAATATATGTTTTATTTAATATTATTCCTTTATGGTGATTATGATTCAAATGTTTCAAAGTTGTATGGTAAATATTATAATGTTTAAATATTATTTTCCTAAATAATGTTTTAATGATCTTTTAATGGTGTTTACATTCATCAAAACCAAAAAACTATGTTGTTACATATCCTACACTAGGTAATTATTGAAAATATGAATCTTCTAATCCATACAGATATTTGGTAAGATTCATTTTCAAATATGTTATTTGATATATGAGGAATTCTATGTATAAGTACGACATGGGTGGGTCTAGTTGTAGATATCTCATCGATGCATCAGTAGTCTCATGATATGATTTAGTGGGCCAAATTAGATGGCCTTTTACCTCATATATTATACCATCCTTTGAAATGTCTTGAAAGTATAGGTATCATGTACCTAGGAGACATAGAATCCAATAATTAAGCATTTCCTTCATTCAGACTCTATTACTATTTATCCATGATATTTTTCTTCAATATAACTATGGATGAACTTAATTATTAATTTGTTTGTTTAATTGAATTTGTTTTTAGTCTCTTATATTTCTATATTGATTATGCCTTATCCCTTTATTTTAATGTTTTGTGTTCTTAGTTTTTACCTTACATTGTTAAGTTATTCTTATTGAATCATTACTAATTTTGATATACTCACCCTTACTAAGCATATGAGATCACCATTATTATGTTTTTTCCCTGAGTTATGATGAATATTCTTTTTAATGAGTTTCAAGGATTCATTTTATTTTATTTTATAATCTATATTTTTTAATTTTGTATTTCCTAATTTAATATGAGTGTCATGTATGTAATCTGGGTTTTTTCAAAACTGCGAAACTATTTGGTACCGTGGAATTTGAATCTTATATCCATGTGAATGTAATAAATTGAGGAACTGGGTCCAGGATTTTGGGGTTGGGGCATTACATGAGGTAACATATAAGGTCCAAGAGAAACCTTGGAAACTAGATTTAGAATTCATAGATCAGAGAATATAACCCCAAGATAGACATTGAGGATAAATATAGAAGAACATCCTGGAATTTTGGTAAGGTATAGATTATGTGGGTATTCCAAAAAATACATCCATGTATGGATACTATAAGGGAACATGGTTCTGGAATAGTTGTACTTAGGGGTAACAACTCTGACAAGGTGTGTCGGGACAAACTTGAGTGTAACTTGGTACATGACAACGGGCCTTATGGTGTACTTAGTTTGTCACTCCCATGAGATATGGTTAAGATAAATCACTTTTTCCTTACAAACCATTATTAATGATTCCAAAGTAAATATGTCCCCAAATAAAACATTATTTAGGATTCAATGATTTATGATGAAAAAAATTATGTTATGTGATATTCCATATTCAGAATAGTATAAGTTTATAATTTTATGAGCTAATCTATTATATTACATTGTATAGAAATGGCACATGGAAGAAGGAAGTGTATCAAAAAATGTAAATTTAGAGGTTTCCCTACAAATAATGCTAATATAGATGGTATTGGAATCGATAAAGTTATAGATATATTAGGGAATATTAATAAGGTTATGACACATAACCCTGTTCAGATAGAGAAACCAGTTCCACAATAGTATTCTCCAATATTGGATGTCTTTGTATAATAATGGAACCCATCATTTAGTGGTACTAATGACTTAATGGTGGATAAAAAATTGATTAAGTCATTAGAGAAAATATTTATTGCATTGGGATGTGGTGGAATGGAAAAGTTTACACATGTAGTGTATTGTCTCAATGAATATTTCGATCAATTGTTGGGAAAATATCCCTCAAGGTAACATTGCATCATTTTTGGGTTGGTTGTGTTTGTTGACAATTCAGGTTTCCATGGTGAATTTTTGAGTTCTAGAGATGTTTTTGAATATCCATGTTGACAAAGAACCCTGAAAAAGGAATGGATGATCTGGAGGCGGTACAAAAGAACAGACATAAGGTGGCACCATTTTCCAGCATTTTCCAAATTTTTGGGGTCCAACCTTTAGAATTTTATGAGATTCATGAAATTTATATTTCCTTGAAGATCTAATCAAAATATGGAAAAGGAATTAATTTCATGAATATGGTATTCATAAAGTATATTTCACAAAGATATGAAGGATGTGGGTGGTGTTCTTCATGATTATGATGAGATCCATGAATGGAAGAGTTGAAGAGCTTTGAATTTAATATTTATTGTGTAAAGGAAGAAGGAGCATCGCGGTGGTGGAAAGGAAGAAGGATCATTTTAGGGGTGAAAAGGAAAAAGGATCATTGTGGTGGCACAAAATATTTGAAGAAATGGTTAGTGATTATGATGAGCTTTTCAAATCTGGAAAATATTCATGGTGCTTCGTGAAACAGAGTGAATTTCGGAGGAAATTTTAGAGCATTGCGATTTGAGCTGACGTGGCACTGACTTCACATGGAAGGTTCCTGAGTTGGTGGAATCTCTTATAAATTGTCCTCAACCCCCTGGGAGAAAGATAGAGTTTTTTCATGAAGAATTCCTAGCTCTTGAATCACAAAAGAGGTTCACGGAGGCAGTGTGCTTCTTGAAAGATAGGATCTTTGCGGTGGCTAATCTAGCTCCATGAAAGAGTTGTGTTCCTTGTTGGCACAGTGAGCTTCGTGAAGTAAGATTATTCGCAATGGATTGAGCTCTGTGATAGACTAAGCTCTATGGAGGCTTGATATTTGTGAATGCTTAAGCTCTGTGAAGCAGTGTGCTTTGTGAAGGTGTCTGCTTTGCGAAGATTTAGGGACTTCGTGAAGTCAAGTTTCAGATTTTTGAAATTGGGTGCTTCGCAAAGTAGGGAGATTTGTGATGGTATTTCCAAGGGTTGTTGCCCAGTGAATAGTGGAAAAGGATTATTCATTAGTGGATTAAATTTGGACTTCATTAGAAAATATACATACAATGATTGATGCACTCATTAGAGATAGTGAAAGGACTTATAAGTATTTAAACTGTGATTGGATCATCTGAAGAATCAGTGAGATCACTTCAGTTGAGAGAGCAGTGAGTTCTCAAATGATGAATGGTTGTAAACCAGGAGGGATAGCGAGTCTGCTTCAAACTCGTAAACAGAAGTTCGCTTATTGTGGATTTGGTACAATGGCACATCATTGGTGTATTCTCCTTGGATGTAGCTCGGTGAGGGTGAACCAAGTAAAATTGTTTTGTCCTGTTCATTCTTTAATATTCATTCATACTCTACAACAAGAAGGAGATAGAGAATATTGTTTTTTCAAACAACAAAACGAGATCAATATGGGAAGTTGTTTTAATTTTTCATAACCTAATTCACCCCCTTCTCTGGGTATCTAGACTAGTGGACCTAACAATGGTGTTCATTGATCCAAAATACTATGTATTAAGAAGAAATAGAACTCATGGAATGGATAACTTTTAAGGATTAATTCTTCAATAAATACTTCCATCATATTCAATACACTAATATAAAGATAATTTTACATATTTTAATGAAAAATGAGGAAGAAATTGTTGTTGAGTATGAACCTACCTTTACCAAGTTATAAATTTATTTTGTAGATTTCATATGCAACACTAAATGCAAGATTGGTATTTTCTTTTAAGGAATTAAGACAAGTATCAAAATTATACTGGTGACTCAAAACTTTTATTCATATGAAGAAATTGTTTTATGTTCTATCGAGAGATAGAAATAATTATCCAAATCTGATGGAGTTAAATTAAAGCAATAGAAGAATATAAAGGAAGATAAAATGATAGATAATTGTAAGAAGGGAAATATGGATTTTACCACATATAATAACTATGGAAAGAAATTCCTCGATAAATGTCTTAAAGGAATGGGAGTTTGTTATAAGTTTGGGAACAAGGGTCAGCAAGAAAAAAAATAAAAAGGGATGAATAAATGTCTACTGTTCAATGTTACAACTTCAAGGAGATGGGGAACTTTGAAAACAAATTCCCTATTCATGAATAGAATATACATCCAAAGAATCTATGGGATAAAATTCAAGCTTACGTTATTGATACAACTGAAGTGGAACGAATACTATAATTCTATATTTTGATTAATGAAATATATTGTAAGTTTATTAAACCGATGATGTTATTTAATATATAAGGATTTTATTGTAGTACTTTTTCATTAATGATTTGAGATCACATGCTGATTAGTACCAAGAAACTTTATTTGGTAGAAAGTTAAATTTTTTTATAAAACACAAGACTAAGGGAAATATAAGCCTTAATATGTTTCTAATTTGATGAAAATATTTTTTAGATAAATAAATTATATATTTGGATAATTTTTCACTACCTTAGAAATAATTAGTGATTTTTTGACAAAGTGGTTTATTTTATAGTTAATGGAGTTTGAAAAACTTTTGGATTTATGGAATATATAAAATAAAATATTTTTACTTAAGTAATATGGAATAATTCATGTTCCCAATAATGTTTTATGTAAATTCAATACATTACCGTATTTCAATAGAATACATGATGAAGGAGTTCGAATATTCAGTATGTGATGATTTAAAAGAAATTACATATTGATCGAAAGATAAAGATAAGTTCATTTTGGAAATTCAACAACATTATTTCTAAAAAGTGTTTGATTATAACCATTTGGAAAAATTTACCATTTATGAAATAGTTTAAGTTAATCTTTGAATGATGTTTTAGAGATTAATGTATCACTTCACTATATGAAGCATCATGTGATAAGAGATGAATTGGAAATAGTTAAAGTCATAATAAAAGGAAAATATTATATTTATTAAAATTTATATTTTCTTATATTCTTAGAGTGTGAAATAATTCCTCAAGTATAGGGAAATTTGTCTTGAGATAAAACATTTGTCCTATTATCTAAATTTTTGATGATATCGATGATATTTTTTGTAATAATTCTTCATGAAATTTATGATCATCATCTCTTTGATGAATATTGTATCTATTACTGTCCATTGGATCTTGATTCTTATATTTTTATTCTATCTCCATGTTTTTACTACTGTCCTCCTATTTGAATTTCTATTTTTTTGGTGACATATTCATTTAATTTTCCCTCTTATTAAGAAGATGTGTTATTAACCATATTCAAGATGTGGGGTTTTCAACAATAGATTATTTTTAAAGATCAATCCATTGATTACCGATATCAATTTTGAATTGTGAGGATGTAATTTATTTATGGTGGTTAAAATGTAAAACCCCAATATATTGTAATATTTTCCTTCTATAATAAATTTAATTTTTTTATAGATTGATTTATATGAAACATCATTTTATGATTATGTTATATGAAACACAAATTTTATCTTAATATTTATGGAACACCGAGGTTAGCTTTCCTTACATGCAAGGCTAACATTCCATGATGGATTTCATAACACGAAAGATCGAGATTTTTCAAAAAATATTATATTGTTAATAATATTAAAATGTAATACAATAAGATACATCATAGAAAATAAAATTATTGATATTATTATGATTAACTAACTTATGAAAATATATGTTTGTGTTCATTGGTTAGAAATTAATTATAAACAAATATAAGAACCAATTGAATATAAAGGAAATATTTTTATAATAAAATATTTTTAGGCTGAAAGATTCATTTTATCCAAATAAATTAAATTAATTAGTGAGTGATATTAATTTAATATATAAAATATATAATAAATTAAATTTATTTTACATTCATCTAATATATTTTATAAGCATAAGATAAGAACAAACTCAATATTTTTTATAAAAACTTATATTTTTATACAATCACTGTAACTAACGTTTAATGGGGAACCTAAATAAATAAAAAATTTGATACTTTTAATAATTTAATATTGAAAAAATAAAATTCATTTTTAAATTTGAAATATAAATATATTTTAGTGGTAATTATTTTCAAATTTTATAAAAAAAATTATTTTGTGATGAGCATCGAAAAATGCTAATTTGTATTTCGAAACAGATTTTTCATTTAATATATTTATAAGGTTAAATTATATTTTTGATTGGTCCAAAATATTAATTAGATATATTGTACATATATTTATCCAATTTATTTCATTTTAAACAATTTCACCATAAATTAGATATAAAAATTTAGCAAATGTTTGAGTGTTTTTACTTTTAAAACCACTTAGTCCTCCCATATATGGGATTAAATTTATATTAATATCTTCCACTTATGTTATTTACGTTTTGGAAAATCGATTAAATATTTTTAATCAGTATAATTTATATCTTATAATATGTTAAACTTAGTTTTTGACAAGAAAAATTAGTGAATTTGATTAAAATTAATTACAGTGATTAAGAGGAAAATTAGGATAATAATGGACTAAACCATAATCCTTGTAAAGACCCGTAAAATTCAAAGGAAATTTTTTCTTAATTTTCTTTGGAATTTTACAGGAACGCAGTTTCAGACGGCACTTGATTCTGAGGCCCGGTGTGCCCGGAATTTCTATCCGAAGTTTAGCTCAGGTACGTTCAGTGAACCAAGGAGCGGGAATTCCTATCTTTTGAACCGGTGCTCAAAATCGAATTCCGAGGGAACTGATGGAACCGCAGCACCGATAATTTCTTAGGAACGCTTAATCAGGAGTTGCGTTTACATGAGAGATATTGATAAAAATTGTGGAAGTTAATAATAAAAATTTAACAACAATTGTTTTTTACTCTAGGTGTTTAATCCTTTGGATGGAAGTTGGGTAACTACCCAACCTCTCTTGGGAGGTTATGAGGGTGGTGGGGCCCACACGAACCCCACCCCTTCATATCCTCTAACCTCCTCAACACCCTTTAATTTTGTTAACTTAAGTTTATTAACTTATGGAATTAATTAGGTGAGTTAATGTGGAACTCAAACACCTGAATTTCAAAAGCCTTGATGTGTTAATAAAATAAGTTAAGAACATATTTTATTGGGTTGGTATTTAGTTGTTTGAGAGACTTTGGAGAAAAAGCTAAAGAAGTATTAAGTTCTCATTATCATTGATGGAGAACGCGAAAAACAAACGATCTCTGACGTGGAGCACCGAGCCCTCGGAGACTGTCTTCCGTGACACCGACCCGTGACGCGACGTCTTCTTCCAGGACGTTTTTATTCCGCAACGCCTCTTTTTTTGACGGTTTTCCGCGATGAAATCTCCATCAACGTCTCGAATCCTCACTTCGCGATGCCGATGTTCTTCATCTCTCTTATCAAGGTAGGGGTTTAATTTATTTAATTATTTTCGTTCGTGATTTCTAGTTTGTCGTTCTTCGTGGATATATGACTAAATGATATAGATTAACGAGATGGGTCCAGACTGCACAAACACGGCCGACCCTCCCCCTTTATCCTTGTTTGATTCTTTGTGGTTGGGACGAAATGTCATAGTGTCGTCGCACCACGCAGGATCGTACAGAAAGTAATGCGCGGTGCCGTCGCGCCGTGCCGTGAAGTTGAACAAGGAAGCGATGCCATCGCACCGCGTCGAAGAGAACCGAAGACACCACGGCCGGAGTGGGGTCGCGGCTGAAGGGCGCAGTGCGGTCGCACTGCGCCGGACGAACCTAGCTGCGGCAGGTTCCGGGCCGCGGCGTAGCAGGGTGACCGGTGGACGGTTCCGGGCCGCCGGTGTCGGCGAAGGAAGAAGGACCGGCCGTCGCCAGTCCTTGTTGGCAGAACCGGCCGGCCAGTGCGGGCCAGCCGGACGAAGGAAAACCGGTGGAGTTAATTCCCCCAGCCGGCAAGCACAAAACGACCCCCATAATTGGGGGGCCGCGGTTACACCAGGGGGCAGCCCCCCCCCCCCCTTTTCCAAACGGCACGGCCGTTGGCCGAGCGCCTGGCCAGCGCGCTGGGCACGCTGTGGCCAGGCCGGGCCACGCCCAAGAGGGCCAGACCCGGACCCGGTTCGGGTCGACCCCGGGGGAATCGGGTCGGGTCGGACCAGGCCCGAACCCCTTCATACCGAACCTTTTCCGGTCGGACGACAATAACATGTGCAACGGGTCTCCGATCGACGCACCATCAGTTGCTATGAGATCCTTGTATCGAGACGGTCGTTTCGGTATATAACACTTAAGGTTTCAGAATACTTTTAGTTAGGTAGGGTTGGTTGGTACACGAAACCAACCGGGTCCTCGGAGCAGAAACGCTCATATCTTGAGCTTCAGACGTCCGATTGACGTGCCATAGACTTTGTTGGATTCCTCTAAGTGAGACGGATATTTTGGCTTACTCCGCTTGAGGTTTGGACGCAGGTGGAGTATGGTCGGGTTGGTTTTACCTTAAAAACCAATCGGGCCCCTGGGACGAAAAAGGCAATAACTCTCAGACCGGGCGTCTGATTGACGCCCCGTCTGCGACGTTGAGTTCCTATTGACGATACAGAAGTTTTGGATACATTAACTATGGACTATGTGTCAGTTGATGTATCAGCCTCTCGGCTCGTGGAGCGGACCCTCCCGAACGAGCTTTCTGTGTGCGGGAACCCTAGAGCTGGCTGCGACTGCTACTATGACTGCGACGATGACTATACAGAGATCCCCACTGGATTCGACGACGATGACTACAGCACTTAGCGATCCTGTGTGGATCAGTGCTACCGATTCTGTGTGGGTCCGATCCTCTGTGGGTCAGCGCTCAGCAGTTCTGTATGAGCCAATGCCTACAGATCTTATGTGGGTCCGATCCTGTGTGGTTCATTTCGGGGGTTAGTTCCTATCGATCCTTTGTGGGTCCGAAGACTTAGATGGATCAGTGATCATCTCTATCGTCTTTCGAAGAAGTATACCTGTGTGAGCTGAATCATATTTTACTTTCCAGTGTGGAATGTGTTGTGCTATCTTTTGTGGATTTACGTATTTCTTTCCTGTGTGTATTGGGTTGTACGTGGGCTCGGATGTTGGAGCCGAACAAGAATTGATGACTTAGGTATATGTATGGGCTTATACCTAAGCAGTGTCAGATGTTACTTCATTATTTACCTTTCCTTTGTGGTTTATCCTCTGTGGATAATGGGAGACCTTCGGGGGTCTCGGGGTCCGTACTGAGTAGCTTATACTCACCCTTGCACGGGCTATGCCCGCAATACGTTGTGTTGATTTCAGACAATGGACAGCGTTGAACGTGGTTGAGGCTTGCATTGCAGGACGGTACCTGGAGGTGGACCACTGGGTGGGACATACTCGGAGTGGATGGCGAGACCCAAGGAGCAGTGGAGCTATCTGTACCCACCCTTCAGGTGGGATTTCCAGTGGAAAGCTCGGTGTTGCAGTTTTACTTTACAGTTGTTGTTTTCCCTTTCCAGTTGTACTTTACTTTCATTTTGGGTTTGTATACTGGCCCACTTACTTTCCGCACTTACTGTTGTACTCTGTTTTTACTTAGTGTTTACTTCTACTGCTTGTTTACTCTATGGTGTTTGTTTACTTTACAAAGGCAATGCCTTCCCTTTTTACCGGGATTTGCACCTTGGTGCTAGTTGCCAGCCCCTGGCCTATGGAAGGCGGGCTTGGGGTAGTCACAGCACGGGCCCCGAGGACGGGTCGCGACAAATTGGCATCAGAGGAGTTAGGTTCTACCACAGAACTTGGGACTCTGATCTTTTTCTATGTGGAGCAATAGTGTTTAGCATATTGGGTGTTTTTATCAGTCCAAGGAGTCCAGTGTTGGTGTGGCGGCTGATGTATCCGTACACAAGGACCCTGACTTCTGATTTCTGACTTAATGCACGAAAACATTGATTGCATGTGTGTTTCAATTTTTCTTTGTGATTACTTTGTGTCAGCTCACCAGGTATATTGTTCTGACCCTGGCGCACCTGTTTCCTTTTTAGGAAGGCCCCACGATAGCAGCCAGCTAGGGTTCCGAGAGTTGAGCATGACAACAGCCCACCGAGCGATGAGGCCTCGGTGCAGGGCTCGTTGTCAGCAGTGGCATCGACGGTAGCTCTACCCGCCGAGCCACCGATGCTTCCAGCACCAGCTGCTGACGATGCACGTCGCCTCAGTGCACTGCATGAGTTCCAGTGCCATCGACCACCCAGGTTCCGTGGGGAGAAGGACCCCCAGGCAGCCGAGGACTGGCTGGAGGCAGTGGTGAGAGTTTTCAGGTTAGTGAGGACACCAACAGACCTCATGGTGATCCTCGCAGCGATCCTACTGCACGCAACAGCGGGCTGATGGTGGAGCTTGATGGTCCAGGTGAACAATAAGGCATCTCTTCTCTGGAAAGAATTTGCGGGCCTCTTCCGCTCAGAGTTCGTCCCGGCCACCCTCCGTGAGGTGTGCATCCATGAGCTTTTCAGCTGCGGCAGCGCAACATGACGGTCGCCCAGTACTCGGTGAGATTTACCGATCTCTCTCACTACTCTACAGACATGGTACGAGACCCATTCTTCCGGGCCCGGACCTTTGAGCACGGATTGAGACATGATATCAGGGCATCTCTGATCTCCTTCAGCATTCCGACTCAGACAGGAGTACTCGAGCGAGCCCTTTTGATTGAGATCTTTCTTGGTGAGTCTACACCAGCGCTGAGACCCACCACAGGGCGGCACGTAGTAGAGTCTTCTGCAGCAGGCAGTCGACGGATGACTCATGGGTTTAGGCAGACCAGACCCTCATGAAGACGACCTCAGGACACTGGCTCAGCAGTGCGGGGCACACAACGTGGATCCAGTCTTTCGAGAGGCAGGCAGTTCTACTCATGCGGCAGGTATGGCCACATGGCTCATGATTTCCAGACCCGCTGTGCCGAGGAGCATCAGAAGGTTGAGGGACCACAAGGCAGAGGCAGAGGGTCGACTGTGGCGGTCCGCAGGGATCAGGCAGATGAGTTAGGGGAGCTACCCGAGCAGCAGGTGGTGGGAAACACTTTGAGGCTTTACCACCACCACCACCAGGAGGTGAACCCCGACCACAGGGAGTTGGCGGGCAGAGACAGGCACAGCTCCAGGCAGTAGAGGCCTACGACCATGGCATGCCCGAGATGATTCGAGGTACTATCTGTGTCTATTCCACCCTTGCTGCAGTACTTATAGACACAGGAGCGAGTCATTCTTTCATAGCCACTTCCCTGGTTCGGAGCTCAGAGATTCTGACAGAGTCGTTGGCTCGATCCTTACGGCTA
The DNA here is from genome assembly GCA_963277665.1 of Viscum album. Classification (NCBI taxonomy): domain Eukaryota; kingdom Viridiplantae; phylum Streptophyta; class Magnoliopsida; order Santalales; family Viscaceae; genus Viscum; species Viscum album. The sequence continues at coordinate 1,527,726,640 of OY728162.1, forward strand.
GAGACTCCTACCGGAGCAGACTCGATGATTACGCTCTGGTGCCGGCAGTGTGAGCTTACTCTAGGAGGCGAGAGCTTCGGCTGGGATCTTCTTGTAGTGGCGTCGAGGCCTTACGACGTCATCTTGGGCATGGATTGGTTGTCTACATTCCATGCACAGATTGACTGTATTAGGCGCAAGGTGCGATGTTTACACACCGACGGGAGCAGGTTCACCTTCATCGACGAGGAGGGAGCCGTCGCAGCATAGGATGGACTTCCGCAGAGGAGAGGACATCCCATCACTCATCAGTTGGCTAGCCTCATCCTAGGAGCATTTGACATGCGGAGTCCTGGTTTTCCTGCAATGGTGGATCATTATGTAGACGTTTTCCCCAAAAACATTCTAGGGATACCTCCTCGCAGAGAGGTAGACTTTTATATTGATCTGTAGCCTGGGAAAACCCCGATATCGACTCCAGCATATCGGATAGCCCCCGCCAAGCTTCGAGAGCTACGGGTACAGTTGGAGGACTTGCAAGGCAAGGGGTTCATCCGACCCAGTTTTTCACCATTGGCTTCCCCGATATTGTTCGCCAAGAAGGCAGATGGGAGCATGCGACTTTGTGTCGACTATCGTCACCTGAACCAGGTGACAGTGAGGAACAAGTATCTGCTACCGAGGATTGATGACCTCTTTGATCAGCTCTAGGGAGCATAGTGATTCTCGAAGATAGACCTTAGGTCTGGCTATCATCAGCTCAGAGTTCGATATGAGGACGTGCAGAAGATGGCCTTCAGATGTCAGTATGGCCACTATGAGTTCTTGGTTATGCCATTCGGCATAACCAACGCTCCAGCAGTGTTCATGGCCCTCATGAACATGAAATTTCAGCCATACCTCAATTGATTTGTCGTGGTCTTCATCGACGACATTTTGATTTACTCGACGACTGAGGAGGATCACACTTACCACTTACGGGTTGTACTAGACACACTCCGAGAGCACCAGCTTTATGGAATGCTCTTGAAGTGCAAATTCTAGATACGTGAGGTCCACTTCTTGGGACACATCATCTCTGAGGCGGGAGTTGCAGTGGATCCTGCGAAGATCGAGGCAGTGCTAGCTTGGGAGCCACCCAGGAGCATGACGGAGGTGCAGAGTTTATTGGGACTAGCGGGATATTATCATAGATTTGTGCCAGACTTCTCTAGAGTTGTGGCACCACTCTCAGCTTTGACGAAAAGGGGAAAATCTTTGTGTGGTCAGACAGATATCAGTAGAGCTTCCAGGAGCTGAGACAGAGTTTGACCATCGCACCTATCATGAGGTTGCCTGAGGAGGGAGTAGGGTACGTAGTCTACTGCGATTCATCAGGGACCGGGCTCGGATGTGTCCTAATGCAGGAGCAGGCAGTGATCGCCTATGGATCCCGTCAGTTGAGGCCGCATGAGTAGAATTACGCTACCCATGACCTAGAGTTAGCAGCAGTGGTCTTCGCTCTGAAGAAATGGCGACACTACCTGATGGGCGAGCTCTTTATAGTCTTTCCTGACCATCAGAGTCTTAGATACATCTTCTCTTAGAAGGACCTGAATCTGAGACAGCGACGATGGCTCAAGTTCCTCTAGGACTATGACTTTGAGATAGTCTTTACTCCTAGGAAGGGAAACGAAGTAGCCGATGCTCTTAGCAGGAGGACGGGCATTCAGCTACTTGAGGAGGCGACAAAGCAGCTAGCCGCTTTACAGATATCCTTCGTGGATATAGATGGAGCAGCCTTCCTTCAGTCTCTCATAGTCACTCCTCCACTATTGCAGCGGGTCAGAGAGGCATAGCATGGGGACGCTGACTGTGAGACATGGCGTGCACAGATATCCTCAGAACAGGCACCTGATGGTTTCTCCTTTGGAGCAGAGCACAACATTATTTTCAGAGGACGTACCTTGGTACCGGTTGCTTTACGGGAGGAGGTGTTGAGAGAGTTTCACACCTCTCCCTTGGCGGTACATCCCGTAGTGGCAAAGATGTACTAGGATCTCAGGAGACAGCACTGGTGGCCATGCATGAAGAAGGTTGTGGCGGAGTTCGTTACTCGATGCCTCACCTTCCAGCAGGTGAAGGAAGAGCACCAGGTACCAGCAGGCTTGGTACAGCCTTTGGAGGTCCCGAAGTGAAAATGGGACGACATATCTATGTACTTCTTGACTGGACTTCCATGCACTTCCAGAGGTCACGACTCCATATGGGTGATTGTCGACCGACTCACTAAGTCAGCACACTTTCTACCCATCAGAGAGCAGGGCTCAGTGGAGAGATTGGGACGTCCCCATGTTCAGGAGGTTGTGCGGCTTCACGGTGTGCCATTATCTATCGTCTCTGATCGAGATGCTCGCTTTACTACCCGGCTTTGGAAGGGGTTGCAGGAGGCGTTCGGGACGCAGCTACGTCTGAGCACAGCCTTTCACCCTCAGACGGATGGTCAGACGGAGAGGACCATTCAGACTCTCGAGGACATGCTCTGCACATGTGACCACGACTTTGGTCGCAGCTGGGAGGACCACCTACCCTTGGTGGAGTTTGCGTACAACAACAGTTACCACTCCACCATCGGGATGGCACCATACAAGGCATTGTACGACCGACCTTGTAGATCTCCTTTTTGCTGGATAGACCCTGGGGAGTCAGTACTTGTGGGACCAGAGATGGTTTAGGCCATGACAGAGAAGGTCCAAGTCATCCAGGAGTGGATGAGGACAGCTCAGATTCGGCAGAAGTCTTATGCTGATAGGAGGAGGAGGCCACTAGAGTTCGAGGATGGCGACCACATCTTTTTGCGTGTCTTACCTTGACATGGATTATGGAGATTTGGCCGAGGCGGCAAGTTGTCTCCACACTTCATCAGACCATTCCAGGTCCTCAGCAGGATTGGCGAGGTGGCTTATCACCTGGCTCTACCACCTTAGTTGCACCGGGTGCACGACGTCTTCCACGTATCTCAGCTGAGGAGATACGTGCACGACCCGACGCATATCATTGACCATGGGGAGCTTGACGTTGATGATGGGGAGACTTTTGCGGAGGTCCCAGTGGAGATCGAGGATCGACAGGAGTGGGTCCTACATGGACGGTTGATTCCTCTAGTGTGCATCAGATGGCAGAACGGGAACCTCCAGGAGAGCACTTGGGAGCGGGAGGCTCAGATGCGTGCTCAGTACCCACATTTTTTTCCCAGTTTTTGTTGTATCTTTACAGGGACGTAAATACCTGAGGTGGGAGTAATGTAAAGACCCGTAAAATTCAAGGGAAATTTTTTTTTAATTTTATTTGCAATTTTACAAGAACGAAGTTTTAGACGGCACTTGATTCCGAGGCCCGGTGTGCCCGGAATTTCAATATTAAGTTTAGCTCGGGTACGTTCAGTGAACGAATGAGCGGGAATTCCTATATTTAGAACTGGTGCTCGGAATCAAATTTTGAGGGCACCGATGGAACCACAAGGCCTGTAATTGCTTAGGAACGCTTAATCCGGAGTTTTGTTTACACGAGAGAAGTTGATAAAAATTGTGGAAGTTAAAAATAAAAATTTAACAACATTTTTTATTTTTACTCTAGGTGTTTAATCCTTTGGATGGAAGTTGGGTAACTACACAACCTCCCTTGGGAGGTTCTGAGGGTGGTGGGGCCCACACGAACCCCACCCCTTAATATCCTATAACCTCCTCAACTCCCTTTAATTTTGTTAGCTTAAGTTTATTAACTTATGGAATTAATGAGGTGAGTTAATGTGGAATTCAAACACTTGAATTTCAAAAGCCTTGACGTGTTAATAAAATAAGTTAAGAACTTATTTTATTGGGTTGGTGTTTAGTTGTTTGAGATCCTTTTGAGAAAAAGCTAAGGATGTCTTGAGTTCCTCATTCTCTTTGATGAAGAATGCGAAGAACGAACGATCTTCGACGTGGAGCGCCGAGCCCTCAGAGACCGTCTTCCGCGACACCGACCCGCGACGCGATGTCTTCTTCCACGATGTTTTTCTTCCGCGAAGTCTCTTTTTGCGACGGTTTTCCGTGACGAAATCTCCGTCAATGTCTCGAATCCTCGCTTCATGACGCTGACGTTCGTCATCTCTTTTATAAAGTTAGGTGTTTAATTTATTTAATTATTTTCGTTTGTGATTTCTGGTTTTTTGTTCTTTGTGGTTATACGACTAAATGATATCGATTAACGAGAGGGGGCTAGACAGAACAAACACGGCCGAACCTCCTCCTTTATCCTTGTTTGATTCTTTGTGGTTGGGACGGAATGGAGTGGAGCCGTCGCACCACGCGGGATAGTACGACAAGTAATGCGCGGCGCCGTCGCGTCGTGCCGTGAAGTTGAACTAGGACGCGATGTCGTTGTGCCGCGTTGAAGAAAACCGAAGACACCGCGGCCGGAGTGGGGCCGCGGAGGAAGGGCGCAGTTCCGTCGCACCGCGCCGGACGAACCAAGCCACGACCAGTTCCAGGCCGCGACAGAGCAGGATGACCGGCGGCCGGTTCCGGGGCTGCCGGTGTCGGCGAAGGAGGAAGGACCGGCCGTCGCCGGTCCTTGTTGGCAGAATCGGCTAGCCGCTGCGGGCTAGCCGGACAAAGGAAAACCGGGGGAATTAATTCCCCCGGCCGGCCAGCACAAAATGGCCCCCATAATTGGGGGCCACGGTTACACCAGGGGGGCAGGCGCCCCCCCCCCCTTTGCCAAACGGCTCGACCATTGGCCGAGCGCCTGGCCAGCGCGCTGGGTGCGCTATGCCCAGGCCGGGCCGGCCGCCCGACCGGTCCGCGCCCAATTGGGCCGGACCCGGACCCGGTTCGGGTCGACCCCGAGGGTATCGGGCCGGGTCGGACCGGGCCTGAACCCCTTAATACCGAACCTTTTCCGGTCGGACGCCCATAACTTGTGCTATGGGTCTCCGATTGATGCACCGTCAGTTGCGATGTGATCCTTCGATTGAGACGGTCGTTTCAGTATATTGCACTCAAGGTTTCGGAATACTTTGAGTTAGGCCGAGTTGGTTCGTAGACGAAACCAACCGGGCCCTCGGAGCGGAAACGCTAATATCTTGATCTTCGGATGTTCGATTGACTCGCCATCGACTTTTTTGGATTCTTATAAGTGAGACGGATATTTTGGCTTACTCCACCCGAGGTTTGGATGCAGGTGGAGTATGGTTGGGTTGGTTTTGCCTTAAAACCCAACCGGGCCCCTAGATCGAAAAAGCCAATAACTCTCAGACCGGGCGTCCGATTGACGCGCCGTCTGTGACGTTCAGTTCCTGTTGACGATACAGAACTTTTGGATACATCAACTCTGGACTATGTGTCAGTTGATGTATCAGCCTCTCGGCTCGTGGAACGGACCCTCCCGAACGAGCTTGCTATGTGCGGGAACCCTAGAGCTGGTTGCGACTGCTACTGTGACTGCGACAACGACTGTGCAGAGATCCCCAGTGGATTTGACGACGACGACTACAGAACTCAGCAATCATGTGTGGATCAGTGCTACAGATCCTGTGTGGGTCTGATCTTGTGTGGTTCAATGCTCAGCGGTTCTGTGTGAGCCAGCGCCTACAGATCCTATGTGGGTCCGATCCTGTGTGGGACATTGCGGGGGTTAGTGCCTATCGATCCATTGTGGGTCCGACGACTTATATGGATCAGTGATCATCTCTATCATCTTTCGAAGAAGTATACCTGTGTGAGCTGAATCCTGTTTTACTTTCCTGTGTGAATTTTGTTGTGCTATCCTGTGTGGATTTACGTATTGCTTTCATGTGTGGATTGGGTTGTACTTGGCCTCAGATTTTGGAGCTGAATGAGAATTGATGACTTAGGTATATGTATGGGAAAATACCTAAGCAGTGACGGATGTTACTTCGTGATTTAACTTTCCTTTGTGGTTTATCCTTTGTGGATAATGGGAGACCTTCGGGGGTCTCAGCGTCCCTACTGAGTAGCTTTTACTCACCCCTGCACGGGCTATGCCCACACTACGTTTTGTTGATTGCAGACGACGGACAGCGTTGAACGTGGTTGAGGCTTGCAGAGCAGGACTGTACCTAGAGGTGGACCACTGGGTGGGACATACTCGGAGTGGACGGAGAGACCCGAGGAGCAGTGGAGCTATCTGTACCCACCCTTCAGGTGGGATTTCCAGTGGACAACTCAGAGTTATGGTTTTACTTTATAGTTGCTGTTTTTCCTTTCCAGTTGTACTTTACTTTCAGTTTGGGTTTGTATACTGGCCCACATATTTTCCACACTTACTGTTGTACTTTATTTTTACTTAGTGTTTACTTCTACTCCTTGTTTACTCTGAGGTGTTTGTTTACTTTACAAAGGAAATGCCTTCCCTTTTTACCGGGATTTGCGCGTTGGTGCTAGTCGCCAGCCCCTGGCCTATGGAAGGCGAGCTTGGGGTAGTCATGGCACGGGCCCCGAGGATGGGTCGTGACAATCCTTGCATCCAAAATGACCTAAAAACTTCTCAAAAATATAATTTATTGGAATATTTGAACTCTATACTCTATTTTATATAATTATTACTATAATTTTATCCATATTAAATGTGAAAAACATGAGAAAAAGTCTCTTTCCAAAAATTTTCAAGGGTGACACTCTCCCTCCACTGTAAAAAGACACTCGACACTCTCACTTACCCAAACCTCTAAAGACATTTTTTGTGCACAAACTCTGATCATATAATCTCCCAAAATACCTCCCCTCATTCTAGAATCCTCATATTTTCCTAAAGGTATCCAAGGAATTACTTTTGTGAAAATCAAAAGGAGTTACCCAAAAAAGATGTAATATTCTTCAACGATCACTTCAGTTGTATTTATTTATACATTACTTAAATTGTCATTATTAAATTATTATATATTAAAAAAAGTATCATAAATATACTAAGTGTTTTTTAGGTTATGTGTTCGGTCTTCTCCTAGATGAACTTCCATCAAATGGATAATGAACTTACCATTCGTGTATAAAAAAGTATTAACTCGTGAAACGATGTTGTACATTTTTCCTTTACCTCCTCCCATGGATGAGAATTATGATGTAAAAACTATTTATATATGATATATAAGATATTTATAATGACTTTATTCTTCTTTAATTTTAATATAACATATCTTCATTCTTTACATTTTGTGTAAATACGATAACATCGTTTGTGGAAGTGTGGACTACCGTCTCCTCAAAGCGATGTGATTCTTCAACACTATACATGGATCATATAAAGGATAGTTTTAATTAAATATATGTGACATACATGACATATAAATGGTATTAATTACATAATTACCTTATGAAAATATAATATATCATTTTCTTTATTACCCTTTTCACACACTAATAATTGATAACCCCAGTCGCAGACATGTGGACTACCTCCTCCACAACACAATGTGATTCCTTTTAAAAAAAAGAATTATATATATATAAGTATATATGATTAAGTATAATGTTATTTATGATATAATTATCATTCTATATGTATATAATCATACTTACCTTCTTTCCAAAAATGATCACTGAAAAAAGAGAATGTTACTCATGCGTAAGTACGTCCATCCGTCTCCATGAAAATGATGTTGGTTTATTATTCATAACCATGTTTCATGATTGTTTTTAAAATTATAATTATGTATAAATATTATAATTATGTCATTATTATTATTTTGTATATTTTTATATAGTAAATCATTTGTCTATAGTTGTCCTAACAATTCATTTTTGACACATAAGATGAATATGGTCAATACACGTGACGTCAACTTAATTTTATAAGTGGTTGTTAAAAACATTGTAATAAGTGAAATAAAATTAATGATAAAAATTAAAAATGATTTAAATAAATTAAATAATTAACATATTTTTATTATTCAAGAATATAAATACACACATGGCATGTTAGACTCAAGTTAAGGGATTTCATTATAATTTATATTCTATTGAGATTTACTTTTTGTTATGCACCAATGGAATTTTATATATGGTGTTTATACTGCCCTATGACATGATATATAATGAATATACTTATTATAATTATAATATAAGTTTCAATTAATTTTATTTTTTCATAGGTATTATAATTTAAACATTTCAAAGTCGTATGTGGCAGTTTGAAATGCTTAAAGATTATTTTCCTTGAAGATGTTTTTATGGTCTTCCAATGGTATTTACATTCATCAATGTCAACAACCCTTGTTGTTAAATATCATACACTAGGGTATTATCGATAAATCTGTATCTTCTAATCCATATGAACATTTGATAAGGCACATTGTTAAATTGATTATTTGATATATGAGGAATGCTTTGGACAGGTACGACATGGGTGGGTCACAATTATAAGTAGTCCCTCGATGAATCAGTAGTCTCATTAGAGGAATAATTTGGCTAAATTGGATGGGTTTTTAAAAAATATACTAAAATTTAATTTGAAATTTCTTACTGAAAAAGGTTTCATGTACCTAGGAAATATGACATCCAATAATTAAGAATTTCCTTCATTTAGTCTAAGTTACTATTTATCTATCATACTTTTCTTCGATATGTATATAAATGTATTTCATTCTCAATTTGTTGATTTAATAGAATTATTTTTCAGTTTAATACCTTCCCATATTTATTATACCTTATCCATTTATTTTAATTTCATGTTTTATTAGTAATTTACCTTTCCTTGTTAATTTAATCTTATTGATTCTTTATTTCTTCCACTGTACTCACCCCTAATGAGAATCTAAGCTCGCTATTATTATGGTTTCATTCACCAGGTAATGAATAAAATTCATTTGAATGGGTTTCAAGGATAATTTGTTTCCATGTTATTATGTATTATGTTTTATTTTCTATTCCATAATGTAATATGGGTGTCATGTATGTAATTTAGTTTTTCAAAAACTGTTAAACTATTTGGTCCCTAGGGATTTGAAGCTTATATCTATGCAAATGTAATTAAGGAACCATATTTGGGCTTATAGGGTGGTGTTTTATAGTATAAATTTTATTTTTTTAATAATAAAGGAGCATAATTTAATAAAATTCAATTTCAATTGATGAAAAAATTGATTTTATTATACATGTGTTAAAATCAATGAGAAAAGGTTTTAAAAAATAATTATTTAAGAATAAAAATGAACTTATATAAAAAAATTATTTAGATGATTTTTGTGTAATTAATTGTAATATTTATAAATAAAGAATATTTATCTTAATTTAATATCAAATTAAAATCATTATGATACATTTTAATGAGAATAAGTTATTTTTTTTTATAAAAAACAGTATTTTCTCTATTCACTGAAAAATCAATCATTTCAAAAAAATAACCAAAATTTTAGCCTAATATAATTTTTATATTATATTTTAAAAAATAAAACACTTTTTATAAATTACAATTACTCATGTTTTCTGTAATTAATTATTGTATACTCTCAAGAAAATAAAAAAACATTTTTGAAGAAAGCATTTTTTTGAAGAATAAAATTATTTTACTTAAAAAATTAGTGTTTATTTCCTAATAGTATTAAAATACATTTTTATTGAGTAATTCCTTAATATATAATTCATAATATAGTTATTCCCATACATGACTTACAATTAAACTGCTCGATTATAATATTCATAATTAAATAATAATATTTTCCTATTCATTTAATAATGTTGTTGGGTACCTTATACATTATAAAAAATAGTGTTTTTTTTAAAATATTGAGGAGTTACATTACATACACCAATATTGTATCTAGTGGTTTAGGAACTTTTGGATCATCTATATTATGGATTCATCTTATATAACCTCATTAACTGGTCATCATCACATCAACAAACACAAATACATGTCATCCAATTAACCTAAATGTGAAACATAAGAGGAATCATAGAACTCCACATATATTCGAAGTTCAAACTAAGAATATAATGAAATTGGAATCATATGGGGAAGTATAATGAAAAAATTATAAAATTTAAGATATTTTAAAGTAAAAAATGAAATTCAATTACATATTTAAAAAAATTAGATATTAAACTTATCTCACAGATCCAATGTATCTAGAAATATGTAATAGCAATGAAAGGTATTGAGTCTATTTGAATTTCACATCTAGTTGATTCCACTGAAATATTTTCATTTTCATCAACCATCAACTAAACAAAATTTAAATTTTAAAACCTATATTCACATTTGAAGGTATTTTATTTTATGTATGTATCACTTCCACAACTTCAACCCAACATCTTTGTGAAAGATGAAAACAACATACTATAATAGTGCATATCAATAAATTATATGATTATTCATTAGTGTAATAATATTCTTTAAATAAGCCTCAATATCTCATGATATTATCATGGAAAACCCCAATATTGAAAAACGGGTGTTGGATATGTCCAGTAACAATTTATTTTAATGCTCTTAAATCATTTTTCCTTTATTAAGTCTTAGATTAAACATTTTATTTTACCCTTATGTAAGTAATAAAATCTTTTATTACCTTTATATATGATTGTAAGTACCCTTACATAAGCTTTGTAATCATTAAAATACCCTTTCATAAGTTTTTATCTACACTTATACAAGATTTATAATTTTTTCTATTCTTTTATGTAATTTTAGTTTACCCTTAAATATTAAATTTCATACCCTTAAACAACATGTATAAATATTTACTTATCCTTATGTATGAATTTTCATATTCTTACGCTGCATATATAAATTAAATTTTACCATTATGTTTGTGTCTACTTACCCTTATGTATCATATATAAAAAAATTATTTATCCTTACAAGACTCCTAGATTAAAAAAACATTCAAGATGATACCAATTGTTAGAATATACTGTTTTAAATTCTAGCATGCTACTGCTAGTTGACATAATTTACTAGTATAAGAGTTATTCTACCTCCAAAGTAAGTGTGCTACTACTATTTCACTTGTGTGACCATCCGTTCAAAATTTTCTACCACTGATAAAGTATGATACCACTTGTACAAATTTTTATCACCAGAAAAATGTGTTTCCCTTAGTTGAAAGCTAATACTTCCATGAGGATTACACTATCACTATAATATTTTTTCTACTGTCAGTATGAAAATTCTGTAACCAAACACTTTTGTTTACATCTATCATTAGTTTAGATCTACCACCACTACCTATACCTAGTATTGATCTTAGACCACATGATGGATCTATTACTATTATTTATGATCATGATACCCCGAGAGGAAGTTTCAACCACCAGTTGAACTCATGATACTGTACATAGATAGAATTAAAATTCAAATTAACTATTCCAAAATCTAGTTTATAGTATTTAATGAAAGTTATGAATAAATGGATTTAAGAATTATTATTATTAAAATAGATACACAAATTCATTAAATACAAATTCAAACTATCCACTTTTTATTATTATTGTGAGGTATTATCTCAATTCATTATTATCCTGCACTGGATAATTAGAGATCCTGAAAAGTTATAAAATCATGGGAACCCATTGTACACAAACATTTTCTAGCTGGTTGATCAATTATTATGCCTAAATAACTACCTGTGATTTATTGATTTTCGAGAAGATATATGATCTTCTAGTACTGTATACGTCAGAATATTTTTCACATAAAAATAAAAACATTTCAAAAAATACATGAATCATCTTCATGGTTATATTTTAATACAATACTAAGGAAGAATAAGAACATTGATGATCATATTTTACTTGATCATCGAAATAATAACTACATAAAAATTATATAGTCCATATTTGTTCTTATCTATTTTATTTACATTCAATATATGATCATGATATTTTTTACCCCTTAAAGAAAATCTCATGTATTATATTAAATAATAATTTGATACTCTCTTTATGTTTATTTTATAACTTATATCCTATGAAGAATTGTGTGAGAGGATTTTTGTGGACTATATTTCTTTGAGTGTATTTGTATACAAAAACCTTATCTAATTGGTGAAAAAAATTCATGTTTAAGAAAACTCATAGAAGTGAGAGACTATCATGTGAATAGGATTATGTCTTGTCTAGATATTGAACCTCTTGTTTTTATCATATACCATGTTTAATTTTTCAGATTTTTTTAAGGGAAAACATTTTTTATGTTTCAAAACTCTTTAGTAAAACAATACAAAATTATTTATATTTAATTAGTTTTTAATTAAATTATTTCTAATGTGTTTATATTTATTCAAAAGCTAATATTATTTTGAAATTTTTTAAACTGGGAAGTTATGAAATGTTTGAGACATATTTTTTAAAAATTAAATTATAAATTTTTATTATTTTAGCAAATTGGGTTATTTAATAAATTGGGGGATTTAGTATTAATTTTTTCTTAAATATAAATTTTTAATAGAAACTAAATTCACCCACCCACCCCCCTCTTGAGTTATACACTATGAACAATATTTGGTATCATAGTATAGGGTAATAATTTGTTTCATTTTTATAACTTTTACATTTTATCATGTTTTCTTCATGATAGTTTTTTATACAATATTTTATTATGAATTATATGTATAGAATTTATTCTACAAACATAACTCGTTAATATAATTGATAAAAGTATGGTAACTAGAATATAGAAATGAGAATTCATCTTGAAAGAACGATTTTTAGATTCGGGGGTCCGTTGAAGTTCAATATGAAAAACCTAAAACTACTAGAAAAGAATGTGAATCCAACTAAAGGTTATTATGGTTTAAATTGAAAATACATGAAATAATTATTTTTTTCCATAGGAGATTATGATTTGAATATTATATCTTTTCATAATACTACTTACTAAATTTGGGATACAATTTTTATGCTTCATGAAGGCACATATAATATTGAGAAAATGAGATTAAATATGTATAATATAATGTATGGAAATTTCAAAATTAATCCTGATGAATCTATCTATGAAATATATATTAGGTTTAATGAGATCATAAATACTATGAGTATACTTAGACAGACTATATCCAACAAAACTCATTGTTAAGGATCATGAGAAGTCTACTAGATCAATAGAGAGGCATCACAATCTATATTCAAAAATTCATTTGACATCATAAAACTACCCATAAAGGATATAATTAGAATTTTGATGATGTATGCATCAGATATATAATTAATAAATTTTGATGATGAAGAAAAAATTAAATTAGTTTCCATTAAATCCATACAACCAAAATCCAAGGAATTTGTCACACCGTGCATTCCAATTGGAAGTGAAGCTTTTATAGACAATGATGAGGAAATAGTTTATTTATCAATAAGAATTAAGAAGTTTTATAATAGGAATAAATTATTTTTTTATTATAATTATAAAGGAAGGTATAATAAAATAGGAAATTAGAGTAGAATTGGAAAAAAGGATTATTCTTGTAATGAGATTACCTAATACAAATATAAACGGAACAGACTCATAAATAACAAATTTCAGAAGATAAATTACAAAAAGAGATATTATGATAAAGATACATGAACAATGAATGTAATGAAGGGTTCATGGATTACATCCAAAGATATCTCTAGTGACTGATATTCATGTCTGGAAGATATAAATGAAAAAATAAAATATAGGCTTTATGGATATAGATTCTGAGGCACTATCAAATTCTTATGCTTATATATCTGATGATTTTAAAATATAAAAGTAATAATAATAAAAATATTGGGCTACGATTGAAGATACCATGATTGAATTAAATGAAAAATATTAAAATGTTAGAGAGATTCGTGTTTTATCTATTGTATATAAATATGACCTTAGTATAAAAAAGGAAAATAATGCCAATATGTTAAAAGAAAAATAATGATCTGAAAATGGAAATTGAAAATCATGAAAAGGATTTGGGATAATTTTTTATACTATAAAAATAATGAATTTCATGTTGGGTGAACATAAAAGTCTGAAAACCAAGTCTAGAATTGGGTATGTGACTAGATAGCAAGGGAAGATGTATAAACATTATTTAATTCCTAGTTCAAAAAACAAGAACTTGGTTTCTAGGGGAATTACTAACTTTCAAAATAACTCTAAATATTTTGTACTTAAAAATAATTTTCTATCTAAATGTATTATTCTAGTTTTATGAAATTCTATAAAACAAATGTATATACCAAATGATTTATTAGTTAACTTCTCTAGGCCCAAGAAAATATGGGTACGAAATTCATTTCTGATTAGATTTTACATAGGAAAAATTCAAGAAAATATCCATTAAAATATATGGTATATATACAGTGGATGTTCTAGATATGTGTCCAAATACTATTCAAGATTCAAAAATCATATAAAAGTACATGTTGGAAATGTCACTTTTTGAGACAATATAAAAGGAATGATTATTAGAAATGGGCACATTGGTAACTCTAAATCTATCCTTATGTCTAAAGTGTTATTTTTACAGTTTCAAATATAAATTTCATAGTATTTATCAATTCTATGATAATGGTTTGAATGTTAAATATTAAAATAATTCATGAAATGTTTATTAATAAAAATATTCATTAGTATTCATTGCTTTATGAAATGATAATTATTATAATATAAATTTATATTCAATATTTTTTTTAAATGATTCTTTTTTAAGTTATTTTAATCTAGAGTATTTTTTGTGGAATATGAGACCTTACCACTACAATATATACTCACATAAAAATATTAATAAATTTTTTTTAGTCAAGTATCTACCTATGTAATAATTCCTTAAAGAAAATGAGCAATCCTTGTCAATAGGTAATGAAACATCAAAATATATTTCAAATCAATGAATTTTGTCTCTACCTATAATCCAATATAATTGGATCATTTAGATTTATTTATACTTTATAGAGTTTCTAGATTATGAAGAAAAAACTATGCATATGTTATTGTTGATGATTATTCAAGATATACATGTGTATTTTATTTATTTCTCATAAAGGTGAAGGTCCTTCGTTTTTTTAAAATATGTAAATTCTGTAAAGAACCATAGTGGAATCACCATCGAAACCTTGAGAATTAATCATGGATGATATTATGAGAATCATCAATTTAAATATCTCCTCACAATTTCTCATCATCTTGAACACATCAACAAAATGGAGTTTTTGAAAATAGAATTAGTAATCATCAGGAAGATAATTAAACCATGCTCTGTAAATATGACTTGCCTATCTAATTTTGGGTTGTATATATAACTACTACAAAAAGGTCGTTTAAAAGTGCTAAAACCCACCTTTAATAGTGCTATAAAAGTGTTGTTAATCATGGCGAAGATAAAGGAGGGTCCCCTTAATTAGCGCTCAAAATAGCGCTGATAAAGGGCCACCTTTATCCACACTAAAAAGAGCACTGATAAAGGTCCCCCTTTATCAGTGCTTGTTTAGAACTGATAAATGTCCTTCTTTATCAGTTCTATTTCAAGCGCTGATAAAGATCCCATTTATCAGCTCTATTTTGAGCATTGATAATGTGTAATATATCAACGCTCAAAATAGTGCTAATAAAGGAGGTCTTTATCTGCACTATTTAAAATGCTGATATATTACACATTTATCAGCACTTAATTGGCATTGATAAAGGCCATGTTTCCTAAGAAAAACTAGCACCTGCATAGCACCTGCACACCTGAGACAACACCTGAACTCACAGCATAAACAACACCAACACACAATGCATAGAAGAACAAAATAGCATGCACAAGAGTTTCTAGAAAAATTCTATATACATTTACTTTAAATCATGAATAAAAAAAACACTTCTATATACATTTCAAATAATGTTTAATAAGGTAACAATTTTAGTTATCCAACAAATAGTTAAAAACATTAATGTTTCATCCTTTTATCATCTATGATCCCCTTTCAAAAATTGTCATCCATGGTATTATTTGCCGAATAAAGCATTCAGACTAAGGATAATATTTCATGTATATAAGAAAAAAAATATTATGTCAGTAATACAAAAATGAAATAAATAGAACATTAATATTAAATAATACATTAATAAAATATCAATTGTTACATGTTACAACCTTTACGTGTCTATATTTCCTTATATTAAATAAATATTTTATAAGAGCCTCAACATGATTCATTATCATATAAATATTTTTTTCTTAAGATTAAATGGATGAGAAAAGAAGAGGAATAAATTTCAACAACAACATGTAATCCAAAAGGATTCATTTATTGATAATAATAAAAAGGAGGAATCTCCACAGGTTATACAATATGACACATACATAATGGTGTATTTTATTTCATAGGACTATTCAATTTTATCATAAATTATAACATTTTCCTAGTGATACATCCATCTTAGATAGGTTATAAACCTAATAGTTACAAATATCAGGAGCCGCTAAGATTGTACTCTCTGATGCCAGCTCAAAGGGAATGAGTGCTAGCACGTTCGCATCAGACATTGGGTCCAACCCTTCTTGGACCCTAACCACTTATTCCTCTCTAAGGACCCCAAACAATATCTAAGGTCTCGTTGAAGGTATAGAAGGAATGTATTTCTTAGTTTTAGATAGGTCCTGATGTGAAACTATGAAGTTAGATAGGCTATGATCATACCGGTTCACTTTTCTCTTGATCTATTAGTTCTTCAGTGTGATTAGCCAGACCCCCCTCCCTCCCCTCCCCAAGATAGCCCACCTAGATAGCCCCCTCCCTACCCCTGGACAGACCCCCCCCCCCATTCCCACCACTCCACCTGCATCCCCCTCCCTCTTCATGGACAACCCCTATACATCCCCTTACACCCCTCCCTTTCCCTGGACAACCCCCTTTACACCCCTTGACATCCCCTTTACCACCCCCTAGACAGCGACCCCTCCCATCCTGGACACCCCCCACACTCCTAGATACCCCCCACACTTCTGGACACCCCCTCCTTCCTGACACCCCCCACCCACCCTCCCACCTGGACTCCCCCTCCCTCTTGGACTCCCCCTCCCTCCTAGTTCTTTAGTGTGATTATCCAGACCCCCCCCCTCCCTCCCCTCCCCAAGACAGCCCCTCCCTACCCCTAGAGAGAACCCCCCCTCCAGCCCCCTCCCTCCCCCTGTACAACCCCCTCCCTCTCCTTACAGCCCCCTCCCTTTCCTTGGACACCCCACCACCGCCACCACTCCTCCCGCATCCCCCTTCCTTTCCCTGGACAACACCCCTCCCCTCCCACCGCTGGAAATAAAGTATTAGACAATGGAAATAAAATATCATGCAATCCTAAATTGAGGTTAGTACAAAAGGGGTGAATCCATTGTATACCCATTAATAACCTTCTTTATCCAACTATATTTTCATTATCTATTTGATAATGGAATAAATATTATTCATACACCATCATTCACTAATATTAAATATAAAATCATATATAATTTTAGAAATATCCAAAGTGTACTAAATTTCAAATCCTCCATGGTTTTGAATATTGATAAACTCATAATCATAGACAGATAATCAAAATCCACTTAACTCCACTGTCTTTTTTCCATGTACTAAACTTCCTCCATTGCATTGGGTATAATGAGAGCTGGAACAAGGGGTAGATAATAGATTTTATGAGGTTATAATGAGACATGAAGATCATTAGATAAATTTATTGGTCTCCAAACTAAGCATGAATAAACTTTGTTGCATCCTCTCAATTAAATAAGATATTAAAAATTAGAAAAAGTGATTATAGTACTTATTGTCCTCCCTTGGTAATTCATGAACTTGGATTTGTACTCCAATTTCATGATTTTTTAAGAGATACTGTTCAACAAATCAAGGAAAAACACCAAAAAAATATATTTGAGGAATAGGAATGAAATATCACATAACATTAACAAAAATATAATTTAAAAATACATAAAGCAAAAACATAGAGATCCTATGACACAACCAGTGGATTCTAATCCTATGGAAAGTGGGAGAAGGTATATATATATATATATATATATATATATATATATATAAGTAGTGAGGATACATCTTTTAGAATTCAGTTTTTGAAAAAAAAAACATCTCATTCTATAGATTTCATCCATGTGTGAGGATTGATGGTCAAAATTGATTTAGTTGAGAGTGTCCTCACAGATCTTCTAGAACAAAAATTAGTCCTTCCATCAAACTCATATATAATTAGTAATTTTTTCAGTAGATCTATTCAACTACAACGTTGGTGTAGACCCCCCTACCACTTGGAGACCCCGTCCAACCCGGAGACCCCCTCCCTCATAGACACCCCCTCCCTCTTGGACACTTCCCTACCCTCCTTGACACCCCCACACACCACTCCTGGACACCCCCCACCCATCCTCACACCTGGACACCCCATCCCTCCTGGACACCCCCACCCTTCTAGACACACCCCCTCCCTCCCCGCCTCAACACTCCACTCATGGAAACCCCCCTTGACACCCCCCCCCCCACTTCTGGACACCCCCTGGACACCCCCTCCCTCCTGGACACCCCCTCCTTCATGGATTCCCCCCACCCACCTGGACACCCCCTCCCTCCTGGACACCCCCTCCCTCTTGGACACCTCCCCCCCTCCTGGACACCCCACCCCCCACTCCTGGACACCCCCACCCACCCTCACACCTGGAAAACCCCTGCCTTCTAGACACACCCCCTCCCTCCTCTCCTAAACACCCCACTCATGGATGTAACACCCTAAGATTCCAAGGTATGATTCCCTTTGAATAATGAAATAGCTTGCGTTGTACACAACTTCAAGTTCTAACACACCACAACCAATCAAAATAGCCGTTATGAATAGTAATACCCACTTTTTGAAATATTATGAATTTTATTTTTCAAAATTGACTTCATTTTTGGATTCAAAATATCAAAATTAGCATAGGGTGAATTTTTGGTATTTTTCTGAAAACCTTCAATTTTTGATGAATAGTAAAAAACATTGTGTTATAGTTTAAAAATGACTCTTTATTTAAATAATTAGTTATTTTATTTAAATTTATTTTAGGTCAAAATATCTTTATAATACCTATATAAGTTCAATTTAATTTATTGTAGTCATTTTTTAATAAGTTTATATATATAAAATTTTATTGAACTTTTTACCCTCTTTTACCCACCTTCTTGGAGCATTTTCAAATATTCATAAAACATAATTTTACCACTTTTGTGAGTTGAATTTCAATAATCTGAGAGACATGGTTTACATCAATAAGTAAAATTTTGTTTAATAATTTTAAAATAATTTTTGGTGAATCGTAACTTTTGACTTTTATTTACCACAGTTAAAAGTAAATAGGGTAATTAAAGTTAAAAATGATATTATTATTACCCTAAAACATTTCTTAATTCCATTGGATAAGTTTATTTAGAACAAAATAATCCTTATGAATAAAATATTATCCTTCTTACCCACTTGGATTAGATTATGACATTTATTATTATTTTATTTAAAGAAGAGTTAAAAGTGTTAAATTCAAAGTTTAATAACTAAACCATTTTTAATATAGGGTTATACATAAGATATATTCGACTATAAATATTCATTATAAATATATAAATATTTCATACATCATGGTATTTTATTTATAATTTTTAAAAATTAAATATTTAAATTTATTTGTGTCACAATGATGTTGTAGTAATTACCTTATTAATGAAAGATTAAAATAATTGATATTATAAATATTAAAATAAATATAATTTGAGTCTTTTAATGAATTCCACGAATTTTATAGGTTAATATGAAATGTTAGGGTTGGTTAAATAAATTTTATTATAAGTGATAAGTTTTTTATGACTTTCAAAAAATTCAAATACTAAATAGTTTCAAAATTGACATAAATGAGTTTTTAAATCAAATAATATTTTATTAAATGATATAATATATCTAAAAATCTAAGTTTAAGATAAAGGAAATATATATATGGTTATATATACTAGTTATCAACCACTTTGAGTTCTCTTGGAAGTTTATAGTATGTTTATTAACCATATAATATAAACATAATAGGAGACATGATAAATGTCAAACTTTTTAACTAAGAGTTAAATCTAAAATATAAGGTTAATATGGTGATCTAAACCTATCTAAAACCTATTGGTTTATAGTTTTTAGATCAACCCCCACCTTGGAATCTAAATAAATTATTTTTATCCATTATAAACTGAATATGATTGTATAAGAAAATAATATTTCAATTTTTTCTTAAAGTGACCCTCACCTCTCTTATAAAAGGGCACTTCCCCTTCTCTCAAAATCACACCTCCAAATCGATTTGGCTCAACAAAACCCTACCCAAATATCCTCCCAACTACCCTCACTTCATCCTAGTATACTTATCTTGAGAATAAATCCAACCTAAGGATCCCTTTAGATCAAATCAAAAGGAAGGACCCAGAGAAGAGCTAATAATTTCATCACCTCATTCAAAGTTATCTTCTTTTTCCACTTCCCCTTTCTTTGTTATTCCCATACCAAAAAAGAACTCTGGTACCGTATTCATATTTTGATGTTATTATAAATATTTTATGACCATATTCATTATTCTATCGATTCTATGAATGACAATGTCACCATACGTACGTACGTACGTACGACTTACTGTCTCGGCGTCCTAGTGTAGTTGTTATTCAACAATTCATTATTTGGATGGGTATAATAATGATGTATGATTTATTTAAATAATAAATAAAACATGTCAATTATTCTTTATATATGATATAACATTCAATTATATATGATTTCACCTTCAATTGAATGATATTTTCACTTGTGCGTACGTACAGATTACTGTATCCATGAACGTGATAAGATTCATTCTCCATCATAACCATTCAAAAATAATTTTCATTTTATGGTTAAAAATAATTTTTAATAAAATAATATAATTCTGGATATGAATTGAATACAATATATCCATAAAAACATTACTTACGTAACAAAAAATATAAATTAAAATGAACCAGTTAACACCTGAAACAATGATACTACTGAAATATTATTAACAAATCAATATTAGAAGATCATATGTGATATCATATTTATGTATATAGTATTTTTATAATTTAATAACAATGTTTTAACTATTATACAAGAGGTTCACATACCATAAACTAAGGAAAAGTACAAGTTAAGGGTTAATTTTACAATCTCTTTATTATCTGAGTTTGTTTATACGTGAGTATCTATTGGGACTTTTTTATCATCCACATCTGTGTTTCTTAAAAATGTATTTTAAAACATTTTTAATATTTCCTAGAATATGGGTTAGAGTCATTTATACCCTTGTTTTACTTTTTTTAAATTTTTTAAAGGAATCTTTTCATCATTTTCCGAACAATGTACATTTTTGAAAAAATTAAAGAAAGAATGTTTTTGAACTTATATGTAGGGAGCAGCTATTTTATGTCGTTATAACACCTTTGAAGCTTCCCTTTCAAGCATATAATAATATTTTCAAAATACAATTTTCCTTTTATAATTACATGACTTTTAAAGGATTTCAAAATAGAAAGAGATATTTCTCTCAAATAGTTTTTATTTCATCTATGTCAACATCCTTTGATAGATTTTACACTTATTTGAAGTTGATTTACTATGTTACAATCTTCCACATTGTATTAAAGGAATTGTGATATGTTTGACTATGGATGACATATTTTTATACCATTCATGGTTTATTGTTAAATTATTGACATTTTTTATGCTAGTTTTAATGTGAATGATTATGTTATGTTTCAACATTTTCATTTCAGGAATGAATTGGACTTAGTAAGTGATGAGTAGAGCCCACTATAGATCTTATATGCATCAGTAGGTCTCATGAGACAAACCGGTGTCATAACACAAGGCCTTGAAAAAATATTTATTTTTAGTCAGGGAAAGAGGCCTTTACTATGTGGTTATGATGTCCGACATTATGCATTCAATTGTTTTGAAATTGGATATTGATGTCACATTTGATTATTCGACTAGTAGAATATCAATTTGAATTAGTAAATGGAATTATTTGATTTATTTTTTCGATATTATACTGAAGTTAATGTTTAAAAAGATTATGTTTTAGTCTTATACATTTCCAAAAAAATTATGCTTATTTATGAATGTTTCTTCAATATTGTTATCCTTACTGAGCATCTGAGCTCACCCCTTATGTTTTATTTTTCCCATGATGCGAAGAACTATTTTACAAGTAACCTACAGGATTAGGATAACGGATAAGAGTGTGTTCAAAGGGGACACAATTATTTTGTTTTTCTTTATTTTATGATGTAATGTAAAACTTATGCATGTATCTAGTACATCAAAGGATACAAAACTGATAGGTCTTTTGGGATTTGATCCCTTGTGATCATTCCAATATTATGTAATAATGCACCGACCCAGGGTAACTAGGGTCGAGGGCGTTACAGTTGTTATCATATTAAGTTTACTACAAACTATAGAAACTAGATTTCTAAAAACTCTTATTAGATCACATTATCCTAAGATAAAATTTGAGTATTGGTATTGAATAACTTCCTAGAATTTTGGAAATATAGAGATTTTGTGTATTTTTCATTAAATACATCCCTATATAGATACGAGTTTGAAGAAGAGACTCTAGCATAGATGTACCTAGAAGTGAAAACATCGACAAGGAGTTTCGAGCTTGACCCAGGGTATCCTAGTACACAACAACAAGCCTTTCTGCACTCTTGGTTATGACACTCTCGATGGATAAGATTAGAATAATTCACATTTTCATTACAAACCTATATAAAGGATTTATGAGTATATATTTCTTAAAAGAAAACATTTTTATGATTATGGATTATATCCATAAACTGTTCAATTTATGTTAAGTGTTTTATAAGTTTGGAATTATGTATTGAAATTCATAAACTAATCCAGTGTATGCCATTGTTTAGAAATAGAGTCTAGTGTAAGTAATGGAAACCATATCAATGCACATAATCCATGTAGGGATTTTCCTCAAACATTAGATGATTACAGTGGAGCTGGTGATGAAACTGGTGCTGATCAGCTTATCACCATACTGGGACAACTAACTAAGGTTATGAATAATAACCTTAACTGTATGGAGCACCATAATCCACAGTGTGGAGGATCAATGTTAGACTACTTCATGAGGCAACAACCACCAACATTCAATAGGACTACAAATCCATTTGTAGCTTAGCAATGGATAATTTCTTTAGAGAAAATATTTCATTCTTTAGGGTGGAAGCGAATGAAATAACTATGGGTGAGGAAATGAATTTTCAAATAGAGGATTTACCTATTGTTCAAGAATATGTTGATGTGTCTCTAGAGGATTTACCTAGACATTCTTTAGAATGAGAAATTGAGATTTTCATTGACTTAATTCTTAGTTCAAGGCCCATATCGAAGAGACCTTATAGAATAGACAGTATGGAATTAGTGGGACTAAGGAAATAACTAGAGGAATTGAGTAATAAAGGAATTATTCTCCCTACTGTTTCTCCATGGGAAGCCCCCATTAATTTTTGTTAAAAATAAATATGGATCTATGAGGATGTGTATTAACTATAGGGAGATTAATTTTATAACAATAAAGAACAAGTATACCCTACATCACATTGATGATTTATTCGATCAACTTTGGGGAGCTCAATATTTTTCAAAGATTGACCTTCGATCTGGATATCATTTGCTGTGTGTGAAGAAGGAAGACATTTCTAAGATGGAATTTCATACCAGGTATGGGAATTATGAGTTTACAGTAATAAATTTTGGACTGACTAATGGACCCTTTGTCTTCATGGATATAATTAATAGAGTTTTCAAGGAATATCTCAATGACTTTGTAGTGGTATTTGTTGATGATATCTTAGTACACTCCAAAATTTATGAAGATCATGTAAACCACTTATGCACTATTCTAAAATCACTTAGAATAAATAAATTATACATGAAGTTTATCAAGTGTGAATTCTGGCTTCAGGAGATTACTTTTATTGGCCGTATCATCACTAAGGATGGAATATTTTTTTATCCTTCTAAGACAAGAGAAATCCAAGAATGGCCAACACCGATGAGTATAACTGAGGTACATGGTTTTATTGTTTTAGTAGGTTATTATCGGCATTTCATCTGGAATTTTTCTCAATTGGATAACCCATTAACCAAGGTCACACGTAAAGGGATTAAATTTATTTGGACAAAAGAGAGTGGAGAATGATTTAGAATAACTGAAGAAAAGATTAGTCAATGCTTCTATCTCTACTCTACTATCAGGGAATGATGGGTTTGTTATTTATAGTGATGCTTAAAAGAAAGGAATTGGTTGTGTCCTTATGCAGAATGATAGAGTTATTGCCTATGCATCATGAAAGCTTAAAATTCATGAAAAAAACTATCCCAAAAATGATCTTGATTTAGCAGTTGTAATCTTAGCTCTGAAGATATGAAGACACTATCTCTATAGTGAAAAATGTGATATTTATACTAATCAGAAGAGTTTGATGTATATTTTCTCACAAAAATAATTCAACATGAGGCAAGGTAGATGGCTCTAACTACTCAAGATGTATAGTTTGTCAATAGGTGAAGGCTGGAAAAAACATCCTAGAGGAGTCATGCATCCTCTTCCCATACTCGAGTGGAAATGGGATGATATTATGGTGGACATTGTCATGGGTTTACCGAAGACTCCTAGAAGAAATGATGCAATATGGGTCATTGTTTATCATTTTACCAATTCAACACATTTTATTGCTATAAGAGAAGATTTACCACTTGAACGTTTAGTAAGACTATATATTAATGAAGTTGTAAGACTTCATGGTGTACCCCTATCGATTTTTTCTGATTATGTTCCCCATTTTAAATCAAGATTATGGTGACGTTTTTAGAAATACCTGGATACTAAACTTCGTTTGAGCACTGCTTACCACCCTCAAACTGATGGACAATCGGAACAGACTATTAAAACCATATAATACTTGTTGAGGTCTTGTTCACTGGACTTCCAAGGTATGTGGGATTAGTATTTACCTCTGGTAGAATTTTCCTATAATAATAGATTCCATTCAAGTATTCAGAAGGCACCATATAAAGAGTTATATGGAAAGAGATGTCGAACGCCAACTTGTTCAGATGATGTTGGTGAAAGAAAACTCGTAGGCCCAGAACTTGTTGAGGAAACAATGGAAAAGGTGAAGATTATCCAAACCAACATCAAAGCTGCTCAAAGTAGATAAATGTCAATAACTGGAGGAAGTATTTATAATTTCATGTATAATATCATGTTTTCTTGAAGGCATCTCAATGGAATGGAGTTATATAGTTTGGTAAGAAGGGTAAATTAAGTCCCAGATACATCAGACCATTCGAAATTGTAGAATGAATTGGGGTTGTAGCTTACCGTTTGGTAATGCTGCCATGTCTCTCCAATGTTCATGATGTGTTCTGCATATCATTGTGGAGAAAATACATGCCAGAACCAACACATATACTCACATATGAATAAATAGAACTAGAACCCAATCTGTCTTATTATGAAGATCCTATCATGATTCTGGATACTAGAGAACAAGTGTTGAGAAAACGGACGACTCATCTGGTAAAAGTTCTATGGAGAAACCATAAGATGGAAGAGGCAACATGGGATCTTGGGGAACTTATGATGAAGAACCACCCGAATCTTTTTATATAGTAGTATTATAGAAATTTTGAGGATGAAATTATTTGAAGGAGGGAATAATGTAACACTCCAATCTTCCATGGTATGTTTCCCTTTGAATAATGCAATAGCTTGCATTGTACACAACTTTAAGTTCAAACACACCACAACCAATCAAACTAGTCGTTATAAATAGTAATACCCACTTTTTGAAATTTTATATATTTTATTTTTTAAAATGTACTTTATTTTTGGATTTGGGATATCAAAGTTATCTTAGGGTGAATTTTTGGTATTCTTTTGAAAAATTTCAATTTTTGATGAATAGTGAAAACATTGTGTTATAGATTAAAACCGAATTTTTATTTAAATAATTATTTATTTTATTTGAAATTATTTTAGGTCAAAATAGATACATAATACCTATATAAGTTCAATGTAAATAGGGCAATTAAAGGTAAAAATGATATTATTATTACCCTGACACATGTCTGAATTCTATTTTATAATATTATTTTGACCAATATAAACCTTAGGAATAAAATATTATCCTTTCTAACCACTTGTATTAGTTTAGGACATTTATTGTTATTTTATTTAAAGAAGAGTTAAAAGTGTTAAATTCAATGTTTAATAAGTAAACCTTTTTTAATATAGAGTTAAAATTACGATAAATTCTACTATAAATATTCATTAGAAAGATAACAAAAATTCTATGTAATGGTATTTTATTTATTATTTTTAGACATTAAATAATTAAATTTATTTATGACACAATGATGATGAAATAATTACATTATTAATGAAACATTAAAATAATTGATATTATAAATATGAAAATAAATGTAATTTGAGTATTTTAATAAATTCCACTAATTTTCAAGGTTAATATGACATGTTATGGTTGATTAAATAAATTTTATTTTACGTGATAAAGTTTTTACGACTTTCACAAAAATCGACTACTAAATAGTGTCAAACTTGAGAAAAATAAGTTTATAAAACAATTAATATTTAATTAATTGATATAATATACCTAAAAATATATGTATCATCCAAAGGACATAAATAAGGTTACATATATCAATAATGAAACCCTTGGGATTATCTTGGCTATTTATAGTAAGTTTATTAACCATATAATATTAAAATAAAAGGAGACATGGTAAATGTCAAACTTTTGAACTAAGAGTTAAATCTAAATGAAAAGGTTAACATGGTGACCTAAACCTGTTTAAAACCTATTTTTTGATAGGTTTTCAACACATACCCACCTTATACTCTAAATAAATCATTTTATAACCATTATAAACCTAATATGATTGTATAATAAAATAATATTTCAACTTTTTCTTAAAGTGACCCTCACCTCTCTTATAAAAGGGAACTCCCCCTTATCTCAAAATCACACCTCCAAATCCATTTGGATAGGCCAAAACCTGCCCATATATCCTCCAAAATACCCTAAATGCATCCTATAGGCCTTCCCTTTAGCAGAAAGTCAACCTAAGGATCCCTTTCGATGAAATGAAAACGAAGGACCCAAAAAGGGGTAATAATTTCATCACCTCATTCAAAGTTATCTTCTTCTTCCACTTCCTCTTTCTTTGTTATTACCATACCAAAATAATAAATCCAATACCTTATTCATACTCTGATATTTTTATAAATATTTTGTGACTATATTCATTATTCTATCCATCCTATGAATGACAAAGTCACCATTCATGCGTATGTATGTCTTACTGTCTCCACGTCAGGGTGTAGTTGTCATTCAACAATTCATAATTTGGATGGGTATAATAATGATGTATAATTTATGTAAATAATAAATATAGAGATTTAATTATTCTTTATATATGATATAACATTCAATTATATATGATTTCACCTTCAATTTAATGATATTGTCGCTCAAGCATACGTACAGATAATAGTCTCCACGAACGTGATCAGATTCATTCTCCATCATAACCATTCAAGAATAATTTTTTTATAGTTAAAAATAATGTTTAAGAACATAATATCATTATGGATTTGAATAGAATACATCCTATCCATAACAAACATTACTTATGTATCAAAACATATAAAGTAAAATGAATCAGTTAACACCCGAAACAATGATACTGCTGAAATATTATTAACAAAGACATTTAAGAAGATCATATATGATATAATATTTATGTATATAGTTCACTTATAATTTATTAAAAAAAATTAACTATTATACATGAGGTTAACATACCACCAACTGAGTAAAATTACAAGGTAAGGGTTAATTTTACAATTTCTTTATTATCCGAGTTTGTTTATACGTGAGTATCTACTGAGACTTCATTATCATCCACATCTGTGTTTATTAAAAATGTATTTTAAATTTTTTTTACTATTTCATATAATATGGACTAAAGTCATTTATATCATTGTTTGACTTTTTATAAATTTTTTAAAGGAATCTTTCTATCATTTTCCGAATAGGGTACTTTGTGACCTTTTCAACAAAATGAAGGAAAGAATGTTTTTTAACTTATACGGTGGGTGCGGCTATTTTTTCCGATATAACACCTTCAAATCTTCCCTTACAAGCTTATAATAATATTTTTAAAATAAATTTTTTCTTTTATTATTAAATGAATTTTAAATGATTTCAAAATTGAAAGAGATATTTCTCTCAAATAGTATTGATTTCATCTACGTCAATATCCTTTGATGGATTTTACACTTGTTTGAAGTTGATTTACTCTTATAAAATCATCCATATTGTATTGAAGGTTTTTTGATATGTTTGACTATGGATGAGATATTTTTATACCAATCATGGTTTATTGTAAAAGTATTGACATTTCGTATGTTACTTTTAATACGAATGTTTATGTTATGTTTCCACCTTTTCATATGAGGAATGCATTGGACTTAATAAGTGACGGGTGGAGCCTGCTATAGCTCCTCAATGAATCAGTAGGTCTCATGAGACAAACTAGTGTCTTGGAATAAGGCCTTGACCAAATCATTATTTTTAGTCTTGGAATGAGGCCTTGACTATGTGGTTATGATGTCCAGCATTATGCATTCTATCATTATGAAATTGGTTGTTGATGTTGCATTTGATTAGTCAACTAGTAGAATATCCATTTGAATAAGTAAATGTAATTATTTGATTTATTTTTGACATATTATGAAGAATTTTAAGTTTAAATTTTTTATTTTTTAGTCTTATACATTGCCTTAAATGTTTTTTCTTATTTGTGAAAGTATTAAATATATTGTTATCCATACTGGGCATTTGAGATCATCCCTTTCTTATGTTTTATATTTTCCAGGATGCGAAGATGTATTTTATGACTAACCTGCAGGATTGGGCTAAGGGATAAGAGTGTGTTCAAAGGGGACACAATGATGTTGTTTTTATTTATTTTATTATGTAATTTAAAACATATATATGTGTCTAGTATTTCCAAGGATACTAAATGGATCGGTATTTTGGGATTTGATCCCTTGTGATCATGCCAATATTATGTAATAATGCATCGACCCTGTGTAACTAGGTTCGAGGCATTATAGTTGGTATCAGAGGAATTTTAATACAAACCTTGGAAACTAGATTTATAAAAACTCTAATTAGATCACATTACCCTAAGATATATTTTGGAGATTAGTATAGAAGAACTTCCTAGAATTTTTGTAATGTAAATATTTTGTGTATTTTCCAAGAAATACATCCCTGTATAGATACAATTGGGTAGAGGTGGGTCTGGCACAGTTGTACATAGGAGTGAAAACTTCGACAAGGAGTTTCAGGCTTGACCTGGGGTATCCTGGTACACGACAATGGGATTTCTTGCACTCTTGGTTATGACACTCCTGGGGGATAAGCTTAAGATAATTCACAATTACAGTACAAACAATTATGAAGGATTTATGAGTATATACTTCATCAAAGATTTTTTTATTATTATTATGGATTAAATCCATAAACTGTTCAATTAATGTTATGTGTTTTATAAGTTTGGAATTATGTATTGTGATTCATAAACTAATCTAGTGTATGCTATTTTTTAGAAATGGAGACTAGTGGAAGGAATGGAAACCGTATCAACACTCATAATCCATGTAGGTATTTCCCTCCAACTCAAGATAATTATAGTGGAGATGGTGATGAAAATTGGTGTTGATCATTTTATCACCATAATGGGAAAACTCACTCAGGTTATGAATAATAACCTTACCTGTATGGACCACCCTGATCTACAGTGCGGAGGATCAATGTTAGACCGCTTCATGAGGCAAAAACTTCTAAATTTCAATGGGAAAACAAATCCATTTGTAGC
Source organism: Viscum album (assembly GCA_963277665.1). NCBI lineage: Eukaryota > Viridiplantae > Streptophyta > Magnoliopsida > Santalales > Viscaceae > Viscum > Viscum album. The sequence goes on from OY728162.1 coordinate 1,527,756,619, forward strand.
TGAGCAATGGATAAGTTCCTTAGATAAAATATTTCATTCTTTGGGGAGGAAGAGAATGACATAACTATGGGTGAGGAAAGAAATGTTCAAATAGAAGATTTACCTATGGTTCAAGAATATGTTAATGTGTTTCCAGAGGATTCACCTAGACATCCTCTAGAATGGGAAATTGAGTTTTTCATTTACTTAATTCATGGCTCAAGGCCCATATCGAAGACCCCTTAAAGAATGGCCACTATGGAATTTGTGGAACTAAAGAAAAAACTAGGGGAATTGAGTAATAAAGGATTTATTCACCCTAGAGTTTCTCCATGGGGAGAAACCATTATTTTTGTTAAGAAGAAATATGGATCTATGAGTTTGTGCATTTACTATAGTGAGATCAATGCTATAACAAAAAAGAGCAAGTACCCCCTACCACACGTTGATGATTTATTTGATCAAATTTATGAAGCATAATATTTTTCAATAATTGACCTTTGATATGGATATCATCATTTGTGTGTGAAGAAGGAAGACATTCCGAAGATGGAATTTCGTACCAGGTATGGGCACTACGAGTTTACAGTAATGCCTTTTGGACTAACTAATGCACCCTCTATCTTCATGGATCTAATGAATAGAGTTTTCAAGGAATATCTTTATGACTTTATTGTGGTATTTATTGATGATATCTCGGTATACTCCAAAATATATGAAGATCCTGAACACCACTTCCGCACTAATATGAAACCTCTTAGAATAAATGAATTATATGAGATGTTTAGAAAGTCTGAATTCTGGCTTCAAGAGATTTATTTTCCTGCCCATATTGTCTCTAAGGATGGAATCTCTATTGATCATTCTAAGACAGAGCAATCCAAGAATGGCCAGGATCGATGATTATAACTGAGGTATGCTGTTTTATTGGTATAGTAGGTTATTATCAACGTTTCGTCTAGAATTTTGCCTGATCAACTAACACATTGACCAATCTCACGCGTAAAGGGATTAAATTTGGTTGGACAAAAGCGTGTGAATAATGTTTTGATGAACTGAAGAGAAGATTAGTCAATGCACCTATCTTGACTCTACCATCAGGTAGTGATGGGTTTGTTATTTATAGTGATGCTTCGAACAAAGGACTAGGTTGTGTCCTTATGCAGAATGATAGAGTTATTTCCTACGCATAACAACAACTAAAAATTCATGAAAAAAACTATCCCACACATGATCTTGAGTTAGAAACTGTAATATTTACTTTGAATATATGGAGACACTATCTCTATGGTGAAAAATGTGATATTTATACTGATAAGAAGAGTTTGAAGTACATTTTTTCACAAAACTAACTCAACATTAGGCAAAAGAGATGGCTCGAACAACTCAAGGATTATGATTTCACCATACACTACCACCTAGGGAAGACAAATAAGGTGACTGATGCTTTGAGTATAAAATATCATGGAGTTATAAACAAGATGAGAGTTGAAAGGGATCATATGTTCATGGATCTTCTAAAGATGGATATGGGAATAATAATGGAAGGTGAAACATCAATACTTTTTCAAATTGTTGCTAAACCATCTTTACTATAAAGGATAAAAAGTTCTCAGACTGATTATGAGGAGTTCCAAAATAAAATTAAATCTGTGAATGATATAAGATTGATCGACTTCATGTATAAAGATGGAAATTTGAAATTTCTGAAGAGGTTTTGTGTTCCTATTATACATAATCTAAAAATGAAATTCTTGGATGATGGTCATAGCTCCAATTTCTCTATACACCCTGGTACCACTAAGATGTATAAATATTCGAAGGAACGTTTTTGGTGGGACCACATGAAGAGGGAGATTGCTGATTATGTGTCAAAATGTATGGTTTTTCAATAGGTGAAGGCTGGAAGACAACATCCTAGAGGATTCATGCAACCTCTTCTCATACCGGAGTGGAAATGGGATGATATTATGATGAACTTTGTCATGGTGTTACCAAATACTCCTAGAAGAAATGATGCAATATGGTTCATTGTTTATCATCTTACGAAGTCAGCACATTTTCCTACTATAAGAGAAGATTTACCACTTGAACGTTTAGAAAGACTATATATTAATTAAGTATTAAGACTTCCTGGTGCATCCCTATCGATTGTTTCTGATCGTGATCTCCATTTTACATCAGGATTCTAGAAAAGTTTTCAGAAATCCCTGGATACTAAACTTTGTTTGAGCACTGCCTACCACCCTCAAACTGGTGGACAATAATAATGGAATATTCAAACCTTAGAAGACCTGTTGAGGTCTTTCTCACTTGACTTCCAAGGTATGTGGGATCAGTATTTACTTATGGTATAATTTTCCTAGAACAGTAGCTTCCATTAAAGTATTCATATGGCACCATATAAAACATTATATGGAAAGAGATTTCGAGCACCAACTTGTTGGGATGATGTTGGTGAAAGAAAACTTGTAGGACCACAACTTGTTGAGAAAACAATGGGAAAGGTGAATATTATCCAAAATCGCATCAAAGCTGATCAAAGTAGGCAAAAGAGCTATGCCGATAATCGAAGGAAGGATTTTGAATTTCATGCAGGCGATCATGTTTTATTGAAGGTAACTCCATGGATAGGAGTTATATGGTCTGTTAAGAAGGGTAAATTAAGTCTGAGGTATATCAGACCTTTCAAAATTATAGAACAAATTGGGGTTGTAGATTACAATTTGGAAATGCCGCCAAGTCTCTCCAAAGTTGATGATTTGTTCCACGTATCACTATTGAGAAAATACATGCTAGGCCCAATGCATGTAATCACCTATGATGAAATAGAACTCGAACATGATTTTTCTTATTGTGAAGACCCTGTTAAGATTCTAGATACCAGAGAACACGTGTTGAGAAACTGGATGACTCTTCTGGTAAAAGTTCTTTGGGAAACCATATAATAGAAGATGTAATGTGGGAACCTGAGGAACATACGATGGAGAACCGCCTGAATCTTTTTACACAGTAGAATTCTAAAAATTTTGAGGATACAATTATTTAAAGGGGAATAATATAACACCCCGAGATTCCATGGTATGTTTCCCTTCGAATAATGAAATAGCTTGTGGTGTACGCAACTTCGAGTTCTAACACACCACAACCAATCAAACTAGCCTCTTTGAATAGTAATACAAAATTTTAAAAATTTTAAAAATTTTATTTTTCAAAATAGACTTTATTTTTGGGTTTGAAATATCAAAATAATCTTAGGCTGAATTTTTGGTATTTTTCTGAAAACTTTCAATTTTTGATGAATAGTGAAAAACATTGTGTTATTGTTTAAAACTGAATTTTTATTTAAATAATTATTTATTTTATATAAATTTATTTTAGGTCAAAATAGATATATAATACCTATATAAGTTCAATGTAATTTATTTTAGTCATTTTATAATAACTTTAGATATATAAAATTTTATTGAACTTTTTATTGTCTTTTACCCACCTTCAAGGAGCATTTGCAAATTTGCATAAAACATAATTTTACGGCTTCTATGAATTGAATTTAAAAAATCCAAGAGACTCAGTTAACACCATTAAGTAATATATGGTTCAATAAGATGAAAATAATTTTTGGTGAATAGTATGTTTTGACTTTTACTTACCATGGTTAAAAGTAAATATGGTAATTAAAGGTACAATGATATATTATTACCCTGAAACATGTCCTGATTCTATTGGATAAGTTCATTTCTACCAAAATCAACCTTAGGAATAATATATGATCTTTTTGACCTACTTGTATTAGATTAGGACATTTATTATTATTTTATTTAAAGACGAGTTAAAAGTGTTAAATTCAATGTTTAATAACTAAACCATTTTTATTATACGGTTATATATAATATAAATTCGACTATAAATATTCATTATAAATATATAAATCTTTTCTACATCATGTTATTTTATTTATAATTTTTAGAGGTTAAAAAATTAAATTTATTTATGAAAAAATGAGTATAGAGTAATTACCTTATTAATGAATGATTAAAAATAATTGATATTATAAATATGAAAATTAATGTAATTTGAGCCTTTTAATGAATTCCAAGAATTTTCTAGGTTAATAAATAATTTTATGGGTGGTTAAATAAATTTTATTCGTAGTGATAAAGTTTTTATGAATTTCACAAAAATCAAATACTAAATAGTGTCAAAATTGACATAAATGAGTTTTAAAAATAAATAATATTTTATTAAATGATATAATAAACCTAAAAATATAAGGTTCGTCCAATGAACATAGATAATTTTATATATATAAATAATAAACCACTTGGGGTTCTCTTGGCAGTTTATAGTGTGTTTATTAACCATATAATATAAAAATACAAGGAGACATGGTAAATGTCAAACTGTTTTACTAAGAGTTAAATCTAAAAGATAAGGTTAATATGGTGACCTAAACCTATCTCAAAGCTATTTGTTGATAGGTTTTAGACCCATACCTACCTTATCCTATAAATAAATCATTTTGGAGCCATTATAAACCTAATATGATTGTATAATAAAATAATATTTCAAGTATTTAATAAAGTGACCCTCACCTCTCTTATAAAAGGGCACTTCCCCTTATCTCATAATCACACCTCCAATGTCATTTGGATCGGCCTAACCCTACCCAAATATCCTTCCAAATAACATAAATCCATTATAGAGGCCTTACCTTGAGTATAAATACAACCTAAGAAGCCCTTTTGATCAAATCCAAAGGAAGGACCCGGAGAAGAGATAATAATTACATCACCTCATTCACATTTATCTTCTTATTCCTCTTCCTCATTTTTTGTTATTACCATACCAAAATAATAAATCTAGTTACATATTCATATTGTTATCTTATTATAAATATGGTATGACCATATTCATTATTCTATCCATACAATGTATTACAAAGTCACCATATGTGCGTACATATGGCTTACCGTCTCTACATCGTGGTGTAGTTGTTATTCAACAATTTATTATTTGGATGGTTATAATAATGATCTATAATTGATGTAATTAATAAATATAACATGTTAATTATTATATATATGATATAACATTCAATTATATACTATTTTACCTTCAATTGAATGATATTTTCACTCGTGCGTATGTACGGATTACCGTCACCACGAACGCGATGAGATTCATTCTCCATCATAAAAAATCAAAAATATTTTTAATTTTATGGTTACAAATAATGTTTAAGAACATAATATAATTCTTAAAATAAATCAAATACATCCTATACATAAAAAACATTACTTACTTTACAAAACATATAATGTAAAATGAATCAGTTAACACCTGAAAAAATGATACTTCTGAAATATTATTAACAAAGATATATTAGAAGATCATATATGATATCATATTTATGTATATATTTCTATAATAATTTAATAAAAATGTTTTAACTATTATAAATAAGATTAACATACCATCAACAAAGTAAAATTACATGTTAAGGGTTAATTTTACAGTCACATTATTATCTGAGGTTGTTTATACGTGAGTATCTATTGGGACTTATTTATCATCCACACCTGTGTTTCTTAAAATTGTATTTCAAAACATTTTTTAATGTTTCATAGAATATGGTTTAAAGTCATTTATACCCTTGTTTGACTTTTTATAAATGTTTGAAAGTAATTATTCCATTGTTTTCCAAAAAATGTACTTTGTGACCCATTCGAACAAATTATGAAAAGAATGATTTTTAACTTATACGGTGGGTGCGGATATTTTCCGCCATTATAACACCTTCGAAACTTCCCTTACACGAATATAATAATATTTTCACAATAAATGTTTTTGTTTATAATTACATGAATTTTAAATTAATTCCAAATAGAAAGATATATTTCTCTCAAATAGTTTTGATTTCATCTATGTCAACATCCATTGATGGATTTTACACTTGTTTGAAGTTGATTTACTATGATACAATCTTCCATATTGTATTGATGGTTTTGTGATATGTTTTACTATATATGAGATATTTTTATACCATTCCTTTCTTATTGTTAAAGTATTTACATAATATATTCTAGTTTTAATACAAATGTTTATGTTATTTTTCAACCTTTTCATATGAGAAATGAATTGGACCTAGTAATTGACGGATGGAGCCCTCTACAGCTCCTCGATGCATCAGTAGGTATCATGAGACAAACTAGTGTCTTGGACAAGGCCTTGACAAAATATTTATTTGTATTCTTGGAACGAGGCCTTGAATATGTGGTTATGATGTCCGGCATTATGCATTCCATCATTATGAAATTTTCTATTGATGTTGTATGTGATTATTCGACTTGTAGAATATCCATGTGAATAAGTAAAGGTCATTATTTGATATATTTTTTTCATATTATTCTAAAGTTTAATTTTAAAAGTCTTGGGTTTTAGTCTTAAACATTGCCTAAAATGTTTATGCTTATTTATGAAGGTTTGTGCTATATTTTTATCCTTACTGAGAATTCGAGCTCACCCATTTCCAATGATTTATTTTTCCCAAGATGTGAAGAAGTATTTTACATATAACCTGTAAGATTAGGCTAAAGGATAAAAGTGTGGTCAAAGGGGACCCAATGATGTTTTTTTTCTTTATTTTATGATGTAATGTAAAACTTATGTATGTATCTAGTACTTCGAAGGCTACTAAATTGATCCGTCTTTTGGGATTTGATCCCTTGTGATCAGGCCGGTATCATGTAATAATGCACTGACACTGGGTAACTATGGTCGGGGCATTAAATTTGGTATCAGAAGAAGTTTAGTAAAAACCTTGAAAACTAGATTTATAAAAACTCTGATTATATCATCATTCGCTTTTTATTATTTTGGAAACCCCCCAAAAGGGGGAAAACATCAAAGACAGAAAAAACATAGGAGAACTGTGAAAACATGGGGGAGCCCCAAAAGAGACTACGGAGGCCTAAAGTAGTACAGACCTAGGGTGTCACCACTGATTAGGTTCTTAGATTTAGTAGAAAAGGAGAGCACGCCCTCAGGGAGATAGACCTGAATTCCTTGCAGAGCCATGGATGCAAGATGATCGGGGACCTAGTTTCCTTCCCTCCAAGTGTGGGAGAGGACAGTTCCATTATAGATGAGCCTCTTGGACCTTCTCAGGGCATAGTGTATGGACCAGGGAACAATTCATTTGCCATGCATGGAGTTATACAGGATAAGGGAGTCAGTCTCAACCGCAGCAAGATCAATATTGCAGAATTTTCAGAGGTGGAGGCTCGTCAACATAGCAATACATCCCTATATGGATACAAGCAGGTGGAGGTGGCTATGGCACAGATGTAACTAGGAGTGAAAACTCCAAAAATGAGTTTTGGTCTTGACCTGGGGTATCCTGGTACATGAATATGGGCCTTGTTTACTCTTGGTTAAGACACTCCGAGGGGATAAGTTTTGGATATTTCACATTTCATTAAAATCCGTTATGAGGGATTTATGAGTATATACTTCCTCAATGAAAACATTTTTATGATTATGGATTATATCAATAAATTGTTCAATTTATGTTAAGTGTTTTATAAGTTTGGAATTATGTATTGCGATTAATAAACTAATCTAGTGTATACCATTGTTTAGAAATGGCTCCTAGTGGAAGGAATGGAAACTGTATGAATGCACGTAATCTATGTAGGGATTTACCTCCTTCTAAAGATAATTATAGTTGATCTGGTTATGCAACTGGTGCTGATAAGCTTGTCACCATACTAGGAAAAATCACTCAGGTTATGAATAACAAGCTTACCTGTATAGAGCACCCCGATCCATAGTGTGAAAGATCAATGTTAGATCGCCTCATGAGGCAACAACCACCAACATTCAATTGGACTAAAAATCCATTTTTAGCTGAGAAATGGATAAGTTCCTTAGAGAAAATATTTCATTATTTGGTAAGTAAGAGAATGGAATAACTATGGGTGCAGAAAGGAATGTTCAAATAGAGTATGTACCTATTGTTCAAGAATATTTTGATTTTTTCCAGAGGATTTACTTAGACATCCTTCAGAATGGGAAATGAGTTTTCTATTGATTTAATTTTTGGTTCAAGGCCCGTACCAAAGACCCATTATAGAATTGCCACTATGGAATTAGTAGAAATAAAGAAACAACTAGAGGAATTGAGTAATAAAGGATTTATTCTCCCTAGTGTTTCTCTATGGGGATCCCCCATTCTTTTTGTTAAGAATAGAGATGGATCTATGAGGTTGTGCATTGACTAGAGGAAGGTCATTGCTATAATAATAAAGAACATATATCCCCTACCTCGCATTGATGATTTATTCGGTCAACTTCATGGACCTCAATATATTTCAAATATTGAACTTCGATATGGATATTATCATTTTTGTGTGAAGAAGGAAGACATTCCAAAGATGGCATTTCGTACCAGGTAAGGGCATTATGAGTTTACAATAATGCCTTTTCGACTAACTAATTCACCCTCTGTCTTCATGGATCTAATGAATAGATTTTTCAAAGAATATATTGATTAATTTTTAGCGGTATTTATTTATGATATCTCTTTATACTCAAAAAAAATACTAAGATCATGTAAACCACTTGCACACTATTCTGAAAACTCTTAGAAGAAATGAATTATAAGGGAAGTTTAGAAAGTGTGAATTCTGGCTTCAGAAGATTTCTTTTCATGGCCACATTATCTCTAAGGATGGAATCTATGTTGACCCTTCTAAGAAAAGATCAGTCTCATAATGGCCAGCACTGACGAGTATAATTGAGGTACGTAGTTTTATTGGTTTAGAAGGTTATTATCAGTGTTTTGTCCAGAATGGTTCCTGATTGCCTAACCCATTAACCAAGATCATGCGTAAATGGGTATATTTTTTTTTTGGAAAAAAGAGTGTGAAGAATTTTTTGAAGAACTGAAGAGAATATTAATCAATGATCCTATCATGACTCTACCATCGGGGAATGATGGGTTTGTTATTTATAGTTATTCTTCAAAGAAAGCACTTGGTTGTGTCCTTATGCAGAATCATAGAGTTATTTCCTATTTATCATAGAATCTAAAAATTCCTAAACAAAACTGTCCCACACATGATCTTGAGTTAGCAGTTGTAATCTTTTCTCTAATGATATGGAGACACTATCTCTATGGTGAAAAATGTGAGATTTATACTGATCACAAGAGTTTGAAGTATATTTTCTCAAAAAATGAAATCAATGTGGGGCCAATGATATGGCTCAAACTACTCATGTATTATGATTGCACCATACACTACCTCCTGGGGAAGTCAAATAAGGTGGTAGATGCTTTTAGTAGAAAGGATTATGGAGTTCTATACAATATGAGAGTTGAAAGGAATCCTATGTTTATGGATATAGTAAAGATGGTTATGGAAATAATCATGGAAGGGGAAATATTAATACTTTTTCAAATGGTTTCTAAACCATCTTTACTAGAAATGATAAAAAGTTCTTGGACTGATGATGAGGAGTTTCAAAATAAAATTAACGTTGTGAATGATGACAGATTGATAGAATTCATGTATGAAGATGTAATTTTGAAATTTGGGAAGATGCATTGTTTTATTAATATACCTGATCTAAAAATGGGAATTTATGGATGATGCTCATAGTTCTAATTTCTCTATATGACCGGGTAGCACTAAGATGTATAGATATTTGAAGGAACATTTTTGGTGGGACAACATGAAGAGGGAGATTGCTAATTATGTGTTAAGAAGTAGGGTTTTAAAGAGGTTTAAGATGGAAGACAACATCCTAGAGGTTTCATGAAACCTCTTCCCATACCTAAGTGGAAATGTGATGATATTATGATGGGATTTGTCATGGAGTTACCAAATACTTCTAGAATAAATGGTTCAATATGGGTCATTGTTGATAGTCTTACCAAGTCAGCACATTTTCGTGCTATAACAGAAGATTTACCACTTGAACATTTAGCAAGACTATATATTAATGAAGTTGTAAGACTTCATGGTGTATCCCTATCTATTTTTTCTGATCGTGATAATTATTTTATATCAAAATTCAGGAAAAGTATTCAGAAATCCCTAGATACTGAACTTCATTTGAGCACTGCCTACCACCCTCAAACTGATGGACAATCATAATAGACTATTCAAAACATATAAGATATGTTGAGGTCTTTCTCACTTGACTTCAAAGGTATGTAAGATCAGAATTTACCTCTAGTAGAATTTTTCTATAACAATATATTTCATTCATGTATTCATATGGAACCATATGAAGTGTTATATGGAAAGAGATGTCAAACAATAACTTTTTGGGATGATGTTGGTGAAAGAAAACACGTAGGCCCAAAACTTGTTGAGTAAGCAATGGAAAAGGTGAATATTATCCAAACCCACATCAAGTCTTCTCAAAGTAGGAATAAGATCTATGCTGATAACCAAAGGAAGGATTCTGAATTTTAGGTAGGAGATCATGTTTTCTTGAAGATATCTCTATAGAAGGGAGTTATATCGTTCGGTAAGAAAGGTAAATTAAGTCCCAGGTACATCAGACCTTTCGAAATTATAGAACTAATTGGGGTTGTATCTTACCATTTGCAAATGCCACCAAGTCTCTCAAAAGTTCATGATGTGTTCCATGTATCACTGTTGAAAAAATACATGTCAGACCCAATTCATGTACTCACCTATGAAGAAATAGAACTGGAACCCGATCTATCTTATTGTGAAGATCCTTTCAAGATTTTGGATACCAAAGAACAAGTGTTGAGAACCTAGACGACTAGTCTGGTAAACATTATATAGAGAAAACATAAAATTGAAAAGAAAAAGTGGGAACCCAAGGAACTTATGATGAAGAACCACCTGAATATTTTTACACAGTAGTATTCTAGAAATTTCGAGGACTAAATTATTTGACGGAGGTAAGAATTTAACACCCCAAGCTTCCATAGTACATTTCCATTTCAATAATGAAATAAATTTCTTTGTACACAACTTTGAGTTCTAACACACCACAACCAATCAAACTAGCCATCATGAATAGTAATACCCATTTTTTAAAATTTTATAATTTTTATTTGTCAAAATTGACTTCATTTTTGGATTCATAATATCAACATTAGCTTAGGGTGAATTTTTTGTATTTTTCTAAAAACTTTCAATTTTTGATTAACAGTGAAAAATGCTGTTATTGTTTAAATCCAAATTTTTATTTATATAATTATTTAATTTATTTAAATTTATTTGAGGTCAAAATAGATACATAATACCTTTATAAGTTCAATGTAATTCATTGGAGTTATTTTATAATAAGATTAGATATATAAAAGTTTATTGAACCTTTTACCGTCTTTTACCCATCTTCTAGGATCATTTTCAAATTTGCATAAAACATAATTTTACCATTTCTCTGAATTGAATTTCAAAAATCCAAGAGACACGGTTGACATCAGTAAGTGAAATGTAGTTCAATAAGATGAAAATATTTTGTTGTGAATAGTAACTTTTGACTTTTATTTACCTCGGTTAAAAGTAAATAGGGTAATTAAAGGTAAAAATTATATTATTATTACCCTAACACTTGTCCTAATTATATTGGATAAGTTTATTTCTACCAAAATCAACATTAGTAATAAAATATGATCCTTTTACACCCTTGGATTAAATTAGGACATTTATTGTTATTTGATTTAAAGAAGAGTTAATCCTTTTAAATTAAAAGCTTAATAATTAAACCATTTTCAATATAGGTTTATAAGTAAGATAAATTAGACTATAAATATTCATTAGAAATATATAAAAAAATCTATGTCATGTTATTTTATTTATAATTTTTTGACATTAAATAAGTAAATTTATTTATGATAGAATGATGATGCAGTAATTACCTTATCAATGAATGATTAAAATAATTGATATTATAAATATAAAAATAAATGTAATTTAAGCCTTTAAATGAATTAAAAGAATTTTATAGGTTAATATTACATTTTAGGGTAGATTAAATATATTTTATTTGAAGTTATAAATTTTTTATGACTTTCACAAAAATAAAATACTAAATAGTGTCAAAATTGACATAAATGAGTTTTTAAAACAAATAAAATTTTATTAAATTATATAATATACCTAAAAATATAAGGTTCAGCTAAAGGACTTAAGTAAGGTTATATATATCAATAATTAACCACTTGGGGTTTTCTCAGTAGTTTATAGTAATTTTATTAACCATATAATATAAAAATACAAGGAGACATGGTAAAAGAAAAACTTTTTAACTAAGAGTTAAATATAAAAGATTGGGTTAATATGGTGAACTAAAACAGTCTAAAAGATTTTGGATGAGATTTTTTTGACCCATACCCACCTTATCCTCGAAATAAATCAATTTGAGCCATTATAAACCGAATATGATTGTATAATAAAATAATATTTCATGTTTTTTCTAAAGTGACCCTCACCTCTCTTATAAAAAGGAACTTCCCCTTATCTCAAAATCAAACCTCCAAAGACATTTGGCTCGGTCAAAACCTGCCCAAATATCCTCCCAACTACCCTAAAATCATCTTAGATTCCTTCCCTTGATCATAAATCCAACCTAAGGAGCCATTCTGATCAAATCAAAAGGAAGGACCCGAAGAAGAGGTAATAATTTCATCACCTCATTCAAAGTTATCTTCTTCTTCCACTTCCTCTTTCTTTGTCATTCCCTTACCAAAATAATAACTCTAGTACCTTATTAATACATAGATATTATAAATATGGTATGACCATATTCATTATTCTACCCATTTTAATAATATCAACGTCACCATATGTGTGTATGTAATGCTTACCGTCTCCACATCGTGGTGTAGTTGTTATTCAACAATTTATTATTTGTATGGGTATGATAATGATATATAATTGATTTAAATAATAAATATACCATGTTAATTATTTTATATATATGATATAAAACTCAATCATATATGATTTTACCATCAATTGAATGATATCGTCGCTCGTGCGTATGTACGGATTACAGTCTCCACGAACGCGATGAGATTCATTATCCATTATAACCATTCCAGAATAACTTTAATATTACAGTTAAAAATAATGTTTAAGAACATAATATATTTATGGATATGAATCAAATATATTCTACCAACAACAAACATTACTTACATAACAAAACATATAAAGTAAAATGAATCAGTTAACACCTGAAACAATTATACTACTGAAATATTATTAACAAAGAAATATTAGAAGATCATATATGATATCATATTTATCTATATAGTTATTTTCTAATTTAATAATAATGTTATAAATATTATTAATGAGTTTAACATACCATAAACTAAGTAAAAGTACCTGGTAATGGTTAATTTTACAATCTTTTTATTATCTGAGGTTGTTTATACGTGAGTATCTACTAGGACTTCTTTATCATCCACATCCATGTTTCTTAGAAATGTATTTCAAAACATTTTTATGATTTTCTAGAATATGGGTTAATGTCATTTATTCCCTTGTTTAACTTTTTATAAATGTTTTAAAGGAATCTTTCCATCATTTCCCAATCAAGGTACTTTGTGACCTTTTCAAAAAAAATTAAGGAAATAATGTTTTTAACTTATATGGCGGTTGCGACTATTTTCTGATGTTATAACACCTTTAAAGAATCCATTACAAGATTAAAATAATATTTTCAAAATAAATGTTTTATTTTATAATTATATAACTTTTTAATTATTTCAAAAAAGAAATATATATTTCTCTCAAATAGTTTTTATTTCATCTATGTCAACATCCTTTTATGGATTTTACACTTGTTTGAAGTTGATTTACTATGATAAAACCTTCCATATTGTATTGAAGGTTTTGTGATATGTTTGATTGAGGATGAGATATTTTTATACCATTCATGGTTTATTGTTAAAGTATTGACATTTATTATTCTAGTTTTAATACGAATGTTTATGTTATGTTTCAAACTTTTCATATTAGGAATGCACTGGACTTAGTAAGTGATGGGTGAAGTCTGTTATAGCTCCTTGATGCATAGGTAGGTCTCATGAGACAAACTAGTGTCTTGGCATAAGGCCTTGACAAAATATTTATTTGTAGTCTTGGCACGAGGCTTTGACTATGTGGTTTTGATGTCTAGTATTATGCATTATATCATTATAAAATTGGCTATTAATGTTTCATATGATTATTCGACTAGTAGAATATCCATGTGAATAAGTAAATGGAATTATTTGATATTTTTTTTCCATATTATGCTGAAGTTTAAGTTTAAAAGGCTGTTATTTTGGTCTTATACATTGCCTTAAATTTTTAGGCTTATTTACGAAACTTATGTTATATTTTTATCCTTATTGAGCATTTGATATCACCCCTTTATTATGTTATATTTTTCCCAAGATATGAAGAAGTATTTTATGCTTAACCTATAGGATTAGGCTAAGGGATAAGAGTGTGTTCAAAGGGGACACAATGAGGATTTTTCATTATTTTATGAAGTAATTTAAAACTTATGTATGTACATTGTACTTCTAAGGATACTAAATTAATTGGTCTTTAGGGATTTTATCCCTTGTGATCATGAAAATATTATGTAATAACGCATAGACCCTAGTTAACTATGGTCAGTGCATTAACATGGACACCCCCTGGACACCCTCCCTCCCTTTTAGACACCCCCCCCACTCCTGGACATCCCCCCCCCCCGACCCTCCCTCCTGGACACCTCCCTCCTTCCTGGACACCCCCACCCACCCTCTCACTTGGATACCCCCTCCCTCTTGGACACCCCCACTCACCTTACCACCTGGAGACCCCCTCCCTCCTAGACACCCCCTCCCTCTTGGACACCTCCCTCACATTTTAGACACCCCCACCCCACTTCTAGACACACCCTCCATCCTGGACACCCCCACCCACATATAAGGGAAACTAATTAGAAAAGTCAAAATCCAAGATATTGGTTCCCATCAATCTTTTAAGATGCCGTGAGTGGAGTAAATGACTATGCATTGGTCGACTTCCACACTATCGACCATTTTAGTCCAATGAACTATAGCTTGTTCAACTTAAATTCTTTAATTCATTTGTATCATAATAAATAGAAATTTTTGATTAATTATGAAAATGGAGGATTTTGTGTAAAAAATGGACTTGAGTAAGAAAGGGGCACATGACTAATTAGAAATATCATATTAAGTGCATGACTTATTCAAAGTAATGTGATCACATGACGATAATAGGATAACATGATCAAATGAATCTGGGAGATTTATATGATTACACAACCCTTGAAGCTTTATGGGATCATGTAAATAAGATAATAATACATGAATCACGGGTCAAGTGATTTACCTTAATTGATTATGTGATTTGGTTATGTGATTTGATCATGTGATGAGATCACACGATCAGTTCACATGAATCATTCATACAAAGGAGCTTATGTGACACAATCACATGAAGAGGCTTATGTGAAGTAGAGAAAAAAACCTATGAGTTCTCATAGAGCTATGAAATATTGAGCCATTAGTAAAATAGATTTCCCATTACCTTTGTGATTGAGTAGACATAGCGTGATTGATCATCCTGCAAAGGCATGTCACATGGGTAGAAATATTCTAAAATAAATGAACCCTGCAAGGAATAATTAAAATCCAATCATCGTTTTATTATATAATTTTTTTAAAAAATAGACATATTATATTGTAACATTACCTTTACATATTTGCAAAAGGTTTTTTCAGTCAATATATAATATATTATCAAAACTAATGATTATTTGTTCACTTTAATACTGTTGGTTAACTACTGTGTTCCATAGCATCTCATCTGAACTTCCGATCCGGCGTCCCCGTGATGCTCTCATCCTACCCCATCTCTATGATACCATTATTCAGAATTCACTTTTTCTTCTCTTCCTGCACCCATTTACCTAGTAAATGGGTTCCAGAAGAGAAGGAAATGTGAATCCTGAATGGTGCTATCGTAGAGATGGTGCGGGATTAGAGCATCATGGGGATGCCGGATGGGTTGTTCAGATCAGATGTTATTCTAAGCGGTATTTAACCAACAGTAGTGAAAAAACCTTAGTTTTGTTATTAAATTTGTTATTTTTGCACAACCAATATTCATCCAACACACTACATTAGTAGAAACAGCTGTATAAATGACCAAAATACAGAATATAAATGATCCATTCCATAAAATTTTAGGTCTAGTGATTTTGGAAACATAGAAACATACAGAACTAGTTCATTAGAGTCTCTTATTAAGTTATTCTTTACTAGAAAGAAAAATCATTTCTAAAACCATTCTTCATAACCTAAGGATATAAAACATAATAAAGGTTGATCATATATACTCAATAAGTGTAAACAAGGGAGATATCAATGATTATATAAGGACAACATAATTAGTAGGAATTCACCTTCATCCTATTTGTGTACAATCTTCCATCAGATATGAAACTCATTTGTTCCTAAACACATCTATATCATCTTGTGAATATGAGTTTTTTGCGATAGTCATGGTAGTACAGAAAAATATAAATACATAAAGGATTAATAAATATTTTAAATGAACTCATAATTATTCTCTAAAATACCTCTTCAGGGATGATAGTTTGATGATGAAATACAATCTCTTTCATAAATTTACAAACATAATAACCACATTCCTTTCCGTTTGTTTGTTTTAGACACCAAATAAACATCAAGGAAAATAAGTAATTTGATTTGATATGTGTTTGGATAGTGAAATATTATTATATATACCAGGATACTTGTACATTTAAAGATCTTATAGGAATTCTTGTTCGTAGGCCCGGAATTTATTCCATGAATTAGACGATAATAATGCACCACCATATCATAATAGAAACCTCATTCAAATATAATATAAATTATATAAGTAGATGTTTATTTATAAAATTTTGGATCTAGTATATTAAAAATTGACAAATTCCATCATGTGTGGTCAGTTTTTCCATATCTATGCATTGAATCCAGAAAATAAATCTTTGGAATATCTGAATTGACTGTAATCAGCATCCAATGCTACCTAAAAACACAAAAAATAATTAGTAATTAAATAAATGAAAATATAGTTGATATGATTAAATTATAGAGTTTTACCCCTGAATTGTTGGTATTAAAAAGTGTTTGTCATCCATAATTTTTTTTCAAATGATTTGAGAAGCGATAACATTGGTTTATCCTTTTAGTAGAATTTAATTCTTCTTTTGAAGAGGTGATTTGAGGCCTGACGAGTCCAAATTTTTGTTCATGGGGAAATCCCTTCAATTGTTTTACATATATACACCTAAAAAAATATGAAATGTATTTAGTCATAATTATCATAGTATATCAGCTTTTGAAAAATCAAATCCTGAAAACATACCTCATATATACATTTACAACTGAGGCGCCTAGCCATTCATACATGAGGATTTCATTTTCATTTTCAGCACTAATGAAATCTGATTTTTTTTCTATGTACATATTTTTTTCAAAATAAACTGTGAGTATTTCTATATATCAACTTTGTTTCCACATGATCCTGCAATGATATTAAATGTGGATATAGAACAGGTGGGGTGAAGGTACTCTCAGTATATCATTTCAATCGGTTGTTTAATCCTTGAGATGGTTTTGAGTCGATCTTTCATTTCACCCCCATTTTTTTGTCATTATGTAATAACATTAATTGGTTTAGACCTTTTTCATTAAATTTTAAAGGTTCGGCTTGAAAAATAAAGTGGAAATGCATACCTCCTTATCGACATGATTGTTTACAAGAATTTATGGCCATGTGCTAAATGTTCCAATAGCTTGTTCGGCTATATTAATGTCATCATCGTTATTTGTAACAGGTACCTCATCACTCAGCTCATTAGATATGTTAATTGACACCTCTGATGTGGCATGTAATAACCCAAAATTTTCAATAAATCTTGTTTCCTAATTTTTTGTGTTATTTTTTTATACTCAACAAACGGTTTCATTGGATAACATGAGTATAATTAAAATGATACTGTTGGGTTTTGACTGTTATATGACCATTGGTCAAAATGACCGCTAGAAACTAAACATTTCGATATTTTTCTCTAAATAAAAATAATCTTGGATAATTAATATAGAAAGAAGATTTGATGGCCACACCCAGTAGTCTTGGACCGATCGAAGCCCATCTAACAGAACTTGGGAAGGAGGTAGCACCAATGGGCTTTTTTCTTGACCAAACTCAAGCTGAACTTCATCATATGAAGATAGAATGGAATCGCCTTTGCGAGAAGCTTAAACTGATAGAAATTACTACTCGTGCGATGTTGGCTGATCCCCTCTCGGATTCTCTCACCTTAGCACACCTTACACTTAGGTCCTATGCTGGTGTGATAAGGGGCTATATAAGGAGACCGTATCTGCCTTGTGTAATCCTTTGTTTTAAATATAAATTTTGATTTCTTATTATGATTAATTTTATGAATTTTCAAATGTCTGGATATATATAGTATGCATTTTTTTGGTGAATTTTAGAGAAATGATATTTTAAAAAAAATGTTTTTTTAAACCTTAAATAATTAAAAATGTGTAATAATTTTCAAAAAATGATCTTCTACAATTATGTTCAGTACGAAATTCAGAGTCTAATAAGATGAACATAATTTTTGATAAATAGTAAATGATTAATAGTGATTTTATGATTAGGATTAGTAATGTGACCAAATTTATTATTAATCTCACTTAAATAAAGCATTAATATAATCTAGGCACCTTGATTAAGTAATGTCATTCAATAAAATTGTTAAATAATGGTTTCACAAATTATTAGTCAAGTATTAGTTTTTTCAGGTGAATAGTGTTTTTAATTAAAAATATTTAGAAAATTATTTTTATAAAATAGATTTCATTTTTTGAACTCAGAGCATCGATATTATGTTAAGGTAATTTTTGGGGATTTTTCTGAAAAAAATGAATTTTCGGCGAATAGTGTATTTATTTTAAAGTTAAATTAAAATTATTTAGAAAATTTTTTTAGAAAATGGAGTATATTTTTGAAATCCGAGTATCGATATTTGGTTAAGATGAAATTTTGGGATTTTTCTGAGAAACTTGAATTTTCGATGAATAGTGAAAATACTGTTTTTATGTTACGGGTGTTTAATGACATCATTAAAAGATGTATTAAGTATGTAATCAATATGGTCGACTTATGAATAGTAAGATAATGTATGGGGTGTCCCAAGTGGCCAATACCATGGGAAAATACCATGGGCAAGCCCATGGTGTTGCCAAAACCACTAATGAGGTGTCCCTTGCCCATTAATGCCTTGTCCCCTCATTTTCCCTATAAATTCGAAGCCTTCCTCTCATTCATTCGACTCCCAACTCTCCCCCAACAATGCTATGGTCTCATTACCTCCCATGTAGTCCTTCCAAGTTTCCCCCAAGCCCTCATAGTCCCAACCTTTGAGTTTTAAGAATTAAGTTTTAAGGTAAGGGATCATACCTCCCTCTTTCTTTTCAAGTAATCTCTTTTATGTCATTTCTTTTATTCTCCATGATCTTATGTTGGAGGATGTTATTTTATATTCATACTACTGTATTTTTCATGTTCATATGATGAGATACCCCCTCTTTCTCTCATCATTTCATTTTAAGAATTTTAAAGTGGCGTTGTTAGGCTGCCGAATTTTTAAGAGATTCTTTCACCCTTCTCAAGTTCTATTTTTATGTCAAGTATTTCAAGTTCCTTTTTATTTTTTTGGGGTATGATATCTAAATATATCATACTGATCTTTTATTTTCATATTATCAGAGACCCTATTTTATCTCTTCATTTCAGTAGTTTGATGTTTTAAGTGGTGTCGTTAGGCTGGCGAATTTTTAAGGGATCCGTTCACCTTTCTCATTTTTCAAAGTTCTACATTCATGTCAAGTCTTTAAAGTTCCTTTTTATTATGTTGGGGTATGATATCTATATCTATCATACAAATCTTTTATGTTCATATGATTAGAGACCCTATTTTATCTCGTCAATTCATTTTTTGATGTTTAAGTGACGTCGTTAGGCATCCGAATTTTCATAAGAGAAATATTATTTTTGTCTTCCTTTCATGTTCTTCATTTCATATGGTATATCTTTAAAATTTCATTACCATGTTCATATATCTTTCATATTCTTCCCCTCTACTGTTTTATGGGTCATTTACGAATGTTTGACCCATGTCCCCTCTCTTTTCAATGTTTTCTAAAACCCCAAAACATAGTCGTTATGCTGCAGAATTTCCGTCTCAAAATGTCTCTCTCTCTCTTGTTCTAAAGTTATTTTATTTTATTAAGTGAATACTCAAATCTCTCTATTATATAAGGGTATTCACTTATATACCAAAATTTTATATTATAAATTCTGGGATTTACATACATGAGTCCCACCTTCCTTTTCTGTGGGTTTTAAAGTGACACAAAGATCATGTATTTAAAGCAGTTTTTAAAGCGTTGTGATTATGAAATGAAACACATTCCTTTTATTCTATATGGGTTGTTTATGAAATTATTGATGATGATATATGTGTCTCACATGATAATAAAGTCATGTCAAGGGTGCACTCTGATAGAGCTCTAATGAATTGGGTAAATACTTAATCTCTAGAGATGACTATTTTTTAACGATGCCTTGGTGAATAACCTTGGTAATTTTTAATGACACCTTGGGGATGGACCTTGGTGAAACAGAAATGATTGTCAATATTAAATGTTATAGCCACATCTTGAAGTTATGAAAAACGTTATTTTTATTATGATATGCCTCATGATTTATTTCTCATGCCTTAAAGTACTTTTTCATGACATTGTTGATGTATCTCAAGTTCACATGTTAAATGTTTCCCCTTGTTTCCCTTACTGGGCCTTCTGCTCACCCTTTCTTTTGATATATGTCCCCAGGTTATGATATGCAGTAATGAACCTAGGATGAACATAAGGAGAAGAATTTCAAGTGTTTAAGATTAATGTTTTATGATTTCATGTTTTATGTTACTGGTTTTCAAGACACTAAACCATAAAGGTCCTCGGTTTTGTAAAATGTAATGAAAGTTTATTTGATAAAAAGGTGGAATGTTATACGGCCATCCTATTCTGGCTGCTTCAAGACCGCTGAATGTATGTCTGCATCTTATGCGGGTTTTTCTGATTCCTATGACTATGTCAGATATAAAATATAGGAAAATAAGTAGTAATTTATATGTAATAGCGATTTAAATCAAATCAAATTTATATTATGTCATACTTACACATGTTTCCCACACTTTTTTTATTTTCATCTATCAGTATCCCCTATTTATTTACATGATCCTCCTTCCATAACACCTGGAATGGGATGTATATGGCTTTCGATTTTGACTCATCAATCTTCATATAAATAGAGAAACATGGTTATGGTGTTGTTTTATGTCACATAAAAGTATTACGATAGATTTAAAAGACATACAAAATTTTTCTCAAGTTAAGTGTACCCCATCTTTACTTTACTGTAGGGGTACACTAGTTTTGTTTCACATTATTTATTTTCATCAATCAGTTTCTATTTCATAAAAAAATGTGAATCAAACTGATGAATACAAGCAACGTCATACAACATATTACCACACACAATATACCTGAAAAGTCTGCTCCGCATAACGGTTTCTAAACACATCCCACGCTCCTTGGGATATCAAGTGTGCATAAAGATGAGGTGAGTGAGGCTTTATTTTCCCTTCAGCATATTTAAGATGATATGTTATTAAAATTGTGTGGAAGCCTATATGAATCCTTCTTACAACTATTAATAAATATTCCTTGTGCAAAGCATCTACTATAAATGATCTCTAAAATGTATAATTAAAAGTAAGTCAATGTTTTAGTATTTTATTTTATTTTAATCATTTAAAAAAATGATATCACAATGTTACCACAATCTCTTCTCACATTAGTGTCTTATTCCCAGTGACAACATGGTGCCACAACTATACATCAATCGGCATGCGTTGTCGAGTGACAGTTCCAATGTAGCTTCTAAAGATGTCTTTGATGGGGTTAACATGTTGGCCTCACTTTTTCCATCCCACATCAAATTTGATGCCTTTTGTTTTTTCCTTAATTATTTAGGCTAACACTATCAAACTATGATGATCTGGATTTTTTATCACCATCAGGGTTTCATTTCATACCATTTTCTCATAATTATCATCAATATGTTCCTTTCGAGTGCTAGCATCAGCACTAGGACTAGCAGCAATAGGTTGAGAAACATGTTGTACCTCAGCACTGGAACCTGCAGCAACAGGTTGAGAAACCTGTGGTACCTTAGCACTTAGAGCAACAAAAACAGGTTGAGATACCTATTGTGCCATGGGATTGGGCTCATCAACTGGTGCAGAATTAATTATCAGAAAAACTAGTTTAACATTTAATTTTGATTATATAAAATCAGTAGTGAATAGATAATAACATAACATAACACAATGTATATTACAATAAACAAATAACCTGATTATTGAACTATCTTTTTTAATGCTGAAGAAATCTTACATATCTATCGACTTTGTAAATCAGTTCATTTTGGTCTCCTATAACATAAAAAATACCATCTACATTGGGACCACTGTGAAATGATTGCAATGTCCCAATGAAAGGGTCATCCTCCTTTGAAATTTCATCTAACCCTTCAATTGTTTTGGTCAATAAAAGAACAATTGACTAGTATCGGTTTGTGGGGTCTAGAACATAAAATATTTGTACTGCTTGTGATGCCATTAAAAATGGTTTGTTTTCTTCCCTTATTTATTGAAATAATCTTTCATTAATCTCAATTCATCCATTTTAAAAGTACTCCTATTATCAACCCACTTGCTCTGAAAAATCGGCACTAGGAATTTCGTATAATACAACTCCCATATTTGTTTTATGATTCCAAAGTATGAAATATTTTCTTAAATTGGATTTATTTCCTTATCACCAAAAACATGCATCGCTTCAGCTACAAGTGTAACCCCACTATTCTACATGGTACTGCCTTCATCGTGTTTGTTAGTATAGAATGTATAACCATTAACTGCATAATCATTGTAAGATAATACATACACACTTTCTCCTATGACTAGCCATCGAAGTCGTTCTGAAATTCAGTCTGTATTTTCATCAAACTTCTTAAAAATATGGTTCGAAAACCATCCTATAAACTGTCAATTATGTATATCTAATATCCATTTTTCAACCCTAGATGGATTAAAATTCCTATCAATTTCTTTATGGGATTGAAAATATGGGTCAACGTCGAAACTGTTTTTCAAAACGTAAAGGTGGGCCTGCTCTCGATCTATAATATTAATTTTGAAAACCTCTCTTCCATAAATTCCTTCACCCTCAAGCCGTCTAGTGTGATGAGATTTTGGTAGGCCAACGTTTTCCACACCAGACAGGTATTCGGTACATAATTCAATGACCTCCTCAATAATATATTTCCCCTCAATACACTCCTCTATATGAATTTGATTTTTGACATACCGTTTCAAAATCTTCATATTTCATCCAATGGGGTACATCCATCTATAATGTACAGAACCACATTGTATAATCACTCTGACAAAATGAACCATCAATTGAACCATCATATCGAAGAATGTTGGTGGGAAGAACATTTCCAATTCACATTATATGATGGTAATTACTCTTTTCATAGTTGGAAATTCCATCGGGTCTATAACATTGTTGCATATAGCTTTGAATAAGAAACAGAGCTTCGTTAGTGTATGATGGACATTCATGGGGAAAATGCAATATAAATCTATCGAAATTAGATCTTGTATCAAAACATGGTAGTCATTGATTTCAGACACATTAATTTTAAATCGCTCATTGACATGATGTTATTGATATTTGATGAATATCCCTCTCGAACCTTTACATCATTCAAGAAGTTTAAAAACTGATATCTCTCCTGCCTGGAAAGATTGTAAGTAGCATGAGGAAGAAGTGTTCATTTTTCACCCTTCACTGGTACCAACTCTTCCCATATTCCCATCTCAACCATGTCCAATCTAGCCTTAATTCCATCCTTTTTTGGGTGCATTTAGCAACATACCGATGACACTATCACATAAATTTTTTTCAACATGCATAACATCAAGAAAATTTCTGACATACAGACAATTCCAGAATTGTAATTCAAAAAAACTGATCTCTTTTCCCAATTGGTTTTTGTAAGGTTTTTTTAAAATGGTTTGCCAAAATTAGTGTCCAACTATTTTAATTTCTCAAACAATTGGTCACCTATTAGTAGAGACAGTGTCATATGTTCTTCTAAACTTCTGTCGAATGATGTCGTCCAAGATCGGTACTTATGTCATCGAGGTAGAAATCTACGATGTCCTAGAGACATGGTTTTCGATTAATGTTTCAACCTAGTTGACTATGTACCTTGTTCCCAAATAGGACACCCTTGAGTTCCTTTAATGTTATATCCTAAAAAATTTCCATATGTATGAAGGCCATTTATCATCCCGTATAATATGGCTTTCAAAGTGAAATATTAATTTTTGTAAGCATCATTCAATGTAACACCTTAATCCCACGATAATTTGAAATCCTCGATCAATGGAGCCAAATAAACATCAATATCATTACCCATTTGTTTTGGTCCTAATATAAGAATAGATAACATGATGTATTTTTGTTTCATGCATAACCACGATGGTAATTTATAATTTAACAAAATAACTGTCCATGTACTGTGACTATTGCTTTGAAAACCAAAAGGATTCACCCCATCTGTAGATAATGAAAGTTGAAGGTTTCTCGGCTCGTATCCAAATTCAGGATACTCATGATCAATTCAATTCAACTAAGGAGAGTCTATATGGTGACATAGTTTTTTGTCATTAATTCTTATATCTGCATGCCATGTCAATTGCCTCAATCTCCCCACTTCCATATAGGCGCCTAAACTTTGGAATGATTGGAAAGTGTCATAAATATTTCATAGTAATGGAATCATCTTTCTTGAATTGAGAAGCACCACACTTTGGGCATTATTTATGTGATTCTTAGTCCTTGAAAAATAGTATACATTCATTCGGGCAGGTGTGTATTTTTTCAGACATCATACCCATCAAGCATAGCATTCGTTTGGCATCGTATGTTCAGCTCGTGAGCTCATTATCTTCTGGGAGCTTGTCATTCAAGATATCAAGAGTTTTTTAAAACCAGCGCCACTCCACCCATTACCTACATTGAAATTATACATCTTCAGTACAGCTGAATATGCTATATATTTAGTGCTTCTAGTATACAATGGCATTTTTGCACAACTCTTTAAATTCTCAAACAATTTTGGGAAATCATGAAGTTCATCTTCAACTATCATTGCCATTTTCTCAATATAATTTTTATCATCATTCACATCTAAAATCAAATCCTTCATATCATTGTCTTCATTGTTCACACTTGTAATCATATCAGATGACCCATAAAACACTGTGTTATCTGAGCCACTACCAACATTCAATTATTCCCCATGTTTATTCCAACATGTATAATTTCGATCTATTTCTTGATAGATTAGGTATTCTTCCAACTCCTCTGGAATAATATTTCTTTAATTAAAATAGATAAAACATAGACAAAGGATTTTTTAAGGGTCACATGCATGATATTTTACAAACATGATAATCTCTTTTATGCCATCTTCATACTCTTTTGTCAACTAATTGGCATTCATACATTCTTTGTTAATACTCATACTCTTTGATACAGTAATATTAATATTTAACAAAATAATTAAACAACATATGTTCAAAAATCTATGAGAATCACTTGCACTCGAATGTTTTAGTATCTCACATGTGATCTATATGCATTGTTGTAAATCAGTTCTTTAGTGTTTCTCTAGAAACATAATATCTATAGTCAAGAACTATGGTACTAAACTAATAGATGGTATGATTTTCAATAGAGTTCTTGTGGGTGGAAGGATTCATTACATGTGTTTTTATGGTTATTTGACTAGGGTCTCCATAAAGTGTCTCATAGAGTCCTTTAGTGAAGTGGTTTTCAAAGATTTAGTGGAATTGCACTAGTAACAAAGTGGTGGTGCCATTGAAATGGGTAAAGTTTGGATTGATATTAAATGGTGGAATAACTAAAAAATGGAAAACAAATGGCATACAAATCATGCCAACAAATTAAGCACCATACAAACTCACAATTATTCAAACAATCAGAACACCATACAAACCAAACAATCACAATTTCCAATTTTACAAAGCATCCCTTATTCAATTTTGATTGTTAATTTAGGGGTTATCACAGAAGTTTTATCATCCTGGGGAGTTCATTCATTAGTCATGTATATGTAAATTTCCATTTTTTATATTCAAATGTTCAATAGGAACTAACCAACATGCAATTCATTTAGTGCTCAAATAAGGACCACCAACATCCATGATTTTGAGCGGGGCATTTAGCCCATATATTTCAAATTATAACCATCAATATAAAACATTAATAACATGCAAACAATATTAAACCAATGAGTAGGAGGAGAAAACTCACCACGAAGGTGTCGTTCAGTGTGTGGCAGAGGTACGTTCATGACAGAGGAGAGGCATACAACAGAAGAGATTTCCAACAGAAAAGAAAACATAAAATGAGAACTCATATGTTATACCTATCCAAAATAGGTTCAATGAGATTTAGGAATGGGACGTGTCTGATGAAATATGAAACATACATAGGGTGATGGAGAACCACTGAAGAGGAGAGGAAGGGGAGGGTGGGGTAGCGCAGAGGGGTTCTCGACCATAAAAGGGGGAAATCCAGTAAAACATAAAAGGTTCAAAGGGAAAGGGGGTGGCGTTTCTAGGGGGTAGGGGCTGAAGGGGTGTGGGGGAGGGGGTGTGGGTGTGGGTTGTCCAGGGAGGGGGTGGGCTACCCAGGTGGGGTGGGGTAGGGGGTATAGTGGTGTGCGGGAGGGAGTGTAGATGTCTAGGGGTGGGATGTCCACTATGAAATGACCATTAGGGATCCTAAAGAGTGAATTATGAGAGGTGAAAATTATTGGGAAGAGGGGTTTACGTGATGGGGTCGAGTGGCTAATAAGGAAGAGTTGAACATCATTAAAAAGAATAAAAAATCTATTTTCATTCGAAGAAAAGTGCACATTATGGTGTAACCTAAGGGTCTAATGCATAGTTCACCCTATGATGTCACATTGTTGAATTACCACAAGGTATACACTGCAACACTCATCCCCTAGGTAGAACAATTAAGTCTTGATCATGAATTGTGATGTGACTATATACCACATGGAATAACATTCACTCCCCAAAAAACAGTATGGAGGGCATAACATAGCCAACCTCCCACATGATTCAAACCATTAACAAAAGGCGGGTCCCATAGATAAACTCACATACATA
Source organism: Viscum album (assembly GCA_963277665.1). NCBI lineage: Eukaryota > Viridiplantae > Streptophyta > Magnoliopsida > Santalales > Viscaceae > Viscum > Viscum album. The sequence goes on from OY728162.1 coordinate 1,527,784,099, forward strand.
AAGGAGGACCTAAAGAGGAATAACCAATATTACCTTCAACACAATCCGATCCACGAAAATAATTTATGTCTTGAGGAAAACCACATATACCTGATGATGTATAGCCAAACATAAACATTAAAAAATTTGAAAGAACGTTCACCTTGGTGGAGTATCTCTACATTCCAATCCCAAGGTCTCTAGGCCTCATCCTCATCATAGATATATAATAACGATTAAGATATAATGAACAAGCATGGAGGATAAGCCTCACACTAGATCTTAGCTAGCCAATGATTGATACCTAGCATCAAGAAAGAGGCTATTAAATAAGAATCTCATACATGAAACATCCTAAGTAGCCTCACTAAACGTATCCATCATTAGCATATCCTATAGTTAAAAAAAATATATCATGACGATCCCAAGACCTATAGGTAACAATATATCAACAAGAAATCTCTTTATTCGTATTTAGTTACCAAACTACACCACCCCATGTATGAATTTACCTACCCTTAAGGTCATAAGGAATCCACATTATAATTACCACTAACATCATAATCAACCCCTACTGTACCTATAAGGGTTATAAGAGAGATGTTAAAATTTCATATAGCCATGATAAATATTTTCTGTGGGATAATAAATATAAACCATGTACTCAACATGATATAAGATTTAAAATAATCCTTGATATATCTCACACAACAGCCTACCCACTAGTTATTCTATCACTAGTACCCACCAAGGCATCCCCCCAATCGAATGGTTAATGGATAAATATCTTAGGAGAACACAAATACCATGGGAAATAAGATTATATCTCTTTACCTTCCACGATCTAATGATCACTCTATAATCTATTATCTCACCCAGTCCAAAGGGCCACCCTATAGATATTATAGACATCATTGAAAATGGTTTACACATATCCAGATCAATTCCTAGTCTCCTAAGAGTCCTAAGACATCAAACAATGTGGTTATAAATCAATAAATTCAATGCATCAAGAATCGTATAAATTGAATACTTTTATAAGTAAATGATCACCCAATCTCAAATTACATAGAAAAAACATCACCTTTCGCTATCACATGAACACCACATGTATAGCGAACCACTCATTAGTTAGAACAATACAAAAATGGGAATAATTTGATCATAAGGATTTTATAAAAAAATCATTTCTCATAATTACCCAAATGAACCAAAAACATTTTAAGGGTGATAATCAAAATAAAATGATTTAAAATATCTTCCAAATCAACTCTTAAGAACAATATTATGAATATAATTTTATAAAACCACATGAGATCCAAAAATACAAAATAATAACATTTTTAATATTGAAAGTCTATCACAATGTTTACAATATAACTCATATGGTTTAACACACCCTTGTCAATTCTAATAACCCCTTTAGGATACTTCATGAACATTACACACCCCAAAAAAATTATTTATAAATCAATAGGTGTAAAACACCCATTTAAAAACCTATATATAGTACTAAATTTGAATTTTTAAAATATATTCATTCTTTGAAGGACATTTCAGAATTTTTCTATACAATTGGTACTTATCCTATTCCATAATGAGGCTTAAAAATCTCCTAGAAATCAACATTATTCTATCATATGGAACATACATATAAGCAAGATGGATGATTCTTCCTTCAATGAAAAATATTAAACCAAGCCACAATATGTCCTTATAAACCATTAACGGTTACCAAGTAGGAGGGATCACGGCAGAGGAGGGATCGTGGAGGAGGAGAGATCGTGGTGGAGGCAGCGGCAGCAGAGGCAGTGGCAGCGGAGGTAGTGGTGATAGAGTAGGAGGAGGATGGTCACAGAGGAGGAGGAGGAAAAGGCAGGAGTGTAGGAGGAGGAGGAGGAGGAGGAGGGGTCACAGTGGAGGAGGGGTCAGGTTCAGCTTCTACAAAGGCTTGAACGGGTGTGATAGAGGAGGTTCCTGTTAGGTTTCTTTTATAAAAACCACTGGAAACTTTATCAATGCTAGTTAAAATCATTGATGAAGGTATACCTTTATCAGTGCTAAAATTATATCACAAATAAATAGGTGTTTTCTCCTTTCTTTTTTAGCGCTGATAGAGGTCTATCTTTATCAGCGCTAAAAAAGCGATGATAAAACAGCTATTTATCATCTCTAAAATTATAGCGCTGATAAATACTTATTTTTTAAAAGTATAATTTTAATACTATATTTAAATTCTTATATATTTATTTAAGATTTTATATAGGATAAATATTTATTTATTTATTAATAATTATAACTATTAATAGTATATATTTATAAATATTGGTATATAATTGTTAATATATATTAATAAAATTATAATTACAAATTTATTTTAAAATTATTTATATATATCAATAAAAATATAAAGAAATATATTTATTATTTATATATATTTTATGTAATTTTATTAGTACATTTTTAGAACATATATAGTTCATATGGGAAACATTATGAATTAAGCAATACATAACACATCAGAAAATATACAATGATAAATATATTAATTTATATAAATTAATAATAAAAACTTTTATCAGTGCTAATTATAGTGCTGATAAAGGGTGCACCTTTTTCAGCACTTTCTGTTTAGCACTGATAAATGACAGTGCTTCCCTTTCCCAATTTTTTGGTAGTGTATTGTAACAAATTTTTATGTAATTAATAGAGTTCTTATTAGACCTATCTTCAAAAATGATCCATATTAATTATGAAATCGCATTAAACCCACATTATATTACATTAGAGTTTTTTTATTCAAATTATACATTTTAAATACAATGAATATTTTGGTCAAATTTAAACCAACAAGTAATGAAGTAATTTTTCATGGTTAATAAACCACTAGTATAGTTATAGAGTCTTTAACAAGAAATATAAATTTATAAAGAAAATGTTCATGAAACTTTTTATTAGATAGATCCACATCAACTCAAACCTACTTCATAAAATCTCGAGGATGATATTACAAATCTAAATATCAATGATAACTCAAAATCATCTTATACTTCTCTTGATTTACCAAACAAATATTATAGTAGATACCATTATTTCAATCCTAACCCTAAATAAATCTTTTAAGAACCAATTAATTCAGTCCTATTTGGAACTCTCAGAAACCATCCCTTCAATGTTGTTGTAGGATACATGTATAAAAGAACTCAAACTTGAGCCATACTAAAAAATTATATTGAACATCAAGTCTTTTCATCATATATTAATCCTTAGAACGTCAATGAAGCAATCAATCATGAACATTTGGTAATAAATATAAAAAACTAATTGAATTTGTCTGATATAAATATTGTTAGGGAATTATCAGATAGATGAAAAGACAACTTTACTGTTGGAACTATGTGAGCGTATAGGGAAAGCATGGATTACTATTTCACAATTATTATAAAAAAAATAGATTGGTTACACAAGGATATATTAAAGAATAATTAATTGACTATGAAGAATCCTTTGCACCATTATTAATATTTCAAGCCAAGATAATACTTCTTTCATATGAAACACATTTAAAATTTAAACTATTTGAAATGGATATCATGGTTGAATTTCTAAATTGTTATATTGTTGAGGATTTTTATTATTAAGAAACCAAAAGTATTTGAAAGTCCAAATTTTCTATATCATATTTTTAAAGTAACTAAAGAAATTCATTGTTTAAAATAGGCGCCTATATCTTGGTATGATTGTCTCAACAATTTTCTTATTTCAAATTGTTTCAAAAAAAGTGTTTTGGCCCAAATTTATTTAAAAAAATAATTGCAGATATATTTTGATAATATTATTTTCTGATCCTAATAGTTCAAATGTATGTTGATGATATTGTTTTCAGGTAATCCAAACACTCCTTGTGCATTGAATTTTATAAACTGGTGAAAATTGAATTTGAGATGAGTTTAATGGGTGAGTTAAAATTCTTTCTTAGTTTCTAAATTTTCCAAGACCATGATGAAATTGTTTTAAAATAGTTAAATTATAAAAAGTATCTTTTAATTTTTTTGGCATATATAGAATAAAATATACTTTCACTCCAATGAATTCAGGCTTTAAGTTATATTGAGGTAAAACTTAAAATCAAATTGACCAAACTACTTATATATATATATATATATGATTGAAGGTTTATTATAAATAACTTCTAGTATACCTAATATTATATTCAGTTTCTTTGTGTGTTCCCATATTTAAGGAAACCCAAAACAATCTCATTTAAATTTTTCCAAAATAATTTAAGGTACCTGAAAGTTACAACTAATTTTGAAGAATTCTACTCTATAGGTCATGTATTTGACTTAGTTATTTATTTAGATTTTGATTTTGGTGGTTATAAATTCGATCATAAAAAACCTATTGAGCATGTCACTTTTTGGGAAATTCCCTTGTATCATGGTTTAGAAAAAATTATGATTTTGTTTCCTTATCGACTACAAAATTTGAATATATAGAAATAGGAAGTCATTGTGCACAATTTCTATGGGTAAAACATACATTACCAGAATATGGATATGAATTTAGACATATCCCTATAAAGTGTGACAATAAAAGTGTTTTAAACATTTTTTTGAATCTTTTTTATGACTATATGATAGAGCATTTTGATACAAGAATTCAATTTTTGAGTGGAATTTTTAAAAAATATGATATAACTCTTGAGTTCATTATCATTGTGCATAAGTTTGATAACATATTTTAAAAGACATTTCATATTTATAGAATATTCTATATCAAAAATGATCATGGAATGATAAATTTATATTAGTATTTCATTTCAAAAATTCTTTTGTTTCTAGTAGAGTAATGTCATAAGTATGATTCTATCTTTGGATTTCTACCCTTACATGCTATTTTTATCTTGTAACATTTGATTGTAACTGTTGGTTTCTATTGTTGGATTGTGATTGTTAGTTACTACCACCCTATTTATATCATTCTTTTTTAGACCATAACTAATTTTTTTATTTAACTCTTAAATTCCTTATTTATTTTTAATTAACGTTTTTTATTTTTAAAAATTAGTTCAATTCCCTAAATGATAAAGAAATCTATATTTAGAGTCTGAATAGAATCCTATTTTACACAAACCCCTTCAATCCTATTTCTTTCTCACTTAAACCCTTGACCATTTAGATTCTATTTATAATAAATTAATGTAAACTACAATGTTGAGAATGAAACATCCTTATGGTTATTCAGATAAGTCACAACCTAGAAATTTATCAAGGGGAAATTCAATCTACCCTATCAATCAGTTAACCCCTCTTCTTTTGTTGTGATTTGTATTTCCTGAAAAAGAAATTAGTTCTTTTGTTTTGTCACACCACAAGATTTTACGAAAAATATTATTTCAATTTGATTGATGTATTGTGTTGTACGCTACACCAATATTACCTCGTGCTATACACAACACCGTATTAGCTTGCAGTATACGCAACCCTGACTTGGATTGCATTACACGCAATCGCGACTTTCCTCGATAGCATGTGTTGTACGCAATATCAGGTTTCACTAAACAATGATATATGGTTATAATATTATTATGAATTAGCCATTATGAATATTATTAACTAAATTTTAAATGTTATGACATTATTATTTCATCTTACACATTTTCTAGAACATGGTATGTGAACAAAATAAATTTTTCAGGTAAAATAATTATTTTTCAAAAACTATAGTTTTTAAACCTTTTAATGGCGCACCCACATTAAACCTGGTTTTTGACATGTTTATAAGCTCAATTTTACAAAATAAAATTCTTATTTTGAAACAGGATATAAAATTTTACATTGGATAAATTTTTGATATTTTTCTGATAACTTTCATATTTTAATGAATAGTAAAAACAAGCTATATTTTAATTAAAAACAACTTTTTTCATCGTAATAATTTATATGGATAAATTATAAAATTTAATGGTTTTAAAGTATAAATATAATATATTTTTACCATTTAATATAATTTATGTCATTAGCATTGATTTTACCTTGAATTCGTAGGTTAAATCAATTCAGTCTTTTGCAATGTTTTAAACAAAAACCCATTTTCTTTCGATAACAAGATTAATCTTAATTTAATTTCTGAAACTTTTGTGTATTGAATTTGGAAAAATGGATTATATATTTAGAATTAGTGGGACCAAATTATGTTAATAAGCTACTTCTTATTTTTGGGCATTATGAATAGTTGCTACGGTAAATTTTATTTACCATAGTTAAAGGTAAATCGGGTAATTAAGGGTAAATATAAGATTATAAAATTACCCTAACACCTGACAAAATCATATTGGATGACTAAAAGTCAACTCATATCACCTAAGGGTCGGACTAGATTCATTTAATGGACTTTTTTCCATGAACATAATTTAATTATTATTAAAACCAATGAAAGTGACATCATGTCACTTTCTTAAATCTTATAAGTATACAAATTTTAGTTTCGTGATAAACTTCATAAAAATTTGGATATAAATAGTCTCCAGAAAGGTAATAATATTATCAACATTATATTAATTTATTTAGTATTTTTAGCGATTAAATAATTATCATTAAAGGTGACATAATACTGATGTTGAAATTATTTTATTAAGAGAAATATCAAATAAATGGTATTAAAAATATTAAAATAAATATTAGATGAACTATTTAATGTGCTCCACTAATTTTATAGATTAATATCACATGTTATGAATCTATAAAATCTTTTAGTTCAAACATATCTTCTGTATATTGTTTATTTAAATTCAAATAAATGAATAATGTCAAAATTGACACTATTGTAATTTTATAAAAATAACATATTATAAAATTGTTTAGAAATCCAAAATATATTTAAAAATTATAAATTTATATTTATATGGTCTAAAATTTCATTATGTGTCATATTATGTAAAATTCACAACACATGTGTAATTATTTATAATAATTTAAAATTTAGAATATTATTACCACGAATAAAATAAAATTGATAAATAAGGATAAATCAAGTTGATAATGTTTAAAATAAATTCCTAATATGTCTAAATTTTATTGGTTGATGAGATTACAACCCTATATCATCTAATAATCTAATTGAGGTATTTTTGGAGGTTTTTAAATGGGTTTGGGATTTAATATAAACTAATATTTCTTATATTTCCAAAGGTGCCCCTCTCCTCCCTTATAAAAGGGCACCTCCTACCTCTTTTCCTCACACCATTTTGTACCTTTATGCATGGCCAAACTCTGACCATTTCACTTCACCACTTCCCTATAAACCTTATAGAGGTACTGGTCTTCTCAAAAGACCAACTCTAGTGCCCTAAGAGAAAGTTTAAAGGAGGCACTTCGAGAAAGTGGTAATACCTTCTACCATTTTCTTCAAGTTCCATTCTTCTTCTACTCCCTCTTCTTTAGTTGTTTCATTATGAAGTAATAACATCAGTATCCCTCATATAATTATATTTTATTATAAATATGAAACAACCCCATTTCACCTTCTATCCATCCTACGGAAAATGAAATCACCGCGCGTGCGTACGTACGGAATACCGTCTCCACACCATGGTGTAATCTGTTTTTTCCACCAACACCTTACATGGATGGGTATAATGGTGTAAATAATAACTATATATGGTTATTATAACATCATACTGATTATGATATATTATACCATCCACTACAATTCTAGTCATTAATTATGGGAATGATATCATCACTCGTGCGTACGTACAGACTACCGTCTCCACGATGTGATGAGATTCATTCTCCATGTTAACCATACATGAATGATCATAAAGTTTATATAATGAATAATAATGAAATATTTGAAACAATAATGATACTGGATTTATGTATATATATATATATTTCATCTATTTAGTTTCATTCAATTCAATAAGGAAACGAAAATAGTGTTCATGCGTACGTACGGCCTACCATCTCCATGAACGGTGTATTTAATTCCTTTTATTGATCTATAATATATATGTATATAATGGATATATATTAAATATAAATCATTTTTTACATTCTGCAATTATGTAAATCAGGATATAAGTAATAATATCAAGAACGACAAGTCGAAACACATACGATAAATGAAATGATTTTACACAAAACGCTGCTTTAACATGGAATTTACAAATGAACGGGTAATATAAATTCATAAGTGAAACATATATGATATCATAACAACTAATATGATTATTTAATAAGTCAATAACATTATTTAAATCATTATATATGAGTTTCGGATCCATACGAAGCATATCAGACCTAAGGTAAAGGATAATTTTGCAAATCTCGTTTTTTTATCCGAGATTTCTTATACGTAAGTATTTACTGGGGTTATTGTTATCATCCATGTCCATGTTTTCTAAAAGTGTTTTTATGTATGTATAATGTCCTATTTACCCATTTTAACTTTTACTACATGGTATGTAAGGAATCTTTCTTTTGTTTATGTTACGAGGTACTTTTTGACTTTTTCAACAAAAGTATGAGGAGAATGTTTTTTTAACATATATAGAATGAAAGGATTTTTACGTGTTTATAAATCCTTATTTTCATGAAGATTCTGCCAAAATATTTAATGACTATTTTCAAAAAAATCCTTTTCTTTTAAAATTTCATGGCATTTTGTGAAATGAAAATGATTTTGAAGAAGAAAGGATATTTTCCTCAAGAATTCATTTCAAGTGTTTTATCAAAACCATTTTCCATCTAAAGAGACATTATTTCATATGTGTATGTTTCAAGTGTAATGTCCCTATGATTTACGTGGTTTCACTTTTCTTATTATTAAATTATATCCATTTCTTTTATATAGGTTATGTGATGATGGGATGATGTTTATGAAACCCATTTTATTTATGGGGTTATTATGAATGATGTATGATTATTTTGTGGCACAAGTAATAATGATTTCATTATGAGATGTGTGGGAACTATATCTCCCTTCAATGAATTAGTTAAATATTTATATATCATGATATAGACATGGCTGGAATTGTAAGTTAATTCGGTTGAGTGTTACAGGACTGAAATGAGGGGTGAACTCGATTCAGAAAGGGACTTTGTCCACTAAGATGGTCTTGGCAGAAATACCTTGGATACTATGGAAATCATGACATGTGCTGAATGGTTTCCACAATTACATGTTTTATTCCCATTATATTTTATCATTATTGATGTTCCATTATGATATATTCCAAATGTACTTCCACGATTTATGCCTTTGTTCAAGATTTTGATGTTTAAATTTCAGGTTCAAGTTTTTTGCTTTCAACTGTTTATGGATTCTTTTATGTTCACTATGTTTTCCCTTACTGATCATTTAAGCTCACCCTTTTTATGTTTTCTTTTCCCCCAAGATTAAAAGAAATATTTTATGTAAGGAAACAAAAAGTGGAATATATTTATGGGAGATGTCGAAGATCTTTCACCACGATTAGAAGATTACGTTCCATGTTTCCAAAGACACTAAACTATTATGGTCCGTGTGTGTCTGTTTTTGTTATGTACTAAGTATTCCGAAAAAGTAATGTGATGTCCACGTACATCAAGCTTTGGGTCTCTACCGCTGGTATCAGAGAAAAGGTTTAGTCAACCTTTGGAAACTAGGATGCGAAAACATTAGTGAGATACCTAGAGATATTTGTAAGGTATGTCTAGGGATGTCCCTAAGGATAAGTATACGTATAGGATATAGTCGTAGAACTATAGTAATGGTCTTAGAATTTATCCCAAGATGTTAGATATTGAGGGTACTCTCCCTTTACTATGTTGTTTTCCCTAGCATGATTTCTTCCTCTCACACCATTCATTTTGGGTTTTAGGCGATGGTTGGAACCCGAAGGAACCGTGTTGATCAATGTAATAGACAATGCAATGATTTTCCTCTTGAACAACCCAACGTTATGGGAGATGGAGTTCAAAATCTGATTGCTATACTTACACAAGCTATGAATCATTCTGGAATTCCAAATGAGCAGATAAGGGAACAATATTTTATTGATTCATTCATGAGGCAACATCCACCTTCTATCAGTGGGTATTCTGATCCACTTGTTTCTGAACAATGGATCAGTACCACTGAAAAGATATTTTCAGTTCTTCAATGTTCTGAACATGATAAATTCATCTTAGCAGTATATTGTTTGGTAGTTGAAGATGATCAATGGTGGAATCTTATCAAGAATACGAGGCCAAGAGATGAAATTGAGTCCATGGAATGGGACGAGTTCAAGAACTTATTTTTCAATAAGTACTTCCCTTGTATTCTTCAAACAAAGATGTAGAAGGAGTTTCTTGAACTAAAGCAAAAGTATGATGAATCTGTTGGTTTATACGAAGCGGATTTTACAAGGATTGCAAGGTATGCATCTGGCTTTATCATCCAACATGAATGTAAAGTTGATCGATTCTTCAATGTCTTAATCCCGTGTCTTCGAAGGGAATAGGCTATATGAGACTACAGTAGATATGAAGAAATTGTGCGTTGTGCTATCAAGGTAGAAATGGAAGTTGGTGTTACATATCCATCTCATGGTTTTGACAAGAAACGAAAGATGGAGTTCAACGAGAAATCTCAGAATAATCGTGAAAATAATATGAATGTTTCCTTATGCTCAAAGTGTGGAAATAATCATGGTGGATATTTTCTTAAAGGGACTAGAAAAAGTTTTAAGTGTGGAAAAGAAAGTCATCGAGCAGCTGAGTGTCGAAGTAATGGAAAAAGGGTTACTAATGATAAAGAAAAGACTCCAGAGAATTCACCACCAACACTTAAATTCTTCAAGTGCAATGAAATGTGGTTTTATGCTAATCAATACCCTAATCCAAGGGTTAATGATGATCAACATGAGAAACCACTTAAGGAAAAGGAAAAGGGAAAGTCAAATGTGATCACTATTGGCAATGTTGAATATGAAAATGATGTGGTGGAATGATTAAGAGTTTTTGTAATGGGATTCCAAAATAATGTTGTATATAGTATCGTGGAATATTGGAATATTTATGTATTGGTCCATTTTGGTTTTTTATAAGAATATGGTACCGATAACCATGAAAAGTGATTTAAATGTTTTTGGAAAGCAGATGATAAGAACATAATGAAGGGATAAAGAGAAAATGAAATGAGCTCATGACTGATAAAAGGAAAAAGTTATATCATGGTTTGAGTATATATAAATTTTGGGATTTTGGAATGTAGAAAGAGTTACCTTTTGACAGCATTCATGTTATCACTAAGGTTCTATGGTAATTAATGTTTCAAGAGAACACATGATTAAGGAATTAAATGTTTGGAATGTGAACAACAAGATATATCGTATGATAAAATGATGTTATTCACGTTCTTGTTATGTGACCTTTCCAGTAATCATTTTCTGTACATTATGAGATTGGACAGATGTATTTTGGATAAGTCTAAAGATTGGAAAGGTTTATGTTATCTATCAGATATTATTTTTTAAGGATAGGAATTTTTTTCGATATTATTGCATGAATGTTATTATAATGTGGTTTTTGAAAAAGGGACAACCTACAAGACGGGTGACAAATCGTCGCGTCAGACAAGGCTGTGGAAATCGAAATCACAACCGAAGTGTGACAGGACTTTATTGCCTACCACTGGCCTACAGGAAGTCCCTAGTTAGTGGAAAGTAGTTTTATTTTATTAAGCGGTATGATATATAAAGTATAAGTACATTTTTTGAACCATATAAGATTAATCTCACCATAATATGGACTTATAACTTTTTCTAACCTTTTGTTTGAAATAGATGGAATGACCCATCATTATATCAAATGATCGGATAATGCTTCACGAATAACAAATTCAACTTCATTTCTTTAAGAGATGGAGTGTAAATTGTTCAATTCATGAACAATAGTGAGATTGTACCAAAATCATGTAAGTATTTCTTTTAATTCATCAACTTTATGGAAATGATCTTGAAAACCAAAAATTTTGTCCTAGTGTCCTTATATCCGATGAATCAGATGGTACCTTAGATAATCACAAATATATGGCTCTGTGATTGTTGGATTTTTCATAGCCATGTTCCCTACCACTCTCCATCAGAACTTGATGTTTAGATTTTTCTTCCATATCCATATTTTCACCTATGTTCTCCTATGTGGGAACCCACGTGATGAGTTACTTTGGGTATACATTTTGTTTCGAATGTTCATTTTTAAAATTAAGTTTTAGCATTCCTTTTTACGATGTGGGTTTCTATGAAAGAAACTTTCAAGTAGTAAATGATTTATAACCCCGACGAATTTCGAGGATGAAATTCATTTTAAGGGTCGTAGAATGTAACTCCCCGAGATTTTATGAAAAATATTATTTTAATTTGATTTATTTCTTGTGTTGTACGCCACACCAAGATTACCTCTCTCTATAAGAATCACAGTATTAGATTGCAATATACGCAACCCTGACTTGGCTTGTATTACACGCAATCATGACTTTCCTCGATAGCGTGTGTTGTACGCAATATCAGGGTTCACTAAACAATTATATATGGTTATAATATTAGTATGAACTAGATTTTATGAACATTATTAACTAAATTTTGAATGTTATAACATTATTATTTCATCTTACACATTTTCTAGAACATAGTATGTGAACAAAATAAATTTTTCGGGTAAAATAAGTATTTTTTAAAAAATGCAGTTTTGCCGCCATTTAATGGTGCACCAACATTAAACCTAGTTTTTGACATGTTTATAAGTTCAATTTTACAAAATAAACTTCTTATTTTGAAACAGGATATAAAAATTTACCTTGGATAAAGTTTTGATATTTTTCTGATAACTTTCATATTTTAATGAATAGTAAAAACATGCAATATTTTAATTAAAAATAACATTTTCATCGTAATAATTTATATGGATAAATTATAATATTTAATGGATTTAATGTATAAATAGAATATATTTTTACCATTTAATATAATTTATGTCATTAGCATTGATTTTACCTTGAATTTGTAGGTTAAATCAATTTAGTCTTTTGCAATGTTTTAAACAAAAACCCGTTTTCTTTCGACAATGGGATTAATTTTAATTTAATTTCTGCAACTTTTTTGTATTGAATTTGGAAAAATGGATTCTATATTTTGAATCAGTGAGCCAAAATTATGTTAATAAGCTACTTTTTATTTTTGGGCATTATGAATAGTAACTACGATAAATTTTATTTACCATAGTTAAAGGTAAATCGGGTAATTAAGGGTAAATATAAGATTATAAAATTACCCTAACACCTTTAAAAATCCTATTGGATGACTAAAAGTCGACCCATATCACCTAAGGGTCGGACTAAATTCATTTAATATACTTTTGTCCATGAAAACAATTTAATTATTATTAAAACCAAAGAAAGTGACAACATGTCACTTTCTTAAATCTTATAAGTATAATAATTTTAGTTTAGTGATAAACTTCATATAAATTTCGATATAAATAGTCTCCATAAAGGTAATAAAAGTATCTACATCATATGAATTTATTTAGAATTTTTAGGGATTAAATAATTATCATTAAAGGTGACATAATAGTGATGTTGAAATTATTTTATTAAGATAAATATCAAATAAATGGTTTTAAAAATATTAAAATAAATATTATATGACCTATTTAATGTGCTCCACTAATTTTCTAGATATATATGACATGTTATGAATCTATTAGATTTTTTATTTCACACATATCTTCTGTATATTGTTTATTTAAATTCAAATAAATGAATAATGTCAAAATTGACACTATTGTAATTTTATGAAAATAACATATTATAAAATTGTTTAAAAATAACAAAAATATTTAAAAATTATAAATTTTAATTTATATGGTCTAAAATGTCATAATGTGTCAAATTATGGAAAATTCACAACACATATGTATTTATTTATTATAATTTAAAATTTAGAACATTTTTACCACAAATAAAATTAAATTGATAAAAAAGGATAAATCAAGTTGATAAGGTTTAAAATAAATTTCTATCATGTATAAATTTTATTGTTTGATGATATTACAACAATATATCATCTATTCATCGAATTGAGTCATTTTTGGAAGTTTTTATGTGGGGTTGGGATTTAATATAAACTAATAGTTCTTATGTTTCCAAAGGTACTCCTCTCCTCCCTTATAAAAGGGAACCTCCTACCTCTCTTACTCAAACCATTCTGTGCCTTGAAGCTTGGACAAACTCTGCCCATTTCACTTCCCCACTTCCCTAGAAACAGTATATAGGTATTGTTCTTCTCAAAAGGCCAACTCTAGAGCCCTAAGAGAACGTTTAAAGGAGGGACTTCGAGAAAGAGGTAATACCTTCTACCGTTTTCTTCAAGTTCCATTCTACTTCTACTCCCTCTTCTTTAGTTTTTTCATTATGAAGTAATAACATAAGTATCCCTAATATAATTATATGTTATTATAAATATGAAACAACCCCATTTCACCTTCTATCCATCCTACAGAAAACAAAATCACCGTGTGTGCGTTCGTACGGAATACCGTCTCCACGTCGTGGTGTAATCTATTTTTCCACCAACACCTTACATGGATGGGTATAATGGTGTAAAGAATAACTATATATAGTTATTATAATATCATACTGATTCTGATATATTATACCATCCACTCCAATTATATTCAATAATTATGGGAACGATATCATCGCTCATGCGTACGTACGGACTACCGTCTCCACGATGCGATGAGATTCATTCTCCATGTTAACCATACATGAATGGTCATAAAGTTTATATAATGAATAATAATGGAATATATGAAATAATAATTCTACTCTATTTATGTATATATATTTATTCCATCTATTTAGTTTCATTCAATTCAATATGGAAACGAAAACAGTGTTCATGCGTACGTAAGGCCTACAGTCTCAATGAACGGTGTATTTCATTACTTTTATCGATCTGTAATATATATGTATATGGTGGATATATATTATATATAAATTATGTTTTACATTCTGGAATTATTTAAATCAGGATATAAGTAATAATATCAAGAAGGACAAGTCAAAACACATACTATAAATGAAATGATTTTACCCAAAACGATGCTTTAACATTGAATTTACAAAAGAACGGGTAATATAAATTCATATGTGAAACATATATGATATCATAACAATGAATATGATTATTTCATAAGTCAATAACATTATTTAAATCATTATACAAGAGTTTTGGATCCATACGAAGCATATCGGACTTAAGGTAAGGGATAATTTTGCAAATCTCATTTTTTTATCTGAGATTGCTTATACGTAAGTATTTACTGGGGTTATTATTATCACCCATATCCATGTTTTCTAAAAGTGTTTTTATGTATGTATAATTTATTTTTTACCCATTTTGACTTTTACTACATGGTATGTAAGGAATCTTTCTTTTGTTTAAGTTACGAGGTACTTTTTGACTTTTTCGAAAAAAGTACGAAGAGAATGTTTTTTTAACATATACAGAATGAAAGGATTTCTACGGTTTTATAAAGCCTTATTTTCATGAAGCTTCTTCCAAAATATTTCATTATTATTTTCATCAAAATCATTTTCTTTTAAAATGGCATGGAATTTTGTGAAAAGGAAATGATTTTGAAGAAGAAAGGATATTTTCCTCAAGAATTCATTTAAAGTGTTTTATCAAAACCATTTTCCATCTAAGGAGAAATTATTTCATATGTGTATGTTTCAAGTATAATGTCTCTATGATTTATGTGGTTTCACTTTTCTTATTATGAAATTATATCCATTTCTTTTATATATGTTATGTGATGATGGGATGATGTTTATGAAACCCATTTTATTTATAGGGTTATTATGAATGATGTATGTTTATTTTGTGGCACAAGTAAGAATGATTTCATTATAAGATGGGTGGTACCTATATCTCCCTCCAATTCATTGAGTAAAGATTTATATCTCATGATATAGACATGGCTGGAACATTAAGTTAATCTATTTCATTGTTACAGGACTGAAACGAGGAGTGAACTCGATTTAGAAAGGGACTTTGTCCACTAAAATGGTCTTGGCAGCAATGCCTTGGCTACTATGGAAATCATGACATGTGCTGAATGGTTTCAAAAATTACATGTTTTATTCCCATGATATTATATCATGATTTATGTTCCATTATGATATATTCTTTATGTACTTCCACGATTTATGTCTTTTCTCATGATTTTGATGTTTAAATTTCATGTTCAAGTTTTTTGATTTCAAATGATTATAGATTGTTTTATGTTCACTATGTTTGCCTTTACTGAGAATTTGAGCTCACCATTTTTATGTTTTCTTTTCCCCCAGGATTGAAAGAAAGATTTTAGGTAAGGAAACAAAAAGGGTAATATCTTTATGGGAGATGTTGAAGATCTTTCACCACGATTAGAAGATTAAGTTCCACGTTTCCAAAGACACTAAACTATTACGGTCTTTGTGTGGATATTTTTGTTATGTACTAAGTATTCCGAAAAAGTAATGTAATGTCCATGTACATCATGATTTGGGTCTCTACATGGTTGACCTCATGTATGTCGTTGTCCTCGATTTTTTTACAATATAATGATGGGTATAATAGTTTTCTAGAATTAACTGACCATTCTATACTTGATTGGCAGTGAATTATATCTACCTTCCAACTTCCATATTTAAGATAAAAATGATTTCTTAATAACATTGGTTGGGGGAAAAGAAAATCATTTATCTTCATTGAAAATTGAAAAATTCATATAATTTCCTCAAAAAGAAGAGGACTATTAGGGTTTATATCCAATTAATGATGGGAATTATTTCTTTTAAAAGCCCTTTAGGAGAATAAAAAGTGGAAATACCAAAACCAATTATTGGAAAATAGGGGAGTACAACTAGTACCCATTTCAAAGAAACATGAAAAAAAATGAGATTATGTATTCCTCAAATGTTAGTGATAGGAAGATATTCATTGCAATAATGGATGCCATGGATTCATGCAATAAATATTACTCAAATAAAGAATAAGTTTTGTCGTGAATTGATAAATAGGTAAATGAATAAAAAATAGAGTTCATGTTGTTGAAAGAATTAAATAATAACATATCTAATATTATTTATTTTAATAAATAAAATATAGTAATTAATAATTCATTTGACATAGATTGTTTGGATATGATTGAAATAATGAAGAAATATGAGTTTCTCCTAAGGGTTAAAGAATTAAGATATTACTCACCAAGTAGAATAAACATTTTAATTATTCAAAAAAAACTATTACATGTTAGGAATAAAATGTACCTCCAAAATTAATTCTACTTGATAAGTAATATTATATAAGAAATTTCATATATGGTTTTTCTAATTCCATATATGAAGTGGGATATTTCTCCAAGAATGTGAACAGTTTTGTGTCTATAGAAATAATTGAATATTTTTATAATAAATAGTGATCTTAAATAACGATTCATTAATATCATGGAATCATTTGAGAAAAGGATTAATCTCAACTATTTTTGACAACTATGATGAAAAATATAAAAGATAAGACTATTCAGAATCAATTATATTTTTGAAAGTCCAATTTTGAATAAAAAAATACCATTCTGTGTGAATATTAAATAAATGAAACAAATTTATATAATTAATTGTAACATGTGTAGAGTATTATGATGTTATTTTTTATCAAAGGAGTATCAAAAATGATTTCAAAATGATTAAACTAATATAAGTACTACTACTTTATTGATTAGAAGTTTAGGAAGAAGATTGACCTTTTACAAATTTTTTTATTTAGTGTCTACGAGAATATGATGAAATGATATTGGTTCAAAGGAAGTATATTTTACTCCATAAATATTTTTTAAAGGAAACTTTTAGGTGGACATAACTCTTACAAATAAATAATGTCAAGAAAAAAAATTATTCAAAAAAAAATGTGTGAAATTGAAAACCCATTTTGAAGAGTAAAATTAAAGTTGTGGGAGATGTGGAAGAAGTATCATATCACTTATTATTGCCTCAATGTCCTTAATGGTTTCATAAAAAACATAGAAAATATCATATAAGTATTCATCTAGGACCCTTTGTTTGAATGGAAATGTCACTAGAAATCCTGGAGCAGGGTGGTAAGGTCCACTAGTAAAGGCAGCATCAACATATGATGCCTCAAATACATTCTCCTCTACATGAATTCAAAGTAGGCATGGCAAGTCTTGTAAAAATGAACATTATGGGGTATAACCATGCATAGATACCACTCAAATAATCTTACATTTTTTTATGTAAAATTATCACTATTCTGGTCCATGATCTCCCCCTGATCACTTCCCTTCAACTGCACTCACGATGGATAATAGGGAAGGGAGAGATCTTCTTTTGGCATCAGAACTAGGATAGGTTTGTTATTGGATTATCCAGATTCTTAGTGACCTTGATTTTCTTTTGGGATTATAGTTTGTATCTGGTCCTCATCAAGGTCGTGTTAGACAAGAACAAATGGGAGATATTTAACCTCATCGAATTGTGTGTTTATTCTAAAAAATGTGTCTTTAATCCCTCTTCCTTAGGGACTTTCTCACAATGAAATTCTAGCGCATCATGGTTGTGCACGATCAAGAAGATAGTTGGGTTGGTACCCTATGGACTAAATGTATTCCTTAAAATTATATCTTTCTAACATGGAGTATAAGGAACAAGGTTTTCCCCACATATGAGAACATCAAGCGGTGCGACATCCTGATAGTCTCCAGATGCCCTTTCTGTAAAATACATAGGGAGAAAAGGGTAGGCCATATTTTCTTTGAGGGTGACTAATAATGTGATGTGTGTAGATACTTTGGGTAGTTCACTACCCTCTATTCCCCAAACATGGATGATCAATCATTCCTAGATTAGTGGTACCACGGTTTGAGAGAGGGGGGTACAGAGAAGCTGGCTCGCACCATGGATCTTCAGGAAGGATGCTGGTGCATATGGAAAGCTCATAACAAGGCAAGGAATGAAGGGACCCATGCTTCATGTTGATCCATACTTTTTAAAATTAATAAATTTCTTCTTTATCTGGTCAGCCTTGTCAACAACTGGTGCCATCCTCTCTCCCTAAAATAGCTTCAAATGAACACTCAAGGTGCCTAGACTAGTAAAAACATAGTTAGATGCCATTGGGTCCATTAGAACCCACACTCCAGGGGTATCAAACTCAATACATATGGGTCATGCATTTTGGGGGTCCTTCATAGAGGAGGGGCATTCCATGACTCATATAGCTCTATCATTATAGTGTTTTATTCCCATTTAGGCCAAGGATCCTCGCTTAATACAGAGGCTAAGGCGTTTCTTTCAGGTTTAAGCTTGTGCCTCTGGAGGGGGTCGGTCTAATAGAGGCTGAAACAAAATCAAATATCCTCCACAATTCCTTGTATGACAATAGTTACACCCCTTGGTCAATTTATTACCTCATCAAAAAGTGTAGCGTCATTCTTAACAATAACATCCAAGATGTTCATACATGGTGTGAGGTAAATCAAGTTACAGACCACATTACTTCACTTGATATACCTGATTCAGATCCCATCATCTTGCACAATGTTCACAACTTGAAACCCAAGGGGATTAATTTTATTAGATGGGAGTCCCCTGGCCTTGAATATTTAAGGCCTCCATATGTCACTTTTGTTCTACTTTTGTGACCTCTGTGTCCTTTTGTACATTCTTTTTCCTTGAATAAAAATTTAAACGATGATGATGACATAAATTCATATTAGATGTGATATAAAGAAAGTTGTGAATAATAAGATACTTAGTACAGAAACCAAATAAGAAATTAAGAAAACATTGGAGATTATTGACTCTAAGAATATTAAACAAACATGTCCACTCAAAAATAATTGTAAAGGTTTTATCTCAAGAAGAATAGTTTAGTGAGATAATAGAGATGAAGGTGTTTCAATTTTTGGAAAATAGTTTCAATGTTTTAAAGTGAATAAGTGAAGATATTCAATAAGGAATAATCTTTGGCATGTGGAATTGTTTTACTAAAGAAGAATATTATTTTTCCCAATCTGTAATGTGGGTTGAAGAAGAAATTAGATGATCAAAGTGGATTTTATTCAAATAGGTAGTTGAAGAATAGTCCATAGAGGTTGAAGAATAATTCTAAAAATCTATTCATCAAAGATTATGGTATGATGTATTTATCCACTAACTCAATTTTTTATTTTAATTTTTTTTTCAAAGGAGGAAAAATACAACATAAATATATTTATACTTAAAATCATAATGATTTTACAATGGGGGAGAAAAATAAAAAGGATAATAATCCAATTATATGTGATTAACCTAATCGGGGTGATATCAATTATTTAGGGGGAACATATATTTAGTGGGAGTTTTTGAAAGAAGTAAATTTTGAGGTAAGTGTGTAGGTTAGTGAGTTTTGTGATTTTTCAACTCTTCTAAACTAATAGTTGAGTATGTTTTTAGGAACATGTAATATGCAGGTTCAGAGACATGTTTTCTAATAGAATGAAGAGTTATTCTTAGTTGGTATTAAGAGGTGTCAACAAATGTGAAAAATTTGATGTAAGTCATTTTTTATGGAAATCCTGATTATATTATTCAATTTTCTTCTTTTCCGCCCCAATTTCAATAACATAGGCATGGAGCTATTTAATATTAATTATCATGTGAGACATGTTTTAAAGTGGTTTATGTTTCTTTATATAAAAAAATAAAAGTGGGATTTGTGATATCAAAAGATTTTTTAAGGATATTGTTGAGACCATGATGATGATATTGGAATGAATAATTTATCTAGACCTTGGAGAGGTTATTGAGACCCAAGGGATGTTTGTTGAGATATAGAGTGGAAGAATTATCACCTTGTTTTGTGGTATTTTTCTAGAGAAGAATTATATGAGAAAAGAAGCTGACTTGTTAATTTAATATTTTTTTTTTCAATACACAAGTCACATGAAAACTCACATACAATAAATTTTAATACATGATGTTAATGTTTTTCATCGGTTTGAATTTATTACAAATAGGTATGGATAATTTTAGAGTTTTTTGGAAGAGTTTTTGAGTTATGTGGAATTAGGTCTGAAATTAGATCAATTATTCAATACATAAGAGTAGTTTTACTCAATTTATTAGATTATGTTTTTGTTCAAGAGAAAAATTAAAAGTTAAAAACCTTCTTGGTATGTATAAAGGTAACTCTGATCAGAATAGAAAAAAAATGAAAAAAATTTGATATATAAGAATAATCATCCCTATGTGGATAAAGGTAAATATGAATGTATAATAGAATACTAAAAAAGTATGGAATTTATATGAGTAAATTTTCTAGTATATGAATTTAAATATAAGTAGATACTATAAAAATATATTATGTTCTTAATACATAAATGTATGTCTTCTGGTGCATAAAGGTCTCTCTAAGGAAAATTCAATGTATAAAGGTTGATCTTCAAAAGAAAAAGAGTCATTTATAAAAGTGGATAATATGTGAAGTTCAAATAGATTTATGTATAATAATTATCGACTTCGAAATTGTGTGATGTTTCAAAAAGTATTAGGGTTTTCCAAAAGAATGTTTTTCTAAAAGAAAAAAATAATTTCTCAAAAAATACCATGATTAAAATTTTTCTCATGTATGGATTAAATATAATAAATGAAACTTATGATTCAATAATAATAATGGAAACATCATCTTAATAATATCACTTTGTAAAAGATAATAAAGATAGGTTTACAGGATTAAGTCACATCCAAATAAGATTTTATGATAGTAATTATCTATTTTTCTTTCATGATCAAATATATCATTCTATATTTCATGGTTTTACATAATATTCTTGTATATTTATAAGAGAAGAAGAAAATTGTTATATCTTGTTGTGATTTGTCACACCATAATATAGAGAAGTTCCTAGGAGGTACTATTTTGTTTGACAAACCGGCCTAGATACCTTGGTATCTTGACACCCGAGCCTATCCAGAGATGGATCTAAGGGCATTCATGATTCCCACGAGTTGGAAACTATCACCAAGAATCATACAAGATAAAAATGGGAATATTTTTTCCATATAAATAGTAGAAGAAACAATTAAAAGTGAGAATTATCTAAAGAAAAATCCATAGGGAGAACAGTACCAGAATTCAAGTAGGTATATAAACCCAAGGTATAACTATAATGTACTAGAAGAACAAGATAAACAACCCTAGTCCAAATGTACACATCTCTAAAATTCTAGGATCTCAATAACTACCACCTCTAAGTGGCACTTTCCCCTTTCTTGAACATCGAAGTATGAAATCTATAAACACTCGAAGGCATAGGTAGGGTGTGAGCTAAAATACTAGTAGGGTATCACCAAGGATTCCATATTAATATGCTACATTAATTAACTAAATAAATATTTAATTTTATATAAATATTCATAGTAGAATAAATGAATATTTAAAAGAATCATGATTTACATTTCAATTGATGGAAATATTTCAAGCAATGTCTTAATAAGAATTTTATATAAAACAATGTATATAAACACACAATTCATGGGAATAACTATTTACAAACAATGGCATATAAGTATATATATCAAAATAATCTAAAACGAGAAACATGGTCATCTAGAAAGAGGTATGATACATTGATGTTATGTAATACTCACACACTTATATAATGACAATGATAATGTGCACAAACACATCCCTTTGACACTGGTCAAAGTGGACTAACCAATATCCTACTAAGGGTAATATCTTCCAATAAGTTTATGATATAGTTATAATGTTTCAATGTCTTGCTAAGTAATTCCTATCCTTTTGTTATTGTCCCTAATAAGTCACTAAATACCTATGATTTCATCTGATCAAAAAATATTTAATAAATGGGAAAATTATTTCAAAACTATTCAAAAAAACAATTGCTCCTTTTTCATTTCAATATGCTAATTTATCTTCAGTAACCAATACATGGGTTTTTAATCAATTCATGCCTTTTTTCAGGATAAAATTTGTACGTTATTATATAAAAATTATTCAATTTTCACAAATTAAAATCTAAAATCAATTTTACAAATCAATATCATAATTTAATTCCACAAATTTAAATTCAAAATTTCCATCAAATTCCACAATCACACACTAATTCATTAGAATTAGAGGTTTACCCAAATTTCATACCAAATAAAATTAAAATCCCAATTTGATGAGAGTTGGTTTTTGATAATCCAATTGAAAAACAAATATTAAAATCAATAAATTTAGGTTTAAATCAATAAGTTAATCTTAAACAGAACCACTTACCTTGGGATCATGGACCATAATGATTTTAATGGGAAACTCCAATAAAGAATGACAAAAATAAATACCTCAGAATAAAACCCATAATCATGATCTAAAATAATTGGTATTATATCCTCCAACATCATGTATATCTAACAAACCCTTGGGCGAGAGAAGGAGAGAGAAGAAGAAAAGGAATAGGGAAAGAATCCTTACTAGGAAAGGATTCAATGATGATCTCCTAGTTTCGATCAACCTTAGAGATGGTTTAGAGGATCCAAAATGGGCCATTAAGTGATCATTATGTCTAGTAGAAAATGTATCAAGATAGGGTCGAGTGGGGATCCAAAATAAGGTATGAAAACTTTTTTAACATTTTTTAGAATAATTAAATCTTGCATACAAAGTTAGGTGGGTAGTTCAAACTATGCACTACAACCATGTCCCCCTATAAATGGGTGCATAGTTTCTTCTAGGTGGGTGAATAGTTTTTCAAAGCATTCCCATCCATGAAAACCCTCTCTACTTGTTTTTGCACTATTTTTACTAGTAGTGTGAAATGTTTGGGAAAACTATGTGCCAACTATGCATAACCCAAGAGCCCTCCAAAATTTTCAAAATTTCACATGAAGAACCCCTAAATGAGACTAAACCAAATAATTATCAAAATAGGGGTTGATTAGTACCTGAAAATAGTTATAGGATGTCACAACATACCCACCATTGAAACTTTATATCCCCAGAATGTCTGTTAAGAAGCTTCTAGGTAAGATGAGACCATTTATCTCTCATCAATTACTCTCTCTCTCCCAAGTATCATGAGTATCAGATCAGTTATTACATACCACTAGAACCAATGGAATCTTCATACATTGATGTACCTTGGTTTTTGAATCAATTATCCCAACTAGATGTTCAAAAACATATAAATCAGGAATAACATGAAGCTCACTGCAACTCAGAACATGATATGAAACAAAATGATACTTCTACTGTTGTGATACATGGTGCGCATTATTATATTAAATCATTTGAAATGTTAGTTATAAATGGTAATACACATTCTCCAACTATTTAATAACCTCATAAGGTATCAGAAAATGAGATGTATGATTCACATTCCTTCTAATCCCTCGCTGACCCAAACACAGTGAAACATTAAAGAGCATTATCTATTGAATCAATTAAATCTTTGATTTCATCTCTTGAATTAAGCTCAGTCCAACTAAGTAACTTTCATGGATCTCCATCCAACACAACATAGATTTTCAAGGTCATCCATACAAATCCATAAAATGATCTATCTGAATCATGGACTATTAACTATTGTTATAAGAAAACTTAGCCAGCACCAAATGGTCATCCCAAGCCCCACCAAAGTCAATAACGTAGGTGGAAATAATATCCTGAATAATCTGTAAACCTTTTTCTATCTAGCCATCCACCTACGGATGGTATTCCATACTCAAATGAATCTGAGATACCAGTGCCTCCTGAAGTCCTCTCCAAAAGTGATATGTAAATTGGGGATCTATAAAAAAACAATCTCTCTCACATAGAGATTTTTTAGATCTTCAAATTTGGTTGTATCATGAATGGGTACAAAGTGAGCGGATTTGGTCAGCCTATCAATCACAACCTATATCAAAATATTCCTTTTATGGGTACGCAAAAACCCAACAAAAATTTCCATATAGATCTCATACCACATCAAAGTTGGCAATTGAAGTGGTCAAAGAAAAACTAAAGGTCTCCAGTGCACTTTATTTGACTATTGTAATGAATAATAATTATATACAAAACCAAAAATGCCCCATCTCATACCTAGCTAGAAGAATCATCACTGCATTTCATAGAACATCATTGTGGTTCCTAGATGCTTTGCCCACTGGGAATTATTGAAATCCCACATAACAAATTTCCTCATGGATAAAGATATGACAAACCCATTCAGAAAACATAGGACACCCTCCATACAAATCGACTAAATAGTGATGGTCTCCCCACCATAAATTGAGTCCCTAATGTTACGGAACTCATCATCAAGATTATACTGCAAAAAAAATTTCTCAACAAGAGTGGAGGTCAACTGAAAAATGACCAATGAAACCTCGGTCCATGATTCCTAGACTTGAATATGAAACTCATTAAAAAGATACGCAATGTTCAACTCTTCTAAAGATTCATTCATTGGTTGGGTTGGATGTTTCTTTCTCAACACATCTGTAACAAAAATCCCTTTCCCTAGGGTATAGGTGATGTCCTGGTAAAAATATTGCAGTAATTCCACCAAAAGCCTCTAGAAGAGATTTAAATCTTTTTTAGAGAAGATATAACTCAAGCTCTTTTGGTCGGAATATATGGTAAAACATTCATTGAAAATGTATATACTCCAACTATAAAGTGAATGAATCATATATGCGAGTTCAATTTCATGGGTTGGATAATTCATCTCATTTTTTCTAAGATGTTGAGAACCTTGGGCAATTACATGATCACTATGCATAATAACACAACCCAAACATAAACCTGATGTGTCACATATGACCCCATATCCCTGCCTAGCCTCTCGAAGTGTCAACACCAGTGCATTTTTTCAAAGACAATTTAGATCAACAAAGTAACTCTACTATTTATCAACCAAAGAAAACTTTACACCCTTCATAGTTAGAGAACCCATCAGAGAATACAATATTGAGAAGTCCTTTACAAACTAGTGATAATATCCAGCTAAAACCTGAAATAAGTTAATCTCAAAAACATTCCATGGTTGTTGAAATATCCTAACATCTATTAACATCTTAGGATTAATAGATAAAACCATGTTCTAACACCACATGTCCCAATAACTTCACTTCTCGGATCCTAAAATAACATTTCAATAACATTTCATAGAGTCAGGGATTTCTCAACAATTATAGAACTTCCCTCAAATGATTTACATGATCCTCCTCAGGCTTGGATTAAAAAAGTATTTCATAAAAAAATACTACCATTCACAGATCAATATACTCATGGAAAAATCTTTTCATTAAAGCTATAAATACTACACGAGTATTCAATAGAACAAATTCCATTAAAAGATACTTATAATGGACATACATGCTCCAAAAAGGCGGTTTAATGAATATGAGATTATTTTATTATTAATTGATGGTATAAAAATTAGAGATCAATGTTTAAGAACTAATTATTCCCTTTAAAATGGACAAATATATCATCAATCTGTGTTAATGGATACGTTCTCTTTATCATAACTCGATTGAGTTTTTGTTAATCAACAGAAAGGAGAAGTGACCCATCATCTTTTTTAGAAAAGAGAACTAGCTCCAACCAAGGTGACACACTTGGTTGCATGAACACTTTCTCCAAAAAATCATCTAACTGAGTCTTAAACTATTTCATTTCAACTAGTTCCACGAGATAAGAAAGAATATTGGATGGGTACCCAACACTAAGTTAATAGAGAACTCTACCTCTCTTATTGATGGCCAACTAGAGAGGTCATATGGGAAAATGTTGGGAAACTCAATGAAAACAAGTGGGAGATCATCGCTAAAATATTATTTCTCCATATAAAAAGTAAAAAAAAATATATCACTTTCCATGACTCTAGATAAGAATGTTTGGTTCTACTCAACCATAGGTCTGATTCTTTCCGAAATATATGTAATAATTCATTAGGTCCTATAAATGATACCCTCCAAGGATAGAAATTAATTCGAGCTTTATTAGTAATAAGCCAATCCATCCCAAATTTGAGTTCAAGTGGTTTCATGTAGAGAACCATAAAAATTTCAAGAAATATTGATATATGATAATGATAAAACGTGATAAAGGCAATGAAGACCCTACACTCTCATCATTCTGACAAGTGTGTTAACATCAATCATGTAAGATAAAATATTTGTATGAATATTGAGCATACTCACAATAGTTGTTGAAGTTAATGAATGAGATGAACCTATATCAAATATAAAAGTAACTAAAGTTGAAGTAATAATGATGGTGCCTCTCATATACGTTGGAAAAATTTCAAATTACATGGTTTGCTACACTAGTATCAAATAAAAGGGCATTTTATAGGCACTACAGTAGGTTTAGAATAACGTTGTTTTCAAGAAACTCCTTGAGAATCATCATGCTTCATCTTCCCATTAAAGTAATTGATAGAACTACCAGTAAAAGGGAAAATAACTCCTACAAACCCAGAATTACCAGCCTGGTCCATTTCATCCATTAATGTTATATCAAGCACATCATCATATGAAGGGATAATCAACAAGAAAACATGAGAATGAATATCATATTGAAATACCATATAAAATAGTTTATTCTTAATCTTATCATTCAATAAAATATAAGGTGGAAACTGCATAAGATCCGCAAAATAGTTTTCATATTATATGATGGTCCTTTAATCATGCTTGAGTTTGAAAAAATCTTAAGTTGTGGATCACACCATCTACTCTGGATTGAACTAATCGGTGAGAATAACTTTAATATCTTTCCACTCTAATCCCTCATGCTTATTAACCAACATCATTGTGTCCCATAATCTCCTGTGAGGTCCCTATAACTTGATGGTGGAACATTTCACCTTGATTTCATTATATGTTTCTAATAACTCAAATGAAAGAAAAATATTCATCAACCAATCCTCCACCAGCTGAGGATGATTCCATCCTTGTAACTCTAGTGGATTTTGGAGAAGGAACTCCTAAGAAAAAATTCTTAATTTATCCCTCTGAGGTTCCATAGTAGGATCCTAAATGGAAATGGGTATAGGTGCATATAATATATCTCAGACAACATGCATAATAACTTCAACTAGATTTTAGTGCACAAGAGGATTTACTTGATGTGGTTCATCAGCAGCTTCCTCCTAGATCCTATTTTTGCATATTCTCAGAGGCATGATATTGCACAACATCAATAGACAACATTAATGACATTATTTTAACACTCAAATAGACAAACAATGAAAATTAATCCATTTAGATAGATAAATAATACTTTGATTTCAATCTATCCAAACCAAAAGTTGGGAAACGACTAAAACTAACTATCTAAACATCTTTCCCAAACCACTATTGTTGACTTAATGACATTTGCAGTGAAATATGTCCATACACTCAATCGAAACTTCTTTTTAAGTATCGATAAAATCACATAACTGCATACTTACATTATGGAAAGATGCTTAACCTACCCCTTCAATGCCACTTTTTTAAGAACTGTCTTGGATACCTTAGTACCCTAACACTCGAGCCGATCCTGACATAGCCTGAAGGGTATCCCTAGTCCCAATATGTTTTTGACTAGTACTTGGAATCATATAAAATAAAACTAGGAATAGTTTTTCCATATAAACATTAGAAGAAATAGTTACAATTCAATATGCTCAAAAGAAACCTTCGTAGGGAGAATAGTACCTGAAGTCAAAAAGGAATGTAAATTACTGAAGGTAAAGGTAGGGTGTGAGGTGAAATCCTAGTAGTGTCTCACCAGAGATTCCATAATAAAACTATAAGAAAAATGATTAAACAATAGATATTTTTCATCAGTTTTTATATCTATGGGTAAAAATAAGTAATCTCAACATATAATATCTTTTATTGGTAATCTTTATAGGCACTAAAAATTATTTTTAACAACATATATATCTATTAATATAAATTATTCAATGTTAACAAATACTTTATTAACAATTAAATCTATCACTTTATAGCAATAATAATAACAATAATTATATCAATAGATGAATGTATTTTTATTAATTATTATAATCGACAAATTTTTTACCATTATAAATATAGAACAACTATTTTACTAATATATATATATATATATAAATTAATTATTTAAAACAAAAAAAAATAACTATAAAATAAAAAAATGAT
Organism: Viscum album; assembly: GCA_963277665.1. Taxonomy (NCBI): domain Eukaryota; kingdom Viridiplantae; phylum Streptophyta; class Magnoliopsida; order Santalales; family Viscaceae; genus Viscum; species Viscum album. Next base: position 1,527,813,325 of record OY728162.1, read on the forward strand.
TATATATAGAATTAAAATATGGATAATTTAATATTGTTTGAGAAATTAATATATATAACTAAAATATTATTAAATAATCAAAAAATATTGATTTTAATTATACAAATGATCGACATTCAAAGAAAAAAAGTAAGGTCTGTGAATCGATGCCAACCAATTTACTTTGAAATTTTATACTATTATTATATAAATTGTTTATTAATATCATTCGGATAAAATTACTCGCTCTCATGCCTATCAAACAAAAAAATTTCTAGCCTCATTGGTGCCCTATAAAAACCCTAAATTGACCTTTGGTTCATTGCCACCACATCTACCCACCATCGACTTGTTACTAGATCATTAAATCTTTTTCGGCCAGTCTTCACATGTTTACCACATTCAGATCATCCCACATTAATCCATTCTCTAAATCTTATAGCCATTCACCCCTTTGACTCCCCCCAAATCTAGTAACCATCTTACCCCCTTAACTTCATCACCACACTACTCATCTCCAAATCTGTTTCATTTCATGAACATTCAATTCAGTTCATTGATTTCACTCATTATTTATATTTTTCTCATGCTTTTCCATTACTTCCTATACTTTCCTCCTCTTCCACCATCTCCTCAAAGGTAATCACACGTGGGAGTTAATTATTTATTTTTTTAATGAATTTGTGAAATTTCTGCCCCTATTTCCCAATTTTATGATTCGAATGTTTGGTGAATGCCTCTGTTTTACTTCCCATCACTCATAGATAAACAAATCTCTATTTTCATCATAAAATTGATAAACCCATTTTATGTAGTAACTATTAATGAGTTAATTTTATCTATCTAATGTTAATACATTGGTCATGTTGAATAAAGCCTCAACTTTTTAGTCATATAAATTAATTTTTCTACACAGTCACTAATTTTGAATAGGTTTTAGGGGCCCATGATGATGGATGGTCACTTCATTGAAATATTGATTTTACCAAACCTATTTGTAAGTATCATTCTACATATGAATTCCATTTTAATTAAAAAAATATTTTCATTTAAAACATAGTAGTAAAACATACAATCCACATAGAAATTTTACACCATTAATTGGTAGATATTGAATGTTTTACATATGAATACACCCTCATTAATGTTATTATGTAAGTATTAATTATTAATTTTTTGAATAACATTTGTCCATTTGGTATTTATTTAAAATTTAGTTTTTGATTTGTTGTGTAGAATGCCCCAATGTTGTGTTTTTTCTTAATTAATTTATTATTCAAATTCTGTGTGGTGAGTAAATGCATTATATTCATTTTATTACATTAATTATTTGGTTTACTATTGAATTTGATATTGAGAGTTTATACTAATTTTAGACGTTAAAATGTTTCCATGTTTTTATAGATTTAATTTGTTGATATATAGATAATAGATGATATATATATATATATTGAATTTAATTTATATTTTGACCATAATAATGATATTTTTATGTGATTATAAACTGGTGGTTTTTCATGTTAATGAATCATACATTATTTTGGTATTTAAAATGAATTGTAAAAATTTTTATTTGAATATTAACTTATGTGATATTATTAAATTATGAATTTTTTTAAATAAATAGCAATATTAAACTCATTATCACTCATAAAAAACATAAATTTCTACTCAATGTGAATTAGTTTTTTTAATAATATTTATATTTCTTTCCCTATCATAATAATACATATAACTTATTTACCAATAAATATATTTTTTGTTATTAATTACTATTACCAACAAATATTTCATGATTATAAATATCTATTTCAATAAATTATATAATAATATAAAATATTTTTTAAGAAATTTAACATATAGATATAGAAATTAGTCATTAAAATATATCATTTTGATAATAAAATTATAAAATTAATTAAAATATACATTATTTTGTAATATTTATGGATAATATATATATATATATATATGTATATTAATTATATATTAACTCAGAAATTTTCTAATTATATATATATATATAAACCTAATGGACCCACACACCCTTCCACCCATGTTCCCCATGAACCCCCTCCCCCAACCCTATATCATGTTCCTGCATGTATTCCTTGTTGATCGTAGGAACCCCCTCTCTGTTCCTAGATGACATTCCTCATTGACTTCTTCGCAAGAACCCCCTCATTCTTCCAAGATGGAATCCCCCACTACCATCATTATGTGAATACCCTCCATGTTCCGGACCAGAATCCTCATGAAAAACACATCATGGACCTTGTCATCCCCGGTGTTCCAGGCCATTTTCCCCACTCGACTGTCATCATCTACATCATTTTAGACCAGTATACCCATGTAACTATTCTATCCCTAGTGCCCTAGCTCAACACTATCCCTCCTCAAAATCCCTTCCCATCACCCACTGTCATCCCTTTCCTCACACCACAACACCCACTTCTACCCCCTTGTTTGAATCATTTCCACTTTTCACTACTTTGGTGGATTTTTGTTGACAGAACTCTCCCCCTAGGATTGAGTTTTTTTTGTAGTGTTCTAGTGGAAAATTGTAGATGAGTATTATGGTTATGCTTCCTATGTGAAATATAGATCTTTTGAAACTTTAATTTCTATTATTGTTTTTAGTTATAATTTTCTATTTAGAATGTATTAGTTTTTAACAGCATATATGGTAATTATTTTTTTCATAACAAAGAGAATTGTTATATTGTTCGAATTTATAAGCATAGAATTTTATTTGATCTCTTTTATTTTTTCACTAGTAGGTAATTTATAATTCCTCGTGAAATCTAATCAAATTTTTATTTGTATATAAATTTTCATCTATTTTTTATCAGTATAAAATTGCTAAATCTTCTAAATGTAGTGTTTCAATGGGATATACATGCTATTAACTGAACGACTGTCATTATATTTCAGCTCATTCCTTACCATCCATTTTCAATAAATTTTTATGCCTAGTTACTTTATTTTATGAAATAAATATTTACATTGGTCATTATTTTAGAATTTCAATATCAACATTGGGTTTGTTCTTGTCTTCCATTGATAAAACAAGAGAAAACATTTTATTCAATGTTGGGTAAGTAATTTATTTTTCTCTGATCACCCTTTTTATTATTTAAATTATTTTTTTGTTATAAATATATATAGATACTATCAATATTATTGGTTTTCATATAATCATTTTCAGGGGAAAATCTGTTGAAATCATGTTATAACTTTCATCACACATTTAATTTCTTACTTCCAGATTACACTGGAATGAGCCTTAATATTTTTGGTTCAAAGAACTTTATTTTTTTCATTGGGGATATAAGTATTTTTTAAAAAGTGGTAATAAAACCTTAGATATGAATTTGGTACAAATTCCATTGTAAGAATTAATGTTTCTCGATAAAACCATATTATATTTTATATTTTTAGGAATCTAACAACGTGAATACAGATAATATATTCACCCGCATAAAAAGTATAGTTAGCTTCAGAATACCCAATCTCAAGTCTAAAAAAGTTATTCTCTATGAAATTAATCTTAATACTGCTAAAAATTTATTTATTAATTTTAATATTTTGATTATGATAAAACCAGTCATTGGTGATTTAATAAATAAAATTTATATTAAAATATGATCTTCAATTATATTTATTTATGATTATGGATTTATGATTTGAATTAGTCAATAAAAAAATAAATAAATATATATATATATATATATTTTGAATCATGTTATCCTAAATGACCATTTAATGGTATCAATATAAGGTTACCCAATAAATAATTTTTCTTAATCAATTTAATTATTTAATGAACCTCACATTTTATATTTCATGTTTATATTAACATAAATCTATTACCTTTAGGCATCATTGTTTTATATATGTATACTGAGATAAATTATTTTCATGTTTTTTTTATTTTTTTTAGTTTTTGTTTCACATACCTTATTAAAATTTTATTTGTTTATCATGTTTATTATTTATGAATGATTATTAATATCATCCTTGGTTTTGTATTTCAGTTAATTTGATATGACATATCAAGGTTGCTCATGTTCTCATTTCACTTCATCATTATGCATACCCCTTGATACATATGGTATTTCTATATTTTCCTAATTATTTATTATTTTTTAAATTTAGTTTTAGAATTCATTTTATGATTTTTTAAGTAGTTGTGTAGTGAATAAACTAGTTATAAGGTGATATAAAATATAATGTGATGTTCAGAATTCATCTTATGTGGGGTTTTTTCTTATAATTTTTGTACATTAACATGTTAAATATGTTTACAATAATTTATCAATTTAAACCCTAATATTATGGGAGTATTTTTTTATTTTAGGAAATATCTATATTTTATATTTTTACTATAGGTACCATTAGGAAATGGGTTGATGTGTCAAAGAAGAAAATAGTTTTTCATGAGGTGATCATTAAATCCCCACATGAACAATGCACTAACAAACTCATGAAAATATGAATTGGTTATTTAATATTTTTCCACTAGTAGTTTGATCATTCAATCCATACATCAAAAAATTCATTAAAATATCATCGTAATTTTATTTAAAAGATAAAATTTCCTCATAGTTTGATATTTTTATCTATCAAATTTAGTTATTTTCTCTTGTAAGTCCCCAATGAATTATTAAATTAGTATTTTCCATGGGTTGAAGGATTGTTACTTTCAAATTTACATGGTATTTTTACTATTAGGATTATTACATGACCTTACTCGAATGTTTTCATTTACTTGGAAAACCGATAGATTTGGTGAAATCATGGACTAGATATATATAAAATAGGTTTTTAATAAATTATAATCGTTTTTGAGTTATTTTGGTATGTTCAATAGACACTAATTAATTGAGGATTACTGAAAGTAGTGGTCCTCCTTGGTAAAACCCACTACTAATGTTGAAACCTCTAAATACATATACATAGAATTCCCTTGGATGAATATGACTATTCTTGAAACTAGAAACTAAAATATATACAATTTTACCTCATATTCATGTTCAACATACTGCAATTTTAATAATCATAAAACTCAAAAACTCTTTTGAGATACATGTGGATGAATTTTTGTGTTTTTTTAATCTAGATAGCATTTCTTTAGAGACATTATTGATACAACAATGATCATATGTTCACCAGTGACATGGGAATATGAGGAAGCTCAATTTGATGTTGTATAATGCAATTTAGGTATATTATATTTATTTAAATTCATTTAAATTATTTAAATCTTATGTTTATTTGGAAATATATTGTTTTATAAAAATTTTGATTAATTTTTTATGCAATATAATTTTCTATTCTATTTAAATTAATTGTAATTATTGATAAATATTTTTTAATGTATAAACCTTTTTCTATTATTCATTCACCACAAAAAATCATCTAAAAATAAAAAAAATTAGTATAATTTTTTTTTGATGTTCAATAACATCCATACAAATATTTATAATGAATGTATGGTTAACAATTTTGATATAGGATTCTTACATTGGTTTATCAAAACAGTCATATCATGATACTAACCCAATAACCCTCCATTTAATAGTTAATTCTATTATAATATCATTATTTTAGATGTCTAATGTAACAAAATTAATATTCCTAAATATAAATGGGTCCTAGATAAAGGATCCCCCCATTATCTTATACATTGATTCCATGTTGATGTTATGGAATTCAGAAGTTGAAAACGTCATTGTGAACCATTCAATATACACTAGGTCATAATATTTTTCACTAACTAAAGTGTTTTTAAAAAAATATTATTCAAGAACTTTTTGGAAATCATTAATTTAAAAACTTTGCAACAAAGATTTATTACAGTTAATATGTTGGTTGAAGAAATTATTGAAGAGAAAAAACTCTTTAGATCACTTAAATCCAATGAAAAAACTACATCATTTTCTAATGAACTACTTATATTGTTCTAATATTGAGAAGAGTAACTGGCTATTTTCATAAATGTAAACAAATTATTCCAATTGTCCTCTCTAAAAAATTAATTGGGTTTCAATATTTCATGTTTTAGAACTAAACACCTAGAGTTGAGTATTGCATGAATTTATATAAGATCAAATAATTGAAATGCTTAATAGTCCCACATAACCGATGTAGGTAGATACATAATTCATCTATAAATGGAGAAATATTCCAATACTATAATGTTCTGATGCATTTTTTAAAGGCCATGTCCAAGAGAACTATTAAAAACATCTCTAATATCATGGTAAATGATTTGGACACCACTTTTATAAATAATAAATTATTATTCATCGAGCACATTACACATTAGATAAACATGTAAATATCTCCATTATAGTATAATTTCCCATTTCATTTCTGAATACATCTAATAGCATTTCCTAAAATGGAATCAAAATACTAAATAGGAACACTAAATTTTTTGAGGGAAACATAAATTTAATAATTATAAAATAAATTATCATAGATACTTGACTATAATTCATTGATAATAATATTCACACAATACAAATATTTGGTACTAGAAGGTTTCGATTGGATATAGTTTATAAGATCCCATATTACACTATGTAAGCATGACAGAAGCCCTTAAAATATTTTTCATCTATCTATGAAAACTAGTAAATCCTCAATGAAGAGTTGAGATACACTATGTAAACCATAATACCCCTTAAAGTGACCAACTATATTGTTTTATATATGTTAATTGAGGTTTATACTAAGAACCTGTTGAAAAAAATAAACAAGTTAAGAGATAGTGCGTTCTCCTGACATAGACATCAAATGGATTTATGTATTCTTTGTGATGAACCAATAAGTGATATTGAAAACTAGGTCAATGGAATATATCAATAAGTCAATTCCAAAAATCCTTTAACAAATTAAATCCTATTAATATTGTCAATAATTAACCCCACTCATTCTTTTAATATGAAATTTATATATCAATCTTACCCATAACATTTTAACCCAGTACCTTGTAATGGAGTTCTATCGATATCACTTATGATAAGACTACCATCCCATTAATACTCATACCCTTAAGAAAAAAATATTGTTTCTCTGAGATAATAGGGCAATGAAGATGAACAATCCTATAATTATGTAGTTTAAAAATGATTTTATATGATATGTTACAGGGTTTATTATAATGATATACTCTAAAAAGAAATAATTGGGTATTATTGGGAATAAATACAATAGATGTTACTTTTGTAACTTTGGGTATATTCCCACTACAAAATAAATTTATCATTGATTAAATAATTTAATTTTTTATTATCTCCCATTATTCTATATTAAAATATTATATAAAAATATATGTTCCCTATGCATATTATATCCATAGAATATTTACTTATTCCAATATTTCCACTTCATCAAAAATATTGACCATACATTCATTTTGATGTTTAGTAGGTTACATCACACTCTTCAAAGTTGCATAGAAGAGATACCTTTTTACCCTATGAACCATGTGTTCAAGAAGATATATAGAAGTTTGGGAATAACCATCACCCTTTTAGAGTTGAGCTTAAAGGCCATTATTGAACGATTCTAGGAGAAGGTAATTTTCAATAATTGATGCATTCAACTATGGGAAAATGGTTAGTTTTTATGTTTGGATCTTAATTATTATGAACTTAAACCTGTTTGGTTTATTTTTTCACTAAAAAACTTGAATTGAATATAAGTAATTCAGTATTTTTGTAACAAATTGTATATCTTCTATCCTTTTCTCAAAGCCTTGGTATGATTTTTTTATAAACTATTTTATCCCTCTCCTAATTTTTTACCTTTTCTAAATAAGATGTGGGAATGATATAGAAATAGTTTTCTATCCAAATGTACATTATCTTCCCCTCCCTAGAGGTAAACCATAAACCACAATCTAGGGTAATATTAATTTTTTATAACATGATTTTTTTATAGAGAGGAGCTATATTATTGTATCCCTTGGGTTATATATAGTTATGTCAATACGTTATTTCATGCACTATTCTATTTTTTTCATTCTCTAATAGTTAAGGGTGTCATCCTATTTTTATCTTTAATTGGTTATTCCCCTCTGGAATCAATTAAGTTAAGCTTATTAATGGTTTCATTCATAACACTTATTAGTATTAGATAAGCATTGTCCCATTCATTTGGGACATTCAACCATAACATTGAGAGTTGTTCTTATGACAAATAATATGATCTCATATTTTTTTAAAATATATTCATTATCTAAGATATATTCACATTGTTTTTCCATGATGATTAAGAATTTGACTAATCCCCATATGAAATAGTATTAATTTTCTGGATATTTTGAGATGGTATGGTTACTTAATACCTCATACACATAATAATATAAAAACATATCTAAAGGTTTTCATAGTGGGAATCATGATTTCCTTGCTACACATCTTCCCTACATTAGTATACATGATTTATTTTTTATTGGTCTTTCTAATGTTATTTTTATTGACATTTGTCCCTTTGAACGTTTACAAGAAATAATATTATTTTGGAGAAGGTATGGTTATTCTATGGCCCATAACTGAGCATGGATTTTATTATATGAGATGTTTTCAAAATTTCGATTCATGTGTTAATGATAAGAAGAAAACCTTTTTAATCAATTATCTCACAACTCAGTTAAGGTTGAATTTATATTTTTTGAAAGGATAGTGTTTGGGATGTTATTGGAATCTTTTCAGAGAAATGATTCATAGGTTTGAGTATTTTTGGAATACCGATTCTTGAGGTATAAACATGGATGAGGTAAAATGATTATTACGAAAATCATTTTTTTACTTCCATTTATCTATATTTTGGTTTCAATTAATGAAAATATTTTGTACTGATTTTTTTTTATACACTTTGGTTTTTTAGGTAGATACTAGAGATTAATGGTGTGGCATAGTAGAGAGTTCATGTTTCTCACTGGTATAGGAGATGCCTCACTAGTATTGAGGCATGGATGGGTCTCTTGTGCTAGAGCTGCTATGTAGTGCTAGAGTCTCTCTCTACTACTGTTGTTGGATAACTAGTGTTGGGACCTATGGCTTGGGGCTTGGATGGGTAGTTGTTGATTGGGAATGGATGGTTTTTTGGTGCTAGAGCTGATCTTGGGTGATGGAGCTAATTGCTAGTGCTAGAGTGGGCTCACTGGTGTTGGGGACTGGATGGGTATAGATGGGTCACTAGGGGCATGGATGAGTCGCTACAGGTGTGATCGATCCTATTGATCCTAAATTTTAATATGGATTCAATTTCAATTAACTTTCATTGTTAATATAATTTTTTTTTTGAATATGAGTGTTTATTATATATGATAAATTAATAAATATAATATGAAATTTTACTAGTAATAAAAATTTATAATTTTTATTCAAATGTAATTTATAAACAGATATTATATGTTGGTAATATTATTACCAACAGAAATATATTTCATGAGAATTTTTTTTAAACACTTTAACCAAAATATATGTTATCTCTTTGTATTATTATAATTATAACTGAACTATCTTATCCATCATAGAAACATTTTACGATAGAGTTTTTTCCAAAATTTTAGTGACATGGACATATATGTTAGTAAAATATTTTACCAACAGAAAATGTACTTTCACTAATAGATATTTCCCTATTCAAAAAGGTTAAATATTTATTATAGCATGATTACACATTAATTAACCAAATAAATATTTAAAAATTATATACATAGAAATGGAAGTACAAAACATACATAAAAAATTTTATTTAAAATTCAATTGATATAAATATTTCAAAAAATATATTAATAAAAGTTTTATATAAAATAATTAATATAAATTCAAAAAATGTGTTGAACAGTTGAAAAACAATGTCATATATCTTTCAAAATAATAACAAATGAAAAACATGGTCTTATACCAAGTGGTACGATAGTTCTAGGTTATGGTATCCTCACATATTTATATAATGATAATGGGAATGTGCACACACATCCCATTGACATTGGTCAAAGAGGACTAACCCACATCCTATTAAGGATAACATCTTATAATAAGTTTATATAAGGGTTGTAAAGCATCAATCTATTATTGGGTAATTCCCATCCTAAAATTTTTGTCCTTAATAACTCACTAACTAAATTGCCTTGAATGAGCTAAAAAACATTAAATAAATAAGAGAATTATTTCAAAACATTTCATAATATAGTTTCCCATTTCTTATTTCAATATTAAAATTTCTCTTTAAATACCAGTACATGGTTTTTTAATCAATTCAAGCCATTTTATAGGCTAAAACCAATGGATTTTTATCAAAATAATTTCTGTCGTTTCTCTCAAATAAAATTTTGAAATCAATTTTAAAAACAAAATCTCTTAATTAAATTCCAAAAATTTAAATTCACAGTTAAAATTCACAATTTCTATCAAATTCAACAATCACAGTCCAATTAATTTGAATTTGGGATTTCCCCCTAATTTCATGCCAAATGAAATTATAATATTAATTAGATGAAAATTGGGTTTTTCATAATCCAATTGAATGACATTTAATTTAGATCAAGAAATTTAGGGTTAAATCAATTGTCCAATATTAAACATAAAAACAGACCTCATGATCACTCGATCACAAAATCACAATGCCTATAATAGGAAACTCCAATGAAGAATTTTGGAATCAAATATCCAAGAAATAAAACTAGATTAAAGATCTAAAACAATATGTATTAGATCCTATAATATAATTTAGATATAAAAAACCTTATTTAGGAGTGAATGAGAGAGACAAATATAAGTAATGTGGAAATAATGTTTACTAGTAAATGATCAAATCATGATCTTAGATTTGATCCACCTTAGATATTGTTTGAGGAGCCAATTTGGTTCCTTGATAGCCCTATCATCCTTAGAAAATGAAATATCCCAATTTAGGGTCAAGAGGGGTCCAAAATAGGGTTTGATAATTTTTTAACAATTTTTAGAATATTTGAAACCCACATGTACGGTTCGCTAGGTAGGGACACAAGGTTTTTCTAACCATGTGCCCCTGTAAATGGGTGTATGGTTTCTACTAGATGGGAGTATGTTTTATAAAACTATTCACTAACCATTAAAACCCCTAATGCTTCGGTTTTCATAATTTCTACTAGCAAGGCACGCGGTTTGGGAAAACTGTGCGCCAACCAAGCACAACCCAAGGACCCTCCAAATTTTTTAAAATTTCACCCGAATCAATCCATAATGAGACCCAACCAAAGGTTGATTAAATTAGGGTTTGGGGAGTACCTTAAAAAAGTAACAAGATGTTATAGTTGGCCATGCTACAGCCTGTATACTCTTGTTATAACGACCAGGATGATTCCATTAACTATGGAGAATGTCGAACTTAAATAAGAATAATTTAAAAACAATATAAGGAGTATATTGGACTAAAAATTTGAATTTGAAATTCAAATTTTAACATGAATATGATGATGATGTTGTGTAATATTATAAATAATTGGGCCTTTAATGCATATGGGATTCTTGAGATCTAATATTTTGATGTATAGAAGAAAGAGTCTAGCATGAAGAGGAGTGAGTACAGTAAAATTCACATAGAATAAGAAGAGTACATGAAGTAGTTAAAGTACAAGAGAAAGAAGAGGATAAGGAATCAAAGAGTACACACTGATTTCTATGTAATATTCATTATTTTTTCATGTGGTGAGGGAGGAAGAATAAGTCACATTTATTTAATATATTAAATAATTGTTATAGAACTATAATATTGTAAAGATACAATAATTTGAGGAAGAAGGATAATCATTATCTCAACAAATATACCAAATGAGTGCATAAAGTTTGATCATGGTGGGCACCTACTTTCTTATGTCAGGAGATAGTATTATTCATTATATTTTTACAATATTACATGGATATTTACTCCTCAGTGCATCTATTATGGTTATTCTAGTGAAGTTTATGGTCTCAGGTGTGTTTTGATCATGTCAAGTATTTTCTACTGATTTTAATTAGTGAATCATGTCCCTTGAGTGTCCTTTTTCTATTTCCTTCCTCAATTTATGTGAGTTAAGAAGTTATATTTCTTAATAGAGTAAAGGATAGAATTTAATTTATTAAAAATATAAAGGTGAATAATAGTATATTTTTCACTAGCTCACCACCACTCTCCCACTCTTGCTCTCAGTGAACCTCACTATTCATGGATCCACTACAGCAATATCAAATGTGAGCCATTATAACATATAGTTTTAAAAATATCTCCATGGTACCTATAGGTTCTAAATATAATTCTAAACTATTATAACTCATTCACATGATAAAAAATCTAATGAAATTTTCAAATAAAACATGTAGAAATAAATTTAATAAGTGATAATAATATGTTCAAGTAATTAAAGATAATGAATATGTTAGTTTAAGGGAACCATCTATAAAAAGTTGTTTGAAAAATGAGGGATTGTTATTAAGAAGTTTAAGTTATAATTAATATATTAATAATAATTTTTTATCTTTGAAAATAATGGTTTTAGTTTTCACGTGATGTTCTGATGTATTGTTTTATATGAAATAATTCAACATTGAGGTTATGTAAATTTATATGAATTATCATGAATAAAATAAAAGATATTTCATGTCATTTTTTATTATTGGGTGATGAAATTAATATTTATTGCTTATAAATATATGTATTTTTGGATGAAACTCATGAGAATGGGTTATATTAATTATTTTTTAAAACTTAAATGAATAATAATTAATTTATTAAGTAAAAGATTAGTTTTGAAGGTTTTTTTAAAAGGTTTTCAATGGAATACAATATGAAAATATTTTGGATTTAGTATTCAAAATTTTAAGTAAATGTGTTTTTAAATTAAGAACCATTTGTTGGGTAAAATAGTTTATTTATGAATTCATTGGGATTATAAAATTTTTTAATGAAGGTTTCATATTATAAATTGATTGGTGAACTATTGAATTTATATTTTATGTTGATATAAATGGGGAATGAAAGATGTGGTTGTTTTTTTATTTATTTTAAAAGCGAAATATGAATTTATGGATTAATTATTAGGTTTTCAGGGGTATTTTATTTCTATAATATGAGGATTAAAGTAAAATAATGGTATATATAATTTGAGTATTTGTAGAATAATTTTCAAATTAATTAAACCCCATTGATTTAATTACAAAAGTTGAAGAATGTCATGTTTTTATATTTAATTTGATATTTATTTTATAATATTATGATATAATCATTATTATTATGTGAATTACATAAATTTAGAAAACATTTATGGATCCTTGGGTTAGGCTATGATTTGAATTAATGGTATAATATTTATATATTTAGCTAGGTTCTAGGATTGGACTTGGAATATTTTATTTTTCACATGTTTGATAGGGACATAATATATGAAATCTATCTAAAAACACATTATAAGAGAGATGTGTTGGGAAATTACAATAATTTTTTGTAATTTAGAGCTTCTATGAATTTTAGCCAAGGTAGGTATTTGAGTTTTAGTGTTACCTTGTTATAACCTAAATATTTTAATGTATGTTGTGTGCTATTTTTGTAAATCATTTAATAACTTTACACCATTAATATGTGAGCATATTAAACTCTAGAATGTAATTTTTGTTATGGTATATTATAGGGAGATTATTTCACATAGCCTATATTTTCATACTTCATGTGAATGCATATTTCATGAGTGGTTATGTCTGTAAAGGTAGGAGATCAATATAGATGGGATTTGGTGTCAAGAAATAGAATGGATATGATGTTCCTATATATTAAAATACTTCATGAGGGGTTGATTTTGATTCATTTTCTAGTTATTCCAGTTCTATTGTTTATGAAAGTTTTTCTTGGGGTATATTTTACACCATGATTAAATGCATGAATTCATTTGACACTTGTGGAATTTTGATGTAGACTTTATTATAGGCATTATCATTTATTTATAGTACTTCTGATTATCTAAGATTATTATTTTTATGCATTATCATGGTGAACTATTTGAGGGTGAATCACTCCCTAAATGACACTAATAGACCCCTATCCTCAGTCTCCAAACACAGGTGATAATGGAGTGCACTTAAGGCCATGTGACATTCGATGTCAAAGGCATAGTCATGTCAGGAATTAGGGTTACAAAAATGGTATAGATGTTATTTTCTTTTTGAGATCAAAATATTTTGGAAACAAATGGTTAATATTATATTAGAGGATGAAATTATTATTTAAATCCCTCCATCAACATCAATTATAGGACACACTTCCCTGGTCATCAAGCCGCCAGATGACACCTACAGTGGAAACTCTCATGGCTTCCAAATACACTTCCCAGACTGAGTGTATCTAAAAATTGGAAGTGTTTCACCCTACTTACCACAATAATTAAAATCGTGAAAACAAATCAAGAGAAATTGTGACCTCAAATGAATTCAAGAAAAAAAAATAAAGGAGAAGACACTGTAAATTACATACCTCGAAAAAGGTATCCTATATCTAGAATAGAACTAATACTTTCCTTATTACCAAAAGTTATAATAACTTAAACTTCAACAGAAAAGGATTGATAATAAATATTAATTAAAAATATAATGCTTTTTTACTTTCTAAACTGCAAGATTATTGTACATGAAGTTCAGTACTATGTTTTATATAATTTATCAGTCAATCATTCAAGTTGCACTGACCTCCTACATTTGTGTTGGTCCAACCATTTAGCATAGTGATTATGGATATCATGTAGGCTTCTAAAACATGACCACTTATCCTGGTGATATTTTCAAGGTAAAATATACCAGTAACTTCCATTCACCTTTTATCTAGACCATCACATTTCCACACATTGATAAAAAAATGTCATCAATTAATCACCTCACCATTCAATAAAGATCTTGATGCCACTATTTGAAGACCATGTATGTTTCCATCATTTTCCATACATAATCTACCCAAAATATTTCTCGAGATTTGAAGATGGATTCACATTCCACCAATCAACCACTTGAAGACTTGTTTATAGATCCCTTTAAAAACTCTTCAAAACGTGGGGAAAATAAACCCATTCCCAAATCAATGGTAAGCAGTGTTCTCTATTCTATCTTCATTCACCCAAGTCCAAATGAGTCACAATATTGCCTCATATTTTATTATACTAACACTTTGGTGAATGTATGTACTATTTTTTGGATTCCAATTATCTTATATAGATTCATCTATTTATCCTCTATTATGATCATGATAAATTGGTATTTAAAGTCAATATGCTTCACTTTTTCATATAAAACTGAATTCTAAGACAAGTGAATCACACTATAACTATCAAAAAATAAAAATCCTCTGACCTAAATTCATATGATCTATTTCAACAACCACATCAATTAAAACATATCCTAATCTTCTTCCATTGCAATAAACTATTATTCTTCTTTTGTCCTTTCATAGGTAAACACAAAATCATGTATTCACTTTTGAGTGTTTGGATTACTATTGAAAACCAAATCAATATATCTACACTCTAGATCACTTGTTCTAATGTATAAGGTTATATGTATAATTCCTTTAAAATAATATATGGTCCATTTCATATCCTCAAATTGTTCTTTTTCGATACATGGCATGAATCGGCTCGCACTGTTAATGCTATGTCTAGTCATATACAATTTATTTCATACGTCATACATTCTAACACTAATGAAAATCGAACATTTTTCATGTACATTACTTCATCCTCCATTTTAGGTGACATATCCTTGTACAATTTGAAGTGTCTATCAAATTTAGTTGAGGATAATTTACATCTATCCATTACAACCCTTTCAATGATCCTCCAAACATGGTCCCATGGAGATAACATTAATTTTTTTGCTATCCTATCTCTCCAAAAAAAAATTTACCAAAATATTCTTTCCATGTATAGGATTTTTCATTGTGAACCTTCCCAAAAATTCATAACTCAACTTTTGAATATTTTCACTGTCTAATTAAGAAACATACATATCACCCACATAGTGTGGAAGTATGATGTTAGTCTCATTATCTCATGCCTTTAGGTATCAATAATGGCATATTTTTTACCAGATGAATCCTCCATCCACCATAAATGTTTTGGATTTATGATCCTATTATATCATTTATTTTATCTAACCATAAAGGGCTCTCTCCACCTTACAAACTAATGTATGATTAATATCATCCATGAAATCTGTTGACTTCTTCTTGTAAATCTCTTCCTCTAAATTTTCATGAAGAAATTTCATTCTTTAATCCATTTATTTTGACTGTGTATTATTCACCACTTACATTTTTATCACCATTAAAATTGATTTATGATTAACTACCAGGGATAATATCTCTAATAAGTCAACTACTTCAGTTTGTTAAATTTATTCAACACCATACACACCTTAAACATTTTCTTTCCATCAACATCATCTTCCAACTAGAAAACCCAATAATTTTCATGTTATTTTCTATCATTTCATAACATAGTCATACAACATGTTCTACTGGACTTCAATGCATACATATATTTATTGATAGTTGACTTCTACTAATCAATGTAACTGAGTGTGGTTGCCTCTTTTGGCATTTCTAGTTCTCTAGTATCCTTTAGTATATGAAATTTTATTTTAGAAGAAAACATTTGAACTAGATTTCAAAACGTTATTAAACTCCAATAATGAATATTTTTATTTAATATGTTTTAATTTTCAATGGATGATGATTTTTCTACAGAATACCTATCATTTGATTCTCTCACTTGATCTTCAAAATCCCTTCAACTTTATGACATATCATCTGTTTCTCTAATCTCTAAACATTCAGTGTAGTTATATTAATTATTTAGAACAAGTATCTATATGGTATCCTTACTCAAATTAACTTGGAAAATGAATAGTTGATTCTTGATATTCACCATCATTCTCAACCATGCTTGGTGCATTTCAAAGAACCTTATCATTGATGAAAATAACTCACCTTTGGATGACTTGTCACCTATCATCATCCCATTACCAGAATTTAAAATTTCCATCTCTATATCCCACAATGAATTATGATGTTGATTTTTCCTCTATATTTTCCCTATTTATGGAAAAAATGTGTGTATAAGGTGTACTACCAAAAATATTGAGATGGATAATATAGGGATATTTACCACACTATATCTCCTTTGGATGATTCTTTCAACCTATTACTGTCATAAAGCTACTAAAATTTTATTTTTTTATGTTCGTTACTTCTTAAAAAGTTTCTTTAGAAACTCTAATGTGAAATTACATTCTTTGAGCATTTTTTGTCAACATCAAACTCATTCATTCAAATACACCACTTTCTTGAGGAATTCTGGGGAAAGTCTTCTCCGGTCTATTTGCCACATTACAAAATATGTTCTAGATGTTATGTATGTGGTGTTAACCATTAATGTCAAAACATATGAATTTATACATTAGATAATATTACCTCTCTACCATATAATTCCATAGCATGAATGCATGAAAGAATCATAATTACAGTTTATAATGTGTTCATGTACTTTTCATGTAGAATCATCAATAAATGTCACAAAGTAAAATGATACACTATGATATTGTAAGGGGGAATATCCCAAAACAAGTTAGTTAAATAGTTCCAAATTTTGATCTATGTGATTCAATATATTTAAATTGAATGAAACCCTTATCTATTTCCCCAAAACTAAAATTTCACACAATTTGATGTTAGTATAATTAATATTTTCTATGTCTTTATCCATTAAAACATTTATTTTTATTTCACCAATGTTTCTAATATGTTACGGCCAAAATTCTAGATTAATTAATGTTGTCACTATATAAAATACCACTCTATATGATCGTCCATTTATATATAGGTTCCCATCTTTTAAACATCATTCAACCATAATGGAAACTTGAGTAACATTCTAAACTATGTTTCTCAAGGTAGTACCATTTCCTAGATAATCAAGTTTTCAAATGGAAATTAATTTATTCTATATCCCTTGGATATGTCCAACTTATTTTATCTTCATGAATATTCAATTTATCATACAGATATTACCATCTCATTTCCCCCACAAGATCCAATGATTTATCATCCTCCAAATTTACCGTTCTAAAACGTCTGAATGCATAATTCACTATGTATATCTACTCTTCCATAGAATGGAATGATTCTCCTTATTCAATCTCCCATGAGTCAACTAGAATATTAATTCTAATCAATAATGTTTTTTACCCCTTAGTTATACATATAGAATTTGAACTTCTATAAATTGATGCTTGTTAGTTATTTGTGACTAATATAATCCTTATTTAAGTGTCCTTTCTACCCATAATTACAACATGTATGACCTCAACTAGATGATTTGACTCAACTTCTCTCTTAATATATTTAATTTAATTATTTCTTCTTATTTCTATTTTGGGGTAACCATCCTCACCCATCAGTATGAAGATCATTTTTATATGGTTCCAAGAGTTACCTTCTCTATAGTTCTTAATTGAGAATCATGTTCCTATAATCCACATATAACAAATTGGTTTTCCCACATGAATTACTCAATACCATTTCCATGAAATCCTATGAATCTAGTACTATTTAAAGTGGTATGATTTCACATATATGATCCATGAAATTCTCTATCCCCACTTTCAGATTCCCTCAAATCAAATTGAAGTCATTCACATGAATTTTTAATGTCCTACCATCTGATAAAATCATATTAAATAACCACTACCTCATATAACCAATTTTATGTGTCTTGGGTTTCTAGTATATATACTATTGGGAATTAATGACCTCCAAAATGGTATTTACTTCATAGACATTAATCTTGACGGGTTTTGGTGGTTCATTATATGAACATGGAAGTGAATCAAAACCCAAATCATGCTTGATATATCATCCATAATATCAATAATAAGTACATATAAATTGATGAATATAGAATTATGTGTACTTTTATATCAGAGTAATGGATTCAAAATCATTCTTGTAAATTGATAATTCTTGATGTATATCAAAAAAAATTAGAACAAAAGCCTCCCACCTCTGATGGATTACACTGGCCATTTAAACCATGATCATATCATAAGAATTATAACACATCAAGAGGAGTTCAAACTCCTTCACTATATGTGACTAAATAGTCTATGGGAAAGAATAGAGCATCAAAACACTTTACATGAAACTGTTGATCATTATCCCTTGACAATATCAAGGATCACATACCTTTATAAACCCATCTTCAGTGCTCTCTATTTATTGGAATACATTGACCTTATACAACATATCAGGTGATTATGTTACACTTCATTAGAGTAATATATTAAACACATTCAATGGAAAATAAATATATAATTAATCTATTTATAATGGATTAGAAAATGAATGAAACTATATGGGAATGAGGTGGAATATGGACTCACTCATCCTACAAGATGTAAGATACCTAAACTGAGAAAGAATTACATTGGGTGCATCATATTCTATTATACATATCATATACATATGTTTTTAGTGAATAACCAATAATATAACATCCACACTAAATCTATAAGGACATAAGGAAAAATTGACACCACTTTGTGAACTCATCCAAAACTCATTTGTGATATAGTTTCATTGAACATTATTAATTTTGGAAAATCCAATCTTTCCAAAACATAATACATTTCAAAAGACCTAATTGTGTAACCCTATGGGACTTTATATCATTGAAAAAAATTATGAAATCCATATTTTATAAATTTAATCAACGAGCATAATCTGGAAAATCATTACTTATAATCAATCTACTAAGGGGTTTGGTGTGATCACCATCAAATATACTCATATATCCATGAAAAAATGTCCACCAAAACATTTATCATATACATCATATGTATACCTATATAATCCATTTTATTCATGATAATAAGTGATCACTAGACATTGAATAAGTAAATATGGTGTTGTTTATATCATATTTTATTTATTCTCTAAAATAAACTAACCAATTTGATCAATACATGACTTTTCGAACATCTAAAAAATGATCACATCACATTCCCTTCATATAAGTAACTAAGCACATCATATGGAAACTATCTAAGCATAGAAATTCATTTCCGGTATCTAATTAAATCATGTTATGGACATCATTACTCTTTATATAAGTGGATAAATCCCATCTTGTTTGTTCTCTAGCTGGAGACATGATCAGCAACATACCAAACCACCCTTGATTAGTTAAGTCTCTTTTAATTTTCACAATAATGGTACCAAAAGTAAGACGTTTATCGTGTTAAGTACTCTCCAACATCAGGTAGAAACTATTAATAATAAGCTTACACCAATAATTATATCAATTATTGTTTCATATTCCATGAGATATACTTTAGCACATCATTCCATGTAATAAGCCTTTACTTATTACATCATGAGTATATTTTTTATATCTAATATAATACACTTTTTAGTGAGTAAAAAAAATTATTCCTATCAATCATAATGTATCATCACAAACCATACTACTCCAGTATGATGATTGATTAAGAAAAAATAAAATTTAAACATTGTGAGGATATAATCATTCTAATGTTCAAATAAAATCAATTGGAACGCACATAAATGAATGATAAATGGTTTCTTTATTTATTTTTAAAATCATGAAACATTATATATCCATTACATTATTCTCTCAAGTGTCGAATGGATAAAGACATAACTGGAGGTTTGATGCACATCCAAAGCACCAGGTGGGATGTAAAAAACTCATATTTTTTCATAATCCATGAAAAATATTTAATATATAGGATGAATAATCATCATGAACAACTGAATTCATATGATGATTCATTATCATGAACCTGAAACCAAGAATAGAGTATCTTTTCACAAATAATTTATAATTAATTAATTTATTTAATAATTATATTAATTTTAATTATTTATTTATTATCATTGATTGGACAAAGACCACTTATACTACCAATTTTTTTAATAGAGGAATCAAGAGTAGTTTGCCTCTAATATTGATCAACATGTGCTTCACAAACCTCATATTATCACTGTATAATCCATTGGGTGCTAGTGAGGAAGATTCTAATGCTTTGGTTGATTGATCTTGATCGCCACTAAATCCATCAAGTGAGAAGATATTCGCTCTAGTCCAAGAGGATAAAATATATGGGTTCTATATAGTGTTTTAAGGGATATGTCTCTAAGACTTGAGGGAATCTATTCTATAACTCCCTGTTTATAATGAATGAATATGGCGCTCACATTTTTGAGAATATCATAACTAGAATTAAATTGTTCTGGGGTTAGAAAATAATTATTATTCAAGGGCCATTATTTTTTTTCATAATCCTCAGTGAACCCCATGTCTAAATAGAAATTGAATTATTATTACATACTTAACATTATATAAACTCATGAATAAAATAAATATTATTTTTCTTCAAATAAATAAATTAATATTTATTTAAATAATATTTAATATGATATTTCCCACCTGACCATCGAACATGGTTTTCTTATCCTCCCCAACATTTATGAGGCCTTGAATAATGAATAATTAATTAATTAATTAAAATTCACTTCATTATTCTACAAGAAATATATAAATATTATATTCACTGAAATTAGTGAATAAATATTTCTTAAAAATTTAAATAACTAAATAAATAAGTAGTTTTTACCTTGTGAATAAATCAAAATAAAAAAATGTTATGTGTAGTTAAATAAATAATTACCTGGTGAATAAATATTTAATAAATATTTAACTCACATATATATTCTCTCAAATAACTAGTGATGGAATATTTATGATCAAACCAACACAAATAATTCTTATTGATTTTTATTGAGTATTAGAATATAATTAGTTTATTACCTTATATTCCCTTTTCTCAATGGAATTAAGCTAAGCCACCTAAAGTACCACTCTAGAATATAGAAACACATCAAGGATCCCATTGATAAATAATTTAATACTATAATGACATGTAACCTCCTATGAATGTACACTATGTAATATAATCTCTTTATCTCGATATATCTAATGAAGAGGTTTCACACTGGTCTCATCAACCAATAAGATCGATATCTCTTTATTTGAATTTTTGGAAATGAACTTTTCAAAAACACCACCATGGCCATGGACATAGTCAACTAGTTAAATTACCATAAAAAGTCATGAGATATTAACTTCTAGTAAAGAAAATGATGTATAAATAATTTCCTACCTTATTCATTAATACAACATCACTCATGACATGCCCAATGTGTCCTACATCACTGTGGGAATATATCATCCCTATTTTCATCAGTATATCAAAGTAAGTGAATCATGACATGAATTAATGAAAAAAGATAAAGTATAAGGATCGTTATACATATTCATATATAAGAATAAGCAACGAAACATATAAATGTATATTTCCTACTAGAATATGATGTTCTAAAAATATCCTATATTGAAGATTCCCTAGAGAGTACAACATGATAAAGTGTCTCAAATCCCTATAAGTCTCCACCATTGATATAATGGATAATTGATTCCCATAAAATGATATCATCTGGCTATAGAACTTATATTTAAAAATAATATTTTGTAACTTCTAGGTTCTGGTTATAGTGTGGAACTACTATGACCTTTCAGTGTGACATATAAAATCTAAACATTATCACATTCTATGTCATGAAAAAGAAAAATCACAATGTGATATGAACTTTAAAATAATATTCAAAACAATCAATATGAGTAATCATAAAGTACATTTAAGTTAGTTTTTTGGGAACCAATTCCAATAAAATCCTACTGTCACTTGATCCAACTACTAATAAACATTAATCCACTCACTCTCATATTATATTCATGCTTCTTCTGAGATAAGGATTTGGTCCATGGGTATGCACATTATCTTCAATGAAAATAGTTCTAACAATAACTTAAACCATTTGATAAAAATTTCCTAAGAGGTGATATTATCGGAGTATGTGCTCCATTTGTTGGTTTGAACATGTCTCATATTTTATATCCAACACTATATTATCATCACAATATAATGATATAGGATCCTCATAGGGAGAAAAGGGTTTTTTATGTCCCTATGGGTCCAATCAAAATAAAAAATTTCTAAAACTCAAACTACTGATATTAAAACATATTATTTGTAGGTTGATGTCAAACCCACAAAGACTATGAAATTGGTTTAATTAGGTTTTTAAATAATTTTTTTATTTTATTTTAAGAATAATTTTGAAGAACATATATTTTTTTTAAAATCAATTTTTAAGAATAGAGGGATTGAAGCAATGTGGTTTGGGCTTTGAAAATCATGTTTTAAAAGCATGTCACGGTTTTGTAGTGTCAATATTTTAGTGAATTGGATTTTATAAAATAAATTGATTAATCAATGTTTAAAATAAAAGTCAGTATAAGTGGATACAATGGTCATGGTATCCTATCCTCAAACTATAAATCCTCATTTTAACATGTCTAGGTAGTTTAGGTCATTTATAAATCGAGTTTTTCTTGATACCATATTAAAACTTGGTTTCCATGAATGTGTAAATGGTCATTACCCAATTCAGGGTAACCATTTGTGCAATTTAAATGGTTCCTTTCAGATTAAAATTTGAAAATTCATGATAAATAGAAAACAATGGGATTAGAATCGAATAAATGTATTACATCATTCTAAAAAATGAATTAAAATAAATAAATACAACAACACCTTCCCCCTTCTGTTAAATAACCCTATTATAAGGTGAGTATTACCATATCATCCTAGTGATAAGTGAGTAAGGATTAAGGGAATAAAGAATATAAAACATGAAATAATACTGGAGAAAAGTGGTGGAGGATCCTGATGTTGTGCAGCTTCTTACCCTAGAGTTTTCCCCTCAAAATCTAACTTTCATAGTAGTATCTCTACCCTATATTTATAGATTTCAATAGGGATTGTCTTGTAGTAATTTCATCATAATTGTAGCCCATAATGAAGCATAGGTCAACTCTATGTGTTAAATTTCTACTCAGGTCAAAAATAAAATAATCTCATTCAAAATCCCATCAAAAGATCATTACTCAATCTATTAGGAATCTTTCATGATGTGATTTCGATTTACGATTTGAATGTGCCAAGCCTTCCTCTGATTGATAATTCTTTGCTTCACACTCTATACTAAATTTCTTTATTTTACTATTTACACATCCTATAATTTTTTCACAAGGTGAATCTTTAATTTCCAGCACTAGAACTTCTATTTTTCTTCAGTTAATCCATTTCATGCCCCTAATGTGTCCTGTAGGAATTCATCATCATGGGATGACTCATTTTATGTTGTGAAAATGATGTTTTCCATATTCTTCAATGCTACCCAAATCCATTTTAGCTTCAATTTTCTACTGTCGTGTCATTCCACTTCACGTCACAATGTGATGTGTCTTCATATCACAACAAACATCACTTTTTTCAATTTCCTAATATTTTTTACATCCTATCACAAATAATAAACAAGATAAAGAGTCTTTGTATTGGAAATAATATTAATTAAATTACATAAATTAGAAAATTAAAGCACCCTAATATATATTCATCAAATACACATATCATATCTCTCTAGTTATACATCATATCAAGATCTTGGATATATTTTGGAATTCAAATAGTGTGATTGCATCAGAAGCTACTATATACTCAGACTCTACTATAGAATCATAGAGAATTAGATTAAATAAACTCTTAAAACTACTAGCTACTCTATTTACACTGAATATATATCCTAACTATGGATTTAGATAATTCCAATCTATGTTAAAACAAGAATCAGCATATATACCAATCAGCCTGTACCCAAGTGGTACATGCTCCTGCTTGGCATCCAAAAGACCCGGGTTCAAATCCGGGCAGGGATGAATTTTTTGGGGTACTATAGCAGGGTATTGTAGTAGGGCACTATAGCAGGGAACTATAGCAGTGGTGGACTGTAGCGGTGGCAGCATTGTAGCGGCGGAGGAACTGTTGCAAGATACTCCAGCAGTGGCAGGTACTGTAGCAGGTACTATAGCTGTGTGGGGGTACTGTAGCAGTACTATTCATAGAGGGTGCTTTGGGCAAAAAAATGGGCTTTGAAGCCTTGTATTCAGGCCACTTGTCCTTGGGCCTACGGGCTATGTATTGGGTCTCCCTCTACCCTCTAAAGAGGTCTTTGATTTAATAATAAATTGTGGCTTCGGCCCCAACCTTTAAAAAAAGAATCAGTATATACTCTAATGAATAGTTCCTTATCTCCTTTATCTACTAGAATCATATCCTTAGTATCAATTAAATACTAAAGGATAGCTTTAATAGCATACTAATTTTTTCTCCTAGATGGGCTTCAAATGAATCTACCATGCTTAAAGAATAGGAAACATCAAGATTAATATATAACATGGTATAGATGATATATCCTATTATTGATTCAAATGGGATATTACTAATTCTCTCTCTACTTTTGTGTTTAATGGAATATTTTATTGTAGATATGAATACCATGTGAAACTGAAACCAATACCTTCTTGGATTATACCATAATATGTTACTTTTGTATCTAGTGAATGTATGTACATTAACTTGTTCCAAGTAACATTTTGGATCTATCCAAAATGATCTTGACTACATGAATATATGTTGATTCACCTATGTCCTTCATAGTGAATAATTTTTTTATCTAATACTTAATTGACTGTAATATTGGTATGTTGTTTCTAATAACTAATATTTCATCAGCATACACTACTAAAAATATGACTTGACTCCCACTAAACTACTTATAAAAACATAGATCACATTCATTCTTTAAGAAACCAATTTCTATTATGGAATAATCACATTAAATGTTTTTTGACTTAAATGCCTTTATTATCCCATTAATGGATCGCTATAACTTTAATATCTTATTGGAATTTCATGGAGTCACAAACCCTTCTTGTTGTGTCATATATAAATCTCCCTAATTGTTTTTATTAAGGAATGTTGTTTTGACATCCATCTTCAGAATATCATAGTCATGGAAGTATTTTATGAAATGTAGAATTTTGATGGCTTTAAATATGGAAAATTTGAGAAAAGGTTACATCATATTCAATGCCTTTATGTCTTTTAAACCCTTTAGCAACCTTTCTTTCTTTATAGAAATTTACTTTACCTTCCAAGTCTATTTTTCTCTTGAATACCCATTTTCACTCAATGCGAATTAAATCAATTGGAGGATCAACCAAAACCAAAACATTGTTATAATACATAGAATCCACCATAGAAGTCATTTATTCTTTCTATATTATTTATTTTAGTCTCCCGAGTTCTTTATTATATAAAAATGGATCACAATTTTCAGAAAATCATGAGTCACCATCTTCAGTGACTAAAAATTATATCTTTATGGTTCTATTTACTGTTTATATCTCCTGCATATTAATTTTACTTCAAGAACAACATATTTCATGGGAACCTATAGAACCTGTTCATGTACCAAATCAAGTTTTTCTTGAGTTTCAACTTCATATAATTCAATCATTATCTCATTATCCTTCAGTAGGAGTACTCCATCTCATGAAAAATGTATTTTTTTTAATATTCTCATTCTCATATGAGTGGTTGTGTTGATAGTATCCATTTTTTCATTGGGATTTCCTATAATGACACACTTTTCTCCTTGGGGTTCTATTTTTTCCATTATTGGCCTTAAAAAATTCCTCGAAACCCCATTCATGAATATTTCAAACAATGGGTTTCTTTCTACACTATAAATTGAAAGGAATTATATTTTCAACTTTAGTTGGTACACATTTTACATTGTATGTTTCAATGTGTAATGAATATCCCACACAATGATAATAGAATACTTTCATGGATCATCATCCACCTTACCATGTCAATAAATTTATGATTATTCCTTTAACTAACACCACTCCAATGTGGTGTATAAGGAGGAGTGGGTGGTGATATAATCCAACACTCTTATAAAAATTAGATTAATTATTAGTTAATATAATTACCACCTTGATCAGATTAATGTTTTGTAATCTTCAAACCAATTTGATTATTTAATTAATTCTTGAATTCAATGAATTTATCCAAATATTCTGACTTATACCTCATTAAATAGATATTTTCATGTCTAATTAATTCATCAGTAAAAGTAATGATGTAAGAATACCCACCTCTAGATTATACTTGAAATTGTCCACACAAATTAGCTTGTATCAATTCTAGAACTTCTATGGATCCTTCACCTTTCTGACCAAAAGGTGGATTTGTAATATTTTTAGGAAAACAAGTATGGATCTGTCTAGTGGGTTTTTCTAAAAAGACTACAAGAAACCATCTTGAAATGGATTTTTCAATTGTTTCTAATTTATATGCCCAAGATGGTTATTCCATAATTGGGTGTCAAATGAGATTTGAAAACATAATTCATTTTCAGTTTCTAATACATGGTTTTCATAAATTAATACAAAAATACCATTTTTTAAATGTGTCATACTATAATATATGTTTTCTTTATAAAATAATCAGATTTTATTTTTGAACTAGAAAATAACACCATCTATATCCAGGTACGATACAGAAATAATTTGTTTTTGTAGTAGTTGGTACATAATAAAAAACTTTTCAAACCATGACCATTCCAAATGCAAACAAAAAATTGGTAGTCTCCAATGGCTATAGTAGCTAGTGGCATACCATTGGATGTAAATAAATCTTCCTGTCCTCTATAAATATTTTTAATGTACTTTTATCATTCATTTTCATACATATGTGGGTGAAAAAAACTATATCTAACACCCAATTAGTATATACAAAAGGATTTAACTTGAAAACGAATGCATATGATGCTTCCCATTACTTATTAAACTTATTACACTTCTTCTTCTAGTGTTCTTTCTGCCCACATGAAAAACATTCTATATCATTTTCTTTTTCCAGAATTTGGATCTTCATTTTCATAAAAGAATGGTTCCTGGGATCCTTAGACATGGAATGTGGCTTAGGCCACTTCACATTATTCTTCCATTTCTTATTCACCATTACATTCACTAGACTTTCATGACCCATGTCTTTAAAAACATGGAGAATCAATGTATGAAGTTCAGACGGAGACATCTCATTATTTATCATACTATAATTAATAATGAAACTGCATAATCGCTTTGGCAGTGAGAAAAGAATGATATCTATGTGTAGCTCATAAGGAATCATAATTCCAATGATTAATAATAACTCAATATAGTCATTCATCTTGACTACATGAACCCCATCTATAAATGACTCTCCAAGCATGCACATGAAAAATGAATTAGATATCTCATATCTCTATTATCCTACTCTCTCTAGGTAAATATCCCAAAGGTGAGATGTAACACCCCAAGCTTCCACAGTACACTTCTCTTTGAATAATATAGTAGCGTGTGTTGTACGCAACTTTGAGTTCTAACACACCACAACCAATCAAACTGGCCGTTATGAATAGTAATACCTACTTTTTGAAATTTTATAAATTTTATCTTTCAAAATGGACTTCATTTTCGTATTTGAAATATTGAAATTAGATTATGGTGATTTTTTGGTATTTTTCTGGAAACTTTCTATTTTTGATGAATAGTGAAAACACTGAGTTATAGTTTAAAACCGAATTTTTATTTAAATAATTATTTGTTTTATTTAAATTTTATTGAGGTCAAAATAGATATATAATACCTATATAAGTTCAATTTAATTAATTGGAGTCAGTTTATAAAAATGTTTGATATATAAAATTTTATTGAACTTGTCACCGTCTTTTACCCACCTCCTATGAGAATTTGAAAATTCACATAAAACATAATTTTACCTCTTCTGTGAGTGGAATTTCAAAAATCCAAGAGACACGGTTGATATTAGTAAGTAAAATGTGTTTCAATAAGATGAAAATAATTTTTGGTGAATAGTAACTTTTTACTTTTATTTACCACGGTTAAAAGTAAATAGGGTAATTAAGGGTAAAATGGATATTATTATTACCCTAACACATTTACTAATTCTATTGGATAAGTATAGTTCTACCAAAAACAACCTTATGAATAAAATATGAACCACTTTGGTTCACATGGATTAGATTAGGACACTTATTATTATTTTATTTAAAGAAGTGTTTAGAGTTAAAATCAAATTTTAATAACTAAAACATTTTTAATATAGGGTTACACATAAGATAAATTCGACTATAAATATTCATTAGAAATATAAGACGACTTCTTACATAATTGTATTTTATTTATATTTTTCAGACATTAAATAATTAAATTTATTTATGACACAATGATGATGCAGTAATTACCTAATTAATGAAATATTATAATAATTGATATTATAAATATCAAAATAAATGTAATTTGATGCTTTTTATGAATTAAAATAATTTTCTAGGTTAATATTATATATTAGAGTTGGTTAGATGAATTATTTTTAAAGAAATAATGCTGTTATAAATTTATCAAAAACAAAATACCAAATAGTGTCAAAATTGTCATAAAAGAGTTTTTAAAACAAATATTATATTATTAATTGATATTATATTCCTAAAAATACAAGGTTCAAGAAAACTTCTTATATAATGACAGTTGTATCAGTAAGTAACCATTTGGGTTTTCTTGGAAGTATATAGTAATTTTATTAGCCATATAATATAAAAATACAAAGAGACATGGTAAATGTCATACTATTTAACTAAGAGTTAAATATATATGATAAAGTTAATATGGTGACCCAAACATATCTAAAACCTATTGTTTGAGTGGTTTTCGACCCATCCCCACCTTATCCTTTAAATAATCCATTTTGAATCCATTAGAAACCGAAAAGGATTTTATTATAAAATAATATTTTTAGATTTTCCTAAGGTGCCCCTCAACTCTCTTTTAAAAAGGCACTCCCCCTTCTCTGTAATTCAAACCTTCAAAGCCATTTGGATCAGCCAACCTATGTCAAAAATACCCTCTCAACTGTCCTCTCTTCATCCTAAAGGTATTACTTTAGTCAGAAAGCCAACATAAAGAACCATTTTGATCAAATCAAAAGGAAGAACCTGAAGAAGAGGTAAATATTTCATCACCTCTTTCAAGTTCCATTCTTCTTCCACTTCATTTTTCTTAGTTGTTGCCATTATAAAATAACCAATCTAGTATATTATATATACTATGATGTTATTATAAATATGGTACAGACAAATTCATTATTCTATCCATCCTTTGAATGACATGTCACCATACATGTGTATGTACGTCTTACAGTCTCCACGTCGTGGTGTAATTGTTATTCAATACATTATTATTTTGATGGGTATAATAATGATGTGTAATATGTAAATAATAAATAAAACATGATAATGATTCTGTATATATAATATACCATCCAATTATATATTATTTTAATATCAAAAGAATGATATTTTCGCTCGTGCGTATGTACGGATTACCGTCTCCACGAACGCGATGAGATTCATTCCCCATCGTATCCATTCAAGACTAATTTTCATTAGATGTTTAAAAATAATGTTTAAAGACTTGATATAATTCTAGATATGAAAAGGATACATCCCATCCATAACAAATATGACTCGGATAACAAATAATATAATGGTAAACAAATCCATTAATACACGAAACAACGATAATAATACGATATTATTAACAAAGTAATGTTAAAAGATCATATATGATATCATATTAATGTATATGATTCTTGTATAATTTAATAACAATTATTTCACCATTATAAAAGAGTTTAACCTTCCCTCAAACAAGGATAATTACAAGGTAAGCGTTAATTTCACAATCTCTTCATTATCCGAGGTTGTTTATATTATATACTGGGACCTCTTTATCATCCGCATCTATGCTTCTTAAAAATTTATTTCAAAACATTCTTACTATTTTATAGACTATGGTTTAAAGTCATTTATACCATTTTTCTGAATTTTTATAAGATGTTTTTAAAGGAATCTTTCAATCGTTTTCCAAACAAGGTCCTTTTTAACCTTTTCGACAAAATTAAGGTAAGAATGTCTTTTTCAACTTATACGGCAGGTGCTGCTATTTTCCACCATTATAAAATCATCAAAGCGTCCCTTATAAGATTATAATAATATTTTCAAAGTAAATGTTTTTATTTTATAATTACGTGACTTTTAAATGATTTCAAAAAAAGAGATATTTCTCGAAAATAGTTTTGATTTCATCTATGTCAACATCCTTTGATGGATTTTAAGTTTGTTTGAAGTTGATTTATTATGATACAAAACTTCTATATAGTATTAAAGGTTTTGTGATATCTTTTATTGTGGATTTTTTATTTTTATACCATTCATGTTTTATGGATAATGTTTTTAACTTTCGTATGCTAGTTTTAATATGAATTTTTATGTTATGTTTAAACCTATTCATATGAAGAATGAATTGGACTTAGTAAGTGATGGTGGAGCCTGCTATAGCTCCTCGATGCATCGTTAGGTCTCATGAGACAAACTAGTGTCTTGGAACAAGGCCTTGACAAAATCTTATTTGTAGTCTTGGCACAAGTCCTTGACTATGTGGTTATGATAGTCTAGCATTATGCATTCCATCATTATGAAAGTGGTTATTGATATTGCATGTGATTATTCGACTAGTAGAATATCCATGTGAATAATTAAATGGAATTATTTCATTTTATTTTTTCCATATTATGCTGAAGTTCAAGTTTAAAAAGCTTTTGTTTTAGTTATACATTGCCTTAATTGTTTCTGCTTTTTTATTAAAGTTTCTGCTATATTTCTATCCTTACTGAGCATCTGAGCTCACCCTATTCTATGTTTTATTTTTCCCAGGATGTAATGAGGTATTTTATGACTGACCTATAGGTATATTATGAGGGGATATGAGTGTGGACTATGGAGACTATGTTGTTGTAGTTTTTCACTTTATCATTTAATGTAAGATTTATGAATGTATCTAGTGTTTCCAAGGCTACAAAACTAATCGGTCTTTAGAGACTTGATCTTTTGTGATCATGCCAATGTTATGTAATAATGCACCAACTCTAGGTAACTAGGGTCAGAGTATTATAGTTGGTATCATATGAAGTTAGTACAACCCTTGGAAGCTAGATTTAGATAAACTCTGATAAGAGCACATAGCCCTAAGACAGACTTTGAGGATTAGTATAGAAGAAATTCCTAGAATTTTGGTATTGTAGAGATTTTGTGAGTTTTCCAAGAAATACATCCATATCTAGATATGAGAGGGTAGAGGCGGCTCTAGCACAGATGTACCTAGGGGTAAAACTCAAAAACACCACTTTGATCTAGACTCGAACGGGAACTGGTGCACGACAACAGGCCTTGCTGCACTCTTGGTTACGACACTCACGGGGGATATGCTTAGGATAATTCTCATTTTCTTTAAAAAACATTATGAAGGGTTTATGAGTATATAATTCCTCAAAGAAAACATTTTTTATGATTATGGATTATATCAGTAAACTTTTCAATTCATATTAAGTGTTTTACAAGTTTGGAATTATGTATTTCGATTCATAAACTAATCTAGTTTATTCCATTGTATAGAAATGGAGCCTAGTGGAATGAATGGAAAATGTATTAATTCATGCAATCCATGTAGGTATTTCCCTCCTATGCAAGATAATTATAGTGGAAATGGTGATACAACTGGTGCTGATCAGTTTATAACCATACTGGGACAACTCACTCAGGTTATGAATAATAACCTTACCCATATGGAGCACCCTGATCCACGGTGTGGAGGATAAATGTTATATTGTTTCATTAGGAAACAACCACCAACATTAAATGGGAGTACAAATCCATTAGTAGTTGAGCAATGGATAAATTCCTTATAAAAAATATTTCATGCCTTTGGGAGTAGTGAGAGGGAAAAACTTATCATGGCAGTTTACCACCTCACTGGAGATGATGATCAATGGTGGTCATTGATTCAAAACACAAAGGAAGATCAAGAAGTATCAAATATAGAATGGAGGTAGTTTAAAGATCTTTTCTTAGAAAAATACTTTCCTTGTGACCATTGAGCAGATATGGAAAGGTAATTTCTGAGTCTGAGGCAAAGGGAGGATGAGAATGTCGCAAAGTGTGAGGCTACTTTACAAGGCTAGAAAGGCAGGCTACAGATTATATATGTAACCCAAGAAGTAATATTTATCATTTATTTGATGGGTTAAAACCATTTCTCCATCGAGCATTAGTCTCACAATCCTTCTCGTCGTACGAAGATATTGTCTCATGTGCTGTCAAGACAAAAAAATAATTCTCTAAGTCTTATGACATTAAAGAAAATCAAGAGAAGAAGAGATCTACTTATCACTCTGGAAATGGAAATAAGGGAAATAAGGGAAAAGTTGAATATCCATCCTATAGTAAATGTTGGAAGAAACACCCCGGTACTTGCTTGAAGGTAATGGGAGTCTGTTACAAGTGTGGTGAAAAAGGCCACCAAGCTCGTCATTGCAAGGGGAAGAAAGAAGCTACTGATGTTCAATGCTACAACTGCAAGGAGATGGGACATTATGCAAATTAATGTCCTAAGAGTCAGGGGAACTTAACTCAGAAAAGGCCAAGGGATCAAGGCCAAGCTTATGTTATCACTACTGTTGAGGTTGAAGCTCCGAAAGACATGGTGGAAGGTAATTTAATGGTTTCCTCATGTTTATAAAATGCTTTATTTGATTTTGGGTCATAATATTCTTTAATATCTTCCGATTTTTCTATGAAAATTATATATTTCTAATTTTATTTATCAAGTGAGTTGTCAGTTAGAACTCCTAAGGGAAGTATCATCGCAACAAAGTTTTTTGAATCTGTTCCCATTAGAGCATATAAATATTCTTTATCTGTTGATCAAATCATCATACCCATGATTGAATTTTATATAATCCTCGAAATTGATTGGATTTAAGACCATGATGTGAAGATTTATTGTAAGAAGAATGAGGTTAAATTTTTTGATGATGATGATAATGAACACCTTATCTTTAGAGTAGAATCGTCACCACCTAATTCTTATCAAGATCCACCCCCAGTAACTCAACTAAATTCAATTATTTGGGAGGAAGAGAATGAAATAATTGTGGGTGAGGAAAGGAATGTTCAAATAAAGTATGTTCCTATTGTGAAAGAATATGTTAATGTGTTTCCAAAAGATTTACCAAGACATCCTCCAGAACGAGAAATTGAGTTTTCTATTGACGAAATTCCTGGTTCAAGGCCCATATCGTAGACCCCTTATAGAATGGCCACTATGGAATTAGTGGAACTAAAGAAAAACTAGGGTAATTGAGTAATAAGGGATTTATTCTCCCTAGTGTTTCTCTATGGGGAGCCCTGTCCTTTTTGTTAAGAAGAAAGATGGATATATGAGGTTATGTATCGACAATAAGGAAATCAATGCTATAAAAATTAAGATCATGTTTCCCCTACCTCACATTGACGATTTATTTGACCAACTACATGGAGCTCAATACTTTTCAAATATTGACCTTTGATCTGGATAGCATCAGTAGTGTGTGAAGAAGGAAGACATTTCACAGACAACATTTCGAACCAGGTACGGGAATTATGAGTTTACAGTAATGCTTTTTGGATTGACTAATGAACCCTCTATTTTCATGGATCTAATGAACAATGTTTTCAAAGAATATCTCGATGATTTTGTAGTGGTATTTATTGATGATATCTTGGTATACTCAAAAATCTATGAAGATCATGAAAATCAATTGCACATTATCCTGATGACTCTTATAAGACATGAATTAAATGGGAAGTTTAGAAAGTGTGAATTATGGCTTCAATAGATTTCTTTTCTTGGCTATATTGTCTCTAAGAATGGAATTTTCGTTTATCCTTCAATGACCAAGGAAATCCATGAATAGCCATCACCAGAAAGTATAACTGAGGTATGCAGTTTTATTGGTTTATGAGGTTATTATCGACGTTTCGTCTTGAAATTTTCTCGGTTGGCTAACCCATTAACAAATCTCACACGAAAAGGGGTTAAATTTGTTTGGAAAAAAGAGTGTGAAGAATGTTTTAAAGAAATGAATAGAATATTAGTCAATTATCCTATATTGTCTCTACCATTAGGGATTGATGGGTTCGTTATTTATAGTGATGCATCGAAGAAAGGACATGGTTTTTTTCCTATGCAGAATGATGGGGTTATTGCCTATGCATCACGACAAGTGAAAATTCATGAGAAAAACTATCATACTAATGATCTTGAGTTAGCATCTATAATCTTTTCTTTGAAGATCTATAGACACTATCTCTATGGTGAAAAATGTAATATTTATACTGATCACAAGAGTTTGAAGTATATTTTCTCACAGAAAGAACTCAACAGGAGGCAAAGGAGATGGCTTGAACTACTCAAGGATTAAGATTACATGATACACTACCACCCAGGGAAGGAAAATAATGTGGAAGATGCTTTGATTAGAAAGGATCATGGAGTTTTGAACAATATGAGATTTGAAAAGGATCTTATATACATGGATCTAGTAATTATGGATATGAGAATAACCATGGAAGGTGATACATCAATGCTTTTTCAAATGTTTGACAAACCATATTTACTAGAAAGAATAAAGAGTTCTCAGACCGGTGATGAAGAGTTTCAAAAAAAGATTAAAGCTGTGAATGATGGGAGATTGAGTGACTTTGTGTATGAAGATTGAATTTTGAAATTTAGGAAGAGATTTTGTGTTCCCAATATACCTGATCTAAAAAAGTGAATTGGTGGATGATTCTCATAGTTCCAGTTTCTCTATACACACTGGGAGCACCAAAATGTATAGAGATTTAAAGGAACATTTTTGGTGAGACAACATGAAAGGGGAGATTGCTGATTTTGTGTCAAGATGTATGGTTTTTCAACAAGTGAAAGCAGGAAGGAAACAGCTTAGAGGAGTCATGCAACCTCATCCCATTCTGGAGTGGAAATGGGATAATATTACGATGGACTTTGTCATGGGACTACCAAAAACTCCTAGAAGGAACGATGCAATATGGGTCATTGTTGATCATCTTACCAAGTCAACAAATTTTCTTGTTATAAGGGAAGATTTACCACTTGAACGTCTAGAAATACTATATATTAATGATGTTGTGAGACTTCATGGAGTACCCCTATCTATTTTTTCTGATTGTGATCCATGTTTTACATCATGATTCTGGAAAAGTCTTTAGAAATCCCTGGATACCGAGCATCGTTTGAGCACTGCATACCACCCCCAAACCGATGGAAAATCAAAATGTACTATTCAAACCTTAGAATACATGTTTAGATCATGTTCACATGACTTTCAAGGTATGTGGGATCAATATTTACCTCTGGTAGAATTTTTCTAGAACAATAGCTTCTATTCAAGTATTCAGATGGCACCATATGAAGCGTTATATGGAAAGAGATGTCGCACACCAACCTGTTGGGATGATGTTAGTGAAAGAAAACTCATAGGCCCAGAACTTGTGGAGGAAATGATGGAAATGGTGAAGGAAATCCAAACCCCCATCAAAGAAGGTCAAAGTAGGAAGAAGATCTATGCCGATAACTAAAGGAATGATTTGGAATTTCAGGTAGTAGATCATGTATTCATGAAGGTATCGCAATGGAAGGTTGTTATACGTTTCGGTAAGAAGGATAAATTGATTCCCAGGTACATAAGACCTTTCAAAATTCTAGAACTAATTGGGGTTGTAGCTTACCATTTGGAAATGATGACAATTCTCTCCAAAGTCCACGATGTGTTCCACGTATCACTATTAAGAAAATACATGCTTGACCCAACGCATGTACTCACCTATGCAGAATTAGAACAGGAACCTGATCTTTCTTATTGTGAAGAGCATGTCAAGGTTCTTGATACAAGAGAACAAGTGCTGAGAAACTGGAATACTCATCTGGTAATATTTCTATGGAGAAATCATAAGATGGAAGAGGCAATGTGGGAACTCGAGGAACATATGATGAAGAACCACCCGAGTCTTTTTATATGGTAGTATTCTAGAAATTTCAAGGATAAAATTATTTGAAGGAGGGTATAATGTAACACCCCAATCATCCACAGTATTTTTATCTTTGAATAATACAGTAGCATGTGTTGTACCCAACTTCGAGTTGTAACACACCACAACCAATCAAACTAGCCGTTATGAATAGTAATACCCACTTTTTGAATTTTTATAAAATTTATCTTTCAAAATGGACTTCATTTTTTGGATTCGGAATATCGAAATTAACTTTGGGTGAATTTTTGGTATTTTTCTGGTAACATTCAATTTTTGAAGAATGTTGAAATACACTGAGTTATAGTTTAAAACTGAATTTTTATTTAAATAATTATTTATTTTATTTAAATTTATTTTAGGTCAAAATAGATATTTAATACCTATATATGTTCAATATAATTCATTGGAGTCAGTTTATAATAATTTTAGATATATAAAAGTTTATTGAACTTTTCACCGTCTTTTACCCACCTCCAAAGAGAATTTGAAAATTCACATAAAACTTTATTTTACCGCTTCTGTGAGTGGAATTTCAAAAATACAATAGACACAGTTGATATCAGTAGGTAAAATGAGGTTCAATAAGATGAAAATAATTTTTTGTGAATAGTAACTTTTTACTTTTATTTACCACGATGAAAAGTAAATAGGGTAATTAAAGGTAAAAATGATATTATTATTACCCTAACACATGTCCTAATTCTATTGGATAAGTATAGTTCTACCAAAAACAACCTTAGGAATAAAATATGAACCTCTTTTCTCAACTTGGATTAGATTTGGACACTTATTATTATTTTATTTAAAGTAGAGTTAAAAGAGTTAAAATCAAAGTTTAATAACTAAATAATTGTTAATATATGGTTACACATAAGATAAATTTGACTACAAATATTAATTAGAAAGATAAAAAGATTTCCTACATAATTTTATCTTATTTATATTTTTAGACATTAAATAATTTAATTTATTTAGGACACAATGATGATGCAGTAATTACATAATTAATGAAATATTAAAATAAATGATAATATAAATATCCAAATAAATGTAATTTGAGACTTTTTATGAATTCCAATAATTTTTTAGGTTAATATAACATAATAGTCTTGGTTAGATGAATTGTTTTCGAATCAATAATGCAGTTATGAATTTAGAAAAAACAAAATACCAAATAGTGTCAACATTGACATAAAAGAGTTTTTAAAACAAATATTATATTATTAATTGATATTATATTCCTAAAAATCTAAGGTTTAGACAAAAGACTTATATAATGATATTTGTATCATTAATGAACCATTTTGGGTTCTCTTGGAATTATATAGTAAGTTTATTAGCCATATAATATAAAAATACAAAGAGACATGGTAAATGTCAAACTATTTAACTAAGAGTTAAATCTAAATGGGAAAGTTAATATAGTGACCCAAAACTATCTAAAACCTATTGGTTTAGTGGTTTTCGACCCATACCCACCTTATCCTTTAAATAATCTATTTTTACTCCATTAGAAACCGAAAAGTATTTTATTATAAAATAATATTTCTAGCTTTTCTTAAGGTTCCCCTCACCCCTCTTATAAAAGAGAACACACCCTTCTCTCTAATTCACACCTTCAAAGCCATTTTCCTCGGCCAAACTCTTCCCAAATACCCTTTCAACTATCTTCCCTTCATTTTAGAGGAATTACCTTAGTTATAAAGCCAACCTAAGGAGTCTTTTTGATCAAATCAAAAGGAATAATCCAAAGAAGAGGTAAATATTTCATCACCTCTTTCAAGTTCCTTTCTTCTTCCACTTCCTTTTCATTTGTTGTTTCCATTATAAAATAATAACTACAATATATTCTATATAATTTGATGTTATTATAAATATTTTACAACTAAATTAATTATTCTATCCATCTTTGAATGACATGTCACCATATGTGCGTACGTACGCCTTACCGTCTCCACGTCGTGGTATAATTGTTATTCGATACATTATTATTTGGATGGGTATAATAATGATGTTAAATTGATGTAAATAATAAATATAACATGAGAATTATTCTGTATATATGATATACCATCCAATTATATATTATTTTAATATCAAAAGAATTTTATTTTCACTCGTGCGTACGTACAGATTACCGTCTCCATGAATGCGATGAGATACATTCCCCATCGTATCCATTCAAGAATAATTTTCATTATATGATTAAAAATAATGTTTAAAGACTTGATATTATTTGGTATATGAATAATATACATCCCATCCATAACAAATATGACTCACATAACAAAGAATATAATGGTAAACGAATCTGTTAACACCCGAAACAACGACAATACTAAAATATTATTAACAATGTAATGTTCAAAGATCATATATGATATCATATTAATGTATATTATTCTTTTATAATTTAATAACAATTTTTTCACCATTATAAAGGATTTTAACCTACCCTCGACCAAGGAAAAGTACAAGGTAAGGGTTAATTTCACAATCTCTTCATTATCCGAGATTGTTTATATTATTTACTGGGTCCTCATTATCATCGACATCCATGTTTCTTAAAAATGTATTTCAAAACATTCTTACTATTTTATAGATAATGGTTTAAAGTCATTTATACCCTTTTTTGACTTTTTATAATATGTTTCTAAATGAATCTTTACGTCGTTTTCCAAACAAGGTCCTTTTTAACCTTTTCGACAAAATTAAGGTAAGAATGTCTTTTTCAACTTATACAGTGGGTGCGGCTATCTTCCACTATTATAAAATCGTAGAATCTTACCTTACAAGATTATAATAATATTTTAAAAGTAAAT
The DNA here is from genome assembly GCA_963277665.1 of Viscum album. Lineage (NCBI taxonomy): Eukaryota > Viridiplantae > Streptophyta > Magnoliopsida > Santalales > Viscaceae > Viscum > Viscum album. The sequence goes on from OY728162.1 coordinate 1,527,853,248, forward strand.
TTTTTATTTTATAATTATGTGTCTTTTAAATGATTTTAAAAAATAGATATTTCTCTCAAATAGATTTGATTTCATCTATGTCAACATCGTTTGATGGATTTTAAGTTTATATTAAGTTGATTTATTATGATACAAAACTTCCATATATTATTGAAGGTTTTGTGATATCTTTCACTATGGATGTGTTATTTTTATATCATTCAGGGTTTATCGATAACGTGTTGACATTTCATATGTTAGTTTTAATACGAATGTTAACGTTATCTTTAAACTTGTTCATTTGAGGAATGCATTGGACTTAGTAAGTGACGGGTGGAGCCCGCTATAGCTCCTTGTTGTATCGGTGGGTATTAAGAGAAAAAATAGTGTCTTAGAATAAGGCCTTGATAAAATCTTATTTTTAGTCTTGGTACAAGTCCTTGACTATGTGGTTATGATAGTCTGGCATTATGAATTCCATCATTATGAAAGTGTTTATTGATATTGAATGTGATTATTCGACTAGTAGAATATCCATGTGAATAAGTAAGTGGAATTATTTAATTTTATTTTTTCTATATTATGATGAAGTTCAAGTTTAAAAGGCTTTTGTTTTAGTTATACATTGCCTTAAATGTTTATGCTTATTTATGAAAGTTTCTTCTATATTGTTATCCTTACTGAGCATCTGAGATCACCCCTTTCTATGTTTTATTTTTTCTATGATGTGAAGAGGTATTTTATGACTGACCTGCAGGGATAGTCTAAGTGGATATGAGTGTGGACTATGGATACTATGTTGTTTTCGTTTTCACATTATCAAATAATATAAGATTTATGAAAGTATCTAGTGTTTCCAAGGCTACTAAACTAATCGGTCTTTCGAGACATGATCTTTTGTGATCATGTCGATGTTATGTAATAATGCACCGACTCTAGGTAATTGGGGTCAGGGTGTTACATGATACATGATTCTATATGCATCTATATCCTCATATTAGTTTAATATCTCACTAAAAATAGATGATATCATGAAACATTAAAGTTATGTGGAATGAACTAAATGTTTCATATAGAGAAAAAGTTCCTCCTTACTTTCCTCTATGTTAGACGCCTCGGGATTATGGTATTCCAACACACACAAAATTCCTTTCATGGAATAGTATAATGAATAAACACCAAAACTATTCTAGTATATTCTAACTAGTGGGATGGTTATCCTTCTCTAGAATGGAATATACTGATATAGTAAATTTTTTACGGGTATCCATTTATCTAATAAATAAAATGATAATATTAGTAATTTATCAGGATTACTAATTTAGAAATTTATTTTTACCATTTTAATCTTCCACTATTTTATTTAATACTAATACCCCTCACAAATAGTTTCAGAATGTATTATCACATGAATATTCTAGGGGAAATGATCCATATTCCCCTTCTCATAACCCAAACATGGACCAGATAGGTTATTTGAAGGGTTTTTGTGGGAGATTCCAAATTAATTAACTTATAGGTACTTGATCTTTTGAGTGGACTCCCTATTCATAAAATCTAGAATAAGAATTTCCTCAACACGTTTCCTTATAGTTAAATATTTTCTGTCTTGGGAAGTCAACACTTGATATAAAGTAAGTTAATTAAAACCAAGAACTCAGGTTAAAATTGCTCAATAATTTAAAGCACCCCAACATAGGCCTTTCATATAATTTGAATTATAGTTAAATTTTAACTCATTTAGGGTAATGTTCTATTGACTTAATATTTAATTTGAAGGGTTTTTATCTTTATATGTAGAGTGTGAATTTTATCTGGATACCTGCTTGTTAACATTAAATATATTTTTCACAAGTGATTAACTATGTCTAGTTAAACTTTACATATACTGTAATATTTATTTTAATTTCAACTTTCATTCATGTTAATTAATTAGTTTAATGATTTTAACATCCTTAAATAATTAACCATTCAATGGATAGAAATAAAATAAATAAATTGGAATGACCATGAGATTATCTAATGGTTTTTTTATCTAGAATATGATAATACAACACTTTACCCTAGTAATTAACTCCCCAAACCATGGTTGATTCTATATACATCATTCCACCTATTCTCTTGTGTACCTTATAGATTGGTTTCTTCTTATACCCTATATTTAACCACCTACACCAACCAAGTAGATCCATCCATTATATAACATTACACACATGTTGGTGGAGATACCAAATGATTGGATAAAGGGGGCCCACGTGAAATAAACCATGGTTGTAAAGGCCCTTATATTATAAGAGGATAAGAATAAATCATATGCATTATTTAATTTAATAATTTATTTCAAAAAAACATGTAATAATTATAAATTAAATAAACCAATCATATATAAAAGAATCTATAAGATCATGTTCATCCAAAAACATGAAAAAATCTATAAAGGTACTCTAGCAAGAATTCAATTCAATTAATTATTTATTATTATGATAAAAAAGTAGGAATTATTTCAATTAAATAATTAATTCCATATATATTAATGACCATCTAAAGTCTCCTAGAGTTTCCCATAAAAATGGAACATGAAAAATAAATGGTATGACATACATATACTGATAATTACATGGAATTAATTGATCATTTATTAAATTTGAAAACATTAATTAAATTTTCAACACCTCAGATTTCAACAATGTAATTAGGTTTTAATATTTTTATTAATTATTATTTATGAATTTTCATTCTAATTTTTACTGGGAGACTAAATGGTGTGTACTAAAAAGCTACATTCTATGTTTTCCACTTGTTTTGTATCCAGGATAAATGCCTAGGAACCCAACACGTATCTTTTCTGGGTAAAATGGTTTGTGCTAATGAGTTTTACATCGTGTGTTCCTCTTATCATGTGTCTTTATAACCTTCTCGTGGACTCAAAATGCTCCTAATATGTGAGAAATAATGAGTCACATGGAATATATTCTAGATAAAAAGTATGTATATCATTAATGATACATCTTTTTAGTCTCTCATGGTGTTATGTAGGGTATTTTACCACACGGTTATCATGAGTTTCAATGTTACACCATATAGACTACACATCATGTACACCGAGTACATGCTCTATGGTCCAACAGATCGTGTGCTAGGATGCCTCGTTTAACACACAATATGTATTAAATACATTGTGTTTTATTAATTCTCAAAGCATCATATATCCTATGACATGTCTTGGTGTACTGAATTTAGGTACACTACATGTACTTTCGATCACATTCCATGTATCCCTATCTACCAGCCCAAACCCTTTGTAAGTCTTGATGTAATATTCAATCATTATTTATATATTCTTAAATAATTTAAGATTATATGATACTTGAATAATGAGAATTATTATTCTGAAAACATGTAAATTAAACTATATATTGAAGAATGAAAAAACTACACATGAAAATAAAGTAACATTTTTTTATAATTGATCAATGAATAATAAATCGGTATAAATTATTATGTTCCCCCATTGATACAAATTGAAGGTTGTGGGTGTAGAGGAAGTGATGAGTGGGTTATAACTAAATTATATTTTTATTGAAATCTATGAATAATCAATGATGAACATGGTGAAGGATCACCAGGAATAATGGGATTAATATGAAAATTAAGTGACAAGAACCCATAACTAAGAAGAGAGGATAATTTTACATATTATTTATAAATAATTTATATAATTAAGAATTACAATTTTATGAATTAATTATTCGTTTTCACTTTTTGGATGATGACCTCCTATCATACCATCATTGCATCATATGAATAAAGGTTATACTCTATCTAGAAGTGATCTACATGTCCTCTGTGAACATCTTATATTATTTGTTTAATCCCCTGGGTTCTAGCATGGATGGTTATAAGACTTGCGTTGATCTATGTGGATTGAAATTGAATCCTTCAAGAGATTATAGATTCACTCTGTTCGATGAAAAAAGTAACACATTATTTATATCATTCTTTGGGGATCTCTCTGTGGATTGAGAGAATCCTTGAAATAACTCATTATTTATAATAAAATAATGTGGTCACACATTTGGCTAATGTGATAACTGGGTTGAAATAGTGTTAGGTTAGAAAATAATAATTGTACAAAGTCCCTTATTATTCATCCTAATCCCCTATGATGCCCATGTCTAATTAATAATGGAATTATTATTATTTACCAAACATGAGATAAAATTGAAGATAAAATAAATTATACTTTTCATTGAATAAATTAAATAATATTTATTCAAAAAAATATTTAATATGACATTTCTCATCGGACCAACAGTCTCAGTCCAGCAATCCTCCTTGATATATACCAGGCCTTGAATAACGACCATTTAATTAAATAAATATATTCCTCCACATTGTTCACTAATAACAAAATAAATATTATATTCAATAAAATTATTGAAAAAATATTTCAAAAATATTCATGTAACTAAAATAATAAATATATTGTTAACTTCTAAATAAATCAAAATAAATCAATATTATGTATTCATGTAATTAAATAAATAATTACAAGTTAAATAAATATTTATTTAATATTTTACTAATATATAGATTCTCTAAAATAACTAGTGATTGAATATTTGTGATCAAACCAACATGAATATTTATTAAATCATATATGAGAATAATATTTATCTAACATGTCGAATTCATATGGAATTTTAAATGAGGTTCTGAACACACTTAGTTTGTTACCCTCTTCATCCCTTTCGTTGTGGCATTAGGCTACATTGGAAAAATCATAAGGTTGGATTCTAGAAATAATCAACAGATTCCATTGAGAAATAACTTAATGTCGCAATGACATGTAATCTACTATGAATGTAAACATTGTAATATAACCCACTTTTCCTGATATCTCTAATAAATCAAGTTGCATAACGATGTCATCAACCATCGTGATCGATGTCTCTTTATCTAAATTTCTAGAAATGAAATTGATGACACCACCACCATGGCCATAAAATTAATTAGGCAGTTCAATTCCTATAAAAGGGCCTAAAATATCGACTTCCATTGAAAATATAGTGGATAAATTGTCATGACCTGTCCCCCGGGGCCCATATCGTGACTACCCCACGCCCTCCTTCCATAGGCCAGGGGAAGGTGACTAGCACCAAAGGCGTAAATCCCTAAACTGGGAAGGCATTGCCTTTATAAACTGAAACACACACAACAGAGTACATGATAGAAGTAAAACACTAAGAAAATATGTATACAAGAGAGTGATGAAAAGTAAAGGGGACGGAAATAAAACCCCAACAGGAAAGTACAAGTACAACAAAAATTCAAGAAGAACTGAAGAAAGGTAAAGCAACTACTGGGTCGTCCTCCGGGGTTCCTGCCTGAAGGGTAGGTATAGATGGCCTTCTCAGCACTCCATGTCTGTCTGTTCACTCCGTGTACCGTCACGCCATGTGGTCCACCTCTGGGTGTCATCCAGTCCTGCTACTCTCTACCTTAGTCAGAGATGTTTGTCGTCTACAACCAACACAACGAGGTGCGGGCACAGCCCGTGCAGGGGAGAGTATAATGATACTCAGTAGGGACCCGAGACCCTCAAGGTCTCACAAAATACAACAAGGATAAACCACAATGTATGGATTCTACGAATAACGATAGATTAGGTATATTCCCATACATATACCAAAGTTATCTATTAACCCATCTCAATCATTTGGAAAACACAAAATTCATTGACTCGGCTCAAACCAGGATTTTATTATGGTGGGGTAGTATCAAGTAACAACCCCAGTCACACTGTCGGAACCTCAGCTAATGGTGTACTCCTCCTCTATCGAGTACAGTGGGTCTGCGGCATCACACAGAGGCACTTCCCACTATCCTTGGACTACTGAGGTACTCCCCCTGGCGGGTATCGTGGGTCTGTTGCGTCACACAGAGGTGCTCCCCACCACGGGTCTGCTGCGCTCACATAGAGGCGCTCCCCCTCATAGCCTACTGAGTTAATCTTCCTGTCGAGTATCGTGGGTCTGTCGCATCCACACAGAGGCACTCCCCACTGTGGGTCTACCGCGTCACAAAGATGCACTCCCCACTGGGCCAGTCGAGTCACTCCAAGTCGAATCGGTCAACCAGTCGTCAGGTCACATCCAGCTACTAGGTCTCCATACTCTGTCCACTCGCCTCTGGAAGGATCTGCTCCACAAGCTACTGGTCTATAATCCAACTGTCAAGAATTCCCATTTAGAAGTATCTCAAATGTCTGCCTCATCATAGGGGTCTCAACACAATATATGTCGTGTCAATCAGACACCCAGTCTATGAGTTATTGTCATTTCTGTCCCGAGGGCTCGGTTGTATTTTAGGTTCAAACCAACCCGATCGTACCCCAAATGTGTCCAAACATCAAGTGGATTATTCCAAAAGAATCCTCTCGCTCTAAGAATTCTGTCACGGTAGACAGTTCGTCAATCGGACACCCGTAGCCCAAGTTATGGGTGAATAGGTGTATTCGGGTCAAACGGGTTCGGACTGGGGTCCGACCTGGTCCGCGGGTCTCACCCGATCTGTAGGTCAGACCCGGTCCACGGGTATGGCCTAGCCCGAGGGGACAACCCAGTGGCCCGCGTTGGGTCCAGCCCGCACCAGGTTCGGCCCGCAATGGGTCTGGCCGGCAGCCTGACAGCTCGCGGGGTCAGCCTAAGCCCTGTCCATGGGGGGTAACCGCGCACCCCCTGGAGATCCCGAACAGCAAAACCCTTCGGGTGGGATCCAAACCGGTGCCAGGTGGCACCAGTCCCTCTCACGTGGGACCCAGCGGTGTCCGGCTCCTCCCGGCTGGCCGAGAGGCCAGCCGCTCCACACCGCCGGGGGCCAGCCCGATGCCGGCCGTCTCAGCTCCTTTGTCGCGGTGCGACGACACTGCGATTCTACTCCTCCACGCGGTGGGACGGCGTCGCACCCTGCCCTGGCCACACCCCTCCTCTTCCACGCGGCGTGACGGTGACGTGCCGTTCCACCACATCCCACCATGGTCGCGGCCCCCTTCTCCTCCATGCAGCACGGCGGTGTCGTTCCCTTTCAGCAACCTAGTGGCCTTGCGCCACCGGTTTCTTCGCGGTCGGCCCGCCGTCGGCCGCCGTTTCTCCACCGCGGCCTGCCAGCCACGGGCCTCTCCTCCAGCAGCATAGTTGCACCACCATCGTCATCAACAAAGCAAATATAGAGGGAGGGGGGTCGGGCCGTGTTGGTTCAGCCCGCTCCCTCCGTGTTAGGGTGGAAACAATCGGCCTCAAGAGCACGACTAACGATGAAGAACAGAGGTTAATACTCAATTATAAAACAACCCCTACCTCGGGCTCATTGATAATTAACGATGTCATGGAAAGGCGGGCATCGATTCATCAATGTTGTAAAAAGAAGAGGATATCTGTCGTTCTTCGTTGGAAGATAATTCTCCAAGGGTTCTCCCAAGCCTCCTCTCCTCTTCCAATTCACTTCCCGCGAGGGTTGCAGTTCCAAATTAATATGATTTAGTTTATTAACTTAACATATAAATTTGGCACATTAATTATGCTGGAGTTGGCACAATTAATTATGATGGAGTTTTCACAATTAATTATGCTAGAGTTGGCACAATTAATTTGGGAGAGAGAGAAACCAAGGGTCATCTCACATTCAAGAGGGAGCTCAAGGTTTTAGAAGTCGGGTGGTCCCCGCCTCATTAATTGTCAAGAGGTGTTTAAACCTCAGTTGGGCCCCACCACCATAACCTCTCATGAGAGGTTATGGTGTGGTGGACCTCACCTCTAACCTCCTCTTGAATGTTTTAACCTCCACAAATAAAAATAAGCTAACACTTTATTTTTATTTTATAAAAAACCCAAAAACTAACTTCCATTATCGTCCAACTGTCGTCGAGGTGAAGGTCATCTTTAGAGAATACCAGCGTTGTGAGTTCAATGGTGCCCTCGAATATCAATTTTGAGCACCAGTTTTAAAGATATAAAATCACGCTCGTACGTTTACTGAAAGTACCCAAACATAACTTCCGAAAATGATTCCGGGCACATCGGTCCTCAGAATCAAGCGCCGTAAATTTTTGCAGACTCATAAAAATCCCATGTATTAATAAAAATCCACAGAATTTTCAGGTTTTTACATTCTCCCCACCTCAGGGATTTACGTCCCGGTAAGCTACAACTCAAACTAAGGGAACAAATGGGGATAATGAGCACGCATCTAAGCCTCCTGCTCCCATGTGCTTATCTAGAGGTTCTTGTGTTGTCAGCGTACTCACACCAGAGGTATCGACCATACACGTAGGACCCGCTCCTATCGATCCTCAATCTCTACTGAATCCTCCATGAAAGTCTCCCTATCATCGATGACAATCTCTCCATGGTCGATGATGTGGGAAGGTTCGTGCACATATCTCCTCAGCTGAGATACGTGGAAGACGTCGTTCACCCTGTGAAACTGAGGTGGCAGCGCTAAGCGGTAAGCCACCTCACCTACTCTACCGAGGACCTAGAAAGGTCCGATGAATTGCAGAGATATATTTCCACCTCGGCCAAATCTTGGTTGACCTCGTCAAGGTGAGACTCGTAGGAAGACGTGGTCTCCATCCTCGAACTCCAAAGGTCTCTGCCTCCTGTTAGCATATGACATCTGTCTGCTATGTGCAGTCTTCATCCGCTCCTGGATTACCTTCACCTTCTCTGTGGTAGTGCGTACCATCTCTGGTCCCACTAGTGCTGACTCCCCTAGGTCTGTTCAGCACAGTGTCGATCTTCATGGTCGACCATACAAGGCCTCAAAAGGTGTCATACCGATGGTGGAGTGATAGGTGTTGTTGTAGAAAAACTATACCAACGGTAAGATATCATCCCAGCTATGGCCAACGTTGAGGACACAGGCCCGGAGCATGTCCTCGAGGGTCTGAATCGTCCACTCAGTCTAACCATCTGTTTGAGGATGGAAGGCAGTGCTCAAGAGAAGTTTTTCCCCAAAAGCCTCCTGCAACCCCTTCCATAGCCGGGATGAAAACCTTGTGTCGCGGTCGGATACAATAGAAGAGGTTACTCTATGTAAGCACAAAATCTCTTTCACATAGAGGCGTCTCAATCTCTCTACTAATCCCTGCTCTCTGATTGGTAGGAAGTGGGCAGACTTGCTGAGTCGGTCAATGATCACCCATATCGAATCGTGACTCCTAGATGTACGTTAATGAACAATCATGAAGTCCATCGATATCCCATCCCACTTCCACTCTGGGACCTCTAAGGGATGAACCAAGACTGCTAGTACCTGGTGCTCCGCATTAACATACTAACAAGTGAGGCACTGAGAGACAAACTCTGCTATTGCCTTCTTCATACCTGTCTACTAGTGCTTTCGTTGGAGGTCCGGATACATCCTCGCCAATCTTATATGTACCTCTAATGGGGATGTGGGGAACTACCTCAACACTTCCTCCTGAAGTGAAACTGTTACTAATGTACGTCCTCTGAAGAGGATGAAATGCTCCCCACCTTCTGAAAATCCATCAGGTGCCTGTCCTGTGGATATCTGAGCACGTCGTGTCTCACAGTTAGCATCTCCACGCTATGCCTCCTTGACTCACTGAAGAAGTGGAGTGATTGTAAGAGACTGAAGGAAAGCTGCTCCATATTGGTCCACATAAGAAATCTGTAAAGAAGCCAGCTACTCTGTCACCTCTCCTATAAGTTGTATACCAGATCTCCTATTGACCGCATCCGCAATGATGTTCCCTTTCCCAATATTATAGACTATCTCAAAGTCATAGTCCTTGAGTAACTCAATCCAAAGATGATATCTCAGGTTCAGGTCCTTCTGGGAGAAGATATACCTGAGACTCTTGTGATCAGAGTAGACTATGAAATGCTCACCCATTAGATAGTGCCTCTAAATATTCTAGGCGAAGACCACTACTGTTAACTCCAGGTCATGGGTAGCATATTTCTGCTCATGTTGTCTCAGCGGACTAGAACCATATGCTATCACAACTCGATCCTGCATCAGGACACACCTGAGTCTGGTCCCTGATGCATTGTAGTAGACTACGTACCATACGCCTTCCTATGGAAGCCTCAAGATGGGGGCACTAGTCAGCCTCTGCTGCAGCTCCTGAAAGCTCTGCTGGCATCTCCCCGACCACATGAAGGTTTCCCCCATCTTCTTCAAGGCTAATAGTGGTGCTGAAACTCTGTAGAAGTTTGGAACGAAGCTCCGGTAGTATCCATCCAAGCCCAGGAAACTTTGTACCTCTGTCACACTCCTGGGTGGATCCCACGAAAGTACCGCCTCAATCTTCGCTAGATCTACTGTAACTCTAGCCTCCAAGATGACAATTCCCAAGAAGTAAACCTCTCAAATCCAAAATTGGCACTTCTAGAGCTTACCATAAATCTGGTGCTCTCAGAGTGTGTCCAGTACTACCTGTAAATGGTAGGCATGCTCCTCCTCAGTAGTCGATTAGATCATAATGTCGCTGATGGAGACCATGACAAAGTGATCAAGGTAAGGCTGGAAGATCCTATTCATCAGACTCATTAACACTAATGGTGCATTGGTTATGCCTAAGGGAATAACCAAGAACTCGTAGTGGTCGTAATGACACCTGAAGGTTGTCTTCTACACATCCTCGTCTCAAACTCTGAGTTGATGATAGCCTGATCTGAGGTCTTTCTTCGGGAACCACCATGCTCCCTTGAGCTGATCAAAGAGGTCTTCAATCCTCGGGAGTGGGTACTTGTTCTTCATGGTCACCTGGTTCAGGAGACGGTAGTCGACACAAAGCCTCAAGCTCCCATCCGCCTTCTTGGCGAATAGAATCAGGGCTGCCCAGGGAGAAACACTGGGCCAGATGAATCTCTTTCCCTGTAAGTCCTCCAGCTGTACCCACAGCTCACGAGGCTCAGCAGAAGCCATCTGATATACTGTAGTAGATATCGGTGTCATCCCAGGCTACAGTTCAATGTAGAAGTCCACCTCTCTACGAGGAGGTAGTCCTAGAACATCGCCAGGGAAACAATCTACGTACTGGTCCACCACTACAGGATAAGTCAGACTCTCCACATCAATTGCTCTGAGGTTAAGGCAAGCCAACTGGTGAGTAATCAATTGTACCCTCCTCCGAGTAAGTCTGTCTTGTTCTGCAAAGGTTCGCTTCTCACCGTTGAAGGTAAAACTAGTCCCATCTATACGGACACACCACACTTTTCACCTAATACAGTCAATCTATGCCTGGACTACAGATAACCAGTCCATACCCAATATGACATCGTAAGGCCTTGACACCGCTACGAGGATTTCTCAACCAAAGCTCTCGCCTCATAGAGTAAGCTCACACTGTCAGAACCAGTGTGTAATCATCGAGTCTGCTCCCATGGGTGTCTCTAGCCGTAAGGATCGAGCCAACGGCTCCGTCAGAATCTCTGAGCTCCGAATGAGGGAAATGGCGATGAAAGAGTGAATGGCACATGTGTCTATAATAACTACACCTAAGGTGGATTAGACACAGATCATACCTAAAATCATCTCCGGAGTTCCATGGCTGTATGCCTCAGTTGCCTAAAGCTGAACTCTCCCCTGTCCACCTGCTCCCTGCGGTCGGGGTGGACCTCCTGGTGGTTATGGCTATAACACCTCGTAACATCGTCCACTGCCAGCTACTCGACCAGCTCCACTTCCACTTCCACCTATTCCCTACAGACCGCCTTGATTGAACCTCTACCTCTGACTGGGAGGTCCCTCAACTGTCTACTGATCATATGAATGGTGGGTCAGATAGTCACGGGCCATGTGACCCTGCCCACCGCATGAGTAACACTACCTGCTCCTGGCTGGTAAGTCACTGCCTCAGGTGCCTCGCGTAACATATCCTAAGTCCTACGGTCGCCCACCCATGGGTCTGGTCCTCTAGGACCTCTGCATCATCTGTCTACTGCGAGCTGCAAAAGACTCCACTATATGTCTACTAGTGGTGGGTCTCCCTGCTGGTGACTGCTCAGTAAGGAAACTCTCCACTAGGAGGGCTCTCTCTAACACCCCTGCCTACATCAGAATGTTGAGGGAGATCATCGATTCCCTGATCTCTCGCCTGATCCCCTGCTCGATGGTTCGGGCCCTGAAGAATGGGTCCCACGCCATATATGTAGAGTAGCGCGAGAGGTCAGTGAACCTCGCTGAGTACTGCGCCACTGTCATGATACCCTGCTGTAGATGCAGTAGCTCTAGTATCCATACTGCTTGTAGGGTCGCTGGAACAAACTCTGCCCGGAACAGGCTCTCGAAGTCTTCTCAGAGAAGTGACGCCTCATCATGAACCTGGAGCATCAGGCTCCACTATCTGCCTATAGCTACCTGAAGGAGACTCGTAGCAAGAAACACAATGTAGTCTGTCGTTGTCCCTACTAGCCTAAAGACTCTCACCACATCCTCCAACCAATCCTCAGCCACCTGTGGGTCCCTCTCTCCCCAGAACCCGGGTGGCCTCTGGTGCTGGAACTCATGCAATGTGCTCAAGAAGCATTAATCATATGATACTAGGGCTGTTGGAATTGGTGTCTCTATGGGAAGTGGTACCGCTAGTGCCTCCACTGGTAAAGGGACCTGCGCCGAGGCCTCGTCGCTCGGTGGGCTGTCAGAGCGCACAAATATCAGGGCTCTGCGGGGAGGCATCCTGAAAGAAACAGATGCGACATAGTCAAAAGATTATACCTGGTGAGCAGGCCTATTTGAGCTGACATAAAAAAACTTTTGAAAACACACACACAATCAGTGTTTTCGTGCACTAAGTTAGAAATTAGAAGTCAGGGTCCCCGTGTATGGATACGTTGGTTGCCCGCACCAACACTAGACTCCTTACTGAAAACCACACTTAGTACCCTTAACAATATTGCTTCATAGAAAAAAAATATCAGAGTCCTAAGTTCTGTGGTAGAACCTCCATATGATAGAAATTTTTCACGACCCGTCCCCCAGGACCCGTATCATGACTATCCCAAGCCTTCCTTCCATAGTCCAGGGGCTGGTGACTAGCACCATAGGCGTAAATCCTTAAATTGGGAAGTCATTGCCTTTATAAACTGAAACACACAAAACATAGTATGTGATGGAAGTAAAACACAAAACAAAGTTGTGTACAAGAGAGTGCTGAAAAGTAAAGGGGCCGGAAATACAAGACCAATAGGAAATTACAAGTACAACTGAAATGAAAGATCAACTGAAAAAAGTAAAGCAGCTAATGGGTCATCCTCTGGGGTTCCTACCTGAAGGGTAGGTACAGATGGCCTCCTTAACCCTCCATGTCTGTCAGTCCGCTCCGTGTATCGTCACGCTGAGTGGTCCACCTCCGGGTACCGTCCAGTCCTACTACTCTCTGCCTCAGTCAGCGCTGTCTGTTGTCTACAACCAACACAACAAGGTGCGGGCATAGCCCGTGTAGGGGTGAGTATAACGATACTTGGTAGGGACCATGAGACCCTGAAGGACTCAAAAATCCAACAAGGACAAACCATAAAGTACGGATTCAATGGATAACCATTACATAGGTATATTCCCATACATATACCTAATTTATCTATTAACCCATCTCAATAATGAGGAAACCCCAAAAGTCATTGACTCAGCTCGAACAAGGATTTTATTCTAGGGGGTAGTATCAAGTAACAACCCCAGTCACACTGCCAGAACCTTGGCTGATGGTGTACTCCTCCTCTATCAAGTACAGTGTGCCTGCCACATCACAAAGATGCACTTCCCACTATACTTGGGCTATTGAGGTACTCCTCCTGTCGAGTACTGTGGGTCTGTTGCGTCACACAGAGGCGCTCCCCACCACGGGTTTGTAGCGCTCACACAGAGGCGCTCCCCCTCGTAGCCTGCTAAGGTACTCCTCCTATCGAGTATCGTTGGTTTTTCATACTCAAAAAGAGGTGCTCCCTGCTGTGGGTCTACCGTGTCACACAGAGGCGCTCCCCACTAGGCCAGTCGAATCACTCCGAGTCGAATCAGTCAAGCAGTTGTCAGGTCTCAGCAAGCTACTAGGTCTCTGTACTCTGTCCACTCGCCTATGGAAGGATCTGCTCCACGAGCTACTGGTCAATACTCCAACTGTCATGATTTCTAATTTAGACGTATCTCAAAGGTCCACCTCGTCATAGGGGTCTCAACGCAACAGACGATGCGTCAATCAGATGCACGGTCTGTGAGTTAGTGGCATTTCTGTCCCGGGGGCCCGGTAGAATTTGAGGTTCAAACCAACCCGACCATACCCCAACTATGTCCAAACCTCATGTGGGATATTCCAAAAGAACCGCATCCCTCTAAGCTTTCTGTCTCCATAGACGGTTCAACAATCGGACACTTGTAGCCCATGTTATGGGTGAATAAGTGTATTCAGGTCAAACGGGTTCGGACTGGGGTCCGACCCGGTCCGTGGTTCCCACCCGGCCTGAGGGGGCGGCCCGGCCCGAGGGCGGCCCAGCCCAAGGGGGCGGCCCGGCTCGAGGGCAGCCCGACCCGAGGGTGCAGCCTGCGCTGTGTCCGACCCGCACCGGGTCCGTCCCGCGCTGGGTCAGGCCAGCACTGGGTCAGGCCCACGCCAGGTCCGGCCCGCGCCAGGTCCGGCTTGGGCTGGGTCCATCCCGGCAGCCCGACATCTCGTGGGGTCTGCCTAACCCGCATCCATGGGGGGTAACTGCGCACCCCCTAGAGATCCTGAACGGCAAATCCATTCGGGTGGGATCCAAACCAGCGCCAGGTGGTGCCGGTCTAGATCACGCGGGACCCAGTGGGGTCCCACTCCTCCCAGCTGGCCAAGCGGTTAGCTGCTCCGCACCGCTGTCGGCCGGCCCGAGGCCATTCGTTTTGGCTCCTCTGTCATGGTGCGACGGCGCCGCGGTTCTGCTCTTCCACGCGGTGTGACGACGTCGCGCCCCTCCATCGCGGCCCACCCTGGCCAAGGCTCTCCTCCTTTGCGCGGCGCGATGGCGCCACGCCCTTTCGCCGCAGCCCACCCTGGCCCCAGCCCCCTTCTCCTCCGTGTGGCACGGCGGTGTCGCACCCTTTCGGCGACCCAGCGGCCTTGCGCCGCCGGTTTCTTCACGGATGGCCCATCACCGGCCGTCGTTGCTCCACCGCGGCATGTCGGCCGCTGCCCGCTCCTCTGGCGGTGTCGTTGCACCGCCATCGTCGTCAATAAAGCGAAGAAAAACTTAGGGGTTCGGGCCGTATTGGTTCAGCCCGCACCCTCTATGTTTGGGTGGAAGCAATCAGCCTCAAGAGCACAACTAACGACGAAGAACGGAGGGTAAGACTCAATTATAAAATTACCCCTACCTCTGGATCGTTGATCATTGATGAAGTCGTGGAAAGGCGGGTGTCAATTATTCAATTTCGGAAAAAGAATAGGATAGTCATCGTTCTTCGTTGGAAGATAATTCTCCATGGGTTCTCCCAAGCCTCCTCTCTTCTTCCAATTCTCTTCCCACGAGGGTTGCGGTGCCAAATTAATATAATTGAGTTTATTAACATAACACGTTAAATTGGCACATTAATTATGTTGGAGTTGGCACAATTAATTATTCTAGAGTTGGCATAATTAATTATGCTGGAGTTGGCACGATTAATTTGGGAGGAGAGAAACCAAGGGTCATCTCACATTCAAGAGGGAGCTCATGGTTTTAGAAGTCGGGTGGTCCCCACCTCATTAATTGACAAAAGGTGTTTAAACCTCATGTGGGCCCCACCACCATAACCTCTCATTAGAGGTTATGGTGTGGTGGCCCCCACCTCTAACCCCCTCTTGGAGATTTTAACCACCACAAATAAAAATAATCTAACAATTTATTTTTATTTTATTAAAAACCCAAAAACTTTCTTCCATTCTTGACCAACTACCGTTGAGGTGAAAGTCTTATTTAGTGAATACCAGCGTTCTGAGTTCAACGGTGCCCTCGGATATCAATTCCAAGCACCAGTTCAAAAGATATAAAATCATACTCGTACATTTACTGAACGTACCCGAACAAAACATCAGAAATTGATTTCGGGCACACCGGGCTTCGGAATCAAGCGCTATAAATTTTCATGGACTCGTAAAAATATCATGTATTAAAAAAAATCCATGGAATCTCTGGGTCATTACTTAAATACTCTCTCGCAATATTCATCGATTCAACATCACCCGTGATGCACCCATCATATCATGTATCGCCTTCAGCATATGTCATCATGGTTTACACTAATACAAAAAATATATAACTCATTACAAGTATTAATAATAATATTAATTTCTAAGGATCATTACACACTTCTATAACAAGTATTATCCAATGAAACATATAAATGTAAATTTCCTATTGGTGGGTCATGTTCTTATTATCTCAACACTTAATATTACCAAGGGGGTACACCATGGGAAAGTGACTTAAATCCCCACGAGTCTCCACCACTAATAGAATATATTATGTTTATTCCATAACATTATATCAACTTGCAATAAAAATTATATTTAAGAATAATATCATGGAACTTTTAGTTTCTCATCACAATGGGGAACTGCTATGAAATTTCAGTGAAACAGGTACACTTACGACATTATCACATAATATATCGTGAAAAAGAAAAATCATGTTGTGGTAATATAATTATAATAATATCCAAAATAATGAATACATGTAATAATAAAATATATAGAAGTGGGTTAGAGGGAACAAACTCTTATAGAAACATGAACCATGTGTTTTTGGTGGAGTAATGGATTCATGCACATAAGCCGCAACCCATTTGGTGAGGTATCCTTAAGTGCATCCATGAGACCCAGGTTCGAAACTAGGCAGAGGCATACATCCGAGGAGTACTATAGCAGGTATTGTAGCAGAATTGTTGCAGTATTATAGCATTTACTATAGTAGTTACTGTTCAGTACTGTAGCAGCTAGGAATTATTCACCTTGGGCCACCAGTTTGGGTTTGGAGTCCTTAAGGCCTTTGGGCCACCTGGGCCTTCAGGTCAGTAGTGATTTCGGGCCAACTCCAGGCCTTCGGGACACATGCAGTTGCCCCAGATATACTCTACAAAAAAAAAAAGAAGCCCCATAGGAGGATTCAGAGTAGGTTCACTCACGAGAGCAGAACCATATGGATTGGGAAAGAATGAGAGGTTATGGCTATGCCAACAGGACCAGCCTGTGATTGCACGAGATTCTTTTTCAGACGGCCATGCGAAGGTGGAGAGCTACCAACATGATGCAGATGCTGGGAAGGGGCAGTTCCATGTAGTTATAGTCTGGTTGAATTCCCTAAGACCTTTGAGTCATGTAATGTCTCTGAAGCCTACATGCAATGTAATCACCTAAGCCTATGGGCCTTGTAAGGGTTCCCCCTCATCCCTTAAAATGGGGGTTATAAAAAAATCAATAAAAAAAGAGGCCTTCGGGCCATTTGGGCTAATGGATTCATTAATGGATCTATTCCATTTTTCTCTATATCAACCAAAAATATACTTACATCACCACTATAAATGATTTTTTGTATGAGGTAGCATTTTTAAAATATGTATCCATTCCTTCCGTGAGACTGAGGTTCCTTTGAATAAGGGATGGCTCTATTGTTGTCATTATAGAGATCGATTGGTCCTTGAGGGATAGGAATCCCCTCCATTATAGAGATGAACTTCCTATTAAAAACTTCTTCATTCACAATATCTAATTTAGATAAGTAGTATGACTTTTTTATTGATTCATTTATAGTGTATTTTTTATTTTTGAGCACCTCCAGGTGATACCACAACCATTTAATAAAAAAAAAGTAGATTGATATTTTATATCATCTATGTCAAATTGGAAACTAGAATCAACATAACCATTTAAACAGGGATCATCCACTCATAGAAATACCAATAATATACCCTTAGTCCTTTAAATTACTTTATAATTTTCTTCATTTAAATCCAGTGACTCGCACTATGATTGGATTGTAATATATTTTTTATATTAAGAGAATAAGAAACATGAAATTGAGTACAGAATATGGAATACATGATAGAATCTATGGTGTATATATAAGTAATTTTATCCATCCTTTATAACCCTTTAGATGGATCCTGAGACTTCCTAATATTTGTAACACAAAATACTAGTAAAGATATCTTATTGGAGTTCACAACATTAAACTACTTCAAAAGTTTAGCAGTGTATGTGTATAAATTAAGTCCAAGAAACATATTATATTGACCTCTATGATTTTCATACCTAGTATATATGCTACTTTACCAATTTATTTCATTAAAAAACATTTACCCAACCACATTTTCATAGGGTGAGGAGTTTAGATATTGTTTTTCATAAAGCATATGTCAAATACAAACAATATTTGAAACATTATTATGATCCTAATAATAATATTTTATGTTATGTAATCACCCAAATTATTAATAAAACAAGACTATTTGATTTCTTCACCAAAATAGATATTCCAAATTTCAGAATAATTCCATTCAATAAATTGACCATTGCAATTTTTATAAATTATTAGTTCATTTGGAACTTCAAATACATTAGGTTGTATCTTAAACACATATTAGAATAAATTAAAAATAAGGAAATAATTTTTAACATCCATATGATATATTTCGTAATTATAATGATTTTTTTCCAAGAAAATATGAAAAGAATTTATTATCAAAATTGGTTAAAAGTTTTTTTATAGTCAGTACCATGGTTTTTTTAACATTTTCAAACCAAGAGAGCCTTATAGGTAGATAATCTACCATCCATGTTAGTTTTATTATGAAAACCCCACATCCAACCTATAGTTATTACTCTTTATATTGTATCCTCCATTTTCCAAACATTGTTAGTGTACATGGATTCCATCTCAGATTTGATGTATTTTAACCACTTACTGAAATCAGAACTATTAATATCATTATGGAAGCTATTAATTTCATGTCCTATGGATGTTACTTCATTAACATTGGATTTTTAAAATAAATATCTCTTTGTTCCTTGATTAATCCAATTCTACCTTCAAGTTTCTTGTGTAACTTGATTGGATTCTTCTTCAATAACTATTTTTCAAACTGACTCAACATTTATATCATGAAAATTTCCTACATTTTTGTCTTTAAAATCTCAAAGTTCAATTTTCCTCCCACTAAATCC
This sequence comes from Viscum album, assembly GCA_963277665.1. Lineage (NCBI taxonomy): Eukaryota > Viridiplantae > Streptophyta > Magnoliopsida > Santalales > Viscaceae > Viscum > Viscum album. The sequence goes on from OY728162.1 coordinate 1,527,872,425, forward strand.
TTGAATTATGTGTTCCTTCTCAAGTAATTCACTATTAATAGCCACAAAAACTTTGGGTTCAATTGGGTTATATAAATAATGTTCATTGGTTTCCTTAGGATAACAAATATAAAGGCATTGTTCTAATTGAGGGTGAATTTTATCAACAATATGATAAACATACAATTACTTTAGAACCTAAATTCTTGATGAAATACAAATTTTGATTTTCGAATATCCGTATCTTATATGCAGACATAATGATATGGGACATATTTTTGTAAGAATGCATGTATTTACAAAACATAACCCTATATTGTAATAAGGAGATCATGTAGACACAACAGTGATTATAAAATTTCTAATAGTGTATGATTTCTCCTCTAAGACACACCATTCTTTAATAGAGTTCTATGAAGAGTGTATAATGGAATAATTCAACACTCTAAAATGATCAATGAAATATTGACTCAAGTATTCACCACACTGATGTTCTTAGTTATTATTAAAACTTATTCCTAGTTGATTTTATTACTTAGTTATAAAAATATTTATACTTTTAAAAAGTTTCATACTTTTATATCATAATATTCACATAACCAAAAAAAGTAAAATAATTTATAAATTTAACTAAGTACTTATAACCACCAATTTCTTACATACTCATTATTCCACACACATCACTGTGTAGGAGATCCAACAATACACTATCCCTTTCACCTTTTATCTAAAAATGTTCCATGGTAATATTTTCTAATAAAAAAGATTCTGAATTCTCAAATGATTCACAATTTAATTAGTATAATAATACATCTTTATAGATTCTTGGGATGAGTTTCTCATTTATATCTCCAATGAAAAAAAAAATCCAATGGAAGGTGGGATTAGAATCAACCATGGCCTTCTTATATTGAATGTTATAAATAAAAGTATTCATATTATAATGTATAGATCATTCACTATATTCCTAATTCCATAAAACATTTTAGTTTTATATATAGAACAATAGTTTTTCTTAATAAAAAATTAAAATCCCATCTTGTCCAAACACGATATAAAAATTAAATTTATATTTATGGAAGGAACATAATAATAGTTTTTTAATTCTAGGATAATTCCACTTGGTTAATTAGGATCATAATTGAAACCCAAAAATGTAGAAAGGTTTTCACCATTACTACCATGAAGATATGATTCAACCTTTTTCAGTTACCTTCTTTATATGAGTCTATGTTTTTCATCACAAATTTGTGATGCAAACCATGTATCTAATACCCATGATTCAATGTTAGAAGAATTGATCTTTATAACATTCACATTTACAGAATCTAAATAATTATCTTTAATAAAACTTCTCGACACTATGTACCAATCTTTAAATATTTTATTGGTCAAACCTATAATTAATATCAATAGTATTTTCATACTTTATGTCATAATCTATTACAAAGACATATAAATGGGTGAGTATCATGTTATACATCTTTTCTTCAATAATTTCAATGAAATTACTCCCACTAAAAATGATGAGCCCAATAATCATATACAGTTAGTGACTCAAGATCCATATTTATTTAAGAAATGATACTTCTTTGGTGTTTCTCTCACAGCATAGTTATTTTGTTAGGTAATCGTATCAATAAAAATTGTTGTGACCCTTTGATAGATTATTGGACAAAAGTTTTTCAATCTATCATATGGATTCAACTATATTGATGCAACAATTCAATCCTATCAGGTTCTATAAGCTAGTGTAACTCAAATAAAATTAAAAGAACAAGCTAAAAAATGATAATAAAGGGGAAAACATTTTTATGTCCTAACTGACAAGATAATCTATATTTACTCATAACCCACCACCTTACACAAGATAATCTAGGAGCACCAATGTTTTGCATGACCATCCTAATTGGATGATTGTTGTTTTGAAAAGTGTTGATTTAAATAGAATATCATTCTTAGTATTTAAGGGGTTTTTAAAGTATTTTGGATTTAATATGAATCATATGAATATTAAATTTTTAACCATTGAATCATATTAAATATTTAATTTCTCATGTTCTATTACTATGTATATTCATAATTCTGATGATTAATTTTTGGAATCCCTATTCCATCAAAAAAATTATTTTTTTAACACCATATTAATGTGTAACTATTTACACAACACATAGTTTTCATTACTCAAAAAATATAGAATCCAAACATATGCATAAATATCAATATTCATCTTATGTATATGGTATATGAACTATAAAAATAATGGTTTAGAACTATATAAGATTGATAAACTCTAAGATAATAATCCTAATGCCACATATAGGAATCCACCACCTTTTCAAATAAGACATAAACCTCCAGGACACTAGAACATCAGACATAATATCCTTCTCCCCGAGGATACTTTACTAAAGAGATAATCCAATTCTTAATAAATCTTAAACATAAATGCATAAACTATGTTCAAAAACTAAATCCTAGTTAAAAAATTCAATTAAAAATTCAGGTCAAGGTAGAAGAAAACTAAATTTTAAGGATTCTTTTTTATCATGAAATGAAATTATCTATCTATGATAATCACTTTATGACATTAATTTTTCATACAAAGAATTTATATTTCATAAAAAATACTAAACGTGAATATAAAAGTAATTTTATAAAGAAATAAACATTTTATTTAGTTTCCAAGAAAATGAGATACAAATATGATATTTATATATTCATTTTAGAATTGAAATATTCCATTTTTAAAAATTCCACTACTTATCATTTAGAAAAAAAATTATAAACTATATAAAAAATTAACTAAATATAAAAATTTACTTAATTTTTAATTTATATAGCCACTTGACATTAGGTTGACCCTCAATGTAATATCAAGTTGATGCCCCTCACTATGTTAGACAACAACATAGTGTCTTAGATGAGTACCTCTTATGAACTTATATTGTCTCACAATGTAATTTGAAGAACCAACCTTACACTCTGTTGATAGTCAATGTAGTATTTGGGAGACATTTTGCACTATTTTGACTCTCAATATAGTGTTAAGTATCCTGAATATAGTAATAAATGTTTCATCGTATGGACATAAGATATGATATTATATAATTTATATTGTTACTATATATGAAATTAAATTCACTATATGACATAATATCAAATTTTAATGAATGATATGTTGGCGCATTAATATAATACAATGACATAACACAAGATACATTTTCACTTATGTAATCTCCAAAATATTACCTCATTTTACATTACCATAGAATATATCCTTAAGTTAGGACTTTTTAATTTATATTATGTTAACATTATCTTCACCTAAAACATAGAAGTAACATGTTGGCCAATCAAGGAATGTGTTTTTGATACCAATGGTGGGTTTTCAAGGTTCATCATTTAAACATGGGAGTAGAAGAAAACTAAAATTATGTTTGATCTATCCTCAATAATATCAATATGTAGTATATATAAAATGAAGAATATTAAAATATTTTTACCTTTATTTCGCATTAAATGGATTCCATATCTTTATTTTTAATGAATAATGATGGATGTGGAACACTAGAGAAGTTGAAAAAATACTTCCACATGTAAGGAATTACACCAATCATTGAATCCATGATCGCATTTGGAGGATTCAGGTATGTTGAGAGGATTTTTAACACCTATATTTTATGTGTTGAATGAATATACATGAATAAAGAACTATTTTGAAAGATTTTCATTAAACTAATGTTCTTTTTACATTAAGAAATGGTGGGTTCACATCCCCTTATATAGAAAATATCATCATTCTCTATTTAATAAAATGTGTTGGATATATGAAATATATAAGGATCATACATTAGTTACTATTAGAGGAATAAATTGAACCCTTTAAATGAACATGAAATATATAATGAGTTTATTCATAATGGATTAGTAACTAAAAGATACTATGTGGGAAGGAGGAGGCATATGCATGCACTCAGTCTGCAAGGTGGTGGATGCATGTATGTAGGATATATTATGTTGGTGGAATGTATTTAATTGTATGTATCATAAACATATTATTTTAGTGGAAAAAAATAATTATACATTTCAATCTAGTGAAATTTGGACCATACTAACTGTCTTCGAATCTAATCATCACCATTCCTCTTTTTCTATTTTATTTGAGAAAAATCCAGTTAGTGGAATAACCCAAAGATATAGAATTAGAATATCATTAATCTTAATTATCCAAAATACAAAATCCATTCTATCAAGATTATAAACCTTGACCTTACCTTTATATAATTACATAATTTCTAAAAATAGTAAAATTCTTTGAAAAAATAAATAACATCAAAGAAAAGAGTGATAAAATACTAAGATGCCTCTAACTATGTGTTGAGTATGCACTAAATCATAGAATTATAACACTATTTGTTCTTTGATATAACTAATTGGAATGATCCATTCCTCGGTATCTAATTCATGGATGTACTTCACCAGACATTGTTCCATTAGATGACACTTGTAGTTGAAATTCCTTGTTCATCCAGACAGACCATGCTAAATTGATTTTACCAGAATATAGGAATCCTCAAACCATACACATTGCACAAGTGTATCCTCTCACACAACTCGAGTTAACTCATAACCTCACAAGATGTCAACTGAAATAGGGAATTTAAAATTACATTGTTCATACATGGTATCCTATATCCATGGTAGAAAATTTACTAATTTCATTAGAGTAAGAAATTATAAACATTTGCACATTAACTAAATAGGGTTGTTAGTAAAGAATAATTAGAATGATTATTAAACTCTATTTCTTTAATCTCAAAATTTTTATGCAATTATATCTCTAATTAAATTTATCAAAGTTTACATATGGTCTTTTAATTTGCATCCAACTGTGAGATGGTATGTGAGTATGATATACTCTATAATACCAAATATAGGATCAAATATGTAAACATGAGATGCTCATGTATAATATGGGGTGAATTGTACTTTTAAAAAATTTCATTGGAACATCTAAAGGTGGTTATGTTTAACAAGGTTAAACAAGATAATTCACAAAACCTCTATGTTCTAATAACTTGCTTGATTCTGGAAAAGTGATTCTGAAAATGAAACTTAACAAAAGTTTAAAACAACTAAGATTCTACCTTAAAGCGTATAGAATCTAAATAAATCAGAGTACAAGTATAAAGAAGTATAAGAAATTTACACTTTCCTCTACAATACAAATTCAACGGAAAACTTATAACAAAAACAAGTAACAAGTAGTAAATATTTTAACCCAAAGAGAAGGATATCCAACAACCATGGATAAAGGTCCCTTGATTTATACTTTCAAGAAAGTCTGTCTTACCCTCACTAGGGTAAGCCCTCGATTTGAAGATCAGAGTCTGTCTTGGTAACCCCGCAAGCACTGAACTATAATGTAGTCGGCACCTTTGTCTTCCTCAGTAGGGAAGCCATCAACATCAAGGTAGTCGGCACCTCTGTCTTCTTATCCCTAGAAGCCCTCGATTGTACACATCAACAATCGGAGTCGCACGAAGAAAAACTAAACAAGTAGTTCAGTATGCACAAATCAATGAAAGTCTCTCTCTAGAAATCACTTCAACAACATGTGGTCTCTAGAGTCACAGAACAGTATCATGCTCTTTCAAATGAGCTCCAATTTATAGGCATAGCTCCAACGGTTGGGTCCCTCCTCCAACGGTCATATTCTTCCTTGAATTTTGGAGCGACCTATACACATTTCACTCAAACAATGGTTAGTTGATAACTGAAATCACGACATCGTTTTATTACTAAATAAGTGTAAGAATAACTAAAATATGATTTTCGGAATGTAAGTGAATGTATGTTCGGAGTCCAACCAAAATTGAATTCGGAGTCTATAATACATGGATATTTGGATTTGATTTTCTAGGAATTCAGAACCTGAATTCTATAGAATTTCGAAGTCTGAATTTCAAGGAAATTTGGAATCTAGATTAATGAGAATTCGGAACCAGAACTTGCAATGTTTGGGGTCAGAGTTCACGAGAATTCAGATTCATAACTCATAAGAGTTCGGAGTCTGTTATTTAGAGAACTCGGAGTCAGAACTTAGAAAAGTTCATATCCAGAATTTGTATTTAGAATTCAGTGTCAGAACTCAGAAGAGTTTGTATCTATAATTCATATTCAGAATTCGTATTCAGAACTTAGAGGAGTTCGTATGTAGAATTTGTAATCAGAATTCGGAGTCAGAACTCAGAAGAGTTTGTAACCAGAATTCTGAGAATTCGGATCCTAAAACAGATTGGTTCATATCTAGGTAATTATATGATTTCGAGTTTTTGGTTTCAATCTGAATTTTACACTTAATAAAATTTATGGTATAAACAATGAAATTTAGGTATGGATAAATTTCCATGGGTAAGGAATTTTCCTTTAGGAATTAAAACAAGGGGTAAAAAGAGATTTTGCTTAAGATAAGGTGTTTGAGATTTTCATAACAAGAAGTAATGGTAAAGTCATAAGGATACCTTAATGACTCAAAAATCTACCCCTTTAAAGAAGGAATGGAAAACTCATGAGGAAAACCTTATTGACTCAACAATATCCCCCTTTTTGGAAAGCACAAACATCCTTACGAAAAATAATATAAGGACATAGAAAAAAATTTCTTGACCTAGAAAATAAAACTTATCTCCCTTTTCACATTTACAATGATGAATACGACTAACTCCCCCTTAGGCTTTGGAACTCTAAGGATCATATTCTAGATTTCAGAAATGGGATTTTCATTATCTTGGGTATGGAAATCTTCGTAATGAGAAACACCCCTTAAATAAACTCCCCCTTACTTAGGGATGTATCTTCTTATAATTAGAATTATTTTTCCTTCTCCCCTTTAGAATTATTTTTCCTTATCCCCCTTTGTGATTTTCAAAAAGAGTTTGAGGGAATGGAAAACAAATATGGTACCTGAAATATTAGTATAGACATCCAAATAAACAAGCAAGCACAATTTTATTATAATTGGAAGAATTAGTACAAGGAGAAACTGATACAACAAAATATCGGATTTGAGTCTATTTTGTTTCTTTTTTACTTGGGAATCATAATATTGACTATAGTCTTTAGATTTCTGAATTATTTGTGATCTTAGTTAGATTTATTCCCTAGAACTTTGATCCTCTCTTCCTGAGACTTAAGGACATATTCTTGAGCTTTCAGCAACTCCTCTTGCTTCACAAGATTCTCTTCAAACTCAATCTGGAGATCTCTTTCCCTCTCCCAGTCTTGAGCTACAGAGTTCAACTTCCCATTGACGTCTTTAACCTCTTCAATCTGAGTATTTTGTTCTAGAATTAGCTTTTACTTAAAGTTATTTGTAAGATCCTTGATTTTGACATCTTCAGTATCAAAAGCTTATTTGACATCTTCTTGAAACTGATCAAGCTCACTCATTTCTTCAATCGACCTCTTTGACCAGATGTCTATATTCTTACATGACTTTCTGTGAGCTTCGTAGCTTATGAGGAATGTTTTAAAATCTGATTCTATCTTGAAACACTTGTCCATCACCATGGACACTGAATCCATTTTCTGATTTAGTGAATGTTGAAGCATCTGACATCAAGAATCTATGCTTGAAAAATTATGAATGGACCCGATAATCTTCTTTAAGGATTGTTCAAAAAAATCATGACCAAGTAAAGATGATTCAGAATCCAAGACTTTACTTGTTGATGCTTGTTTTTCTAGCTCAACAAGCTTTCTTTTTGAAGTTCCACCAACTTCCTTCTTCTTCACTACAGATTTTATAGGAGTATCAACAATCACTTATTTACCCTTATCAATTTTGGGAACATCTTCCTCACCAAGGGATTCATTCTTGCTGTCAGACAGCTGCACAACTCTATCTTCATCTACCACTTCTTTCTGATTTCTAGCCTCAACATCCTCAAGATGAATGAAATCACGATTTAGAATTCCTTCTTCAAATATTTTACCAAATTATTCTTCACCTTTCCCTTCATCTTTTTCTTCATCTCTCTCTGGAGTGACAAGACTAGAGTATCCGGCTTGAGATGTCTGGAGTGACAAATTTTTAGAAGTGGTTACCTTGTCTTGATAATCTTTGACTTTATTTAAAAGGTCATTTGTTTTACCAATTCCTTCTTCTTCTTCTTATTCTTTCACATCTTCCACTTCTTCCACTTCTTCCACTTCTTCAACTAGTTTCTCTTTAGATTTTTCGAGAGTGAAAAATTTCTTCCCTAGAGACTCAAGTAAAGGCTCTGTCAAGATATATTGTGGCACCAAAATAATCTCAGATGCAATTTCAGTATCCCTCAGAAGTGATTGACAAATTTCAGCCTCTAACATCTTCTTCTTTTTCTTTTTCTTTTTCTATTTTTCTTTCCTCTAATGCTCTTCAGAAATTTATTATTTCAAGGCCATAGCCTCAGCAAGATCCAAACTGAACTGTGGCTCCCCTGATTTTCTATTCTTCTTGTCCTCCGTCCATTTTTCTACAACCTCATCAAGGTAGGCTTTCTATTTCGTTGGTTTAGGAGGTGAGGATTGGACTTCCTTAGACATAGGGGTTTTGTCTTCTACTTCCACTTCCTTCAAATTTCTTTTCATTCCAGTCTTCTTTGATGGTTCATCTTTATCAACATTTTCCGGAATTCCCTCGGCCTCTTCCACTGGCAGATCACAAAATTCTCCTAACTCCTTAGAAAAAACCCATATTCATTCCTTTCAAGGTGTCATCACTTACAAGCATAACTTTACAATTCTTTGGCATAGAACTGCTATGGATTTTGAATGATTCAAGACCCTGAACTATCAACTTTGAGAGTAAGGTAGGATACATGATAATCTAAGCTCTCAAATTCCCATTTTTTGATACTCTCTATCGTAATGAGAATGTGACTCATCAAAATGATTTTTTGTAGATTTACCAAGAAATCTAAGATATAAATGTCACTCTTCTTTAAGGTTTCCTTATCTCCTTTTCTCGGTATGAAAAATACTTGAACCCATAACTGCAGAATCCGATTGTTGACATATAGGTGAGAAATCTTTGCAGTCTTTACATCTGATATCCTAAGACATTTCAATTCCTTCACCTTAATAAAACATCATGGAACCTCTGGTAGTTTGTGAGAGAAAAATTCGGCTTCCCCTTCATATGATAAGTCCACCATGATAGAAGCCTTGGTGTAAGAGAGTTTATAAGTTTTTCCATAACTCTTGAAGGAGAATTTATCCCTGCCATCTTCCTTAAAGAAAGAAATTGACTCATAAAATTATATCAGCAATTCCAGATAAACCAAGTCTTGATTTCCTAGCTTTTCTATGCACACGCTCTCTCATCCATTATGCTTGATATTCTTAGAAATGATAGAATCATATTTGAAAAAGTTTGGATGGACCATCCTTTCCCTGTATACTTGCCAATTTGAGATTGGCTTCAAGGTAGACATATCTTGAGAAGAGTCTTCTATAGACATTGGATTGGAGGAACTCTGAGGGATTCAGAACAAGCTTAATAAAGCGGAGCAGAACTTCAACACATGATAGCTTGACAACCGATGTGGGACAACCCTTGGAGGGTCCTTTATATAGGCGATGGAAGTGACCTTTCATCTTCCAAATCCAATCTAACAGTTGAGAAATCTTCTGATTAGATCAAATGGTTGAAATGATGGCCGCAAGGAAAAAATGGAGTCGGATCCAATCTTTTGAGTTTTTTTAGAAAAACTAGAATCCGAAAATTTAAGATACCAAAGAAAATACCACTAATGAAATAATGACTATGAATCCTTAAGAAAGAAATCATACCATTCAGATTACTAGGATGTTTATTTGTAATAGATGATATTCTTCTTGAATAACATTAGATTAAAAAAAATTGGCAACAAAAAACTTATTACAAAAAATCTAAGGTTGAAAAAAAAATTAATGCAAAATAATTTTGAGTATCAAAATTCAACTACGAAAATTTTGAGTACAAAAATTTTAATTGCGAAAATTTCGAGTACGAAAAATTTTAATTAAGAAAATTTTGAGTACGAAAAATTCATTATTAAAATTTCATTACGAAAATCTTCATTGTGAAAATTTTAATATGAAAATCTTCATTATGAAAGTTTTGAAAACTAACTATGAAAAAGTTTCATTACAAAAATTTTTGAAAAACTAACCACCAAAAATTTGACAAACTAACAACGAAAATTTTCAATAAGAAATCAAAAAAATGTACTCCAGCTATGAAAAAGAGTTTATTACTATAAAGAGATTGGTTTAATAGGATTTTAATCAAGGAATATTACCTTACGGTTATTATTACTAACTTCTATTTAATGTATTAAAATCTATCAGAGGGAAAAGATTTTGTGAAAAGATATCAGCAAGTTGATCTTGTGTTCTGATAAATTAAAGAATGATATCTACTTTTTGTGTGTGATCCCTAAGAATGTGATGCCTAATATCGATTTTCATTGAACGAGAGTGATGTCAAAGGTTTTTATTAAGGGAAATGGAACTTGTATTATCACACAAAATTTGTGTTTTGGTAAAACTCATACCATAGTCTGTGAGTGTGTGTTGCATCCACAACACTTGAGCACAACAACTTCCAGCTGCAACAAATTCATCTTCAATAGTGGAAAGTGCTATTGAGTGTTGCTTCTTGCAAGAGCAAGAAACTAATGAATCTCCTAAGAAATGAAAAGTTCCGGATGTACTCTTTCTATCCATTATACATCCACCAAAGTCAGCATCCGAAAAACAATTTAAAATAAAATCATTTCCATAAGTATAAAAGAGTCCTAAATCCATGGTTCCCTTTAATTAGCGAAAAAATATTTTCACTACCATTAAATGAGATTCCTTGGGATTGGATTGATATCCTGTACATAAGAATACTAAAAACATTAAGTCTGGAAAAATAGTTTTCAAGTAAAGTAAACTTCCAATCATACCTCTAAAAGATGTTCGATCTACTGGTTTCCCAGATTCATCAAGATCAAGTGTGTTTGAGGTACCAATGGGAGTACTTATACATTTTGGTGTTGTCATATAAAAACTTTTTAAGAGATCTTTAATATACTTATATTGTGATATATAGATTCCTTCTGGTTTTTGAGAGATTTGAAAACCAAGGAAAAATGTTAACCTACTCATCATACTCCTTTCAAACTCAGATTTCATTAGATCTGTAAAGGAATCTGTTAAAGATTGATGAGTTGAACCAAATATAATGTCATCAAAATAAATTTGAATAATCAAAACATTTTTCGTATCTTTCTTTATAAAAAGGGTTGGATCTTCATTTCCCTTAACATAGTTATTTTGAAGCAAAAATCATGCAAGTCTATCATACCCATCTCTAAAGGCTTTTTTGAGTCCATACAGAGCTTTGGTAAGTCTAAAAACACAATCAAGATGTTTTGTATCTTCAAATCCAGGAGGTTGTTCAACAAAAACACCCTCTTGAACATAACCATTAAAGAAAGCACATTTCACATCCGTTTGAAAAAGTGTGAAATTGAAGAATGCTACAAAGACAAGTAAAATAGGAATAGATTCATGTCTAGCTACTGGAGCATAGGTTTATTCATAGTCTATTTCTTCTTGTTGATTATAGACTTTATCAACTAATTGAAACGCACGGCCGATTGTCGCCTATCGACCGTTCAAGGTTCCGGTGCTCTGCTAATGTGTATAGCAGCACTCGGGTCGAATCCTCGGCGATGATACTTTGTAGTAGTCGTTTGTTTTTAGTTGATTGTATTTTGATTAGGGGGGTTTGTTTGCAGAGCTTAATTGAAATTATTTATGGATGATGTTTGATTTACCAAATTGATAAAGATTGGGGTGAGTTCATCATTAGGTTAGTTAAGCTTGTGATATCCTCGAGCTTTGCTTTATATTGCATTTAAATTAACACCCATGTCACAAGATGATGTTGATTAGAATTCTTAAGTGTTAAGGCTTTAAACCAAGACTTAACTTAACTTAAGGTTATAATCTCAATCAGATCTTATTTATGGTTGTGTATTTATGGTTCCAATAATCCATGGAAACCACATGTTAAACAAAACAAGTCATTAATCCATAACATGTTAAGTCCAACATACACAATGTTAATTCAAAGAATATTCATCGAGCAGAAGCTCTCAATCACTTAACATACCTAAATTATAACTCACCCCAATGACAGATTTACTCAGCCATTTGGGTGATTAATAATCTGGTAATATATGTTTATGGTGATGAATTATAAAGAGAAGAAAAAGAAAGGGACAAGATAAGAGTAGTGTGCCGAACACACACACGAAATAATTTAAGAATCAAAAATGGAATTTCGATTGAATGAGGAAGCTTAAGAAGGGAAGGGGATTGAACTGAATTTAAACTATTTTAAGAACATTAATATTAAAATACTGAAGGTGGAAGAGAATAAGAGATATTGAAGAAGTAACTTGCATTAAAACAGAATTACAAAGAAAGAGAATTACAAGATTACAAAAATGAAGAACACAAAAGTAAGTGAAAAGAAAGAGAGGAGGAAAGGTCTCTCAAGTGAAAACTTGAGTATGGCAGGTCCTCCCAAGCCTTTGGCAAAGCTTTGGTCGTGCCAATGTGATCTCCTCTCTTCTGAAATGCCAACCCCTCTCAAGGAGAGAAGGGAAGAGTATTTATAGCCCAAGGAGTGGACTGTTTGCATTCCCAATCTGTCCCTCCACTTGCATCGCCAATTTGGCAATTCAGACAGCCGAATCTTCACATATCTTCTTCTTCAAAGTTGTAGGCAATAATGTTTTCCGACTACTCTCAAAAGTTGGAGTCATTTGGACGTAAGGGAAAAAAGTTATGGCCGGTTGAATAAACTAACTTAAACTGTCCATTTCAATCCAGTCTTTTTAAAGTCCATAATGTGAAAGGGTTTTTGAATATTAAGATGTCTTCAAATCCGAATGGTTTCTTCAACAAAGTCGGCCGCCTACATCCCCTCTTTCACACTGCAAAATCTCAGCTCGCTTGGATGATTACATCAGGAGATATGTCATGCATACTATACTGATTTTCATTCTCGGCCAGAATGGTGGGCTGGACTTAAAAGATTCATTTGGGCCCCTTGTACTTGGATTTGGGCCATGAAATTTTTATCCAAGATGACATGTAGTGTCCCCCGAATTATGGTGGAGAGTTAAGGTTTTTGAACTTCTAGATTTAGCCCAGTAAATCAATCTTCATGAATAGTCCAGTTTCTTCACAGATTCTTTGGTCTTGTTTGTGAGGACCATATGACCCTTCAAATGGCAGAATTGGATCATGGTTCCTTCTAATGAAATGTTGTATATTGAAAGGAGAATCCTACAAAACAAGAACCACACAATTTGGATCATTATAGTGATAGTTATAATTAAAACATTAAACTGACTCAATTTGACTACTTCTAAAAATGCTCAAATATTATAATTAATATTAAAACATTAATATTTCACACAAATTATGCACATTTCATATAAAATAAGTAAAGGGGGAATATAATAAGTTGTGAAAATATTAATAACATCACTAATCTAGCTTTATTTCTGACAATGATTCCATTTTCATCACACTTATTTCTGAAAACCCATTTACTCTAATAACTGAAGTCCTAAGGTCTTTCAACCAAGGTCTAGACTTTATTCCTTTCGAATTCAATTAGTTCATCTTGCATGGATTTAATCCAATCATCATCACCTAAAGCTTAATCAGTGCTTTTTGGTTATAATTGGAAAAGGAATGCTACATGTTCTACTTCAGTTCATAAGGAACTTATAGTCCTTACAGGTTTATTGACATAACCAATGATACTATCACTGAGTTGATTCTTTAGAAACAACTGGTTTGGGTTTTGTAAAACCTTTTCATCAACATAGGGTAAGAAATCTTCTAGGGTAAATGTTTCAGAAGTATCTTCTTAAACATTTTCCTTATCAGAAGTATCTTCTATCAAATGTTGATAATCAGTATTTGAAAACACATATGAGGATGTAGGTTGGGGTTGTTTAAAAACAAAAGGATCAGTTTCATCAAATTTAACTTGTTCTATCTCTTCAACAGTACAAGTGTTTTTATTGAAAACTCTATATGCCTTAGAAGTTGTGGAGTAGCCTAAGAAAATTCCTTCATCATATTTTAGTGAGAATTTGTGTATATTATCTTTAGTATTCAGAATGAATACTTTTCAACCAAAAACCTTAAAGTAGGAAAGTTTAGGTTTTAAACCATCCCATAACTCATAAAGAGTTTTATTAAAAAAAGGTCAAATCAAAACTTGATTTATTGTATAACAAGCAGTAATTACAGCTTCATCCCTAAAATGTTTGGCTACAGAATAGACACTAAACATGGTTCTAGTTATCTCTTGAATAATTCTATTTATTCTTTCAACAACACCATTTTTTTGAGGTGTTTTGGATGCTGAGAAGTTGTGAGTAATACCTTTTCTACTACAAAAGGTTTCAAAATCTGAATTTTTAAATTCTCCTCCATGATCACTATGAATAGTTTTCAAAGGAATCTTTTCTCATTTTTCACTTGGGCTCTAAAACTTTGGAAGTAAGAGAAGGCTTCAGACTTCTTTTCTAAAAAATAGACCCATGTAAATCTAGTGTAATCATCAACCAAGAAAAATACATAATAATTTCCTCCAATGCTTCCAGTTTGTGTTGGAACAAAAAGATCCATATGCACTAGCTATAGTGCATCAGTAGTTGAGACTTCACCAACTGATTTAAAACTTTATTTATGTTGATTATCATATTGACATGGGTCACAAAATTTTGAATAATCAAATCTATGCCCTGGTTGATCTTTAACTAATCCTTTCTTATAATGTTTGCATAAGTTCCTAAGGTTAAAGTGACATAACCTTATATTCCATAACCAAGAATGATCCTCCATTTCACTAAGTCAAGGTAGATCTTGACTCTTAAGGTCTTCTAAGTTTAGTGTGTAAACATTCTTTTGCCAATGGGCAGAAAGAATAAACTCTTCCTTGGAATTGTGTACTAGGCATTTTTCATTCCTAAAATTCACAAGGTATCCTTCGTCAAATAATTGGATTATGCTAATGAGGTTGTTCTTAAGACCTTTAACAAATAAATCATTTGAAATCAACGTTTTTTCATGAAGAACAATGTTACCTATACCGATAATTTCTCCCTGAGCATTTACTCTGAAAGTTATTTTTCCTCATTTCGTCTTGATAATCTTTTAAAAATAGTTTTTGTTACAAGTAATATGTCATGAATATCCACCATCCATGTACCACGTATTGTTGTTGGTAATTTCCCTATTTTTCTAAAAATAAGAAAAAGTTAGACTTTTGGAATCCAAACTTTCTCAGATCCGAGAATTTCAGAAAGCAAAATTTTAGGCACCCACATCTTCTTAGAAAAATAGGCTTTATGAAATCCTAAATATTGGGTTTTGTTTAGAGAACAATTCATTTCCCAATGTCCACGACACTGACATTTTGTACAAAATAGAGCACTTTTAGGAACAAAGTAATTGTTACTAAAAATTGGTTTAGAACCGGTGTAACCAAAACCAGAAGTATTCCTTAGAGGTCGGATTTGAGAATACATTTTATCAAAATTTTCTTTACCTAAGGTAAAGATTGATAAACAATTCCTCATGGAAAATATTTCGTATTTGAGTTTGATAACCAAGTTCTTTTATTCACAATCATTTGATTTTTTACTAGAGTTAGGCTCGAAAACATTTTTCTTAGAAATTACTTTTTCTAGATCTTTAGAATGTTTATTCTTCTTAGAACTTAATTACTCTAGATTTTTTGAAATACTTTCAAAATAAGAATTTTTCTTATCAAGATCTTTAGAAAGATCTGATATTTCATTAGTAAGAATAGTATTCCTAGAATTTTCCTTATCATGTTTTTTCATGAGTTTTGAATTCTCAATTTCAAAATATTTGGAAAACCTAGAAACTTCTACATAGGAAGGTAAAGTATCATCTTCATCCGAAAAATATTATTCATCAGAAGAGTTATAGTATTTACTATCATTAGCATTCAAAGAAACATTGGTCAATTATTCGGCATTATGTAACATGGCATTAAAAAATGATTGTCAATAGGTAGTCTGGCTATTAGACCAAGATTCTTCTGTCCAGAAGATTCATAATCTGAAAATTCATCTGAAGAGTCACCACCATTGGCACTCCAGGTTTCATTAGATTTCAAGACATTCTTAGCTTTGCCCTTGTAATACTTCTTTCTGTTTTTCTCAGAATGTCTTTCCTTTCTTTTTTATCTCTTGACCATAGGACAATCAGGTCTTATGTGTCCAGATCTATTGCATTCATAGCATGTAACTTCTAAATCATTATTGTCTTTCCTTTCCTTTCTCTTATATCTGGATTGAAATTTCCTATGTCCAACTATCTTGTTCATCCTTCAAGCAAGATTTTCTAATTAATTTTTTGAGCACTCACTTCCACTAGATTCATATTGGATAACAACTTTCTTAGATTTGGATCTAGTAACTCTCTTAGGAGTCTTGGATTTCATATGAGTAGAAGTTATAGTAAAAGCAACGCTACCATTTCCATTCTTCTTCTTTATGTTGTCAGCATCTCTCTTCATTTTAGTCTCATGTTGAAGAATAGTTCCAAACAATTCATCTAAGGAAATCTGAGTAACCTTTCTGTTCTCATCTATAGCTATTCTCTTGGATTCCCATTCATTCCGCATCATGTCTATGATCTTATCAACAAGAGCTTCATCATCTAATCCTTTCTCACCCATAGATTGTAAACTATTCACAATAGTCATGAATCTTTGTTTCACCTTACATATGGGTTCTTAATAAGGAAAGAAGGAAGCATGATATCCAGCTCCAAGCATGGCTCTTCTTGTTTCAATGACTTTGGAAGTTCCAAAGTGAGTAACTTCACGTTTCTTCCTTATACAATTTGCTGCTTCACAAGATGAAATTTGGCTATATATATTTCTAGTCATGGAGCAAAGAAAAGTATTGCGTACCTTATAATTCAGTTGATATTCATGCTTTTCATGATTAGTGAAGGTACTAACTTCTTTATCAGGGATTTTATATCCTCCAGTAAGCATAACAAAATTATCAACACCAGTATTGATAATGAAGGTATTCATATGATCTCTCTAATATTCTTAATAATTTCCATCAAAGATATGTGGTCTAGATGGATTTATATTGTCTATGGAACCAACACTGATTCATGTCACCTTTAAGAAAAATATTTCCACAAGAACTTGTTAATAGAAAGAGTTTGTAAATAATACAAAATAATTCTAAGCAAGGAAAAAATATAGAACAAGAGTATCTCTAAAAAAATGAATCCAAACTTTATGATTCCGAAAAACAGATTCTGAAAAAAAAATATGAATCCAGAAAATTCAGTTTCAAATATTCAATTATGAAAAATCTCTTCTGAATCTAATCGTGAGATTAATTTAGATTGAACCAATCCTCTGATACCAATTGTGAGATGGTATGTGAGTATGATATACTCTATAATTCCAAATGTAGGATCGAATATGTTAACATGAGATTCTCAAATACAAGAGGGGGGGGATTATACTTTTAAAGAAATCATTTTGAACTTTTAAAGGTGGTCATGTTTAACAAGGTTAAACAAGATAATTCACAAAACCTCTAAGTTCTAATAACTTGCTTGATTCTGGAAAAGTGATTTCAGAAATGAAACTTAACAAAAGTTTACAAAAACTAAGATTCTACCTTAAAGTGTATATAATCTAACTAAATCAGAGTACAAGTATAAGGAAGTATAATAAAATTACACTTTCCTCACTAATACAAATGCAGCAGAAAACTTGTAACAAAAACAAGTAACAAGTAGTAAATTTTTTAACCCAAAGAGAAAGATATCCAACAACCTTGGATAAAGGTCCATTGATTTATACTTTTATGAAAGTCTATCCTACCCGCACCAGGGTAATCCCTCGATATGAAGATCGGAGTCTATCTTGTTATCCCCGCAAGCCATCAACTATCAGGTAGTCGACACCTATGTCCTCCTCAGCAAGGAATCCCTCAACTTTAAGGTAGTCGGCACCTCTGTCTTCATATTCCCTGAAACCCTCGATTGTACACAGCAACAATCAGAGTCGCGTGAAGCAAAACTGAAAAAGTATTTCAGTACGTACAAAGCAATGAAAGTCTCTCTCTAGAAATCACTTCAGCAGCATGTGGTCTCTAGAGTCACAGAACAGTATCGAGCTCTTTCAAATGAGCTCATATTTATAGGCACAACTCCAATGGTCGGCTCCCTCCTCCAATGGTCATATTCTTCCTTGAATTTCGTAGGGACCTGTACATGTGTTACTCAAACAATGGTTAGTTGATAACTGAAAGCACGACATCATTTTATTAATAAACAAGTGTAAGCATAACCAAAATCTGATATTCAGAATGCAAGTGAATGAAAGATCGGAGTCTAACCAAAATTTAATTCGGAGTCTATAATACAAGGATATTAAGATTATGTTTCCTAGGAATTCAGAACCTGAATTCTATAGAATTACGGAATCTGAATTTCAAGGAAATTCTGAATCTGGTTTCACAAGAATTCAGAACCAGAACTTGTAAAGTTTGGAGTCAAAGTTAATGAGAATTTAGAGACATAACTCATAAGAGTTCAGAGTCTGTTATTCAAAGAACTCGGAGTCAGAACTTAGAAAAGTTCATATCCAGAATTAGTATTCAGAATTCAATGTCGGAACTCAGAAGAGTTCATATCCAGAATTAATATTCATAATTAGGAGTCAGAACTCAGAAGAGTTCGTATCAAGAATTCATAATCAGAATTCAGAGTCAGAACTCAAAAGAGTTTGTAACCAGAATTCTGATTCAGAATTCGGATTCATAACTCAGAAGAGTTCGTAACCAGAATTCGGAGAATTTGGATCCTAAAAAAGAATGATTCGTATCTAGGTAATTATATGATTCCGAGGTTTTGGTTTCAATCCAAATTTTACACATAGAATATTTATGGTATGAACAATGAAATATAGGTAAGGGTAAATTTCCATGGGTAAGGAAATTTCCTTAAGGAAGTAAAACTAGGGGTAAAAAGAGATTTTCCTTAAGATAAGGTGTTTGTGATTTTCCAAATAATAAGGAATGGTAAATTCATAAGGATACCTTAATGATTCAAAAATCTCCCCCTTGAAAGAAGGAATGTAAAATTCATAAGGAATACCTCATTGTCTCAACAATCTCTCCCTTTTTGGAAAGCATAAACATCCTTACAAATAATAATATAAGGACTTAGCAGAACTTTTCTTGACTTAGAAAATAAAACTTATCTCCCTTTTCACATTGGAAAAGATGAATATAACTAACTCCCCCTTAGGATTTGGAACTCTAATGATTGTATTCTAGATTTCCTAAATGGAATTTTCATTATCTTGGTTATGGAAATCATCGTAATGAGAAACTCCCCCTTAAATAAACTCCCCCTTACTTAGGGATATATCTTCTTATACATAGAATTATTTTTCCTTATCCCCCTATGTGATTTTCAAAAAGAGTTTGAGGGAATGGAAAAAAATATGGTACCTGAAATATTAGTATAGACATCCAAACAAAAAATCTAGTACAATTTTATTACGATTGGAATAATTAGTACAAGGAAAAACATATACAAAAAAAGATCGGATTTGAGTCTATTTTGTTTCTTTTTCCTTGGGAATCATATTCTTAAATATAGTCATCATCTTTTTGAATTCTTTGTGATCATCCTCAGCTTTATTCTCTAGAACTTTTATTCTCCTTTCCTGAGACTTAAAGACTTCTGCATGTGCTTTCCGCAACTCCTCTTGCTTCACAAGCTTCCCTTCAAACTCAATCCGTAGATCTTTTCCCTCTTCCAGCCTTGAGCTACAGAGTTCACCTTCCCATTCATGTATTTCACCTCTTGAATCTGAGTATTTTGTTCTAGACTTAGATTTTTCTTAAATCTGTTTGTAAGATCCTTGATTTTGACATCTTCGGTATAAAAATCATCTTTGACATCTTCTTGAAACTTGTCAAGCTCACTCATTTCTTGAATCGACCTCTTTGACCAGCTGGCTATCTTCTTACATGACTTTTTGTGAGCTTCATAGCTTATGAGGAAAGTTTTGAAATCTGATTCAATCTTGACACACTTGTCCATCACCATGTACACTGAATCTGATATCTAATTTAGAGAATGTTGAAGCATATTACATCTAGAATCTATGCTTGAAAAAGTCGAAATGGACCTGACAAGATTCTTTATGGATTGTTCAACAAAATCATGACCAAGTAAAGATGATTCAGAATCTGAGACATTACATGGTGATGCTTTTTTTATAGCTCAACAAGATTCCTTTTTGAAGTTACACCAACTTCCTTCCTCTTCACTACAAATTTTCTATGAGTATCAACAAGAACTTGTTTACCCTTATCAATTTTCGGAACATCTTCCTCACCAAGGGATTCATTCTCGCTATCAGACAGCTAAAAAAATCTATCTTCATCTACCTCTTCTTTCTGATTTATAGCCTTAGCATCCTCAGGATGAATGAAATCATGATTTAGACTTCCTTCTTCAGAAATTTTATCAACTTCTTATTCACCTTTCTCTTCACCCTTATTTCCATCATTATCTTCATATTTTTCTTCATCTTTCTATAGAGTGACAAGACTAGAGGATCCGGCTTGAGAAGTTCAGAGTGAAAAATTTTTAGAAGGGGTTCCCTTGTCTTGATAATCTTCGACTTACTTTAAAAGATCATATGTTTTACCACTTATTTCTTCTTTTTCTTTTTCTTGCACCTATTCCACTTCTTCCACTTCTTCCACTTCTTCCACAAGTTTTTCTTTTTCTTTTTCCAGATTGAAGAATTTCTTCCCTGGAGTCTCAGGCAAAGGCTCTATCAAGAAAGATTGTGGCACCAGAATAATCTTGCATGCAATTTCAGTATCCCTCGTATGGGATTGACAAATTTCATCCTCTGACATATTCTTATTTTGATTTTCCTCTTTTTCATTATCTCTAGCTCTTTAGCGATTGATTCTTTCAAGGCCTTAGCCTCAACAGGATCCGAACCAAACCGTGGCTCCCCTGCTTTTCTATTCTTCTTATCCTCCCTCTATTTTCTACAAAATCATCAGGGTAGGCTTTCTACTTCTTTGGTTTTGGATGTGTGGATTGTACTTCATTATACTTAGGGGTTTTGTCTTCTACTTCCACTTCCTTCAACTTTCTTTTCTTTCCATCCCTCTTTGATGGTTCAGCTTTATCATCATTTTCTGGAATGCCCCCTGCCTCTTCCACTAGCAGATCAAAAAATTCTCCTGACTCCTTAGAAAAACCCATATTCATACTTTTCAATGTGTCATCACTTACAAGCATAACTTTACAATTCCTTGGCTTGGAACTGCAAGGTATTTTGAATGATTCAAGACACTATTTCCTATGGAATTGGGGATGACCTTGTTGGTTTAAGGTTCAAACATTCCAACCGGTTTCTAACATGTTTTTTCCTAGAACCGGAACCATCCAATGATTCTATATCCATTTGGACTTACTTTCAAAAGGTAGGTTTTCATTAGTTGTGAACTGATAAGGCTTAAGAATTTGTATTGGTCGAGAGGATGGGAGGTCGGACTCATCACACCTTTTTTAGGGGAATTATAGTCTACTTCGGGACTCTCTTTATAGATTTAAGTTATGTTCATGAATCCTTATTAAATTACCAAGTATAAGAATGAGATTTTTTTTAGAACTTGAAATAAATGATTGATATGTAGGAAATTTAGAGAATCTTTTTATATGTATTCAAGGTTCTTCATAGATAGATAATTGTCTATATTTTTTTAGAGATTCTTAGTCAATAGTATCATTCGATACATTATATAAAAGTATCATGGTCATTTATGATGACCATACTGGTTTTAAAGCCACTCAGTGGGGCACTTGAAGTTTATTTTCATTCATAAGGACATGGATTTTTTTAGAGTTGGGATCATACCCACAGATGGGATACCTACATTTCCTTGTTTAGAGAAGGAATCAGAACCCACGTAGTTCGAGTAAGGGAATATGATGTTTAAGCATGATTTATGGCTCAAAGAAAGATGTCATGATTTATTTTACACTCTATGCTCATGTGAGTCATGCTTGGTGTGAGAAACAAAAGGTATTGGTAAAACCAGACAATTGTTCCACGAAAGATGCAATCATAAGAAATGATGTGGCGCTTATGTATGTATTACTACCCAAAATAGATGAAGATTAGATTTTACTTTAGGTAAGAATCCCAAGAAAAGGTCCATAAAGGTATATATAATTTATGGAGATTTGGATACTCTAACTTGGGGCTTACTCCTAAGGAAGATGCCCAAATTAGGAGGGGACTTATGATTAGGTTTTACTCCTAAGAAGGAATCCCAAATAAAAAGTAAATTAAGACTGGTTAAGGAAATTATGACTGGGGCTTACTCCTAGGAGGAGGCCCAGGTAAAAGGAAATTAAGATTGGGGCTTACTCCTGAGAAGAAGGCCAAGGTTAAATGGATTTGAAAATTGGGGCTTACTCCTAAGAAGTACGCCCATGTTAAAGGGAATTTATAATTTGGGGACTTGGGGCGTACTCATAAGGGGGATGCCCAGGTTAGGGGACTTGAGACTTATGGCTTATTCTTGAGAAGGAGGCCTAAGTTTAAGGAAAATATGATTGGGGCTTACTCTTGAAAAAGAGACCCAAATTGGGGAACTTGGGGTTACTCTTAAGGAGGATGCCCATATTTCAGAATTTTCTAGATTGGGACTTACTATTGAAAAGGAAGCCCAGGTTAAGGGACTTGGGGCTTATTCCTGAAAATAAGGCCCATATTTGGGAAATTATGACGGGGGCTTACTCCTAAGGAGGATGCCTAGGTTAGGGGACTTGGGGCATACTCATAAGGAGGATGCCCAAATTAAGAGAACTTGGAATGGGGCTTACTCCTGAAAAGGATACCTAGTTTAAGGATTCTATAATCTAAAACGATGAGGCTGAATGAATGAAATCTCTAACCATAGTGACATAAAGATATCTAAATCACTAGGTTTTGGGAGATGTTCCACATAATTCCTTTCAGATAAGGAAGCCAACAAAGGAACCATGCCAAAAAATGGCTTTAAAGAGGGTTTTGAAGACTGAATATTGAATAGGAGAGGTGGATAGGAATAAGAGAGGTGAAATAGGCAGGAAGGGAACCCAAAAAGAGAGAGGAACGCAAGTCCTGCGTGGGCACGCAAGTCCTGATCACATAGGTATACCTGTTCCACACATGGGTGCTTGCATGACGGTCAACCCATAAGGTAATACTTGGGAGAGACTTGGCTCAATCCCTTAGTATTATCCATAGGGGCTTCCAGAAGGGTGGCGCGCAAGTTCTGTTGAAGGGGTAAGGTGGCGCGCAAGTGTGGCCATTTCCCTTAAGGGGTGGCCACTTAGGCGTGAATGTGTTGATGAGTTTCAAGACTTAGGCCTTACTCCCCCTCTTTAGATATTTCTTTCTAGGTATTAAATTACCTAAGAAGTTTTCGGAAGCTTTGAGAAGAGACTAGGGCACCGGGAGCTCAAATCTGAGTTTTTGAAATTTTTCGTCTCTCAAATAGGGGGCCCATCGGGGGTATTGATAGGCTGCTGAAGACCCTGGGCGAGAATCAAAGATGGTGTGCAAGTCACCTGTGTGGCCACTATGCGGCACACAAGTATACTTGCGCGACCATGAGGGAACTTGCGCGACCCAAGTGGGAAGGAATCCTTGTTCATGCCATTGTCAATTTTTGATGTTTTCTTCAAAGGATGAATCACTTTGGACTAAGGTATTCCCTTTTTTTCAGTTGTTAGACTTTGTGACAAAAAGGAGCGTCAAAAAATCCCCCCCCCCTTAGAGTTGGATCCGAAATAAATGAGGATGTGACTCTGAGGAAAAGAAGAAAACCAAGGAATATGTGGCGCGCAAGTTGTGAGCGCGCATATGGCATCACGTAGGTGTTGAGCACGCAGATGGAGTCGCGCAGGCTTCGGTGCGGTGGATTTGGCTTGCAGGGTTGCGTCTTGGCCTATATATATGCGGCCATTCTCGCGCAAAGCACTCGGATTTCATACTTTTGATCTCTCTCCATGAAAGTTGCCTTCACCGCGCAAGTTACTCTGTTTTTTGCTGCTTCTTTTTGTGTCACACTGCTATAGAGGTATTTGGACTTACATGGTGATACCTGCGCGCCAACACTTGTGCGACACACTTATACTTGCGTTCCAATTTGGGACTTGTGCGCCTTAATGCCTTAGCCTTTTTTTCACTTTTCTACACAAATTTTATGAAAAATCATCTTACTTAAGAGTTAATTATTCAACCTTTGTGCAGATTAAATGGCTCCCCAGGAGAATCGAAATGGATGCCGAACTAGCTAGCAAGCAAATTGATGATATGATGAGCATTGTTGGCCATGATTATTATACTATATGCGACAACACCCTTTCAGATTTGGCCAAGTACCTGAAGATGTATCATCTTGATTTCCCACACAGCATTTATCTGCCTCTATATGGCTATGGTCATCTGCAGGAAGTCACTGTTCCCGATGCAAAGAACTATATGCCTGAGATGCAGCTGTACTGCTACTCCTCTGTTTCGGTTATGTTGTGCATTAAGAGCAAAAACAATGGTGTGAACTTTTAAATTTTTCATCCATGCCATTTCCTTGAAGATATGAAAATGGAAAACACATGGGATGAAATTTTTTCTACTGCCTGTTGGTGGAGAGAAGACAAACATGGCATTAGAACAATATTTGAAAAGAGTACTCTCTCCAAATGGCTCTTTACTTCCAATGATTCATTCTCAAATCCATGTATCCATCTTCCAAGTCTCTTGGACAGAAACAGAGTCACTGTTTGATCAGCATGAAATTTTCTCAAACCTCACTCAAGAACATTCTTTTACAATTGTTCCAAGAAGAGCTGGTATTACTGCATCTCTTATTGTATCTAGTTGAATGAATGAATTCTAGGAGGCTGCTGATGAAGCTCAGGATGCCATAAATCAAATGAAGAGTTATGTTGAAATTCTTTTTTAATTCTTGAAAAAGAGAAGAGACTCCAGTCTGTGGATATCCTTCTAACTCTTGTGCATCAATGAAAAACACTTTCACCTTCAATCATTTGTACATGATTTCTTTTTCTATCTGCTTTAAATTTTTACCTAAGCCAATCGGACTGGTAAACATAGTTTGAATTTTTCTATGATTATAAATAACCCTACAAACTTTGAATATTTTAATTTCTCAATATTACCTAAATCATACGAAATGTATGTTTAGTGAGATGGAACATGACTTTTATTCATAGTTACCTTGTCTTTTTTGGGATGTTTAAAGTCATGCACATCAGACATAAAAAGGCTAATGTTTAAGGTCGAAACAGCTTTGACCAAATGAATTAAAATTGACTCAATTCCTTGACAATTTTTCAGAAAACAAATTACCACACTCAAGTATGAGGGAAAATATGTAAAATATGACTTAAGAAATTTTGAATCTGAGGGATGACATGAAAAATGGCTAAAAGGAATTAGAATAAGTAGTTCCCAAGAATGAAGTTACCATTATTTAACAAACCCGTTAGGGGGTTGAATTATGCAGGGCCACCTAAGGGAATTGAATGTATAGTCGAATAATAGCATCATTTGGCTGACATGTCTATTATGTAGAGTACCTATGCAAGGCCGCCTAAGGGAACGTGCTGCATAGTCAGGCAAAAGAAATCTCAAAAATTTCCTTTTCTACTGCTAAGAATCTAGTGAAAGTTTATGGAGATTCAAATTTTCCGAAGCATAGAGTTTGTTCTATGGAAAGAGGTACTTGATTATGGAGAAGATATTTCCAATAAAGATTGTCTAAGAATTGGATAAATGTCACTCCTATGAAGGTTTTACCCAAACGTAGGGAAGGAAAATATAAACCATAGACTTGAATACTTTCAGATCATGAAAAAGAGTATGAGACAAATGTATTAAGGATGGATATTTTTGTGGATCCTTATATATTTTTGTTAAGAAAACTAAGGATAAAAGAGGTTTTCTTCCTAAGAATGAAGTTACCATTATTAAAAAAAACCCGTTAGGGGGTTGAATTATGTAGGTCCACCTAAGGGCATTGGCTGCATAGTCAAATAATAGCATCTTTTGGCTGACAGTTCTGTTTTGTAGACTTTTTATGGAAGGCCACCTAAGTGCACGTGCTGCATAGTCAAGCAAAAGACCTCTCAGGTTTCATACATTTTGTGACCAGAAGTTGAGAAAAGGGTTATGGAGATCTGAAAATATTTAAGGTTAGGATTATGAAACATAAAAATGGGTATTTTCTAATGTATGTAGAGATGCACAGATCAATTCAAACCATAATCATGTTGTGATTGGGTCCTAAATTAAAATGTTGGACTTCACTACATATCCCATAAGGATGTGAATCAATCCATACGTAGTTCTTGAAATATAGTTTAACGTCATGTGGGATGAGAACTGGGAGATCTTAGTTTAGGGTCATAGATCTCAGACCATAATAATGAATACCCAGTGTCTGTTTTCCATTGGAGGACTTTTCAGCAATGGGACTGAAAGTGCAATTTGGAGTTAGGACCAAAAGACTTGGGGCTGGATTCAAGGGACACTCGAACGTTCCTATGTATCCTATAAGGATGGGTATCAAACCAACGTAGTTCTAAATATACCCTTTGTACAGATTTGGTCTGTACAAGTGAAGGGTGAAAAGGGGACTTTAGTGCAATGATGGTTTGACCCAAGATAAAATGTTCGGGCATTTTCATGTATGCACATAGTCTTTTGGGATATAACATGATTAGAGGTAAATGTAAATAATGATTCCCTCTCACGTGAAGGTATCAAAGAATTTTGTAGTTTATTATCATACAGGACAAAAGTATTTTACAGTTTCACATCATATAGAAAGGACAAAAGTGATCCAATGTAAAGATATTGATTCTAGGGGTGGTTTCATGAATCAACATCATATGATATTGAGGTGAACCGATGTGAATAGATTTATTTTGGGCATGAACCTTGGGAGGTTTCCTATGTACCCAGACTAGAAGTCCAGGATCAAAGTCCGCGTAGTTCAATTAAAGAATGAATTAGTGATCAAGTTGTTCTTAGGGACAACGACCTAAAAATGGTGTTGGGACTTATGAATGATTAGCGGCCCAGAGAAGGTTTTATGGTTGAATTTTACACTCTATTTTAACGTGAGTCATACTCGGTGTGAGAAACAAGAGGTAGCAACAACCTTAACGATGCACAGTTTAACGTCATATAGGATGTATTAAGGGCCTATGCAGTTTAAAGTCTTGCAGTGAGGAGTATTGGTACTGCATAGTTTAATGTCATGTAGTAGGGAAAAAATATATTTTAACATCATGTAGGACATATTAAGGGATTTCTTTAAGGTTTAGAATCATGTAGTTAGGACGATGGGGATAATACTATTTAACGTCATGTTGGACGAAAGGGGGACTGTGCAGTTTAATGTCATGCAGTAAGGACAAAAGAGGTCATAGTTTAAGATCATATTGGATGTATTAAAGACTTTTTCACATTTTATCATCATATTAGACGAATGAAATAGTTTAACTTCATGTTGGAAGAAAAGGGGTGATAAAGTTTAACGTCATGTTGGACGATGGTGCGAATAGTTTAAGGTCGTATGCATGGACCGTTGGATGTACAGTTTAACATCATGTTGGATGTGAGGGATGCAAATATTTTAAGGTCATATGCATGGACCGTTGGATATATTTTTTTCTTATAAAAAATACTTCTTCAGAAATCTGGCATTGGTTAGAGTAGTGATGAGTTCTCCATCTATTGAGATTAAAGAATATTATCCATTGGAGTAGACCTTATGTATCGAGTAAGGTCCTTCCCATTTTGGCCCAAGATTTGGAGGTTTCTTTCCTAGTATCACTGGAGTTATGAGAACCAATACCAATTCTCCCTGAATGAATGAATGAAGATGAACATTTTTTGTTGAAAGCTCATGTTATTCGATTCTGATAGACTTCCATGTGGTGCGAGGTGTACAATATTTTCTAATATAACTGTTCCAATTCATCCAATCGCTTTTAAGATTGTTTATCTATAGATGACTGATCAAAAATGCCTACTCTGAGAGAAGGTAATTGAACTTCAATGGGCATGACTGCTTCCATTCCATATTCTAGTGAATATGGAGTTGACCGCGTTGTAGTGCGGGTAGTGGTTCGATAATCCCATAAAGCATGAAAGAGTTTATCAGGCCATGATTTCTTATCTTTATCCACCATATTTTTCAGTATGTTTGAAAGAGTCTTGTTGAAGGGTTCTATCTGGCCATTGGCTGCTGCATGATACCGAGATGAATGATTGGATTTGATGTTGTATTATTGATACAACCTCTTTACCTCAGATGAACAGAAGTTGGTGCCATTGTCCATCAATATGGAATGAGGGACACCAAATCTGGTAATGCTATTAGACTTGATCAAGCTAACAATACTTTTATAACTAACTTCATTGAGAGGTATTTCCTCTTCACATTTGGAAAAGAAGTCAGTAGAAGTAGGAATATAATTAAACTTCTTGGCCATAGCTGAAGGGTAAGGTCCCACCACATCTATTCCCCATGTGGAAAATGACCATGAGAATTTAGCTGTATGAAGCAACTCTGGGGGCTGATAAATGAACATGGAATGTACATGAAAAGAATGAAACTTCTTTGTGAAATCAATACAATCTTGTATCATTGAAAGACAAAAGTATCCAAGCCTTCGAATTTGATCATATAGTCTATGTCCAGACTGGTGGGCACCACAGACTCCTGCACGCACTTCTTTCATGATAGACATTGTCTTTTCACCATCAATGAATCTTAAGAGAACTCCATCAAAACCATGCTTGTACAGAATTTTCCCTAAATGATCTGGGCTACTATAAAGAGTAAAATTGTTCACACTTCTCCAGATTCGTTCTTTCCCGGCCCTATCAGGTGGAAGTGTTCCATTTTGATGGTATTCCCTGATAGGTGTCATCCATCCTATAGTATGACCATATGGTTCAGAGATGGTACAAATTTCATTGATTTCCTCTATTCTAGTTTGAACATAAGGTGAAATTGTACGACGGTGAGAAATACTGATGGTTGTCTCATCCCAATTTGGATCTGCCAGAGCTGTGGCTATATTAGCCAGGGCATCAGCTTGGGTATTTTTGTGATCGTGGGACATAAGAAAATGTCATTTCCATAGGAAATTCATCCATTAACTCTCTGACTTAATCATATAAAGGGATTAGTTCTTCTTTTCTGATGGAAAATCCCCATTGACTTGTTTGATTACCAGGTTTGAATCACCTTTCACCATTAAGTGATTAACTTGTGATTGAAGTGCTAACTCTAATCCTGGAATGAGAGCTTGGTATTCTACTTAATTATTTGTACCGCCACCCAACAATGAGAAGGAATAAGGTAACACTACCTTTCCCAGGGAAATTAGCACAATTCCTTACCCAACATTGTTGAATTTAGGATCCTCCATTTTCTTCTCTGTTGGACTTCTGGAAGCACCATCAAAGTACATTTCCCATGTTTGAAGATTATCTTGAATAGAAAAGACTTATTCATCAGGAAGTTTAATATCTGAAGATGTATCTTCCAATAAAGGATGTTCAGAAAGAAAATAAGCCATAGCTTGGCACTTTATTGCCTTTTGAGACACATACTGAATATCAAATTGTTGCAAAATAATTGTCCACCTTTCCAGAGGTCCTGTAAGCATTGGACAACTAAGGATAAATTTGAGCAGATTATTACGAGATACCAATTGGACCTCGTGATGTTGCAGGTAGTGTCTCAACTTCTGAACTTCAAAGATTAATTCTAGTCAGCACTTCTCAATACTTAAATATCAGGTTTCTACTTCAAGCATAGTCTGACTAAGATAGTAGAGGCTCTTTTCATTCCCAGCATCATTCTTCTGAGCAAAAAGGCACCCAAGGATTGCTCTAAAGCTGTCACATAGAGGATAAGTGGTCTTCCTTCAATAGGTGGCATTAATACCAGTGCAATTAAGATATACATCTTGATAATATCGAATACTTCTTGACATTCTTCAGTCCACTGGTAAGTGACTCCCTTCTTCATCAATTCAGTGAAGGGTAAACTTTATCCTTCAAAATTGGCGATGAAACGCTGAATATAGGCTAAGTGTCCTTGAAGTCCTCTCAATTATTTCAAATTTCGAGGAGGTGACATACCAAGGATTGAAATTGTCTTATCAGGATCGACTTCGATACCAAGATGGCGTACAACAAAGCTGAGAAATTTTCCTGAGGTTACCCCAAAAAAAAATTTTAAGGGGTGCATCTTCAAATTATGTTGTCGAAGTTTTTGGAATATGAATTCTAAATAATCCAAGTGATTAGAAATTTTCATGGATTTAACCACCAAATCATCCACATAACTTTCAATAAACTTCCCTAAAAGGGTTTGAAGATACAATGCATATCACACTGATATGTTGCGCCAACATTCTTTAGGCCAAAGGGCATTACCTGATAGCAAAACACACCCTGAGGGGCTCTGAAGGCTGTAGATTCATCATCTTCTAAAGCCATTTGGATTTGATTATATCCAGAATATCCATCCATGAAGGAAACTGCTTCATAGCCATTTCTTGCATCAATTAAGAGTTCTGTGATCGGAACTAGAAAATCATCTTTAGGACAATTCCTATTAAGATCTCTGAAATCAATGAAAACTCTAATTTTTATGTTCTTATTCTTCACAGGGAAAATATTAGACATCCATTTGGGATATTGAACTTCTATGAATAAGTTATCTTTGATAAGTTTATCCACTTCAGCTTCAATTTTTGAAGCATTAGTTGGGTGTGTTCTTGTGGCTTGCTTAAATCCTCGATGTTCTTCTAGAAAACCCAAATGATGAGTAGCAACATCAGGATCAAGTCTGTGCATCTCTGTATAGTTCCAATCAAATATATATCATTTTTTATTAAAAAATGAAATATACATTTCATGCTCTTCAAGAGTCATGGCCACACTAATTAAAGTGGGGCGTTGATCTTCTTTTGTACCCACATTTATTTCTCTGAGTTCATCCACGGTGGTAGAGATACCCTCTTCAAATGCTGGAGGAGCATCCCTGAGATCTTCTTCTTCTTCTTCAACATGTGTTATTTCTTCTGTTTCTACTTGCATAGTAGATGATGAAGCCGGATTTCCATGATCAGGAGAGATGTCAAAATTTGAACATATTTAAGAAGAGGCTTCCATTTCTGACCCTATTTATGATGAAGGGTCTTCCTTGGGTAATAAATAGGAGATTATGGATTGAGAATCGACATCATCATTCACCTCTAGAATTTCTATAACATCTTCTGACCTGATTGGTGAAGTATAGACTTGCTGGATTTTAGCAGATGAAATGAAGAAATCTCCATTTGATATTTCATCATTGCTTGGTGAGTCACCAAAATCTCCCATGTTGTCTGGCTTGACTGTCGTAATTGACATTATAGAAGTTTCCATAAGAGTATTTTGATTTGGGTCTATCTTGTCAATTTGACTGATATGGAACACATAATCTGTACTCACATGTGTAAATGGATTTACTGGAATCTTTTCCAAACCAAATGGAGGATTAACCTTGGTAACCTCCCTTGTTGTGAATTTCTCCTTACCCTTCATGTAATAAAATTCCAAATTAATGTATTGAGATTCACATGTCTTGAATGAGGATTTATAACCATACAATGTCCCAATTTTACCATCGAAACAATATTTGAGACATTGATGGTATGATGAAGGGATAACCGCATGTTGATGTAGCCAAGGTCTTCCAAGAAATTTTATGAAGGCTTTATCATGATCAACAACCATGAAATCTGAATTGGATACACGATCTCCAAACTAAGTTCTATGTGTAATCTCACCCAGTGGTTCTTGTTCATTTTTATCATATCCTTGCAACATCAAAGTAGAAGGAGATAAATCAGATTCTATGAGGCCCAATTGACGAAGGGTACGAATGGGGATGAGGTTGACTCCTGAACCATTATCAATGATAACTCTTCGTATGTATACACCATAGACCTTTCTAGACAAGTACAAATGTCTAATATGTCTATGCACGACATCATCTTCATCTTCATCTGTAAAAGATATCACTACATGGAATTCTGCAGTATTATTCTCTACATGGTAGACATTAGCCACAAAAATTTCAGTTTCAAACTCTTGAGGACTTGACAAATCCTCAATGAGTGCCTCCTGAAGATCCTTCGATAAATTCAAGGCATCCAGAATTGATAACTTGTTCGGTATTTAGGCCAAGTGTTTCAATACATCATATTTTTTATCCAACGGTCTGCATTTCCCAACAGGAACATGTGGTTTAGCAGGTTCCTTGGAAGTTCATTCTTTGGATGAAGATGCATCTTGTATCGGGGTGGGAGTTGGAAATACTCATAGATTTGGAATATTAGACCGAATGGGTCTATTTACTTCCTGAGAGGAAGAAGGTGTAACCTCTAGCCGATCTTCCAGAATAACTATGCCATGACTGAATCTGCTATAGGTGGAAGAATTTACTTGTTCTTGTTGAGCTCGTTGAAGGGCTCTGCCACAAGTTTCTATTGCATACACAGTTCTAGAAGGGGTAGAATTGGAATAGTGGCTTCTGGGATATCCACGTCTTCCTCTATATCCCATACCTCTGGAACTCCCCCTAATTCTTTTGTTTGATACAGGGAACTCAGGCTCATAAAAATCGAAACTGTGATTCGAATAAGGATTTGTTAAGTGAATCATCTTAACAGAACCGAAGATCAACTCTTCATCTGATGAAGACTCTACCTGATTAGCCAATTTAGGTTGTGCCATTTGGTGGGTCGATGCCCGTGGCTTCGAAGTAGATGGCATAAAATCTTCCAGAGTCAAAGACAACTTAGGATTTGACACAATTTCATCTTCTTCTGATTGTTCCTCATTCTTTGAATTATGACGTTTCATTGATGATTTTTCCTCTGATGAAGGGGAATTTGTTGTGGCATTCGTAGCAGAAGACACAATTGGTTTTTTCAATTGCATTCGCAAAATGGCATGAGTTCGGTTGATCATTTTTCTAACCATCTAGTCATCATATTTCTATTCTTTTTTTGAATTCATGACACTCACCTTCTTCCTCTGGATTTGTAGCAGTAAGACATGATACCTGAGATGAAGAACCTTCCAATTTGACTTGTCCCTAGTTGACCATTTTTTGAAATAGGTCCTTGAAAACAAAACACTCCTGAATGGTATGCCCTAACAACAGATGAATTGGGAAATAGTTGGGACGGTCTTCATCTTATTCATTGTTCAGCCTTTGGGGCCTTGGTAATTGAACCAAATTATTTTCCAGAGCCGAAATAAAGTATCCATGAACTTGTTCATTTTGGAAAGAGTAAAATGTGCTCTTCAGATCCTCAAATTATTTCTGTCTTTGATATCTTTGATCATATTGACGAAACTGCCTCTATTATTGACACTGAGGAGGTGGGGTCCTTCGGGAAGACAAATGTTTTGATGTAAAAGCAGCTAAAGGTGCTTGCTTAAGCATAGTTGTAGTAGTATCTACTCTACCCATTCTCCTTCCTAAAGCTGATGCAATTACACAAGTTTTATCCTTAGTCTTCATAAGAGAATATTCATTCTGTTGAGCGATTGAAGTAAGTTCTCAAAACCCTCCTGTGTATTTCATAGAGATCAACGGTGTTCATAACTCATCACGCAGATTTTCCCCACTGATTGGCAACAATTCCTCTTGAGGGAGTGTTAATATTAGGGAATATTTTAATCCCTTCCAGTAAGAAATGAAATCTGAAACCCTTTCATTTTCCCTTTTCTTATAGTTTGTAAGATCAGAAAATGTTGTCTCTCGAAAAGTTGATCTGAATTGAAGAAGGAATCGTTGATAGAGATCCTCCCACCCAGTAATTGACCAGGATTGCAAGCTTGTGTACCAGACAAAAGCAGGCCCTTATAATGACTATACCAAACACCCGAGACTAACTATTTCTTTTTGCTGGGGGGTTCCCATCATAGGATCACATCAAGAAACCAAATGTGTTAAGGGTTACTCCGGGTCTCCCAAACCATTAAAGATTGGGAATGTGGTACTTGAAAAATTTGATGGGGAAGGAATTGCATCAACCCATTCAGGGAAAGCTTTCTTTTCTGGTTGAATTTGAGCACGCTTTCCCTCTATAGCTTCCAAACGAGCTGTTAATGACTCAATTGTAGTTATTAACTTTTTAGAAACATCGGTTTGAGATTGGACCTAAACAGGTGCACTGACTGGAGCTCGGACAGATGTGGTGGTTGGTACTGCAACTGATGGCAGCGCCACCGATTGTTGTTGCGTCTGACCCACAGGATTAGACCTATGAGGGTGTACTGAAAAAGGAGGATATTCTTGATCCATATCAGTAGATGAAAAAAATTCCCTTGGCTGACTGAGTCCAGCATGCTTAGGAGGTAGACTACCTTGAAGTATTTATGCATTCAACCTCCTCAATTCCTTCATTTCTTTCCCTTGTTGTGCAAATTTTTTCTCTAGTGAGATCAATTGGCCCTCTCCATAGGAAGGGTATGTATCCCGATTATTTTCTTTCCCATTTTTGGATCCCTTTTGAAGAGGGGGAAGTCGGTTACTTGAAGGAACACTCATATTATGGGTAAGTCTTTGATTTTTTGTACGCACACCTTCTTCATTTGTTTCTGTGCATACAACTTCTTGAGTAGGAAACTCTATCCGATCTCTATGAGTGAGCCTTATCTGGTGGATCAGAAACAATGGAATTGATGACATTAATTGATGCATAATGCATTGCATCCCTTCTATCATCATTTCTGTGATATTGTCTTCTTCCATGTCCCTGATGAGACATTTCCTTTTCTCGAATTGATCCCTCAGGAACTTCTTGATGAACCATAATTTAGAGGGAAACTTTGGAAAATTTTTCTCTTCATTCCTCTTGGGGAATCTTTTCTAATTGAGAAAATACTGACATTCTCTGAGAAAGAGATTGAGGATTTGAAAAAGTCCCTAGTCTGGTGGACTGGGGCTGTTCCTGCTATTCCTGCTCAACTCCTTGAATCCAATTTGTTGATTCTGAGTGTTGGGTTAAAAGATTCCCCAGTATGGAAAGCTGGGGTGGTTCTTGAAATGCTATATCTGAGACTTTCTTAAAATCTCTCTTGATCTTGTGGACTTTAGTCTGGAAATTGGCTGGATGCATCAACCTAGATCCACTTTTATCACCTAGCTCAAAAGACCGTTGGATGATTTCTGACACTTCTGTCACTTGATAATGTGCTTGCTCCAAACGAGAGGCTTGTTAAATATTCTCATTTGCTTGATGCATTAGTAATTAAACAACTTGTTCTCTATATTCTTGATTTTGAGAAGAACTAGTTGAGGCATGTTCTTGGGAAAGCCTTTGATTACAAACAAATCCAATTAACTGTGGATGGCCACAGGAAATAACATTGCATGTGACTATTTTTGATGGGCTTTGCTGACTGGAGAGCATAGTGAAATGTAGTGCTCCATGAACACCCCATCCCCTGATATGAATACCAGATGGGGCATTGGAAATTAACTGGTACAAACTTCTTAGTGCGCCAAGGCATGAATGCTGAAGGGATCTCTACTGCTTTTCAGCCTTCAGATATCAAGAAACTGAGAGAGATGCGAAATCAATTTGGTATTGTAACCCTTATATTATCTTGAAATGATTTTTATATTCATCATAAGATAATATTTTCTTTTTCAACTGACAAATAATTTTCCAAATATTGAGATGAATATCTTGAATTCCATCTTCCGTCAAAATCTTTGGAATGTCATACAGAGAGTCAGACGAAGGGAAAAACATGACTGGCACTTCAACTTTTGCCAGTTGTTTTCTCATATTCAGTACTTCCTCTTTATTTTTCAATGAAGATTCTTCTACCTAATTAGACCAGAGCCGGTGCTTCCTTGTTGCTTCATCAGATTCAATAATATTGGTAGAGAATTCACTGATCAAACTAGAAGATGAATGACTTAGGGGTGGTTTGGAGAATGACCCACACCCCGTTCTATCTTCTGATTAAGAAAGTATTTCACTTTTTAATGGTAAAGCATCAGACATGACTGGCTTCACATTTGCAAGTGCCTCAACATAAAAGGGCTTTCTCGTCACTACATTGTCCTCTAAATAATTTTCTAGGAAATGCGAATTACTACTGTGGAGGGGACTTTTGCAGCCAAATTCATCATCATGGGGAGGACCACCATGGTGGGTTACAACAAAAGATGAAACCTCATGCTCCTTGATCTTCTGGCTACACAGAGGGTTCTTGTAGCTCTCATATGATGATAAAACTTCAATATCGATCGAACTATCATGAAGCAAGCCTTTATGAGGAAGTGTCTAATGAAGACCTTCATAATTAATGTTCCCACTATTGGGAAATTAGGGAGTATAATCTTGGATTCCAATAAATAATTGTCTGATTGCATCAAGAACTCCAGCATCGAGCAAGGCCTTATTAAAAATCGGATCTTGATTTCTTGACTGTGCTGGGCGAGTCTTCTTTTTATATGCCTTCTTACTCAAATTAGGAACTACTTGTTGACAAAAGTGGTCATTATGGGCAGGTGTATGTGCCTTCTCAGGAGAAATGATCAAGTTAGGCTGATTATCTCCACTCAAATCAGGTGTATGTGACTGACTTGGCTGTCTGTATGATATGAGGGAGTATGCCCCACAACCCTCTTGGACAGGAATAGAGGTGTGTGTCTGTTACGGAGTGAACTGTTGATGTGTCACTCCACTGGTAGGGATAGATTTGTGTGTCTTTCCCTATGATGTTGCTGAAGCTGTTATAATATCCTGGAAGGAATCTAGAAAATGAGCAGGGATTTGCTTCTGCTCTTTCACCATTGACAGAATGTGCTTGGTGACTTCAGTTGTCAAAACGGGGATATATGTCCATTCCATGCTTGGAGTAGGTGTGTTTTCCTACTCCGGTCCTCCGTTTCCTGTTAGTGAATTCTGAAAATACTCAAGTGTGGGGGCAGAGAGTTGAGTCTGCCTCCTGTTTGTCGTCGGAACCTTCCAACCAACTTCTCCGAATCCTACCAAACGAGACTGTTGGTAGTCCTGATCCATACTAACAGGTGTTGATTTAACTCCACCGAACATGGTTGATGAGATTCCTTCAATACTGACAGATGAGGCTACATACATGATTGATGAGTGTAATCATGTTTATGTTCATGTTTTCCAGTTGTCAACACATTGGGTTGATGGGCTTCATCGTATGTAGTCAGAAAAACCTGCTGACTAGCTGATGATTTATAAACTGGTGTATGTTCCTATCTATAATACTCTTCCAGAATTTCCTGGCGCGATTGGCGTGCTGCTTCCAGACAAGTCTGCTAGACAGCAGAATTAAAACGGACGGGTATGTGTGCCCGCTCATTGCTTGCCACCAAGTTAGGTTGGTGGACTTTTTCAGAGATGAAAAAGATAAGGACCTGCTCAATGTTGACCGGATTTCTCCTCTGGCAGTTCATCTTGCCTGCTTAGGTTCGAGGAATCTGAGCTGAACGCCTGGAGACGATACCCTCATCATGTTGAGGGCGCACTGTCGCACGAGCCTGGAGGCAATTGTTGATGGGAACCCACAGGAAGGATTCCTATCTCTTTGAATTAAGGCCCTGAGGGGCCTGCTCATTCACCTCCCCAGAATATGGGAGGGACTGGTGATTGTGTTCCAGGGATAATGACCCGAAACTGTTCGAAATGGTGGTTGCCACCACCTACTTCTTAATCGCTGGTCGTCACTATCCGGACGACCAGGGTGAATTATTGACTTGGAGGGCTTGTTGAGCGGCCTCCAGAGTAGGGATGGTACCATGTTGATGGTACTCCTTAACCAGCACATTTGATACCCACCATTGAAGACGCTGAGTAAGTGATATCATCCTCGGAGTGGATGACGATCCAGCAGGAGTAGCAGAAGAGGCATTCACAGCAAAGGTATTCATAGGTGTGAACTTAAGAGAAACCGTTTCTGTAACACAGAAGATCTTATAAAAGATTTATTGTTTGATATAACATTCTTAATCAAGATAAGTCTGGCCACTAAAACTTTTGGATAATCACATATGTTATTGATTGTTTTGTTATCCCTCTCATTGAGTTTAAATAGGGGCCTAAAAATAGGTAAAACATCATTTCAACTTGGTTAATGATTAACGTCGGGTTCACCATTTTTTGTTTCCTCTGGAATTGGGGTTGAGCTCATTGGTTTAAGGTTCAAACATTCCAATCATCTTCAAACGGGTTTGTTCATAGAACCGGAAACATCGAATGATTCTATATCCATTTGGACCTAATTTCCAAAGGTAGGTTCTCATTAGTTGTGAACTGATAAGGATTAAGAATTTTCATTGGTCGATAGGATGGGAGGTTGGACTCATCACACCTTTTTAGGGGAATTATTGTCTACTACGGGACTCTCTTTATAGATTTATGTTATGTTCATGAATTCTTATTAAATTACCAAGTATAAGAATGAGCTTTCCTTTTGAACTTGCAATCAATGATTGATATGTAGTAAATTTAGAGAATTATTTTATATTTATTTGAGGTTCTTCATCGATAGATAATCATATGTATTTTTTTATATATTATTAGTCAGTTGTATCCTGCAATACATTATATTAATGTCTCTTGGTAATTATTGATGACCATACTCGTTTTAAAGCCACTCAATGGGGCACTTGATGTTTATTGTCATTCAGAAGGACATGGATTATTTCAGAGTTGGGATCGTACCCGCAGATGGGCTACCTATGTATTGTTGTTTATAGAAGGAATCAGAACCCACGTAGTTCGATTAAGGGAATATGATGTTTATGCATGATTGATGGCTCAAAGAATGATGTCATAATTACTTTTACACTCAAAGCTCACGTGAGTCATGCTCGGTGTTAGAAATAAGAGGTATTGGTAAAACAAGACAATTGTGCCACGAAAGATGCAATCATAAAAAATGATTTGGGGATTATGTATGTATGACTGCCCAAAATAGATAAATATTAGTTTTTTACTTTAGGGAAGAAACCCGGGAACAAGGTCCATAAAGGCATATATACTTTATGGAGATTTGGATACTCTAACTTGGGGATTACTTCTGAGTAAGATGCCCAAATTAAGAGGGGACTTATGATTAGGTTTTACTCATGATAAGGAATTCAAAATCAAAAGTAAATTAACACTGGTTAAGGAAATTATGACTGGGGATTACTCTTAAGTATGAGGCCCAGATAAAAAGAAATTAAGACTGGGGCTTACTCCTGAAAAGGAGGCCCAGGTTAAAGGGATTTGAAAAATAGGGCTTACTCCTGAGAAGGAAGCCCATGTTAAAGGGAAATTTAGAATTTGGGGAATTGGGGCTTACTCCTAAGGAGGATGCCTAGATTTA
This sequence comes from Viscum album, assembly GCA_963277665.1. NCBI lineage: Eukaryota > Viridiplantae > Streptophyta > Magnoliopsida > Santalales > Viscaceae > Viscum > Viscum album. The sequence continues at coordinate 1,527,912,098 of OY728162.1, forward strand.
GGAAATTATGACTGGGGCTTACTCCTATGTAGGATGCCTAGGTTAGGGGACTTGAGACTTAAGGCTTATTCCTGAGAAGGAGGCCTAAGTTTAAGGAAAATATTATTGGGGCTTACTTCTGAAAAGGAGGCCCAAATTGGGGAACATGGGGCTTACTCCTAAAGAGGATGCCCATATTTGAGAATTTTGAGATTGGGACTTACTCCTGAAAAGGAAGCCCAGATTAAGGGACTTGGGGATTATTCCTAAAATGGAGGCCCATATTTGGGAAATTATGACTGGGGATTACTCCTAAATAGGATGCCCAGGTTAGTGTACTTGGGTCTTACTCTTAAGGGGGATGCCCAAATTATGAGAACTTAGACTAGGGATTACTCCTAAAAAGGATACCCAGTTTAAGTATTCTCTCATCTTAAAGGATGAGGTTGGATGAATGAAATATGTAACCTTGGTGACATAAAGATATGTAAATCACTATGTTTTGAGAGATGTTCCACAGAATTCCTTACAGATAAGGAATCCAACAAAAGAACCGTGTCGAAGGAAATGGCTTTAAAGAGGTTTTTGAAGACTGAATCCTGAATAGGAGAGGTGGATAGGCATAAGAGAGGTGAAATAGGCTGGAAGGGCACCCAAAAAAAGAGAGGCACGCAAGTCCTGCATGGGCGCGCAAGTCCTGGTCGCGCAGGTGTACCTGCGCGACACATGGTTACTTGCACGACGGTCAACCCTTAAGGTAATACATGGGCGAGGCTTGGCTTAAGCCCTCAGTATTATCCCTAGGGCTTCTAGAAGGGTGGCACACTAGTTCTGTTGAAGGGGTAAGGTGGCGCGCAAGTGTGGCCATTTCCCTTAAGGGATGGTCACTTAGGCACGCAAGTGTTGATGTGTTTCAACACACATGCCTTACTCCCCCTCTTTAAATCTTCCTTTCTAGGTAAGAAATTACATTATAAGTGTTCGCAATCTTTGAGAATAGACTAGCACTGGGGATCTTGAATCTGAGTTTTTGAACTTTTTTCTCTCTCAAATGGGGGGCCTGCAGGGGGTATTTATAGGCTACTAAAGACCCTGACCGAGAATCAAAGATGGCGTGCAAGTCACCTGCACGACCACTATGCAGCACGCAAGTATACTTGCGCGACCATGAGGGAACTTGTGAGACCCAAGTGGGAAGGAATCCTTGTTCATTCCTTTTTCAATTTTTGATGTTTTATTCAAAGTATGAATCAATTTGGACTAAGGTATTCCCTTTTTTTTTCAGTTGTTAGACTTTGTGACGGAAAGCAGCATCAATAGACACCAAACTATCAACTTTGAGAGTAAGACAGGATACATGATAATCTAAGATCTCAAATTCCCATTTTTGATATTCTCTATCATAATGAGAATGTTCCTCATCAAATTTATTTTCCTTATATTTACCAAGAAATCTAAGATGTAAATGTCACTATTCTTTAATGTGTCCTTATCACCTTTTCTCAGTATGAAAAATACTTGAACCCATAACTGTAGAATATGATTATTGACAGATAGGTGAGAAATATTTGGAGTCTTTACATCTGATCGCCCATGACTTTCCAAAGATTTCACCTTAATAAAACTTCCTTGAACCTCTAGTAGTTTGTGAGAGAAAAATTCAGCTTCCCCTTCATATAATAAGTCCACCAAGCTAGCAGCCTTGGTGTAAGAGAGTTTTTATGTTTTTCCATAACTCTTAAAGGAGAATTTCTCCCTTCCATCTTCCTTAAAGAAAGAAACTCACTCATAAAATTCTGTCAGTAATTCTGGATAAACCAAGTCTTGATTTCCTAGCTTTCCTATGCACACGCTCTCTCATCCATTAAGCTTGATATTCTTAGAAATTATATAATCATATTTGAAAACGTTCGGATAGACCTAAATTTCCATGTATACTTGCCAACTTGAGATTGGCTTCATGGTAGACATATCTTGAGAAGAGTCTTCAGCAGACATTCAGATTGGAGGAACTCTGAGGGATTCAGAACAGGCTTAAGAAAGGGGGGCAGAACTTCAACACACGAGAGCTTGACAACTGATGTGGGACAACCCTTCAAGGGTCATTTATATAGGCGATGGAAGTGACATTTCATCTTCCAAGTCCAATATAATGGTTGAGAAATCTTCTGATCAGATCTAACAGTTTAAATGATAGTTTCAAGGAAAAAATTGAGTCAGATCCGATCTTTTGAGGTTTTATAAGAAAAACTAGAATCCGAAAATTTAAGATACAAAAGAAAATACCAATAATGAAATAATGACTATGAAAACTTAAGAAGGAAATCATACCTTTCGAATTGTTAGGAATTTTATTCGTAATAGATGATATTATTATTGAATAACTTTATATTTAAACGAATTTGACAATGAAAAGCTTATTAAGAAAAATATAAGGTTGAAAAAAAATTATTGCAAAAAAAATTTGAGTATCAAAATTCCACTATGAAAATTTTGAGTACGAAAAATTTCATTATGAAAATTTCGAGTATGAAAAATTTTCATTACGAAAATTTCAAGTATGAAAAATTCATTATGAAAATATCATTATGAAAGTATTCATTGTGAAAATTTAAATACGAAAATTTTCATTATGAATGTTTTGAAAACTAACTACGAAAAATTTTTATTATGAAACTTTGTGAAAAACTAACTAAATTTTTTTTGGAAAACTAACTACGAAAATTTTCATTATGAAATCAAAAAAATGTACTCCCCCTATGAAAAGGATTTTATTATTGTAAGGAGATTCGTTCAACATGATGTTAACCAATGAATATTTCCTTACTGTTATCATTCCTAACTTTTGTTTAATGTATTCAAATCTATCAGAGGGTAATGATTTTGTGAAAATATCAGCAAGTTGATCTTGCGTTCTGATAAATTGAAGAATGATATCTCCTTTTTGTGTGTGATCCCTAAGAAAGTGATGCATAATATCAATGTTCTTTTCATGAGAGTGATGTGCATGGTTTTTACTAAGGGCAATGCTACTTGTATTATCACACAAAATTTTTGTTTTGGTAAGACTCATACCATAGTCTGTGAGTGTGTGTTGCATCCACAACACTTGAGCACAACAAATTCCATCTGCTACATATTCAGCTTCAGTAGTGGAATGTGATAATGAGTGTTTCTTCTTTCAGGACCAATAAACTAATGAATCTCATAAGAAATTACATGTTCCGGATGTACTCTTTATATCCATTCTGCCTCCACCAAAGTCAGCATCCGAAAAACTTTTTAAAATAAAATCATTTCCATAAGTATAAAAGAGTTCTGAATCCATGGTTCCCTTTATGTAGCGAAAAATTATTTTCACTGCCTTTAAATGAGTTTCCTTGGTATTGGATTGATATCTTACACATAAGCATACTGAAAACATTATGTCTGGATGACTAGCTATCAAGTAAAGTAAACATCCAATCATACCTCTAAAAGATGTTTGATCTACTGGTTTCCCAACTTCATTAAGATCAATTGTGTTTGAGGTACCAATGGGATTACTTATACTTTTAGTGTTTTCATATCCATACTTTCTAAGAATATCTTTAATATTCTTATGTTGGGATTTATAGATTCCTTCTGATTTTTGAGAGATTTCAAAACCAAGGAAAAATGTTAACTCACCCATCATACTAATTTCAAACTCAAATTTCATTAGATCCGCAAAGGAATCGGTTAAAGATTGCTGAGTTGAACCAAATATAATGTCATCAACATAAATTTGAACAATCAAAAAAAATTTCTTATATTTATTTATAAAAAGGGTTGGATCTGCATTTCCCATAACATAGTTATTTTGAAGAAAAAATCATCTATGTCTATCATACAAACTCTAGGGGCTTGTATAAGTCCATACAGAGCTTTGGTAAGTCTAGAAACATAATCAGGATGTTTTTTATCTTCAAGGCCAGGAGGTTGTTCAAAAAAAACTTCCTCTTGAACAAAACCATTAAGGAAAGAACATTTCACATCCATTTGAAAAAGTTTGAAATTGAAGAATCCTGCCAAGGCAAGTAAAATATGAAAAGATTCAAGTCTAGCTACTAGAGAATAGGTTTCTTCATAGACAATTCCTTCTTGTTGATTATAGACTTTAGCAACTAATCTAGCTTTATTTCTAACAATGATTCCATTTTCATCACACTTATTTCTGAAAACCCATTTTACTCCAATAACAGAAGTTTCCTTAGGTCTTTCAACCAAGGTCCAGACTTTATTCCTTTTGAATTCATTTAGTTCATCTTTCTTGTCTTTAATCCAATCATCATCAACTAAAGCTTCATCAATGCATTTTGGTTCTAATTGGGAAAGGAATACTAGAAGTTCTACTTCATATTTTAAGGAACTTATAGTCCTTACAGGTTGATTGACATCACCAATGATACTATCACTGGGATGATTCTTTAGAAACAACTTGTTTGGGTTTTGTAAGACTTGTTCATCAACATACGGTAGGAAATCTTCTGGGGTAAATGTTTCAGAAGTATCTTCATGAACATTTTCCTTATCAGAAGGATCTTCTATCTAATGTTGATACTCAGTTTTTGAAAACACATCTGAGGATGTAGGTTGGGGTTGTTTAAAAACAAAAGGATCAATTTCATCAAATTTAACATGTACTGTCTCTTCAATAGTACAAGTGTTTTTATTGAAAACTCTATATGCCATAGAAGTTGTGGAGTAGCCTAAGAAAATTCCTTCATCATATTTTGGTGTGAATTTTTGTAGGTTATCTTTAGTATTCATAATGAATACTTTTCAACCAAAAACCTTAAAGTAGGAAAGTCTTGGTTTTCTACCATTCCATAACTCATAAGGAGTTTTATTAAGAAAAGGTCTAATCAAAACTCGATTTATAGTATAACAAGCAGTACTTACAGCTTCAGCCCAAAAATGATTGGCTATAGAAGAGTCATTCAACATGGTTCTAGTTATCTCTTGAATAATTCTATTTCTTCTTTCAACAACACCATTATTTTGACGTGTTTTGGGTGCTGAGAAGTTGTGAGTAATACCTTTTCAACTACAAAAGGTTTCAAAATCTAAAATTTTAAATTCTCCTACATGATCACTATGAATAGTTTTCAATGGAATATTTTTATCATTTTTCACTTGGGGTCTAAATCTTTTGAAATAATAGAAGGATTCAGACTTCTTTGCTAGAAAATAGACCCACGTAAATCTATTGTAATCATCAACCAAGAAAAATACATAATACTTTCCCCTAATGCTTCCAGTTTCTGTTGGACCAAGAAGATCCATATGCTCTAGTTGTAGTGAATCAGTAGTTGAGACTTCACTGACTGATTTAAAACATGATTTATGTTTCTTGTCATATTGATAAGGGTCACAAACTTTTGAAGAATCAAATATAAGCTCCAGTAGATCCTTAAATAATAATTTCTTAGAAATTTTCCATAAGTTCCTAAGGTTACAGTGACCTAACCTTCTATTCCATAACCAAGAATGATCCTCCATTGCACTAAGGAAAGGTAGATCTTGACTCCTAAGGTATTCTATGTTTAGTGTGTAAACATTATCTTGCCTTTGGGAAAAAAGAATAAACTCTTCCTTGGAATTGTGTACTAGGAATTTGTCATTCCTAAAATTCACATGGTATCCTTCCTCACATAATTGGATTATGCTAATGAGATTTTTCTTAAGACCTTTAACAAATAAAACATTTGAAATAAAAGTTGTTCCAAGAATAACAATGTTACCTATACCGATAATTTCTCAATGAGAATTATCTATGAAATTTACTTTTCCTCCTTTCGTCTTAACAATATTTTCAAAATTGTTTTTGTTACCATTCCTATGTCGAGAACATCCACTATCCATGTAACACATATTGCTGTTGGTACTTTCCCTATTTTCCTAAAAATAAGAAAAAGTTAGACATTTAGAATCCAAACTTTCAGGGATCAGGGAATTTTATAAAGCAAAATTTTAAGCACCCACATATTCATAGAAAAATAGGATTTCTGAAATCCTAAAGATTGGGTTTTGTTTAGAGAACAATTCTTTTCCCAAAGTCCACCACATTGAAATTTTGTACAAAATGGAGCACTTTGAGGAACAAAGTAATTGTTACTAAAAATCAGTTTAGAATCGGAGTAACCAATACCAGAACTATTCCTTAGAGGTCGGATTTGAGAATACATTTTATCAAAATTTTATTGACCTAAGGTAAAGTTTGACAAACACCTCCTCAAGTAAAATATTTCAGATTTGAGTTTGATAATCAAGTTCTTTTCTTCACAAACATTTGATTTTTTACTAGAGCTAGGCTCGAAAACATTTTTCTTAGAAATTACATTTTCTAGATCATTAGATATTTTATTCTTCTCAGAACATACTTCCTCAAGATTATTTGAAATTCTTTTTAAATCATCAATTTTCTTATCAAGATCTTTAGAAATATCTGATATTTCCTTAATAAGAATAGTATTCCTAGAATTTTTCTAATCAAGTTTTTTCATGAGTTTTTAATTATCAATTTCAAGAAGTTTGGAAAACCTAGAAACTTATTCATAAGAAGGTAAAGTATCATCTTCATCCAAAGAATATTCTTCATTAAAAGAGTTATAGAATTTACTATCATTAGAATTCAAAGAAACATTAGTCAATGATTCGACATTATGTAACTTAGCCATTAAAAAATGATTGTCAATAGGTAATCTTCCAATTAAATAAAGATTCTTCTGTCCAGAAGATTCATAATCTAAAGATTCATCCGAAGAGTCACCACCACTGGCACTCCAGGTGTCATTAGATTTCAAGACATTCTTAGATTTGGCCTTGTAATACTTTTTTCTATTTTTCTTAGAATGTCTTTCCTTTCTTTCTTTTCTCTTGATCATCGGAAAATCATGTCTTATGTGTCAAGATCTCTTGCATTCATAGCATGTAACTTCTGAATCATTCTTGTCCTTCCATTCCTTTTTATTATATCTGGATTGAAAGTTCCTCTGTGCAGCTATCTTGTTCATCCTTCGAGCAAGATTTTCTAATTAGTTTTTTGAGGATTCATTTCCACTAGATTCGGATTAGATAACAACTATCGTATATTTGGATCTAGTAACTCTCTCAGGAGTCTTGGCTTTCATATGATTAGAAGTTGTAGTAAAAGCAACGCTACTATTTCCATTCTTTATCTTTATGTTGTTAGCATCTATCTTCATTCTAGTCTCATGTTGAAGAAGAGTTCCAAACAATTCATCCACATAAATCTGAGTAACCTTTTCATTCTCATCTATAGTTATTCTCTTGGATTCCCATTCATTCAGAATGATGTCTATGATCTTATCAATAAGAGATTCATCATCTAATCCTTTCTCACCCATAGATTGTAAACTATTCACAATAGTCATGAATCTTTTTTGCATCTTACATATGGGTTCTCCATAAGGAAATCAGAAACCATGATATTCAGCTCTAAGCATGGATCTTATTTTTTCAATGACTTTGGAACTTCTAAAGTGAGTAACTTCAAGTGCCTTCCATATACGATTTTCTGCTTCACAAGATGAAAATTTTCTATTTATATTTCTAGTCATGGAGCAAAGCAATGTATTGCGGACCATATAATTCAGTTGATATTCATTCTTTTGATGATTAGTAAAGATACTAACTTCTTTATCATGGATTTTATATCCACTAGTAAGCATAAAGAAATTATCAACACCAGTATTGATAATGAAGGTCTTCATACAACCTCTATAATATTCATAATTATTTCCCTCAAAGATAGGTGGTCTAGTTGGATATAGATTATCTATAGAACTAACACTGATTCCTACCATCTTTAAGAAAAATCATTCCACAAGAACTTGTTAATTGAAAGAGTTTGTAAATAAGAGAAAATAATCCTAAGCATGGAAAAAATATAGAACAAGAGTATCTCTAAGAAAAAATGAATCGAAACTTTATGAGTCCGAAAAACATATTCCGAAAAAAATATGAATCAGGAAAATTCAATTCTGAAAATTAAATTCCAAGAAATCTATTCTGAATCTAATCGTGAGATTAATTTAGATTGAAAAAAATCCTCTGATACCAATTGTGAGATAGTATGTGAGTATGATATACTCTATAATACCAAATATATGATCAAATATGTAAACATGAGATGCTCAAATACAAGTGGGGGGTGAATTGTACTTTTAAAAAATTACTTTGGAACTTTTAAAGGTGGTTATGTTTAACAAGGTTAAACATGATAATTCACAAAACCTGTAACTCCCCGACCCCAGCTACCCAGAGTCGGTGCATTACTTCGTAACATTGGCATGATCACAAAAGATCAAGTCTCGAAAGACCGATTAGTTTAGTAGCCTTGGAAACACTAGATACATTTGTAAACGTTACATTACATCATAAAGTAAACCAAAACAACAACAACATATTGTCTTCATATCCCCTCAGACTATCCCTGCAGGTCATTCATAATATACTTCTTCAAATCCTGGAAAACATTAAAACATTGAAAGGGGTGAGCTCAGATGCTCAGTAAGGATAACAATATTGCGGAAGCTTTCATAAATAAACATTAACATTTAAGGCAATGTATAACTAAAACAAAAGCCTTTTAAACTTGAACTTCAACATAATATGGCAAAATTAAAATGAGATAATGCCATTCACTTCTTCACATGGATATTCTACTGGCCGAATAATCACATGCAATATCAATAACCACTTTCATAATGAGGGAATGTATAATGCCGGACATTCTGAAAAATTTTGTCAAGGCCTCGGCCAAGACATCTAAAATGATTAAGGCCTCGGCCAAAACCATAAATCAAATTGGGAAAGGGCCTCGGCCAATTCCACGTCTAGTTGTCTCATGAGACCTACCGATGCATCGAGGAGCTATAGCGGGCTCCACCCGTCACTTATTAAGTCCAATACATTCCTCATATGAATAGGTTTAAACATATCATAAACCATAACATAATCGTATCACATAAAACATGCATAAAGGAAACATAACATTTCCACATTTCAATCACAAGATATCAATACAACACATTGTTATAATAATAACGCTTTCAAAACCATTTTCAATACCAAAATAAAAGAAAGTTAAAACTTTGTATTTATTTTTCATTAAAAAAAATGATGGCTTGTAGAGGAAGCCGAAACTCAAATAATGGTCACGGTGGCGGAGAAGTCGTTGTCGCCGCATAAGTACGGAAAGAAAAACATTCCCTTTTGTCGTTTAGCAAAACGCTTCGTATAAAAAAGATTCCTTTTGAATAAACGTAAAAGTCAAAGGGGTTTATACATCGTATAAAAGAAGGTTGTGTATAAAACCAAATATGCCTCAATGAAAGGAGATTGAGACGAAGTCCTTAAAAAGATCATTTTTAAAATAAAATAGATCTATTATGTGTATTCACTATAGGTACACATAAAGAAAGTAAAAATACAAAATAGGACATAATAACATCATGACATAATTTGAAAGTAGGAGATTAACCCAAAGAATGGAAGTTGGGTTAAGAAATTCCCTTACCTCGTGTCTGACTTGACTCAACCGTTCTTTAACCTCCTGAATAATAAACTAGAGTTAATATATAACTTATTAAGAACCATTTTTAATTTCATTATCCTTATTATATCACTTATTACAATGATATGAACATTATGTAATTATTTAAGTTAGTAACGGTCGTTTTGTCGATCTTTGGTACTTGAGTCAACAATAAGCTTCTTATAATTACAAGTTGTTTATGTGGTGAAATATCCATTATATCCAGAATTATATTCATGATTTAGATGTCATATATATCTTATATATCCAGTATATACATTCATTTATAATATTACGTAACATTTATAGGTAAGAAATGAAATGCACCGTTCATGGAGACGGTAAGCCGTACGTACGCATGAACGCTACTTTCATTTGAATTTCATATTTAATGGAACTAAATCATAATGATATAAATGTATAATATAATTCCAGTATAATATAGTGTATAATACCATTTACTCCATCCTTTATACATCCCACATATGGCATTAATGATTCAAATCACTTTGAGGGGGCGGTAGTCCGCACTTCCTAAAATGAAGATATCGCGTATACCCATAATGGAAGCCATAAAGGTAAGACACAAATGAAAAATAAAGAAGCATAAGTAAAACATAAACACATTATATATCATATATAAATATAGTGACATCTTAATGGCCACCTTTGAAGGTGTTATATGAGTGTTGAACAATCATCGTTTCGTGAGGCAGAAATTCGCCATCCACAGAAACCGTATGTTCTTTAACCATTAGATGTAGGTGTGTGTAAGTGTAGCTCGAATCCTTCTTATAACAACATCCTAGTATATTGAGGATACTGGTGTTGTCACAAAATAAATGAATAAAAAGAGTTTAGGGGGTTGGAGAAGAAAAATAATACAAAACAACATTAGAAAAGACATTACCTCAAAATCGGGTAACTCTTTTTGATTTGAGCCAAAGGCTTCCTTGGGAAGAGTTCTGCCCAATGTGAGGCTTCTATGAGTAAGGTAGGAATGTTGGGAGAGTATTTGGGCAGAGGTTGGCCGAGCCAAATAGCTTGAAAGTGTAAATGAGGTGGGAGAGGTGGGGGCCTTTTATAAATGGAGAGGAGGGGCACTTTTGGAAAGATTGAAATGTTACATTATTTCACAATGCTTTTCGGATTCTAAAGGTCCCACACTTATATAATTCTAGGCTAAGGTGATAAGGGTTCGAAATCTCCTCATCCAATTGGCTTTGGACAAGTGTAAGCCTTGGAATTTGCATTATCTTCCCATTTTATTTAAATCGTTAAATAATGAGGTCATCCCTGCATCATCATGATGTCATAAATAATTTAATTTATTTAATGTCTAAAAATTATAAGAAAAATACCATGATGTAGGAAATCTTTTTAGCGTTCTAAGGAATATTTATAATCAAAATTTGGGCTTGGGTAACCCCACTTAAAAATTGTTTTAGTAAAACATTTTATGTTTGTGTCATTTTTTACTTTAACATTAAATAAAAGTTATTTATGTCATTTTCTAACTAAAGTGGCTCCATGGGGTCCCCAAGTTGACCCATGGGTTGTCTTGGTCGGCCATGACTCATCCAATAGGAGTAGGACAAGTGTCATGCTCATCTCATATTATTATAACATTATTTGTACCTTAAACTACACTAATTACCTCTAATCGCGATTAAGAACTTAAAAGTTACTATTCACCAAAAAATTATTTTAATCTCATTGAACCACATTTTACTTCTTAATGACAACCATGTATGTCGGATTTTTGAAAATCAAATCACAGAAGTGGTAATATTTCATTTAAACGAAAAATCAGTTATTTAACTACCACTTAGTGGTTTCACTATTCATCAAAAATTGATGTTTTTCAGAATAATGCCAAAATTTCACCCTAAGCTATAATTGATATTCCGAATTCAAAAATGATGCCTATTTTACAAAATTCCAAACATATAAGTTGCATTAATTAATTTTATAATTAATTCCCGCTGTTACAACAAATAGCGTGTTTTTAAGAAACAATTTATATCAAAAGATTGGCAATTGTTTATGTCCAATTTCAATGTTAAATTAATTCTAATGACCACCATTGGATAAAATGGTAAAAATATATTCTAATTATACTCTAAAACCACTCAATAGTATAATTTATCACTATGAATTATTTTGATTAATAAAGTTGTTTTAAGTATTTTTCACTATTCATAAAAATATTGAAGTTCTCAGAAAATATCAAAAAATTCAACATAGGATAATTTCAATATTAGGAATACAAAAATGAAGTCCATTTTGAAATATAAAATTTCTATAATTTTAAAAAGTGGTTATTACTATTCATAACGGCTACTTTGATTTTTCGCGATGTTTTAGAACTCGAAGTTGCGTACAATGCAAGCTATTGTATTATTGAATGAGAAGCGTATCGTGGAAGCTCGGGGTGTTACATTCTCCCCTCCTTCAATAAATTGCGTCCTCGCAATTTGAAATTTTTCTTGGAAAATAAAAGGTTGAAAAGAGAAAATACCTTTGAGGATAACCCACATCGGAAATAAGGTTAATAAATATATAACATTAAAAGAAAGCAAGATAAGTACAAAGGTCACCCGATATAGCCCATTCTAGGATTCTATGAAAATATGGATATGGAAGAAAAACAAACCATCAAGGTCTGATGGAGAGTTATAGAAAACAGGATTAGGAGAAAGTTTAACCATAAGAAAATCACAAACTTGTGATTGGTTAAACGGTCATTGAATCCCCAGTTGGAAAAGTTAACCGACAACATTTTTGTTTTAAGTTACCTTTTATAATGTTGAGGAATTTATTTATGAGATTTACTAAGAACGTAAGGGAATATACATACTTGTTATGTATACTTTCATTCGTTAATAAATTTTTACCACAAACCCAACTTTTACTCCAAATGGTAACAGAACTCAAAAATATTCTATTTATCCTAATTGTATAAGGTTCAAAATGTTAACACATACCATTTAGATTAGTAAAACTATTTTGTAATAACCAGGGACTTCCTGTAGGCTAGTGGTAGGAAATAAAGGCTTGTCGCACTATGGTTGTGGGTTCGATTCCTGCAGCTTTGTCCGACGCGACGGGTTATTCCCCACCCTGAAGGTTGTCCTTTTCCTATAAATATAGTACTATACTATTCCAAAAATAATCTTCATAAATTTTTTAACCTTAAACCATACTATCCAAAAATTAACTTAATCCACTCCAACCTTTATAGTTATCCAAAATACCTCTGTCCAGACTTTCTCTAAAAGGTCTCTTAATTCAAAAATCAATTTATCAGATTCCCCAAACAAAGTAAAGTTTCTTTTATTGTCACATACTAAAAATATAATTACCTTCATCATATTAAAACCTTACTAAAACCAACAAGTACTACAGTAAAATCCTTATATAGATCACATTATTCTAATAACCAGAATATAATCCATGAGTCCAAAAGCACCAATACATTAGTTATTCTGCTTCAACTGTAGTAATAGCATAAGATTGTCCTTGATCCCTTGGCCTTTTCTGAGGTAAGTTTCCTTGACGCTTAGGACATTCATTTGCATAATGACCCATTTCTCAACAATTGTAGCATTCAACTTTGACAGCCTCTTTCTTTCCCTTGCAATCACGAGCCTGGTGACCCTTTTCTCCACATTTATAACAAACTCCCATTCCTTTTAGGCAAGTACCATGGTGATTCTTCCCACAATTATCACATAATGGAAAATCCTTCTTTCCCTTTTTCCCATTATCTGTCTCTTGTTCCACCGTTCTCTTCTTCTCTTGCTTTACTTTGTTGTCATAAGACTTAGAGAATTCATTTTCTGTCTTGATAGCACACGAGACAATATCTTCGTATGATGAGAAGGATTGTGATACCAAAGCTCGACGGAGAAATGGTTTTAACCCATCAAAGAAACGATCAATCTTACTCCTTGGGTTACGTATATAATCGGCAGCATGCCTCGCTAACCTTGTAAAGTTAGCCTCATACTTTGCGACATTCTCATCCTCCTTCTGCCTCAGACTCAGAAATTGCCTTTCCATATCTGCTCGATGGTCACGAGGAAAGTATTTTTCTAAGAAAAGATCTTTGAACTCCCTCCATTCCATATTCGATACATCATCATCTTCCTTTGTGTTTTGAATCAGCGACCACCACTGATCGGCATCTCCAGTGAGGCGGTAAACTGCCATGACAACCTTCTCCCTTTCACTACTCCCCAAGGCATGGAATATTTTCTCTAAGGAATTTATCCATTGCTCAGCTACTATAGGATTTATACTCCCATTGAAGGTTGGTGGTTGTTGCCTCATGAAGCGGTCTAACATTGATCCTCCACGTTGCGGATCAGGGTGCTCCATACGAGTAAGGTTATTATTCATAACCTGAGTGAGTTGTCCCAGTATGGTAATAAGTTGATCAGCACCAGTTGTATCTCCAGATACACAATAATTATCTTGATCAGGAGGGCAATCCCTACACGGAGTTCGTGCATTGATACGGTTTCCATTCCTTCTACTAGGCGCCATTTCTAAACAATGGCATAAACTAGATTAGTTTATGAATCAAAATACATAATTCCATACTTGTAAAACACTTTACATAAATTGAACTATTTATGGATATAATCCATAATCATAAAAAGAAATTTTTCCTTTGAGGAAGTATATACTCATAACCCTTCATAGTGGTTTGTAATGAAAATGAGAATTATCCTAAGCATATCCCCCGGGAGTGTCGTAACCAAGAGTGCAGCAAGGCCCATTGTCGTGCACCAGTTCCCGTTCGAGTCTAGCTCAAAGCGGTGTTTTCGGGTTTTACCCCTAGGTACATCTGTGCCAGAGCCGCCTCTACCTGCTCGTATCCAGACAGGGATGTATTGCTCGGAAAACTCACAAAATCTCTTACAATAACAAAATTCTAGGAAACTCTTCTATACTAATCCTCAAAGACTATCTTTGGGCTATGTGCTCTAATCAGAGTTTATCTAAATCTAGCTTCCAAGGTTAGTACTAAACTGCCTCTGATACCAACTGTAACGCCCCGACCCCAGCTACCCAGAGTCGGTGCATTACTTCGTAACATTGGCATGATCACAAAAGATCAAGTCTCGAAAGACCGATTAGTTTAGTAGCCTTGGAAACACTAGATACATTTGTAAACATTACATTACATCACAAAGTAAACCAAAACAACAACAACATATTGTCTTCATATCCCCTCAGACTATCCCTGCAGGTCATTCATAATATACTTCTTCAAATCCTGGAAAACATTAAAACATTGAAAGGGGTGAGCTCAGATGCTCAGTAAGGATAACAATATTGCGGAAGCTTTCATAAATAAACATTAACATTTAAGGCAATGTATAACTAAAACAAAAGCCTTTTAAACTTGAACTTCAACATAATATGGCAAAAGTAAAATGAGATAATGCCATTCACTTCTTCACATGGATATTCTACTGGCCGAATAATCACATGCTATATCAATAACCACTTTCATAATGAGGGAATGTATAATGCCGGACATTCTGAAAAATTTTGTCAAGGCCTCGGCCAAGACATCTAAAATGATTAAGGCCTTGGCCAAAACCATAAATCAAATTGGGAAAGGGCCTCGGCCAATTCCACGTCTAGTTGTCTCATGAGACCTACCGATGCATCGAGGAGCTATAGCGGGCTCCACCCGTCACTTATTAAGTCCAATACATTCCTCATATGAATAGGTTTAAACATATCATAAACCATAACATAATCGTATCACATAAAACATGCATAAAGGAAACATAACATTTCCACATTTCAATCACAAGATATCAATACAACACATTGTTATAATAATAACGCTTTCAAAACCATTTTCAATACCAAAATAAAAGAAAGTTAAAACTTTGTATTTATTTTTCATTAAAAAAAATGATGGCTTGTAGAGGAAGCCGAAACTCAAATAATGGTCACGGCGGCGGAGAAGTCGTTGTCGCCGCATAAGTATGGAAAGAAAAACATTCCCTTTTGTCGTTTAGAAAAACGCTTCGTATAAAAAAGATTCCTTTTGAATAAACGTAAAAGTCAAAGGGGTTTATACATCGTATAAAAGAAGGTTGTGTATAAAACCAAATATGCCTCAATGAAAGGAGATTGAGACGAAGTCCTTAAAAAGATCATTTTTAAAATAAAATAGATCTATTATGTGTATTCACTATAGGTACACATAAAGAAAGTAAAAATACAAAATAGGACATAATAGCATCATGACATAATTTGAAAGTAGGAGATTAACCCAAAGAATGGAAGTTGGGTTAAGAAATTCCCTTACCTCGTGTCTGACTTGACTCAACCGTTCTTTAACCTCCTGAATAATAAACTAGAGTTAATATATACCTTATTAAGAACCATTTTTAATTTCATTATCCTTATTATATCACTTATTACAATGATATGAACATTATGTAATTATTTAAGTTAGTAACGGTCGTTTTGTCGATCTTTGGTACTTGAGTCAACAATAAGCTTCTTATAATTACAAGTTGTTTATGTGGTGAAATATCCATTATATCCAGAATTATATTCATGATTTAGATGTCATATATATCTTATATATCCAGTATATACATTCATTTATAATATTACGTAACATTTAGAGGTAAGAAATGAAATGCACCGTTCATGGAGACGGTAAGCCGTACGTACGCATGAACGATACTTTCATTTGAATTTCATATTTAATGGAACTAAATCATAATGATATAAATTTATAATATAATTCCAGTATAATATAGTGTATAATACCATTTACTCCATCCTTTATACATCCCACATATGGCATTAACGATTCAAATCACTTTGAGGGGGCGGTAGTCCGCACTTCCTAAAATGAAGATGTCGCGTATACCCATAATGGAAGACATAAAGGTAAGACACAAATGAAAAATAAATAAGCATAAGTAAAACATAAACACATTATATATCATATATAAATATAGTGACATCTTAATGGCCACCTTTGAAGGTGTTATATGAGTGTTGAACAATCATCGTTTCGTGAGGCAGAAATTCGCCATCCACAGAAACCGTATGTTATTTAACCATTAGATGTAGGTGTGTGTAAGTGTAGCTCGAATACTTCTTATAACAACATCCTAGTATATTGAGTATACTTGTGTTGTCACAAAATAAATGAATAAAAAGAGTTTAGGGGGTTGGAGAAGAAAAATAAAACAAAACAACATTAGAAAAGACATTACCTCAAAATCGGGTAACTCTTTTTGATTTGAGCCAAAGGCTTCCTTGGGAAGAGTTCTGCCCAATGTGAGGCTTCTATGAGTAAGGGAGGAATGTTGGGAGAGTATTTGGGCAGAGATTGGCCGAGCCAAATGGCTTGAAAGTGTAAATGATGTGGGAGAGGTGGGGGCCTTTTATAAATGGAGAGGAGGGGCACTTTTGGAAAGATTGAAATGTTACATTATTTCACAATGATTTTAGGATTCTAAAGGTCCCACACTTATATAATTCGAGGCTAAGGTGATAAGGGTTCGAAATCTCCTCATCCAATTGGCTTTGGACAAGTGTAAGCCTTGGATTTTGCATTATCTTCCCATTTTATTTAAATCGTTAAATAATGAGGTCATCACTGCATCATCATGATGTCATAAATAATTTAATTTATTTAATGTCTAAAAATTATAAGAAAAATACTATGATGTAGGAAATATTTTTAGATTTCTAATGAATATTTACAATCAAAATTTGGGCTTGTGTAACCCAACTTAAAAATTGTTTTAGTAAAACATTTTATGTTTGTGTCATTTTTTACTTTAACATTAAATAAAAGTTATTTATGTCATTTTCTAACTAAAGTGGCTCCATGGGGTCCCCAAGTTGACCCATGGGTTGTCTTGGTCGGCCATGACTCATCCAATAGTAGTAGGACAAGTGTCATTCTCATCTCATATTATTATAACATTATTTGTACCTTAAACTACACTAATTACCTCTAATCGCGATTAAGAACTTAAAAGTTACTATTCACCAAAAAATTATTTTAATCTCATTGAACCACATTTTACTTCTTAATGACAACCATGTATGTCGGATTTTTGAAAATCAAATCACAGAAGTGGTAATATTTCATTTAAACGAAAAATCAGTTATTTAACTACCACTTAGTGGTTTCACTATTCATCAAAAATTGAAGTTTTTCAGAACAATGCCAAAATTTCACCCTAAGCTATAATTGATATTCCGAATTCAAAAATGATGCCTATTTTACAAAATTCCAAACATATAAGTTGCATTAATTAATTTTATAATTAATTCCCGCTGTTACAACAAATAGCGTGTTTTTAAGAAACAATTTATATCAAAAGATTGGCAATTGTTTATGTCCAATTTCAATGTTAAATTAATTCTAATGACCACCATTGGATAAAATGGTAAAAATATATTCTAATTATACTCTAAAACCACTCAATAGTATAATTTATCACTATGAATTATTTTTATTAATAAAGTTGTTTTAAGTATTTTTCACTATTCATAAAAATATTGAAGTTCTCAGAAAATTACAAAAAATTCAACATAGGCTAATTTCAATATTAGGAATACAAAAATGAAGTCCATTTTGAAATATAAAATTTCTATAATTTTAAAAAGTGGTTATTACTATTCATAACGGCTACTTTGATTTTTCGCGATGTTTTAGAACTCGAAGTTGCGTACAATGCAAGCTATTGTATTATTGAATGAGAAGCGTATCGTGGAAGCTCGGGGTGTTACAAAACCTATAAGTTCTAATAACATGATTGATTCCAGAAAAGTGATTCTAGAAATTAAACATAACAAAATATTACAACAAGTAAGATTCTACCTTAAAGCGTATAGAATCTAACTAAATCAGAGTATAAGTATAAGGAAGTATAATAAAGTTAAATTTTCCACAACAATACAAATGCAGTGGAAAACATGTAACAAAAACAAGTAACATGTAGTAAATCATTTAACCCAAAGAGAAGGGTATCCAACAACCTTGGATAAAAGTCCTTTGATTTATATTTTCAAGAAATTCTGTCTTACCCACACTAGGGTAAGCCCTCGATATGAAGATCGGAGTCTGTGTCGCTATCACCGCAAGCCCTCAACTATCAGGTAGTCGGCACCTCTATCTTCCTTAGAAAGGAATCCCTCAACCTCAAGGTAGTTAGTACCTCTGTCTTCCAATCTCCGGAAGACCTCGATAGTACACAGTAATAATCAGAGTCACACGAAGAAAACTGGACAAGTAGTTCAGTACGCACAAAGCATTGACTGTCTCTCTCTAGAAATCACTTCAACAGCATGTGGTCTCTAGAGTCATAGAACAGTACCGAGATCATTCAAATGAGCTGTTATTTATAGGCCCAACTCTAACTGTTGGATCCCTCCTCCAACGATCATATTCTTCCTTTAATTTCAGAGGGATCTATACACGTGTCACTCAAAAAATGGTTAGTAGATAACTGAAAGCACGACATCGTTTTATTACTAAACAAGTGTAAGCATAACCAAAATATGATATTCAGAATTTAAGTGAATGAATGTTCCGATTCTAACCACAATTGAATTCTGAGTCTATAATACAAGGATATTCAGATTATGTTTTCTAGGAATTTGGAACATGAATTCTATAGAATTCTGGAGCTTGAATTTCAAGAAAATTCAGAATCTGGATTCACAAGAATTCGGAACTAGAACACGAAAAGTTCAGAATCAGAGTTCATGAAAATTCAGAGTCATAACTCATAAGAGTTCAGAGTCTGTTATTCAGATAACTCTGAGTCAGAAATTAGAAAAGTTCGTATCTAGAATTCATATTCATAATTCGGTGTCAGAACTCAGAAGAGTTCATATCGAGAATTCATATTCAGAATTCAGAGTTAGAACTCAGAATAGTTCATATCTAGAATTCATAATCAGAATTCGGAGTCATAACTCAGAAGAGTTTGTAACCAGAATTATGATTCAGAATTCGGAGTCAGAACTCAAAAAAGTTCATAACCAGAATTCTGAGAATTCGGATCCTAAAATAGAATCCTTCATATCTAGGTAATTATATGATTCCGAGGTTTTGGTTTCAATCCGAATTTTACACTTAGAAAATTTATGGTATGAACAATGAAATCTAGGTAAGGGTAAATTTCCTTGGGTAAGGAATTTTCCTTAAGGAAGTAAAACAAAGGGTAAAAATATATTTTCCTTAAGATAAGGTGTCTGTGATTTTCAAAACAAATAGGAATGGTAAAGTCATAAGGATACCTTAATGATTCAATAATCTTCCCCTTTAAATAAGGAATGGAAAAGTCATAAGGAAAACCTTATTGACTCAACACCAACTACTTAATTTGTGTAGGTCTATCTATTTATAATGATGATTATTGATTTCTAGTAGACATTCAAAACATGGCCTCTTGTGTTGGTTAACTTTCAAATCTATATTCTTCTAGTAATAACTATTTTAATTCTGTGTTGACCATCACTTGTGCATATATCCATCAGAGAGTCCCATCATCTAATCACTCAATGATCTACAAAAGATCATTATACCATAGTCTAAATCCAGTATATGATTGCATCTTATAGTTTACATCGTCTGGGCAACCTGTATCTAATGAGATAAATTTGGATTTATGTCCCAATATAAATTTGATCTAAAATATTTATGTGTGTTCTAGGATAATAAAAACATAGTATATGTCCTTGTGTCTAGGTAATTATGGAACTAAATTTTATTAACATTTAAATGATAATTTGTGGTATTATACTCACCTGGATTGAGGTTTAGTTATGGGTTACTCATGTGTCATTTTAGTATATAGGTACATGAAACATGTATCTTCATTTATGAATGTATTTTATTTATTATTTTATTTTTAATTAATCTTTAAATAGTTAATAAATTAATTAGTTATTTCTAAAATAGGATATTAATAATGAATCAGTTGACTAAAATTAGAGGTTTGTATTTAATAATGTTGTATATTTGATATTATTAAATTAAATACATTTTGAATGTGTATATTAAATGATTTAATGTGTTTTTATTTGATAACAAATGTGATATTCATTATTATTTATTGTGATGTTTCCATAAAATCTTGGCATAAATAAATTTATAGATGATCCTCTTAGGAAAAATAGGTGAATCAATAAATATATGTTGAGGGACATATAGAGGGAGGGGATAAAAATTTTCCTCTTATATGAGTGCCTTAGACTCTATTTATGGTTAATATTTAAGAAATATTTTCTAATTTTATTTACAATAGAGAATACCATCTCTGGAGGTGGATGATGATCTATATATTTTAGGACTTATGAGAACAACATCCTCTTCTCTTTTGGATAAATTATTTACATTGAGTAATAGTTGAATGATTAAAAGGTATGAGAGGCATATTTGAGATAATTGATTTACCTAAAAGTAATAAGTTGATTATTTTTTATACTTTCGGTACCAACACAATGTTGGTGGGATATTTGTATTTTGGAAAAGAGGATTGTGGAGTTTATAAGGGATTCTTTCAAACTATTATTCATTAATAAGTTATATCCAGAAATATTGAGGATTTATATGGTTAATATATTTATTGATAAAAAAGGGTGCCATTTATTTTCTTGACTATGCATCTGAGTTCATGGATTTACTATTTTTTGATCTTACTTATTAATATGATGAGTCTACTAAGGCTCATTTTTAGTGTGGTTTGAATCCAAAACCTTTCTCACCGATAAGACAACATTATTTAAATACATTTATAGAAGTAGTAAAAATATCTCGTGGGTAAGAATAATTTTGAAGCATAATGGAATACTTCAGTGAGTGCAAGTGGATCTTCAGGCGGTAAGAATATAAAGATAGATGATTATCACAATGGTAGTGAATGATATGTGGGTAGGGTAAGATCCTTTATTCTCCTTCCTCTAGAGGAAGTAAATCATTCAAATGTTACCAATGTTTATTGAAACACTATACCCAATATATAAATCCTATTTATCTCAAAGAATGTAATTCCTATGTAAAAATATAAAATATTCAAAAATTCACTAGAAATGGGTCCATAAGAGTGGAGGTTGAAATTTCACTTCCCCTCAGAAAACTTCATTCAAAAGCTAGTTTACCCCAACATTTTTCTAGTCATGTATAATATATGAGGTCTAGTTATAGGTATAGTACAGAGTCTTAGGTACATATACATTGGGGAGATGTGGATCAAGGTAATAAAGTGAGTAAGTGTCCATAATGACCAATATTTTTCCTCAGGAAAGACTTAACTCATTTATAAGTTCCAAAATCATATGTCCTTTAATGGGATAAAATAGTTAATTTACCTAAAAAACAATCTAAAAATAATTCTAAATATTTTTTCTCTTGGAGCATAGTGCTAACTCCCAATATGAGTTTTGGTGAAATTATATACTGGTATAATTTTATGAGATATTTTATATTCATTAAAAAGTAAATATATATCCCAAAAAATCCATTTGTAAAACATTATGGTAGAAAATAATATCAGAAACATTTTTAAAATATATTGTTCACCTCTAGTCATGTTGTTTACCCCTGAATGTACTTTTTCTAAAATATTGAGATGGTAAAAGTTTAAGTGATATTTAATATTGTTTGAATAAATAATAATTTATAACCTAATTATAAATATAAATATATAAAAAATAGAAGTGTTGATGAAAATTTCAATATTATGGTTGTGTTGTAAATAGGGTTTTTTTAACTGGGAGATGTATAGTCTTCCTATCCAAGATTTGTTTTTTGGGTTGGTCCATTTTGGTTTTTTTATTAAAATTGATACTGACATAACTTTCCAATTATAGATATCATTGTCATTTCAACCATATAGGGTTACCCATTCTCCTAGAAAAAATACTCAGTGGGGATGAAATAATATTACAGGAAAGATTGGGGTGGCATACTCAGCTTACCATTAGGCCAGGGGGGGAATGGATAGGTTAGTAATGTTAGATTCAAGGTCGATGTATAAAAATTGGTCAGTTATTTTTTTTAGATAAAGTGTAGGTTAAACTTGGTGAGTTATCATTTAATGTTAGAGGTATTATATCAGTCACTTATACATTAGGAAGGGTACTTTTTTAAAATGGTATATCTCATTCATTTATTTCCACATGTTTTGAATTTAATTAATGTTTTAATGTTGATTTTTCTTACATATCCTTGACTATAAATACTCTACTTGGAAATAGAGAAGTTCCAATAAAAATATGGTAATCTTATGTAATTATTTTTAAAGGATGTATACATATTTGGGACATTTTATTTTGGAGATGGAATTTTTTAACAATGTTGTTGGGATACATTGGTGGATGCATTTTTATCTTGATTTCTACCAGAGGAGAGTGACTTTATTACATTCTTATGATGAATCTTATATTTTTCTATGAGAGTCGGATTAACATGAAAATTTATCCATCTTTGATTTTTGGTAGTTATGGATAATAAAATCTCAAATATCAAGGATAGTTCTTGGATCAGTTATGGTTGTTATCATTGATTTTTATACATTGATGGTGGATTCATATCATAACATGTTTCCTTACGATTTTTTAGGATTTTAGCTAAAAATTGGGGTGGATTTTGTAATTGACTTCGTATAATGAAATGAGTTTATCATCATTCCTTCATATTTCATGGCTCTAACTGAGCTTATAAAAATTAAAAAAAAATTATAGAATCTTGAATCCATGGTATTCAATAAAGAAAGTGTATTACCGTGTGGAACTCCAATACGTTTTATAAATAAATCCAATAAAATATATTTTTTGCTATAATTATTGAAAGTTAATCAATATTTAGATCAACAACCAATGAAAATTATCATGGATTAATGATTTATTTAACCATGTAAGAGGGTCTCAATGGTTCTCTGTGATTGATCTTAGGGAAGGTTATCACAAGCTTATGGTATGATGTGAATATATATCAGAGATAGCTTTTAGAACTAGATGTGTCATTTTTGGTTTTTTGTGATGGTCTCTAGGATGATGACTGCACTAACTATTTTCATGAATTTGATTTTTCTATCATTTTCAAAGATTATTTATTATTGTTTATATCAATGGTATATTGAAATATTTTTTATCTTATGAGTATTATGTGAGAAATTTAGCTATAATTTTGGATATATTGATAGGTTGGTAGATGTATGATAAAATGTTGAAATACCATTTTTTATATAAGAGTTAAACCATCACGGGCATGTTGTTTTCATATATAGAATATCTATAGATCTCCAAAAATTGGTAGTTGGGATGTATTGGGAAATACCCAAGAATGTTTTTGAAATCCAATTTTTCTTATAGAATATTTGCTAATCTAGACAATTCATTCTGTATATCTCTCATGAAATTACACAAATGATGATGTTGACTTAGTAGGGGATGTTGTTCCTTTAGGATGATTGGTGTGAGGATTCATTCATAGAGTAAATGATGATATTCACCTGAGTACCTATTCTCATTTTACCTGAACCATGGAATTGATATGGGTTTTATTATGACACCTCAAGTATGCTATTTGAGTGTTTATTGATACAAGATATTTGGGTTTCAGTATATGGTTCTTGATAACTTAGGATACATAAAAAGAATTAACCCACCCACGATCTTCTATTGATAGTAGTAATACATGAACTAAAGAGTCACTTATATTATCTATTCAGTGAGAATAATTTATTGTATATCAATTATAAATGCATGAAATATATATTATCAATAATATTTAAATATTTCATAGAGAATATAGGTTTCATATCATTAATAATTTGATTTTGAAAATATATATTCTAGGAAAAGGGAATGTTTTATTGGTTCTTTGAGAAGAAAATATTGTATTGAGGTGACCTATGAATTAAAATATGAGAATAAGCACATTTCATTTTTTTTTGTAGAGTTTCAACTTGATATATATGAGGAAGAAGTACCTATAGTCTTGGAATATTAATTCATCAAATCATCCTTAATTAACTGAGTGAAATAGGGTCAAAATTTAGATTCTTAGTGTCATATATTTCATTACATAATATATGGTGTGGAGTATATACCTAGGTAGAATAATTATGTTATTTATTAAATATTTTTTCATTGATTTCTTCTGGTTCTACTGGATTCATGAGAATAAGTGATGCATTAATTGAAAATTTAACAATGTGTAGTCTATCGAGGTTTACCTAATACATAACAAGTTTTTTATGATACTTTTTATGGCTATGAATGAAGTGATACCTAGAAGGATTTGTTTTTAGTTTTCTAACTTTTTAATTTGTAATGGTTGAACATAAAGGACTAGTTGTATTCGTTGGCCATTACATGTTCAATAATGAAGAAAAAGATGATGTTTCAATACACTTTTTTGACTAGTTTCCACATTCATTGATGTGCATAGATTTATCTTGGGTTATTATTGATTGATTGATAAATCTTGAATTTCAATGATCATGTAAATTTAGATGGTTAATGATATTGTAATATTTATGTCCAATGAAACTTCATGGGATACCCAATAACATTGTATTTTATAATTATTCATGGTTTATATCTCCATTTTGAAGTGGATTCCAAATGTCTTTGCATAATTAGGTGTCATACTCAAGTCAATGGTTGGTATGGGAACTCAATATAGATTCTCTGGGATACTTTTCATGAATTTTTTCCTAATTTAATCAATGTAAGTGGGGAATTTATACCTTTATAGGATTTCTTTTTTAATAATAGCTACCAAGATTATATTTAGATGTCTCCATCTGAGAAAATATATGAATGGTCATGTTGATCACCATTATATTAGATAAAAGTTATTGAGATGTATTTCCTTATTCATAACATGGTGTATGAAACATATAATTGGGATTAATTGATCAGAAAAAGACTTGTTATGTCCTATAGTAATTAGAAGTCATATGTTGAACAAAGATTAAAACCTCTAAAAATATTTTGTAGATTACATTTCTCATTACGACTCACCTTGGATGGGATATTGATGCCTTGGTTATTTTTTAAATTAAGATGGAAATATAGGTGAATTGAAATAAAAAATTAAAAAAACGGTTGAGATACAACTAAGAAATAGGGAAATAAATTATAATAATCAAAGTAAGAATATTAGAAATGAAAAACTTATTTGAAATTCAAAATAATAAGGGTAATGGAAACAATATATTAAATGAAGTGAGAGATTGAGTTAAATAATATTAGAGAATAATTAAATGATATGATTAAATATGAATTTTTTAAATTAATGATATATATTAAAAATTTAAAGATGTGGAATGTAAATATATTATTAGGCACACAATTTGATATAGGATTCAAACAAATATAAATTATGATATCCTTCATTTTTCACCTCAATTGATCGATGGATTATGAATAATAGACCATGAATTTAGTTTTATCCAATAAACATAGAAACGGAATAAAAAACCTTGAATTTAGTGGTTGTCATGAAACTCAGAAAATGACCTTGGTTATATAATTTTTTCATGAACGTGAAAGGAAGAACTTGGTTTTAGCTATTACCAAGAACATGAAATGGAATACAAAACGGTTGTTTTCTTGGGAATAAATACTTTAATGAAATTATATCAATTATATATAAATATAGAGAAGATAAATATTCACACTTGTTTTTTCCTATGGTTTGGAACCATTAAATTTAGGTTTAATTATTTCTTTATCATAATATAACTTCATAATGAGATCATGGTGGTTTCTATAGTGTTTGGGGATTGTTCAGAGCCATGAACACCGAAATTCAAGGGAACTAGGTGGGACACATGGTTTTTTAAAATATTTTTACACAGGCTACATGGTTTGTTTAAACCGTTTATAAGTGTTGTAGTAAACTACAGAGGGACACACGGTTTGAACAAACCATCTGCCTAGTTGCATGGTTAGTTCCACTTAACCAGTGGTGTCACACGATTTAGGTGAAGAGTTTGGAAAACCATACATCAAAACTGTACACCTATTTAAAGATGGTTCAAATTCTATTTCCCCTCTATTATAAACTCATACCAATTTTTCCTTCTTCTTTCTATATAAATCAATCCCACCATGAGATCTATCTCCCATGGCTTCTTCCTAGGCATTGAAGTCTCTCCCTCATCCAGGCTCTGTTAATATATCCATCATTCACAGTGAAAAAAATAATCATAATGGATTGAATATATTACCTTCATTTCTCGGTTTATCTATCCATATTTGGTGTTATATCAATGTATGTTAATATGTCATATTTTTAGGGATTTTTTTTTTATTTTTCTAATTTCTTCTGTTCTGGCCTTAATTACAAGTCGGGACTAGATGAGTGTTCCTCTACCACCATAAAGTTGGTGGTCTATACCCATTTGTCTAAAAGAATTTTTTTTATATTATCAATGTTGTGTTGCATGCTAGATTATTCAAACATTTCCCCTGAATTGATTAATTTCATAAATAAATGGTTTAACATGAATATGATTCCCTCATAGCACCTTGACTAGGATAGTGGTTGTCCACCTCAACCCAATCCACCTCTATGGTGAATATTCTTACTTTGCCTAAACTAAAACCACCCATTTGATGTGTAGTCTTGTCGCATTTTAGTGGAATCCTTATATAAATTAAATGATATATTGAAGGTTTGAATGTCTATTATGGGATAACATTGAATGTGGACAATGTAATTAAATGAACGGTTTAAATAATGACATGATGATGATGTGTATGATCTATTGGCATGTGAATTTTATTGTTGATGGTTATAAATAATAGTGGACACTAACAATTCCCTTAACCTTTTATATGTCTTTCTTGATATTGGACATAATGGTATGGCATCGAAGCTGGCTAATTTGGTATGGCACCGACTTTAATTACTGGTATGGAACTGACTTTGTTTACTGATATGAAACTGAGAGGGGGTGTCAAGGTATGGAACGTACATCTCATATATTTGTATCTTAATATATTTGGTTTCATGGTCCATTATCCCTGGGTTCCTGAACCATATAGGTCTACATTGCTCCAATATCACCTTGGATGAGTTCCATGGTCTTGAGGATAAATCCTTTGTTTATTGCCTTGGTCCCTTGCCCATGTCAGTTTTACACTTTATATTTATGTGGCACATGTCAAAGCTAATATTTACCTTCTTACTTCATTCTTATGTATTGATACTCACATTTTATAGTCTAATCATAGTTATAGATTATAACTATAGACTTATTTATATCTGACATTCATTTCAAATCCATAACTTTTATACCTGCCCACGATTATAGGTTTTATGCACGGGCTGGATTTGTTATAGACATCATTAGTGGTGACCAAGTGAGTATATCTCACACTATGGAAAAAACCATCATTTGCGACGAGTTATTTACGACGGAAATAAATCACGTCGCAAATAGTCTGTCGAAAAGATTATTTGCGATGGGATGGTCAACCCATCACAAATAATCAATTATTTGCGACGAGAATTGGTGCCCCGTCGCAAAAAGTAACGCGCTTTTTGGTGCGTTTTGCATGCCGAACCGTGTGAAAAAGTATTTGCGATGGGTTGGCACCGCCCGTCGCAAATGTCAGGAGGCGGTAAGACCTAGTTGTGATGGGGGAATCCTACCGTCGCAACTAGTTGCGACGGGTCCCGTCGCAAATAATTGGCGGCAGTAAAAACATATTTGCGGCAGGATGTTGTCTCGTCGCTAAAACCGTGTCGGCTGGTCACTTTTTGCGACGGGGTCTGTCGTAAATAACCTTTTAACCGTCGGCGTTAATTAATGCAACCGAAGGTATTGGCAATGAGCCTCGTCACAAAAAGGACCTTTTGCGACAGGAATACCATCGAAAAAGGTCTCGTCACAACTAATCTAACATATACACCCCCTATTTTTTCTTCCCTCTGCCCGAATTTCTTGTTCCTCTCCTTCTCTAAACTCTAATTTTAGAATGAAAATTTTTTAGAGTTAACTTTTTTATGAAGAACTTGTGAAGCCGCTTACAATTATAAGAGATCAAGTTTAAAGGTATTTATGTTTTATTTAATTTAGTATTTATTTTTTTTATTTATATTAATTTTAATTATTGTTCATTAGTTGTAATTAAGTTAGATTTAAATTGTTTTGTCATCAGTATTTATTTGTAATAAGAAAATTAAATTATTAGTATTAATTTTTAGTAATTAGTAATAATTAATCATTATTAAAAATAATTAGTAATGTATATAAATAATTAGCGGTAATTAGTAATTGGTAGCTGTATATTGCAGTAATTAATAGTAATTAAAACTAATTAGTAATAATTAGAAAAAAATAGTAATAAATATTAAGAATTATTAATAAATAGTATTAATTAGTAATAATTAGTAAGAAATACCAATAAATAGTAATAAATACTAATAAATAGTAATAAATACTAATAATTAGTTATCAATAATAATAATTAGTAATAAAAATAATAATAATTAGTAATAATTAGTTATAAATAGTAATAATTAGTAATAAATAGTACTAATTTGTAATAATTTCTAATAAATATTAATAAATACAAATAAATAGTATTAATTACTAATAAATACTAATAAATACTAATAATAACTAATAAATAGCAATAAATACTAATAAATACAAATAAATAGTTATAAATAGTTATAAATAGTTATAAATAGAAATAAATAGTAATAAATAGAAATAAATACCAATAAATAGAAATAAATACTAATAAATAGTAATAAATACTGATAAATAGTAATAATTACTGGTAAATAATAATAAATAGTAATAAATACTAATAAATACAAATAAATACTAATAAATAGTAATAAATAGTAATAAATACTAATAATTAGTAATAAATAGTAATAAATATAAATAAATACTAATAAATAGAAATAAATACTAAAAATAGTAATAATTATTAATAATTAGTAATAATTAGTAATAATTAGTAGTAATTAATAATAATGAGTAATAAAAAGCAGTAAATGGTAATAAATAGTAATAAATAGTAATATTTAGTAATATTTGGTAATATTTAGAAATAAAAAGTAATAAATAGCAATAAATAGTAATAATTGGTTATAATTAGTAATAATTAGTAATAATTAGTAATAATTAGTAATAATTAGTAATAATTAGTAATAATTAGAAATAATTAGTAATAATTAGTAATAATTAGTAATAATTAGTAATAAATAGTAATAAATAGAAATAAAAACTAATAAAAACTAGTAAATACTAATAAATATTAATAAATACTAATAAATACTAATAAATACTAATAAATATTAATAAATACTAATAAATAGCAATAAATACTAATAAATACTAATAAATATTAATAAAAAGTAACAAGTGCTAATAAATCGTAATAAATACTAATAAATACTAATAAATAGTAATAAATACTAATAAATAGTAATAAATACTAATAAATACTAATAAATAGTAATAAATACTAATAAATAGTAATAAATACTTATAAATAGTTATAAATAGTAATAAATAGTAATAAATAGTAATAAATTGTAATAAATACTAATAAATACAAATAAATACTAATAATTAGTAATAATTAGTAATAATTACTAATAATTACTGATAATTAGTAATAATTTGTAATAAATAGTAATAATTAGTAATAAATAGTAATAAATACTAATAATTAGTAATAATTAGTAATAATTAGTAATAATTAGTAATAATAAGTAATAATTTGTAATAATTAGTAATAAATAGTAATAAATAGAAATAAATAGTAATAATTAGTAATAATTATTAATAAATACTAATAAATACTAATAAAAACAAGTAAATATAAATAAGTGGAAATAAATACTAATAAATAGTAATAAATACAAAAAAAATAGTAGTAAATACTAATAAATGGTAATAAATACTAATAAATACTAATAAATACAAACAAATACTAATAAGTACAAATAAATTGAAATAAGTAGTAATAAATACTACTAAATATTGATAAATACTAATAAATAGTAATAAATAGTAATAAATACTAATAATTAGTAATAATTAGTAATAATTAGTAATAAATAGTAATAATTTGCAATAATTAGCAATAATTAGCAATAGTTAGCAATAATTAGCAATAAATAGCAATAATTAGCAATAATTAGCAATAATTAGCAATAATTGGTAATAATTGGCAATAATTAGCAATAATTAGAAATAATTAGAAATAAATTTGAATAAATACTAATAAATACTAATAATTAGCCATAAATAGCAATAAATTGAAATAAAGAGCAATAATTAGCAATAGTTAGCAATAATTAGCAATAATTAGCAATAATTAGTAATAATTAGTAATAATTTACAATAATTTACAATAATTATCAATAATTAGCAACAATTAACACTTAATTGCAATAATTAGAAAAAAATTGCAATAATTAGCAATTAATTGTAATAATTAGCCATAAATTGCAATAATTAGCAATAATTAGCAATAATTGGCAATAATTACCAATACTTAGAAATAATTAGTAATAATTAGAATTATTTAGAAATATTTTTCAATAAATTGAAATAATTAGTAATAATTACAAAAATTAGAAAAAATTAGAAATAATTAGTAATAATTACCAATAATTAGCAATAATTAATAATAAATAGCAATAATTAGAAATAATTAGCAATAATTAGCAATAATTAGAAATAATTAGCAATAAAATAAATTGTAATAAATTGTAATAACTTGGACCAATTTTTAGTGGATTGATGACACTCCTTTTGCTTGATGACTCTTCTCCTTTCAACTCTCACCGACTAAAAACTTTATGAAGAGTATGCTTCTACGTATGCATATCCAATCTTGTATGCACGAGTTTGAATATGAATTTGTAGGACCACGTTTTTCATAATGTTTTCAGGCGGTGACAGTTGCATGAAGAAGATTCATCGACGAAAAGGGGGTGCTTTTGTCTGAAGGCTCATTTACTTACATTTTTTCACATTGAAATCACAAAGTAGATACTACTTGGATGTATGCTTATGCATTCACGTATGCATGAGAGAGAATAAGTGTACCTCTGTGCAGATTTTTTGTTGTGATTTTAGTATGAAAAAGTTGAAAGTAAATGAGTCGTCGGACAGAAGAGTATCCGTCAATCCACTGGAAATTATGTCACCCGTAATTAATGGTAATTATTTAGAAGTATTTGTAATTATTTTTCTTATTTTTTTGGACAGTGTTTTTCTAATTTCAAACTATTCATAAAAAGTAATGATTTTATATTTTGTAGAAAAAAATGGAATAGGGAAGTCAACAACAGTCATTATTAAATGATCGTTCTTGGATAGATCAGCTCATAAATCCAAATAGTTCTGGTTTAAATCCTTTATATATTGAGGGTGTTAAAGATTTCTCATTATTTGCATCATTAAAACCAGAATTTGTTTCAGAAGGAAATATTAAGTGTCCTTGTAAAAAATGCGCTTTGAGAATGTTTAACACATTTGACAAGGTTGGGGGATATATCTTGCGGTTTTGTTTTCAACCAGATTATGTTTTTTATTATCAACATAGTGAATGTAGTTCCAGAGAAGATAATAATAACTTGATTCTGGATCCATCACAGTTTCAAAATTTAGTACATGATGTTATAGGTCCATCTGTTCAATAAACTGAAACTCGGGATGCTATTGATTTAACTCTTGAGTTGGCACCATCCGCCTTTTATAAGTTCTTCAGGTCTACTGAGGATGAATTATATCCTAGTTGCAAGATAAGAAAGTTAGAAGCGGTTGAAAAATTTATGGCTATTAAATCAGATAATGCAATGTCAAAAAACTATTTTGAATAGATATTTGCTTTGGTTAAAACAATATTACCTGAAGGAAATTTGTTACCTGCAAATTACTATGATAGAAAGAGGTTGGTTCGTAATATGGGCCTTAGTTATCGGAAGATTCATGCATGTGAAAGTGATTTCATCTTATATTCTCTTAAAAATGAGTCAATGGATAGTTGTCCCACATGTGGAAATCAAGGTATAAAGAATCTCAATCGGGAAAGTCTGGATCGATTCCTATGAAATAGTTGAGATATTTCCCCCTTACACCCAGGTTGCAGCATTTGGTTATATATCAAAACACAGTATCAATGATTTCATTGCACAAAACCAAGATTTCAACCGATAAAAGCTTGAATCATCCATTTGATAGTGATTCATGGAAACATTTTGACCAACTACATCTGCCATTTTCTTTAGAATCCAGAAATGTGTTATTGGGTCTTTCTACTAAAGGTTTATGTCTGTTTGGTTCTTACGGTAGTCAATATTCATGTTGTCATGTCTTTATAACTCCATAAAATTGACCTCCATGGATATCGATGAAGGAGCCCTATATCTTTTCTGACCATATTAATTCCAGGACATCCAAAAAAGAATATTGATGTTTATTTGAAACCATTGATTGATGAGTTAAATTCATTGTAGAGTAATGGTGTTAGTACATATGGTGTTGTTGCAAAACAAAATTTCATATTAAAATCTACATTGATGTGGAATATTAGTGACTTCCCAACATATGGCATGTTATCTAGATGGAGTACACATATCCTGAAATCATGTCCTTACTATATGAAAGACAATAAATCATTTATTCTCGTTAATGGAAAAAACCTTGCCATTTTGACTATCATTGCATATTTCTTCCAACCGATCATCCTTTTCAGAGGAACAAATATCATTTCAGAAAAGGCTCAACTAAAAGGGATGAGCCCCCAAAAATGATCTTAGGTACAAAGTTAAATTCAGTTGTATTTTCATTACCTCTAATCACATTTGGGCCAATAGTAAACCAATAGAAAATTCATGGCTTTGGGAAAGAGCATAATTGGATAAAATGGATCATTTTTTGGGATCTTCCATATTGGTCTGATTTTTTGGTCTTCCACATGTTATATTTCATATATATTGAGAAGAAATATTTTGATAATTTATTTCATAAAGGTTTTGGATACACCAGGTAAGACCAAAGATAATATAAAGGCATGATTAGATCTTGTCCAAATTTGCAGACGACAGGAACTTGAACTGTTTCAAAATGTCAGATCATAGAGGCTAATGAAGCCAAAGCAGCTTATACACTATCCAAATAGAGTCGCTTATTATTTTGTCAGGTGATTTCAGTTTCAAGACTTTCAGATGGCTATGCGTCCAATTTGGACAGATGTATTATGAATGGTACCAGATTAAAAAGTCATGATTGCCATGTAATAATGGAAAGACTTATACCAATTAGATTCAGAGGTTTGTTGAATTCTATGATTTGGGATTCAATAACAGGCATATCATATTTTTTCTGAGACATTTGTGTGGAGACAATAGACTATGATGCACTAATTAAAATAGAAGAAGATGTTGTTGTCATTATATGTAAACTGGAAAAAATCATTATGTCGGCTTCCTTTGACTCAATGGAACATATGATATTACATTTTCCATATAAAGATAAATACAGAGGTCTGGTATAGTTTCAATGGATGTACCCATTCAAGAGATTCAGGCATAAATTATAGAAAAAAGTACATAACAAATCATTAGTTGAAGGCTCAATTGCTGAAACTTATTTTCAAGAGGAAATTTCTTTTTTCTACTCTCATTTTTTTGAATATGAATATCCCTCAAAACACAACTGCATGAGACAGAACGAGGGGAATTTTGATGATGAAATGAATAATCCATTATCAGTTTTTAATCATCCAGAGCTTGGCTTCGGTGGAGTTCATGAACGATGGATTTCAGATGATGAACATCACAAAGCTCGTACATATGTTATGGTCAACTATGAAGAAATGACATCATTTGTACTGTGAGTACTTCTATCAATTATTTTATAATTTATGTCATAGTAAGTAAACTTATTTTATTTATAGGTTATATGATAATCATATCAAGAAACTGCTTCCACAAATTACAGTAGCTGCTCTTGATGAACACCGACAGAAAAAAATTTCTCAATGGTTTCAAAAACTAGTAATATAAATTATTAATGGTTTACCATATTAATTTGGTTAATTATTTAATATATTGATAATTGTTTTGAAAATTTTTAGGTTTCTCAACATGCTAATAAAATTGATAAATGACTGTGTATATTGAGTTACCCACCATCAAAAATGGTTAAATATTACAATGCATATGTGGTGAATGGTTTTCAATTTCATACACGTGCATATAGGGAATCAAAAAAACAATGAACAATGGGGTTTCCTTGAGAGGATCACATTATAGAGAAACTGAAGTTGACTTTTATGGAATTCTAGATGAAATTATAAAACTATTTTATCTAGGAAAAAATTGCATAACAATGTTTAAATGTCGGCGGTTAGATACCAAGAGGGGCTTGCATGTTCATCCAATTCATGGAATCATTGATAATAAATATAAAAGTCCTCTTGTAGTAAATGAACTATTTTTACTGGCTCAACAAGAACATCAAATATATTATGAGATGTACTATGGTACTTCAAGAGACTTGAGTGATTGGTGGAGCATAATAAAAATGAAATCTTGGGAAAATCAGTTTACTCAAACTGAATATGGTTCCGATGAAGTACAAGGAATTAAATTTTTTTAAGGGACTACTAAAAATCCACCTTTTTCACAAAGAGACATGAATATCGATGATGACACCCCACAATTAAGGGTTGATGGTGAAGATGATGTTAATGATGTTACAAATGAATTTGAAATGGAAAGAGATGATAAAACCAAATGTCATATGGATATTAATGACGCTGATGGTGAATATGGAGACATTGACATCATCAGATATGAAGATGATGATGAAGGTGAAAATTGACACAGTTAAATGCTGGTTATAATCATAACTAATATATATCTATATGTAATAGTTATTTTCAACTATCTTCTATTAACAATAATTTTGTGTTTCGGATGGACCTTGATCTACTTTGTGAGTTGGAGGAGGCTGAGCTACGTTTAGATGAGGAGGATTTGGGATTATCTGATCCTCAAGATACTGGCGGTTAAGGGGGTATGTGGAGGGGGTGTGGTCTTGCACGAATTATGATTTCTAACCCCATCCCCAAGCAGTGTCTACATCTTGGTTTCGATCCACGCACGCAGAGGTATGATAACCTGTGTATTTTAGTTAGCTTTAATTAATAAATTTATATACTAATTTTTTGATTATTTGTTCTTTTTTCTTATTTTTATGCATATAGATATTGGACAGGGAGTGCTATCTTGAGAAATTATTTTTCTTAGCCATGGATCACATGGGAACAGATTCCTGTTGATGTGCGACATGAAATGTTCAATCATTGGATGGTACGTAAATAAATAATATTTATTTAGAAATTTATTTCATTAATAACTTAATAATATAAATTATTTGTATGATTTATGGTATCCCATCAATGATAGCATGTGTGTTGTTATCCATGAGGCATCAGAGTAGTCTATGTGTGAGTGTTTCCCTCAGTTTTTGCACAATTTGAGAAGGAGATCCATTAATAAAGTAGGAGCGATAGTATTTGATGAGTCATGTAGAGCCCACAGACCAGAGTACATTTCATCTCATGTGTGGGATGTATTATGTTCACACTGGTTGAGTAGTGTATTTTAGAAGAGATCTTCATTGGCTTGGAAGAACTGGGGGAGAAAGAAGGCGACACATCGAGCTGGTAGACATACATTCAGTACACATAGAGAGCATCTAGTAAGTATCTTTTTTGAATATTTTATATACCATTACATATAAATAGTTTATTTTATATTCATATAGGTAGTCAAGCATCCCGATATTATGGAGTATGACGTTTATCGAAGTATGTACAGTGATCCAGCCACTGGAGAGATTATAGGTGATCGCTAGCATCAGATTGTGGTCAATATTATTATTTTTTCATTTTGAAAATTAACTGCATATAATATTTTTACTATTTTAATTTAAAATTGAAACTAAAGGAGTCATATGAGGTTGCAACCTCTCAGACACGAGCTGAGTGTTAGGCCGAGACGACTGATTAGACCGGTGCCCACCATTTCGATGAGGCGGCATGGATGCAAGCTACCCAGTATGCCTTTGAGAAGGGCTGAATAGTTGGTATAGACTCTCATTTGACTCTTGGTACTTATTATGGTATTGTTGCAATGTCGGCATCTAGCTCGAGAGGAGCTCATGGAGAGGAATCATCTTCTAGATCACAGTATCAGGAGCATTTGCGAGCTCAAACTGAGCTTATAGAGAGTTTGCAGAAGCAGCAGGAAGAGATGCATCAGCAGCACGAGGAGGACATGTGTCGATGGCAGTAGCAACAACATGAGTAGATGGAGTACATGTGTCGTCTGACTCATAGTTTAGGGGTGAAGTTTCCTACACCATCTCCTCCATCTCCTCCAGCTCCTCCAGAAGACTATCCCCACATTAATTTTTTTGTTTTTTTAATAACATTTTAATTGAACATTTGTTGTAATATGAATTATTTATGGTTTTTGTCTTTTATATTGGTGCAAATATTGCTTATTTTTTAGTATTATTAATATTTTAATATTTTAATATTTATTATTAGTATTATATTTTTTATTATTTCTTTATTTTACTAAAAATAATAATAATAATAACAATTTTTTATTTTTTTATATATTTTTTCTGAATATTGAGAATATTAATATTTTTTGATTTGTTTTATTATTTTACTAATATTAATATCTTTTTATTTTATTAAGTATTTGTGACGAGGACTTTTGCGATGGGGGCCCATCTTAAATAGAATATATATATTTTTGAAAAGTTTTTTTAGTGGGTTTCTTTACCGTAACAATAACATTTATATGATGGGCCCATCGTAAAAGAATTATTACATTTTGCGATGTGATCGTCACGAAAGTTTATTGTATATATAATGTATTTAATCGGACATCTATTTACGATGGGCCCGATTCCCATCGTAAGTAATATTTTTTGCGATGGGCCCCCGTCACAAAAGGGTTTTTGTGACGGAATACTGTTGCAAATAGTCAAATTTCCAATACTGTCACACCCTATTTGGGACTCTATTAGGTTCTTAGACAGAATTCACGGATATACGAAGGGAAATGGAAAATCACCCAGTCATGGATGCTTGATTAACACATAGCATGGGAGCTTAAGCGCATAATACTGTGCCTTTTCTCGTGATTCTTAGACATCTTTTTTTCATTTGTTTTTTCTTATACATGTTCTATATTGGTTTCCTGCTACATTGTATTCCAAATTCTTTTTGTGTGATATCAAGAAAATTTCATCATTTTGTATATAGCACTGTTTTTGACTTGGGCGATTATTGTTATCTGGATGATTTACCTTCATTACTCTATTTTTCATTAATATGCTTCTTTTATTTATTCATTTAATACACTGTTTTCCTACTATGATTTTTAGGGTATCATCTCACCACCATACCATCGTAGACCCTCACTACTAGTCAGAAACATCTGTAATATGGAGAGGTGCATTAGAGGCTATATGGCTAAATGGGTCTAGTTACTCATGAGTGAACCAGTTATTGGAAATTAAAAATTTGTATTATAGGATTTACTTTCCTTTGGTCTTATTTATTAAGGATTGATAGACAAGATACTTCGAAAATGTCATAATTTGGTAATGAGCATATGTCTAGGAGTAGTTAACCCATGTATGGGGAAAATGCCAAATTAACTAGGATGGGACATGATGATTTGTATTATTCCTGTTAAATTTGTACTAATTTCACCATTGGGTGTTGCACTTGATATATGGTGGTTAATATTATTGTTATGGACTTTTACCCGTGGTCTCGAATGGAAAGGAAGCATTGTTCACGCATCATTATTTCCATGTGGAGATTCACATTCCATGCATATCCCACTCCATGTAGGTTGAATTGTATGATTTCATGATGTGGACTTTATTTATTTATTAGTTTCCTCATCAATTTTAAATTTTTTATTCTATTTTCATTATTTAAATTATGTATTTTGTTTAACATTAAACATTTGTTTTTTTTTGTTATATTAAAATTTTAAAATAATGATCTATTTTCAAATTTCTATATTTTAGTGTTTATCATTTGTTTTATATGAATAATTTTAAATTAATTAATTAATGTAGCATTTTCTTTAATTTTTTTAAGGATTTTATTTTTGTTTAAATTTTAAATTTTAATTTTTTATTCTTTTTTTTCTTGTATTATTTCATTTTTTGTTTTCATAGTCTCTATTTCATTTATTTAATATCATTATTTTATTTGATTTATTTATTATTTATTTTTTTTAATCTTTTATTTTCTAAATTTTATTTTTATCTAATTGAATTTATTTTATTATATTTTAATTTGTTCTTTAATTAATTTAATAATTTCTTTTTCATTGTATTTATTTTAAATTAATTAATCAATTCAATTATTACGCATAACAATGGGGCGGGGTGCGGTCTCCAGCGTCAATTCAATTATTTCGACATTTTAATTTGTAAATAAATGAATCTAATTTTGGTCTTAGTATTTTAAATAATTGATTTTAACATTTAAAATATATTATTTGCATTTGTTTTACTTTGTCATTTTTAATTATATTTTAATTCAATATTTATCATTTATTAGTTTATTAATTTAAGCATACTAATTTATTTTAATATGTAACATTTGTAATCTGAATTATTTTTTCTTTTGATAATTTTTAAATTTTTTACAATTTTAAAATATTTAAATTGTGAATTAGAATATTAAATTCATTGTCATTTTAGTTATTTATTAGTTTTTAGTTAAATGAATTAACAACATATTTTGGTAATTTTAAACTTATTTTCATTTAATTTTTAATTCTTGGTGTTTTTTATGTACAATGGGTACCTCACCCACCACCAAAATAGAGGAGCAAGCTACTGCCAAAATATGGCTATAGGAAAATAGAGGATCCAACAATGACTTCTCTGAGTCACAGCCAACCACCTCCAACGGTGACTCAAGATTCTATCCCTTCATTTACACGCCGCCAGCCCCTGCCTATTGACATTTTGTTTCACCCGATCCTCTACTAAAATTTTGTTCTTACACCCAATTTTGTCTCCCACCCACAATTGTAAGCCCCAACGGTTACTCCTCAACCCCCCTTGAGACTCTATCCTACCCCTAGGAACCCAGCGATGCCTCATCCAACACAATCACCATCACCCCCTACTCCAAGTCACCACCATCCTCATCCTCTGCCAAAATCAACCCAACTGTAGCAGATAAAAAAAATCAATATTATCTTAAAGATTCACTAAACCATCATAGGATAAAACCCCAAAACCATTGTATCGTTCCGGAACAGAAGAACTCCTTACCCACCATGGATGAAACCAAGAAAATCCATTGATAAAGAATACTAATGGATGAAATTCACTCTCACAAACCACCAAAGAACATCAAAGCACCATAGGAACTAAGGAATCTAGCCACCATCTTGCCTTTATCATCTTTCAAGATCTGAAACCCAAACATGGTGTCGCACCTCCCTACTCTCATTGTTGACTAAGCAACATCCAACTTGAACTCAAGCCATTGTCGAGCTCTGTTGACCCTCCACACAATAGCCTCAAATCATCGCTGCTTGCTGGAGCCACATCCCCCTCCCCTTCTTCTCCTCTCTGTCACAAACCACCCTCTCCCCTGTCTCTTCTTCTGTCAATCCGCACTCGTACCACCACTTCTCTTCTTCTCTTTATTTATAATCATATATCTAATATATAGTATATAATAATAATGATTTTAATAATAATAGAATAAATATACATCGTCATATATAATTACATTTTTAATTTATAGTAATTACTTTTTATGTATTGAATAGTATATATAAATAAGTAAAAATTATAATAATTGTATTTATATTTATTTTTGTATCTAATAATTTTAGTGGTAGTAATATTAGGTATGTATTTGTATCTATTTTTATATATTTATATTAATAAATATATATGTAAATAATTTTATACTTTTGTATAATAATTAACATAATTATATTGTTAGGAATGATAAGTATATAAATATATAAATACTTTAGGGTATATATATATATATATATATTTAATACTAGTATAATTTAATTTATTATATTTTATTCAGAGTTGACATTTTTCATTTCTCTTTTCGTTTGACGCTTTTATTCTGGAATTGGGTTACTATGATTACGATATTGTTTTGCATGGCGCAATTAAAAGGATTGATCATTCTATTCAAAGAGTTTGGATCTAGTCACAAATATGGAGGAACATGTAGAGTGAATGTGCCACGCGAAGGAGAGAGAATTCATCCAGGTGCTGGGATGGGAACTGGTGACTGAAGAACACTCCAGAAGAAGCGAGAAGGGGCCGAGACATTACAGATGACCATTGAGGGAGCAAAAACATATCAGCATTCACTCCATAACTATATCCATTCGTAAAAAACATGATATGTTCGCACATCCCCTGCATCAAGAGAGGCCATTACAATAGTGGAATCCAAAAAGCATTTGAGAATCATCTGGGGGATCCATCATCAAAGGCATTCATTGTGGTGGAACACCAATTCCATAACCATCTACACATCTCCCACTCATCCATTCTAGATTCCCCAATTATTCATTGAATTTCACCAAGGATAAAACAGTGATAAGAGAACACAAAGACAAGAGCACACAACCAAGCTAGTAGTAGGAATTGGTTTTGAAGTTGGAGCTTGAGGGAGCAATCTAACCAGAGATTGTTCTTCATCTCATTCTTCCTATAATTTTCATTTCCAGTTTTCATGAGTAGAAAATTTCCTTATAGGACACAAGTAGTGATTAACTAAGATTTTATTCATCCATTATTCTTAGCTAAAATAATTGTTCAGTGCTATTTTTAAGCCTGGTTTTCCTTTCCATTCGTTTATGAGTTTCAGTTTACACTACCTAATAACTAATAGGTGAGAGGAGTGAATCAATTCACCTTGGATCATTAACAAACTATCAAAAATTGGAAAAGTCATGTTTATCTCTTCTCCATGCAAAATGGATTAATTCAAGGGTTATGATTAAAAGATCAAAGATTAAGAAGGTTAAATGGGTGGAGTTTATCCATTAAAGCGACAAATTAGTGGATTACCACCAACTCTCAAAAAATGGATGATTGAATTACTTTCTATAGAAAAGGATAATATATATTTATTAGGTAAATGAAGCCTGAGAACCTCAATTCAACTACTCTATTTGTCTCTGATCTAGTGCATGAATGCGCTCTCGAACACCCCAATTCACCATAAAAATCTCCTGAAAGTGATGAAGAGGTCATTATCATCAAGAAGTGAAGATCTCTAGGAAGAATAGAGATTAAATTCTTGAATCTAGACTTACCAATTTGATCTCCATTACTATAGATTCTAGATCCCATCACAAAATGAGGAAGAATGAATAGATGAATAAACAAACACCACAATTATATTCACAAAACGTAGACAAAAAAGAAATATTAACAAAATAGAAACAAAAATGAAAGTAGTTAAAAATAATGGATGTGAAGGAGTGTGGTTCCCGTGTCAGGTTTGAGACAGTTCCCATTTCTGAGGGATCTAGAAAATAGAGGAGGAGCAATCCTATTTTTCAGAAAACTAAAATAGTGATAAATTGTTCCTAAAAGATAACATCATTCCATGTGGCATGCTCTAATATACAGGTCAACGCCTTTGAGTAATAACCTTGTGGTAATAGTCATCCCCTTACAACAACCACACTTCCTCTCTCATTTGCAATGGAGTTCCCATTATCACCATTTTTTATCACCACCCACTATTTTATTCACTTGATATATTGTTACCTAATCCACCCAAATTTTTCATCATCCACTTCTGATCCTATGCACAATTCCAACAACTCAACTTCAACAATAACTCCCAAAATGTTATTCTCAACAAACATTGGAAGTCCCAATAGTTCCTCAGTAGGTGCAACCTCATGTTCCTCTTAACTCTCCAAGTAATGAAAAAAATGAGAAGAATCATCAATACCTAAAAAGATAGCAACATAAATTAAATCTGGTTCAATGTAAAACAAGTCAAACAAAAATACAGATTCTTCCATAAAATTGTATACTCCCTATAATAGTGTGTTTTTCTCTTCTTCAAGATTAAACAATGATTCTGGGAGATTCCCTAGGGTAGGAGTGAGGTTGTCAACCTCTTCCAGCCTCTCTTCAAAACACATCACACTATGGAAAAATCAAACCTTTTGCAACAGATTATTTACGACGGGAATAGATCCCATCACAAATAGTCCGTCGAAAAGATTCTTTACGATAGAGACATCAGCTCGTCGCAAATAATTAGTTATTTGCGACAGGAAAAGGGGTCTCGTTGCAAAAGGTTTGGGGATGTTTGCGCGCTAAACCACGGGAAGGGTATTTGCGATGGGGGGTGGCTCTCCGTCGCAAATACCCAGCGGTGGTAAATACTATTTACGACAGGGAGGCACCCCTGTCACAGATACTCGGTGGCGGTAAATATTATTTGCGATGGGGTATGTCACGGTCGCAAATATTGTGTTGTCAGATCAATATTTGTGACGGGTCCCGTCACAAATACCCTTTTATGTCCCAACAGTAATTAATGTGGCCGAAGGTATTTGTGATGGGACTCCCGCCTCAAATAGTCCCATCGCAAACAATCTAACCTATATATACCCACATCCGTTCTTTCATTCTTCCTCTCTATTTCTACTTTCTCTATCTCTCTAAACTCTAATTTTAGAGTTAAAATTCCTCTGAGTTAATTTATTTTTTACGAAGAGATTTTGAAGTCGTCTACACCAATAAGAGATCAAGTTTAAAGGCCTTTATGTTTTATTTAATTTAATATTTTTTCATTTTTTATATAAATTTTAATTATTGTTACTTAGTTGTAATTAAATGTGATTTATATTGTTATGTTGTTTGTATTTATTTGTAGTAATAAATTGAAATTAATAATAATAATTAGCACTAAATAGTAATAATTATTAAAAAATAGTAATAAATACTAATAATAAGTAATAAATACCAATAATTAGTAATAAATACTAATAATTACTAATAATTTGTAATAATTAGTAATAATTTGTAATAATTTGTAATAATTTGTAATAATTAGTAATAAAAAATATTAATTAGTAATAAATAGTATTAATTGGTAACAAATAATATTAAATATTAATAAATAGTAATAATTTTTGTTAATTAGCAATAAATAGTGTTAATTAATAATAAATAGTGTTAATTAGTAATAAATAGAAATAATTTGTAAAAAATAGTAATAATTAGTTAAACATAGTAATAATTAGTAAAAAATAGTAAAAAATAGTAATAATAGTAATAATTTGTAATAATTAGTAATAAATAGTAATAATTAGTAAAAAATAGTAATAAATACAAATAATTAGTAATAAATAGTAATAATTAGTAATGAATACTAATAATTAGTAATAAATTCAAATAATAAATTATAAATACTAATAATTAATAATAAATACTAATAATTAGTAATAATTAGATATAAATACTAATAATTATTATTAATTCGTAATAATTATTAATAATTAGTAATAAATAGTATTAATTAGTAATAAATAATATTAATTAGTAATAAATAGTATTAAATAGTAATAAAATGTAATAAATTGTAATAATTAGTAATAAATAGTATGAATTAGTAATAATTAGTAATAAAGAGTGTCAATTAGTAATAAATAGTGTTAATTAGTAATGAATAGTGTTAATTAGTAATAAATAGTGTTAATTAATAATAAATAGTAATAATTAGTAAAAAATAGTAATAATTAGTAAACAATAGTAATAATTAGTAAAAATAGTAATAATTAGTAAAAATATGGTAATAATTATTAATAATTAGTAAACAAATAGTAATAATTAGTAATAATTAGTAAAAAATAGTAATAAATACAAATAATTAGTAACAAATACTACTAATTAGTAATAAATACTAGTAATTAGTAATTAATACTAATAATTAGTAACAAAAACTAATAATTATTAATAATTAGTAATAATTTGTAATAATTAGTAATAATTAGTAATAATTAGTAATAATTAGTAATAATTAGTAATAATTAGTAATAATTAGTAACAATTAGTAATAATTAGTAATAATTAGTAATAATTACTAATAATTAGTAGTAATTAGTAATAATTAGTAAATAATAATAATAATTAGTAATAAATACTAATAATTATTAATAAATACTAATAATTAGTAATAAATACTAATAATTGGCAATAATTA
The DNA here is from genome assembly GCA_963277665.1 of Viscum album. Classification (NCBI taxonomy): domain Eukaryota; kingdom Viridiplantae; phylum Streptophyta; class Magnoliopsida; order Santalales; family Viscaceae; genus Viscum; species Viscum album. The sequence goes on from OY728162.1 coordinate 1,527,957,015, forward strand.
GTAATAATTAGTAATAATTTGTTATAATTAGTAATAATTAATAATAATTTGTAGTAATTAGTAATAATTAGTAATAATTAGTAATAATTAGTAATAATTAGTAATAATTAGTAATAATTAGTAACAATTGAACGAATTAGTAATAAATTGAAAGAATTGGTAATATACAGGGATAATTGTAACAAATTAGAAGAGCTTGGAAAAATTTCCAGTGGATTGTCGGCACTCCTTTTTTCTCGATGACTCTTCTCCTTTCAAATATCACTGACTCAAAAAATTATGAAAAATGGGCTCCTATGTATGCATATACAATCTTATATGTACGTAAATAAATAATATTTATTTATAAATTTATTTCATTAATAACTTGATATTTTAAATTATTTGTATGGTTTATAGTATCCCATCGATGATAGCATGCATGATGTTATCCACGTGGCATGGGAGGAGTCTATATGTGACCTTTTCCATCGGTGTTTTCATAATTTGAGAAGGACATCCATGTAGAAAGTAGGAGTGACAATATTTGATGAGTCATGTAGAGCCCACCAACCAGAGTACATTTCATCTCATGTTTGGGATGAATTATGTTCACACTGGTTGGGTGGTGGATTTCAGAGGAGATCTTCATTGGGCTGACAGAACTGGGGGAGACAGGAGGTGACACTTTGAGTCGGTCTTCGTACATTCAATACACATAGAAGCATCTGGTAGGTACTTTTTTAAATATTTTAAATAACTTTAAATATAAATAGTTTATTTTATATTTATATAGGCAGTCAAGTAGCCCGATATTACAGAGGATGACATTTATCAGAGGATGTACAGTGATCCAGCCATTGGAGAGATTAGAGGTGATTGCTAGCATTGGATTGTGGTCCGTATTATTTCCTTTTTAGTTTGAAAATTAACTGCATATAATATTTTCACTTTTAAATTTCAAATTGGAACTGAAGGAGTCATATGAGGCAACGACCTCCCAGACACAGGATGATAGTCAGGCTGAGACGACTGATCAGACTAGTACCCACCATTTCGATGAGGAGGCATGGATGCAGGCGACTCAGTATGCCTACGAGAGGGGATGAGTAGTTGGTATCATCTCTCAATTGACTCCTGAGACTTATTTTGGTACTGTTGTGATGTCGGCGTCCAACTCGAGAGGATCTCGTAGAGAGACATCATCTTCTGGCTCACAGTATCAGGAGTAGTTGTGAGTTCAGAATGAGTTTATAGAGATTTTGCGTAAGGAGTAAGAGGAGATGCGGCATCACCAGCAACAACATGAGGAGGAGCACCGATGACAATAATAGAAGTATGAGGAGGAGATGTTTCAATGACTGCAGTAGTAGTACAAGCAGATGGAGTACATGCATCGTCTGACTTGTAGTTTAGGGATGTATTTTCCTCCACTATCTCCTTCATCTCATCCACCTCCTCTAGAAGATCACCCCTAGTGATTTTTATTCACGTTAAAAACATTTGAATTAAATTTTTGTTATAATATTAACTATTTACAGTTTTTGCCTTTTATATTGGTGCAAATATTGCATAATTTTTTTTATTTTTAATATTTTATTATTTTATTATTTTATTATTAGTATTATTTTTTTAATGTTTGTTTATTTTACTAATAATATTATTATTTTTGAATATTGTGAATTTTAATATTTTATAATTTTTTTGTTATTTTAAAAATATTAATAATATTTTTTCATAAATATTAATAATAATAATAACACTATTAGTATTATTAGTATTATTTTATTATTAATATTATAATAATATAATTTTTTATATTATTAATATTAGTATTATTATTATATAATATTATATTATTTATATTAATTGTATTAATATTATTATTATTTTCTAATATTAATTTATTATAAATTTATTGAATATATATATATATATATATTATTTTTTATTTGTGGTGAGGCCTTTTGGGACGGGTTTCCGTCGCAAATATTTTATATATTTTTTAAATAACTATTTGTGATGGGAAAACGGGCCTGTCGCAAATACTTTTTTATGATGGGCCCATCGCAACAGGTTTTTATAAATATAAACGGAGAACCATTTGTGATGAGAAATTTTCCTATTGCAAATAATATTTTTTTCAATGAGCTCGTCACAAAAAAAAAATCTACAACGCTGTTTTCTGCAACGAAATATTTGCGATAGGACCCCATTGAAAAATCTCATTTGCGATGGGATTCCATCACAAATAACCCATTACAAATACCTCAAATTCTAGTAGTGTCACCTCTACTATGGTTTCATCCAAGGATTAGAAGAGGAAATCTGATTCTTGTTTGACCAGTTGAGTCAAGGAAAAATAATTAAATAATCTAGAAAACATAAAATCGTTAAATGAAGTGCTAGAAATAAAATGATATTCTAGATTGTGACTAGCTTCATCAATGTATTCATATTCCATCTCATGCCACCTCTTGAAAACAACCTTGGAATTTAGATCATGAATCTCTAGACTTGATTACAGGGGTAGTTCAATTTCAAATGTTTAAAAATCCACATTGTTCCTAGCTTCTTCAATGTCTTCATATATCATCTCCTACCATCTCTTGAAAACATCATCCAAATGTAGATATTGCATCTCTAACCTTGATTTGAAGGGTAGTTCAAAATCTGATGACTTCCTTGTTGCTGGGATGGTCAAAGATACATTTATAAAACTCAAGATATACCATAGTTGCTAACCTCATGTTTGTCCTCAAGGAAGTGGTGTCTATAACGACCCAATGTTTTATCAATGGAAACTTCTTTCTTATAAAAATGTTATATAATCACATGAAATCATAACACAGTGAACTATTAAGTTCTATGTGACCTTTAAACATAATTTTGTCACTTATGTGATTTGAATTTCGAAAACCAGTCATCTACAATTGTGATCAGTAAGTTATTTTGAGTCTGATAAGACAAACATAATTTTCTATGAATAATAACATACCCTTATGAATAGTAACATACGTTTATGAATAGTAATGAATAGAAAATTATCCAAAAAAAATAGAAACTTCACCCATGAATGTATAAATACAAATTATACATCTCTAAAGTGAAAAAATGATCCTAGTCTAAGTATTGATATTTTTGTATGTCATAAATATTTTATTTACAATTTTATGATTAATTTAATAATTTAAAATGGAAATGTATTTTCATAAAATGTAATCATAAATTTTTATTTTTTGAGTTATGGTTATAAGTAAATTTTATGGGACCTTGATTAATTTTTCAAGGTGTTATAAAAAGAGTTATTGTTTTTATGTTGATTTTGTTGAATAAATTATGATTTTATTTGAAAATTAAATTAAATATATTTATAAAATTATTTTAAAAAAATTGAGTTCTTTTATTAATTCTACATGTTGAAAATGGTTAGGTTGAATTTTTGATATTTTTCTAAAATACTTGAATTTTTCATTAATAGTAAAAATACAGTTTTGAGTTTCAGAATGTTTGATGACATCATAATGATGTAATAATTAATAAAAATTTTGGTAGACTTTTATATAGTAAAATAAGATATGAGGTGTCTCAAGTGGATAATAACGTGAGCAAATACCATGGTCAAGACAGCGATTTTTCAAAAAAAAACCACTAATGAGGTGTCATTTCAAATTAATAAAAAACTCTCTCTCTCTCTCTTACTATAAATACCCACTCTTCCCTTCATTTTCTTTCATTCCATATCCATAATCCTTGAATAAATGGTGGTTTTACCTCCCTAGTAGTCTTCACATGGTCTCATCAATCCCCAAGGTCCCAACCTTCATGTTTTTGGAGTTAATCTACAAGGGAAGGGAACCTTTCACCCTCCTCTTTTAGTCAATAATTATTATATGTTATCTCTTTGAATTTACATTTTCATATTTTGGGGTTTGATTTTATGTATCCCTATTACTTTACTTTTTATGTAAATATTCTGAGATACCATTTTTTATCATATAAATTTATTTTATTAAATTTTAAGCGACGCTGTTAGGCTGCAGAATTTTCATAAGGGATCCCTCAACTTTTCTTTCTTTTTCAAGTTCATCTCTTTTCTTTTTTCATTCCTCACATCCTTTCATCCAAATGTTGTAATGAATCTATTACCTTTTATGTAATGAAATACTTTCATGATAAAGGAATAATTTTTCATCATCTCTCCTTTCCCTATCTTTTATACTAAAATGAAAACACCATCCGAGATGTGCTAATTTACCTCATTCAAGGACGATGGGTTTTCAATTTCTGTTATTGTCTTCAATTCTTTACATGAAAAAATTTCATGGATTAAACAGGAAATAATATATATATTATGTCTCATCTATGGTTCTGTAATTTTTTTTTTGTACTCATGGTTTTGATTTATAAAGAAAAATGAGTTTGTTGTGTTAAAAAAACCGCAAATTAACACAAACAGTTATCATTAAATAATTTATATAATGATCCATCTTCACACCAAGTAACCAAATGGAATTTTAAATTATATAACCTCTTTTATTTTCAATAATAACATATAACTACAATTTTATACAACCATCCCCATTTTACATGATTCTCCGATCACGAATATAAGTGAACCGATCATTAGAACTAAGGAAACAAACAGATCTAAACAATGAAATTGAACCACATAACCAATCAAAAATGTTATGAATGAACTCAAAAAGGTTTTAATAAATAATTTACATATATAGGAAAGGTTTTGTAATTATTAATTATTGAACGTAATTTGATTATTCAGGCCGTTAATATCAAGTGGAGAACACCATCAGACTTAAGGTAAATGATCCTCTCTATTTCACTTTTATTCAAGAATTTCATCTATGTTATTACATTTTACGTAGAATTACTAATGTTGGGGTATTATTTCTCACCTTCCCCATACGTCCCTCATGATTTATAAAAGATTAGAAATCCCTTTCCCTCTCATTAAGATATCCTAAGTACAACTGATACCATGCGGATATTCCGTAAGGAATTCTACCCATACCGGCATTATTTCTTGGGGTTGCTCCATCGTTATTTTCACCCAAATGATGTTGTATTTTATTTTTATGTACAACTTATAAATTCTATTTATATTCTACAAACTCATTTTTCAAGATCCATCCCTCATTATCTTTCGGGGATATACATGATTTTATGTGTTTCCCTCCTCGATACTTCCAAACAAGGAAACTTGTTTTAAGGGAACTTCCCAAATTTTTACCCAATTTTAAGTGCACTATATCCTCTATTTTAAGAAACCATTTTCTTTATAAAATTGTTCTTTTTATTATTAAAACCTTATCGGTTCACTTTTTATTTATATAGAAGATTTTAACCTTTTCTATATTAAAATATCTATAGTATTTTCCTTAAAACCGCACAAAAAAGTTTTAATGCTAAAATTTCTCAAATACATTTCTTACATGTTGTCACTTCTGTTCGACACAAATTACAAAGATATATTCCTATGTTACCTTATGAAAATATATATATGTTTTAATTCCTTTATTTCATGGACACTTTCATGATACGACCATTGGTTATGCTTTATGCCATGATTATGGTACCCAATTCATTCCATGGGTAACCCTTATATTTATGAAAGATTGATTATGTATGATTATTTCTGTGGAAAACATATTAATGAAAAGTTAAGATGGGTATGCCCAGATAGCACTCCAATGTATTGGGTAAATTTAAGTCTCAGGAGATGTTATGCACGACAGTCTTGGTGGTTAGCCTTGGCTTGTGCTACAATGTAAAACGATCTTGGCGGTTAGCCTTGACCCATACTAAAGACATGTTTCATGTTGCTTCCACATTACTATGATTCCATTTTTATATTATCCAATGTTTAAATGTTATGATTCCATATGTTCCATGCTTTTATTATCATTATTTCATGCCTTTTGACCCATGTCTTAAAGCCTTATTCTTATGTATACTCCCTTACTGGACTTTTTAGCCCATCCCGTTATTCATGTTATTCCTAGGTTACCCTATGCAGATGTATGAGCATAATGGAAGATGGGAGCTCATTTTGGAGTTTAAATAAAAAAAATTTATAATGTTTGCTTATGTACCTAGTCATCCAAGACACTAGACTTTATGATCCTTGGATTGTACTATGATGTATAATTATGATTAAAATCATGTAATATTTTATGTAAAAGGCTAAGGTCGCTATAGTGTTGATTTCCATAGTGGTAATTTTAAAGATTTTTTTGTTTTAATAAATATTAAAAACATCAAATCAAAACAGCATGAATCATTGTTGAAAAACACAATTAGGGTGAAGAAATAGTGATGGAGAAAATAACAAGGGTGATGAAATAATGAAAAAACAAAACAAAATGAAGAAGTAGAAAAGTTAGCAACAACAAGTCCAAATACAAGTTGATTCACCCTTAACTCCCCATAAAGGATCTAATGAAGAATTAAACCATCAACTCTCATCCTAACTCAGTTCATGGTTCATGGCTTGATACAGACACCCCTCTTGCCCAAAACATTGAGCACTTGTGCACAAAATCACTTCAAACAAAAGAGCACTCTCACAAAGTGAATAAATCTCTAGATCAAATCGCTCCATACATGAATTTATTCATGACTGAAGTGATCGTCAAATGATCATAAATAACATAACCTCACCTATCCAATCGATCAATAAAGTTGTGTGAATAAGGGTAAAAGTCATGGGGAAGAGAGGAATATACTGATCCAGTGTATGAATTTTCTCTCACACACCCCAAATAACCTTCATGATCTCCTTAGTGTAATAAAGAGAAAAAAAATGATCACAATGATGCTCAGATATCCAGATAGTGTTGGGTTACACTACTCGAATCTGAAATCGCAAATTAGGTATCCATTACTAGAGTTTCAATATCACAACACGAAGAATGAACTAATATCATACATTCAATTAAAGATAAGGACAGAATTATGAAATTTACAGAACAGAAACAAAAACACAAACAATGAAAATGAAAGAAGAAAAATGAGTGGGGTGCCTATCTCCTGGTATCAAAGTCAGTTCTCGTGTTCGGGGTTTTATAGAAAAATAAAGAGGAAGAGTCCTTTAATTTGGAAAAACAAAACAAAAAAAAAGTAAAACCCTAAAAATCAGGTTGCAGACTCCATGTGTCATTCTTGACACGCCCATCACCGACTTTTTATTGAACTCCAAGTGAGTGAAATCATACATGTTTAATAACCCCCTGATTTCCCTTGAGTAAGCAACGTAAGGCCCCTTGATCAGCACCCAAAATCCCCTGATCCTGCCATACAACAAAATAAAAGCATTACATGAATCTATATGAAATTATATTATTATTAGTGCTGAAGAAATACCTAGATATATTTATATATTTATTATCATAAATATATGTATATATATATATATATTATTATAACTATTATAATCAGAAATATATGAATATATATATCATTACTATTATATTTATTAACTTATATTTAATATTATAAAAATATTACTTTATTTACTTGTATACAGAAATATATGTATTTATATATATTTATATATATATACTGATAATAATTAATCTTCTTAAATTAATCGTATTATTCTTATTACTATTATTATTATAGATTTATTAAAACATTTATAAAAAATATACCTAATATTATTAATAATATATTAATATTTATTTTATTATGATTATTATTGTTATTATATTTATTATTATAATTATTAAATATATTTTTATTATTTTATATATTATATTTTACATATAATTATACATAATTATAATAAAAATTGAGACACAGGAGGAATACGGTGAGACGAGGGGGGTTTGGAGGCTGATTTAGGACATGGGTTTTTTGTTTTTTGTTTTAATTTAATGGGTCTGTTTTTTTATTTTGTAAAATGGGTGTGTCGAGCGCCAAATGAATTGGCGCTCCTGGTTGTTTTCCAAACCCCACGCAACCCCTCCCCAACCCTTATATATATATATATATATATGTATGTATGTATGTATGTATGTATGTATGTATGTATGTATGTATGTTATGTATATTTATATAATTATAATTATAAATATAATAAATATATTTATAATAAATATAATAACTAAAATAAATAAAATAAATTTATAATAATGTTTATTATAATTGCAATATATATATAATTATAATAAATATACAATTATAATAATTATATAATTACAATAATTAAATAACTATAAATATAATAAATATATAATTATAATAATTGTATATTTATAATAAATATATAATTATAAATATAATAATTATATAATTATAATAATTATAATAATTATACAGTTATAAATATAATTATTATATAATTATTATAAATATATAATTATAATTACAATAATTATAAAATAATAAATATAATAAAGATATAATTATGACAATTATATAATTATTGTAAATATATAATTATGAATATAATAATTATATAATCATTATAAATATACAATTACAAAAAATATATAACAACAATAATTATATAATTATAAATAAAATAAATATATAACTATAATAAATATACAATTTTAAAAATTATATAATTACAATAATTATATAATTTTAAATATAATAAATATACACTTATAATTATTATATACTTATAATAATTATATAATTATTAATATAATGAATATATAATTATAAATATAATTGTTATAATTATTAATAATTATATAATTGTTATAATTATTAATAATTATATAATTGTTATAATTATTAATAATTATATAATTTTTATAATTATTAAGAATTATTTAATTGTTATAATTATAATAATTATATAATTATTATAATTAAAGAATTATTATAAATGTATAATTATTGTAATTCTATAATTATTATAATTATATAATTACTGTAAATATATAATTTTTGTAAATGTACAATTATTGTAAATATATAATTACTATTTATATATAATTAATAAGGTTTATTTATATAAAGATATGATTATAATAATTTTATCATTATAATAATTATATAATTATAAATATAATAAATATAATAAATATATAATTAAAAATATAATAAATATATAGTTATAAATATAATAAATATATGATTATAATAATTACATAATTATAAAAAATATGTAATTATAATAATTATATAATATTTAATAATGTTTATTTATATAATGATAAATAATTTTAATAATTTTTATTTAAAAATAAATTTATAAATTTTAAATATAAGGTTTATTTATATATAATTATTTATAAATTTATGAATTTATATATAATTATATAAATACATAAATAAACCATATGAAATTTATTTATAAATATATATATATATATATATATAATCATTATTAAAATTAATTATATTAATTATAATATATTATAACTATGTTTTTGTTAAATTTATAATTATGTATTTATTATAATATTATATTATGTATTAAATTTATAATTATGTATTTATATTTAATAAAATTTATTTAGAATAAATATATAATATTAAATATATAATTATAAATAAATAATATTATAATTATTTTAAAAAACCTTATTAAATATAAATAAATAAATAAATATATTATTATAATAATTATAATAATTATATATATAATTATTTATATTTAAATACATAATTCTAAATTTAATATTATAATAAATACATAATTATAAATTTAATAAATACATAATTATAATATATTATAATAAATACATAATTATAAATACATAATTATAATATATTATTATATATTATAATAAGTACATAATTATAATATATTTTAATATATTATCATAAATACATAATAATAAATTTAAAAAATACATAATTATAATATATTATAATAAAAATAATAAATATAAATAATTTTAATAATTTTAATATGTATATATATATAAATTTATAAATAAATTTAATATGGTTTTTTTTGTTTTTAAATAATTATTTATAAATTTATAAATAATTTATAAATAAATTTAATACGGTTTATTTATGTATTATAATACAAAATTTTAAACTTAATACATAATTATAATATAATAATAAATACATAATTGTAATATATTAAAATAAATATAATAAATATACATAATTTTAATAATGCATATATATATATATTTATAAATAAATTTAGTACGGGTTTTTATGTATTTAAATAATTATATATATATATTTATAAATAATTATATATAAATAAAACTTATATTTAAAATTTATAAATTTATAATTAAATAAACATTATTAAAATTATTTATCTTTATATAAATAAACCTCATTAAATCTTATAAAATTATTGTAACTACCTATTTTTTATAATTATATAATTATTATATTTATATTTATATATTTTTTATATTATTATATTTATATATTTATAATAATTAGATATTTATTATAATTATATATTAATTATACTTATGGATTTATTATATTTATAATTATATAAATTATTGTAATTTCATATTTATTATATTCATATATTCATTTTATTATAAATTTATTATAACTAAATATTTAATGTAATTATATAATTATTACATTTATAATTATATATGTATTACATTGTTATATTTATATATTTATAATAATTATATATTTTTTATAATTATATATTAATTATAATTATGGATTTTTTATATTTTTAATTATATAAATTATTGTAATTTCATTTTTATTATATTCATATATTCATTTTATTATACATTTATTATAATTAAATATTTATTAAAATTAAATATTCATTACTATTATATAATTATTCTATTTTTGTATTTATTATATTTATAATTATATAATTATTGTAATTGTTTAATTATTATATTTATATAGTTATTATTATTATATATTTATCATAATTATATACTTATTATACTTATTATATTTATAATTATATAATTATATAATTATATAATTATAATTATAATAATTATATGATTATAATAAATATATAATTATAAATATAATAATTATATATTTATTGTATTTATTTTAGTAATTATATTTATTATAATAAATAAATTTATTGTAAATATTATATTTATATATATATGGGGGGGAGCCAAAGAGGTCAGCACCACTTGAAGTGGCGTTGTCCTACCAATTTGTCCTGCGCCACTTGAATTGGTGCCGGACAACCCCATTTCCCCAAATAAGTTTAGCCCAACCCCATAAACTAAAAGAAACCCTTCTACCCAAATCCCCCCGGGTTTAGATGTAGAAGGGGGAAAGGGGAGCCAACAGTTTCAGTTCTTCAATAGAAGTGTCACGTGGCACTTGTGAGGTGGGTTCGCATGTTCTGGGGGTGGGCTCGAGTGCGAGTGGTGTGACGACACAGTGGTTCTTTAGATTCAGGATGCCCCTGCGCGTTGGGTGTATTGTGGTGGAAGAATTTTCAGATGTTGATTTTGGGTTCTTTATCTTCCCTAGGCACATGAAGATCTTCAAAACCACGGTGACTAGTGATTCATATTAGCAGTGCGGCAGTAGAGGTTGGCTATTGGTGTTAACAGTGCGGGTAGAGTGTTCTTCTGGTGAGGTTCTGGTTTTGGCAATCGGCTTGCAGCTTTGATTTTGGGTTCCTGTATTTATGTGATCTAGAAATCCAGGACTTGTTCTTCTAATTTGAATTGTGGTGCCCCAATATCTAGTTTGAGGATGCAACGGTGTCTTGCAAGTGGCAGAAGGTGGGAGAAGGGGTAACAGTGACTCAAGAAGGCACTATTGGATGGATACTAAAATTTACTGGATGCAATGGTGACTTTAGTCACTGGTGGGTTGGATGCAATGAAGGGAGGCAGTGGTAGTAGTGGGTGGAGAGGAGTCACTTTCGGACGAGGTGTGTAGGTGGGTTTTATGATCCACCGTTGGGGATTTCTAATGGTGGGTGACAATGGCTCCTCGTGGAGGGTAGAGGGAGGAGTGTCTCTGGTGGTGACTCCATTGAGTCACTGCTCTTTATTTTGGGTGGTCACTCCAAGACCTCATGGCAGCAAGGCCAACTTCGACTCCTAAGATGGCATCAACTAAAAACAAAGCATGAACAATTAAATACAACTTAACAAGTAAATTTTTATACTAAAGAACATAAAAAACATTAAATAAAAATTGAAACGAATAAACAAAGTTAAAAAATAAACTACATTCAAATTATTATATTGAATAAGTTAAACCAATTAATTTGTAACAAAAACTAAATTAAAAACATAAACAAATAAATTTTAAAAAATAAATAATATGATCATTTAAACATATGAATGATGAATTAAATAAAAATATATAAAAAAAAGAATAAATGAAATAATAATTTTGAAAAAACATAAAAAAGGAAATAATTAAATAATTAAAATATTGAAAAATTATAATTAAAATAAAAAAATAAAAAAATGAATGTTTAAAAAAATTAATTAATTAATTTTAAGTCATTCAAAATAAAAAAATAATCAATAAAATAATTATTTTCAAAAAAAAATAGTTTTTTTAACAATTAAATAGAAATTTGATAGAAATTGATAATTATTAAAGTAAAACATTAATTTAATAATAAAAATTCAATAAAAAAATGATGTGGATAAGATTGTGAAGACACATTCACATCAAACTCGACCACACTTAAATACTTGTTTGACCTTTTACAAATGCATAGTTTTTGAATTTCTGAAACAGTACAAATGATTTGTCATAGTCGGTTCAAAATGATCTTTTCTAGACTTTTAAAAACAGAGGAATAGAAAATAGGTGGGGATTTTCAAAGAATGCTAAGAAGTGGTACTGCTCAAATTCAATTAGACACTAGAAATCTGGGAAGCACTGACTCATCCACTATTAAAGATTCCATCCCTCCTATGTGATTCCACCTACTATCCTATTTAAATTCCAGTTTAAGTTCTAATTGTATGATTGATGACAGGCCAGAAAAAAGGGGATTAACACTACAGCAAAAGGCTCCTTAAATTTTCACTTACTCTTAAGTTCCAAAAATCAAAGTTGTATTTTTTTGAATGACTTCATTGATAAAAGTCAAATGATCTTCATACAATTTAATTGTCTATTTATTTATCTGGGTTCAAAATTCTCCTCACTTCAATGAACTCATTTTGACTACTAGGCAATTTATTTTAATTTTTTTGGAATTTCACCCAACAATGTATGTGTGTGAAGCACTATGAAGATGCACTTACATGATTTTTTAGAGGGATTACACATACACAAAATGCCTAGAGTCTCAGATTTCCACTATAGGATCTCATTTTCTAATTTTACTTCAATTTTAGAGGATGTATAATATTACCATTTAAGTTTGATTCCCAGGGTGATTTGTTTTTATTTCAAAAGATCAGACCCCTAGGTTTGAGTTCACATTTCCACTTCTCTAATGTTTTGATGATAATTCCACAAATATCTATTCAATATCACTCCCTTTCTCTACTCCCAAACATAAAATTCAAAAAATATCAATAAACTCCACTCAGTAGTCATGCATCCCCAAAAATATCAGAATCAATGCAACTCTCAAAAATTAGTATATAATTATCCTCTAGTCAAGAAATAATTTGGTGCAAATTGAACCCCAAATACCCTCAAGTTGTGAAAGAACTTGATAAAATTTGAAGAAAAATCACCATTTTTTTGAAAAACAATTAGGGGTAAAATTAATGTGTTTCGAATTGAAATCATAGCTTAGCATAGAATGACCCCTCTCCCCATACTTAAAACTCAATAATGTCCCCATTGTTTAATCTTAGAGTCACAAATGTAGCTTTAAAAATCTTGTAACAATTTTAAAGAGTAGAATGAAAAAATATATTTTTTAGAGGTGATAGGGAAGTTCAAAAAGTTCTTTACAACACTGAAGAGAAAAGCAAATAATCAAAAATAGACACCGATGACCCCACTAGACACCACCAAAAAATCAAGTGCATTATTTTTTTGAAGGATCGTACTATGTATTTCTATGAGTAGAAAAAATATTATTCATTGAATTTAAAAATGTATCATGACAATAAATGTTGTACAACAACAGTTAAATTAAAGAGAATGCAATAGGTGCAAGCAGGGTTTACAATGAAGCTCATCTCAATTTTCAACTCACTAGATTCTAGAAAGATAACACCGAGCATGAAACAAATTCACAATTTAAAAAAAATCAGGGAGACTCCCCCACACTTAATCCCTAGAAGTATGCATTATGAGTGAATTTAAATGAAAAAAATAAAGCAATCACTCCCTTGGTACATAATCTTTCAAATATTGGAGTTCATTTATGTCACCTACCCCCTATTTACATTGTGAAATATCTCAAGATTCTCTATTCAAGTTCCTATAGGATGTAAACAATTTAATATTGAAATTACTCAGATTAAGCTCAAAATTAATTCAACTAAAGGTTGAGTTAGGGAGTTTCATCAGGTGATCTTCAGTATTAAGCTTCTTATTGTCCTTGAATGACTTCTACATGTATTTTTCTTCATTATTATTGTCCTACTATAAAATACCACACAAATCAAAAAAAAGTATAGAAGAAAATAAAGCAGGAAATGGAAAGGTATAGTATTGGGATAAACCCCCAAAGGGGTGCTGTATTTTGACATTCCACAGCTAGAAATTCATTGGATTAACCCTATTTTAATGGGGTATGTGGCTTCTTGATTAGGAAACACAATAATTTGTTAATTCCAACTTTAGAGTTGTGTCATTGGTGGAGGCCCCATGTTCAACATCCTTCAAATCCCTCTTCTTATCAGTGGATTACCTATTGTGGAGTCATGGAAGAGGAAACAAATGTAGGGGTGTTTCACTCCTTATTCTTTATGAGGTTTGGAGTGCACACATTGTACTTCTTGAATTCTAGGATGAGATTTGTCTTCTAGTGTAGTCCAATCAATAATTTCCACCTAAAAAAAGTGTCATCATTCACTTATGATCCTATGCACAGTTCCAAAAACATATCTTCATCAATAGATCTCAATATATAATTTAAATCAAATTCAATGTAATCCAAGTCAAATAAAAATACAGATTGTACCCTAAAAATGTATACTCTCTATAATAGTGTAGTTTTCTCTTCTTCAAGATTAAATAGTGATCCTAAGAGATTGTTTGGGGAAAGGATGAGGTAGTCAACCTCCTCCTTCCTATATTCAAAACACATCACCTCTAGTGTGGTTTCCACCTTTGAAAAGGAATGGATATTTGATATTGGTTTGACATGTTGTGTTAATGAAAAATCAATAAACAATTTAGAATACATAAAAACATAAAATTAAGTGTTGTAAATAAAATGATCATTTAGATTATCCTTTTCTTTTTCAATGTATTCATATACGATCTTCTTCCAACTCTTGAAAACATCCTCAGAATATAGATCTTGTATCTCCATCCTTGATTCTAGGGGTATTTTTAAATTTTACTATGTCCTTATCATGAGGATGGTAAAATATAAATTTATAAAACCCGTGATATTTTACAGTGGAAAACCTCTAGGTCACTCTTAAAAAAAAGGTTTCAATTTACGTAGTTTTATTTCTGAAAATAATTCTTGTGTTTTAATATATATTGAAAACATAAACTCAAAAAACATGAAATAGTGTAGAAAAACACAGTTTGTGTGATGGAATAGTTATGTATAACACAACAAGAGTGATGAAATAATGAAAAACACAACAAAATGAAGAAAAATACAAGTTAGAAAGAACATGTCAAGATCTAGGTTGATTCACCCTTAACTCCCTAATATAGATCTAATGAATAATTAAATATCCAACTTTTATCCTCACTCAGTGCATGGTCGATGGCTCGATCCATGCACCTCTCTCCCCCAAAACACTAAGCACTCATGTGTATAACAACTTCTAAAAAATGAGTACTCTCTCCAAGTAAAGAAATCTCCAGATAAAATCTCTCTAACCATAAATTTATTGTTGAATAAAGTGATCATTAAAAGATATAAAATCACACGAGTTAACTTAACCATTTGATTGAGCATGTTAATTGAAGGAGGAAAAGATAAAGGGGGAAAGAGAAACAAACTGATCTGGTGGAATAATGCACTCTCACTCACCCCAATTCACCTTCACGACCTCATAAAAGTGATGAAGAGAAAAAAATGATCACAATGATGTTCGAATATCTAGATATCGTTGGGTTTGACTACCTAAATAAAGACTCACAAATTATATCTCCAATACTAGAGATTTGAGTTCATAATATGAATAATGAACAAACAACACTGATGTAATTACAAATAGGGATAAAATTGTAAAATTTACAGAATAGAAAAAAACACAAATAGTGAAAATTAAAGAAGAAGAAGGATCAGGGTGCCCATATCCAGGTATTTTCGGTGGTTCCCATTTCTAGGGTTTTATAAAAACTTATAGAGGAAGATTCCTCTTACTTGGAAAATGATAGAATAAAAAAAGTGAAACTCTAACGATCAGGAAGTAGACTCCATGTGGAATCCTTTGAAAACTCATCACTGAATCATTAATGAACTCCATGTGAGTTTAACCATCCTTTTTCAATGACCCACTTCTTGCCCTCGATTATGCAACGGAAGACACCATGACCAACACCCATGATTTGCACCCACGATCACCTGATCCTTCCAAAAAAAATAAGAAAATCATTAAATGAATTTATATAAAATTATATTATTAGTAGTGATGTAGAAATACATATATATATATATATATATATTCATTTTAATAAATACATATATATATATATTAACTATTATAATTAGAAATATATATTTATCATTACTATTATATTTATTAACATATACTTACTTTTATAAAAATATTACCTAATTTACCCAAAAACACAAATATATGTATTTATATATATACTTATAATAATTAATCTATATGTGTTGATTATTATATTATTATTATTATTATCATAGATGTATAAAAATATTTATAAACAAATATGACTAATACTATTAATAATTTATCAATATTTATTTTATTTTTATTATTTTTATTATTATATTTATAATTATTAAATATTATATATATATATATATATATAATTATTTATATTTATAAGAAAAATCAGATAAAGAGGGGGAATTTTTCGATATACAGAGGTGGTGTTCCAAGGAGAAAGAGGAAATATGAGTTTGTAGTTTTAGCTCTTTAGTAGGGGGTGTCACACAATGATAGCGAGGTGGGTTTTCATGTTCTGGAGATGGGCTCAAGCACTGTGGTAGTGTATGGGTTCTTTAGATTCAGAATTACACTACACTTCAGGTGTCTTTTAATGGAGGAATTTTAAAATCTTGATTTTGGGTTCATTATCTTCCATAGGCATAGAAAGATCTTTAACAGCACGATGAGTAGTTCTTCACATCAGTAGTGTGGTTGTAGAGGTTGGATGTCAGTGTTAGTAGTGCGAGAAGGGGGTTCTTCTGGTGAGGTTTTGGTTTTTTTAATCACCTTGCAACATTGATTTTGGGTTCCTGTATTTTTTTTATCTTGAAATCTAGGTCTTCTTCTTATATCAATTGTGGTGATCCAGTAGCTAGTTTTAGGATGCAACAATGGCTTGTGGGTGATGGATGGTGGGATAAGAGTTAAGGATGGGTGGTGAAATGTTTAATCAGAGGATTCACTATTGAAGGGGTTCCAATAGTGTCTATATGTAGTGTTGACATGAGTCACCATTGGTTTGAAGACAATAGATGGTGGTAGAGGTAGCAGTGAGTGAATGTGGTGATGGTGGGTGGAGAGGAGTCACAGTTAGAGGATGTGTGGTGGTGGGTTGGATGATACACTATTGGGGTTGCCAATGGTGGGTGGATTCTACTCTGTTTCTAATGGTGGGTCCTTCTAGAGGTGGGATGAGGGAGGAGTGCTTCTAGTGGTGACTTTATTGTATTCAATTATAGTTAAAGTTTTCTTCCTATTTTTACTTACATTAGTTGTGTGGTAATAAATTTGACAAGCATATGGAAGGACAAATGTTGTGTGACCAAAACTAATCTCAAAAAAGAAAAAACAACAATTAAAACTACAATTAAAACAGTGAAAATGGGAGGGATTCTGAGGAAGAATAGAGAAGAATACAAAAAAAAAGTTGAATTGGGGTCACCAGGATTCTTTGAACTGATAAATAGATATCCTCCTATTCTACTCAGGTTCATACAATCATTCAGTTCATAGAAAAATGGTGATAATCCAATGAGCTATCACTTAAATGTATCACCATAGCTCAGTTAACCTTCTTGATATTTGATCTTTTGATCTTATACCTTTAATTAATCCATTCAATATGGGAAAGAGATGCATTTACCTTTTCTAATTTTTGGTACTTCAGTCAATGATACAAGGTGAATTGATTCACTACCCTCACCTATCAGTTAATGGGTAGTGTAAATTGATAGTCATAATCGAATAGAAAAGAAAAAATAACTTAAATTTCCACTGAAACAATGTTTCAACAAAAGAAAAATGGATAAAAGGATGACCAGTTCATTACAACCCAATTCCTCTAAAGAGATTAACTATTTATGCTAGAGAAAATAGAAATGAAAACAGTAGAAATAATGAAATGAAGAAGCATATCTAGCAAGATTTATCCCTCAAACTCCATATCTGGATCTGATTCCTACTCCTTGCTCGGTCTTGTACTCCTGTCTCTATCTTCCCCTTGGTGAAAATTATTAATTGATCGAGGTATTATCGGGAGATGTGGAATTGAATGAGATTATGTGAGTTGGGTGGGTGAAGATGGTTCTGGTGATAGTTTTGGAATGAAAATATGCTTATGGATCCTTGGTCTAGAAGATTGACTCATTCAGAATCTCCCCACTGTGAAAAAAATAATCCAATTATTTTATTTATAAGTGGGGAAGCTACCACGATCCAACACCTAAATTCCTCCCACTACAAGAATCCACATTGGGGGAAATATTTTGTTTTAAGTGTGGGGTAAGGGTCATCACTGAGCTTAACTGTGCATCACAAATAACACATCAAAAACCCTTAATTATTTTTCAAATTTCAACCCTGTCGATATATAAATACAGTATCCTTTTGTATATATATTTCCAACAAATCATAAAAACCAAAAAAAAATTCCTACTTTGGTGATAAATACATTCTATTTTGAGGGGTTAAAGGAATCTTAAATTGTTAAAAATTCATGTGTGATTAGTGTTTGTGCCTACTGTTCTAACGAAAATTCACTTTAGGAACTAGGAAAGGGAGTTTCACGGGAGAGGTTTTTATGGAATTGGGATTATGACTTGAGAAAACAATAAATTTTAAATTGAACCTAGGGGGAATATCCTTTTTGAAAAATCACATTTGGGAGCCAAATCTAATGATAATAATATAATTCATTTTAATTTGAAGTAAAATGGGAAAATGAGATTTCATTGACAGTCTCCATGGGAACTGGGTGTGTTTCTATTAATAAATAAAGGCTATTTTTTAATTTCAATAAGTGATTTTAATAAGTAATAATGTTAGGAAAAATAAATAAAGTGCATTGTAAAAAATGAGCCCATTTAGGTGATGAGAATTTTGAACCCAAATGAAGAACATGGAAATTGACTTATTGAATTATCATTTGATTTGAATCAATGAAGTGATATGAAAGAAAAAAATGGATCTTCATTTTCTGAAACCTAGGGGAGAGTGAAAATTAATGGTGTATTTTGTTAATATTTTAATTCCACTTTTTCTAGCCTATTAAACTTTTGGAGATGGAACCATTTTGAATGGAAATAAGGTAGTTGTTAACATTCACATATTAGGAATTATTTTTCATGTAGTGGAGAGATTTTTTATCTCCTTAAATTTGGAATCACTTAGAACTTAAGAATGATGGTCTTTGTATTTTTCAGTTTTTGTAAATAAATAAAACACATTTAATTGCTTGGGAGTTCAATTGGTTGATTATGGGGGGTTTGATGTGTCCTTTATTCATTGCTTTTTTCCAAATCAATTTTCATCATTAATTATTCTTTTATTATTAAAATAATATTTTTTTTAATGTAATCCTTTTTTGTAGGTTTTATATTAAATTGTTAAATAGTGATTTTATTTTATATTTATTTATTTTAGTGTTTATCTTATGATGTTTATAAATACTTTAAAATTAAATAATTAATGTAGCATTTTCTTCCATTTTTTATGATGTTGTTTTTTTTAATATTTTTTTTTATTTTCAATTATTTTAATTATTTTATTAATTTATTTTCTATTTTAAAAATAATTATTTCATTTATTTAATATCATTATTTTATTTTATTTATTCTTTATTTAATTTTTTTTTCAATTTTTTAAATATTTTATTGTTTATAATATCTTATTTATTTAATTGATTTAATTGATTTTTTGTAATTAATTTACTTTCTTTTGATTTTATTTATTTGTAAATTAATTAAATCATTTAATTTATTCTTCATTTTCATTTTCAGAAAAAAAAAATATCACTTTTATTTTTGAAACAATAAACAATTTAATTAAATTTAAAATTTTAATTCTATGAATTAATTTTTTTTATACTTTTTAATATTTAATTTTAATATAATTCTTTGATTGTTTATATTAATTCTGATGATTCATTAATTATTTAATTAATTTTGAAAAACTAACTTTAAATATTTTTTTATTATTTTAGATTATTTTTTATGTAACTAATTCTAATCCGAATTAATTTATTTGTTGAATAGTTTGTAGCCAATATAATTTGGTTTTTAAAAAAATTATATTTGTAATGTTTCTGTTGTTTCCACTACCTCACCTAAGGCCAAAACAGAGCACATTAGGTTTTTAAAAAATTTAAAATTGTAATTTTTCTGGTGTTTCTACTACCTCACCTAAGGCCAAAACAGAGCACATTAGCTATCGTCAGACTCTTTCAGTAACAAAACAGAGGATCCAATCCACCGTAAGGCTAAACCCACTGTCATCCATAACCTAGTGCTACCCTACCTTCTACACTCACTGTTTGCATTTTCCAATGTTAACTCCTACAAACACCATATACAATGCCAAAAGTGACTCCTCTTCACCTTGAACAATAGTTGGACCCAACGGTGGCTCCCAAACCACCATTAACCTTCGTCCTAGACTCACTGGTGGAACCTCCACACCCACCATCATCACACATTATGCCACCATCTCCAACCCTTTACCATGGTGAACTGATGTCGTGGCATGAGTCACCTCCAGCCTCTTCTACCCACCATAAGCTTTTCTCTTCCGACCAAACATCGGCTGAACCTATATACCCACCATTGAGCGTCTGACCACCATATATTGAAAATGAAGCAACTCAAAATATAGAAAAATAAAAAGGTGAACCAAAGAACATATTTTTCAAATATAAATAACTCAAATAACATGACCATTGAATATCATTGAATCCAATATCTATGGATGAAGTCAGCATCGTCCCTAATGTCATTGTGGACTACTATAGGAATCGAACTAAGTCGTATCCTCTTCAGATCTAAAGAATCCTCACATGCCAGCAAACTAGTTGTCACCACTGCAACCTAGCCACGTCCAAACACTTCATCGATAATCACTAATTGAAGAAGACCATTGGTGTTTCCCTGCCCCTTACCTAACCCAAAGCTACACCACCACTCTCGTTGGTTGTTTATGCCGTGAGCCACCCCTTTTCTCACTATGTTGATTAGGGGAATTATTAATATTCATATATATTTTTTTTTGCTATTATAAAAATAAAAATTATTATTAATATATAAAAATAATTATTTTTTAAATAAAAGTTATAGGGTCCCGAAAACTTTTCCAAGGGAAGAAAATACTTCCACAATCACTTTGTATAAGTAAGGAAGCATTCCTACAAGTATAGTAAAGCGAATGGACTCAAATTGAGTTGAAAACATTAGAATAAACTTTAAGTAATTAAAACTCTCAAGAAGTTTTAAGTGACTCGCATACCATCACCAGGAAGGGTTTGCAGACTACATGAACCACGAACCACCAGTACATGGAATGATCCACGAGGCACTGGCCTGTGCAGCAATGGCTAGCTAACCCAGGCACCCACGAACCATATCGTTGGATGAATCAAGTGCACAAAGGCCATCCTCATACCGTCTCATGAACTCATTAGTTCATGGAAAAGTAAAATTGGAAAGGTTCTATGAACCATGACTCACAAACCATAGCCTCTACAAACCCCAATTGATCGAGTCTTCCATGGGTCAAGAAATCTCTACACGGGCTTCCAAAAATGGTGTCACATGCCCATAGATATGCTTTCCCCAATGATCTATAAAAAGGAGAACATAATGAATTAAAAGAGTAATAATGAAGAAATCATGGAGGAGACCCCAAAGGATGGAAGAAATAATTTTTAGAGGATTTTGGATTCAGTATCGAATCATCAACAAAGTCCGAATTTCATTCCTCATTTTCCATAGGTATAACTAGACACGAAACATAAAACGAAAGAACTTAATAATAATGGGAGAACAACAAACCTAATTGGTGAAATCATGAACCACATATTCCTCACAGATGAACTCCCCAAGAACAGTGGTCCCCAGAACCCTCCTTTGATATGGTGTCATACATAGTGTAATGTTGTTTGGTTTTAACATGGTGTCACGTACTGCATCAGTACACGAATGGAACCAGAAGTGGCATGACGAACTGCATTTAGGATCACATACCACTATGGTGCATTGCAGTCCTTGCCCAAGCCTACATACTGCTTCAATACCGGACGAACCCTCTACCTTCATACCACTATGGTATGCGGAGATCCCCCCATATCGCATAAAAAATAGTACGCGGGATGACGCATCTTTGAGTATTACTCCCTCTGGCTCCAATCTTTCCTCTCTATTACCGTCCAGTCCTCCACAACCTCTCTATGAACCAGTCCCCTGGAATCAGCCCAAAGCCTCCTCCAAAGCCACCTGACCTGTGTGATCAGATCATTAGGTGCTTCAGCATGCCTCTTTGAGTCTATATACCCACTGTAAGTGAAGTCACAAAGGCTCTCTCCATAATGGTTCAGACTCTATGGATGTATGCAAGTCTACATTCCCATGTTTACCCAAAGTCCAACATTGGGACACTGATGTGAATCTCCTCGTTTGAGGGATTAAGGGTCATCACTTGTTTTTCTATTCAATGAGAAATGATGATCAGTCGAAGGAATCACGTTCAATCCTCCTTTTGATGAAGTCAACATTCCTCCACATTCCCATAATGCGTTATTGGGGAACTCTCACTGAGTTAAGTCCCAAATCTCCTAAGGGCTGATCTGCATGACCTCCAATGTCATCCCACATTGAAGGGTTTGTTACTCCATGCCCTCTTCCTCAGTCACCTCAGCCTCTTCCACCGTAGGACCTCACTCTCCTATCAATTGAAGAGGATATGTGAGGTTGGTCGAATCTCTCACATTATCTTGTTTCTCACACCGAGCATAACTCACACGGGCTTAGAGACTTGTGATGATCCCAACGTCTACACAACCAAACCAAGTCTGAACTACGATAACATTGATTCCTAATCAAACCAGGATATCTAGGATGCCTTCTTGAAGGCCCAAGCTCAAAAGGGTGCCCTTCCAAAACGTATCAACCAATATTGACCTCTCAAATGGGAAGATCTCACGTGTAAAACCCAAACCAAGTCTGAACTATGAGAAATCTAATTCCTGGTCAACCCATGATGCGTAGGATGCCTGCTTAATGGCCCAATCCCAAAAGGGTTCCCTCCCAAAAGGGTTCACCCAATCGTTACCTCTCAAATGGGAAGCCCTCACGCACAATTCCCAAAACAAGTATGAACTAAGAGAACTTTAATTCTTGGTCAAACTAGGATACGTAGGATACCTAATTGAAGGCCTAAGCTCAAAAGGGTGCCCTCCCATAAGGGCTTATCCAATCATAACCTCTCAAATTGGAAACTCTCATGTGTAACCCCAAACCAAGTATGAACTATGATAACTCTGATTCCGGGTCAAACCAGGATACGTAGGATGCCTTTTTGAAGGCCTGAGATCAAAAGGGTGCCCTTATACAAGGGTCCACCCAACCATGTCCCCTCAAATGGGGAACTCCCATGAATAGGCCCCATGTTTTCTAGACTATGTGGGTTCTAATTCCTCTCCCGAGTATACATAGGAATCCCATATTATGGGTCCAATCCCAACATCAAGTCACCTCCCATCCACCCTGGATGATGATAAACTATGTAGTGATTTACTACATGGATTAAGTAAGTATTTCGTCCTTATCATCAAATCCATGTATGCCTATAACAATCTTACAAACTAGGGGTATCCCATGGACACACTCTTCGGGAATGAACCAAGGATTCATGAATATATAAACATGACTTAAATCTATAAGAGAGTACCAAAATAGGCAATAATCCCCTCCCCCCCAAAAAAAGGGTATGGTGAGCCCGACTTCCCATATTATCGTCCAACAGAGTTCTTAAGTGACGTTGGCCAAATAATCATCCAACGAATGCTTGAATTTGGAAAGTAGGTCCATGAATCATAGATACCAGGGTTGTTGGGTGTTTCTGTATCCATGAATAAACCTATTGGAGACCATCTGAGGAAGTTATATCCTAAGAGGATCGATTGCACAAGTACTTGACCCAATGCAATTTCCCATTGGGACCATTCAAATGTGGAAGTTCCTTTTCAATATAGATGGTATAGACTACCAAGTCCCCGTGGGTTCAATCCAATCCTCCTTTAAAGGATGGTGATGCAAATCGGGTTGAAACAAATATAGCGATGTGAAATTTTATATAATAACAGATAAATTCTTGTCATCCATCAGACCATTCTTTTCATTTTTTTTCACACATGTCCACCTTGCTTCGCCCTCAGAGGTGAAACAAGAATGGTGAACCCGATGTAAATCCTTAACCAAGGTGGTGGTCTTACCCCACTCAAGCCCATTCACCTCAAAAAAGGGGGAAGTAGGTCGATATGAATTGTCAAATATTCATATGTTCAAGAGAATGCTACTTTAATGGGGTTTTGTGGTATGTATATGTTATATGTGTATATTTTGGGTTCCCACAGAGCAACCTTCAATCCAAATGATATCCAAAAAACCAATATGGACACGCTCCTCAGTGATCCCGCAGGCAGTCGGGCCCCTGATGAAGAGTAGGACCCCCTCACCAACCCAGCATCTTCAATGAGGGGTATCCAATATGTTGATCAAAGTGTACCCCTAAAATGGTACTATCCCCATGGTTGGAGCTGCGAAACAATCCCTCTAGCCTATAAAGTCTCACCGGCCACATCTTCAGTTGTAGTCGATGCCCCTCCACAAGGTTGCCCTAGTGGTCATCTCAAACCGTTTCAGGAGCCTGTCCCCAGAATTTGACAATGAGTACCTCCCTTATCTGAGGGTGGAAAATGAAGTCGATGTTGATAGCTTCATCTCAATAGCATAGAAGTCCTACTCATATACCCTTGCTAAAGAGCATCACCGTCAACACCAGGTGACCAGGTCTCCTCACACTGAAGAGGAACATATGCCAAGGGAACTTTCTAAAGTCCAAAAGACCTAGGCCCATCAGGCTACCCACCAAGGTTAGAAAATATTTAATCAAGAATAGTGTATCAACCAGGTTCTTGAGGAGAAACTCCTCCATAAAAATGTAGGAGCATTGAATGGGCAGACATACAACTCTTCCCCCTCCACTCAAGCCCACAAAAAAAATAGTGTGGTACAATACGAGCATGTGAACGTTCCTTCTAGTTCTTGTCGGGCCTGCCATGTAGAAAAAGTGGAAAATTACAAGAAAATATAGATATCTTCCGATGCACAACAAGCCTATCATCAAAATAGGGTGGCATCCAACAATACGTAGGCACAATTTTCGTTTGATGAATATCAAGCCCATCATCCAAATAGGGCTGAATCTAGATATACGTAGGCACAAATTCCTACTAATGGATATCAAGCCCATCATCCAAATGGGGCGGTAAGAAAATATGAGCAGAGTGAAATTCATATGGATGAATACAAAGACTATGAAACAAATACAACAACAATAAAGTAGATGAAAATGAAAACTATTGAATATGAAGACCACCAGTCAAATATGGTGGCAAATGGAGAAGAAAACTAGTGGCTGAATCATTCCTTTGTCCCAGAACAAGAGAACTTCCAGTATCTAATAAAAACCCATGGGGGACCAGAGTAGGCACAAACTCCTTATCCGACATTAGAATGGGCCTTCATACCCATTCCATCCAAAAAGGTATCTAAGCACATCCTAGCAATGATGGAAGATTAGATGTAGCTTTCAGACCATATCCTCCAAACTGCCAAGGTATCATTGCATCATTGAAAAAGGCAAGAAATCAGGGCCACAACCAAGTTTCCTTGAACGGAATGACTAAATTGAAAAAATGGGCTACTCACTCCGAAGCAGTTATAAACCCATACTCTAGTTAAATAGGGTCGACAACAATATCCCATGATACATGGACAACTATATCAGGAACAAATACCCATTCCAAATGGGGGATGACGATCCAACATGGTGGCTACTCAAGGGAAGACATATATCCCTTCTAAAACTCAAGATACCCATCGGTGTATCCGGATGGCATCATGGGACCCAACAAGACAAG
The DNA here is from genome assembly GCA_963277665.1 of Viscum album. Taxonomy (NCBI): domain Eukaryota; kingdom Viridiplantae; phylum Streptophyta; class Magnoliopsida; order Santalales; family Viscaceae; genus Viscum; species Viscum album. The sequence goes on from OY728162.1 coordinate 1,527,983,622, forward strand.
TACCCATATATGAAGGCCATTACCAATATTAGGAAGCCCCATTTACCCACAATAAAGAGCTCAAAAATGTAATACACCAAAGGAAACCAGAAAATGGAGAGCATATACATGACCATGATATGCTAGAAGCTAGGGTTCTTGATGCCCTTGAACATATATTAATAACGTCTTAAGACCCTATCAATCCATTAACAAATTATGGAAGTATAAGTAGTAGTTGGGAAGGCCCTCCCTGTAATGTTTCTACTAGCAGGTCTAAAGGTCCTCCTTAGTGCACCCACGGGGGATTACTCTATGGGCCAAGAATGATCGATCGTGAGAGCCTATCTCCTGATGTGTGTTAGGGTATCACTCTCCTTGACTTGAAGATGAGACAGCAAGAAGGTCCTCCCCTTACTATCATCCACCCTGATGGTCCTCCCCAGGGTATATGCTCTAGATATGTTTCTCCCTATAGTCGGACATCGAGTCATGATGGTAGTCCTTTCCATGATAACAGTCATTGAAAAGGCCCTACCCATAATGTTCGTTGCTGTGAAGGCCCTCCCCATAGAAACATAAAGAAACAAGAAGGTCCTCCTCTCATTGTAGTTTATCCTGAATTCCCTCCCTAGGATGCACATTGTAGAAATTATCCCTACATCTAGGTGTCAAGCTGTGATAGTAGTCCTCTCCATCATAGAAGTCATCGAGAAGGCCCTTCCCTCAGTAAAATAAAGCATTAAGAAGGTCCTCCCCTCACTGTATCCCACCTTGAAGGTCCTCCCTAGGGTAACCGCCATACGGACACTCCCCACAGTCAGGCATCAACTTTCAACGGTAGTCCTCACCATCGCGGAACCAATTGTGAAGGTCCTCCCCACAATAAAATTCGTACTAGAAATAAGGTTCTCCCCTTACCAGAACAAATTTGAGAAAGCCCTCCTATGCCGAGACACTTGGAAAGAAGGATTCAGACATATCAGGCACTCTATCTATGACGAGTGATATCCTTTATCAACTAGAGAATGGTCAGGGTCCACACTCATCATCAGAGCCACCCCTATGCTGTTCACATATCAGTGAGGCCCCCACCAGCCTGAATTCTTGGAAAGAAATTATTAATAAGTAGTCAAGATGGGAATATCAAGTAGAGGGGCCCCTGAAAGAAAAAACAATAGGATATATTGCTCGTGAGAAGTCAAATAGCTGAGGATAACATACCAGTTATGTATTGTCCTATGACCACTTCTCACTTCAACATAACAAGAGAGTTGTTTGGGGAATGTAAGCATGACATTCAACTCAATATATAGACTAATCTTCCTCATCTAGAAGAAAATTTCTTTCCCTATGAAGGGTATGTGAACCATGTCAACATGTTAGGGGAGCTTCTCCATCTAATCAATTTGGAATCCCTCCCATTCGCATGACATCCACGATCATAAAGGTGAATGAACAACCTTGAACTGGCTTGCATCCATACACTGCACAAGTTTCATTGCATCATTGGTGATGCCCCGATTGGAGTTCATATTCAAGGATGGGGAGAACATGGAGCTCTACACTTCACCCCACGACCCATCTAGAAATCCTCATTGGAAATGACACATTGCAATGTCATTACCCAAAGGCATCAATCAAATAAAATCTATGCTCATGAAATATTGAATAGTCAACAAAAACTAGCCTGGAGTAAGTCTCAAAAGTGTTAGAACCAAAGAGATCAAGACATAGAAAAACTTAGGAGCTAGGAAACCAAGAACATACAACAGGATTCCCACCTAAGGGAAGTTAACTAGAAAGAGGTGCTCCTATATTTAAAATCCCATAAATCCCATACAGTTCTAATGCCATACTTGGCTAACACCCACGCGGGATTACATGGAATAGAAAAGTCACTTGTTCCACCATATCTCATACAGTCCTATATTTGAAATCCCATACAGTCGATGTTTATCTTCTATCATATGGGAAGAACAATGAGTAGAGAAGTCACTTGTTCCACCCTATCTCGTGATTCATACCCTCTGAGATGAAGGTGCATTATGAGGTCAGACCAGATCTCCCTTTGAATCAATCTTCACCAAGAAACCTAAATAATACCGTATAATGGAAGGAGAAAGTGCAATGAAGGATACAGAAATCCTTCCTACCATTTGACATTGTGTACTCCACCCCATCCCACACTGATCTTGATGGTGTGCATACCCGAAACCAAAGAGAAACCCAAAATTTAGTGCCCCTCAGTTAATCTGACATTGCCTCCCTATCAAAACCCCAATAGGGAGAATAATAAATACAAGGTCTTCTATGAACCACCACCTCCTCCACCTGAGATTGTGTCCCTCACACTAGAGGAAATATTCTCCAAGAAAGAGTAAGAAATGAATGAAATAAAGTGATGTATTGTTGAGCTGCATCGAGAGAGATATCTTGTTGGATGTGTTCCCCATGAGGAACGTCAATACATATTCCCAGAAGAAGTACCCTTTCCATAGGTACTCATCCTAGTAGATTAATTCAAGCTCAGAGGCCCATCCAACTCGGCACTGGGACTATCAACCTACTTAAATCTAGCCCCAAAACGACATTAAACATTCCCCCCACTGGGAAGGAAGCCAGAGTATGTTCAAGTGAACCCACAAAGGATACCCCCAGCTAGGTATCCACCCCAAATTCCAGCACCACCAGCACATCCAACATTGGCCGATGCTAAACCCACCTAAGCTCAAGCCTGGTAGGATACACATCAAGGGATCTTGAATACAGTCAACCAACTAATGGTTCTACTAAAAGCCATGAAGGGGTGGCACGCTCCGATACAACTAGAGCACAAAACCTAACCTGATTGGGTGAGAAATGTTCTTCCACCACCAAACTTCAGAAACCCTATATTCCCAGCGTTCAATGGATTAAGAGACCCATAATAGCATATAATGCACTATGTCTCTTACTATGACCCCATGATGGGAACCCCAGAGCAACAAGAAGCAGTAAAACTCAGATTCTTTGTGTGAACCCAGTAGGGCTCATCCTTCGTATGGTATACTAGCTTGCAATCTAACTCAATCACTGGCTAAGAGGACCTCTGGCGGTAGTTTCTATTCTAGTTTAGTACAACATTATCTAAGAAAATGGTTAGTGACCTATCAACTAAAATAAGTGATAGAATGAAGGAGTTTCATACTTTATTGCCAGATGGAAAGACTTAACTTATTCCCTGAACCAGCTACTCATCTAGGATGAAATTCTCGCCATGTGCATCAATAACCTTCATGATGAATTACGAACACCGCTCATCCAAGTAATGTACACAAGTTGGTTATGAGATTTATTTTCCATTTCCCAAAGGATATAAGACACCTTGAAACAGACTAATCTCAAGTCTCGATTGGCCCCATCATCCCTAGTAAAAAGGGTGGGAAAATCTGAAGCGACTTCTGTCATGATTAAGCCATCCCCAGCACCATCTCCAGTTTCTAGTCCTCCACCGAATCATATTGGAACCCCTAGTCACCTACTGCCACCCATACCTCAGTAAGATGAGATAAGGGGTGATAAAATAAATCAATTCAAGGAGTAAAGAAATAAATTTTACTCATTCCGAGATGACCCGGTATGCGGCTACTTAATAGATTCCATTAATATCAACTTGCTCTGGTTACCAGAGCCAAAGTGAGCTGATGAAGTGGGTCTTGATGACCATCCAAATTATTTTCCCTATCATTGGATACTGGGACACACCATCCAGGAATTCTTCATCTTAAAGGATATCCTATAAAAGATGGTGGATTCTGGGAAAGTCAAGTTGGGTCTTCCACCAGCAGAAGTGATGCATGTTTCCACCTCAGACCTAGGAGGGGAAGAGAAATGGAAAAAAGTAGCCAGTAAAAAGGAGCAAAAATTTAACAATTTTGATGACCCAGAAAATAGTCATCCAAGTTCATGGCATCCTCCAAGTGTAGTTGAAACAACCGGCCATGCCCCCAAAAGCTCCTGATACAACACAACCGTCATTCTTGGCCATGCAGTCCTCTAAAGGCGAGAAGGTCAGAAAGAATGAGCAATAAGATGAGTTGACACTAAAGGAAAAGCAAGTATTGACACATTCAAAATTCAACCCAGCAGACTTGGTACAACAGGCACTACCCCTCCAAATGGTACAATAGGCACTACCCTTCCAAACGACACCATCAGAATGAAACGATTAGATAGAAAAATTGTCATATCAAGAACTGATCTTCAGCTCTATTAATTCCATTCACATGATGGACCCCTTCTCTGATAGAGACTATGGCCACAAACCTGAATTCCCCACACCCAACCAGAGAGCTAGAGGAAGAGGCTATAAAGGCCGATGCTGTCTTAAAAGGTATAATCATGGAAGGAGTCAAATTATCATCCATGCCTTAACTCAAACCGTTAACATTTAGGAAACTCACAAAAGGACCCTCCAACAGGCACAACAAGAACTAGAATGTTCCTCACCCCCACCAGAAGAAATATAAGAACAATTATCTTGGATTATCTATCAAAGAAAGAAAAAAAATCAAATCACCAAATGCATACGGTCGGACCAGTTAGGTCAAACCTGAAAAGGACCACATTGCCACCAGCTCCTGTCATAGAGGCCGAACCATCTTCATCCAAAACACAATCCCCTAATGTGTCTGTGAAAGAGAATCACCAAGCTAGGAAGCACCTAAATTTAGAGAAGAAATATGATATTATAAATTATAAATCATTAGTACCGATAAAGCTATAAATCCTGGATGCCTTGAGTCTATTTATAGACCTTAGGGATGTGCTCATCGAAACCTTACTAAGTCCCAAGGAATTTGATGCCGAAGTAGTAGTAGAAAAAGTCTATCAGACAGAGACTAATCATGAATAATAACATTCCATCATCTCCTTCATAGATAGGGATGAAGAACACATTATGTAAGGGAACAACAAACCCTTATATGTGTCCAAGAAGATAAATAGAATTGATGTACAAAATATTTTCATCGACAATAGATCTGCAGTCAACCTCCTCCCGCTAAAAATGCTTCGTCAGCTGGTCTATGATGATTATATTTTAACACCCTGCACAACATCTCAACTAGGATATGAAAAAAGTGAGCAAAAGATTTTGGGACAAATAAATCTTAAAACATGGCTTGGAGACCTTATGTCTGATTATGATTTCTTGGTAGTGCAGCAAAGCACAACCTTCAATGTCTTGTTAGGGAGGCCCTGAATGCATGAGCATACTACAATTCCATCATCATACCATCAGTGTGTAAAATATTGTGCTAATAAGAAAAATGAGACAGTGTACACCGATAAATCCCCATTTGAATCCTATGAGTCACATCACATCGATGCAGGGTTTTATGAATCAGGTGAGAAGCAGTCTTTGGCCGATGATGTGGACTAGATCACTGCCCCAAATTGATTAGAAATGGCTCCTACTAACCCCCTCTAACAGCATGGAGAAGATTATGTAGTACCCATTAACTAAGTTAAATGCACAAGTTAACACCCAGATACAGACTCAATTGTCTGCATGATTTCCGTTACGACCTCCAAGTCTAAAGACAAGGAAGAGCGGGTGGACTCCTATGATGTCAGAAAAATCCCGAACAAAGATGATCCCAACCCATCCTCAGGAGCCCAAACTATCCCCTCCTTACTCACTAAGTAAAAAGATGATTTCTCTTCCAACATTAGAGATTTCATCTTGATAATCCTTTCTCCATCAGAAGAGGAATAAGAAGAATAATAAGAAGACCTCAATGATGACCCTCTTGTGTTTGTAGAATATTTCTCCACCATAATCGATGAACATAGGGAGATAAAACTGGGCACGAAAGATGTCCCACTACCCACTTTGATTAGTGTGGCTATGCCTATCAAGTAGCAGGAGGCATATATACCTCCTTCTGAAAAAATAATCGAGATGTGTTTTCATGAAACAAAACAGAAATTCCAAGCTTCAATCCTGATGTTTCCACTAATCATTTAGGTCTGCCAGAAGATCATTTGGGCTATAAGCTGGGAGCTAGAAGGACCTACCTGATGCATGCTGCCAAAATAGAGGCTGAAGTTGACAAGATGATCAAATCCAACTTTGTATGATAAGTCTAATACCCGATCTGGATTCCCAACATAACCCCTATAAAAAAGAATAATGGACAAAATAAAATCTGCATCGACTTTAGGGACCTTAATCGATTCTTCCTAAAAGATGATTATCTGGTCCCGATCGTAAGATTTTTAATCGATGCGACCACCAGATATGAGGCCCTCTCTTTCATGGAAAACTATTCTGGATACAACCAGATCTGAATGGCCTGAGGAGATGAAGAATCCACTACTTTCATGGCCAATCAGGGAGTATTCTATTATAGGGTGATTCCCTTTGGTCTTAAAAATTTTGGCGCTACATATCAGCGCGCCATGCACCGCATTTTCAATCCCTTACTAGGAAAATTCATCGAGTGCTATGTTGACGATCTGGTGTTCAAATCATGACAATGCTCAAATAACCTGGATGATCTTGAAACTATCTTTAACAAACCATGAAATTATAGTTTAAAGATGAACCCCCTAAAGTGTGCCTTAGGCGTTACCTTTGGGAAATTCCTCAGCTTCGTCGTACACCATCACGACATCGAAGTCAACCCTAATATGACAAAATCCATCCTTGGAATGTCCCCACCTCGTAAACTCATCGAGTTGAGAGGTATCTAGAGGCACCTAGCCTACATTCAGTGCTTCATAGCCAACCTTGTAGGTAAATTTTTACCTTTAACCAAGTTAATTAAGAAAGGGGTTATGTATGAGCGGGATAATGATTTTCAAGAAGAGTTTGACAATATCAAAAGATTCCTACTAAGACCACTGGTTCTTATGCTTCCAGTTGAAGGGAGACTACTAATTATTTATGTAACCACCTTGGAACAATCCCTAGGTTCCTTCCTCACACATAATAATGATTTCAGTTGCGAGAATAGCCTGTATTACCACATCAAAAAATGATAGATGTTGAGACTCAATATTCAAGAATAAAAAAGAACCACCTAGCCCTAATCTTCATGGTTCAGAAATTCATGCATTACCTATAGCACCATGAGGTCTACCTGGTCTCTCACTGTAACCAGCTCAAATATATTCTCAATCATCCCATGATAACTGGATGCCTATCATGATGGGAAGTCATCCGACAACAGTTTTACATACATTACATGCCCCAAAAGTCCATCAAAGGCTAGGTGTTAGAAGAATTCATAGCACGGAACCCCTCAGAAGAAACAACCCCATTGGATGTCAAACATCCAGACGAAGAAGTGTTCTCTGTCCAAGAGGACCCCTAGGCATGGGAAATGTAATTCGATGGTGCTTCCAGAAGCCTGACTTGGAAAAGGATAGAGGATCCCAAGCTCAATAATGTGGTTATCGGATTTATACTCATATCCCCCTAAAAGTTCATCTTGCCTTACTCCTTCATGCTTTTATAAGGATGCATAAATAAAGAAGTAGAATACCAAGCCCTCATTGTGGGCCTCGAGCTGACACTTCATGCATGAGCCAAACACCTAAAGATAAAGGTGATTCAGAGCTAGTAATCAAGAATGAAAATGGTGAATATTCCATTAAGAAAGAATTATTGGCCCCCTTGATAAACCATGTTCAAGAACTGATGGAAGAATTCCCATCAGAACCAATGCTGGCCTATGTCCCCCGGTCCAAAAATTCTCAAGCCGATGCATTGGCAAATGCAGCCACAAACCTGAAGGATCTAAACTGGGATGAAATGGTTATTATCACTTCCCGCATTCATATGGTCTTGACATTAATTCATAACAATAAGGAGTAAATTGATAATATTATCCCCATTTCTGATATTTATGGTTACACCACCGGCTAGATGACTCCCCTTGAAAATTACCTCTAGAGGGGGGAACGACCCCCAAATAGGGCTATAAGAGTACATATCCAGAGATGGGAAGTCAAATTTCTCTTGTACAATGGGGTAAACTAAGAAATGGTTCTCTACAAATGAGGCCTTAACGGAGTCCTTCCCAGGTGCATTGATGGAGAAGAGACTGTTGTCGTCGTGAGATAAGTGCATGCCGGAGCTTGTGGAGCACACCAATCAGCATCCAAGCTCTCTCATCAAATTTGAAGGGTTGGATTCTACTGGACCACTATTATGTAGGGTTGTGCCATATTCTCCAAGTGAAATTCCTGTCAATTCCATGCCAATTTTATTAACCAAACCCCAGAGTTAATCCACACAGCTAAGTACTCTTGGCCATTCGCTACCTAGGGGATGGATGTTGTGGGACTATATCCCCCCACCACATCCAGACAATTCAAGTTAATTATAATAGAAACTGACTTCTTTTACAAATGGGATGAATATATACCCCTTAAGGGCGTTGGGGAAAAAATAATCATTATCTTTGTGAAGGGAATCATCATTACCAGATTTGGTGTCCCTCACAAAATACTGATGGACAATAGGACCAACTTCTACTCTGTTGAGTTGGACATGTTATACTAGGAGTATGAAATCAGAGCCAGCCGTTCATCTCGATACCATGTATTAGGCAATGGGAAAATAGAGGCTTTTAACAAGACTCTATCTAATATACTTCAAAATATGGAAGATAAGGATAAGAAATCATGGCTAGACAAGGTCATTCATTCTTTATGGGCCTACCAGACCATGAACCGCACTTCCACCTAACAACCATGTACTCACTAGTATATAGGGTAGAGGTGGTTTTGCCTATCAAAATTCAAGTTCCATCACTTTGTGTGGCCATTTGTGATCAATATTCCATGGATGAGAAATCCTAGAGATGATTTAAAAATTTGGAGCAGATAGATGAGAAAAGGTTACACTTTACACTATTTGGAAGTCAACCCAAATCGGATCATGCAAGCCTTCAACAAAAAGGTTTGCCTTCAATGTTTCCTCAAAGGAGAGATGGTGTTGGTCCTCATAACCCCAATGATACTAGGGAAGAAGCCCCCAAAGATTGTTCCAAAGTGGTAGGGACCATATGTCATACATATAGTCTATTCCAATAGAGCATACACCTTGATATCAATGGATGGAAAACTCATCATGACTCCCACAATTTCAAGGTTTTTCAAGAAGTACTTCACGTAACAGTGATGCCCTCTCCACGGTCCAAACTCTATGAACCTAAAATAAAAGTTATCATCCTGACCACATGATGTTAAATTGTATGGTATTATTCCCCACAACATGACATTAAACTGGGATGCTATCGTCCAAGCTGCAAGACGTTAAACCGCATAGCATAAATCATCATAATCGCATGATGATAAACTGCACAATATCTCAGATAAATATATACAACTTTATTCCCATTCATTAGTGGGATATGTTGCAATGCCTCGACCCTCGATCTTGGCCCATCCCCCACCATATACAAAATTATTTTATCATATCCTCTATCTCCCTATATTTATGAGGGAAACCCTTGTCATTCCTTGTTTCTCACATCAAGTATAACTTGCATGAGATTGGGATCAGTGGTAAGGATTCTCTAACATAAGAAAACTATAGAAAAATATGGTATACCTAGCATCTATAGCAGGTGAAACCAAAATGACCTCACTCCTATCTCTGAGCCAGATCGATACAAGGAATATTCAGAACTACATACGACTTGATTCCTACCCTTGAGGGATTTATAGTGACTCCCAGATTTGGAATCCTGGCCTAGCCAGAAATAAAAAATGCCCTCTAATTTCACTACACATGGACCGAACCTTTGTAGGGAATGTTCAGAACTACGTATGGCTTGATTCCTGCCCCTGAAGGATACGTAGTAATGCCTGGATATGGCATCCCGGCCAAGCCACCATTTAAAAAAATTACCCTTCCTCTGTGAAAAGGCCAGATGTGTATAGGGAGTCCATGAAAGGTCCCAACCACAAGACAATAAGCTACGTCATTCTTTAAAAGTCACATGTAGTATGATTCTAAATATTACAAGATCCTGCACCTGCCCCCACTCATAAGAAGTCAAAATATCATGGTTCCCCCCATATATATGAGTCAGATCTATGTGGGAGCTAATGTAGTTCATGGATAATCACAGTTTGGGTATTTATTACGTTCCGAGACACATCTTTCCCATTTTTAAAACTCCATACTTTGAGAAATATTGGATCCCCATAAACATTCGTGGCCATCAGAGATGGAAAGCTAGTGTCCTGTGGACACCTTTTTTTGACAATTCACATCATGCCCCGGTGGCTTTGCATATTATTCCTACAAGATGGATGTCAATCAAAGGAAAGTTAATCCCTAGGAGAGCCGTATTCTATCTTAGTATGCCCAATATCTTCCAATCCCCATGTCATTCATCTTAATCAAAGTCACCCCCTGGGACTATGGTTTACACCTTCTATCATCACTCATGTCTAAGGAGTGCTATAATATCCTGACCATGATTAAATCTAAGTTATTAACATTCTCTGTCACAACATAATGTCCTCACCACACGATGCTAAATTACAAGGCCAGAATTTTCCTTATTGTATGACATTAAACTTCATAGAAATGGTTTAATCATAAAGAGCTCCCTGTTATTGATTTTTCTATTATTAAGTGGTGATTTAGAATTCTTGTAATCCCTTGTTTCTCACACCGTGCATAGCTCACATGAGGTTAGGGATATCAGTGAGATATCCACCCTGACATCATGGAAAATCAGTCCAAGAATTTGGTCCTAGCAGAATGACCATAAAAGGAATGTCATGATTCCCTTCCTCATAAGTAACCACGCGTACTGGTCATACGACATTAAAATATAGGGTACCCCAAAGATGGGATGAATGCCTCACCCTGTATATGAGTCAAATCTATGTAAGCGATACCTGATTCCATGAGTGAATCACATCCCAAATGTCTCTAATGTATCTGGATACACTCCTACCATACCTCAAATTATGTTCTTTGAGTGAACTTGAATATCCATAATCATTCATGGCCATCAAAGACGGAAGGCCAGTGTCCTATGGATACCTTTTTTTGACTATGCACATCATGCACCGATAGATATGTATATTTCACCTACAAAATGGACATCAATCAAAGGAAAGTTTGTCCCTAGGAGAGTCCTCTCATATCCCAGCACACCCAATGGCTTCCAAGCCTTGTGACATCCATCTTGATTTTAGGGCCCTCAAAGTCACAATTTACAATCTACTTCCTACCCACGTCCCAGATATATCATAACAAGCTGGACCAAATCACCTATGGTCTCTCTTGCAGCTTATGTAAAATAAAGATACACCATCCATACGCATGAAGTTGATCCACATATAAGAAAAAAAATGCCCCCACTTATTTCTAGGTTCCTTAGATAAGTTCAGCTAAAATAAATGTCCCGTTTTAATTCTCAGGTGCATCCCTTGTCAAAGGTTATATGTCATGTTTAGAAAGGTCCCAATCTCCATAATCCTCCATAGCCATTGGAGATGGAAGGCCAGTGTCCTACAGACACCTTTGTTTGACTATACACATCATTCCTCGGTGGACCTGCATATGATGCCTACAAGACAACCATAAATCAAAGGAAAATTCATCCTATAGAGAGTCCTTCATAGTTTCCATATTCTCATATGAAATTAATATCCTATATCACCCACCAGATTTTGAAAACCCCTCTAGAAATTGGCTTATATATCCTTCCCTTTTCAAATGCCCAAACATGAAAAATATTTCTAATTGAACTGACCATTAATTGGATCTCCCTTACGCAATTAAGAATTGTGTGGGAGAAAATTCCCACTCAAAGCTGATATGAATGTCCCAAATAATATTAGACAACATCACTCAGATATGCAACCCACTGTAGCTCCCAACATCAAAACAAATTCAAAATTTTGTAAATCCACCAAGTCCAATGGAGATGGAAGACCAGTTTCCCACAGACACCCTTGATTGACTATACACATCATGCCCCAGTGTCTTTGCATATGTATTCTACAAAACGACTGTCAATCAAAATAAAATTTGTCCTCAAGAGAGTCATATCCAACCCCTATACCCCTAAAATGGATTTTGAGCCTCATGCATGTCCAAAACTCACAAATTTAGGGTTAATAAAAATCCCTCATTCATGTCTAAAAGATATTTGGACATTCTCAGATGATGAATGAAAAATTGGGTCCCCTTCCCTATTAAGTGTGGTTAAATCTATTCGACCTCAAACATATGAAATAATTTTGATTCGTAGGACTATGAACTGCCAGCAAAAAAGGATCCATACTCACCAGAGTGAAAATACACAAAGGGAACCTCTGGATAAATGTTGAGTATCAGTTTGTTAAAACCAATACCATATCTGGTTTTAAAAAAATATGTGTCAAGCTATTAAAATATATGTAAAGCTTGTTAGGTTGAAAACCTTCAAAGGGCGGCCTAAGAAAAAGTCAAGATGTACCCACTAAGCCTATATTAATCAGGACTGAGAAAAAAAGGGTGATAAGGAAAAAGTAACAAATGTTCATGAGGTTTTCCATAAAACCCAAGAAATAGTAAAACTACGCTTGCTCAGTCCTGTGACCTAGGCAAACATTAGAGCCCGATTATATTATTTCACTTTACTAATTTCAAATCACAGTTTTAAATTAATACCCGATTGAATTGATTTTTATATGATTGGTTTTGATCAATTTACATGACAAGAAAAGGAAATGTAGAAGAATTTGAAAAAAATTAGTTTCATTGTGTTAAAAAAATGGAGGAACATTCCTAGTTCGGATTCTATCCATATTATCAAAAGGAAAATGAGTACACATCTTGATTTGGGGAATGTTACAATAAGGTCCAGCTCACCCTTTCTAGAAAAATGGCAACTGACTATCACGGGCCGTCAAGAGTTTGTTATAAAGAAGCTATCTCATCCACTTAAACCTTGACCATTTGGTGCACACATTCCATAATGGATTTAAGGTCCCTTCCTTTATCTTGGATATATTCATAATTGGAACATAGAGAGGCCATTTGAACCTTCAACCTTGCTATGTGGCCTTGCACTCCCGCAACTCTTCCTTTTGGGTGATCATCAAATCATGAGCCTTTGCCTCTTCGGCCATTAGGTGATTGAGTTCCATTGAAACATCTTGGAAGGTAATCACTTGATGATGAGAAGAATTGAACTTTGAATGTTTGTCCACATAAGAAGAGAGTTCTTTCAAGGCTATAATAATCTGTTATATAAGGATAAGTAAGTTCCAATAATCAAATACACTGAAACCCAAATGAGTGAATAACCACCAGAAGTTATCAGTCTCATAAGTAAATCTAGACATAAGTGTTTCAGGGTGTCCAATGATACTCTGTTGGGGATATCCTCATTATGATTAGGGGCAGTATCTATAGGAGAGGTGCAGTCTTAATCATTCCCCACTGAGATAGGTTGCACTGATGAAGCCCCTTCCAGACTCTTTTGGTGCTGAATCGAGCGTCTCCTCACTATAGGGGCAAGAACAGATGGTGTATCCATCATGGCCGCTACAAGGACTGGAATATGAGACATAGCCATCGAACTTATCATATAATAAGGAATGTATTTCATGGTCTATAGGGTCAGGATGGGGTGAATAATGGTTATAGGCTTCTGGACCCATCGAACTAGTCTTCTCAGCACCCCCTCATGGTAACAGCCCACCCATAGTTGGGCATATTCCCTCCTTAACTAAACAGCAGGAAGAAGCACAATTTTTTGGAGGCACCCAAATTTCCTAGAAAACCATCAAGGGAGGTATGAATCACAAATGGCCACTCAATCTATGCGATCGGTGAGCATCCTGTCTCGAAGCACGATAATGTATGAGTGTTCCTCTAAAGAACTGCTCTTGTCACCTCTTAATGACTCGTGATGGGTAGGATGTGGTGCAAATTAGAAGTAAGAAGCATCATTCAATATCCCGACTACATCATTAATTCTTAATGTCCTAGGATGAACAATGGAAATGTTGAGAAGGGCAGGTTGAAAATCAGAGAGAGGAACCTTTGCAATGTGTCGATAGTCATTATAAGGGATGGTTTCTGCTATCCACCCATGTAGGAATTTAAATGGTCCACTAAGCTGATATGGAGGCCTACCTTCTTATATTTTTTTCCAAAAACTGATAAAGTTGGGCTAGAGTAGGAGTGTCCAGATTGATGGGTCGACCCTCTACCAGCATAGCCGCCATTGTCAGAGTGCAATACCTAACCTTGGTATATACATCGTAGGATGGGAAAATCCATCCACTCAAAAACATGGTGAAGAAACCTACTAATATAAGCACATGTGGCACGTCTGGTTGAAGATCATATCCCTGGGTGGTATATCATCCCACTTTGAGGGTAGCACAATATGACCCTATAATCTATCGAGACTGGAGGGATGGATGAGTTTGACTGAAGCAATATCTTTGCTTAGGATCATTCACCTATATAAATGACCCTATCCACACCTTGAATGGGATAAGAGAGTGAGCCTAGAGGGGAAGATCAACTAATCACTCTTCCATAACCAGTAGGTTCATTGTCAATGGGGATACATGGTCGGTATTATCCCAAGTAGTGGCTATTGGGAGAAACTCGTCATACATCTCTACAAGGATGGAGAGTCCCCTAAGTTGGTGGATATCCCATAAGATGATTCCCACCTCCCCATGACAAAAATGGAAGGTGTTGGTGCTTGAACATTAGTGGCTAAGCAACTCAAGAAGGATTTCACATGTAGAGAAGGCTGCAAACTGATAAACCCATTCTACCTGATATAAGTTCACACACCTGCAATTGGTCAGGGGAATCTAAACTGGTTTGATGTACCCAAAATTCCCAGGCCCATTCATCAGAGAAGCATCCTCCATCTCACAGGTCCCACTTGGTTCTCCACCCACAATTGGGGTTTTCTTAGGAAATATTGATAATAGTCAGGTACTCTCTGGTGACTGGTTTCAAGGCAGTGTTGTGACACCTGTGATCACCCTGAGTCCACACCAAGCCTTCTAATATGAACACATATTCATGATTCGAAGTATTTTTGACTTCATATACTCGGGAAATATTGGCCCAATCATGTCCTTGTAGTACATATAAGAGAATTAAAGGAGTGTTGGGGTCATCCAATGGAAAAGGAACGTCATTAAAAAAACAAAGCTGTAAAGTGGAAACTACACAAACAACAGATAATCTAGAAACTCTGGCATGAGGAGATCTTTCAAGAAGCTATCATGAGGAACAATGTTGGATTGGAGATGTTCCTCACTGTCCCCCACCATGGTTTCCCTCATCTTCTTTGATTTTTTCAAAGCCTATGAAAGATCCATTTAAACCTACATAGGAAGATCCAAAATTCCACAAAAAAGTTAGTCAAATAAAAAAATTGTAGGATAAAGGAAACAAAAAATGGCTATAGGATTTAAAAAATGAGTTTGTATGGGGTTCTGTGTAATGTTCCTAAAAACAATACACAACATCCATTTCCCTTGTGGTGCATGATACGCTATATCCATTTCTCACGTGGTGCATGATATGTGGTATCCATTTTCCACATGCTCCATGAAATATAGAAGCAATCCCCGCATAATGCTTTTGTACGTGGAAACATTATACTGCAGAATGTCGTAGTACGTGAAAGTCCCATGAGGCGTCGGCCAGTGGAGTGTTGACCCAAAAAAAGATGGTTTTGTAGGAGTCGAATACTGTAAATCAAGGCCTCTACAAGTCTATATTCAAAGTTTCTATTTAAATGATAAAGCTCATATCATTAAGGCATAAAGTTCAGTTTTCCAGTTCAAGTTTGGTGTGTGAGAAAAGAAAACCACATAGAATTCTCTTACATGTAGATCTTGATTTTAGTTTTAAATTCCATAACACAGTTTGTGAAACCCAAAATCTGGTTTGTGGGTAGAAGAAATAGTGAAAAGTTTGGTTCACGGCATGTACAAAGCAGTTCACGAGTACGGATTTTGCAAAAGAAATGGTACGCAAAAGCAGATAAAGCTAAGGGAGAGTTGAGAGAACATTTTTATGTAAGAAATGGTAAAAGACAAATGATATGAGACCCTATATATAGCTATGGTCTCCTCATACCATACCTATCTGTTCTACCACGAACCACTTCAGTTCAAGACCACTTCTACATCAGAATAGTCTCCTCTTCATTTTGAACAGACCCCATTCTGATGGGGCACATCTGTAGGGTCCTGAAAACTTCTCCGAGGGAAGATAATACTTCCACAATCACATTACATAAGGGAGAAATAATTCCTACAAGTATAGTAAAGCAAATGGACTCAAATTGAGTTGAAAAATTCAGAATAAATGTGAACGAATTAAAACTCACAAGGAATTTTAAGTGACCCGCGTACCATCACCAGAAAAGGTTTGCGGACCACATGAACCATGAAACACCAAAACATGGAATGATATGTGAGTTTTTGGCTTGCGGAGTGATGGCCAGTGAACACAGACTCCCGTGAACCACATCATTGGATAAATCAAGTGCACGAATCCCATTCGCATACCATCTCAAAATCTAAATAGTTCGTAGACAAAGAAAATTGTCAAGGTTCCATGAACCATGAATTGCGAACCATATCCTCCGCAAACCCCAATTAACCAAGTCTTTCATGGGTTAAGATATATCTACATGGTCTTCTGGAAATGGTGTTGCATTCCAATAGATTTGATTGCCCCAATGCTCTATAAAAAGGATCATAGAAGGAATTGAAAGAGGAAAGATGAAGAAAGTAAGGAAGATACCCTAGAGGTTGGAAGAAATAATTCGAAGAGGATTCCTGCTTCAATCTCGAATCATCGGTGAAGTATGAATTGAAAACCATGTTTTCTATAGGTATAATCATCTTTGAACCATAAACTGGAGGAACTTAATAATAATGGGAGAAGCATGAACCTAATTGGTGAAATCGTGAACCACATATTCATCGTGGATAAACTCCCCACGAAAGGTGGTCCCCAGGACCCTCCTATATGGTGTCCCGCATAGTGTAAAAATATGTAGATTTAACATGGTGTCGTATATTTCATCAGTACGTGGATAGAAACCAAAGTGATGTGATAGACCACATTCAGGACTGCGTACCACTGTTGTGCACGGAGGTCCATGCCCAAGCCCATGTACTGCTTCGGTATGTAGACGAACCCTCTACCCACATACCACTATAGTATGTGAAGCTCCCCCCACCCCGCATAAGAAAATAGTACGCGGAACAGGGCATCTTTGTGTTTTCCTACATCTGAATACAATCTCACCCCTTTGATACCATTTAGTCCTCCACATCCCCTCTACGAACTAGTCCCCCAACATCATGCCAAAACTTCTTCTAATGCCACCAGACCAATGTGATCCGACCATCGGGCACATCAAAACGCCCCTTTGACTCTACATACCTATGGTATGTGGAGTCACAAAGGATCTCCCCATAATGGTTTGGACTCCAGGGATGTCTGTAAGTCTACATTTTCATGTTAAACCATAGTACAACCTTGGGACGCTGACATAAACCTCCATGTTCGTGGGATTAAGGGTAATCACTTTCTTTTCCATTCAATGAGGAATGGTGATCAGTCGAATGAATCATGTTCGCTCCTCCTTTTGACAGAGGAAACACTCCTCCCCTTTCCCATATCTTGTTATTGGGGAACTCCCACTGAGTTAAGTCCCTAATCTTCTGAGGGTCAAGCCGCATGACCTCCAATGTCAGCCCACATTGAAGGGTTCGTTGCTCAACACCCTCTTCCCTGGTCGCCTCGACCTCTTCTACCATAGGCCTGACCTCTCCCATAAGTGGAAGAGGAGATGTGTGGTTGGTTGGATCTATCACATTCTCTTGTTTCTCCCACCAAGCATGAATCACATGGGCTTAGTGACTTTTTATGATCCTAATATCCACATAACCAAACCAATTCTGAACTACAAGAACTCTGATTCCTGGTTAAACCAGGATACGTAGGACACCTGTTTGAAGGCCCGAGCTCAAAAGGGTGACCTCCTGAAAGGGTTCACCCAATCATGACCTCTAAAATGGGAAGCTCTCACCCATAAGCCCAAAACCAATTCCGAACTATGATAACTCTGATTCCTAGTCAAACCAGGATACGTAAGACACCTGGTTGAAGGCCCAAGTTCAAAAGGTTTCCCTCTCAAAAGGGTTCACCCAATCATGACCTCTCAAATGGGTAGATCTCAGATGTAAGACCCAAACAAAGATTAAACTATGATAAATCTTATTCCTGGTCAAACCATGATACATAGGATGCCTTCTTAAGGCCTAAGCTCTAAAGGGTGTCCTCCCAAAAGGGTTCACCCAATCATGACCTCTCAAATGGGAAGCTCTCATGCGTAATCCGAAAACCATGTATACAAAAAAGAAATATGATTCCTAGTAAAACTAGGATATGTAGGATGCCTGCTTGAAGGCCCAAGATCAAAAGGGTGCCCTTCCAAAAGGGTCCACCCAACCATGTCCCCTCAAATGGGCAGCTCCCATGCATAAGCCCCAAGTTTTCTGAACTACATGGGCTCTAATTCCTCTCATGAGGATACACAAGAATCCCATCTGATAGGTTTGATCCCATACTCAAGTCACCTTTCATCCCCTTGGATGATGATAAACTCTATAGCACTTTACTTCATGGATTATGTCAGCATTGCCTCTGTAGCATCAAATCCATTTATGCCTCTGACAATCCTGCAAATTTGGGGTATCCCATAGAAACACTCTTCAGGAATGAACCATGGGTTCATGAACATATGAACATGACTTAAATATATAACAGAGTCCCAAAATAGGTCACAATCACCCCCCCCCCAAGGGTGAGGCGAGCCCGACTTCCCATCCTCTTGACCAATAGAGTACTTAAGTTTCGTTAGACAAATCATCATCCAACAAAAGCCTTCCTTTAGAAACCAGGTCCACGAATCATGGATACGAGGGCCATTGGGTGTTTTTGGCTCCACAAATAAACCTGTTAGAGACCATCTGAGGAAGTTATATCCTCATAGGACAGATTTCACAAGTACTTGACCCCATGCAATCGCCCATTGGGACCATTTGACTGTGGATATTCCTTCGCAATACATAAGGGATAAACTACATAGTCCATGTGGGGTCAATCCAATCCTCCTTTAAAAGATGATGATGCGAATTAGGTTGAAATAAGGATGCTGACATGAATGTTTCTATAATAACAGACAAATGCTTGTCACCCGTCGAACCATTCTTTGCATTTTTGCCCACATGTTCACCCCGCGTCACCCTCGGAGGCAAAACAAAAGTACAATTAAATAAACCTATAATTATCATTATCACTACTATAATTATAAATATATATAAATAATTTGTATTATATTTATGTATGTTTTTTACTATAAATATATAACTAAATTTACTTAAATTATTAAATACATATTTATGTATTTATATTTAGGTAAACATATTATTATAAAACTATTTAAATCTATTTTATTATTATTATTTATTTTATAATTATAATAGAGGGGGTTTCAATGAGATGTATAGGGGAGAGGCTGAGAAGTTTTCATGGTGTAGGGAGAAAGGGGCGGCTCATGATGGCAGCGACCGATGATTGCGAGGGTGAAACTTTGGGTCTAGCGAGGGTCAGAGCGGCATTAGTGGTCTTACAAAATTAGAAATACCTGATGGGGTGTTCAAATATGGCTCAGGAGAAGCCACGATGAATGGTTTTTTGGAATGATGGGATTCTTTTGATTCAAAGAGGTGGGGACAAGGTTCGGTTCCTCCAGTGGTTTGCAGTTGTAGTAAGGATGACATCATCTTTATGTGTGGAGATTAGATTTAGTGATCTTCGATGGTGAGGTCATTTGAGTGCTTTAGATCTGGAAAATATGTTTTTTGAGGGTTCAAATGTGTGATATTCAATATTTTTAGTTTCTTTGTGTTCAATCTGTGGTGTTAGATGGATCAACAGTGGGTTTTGAGGTGCAACCGATGGTGGGTCAGACGATAAAGACTGACGGTGGGTAGAAGAGGCTAGTGGTGACTCATGCCTCAATGGTGGTTCACCCTAGTGGAGTGTCAGAGATAGTGGAAGAAGGTGCAACGACGGTGGGTGTGTAGGTGCCACCGGTGTGTCTGGGAGGAACACCGATGGTGAGTTGGTGACCACTTTTGGGTCCATTGGTGGGTGAATATACAGAGGAGTCACCATTGGTATTGCTAATAGTGGGTACAAGAGTCACTGTTAGCAAATGTCAACGGTGGGTGTATGAGGCAGTGCAGCGGTGGGATATGGCTTATGGTGGGTTCAGCCTGGTGGTGGGTTGGATCCTTTATTTTTCTACTACTATAGTCGGGCGGTAGTTGATGAGCTCTGTTTTGGTAGTGGGTAAGGCAATGATATCACCTAAAAAATTCCAAATTTAAAATTTTAAAAAACCTAATTATCTAGTTTACAAATTATTAAACAAATAATTTAATTCGGATTATAATTGGTTACATAGAAATTTATTTCAAATAATAAAAAATATTTAAAATCAATTTTCTTAAGTTAATTAAATAATTAATGAATCATCTTAATTTACAAAAAAATAAAATAGTTATATTAAAATTAAATATTACCAAGTATACAGATATTTAAAGAATAGAATTAAAATGTTAAAATTAATTTAATTATTTAATGTTTTAAAAATAAAAGTGAAATTTATTTATTTGCAAATGAAAATGATGAATAAATTGAATCAATGAATTAATTTAAAAATAAATAAAATAAGAATAAAGTAAATTAATTGCAAAAAAATGAAAATAATAAAATAATTTAAATAAAAGATAGAATTTAATCAATAAAATATTTTAAAAAAATTAAATAAAATTAAAAGAATAATATATCAAATAAATTAATTTTGTTAAATAAATGAAATAATGATTTTTAAATCATAAAATTGAATAATACAATAATTAAAAGAATGAAAAAATAAAAATAAAAAAGCAACATCATAAAAAATGTAAGGAAATATTACAGTAATTAATTAATTATAAAATATTTATAGACATCTTAAGATAAACACTAAAATACATAAATTTAATAGAAAATCATTATTTTTACAATTTAATATAAAATAGACAAGAAATGATAACTATTAAAAAAATTATTTTTATAATAAAGATACAATTAATGATGTAAATTTATGCGAAAAAAATCAATGATTAAAGGCCACATCAAACTCCCTCACACTTAATCAATTTCACTCCCAATAAATTTAATGTATTTTATTTATTTTCAAAAACTGAAAAAAAAACAAGACCACCCTGCTTAAGTTTTAAGTGAATACAAATATAAGGAGGTCAAGAACTCCACTACTGCTTTAAAAATAATACCTTATTTGTGAATGTTACCAACTTTCTTATTTCTATTCAAAATGGGGTCCAGTTCTAGGAATGTAATAGGTTAGATAAAAGTGTAATTAAAACTTTAACAAATGTCACCATTAGATTTCACTCTCCTATTGGTTCTAGAAAATTAAGATCCATTTTTATTTCTTTTCCATAAATTTTTTGATTCAAATCAAATGATGATTAAATAAGTTATTTGTCCCCTTATTTATTTGGGTTCGAAATTCACCTCACCTAAATGAGTTTATTTTTGTCATGGAACTTTATTTATTTTTCCCATCCATATTTCTTGTAAAAAGAACTGTGTATATCACTTATTTAAATTTTTAAAAAATGTATTTTATTTAATAATAGAAACACTCCCAGCACCCTTGTCTCAGATACTCACTATGGGATCCCATTTTCCCATTTTACTCGAGATTCAAAGAACTTATATGATTATCATTAATGTTGGATCCATAAAGTTATTTATCAAAAAGTGTTTGTCCCCTAGGTTCAAGTTCAAATTTATAGTTTCTCAAGTCATAATATCAATTCTATAAAAATAACTCCCTTCACACGCCATTCACTTGTTCCTAAAGTAAATTTCTACAAAACCCAAAGGCACAAACACTCATCAATCAAGTATTTTTATCAATTTCATACTCCTTGAACCCCTGAATTTTGAATTTATTTATCACCTATGTGATGAAAATGATGTTTTTTTTGTTTTTTTGTAGGATATCTATGTACAAAAATCGAAGTTATTTATAGCTTGACCGGAAGAAAATTTTTAAAAAATTTAAGGGTTTTTGATGTGCTATCAATGATTCACAATTAACCTCAGTGAGGAACCCTTCCCCGTACATAAAACATAAAATTGTCTCCAATACTAATGCTTATAGTGGGGGAGATTTTCCTTCCAATGATGTATTCAATTCAGCAAGAACAGTTTTGTAAAGGGGTTTTAGGTAAATTCAAAATTTATTTTCCAAAAAACAAAAAAACTTCAAAATATAAATAAAAAACAAATGAAACCACCAACCACCACCAATAATCAAGAATAATTTTTTTTCCAAAAAATGTTGCATGCATTATACAAGTTAATGAATGATTTTCAAAGGAGTAGTAAAATTAACTTTCAATTTCAAATTAAATTAAATGAAACTAGCATAAGAACTAAATATATATTGAAAGAAGTGAATTTTTTTACTCTCAAAATTTTTATAAGCTCTTTTAAATGATGAATAGAAATATTATAGCCTCTATTACAAAAATTAAATAGGTATTTAGTTGAAAAGTTGAAGTTTCTACAAAATGAACAGATTGACTTGAAAATGTAGAATTAAATATCATAATTGAAATTAACCAAAGTTTTAGTTGAGGGAAGTGTTATCCAATGTTTTTCAAAAATATAATTCTTTATGGCATGGATGTTTCATATGAGGCAGTTACTGTAAAATAATTCATAGAGTCAACTCGGACCATAAGTCCACTTGAACCTCATGAAAACCAGTAACTAGAAAACAAATAGAAATAAATAAAGAGAAAAAATAAGTAAATGTTAATCTCGGTAACAATGGTTAAACAATCAATAGATACACATAACTGATCATGGATTATTTATTCAAACTATGGTTTAAATAAGAAAACAATAAAATCATGGGTTTCCTCCCATGCAATGCTAGGTTTAAAGTCTCTAAAAGTAATTTATTCCCCTAAATATTTCTAACCATTATCATTCAATTGGTTTAAATTATTAATGGGTTTTACTTGAGTATTATTAAAGGTATCAAAAACATAATATCTCAAGACATTTACATCTTTAGCAGTAAGTAACATTCTCCAAAACTCTTCAAACAAAGTAGTAGTGAACATGTTGTCTAGCTGAACTGGAATTTTGAAAACCAATTCTTCATCTTTTAAAAAATTTAACAGATTCCCAGGAAAAATGAATATTTGATCAAAACATTTTCCACATCACCCCCCACACTTATAGGATTATAAAAACCCAGAATCAAAAAAATATAGCAGTTAAATCTTGTGTATTTCGAAAAAAACATTCCTAACACAACCTATAAAGAAGATAACATAGAATATCTCCATATAAAGGAATCATACTCAGATTCCAACGGATACTTCCCAATGTCTAAAGTGGAATTGAATGATGTGATTCTTTAATGTTCTAGTTAGAAGTCATCACACATAACAACAAACTGATCATGAAAGATTTTTTCAAAGAAATACAACTATTCACAGTAATAATCAGCATGTTTTTCAACAGATTTTATCCGAGAACTTTCTCCATAAAAAAACCTTCAAAATTTTAGGCTCAGATGTAAATCTCTCATAAACACTATATGTACATTCAAGTGTAGAGAAATAATAATCTATAATAGAATCTAGAATCTTAGGCTGGAAATAAAAATAAGTACCTTGAAAATTTTGTGTAGAGAGTGACTCTAGACTTTTTATAGTAGTTTAAAGAAAACATTAAATAGGTTAGGAAATTATAATCTCTATAACCACAAAAGATAAAGATCCATACTCTACTCTAACCTAAATTTTAAAGCGCTCATTTTCAGTAATAACAATTATTTCAGATAAAACCTAATGGTTGTGTTTTTGAAACAAAAAAATTTCCACCACATTATCCACAACTTAGAGGGTATGTTTTTCTTTAAAAACTTCAATGATAACACTTACATTAGCAAGGTATGGTATGCCTAATATGATTGATACTTTTCCAACAAATTTCATATCTATAATAAGAAAATATATGGGAAGTGTGAGTTTACCTATACACACTAATTTGATTGCCACCCTTATATAAGGGTTAGTTAGTTACCTATTAGTGAGTTGAATAGAAAAAAAGTTAGTTTAAAATACCTAAGGCCTATCTTTTTAAACAAGGAGTAAGGAATCATGTTAATACTTTCTTCTAAATCACTCAAATAATTCAGTTTCCCACTACCTATGATTCAACATTGAATAAAAATTTCAAGGGTCATTTAAATTTGGTGGCTACTTCATTAAGAGCACACCAATTCATTTTTCATTGATATTGGTAGAATCCAATTTCTTCCAATATTTTTTTATTTTCTAACACCTTTTAATGAATTTGAAATATGATGTAATTTTATCAAAGGCTTCCAAAAATTCATGTTGATGCTGAATTTTGGAATCATTTTTAGGAATCTCTGGTAATCAGGTTCATTGTTATTTTCACCCCTTTAAGGTAGGGAATGAAAGGGGCATGGTGTTTTAAAATAGATTTACCATTATCATGATCCTCAAACAAAACTTTTTTCTTTACTTCCTTAATCAACTCCCACTTCACTTTCCTTGGTTCCTTTCCTTCTTCAGGTTTGGGTTCAACATTCTTTCCATTTTGGACCAAGATTTCCAGATTTATAGATTTGGAGTTTTCTAGAATTACAATTTCAAAATCATTTGTTTCATTATTTTTATCTTCACCAGGTGGTTCTTTTACTTTCTATTGGGTTTTGAGGTCAGATTTGGTGGTGACAGTCGTGAAATTCTCTCTTAGATTAAGAATTACAGTGTTGGGAAGATTTCCATTTTTCCTTCCAACTAGAGGTCCTTCCATTTGACCCATTTCAAGTTATAATTTGTTAATAATAGTATTTGTATCTTTACTTAGTGAACTAATCTCACCCAAAACCTACTGCAATATCCCCTTTAATTCCCCTTATGAATTATAAGAGTCAGCCCCAAATTGGTTTTGGGAAAAACTGTTTGGGTTGTGGTTGGTAATTTGTGGCAGTGGGCTTTTTCATCACACCTTGTACATTAAAGAATAGATCGAGGTAATTATTTTTCTAGAATTTTATTGATTTTAATATGGATAATTTTCGCCTTTATTAATAAATTTATAATCATTGAATTGGTTATTATTCTTAGGTTTTAAAGGGAGGTCAATGTTGGGGTAGCACCTTTGAGTATGACCAAACATCCCAAAATGACCACACTACTCCCTAAAATCTCTATCATCGACAACATCAACATGGGGGGTTGTTTGAGCTATATGAATGGTTTTCTTATTGTTTAACTTATGTTGGGAATTTTGGGAAATCTTATCAAAAACAATTCCTCTCATCAGTAGTGGAGTTAGAGAATTCACCCCAACAATATTATTCAACAATGTTCTGGTTGCAATGGGTGAGAGAATTATACAAAGTGTCCATGAGAAGATGAAGAGATAACTAGTGATTTGGAATTTCCCTTAGAATACCAATGATACTATTCCATTCCTCATGAAATAACTCTCCCTCATACTATAAAAAATTAGTTATCTAGTGCCTCAATTCTATGGTGGTGTTCCTGGGGTAGAATTTGTAAACAAAAGCATTGAACACATCATACCAAGTTTTAAAGAGTTCTTCATTTATATTATGCAACCAAGTCCTAGCCCCCCCCTATGGAAGAATGGTAATACTATTGACCTTAAATCCACCTCACATAGATCTCATAGAATAATTGGTTTGGACAAACCCAAAAATATTTCTAATAAAATCAAGTGAATCCTCTATAGGGAGGGAATTGAAAGAAGGATGTTGAGAGAGATGAGGATTATTAATTTCATAATTTCTATACCTAGTGGAAAATATTATACAAGAATTATTTCTTGAGAAAATTTTAATTTGATACTCCCTAAGTCTAGGTCTATCAGGGGTAGGAACAATGGGTTATGGAGCATTAAAATTTTTATTTTCAGGTCTATTTTCTGAATATTCCAAATTTTCCTTTTCAAATTTGTTTTGTTTTATAAGAATAGAACTATTCTTGGTGACCTCAAAAAGTGGACTTTCTAATTATAAATTAGAAGACCTTGTGTACATACAAGTTCAGTGACAAATTTGAGACTTTTTGATATAGAATTTTTTATGTTTTTTGTTTTTTTAAGATTTTTTGTTTCTTTTATTTAAAAAAATTCTTATTGTTTTAGGTATTATTTCTTCCTTAACCACCACCAAAATAGAGGAGTGAGATACCACTAGAGTATATGTGTAGAAAATAGAGGATCCAGTGGTGACTCCTCTAGGTCACCTCTAGCCACCTCCAATAGTGATTCAACTAGATAACGACTAGCTTCTAGACCTTCATTTACTCATAACCAGCCCCTTCCTCTTGACCTACCATTTCACCTAACCATCCAACATCATTTCTTCTTCTCACCCACTATTTCCTTCCACCCATCATTGTAAACCCCTGACTGTGACTTCTTAACCCACTCTAGACACCAACCTTATATCAGGAACCCAATGATGCCTCATTCACCCCTGTCACCATCACCCCCTTATCTAAGGGTATATTCTCAAGTCCCTACCAATTGAATCCTCTGCCAAAATCTACCCGACTATAGTAGATAAAAAATAACCAATAGAAGCACAATGATTCAATAAAAAACATCAAATAATACCCCAAAACGAATGTTTCATTCCATATCTGAAGAACACCATACCCACCTTGGATGAAACCAAACACAGCCACAGATAAAGAATAAACGTAGTTGAAATCAACTCCCACTAACCATGGGAGAATCCCGAATCACTACTAGAATTGAGGAATCCAGCTACCACCCTTCCCCTCTCATCTTTCTATATCTGAAACCCAAACATGGTGTCATGTGTCCCCGCTCTCACTGTGTACTAAGCACCAACCTCCCCGATCTCGAGCCAACATCGGAACATGCCACATCCTATTCATATAGGAATAATACCCTCATTACACCAGACCAGTCATGAACACTTCTACCAAGACACATTTAAACACCCCATTAATAAGCACTTGTTGAAGAAGACCACTGGTGCCGCCTTTCCCCTCACCGAGCCTGAATTTGGACCGCCTCTATCACTGACTGCTACTGCTACGAGCCACCACCTTTCCCCTTATGTCAGGCAAACCCCTTGACCCCTCCTATCTACATCTCATTGAATCCACCCCTATTATAATTATATAATATATAATAATAATAATAATAATAATAATATTTAAATAAGTGAACAATAATAATTTTATCTAAATATAATTAAAAAAATGTGTATATAATAATTTAATTAAATTTAGTTATATATTTTTATTAATAAACAAACAAAAATATAATAGTAATTATATATATATGTGTATAATTATAGTAGTAATAAATATATAAATTCAATTATTCGCAATAATTGCCCACTTAACATTAATGTAGGTAGAATGAGGATTCTCATCATTATTCGTGAAGTTGTGTTAATTCAGAAAGGGTGCTGCAACAACTCTGTGGTAGATTTTATGATCCTGAGACATCAACAGTTTGTTTACATTTTCAGCCATCCAAGACGCATGTTGGAATTTTTCTAGAGACCACCACTCCCAAGGTGGATAAAAAGAAACATGGATGGGGCCTCTAAAGGAAATCCGAGTCTCGTAGGGTGTGGAACCATCTTCAAAAATTATCTTGGTCAGATCATTGGGTGATTTTTTGGAGGCTATGGTATTGCAACCTCTATGGAAGCTGAAATATTGAGTGTGATACATGCCATATCTTTTTCCTTGCACCATGGTTGAAACAACTTTTGGATTGAAAGAGATTCTACTACTGTAGTGCATTCCATATGGAATGGGGTGATTCATCTAACTTGGCTGGTTACTACACGCTAGATGATTTGTCTTCATTCTCGAAAAGACATAAACTATAATCCAACTCATACATACCTATAGGAAAATATAGTTTCAGATGGTCTCTCCAATAAATGGGATTCATAGGACATAACCTCGCTAGAGGAGCTCCCAAAAAACTTGCTTCCTCTATATGTTAAAGATTGTAATATGATCCCATCTTTTAGACTCCTGTAAGATCTTATTTTCTAATAATGTTTTCTTTGGTCATTTGACTAAAGAGCCAAAAAATAGTAGTAATAATAATAATAGGTTTATTTAATTTTAATTTTATTTTAATAAGTTTAATTTTTTATATAATAATAAGTATTTTTATTTTTTTAATAGTACAATTATTTATATATGTATATTAATAATTATTTGTAATAAATATAGAAATACATATTTATAAACTTTATTCCCCAGCTCTAGAAGTTTAAACGAGCTATATCAGTCCAAAATGAACAGAATGTTGAACCCACCCCTGAAATAACCGAGGAACCAAGTAAAATGAAGGGGTAGTTAATTAGATAAGGAAAAAAAGAAAGTTGGGTTTGAAGTCCAAATTTTGTGGTGACATCCATGACATTCAATCTTGGAATATTAATTATAGAGCTGGGTACCATACCCTTGTCTTCCACCTATATTTCCACCCATTTGACCCATTTGATGTTCTAAATTGTGAATCTTGGTATATTCATCTTTCCTTAGTGAACTAATCTCTCCCAACACCTACTAAAATATCCCCTTTAATTCTAATTAAGAATTATATGACTCATCCTAAAATTGGTATTGGGAAAACTGTTTTTGTTATGGTTGGTAATTTGGGAAGTATTCTATTTCATCACACATTATTCTTTCCAGGATAGATTGAGGTGATTTATGTATCCAGTATTGTATTGATTTGAAAATAGATCATTTTCCGCTTGATTCCTTTCTATATAATCAACTAATTTTATATTCTTTGCATGTTGAAAGGGAGGTCAATAATGGGGAATCACCGTTATGTATGAACAGACATCCCACAATAAAAAAACCACTCCCTATTAACTCTATCATCAACAATGGAAGATTGGGTGGGATCATCTCTATGAATGGTTATATTACTATTGAACTTATTCTATGAATTTTAGTAAATATTGTCAAAAAATTATTTCATCTCATTAGTAGTGGAGTCAGAGAAGTCACCCCCAAAATATTTTCCAACTATGTTATGATTATAAGGGGTGATGGCATTGTAAAAACCATCCATGGGAATATTATGAGATAACTAGTGATTGATAATTTTCCTAAGAATACCTCTAGACCTATCCCATCATTAAATAACTCTCCCTCATCCTGAAAAAATCATGTTATATTGTGCCTCACTTCTATGGTGGTGTTATTGGGGTAGAATTTGTAAATAAAAGCATTGAATACCTCATCCAAAGTTTTAAATATTTCTTCATCTAAGTCCTAGAACCATGTCCTAGTGATCCCATTAAGGTAGAATGGGAACATGCTCAACCTCAACTCTTCCACACATAGATATTTAAGAGGTAATTATTGGACAGACTCATAAAATGTTCTAAAAAATAAAATGAATCCTTTATAAGTAGGACATTAAAATAAGTAAGTTGAGAGAGATGAGACTACATAATTTCATAATTCCTAGACCTAGTGTAAAATCTTATACAGAAAGGATTGTTTAAGGCAGTTGGTATTTGAAACTCCCTAAGTCTATGACTCTTAGGGGTAGGAACAATGGGAAGTGGAACATTGACATTTTGATTTTAAGCTCTATTTTCCAAAATTTCCAAAATTTCCATTTCAAATTTCTTTTGTTTTCTAAGAAAATATGAATTCTTGTTGATTTCATAAAGTGGATTTTACATTTATGACATATAAGACATTGTTTAGATTCACTTTCAGTGATAGATTTGAGATTTTTTTAATAGATTTGTTTGAAATCTATGTAAAATAAACAAAGTATATTTATATATTGACTGGGAGGAAATTTGAAAATATTTAAGGGTTTTTTAGGTGTTATCCATGATGCACATTTACACTTAGTGCAGACCCCTACCCCACACATAAAACATAGCATTTTCCACAATGTCGATTCTCAATGTGATAGGTATTTTTATTCAAAAAAGGTATTCAATTCAACATGAACATTTTTTGGAAGGGATTTCGGGTAAATTCAAAATTGATTTTCCACAAAATAAAAAAATAAAAACAAAAATCAGAAACAAAAGAATCTATCAACCACCACTAACAATCAATCATAGAATATCTTTTTCTAAAATGTGGCATGCATCAAATGAGTTAATGAATGATTTTCAAAAGAGTATCATAAATTAATATGATATTTCACAATGAATTAAATGAAACCAATAGAAACACTAAGAATAGATTGAAATAAGTGAATCTTTTACTCCCCAAATATCTATAATATCTCTTTAATGTTGAACAAAAAATTGTAACCTACCTTATAACAATAAAAAATCCATCAGGTTGAAAAGTAAAAGTTCCTATAAAATGAATAGATTGACATGAAAATGTATAATTAAATAGTAGAATTAAAATAGACCAGAGTGAGTTGAGGGATCTATTATAAATTGTTCTTCAACTGGAAGCTTCATTATATAACAGATGTTTCAAATGATGATTCCATTGGTAAAAAATTATCACACCCAATCGGGACCATAATACCACCTGAATCCCAAAACAAATGGTAACTAAGAAATAGACATCAATAAAGAGAAAAAATATGTAAGTGGTAATCTCAGTAATAATGGTTCACCAATCAATATATACACACAACCGAGCAATGATAATTTATTCAAAATAAAATTTAATGTAGAAAACAAGAAAAGTATGGGTTTTCTCCCATACACCAATATACTTAAAGTCCCTAGACAGACATTATTTATATGAATATTTATTACCATGATAATTCAATGGGTATGAATTATTAATGGTTTATAATTCAATATTATTGAAGGAATAAATATAATGACCTCTTTATACATTTACATCTTCAGTAAAAAGAAACATTCTCTAAAAAAATTTCAACACAGCAGTAGGAAACATGTTGTATAGCTCAACAAGACCACTAAAAACCAATTCCTCAGATCTTAAAATTTTTAACAACAGCCAAATAAAATCAACGATTTGATAAAACATCATTCCCCAGCTTCCCCCACACTTATAGGTTTGAAAGAACCCAAAATTGGAAGAAAATCTAGTAGCTTACTCTTGTGAATTTCTATAAACATTTCTTAACACATATTGCAAAGTAGAAAACTCATAATGTTCCATATGAAAGAATCGTATTCAGATTCCAAAAGATAATTACCAATATCTATAGAGGATTAAAAAAATGTGATCCTTACATTTTGTAGTTGGAATTCATCACGTACAACAATAGACTGAGAAGGAATGAATTTTTCAAGGAAATTAACTTGTTCATAGTGGAAATCATAAAGTTTTTTAGTATTTTTTAATCCATAAAATTATTTATCTAATGGAACATTTAAAATGTCAGGCTCACTTTTAATTATCTTATAAAAAAGATTAGTACACTCATGGGTTGAGAAACAAGCATCTGGAAGAGGCTCAAACATCTCAGGCTGGAAAGAGTACTAGGTAGTTTACAGATTTGGTGTAGATAGTGACTCTGGACTTCAACAATATCAAATAAGTCAAAGCTGAACTCATGTTTGTGTTTTTCAAAAACCAAAATTTCCTCTACATCATCAATAGCTTGAATGATATGTTTTCCTTTATAAACATCAATGATATCACCTCCACTAACAAACAAGGGTCTTCCTAAGATGATGGGGAATTTTTTATCACATTTCATATCAAGAATATGAAAATATGTGGGAGGTTTCAGTTTACCTATAGTCACTAATAGGTCATCCACCCTTCCATAGGGTTGAGTGAGTGACCTATCAACGAGTTGAAGAGAAAAAACATTTGGTTTCAAATCCAAAAGCCATATATTTTTCAATAAGGTGTAAGGAATCAAGTTAATAATTTATCCTAAATCACACTAACAATTCAACTTACCACATAATTCTATTAAACATTGAATAACACAATTTTGAATTTCCTTCTCCTTTGGAGGTATCTTCCTCAAGAGCACATAACTACACTCCTCAATGAGATTGATGGTATTCAATTTCTTCCAAAAAAAATTCATAAAACTCTTGGTGAATTTGACATATGATTGAATTATATCCAAGGATTCCAAAAATTAAATCTTGAGGCTGAAGAATCATTTTCTAGAATGTCATGTAATCTTGTTCATCACTCTTTTTCACTCTTTTAGGGAAGGGAATAAGAGTGAAATAGTGTTTTAAAATAGTTTGATTGTTCACCAGATCCTTAAACCAAATTCATCATTTCCTTAATCAACTCCCACTTCATTTTTCTTGGTCCATTTTATTTATCAGGGGTGGATTTAACATTTTTTTATTTGGGACCAAGCTTTCTATATTTTTATTTTTTGGATTTTTCTAGAATGTTATTTTCAAAATAAGTTCTTTCATTGTTTTTAACTTCCCTAGGCGTTTCCTTCAATTTATCTTGGGGTTAGAGGACACGATAAGCTGGAAAAAATGTACCTTTTCAAAAAATTGAATGAAAATTAAATAATGAATAAATCAAATAAAATCAATCATTGAAATAATGTTTTTATAAATAGAAAATTAATTAAATAAAATAATCAAAATAATGAAAAATAAAAAATAAAATTTTAAAAAGATTATAAAAATTGGATGAAAATGATAAATTAATTAACGAATTTCAAAATATTGATATACATATTAAGGTAAACACTAAAATATATAAATTTAACCACAAAACACTATATTAACAATTTAAAATAAAATAGAAACTAATTGATAACTATTAAAAAATTATATTATTTCAATAATAAAAAGTATATTGTTGATTAAAATTGATGTGAAAAAAGCTATGAATAAAGGCCATATAAACCCCCCCCCCCAAAAAAAATCTAATTAATTTTAATCTTGTACAATTCAATGTACCGAGAAAATAAAAGACCATCCTTCTTAATTTCTAAGTGACTCCAAATATAAGGAGATAAAAAAATTCCTGTACTCCTTGAAAAATAACGTCTCATGTGTGAATGTTACAAACTAACTTATTTCCATTCAGAATGGGTTCCATTTCTATAAGTGTGATATGGTAGAAAAAAGTGGAATTAAAAATTAAAAAAGGCACCATTATTTTTTACTCTCCCCTAGCTTCCACAAAATGAAGATCAAATTTTTTTCTTTTCCTTCACTTCATTGATTCAACTAAAATAGTAATTAAATAAGTCTATTGTACCCTTCTTTATTTGGATTCAAAATTCCCCTCAACTAAATGTGCTCATTTTTTGACAAGGAGCTTTATTTATTTTTACAATCCATATTTATTAAGTAATAAACTATGCATATAACTAATTAAAATTAAAAAATTGATTTTATTTATTTACAGAAATGTAGCCATCGTCCTTATCTAAAAGACTCACTATAGTGTCCCAATTTTCTATTTTATTGATGATTCAGTGGACTTATATGATTATCATTAGAGCTATATCCCTAATTTGATTTCTCAAAAAGATTATGTCTCAGGGGTTAAAGTTCAAATTTATAGTTTTCTCAAGTCATAATATCAATTCCATAAAATTCTCTCTCCTTAGGCTCCCTTCCCTAGTTTGTAATGTGAATATCCATAAGAACTATAGGAACCAACACCATACAATCATGCATTTTTTAAAAATTTAGACTCCTTAACCCTTCAACTTAGAATTAATTTATCACCTAAGAAGGAGGAAAATAATTTTTTTTTATTTTTCTATTGTTTTTCTATTGGAAATATATGTAAAATTCATTTTCATTTGGAGGGATTCATAATAAAAGGCATTCATTATGTAGGAACACCAATTCTAGAACCATGTAAACATCTTTCACTCATCCCTTCCAGATTCTCCAATCATTCCCCAACTATATCCAAGGAGAACACAGAGACAGGAGCACACAAAGATAAGAGCACATGGTCGAGCTAGGAGTAAGAATTGGTTCTAGAGCTGGAGCTTGAGGCTGGAATCTTTCCAGAGATTCCTCTTCATATCTCTCTTCATGTCCTTTTCATTTCATATTCTCAATATAAGATAAATTTCTTAGGGGAATTAGGTATTTATGAACTAATATTTGTATTATCCATTCTACTCAGTCAAAAAATTTGTTCAGTTCTATATTTAAGTTTAGTTTTATTTTTCATCCATTTATGAGTATCAATTTACCCAATAACCAGTATGTCAGGGTAGTGAATCAATTAACCTGGGATCATTTACCGTTGTACTGATAATTGAAAATGGTTAATTCATATATTCTCTATATTTAATATATTAATTCAAGGTTTAAAACTAAAAGATCAAAGATCAAGAAGGTTAACTAAGGTTTGTTGATCCATTGAAGAAACATCTCAGTGGATTACCACCATTTATCAAGGACCAGATAATATGATTAATCTCAGTAGAATTATAAAATATCTATTGATCAGTTAAAAGAAGCCATAGAATATTATTTCATCGATTTTTTGTCTCATGCTCTGTTCTTCATCAATGTTCCTACCATTTTCTTTGTTTTCATTTAAAGTTTGTTTGTTTCTTTTGAATTTTTTTATCTTTGTTTTGGTTTCAAAAAATTATTCCTTCCCTGTGGTTTGACACCTTTATTTTTTATTCACTAGTATAAATTAGGTTTTATATATTTTAAATTTGTGTGAATATAGTGATCTCATGATCTAATTTTGGCATCATTGATAGGGAATGTACATGTGACCAATACAAAAAAAAAAGAAAAACAAATTAATATAAAAAACTAAAAAAATAGAAACTTCCATGTTATAAGGAATCATATGGTTGAAGAATATTTTATGACACTTCCTTCAATTTAAACTCTGGTCATTTTTAATTCAGTTATTCATATTAATATGTTTCTTTTATACTAACATAAAATTTTAAACTATATAATTTTCTCATTTCTATAAGGTAGGTTACAATATTTCTATTTAACATAGAAAAGAGATTTTATATATTTGGAGAGTAATTGTTTCATTTCTTTCAATATATTTTTAGTTATACTACTGGTTTCATTTAATTTAAAGTGAAATTCCATATTAATTTCTACCACTCCACTGAAAGCAATTTATTAACTAGTTTGATGCATGAATCCATTTAAAACAATATTTTATGCTTTATTCTTGGTGGTGGAAGTTTTTTATTTTGTTTTTTATTTTTTATTTACAGTTTTTTTTTTGGGAAATTAAAATTTGAATTTACCAAAAACCGCTTCCCAAAACTATTCATACTGAATTGAATATATAATTTTATTGAAAATTATTCTCAATTTGAGTATCATCATTGGGGACCATGCTATGTTTTATTTGTGTGGAAGGGTACTTTAGTGATATTAACTGTGCATCATAGATAACACATCAAAAACCCTTAATTTTGTTTTTCAAATTTCCACCCAATCGAGATGTAAATACATTCTATTTTTATATAGATTTCTAACAAACGAAAAACAAAAATAAAAACACATTCTTTACATCCTTCTTAGGTGATAAATTCATTCTAAGTTGAGGGGATCAAGGATTTTAAAATTTTTAAAAATCTATGAGTGCTAAGTTTTTATGCCTATTTCCCTTATTGAAATTAATTGTAGGAACTCTTCCAACACAGTATTAGGTAACATTCTATCCAAAATAACTGGATCTATGAAAACTACTTCCTCATCTCTTAAAAATTTAAAACTCAACCCAAGAAAATTAACTATTTGATCAAAACATATTCCCTAGCCTTCCCCGTACTTAATGTATTGTAATAAACTATAAATAGAAGAAAATATAGTTACTAAATCTAATAGGATGTTATGATGGAGACATATGTGTCATATCTTGAGTTACATAAGAGATACCACAAGTTCGTTGGACTATCAAAAATTTCAAAATTTATAAAACATAATTACTACTAGTGAAATGGTAAGAAAGGTGTCTAACCACATGAAAGGAATGATGTTGTGTGAGAAAAAAAAGCTGAAAGAACAAAAGAAAACAAATAAAAACTAATAGGAAAAATGATATCTATAGGAAATAATAGGTGAAAATGATGATAAAATGGGATGTGAGAGGATGCAGTGAATGAAAAATAGAGAATGAGAAAACCAATGGATGAAATTAGGGTTGGATAAAATTAGAGATCTCCGGCTTTTTTTAATTGATGAAAAGATGGCCACTAATTCTACTTCAATTAATCTAATAGTGTAGTACTTGAGAAAAGGTAGAGATTCACTGATTTTTCATTTCAGTGATCTTCCACAGCTCTATGAACCTTTTTGAGCATTGATATTTTGGTCTTCACCCTTGAAATAATCCATTCGTTATGAAGAAAAGATTCATTAACCTTTTCCAATTTACAGTAATTCTGTCAATGATCTGAGATGAAATGATTCACTACCCTCACTTGTTAGTTATTAGGTAGCGAGAAATAATGATCATAAATAAATATAAAAAAACATTGAACTAAATAAATTCAATGATAAATTACATTTACTAAGAAAAGAGGATAAAATGAAATCAATGTTGAAATAGTGGGTACTCGAGACCCAACTATGTGATGCTTTTGATTACCATATCTTGTGTAGAGTTAGTTATACATGATGTATTCTTACCATTATAGTGTAGATATTTTTGTATCCAATATATAATGGTAATGTCCATAGATTAATTATCATGTCAAGTGGTTATAGTAGATCCAAGGATATAATGAGAATCTTGAGATACTATGACATTAATCTTGAATATATGTTCTATGGTCTAGATACATCTTACTGATTGGACACAGTAGATGTTTGACTATCTGGTTATAGGGTCTCATAAGCATTGAGACTTCTTCTCATGAAGTTTGCACTTGGTTATCTCTAGTAGTGAGATCTCAAGGACATATCTGACAATAGGAACACCACGTGTTTCAGGTGTCATTGGATGTTTCTATCTACGATCATGTAGTTTGTATTGGGTGCTTCATTAATGGCATGACATTGGTTGAATGGTCAATAAAGGATTTGTTTCTTCAAGGTTATGGAAGTAATATATCCCCGTCTATGTTGATATAGATGGTAGTGCCTTCAAAAGACCATGGTCATGGCAATTGAGGGTAAGTTTGTCCAGTTAGATCAACAAATAAAAAAGCAATAAAAAGAGCGATGACATGTGAGTGTGCCCTACTTTATGAGATATTATTGATAAGGAGATTATATTACGTAGTACGTTTTCGTAGGTTATTTGTCATTGCTATGACATTCCTCATCTTTTTAGGGGCCATGATGGGTTTCTAGATCCCACTCTTGGTCTGTAAATATCATTCACTACTATCGAGATAAGGGCCTAGTGGGTCACACACAATAACATATTCAAGAATCTTCCATACTCATTGGAATAGGAGTTATGGACATGGTGGGCCCCACCACTGGGGGTTCGAGCTTTGTCCAAGGTTAAACAATCACTGATGTAATAAATAAATTCATTTTATTCAAGTTAAGAATAATGAGAATTGAATTTATTTATTAAATGTATTTACCAGTTTTAAGTAAATAAATGAAAAATATTATTTGAATGAATATTAAATTATTCAGGATTCAATTAATATTTATGGGAACAATGGGTCAAGTTAATGACCCATTTATTATCATGTAATATATTTAATATATTATATGAAAGTGATAATAATATTGAATAAATTATATGACTCAATTTAGTAGTCAAAATATTATTTATATAGTGTGTTAATTATTTGGGGGGTCAGGCTAGAATTTTTGGGTAATTTCATTACACTCTATAAATAGAGGAGAGGAGTTTTCCATGCATTGTTCAATATATCTCTCTCTACTCCTATATCTCCCATATTCTTGAGAGAAAGGCTATGGATCCAAGTAGCTCAGATGGAGCTCTCTCTCAGGCATAAAAAATACAGCAATGTAGTGATCACCAGAGTGTCGAAGGAGTCATCATAGCTCTCTGCTAGAAACTGGATTACGACAATCGGTGCTCCCGTGGATTCCTTGAAGCACGTGTAAATGATATATATGAATCAAACTTTAGATTCTTTGAGTAGTGATCACTGATGATGAGAATTAATCGTGAACGACTTCACATTTAAACCATGTATTTATAGTTTTATTTTGTGCTTAAAACTCTTCACTTGTGATCCTCATCTTAAACTGTGCAGCTATTCACTGATGTCGACAAGATTATGTTGATCGTCAGTGAAAATTTCAAAATCCCACCTATTCGGGGATTCAGATGCATGCATGGTTCCTTCAAGTGGAATCAGAGCGAACACATGAAAATTTTAATCCAAAAAAAATAAATTTGCATTAATCTATGAAGAGGGTGTCAATACGATCCCAATTCCGCAAACAGAATCTGATTCATATGTCGGATGTCGAGTCTGCAGACATCTGAAGTTAAGAATTCGGATTGAAAAAATATTTTCTGTAGGTTATTTGTTTGAAGAAATTTGCTTTATGATTTTTCTACAATCCTTAATTAGGTTGGAAGTGGATCACAAAAATTTTATTTTCTGGTGAGTTTAAAAATAATAATTATGATAATAATTATATAATAATAATAATAGATTTATCTTAATAATAATTACATTATTATAATTTTTATTATAGTAATAAATTAATATTATTATTAATTTCGAAAGCCTAAATAGGCTTTAGAATTTTTCTTAAGTGGTTGGGAGTGTGGAATGGTTTCTTTAAAAAAAACAGGGGTGGGGAGAGGCAAATTTTTTTTTTCTGGGTTTTAAAAAAATAAAAATTTTGGAAAAGGGGATAGGGTTCTGATATTTTTAAAATTGGGTCTGGGATGCGTGAACGCCGTTCACGCATCACTGGCCCCGGGAAGATGCGTGAACGGGGTTCATGCATCTTAACCGCACTGAAAGATGCATGAACCCCATTCACACATCATTCACAAAGTTGATGAATGATGCGTGAATGGGGTTCACGCATCATACAGTAACTTTTTTTTTAAAATTTTTATTTTTTTTATTTTTTTTTGTTATATATATATATATATACAAACAAAACAAAAAATTCAGCAGAATTTATCTTCTATTTAATATCTAGCAGTACTACCATTACAGTAGTCTGGATTCTGATAGAAACCCTCACCCAGGGCTCTCTTTTATAATAGGGTTTTCCCAGGAAATCATTCTGCATTTCCAATGTGGGATTCAGGTTCTCTTTTCCTGCACAGAACATTCTGCATTTCCGATGCGGGATTCTGTTTCAAGTACGTGACTTTGAAAGACTATAAAATACAAACTATATGACCAATATAAATGAAACTTAAAACATGGATTAAACATAGAAGAAATAGTTGAAAATGAAAAGAATTTCATAAAAAGGGTTGATGAATAATAATTTATAAGCCTTCAAAACCACCAAATTGAAACTTAAAAAAGTTTCAAGTACGTGACTTTGAAAGACTATAAAATAAAAACTATAAGACCAATATGAATGAAACTTAAAAAATGGATTAAACATACAAGAAATAGTTGAAAATAAAGACAATTTCCTAAAAAGTGTTGATGAATAATAATTTATAAGCTTTCAAAACCACCAACATGAAACTTAAAAATGTTTCAAGTACGTGTCTTTGAAAGACTATAAAATAAAAACTATAAGACCAATATGAATGAAACTTAAAACATGGATTAAATATAAAATAAATAGTTTAAAATAAAAACAATTTCATAAAAAGTGTTGATGAATAATAATTTATAAGCTTTCAAAACTACCAACTTGAAACTTAAAAATTTTTAAAGTACGTGTCTTTGATAGATTATAAAATACAAACTATGAAAATTAAAACATGGATTAAACATATAAAAAATATTTAATTATTAATTAGTTATTTAGTATTATAATTATTAATTAGTTAATAATTAGTCAGTTAGTAATATCAGTATTAATTATATAATAATTAATTAGTTAATTTGTTATATAATTATTAATTACATAATAATTAATTAGTTAATTAGAAATATAATTATTATTTATACAATAATTATGTATTTAGTTAGCAATATAATTATTATTTATAAAATAATTAATTATTTAATTAGTAAATTAGTAATATAATAAATAATTATAACTATTCATTATAATTATTAGTTATTAATTATTAATAATTAATTATAAAATAATTAATTAGTTAATTAGTAATATAATTTTTAATTATTATTATAATTATTAATTATATAATTAATAATTATATTACTAATTAACTAATTAATTGTTATGTAATTAATAATTAATAATTATATTACTAATTAACTAATTAATTAATATATAATTAATTTTTAATAATTAATAATTATATTGGTAATTGACTAATTAATTATTATATAATTAATAATTACTAATTATAATTAATAATTATATTACTAATTATAATTAATAATTATATTACTAATTAATATATAATAATTATAATTAATAATTATAGTACTAAATAACTAATTAATTTTTAATAGTTAATCATTATATTGGTAATTAGCTACTTAATTATTATATAATTAATAATTACTAATTAACTAATTAACTATTATATAATTATATTACTAATTAACTAATTAATTATTGTATATTAGTAATTAATAATTAATAATTATATTAATTATTAACTAATTAATAATTATATTACTAATTAACTAATTAATTATTAACTATTTGTTATATGTTTAATCCATGTTTTAATTTTCATTTATATTGGTTTTATAGTTTGTATTTTATAGGCTTTCAAAGGCACGTAAACGTTTTTAAGTTTCAAGTTGGTGGTTTTGAAAGCTTATAAATTACTTTTCATCAACATTTTTTATGAAATTATTTTTATTTTCAACTATTTCTTATATGTTTAATCCGTATATTAAGTTTCATTCATATTGGTCTTATAGTTTGTATTTTATAATCTTTCAAAGACACGTACTTGAAACATTTTTAAGTTTCAAGTTGGTGGTTTTGAAAGCTTATAAATTATTATTTATCAACACTTTTTATGAAATTTCTTTTATTTTCAACTATTTCATGTATGTTTAATCCATGTTTTATGTTTCATTCATATTGGTCTTATAGTTTTTATTTTATAGTCTTTTAAAAACACGTACTTGAAATATTTTCAAGTTTCAAGTTGGTGGTTTTGAAATCTTATAAATTATTATTCATCAACACTTTTTAGGAAATTGTCTTTATTTTCAACTATTTCTTGTATGTTTAATCCATGTTTTAAGTTTCATTCATATTGGTCTTATAGTTTTTATTTTATAGTATTTCAAAGTAACATACTTGAAACTTTTTTAAGTTTCAAGTTGGTGGATTTGAAGGCTTATAAATTATTATTCATCAACCCTTTTTACAAAATTATTTTCATTTTCAACTATTTCTTATATGTTTAATCCATGTTTTAAGTTTCATTTATATTGGTCGTATAGTTTTTATTTTACAGTCTTTCAAAGTCACATACATGAAACCGAATCCCACATCGGAAATGCAGAATGTTCTGTGCAGGAAAAGAGAACCTGAATCCCACATTGGAAATGCATTATGATTTCCTGGGCAAACCCTCTTATAAAAGAGAGCCCTGGGTGAGGGTTTCGGTCAGAATCCAGACTGATGTAATGGAAGTACTGCTGGATATTAAATAACAGATAAATTCTGCTGAATTTTTTTGTTTGTTTGTATATATATATATATAAATAAAACAAAACAAAATATAAAAATAAATTTTAAAAAAAAGTTATTGTATGATGCGTGAACCCTGTTCACGCATCATTAATCAACTTTGTGAATGATGCGTGAACGGGGTTCATGCATCGTTCAGTGTGGTTAAGATGCGTGAACCCCATTCACGCATCTTCCCGGGGCCAGTGATGCGTGAACAGCGTTCACGCATCCCGTACGCAATTTTAAAAATATCGGAACCCTATACCCTTTTCCAAAAATTTTATTATTTTAAAACCCAGAAAAAAAAATTCACCTTGGGGAGACATGCTTTGCAGGACTCCATTGAAAAAATGAGGGGGTGAAATGCTTTGTAGGTCATGAAAAAAAGGGTTTTGTTTTTTGGCAGAGCCCCCCCCCCCCCCCCCCCGTCCCTTGGTCTCCCTCACGGAGCTGCACTACAGCCGACAGCCCACACTAAGCCCCTGCGGCCTGCTCCCTCTAGTAGCGGCACGCCACCCGCCTCCTCAGCTTCCACCCCTCAGTGCATCCCCTTGATGCCTCCCTTTTGATCTATGGTGCCTCACCACTATAGGTGGGCCACCTCCTCCCTGTTTTAGGCACAAAAACCCGCGGGCCACCCTCCAGCCTCCACCCCACGGGCACACAGACCGGCACTGTCCTGACCCTCCACAGCGGCGCACCAGGATAGCCTCTCTTCATTGGCCTACCTCTGCCTGAGCCCGTGTTGGGCCAGCGCAGCCAAACCACCCTTGTCAGGATCTCCCAGGCGGGCCACGCTCTATGCAGTAGCACGCTACTCTGCCAGCGCCAGTAACAGCCCACCAGCCGCCATCCGGCCTCCCATTGCTGGTTTGGCCACCACCCTCAACACCGTTGTGGACCACCCCCTCTTGATGGCTTGTGCTGCCTGCATCATGTGCACCTTAGATGACCGTGTCGGTACCTCATAGTGGTTGTCTCCCAAAAGACAGACCACCATGAGGAACCCTTTTGTGGGTTTGGTTTGGTATGCTAGATTTGCCCCGAAAGAGGCTCGTGCGGGTTCTACCAGCCCGAAACAAGCTTTGGGGGACCTGGCAGGACCAAATATCCTTGCACAAGGTTGACATAGCCCGAAATGGTCCTGCAAGGGTTTTTCCTGACCTGCACAGGCCCTGGCTGAAATTTTCCGGACCCAACTATTTTAATTTAATCAAAGATTAATTAAAATAATTAATTTAATTTCAATTGAAAATTCAAATAATTAAATATTATTCTTTTATTTTAAAAATAATCATTGAGGAATAAATTTATTTAATTTAGTGTTTAATTAAATAAATAAATTAATTTACTTTTTAGTTTTAAAATTAAATTAATTAATTGGGACAGAACGACGTTAAGATATGGAATTAAAAATTAGAGTGAAAATTTTAATTCAATTAAGTGACCTTGAGTTTATTTAATGCAAGTTTAATTTTTCTTCTGCATTTAGTTTTTATACGTGAGTTAATGCACATGCTGATCATCACTTTGAGACCAACCAATGCATGTATGGTGATTGATTATTTTATTTAATTATTTATTTATTGCAATGGTTTTGTAATAATTATTTTAATTTAAAGGCGATCTACATGTCGTCTCGGAGTCATTATATCTATAAGGGCCCACACACTCATTATCAGAGTTGTATTTTCATACCTCGAAACCCCCTCACCTGAGTGCAAATAATGACGAGATGACCACTGACACAGTTCATGAAAAGTCATGGAGACACACTAGATAAGAAATATGATGCACTGGAGGGGCATACGCTGCATTTCGAGTCGCAAGCGACATGACTCAAGGCATTACCCCTAGGGTTAAGGTTATTCCGATATTCAGTCAATAGATCCTCCAATAGTATCATCTCATGATTAGGTCATCATTTTGTTTTTCATGGATTATTATTTTTGTGAATGTGTAGTTAATGTGCGATCACATACAATAATAATAAACAAGAATTCAAGATAAAATGAACATGTGATGTGATGAAGTTTCCTATTTATTTCATGGTCATTTGTGAGTGAGATCACATATTAAGTGCTAATAAAAAT
Source organism: Viscum album (assembly GCA_963277665.1). Lineage (NCBI taxonomy): Eukaryota > Viridiplantae > Streptophyta > Magnoliopsida > Santalales > Viscaceae > Viscum > Viscum album. The sequence goes on from OY728162.1 coordinate 1,528,027,570, forward strand.
AGAAAATTATTTCTTTCATCGCATTGAAAATAATAAAACCCTCCAAACATATTAATTCTCTACCGCCTTCCATCAATCAAATTTGGACAAAACTGATTGTTTGAGGTGTCGGTCATTCCATAGATGAGGATGTCTTTTACTACCGGGGAGTCCTTATAAGAGTGATGGGTTGACTTAACTAAAGTGCCAGTAAAGATTAGCCATAACTAACTTGCTATCATTTTAGAGGCAAGCATCGAGTAAATCATGTTCTGATTTTAGAAGCTGGGACTTCACTGAATAGATCAGGGAAACGCGAGTTTATGCGGTTACCCAGCCAAAAGCCTACCTTGAACCCTCTAAGTAGTGGCATAGCCATATCATGTAGACTATGAGGGGTGGTTCCAAGATCCTTTCCACTATAGTACTCTAGTGACAAAGTATTTTGATTCTAGTCTAGAAGGTTCCTAGAATTTGATTAAAATTGTGGGATACATTTAATCATTTAATTCATTAATCAAAATTTCTAAACTAGTAATCCAAATAAAAATGTACTAATATGCTAAAATTTATCTTTTTAGAAAAATGGTAAAATTATACCACAAGTTTAAACTTTGATAAATATTGGAAAAATTAAATGTCCTCACTAAAATGAGTATCCAAGAATTGTACAGGCTTGTGTGCAAGGTACTATGATATAGGAGACTCAAGGTGCTAGTATCTCCTACACCTATTATGATACCTCAAGAAGTGATGGTGAAATTGCTTACAGGAGACTGATGTACAAAGCGTATGATGGTTATGTCATTATGATTTCATCAACGTCTGATGTTAGTTGTGATCGCTACATCAGGACATGGATGATAAAACATGAAGTCTCGTCTATGAGATGTTTTCAAGGAGAAAGAGAAGTAATGATGTGAATAAGGTGATGGTTACAATGTCATGTGTAAATTTAAAGATGGATCGTGATCTTTAAATGGATCCCTTTCTCATATCATTTTTACCCCTTTACTCAATTTTCATTTTATGTTATAAAAAAACAAGTATTGATTAAATGTTTCCTTGCCTATTCCGGTTAGGTTCTCCAAGTTAATAATAATTTCAAAGATAGCTTTTCTTTCATTCTTATGGTGAATAAATTAAAAGATAATGTGAAAAGTCCAAAAGGAAATTAATGCCAATGGAATGTTCATAATTTCCTTCAATAAATGAGATATTAACAAAGGTTATTTTCATTACATGTTATAAAATAAAACAATGAAAGTTTAAAATCAATAAATTGAATTAAAGGAGAAATTTACCCACTTCTTCTTTAAAAATATTCATCAATTGTAATGTTTTAGTTTTACTAATTCATTGATAATTACAATATGCTGGTGACATATGTGTATTCTAATACGGTAACCAAGTAAGTATAAAAACCTTACTGGAATTCAGGTGTATTCTCTAAGTGGTTGTGAAAGGGTGATACCTAGGTCAGTGGGGTGAAGTACACGACTTCATAATTTCCAAGTGAAAGATTCATGTGGAAATATTAGTGAGTATAACCACAGACATTAATCTCATGTGTCCTTGGACATTGGAAGACATTCTTCCAGGTTTCAGAATGAATTTTTTTTTTGGTATTTAAAACCCAATCACTGGTTTAGTAATAAAAGAATTATAGGCAATGTGTGATGAATAAAAATGTAATAATTATACCCAGTTATGACAAGATAATTCATTGTTAAGTAATACTAAAATTAGATGTCATGAATATACTAAGTATGGTATTTAGTTTCAGCACAACTACATACATTTGGTATTATCAATATCTTTAGTTTGAACAAAGGATCCTTTAGAAATAAAGGTATGTGACAATGATTTTAGATATAGTTCAACAAGTGAATGTGAACCATTCCAAGGGTAAAATAGAGGAGTATTAATACTTTATAATATTCCTTTAAGTAATTAATGAATAATTATGTTTAGTATATTGATGGTCAAAATATATGATCTACTTCGAGTCGACATGCCGAAGAATATATTAATTATGTAATAATCGATCATAATAATTTAGCGTGGAGTAATTCCTAAACACACATTACCTTATCCACGTCAAGGTATTTATGATAATGAGGAGGATCTTGATGATGTCTTACTTGTAAAAATTGATAAAAAAAATGTAGCGTGGAGTAATTGCTAAACCCAAATTTTATATATTAGAGTATTTATGTAAGTAGTATCAATGTTGAAACTTGTAGAAACTTCCATTTTATTCTATTAGGTGCTTCACAAATAATAGTTTAATCCCATTATCATATGCTAACTAAAATTAAAAATAGATATCATACGAGTCAAAGTATGATGATAAATCCATTATGTCATATGGACATGTGTTTGGATGCAAATAGTTTGTTAGGACATAAACAAACTTGAATCAAGAATAAATACATTTTGCATATATTATAATCATCCTAACAGTTGTTTAGGATGCTACCTAAATCCCTAAGATAGAAAAGTAGGTAGTCAAGTAATATACTACACTTCTATATAAGGGAGTAAATATCTCTTAGAGATAGTGGGAGCTATATTGATTTGTTTTTAGTCAATGCTCAAGATGCACAAATAGTTGGAATTGGAACTACTTCCACAAGCGCATGTGGAACATAGTATTTTCTAGAGACACATACTGCGTAGGAAGGATCAAACCATGGGGGTGGTTTTTACATTCACCACAGTCGGTTATCTATTGTTCAGTGTGAATAATATTTCCTATAAGTAAGCAGTGTATGGAAATTAGCTAAAATTGATAAGACCAACTAAAAATTCAATTAATGGATTCCCTATATCAAAGTGCAAAGGGGATTATTATTTTGAATACTATGGTGAGTATTCAAGTGAGATGATACATGGATGGTAAAAGTGTAGTACCAATAAGGCTCAATTGGTTTCCCCAAGTCATTATACCTAAATCTGTTAGAATTTTACTTATCATTGATAATATTTGTGATCAAAATATTTAGCATTGCATGTCATGAACACAAGTCATGGATGGTGTCTATACAATGCAACCTGAAAGGGATAGTCGTGTCACAAAATGCTAATATAGGTTGAAATATACTAAAATCCAGTTTAGGATTGATGTAAGCAACAAGATCATAGAGAATTCATTTGGAATGAATGTATGTCATGTGTTTACTAATGGTTAGTGGGAGCAGCAATGTTTTCCAAGAAAAATATGTTCGGCAATATATGGAAAATAGACATTGGTCTTACAGTTAGTTAAGATTAGGATGAAATCAATTCTCTAGTTACTCACTTAAAGTAGAAACCTATGTTCTATGGAACTATATCTACTGAGGTGGATCTAGAGGTTTCTTGGACCTATTTAATTGTACATATAATGACATAGTATTGAAAAAATACAGGTTCTAATAATTCAAGAGATTAATTGTTTCCTATTTCACAAGGCATAATCTCTCCAGGTTGATGTGTGTGAGATATATAAAGAGATAAACATGATGAGTTAAATCCATACATTGAAGCGATGGTCTATCACGAATTCCATGATATGTACAAAAAAATTTATATTTCCAAGACATGCTTTATAATAAGAAAATATCAGTTATATCTAGGAGCACTGCAAGTGAAGTAGTTTGAACTGTCTAATTGTACTTCATAAAGTATAAAAGATATGTACCTAGTAAGTGGAGAAGTAAGGATACTAGTTTTAAAGGGACAAAAACTAGTATTCATTAGATACATGTGATGTAATATCATAGTTAGGCTAACGATGATGGAGAAAGTCAAGATCATATAAGTCAGTGGTAGCCACACCTATAAATACCAAGTACGTTGCAGCTTCTAAGGCAACTAATAAGCAGTTATTAAACTCAATGATTTGTTTATGTTCTTGGAATCACACCTAGTATGGAAAATATTATCATAATGTCAATTATGATATTCTTACTAGCCCAGATTTTATGTTATGACGATGGAAAAAAGTGATATACTCAGGGATACCATCTCTAGAGAAGTATTACTTAAAGAGATGAGGTCGTTATAGCAGAATTGCCACACAGTGGAATCATGGAAGGCCTAACAGTTAAAGTCATTACTCAACAGAAACATGATCTTTATCATGTGAGTAGCTGACTAGCATGGTTAGCAAGTTGAATCTAGTGTAAGTGGAAGTGTTGAAATATTTTGTGCATTATACCCAACTATGTGAAGCATTTTATTAGCATACCATGTTCATAGTTAGTTATACATGATGTATTCTTACCATTATAGTGTAGATATTTCTACATCCATTATATAATGGTAATGTCCATAGATTAATTTTAATGTAGAAAGGTTATAGTAGATCCCAAGCTATAATGAGGCCCTCAAGATTCTATGACATTAATCTTAAATATATGTTTTATGGTCTAGATACATCTTACTGATCGAACATAGTAGATTTATGACTATTAGGTTCTGGGCGATTATAAGTATTGAGAATTCTTCTCATGAAGTTTGTGTAAGATTTGGTGTCCTAGAACCAACTGGTTTTACTTTGATTACATGGATATTTAATGTATTATTACATATTGTTCATTGTTCTGTATGATTATGAAGTAATAATGTCCTAGAGTATTTGTTGCCTTGATAAGGTCATGGAAGTTCCCCTCTATGATGAGAACCTTGAAATGTTATAACAATATTCTTAATTATAGTTATGTGGTTGGATGACATGATATGATGGGACACATAGCATGCAGAACGTCAGGTGCAAGTACTCATAAGCAGATGAAACTTACTCTCCGGAAGTTCGTACTTAGTAATCTCCAATATAGGAGATTATGAGAACAGACCCGCTAGTAGGAATTCCACATGTTTTGGTGTCATTGGATATTTCTATCTGCAAGCGTGTATAATGATCCTTAGAATTTATGATCATCATTAATATGTGTCACGACTTACGCACTTTGATTTACTGAAGAAAACCGTCACGCCGACAATTGGCGAGAAGTAGGGTATGTTGGGTGCGTCACGAGTGGCATGTTATTAATGGATAAGTCAAGGAAGGATTTGTCCCTTCCATTTATGGAAGTTGATATCTCAGTCCTTTGATTGAAATAGAACTGTCACGTGAAATTCCTTTTCCATGGTGTAACAACGAGTTTATTCCAGGTAGTCAAAGAACAACATATCAAGTATAAAAGTTGATGACACAATCATGAATCCAGCTTGATGAGATATTATGACAAGGAGATTATATTACGCAGTGAGGGTTCGTATGTTTATTTCGTTGTTGCAACTTTATATTATTTCTCTTCGGTTCCTTGACCCTTTTCTAAATAGTACTCATGGATTGTAGGTAATCCCGCCTAATTCCAATGCGAAATAATCCTAGAGGGTCACACATTAAGAATTTTTGGTGGTCTTAATTAAATTTTATTTGAATTTAATTAATGAAATAAATAATATTCTCAAGATCGTGGAATAATTTTATTCATGTTAATATGATCACATAAATTAAATACAATATATTTATTTATTTATTTAAGAGAATAAATTATTTATTTATTTATTTGAGTGTTCGATAAATGGAAGTATAGTTCGAGCGGACCAAGGTCGGTCCAGTAGTAAAATAATTATTTGTAAGATGGTAAATAATTATTTAACTAGTTGGCACAAATTAAAATAATGCTACTATTATTTTGTGACGCGGAATTTTATTTATAATTCAGTTTTGTGCAAGTTGGCGCACTATAAATAATGGCATGGTATTATTATTAAATGCATGGGTTTTCTCTAAGTTCATGAAAGTTTTTAATTATTGCTAAGAAATTAAATATTGTAACTGCAATTACATGTATATAAATAGGCATGTACCCTAATTGTACCATACACCACACCACACCACATGCCTAGTGAATTGATAATTATTGAGCCAAAAAATTTCTCTCTCGAATCCTCTTCTCTCCCCTCTCAAGAACGAGAGACGTTCTTCAAGTCCGAAGAACAAGCGATCAAGAACGATCGACACAAGACACTCGCTTCTACATGCTAGCACCTGGAGAACGAGTGGTGTCGATCAGAGGCCATTAGAGCACCTGTGGATCACCGCTAGAGGGATATAGTTTGGATCCTTATAACCGCAACGAGATAATCCGAAAGGGTAAATACAGAAATCAAAATCATCAATGAACAAAAATACTAAAGACACAAGTATTATTTTTCTTTATGAAATTAATTAAATTAATTATAAACAAGATGTGAAAGATCCTCTCTAAAGGTTTCAGGCCTCCTTTTTTTCTTTTATCTAAATATTTTAATATATTCTGTGGAGACTGGTGTTCATCATCGTATTTATCCCATAATAATCATTGATCATGGTAAAAAAAATCAATGCTGGGTCCCACCCAAACCATTCTTCCACTGTGCCTGGATCCTTAAAGTGGTATCATAGGGGTTACATAATAGTTTATAATTATTTAAATATTTCATTTATGAATTACACATTTAATAATTTAGTTGTTTCAATTCAAGGTAATCATTCTGAAAATCCGAATCCTGAGATCTATTCCTTCTCTTTTGTTTCTCGTTCACCTTACAGAAACGAATTTTTATTTTAATTTTGATTAAAATAAAATAGAGGATCTCATCTGGAGGTTCCAAATGTTCCTGGCCGTACAACACCAGAATACACGACATGTATTCGGAAGTACACACTGTTTAGTCTAGGTTCAATGCATTGGACTGGTCCGTAAAATCAGGCCATGTAAATGGATCCTATCTAAGTCTTTATGACTTGGTGTGTTGACCAGGAGTAGGTGGCACACTGTTTCCAGATTACATTCCATGTGGCCCATGGAACACAATGTGTAGTCCCTCCAGGTTAGGGTTGGATTGTGTACTTCGTACATGGCTTTACCGGCTGGAAACCATGTAATGCAGATAATACACAGCGTGTGTCCCACTGAAAATTCCATGTACTTTGAAAATTTCCGATGTACATCTACACACCATGTCCTCGGGCATGTACTTTGGATGGTCGGTGAACAAAAGTACACGTCGTGTAGTCAGAACTACACGTCATGTACCCATCCAAATTACACAGATTTTTTAAAATTTATTATTATATTATACAAATCCTTGAGACGTGTACCATCGTGCAGGCGTAAAGACAAGGCACAACATCTGATAGGTGTTTTATATATATGTGTTTAATTTAACATCTGTGTAATGTTCATTTCTATTCATTGGGTAGTTATGAATAGGTATTCACTGGGTTTCCTCTAATGTACAAGTTACGTACACAGATAATTTTAAATGAATTTATTTGTTTAAAATTATGATGGATGAGAATCTCAACTTAATTCATAAAATGGTTTAAGATAAAAGTATTGATTAATTAATGATAATTAATTGATTCGAGTATTATTTATCTTAAACAAGAATAATTAAAGAATTGAATTCTAGTTTTATTTATGTGTAATTATCGTTGCATGCATGGATGATCATTAGCTAGACCAAGACCTATGTTTGTGAATGGTTTCTTTTAATTTATTTATTTAAATTAAATTTATTGGCCTGAAAGCCTTCTCCTCATTAATATTTGGGGCCTACGCGCCCATGGTTTCTTATATGTAAACCCCATTTTACCCCTCACCTACGTGTGAGATAAAATCATATGTAATGGATGGAGCTCCCAAGCTAGTGGAGGCGGCTCAAGTTAGGAGCCAAGGTGAAACCAATCCAAGAAGATAAAAATGTGGACAAGTGGAAAGTTGTAAATGTAACACCATAATATTTCACAGTACATTATTTCTTCAAAGTAATCTAATAACATGCACTACACGCAACACTGAGTTCTAGCGCACCACGACTTACCAAACTAGTCGTTCAAAAGTGGTTATGAATAGTATTAACTAGATGTTGAACTTTATATAATCCTTAGAATTTTATAATCCATATTATGAGTTTCTTAGATATAATGTAAAAACAAATTCATTTTTTTCAGATAAAATAAGTATTTTTCATAAAATGCAATTTTACCGCCTTTTAATGGAGAACCCTTTTTAAATAAAATATTTGAAACTTTTATATATTCAATTTGACAAAAAAAACTTCTTCTTTAGAATTGGTACATAAGAGTTTAGTTTCATTATATTTTTGGTGTTTTTCTGATAACTTTCATATTTGGGTGAATAGTGAAAAATACTATATTTTAAATAAAAACAACTTTTTTAATCAAAATAATATATAGTGTTACATTATACATTTTAATGGTTTGGATTTATAAATAGATTATATTTTTACCATTTAATCCAATGTAGGTCATTGTAAGTAATTTCACTTTTAAATTGGACACAAACAAGTGTCAATCTTTTGATAGTTATTATTTCATAAAAATATGTTTTTTGGTTTTGAAAAAGGAAATTAATTTAAAATTAATAAATGAAACTTATATGTTTTTGAATTTGTTAAAATAGACTTCATTTTTGAATTCGTAAAATCAAAATTATCTTAGGGTAATTTTTGGTATGTTTCTGAAACTTTCAATTTTTGATGAATAGTGAAAAACACTATATTATTGGTTAAAATCAACTTTTCATTTAAATTTATTTTTGTTAAAAATAGATACATAATACCTATATAAGTTCAATGTAATTCATTGGAGTCATTTTATATGTTTAGATATATAAAAAGTTTATTGAAATTTTACCGTCTTTTACCCACCTACTAGGAGCATTTGCAAATTTGCATAAAACAAAATTTTACCACTTCTGGGAATTGAATTTCAAAAATCTGAGAGACATGGTTGATATAAGTAAGTAAAATGGGGTTCAATAAGGTAAAAATAATTTTTGGTGAGTAGTAACTTTTGACATTTATTTACCACGTTTAAAAGTAAATAGGGTAATTAAAGGTAAAAATGATATTATTATTATCCTAAAACATGTAATAATTCTATTTGTTAAGTGTAATTCAAAAAAAAACAACCTTAGTAATAAAATATTATCCTTTAGGTACACAAGTATTAGATTAGGACATTTATTATTATTTAATTCAAAGAAGAGTTAAAAGTGTTAAATTCAATGTTTAATAACTAAACAATTTTTAATATAGGGTTACACATAAGATAAATTTGACTATAAATAATCATTAGAAAGATAAAAGTATTTCATAAATAATGGTATTTTATTTATAATTTTTAAATATTAAATAATTTAATTTATTTATAATACAATGATGATGAAATAATTAATTTATTAATGAAATATTAAAATAATTGAAATTATAAATACCCAAATAAATGTAATTTGAACCTTTGTATGAATTCCACTAATTTTATAGGTTAATATGACATATTATGGTTTATTAAATGAATTGTTTTTGAAGTAATAATGATTTTATGAATTTATAGAAAACAAGATACCAAATAGTGTCAAAACTGACATAAAAGTGTTTTTAAAATAAATATTATATTATTAATTGGTATTATAATTTTAAAAATATAAGGTTTGGCCAAAAGGATTAAATAATATTATATATGTAATTCATTATCCACTTGAGGTTTTCTTGGAAGTTTATTTTATGTTTATTAACCATGTAATATAAAAATATAAAGAGACACGGTAAATGTCAAACTATTTAACTAAGAGATAAATCTAAAAGATAAGGTTAATATAGTGACTCAAACCAGTATAAAACCTACTGGTTGAGTGGTTTTCAAACCATACCCACCTTATACTTTAAATAATTCATTTTTGAGCCATTATAATCTGAAAATGAATTTATTATAAAATAATAGTTTATCTTTTTTCTACGGTGCCCCTCACCCCTCTTATAAAAGGGAACTTCCCTTTCTCTAAAATTCACACCTCCAAAGCCATTTGGCTCGTCCAAACCCTACCCAAATATCCTCCCAACTATCCTAAATTTATCCTAGAGGCCTTCATTTGGTCATAAAGCCAACTTAAGGATCCCTTTTGATCAAATCAAAAGGAAAAACCTGAAGAAGAGGTAATGATTTCACCGCCCTCTTCCAAGTTATTTTATTCTTCCACTTACTCATTATTTGTTATTACCATACCAAAATAATAAATCCAGTACCTTATATATACTGTGATATTATTATAAATACAGAACAACCATATTTATTATTCTATCCATCCTATTAATGATAATTTCACCATGCGTGCATGCGTACGGCTTACCGTCTCCACACCACGGTGTAATTTGTTATTCAACACTATATTATTTGGATGGATATAAGGATGATTAATATGTATATAAATTATGAAAATAACATTATAATTTATCTGTAAAGTTAATATACCATCCAATTCTACACCTTTAAGGAAATGATATTGTCGCTTGTACGTACGTACTTATTACCGTCTCCACGACGCGATGAGATTCATTTCCACGTTCTCCATTTATCGACGATTATAAAAATATATATTACTAATAAGTATGTAATATATGAAATAATAATTCTACTGGATATATATATATATATATATATATGTATTTATGTACTTACAGATATCTTATTCACTTACTTCTGTTCAATACGATATGAAAACAGAAACATCGTTTATGCATACGTATGACCTACCGTCTCCACAAACGGTGTTTTCCATTTCATATATCTATCGATAATAAATATTTATATTCTAAACATATATGATATATGAATCAAGGTTTGTATTATGGATGTATTTCAATCATTATCTGAATGATACGGTCAAGAATGAAAAGTTAAAATATGTACGATAAAGAAAGAGATTATAACCTGAAATGTTAATTTAACATGAAAATGATTATTAAATGGGTACTATAAAGTCATATAAGAATCATGTATGATATAATAAATATTAATATGGTTATATTATAATCTAATAACATACAATGGTCATTATCCAGGAGGTTAAATGTACCCTCGACCAAAGGAAAGTGTAAGGTAAGGGGTTTTCATCTCACTCATTATTCCCGTGAGATTAATGCAATATTGCCACTATTTACTTTTGTGTGGTGTATCTATTGCCCATAATTGTATTATTTGTGTATTAAACGTTAATTTATGTTTATTTACATCTTTATTTTATGGTACTTCTTTCTTGGGGTGTATGTTTCATAAGTTACCAAATTCGTAAGGGTTAATTCCCCAATCTCATTATTATTTGAGATTATTTATGGGTCAGTTTTTACTGGGACATATTTATTATCCATGTCCATATTTCATAAAAGAGTTTTCAATTGGATTATTTTATGTGAATATTTTACAAATACATAATTTTAAATATTTATTATTCTAAATCAATCTCATTAATGTCCATGCTTTCAGAAATGTTTTTTAAGGATTTATTTATATGGACATGAATGTTTTGAAATGATAATTATATTAAAAAGTTTCAAAGTGGTATGGAACACTTTGATTCAAAAATTAAATTTAAATGAATACCTTTATAAATTGTGAGAATTTTAAATGATTTCGTGAAAAGGGGTATTTCTCTCAAAGCATTTTAGTGATCATTTTCATCTATGTCAACATCCTTTAATGGATTTTAAACTTGTTTGAAGTTGATTTATTATGATAAAAATATTCCATATTGTATTGAATGTTTTGTGATATGTTTGACTGTGTATATGTTATTTTTATACCATTCATGGTTTATGGATAAATTATTGACATTTCTTATCTTATTTTTAATACGAATGTTTATGTTATATTTCATCATTTTCTTATGATGAATGTATTGGACTACTATGTTTCGGGTCGGGGACCAGTAAAAGTAAGCCCTCTGGTTTGGGGTCCTGTTACAGAAGACCCTCTGGGTTGGAGTTAGGTTATAGAGGCTCTCCGGGATGGAGTCCGGTTACAGAGGCTCTCTAGTTTTGGGTTTGGTTATAGTTATCCCATAGGTCCTGGCACAAGGCCTTGACATAGAAATTAATGTCTGGTACTATACATTCCCTCATTACGAAATTAGTTTTTATATGTGATTATTCAACTAGTAGAATATTCATGTGCATGTTTATATGGTAATGTTTGATTTATTTTTTCCATATTATGTTCAAGTTTATGTTTAAAAGGATATTGTTTTTTATTACACATCCTGCCTTAAAAGTTTATAGCTTCCGCTAAATTATTTACCCTTACTGAGCATCTGAGCTCAGCTCTTTCTTATGTTTTATTTTCCCAGGATTACAAGAAATGTTTTTTGTTTGAGATGTAGGATTAATCTAAAGGAAAAATGGAATTCTCTAAGGATTATATTTTTTGTGTTGTATGTTAGAAATTATAATGTAATGTTCATGTATGTAATCTATTTCCAAGACTGCTAAACTGACCAGTCTTTCGGTACTTGATTCCTTGTAATCATGCCAATGTATTAAAATAATGCACCAATTCTAGGAATCTAGGGTCAGGGCATTATAGTTGGTATCTGAGGAAGTTTAGTACAAACCTTGGAATCTAGATTTAGATAAAATATGATTAGAGCACATTACCCTAAGATAGAATTTGAGGATTAGTATAGAAGAACTTCCTAGAATTTTAATAATGTAGAGATTTTGTGTATTTCCCAAGCAATACATCCTTGTTTGGATACAAGCTGGTAGAGGCGGCTCTGGCACAGATGTACCTAGGGGTAAAACCCGAAAACACTTCTTGGAGCTATACTCGAATGGGAACTGGTGCACGACAACAGGCTTTGCTGCACTCTTGGTTATGACACTCCCGGGGTATATGCTTATGAAAATTCTCATTTTCTTTACTAACCAATAGGAAGGGTTTATGATAATATACTTCCTCATAGAAAAAAATTTTATGATTATTGATTATATCCATAAACTGTTCAATTAATGTTAACTATTTTACAAGTATGGAATTATGAATTGAGATTCATAAACATACCTAGTGTATGACATTTTTTAGAAATGGCGCCCTGTAGAAGGAATGAGAACTCCAACAATACGTATGATCCAAAGAGTAAGAAGAATCATATCTTTCATAGTATTAAGAGAACATTTAGATGGTAAATAGTATCCCACGTATTCTCAACATATGAAAAAATATTATCATGTGTTAATAAGATAAGTAAATAATTTTCTAAGTCATATTTCATTAAAGGGAAGCCATAGAAGAAAAGGATGGTATAGAGAAAGATGGAAAAATAGAAGAAGAGAAAGAAGGATTTTCCCATATGTGATAATTGTGGAAAGACTCGCCTTGGTAAATTCTTGAAGGGAATGAGAGTTTGTTATGAGTATGGAGAAAAGGGACACCAAGTATGGGATTTCAAGGATAAGAAAAATGTTTCATGTGTACAATGCTTCATCTGCAAGGAGTTGGGCCAGTACGCGAATCAATGTCCAAATCATTCGAGTATACCCCAAATGATGCTATTGGATAATAATCAATTTATGATACTACCAAAAATGAAGAGGAATGACTGGTGATATTATGTTATTATTAAAAGATTATGGCATTTCATTGTTGTATCGATGATATACCATTTATATGAATTATGGAAATAAATAGGGATTGTACTACAGTACTATTTCATTGAGGATTTGAGATTATATGGTTTTATGAAGATTGACTCAACAAAAAGTTATAATTTTTGTAAAATACAAGGTTAGTGGTAAGATAAACCTTAATATGGCCCGGATACTGAGGTAGTAATTTTGGAATAAGATATGGTTGATTTGGATAAATTATATTGTATATTCTTGACTATCTTGGAACTGATTAATGGTTTGTTTATTTCATCATTGTTGAAATATTCAAATTTTTTGGATAGAAGGAATATATCTAGTATTATATAAAGGATAAGAGAGCATGAATGTAATCAATAAGGATTTATGGTAATTCATGGTGTTACCATGTTATAAAATAATACATGATGAAGGTGTTCACATGTTATTAAATGGAAAAAAGGGTCTTCGTTGTGTTTAACTTCTTTATAAATTTTGGAGTGTGAGTTTAGATAGAAGTATTTTGGACAAGTCTAAAGGTTGGAATGGATTATGTTTGAAATTGGATATTATTGTTAAGGTTATTTTGGATTATTATAAAATGGACAACACGCAGACCGTGTGACAATCCGTCACATCAGACAAATATGCGGGAATCAAACCCACAACCATAGTGAGATTGGGATTTATCACCTACCACTGGACTACATGAAGTCTCTGGATTGTATAATATAGTTTTTTTAAAGGGTCTAATAGTTGAATTATAAATTCATAATTTTTGGAACCATATAAGATCAGGATAAATTGAATATTTTATTGAAAACTGTTGGTGTGAAAGAAGAGTTTGTAATAGGAATTAGTTGAAAGATGAAAATCTACTTGTTAAGTGTGTATATATATATATATATATATGATTTTTCCCCTCTTATTCTATGGGTAAATTAATTCTTAAACTTTAGGGAAGGGATCTTAAAACCAAAAATGTGTTATCCTAATACCTTATGTTTTTTTGAACTGATGGTATTTCAAATCATCATAAATTGATTGATTTGAGGCCCACAGTTTTACACTAGTTTGTGATTGATGACATCAATCACTCCCTATAGATATATACATTTTTACTCCAATTATGTGTCTCTAATTTCCATCAATGTTCTCCTAATCGAGATAAAAATATGGTGGTGACTCTTTCATTTCATTTTTTCTCTTATTAAGACTAAATTTTATCAACCCAATTTCTGATGTGGGTTTTCCCACAAAGACATTTTCTATTTTCAACATTTTATTTTCAAAAAACAATTTGAAATTTAGAGGATGAAATTTATTGAAGGAGGGAATAATTTAAAACCCAAATATTTCATAGTACGTTATTTCTTCAAAGTAATCCAATAACTTGCACTACACGCAACACCGAGTTCTAGCGCACCACGACTTAACAAACTAGCCATTAAAAAGCGGTTATGAATATTATTAACTGAATTTTGAACATTATATAATCCTTATAATTTTAGAATCCATATTATGAGTTTCTTAGACATAATGTAAGAACAAATTCATTTTTTCAGATAAAAGAATTATTTTTCAAAAAAATGCAATTTTACCGCCTTTTAATGGAGAACCCTTTTTGAATCCAATATTTGAAACTTTTATATATTCAATTTGAAAAAATAAACATCTTCTTTAGAATCGGGACATAAGTGCTTATTTTCAATAAATATTTGGTGTTTTTCTGATAATTTTCATATTTGGGTGAATAGTGAAAAATACTATATTTTAACTGAAAACAACTTTTTTAATCAAAATAATTTATAGTGTGAAATTATAAATTTTAATGTTTATGAAGTAAAAATAGATTATATTTTTACCATTAAATTCAAGGATGGTAATTGTAAATAATTTCACTTTGAAATTTGACATAAACAAGTGTCAATCTTTTGACAGTTATTATTTCATAAAAATACGTTTTTTGGTTTTGACAATGGGAATTAATATTAAATTAATAAATGAAATTTCTATGTTTTTAATTTGGTAAAATAGACTTCATTGTTTTAATTCATAATATCAAAATTATCTTAGGGTGATTTTTTGGTATGTTTCTGAAAACTTTCAATTTTTGATGAACAGTGAAAAACACTACGTTATTGGTTAAAATGGAATTTTCATTTAAATAATTATTTATTTTATTTAAATTTATTTTAGTTCAAAATAGATACATAATTTCTATATATGTTGTAATTCATTGGATTCATTTTATAATAAGTTTAGATATATAATTTTTTTTTGAAATTTAACCGTCTTTTACCCACCTCATAGGAGCATTTGTAAATTTGCATAAAACATAATTCTACCGCTTCTGTGAATTGAATTTCAAAAAATAGAGAGACGCTATGGATATCAGTAATTAAAATGTGGTTCAATAAGATTAAAATAATTTCTGGTGAATAGTAACTTTTGACTTTTATTTACCACGATTAAAAGTAAATAGGGTAATTAAAGGTAAAAATGATATTATTATTACCCTAACACATGTCATAATTCTATTGGATAAATTTAATTCAAAAAAAAGCAAACTTAGGAATAAAATATGATCCTTTAGGTCCATATATATTAGATTATGTCATTTATTATTATTTAATTCAAAGAAGAGTTAAAAGTGTTAAATTCAAAGTTTAATAACTAAATTATTTTTAATATAACGTTATACATGAGATAAATTCAACTATAAATATTCGTTAGAAAGATAAAAATATTTTCTACATAATGGTATTTTATTTATAATTTTTAGACATTAAATAATTTAATTTATTTATGACTCAATAATGATGCAGTAATTTCCTTATTAATGAAATATTAAAATAATTAATATTATAAATACCTAAATAAATTTATTTTGAGACTTTTTATGAATTACACTAATTTTATAGTTTAATATGACAAATTAGTGTTGATTAAATGAATTTTTTTTTGAATTAATAATGATGTTATGAATTTAGTAAAAACAAAATACCAAATAGTGTCAAAATTGACATAAAAGAGTTTTTAAAAGAAATATTATATTATTAATTGGTATTATATTCCTAAAAATATTAGGTTTAGCCAAAGGGCTTCAATACTATTATATATGTCATTAATGAACCACTTGGGGTTCGCTTGGAAGTTTATTGTATGTTTATTAATCATATAATATAAAAATACAAAGAGACGTGGTAAATGTAAAACTATTTAACTAAGAGTTAAATCTTAAAGATAAGGTTAATATAGTGACTCAAACCAGTCTAAAACCTATTGTTTGAGAGGTTTTATACCCATGGACACCTTATCCTTTAAATAATTCATTTTGGAGCCATTGTAAACCGAAACTGAATATATTATAAAATGATATTCTATGTTTTTCCTTAGGTGCCCCTCACCCCTCTTATAAAAGGGCACTTCCCCTTCTCTCAAATTCACACCACACAAGACATTTGGATCGGCCAACCCCTGCCCAAATATCCTCCCAAATATCTAAAATTAATCCTATAGGCATTACTTTGGTTAAAAATCTAACCTAAAGAGCCCTTTTGATCAAATCAAAAGGAAGAACCCGAAGAAGAGGTAATGATTTCACCACCCTCTTTCAAGTTATTTTATTCATCCACTTACTCTTTATTTGTTATTACCATAATAAAAGAATAAATCTAGTACCTTATATATACTGTGATGTTATTATAAATATAGCACAACCATATTCACTATTCTATCCATCCTATGAAGGATAATGTCACCATGCGTGTGTGCGTACGGCTTACCGTCTCCACGCCGCGGTGTAATTTGTTATTCAACACTATGTTATTAGGATGGATATAAGGATGAGTAATATGTATATAAATAAAGAAAATAACATGCTAATGTCTCTGTAAAATTAATATACCATCGAATTCCACGCCTTTAAGAAAATGATATTGTCATTTGTGTGTATGTACGGATTACCGTCTCCACGACGCGATGAGATTCATTTCCACATTCTCCATTCATCGATGATTATAAAAATATATAATACTAATAAGAATGTAATATATGACATAATAATGCTACTGGATATATATATATATGTGTGTGTATGTGTGTGTGTGTGTACATATGTACTTACTTATATCTTATTCTCTTACTTCCGTTCAATACGATATGGAAACAAAAACAACGTTTATGCATATGTACGACCTACTGTCTCCATAATCGGTGTTTTCTAGTTCATATATCTATCTATAATAAATATTTTTATTATAAATATATATGATATATGAATCATGTTTTGTATTTTTTTATGTATTTAAATCATGACCTAAATGACACGGTCAATAATGACAAGTTAAAATACATATGATAAATAAAGCGATTATTACCCGAAATGTTAATTTAACCTGAAAATAATTATTAAATGAGTAGTATAAAGTCATAGAAGAATCATGTATGATATAATAAATATGAATATGGTTCTATTATAATATAATAAAATACAATGGTCATTATACATGAGGTAAAACATACCCTTGACCAAAGGAAGGTGCAAGGTAAGGGGTTTTCATCCCACTCCTTATTCCCGTGAGATTCATGCTATATTGCCACTATTTAATTTTGTGTGGTGTATGTACTGCCCATAATTGTATTCTTTGTGTAATAAAATTTAATTTATATGTATTTAAATTTTCATTGAATGGTACTTCTTTCAGGTGGATTATGTTTCATAAGTTACCAAATTGGTAAGGGTAAATTCCCAGATGTCATTATTATTCACAATTGTTTATGGGTCAGTATTTACTGGGACATATTTATTATCCATGTCCATGTTTCCTAAAATAGATTTCAATTGGATTATTTTAAGGGAATCTTTTACTAAAACATCATTTTAAAAGTTTTAAATATTTATTCCTCTAAATCATTCTCATTAATGTCCATGCTTTCAAAATGGTTTTTTAAGGATTTATTTTTTTGGGACATGAATATTTTGAAATGATAATTATTTTCAAAAGTTTCAAAGTGGTTTGGGACACTTTGATTCAAAAATCCCTTTTAAATGACTACATTTATAAATTGTGATAATTTTAAACGATTTGAGAAAAAAGGGGTATTTCTCTCATATCATTTTAGTGATCATTTTCATCTATTTCAACATCCTTTAATGGATTTTAAACTTGTTGGAAGTTGATTTTTTATGATACAAATATTCCATATTGTATTTAATGTTTTGTGATATGTTTGACTGTTTATGTGTTGTTTTTATACCATTCACGGTTTATGGATAAAGTATTGAAATTTCGTATGGTAGTTTTAATACGAATGTTTATGTTATATTTCAAACTTTTCATATGATGAATGTATTGGACATGTATGTTTCGGGTTGGGGACCAGTAAAATTAATCCCTCTAGGTTGGGGTCTGGTTATAGCAGACTCTCTAGGTTGCAGTCCAGTTACAGAGGCTCTCTGGGGTGCAGTCCGGTTACAGAGGCTCTCCGTGTTTGGGTCCTTTTATAGTTAGCCTATAGGTCCTGGCACAAGGCCTTGAAACAAAAATTAATGTTAGGTACTATACATTCTATCATTAAGAAATTAGTTATTACATGTGATTATTCAACTAGTAGAATATCCATGTGCATGTTTATATGGTAATGTTTGATTTATTTTTTCCATTTTATGTTCATGTTTATGTTTAAAAGGATATTGTTTTTTATTACACATCTTGCCGTAAAAGTTTATAGCTTCCACTAAATTATTTACCCTTACTGATCATCTGAGCTCACCCATTTATTATGTTTTATTTTCCTAGGATCCCAAGAAGTGTTTTATGTTTGATATACAGTTTTAAGCTAAGGGAATAATATAATTCTCAAAGGATTTTTTTTTGTGTTGTATGTTAGAAAGTGTAATGTAATGATCATGTATGTAATATATTTTCCAAGACTGCTAAACTGATTGGTCTTTTGGGACTTCAGTCCTTATAATCATGCAAATGTATTAAAATAAGGCACCGAATCTGGGAATCTAGGGTCGGGGTGTTACAGTAAACACAAACCCAAAAGGTTCAAGTTGTTTCTCCCCTAGGTCAGGGTTATTTTATCAACCGCTAGATAAACTAACCATTAGAAAAGCTCGTGATCATGCCATTTACTTTATTTTATTTCTATTTGTTGCATGGTTTATCATTATGGATGTGTTGTCACGATCATATAATTAATGAATTAAACAAGCATGCAAGATGGAACTAAAATAAACCAGACTTATGCGTAAATATTATCAATACATGGTTAATCACTTAACTAAGTCCCACTTAATATTAACAAGCATGTAATAATTATAATAAGAAATTCATGCATAAAAGATAAAAATACATAAAATAAAATATTAAGTCAGAACAAGCCTTTCGCTACTTGATTAAGGGAAAAACTCAATAAAACTATGTGTTTGACCAACCCTTGTTGGGACACTTACTTTTATATAGGAAGCCATTATGAAAGGTTTCGGGTTGACTTAACTATATTATGTTAAGAGGAGTATCCCTTGTTAGTCTTGGTGTAATATTGGAGGCAAGAGTTGAAGAAATCCAAAGTCATGATTTCAGGATTGGGGAGTCCACTCAACATATCAAGGAGCTGCAAGCTCGTAGTTAGCAATGACCTACCTATCTAAATACATTCTAATTGCTTGACCCACTCTTCTTGGGGTTATGTGGGGAATATGGATCCTTGCCACTAGAATTTGATGGAAACTGGAAATTACGAGTTCAATGGTGTAGGACATTGGGACTTGATAAAATAGTGGGAGACTTAATAAAATTTATTATTTCTCATAAAATGTAATCAAAAACATACTAATTGTCTGATCTTTTAATTGTAGAATAAAAATTACAAGCTGATAAACCACACTATCCCTATAATCAATTTTGGATAAAGACAACATCCTCACCGGAAGTAACTTCCAAGAATGGTTTAGACACCTTTGAGTTATCCTACGCCATGAACGAATGTCTTACGTGCTGGGGTCAGCATTACCTGATCCGCCTTCAAAAGAGGCGAGTGATGATGATTTCCTAGTCTATGAGAAACATATGAACGACGCAGTCGAAGTTCAATGTTTGATTTTATCATAAATGTCTAGTGATTTTCATGAAGTCTCATGAAAACATGGGTGCTTATATCATGCTCGATCACCTCCATGGTCTTTACCAGGAGAGAGAAAGACAGGAAAGGTTTGAGATGTCTAAGGCACTCTTTTAGAGTAATCATGGAGAAGGTGCCCTAATTGGGCCTCATGTAGTCAATATCATTGGAAACATTCAGTGCTTGGAGGTTCTAGGGTTTAAACTCCCTGAAAAACTAGGCACCGATCTAATTCTATCCTCACTCCCTCAGAGCTTCTCTAACTTTGTTGTCAATTTCAATATGAAAAACATTGAGAAGCCTCTGTCTGATCTTCTTATCCTCATTCCCCATGTGGACAAAGATATTAAGCATTAAAATTCTTTTGTCCTTATGGTTAATAAGAGGAAAGGAAAGGTGAAGAGATTTAAGCCCAAAGCTTCTTCATGGCCTTCCAAGAAATGGAAGATAAAAGGGGAGGAAAGGGAACATGAGGTTGTTTGTTTTGCATGTGGCAAGAAGGGCCACTGAAAGGAGAACTGCCCTCAGCCTAATAAGCAAGGGGAAGCTTCAAGTGCATTTGTTATCGAATGAAATCTATCTATTTCTTCAAATTGGGTATTAGACACAGCTTTTGGTGCAAACATATGTATCCAAATATAGGAACCAAGTAGATTTAGGAAGATTGATCGAGGGGAGGTAGATCTACAATCATCCAGGAGATCCAGAATTGTTGTTGTAGCTATCAGGTACTACCACCGCAAGTTGCTAACTGGGATGATCTTGGTGTTAAAGGATTATTATTATGTGCCTTATGTTACTAAAAACATTATTTCTATATCCAAATTAGATACATATGGATTTTTTTCAAGTTTGAAAATGCATGTTTCTTTCTTTACAAAGATAGAATTTGTTATGGTAGGGCACGTTTATATAATGAACATTACGTGTTGGATTATACAAAACAATTAATGGAAATCGATAACAAAGATACTTCACATGACTCATACCACACCCAACTTTGGCATCACCGGCTAGGTCATGTAAATAAGAAACTCTTGAAAAAGTTACATCAAGATGGATATTTAGATTCTTTCAAACTAAAACAACTTGGCGTATGTCATGCATGTTTATAAGGCAAAATGACCAAATCCCCATTTAGTGGGAAAGGTGAAAGGGCTAAATAACTTCTTGAATTGGTTCATACCGATGTGTGTGGACCATTTCCAATTGAATCAAGGGGAGGGTACTCATACTTCATAACTTTTACTGATGATTTTAGTAGATATGGATATATCTACTTAATGAGGTATAAGTCAATTTTTTTTTGATAAGTTCAAAGAATACAAGAATGATGTTGAGAACCAGATCGGTAAGAATATTAAGAAACTCCACTTAGACCGAGGTGGTGAATATCTTAATCAAGACTTCATTGATTACTTATAGGAGTTTGGGATCATATCCAACTCACTCCTACAAACATGCCCTAGTGGAATGGTGTGAGTGAAAGGAGGAACCACACCCTGTTGGATATGGTGAGATCAATGATGAGTCATGTGAGTCTTCCATTATCCTTTTGGGGATATGCATTACAAATAGTGGCACACATACTAAACCAAGTACCAACTAAATCGATAAATGGTATTCCATATGAGTTATGTAGTGGAAGAAAATCCATGTTATCGAATTTACATTTGTGGGGTAGCGAAGCGTTTGTTAAGGCCTCTTCAGGTAACAAACTCGCACCCCAAGGCACAAAGTGTAACTTTATAGGATACCCCAAGGAAACAAGGAGATATTTACTATACAACACCCTTAGAAAAAAAGGTTATAATGGAATGACATTCCATATTCTTTGACAGAGAGAACACCTCCAAAAGAGATAGTGGGAGTGAGATAGACTTCGATGAAGTCAAGGCTCAAGGTGCACAAGATTTGGTATAGGAACAGATTCCACAAATCCCCATAGAAGAAGAATCTGTTCCAAAGACACAAGTACTACGTAAGAGTACAATAGAGGTTAGAGAACCGGAATGGTACAGTTTTCTAGTTACTGAGGATGGTGAATCATTATTAGATGATAATAATGATCCTCTAACCTACAAGGAAGCAGTAAGTGGCATAGATGTTTCCAAGTGGAAAGAATCCATGAATTCTGAAATGGATTACATTTACAAAACACTAGTACAATCAGGACCTTTAACGGCCTCCAAAAGCTGTTGTTAAAGGTCTATAGCGGCCGCCTAACGTCCACCAAATGGTGGCTTCTTTTGGCTCATCTTTGTTACTATCAGTGACCAACATTTGGCGGATGCTGAAGGCAAGCTGGAATGGGCTACAACGGCCGCCGTTTGGTGGCCACTATAGGTGGTGCTGCAATCACCTATAGTGGCCACCTAATGGTGGTCGCTGTAGGCTGTCCCTAAAGCGGCCACCATATGGCAGCCGCTATAGGTTTTTAATTTTTTTTTAAAAAATATCAATAATATAATAAAATATACCCACATAAATATCATCAGTCATCTTCCAAGCTCCACATCCATCTTCAAATATAACTGCATAACAAAATTAGTACCGAATAAAACCTGTAAACAAATAATTGAAACAAATTAAAATATTTCAATTCAAACTTACTATAACAGATCGAAAGTATTTTATTTTCAAAATATATTCATAATTTCTATTACCATTTAAAAAATTTAAAATCATTAATTCTATAGATCTAATTATATTGTTTCCCTCTTATTTCAGGTCAATCTGATGTCGTTCACTATGCATTTGGCTCTTTATAACACCAGAAGTACGTTCTCGGTCACCGAGGGCACACAGAACTTCTTATTGATGTGTCGTCTGCCCGACCACTTCACAATTCACTCACCTATTGTTGTCGTCGGATTTCAGACAATTCCGACGTCGTTCGGATGGCTTGGACCCCCCACATGTGTTTATATAGCGTGCCCAACACTTAAAAACGCATATTGAGCTGTACCACGCAAACAACACATCCTATTGATGTTTAGTATCATTGTACACGTCACGAATAATAATTAGATTGTTGCCCTGTGATTTCAAGTCAATCTGATGTCGTCCGCTATGAATTTGACCGTTAAAGGCCCGTTTTGGCCGTTTATGACACCAGAAGTGCGTTCTCGGTCACCACGGGCACACGAAACCTCCGATTGATGTTTTATACCCGACCACTTCAAAATTACCTCACTCGGTGTTTTTTGTCTGATTTCAGGCCATTCTAACGTCGTTCGGCCAGTTTGGACACCCCCACGCGCGTTTATGAAGCGCGCCTAACACTTAAAACTGCATATTGAGCCATACCGTGCAAACCACGCATACGATTGATGTTTTTTATCCTCGTACACATCAATAATAATAATTATATTTTTGCTCTTTGATTTCAGGTCAATCTGATTTTGTACGCTATGAATTTGACCATTAAACGCCCATTTTGGTCGTTTATGACACCAGAAGTACGTTCTCAGTCACCGTGGGAACATGTCACCTCCAATTGACGTTTTATCTGCCCACCCACTTCTTAATTCACTCTCCCATTGTTTTCTCCTGATTTCAGGCCATTCCGACGTCGTTCAGCCAGTTTGGACCCCCCCCATGCACGTTTGTGAAGCGTGCCAACACTTAAAAAACACATATTGAGCCGTACCATGAAAATAGAACATCCTATTGACTTTCTGTCTCCTAATACATGTCAAAAATAAAAATAAGATTATTACCCTGTGATTTCAGGTTAATCTGATGCCGTCCGCTATGAATTTGACCGTTAAACACCTGTTTTGGCCGTTTATGACACCAGAACTTCGTTCTCGATCACAGTGGGCACACAACACCTCCGATTAACATGTCATCTACACGTAACCTTCAAAAGTCACTCACCTATTTTTTTCTGATTTCATTCCATTCTGACATTGTCAGCTGATTTGGACCTCTCCCCACACGTGTTTATGAAGCGCGCCCAACACATAAAAAACGCATATTGAGTCGTATCACGTAACATGCACATCCGATTTCTATTTCGTCTCCTCTTACATGTTAAAAATAATAATTATTTTGTTTCAATGTGATTCCAGGTCAATCCGATGTTGTTCACTATGAATTTGACCGTTAAACGCCCGTTTCGGTCATTAATGACACCATAAGTGCGTTCTCAGTCACCGCGGGCACATGAAACCTCTGATTGATGTGTCGTCAGCTCGACCACTTCAAAATTCATTCACCCATTTTTTTCATATAATTTCAGGCCATTCTGACCTTGTTCGGCTAGTTTGGACCCCCCCCCCCCCCCCCCCACACGTGTATCTGAAGCGCGCCCAACACTAAAAAACGCATATTGAGTCGTACCGTGCAAACGACACGTCCGATTGACGTTCTGTCTCCTATTACACGTCAAGAATAATAATTAGATTGTTGACCACTGATTTCAGGTCAATATGTTGTCGTTCTCTATGAATTTGATCATCAAACGGCCGTTTTGGCCGTTTATGACACCAGAACTGTGTTCTCGGTCACCGCGGGCACACGACACCTTTGATTGACGTGTTGTCAACCCAAACACTTCACAATTCACTCGCCCCCTTGTTTTTGTTTGATTTCAGTCCATTCTGATGTCATTTGTCCAGTTTGGACCCCCCCACACGCATTTATGAAGCCTGCCCAATACTTAAAAAACACATATTGAGACGTACCGTGCAAACCGCACGTCCGATTGATGTGTCGTCTCCTCATACACATCACAAATAATAACTAGATTTGTTCCCTGATATTTCAGGTCAATATGATGTCCTCTGCTATGAATTTGACTGTTAAATGCCCGTTTTGGCCATTAATGACACCAGAAGTGTGTTCTCGATCACCGCGGGCACACGACACCTCTGATTGACGTTTCATTTTCCCGAAAAATTCAAAATTAACTCACCCATTATTGTCGTATGATTTTAGGTCATTCTAAATTCGTTGGCCTGGTTTGGACCCCCCCCCCCACACGCGTGTTTTTGAAACACGCTCAACACTTAAAAAATGCATATTGAGTCGTACAACACAAATAGAACATACGATTGACGTTCCCTCTTCTCGTACGTGTCATGAAAAATAATGAGATTTTTCCCTATGATTTCAGGTCAATCCGATGTAGTTTGTTATGAATTTGACCATTAAAATCCCGTTTTGGCCGTTTATGACACCAGAACTGCGTTCTCGGTCACCGCAGGAACCCGGAACCTCTGATTGTTGTTCCGTCTACCTGACCACTTTAAAATTCACTCACTAGTTGTTGTCATCTAATTTCAGGCCATTCCGGCGTCGTTCGGCCGGTTTAGACCCCCCCCCCCCCCCACGCCCGTTTATGAAGCGCGCCCAACACTTAAACAATGCATATTGAGTCGTATCACACAAACCACATGTCTGATTGACGTTTCATATCCTCTTAAACATAAAGAATAATAATTATATTGTTTCCCTTTGATTTCAGGTCAATTTGATGTTGTTCTCTAGGAATTTGACTGTTAAATGCGTGTTTTGGCCATTTATGACCGCATAAGTGCGTTCTCTGTCACCGCGGGCACACAACACTTCTGATTGACGTGACGTCTTCCCTACCACTTCACAATTCACTCACCTATAGTTTTCATCTAATTTCAAGCCATTCCAACATAGTTTGGTCGGTTTGGACCCCCCACGCACGTTTATGAAGCGCTTCCAACACTTAAAAAACGCATATTGAGCCGTACCGCACAAATGGAATGTACGATTGGCATTCCGTATGCTCATACATGTCATGAATAATAATTATATTGTTACCCTATTATTTCAGTTCAATCCGATGTTGTCCGCTATGAATTTGACCGTTAAACGACCGTTTTGGCCATTTATGACACCAGAACTGCATTCTCGGTCACCATGGGCACACGACACCTCTGATTGACATGACGTATCCCCGACCACTTCACAATTCACTCACCTATTTTTGTCGTCTGATTTCAGGTCATTTCGACGTTGTTCGGCTAGTTTGGTCCCCCCCACACGCGTTTCTGAAGCGTGTCCAACACTTAAAAACGCATATTGAGCTGTACTGCTAAAATGCATGTCAAATTTCCAATTTACCTCCTCGTACATGTAATTAATAATAATTATATTGTTTCCCTGTGATTGTAGGTCAATCCGATGTCTTCCACTATGAATTTGACCATTAAACGCCCGTTTTGGTCGTTTATGACACAAGAACTACGTTCTCGGTCACTGCGGGCACACGACACCTCTGATTGATGTACCGTCTGCCTGACTACTTCAACATTTACCAAACCATTGTTTTTGTCTTATTTCAGTCCATTTTGACGCTGTTCGGCTAGTTTGGACCCCCCCCCCCACGCGTGTTTATGAAGCGCACCCAACACTTAAAAAATGCATATTGAGACGTACCGCACAAACCGCACGTCTAATTGACGTGCCCTATCATCGTACACATCACGAATACCAATAAGATTATTTCCTTGTGATTTCAGGTCAATCTGATGTCATCTTCTATGAATTTGACCGTTAAATGCCCGTTTTGGATGTTAATGACACCAGAACTGCGTTCTCGTTCACCGCAGGCACAGGACACCTCTGATTGACGTGACGTCTGCCCGACCACTTTACAATTCAATCACCCATTTTTTCTGCTGATTTCAGGCCATTCCGACATCATTCGGCTAGTTTGTACCCCCCCCCCCACGCACATTTACGAAGCGCGCCCAACACTTAAAAACGCATATTGAGCCGTACCACGCAAACCGCACATCTGATTGACGTGTCGTCTCCTCGTACACTTCACGAATAATAATTATATTGTTTCCATGTTATTTTTGGTCATTCCGATGTCATCCACTATGAATTTTATCGTTAAATTCCCGTTTTGGCTGTTTATGACACTAGAAGTGCGTTTTCAGTCACAGCGGGAACAAGGAACCTCCGATTGGCGTGTCGTCTTCCCAACCACTTCACAATTCACTCACCCTAGAAAGATACAGATATATAAAGTGTTCCTAGGATTCTCCCAAGAAACAACTACCTGAAGTTTCTCTCCATCCACTAACACACATTCCTCTGAGATTATTTTACCCAATAACTATACCTAATCAGTACAAAAGTGACATATATATAGCTTGTCATATATTTGATGCTCTATAAGTGTAATCTGGATGATGTCAAGATATTGGGTATGATCATCATCAGTCTTGGAGTGCACAAATATGTCATCCAAAAAATACTAAAACAAATTAATCTAGGTAAAAATGGAAGATTATATTCATCAAGGATCTAAAAACTTCTAGATAATTCATCAACACAAATGAAATTACCTCATGCATGGGGTTCATCCTCATCTGGATCACCAATATCACTGCGATGTTCACCAGCTATATTCAGAGCCTACAATATATATCTATATTATATATCCTAAACATATCAATAAAATTCAATCTGAGTGTGGTTTGTTTTATTGTTTACCTATGGTTCCACTTGTTGCATCGTCATTTCATCGATACGTGATGACATCCGTGACAACCTCTCATCATACTCTACATGTAACTGCTAAAACTGTGCATTCATAATGCACTGCATATATTTTATGGAAGCATCTATCTTAGTTTGTGTGTACATCCCTGAATCTCTTCATGCACCCATCACATCTTCTCTAACAACTACACATCGTAGAACACCACCGCCATAAGTCAAAGAATATACATGACCGTCACGCCCCATGACATAGTGAAATATTTAATCTCTACACACAGTACTATGACGTTGCTCCTCTGGAAACTCTGCTAACTGAGTTTCAAACTGATCGTGTAGCATATAATGAATCAATGAACAAATACGAATAATTTATATAAAATAAAAATACATTTATTAGTAAATAATTTTCTTACTATAACACCAGCAACATCGGGATCACCCGCCCTATGATTCCTCACCCATATGGACATCCAATCAATCAACTTGCCGCGTTGGTGTAACTATAATAAAGGGGTTCACCATGTTATACTATAATATTTTTAAAATATGAATGGATTGTGAATTCTAAACATACATCATGTCTGAGGTGTGACACATGGTGAGTGCCAAGTCTAAAAGGCGTGCCCTACGTTGCCCAATTATGTTAATGATGAGCAGACTCTGTCTACATTCAACGATTTACTTAATAGACATTTGAAAAATTAATAATTTATAGATTAAAAGTAATAAATCTTACAATTTATGCCTCACTCGACCAAAACTCAACCAAATCTCACCACTGCGCAGGAAGAATGCTCAGAGGGGCTCGCTGTAGAATGTCTGGAACACCCGCAAATGGTGTCTAGTGATCTCTCTTCACCCTTAACTTGTAATCATTCCATAATATTCTGTATTTGGACATATATATAGCCCGAAACTCATCTGGATAGGATGTTAAATTATCATGTTAAAACAATTTTCAGTAGAAGGGACAATAATAATAACAATATCATGAAAAATAAAACATTGAATTAACCTGAACCTCCCTCAATAATTTTTCCATCATATCATGGGGGAAAGAAATCCATTCATGAGTCGTCAGAGGGAATCTGTGTGAGTCTCGTATCATATGTCCAAACTGACAAATCAATACAGTAGCACCTTCTCCGACTGGATGAAATGTGTCATCAAATAACACATACAATCGGGCTCCAGAGTTCCAGGATCGAACCCCTCTACCACGACCCCTGCGTCTTTTGTAAGACGCACTAGATATTGAAAAACACAAATTCATAATTCAATTACAATATAAATTAATGATTAGAAATTTTAGGGAAATATACATAGAAAATTACAATCAATTAATTTAGAAAAATGAAAAATTAATACCAACAACATCAGGTTGACCACTGTGACCACCCTATAACATACCTACATTAAAATAAATTATAGTTAATTCACGAAATTTGTATACATATATAACTCTTAAATATTTTTACAAACAATAATTCGGGATATAATTACAATTTTCACTAATCAAGCAAGTCTATCGTGTCTCCTTCAACTGTCTCTCTGGCCCATTGTATATCTTCATCTCGTACAACTACTATTTTTTGGTCAAGTGTTTGATCAGGAAATATGACAACTTCAGGTTCTTCTTGGTCAAGAAGAAAAACCCCTCTTCTAGACATTTTCACCATGAATTTCCAATCAAAATCAATACTGACAAAGTAAAGTTGTTCTACCTACGATGTCAGAATGAAGGGCTCATTTCTTACTTAGTCATCTTTATATAGCATATTGTTAATGTTTACTAATGTAAATTGGAAGTTATCAACTTTTGTTCTACGAATCGGATCGACCCAATCATAGCTTAGCAATATGTGTTTTAGGTCACAACCATAAATAACCTCAATAATATCTCTCATCAATCCATAATAATAACCCGCACCAACAAAAGAACACCCAACACCACTATTTTGAGTGGATCGGTTCATTTCAACATCACTAATACAAAATCAGAATCTATTAGCATCCAAATACATGTAGTGAAGAGCTGTAATAAATGGACCATCAGCTAGTTGGTTGAGTTCTTCGCTCACATGATGGGTTAAATCACGTATCTTTTGAATCTGAAAATTTCACATATAAAGTTTAATGGATAAAGGATTGTGAAAATACAACTATGTTAAACTATAAAAATATTAAATCAATTATATGTACGTGACTTTTGAACCACTCATGAAATGTCTAGAAATGATGTTTTTGGATTTGATAGTCAGTTGAATTGGGCCTTTCACGTTTCAACTCAGCGATATGCATCCTAAATCACAACACAATATAAGGTAAGCAATAAAATAAATATAGAAACAAAATACACATCAACTATGAAACTTACTGTATCAATGGAATAACTAATGGAGGTTTGAACAACACATATCGATGAGCTTGAACCCACTCATCGTTCCACATATCAAACGTTATTCCTTCTCCATTTGGACCCTCATCATTTTGGGAGGGTTTATCTATCTTTATTTCAACCTCATCAATATATGAAGCACAAAAATTAATACACTCATCCATTAAATATCCCTTAGAAATTGAGGCTTCCGGATGAGATTTTTTGCACACATACCGTTTCAATGTATTTAAGTATCGCTCTATTGGATACATCCACCTGAATTGCACAAGACCGCCAGCAATGACTTCACCAGTAAAATGCACAGTCAAGTGAACCATGACATCAAAAAAAGATGGCGGAAATAGTTTTTCTAGGTGACATAGTGAAAGTACAATCTTATCCTGCAGCTTTATCAAATCACTCATGCGATGATTCCTAGAACAAAGCTTTCTGAAAAAATTAGAAACTCTAATCAACAACTCAACAACCTGGGCAGGTAAGCAATCAAGAATTGCTATAGGAATTAACTATTAAAGTAGAATATAATTATCGTGACTTTTAAACCCCTGTAATGTCATGCACATCATATTCAAACACATCAAAATATTAGAGCAATAACCATATGGAACATTAATGGTCTTCAAAATTGATAGAAATGTTTGTTTTTATTTTTTAATCATTGTGTACTATACAATAGATGCCCAATTACATTCACCCAACTGTAAATGTAAAGGTTTTCTCAATCCCATTTCTTTCAAATCACGTCAAGCATTAGCACTGTCCTTTGATTTCCCCTTGACAGCTAAAATGGTGCATAATATATTATCAGATACATTTTTTTTCAATGTGCATCACATCCATATTATGTCTTAAAATATTATATTTTCAATAAGGAAATTCCAAAAAAATACTCTGTTCTTTCCAATTATGATTGTGTTGTCTACTTGCAGCAGGAATAGAAGGCAATGTAGGAACCAATAAATCTTGAAAATCATACATTATACGGATGTTTTCTTGATCAAGTTGTGCACAAATTTCAACCCCAGACAATATTTTTGGTGATGGGTTATACTCTCTATTCCCATCAAACGATACACAGTATTTTCTAAACCAATGCAATGGAGGAATAAAGCGTATGTGGCCAAGATATGTCCACTTTTTACAGTGCTTAAGAAATATAGATTTATTACTCTTATTATAACAAGGGAAAGAAAATTCTCTTGTTGTACTCCAACCTGATAAGTTATCATACGCTAGGAAATCATTAATTTTCCATGAAAAAGCGTCTTGATGTCTAAACATTTCATTAGTTGCCGAGTCAAAAGTCATTACACCATCGGCCCAAAATTCTTGTAGATGATCAATCAAAGGTTTCATATAAACATCGATTTTATCTCGAGATCCTCTCAGTCCATCAATTAGAATTAGCAGTAACCAAAAATTTTGCTAAATACATACACATGGGGGGATGTTGTGTAGAACCAACACCACTAGCCACATACTATGTGTTGCACCAACCATGGACCTAAATGGGTTAAAACCATCTTCTGCCAAACCCAGTAGAATATTACAATCATCTTAGGAAAAGTCTGGGGGTCTTTGATCAAACTCTTTCCATGCCAAAGAATCTTTCGGGTGAGTTAATTTATCAACCTCTTTCATTCTCTCTGAATGACAAGTAATCAATTTAGCAATTTTAGTGGACAAGAAGAATCTCTTCAGTCTTAGTTTCAGTGGGAAATAACACATCTGTTTAGTGGCAACTTTTTTCCCCTGATTCAAGATTATCCCAGGAAGAATCTAACTACCTTGATTAATCTCATTGGTCTTCCACCTGGATGTATATCAAACAGTAAAAATATTTAATTCGTATTCTCTTTTCTAAAAAACATACAATTATTGTGACACACATCAATTGTATCATATGTAAAACCTAGATCATTAGTCAACTTGTGAGCTTGATAGAATGACTCTGGAATCTTCGCTCCAGCAGGGAGTGCCTTCTTCAACAATACAAACAACATGTCAAATGAGGTGTCTGACCACTGGTTCAGGGCCTTCAGGTGTAACAATTCAATGATGAATGATATTTTACTAAATTTAGTGCATCTAGGATAAAATTTAGTACTCACGTCGTCAACAATTTCAAATAATTTCAATGATTCTCCATCTGTAGAAGAACAGGGATTACTCGATACAATGTCGTCATTTACCAAATTACTATCTTCAGGTTGAAACTAACGCATCATATCATTGAGCATTATGTTCATTGGATTAACTATTCTCGAATCAACATTCTTCGGAATACTTTTTGAGAAATGACATGAAACATAATCTTCTCCATGACGTGTCCATGTCTTATAGTTTTTCAGAAACCCATTCAAAAAAAATGTTCTCTAACACTATCTTGTTTGAGTAGATATATATTTTCACATTTTATGCATGGACAACTAATCATATCAGTTGAAAATCTATTGGTCAAATCCATAAATCGCTTAATCCCTTCATAATATTCAGATGAAAACCTATCTTGCATATCAATAAAGTTCTTATCCATACATGTATTTAATAGAAATAAAAATCAAAATATCTTATTTAAATTTTAAAAAACACATATCATTAAAATTTAAAAACCAATGACTTCGAAGCTAATTTAAGGGATAAAAAACATTACCTGTAGAAGACTCAACCACGGGTAACGAGGTGTGAATCGATTGCAGATCCATGACTACGGAGTGACTTGAAGATAGGGGTTCGACGGCTGGATATGAAAGGGGTGGAACCGTTGGACGAAGCATGGGATGGTTCTACATGGCAGGGCACAACGGACCAGGAGGGTCCAACAGAGGCAGGACGTGAGGACTTGCCGGAGGGATACAACGGGGCTGGGAGGTGACGATGGCAGCGAGAAAGTCTGAAGGTGAAGCGCAGAGGCAGGGGCGGGGGTTTCTAGGTCGCAAGGGTGTCAAAATTGCGGGGGGCGCAGTGCGGAGGCAAGGTGGTGGGGGTGACCGGGGTTGTGGGTGGCACAACACGAAGGCAAAGGGGTGGGGGTCACCGGGGGTCGGGGTCACCAGGGGTCGACGGGGGTCACCGAGGGTCGCCTGAGGTCAGGGGTTTTCGGGGTTTGGGGTCTACGAGGTCAAGGAGGGGACACCGGAGGTCAGGGTCGCCGGGGGTCCGGGTCGCCGGGGGTCGGGGTCGTAGGGTCGGGGTTGCTGGGGGTCGGGGTCGTGGGTTCGGGGTGGGGTGGTTCACGGGGTCGGGGAGGGGAAAATGGGGTCGTGGGGTCTGGGAGGGAAAAATTAGGGTGCTGTGTGTATTAAAATGCAGTGTCCACCATTTGGTGGCCGATTTTGATAGTATTAGAGGCCGCCAAATGGAGGTCGCTATAAGTCCACCGCCTCAAAAGCTAAAAATTCTAGTAGTGAAAAACAAGTCTGGATTTGGGTAGATCCTCCAGTTGATGTAAATCATGTTGGTTACAAAAGGGTATTCAAGAAGAAACTGTACATGGAAGGACAAGTCAGTACCTATAAGGCATCTATGGCTGCAAAAGGTTTTAAACAGCGTCAACGAATTGACTATGATGAAACCTTCTCACCAGTTGCAATGCTGAAATCCATCATAATTCTACTTGCTATTGTGGCTTACCATAACTATGAGATTTGGAAAATTGATGCCAAAAAATCATTGTGTTGGGAAAAAATCCCTCAAGTTATTGTTGAAGGTTTTTTGAGATGGTTGTGTTTATTGACAAAGAGAGTCCCAATGACTCAAACTATTGACAAATGGAGTTTTATTGGAGAATGGGGAAAAGTGATTTTGGCTAATGGATTTGTGCTCTTGTGTTAAGTAGATTTCTAATGTTGTACGTCAGGAATTTTTTCAAATTCAGAACATCAAACATTTGGCAAAAGAAATCTGGAGTGTAGGTTTTGGCGCACAAGTCCAAACGAGGCACGCATGTTTTGGAACGCAAGTCCAAATATGGCGTGCAAGTTTTGACGTGCATGTACAAATTTGGCGCGCAAGTTTTGGCGTGTAAGTCCTAAAGTGGAGCGCAAGTATAGCACACAAGTGTGGAGCGCAAGTCCTAAAAATTCCTATAAATAGACGGATACCCTCCTCATTTCTTAATGAGCTCAACACTTAGAATCAGGGAGCACACTTCAGTTGAGAGAGCAGTGAGCTTTCATATTCTGAGTTGTTGTAAACCAGGAGGGACCGTGAGTCCGCTCCGAACTTGTAAATAACATTTCCATTTATAGTGAAATTTGTGCATCGACATACTACCGGTGTATGCTCCTTGGATGTAGCCCAGTGAGGGTGAACCAAGTAAAAATCACTGTGTCCTGCACATGCTTTAAGTTTTACTCATACTCTGTATTGGGAAGGAGAGAGAAGAGAGTTTTTTCTAACAGAAAAACAAGATCAGAAGTGACAGTTGTTTTAATCTGTCATACCCTAATTCACCCCCCTCTCAGGGTATCTAGCCTATTGGACCTAACACATTGCTTAATGGGAACCCTCAAGAAGATGTCTACATGAAACAACCTGAAGGGTTTGTAACTCCAAAGGATGCCAATGAGGTATGCAAGTTGCAGAAATCCATTTATGGATTAAAGTAAGCATCCAGGTCATGGAACATTCATTTTGATGAAGCCATAAAAGAATTTGGTTTTATCAAAAATGAATGTGAGCCTTGTGTCTATAAAGGTTTTAGTGGGAGTGCAGTCGTTTTCATAATAGTATATGTAGATGACATATTACTCATTGGAAAAGAGATACCAGTCTTACAGTCTGTTAATTCATGGTTGTATCAATGCTTCTCCATAAAAGAATTGGGCGAGGTAGCATATATTCTTAGGATCAAGATACATCGTGATAGATCCAAGAGATTTTTGGGCCTAATTCAAAGTACATACAATGATAGGATACTAAATAAATTTAGTATAGAACAATCCAAGAGGGGGTTGTTGCCAGCATCACATGGAATTCATCATTCCAAGAAAATGTGTCCTCATACACATGGGGAAGGAAAGAAAATGGCAAGGACTCCATACGCAACAGTGATTATGTCAGTCATGTATGCCATGCTATGTACTAGGTTGGATGTCTCCTACACATTGAGTGTGGTAGGAAGATATCAAGCTAACCCAGGTGACCGCCATTGGATGGCAGTCAAGACTATCCTAAAGTTTCTAAGGCGTACTAAGGATATGTTTCTGGTTTATGGAGGAGATGAGGAATTAGTCATCATAGGATATGCAGATGCTAGTTTCCAGACTGATCAATATGACATGAACTTGAAAACGGGATACCTATTCATTTTGAATGGAGGTGCAGTGAGCTAGAAGAGCTCAAAGAAGAGTGTGGTCACAGATTCTACACCAGAGTTTTAGTATATTGCAGCTTCTGAGGTAGCTAAAGAAGCAGTTTGGATGTGAAGCTTTGTCCCAAATCTAGATGTGATATGTAGCAGTAAATATCTCATCACACTGTACTATGATAATACTGCAGCGGTGGCTCTCCAAAAGAGCCATGGCCACATCAGAAGATGAAGCAATACTTCAAAAGTATCATCTCTTGAGGGATTTTTCTCAGAGAGGTGAAGTTGCACTAAGGAGTATTTCCATTGAAGATAACGTGGTAGACCCCTTGACTAAATCCTTTACTCATCAAACACATGATCATCATGTGAGGTCTAGCGGACTGAAAGTCGTAGGTAGTTGGCTCTAGTCCAAGTTGGAGTTTGTAAGATTTGGTGTCCTAGAACCAACTGGGGTTACTTTAATTACATGGATATTTAATGTATTATTACATATTGTCCATTATTCTGCATGATTATGATGTAATAATTTCCTAGAGTATTTGTTGCATTGATAAGGTCATGTAAGTTCCCCACTATGATGAAAACCAAGAAATTCTATAACAATATTCTTAAATATTGTTCTGCAGTTGGATGGAATGCTATGATGGGACACATAGCATGCAGACCATCAGGTGAGAGTACTCATAAGTAGGTGAGACTTCCTCTCATGAAGTTAGCACTTGGTAATCTCTAAGATAGAAGATTATGAGAACATACCTCCTAGTAGGAATTTCGCATGTCTTGGTGTCATCAGATATTTCTATCTACGAGTGTGTGTAATGATCCTTAGACTTTAAGATTATCATTAATACATGTCATGACTAATGAACCTTGATTTACTGACGAACACTGTCACAAAAATAGTTGGTGGGAAGTAGGGTACATTGGGTGCATCACAAGTGGCATGTTATTAATGGATAATTCGAGGAAGGATTTGTTCCTTCTATTTATGGAAGTTGATATCTCTGCTCTTTTATTGAAATAGAACCGTCACAAAAAATTCCAGGGCCATGGAGTAATGACGAGTTTATTTGAGGTAGTCAAAGAATGACGTATCAAGCATAAAAGTTCATTACACAATCATGAAACCTACTTGATGAGATATTGTGGCAAAGGGATTATATTACACAGTGAGCATTCGTATGTGGATGTCGTTGTTGCGATTTTACGTTCTTTCTCTTGGGTTCCTTGACCCGTAGCTAGACAGTACTCTTGGACTTTAGGTAAACCCGCCTAATGCCAACGAGAAATAACCCTAGAGGGTCACACACTAAGTGTTTTTGGTGGTCTCGGATAAATTCAATTTGAATTTAATTAGTGAAATAAATATTATTCTCAAGACCATGGAATAATTTTATTCAAGTTATGATGATCGCATAAATTAAATAAAATATATTTATTTATTTTATTGAACATTTAATAAATATTTAATTTCTAGTTTTTAAATAAAATATTTATTTAAGAGAATAATTTATTTATTTATTTATTCGGGTGTTCAATAAATGGAAGTGAATTTCGAGTGGACCAAGCTCAGCCAGGTAATAAAATAATTATTTGCAAGACAGTAAATAATTATTTGACTAGTTGGCACAAATTAAAATAATGATGCTATTATTTTGTGATGTGGAATTTTATTTATAATTCTGTTTTCCGCAAGTTGGCGCACTATAAATAATGACCTAGTATTATTATTAAATGCATTAGTTTTATCTAATTCAGGAATGAATTTAATTGTTGTCATGCACTTAAATATAGTAACTGAAATTCCTTGTATATAAATCGGCAAGTACCCCTATTGTGCCATACACCACACCGCACCACACACCTGATGAATTGAGAATTACTGAGCCAAAAAATTTCTCTCTTGAATCCTCTTCTCTCCGCTCTCAAGAATGAGAGATGTTCTTCATGTCCGAAGAACAAGCGATCAAGAACGATCGACACAAGACACTCACTTCACCGTGCTTGCACCTGGAGAACGAGCAGTGTCGATCGGAGGCCATCAGAGAACATGTGGATCACCTCTTGAGAGACTCTAGTTTGGATCCTTGCAACTGCAACGAGGTAATCTGAAAGGGTCAATCCGGACATCAACATCATCAATGAAGAAAAGTACCAAATGCACATGTATTATTTTTCTTTATGAAATTAATTTAATTAATTATAAACATGATGTTCAAGATCCTCTCTAAAGGTTCCGGGCCTCCTTTTTTTTCTTTTATCTAAATCTCTAATTATATTCAATGGAGACTGGAATTCATCGTTGTATTGATCCCGAAATAATCATTGATCATGGTAAAAAAATCAAAGATGGGTCACGCCCAAACCGAACTTTCGCTGAGCTCGGAACCTTTTGTTTGCACTTGGTGATCTCTAGTAGTGAGATCATGAGGACAGACCCGCCAATGGGAACACCACATGTTTTGGGTGTCGTTAGATGTTCCTATCTACGATCATGTGTAATGGTCTCCTGACTTGATATCATTTCCAGTGTATGTCATTTGATTGCGTACTTTGATGTAAGACAAAAACCATGATGTTGAAATCATGGTGAGGTATTTTGTGTTGGTTGCGTCATTGATAGCATGACATTTGTTGAATAGTTAAGAATGGATTTTTCGCATCCAGTTTATTGATGTAATATATCTCAATCCATTTTGATATAGATAGTAGTAACTTCAGAAGACTATGAACATAGAAGTTGAGAGTATGTCCTTCCATTTAGATCAACAAACAATAAAGCAAGAAAAATGGCAATGACATGTGAGTGTGTCTCACTTTATGAGATATTAATGACAAAGAGATTATATTACATAGTATGTGTTCATAGGTTGGTTATCACTACTGTGACATTCCTTATTTCTTTAAGTGTCGTTATGGGTTGGTAGATCTCACTCTTGGTTTGTGAATAATATTCACTACTATTGAGATAAGGGCCTAGAGGGTCACACATAATAGCATATTTAAGAATCTTTCCTATTATGTTGAATATGAGCTATGGATTTAGTAGGCCCCACCACTGGGGGTCCAGGATTTTTCCAAGGTTTAACGACCATCAATGCAATAAAAAAATTCATATTATTCAAGTTAAGAATAATGAGAATTGAATTTAGTAATTAAATGTATTTACTAGTTTTAAGTAGATGCATGAAAATATTATTTGAACGAATATTAAATTATTCAAGGTTCAATTAATATTTATGGGAACGACGGGTCAACTTAATGACTCATTTATTATCACGTAATATATTTAATATACAACAGGAAAGTGATAATAATGTTGAATAATATTTATGACTCAGTTTAGTAGTCAAAATATTATTTATATAGTGTGTTAATTATTCGGGGGGGGGGGGGGGTCGGGCTGGTGTTTTCAGGTAATTTCATTACACTCTATAAATAGAGGAGGATAGCAGTTTTCCATGCACTATCCACTAAATCTCTCTCACATGTTCTCTCTCCCATATCCTAGAGACAGAGGCTTTGGATTCAAGAAGCTCAAATGAAGCTCTCTCTCAGGCATCACAAGCAGAGCGATGTAGTGATTGTCAGAGTGTCGAAGGAGTCGTTGTAGCTTTTCCCTAGCGCCCAGATTATGACGACAGGTGCTTCTGTGGATTCCTTGAAGCTCCTATGGATGATCTAGAGGAATTAGACTTCAGATTCTTTAATAATTGATTGCCAATTATGAAAAGACTTTGTGCGCGACTTCGGATATAAACCAAGTATTTTATGATTGTATTTTATGCTTAAAACTCTTTACGCGTGATCCTCAGCTTAAACCAGACTGCTATTCGCCAACATCGTCAAAATTATTTTGATCTTCAGTGATTTTTTTTAAAATACCACATTTGTGGGGCTTCCGCTGCATGGCCAGTTCCTTCAATTGATTCACCGCATCTTGAGTTCTCTATATTTATCTACTCATGAAAACAAAAATAAAAAAAGAAAAATAAGAGAGAATAGAAAACATCTCTTGAGATATGATCTTTTCAAGCTCCATCTTTTTATCTTGCTTCCTTCTTAGTTTTCTGATCCTTGTTATATTCTGGCGAATGTGTAATGAATGGTCAAGTGGAATAGATCTATAATGGATGTGTCTGGTTCTGGAGTTGGTGCAGATGGTTTTGGAATGAGTGTTGATCTACTTTTCTCCCATGGTTGTCATTTGGAATGCCTTTTCCCCTTCTTTCTTCTTCTGGAGTGTTCTTCTCTAGTTACAAGTTCCTATCACATCTCTATGATGACCTCTCTTTCCTGTGTATGGCATATTCACTATAATTCTTCCGCCTTGACCATTTCTAAAGCATAAACCCCTCAAATAGAATGATCAACCCCTGCTCCATACAACATGATCCCCTATCCTAAATCAATGCCATGATTAGAATAAAAATTAATATACAAAAACAAATAAAATTTAATCACTTAATTAAATTATATTAATATTGGTAATAAATATGTACATAAATAAATCAAAATGTATTTTTATGTTTAAGTACTTATAATTTTATTTACAATGATATGTTAATATTAACAATATATATATATATATATAATTTATATATACTTATTATTACTCTTTATATTATTATATATATATTATTATTATGTACGAAAAAAATTATACCTAGTTTTTTATATAATTTTTAAATGTGCACAACAATAAATGTATTTATATAAATAAATATACTATTATTATTAATCTATTTTTTTACTTTATTATTTTTTCTATTATTATTACTATATTATATCAATTAAATTAATTTTATATATGTTTTATTACTGTTATATATTATATTATATTTATAATTAAAAAAAAGAGAGATAAAAAGGGCAGCAGGATGATTCTAAATAGTGAGGAGAGGAAGGGGGTGGGGTCTCAACAGAGAGGAGGATAAGATGAGGGCGATGCAGTAGTTTTAAAGGAGAGTGGGGGCTCAACGGAAGTGGGAATCCGGAAAGGGGGAGGTCACGTCTCAATTTGGTGCGAGGGGAAAGAAGGAGGATTGGATTCAACGATGTATTAATAGGAGGCAACATGGCTTGTGAATGTCGTATGACGACAGGGTGACTTTAGATCTGGGTGGCTTCGAGTGGTGGATGCATGGAAGGTTGCTGGTCTTCAGTAGGGAAGATCACCACCTTCCTCACTGTGGTGGGTTCTTTCCATAGCGATTCAGAATCTACTGAGAAAATCATCAACTAAGGGTCCCAGTTCAGATCTGGTTTTCTAATTTGGTGAATTTGGTATTTGGGATTTTTTTGT
Source organism: Viscum album (assembly GCA_963277665.1). NCBI lineage: Eukaryota > Viridiplantae > Streptophyta > Magnoliopsida > Santalales > Viscaceae > Viscum > Viscum album. The sequence continues at coordinate 1,528,068,664 of OY728162.1, forward strand.
TCTCCATCAGGATTGGAATATTCATATCTGGAAATTTTTTGGAAAATTTGGCTTCTATTTTGCAGTGGGGGTCGACAACAGATGAAGGTGGTGATGGCTCGAGGAGTCGTTGTTGGGTTTCAGTGGTGAGTCAAGGTTGGTGGAAAGTTGGGTATACCAATGGTTGTTGAATCTTACTAACGACGAGTCTGGGTGGAAGGATGGTGTAGGGTAGATGAGGCTGGTGGTAACTCTCTTGACTGGTAAGAAACTGGAGTATAGAGAAAGAACACTCTTCTCTATGTTCCTTAGTTTTTGTTCAGTTCTTTTAGCATGAAATTCCTAGTTTCTAAATCGCTTAATATCATGAATTCAACTATGAATTCATCTAATGCATGCATTTTCTTTGAAACACAGTTTCGTTTTATTTCATATTTGGTGGTGGCCATTGTTTTTTTTCAGTTTTTTTTGTTTTTTTTCATTTGGTGGAAAATAAATTTTGGAATTTTCCTAAATACCCTTCCTTAATACTTTATTTTAAAATTTATATCTTGTTTTGATTGAAACTTTCATCCACTCTGAGCCACATCATTGGGGACAATATTGTGAATTAAGTGGGGTAGTGGGGATTTCACTAAGATTAACTATGCATCATGGAAAACACATCAAAAACCCTAATTTTTTTCAAGTTTCCTCCCTTTAAAAATGCAAATAAATTATGTTTTTTAGAATTAGAATTCAAAAAAACCATAAACAAAAACAAAATAAAATTTTAAAAAACAAAACACAATATAAAAGAGTTTCTTTGGATCCTGCTTAGGTGACAACTACACTCTTGGTTGAGGGGTTTCAAGGACACGAGATTTTCTATAATGAAATGATTGGTGAGTGTTTATACTCCACTGTTTTTATTGAAGTTCATTTTAGGATATAGGAAAGGGTGCTTGATGGGAGAGATATTTATGTAATTGAGATTATAACTTGAGAAAACCATACATTTGAAATTTAATCTAGGCAACAAACTCTTCTTGGGAAAACACTCTAGGGAGTCAATTATAATGATAACCGTTTAAGTCGTTTGAATCTGGAGTAAAATAGGAAAATGCATCCCATGGTGAGTCTCCAAGATAAGGGCACTAAGTGCATTTCTATGAAGCAATAAAATCATTTTTTGGAGACAATAAGTGCTTTTACCAGTGCTATGCATATGAATTATGGATGGGAAAAAAATTAAAATATAGTTTCTTTAAAAAAATGAGCTCATTTAGGTAAGAGAAATTTTGATCCCAAATAATGAATGGGACAATTGACTATGTTAATTATTATTGGAGTTGAATCAATGAAGTGAAAAAATGACCTTCATTTTATGAAACCTAGTGGAGAGTGAAATATTACGGTGTTTCTTGTTAATGTTTTAATTCCTCTTTTATCTGACCTATTACACTCCTAGAACTGGAAAACATTTTGAATGAAAATAAGGCAGTTGGTAACATTCATATAGAAGACATGATTTTTTGAGCAGTGGAGAGATTTTCGATCTCTTTAGATTTTGAGTCACTTTGTAATTGAGTAGGATGGTTTTTTCCTTTTTAGGTTTTTTATAAATAAATAAAACACATTTAATTTACTATGAGTGAAATTGATTAAGTTTGGGAGAGTTTTATGTTGCCTCTATTTCGTTAATATTTTCCATGTCAATTTTCACTTTTTTATTCTAATTTTATTAATTAAATTTTGTATTTTGTTTAATAATTAAAATTTGTTTTCTCTTTTATATTAAATTTGTTAAAATAGTGATTTTTTCATAAATTTAGATATTTTATCATATATCATAAGCTAATAATGAATATTTTTATATTGAATAATCAATATAGCATTTTCTTCTATTTTTTATGAAGTTATTTTTGTTTAGATTTTAATTTGTCATTTTTTTTCTTTTAAATACGGAATTATTTCATTTTGTGTTTTCAAAGACATTATTTAATTTATTTAATATAATTCTTATATTTGATTTATTATTTATTTAATTATATTTAAATTTTATGAATATTTTATTATTCAAAATTTATTTTTATTTAATTGATTTTGCTTTATTTTCATTGGTTCTGTAATTAATTTAATTATTTCTTCTATTTTTTTATTTTTAAAATTTAATTAATCAATTCAATTATTTCATCATTTTAATTGGTAAATAATAGAATCTCATTTTGGTTTTAGTATTTTAAATAATTAATTTTAACATTTTAATTATATTATTGGAATAGTTTTATACTTTTAAATTTATTATTATAATTTATTTTAAAATTTATCATTTATTATCTTATTAATTTAAGCGTACTAATTTATATTAATTTGTAAAAATTGAAATTGAAATTATTTTTTTCTGTTGGATACTTTGTAATTTTCATTTTTTGGTTTTTAATAATTTAAATTGTGGATTAGTATAGTAATTTCATTACTATTCTTGTTATTGATAAATATTTAGATAAATGAATAAACTACATTATATTGGAACTTGAAAATTGCTTGTGTTTATTTTGTCAATCTTATTATCTTTTTAGGTACTGCACCACCAAAACAAAGGAGCGAGCCATTGCTAGAGTCTAGTAGTAGGAAAATAGAGGATGACATGGTGAGTCCTCTAAGTCACCGTCAACAACCTCTACTGGTGATTCTATTGGCTATACAAGCTAAGAAATATGAGAGGAAGAATGGAAGAGATAGAAAATTGGCACACAACACAAAGGAGCATTCAAGCTTTGTATTTCAAAATTTCACACTTTTTAAATTTCAGACTACAATTAAATCAATTTATAGACCCAAAACATTAAATCCCAACCATTTATTTTGGTACAAAGAAAGACCAAAACATTAAATACAGAGAATCTATGATGGTACCAGAAAAGACCAAAATATTAAATGCAGAGCATTTATGAAAGTACAATGATATACCAAATCTTTCAATGCAGAGCATTTAAATTCATTCAAAGAAAATAAATGGAGGTGGACCCATGGAAAAAAATGTGAAGTAATAAATGACGTCATAGGCAGCTTTGACTCATTTTTTTGGTTTGCAATTCCAACACTCCCCATCAAACCAAAACTGGCTTAATTTTGAGCATCATTAAGAGTTTCAACCAGGATCATTCTTCTTGATGTTAACTGCATGCTCATATGGACATTTGGTGATGTAGTTCTCTCGAAACTAGTTGTCAATGCGTGCATTCCAAGAATGGGGAGCCTTCTTCATCCCATAAATATCTTTCTTCAATCGATACACTTTTTCTTCCTCCCCTTGCATAACAAACCCTTCAGGCTGGTCTACATAGACCTCTTCCTCTAGAATTCCATTCAGGAATGCAGACTTCACATCCAATTGGTATATCATCCAACTGTGATGAACAGTAAGGGAAATAATCATTCTCACAGTGTCAAGGTGAGAAACCGGAGCGAATACTTCTTCATAGTCCACCCCATACTTCTGTTTGCACCCCTTTTCTATGAGCCTTGCCTTGTAGCGATTGATTTCACCATTATCATTTCACTTGATCTTGTACACCCATTTGACACCAATGGATTTCTGGCTATTATGAAGTGTGGTCAGCTCCCATGTGTCATTTTTCTTTATGGAACAAATTTCTTCTACCATAACCATTCTCCAACATTCTTCCCTTACGGCTTCCTGAAACATCAGAGGCTCATGATCTGCATATAGGCCAAAAAGATTTACCTCGTCTGTTTGCTCATAAATGTTGCTTAAGATTTTCATTTTTATGTGATCCATGGGTGAGGATGAGCTCGCCAAATTTTGACTTGATGGAGTCCTTTCAGGAGTGCTGGAATGTCCTCCTGGACTCTTGTGTACTGATGATGTGCCTGGCAAAAGTGTTGCTGGCGTTTGCTCCTAATAATCACGCCTTTCTTTAGGATCTTCTGTTTTGACTGGAATTTTTTGTTTGGTTCTTCATCATTCCACTTCCAAGCTTCTTACTCATTAAAAACCACATCTCTACTCACCACTAATTTATTTGTTAGTGGATTGTAGAGCTTATTGGCTTTAGAATCTTCACTATAGCCAATGAAGATGCACTTTTCACCACGATCATCAAGCTTCCTTCTTCTCACTAAAGGAACTTGAGCATAAGCAACACACCCGAAGATTCTTAGGTGTGCTATGCTTGGTTTGTAGCCACTCCATGCCTCTTGTGGTGTCAGGTTTCTGACACTCTTCTTTGGGCACTGATTGAGAAGATAGGCAGTACATGCCACTACTTCTGCCCAGAAGTTCTTTGGCAAGCCTTTCTCCTTCAGCATGGTCCATGTCATGTCGAGGATAGTGCAGTTCTTCCTTTCTGCAATTCCATTCTGTTGTGGCGTGTAGGATGCAGTGTATTGCTGTTTGATGCCATGTTCCCTACAGAAATTTGGAAATGCATTTGAGGTGTATTCTCCACCTCTGTCAGATCTGAGTACTTTGATTCTGTGGCCACTTTCTGTTTCAACATGAGCTTTAAAAGTTTTAAAGACAATGAAAATGGAAGATTTTTCTTTGATGCAATACACCCACAACTTTATGCTCAAATCATCAATAAGGGTAATAAAATATCTATTACCTCCAAGTGATGGTGTTTCAAGTGGTCTGCAGATATTAGTGTGAACCAACTGAAGTGGTTCTGTTTCTCTTCTAGACACTCCACTTGGGAAGGAGTTCCTTTGTTGCTTGCCGAGTGTACTCACCTCACACACATGATTTGGAACTTCAATTGCTGGCAATCCGCGCACCGTGCTTGATGATGATAGAAGTTTAAGCCCGCTAAAATGAAGATTTCCAAATCACAGATGCCATCTCCATGAGTCATTCTTCATGAGTCCCAAAAGACAGTCATCAGCCTTTGTGTTGATACGCAGCAGAAACATGCGCTTCTTCGCCTTTTGGACTTGAGCAACAAGTCTCCTGTGAGCATCCCTTATAGACAAAAAATAATTCTCCATGTGTATAACATACCCCTTATCCAGGAGTTGTCCAAGACTAATGATATTGTTTTTCATGTTTGGTACATAATACACATTAGAGATGTAATTTGGCTCACCATTATTCTGATAGATTTTTATTTTACCTTTGCCTCTCACGGGTACCTTGGATGAGTCGCCAAAACTCACGTCGCCATGAACTTCTTCGGTGAGTTCCTTGAATAGTTGTTTGTTACCACTCATGTGGTTGCTTGCACCCATGTCGATATACCACACATCGGGGTGTTCACATGCCTTTTCTTGTGCGAGGAGGAGTGTTGTACCTTCTTCTTCATGATGAGATTCTTCAGCATAGTTGGATCGTTCATCATGATCCACTTTTCTCCAACAATCAGATGCATAATGGCCAAATTTCTTACAGTTGTGGCATTGAATGTTCCTTTCATTTCCACGACCACGCGTGAATCGTCCTCCACCATTCCCTCTTCCACGAAAGATGATAGGATATTGTTGCTTTTGTTGATGGCTTAGATAATATCCACGCCCTCTTTCTCTTCCACGATGACTTATTTGTTGTGTGTGGCCATTATTTTGTTCTTGTAGATTCAACTTGGACTACAAGGCATGCTCTATTGTTGAACCGGTATTCTTTTGCATCTGTTGCTCATGTACTTGCAACGACCCCATCCATTCTTCAATGGAATGTTTCTCCAAATCCTTTGATTCTTTGATTTCCACAACCACATGATCAAACTTGTTTGTGAGAGATTGAAGTGATTTTTCAAAAACTAGAATGTCCTCCACTTTTTCAGCATTCCTTTTCAAATTGTTAAAAATAACAATTAATATTGAGAAATAATCAAAGATGCTCTCACCTTCTTTCATGTGCACCGCTTCAAATTCCACTCATAATGTTTGAAGGCGTACTCGCTTCACTAGATCAAAACCTTTGAAGATGGTGGAAAGGGTATCCCAAGCTTTCTTGCTTGATGTTGCTTCAGCAATATTTTCGAATGTTCATTCATCCAACCCTTGACAGTGGAGGAACAATGCCTTGTTGTCTTTCTTTCTTTGATTTTTGAGGGCCTTCTTTTCTTCATTCGTGAAGGAAGCTTCTTCTTCCATAGTGGATACAACATACCCGTCAGTAATGATCTCCCATAATTCTTGTGACCTGAATAATGCCTTCATTTGGATGCACCACCTTTCGTAGTTTTCCTTAGAGAGATTCGGAACTTGCGGCTGGATTGCGGCCATCTTAAAAAAAATTGGAGGATCTTGGTAACTTGGCTCTGATACCGGTTTGTTGGCTATACAAGCCGAGAAATATGAGAGGAAGAATGGAAGAGGTAGAAAATTGGCACACAGCACAAAGGAGATTTCAAGTTTTGTATTTCAAAATTTCACACTTTTTAAATTTCAAACTACAATTACATCAATTTATAGACCCACAAAATTAAATTCCTAGCATTTATGTTGATACAAAGAAAGACCAAAACATTAAATACAGAGAATCTATGACGGTAACAAAAAAGACCAAAATATTAAATGCATAGTATTTATGACAGTACAAAGATATACCAAATCATTAAATGTAGAGCATTTAAATTCATTCAAAAAAAATGGAGGTGGACCCATGGAAAAAAATGTGCAAGTAATAAATGACGCCGCAGGAAGATTTGACTCATGTTTTTAGTTTGCAATTCCAATAGATTCTACCGAGTCAACATTGACTTCCATCCCTTCATTTACTCACCACCATCCCCCGTCTATTGACCTGCCGTTTCACTCAATCTTCCACCTGAATTCCATCCTCACACCCATCGTTTCCATCCACCCACCATTGAAAACCCCCAATAGTGAGACTAATTTTTTTTTCAGGGTTTTAAAAAAATTAAAATATGATAAAAGGGGTTAGGGTTCGGATATTTTTAAAAATGGGTCTGGGATGCGTGAACGCCGTTCACGCATCCTTCGCCGCGGAAAGATGTATGAATGGCGTTCACGCATCCCGGACCCCGACGGTAATGCGTGAACGGTGTTCACGCGTCCTTTTCTGACCAGCTAAAGGAAGCGTGAACACCGTTCACGCATCCTTCGCGGACGAGCTAAAGGATGCGTGAACGGCGTTCACGCATCCGGCCGAGAAAAATTATAAAAGGAGGGGTCCCCCCCCCAATACCCATTGTCCTCCTCTGATTTTTGTTGCGAAGCTCTGTAGAAATTTTTTCTCAACAAATATTTGCTGCTTTTATTGAGGTAAAATTTCTATTTAATAATTTAATTGTTTATTTGTATTTATTTATTTCATTTGTATGTTTAATTGTGTTTATTTATTTCATTTTTATGTTTAATTGTGTGTATGATTTATTTATTTCATATGTTATGCATGAAATGTTTTGTATGATTTAATTTTCTTGATGTTGAATGTTCATATGATTTAATTTTTTGAATGTCTGTTGTCTAAATATTGAATGTTTTATGTTATGTCTAAAATTTTTAATGTTTAGAAAAAGTAATTTATGTTAGAGAAATTTATTTTAATGGATGGTTTTGATGTAAGTGTAAATTAAATTACTTTTATTTACTAGTAATAATATTTTTAATCAATAAAGTATAAAATAAATTTACTTATATTTTGAAAAGTAGAATAATTCCCTAAAAACATTACAATTTCATAAAATTTAAAATAAAAAAAGTGTTTATTATGTAAATCTCAATTAGATCAGTTATAATAAAATTTATTTAATGTTTTTAATAAATATATATATATATATATATACATGAAGTGAAATTTTTGTAAAAGAGATTTAGTATTTAATATAGATTTTATATAATACGAATAATATAATAAATATTCCAAAAAACACGGTATGAGTGATGACTGATCTTGAGATGACCGACCATGCATAATTGAAATTGCATGTTTTATTTTGTGTATGTTGTTATTCAATTTGTAATAATTGCATTTTTTCGGTATTGATAACCTGCGAGTCATCTCTCAGTAAGTGTAAGGACCTGCGTGTCCGTTTAAATTAATTTATGTATTTCATACCCCTAGACCCTCTCACATGCATGTGAGTAAATTTGTAATTAAAAGACTGACGCCCCAAAGAGGCATCCCCGAAGAGGTGTCGACGAAGAGGCATTTGAGAACTCGTTCGAGAGGAGGCGATGCTGTTTGACAGGAGATTGGCGGTTGCTGCAATATTTGATAATAGAGACAGGAGTTTACCCATATAAATTGTGGTTAGTTTATCAGATAATGATAAACTAATCGCAAGTCTCAAGATCAAGTCATGATTATATATTCATAAGTAATCAAACTTTATGAAACATTATATTAAATTTGCTTTTGTGCTAAAATCACAATCACTATACCTTAACAGTGATAAATCAATACATAAAAAAGTCTCAAGATAATCAATTATTCAAAACCAAATTAAATAATTTAAAATTTTAATGTAGTGTATAATATTTTTAAATTTTTTTTTAATAGGTAATTATGTCTGCTCAAATATATTGCAACGGTGAGGTAATTTGTACCGAGCAGAGTTTTAGCTATAGTGTGCCACCAGTCAAAGTGGTAAATCTCCATGGTTGTATGACATTGGATGCAGCTCGTAATAAGATTCATAGTCGGTTAAAATTGAGTGCAGGACAAGCAATCACTTCAATTAGATACCGACATCTTCAATATCCTGAGCGTATGAGGCACAGCGACTACTTAAGAACTTGATCTGTTTGGAATAATGTTAATGGTTATCTAATGGATAATGGATAAATTAACAAACGTAATTTCAAAAATAAGAAGAAATAATTAATTTTTCACTTTTTCCTCTTAATTTTTAATGTGGAATAATGTTAATGGTTATTTAATGGATAATGGATAAATTAACAAACGAAATTTCACAAATAAGAAGAAATAATTAATTTTTCACTTTTTCCTGTTAATTTTTAATGTGGAATAATGTTGATGGTTATTTAATGGATAATGGATAAATTAACAAACGTAATTTCACAAATAAGAAGAAATAATTAATTTTTCACTTTTTCCTGTTAATTTTTAATGTGGAATAATGTTGATGGTTATTTAATGGATAATGGATGAATTAACAAACGTAATTTCACAAATAAGAAGAAATAATTAATTTTTCACTTTTAAATTATGGTTTTCTTATAAGATGTCTAGTTTTAGTAATGGCATCTGAGTGTCTGAGCATCCTTAACTAATGTTGATTGTGAGACTAGACTAATGTTGATTGTGACACCAAATAAAAATGAATATATCATGATTCCACTATTAATAAGTAACGATGATATCATGTGTACAGATGGCAGGTTTTCCTTTGCTTACATCTCAGGCTACTCATGTATCACGACTGCTTTTAGAGGGACGTCCTGTGGCTCCCTTGAGTGTACGTAGATCTCACCATTTCCATCATACTGCACCACCTCCCGCTATCGTCCCACATCTTCGTCGAGCTGGATTTTATGGAGTAGCGATGTGCGACTTCACGTTTCATGATCATCAGCTCATTGCCGCACTTGTCGAGAGATGGAGACCAGAGTCGCATACTTTCCATTTTAGTGAGGGAGAGATGACTATTACATTGCAGGATGTGGCTATTATGTTGGGACTCCCTATCGACGGACATGCTTTGACAGGCCGAGTTCCATCAAATTTGCTTGAGCTTGTTCATAGACTTCTGGGCATAGAGGTCCAGGATGATGGCAGGACCATCGTCGGTGGTAGATTGCGGATGCCTTGGTTAGACCAGCACTTCACACATTTACCAGATAATGCTGATGACGTCACCGTGCTGCGCTTTGCACGCGCATATATTTTGAGGCTGATCGGTGGCACGCTTTTTGTTGACCACTCTACTACTTTTGTGCACCTGATGTATCTAGCTTTTTTAGAGGATTTGGACCAGGCAGGTCGATATAGTTGGGGGTCTGCCTGCCTAGCATATACATACAGAGCCCTATGCAGCGCATGTCGCATAGACAAGATGCAGATCACAGGATGCATGGTTCTTCTACAGATGTGGGTATGGGAGAACATACCTCGTTTAGCTCCACATGCCCGCGTGCCATTACCCGTAGATATTGTAGTAGAGGCTCCACATGGACGTTGGTATGTTATTAATTCTTTCTAATATCTAACTTACTTGTATAAAATTCTTTTATGAAATGTAAAAAAAATGTTATCTACAGGTGGAGTCAGGCGCATCGACATTCAGATTCTCCCAGACATGATGTTCACGCCTACAGACTTATGCTAGACAGCATTCGACCAGACGATGTAAGTGATTATTATTTATATTGTTAAATCTTTACTCTTTACTGTAAATCTATTCATTTATTAATTGATTATTCATTTTTTCTTTCAGATTACATGGATGCCATATACAGATGATATCCTTCAGAGTCTTCCCCCATACTGTACAGTGATGCTTGATATCGGCTCCTGCATGGTTCCACTGATTCATTTTCATATAGTCGAGTGGCATCAGACGGATAGGGTTATGAGACAGTTTGGATTCCATCAGCCAGTTCCTTACCCGCCCAGTCAGTTGGATTCATTTCATTCCCTGAAGATGTCAGGGAAGAGAGATTTTGATTGGAGGAGCTACCATGCGAGATATGTTGCGTTATGGGACAGGCGACAGGAGTCCCAGTTGCGAGGGGCAGGGACAGTACGCTTTCATTTGATGGATCAGATGGATTATGCAGGCTGGTACATCAGGTCTCCCGTCAGATTTCTGACACGGCACGGACGGGGCTTCCATGACTTGGTATGCATTCTTTCTTTCACAGTTCAACATATTTTTTATTCAAATTAGTTAACAACAGAATTTGTTTTCGCAGGATGCTCGTATTTGTCATCTACTGCATATGCCTGATCCAGTGGAGAGAGCTGCCTTTGACCCAGCATATTTTCACAGCCTTGTACGACAGATGCTACCGTCGTTGGACGAGATTTATCATGGCATTTTCTTTGATCCACCACCTGCTGCGGAGGCCGCGGAGCCTGCTGCGGAGGCCGCGGAGCCTGCTGAACCTCACATAGATGTACCTGGGGGTGACGACCCTGTTATGGATGCTGTTGTTCCACAGGATGAGGCTGCTCAGCTTGCCCAGCCACATGATATTATTCCACTGGAGGAGGGTGTTCAGCATGATCAGTCATATGCTCCTCCAGCTTCTCAGGCACAGCCACAGGTACTTACAGACGCTGACTGGATTGAGTTCGATTTTTTATTGCAGTCATCCGCAGTAGAGCAGCCATCTACTTCCTATATTGGTGAGAGTTCCAGCCAGCTTCCACTATCCTTAGATGGAGGCCAGGGTACAGGCGGTGAGACTGTATATCCACCGTCTGTCACATAGGAGGATGTGGAGGTGGCTGTCGATGAGGATGCGCAGCGTATGCCAGAGCACAGAGGTAGACAGACACGGCGTGGACGCATCCAGTATACGCCTGACTGTGGGACAGAGGAGCATCCACACCGGAGGCGTAGATTAGGTTGACATTTGATTTATGATACGTTTTGTATGTGTATTACGGTTATCTAGACTTCTATTATACCTTTAATAAGCGTCTTACTGTTATCAAATTATCTACCAATGTATATATATATATATGTGTGTGTGTATAATAAATAATATGATTAAATTAAATGATAAATATTAATTATATTAATTATTTCGAATTACAATAGAAGTGGTCACAGTTATGATGAGTGATGGTTCAGTCCAACCATGCAAAATGCATATGGTGATAAGAATAAAAGGCCACAACAAGTGTAGAAGAATGGAACAATAGTTGGAAAATCTTCCATTGGGAATATGCAAAACAATGAAGTCAAGAAAACTGTGAAAGAAACTATTTCCCAGAATAAGTTTGAGCTAAAATCCAAGGATTATTTCATGACAAATCTTGAAATTCATAACATCTCAAGAAGATGAAACTTGAGGTATTCCAATCACACTTTATCCATTGTTCTTAATTATATTTCTCATTTCAATTAAGGGGGAGAGCTTGATTGATGGAAATATGGGATGAAAAGGGGAGATTTATACTGGTACGCAATCTAAAGAGTGAGATTATTGAGTATGCATCTCAAAACTTAGGTCATGTCCATGACATCACTTCTTCCACCTTATTTAGATAAAATGATATTTTTTAGAGAGCACATGCCTTAAAAAATATTACTCTTAGATCTAGAGAGCACATGCCAATAGAGTGGTTTAATATTCTAAACTCTATATGAAGTAGTAGGAAGAAGAGAAGTTTTAGATGAAGATTGAAATTGGAATTCTCAGATCAGAAATTCCATAATACTCATATAAATTCAATAAGTTCAAGATAAAGGTTAAATAATAATCCAAGGCTATTTATTTTATGAATAACATATTAAAAGACCAAGTAAAATGTATTGAAGAACTTTAGGAGGATTTTGTTGGACTACAATTAAATATAGGATCAAGAGAAACTCTTGACTCCTAATATGATATTAGGAAATTAGGTCACACAAGTGATGGAAAAAAGGGAAATTATGGTTCATAGGTCCAAAAAATAGTTAAAAAATGTTTAGGGAAGAAAATGATACATCGTAATTCCACAAATGTTATGGTTATTGTTCATAAACAGAAAGTAGTAATGATTGGTGTCAGAACACAAGAGCATGTTATGTGGATAAAGATTTATTTTGGTATGAATTAGAATCAGAATATTTAGTGATCTTAAGGAATAATGAGTGGTGTATTAGTGATCTTAAGGAAAAATATTTCTCATCAATAATGTATTTTTTAAATTCAACCTATTGAAATTTGTTTAGATTTTTGATCCACTCAATATAAACTCTCAATCATTCCTCAAGTGTAGTTGGATGGATTCCTTTTTAAATAAAGTTAAAAAAATGTGTTAGATAAAATATTCCACCAAATTCCATATTCACTCCAAATACCAATCCTTATTCTTCATGAAAAATATAAATAATATATTTATACTTTTTTCATATATCTCTTCATTCATACTTTAGTGAACATTTTTGAAAACTCCTTTGCACATTTTTTTCTATTTAAGATAATCTTAAATAATTCTCACTTTTAAAACATGGACAATTATCCAAATATGAAATTAAATTACATAACATGAATCCATAAAAATTATCCAAGCACCACCACTTCACTTATTGAAATATTGATAAAACATACAACCATTTTTTCCAACAATCTCCCCCTTTATCTTCCGTTGTTAATATCCATTCATATCATAAAAGTTAATATGTGGTAACATCAATTATTCTCCCCCTTATTTAAAATAAAATGAAAAGGATAATTGGACAATTTTAAACTCATATTTCTTCTCAAAAAAATCATCACATATATTTTAAATAAGGGGATGATATGACATGATACTTGGAACAAAGCCTTTAGTTAATAAACACTATATCTATATGATCCATCCTAGTGTAGAAAGAAATAATTAAATAACCAATATAATATAATATACCTATAACACATACTCATATGTGATACTAAAATTAGATATTCTCAATTATCAGGATGAGTAATTTTAAGATAAGAAATACATGATCCTGCACACACTTCAAAAAACTCATTAGAAAGTTCAAGTGCAAGAACAAATCCCCCTTTTCTCATTTTTTCATTAAATAAGTACTCGACCTTAATGAATATAATTAAGAAAAAATGTAAGATAATGTGATTGGAATACCTCAAATATCTTATAAGATCCTCCTTAAGAGATGAACTCATTCTTCATCATGGGAATTTATGTACTCCATGATGAACAATACTTCTCCTTCAATTCCATTCAAGTAAACTCATAACACATAAAATAATAAGGAATAAGGAGGAACCTCTTGTATTCTATAGAGGAAACATTCATTGTGAGAGTTTTCTCTCATCCTTTATTTCTTCTTATTTCTAAGCCAAGCATGGGATGTGATTTATTTCTTATTACATGCTTCATGGATTATGCACATATTTCCTTCCCATGAATTTCCTCTTTATTTGGAATACATTTTCCCCCTCCTCCACAGCTGGTACAACCTCATTATTTTTCTTCCAAATTTTTCATCTTCTCTTCCAAGATTCTTATTACGAGGGATTTGATTTTGGTTCTTTAAACACCATTTTTTGATACTCGTTTTTATCTTTAAAAACAGTGAACTTATTTTCTATCTTAATATGACTTCTTTAAGGATTCAAAAATTCCTTGTAAGTCATATGAGTAGAGTTTCTCCACATAGATTATTTACCCTTGCATGTTTTCCTCTAAGTGAAATACTTTTCCATATGATCTAGGTTAGAAAAAATGAATCATTTAGGTATTCTGTGAGATGCGTGAACGCCGTTCACGCATCTCTTCTCTCGGGAAGATGCGTGAACGGCGTTCACGCATCACGCCGGGGTCCGGGATGCGTGAACGCCGTTCACGCATCCCGGACCCATTTTTAAAAATATTCGAACCCTAACCCCTGTTATCAAATTTTAATTTTTTAAAAACCAAGATAAAAAAATTAGCCCAATAGTGACTCCTCAACCAACTTCCAGACTTCAACCTTCAGTAAGTCACCCAACAGTGCGTCATCCAACCTCATCCTCCACTAAAACCAACCCAACAGTAGAAGATAAACAAATTTCTCATGGAAGCACAAAGATTCACTGAACCAACATCATATAAAACCCAAAAACCAATGTATCATTCCAGATATAAAGAACACCTTACCCACCGTGGATGAATCCATGAACATCCATAGATTAACAATATCCACTGATGAAATCCACTCCTTCCAACTGTAGAAGAAGATTTAAGCACCACCGAAGCTGAGGAATCTACCCACTGCCCCGCCCCTCTCATTTTTGCAGATCTGAAACCCAAACCCGGTTCTGCACCTCCCCACACCGGACACCATGAAATCAACCCACTATCTAGCCCTGCCACCCCTCCACACCGCTGCCACCTATCACTGCTGCCTGCTAGAACAACATCCCCCTCCCATTCTCCTACACTTTTCTGCGAACCACCCCTCCCCCATTTCCTCTTTAGTCAAGCCACACTCCTACCTCCCTTCTTCCCATTTTTGTTTTTATTTATAATTATATATATAATATATAGTATATAATAATACTAATAAATTAATTATAAATTGATATATATATATATCTATATATTTATAATTATATTTTTTTGGTGTATATTATGTAATATATATATATATATATATAATAGTAAATATAAATAAGTACATATTATAATATTTATATTTATATTTATATATGTATTTAATAATTTTAGTAATAATAATATTAGTTATATATTAGTATAAATTTATTTATATATATATATATATTAATAAATATATATATAAATAATTTTATAGTCCTGTATAATAATTAGCATACTTGAATTATTAGTAATGATATGTATATAAATATATAAATAATTTTCTTTATATATATATATATATATTTAATTAATACTATTATAATTTTATTTCGTTATATATATTTTTCGAAGATGATATTTTTTTGTTTTTTATTTTCTTTAGACTCATTGATTCTGGAATCAGGTTTGCTATGTTGGAGAGATCATGCTGCACGATACATGTTGAGGGATTGATCATTCTGTTTGAGGAGTTTGGCTCTAGTCAACAACAAGAAGGATGAGACGTAGAGAATGTGCCATACAGAGGCAAGAAAATTCATCCGAGAGTCGTGACAAGAACCGAAAACCATAGGATAACACTCCTGAAGAAACCAAAAGGGGAAGAGACATTTCTGACGACCATTGGGGGAGCAGCAGTAGGTCATCATTTTGTCCATGACTGTTTCCATTCTCGACACACGTGATATGTTCCATTCGATATCCCTCTCATCAAGAAAGACCATTACAGCAGGGGGCATAAAGCGATCATTCAAGAAGAATCCGGGGGGATCCATCATCAAAGGTATTCACTATGGGGGAACACCAATTCCAAAACCATCTACACATCTCCCACTCAAACATTCCATATTCCCTGATCATTCACTAAGATTCACCATGGAGTACACAAAGATATGACTGCACGTAGACAAGAGCACACGGTCGAGTTGGGATTAGGAATTAGTTCCAGAGCTACAGCTTGAGGGGTCAATCTCACCAGTGATTATTCTTCATCACTTTCTTAATATTGTTTCATTTCCTATTTTCAAGAGTATTTAAAGTTCTTAGGGGACTCAGGTAGTGATGAAATGAGATTTCTTTTATCCATTCTACTTAGTTAGAACAATTCTTCAATGCTATTTTTTGTTTCGTTTTCTTTTCCACTCATTTGTGAGTATCAATTTACACTACCCAGTAACTGATGGGTGAGGGTAGTGAATCAATTCACCTTGGATCATTGACTGGAGTATAGAAAATAGGATATGGTGAAATAATCTATTCTCCATATTGAATGTATTAATTCAAGGGTTATGATCAAAAGATCAAATATCAAGAAGGTTATCTGAACTGTATTGATCCTTTGAAGATACATCTTAGTAGATTTCTACCATCTCCCAAGCACTAGATGATTGAATTATTCTGATTAGAATGAAAGAGTATCTATTTTCATTTCAAAGAAACCCAAGAACTCAAATTCATTTATTTTTTTATCTCCTAATATGTTCTTCCTCACACTACCTCCCATTTTCACTATATTCATTTATACTTTTTGCTCCTATTTTTTTCATATTCTTGCTTTGTTTTGGACCAAAAATTTTTTCCTTCCCTATGGTTTGAAACCTTTATTACTACTACACTAGTAGTAATTAGATTTTTTATATTTTAAATTTTTACGAGTCTAATGACCATGCAATCATTGCATGATATTATTGCACGTTTCTTGAGTGATATGTTCTTTATGAAAATATGGTTTATACAGGAAAAGGGGGATTAAGTAATTGTTTATTAAGGTATCTGCATCAACCTAAATGGGTTTTCCTCAAATATATTGATGGTGGAACCTTAATTAACCAATTATCATATGTTTGAGCTGGGTAACTGAGGATACATATACTAAAAATTTATTTGATTTTGAATACATGAATGATAATTGTAATTTAAATATTTATTGTACCTTTATAAATTGGGAATGATGATTCATCTAGTAAAATCAACAAATATGACCTATTACAATCTGATGTAGGGTGTAAAGGTATGGATACAATTACATGAACAATCGATTGTAATTTATAAAGCATGTAATTCTATAAATTGGGAGTGGTACTTCATCTAACTAGTCTATAATGTAAATTAAATAATTATTAAATCTTATTTTAAATATATTCACCATAAAATGGGTTGTCAATTACAACTTAAATAGTGTTTTACTATATAACATTCAATTAAAAACCTATATACCAGAACTGTTAACATGAAATAGAGAACTTGAACCAAACCCGACCTTAGCAGTGTCTCTTCGAATTCATCCTGATAATTATTTTCACCATGACCTCGCTTAAACTGTAGGAAGATTGGTGTGACTATTGAATAAGAAGGCTTGTACCTGTCCTATTATTATATATGTGATTCTAATGTTATAAAATACTATCTGAGTTGTGTTATTTGAATTTATAGAGCTATTCCACAATGACGTCCTCAAGTCACATGACTGGAGGGTGGAGATGACCATGATCCAGAGGTGGTAGTTCGTGAGCCCCAAGTGTTTCCTCTTATAGAGACTCCTATAGAACATCCTGTAAGTAATAATATGGTTATCAATGATCAGTTTTGAGAAGGTTCCATATGATTAGTATAGTCAATATAGGAACTTCCATGACCTGTCCCATCTATGGCAGAGTTGACATAAATGTTTCAGTACTAGCATCAACCCATATTCTCCGGCGATGGTGGCCCCCAAGATGCTAAGTTATTGCTTGAGACTGTTTTATCTATCTTTGAGCATCTATAGACACCTCTAGAAAAGAGGATCAAGATCACAATGTACATGCTTCATGGTTCCACTAAATGATGTTGGGATGTCCTGAACTAGAAATATAATCACTGAGAAATGAATTGGAGGGATCTTCAATCTAGATTCTATTACTAATTTTTCCCTGAGTCTTAGAGGGATAACCTAGCCTGGGATACTATACAACAAAAGTAGCGTATTATGTCCATTATGAATTATTCATCTTGATTCACATAGCCTCAGTGTTTTCCACTTATCTATATCGGTGATGAGGGATCCTGGGAAATACAATTTGAGTTTGGGATTAACCATCCTATTCAATCAAAGTTGAACGTATTATGATTAAAAAACATGTCTAATATAGTAAACTCGGACCTTATTAATGAACGTAACTTGGGGGAAGCTAGAGTTATGGATCATTGTGGTCAAACATCTCAACCGAGTGGTGTAGTGTTTGGTGGAAGAAAGCATCATTTTGAGGCCTCCCATGAGGGATGTACCAGTCAGAGTATATATACTGGAAGTTCTATAGTCTTTCACCTATATGTAAAGTAGGGGTTTATGATGCCCTAGTTTGAGAGATCCCCAGTTCAGTTCTGATCCTTTGGTAGAAGGGGCCATCTATAGGGGTTTTGAAAAACCTTTCCCCCTATGTACAGTGAGAAAAGATATTCACTAACTCCATGTCCTAGAGTAGGATCAATAGCTTAACATCAAGAAGGTACTTATAGTTCTACCAACTGATCAGTGTGATCTAGTAGCCATGACTAAGGGATCCATACCCCTATTCCGTAGCACCAGCATAAAAGGCCTATTTAGGGGTAGTCAAGTTGTTCCTCAGGGCTTCAGATCGGTCTAGATTTATATAGTAAAATTGATACCTGAGGATTAGAGTGTAGTCCCATATATAGTTCAAGGTATGATTTGAGTAGCATCAACATTGGTATCTATTTTTTTGATACCCGATATTCCCACTCCATTATATCTATGGAAATTGTGTAAATCCTTAGGCTTGAAATATAGTATTATTGTGGCATGATGAAACTCGATACCCTATTGGAAATTCAATCGAAGAGTGTATTCCAGTGTAGAGAATTATCTATTGAGTTAGGTGGCCATCATCTTTTATGGGGAATCTTTTTTCCTCCAGATGAAGATTTTTGAAAACATTCATAGGATGGACTAGTTGGTTCCATATCTGGCTTATACCGACTGTTATCACCAAAGGGTTTCATTTACATCACCAAAGAGAATTATCTATATTCAACTTGGTGAAAGGAATGTCTAGGAAGGTAGAACAAGATTGGAGCACCATGGGATAGGTGGCATGACTGCCCAGATTGGTAGTGTCTATATGGATGACCAGGGAACACATTAGGATGATTTACCTCCTATAGTAGATCATTTCTGGGATTTGTTTCTTGATGAATTTTCTAGACTACCTCCTAAGAGAGAGGTAGAGTTTACAATTGATCTAGTTCAAGGAAGATAACTGGTTTCCATTCCTCCTTACAGGATGTATACTATTATGTTGTATGAGATTAAGATGCATTTAGTGGATTTGGAAGCTAAGGGTTTTATACATCCTACTACATCCCTATGGGGTTCACCGATCACTTTCAACATGAAGGTAGGTGGTACCCTCATATGTTACATGCACCACCAAAAATTGATGTATCTTACCATGAAGAAAAGGTATCCATTACCACACATCAATTACCTCCTTGATCAGATCTGAGGAGATCAGGTTTTCTCAAAGATTGATTTGATGTCAGGTTATCATCATGAATGAGTTAGGCCTTCGTACATACATCATACAATGTTTTGGAGTAGGTATTACCTTTTTGAGTATCTATTTATATTTTTCAGTATCACAAATTCATTTACTATTTTTATATCTATGATGAATCTAGTTTTCCACCCGTATTTGGATTTATATGTGGTAATCTTCATCAATGACATCTCAGTGTATTCTCATGATCGACATGACAATTAAAAAGATCTTGATATTGTAATGAATACACTAACAGATAACCAACTATTATCTAATCAATCAAATGACACTTTTGATATGATAATGTTCACTTACTAGGTCATATCATCTTAGAGGTAGGAGTATTTGTTGACCAAGAGAGACTGATAACGGTAGTTACCTATGAGTAACACAAGAATGTTTTGAAAAATAGATTTTCTTAGGACTCATTGGATATTATATGAAATTTATATATGAATTCTCACATCTTGAAGCACCACCCATAGGCTTGACGAAAACAGTTTCAAATTTATATGGTTTGAAGCATGTGAGGAATACATTCAAAAGCCAAAGAGGATATTGACTTCAACATTGATCCTAACTCTTCAAGAGATAGGTAGAAGCTATATAGTTTAATTTCATGCATAGATAATTAGGATATGATTATTTCTAAGAGATGGATATTAGGTCATAGCATACAGGTATTGTTAGTTCAGGCCACATGAGAGGAATTACATGAAGCACGATCTTAAGCTAGTAGCTATAGTTCACTAATTGAGTTGTTGGATGCACTAATTATTGGGAGAGATTTATGTGGTGTATACGACCAAAAATATAACATCCCAAGATTATCATCCAGGGATATAACATATTTTTTTTTATGAATATTAATTACATTATACAAACACATGGCTGAGGGTAGTCATAGTTTGGTGTCTTTGGAAACTAGTAATATAATATTCTTATTTCAGGAAAGATCTTCAATATCTCCCATAAATATCTTCTCATTAATTACTCTTTAAATACATACCATTCTTAAACCCATTATTCTTGTGGATAAGGAATATAAGAAACGGTGAGATAAACTACTCAGTAAGGGTAAACAAGGGATATACATAATAATTATATAAAAATAAGGGTTTGAGAACATGAGAATAGAAATTGGAAACCATACCATGTATATAAAAGATCATAACCGTGAGTCATGAAATAAATATTAGAATTTCATAAGATATGAATCATATGGAAATAAAATAATGTGATCCATGAGAGCATAACATTGGAATAAGAAATGAATTTTTAGAATACACATAACAATAGAAAATCATTTCCATAGTAATGAAGGCTCACTACCAGGGCTATCATAGGGAAATGAATTTACTCCCTAAACCATCATAGTAGTCATGGTTCACTCCCAAAACTATCATATTAGAGAAAGTCCCTTAATGAGTCATGTTCACTCCCCATTCTAGTCCTTTCTATCTCATGAGATATAAATCTTTACCCAATTCCTTGGATGGAGATATAGGTACCACTTGTCTCATAATGAAAAACCATATTTATATGTGCAACAAGATCATAAATAATTCATCATATCATAAACTATAAAATTAAAAGGTTTTCATAACCATTGTATCATATCATAACCTATAGAGAAGAAAGAGGTTTCATAATTATTTAATCATATCATCAAATCATAACCTGTGGAAAAATAAATGGGTTTCGTAATAATCTTGTTATAGTATTACCCATGGAAGAGAAATGGGTTTCATAAAAATATTTTCATAATAAACCATTGGGATAAATAATAAGAATCTTTTCATTATGATTTGGAAGATCACTTAGGAAATTTCTTGAGGAAAATAAATTTTCATTGAAAATCACTTTTTTAAACTAAAAAATTATAAAACATTTTATAAATAATTTTCACTGAAAATAAAAATTGATATATATATATATATGAATCTTTAAAAAATAATTTAATACTTTTCTTAAGGAAAATAACCTTTCCAATTTGAAAAAAAAATTAAAACAAAAAAGAAATTAAAATGATTTCCTTTTAAAATAAAATCAAAAACATATAAAGTAATCTTCAAAGAAAATAACATTATAAATGGTTGGAAATTCTATTCATCTCATACACATGAAATCAATGATTCTATTCACATTTTTAGTATAATCCAAATGGGCATTACATGGAAGACAACATTAATATTTCCTTCAAAATTTTTTGTAAAAAATTAAACATGGGTAAACATCTCTATAATAAATCATTTTTATAATGATAAAAATATTTCTCAATTTTTTTAGAAAACATGGTTTCGGAAGAAAAAGGGTTTTTGACCCAAGGGAGAAATAATAAATACTTTTCTTGAAAAATTCATTTGAACTATTGAGTACATAAAGAGATGAAAATGAATAAAAAACATGTATTATCTAGAAATAAACATAGGATTAGATAATTCATGAATTTCTTTAGAAACATATCCTAATATTTCATCATTTGAAGTATAATCAGAAACAATCCCAACAAATGATGAGATCGTCACATAAAACACTTCCCAATTTGACAACATATAATCATAATACCCAATAAGTAATAACATTAAATGAATAATAGGATATGATGAAAATAATTAAATTCATGATATAATATGTCAATGGGTCAGTATACACACATAATAGAATAATATAGGTGCATAACATAACTTATGTCCCAAAGAAGGAAAATTGAGACAAAATCCCCTTACCGATTTGTTAACTCCTGAACCATAAACCCCATGAAAGAGAGTTCTTAAAATGGATGTTTAATCCCCAATATTTGTACTTATATGTATCATAAAATACATTCATGGTCATTATATATACCACATAAAAAAACACTTGGTGAATATGACTTCTTTCTCATAGAAAACCAATGTGAGATGGAAATCCCTTACGTTAAGTCACAACTTCCTTCATAAATGTTCAAACCTCCTGTGTAATAAATATATGTTTATTATAAATCTATTAAATAAATAAATATATATATATATATATCATACTATATATGTTTTTATTATGACCTTTACTACCATTTTACTAACAATTCCATGTTAAAATCATGTTTCGGGTAATAACCACTTTATTTTTTATATAATTTATGATTTGTTATTTTAGATAATATTACTTAAAAATTTTTCCCATTATCTATATAATAAAAATAGTGAAATAATTATCATATTTTTTACATAAATTATTCTTTTATGACAATTCATAAAGGATGGTTTCTATAAATGATGTATGTTATAATCATGGAAACTGTTAGTTGTATATACACATGACTAACGTTTCTCTTTTTAAAAGATCATTATAAAAAAGAGGTAAGTAATATATCATCAGAATGATAATAATATAATAATATCATCATATTTATTAAAATATACTTATACATATAATCTATGTGGGGTTGTGATGAAAAGAGAGTCACATCAGTTCATGAAGGTGGTAGCCCACATGTACACGAATGATGTTATCATCTTTCAGTGAGTGAGAAGGTAACAAAATAAAATGGCATATTTTCCTTTAATAATTATAAATATGAAATGAATATAATAATAATTTAATATATATATTTAATATATTCATTAACTCTTTCCTTTTTATCTTCCATTTAAAGTGTTAGTGAAAACAAATCCCATTGCTTCGTGAGGTGGTAGTCCGTCATACATAAGAGTAACGTTATCATATCCCATATGAAATGGAAAGTAAAAAAAGGTATATATGATATAATTTATCCATATGTCTTATTATATTTTATATATCATATATATTCTTTATATCCATCATCAAAACCAACCTTGAGTGGTGGTAATGGAAAAATGTATGACATCGGTTCATAAGGAGGTAATCCACCATACACACGAACGATGATTTCATAATCCATTTGATGAAAATGGTGATTGTTTTAGGTCATGAAAATAACATAAAAAAAATTATCATATGAAAGATACTCAGTTCACTATATTATCATGGTCCAATAATAATTAAAGGATGTGTAGAAAGAAATAAAATAAACACTCTTATTGAAGAACGTTACCTCTACCATAAGTAACCTCCTTACGTGTTCACCAAAAGATTTCCTAAGTTTGTTTTACGCCAAAAATAAGGCTTATAGTATAATAAAAAGTAAGTTTGGAAGTGATTTTGTTGGGTATTTTCTTTACCAATAGGTTTTTAAGGAGTGACGAAAAGAGAAGAGGGGTGGCCTTTTATATGTGAGGTGAATGACACGGTAGTAATTTTTGAGAAGAAAAAGATGTACCCATATTTTTAACAAGTCACAAGGATTAAAAATTAGTATTTATAGAGTCTTATACATAATAGGGTCTAAATATGGACATAATACATATTTTATACAATTATTAAATTCATTTTAATGCTTATCGTTTTCTTTTACCCCTGATAAACCGATTTTTCCTTTAACGTAGTAATTAATTTTTATAGTTTTCACTATTAATTTTGGTCAAAAGTAAGCTGAAATTATTAGATAATATTAATATTTATCATGAAAAATATTTATCCAATTTTAAAAAAATTAAATTCAAATAGGTGGAAAATTTTAATTTAACATTAATCCTACAGACGCGATAAGAAAATAGGTTTTTAAAGAGAAAATGTTTAAAAGTTTACAAAGATGTTATATAAAATTTTAGTATTATATTGATACCAATGATATAAATTGGATTAATAGATATATAATTGAACTATTTATACATATAATAAATTTATCATATAATTTAACTTTATAAATAATTTAAACAAAAAGGCAATTATCCATTAAAATTCAATATTTGTCACTAATTATTAGAAAATTAATATTTTTATAAAATTATTAAAAATTAACCCTAAGATAATTTTTATATTCTCATATAAAAAATGATTTTTATTTTTTCAAATATATGTTCTAAAAGTTTCAAAATTTATTTTTAAAATAAGTGCAAAAAATGCGATAATACTGCCTTTAGAAAAAATACAGTATTTAAGCGCAAAATTGGGTTTTTTTCATATCCATTGTCTAGAAATCACATAATATGAATTTTATTCATTTTATTGAATATATACTATATACATTTAATTTAAATAATTCACCAAAAGTGGTATGTTTATTTTTTTATGGTAAAATGTGTTTGTTTTCATAAAAATAGTTTTTTCTAGAAAAATATTTCCTTTATTTTCAAATAGTTTTGATTTTAATTTTTTATTCATTTATCACAAAATAATTCATTCTATATACATGTGTAAATCATATAATTTCATAATTTAGTTAATCCTACTCATACCCGTTATTCCAATGGCTATGTGATAATTGTCATATTATATAATATTATTTTAATAATACGTCATGTTTTGTATAAACTTAGTGTTGCATGAAACACAAGTTAAAATTAGTGTTGCAAGTCAGCCAAGATAAAATCAGTGGTGTGTGCATTGAAAAATATTGAAAATATTAAATTTATTTGAAAATAAAGAATTCCCCA
The DNA here is from genome assembly GCA_963277665.1 of Viscum album. Classification (NCBI taxonomy): domain Eukaryota; kingdom Viridiplantae; phylum Streptophyta; class Magnoliopsida; order Santalales; family Viscaceae; genus Viscum; species Viscum album. The sequence continues at coordinate 1,528,093,854 of OY728162.1, forward strand.
AATCCCAAGCTCTTACATTCCACACACATTAAAAAAATGAATTTTCCCCCTCAAAATTCGTCACATTGGTACTAACAACTAAGGATATGTCTATCTCATTATGTCCTCAAGTTCCCACATAGCATCTAAAATATGGTAGTTTTACAACAAAACATTGACTAGCTATGTGGTCCTGTTTCATAGAACATTCTCTATATGATCCAGAATCTCTCTCGGTTGTTCCTCAAAAGATATATCATGCTCCAATGGTATAACCTATGAGTTCAGTAAATATGATGGATCAGGTCTATACTTCCTTAACATAGATACATGGAACACATCATTAACCTAATAAAGGTTTGGTGGAAGCACCTATTGATAGTCTACCATCTCGATATAATCAAAAGTTTTAAAGGGACCGATATACCATGGGATTGACATTCCATTAGAAAAAATTTCATCCTTTGGTTGTGCTTAAATAAATATTAAACTTCATCTATTAATATAAGAAATTAAGTTGAATTTATTATTCTTGAATATCTAATGGATCAAAAGATCCATAAATAACATGATAAGTCATTCTATCAATATTTTGTTATCATCACAAAAAAATGGATGAAAAAAGTTATCAAATATGCATAAATATTCATATGGTGAAGTAATAAATTAATATATAAATCCTATTCGAAAGTTTAAATTAAACCATTTCATAAATGGTTAGCCTTATGACACTTCAAAAATATTAAAATACAAAACATTATAAATAAGGTCACTAAATTTCAAAAATGGTTAGCCTTATGACCCTTCAACTAGAGGTGCATGTTTGGTTGTGCTTAAATAAATTTTACACTTCATCTATTGCTACAAGAAATGAAGATGAATTTATTTTGATTGAATATCTAATGGATCATATGATCCATAAATAACACGATAAGTCATTGTATTATTATTTAGTTATCATCACACAAAAATGGATGGAAAAAGTTATCAAATATGCATAAATCTTTATATGGTGAATTAATACATTAATATATAAAGCCTATTCCAAATTTAACTTAAAAAATTTAATAAATGGTTAGCCTTATGACCCTTCAAAAATATTAAAATACAAAACATTATAAATAAGGTCACTAAATTTCATAAATGGATAGCCTTAGGACCCTTCAACTAGAGGTGCTTGTTTTGTTGTTCCAAAGTTGGTAGGAACTCATTAAACATGTTTGATGGATATGATTAGTAATCAAACATTTACATGAAATGATATAACACAAGACAATTTTACTTGGTTTACCATTAATGGCTACAACCATGAAGCATACACCGACAGTGCGTCAGTCGTACGTAAGTCCACTAATCTTCACTAGTTTGGGATTATAGAAGTTCAGTCACAATCACTCTGTTCCAAGTGCACTGCATTTACTATATTTTAGGGATAGATTACTACATCCCTTGGAACACTTCCACTGACACCCCCAGGTCCACTGCCTTAGGTGAAGTCTTACTTAGTTTCTAGACTAGAAAGTCTCTTCAATGAATTGACATTAAAGTCTTTGTCCCTAAATTAGCACGAGACTCTTCTTTCACCACAAACCTGAGTTTATGCATTAGAAAAACCCTATTCACATAAACTCTATAATCAATATTTTCTTTCATGAAGTTCCTTTACAAAGATCACTCATTCACGAAGCACCCCTGCATTCATAGAACAAACTATCTTCGTGGAACAAACCGTCTTCGTGAAGTTCACTTGCCTTCACAGAACAAATTGTCTTCATAAAGATAACTGACCTTCACAGAACTAACTGTCTTCTTAGAGATCATAGATTCAATGCATAATACCCCATCATTGTGAATTACCCTTAAAAAATCATGTAACATAAGTCAATACTTATAGTCTTTTTGCAATGCTCAAGCTCATAGAGAACTCTAGATTCATGAAGCTCCCTTGACTTCATGAAATCATATAATTTCTTAATTATCCTTGAAAAAATAATTAGAATGAAGTGGGGGTAGCTTCATATTTATTGTCTCGACCATTCTCAAAGCTCCACTGCCTCCATAACCTTTTTTGGATCCATCATAAACATCTTTACAGAGAACCGCCTTTCACAAATCACCGTATAAATTTCCCATTCAGAGTGCTCATCATAATTGTGGAGATTTCCATCAAAACCCTTTGTATCTCTCATCTTAATCACAATGTTTTTTGTTAATGACTGTGAATATCCAATTATTGCAATCACAGAGAACACTGTATCTATTCGCATTGCCTATCATAACTACATAACACACCATTAGAATTCTTTAATCCTTCATGAAACACAACTCACAAATCGCATCTTCACAAAACTCATTCCTTTTCTAGATTTTCAGAAGGCATTCAAGAAAAATGAATTTTTACATTGAAATCCATCCTCTAAATTTTAGACCCCACAAATTTTTCAAATACTGGGAAACTGAACCACCTTTAATATTTTTGTCTACTTTAACTGTAATATCTCTTTCCTTGAAAATTCCCTGATATTACAAATAAGGATTGAAAAAAATAGAAACAAAACTTCATTTCTAGAAAAGGAAAACCCTGATTCCAATAGAATGTGGGTTTAATAATTTTAGTTCTTAGTTTTTGAGGTTTCCTACACACCTATGAAGGTATATGTTGTAGTGGATTCTATGATCCAATGGAATCATACCCAGAGAGTTAAGGAGATCAGCGGTGAGTGTCAATTGATGGAACTATTTTTTGATACACACATATCAGTCCAAGAGAATCATTAAAAATCTATCCTTATAGATTTAACAATGACCACCTCACTTTTGGATATAATGAAGAAGATGTAGCTTTCAAAACCTAAAAGATTAGTCATAAGGGAGAGTGTTTCAAAAGAGTACCTACCACCAATTGCATCATTGATGAGGATGAGTTATTTCACATCCATGGTTTCATCTAGGTTCCTACAGACATTTTGGAGGAATTTATATGAGATTTGTATGCCTATACCTGGGAGATACATCCTTGTTTTATTAATATGTGATATCATTTACACCTCTATTATTGGTGGTATGGTATGAAAAGGGAGAAAGTAGGGTTTTTTACCTAGTGTTCTACCTATAAATTAATGAAAGTAGAACACTAGGGACCAGCAGGGCCTCCACAACCATTTCCCATTTTGGTGTGGAAATGGGAAGACATCACCATGTATTTTATGAATAGATTACTAAGATACACATTGGGAAATGATGAAGTGCGGGTGATCATCGACATGATCACAAAGGTCTGTCACCTTTTACCTATCATGTACACCTTTTTAGTGGATGATCTTATAAGGCACTATGTCTGGGAGAATATCTGAATTCATGGATTTCCATGAACTATTATATTAGATAGAGGTTCTCATTTAACTTCTTATTTCTAGTGAGGGTTTTAGAGGCATTAGGTACATTGTGACTTTTGATTATATCATACGACCCTCAAATCGATGGGAAGTATTAGTGTATTATATATGTGTTTTTGTACATTATTATAGCATTCATCCTTGTGTTTTGTGGTTCTTGGAAAAAATACAAACCTTTAGCCAAGTTCTTTTAGAATAACTACATTCAATAGAATATTCAAATGGATCCTTATGAGGCATTATATGGCAGTATATGTCGGTCATCTCTATGATGGTTAGAGGAAGGAGATCCAACACTATTATAACCTCATATCATTCAAGTGACTCTAGATAAGTTTTAACTAATTAGGAAGAAAATTTCTATAGCTCAATCTAGGAAGAAATTATACATTTACCACCATTTATGACCTCTAGAGTTTGAGGTTGGGGATCAATTATTCTTATGTTTTTTAATATACTGGGGAATCTATGGTTTATGATTAAAGGTAAGTTATTTCTTTGTTTTTTTGGACCATTTTTAGTTTTAGATATGGGTATATTGGTATCTAATTAGATAACACTCCCTCAATGATACTGGTCTATGCATGACATGTTTTACATTTCTAAGCTATTTTGTTAGTATTCATACCCATCAAACATTCTTATGTTCAATTAACTCATTTTATAAATAGATTAATACTTCGAGGGGAATACAATATGTATCATTGATCAGAGCATGACGGCTCTCTGAGGAAGTTAAATTCCAATGGTATTGGTTTTATGGTATCACATCCATGACAAAGATGAGACCTGGGAGGGAGAAGCTGAGGTACATGCTCAGTGGTCAGAGTTGTTTTTAAATAATGATTTACCACCCTATGAATAAAAACATGATGATGAATTATTATATATGGATGTGTCTCTAAAACACTAGTTTTTATATAATGTATTAGATGTTTAAATTTACGTTTAATTCCTTTTTATCCTCATATAAAATCTTAATGTGATAATGGTGGCTCTAGGTGATTTTGTGGCTTGTTTAGAGCCCAATGTCCTGAACTTTATATGAAATACTTGGGCTAAATGGTTTGTTAAAAATATGACTCCCACACCACATGATGTTTTAAAATTTTGTAGGGTGCCGCAATAAAATATAGAGGGCCACATGGTTTGACAAAACTATTCACCAACTGCACAGTTAGTGACACATAACCAATGGTGCCACACGTTTTAGGCTCACAGTTTAAGAAACTGTAAGTAAAATACAATGAACCTATTTAAAGTTAGATAGAATTAAATTTTTCTTAGCCTTTCTTTTTAACTCCCCTAATTTTATTCTTATTTACATGCAATGCAACCCCACAATGAGATCCACATCCCATGGATTCTTCCTAGGAATTGAGGACTCTCCCTCATCCAAGCTCTGTTTCTCTTATCGTCAGTTACATTGGAAGAGTACTAGCAAGGTATTTGATATGTTACCTTACTTTATCAATTTATCTCAACATCTATAGTGATATTTACATGTTGAATAATATTCTCTATTTTCAAGTAATTTTGGTTTTTTTCTAATTTATTACATTCTAGAACCAATTAGAAGATGACACTTGATGAGTGTTCCTCTATTTCCAAAAGGTACGTGACATATTCCTATTTACCTAAATTTCATGTTGTTTATTGATTATTATCACTATTCCATATGAGGGACCTTATTGAAATTTACCTTGAATTAATTAATTCCTAAAATAATTTTTGTAACTTTATGATGATTCCCTCATAGCACCTTGACAAGGTTGAAGGTTATCATCCTCAACCCGAACCACCTCTTTGGTAGGTTCTCTTACCCTTAGAAAACTAAAACAATCCCTTAGGTGTGTGATATTTCCACTTATTAGTGGAAGCCATATGTAAATTAATTGATATATTTAAGGGTTGAATGAATCTTATGGAATAAAATCAAATGTGAATAAAGTGATTAAATAAATGATTTAAATAAGGGAACTATGATGATCCAAATGATCTCATAGCTCATGCCTTTTACTATGGATGGTAATACATAGGCATGGACACTAACATTAATCTTTACCTTATATGGATTTTTTGTCATTGTAAATTGTGGAGTGAAACTGATGATAGGTAATTCAGTATAGATCTAACATTGATTACTGATGAGGTACCGACTTCGGTTACCAGTATGGAATTAAGAAGGATTTCAAGATATGGAACCTACGACTCCTATATTTATATATTCTAATGTTAGTAAACCTCATCCATGGGCCTTGGGATCCTAGACCATGTAGTTATAGAATATTCCAAGATCCCCTCGGATGATTTCCTTGGCCTCGGGAAGGATGCCTTAGACTATTTCCTTGTGTTCTGGACTATTTAGGTTTGACACTTTATATTTATGTAGTGCATGTCAAATAGAGTAGTTACCTACATATCTCACTCTTATGTACTGACACTCACATTTTCCAATATCCTTATATTTATTTCTTTTATTATTAGACTTATTTATATCTTATTTTTTTTTCATATCCATTCTTGTTATACCTCCACAAGATTATAGTTTTTATACGTAAGATGAATTTGTTATAGACATCATTGGTAGTGGCCTACTGAGTATTTCTCACACACTGTTCAGTCTACCATTAGGTACCCGGGTAGACTTTATGGATACATGTGGGGACAATTTCATGTTCTCAGTCATGGATTCTTGATTTTCACATATAATAGTAGCTTATAAGCATATGAACGAGCCTTGGATTGTGATTATTGGAGATAACATTTCTTATTTTGTTCTTATATTATACATGTATTGTATTTGGTACTTTATTCAATGTATTAAGGTTTCTTTTTGGGTTGTATCATCACATTGATATCATTTGGTATATGGATCTACTTTTGGATTACATGATTATTACAATCTGGATGATTTTCCTTCATTACACTACTAGTGATTATTATTATAATAATTATTCATTTATTACACTGTTGTGTTACTCTGATTATGAGGGTATAGTCTACCCACCATACCATCATAGACCCTCTCCCCTAGTCATCAACCTCTAGCATGCGAGAAGGTATTGTTGTGTCCACATGGCCAACCATGCTCGGTTACTCATGAGTGAACTAGGCCCATGACGTTATAATGAAAGTAAGATAATTAGAGAGAGATAGATGTGAGATCAATGTGTTAGAGGAATGAAATACAATGTCATATCATGAGGAGGAATAATAGATGAAATTTTATAGCTAAATCTCATTTTTATTTAATATATATAAAATAAATTCATTGTAGGTTGATGTAAATCTTTGAAAATACTCCAATGGGTTGTATTTATAGCCTATGGGGATCCAAGGGGGAGTTGGTGGTGTTAATGGGTCAAGGAACTATTAAAGGCCATCTTTAATGAAAATTTTGACATGATGATTTACCAAAATGGCTAGTAGCTCGTTGCCACTAACCAGTTGGTGGGGCTGTTTTATTCTTAATAGGCTATAGAAAAAGACACCAGGTAACTAATAGATTCCACTGGGTAGCCATTAGGATAAATTTAGAAAACCAATTCTGTTTAGATATCACTATATGATCGGTGAGCTCCACTAGGTATCCAGTGGACTTCAAGTAGCTCTATTAGTTATTCCCAATTCCATGGGATACTGGTGATACTACATCGACTAGTTGGTGGTAAACGGCTATGTCGGATGTTGAACATGACCTAAAAGAATATTTTATTCATTTATCTTTCTTAAATAACTTTATAAAATAATATTCATTCATAATTACTAATATTAACTTAATTGAAAAGTTTATAATCAAAGTTAGTGCTTGGAATCTCTAAAACATTCTAAGAGAATAAGGTGCAACAATCTCCCCCATTTTGATGATCATAAAAACATGGAATATACCAAAGAAAATTTCAAAATGAATTTCAATATTCCATAAATATATTTAAAGTAGACGATAAAATAATATTCAATACTGAATAGATTAAAAAATTCAGATTTCAAGATGAATGAACATAATAAAAGTTTAAAATAATTTATATTTTAAAGAGATTTAGGAACATTAAATTTATCCCCCTTTGTAAAAAATTTAAAATAATATCTAAAAAAATAAAACTATTAATGTATTATACATTTAATAGAAATATCCCCCCTTAGTGATTATATAAAACAACTTATAAATAGGGTTAAATAAATAAAATTAAGAAATATAAATATAAATTGGATTACATGTCATTGATAATCCTTTCAGAAGGACAAAAATAGAATTTATGATTTCATAAAAACTAATAATCACTTGAATTTTCCAAATATACAGACAATTTGAAAGTATATAATAAATTTTAGTGCTTTCTTTTTTAAAATTAGATAATGTGTTTTCCTAAAATTTAAATAATGCATTAAAGTACAATTTTATTTTAAAATAATCTCATGATTGAAATAGGTAGTCTCCTCTTGTAATATCTCACAATTAAAAAAATAATCTCTCCCTTAATTGCAGTATTAAAAATATATGGATCCATATATATTAAAATTTAGGAGTAAAATAAAAATATGTAATTGAGTTAAAATTAATAAAATATTTTTTAAATTATACTTAAAAAAGGAAAAATAATCAATAACATAAATAATTTAAAATATAATTTGAAATTATAACAACATATTAAGGTTTATAAAGATAGTGTGAATAATATTATTCATATTCTTTGAGATTGTGAATCCATGTGTGCAGTAAAGGAAAAATACTCGTGATGAGGGTGTAAATAATATTTAAAATCCAACCAAACCTTTTTGAGGTCACAAACTCTAGGTGAATCTATGCTATAACCACTTAAACTTGTTTGTATCCACACAAGAATTTATTTTCTAGGAATATTAAACTCACTTTACTTTACCAAAATTAATGTAATTCTAGAGAATATTTTATTTATTTTTGTTTGAAAAAAATTTAAAAACCTTGAAAAATAACGAAATAGAGATATCTCAAGATTTCCATAGTTAATAAATATTATTCTCAAGTGTATCATGCCTTTGTCACCCTTAATAAAACCAAAGGTGGATTTTGTAAAGATATTGACTAATTAAAGGTTGTGGCTAATGAACTCAAGAATGATATCACCTTTTTTGAAGTGATATCAATGAATGGGGTGTCTATGGTCAATATACATAGTGAGAGAGTGCCAAATTGAATTTCTAGAAATTATAATGGCACTAGTGTGGTCACACTTAACAGGGATGTGACTTTAATTTATCCCATAATCTAAGGGATATTGTTTTTTTCTAAATAATTTTTTCACAACAACAGGCTGTGGCTATATATTATGCTTCTGGCACAGAATGAAAATGGAATTTTACATATTACCACTCCATAGGTAAGGTATTTTCTATATAGGTGAAAATGTACCATTTTTTACTTTTTCCATATAATTTATATACACAACAATTAGCATCAAAAAGTTATATGTTCTAAATATGTGTCTTTTAGATAAAATAAACTAGAATTTTTAAAACCTTTTAAATATCTAAAAAATATTTTATGAGATTTTAAATGTGATTCCTTTATATTTGGTTGAGAATAGAAAAAGGAAAACACTAAATATGATGCATATCTGGGTCATAGTAAGGTAAAGAAGTCTCCCAATGATAGCTCTATAAATCATGTTTTAAACGAGTTTAGTGACATCATCTAACATTATCTTAAAATAATTACTCATAGGTGTAATTATTTTATTTTATTTATCTATGTTGAAATGTTTTAAAATTTCATTAGTCTATTTTTACTGGCATATAAATTTCAAACAATATTTTGAGAAATTTGAAAACCAAGAAAAAAATTAAGCTCTCCAATAAAACTCATTTCAAAAAATTGTATCATTAAAGAAAAAACTAATTACAAAGAGATTCATTAGTATAGGAAAAAATAACACCATTAATATAAAATTGAATAATTAATAAATCATTAGAAATATATTTTAAAAACAAATTTAATTATATTTTCCCATTTTAAAATTATTTTCAGAGAAAAATTTAGTCAAACAATCATACCAATCCCAATAAATTTATTTTAAACTACAAAAATTCATAGTTAACTTAAAAAAACTTGATTTTAAAATTTTAAATCTTCAAAATTGGGATTTTGTTCAAAAAAGGTTTTTAAAAAAATAATATCATTCAAAAAAGTTCATTTAATATCCAGTTGAAAAGGCTTAAAATTTATATGGGCGGTAAAAGACAATAATATTCTAATAAATTCTAGTTTAGAAATGGGTGCAAAGGACCCACTGAGGAAAATCATTCTTCTTGATTATAGCCTTTGATTATTAGTCTAGGATTGTTTCTAGTAATGGTACCTTGCTCATAAAATTTATTTCTAAAGAACCATTTAGTCTTAATAAGGGGAGGATCATCAGGATTTTCTACAAGAGTCCACATGTTATTACTTTAAAATTTGTTTAACCACTATTTCATGGAAATTACCCAATTTTCATCATTAATTTCATGATAATTTTTTTGGGGTTCTAGGTTGGAGACAAAAACATGATGTTAAATATCATTTAAAACCTACCATGTATTATGATTATTGGATTACAAATCACCTATAACATTTTGCAAGGGATGGTCCGTAGATTTCACCCTTGCCTTAGATAAAGGGATAGATGATGCTTCATCCATAATTTAAATTTCCCTATATGTTTGTGGATTATTTAATGTCATGATACCTAGGTCAACATAAATATAATCAATTTAGGGATGAGGTTTTGGAAAATTATCACTGAATTTGATTTGAATTGATTCTTATAAGGTCTTGATCATTATATTAAATACTAAGGATTGGTTACTTGATTTTGAGTACCCAAGAAGAATACATTTATAAAATTTGTGTTAAAACATTCATTGGTTTTATTTGATGTTAAAAATATATAATTTCAAACCAAACACTTTAAAAAATTCAACATTACAAATTGTGATTTTTCAAATTTTATAGGTTTCATTTTAAGGATGGGTCTTAAGAGACAGTGGTTCAAGGTAATAAAAGTGGTATTTACCACATTGACCCAAAAATATTAATGGATTTTAAATTCATTTAAGATACATATTTAATTATTTAATATTTTTTATTCCATTGCTCAAAAATCCCATTTTTTGTGGAGTACTTGTAGTAGAAAAGGAATGATTATAACACTATGAAGTAAAATGTTCATCAAAGTATTTATTAAAAACTCCCCTTATGATAAAAATTAATGGATATTATCTTATATCCTTTTTTGTTTTTTAACCTTTTTGGAATATTTAATGACTTTAAAAGCCTATTTTTTAAGGAAATAAGTAAACCCATGGAAATCTTGTATAATAATCGATAATTTCAAAAGTGTAATATGTACCTCTTATACATAAAACATGGGTTTTTATAAAAAGATAAAGATGAATAATCTTAATGGAATTAGAGGTGTATACTTCCTTTTTATATTTAAATTATGTTTTGTGTAACTTTCAATGTTAGTAATGTTCCTAGAAATTTTTATTTATGAAATGAAATGTTAGAAAATCTTTTACTATATGATTTAAATTGTGTTTGACAAGTTTGTGTGTGTGTGCTATAATGACCAAAGCGCCTATTTCAAAGCCAAAAATCACTATCTTGTGAACATAAATAGTTCACATTTTCGTTGAAAATATTTTTTAAATCCACAACATAAAAATTTTAAAAATGTGAATCTATGAACAAAATATTTCTTTTGGAGTCAAATACTTTTTGAAAAATAATTATGAAAGATACTTTAAAACCATTACCAAAATATTTACTAATACTTAGAAAATTATGTTTAAGAAATTTAGCATATAAAACATGTTTAATAAAATAATAATTTTAAAACCCAATAATTCTTATAATGATGATATTTATTCTTCAATTATCACCAAATGTGACATAGAATCCATCGAGATTTTCAAGATGATTGTACTTGGAGTAGTCAACACACATGTGTCTCGATCACCAACTATCCAAAAACCATGTAGCTCCTTGTTTTTTTTGTATTTCTAAACTCTTACTATAAAATAATCAACAAAATGAAGACCTCAGTACCCAAAATTTAGGTCTAGATGTGTTAGATAAAAGAGATCTTAGAATTATCACTTGTTTAGAATAATATATTCCCTTAAAATTCCTAAAAAAGTATTATAATGGAGATGAATTAACTTAGGCCTACCAGAAAAATAATTTTTATAAGTGCATTTAATGATAAGATTCCTATTTTTAACCATAGTTGGGAAAAAACATATTGATGAAATCCTATTGTAAAATTATTATTTTTTTGGTATTGCGTGATTTGTAAAACCAAAACCAAAAATATTTTTTACACATCTATGAGAAACCATAGTTTTATTAAAATTTTTATCTCCTTCTGTGAATTTAGTGAGATATTTTTTGATATTCTCAATAGTTGATTGTAATTTTTCATCATCATGATTACCTTTAAATTTTGATGATAAATCTATATTTTTTTTGAAAGTTGATTCTTTTCATTTATTACATGATTATATTCACTTTTTAGTTCTTAAAATCTTATTTTGAGTTCCAAAAATTCATTTGATAATTGATTATAATTTAATTTTCTTAAATAATGAGAATAGTTGTATGTATTAGAAGTATAAGTAGTAGAATTAACTTTATTTAAAACCTCAATTTCATCCACGATATATTTGTCTCTATTATGAATTCATTCGAAAGGGTAGAGGGAATCATCACTTACACTCTAATTAGAAACTTTAAGATATTTATTTACTTTATTTTTTCATTTTTTTGTAATAGGAAATATATATTCTTGTATCATTTTTATTTCAATAATAACAGGTTATCTCAACTTCTTTCCATTGATTTCCCTTTTTAGAATATATGAAGGATCTCTTTTTCTTCATGTTTTTCCATATCAACATAACCTTAGAAAGGGTTATCATCAATTTATATTAAAGAAATAATTTTATTAACTTCCTTGAATTCCATATATTTGTTTTTTTTTCTTTTTTTATGATAATCACATAATTCATGAAAGATTCAATGAGTTCTATAACCACCATGATCTTGATATATATAGATTTCTTGGATTTCCATTATTATGGAAGCCTAGGTACTCATAAATATATTAATTATTTAATTCACAATATTTCAAGTAGAAATTGTATCACAACGATACTTTATTTCACTTCATATTTTAGTAAAATGAGAAAATATCTTGGTAATAGATTTATTATGATTCATACATAAAATTTCAAAAAATTATATATATATATATATATATATATATATATCAAGTATAGTATCTTTAAAATTATTAGTTCATTCTCGAGTAACATAAAGTTTTTTTAAATTTTCATAATCTATTTTATATGTTGAAATTTTATTAAATTCATTATGATATAAACCACAATGATAGATATTAATGGGTTTTCTTTCTATTTCAAAAGTTGTAATATCATTAGGAGTTCATTTTTCTTCGGATTCATTAGTGGGTGTATAACCATGTAGAATAATTTTCCAAATGGTATAAGGAATATTTATAAAAAAATTAGACATGTGAGTTTTTCAATAACTATATTTTGTTTTATCAAAGAAAGGGGATAGACCCAAAGTTTTTCCACTTGGATCACCATGGGTGTTAGTGGTAGAAACTATTTTTTAAATATTTTTCCTTAAAATCGATTATGATTTAAAAAATAAAATTTAAAAAATAAGGTGTAAATAAATTTTAGAAAATTATTTATCCTTTGATAAATTTTTTAGTCAAAATAATATGGATTGAGGGTTTTGAATATCCATTAAAAATTTAATTAAAAATATTATATACAATTATGTAATAGAGCGATGGATTAAAGTAATCAATGTAAGGATAATATAATTGAATAGATTATTTGAACATAAAAAAATTATAGTGGAATGAACACATTAAATAAGTATGAGATATATTTACATAATATTATAGATTAAGTGATTGATATTAATTTATTAAATGAATGAAAGTGATTAAAATGTAATATATAAGGAAAGTAAAAAAAATAAGACAAGGGACACAATTCAATAAGTGAGTTAGGAAATAGATCACTTATGAGCCCCTGCCTCTTCCACATTAATTCTGTGAGGGTTTATGAATAATAGTCCATGAAATTATCAATATCTAATAAAACTGGAAAAGTAATATAAACCCTTTATGTTTTCAGTATCCAAGAACCCTAGAAAATACTTTGGTTTTATCAGTTTACCAAGATCCCAAAAATAAGAACTTGATTTTATCACCTATCAAGAACTCAAAAAGAAAGTAAAAAATGAGGATCTATTAGGAACAAAAACATTAAATAAATGATATCAATATTATATAAAGATAGAGAATATTAAATTGGTATAATGATAGGGAGATTGATGATAGATCAAATTATTAGAAGAAATAAACACAAATATATCTCAGGAGGATGAATAATAGAAGTAATTTTGTATATTATGCTTGTTGTAATTCACTATAGACCATATATGTTAATTATAGATCAATTTGTTTCATCATGTATCCCATGGGATTTATTTATAGCCCCTTATTGTCCATGGTTTGAGTTAGAGGTATTAATGGGTCAAGGAATTCATTGAATGCCATCTTTTATATACCCTTTCATTTGCTTACTCGACGCCACCAACTAGCTTCCTGATGAATCCATATGACTAGTGGGGTTTTTATTAGATTCCTATACACCTAAAGAAACCACTAGATAGTTGTTGGATTCCACAATGTTGTTAGTGAGTTTCCTGTAAAAACCCACTTCTTTTCAAATATCAAAATATGCCCAATGGCCTCCACCAGGTAGCTAGTGGACTTCTAGTAGTTATTAAGGTTCTGTCCAGTACCACCGGCTAGTCAGTGACACTCAACCAGATAGATGATGGTAATAGGATATGAGATATGTCTAACTTGACCTCTAAACAATTCATTATGACTTTATCTTACATGAAAAACTCTATAACTAAATATATAATCATAATAACTTAAATTCACTTCATTGAAAATTTTAGAAACATAGTTGGTGTTTTTTTATCATTAAAATGATATAAGAGAGTGAGGTAAAACATGGGTAAGTAAGGGAAGGTAAATCGATGATTCATTGTACCATTTGGGATATTGTAATTAATTCTATAGATTTTTAATTTATTGACATTATCTTTTATGAATATTGGGTTTTGTGATGTATTTTTTTAAAAGGTAAGGTCTTGGTCAAATACCAAGACACAATTTATTGAAAATTATGGAAAGGAGCTACAAAAGTCTGAAAGAGGGATTTTTTTTTAAATATTTTTCATAGAAAGGGAAAAGATAAACTAGAAAATAATCACACCAATTAATGTACTAGTATATTCCCTTGTTAGAAAGACCATCAGCCACAATGTTTGCTTCTCGATAGGTATGTGTGGCGATGTATTGGAGCTCGAGAAGCTAGTTAAGGAAATTCATCCAGTGAGCTATAAGAGGCCAAGAAAGGTGAACCACCCCATTCCAGATAGCTTAGAAAATGTTAGTGGAGTCACTTTAAATCCAAATAATGGTCTAGCCTTTTTTATTAAAAAATAATAGTAGCCTGAATCACAGCCAACATCTTCACTTCATGGGAGGAGGCATAGTTGCAGCTGCCATAGAAACAACCATGACACTGTCCAACAGAGTCTCTAAAGACAGCCCCACAACCCGTACGTCCCTGATTTCCTTTGGAGGAACCGTCAACATTAATTTTAATCCATCCAGTAAGTGGGTATTTCCAAAACACCTCGAAAGAATTATTTGGTTGAGGAAAGATTCTGTGAACTCTAAGACATCGCAGGATCATGAGATCTCTAGCCGATTTGTTACAATGCGCTTTCTGAAGCATAGAAGCATCCCTAATGGAAATAATAATTCTAGTGCGACCTTAATTAATATTGAATGAGTAATTATTATGAATAATGGAATTTATATCATACCAAATAATGTGGAGGAGCTCAACAACAGTGAATATGAATAGATTTTTGATTTGTCGCGAAGTTTCAAGATCCAAAGTCTGTTTTAGTATAGAGAAAATTGAATCAGAGCATAACCATCTGTAATAAAAAATGTCAGTAATAAAATTCCAAAGAGAATATGCTGTACCACATGACAAAAATAAGTGATTGATGTCCTCTCTATGTTGATGAAAAAAGTTTCATTTAGAGTAGAGCTAGATACCAAAATATTGGAGACAAACCTCTGTAGGAACATGACTATGAGGAATATGCTAGACTAGATTAAGTCTTGAGGGTTTAATCCAAGGCTTATCCAAAAACTTCAACCAAGAGAAATTAGAATTAGAGTTGGTGAAGAAATGATTGTAATAATTTTTGGAGTCAAGCATACCATTGTGGGCAGGTTTGAAAATAAGAAAATCTTCATCATTAGAAAATGATTAATCATTAACTACCCGTAGGATAGGATTAAGGAGCTGTAGGTTACGAGCTTGCATAACTTATTTTATGGTGGAGTTTATGCTTTCCAAATTAGTGTTAGGAGGTAAAATAGATATGAAAGGGGATCTAGTCCAATTGTCAAACCAAAATCTCATGGAAGATTCTGAGCTAACCATCCATCTGAAGTATTGCATGATATTGAAAAAGGAGCTTCTAATGGAAGGCCAAATTGAGGAGTTTACACAGTGAAAATTACCATTTTAATCTTATCTAGGAATCTAACTCTAAGAAAATCCACAGATTCATATTTAGGATTGATAATTCTCATGGTGAGTCTATCCTGAAGATCCTCATTAAGAAGTTTGTGATTTTTAATGCCAAGACCACCTCTCTCAAGCGGTTTGCAACAGGAAGACCAAGGAATTGTAACAAGCTTCCGTTCAATAATACTACCAGTCCAGAAAATGTTTTTAAGGGAGAAATTAATTTTCTTGAGGAGACAATCTGTCCATTTGTAAATCATCAGCGAGTAAACCATTTTGGATACAATATTAGATTTAACCAGGCAGATCCTCCCCACCATGGAAATATATTTCCCCTTCCCGGAGGAAATCTGATTAGTAACTTGATTGAAAACAACATTGAAATATATGGATTTAAGCCTACCCCAGAATATGGGAACTCCCATGTAGGTAAAGGGGATGTAACCTTCTTTGATACCAAGGCTTGAAATGATATGAGTTTTCTTAGCGAGAGGGAATTTTTTTCCAAATAATATAAATGTTTTTTCTCTAACTAATTGATTGACCCAAAACCTCTTCATAGTGAGATATGGAATTTTTGATGTTAAGGATATTTATTTTGTTTCCATTAAGGAACAAAATTATATCATTAGCATAAAGGAGATGGGATGGCACATTTAGATTTTGGGCAGCCCGAATAGGTTTGAGTTTGTTATGAAGAACAAGGGTAGTAATAAGTCTGCTGAAATAATCCTCTACAATGGAAAAAATAGTAATAGAGAGGGGATCATCTTGGGAGACCCCCTTTGAGAATTTAAAGTATCCTTTTGTGGAGACATTGATGAGGAAGGAAATAGAGGCTGAATTGAGAAGGGATTTTATCCTTCTAATGAAGACATCATTGAAACCAAAACTCTAAAGGACTTTGAAAATGAAGCTCCAGTCAATTGTATCAAATGATTTCCTAATGTCGAGTTTAATCGAAATATTTCCTCCTCTGGAGGCTTTATTAAGGGAGTTAGTGCATTCCGAAGCAAGGCAAATGCAATCATGTATGGACCTACCTTTTATGATCCCAAATTGATTCCAAGAAATGATTCTTCAACACCGAGATGAAAGTCAATTGGAAAAGATTTTTCTAATGATTTTATAAAGGTAATTGATGAGGGAAATAGGTTAGAATAAATGAATTTTAGAGGCATTGGCTACCTTTGGGATTAAAGTACGGAATTGGGAATTGAGACTATAAGGTAGATTACCATAACAGAATAAATATTTAACAAGCTTTCCAACATCTGCACAGACAACCTCTCGGTCGTGTTGATAAAAACCATTATTAAAACCATCAAGACCTAGAGCACTGTCTGGGTTGAGGCTAATGATAGTGGATTTGATTTCATGTTCCGGAGGAGTTCTCAAGAGAGAAAGATTATCATCCTCATTGACTAAGGTCGGAATGATCCCAGGAATGATATATTTAATTATATTTGGACCATTAAAGATATTATCAAAATAATTTACCACGTAATTAGCTATGACAAGTTCAGAGTCATAGAGCGTGTCATTGTCTTTATGAAAGGAAATAGGATGACAGACCTTCCTAAACCTCTGAAGGGAATTGTACAACTTGGTGTTTTTTTCACCATCTAAGATCCATTTATCTTTGAAGAATTTTTTGTGAATGTTGTCTTTGAGCACTAGAAGAGAATTGAGATTCATAGTGACATTTATTTCATTTTGGGGATCAGAGGAGAAGTCAGAGTTAGTATAGCTATTTTGGATTTGATTGAGCTCATTCTCAAGGGTGGATATGTCTTGGTCAGTTTTTTTATATTTATCCCCACACCAACTCTTGAGACATTGTTTAAGATTCTTGAACTTAGTAACACAAGAGAAATCATCTAAATGATGAGACATAGAATCCCAACAACTTTGAATGAGGTGAGAGAAATCCAAATCTTCAGACCAGGAATTGTTAAATTTGAAAGGGATACTGGGTTTGTCTCTCTTAGAGTGAAAGTTAACAAGAATAGGATTATTATCTGAGTTTAGTTTAGGTAAGGTGAAGCTAGAAATGGTATCCCACACATCGAGAGTCGGGGTGTTCACAAGAGATTTATCAAGTTTTCTAGAAACAACCCTATTATAATGTCTTCGGTACCAAGTGAATTTGGAACCTGTGAGATTGATTTAAACCAGGTTATAATCCCCTATCAAGGATCAAAACTCTCTATAAGAAATATGAGAATGAGGGGGACCTAGCTTCTCACTGGGAGAAAGAATAGAATTGAATTCTTCAATCACCAACCATGGGTCATGGATGGAGCTAGCCAAAGCAGATAAAACATGCCATAGAGGCCTATGGTCTTGATATCTATTCTTAACATAAACAAGAGTGCAACAAAAATGAATGTGATCATGATTAAAATCACAAGATAACATTTTATCAGAGTAGTTGAAAACATTAACATTTTGCAAAGAGGTGTGATAAAAAATACAAAGAGATTAACCAGCACCACCATTATTTCAAGCATGAAGAAATTTATAACCAGAATTAGAAAGATACTTAAATATAACAGAAAAATTAGTTTTTGGTTCAGCAAGAGCCAAGATTTTTGGTTTATGAGTCAAAATGATTCTCTTAAGAACTGAGAGAGTGTCAGGGTTTGCTATACCCTAACAAGAAACATATGATCTGTACATACTAATAGTTTTAGGTTCATAATAAATTGATACTTATTCTCTTGAAGTTCACACATGGTGATTTCCAAGAAAGGATATCATGATGATACACCCACCAATAGGGATTTGACATGTTTTCTATGTCATTAGATATGTGTATTATTATTTTTATTAGATATTATTATTAACATGTATCATCAATTGATGCGACTTTTATAGGGTGGTGGAAAATCTAAAAAATGATTCCTAGTACAACATGGTGGATAACTTGGGTCCTCTCACTTGAGGAGATTTGTAGTCAGTCACACACTTCATCATTCACTCATTGTCTTTTTTTGGATTTTATCTTATTTTATGAAATAAATAAAAAAGTGTAATTGAAAATGTGAATGAAAAGCTTCTCCTTGCATGAAGTTGTAATGAATAATAGAATGAATGAAGTTAAATAATAAAGAAAAGTATCTTAAAAGTCTCATATACTTAATTAAGACACTCCATCATATGTTTGAACACCTTTTTATACCCCAGTTTTGAATATACCATGCACTTATAAATCACCATGTACACAACATATTCACCTTCTTAATCGATTGAAAATGGTTGTAGAATAATAAGTCAACCATTAGATAACAACAATAAAGATTAAACCCACTATAGATCTTCCTAAGATTATAATAAAGCATAAATTAATCATGAACGTGGTTTTGACATCATATTAGTTAGCTGAGATATTGCTTGGGTAATTTACTCATCATTGCGAGTATAATATATCATGATGGAGAAAGAGAGAGATTGAGAGAGAGATAGAGTTATAAAGTGAAATAAAAATATTGGAAGAATTCTTTATTTGAATATGAATATATATTACATGGAAAATAAAGAAAAATAAACTACATAAAAAACTAAACATTCATAGTATGATTCCTCAGTGAAGCACCAAACCCCCCTTATAGTAGCATGGCCTCTGAATTTATAGGCATTGGCACCCCAAGTTCCATTCTATGAATCTAAAAATATTGTATTAAAATTATCGAATCATTCTCCCTTTGAAATAGTAAATGTATTATACTTTTGAATCCATGAGAGGATCCCCTTTTCAATTATTAATCAAACAGAAAGTGTATGTCCCTTGGGCTTCCCAAATTTTCATATCATCATCTTCATATATATCTCAATTTAAACATGATTTTGTCCTTTTAGATAAATTAAATACTTTTACTTGGAACCCAACTCTCCACCTTCTTTGATTTCATGTTCATAGAGATTGGAATCCTAAAACAAGATTAAATATTTAGTTTCTTGAACCCTAGCTCACACATCTTCATTATATGGTTATTCTTTTTCCAATAATTCATTTCATGTACGAGTTTCCATATAATATTAAAACCATTTTCGTGGGTTCTTCAAGCCTAACACTCTTATATCGCCCATGGTAAGCCACACTATATTGTAGTGAAATAATTTTTCAAATTTTATCATACTCATGGAATTATCATGGAATGTGCTCGGTTGTTTATTTTTTAAAGAGCTCTTGTCAACCATGTATTACTCATAAAATTGTAATGGTTTTTCCTGGTGGCTTGAATAGTGATGGTGGAAAGTGGAATGAATAGTATAAGAAAAAATATGTGGTATAGAACCTTGTTGGAGGTAGCATTATGGTGGTGCTGGCTAGTGGTGGCACTCCATCGGTAGAAACAAGGGGTGGTAGGTGCAACATTAGTGATCTATAGAACCCACAGTAGCATATCCTTGTGGTTGGTGATAATGATGGTGGTAGGAGTCCACCAGTATTGAGAAGTGACAGTAGGAAATGGTGGAAAAGGCTATGATGGTGGTATTAGAGTCAGAAAAAAGTATATGGTAGTGGTCATAGGAGATTTTAGAAGTAGTGGTGTCACTTTTGGTGGTGGTAGTAGAGAATGATTCCTTTATTATCATTATTCATACTTCACAGCATCCAAATCAATCTACCACTCCCTTACATGGTGTTCCCTCATTTCCATGAGATAATTTAAGGCTTTAGTGTAAATTTATAGTTTCTTCGGCCCCAACCATGGCATTAAATGGTAGGCTTATCTAATAAGAAAATTGAAATGGATAAATCTAGTGAATGTGTGTAGTGTCCAGTGGAGTTCAAGCATGAAAGTAGTTATGAGGAATTTTTTTAGCTGGGTAGACACGTGGTTAGAGAATTATCATCTCATTTTAGTTAATGATGAATAGTTCTTTCATCATGAGGATCCCACATCATATATGTTCTTCATTGAGCACTCCTTAATAAGAGATCTCATGCGCTTTGATTCTTGGTAAAGTTGGACTAAGACCAGAGGACCTCCATCACCCCATGTTGCACCTCGCTCTAGTGAACTCCTCCTCCCATTGGAACACATGTTTTCCTTGCTTATCGTGGTAAGAATCCATTCCAATATGTGTATAGTGTGAAAGATATACCACTAACCTAGCCAGTTCTCTCCATTAGAATAGTTGGTTACCTTTAGGGAATTCTATGTGAAATGTTGTGGGGTTAAGGGCTATCCATAGTGATTTCCCTCCCTCTTTTACCAAAAAATAATCTAACACTATGTAATGAAATTATCACAATATGCATAAGAAAAAATGATTTCAAAAATTTAACATTTTCATTTTTTTTTATCCAAACTAATTCATTAAAGAAAAATTACCAACATTTTAATAAAATAATTAATTACATGGGGGAAATAATTAAAAAACATTAAAATTATTTATGAAAATTTCAAAATATTATCAGGATAAATAAAAGGAATAAAATACCCTAACACGTGAAGAATATTTTTCCTTAAGCATGGACTCTCCATATAAATTAAAAAAATAATTCCATTCTTTCCGATATTCAAACTTTTAAGTAATTAAATGAAAAAAATTAAAAATCAAAAACTAAAATTTCATGTTCTACATAAAATACAAATAAAATTTTATTATTTTCAAAGAAACTAATGAAATATATTATTTTAATTTCTACCATTGGAAATTTCTATGTTTTTATATTTCATTCATTCACATATCATAATATATTATTATAATGCATGCCAAGTTGTTACTTACCTAACTATAAATTCTATTATCCCACCACTCATGATATAGATTCATGTAAAGTTTTTCTCATACACTTAGAACATTCTAATTTCCATAGTATTGTTGAGGACCATTATTATTCACTTTATAAAGAAAATAATAATAATAAATCATATGTTATTAATGTTATAATAACTCTTAGGATTAATGTTGGTGGGTGTTGATGTTTAAAATTAAAGCCCAAAATGTGGTTAACACTTTGAATCATAATGCATGATAATCAAAAGTAAAATCATTAAAAAAATTATCTTTTCTCAATGTAACAATACCTTCTTTATAGACTCATAGTAAAGGTTGTGAATAATGAAATCTAAAGAATTGATATATAACCTCTGAATTTCTCTCCTATTAATTTTTTTCTTTTTCAATAGATCCTTCAGTAAATATATATTTATGAATGTTATTCTTAGATGGAATTTCACATCCATACACTAAACACATATAATAAAATCATTATTCAGGTAATGTTAATTTTTTTCTGCCATGTCATAACCAATTATTTTGTTTATGTTATTTTTATTGTTCTCTCAAGAGGGGTAGTATTGAAATACAATGAATGAGAATGAAACTTTCCCAAAAAAGTGGGACGATGTTATGAGTTTATTATTTACTGATAAATGAATTCTTATTCATCATATCATAATCAACCTGCTTCACTATTTCTATTTTGAGATTCCATTAGAGTGATCTCTATGGATTACTGATTAGGATTTCAAAAAAATTGGGTTTCATTCAGATCATGTGATATGTTACAATTATACATTTATTTCCAAGATTTTTTGTAAGAAAAATCATGGGCTTCCAGTGATGTAAAGTCCTATTGATATTTTATTCTCCAATTTTATTTGATATTTTGAGCATATATGAAGACAAATTGGGTTTTTATATCTATCCAATAGATTTTCTTGACTCTCAATTTACTCAAATAGGTTGATTTTGAAGGCCCTATTCTACTTTCCTCTTCACAGTGCCCTTGAAATGCTTATAGTTAATAATGTATGCAAGAATTTAGTGAACATAATCAACAACATTATCAATTCTATGTCATTTTACATAAGAGAATATTATGGGGTGGACATGAAGAGGATAAAAAATATATAGATACAATATATAAGAATATTATATAGATGCCACCAAAAAATCAACATTAATCCAGAACAGATCCTGGATTGGTTAATGGATATGATTTTATAGGATAGTGGATACCTGATAGGCGATCTACAGCTGAACGACATGGATTTGAGGTTCTTCATGCTTGGAAATCTTTGATAAATTATTTAATATATGTATTTTTCCAAAATAAAATGTGGCCATTTTGAATTTTATTTAAGTCAAAATGGATAATATTATAGGCCAAATTCCTCTGAAGATATGTTATCATATTTAGATTATGAGGACTACCATGTGATCTCTAAAGGTAACCTGATGAATGGGTGAGTTTATTTATACATTCAATTATTTTCTCATTTTTATGTCTTCATGTGTGATCATGCACCTATTTATATGTTCATTCATTCTTTTTAAGCTAGGAATTATTCTTGTTTTGAGAAAATTATTGAATATTTAGATATCTTTTATCCTTTCAATACATTATTATTATTTTTTTGTTCTATACAATATGATAGGTTCAATTTATAAAAGTTAAGTAGATAGAAACGAAGATAAGATGATAAAACAGATAATTAGGGATATATAATTTAGCACACCACACCCATCGAATTCTCAAAAAAGAGAATAAATATATAATTATAATTTCAGAAAATCTTTGTACTATGTGCATGTCAAATAGTATATGATATTTTTTTTATTCTTTAACCATTATAAATAGTTTAATTATTATATTTTATACTCATAATCTAGAATAAAATTGAAAAAATTAGTATTTTATAACTTGGAATAACTTTGATAATATGTTCTCTTTAATAAGAAACTATCTGTAAGAGTCTGGATTATCAATGACATGGCATGATTTTTATTAGACCCAAAACATTGAAATATGGAATCTCTATATGTTTAATATAATTATGTGTCTATTTACTCAGTATGTAATCTATTTTTAACATGGAATATATGAATTCTAACTCAGATATTACATATTACAAAATCTAGATTCAATGTTTTATAATTTGTAATGAAATCTAGAATCTATGACCATAATATATTTGTAATTTGAAGTAATTCAAAATTTTGGTTCTTGTGTGTGATATTTCTAACCTCTGTATATTGTAACCACTGTATAATCTAGGTGTATAAATTCCATAACATGAAATTTAATAACAAAATATATTATCAAGGATTCCTATCATTATAATATCCTTCTAAAAGTGGATGATGCCTAGTATAATGAGCTAGAAAAACATTGGGCTGAGTCCTTTCCCCTGGAAGAAGATATTCCTGGAATGGGTCAACATTACTACTTACACTATGATCAGTACTTTGAGAATGTTTTTGCGATGGATGAACATTTCAAAAAAAACATCACAAGAAGAGTCTAAAGTAGATAATGAGTCCTGCACCCCACACCCAACAGGTGTGGAATTGGCTGTAGGAATGAGGTTGCCTGACAATGGCATGAAGCTTATGTGAACCTGAGAATTATGAGTATTCCGTTCATTTAACCTCTCACCCCATGGCCTAATTTTCCAATTGTTTTGAGATCCCCTTAATAGTAATCATATATTTTATATTATGATACTTGAACCATTGTTTTATAAATTTTTTAAAAGAATTCATGGAAATCTATGTACAAGATCTAGAAGAAATTGATAATAATTTATTATTTACAAATATCATTAAATATCTTGGTTTAAAAGAAAGTTTATGGTCTTTAATACTTTAAATCAAGCATGGGAGTATCCTAATCTAATGATATAATTAAAAAAATACAAAAAATAACAAACAATTAATAAATATGTATCGGTTTCTTGAATGCCTTTATCATATGGTGCATAAGTCTGCTGACATGGGGCATCCAAATATGGAAATGCATCTAGGTTTTTGTGAGACTTCTTCATTTTTTGATCATTCAAAATTTAAATTATTCAATTATCCCTTTTCATTTTTCAACCACAATAAACTTGAAGGTCACCTTTTCCTTTTATTTGTCATTTGGTTATCCATTTTTTTTGTAAAAGGATGATTGAATTTCAATATAGCTCTGGTTGATGTTATTTCTAGTACTGAGAACTATTCTCAAAATGATGAAAATATTAACTTTCTGAAATTTTTTCGAATATTGTAAAGAATCTGTTGGTTCATGGAATCATTTGGTTTATAGAATTATTTTCATAATTATATTCACTTCATTATTTTTTATGGCATGTTTTAGTTCTATGAATTTTATGAATTTTGTATTATTGAAGATATAAATAATCTTGGATCAAGTGAGAAGGAATGATATTCTAAATTATATCATTTTATTTCTTATACAATGAATACTAAACTCATCAGGAATTTAATATTTTACATCCTTTATTTAAATTATTCCTCTGATAGGTGAGTAACAAATCGATGAGAACATTATATGACTCATTTTTTTCATTCAAGTAAAAATATAATTCATAATATCTATATATTTTATTTTTATTTTTATTTATTTATCATTGATAGGGCCTAATTTTATCTCAATATTGTCTATTATGTGTATATTGGTCTTGGATTATTAAGATCCCAAAATTTATTTTTTTTCCTATAAGAAATATCGCTTCATACTGCATATGAAAATTTGTATTTATTTGGAAATATTTTTTTTAATAAATCCTAGTAATTATATGTAGTTTTTCTAAAAATAATTCTTGATAAACCCTTTTGTAAATATTTATTTTATAGGAAATTTCATTGCCTCACCATCTAAACCAAGACATTAGGAAATACCATCATAATAGATTGGTCGGACTAGTGATGTAGAAGTGACCATAAATCCAAGAGACTTGAAGATATTTTTGGATAGATCTTATTTTTGAAGTTTTACTAGATATCAGACTCCCCACTACATGTTGTGTTAAGATATCTGAGCATCGACTTCATTGTGCATGCCATAAACTCAATGCTAGTGAACAACACTCTGCTACTGCTTGTTTTTTTCCAAATTCTTTGGTGTACCATTTTAATTTTTTTATTTTCATTGTTGTTTTTTAACTTTCACTTGTGTTGGTACATGTAATGAGATAATATGAAGTGTTTTTTACATTGTTTTATTATTTTTTTGGTATAAATTAAAGGAAATTTTTGTGCATAGACTAGAGGTGACATTGATGTGGTCGGAGTTAGAGTTGGTATGGATGGGCTGGAGATGGTGCTGGGGTGAATGAGGTAAGAGATGGATGAGATGGCATAGACTATAGATGGCGTGGATGGGTCTAGAGCTGTCATGGATGAGCTCGGACTAGAGCTGACATCAATGGGCTATAGCTACTGGTGTTAGAGTTACTGGAGATGATGGGCTAGAGATGATGGGGTGGTTAATCCTATTTGGGGGGATCCCGTATGATGGAGGGGGGGGGGGGGGGGCAGGTTGTCGAGCAACATAATTGTGGAATATAATTATGGAGGGTGGGTGTAGGTTTGTCCATAATTTTGGAACAATCCTAGCGGGGATCCAACATTTTCTGTTTGTAATGAATTTCATTATTAATATAATATGAATGTTTACTCGCAATAAATATTTATATTTTTTATTTAAAAGTAATTTATAAAAAATATTATATATTTGTAATATCATTACCATCATATAAAATTTTCACTAGAACCTATTGATAAACACTTTAACCAACATATATATTATCTATTGGTATTATTATAATGGTAACATAACTATTTTATCTATCGCAAAAACATTTCAAGACAGAATTTTTACCAACTGTTTAGTAACAAGGACATATATGTTGGTAAAATATTTTACCAACATAAAATTCACTTTTACCAACATATATGTCCCTACTGAAAAAACTGAAATATTTTTTAGTGCATGAAGTCTTCAACAATATTTGGATACAGAGTTAAGTTTTAGCACTGCTTATTATCCTCAGACAGATGGTCAGTCTAAGTAGACAATTAAAACTGTTGAAGACATGTTGAGAGCTTGATATATGGATTTTAAAGGTGGTTGGGATGAACATGTACCTTTGGTGTAATTATCTTGGAACAGTAGCTTTCACTCAATTATTCAGATGGCTTCTTATGAAGCCCTCTATGGAAAGAAGTGCATAACTTCAACTTACTTGGATGAAGTTGGGGAAAGAAAGCTATTAGGACCTGATCTTGTTGATGAAATGGAAAATGTAAAATCTATTAAACAACAGATAAAATCATCCCAGATATAGCACATAATTTATACTAACAACCGAAGAAAAGACCTAGAGTTTGAAGTAGGTGATAAGGTGTTTCTACCAATATCTTCCTGAAAGAGAGTAATGAGATTTGGAAAGAGGAGAAATCTAAGCCTTAGGTATATTGGTCCATTTGAAAATTTGGATCATGTTGGGAAGGAATCTAACTAAATGGCGCTTCCAATGAATCTCTCTCAAGTTCATGATGCGTTCCATGTATCTCTTCTGATAAAGTACATACCTAATCCTTCACATACACTAAACTCAAAAGGCATACTGCTGGAGCACGATCATTCTTATAAAGAACAACCAATAGATATTAAAGATCATAATGAAAATTTTCAATGAAAGAAGACCACTTTCTTGGTTAATGTTTTTGGTAAGAACCACTATTTTGAAGAAACTATATGGGAACTTGAAGATATGATGAGGCAGAGGTATCCTCATATATTTGTTTCCAGGTGATGAATTTTGAGGGTGAAATTCAGTTTAAGGGGGGTAGAATGTAACACCCCAAGATTCCATGATATATTAATTTTTAATTAAATTCAATAGCTTGTGTTTTATACTACACTATGATAATATTGCGCTATACACAACACCGTCTTAGGTTTCGCTACACGCAACACTGAGTTTGAGTGCACCACAACCAATCAAACCAGCCGTTTAAAAAGCGGTTATGAATAGTATTAACAATATTTTGAATTTTATATATCTTATATAATTTTAAAATTCATCTTATGTGTTTCTTAGACATAATATAAGTAAAAATTCAATTTTTTAGATAAAATAATAATTTTTCCAAAAATGTAGTTTTTACGCCTTTTAATGGAAAATAATTTTTAAATCTAATATTTAAAACTTTTATATATTCAATTTTACAAAATCAAGTTATTCATTATAATAGGGAAATTAAAATTTATTTTGGATAAATTTTTAGTGTTTTTCTGATAACATTCCTATTTTAATGAATAATGAAAAATATTGCATTTTAATTCAAAACCGCTTTTTCATCTATTTTATTTATATAGTGAGATTATCATTCTAGTTGGTTTTAAAATATAATTATATTATGTATTTATAATTTATTATAATTTAAGTCATTAGAACTAATTTCATATTGAAATTTGATATAAACATGTTTCAATCTTTTGATGGTTTTTACTTTTAAAAACTTGTTTTCTCATTTTAACAATGGGGATTAGTTTTAAATTAATTATAACAAATTATATGTTCGGAATTCTAAAAAATGGACTATATATTTGGAATTATAAGTTCCAAATTATTTAAATATCCCCTTTTAACTTTGGGCATTATGAATAGTAACTTTAGTAATTATTTTTATTTACGGCGGTTAAAGGGTAAATTCATTGAATAAAGGTAACAATAATATTATAATAATATAAAACTACCATAAAACATGTCCTAATATTATTTTATAAGTTATAGGTGACCCAAAAAATCCATAGGACGAAGTTTTGTCATTTGGGTGCCACTTGGGTGTGATAATTACATGTTATAATAATTAATTTAAAGTAAACAGAAATATAACACAAAAATGTATCATTTACTAAAAAAATGTGGGGTTATATAATTGTTCTACTTGACTATAAATAGTAATTATAAATATAAAAATATTTTTTACATCATTTTATTTTATTTATACTTTTTAGACATTAAATAAATTTATTGATTTTTGACACAATGATGATGCAGTGATTACCTTAATAATGAATGATTGAAATAAATGATATTATAATTATTAAAATAAATGTAATTTCAGATTTTTTATCTCATAAACAGATTTTTTGGATATAATTTACATTTTAGGGATGAGTTAATGCCTTTTTTTTTAAATAATAAAAAATTTATGACTTTAACAAAAACCAATTAATAAATAGTGTCAAAATTGACACAAATGAAGTTTTCAAAACAAACACTATTTTATTAAATGATACAATAGTCATAAAACAGCTATATTTTGATGACTAACTTATAAAATATTAAAAATTTGATTAATTATCAACTTGAGGTTCTATTGTCATTTTATAGTAACTATATTAACCATATAGTATAAAAATACAAGAAAACATTGCAAGAGTTAACTTATTTGATTAAGGGCTAAAGTTGAAAGATAAGTTTACATTATTGACCTAAAATTGTCTAAAATCTATTTTTTGAGATAATTTAGACTTATACTCATCTTATACTTTAAATAAATCACTTTTTATCCATTATAAACTGAAAATAAATTTATAATAAATTAATATTTCAAGTCTTTCCTAAAGTGCCCCTCACCTCTCCAATAAAGGGGAACTTATCCTTCTCTTTTACTAACACCTAGAAAGCCCTTTGGGCCATCCAAAATCTTCCCGAAACTACTCCAAACATCCCTCAATTTATCATAGATGCCAATATTTGGGAAGAAAACCAACTTAAGGAGTCCTTTTGTGAAAATCAAAAGGAGACACATGAAGAAGAGGTAATAGTTTCATCCCTTCTTTCAAAGTTATTTTCTTCTTATAATTTCTCTACCTAAGTTGTTAACATACTAAAATAATAAATCAAACATATAATACATTCTATTATTTTTTATGATTATGGTACAACCATATTCTTCTTTTACCCATCCTATTAAAAACAATATCTCTATGTGTGTGCACGTATAGCTTACTGTCTTCACGCCGTGGTCTAAACTGTTTTTCATCTATACTTTATTTTGATGAGTATAATAAAGAATATAAATGACTTATATAATAAATATAACATGATATTATTTCTTTAAAATTCATACAAAATATAATTCCATACCATTTAACCATCAATGGAATGATATCATCGCTCATGTGTACGTACGACCTATCGTCTCCACGACGCAATGAGGTTAATTCTACACATTAACATTTAAAGAATGATTATAAAATTTATAAGAAGAGTAAAAATAATAATTATGAACTTAATTTCATTATGGACATGAATAAAATACATACTAATCATTAAAAACATGAATTACATGGAAAAATAGGAATAGGAAAACAAAGTAGTTAACACCTGAAATAATGGAAATATTGAATCAATATTAACAAAATGATATAATAGGATCATATATGATATCCTAAATATGTATATGGTTATATTATAATTTAATAACTTACATTAACCATTATACATAAGGTTTACACACCCTCGACTAACGGAAAGTACAAGGTAAGGGATAATTTTGCAATCTCATTTTTATCCAAGATTGTTTATACATAAGTATATTATGGGGTATATTTATTATCCATATCCATGTTTCCTGATTATGTAATACTATTTATATTATTATAAAATTTTTTAAAGTTAATTTTACACTTTGGTTAATGTTTATTAAATATTATGAAAGGATTTTTTTTTGTTATATGAGTTGAGGTACTTTTTGACTTTTCTGACAAAAGTACGAGGATAATGTTTTTTTAACTTATACAACATGAATGGATTTTAACAGTATCATGAAACCTTATTTAGATGAATATTACTCTACATTATTTCATGTTTATTTTAAAATAAATTATTTTCTTTTAAATTGTATGTAATTTTGAGAAGAGAAAACATTTTGGAAAAAGAAATGATGTTTTCCTCAAGAATTATGTTCAAGTGTTTTATCAAAATTATTTTCTATATAAGATGAAAAATGGGTTATGTTTATATCCCAATTATTATTTTTATTTTATTATAGTTATTATTGAATTATTTTTATAAAATTCATTTATTTTATATGGATTTTGATGGAATTATGTTTAAGAAACCATTTTTTGTTCCTTGGGTTATGCTCTGATGAATGGTTTATGTTTTTGTGGAACATGTAAAAATGATTTCATTATGATATGGGTGGGACCTATATCTCCCTCCAATGCATTAGGTAAATATTTATATCTAATTATATATAAATTAATAGAATGGAAAGTAAATCGGGTTT
This sequence comes from Viscum album, assembly GCA_963277665.1. NCBI lineage: Eukaryota > Viridiplantae > Streptophyta > Magnoliopsida > Santalales > Viscaceae > Viscum > Viscum album. The sequence continues at coordinate 1,528,124,987 of OY728162.1, forward strand.
AGTAATACAGGGATGAAATGACAAGTATACCGAATTCTATAATGTAATTTGTCCGCTATGATGGTCTTGGCAATGAAACTTGACTACTATGAAATTATTATATATTATTATGTGTATGCCAAAAAAATTCATATCTTATGTCACATATTTTGGGATTATTTCCATTAATTCATATGAACTTTTATCCCATGGCATGATATCATGATCTTTTGTATGTAGGATAAGACTTTAAAATGGTAGATTGTTATGTCTTACAACTATGATATGATTGATATTTTCCTTTTATATCCTTAATTAGAAATTTATATCACCCTTTCATATGCTTATTTTCCCCAGGTCATGAAGAAGGGTCTTAATTAAGCTATGTCAAAAAGAAGTTTAGTTATGAATAAATAAGTTGGATACAATGTCGATGTTTTATGAACCAGTTGTTTATGTTTTCTAGTTTATAAAGACACTATAACTATATGGTCCTATCATGGATTTATTATTGGTTGTAATGAATATAATTCGATTTTGAAGTAATATAAACATATGTAAAGTATTGGTTGTTATAGATCACCCTAACGGCCCCTTGATTTTTTACTTCTTGTAAAAGGTTAAAACCCTATGTTATCTAAAATATGATGGTGGGTTGAGTTTCTTTTACTTAAAAAAACATTGATTCTTTAGTTTATCATTCATTAATTTTTTACTTGTTTCTAAGGACACTATAGATAGATCACATAAAATCCACCCCATGTAAATAAGGTACAATTTTCATGATGGAGTTTGGATAAATAATCAGTCCTCCTTATTTTTTATTTCTTCTTATGCAATATCTTCTTTATTTTACTATTATTTCGCATGAAATTTTTTATCAATGAAATAATCAAAGGGAAATTCAGAAAGTAATTATATTTAAACCAAAATAAAAAATAATGAATCAATATCAAATCCATCCCCATTAACATAAGTAGCTTTTGTAATTGATTCCTTGGGCATATCTACTTGTATATCCTGATGTAATGCCTTTAATAAATGCTAAACATGTTTGGGGAGCTTTAGTTTTTCCTTACCAGGTGTATCTTATTTTTGACCATCTTCCTATAAGGAATATCAAGAGTTATCCGATTCAGAAAATTCAAAATAATGATGTGTGATAACACATTGTTCATAAATAAAATAATTTTATAAAAAGTTTAATAGAATATCATATCCCTATGTTGGTTAATATTCAATTGCTTCTTTAGTTGAAATATACCAATGGATCAGAGTGGTAGTGCATGGAGGTAGGTACTCATGCTCTACCAATCTTTCTTCAAACTCCACCAATTAGGTTATTTCTTCTTCCAAAACTATAATGGAATAAAATTGTGATTATTCTTATACTTTAAATATGGGTAAATCATGTATCATTTAAACACATGAAAATATGATCTAAAATTTATCTGAGTCTTGTCGATCTCTCATATGTACACTATAATGTGGGTATTCACCATAAATCTCCTCTAGATCTACATGATAGGTTTTGATCTAGAACATGGGATGTTTAGGATAAAGATATTCTTCAAGTAATCCCCCAACCTCTCAAACTTCTACATAATTTTTTTGTGGGACTACATGAGATTATGACTATACTATAGCCATTGGTACATCCTCCTTATCATACAGTCATTGATAATCATATTGAACTTGATTAAGAATTTCCATAGGTTCTTGAAGAGGAAGACATGTCTATTGGCCATTCAACATATTCTTGGGGAAAATAGTGAGATAATCAATCTATTAAAATAGGGACTACTCGTTATTTTAAACCACTTTCCCTTTCACCCATGAGTAATATACCGATGAAGAATAATATTCAATTGAATAAATCATTGTAAAAAATTAGATATTTTATTTAGAAAATAATGAAAGTATTTACCAAATGTGGATAGAATAAGTTAATTATTAAATTATTAGATCCTAAAAAATATTTCCAAGTTTTGATTCACTTGTCATAGGGAATTGATAAAGACACAGTATTTTTTATTTTGTAACATAGTGGATAATTAGGGTCATCTCACATGATGATATTTGCAGTAAATCACACACTATTCATTATTCACATATTGTATTTTTTAGTTTTCCCTTATTTTATAAAATCAATGAAAAATTAGAATTGATAATGTCGATGAAATACTAAGCCTAAAATGTAGATGTAATGAAAAATAGAATTAATGTAGTTAAATAATAAAGGAAATTATCCCAAGAGACTCATCTATAGGGAACCTTTATTATCTTATTTTAAATCAACATAATTGACTCACTCCATCATATGTGGGAACATATTTTTATACCCCAGTTTTGAATGTATAGTGAACTCAATAATAACCTTGTGAACTGCATATCCACCTCCTAAATCAAGGGAGAATGGTGTTATATTATTTATAATTACTTTATATAACCACAAAATGGATTACAGCCAATATAGATCCTTTTATGATTAACCTAAAATAAAAATCAAACATGGACTTTGGTTCAATATTGGATTAATCCCCATGGGTATTCCTTGGGTTAGTTACTCAACATAATGATTATAAGAGATTGTGGTGGAGAAATAGTGTGATGGAAATTGAGTGAGTGAGAGAGAGATGTAGAAAGAAAAATAATGGATGGAAAATTTAATAGAGAATAAATATAGAGTACATGGAGAAGAAATAAAGTTAAACTGAAATAGTAGTATAATTCCTTAGTGAAGCAGTCAATCCCCCTCTCAATGTCATGTCCTTTGAATTTATTGTCATTGGAAGCCGATTGTATGATCTTTGAATCACAAAATATTCTCTTCAAATTTTCAAATTATTTTCCATTTCAATAGGTCAAAGTGTTATCCTTTTAAATTCACATGGACATCTACTTATAAATTATCCTATGAAAGAGAGAGAGTATGTGAATTTGACTTCCCATATTTCCATATGTTCATCTTCAGTCATATCTCAATCTCAAACAACAATTATCCTTCCTTTTAGATGAATTTTATATTACTACATGGCATCCAACTCATCACCTACTTGAATCACATGTTCATGGAGATTGGCATCTCACACTAAGATTGAATGTTCCGTGTCTTAAACCCTATCATTCACCAATAAATTTGGTTTATATTATTCCTCCTTGTATGCATGTTATCTAAAAATTTCCATATAGTAGTCAATCCATTTTAGTTTGAATCTAACTCCTAATTATCTTCTTCTAACCACAGGAAACCCCACTATGTTGTAGTGAAATATTGTTTCCAATTTCATCCTATACATGATATTCTCATGGTATGTGCATGGATATTTCCATCACATAAATCCCTAACAACCATAACTTATCTCAAATGGTGTAAATGATATTTCTTGGTGAAATTAATGGAGATGGAGGCAAGTGGAATGACCATTAGAAGCAGAAAATGGTGGAAGAGAAGATTTATTATGGTATAATTGGGATAGTAGCATCTACTAGTGGCATATAAACAATGGATACGGGTTGGGGCTGGCATAGTGGAAACAGGATACAGTTCCAGTGGTATCACATCCTAATAGCAGGATATGATGGTGGTGGTAGAACTACCTCATTAGTAGGTTGTTGTATAATGTTAAGGTCTAAGAGAATTTTTTTATGGTAGTTTAATTAGGAAGTGGTAGTGGGTAGAAGTAACATGCGACAAAAACGATAGTGGTAGTGTGTAATAGTCAATAGTGATCATAGTGGTACTGGTAAAACTCAATCCTGGAAGTAGAATATATTGTTTCATTCATCATTAATATATATCCTTTATAGTGGTCTAATCAAGCTTCTCCTCTCGTTTTTGGTGTGCTCTTATCATCAAATAGGTCTCTTAATCATCTAGTAGTGATCCATGGTTGTTCCGACCCTTACAATGGCATTAAATGGTGGGATCTAGCTTGAGTAGCATTAGAAATGGATGAATCTAGAGACCTAGATTGTTATTCTAGTGTATTTTGAGTGAGGAGGTAGTGAGGTGGAAATTTCTAAGGTGGGGAGATGCAAAAATACAACAAGATGGTGTCATTTTAGTTAATGATAAAAAGTCAACGCATCATATTCATCCCACATGGGATATATTCATGGTCAAGTGATTCTTAATAATAGATCTAGTGATCTCAAATGATAATTAAAGTCTAAATGAGGCTAGATGACCTTTATCCCCACTGTGTGTTGTTCCATTCCAGTGAATTGCTCCTCCCACCATATCATGATGTTTCCCCATGCGCATGTTCATGCATCTTCTCCCCTATGAATATAGTGCACAAGATATATTGCACCATTGGATTTATATTCATTTTTTTTTGTAATATTACCATAGGGAATGTAAAGTGACTTTTTTGGTGGGGGTTGAGGGCTAGCCAAGGGATTAACCCCCCCCCCCCCCCCCCCCCCGTACATAAAAATTATCAAACACTTAGTAAAACAATTGATGATTCATAAGTACAAAAAATTTTCAAATTTAAAATTTTCATTACCCTTTTCCAAATTAACTCTTGAAATTATTATCGTTGACATTTTAATAAAATAATTACTTAATTGGTGAAAAAAAATTAATAACATTGAAATTCCTTATTAAAATGGTAAATTTTTTTCATTAGAAACAAATGAATTATTATTCATGTATTCTAATGTATGGATGAAAATCATAATGATATTATATACTAATGAGGTCACATACATTGTGTACATAATATGTGATATTGAATAGATTTAATAATTCAATAATAATTTTTTTCCTTCCATATATATGGACGAAGTCATCTCTATCAATTTGATTGAAATGGAACTGTCAGAGAAAATCCATGGATATGGTAGTTTGTAGACGAGTTTATTTAAGAATGTCAACGAAAGATAAATTCAGAATATAGGATAATGACACTAGAATACATCTTACATGATGAGAAATCATGATATAAAGGGATTATATGAAATAGTAGTGTTCATGGGATGGTTGTTTTATTTGTTACACTAACTTCTTTCTTTAGGGGTGTCTTGACATGTTTTTAGATTCCAATATTGGACCATAGGTAAGTTTATATATTATTATTTGGAAGTGGGTCTAGAAATTCATAGAATAATAATATCTTGGATCACATTAAATTCTATTAAATTAAATTTTAAGAATAAATTTATTTCATGTTTTTGGAATTGTATTTATTCAAGTAAAGTTGATCATAGAAATTTAGTCTTATATCTTATTTATTGATTTAGTTATAAATAAATATTTATTTATTTTTTAACCAGTTTAATGAATAAATTAATAAAAATAATTACTTGGTTATATAAATAATAAAATAATTAATTATTCATAATTTTAGTCAATATAATTTTTTATGAGAGGATATGGATCAAATTTTATTATCCATGTGAAATGAAATATTTTATTTAATATCATTTAAATAAATAAATATTTATTTATTTAATAAATAATATTAGATATATTTCATTTCATGGGATATAATAATAAAATCATTTATTTTTATTTTTGATAGTATTATTATATTTATTGTTATTATTATTATTATTACTTAACAAAAGTAGAAAATTATATTAAATAATAGATAAGGGCCTTTATGTAATTATCATTATTTAACCGTATTTATATATTAAAAATTTATCATTTATCTTAGTATAGTGTGTTATAAAAAATGTAATAACTTCTATAATTCTCCCATGTACTTTAGATAAATTCTTCTTTTCTCCTCCCTCTCAAGAACATAGAGAGACTAAGAGATAAATTGTTTTGATCGGTGAAGAATGGCGTGAAGAATATTATTTATCCATGATAGCATAAAGAATATTGAGAAATTAATCTTGATCGTCATGGAGAACATGTGGATACATATAGAGGAATCATTTCTTGGATTCTCTATCATAATAACTACATTACATGAGAAACAAATAAAATCGATTGAGATGATTCCTATTAATGAAGTAATTTGTATTTAGACTATCTATAAATTAAATGTGCATGAAACTTTCAAGAGATTATAGTGTACATTCATCATGTTATTCAAATATTATCCTTTTTTCATGGTCTAACCCACTTGGCCCCACCTGTATGGTGATGATCCATCCATGAAAATCCATGCCCACCTCCAATAAGAAAAGGGTTGGAAACCAGTGGCGAGTAGGAATATCACATGTATGGGTGGCCTCATCATAAAGTACCTATACACATGTAGAAATATCTAAAAACCCAAACCACTCTGAAAGGTAAATATAACTGAAATAGTAATTCCTTCATAACATTAATCCCATTATTAGAGTTTGATGAAAGTACTAGAAAGAAAAAAAGTATCAAATAAAAAACCATCAAAAAGTGAAAAAGAGTCCAACCAGTTCAGATGGAGGGGACTAATATAAAATGAAACACCTAGTTCAACAATGGTCTGTCTATCCCAAACTATGCTCCACCCACTCTTATTCCTCTTAGGACTCAGTTAGATAAAATTTCACAAATATAATACATAACATGTGCAAGCATATCCCATGTAGGTGGTGCATATAACAGTACCTAGTAAAATACCCCAAAATCACCAAATATAGTGTATCAAGAGAGTAATCATCTTGTTAGTATAATGGAATATCAATCAGATCATAATACATTGAGATAATAACAATTAAATCCCTGATATAATCAAGATAGACACCAAGTATCAAAGATGTCTAAACTATACTCCCAACCATGGGATTCTACTTGAGATTTGAAGATAACGCTTTCCCATTAGAATCAACTCAATTAGTCAAACTATTCCTAACAGAATATTCCCAAGAGATCATTCTTGTCAGGTCTCACCAAATAAGAAACACATCACGACTCAAATGATCATGACACCCAGATATAGGATCACACCCAAGGTTATTGGGGGTTATGAAAAACCCTAATGGAATAAACTGTTAAGTAGGGGATCATACAATGATATTTATAACCCTATGAAATCAACATGATAGATAGGGAATCAACAACCTATTCATGTTGGTCATGAAAATACCACAAAGTCCACATAGGTCAAAATAAGGAACTATAAATGACCATACTTTGGTCACATGTGTGGAAAAAAGAAATCTATTAGGGAATCATCCCATATAGAGGATAAAAATATTATGATATGTTTGTAATGTCCCTCTATACCCTTGAAAGGATAGACTAAGAAAATTTACCCAACCAAACCTGGTCTGCATTGATACTTTTTGAATAAATTTACCCAAACTCATTCTAGAGTGGAACCGAGAAGAATAATGGATCCAACATGTCCTTTAAGGACCACATGACATGTACTTGGGATACACAACATGTATCACTAAGCCTGCACTTCCTATGTATCGTGCTCACATGAAAATATTATTACCCAAAATACATGGTGTGCCCCATAGGGGTAAAAAACATGTAGATGTCCATTTGGAACTTAGCGTGCCGTCCTTCTTGAGTCCATCTATATCTAGCCATGCCCATGCACTTTGTTTTGTGCCTATTTGTTGTGGTCGTGCTATTGTACATGGTTTTATTTGAGTAATGGGTCATGATCGTGTACATTGGTCATTCTCATGTGATTAGTAGTGTCTATGCCTGTGCATTTCTAGGGTACATGTCGATCCTCCATTATCAGGGAACACAATGCATGACATGTGTCACATGGCATGTGATGTTTTAATTTACTTGTAAACCCTGTCATCTACAGCTGGGTCCACATGGTGTGTGTTATTCATATTACATGATGTGTAATTATGGATTTCCTATAAATCCATAACCTTCATGAGGTTTCCCACCACAACTATGTTTCTATTGACTATACTATCCATTATGTCTATTGATCTCAGATATAAATATAACCTCACATAATTCATCACCGGTTTTAGGAATATGGACTTCTATCCACTCGTGATGCATCTCCCATCACACCTCCACTCCAAGACACCAAATCCAATGACCAACGATCTCAAAATAAAAACCCACTACACTGTCATCACTACACATCACAACTTCATCCTCGATCTTAATCTGGACACCATGGTAATGATCTACTTCACCAATAATCTATTGTGTAAGGATCATTTACTATGTATTTTTTAAACACCAGCTAAATAAAATACCAATGATGATTTCACATGTAATAGGGAGAAAAAACCATAAAATATAAACATGAGTAACCGACCTAGAATAATGTTCATGTTGGCCTCGATCTGTTGTCATAGGATGGAAAATAATTGAGGAACAAATAAAGAAATATCAAATTCCTTTTCCTAGGATGATAAACCCATATCATCACAACATGAATGACCCACAAGTTATACTATTATAAGAATTCATCCATGTTTTTCATGGGTTATATAACTGGGATAAATCCATATAAAACAATGTCCAACCTCAAGTTTGATCAATCATTTCTGAAGAACAAGTACACTAGTGAAAAAGGTGAATATCCTACTACAATCATCATCTGTCTCTTAATTCACCTTGATCTTTTAATTGATGATCATCAATCTTGATCCACTAATAGAAAAATCTATCATCCTCTATAATCATTCATGTTTATATGGATAACCCTATAAATTTTTCATAATAGAATATTTATAGATAGGGTTAGGTCAATATAGTAAGACAAAAAAAATTTAAATTTATTTATTTTATTATTTGATCTTGTAATAGCAAATTAAAAAAACACTCAACATCAAAATCGTTTATATCATGCTTAGGGTAATCCCCTCATTCTGTATTAAACAAATATCTCATATTTCATATATGATTACCCAATCAAGATTTATTCTATTAATTCTAAAACACTATCCACACGTGATAGAAAATATTTAATATTTTTATTATATCCACATAGAGGATCACCTGGCCTCAGAATCTCACTCCATATCAGTTTCTAACTTCGAAAATATTTTGTCAAATATTTCAAAGTATTATGAAGAAATTACAATGACATTACATTCTCTACACGATAAAATATTTTAACCCTAAGAAGTGAAAACCAACTCATAATCAAAGAAATTGTGTTCTCATCTAGGGTTACCACTCCCATGAGCCCTCTTAAAGGTTCCAATGTGGTAAAAAAACATGTATCCATGGGGAAAATTTCCCCCTGAAGGGTCTTCTCCAGTCGGATCTCAAATTCCATTGGGTTTATGAAAATGGTAACACTGCCCTCAAGATACAAATAATTTTGTTTAACACCATGTAATGAGAAGCACACATGTATCTTAAGCTGCATCACTTTGAAAACACATAGCACCCAGTTCAACTACTATTAGAGGACCAAATGATATTCCACTATGCTACCTAGTGTAGTAACTAGAAAATGATCTATGAACCCCAGATATAACATGCCACCCTAGAAAAACACCATAATCCACATCAATGAAAGATATATGAGTAATAAAGATATCCACATCAGTCTCCCATGTCCTCTATCTTCAGTCTATAAGGGACCTCAGATGTTTTTAAGAAGTCCTCATCTACCTTTAGATGAACTAAACCTTCCAAAAAAATCTCTATCACCAACTCTAGGCCCCCAACCATTATATACCAATTAATCTGACTAGTACAACTATGACCTCCAGGGTCTTCCATACATGGACTAAAATTGTTCTACACATATGGTTGAGTGGTAGTTATTATGGTACAAAAACTCCAATGATGGTTGATGATCTTAACAGTTGTGGATACAAGATAACATTTCATCTTGAATAATGTTCTCTAGAACATTAATTGTTCTCTTTACCTATCCAATTGTATAGGGTAAAAAAATTTGCGATCAACCATAACTAAGTCCCAAGGACTTATGTATACTCTTTCCAAATCATGTCGTGAAGTTAGAATCATAGTTTTAAATGATTGTTGGGATAATTTCATACAATGTGACTACCTCCTACACCCACATGAATCCCAAAATCTCCACTATGCTTTTCTCTCATATATTTAAGAATTTTTCTAACCTGGTATCATTCAAAAACCATTCATATATTTTCATAACCTTACACTAATCATGGAATACCCGTCATGAAAACCATGAAGATACCATCCCATTTACACTTCCATCTGGGCACATCTTCCACAACCTACTAGATGGAGAGACACGAAGAGTTAAACTTAGAAATAGACAACCATATCCCAGGACACCAACCATGATGAAAAAGAATCTTGGTACATCCAAACCTCTCATGGGTGTACTAATAAGGGAAAGAAACCCCATCATCACTTCTTTTCATAGCATGCATTGGGTCATCATCCATCCTCGATCAAGGATGACATGCTCCCCACCTTCACAAAATCCATCAAGAATGCATCCATTAAATATCTAGTCATACAATATTTCACAATTGATATCCCCAAGTTGTTCAACCTTAACTTTATTAATAAGAATAAAGTAAAAAATCATCAACTATAGATATGTTACACCATCATCACCCTCAAGGGACAACTGGAAAGAGATAAATAGCACTGTAAGCTATCTCAATAACTATGAATAGTAAAAATCATTTTGAGTATCATATGTCACCACCACACTCTCTGGTGGATCTTAATATCCCAATGCCTCAACCTCTTCTAGGTCCACTACCACTCCCATGTATAATGATACATTCCACAAGAAGTGGACCTCTTAAATCCAGAACTAATAAATCAGGATATTTGGAAAAGATGGTACTCTCAGAGCATGTCTGTAACCATACTCAACTGTCTCACATGCTCCTCCATGGATTCTGAGTACACTAGGAGGTCACCAAATAATACTACCATGAACCCGGTCCATAAAGGGTTAAAGGACTCAGTTCATAAGTCTCACAATCACTCCCTAGGTCTCTAATGTTTTGAATGGTATCATCAAAAATTCTAGGAATCTATAGTATATTTATAATGCCAAATTTTGTATATCATCCTCTAAAACCTATACCTATTGATAACCTAATGAGAGGTCAAACACTATGAACTACTTCACCCCTAACCATTACTTTAAGAAGCCATCGATTATAATGGGTGGATACTCCTACCTGATGGTCACTAGAATTCAGCGAAATCAATCCAAACCTGAACTAAATATCTTATATTCCTCCAAGGAATATAATACAAGGATGACCAGGTGAACATAATGGGTCTATCAAATCCTCTTCTCTAAAGATTTCTCTAATGGAATCTTTATCTCTCAAAACAACATGAGGTCATCCTACATACTTTCACATACATAGATATGTCCCTAGTGCAATTATATATAGAAAAGAACCATTTAATAGGGAGTTAAGAATGAGACATCATCATGGAATACATCCAAACACTTCTTCAATACTAGTGGAACTAAAATATCATAGAACTTTCTACTCCATGGTTCACACTATCCAATTTAAAATAAACTGGTTATATACTCCTAAACATGATCTCATCCTACTATTTCTGGGATCAATCCTTATGAGATAAAAACTATATAAAATGACATAGATAAACTAAAAACCTCACTTGTAATAGTAAACCATGTATATATGGTAGAAAACTAGACCATATTTAGGAAAACATCATAGGGCCTCACAACTGCTATAAAAATGTCCCACATGAGTCTCTCTCTATCTCTATATATATATATATATCATAGAGTCAGGTCACACAACATAAAATTGTGTGATTAATAATTCTCTCTACTAGATTCACCAAAAAAAGGGTTCATCCAAAGGATCACCTAGAATTTCATTGTTATGAACAAGAGAAGTGGGAAGAAAAGAGTAGATTACACCCATGTCTAGAAATATTGTATCTAAAGTAGAGAGGAAGTAGATCAAACATAGAATCACTACTAGATACTCACGATAACAAGCCTCATGTGAACATATCTTCCCATATCCATAACAATTATCTCCCTAAGTGTGTAATAGACTACCATGGGGTGGTGGTGGAAACAGATCAAATCTCTAGCCATCTCCTACTGACCTCCAAGCTCATTTGTCATGCATGTCGTCCTGTGAACCTCACTAATATAAACACTACCTCTATCTACATGGTATATCAAAAAAATATATATCTACAACACAATGGGTATGAAAATATTGTGTGATATTTATACATCCATCACAAGCATAATACTTCCTGCTCATTGAAGGAATAAGTTTTCCTTGAGGACTCCGTGAATGATGTGGCCTCATGTACTTTGACCTGCATCACATGACTACTTTAAAGAGATCCTTATCACCCTATATTCTATGAAATAACTAACATAGAATATCAATATATGAATTAGACCAACATGAATCATCTTCCACCAACATCAGATCCATACATAGATCAATATGACAAGATTCACCCACCTAAAACAACAAAGGTTAGTCTATGCATTTATCATTGGGAAAGAGAACCACCAGTTTTCCACATAGAAGGAAAAAGATCTCTTGACCAGGACCCTTCATTGAGGTCTCATCACTCATAAAGTCATATCCCTGACCCCATTGTATAAAACTCAATAGATATCATCATGGAAACAGCCTATAAAAATACAAGACTTACTATAGCCAATGAGTATATCTAGGGAGTTAACTCAAAAAATGGACATGGAAAACAGACCCCATTCCTGTAGGATGAACTTTCTTATGATTTACTTGAAACCAATGTCTACATGTGACATGTTAAAAACTATTTTATTAGAGTCTTTTTAAATGGATACATCAATTGTTGCACTAATACTAGATTCCCTAGCCTGTTATAGGAACTCAAAACACTTTAATACTTTTCCCATAAATCCAAAATAAAACCTCACATCTAGAAAATATTTAAACTTTGGACCTAATATGAATCCCCATTGACATCACACTATCATGAACTAACCCACTAGGGTCTTCTTGGCTGGTGAAAAGCCGTGTGTGACACCCCAAAACTAGAAAAAATAGGCCAGTGGATAGAGTCTAGTGTAATTTAGACATATCACACACATGGGGAGAGATTATAATAATGTACTTATACTCACATAAACATCTAAAAAATCACATAAAATGATCAATGATAAATATAAATGATACTATAATGAACTAATAACATCTATCCCACAATCATAGTATGATGATAGTACTAGAAACCAAAAAAAAGGGTCCAAATAAAATCCCACCCAAAACATTAAAAGTGTAAATACTGATCAAAAGTAGTGGACTACAATAAAATGAAAAACCTGGTCCAACAATAGTCTACCTATCCCAATAAATTCTCCTCCTACTCCTAGTCCTCTAAGGATATTATAAAAAGGCATGTCATCTTTATACTACACAACACATGCAGAAAGAGACCATGTAGGGGTTAGTATAATAATACCCAGTATGAAACCCCCAAAAAACTAAACATAAAGCATTAAGAGAATATTTATCTCATCAACACAAAGGTAATTCAATCAGAACATGAGACGTAGAGATAAGTACAATGAAAACCCAAATATACTCAATATATACTCTATGACTCAAAAAAATATAAAAAAATATTACAAGACACAAGATTATGATCAACGGTTTAAGATAAGTCTTGACCTAGATAATCCACTCCTTTATACATACTATCCTAGATGGTTCATATCAGTGAGGTCATGCTTGTTGGGTCTTGTGAAAGAATATACATGTTGGGAAATGCTGTATATCGACACCCAGATTGGGGGTCAATCCTAGCTTCACTAAGTAACAACACAAAAGCAACTAGAATAACCAACAAGTAGGGGTTCATATGAAAATAATGCAAACCATACTAAATTAACCTGAAAAATAACGGATTGATGCACTATACATATTGTTCATGAAAATACCATGTATTCCACTAATGAACAATATATAATGATATAGGATCACACCCTGAGTAACTTGGAGGTACACCACGAACTCTATCTGTGTCTTATCCCATATAAGGGATCAAAATCCTTTGCTTAGGATATAATTCCTCACTCTACCCTCATTGGAAAATACCAAGGAAATACACCAAAACAAACTTGGTCTACGCTAAAACCCTTAAAGGAAATTCACCCAAGAATATACATGAGTTGAAAATAGAATAATTTGGTCTCCCAGATAACCATCATGGATTACAATGAGTGTACTTGGGGTACACAACATGTCTCACTAAGCCTAGGACTACTTGTGTCTTGCACTTACATGGCATGTATTTTCCCCAAAATACATAGTGTCTTCGATATGAGTACACAGTATGCAGATGTCCATCCAGAACATGGTGTTCCATATTAACGTATCCCATTTATACCTAATTGTGCCCGTGTACATATTTCTTTGATCATGTACTATTCTTTCACCTTTGTACATAGTCATGTTAGAGTACCAGGCCATACCTGTGTACTCAGACCATTCTTGTGTTCCTAACCAGGTCTGAGCCCATGTACCTCTAAGGTACTTGTCAAGCCATAAACACTGGGTGTCATGGCATGTGACATAGGTCCCATTATGTGTGATATTTTAATTCATGTGCAAACACTTCCCTTCACATTTTGGTCCACATAGAATGTTTTTTAGACAACATGCAGTGCAATGTTGGATTTTCCAAAAGAAATCAAAAACCTTCATAAGGTTTCTCCATGATCCACCATTGTTTCTAATTCCACAATCCATCAATCACATATATCCTGAATATATGGATGATCACTCATGACCCATCACCAATACTCAGAATCCACCTAAAATTAACTCACAACACCTCTCCCATTGCACCACCATACCGAGACATCGAATCCCACGACTAGGAATCTCTAAATAAAAACCTAATATGATGTTATCATTATAGCCACACATTTTTCATTGATATCCATCCCAAAACTATGGTAATGATCCATTGGGTCCATGATTGAGAGAAAAGATTTTATACCAATTATTTATCAAGCCTTTGGCCGAATTGAGTACAGACAATGACAACATGAATAATAAAGAGATAAGTTCATAAAACACAAACATATTTAAAAAACCTCAGACAATGTTCATGTTATCCTTGATTCATTTTCATAATAATGATAAATTAGTAGTAATAAATAAAGAAATATCTAATTTATATTTCTAAAAAGATAAACCCAAATCTGTACAACACAATCGACCCAGAACCCAATTTTTAGAAGAATTGATTCATGTTTTTCATGGGGTAAACAAATTAAGATAAATTCTCATAAAAAATACCCTAACTCAAGTTGGATCAATTTTTGTAGATGTACACATCCTCTTGATAATAATATAATATCCAACTATGTTCACCACCCATCTCTCAATTCACCTTGATCTATTTGTTAATTATCATTTATTTAAATAAAGAAATGAAAAAATATCTCCTCCTCTATCATCTTCCAAGGTTATGTCTATAACCTTAGAGATTTTCTATAATAGAATATTTATAAATAGGGATATTTCTGTGTACTAAAAAAATAAATAAATTATTTTATTTTATTTTAATATTTTCACCTATGATGGTACTTTAAAAAACCCAATTCCAACAAATTTTATCCCACACCTTTGGTAAACCCTACATTTTAGATTCAACAGTGGTCTAGAATTTCTAATTCGAGTCCCTAATCAATATTTTTTCCATTAATTCTGAAAACCTATGCCCATGGGATAGAAAATATTTAATATTTTCATTATATCTACATTGAGGCCCACTATGCCTCAGAATATAATGGCATCTTAGCACATCTCTCTAAAAATATTTCTTAAAATATTCTAAATTCTTATGATGAAAAACCATAAATGTAACACAATTTTTATTGATGAAACACCAAAATTCTTCACATGCTTGATGATTGTTTGGCCCCCCATAACCTTATATTTTTTTAAGAATATATGAGTTCAAGAGGGAACTTTATATTGAGAAGGAGTTATAATGTATCAATGGTCAAAGTTATTACTTGGAGATGATTAGTGACACTTCTCTGGGATGATAATAATTATCATGGGTAATTTTAACAACTTTTATAGTTTAAATAATGTTTTTAATTTTATGTTTTATTGTTTTAAATTAATATTTTTATATTTTAAGCCAATTCCTATTGATGTTAAAAATTAGCGTATGTGCTTATGAGGGGATTAGGAGTAGAGTGAACAAAATATTTACAATAGCATTCCATCATTACTCAGATGGAATCCATCAGAAGTCTAGTGTCTATCTAATTGGTCTCTAGGGAAGGTACCAAGAGGCATGTGGTAATCACTATAACTATGGTGAGATACAACAAGTCTGATGGGGGTCTATCAGAAGCCTTGTTCCTTGTATTGACCCCCTTAATGAGGGGTAGTTATTTATATTCATGGTTATGGAAATCGGGGTAAAATTATTATTTTTCTATTTTAAAAGGAAATTTATATGAGGATAATTTACTCTAATCTCTCTCCCTCTCTCTAGCTTACTTGATTGATTCCTCCTTTGATATTTGATGTAATTTTAATCCATTGATGGTGTTAGAGTTACAATGATGATAGAATCACGAGGCCAACCATTTAGATCAAAGGTAACAATGTTTGTATACAACTATATTATAATACACTTTTACTCATATCGTTTAATGTATTTATGGATTTCTTATAGTTTTTAGTAATTAAATATTTATTCTTAGTGTGGTTTTTTTCATTAAATAATAATTATGTGACCCCTATAATTTTCATAGCATTTAATGAAATTTTTATATATGAATTGTGAAATGTTATGATGATTTTGCAGTATATGTGAGTTAAATGGGATGAGAATTAAATTCAATATAATGAGAATGATTTTAGTTTAATTATTGTGTTTTGATCAACTATTTATCTTATGATCCATGGATAAAATTATACTTTAATATTTAGCAAATTTTCAATGTTTGAAAAAAAATGTGTGATTAAGATTAATAGGTTGATGTTATAATTATTAAGGATATTGATATTGAGATTTTATGTGCTGGAAATTACAGTTTTCATAGAACATGTTGTTGTTAAGTATTGTTTTATATGAACTAATTCCACATTGATGTTATCTAAATTTGTGTTTATTACTAGGAATGAAATTTAATAAATTTCATGTTTTTATCTGTTATTACATGTTAGAAGCAACATTTCCATATTATAATAAAATGTATCTTTTGATGAGACTCATGGGAAAGAGTTGGATTAAATAGTGTTTGAGACTTAAATAAATAATAAGAGATTTATTAAGTGAAATATTAGTTTTTATATGGTTGGTTAAATGATTTTTCATGATAAAAAATATTTTAATATCATATATTTTTTTAAAAACAATTAATGTAAATGTATTTTTTAATTAATAATGATTCTTTGAGTTAAATGGTCGATTTATGAGTTCAATGGGTTTTTGGAGATTTTATAAGGAATATTAACTATTTTAAATTTATATATAAATTCTATAATTTAAATATTCTTTTTATTTATAAGGTGAATAAAATATGTTATATTTTTTCATTAAAATAAGAAGTGGAAATTTGAATTTAAGGGTTAATAATTATGGTTTATAAAGGGATTTTTCTTTATAAAATTTCTTATATTTATTTAAATGGAATACATGTTGGAATTGAGTATTTTCATTATAATTTTGAAATTAATTTAAGCAATTATAGTGAATTAAAAATGAGATAAATGTTATGTTGTTATGATAAATTTTATATTTGTGTTGTGATATTGTGATAAAATCACTGTTATTAGATGTTTTTTATTATTCTAGATAATATATAGGGAACCATAGGTTAGGAAACAAAATGATTTGATAGAATATGATCTATATGTTTGGATAAACCTTGTCTTAGTGATTGAAATATTTTATATATCATGTGTTTTGTAGGGATGAAATATTTTCCATATGGCTTTCTTAAAAGAATTCACATATCCATGTGTTATGAAATTTCATTCCTTTGATGACATTCAAAGCGTTTACCAGTTTTAAAAGAAGAAAATTTATGAGTTTAATGATGAATTTGTTATCACCAATATTTCTTAATTCATATTGTTTATGGTTTATTTAAAAAATTTATTAGCTTTAAATAATTCATATATGAGCATGTTAAACTCTAGGATATGTTTTCGGTTATCATAGTTTTTAATGAGATTATTTATCATACTCTATATATATACACCCCATGTGTATACATATTTCATATGTGGATATTCAGATAAAAGAAGGGGTCTATTTTAGATTGGATTTTATGACAAAAGAAACCATAGAAATGATTTTACTATGTTTCTAGAGTCTTGTGGAGTAGATTATTATGATTTATTTTTTGTTTATGTCAATTATATTATTTATTATATTTAAAATTAATTTTTATTTTTCACGTAGTATAAATTAAATATATCATTGTTAAACCATGGGAAAAAATATTAAAATTTATGATGGATGTTATCACATTTTTCTAGTTTACATGATTATATGAGTTTCTCATTTCAATGTTTCATCATGATTATCCATTTGATGGTAAATAACTACATAAGTAAATTTTGATAAACCATCAATGATACTCACCCGCCTCTGGTGATTAGGGACAATGGTTAAGGCCATGTGGTTCTTTGGATTAGAAATACAAACACTCTAGTTTTGGGAATTATAATAAATGTTAAATTAAAGTGGATACATAAGTTAATGGATGCCAACACCTAATCAATGAATCCATTAGGGATTATCAGTATAATTTATCTATGGACTTACAATACTAACTCTATGACCATAATGATTTATTATAAATTGATAGATGGTCATAAAATAATTAGACATAAATTTTTTTCCCAATAACAGGTGAGAGTAACAACCAGATAAGAAACCAAGGTTACTAAAAAATACCAAATTCTTCCTCATATAGTCATATTAAAAAAGGATTACAATCATAATATATATTAATAATCTCATTTATCAATACCACCCATAGTTTATCCAGGTTAAACAATCAACTAGAATACAACCTTATCCTATATGTTTTGAACTCATCATGTAATATATAAGATGACCCAATTAATATATACACAAGAATACCATAAATATTTCTAAAGAAATAACGTTAATAATAAAATATATTTTTATCACTGAGATAATATGAACCATTATGGATCAAACACCAACCCATTTATAAATTCATTTTCTAGAGAACAAGTTTTATAACCATAAAAAATTATCACATATCATATTAATTAAATAATCCATCATCAGTAACATCACCTCAAGGACGTCAATCCACAAGGTCAATCTTCAAAGATCCTCATACTAATAAGAAAATTATGTATCCAACTAGTATAAATTTTAATTCATTTTTTACACGAAGATCCTGATATATAGTAAAAAAGTTAAACTCATTGTTAACACCCCCCATCTATAAGGATGAATACAAGGATCGAATAATTAAATGATTTTTATTCCCTAAAATACTTACCAAACATAATAACAACTTAAATGAATAACTTACTGTTTTTTATTTTCCATTAATACTAAAATTCAATTGAATCATTACATCATATTAAACCATCAATCTTAGTGGATATATATATATATATATATATATATATTTCCTAACTAAATAATCCCATTGAGAGATCCACATGAACCATCAACTTCACCATCCTTCACTTGATCACACTCAAATATATCTACTTATAAAATATTATTTTATTTCAAAAACCACCTTAATTTCTCTACATGATCCACCAAAAGATATTATTGTGTTATAACATAGAAATTAATACGAAAATATTCATAGAGTTATTCCAAACCAAGTTGTTTTGATTATGTGACTAAATGTATAAAAATACACAATACTATATTCAGATAATCCCAAATGGATTTGGAAATATAATCATCAAAATATAGTTATAAATACTAATCAATTATAATATTAATCAAACTTAAATGAACATCGAACAAAAATAATTGGTTATTTTTTAATAGGGGGAGAAGAACCATATTGTAGGCCTATACCCACCCCTTTTCTTTTGAAAAAATCCTTATACATGAATTATAAATATATTTTTAAACATTTTTAAATTCAAAGTATAAGAAAATCACCCTAAACCTTATGTATAACACATGGTTTTACTCTTGATGTGGGTTATAAATCCCCATGTTTCAATTTATTAAAATGGAATATGATTTTTACAATTAAATTTCCCCTATGTTTACTTTAAGATTCACTCCCAACTTAGTTTTTTGAAATCTTCTACACACACACTAGAAAAAATAATAATTTATCAAAAAATATTTACCCATATTTAGAACATATATCCCTACCCTTAAATCAAATTACTAAAATAAACATAAAATGTGAACAAAAATATTGTTCATGATCTTCTTCAAGAAAATCTTATTAGAGACACATCCTAGGTAATGTATTGAATATATATATATATATATATATATGTATATAAAATCCATTAACATATTTTTCCTAAATATATTAAATACATTTTTTCATAAATTTATAAAGATAATAATAAAGAGTGCGCGTGTTCACATGCACACACACATATTTTTACCTATTAATTGTTCTTAAATCATGATTAAATAATTTTTTTTATATAAAATATGGAATTTATTATATGTTATATTATAAACCACTTTAACCACATTGTAAAATAAATATTATTTTATTTTATGGTATAAAATTATAAGGGAATGATAAATATGTTCCATAATATTAATACAAGTAAAATGGGATAATAAATACAAGAAAATAACATAATAATAAGTCATAAATCCAATGGCCTGTTATTTACTAGAAATACCATAGTTATGAAAACATTTATATTAAATAAAATTAAAATAATATAAAAAATTATAACTTATGTATAAACAAACATGATAGAAGAACATTGAATGAATAATGAAATAAATAATTGTTAAATATAGGATGCCAAATGGTAATATAAAAGATGTGAATAGATAAAGTTGTTGTTGTAAACTGATATTATTAATAATTTCATGACTTATTATATACTCCATTAACTTATTTTATATGAAATGTTCATTAGTTGTGTGAAATATTAATGTTTTAAAACTAAGTATAATTTTTGAGCATTTTTAGAAGTATTCCAATTGAGTCAGTTTACTATTTTATTTATAACTCTCACCCTACGGATCCAAATTGTGTGGTTATTGTATTTTAGGATTCCTTATTCAATATAAAACATTTAATTATAAGGGATCATGGGCCAATTCTTCCATTTGAAGGCCAGTATGGACCACACCAGAGGGCCTACAGAATATGTGAAGAAACTGGACCAGCCATGAAGATTTAATTTATGGGATCAATCAGGAAGTAAGAATTCCTTTATTCTCCTAAAAATTTTAGGGGATAATGTAATGAGTCTTGGATAAAATTATCATGGCCCAAATCCAAATATATGGGGCCCAATTGATTCATTTAAACTCTGCCCACCATTATGGCATGGAAATAAAATCAGTACAGTATTCATGACATATATCATGATGTAATTATCCAATAAAGCTGAGAGTTTTCACTGTTAATGGGTAGATATAGGTTTCCTTCTTTGGTGAATAATGTTTTTTTATTTTAATACATATTCATATATATATAAACCCATTCAAATTTAGGCCTTCTAAAAATTATGGAGTGAAATGGATAGATTTACATTGTTTAATAAACTGACCATAACTTTGGATTCATAAGTCCAATGGCATCAAAAGTTTCAGAGTAGACATATCATATATTTATCTAAAACTTGTAAGAAGATCTTATCTTGATATTCTGCTGTTTTAATTATCAAAATGGCGATGCAAGTGGAGGGACATATTGGGAATGCAAAAAGTCCACTTCCTTGGGAAATAAATACACCCCCTCCTCTCCTTAAAGTTGGTTGGAATTTCAGAGAAAAGGAGGATAGTTTGGCATGACCCAGGCTCTATCAATGTCTTGGTAGGATCTTAAATAATCATGTTTTTACTTTAGAAACCATTCTTCCTTGCTTCCTTTCATTAACTTTTCTGTTGTTCTTCGTTTGTAATCGTGTAAGTGTTTGTGTTTGGTAATTCTGTTTTAATGCAAGTTTCTTTTTCAATATCTCTTATTATCTTCCACATTATGTACTTTAATATTAATATTCTTAAAATAGTATAAATACAGTTAAATCCCCTTACCTTATTCTTCTTTCTCATTCAATCTTATGTTAGTATTTAATTCCCTTCACTGTTTGTGTGTGTGTGATCGACATACAACTATTTTATTATCCATTTCTTTTTATTATATTTATAATTCATAATCATAAACATTACAACCAGATTATTAACCAAAAAAATGTCTGAGAAAATCTACCATTGGGGTGAGTTATAATTTGGGGATGTTAAGTGATTGAGAAAATTTTCTCGATGGATATTCTTTAAATAAACATTGTATATGTTAAACTTAGAATATCATGGATTAATGAAATTATTTGTTTAACATGTGGTTTCCATGGATTATTGGAACCATAAATACACTACCATCTACATGCTCTAATTAATATTATAACCCTAAGAAATGTTAAGTCTTGGATTAAAACCTTAACACTTAGTAATTCCAATCAATGTTATCTTGTGAAGTGGGTGTTAATTTAAATGCAACATAAAGCAAAGCTCAAGGATATCACAAGATTAACTCCCTAAAAATGAACTCACCCCAATATTTATCAAATTGTTAAATTAAACACCAATAATTAATCTATTAATTTAAGTTCTTCAAACAAACCCCCCAATCAAAATACAACCAACTAAAAACATTCGACTATTAAAAAAGTATCATCGCTGAGGATTCGACCCGAGTGCTGCTATACACATTAACAGAGCATTGGAACATTGAATTTTCAATATGAGACAATCATCAAAACTTTTAAATGGATTCATTTCCATTTATGGTGCAATTAAATCGTCTTTAGTTTCTGGTTATTGTAAAAAAACAAAATTTAAAAAAAATTGAAATAAAACACAAAGAAAAACCCGCCTACTTATAGAAATCATAAAAAAACACACACAAAGAAAACAGAATATTCCTATTTATTATAAAATATTTCTAAATGACCCATATCCTCCCCAACAATATCTTGGATTTGATTGAACCTGATATTGAGATAACACCTCGCCAAATTAGGAGGAACAAAAGAGATAATCAAATAATTCAAGAACCAGTCCTTGTCCAACCAATTGAATTAGATATGGCCAATCCTAGGGAAAAAATACATAAAAACTCAATACCCCTGATATGAATTACCAACATCTTGGTATTCTATATCCAAACATAGAGTATAACTTCAAACTCAAATCAGGTTTGATTTATCTTCTCCCTTATTTCCACGGGCTAGCCTGTGAGGATCCACATATTCATATTAAAGAGTTCCAAGTGGTGTGCTCTACCATGAAACCTCAAGGGTTTTCTGAGGAACAAATCAAACTTCAAGAATTACATTTATCCCAATATGACTTCTCCAAGTCATGGACCTACTAACTTACTCCTGTTTCCATAACCACATGTAATGACATGAAGCAACTCTTCTTAGAGAAATTGTTTCCTGCTTGTCGTACTGCTTCTATCCGAATGGAAATAAGTGGTATTCGTCAATTCCCAAGTGAATCACTACATGAGTACTGGGAGAGGTTCAAAAATCTTGTTGCAACCTGCCCACATCACCAAATCCCTAACCAACTCTTGATCAAATACTTCTATGAGGGGTTATTGGCGATGGAGAGAACTCTCATTGATGCCGCAACTTATGGTGCTCTTGTTGATAAAACTCATATAGTTTCAAGAGATCTTAAAAGAAACATGGCTGTGAACACACAAAAGTTCCATACTCAAGAACATTCTCAAGTAAAAAAAGGCCAAGAAAATCAATCAATAGAGCCGAACAAGATGATAGGGTGGATGAGTGAACTTACAGGTCTTGTGCAACAACTAGCTATGACATCCAAATCGCCAACCTCATCTTCTCCACAATATCTATTCCCTGGACCTATCAAGAACTATGGAATCTAAAACTCACTATCTCATCAAATAGACACCTATCTAAAATTCAATAGGATCAATCTAATTCATCTGGGCCAATGGAGATCAATACAAGATGTGCTCAGCGGAACCCCAACCCTCAACAATCAGGTTAGTTCATTAGAAACTTCAACCAACCTCACTCCGAGCCCTTCACTTCTTCCTATAACCAAGTCCCGAGGTATGGTGATCTCGTCTCTCATCCCCCTCAATTACCTCCTCAAAACCCAAACCAATTCCAATATGGTCAAAGTGTTGTTAACTTCTAACAACATTACCGTTTTGTTCCTCAACCTCAAAGGATCAATCCTCATATTCCTCCTCCAGGATTCCACTATCCTAGTGAGCCTTCCTATTTCCCAACCCAATACAATCGCTTTCCCAAGAACCAAAATCACGGTAATACTAATTAGGGACAAGCCTCTTCTTCCATGAAACCATGGGAAAGTGCAGTTGAAGATCTTGCCTCCTTCACCCATTCCAGCCTCAAAAACATTGAAACCCAAATTTGTCAACTTTCATCCAACCTAAGCCAGCAACAACAATCAAATTCTTACGAACTCATAGCTCAACCATTACCTAACCCCAAGGGTAATGTAAGTGAAATTTCACTTAGATCAAGGAAGCAAATTTTTGTGCCTAATGATAAGTCCTCCAACCCACCTTTAAATGTTGACAAAGGAAATGAAAAGAAAAAGAAACATGAAAAGGAATACAAATACATTCCCTCACCTCCTTACATTCCATTTAGAAATCCAATTCCTTTTCCTCAAGCCATTTATAAGCCAAATAAGTCATTTGAACATGATCCAGAAATTCCTGACATGTTTAGACATGTTGAAGTCAACATTCCCCTATTAAATTACATTAAAAAAATTCCTGATATTGCCACATTTCTCAAGGAGTTGTGTACCCACAAGAGGCTACTTAGGACCTTTTCCACCCAACAGTCTATTCCCATAAAATGAAAATATCCAGGGACCTTTACAGTTCCATGCCAAATTGTAAGTTCCAACATTGATGATGTAGTCATAGACCTAGGAGACTCAATTAATGTGATGCCCAAATCCATCTTCTCTAACCTTAGTTTAGGTCCCTTACATACAACATGTGTTTTCATTCAATTATCCAATCGAAGCATAGCCAGTCCTAAGGGAATAATTGAGGATGTACTTGTTCCTATGAATGATCTTATCTTCCCTGATGATTTATACCTCCTTAAGATGGAAGGTGAGAAGAACTCTTCTCGATCTCCCCTAATTCGAGGAAGACCATTCCTCATGACTTCTAGAACTAAGATTGATGTCCATTCAGGCATCTTATCCATGGATTTTGGTGACCAACTAGTCAAGTTCAACATTTTCCAAGACATGTGATACCCATCTGAGGATCACTTTGAATTCCCAATCCATGCTTCTGAGTACACTTATAAGAGTCAATTGAACCCCAATACATCATGTTCTTCTTGTTAAAATGATAAAGGATATTGTGAAATCTGCACCATTATTAACCAAGTCATAAATGGTGAAGTTGATGTGGACATCTCATTCATAGACTCCACAAATCTAGTGGTACCTGAAAACTCTCTTGAATCCCACATCAACTCTGATCTCTACTGCTCCACCTTGGATAGTATTAATTAAAATGAATCTGAAGCAACTGAAGTCCCTTCATCCATTCTAGAGATGTCTAACCCACAAATGAGATATGATACTGATCTAAAACCTATTCCTGAACACATGAAATATGCATTCCTTTTCCATGATCACTCTTATCCTGTTATTATCTCTTCTTCACTTACCGAAACTGAGGAGTCCAAACTTGTTCAAGTGTTAGAGGAAAAAAATGCCTTAGGTTGGACACTATATGTTATACCAAGAATCATCCATTCTCTTTGCATGCATCACATCCATATTGATAAATCATATAACCAAATTAGACATCCACAAAGAAGACTCAATACACGCATCCTTGAGGTAGTTAGGGAAGATATTACTAAGCTTCTTCAAGATGGTATTATCTACCCAATTTCTGATAGTGAATTTGCTAGTCCAATTCATGTTGTACCTATAAAAGGTGGGATAACTATTTTCACAAATGAACATGGGGAGGTAATCACTACTCGAGTGAAGAACAAATGGTGTGTGTGCATTGACTACTGAAAATTGAATGTTGAATCACAAAAAGTTCACTACCCTCTTCCATTCCTTGATCAAATGCTAGAACGATTAGCCAAAAAGTCACACTATTGCTTTATTTATGGATACACTAGCTACTTCCAAATCCCAATCACACCTCAGGACCAAAAAAAGAATACTTTCACTTTCCCATTTGGAACATATGGATGTATGAGAATTCCTTTTGGACTTTTCAATGCTCCTACAAAATTCTAGAGGTGTATGATGAGTATATTTTCTGAATTCATTGAACACTGTATGTAATTATTCATGGATTTTTTTACCATTTATGGTGAGTCATTTGAATCTTTCTTGAATTCTCTTTCTCTAGTCCCTCAAAAGTGTGTCAAGTGTAACATTGTGTTAAATTTTGAAAAATGTCACTTCATGGCTTCAAATGGGATTGTTCTAGGGCACATAGTTTCAAAATAGGGTAATGAAGTTGATTATGCCAAAATTGATGTGATCCAATCACTTACTGAACCCACTACTGTTTGAGACATCCGTTCTTTCCTCGTTCATGATGGTTTCTATCGGTGATTCATCCATAACATCAATAGGATTTCCCTTCCACTCACTCGGTTGCTCCAAAATGATGTCAATTTCCATTTAGATGAGGTTTGAAAGAGAGCCTTCATTGAAATCAAAACTACTCTTACATCAAACCTGATAATCCAACCCCCATATTTGTCCTTACCCTTTGAATTGATGTGTGATGCTTCTGATAGAGATGTGGGGGATAATCTTGGTCAAAGAAGAGAAACAATTCCTCATGTCATCTATTATGCCTCAAAAATGATGGATGAAACTCAATAACATTACACTATGACCAAAAAGGAACTTTTAGAAGTGGGTTTTCCCTTAGATAAATTTTGTCCCTATCTCTTAGGTTCTAAAATAATTATCTTCACAGACCATTCTGCTATAATGTTCTTACTCAAGAAAAGTGATTCCAAACTAAGGCTAATAAGATGGACCCTAATGCTCCAAGAGTTTGACCATGAAATCAGAGATATACCAGGAAAGGAAAACCATGTGGCTGATAACTTGAGTAGAATTTTCAATTCTTCTCATTCGGAAATAATTGATCCAGAATTTTCAACTGAGCACCTATCATCTCTCACTCCAAAAATACCATGGTATGCCCCAATTGTAAATTACTTGGTTTCTGGTATTTTTCCTAATTTTTTTTCAAAATAATAAAAAATGAAGTTGAGAAGTTATTCAAAATACTATTTTTGGGAAGAAAAAAAACTTTGGAAAACTGGGGTAAACATGGTAATTAGGAGATGTGTTGATGAAAATGTACATTATTCCATCTTAGAATTCTCTTACTCAATGATTGGTGGTGGCCATTTTGGACCATAAAGTACCTCCCGATAAGTCCTAGACTCTAGATTCTCTTGGACCTCACTCTTCAAGGACTCACATGTGTTTTTTCAATCATATCCCACCTTCCAAAAGTATGGCACAATTTCAAAGCGAAATGAAATGCCCCAAAAGCCTTTAATTTTCTGCGAGATCTTCGATGTTTAGGGCATCGATTTCATGGGACCATTCCCCCCTTCCAGTAGATTCTCATAAATTCTTCTTGTAGTTTATTATGTTTCTAGGAGGGTTGAGGCCAAACCCACTTGAAAGGATGATTCACATACTGTTATTGAGTTCCTAAAGATATACATCTTCCACCAATTTGGCACACCACATGCCTTGATAAGTGACTTAGGAACATATTTTTATAATAGAAACATGGAAACTCTTTTGAAAAATAATGGCATTGTACATAAAACTTCCACTGCATATCACCCCCAAACAAATGGATGGCATAATATTCAAATAGAGAGGTGAAAAGAGTGCTTGAGATAATTGTAAAACCCACTAGAAAAGACTGGTTTGAAAGACTTGGTGAAGCATTTTGGGATTATCGAACTGCCTATAAAACACCCATTGAGATGTCTCCTTTTAGGATAGATTTTAGTAAAGCATGTCATTTACCAGTTGAAATCCAACATAAGTCTTATTGGGCTGTGAAAACCTATAATTTTGATTGTGAAAAATCTGGTGAAGAAATATTGTTGCAATTGGATGAACTAGAGGAGTTTCAACTTGATTCATATGAGAATTCAAATCTATAAAAAGAAAAGGCTAAGGTACTCCATGATAAACACATCCAAAGAAAGGTATTCCAAGAAGGTGAAAAGGTATTGCTTTTCAATTCTTTATTTTGGATTCACCCAGGTAAGCATAATTCTCATTAGGAAGGTCCTTTTTTTATTACTAATGTTTACCCATTTGGGGTAGTGCATGTCCAACACCCCTCTTCAAAAAGGACATTCACATTTAATGGACATAGGTTAAATTATCAACATGAGAGGACATACAATCCTGGAACCACATCGACTTCCATTGAATCCACAACTATTGCAGTCGACCCACCACTGGATGGAAATGAAAACCCACTAAATCAAAACCAGGGGCACCACTTTCCCTTTAACTTATCTTCTATCTCTTTCTCTATATATATCTCTCTTCTTCCTCCTTCCTTCTCATTTTTTACCACTTTACTCTTCACATTTTTTTATTTACTCTTCCTCTTTTGTATGGGTGTGTCTTTATAAAAAACAAAAAAAAACATAAAAAACTAAAAAAAAACAATATAATAATAATAATATGAAAAATAAAGAGTCATGGTTACTCACCTTCCAATTTTAATATTTTTTCCAACCATTTTTGGGAGTTAAAAGACATAGTAGCGTCTAATTTTTTTTGTGTTTTCATCATATATTTGGAAAAAAAATATTGTGTCAAAACCAATAAATTTTTAATTCTCACTTATTGATTTGGAAAATTATTTTCCCCACCTGTGAGGAAACCCATTTTCTTTAATGTCAAGGCTACCAATGGTCATCTTTTCAAAATGTTTGTTTTCACCCCCATTTGCGAGTCTTTAATTTTTGGACCTTCGAGTTGAATTTACTACATTAGTGTGCATTAATATGATAGAGGTATTTTCTGAACCACATGAGAATCACAATAGCCAAATAGCCTCCCATTTCCATTACATTAATCTACCTTTTGAAATCCCCTTCAAGCCAATGAAATTTTTTTCTTTGATAGCCACATTACAGGCCCAATATCATTTCCCACCCAATATCAACATGGATTTTCGTTGCATAATTTTTTGAAATTTATGTGTGTGGGGGGGGGGAATGGATTTCATTTTGGATACCATTTATTGATTTCACCATGTTATCATATGATTGAGGGAAAACATCTATTTAAGTGTGGGGTAGAGGTTGTCATTCAGTGTGTTTTGGGGAATATAATGTACATTTATTTATGTAATTTTTTAAATTTTATTGACAAGTGTTAAAAAATTATACAAATAAATAAATAATAATAATAATAATAAAAAGAACAAAAAAATGGGTTGTGTCTTGGGTAGTTCAAAAAACAATCTTCCTCAACCTTTGATCTTATTATAACTATTAAAATCTGTGTCTTGAGGAGATCAATCATGGTATGGGATATGAGTGTGAGATATGTTTCAAGTTAAACTTTCAAAAAAAAGAGAAAAAAAAATAACACTTGCATTATATTTTTATGTCATTGAGAGAAGTTTTGTATTTTGTAAATATTTCATCTTATCATACCCTTCAAAATTTATTCCTATCTTGTGTCATTCTTCACACAATCGTTCCCTTGTAAATATGTGTTTTCATTTCCTTCCATGTTCCATTTCAAAAAAAAAATGTGCATTGCTTTTTCTATATTGGTGTTTTACCCCCCTTTTCATATATTTTGGTTATCATCTTCCTAGCATCCCATAGCCACCGAAAATATATAAAAGACCTCTTGATTTTTTAGCACTTTAGGATAGGGAGTGGAAGCTGAGAGCTCTTACAAACTCGAATATTTTCACTTTTGGTTGGTGAATGAGTGAAGCTCCATAAATTAATTTTATCACCTTGAGAGGAGTACGTTTTGTGTGCCACCATTTTACATTTCTATATTGGAGCATGAAAAAATGAATTGTTTTTTTTAAATTGTTTCTATGAAAACTTGTAGTGAATTAAATATGGATGAGTGATATTGTCTAAACCACCCGTGATTGGGGAAAACAAAATTTTAGTATTTTTTGGTGAGTGAAAATGGTTTTTGTCATGTTTTTATATTTGTTGCACATGAGGACATGCACAAGACTAAGTGTAGGGGAGTTTATATAATTAATACTTTCATGACTTATTATATACTCCCTTTATTTATTTTATATGAAATGTGCATAATTTGTGTGAAATATTAATTTTTTAATACTATGTATAATTTTTGAGCATGTTTAGAAGTAGTCCAATTGATTCAGTTAACTATTTTATTTATAACTCTTGACATAATGTTTAAACTTTTGTGGTTATTGTTTTTACAGATTCTGTATTCAATATAAAACATTTCATTATAAGGGATCGTGGGCTAATTCTTCCATTTGAAGGCCCATATGGACCACATAAGAGGGCCTACAGAATCTGTGAAGAAACTGGACTAGCCCTGAAGATTTAATTTATGGGCTCAATCAGAAAGTCCATGTAACACCCCGAAATTTTATGAAAAATATTCTTTTTAATTTCATTAATGTCTTGTGTTGTACGCTACACCAAAAGAATCTTTCACAACACGCATCCTTGACTTACCTTCCATTACACGCAATCGCGACCTTCCTCGATAGCGTGTGTAGTACGCAATAACGAGTTTCACTAAACAGCAATATGCTATTAAAATATTATTAAAACTAGCCGTTATGAATAGTAATAAACACTTTTTGAAATTTTGTAAATTTTATTTTATCAAAATGGACTTTATTTTTGGATTCTTAATATCGAAATTAGCTTAGGGTGAAATTTTGGTACTTTTCAGATAACTTTTATTTTCCGATGAATAGTGAAAATTACTAAATTTTAATTAAAAACAAATTTTTTAATTAAAATAATTAATAGTGATAAATTATTAATTTGAGTGTTTTTAAAGTATATTTGGAATATATTTTTACAATTCAATACAATGTTGGTCATTGGGTGTAATTTCACATTTACACAAGACATAAACTAGTGTTAATCTTTTGATAGTTATTATCTCTTAAAAACACGCTATTTGTTGTGACAGCGGAAATTAATTATAAAATTAATTAATGCAAATTATATGTTGGGAATTTTGTAAAATAGAAATCATTTTTGAATTCGGAATATCAATTATAGCTTAGGGTGAAATTTTGGCATTTTTCTAAAAAACTTCAATTTTGATGAATAGTGAAACTACTAAGTGGTAGTTAAAAAAATTAATTTTTTCATAAATCTTAATTTTACCGCTTCTGTGAATGGAATTTGAAAAATCCGAGAGACATGGTTGATGTCAGTAAGTAAAATGTGGTTCAATGAGATGAAAATAATTTTTGGTGAATAGTAACTTTTTACTTTTATTTACCACAGTTAAAAGTAAATAGGGTAATTAAGGGTAAAAATGATATTAATATTACCCTAAAACATGTCCTAATCCTATTTGACAAGTGTATCTCGACCAAAAACAACCTTAAGTGTAAAATATTATCATTTAGGCCCACTTGGATTAGATTAGGACATTTATTATTATTTAATTCAAAGAAGAGTTAAAAGAGTTAAAATCAAAGTGTATTTACTAAAACATTTTTAATATAGGGTTATACATAATATAATTTCGACTATAAATATTCATTAGAAATATAAAACTATATACTACATAATGGTAGTTTATTTGTAATTTTTATACTTTAAATAATTTAATTTATGTATGACACAATGATGATGCAGTAATTACCTTTTTAAGAAAATATTAACATAATTGATGTTATAAATGCCAAAATAAATGTAATTTGAGACTTTTTATGACATAAAATAATTTTATAGGTTAATATGAAATGTTACTGTTGATTTAAGTAACTTGGGTCGAACTTATCATTCTGTTAAAAATTTCATAAAAATCATGTACCAAATAGTGTCAAAATTGACATAAATAAGTTTTTGAAACACATATTATATTATTAATTTTTATTTAATTCCTAAAAATCTATGGTTTGGAAAAATGACTTATATAAGGATATATATATTAATAATAAACAACTTGGGGTTCGTTTGGCTTGATATAGTAAGTTTATTTACCATATAGTGTAAGAAAACAAAAAGACACGGTAAAAGTTAAATTATTTAACTTAGAGTTAAATCTAATTGATAAGGTTACAATAATAACCTAAACTTGTATAAATCCTATTGTATGAGAGGGTTTCGACCCATACCTACTTTATCTTTGAAATAAGACCATTTGGAACCATTATAAACCGAATTTGACCTTAATATAAAATAATATTTTGAGATATTCCTAAGGTGCCTCTCTCCTCCCTTATAAAAGGGCACCACCTCCCTCTCCTCCTCACACCAATTTGAGCATTCAAGATCGTCCAAACCCTGCCAAAATCTCTTCTTCACTTCCCTAGTATCATCCTAGAGGTCCTGGTATTCTTCAAAGACCATCCTTAGTTCTTTAAGTGGAGGTTAAGGAAAGGCGCGTCAAAAAGAGGTAATATCCATTACCGATCTTTTTCAATTTATTTCTTCTTCAACTTATTATTCTTTAGTTGTTTCATGATAAAGTAATAACATCAGTATTTATTATATAATGATATGTTATTATAAATATGAAACAACTCTAATTAACCTTTTATCCATCCTATGGAAAAAGAAAATCACCGCGCGTGCGTACGTACGGAATACCGTCTCCACGCCGTGGTGTAATCTATTTTCCGCCACCTCCTTAATTGGATGGGTATAATGGTGTAAGGAGTAAATATATATGATTATTATAGAGTGATATTGATACTGAAATAGTATACATACACTTTAACACAATTTGACGACTATGGGAATGATATCATCGCTCGTGCGTACGTACGGACTACCGTCTCCACGACGCGATGAGATTCATTCTCCATGTTAACCATTTAAGAATAATTATAAAGTATATATAAGAAATAATAATGAAATATATGACATTATAAGGATAATGGATTTATGTATATATGTATGTCATCTACTTACTTCCATTCATGACAATGAGGAATGGAAAACAGCGTTCATGCGTACGTAGGGACTACCGTCTCCATGAACGGTGTGTTTCATTTCATTTATATATTTATTAAATATATATATATACTGAATATATATGATATATAAATCATGTTTTATATTCTGGAAGTAATTAAATCATGATATAATTAATAATAATGTCAAGAACAACAAGTCCAAACACCTACGATAAATGAAACGATTTTACCCAAAACACTTCTTTAACATGGAATTTACAAAAGAACGGGTAATATAAAGTCATAAGTGAACCATATATGATATAATAACAATTAATATGATTCTATAATAAGTTAATGACATTATTTAAATCATTATACAGGAGGTTCGGACACTTATAAAGCAAATCGGACTTAGGGTAAGGGATACATTTTCAATCTCATTTTTATCCGAGATTGCTTATACGTAAGTATTTACTGGGGTTACGTTTATCATCCATGACCATGTTTTCTAAAAATGTTTTTATAAAATGTTTACCATTCTTCCATGAATGTTTAAAGTCATTTTTACCCTTTATTGACTTTTTACCACATTGTATGAATGGAATCTTTCCTTTGGTTACCATATAACGTACTTTTTTTGACTTTTCTGACAAAAGTACGAGGAGAATGTTATTTTTAACTTATACGGCATGAAAGGATTTTTACGGTTTTCATAACACCTCATTTTCAAGAAGCTTCCTCTACAAGATTGCATGATTATTTTCAACAAAACCCTTATCTTTTAAAATTGCATCAAGTTTTGTGAAAAGAAAATGATTTTAAAGAAGAAAGGATATTTTCCTCAAGAATTCATTTCAAGTGTTTTTCTAAAAACTATTTTCCATCTAAGATGACATTATTTGATGTGTATGTTTCAAGTAAATTGTATTTATGATTTAAATGATTTCAATTTTCTTATGATGAAATGATATCCATTGTTTATGGATTATGATGGCATGATGTTTATGAAACCCATTTTATTTATTGGGTTATTATGAATGATGTATGTTTATTTTGTGGCACACATAAGAATGGTATAATTATAATATGGGTGAGACCTATATCTCCCTCCAATGAATTGGGTAAAGATTTTATATCTCATGAGATAGACATGGCTGGGATGGTAGGTTATACCGATTCTGTGAAACAGGACTGGAACGAGGGAGACTCGGTTCAGAAAGGGACTTTGTCCACTAAGATAGTATTGGAAATGAGTCTTGAATAAAAAGAAATGATTCTCTATGATTATTTGTGTATGCCAAAGAGTTTCATGTTTTATGTTATGATTATTGTGATTACATTTCACTGCCATGATTTATCCCATGTTATGAAATTATGCTCTCTTTTGCAGGTTAAGATTTCCAAAAGTTATGTTCTTATGAATATGATGTGATTGATTTTTCTTTTTTTTACCCTTACAGAGCATTTGAGCTCACCCATTTATGTTTTCTTTTCCCCAGGATATAAAGCAAGGTTTTAGGAAAAAAAGGGAAGATCTATATGGGAGATATTGAAGATCTTTCACCACGATTAGAAGATTACGTTCCGAGTTTCCAAAGACACTAAACTATTACGATCCTTGTGTGTGTGTTTTTTTGTTATGTACTAAGTATTTTGCAAAATTAATGTGATTTCCATGTACGTTAAGCTTCGGGTCTCTACAGTTGGTATCAAAGGAAAGGTTTAGTTAAACTTTGGAAACTAGGATGCGAGAACTTTAGTGAGATCCCTAGAGATATTTATAAGGTATGTCTAGGGATGTCCCTAAGGATAAGTATACGTATAGGATACAGTCCTAGAACTAAGGTAACGATCATAGAATTTAACCTAAGATGTTAGATATTGAGGATACTCCACCTTTATTATGTTATTTTCCCTATCATGATTTTTTCCTCTCACACTATTATTTTTTGGGTTTTAGAAAATGGCTGGAAACAAGATGATTCACGATAATGGAGGATATGATGTACAATGGAATGATATTCTTCATAATGAAATGGGATTTGGATGTCCAAACATCATTATTATGCTGAATCAGCAATCTCATAATATGATCAATAAAGTAAAATTTGGTAAGTTTCCTGACTCGGCTAATAAGAGAAAGATGGAGTTTCATGATGATCATAGAGGAAAGAAAGATCAATTTCCCCTATGTAAATCATGTGGGAAGAGGCATCAAGGAGAATGTTTCAACGGAACTGGAAGATGCTTTCGGTGTTGAAAAGAAGGACACAAAGCAAGTAAGTGCAAAGGAAAAGGTTCAGTTAACAACATGGATGAGGATAATGGTATTGCTACATCATCAACAATGGTTAAATGTTTTAAATGTGGAATGTACGGGCATTATGAAAACCAATGACCTAAGGGAAAGTCTCATGAAGATAATCAGTATGGTCGTATGGGAATTATTTATGTTGATGATGATGAAGAGACTACAAATGATATGTGAGATGAAAGAATTGTTGAAGCTCGGTCAATGGTTTAAGAAGGTAGTGGAATGATTACATGTTTATCAAGTGTAATGTTGTATAAGTAATCTCATGGTACTATGGAATAAAGAGACATCTAAGGATTGTAACACTATTTTATTTCCTAAGTTTTTAAAGTGTATGATTAATGGTACTAGAAACCATGAAATGTTATTTAGATATAATTTGGAAAGTAGATGATATTCCCATAATGAAGGAATAATAAAATAATGAGGTGTTTGATTTTATTCATGAGCTCATGACTGATATAAGGAGCAGGTTATATCATGGTTTGAGTATATAGAATTTTTGGATTTTGGTATGTGGAAAGAGTTAACTTTTAACTGCATTCATGTTTTCACTAAGGTTAAATGGGTATTCAAGAGAATACATGATTAAGGCCTTTGAATGTTTGGAATGTGACCAACAAGACATATCTTATGATATATGGGGATTACCGACAGTATTAAATATCTGGTAATTGTTTTCACTATATTATGAGAGTGGACTGCAGTATTATGGATAAGCCTAATGATTAGAATGGATTATGTTGGACATAAGTTAGTATTCTTTAAGGATAGAAGATTTTCGATATTATTGATGGGATATTATAGTAATGTAGTTTTAGAAAAAGGACAACCTGCAGGACGGGCGACAGCCCATCGCTTCGGACAAGGCTGTGGGAATCGAACCCACAACCAAAGTGTGACTGGCCTTTATCGCCTACCACTGACCTACAGGAAGTCCCTATTTAGTAGAAACTAGTTTTATTATATTAAGCAGTATGATATATGAAGTATAAGTCCATTTTAGGAACCATATATGATTAATCTCACTATAGATCGACTTATGTATATAATGTTTGCTAACCTTTTGTTTGAAACAGATGGAATGACCCATCATTCTATCACATGATCTGCTAACACTTCACGAATAACAAATTCAACTTCATTTATTTAAGAGATGAAGTGGAAATTGTTCAAGGCACGAACAATAGTGAGATTGTAACAAAATAAAGTAAGTATTTATTCTAATTCAAATTTTCAACTTTAGGGAAATGATCTTGAAAACCAAAAATGTTGTCCTAGTGCCCTTATATCCGATGAATCAGATGGTACCCTAGATCGTCACAAATTTATGGCTTTTTGATTGCTGGCTTTTCTATAGCCATGTTCTCTACCACTCTCCATCAGAACATGATGGTTAGATTTCTCTTCCATATCCATATTTTCACCTATGTGGAAACCCAGTGATTAGTTTAATTGGGTAACCATTACGTTTCATACTTTTGTTTTTAAAGATTGGTTTTGGTATTCCTTTTTACGATGTGGGTTTCTATTAAAGAAACTTTCGAATAGTAAACCATTTATAACCCCGACGAATTTCAAGGGCAAAATTATGTTTAAGGGGGGTAGAATGTAACACCCCGAAATTTTATGAAAAATATTCTTTTTAATTTCATTAATGTCTTGTGTTGTACGCTACACCAAAAGAAGCTTTCACACCACGCATCCTTGACTTTCCTTCCATTACACGCAATCGCGACCTTCCTCGATAGCGTGTGTAGTACGCAATAACCAGTTTCACTAAACAGTAATATGCTATTAAAATATTATTAAAACTAGCCGTTATGAATAGTAATAACCACTTTTTGAAATTTTGTAAATTTTATTTTATCAAAATGGACTTTATTTTTGGATTCATAATATCGAAATTAGCTTAGGGTGAAATTTTGGTACTTTTCGGATAACTTTTATTTTCTGATGAATAGTGAAAATTACTAAATTTTAATTAAAAACAACTTTTTTAATCGAAATAATTAATAGTGATAAATTATTAATTTGAGTGGTTTTAAAGTATATTTAGAATATATTTTTACAATTCAATACAATGTTGGTCATTGGATGTAATTTCACATTTACACCAGACATAAACAAGTGCTAATCTTTTGATAGTTATTATCTCTCAAAAACACGCTATTTATTGTGACAACACAAATTAATTATAAAATTAATAAATGCAACTTATATGTTGGTAATTTTGTAAAATAGAAATCATTTTTGAATTCAGAATATCAATTATAGCTTAGGGTGAAATTTTGGCATTTTTCTGAAAAACTTCAATTTTTGATGAATAGTGAAACTACTAAGTGGTAGTTAAAAAAATTATTTTTTTCATAAATCTTAATTTTACCGCTTCTGTGAATGGAATTTCAAAAATCCGAAAGACACGGTTGATGTCAGTAAGTAAAATTTGGTTCAATGAGATGAAAATAATTTTTGGTGAATAGTAACTTTTTAATTTTATTTACCACGGTTAAAAGTAAATAGGGTAATTAAGGGTAAAAATGATATTAATATTACCCTAACACATGTCCTAATCCTATTGGACAAGTGTGTCTCGACCAAAAACAACCTTAAGTGTAAAATATTATCATTTAGGCCCACTTGAATTAGATTAGGACATTTCTTATTATTTAATTCAAAGAAGAGTTAAAAGAGTTAAAATCAAAGTTTATTTACTAAAACATTTTTAATATATGGTTATATATAGTATAATTTCGACTATAAATATTCATTAGAAAGATAAAACTATTTCCTACATAATGGTATTTTATTTGTAATTTTTATACTTTAAATAATTTAATTTATTTATGACACAGCGATGATGCAGTAATTATCTTTTTAAGAAAATATTAACATAATTGATGTTATAAATGCCCAAATAAATGTAATTTGAGACTTTTTATGACTTAAACTAATTTAATAGGTTAATATGACATCTTATTGTTGATTTAAGTAACTTGGTTTGAACTTATCATTCTGTTAAAAATTTCATAAAAATCATGTACCAAATAGTTTCAAAATTGACATAAATTAGTTTTTAAAACAAATATTATATTATTAATTGTTATTTAATTCCTAAAAATATAAGGTTCGGACAAATTACTTATATAAGGATATATATATTAATAATAAACAACTTTGGGTTCGTTTGGCTTGATATAGTAAGTTTATTTACCATATAGTGTAAGAAAACGAAAAGACACGGTAAAAGTTAAATTATTTAACTTAGAGTTAAATCTAATTGGTAAGGATAAAATAATAACCTAAACTTGTCTAAATCTTATTGGATGAGAGGATTGCTACCCATACCCACTTTAGCTTCGAAATAAGACCATTTGGAACCATTATAAACCGAATTTGACCTTAATATAAAATAATATTTTGAGATATTCCTAAGGTGCCCCTCTCCTCCCTTATAAAAGGGCACCTCCTCCCTCTCCTCCTCACACCAATTTGAGCATTCAAGCTTGGCCAAACCCTGAAAAAATCTCTTCTCCACTTCCCTAGTATCATCCTAGAGGTCCTGGTATTCTTCAAAGACCATCCTTAGTTCTTTAAATGGAGGTTAAGAAAAGGCGCGTCAAAAAGAGGTAATATCCATTAACGATCTTTTTCAATTTCATTCTTCTTCAACTTCTTCTTCTTTAGTTGTTTCATGATAAAGTAATAACATCAGTATTTATTATATACTGATATGTTATTATAAATATGAAACAACTCTAATTAACCTTCTATCCATCCTACGGAAAAAGGAAATCACTGTGCGTGCGTATGTACGGAATACCGTCCCCACGTCGTGGTGTAATCTATTTTCCTCCACCTCCTTAATTGGATGGGTATAATGGTGTAAGGAGTAACTATATATGATTATTATAGAGTGATATTGATAATGAAATAGTATACATACACTTTGACACAATTCCATGACCATGGGAATGATATCATCGCTCGTGCGTACGTACGGACTACCGTCTCCACGACGCGATGAGATTCATTCTCCATGTTAACCATTTAAGAATAATTATAAATTATATATAAGCAATAATAATGAAATATATGACATTATAAGGCTACTGGATTTATTTATATATGTATTTCATCTACTTACTTCCATTCAAGACAATGAGGAAAGGAAAACAGCGTTCATGCGTACGTAGGGACTACCGTCTCCATGAACGGTGTGTTTCATTTCATTTATATATTTATTAAATATATATATATATATACTGAATATATATGATATATAAATCATGTTTTATATTCTTGAAGTAAGTAAATAATGATATAAGTAATAATAATGTCAATAACAACAAGTCCAAACACCTACGATAAATGAAACGATTTTACCCAAAACGCTTCTTTAACATGGAATTTACAAAAGAACGGGTAATATAAAGTCATAAGTGAACCATATATGATATCATAACAATGAATATGATTCTGTAATAAGTTAATGACATTATTTAAATCATTATACAGGAGGTTCGGACACTTACGAAGCAAATCAGACGTACGGTAAGGGATAAATTTTCAATCTCATTTTTATCCGAGATTGCTTATACGTAAGTATTTACTGGGGTTACGTTTATCATCCATGACCATGTTTTCTAAAAATGTTTTTATAAAATGTTTACCATTCTTCCATGAATGTTTAAAGTCATTTTTACCCTTTATTTACTTTTTACCACATTGTATGAATGGAATCTTTCTTTTGGTTACCATATAAGGAACTTTTTTTTGACTTTTCCGAAAAAAGTACAAGGAGAATGTTATTTTTAACTTATACAGCGTGAAAGGATTTTTACGGTTTTCATAACACCTCATTTTCAAGAAGCTTCCTCTACAATATTGCATGATTATTTTCAACAAAACCCTTATCTTTTAAAATTGCATGAAGTTTTGTGAAAAGAAAATGATTTTAAAGAAGAAAGGATATTTTCCTCAAGAATTCATTTCAAGTGTTTTTCTCAAAACTATTTTCCATCTAAGATGAAATTATTTGATGTGTATGTTTCAAGTAAAATGTCTTTATGATTTAAATGATTTCAATTTTCTTATGATGAAATGATATCCATTGTTTATGGATTATGATGGCATGATGTTTATGAAACCCATTTTATTTATTGGATTATTATGAATGATGTATGTTTATTTTGTGGCACACATAAGAATGGTATCATTATAAGATGGGTGGGACCTATATCTCCCTCCAATTCATTGGGTAAAGATTTTATATCTTATGAGATAGACATCGCTTGAACGGTAGGTTATACCGGTTCAGTGAAACAGGACTAGAACGAGGGTGACTCGGTTCAGAAAGGGACTTTGTCCACTAAGATAGTCTTGGCAATGAGTCTTGACTAACAAGAAAGAATTCTATGTGATTATGTGTATATGCCACAAAGATTCATGTTTTAAGTTATGATTATTGTGATTACATTTCACTGCCATGATTTATCCCATGTTATGAAATTATGCTCTCTTTTGCAGGTTAAGATTTCCAAAAGTTATGTTATTATGAATATGATGTGATTGATTTTTCATTTGTTTACCATTACTGAGCATTTGAGCTCACCCTTTTATGTTTTCTTTTCCCCAGGATATAAAGAAAGGTTTTAGGAAAAAAAAGTGAAGATCTTTAGGGGAGATATTGAAGATCTTTCACCACGATTAGAATATTACGTTCCGAGTTTCCAAAAACACTAAACTATTACGATCCTTGTGTGTGTTTTTTTTGTTATGTACTAAGTATTCCGCAAAAGTAATGTGATTTCCATGTACGTTAAGATTCGGGTCTCTACAGTCCAAATTCATTTATTCTCCTCCAAAGTTCGAGGGAAAATTTAATGAGTCATTGATAAACATTTCATGTCCCATATCCAAATAAAAGGGGCCCAAATTATTCATTTAAATGCAGCCCACAATTCTAGATGTGAAATAAAATAAGTACAGTATTGATTAAATATCTCATGATGTATTCTTCAAATAAAGCTGATATTTTTCATTGTGAAAGAGGACATATAGGTGGCCAAAATTTTTGAATAAACTATTCAGATTTGAAGTCATATTACTATTTATAAACCCATTCACATTTTGGCCTTCTAAAACGTATGTGGTGAAATGGACAGATTTACATTGTTTAATAAACCGGCCATAACATTGGATCATTAATTAAAATGGCCGCCAAATTTTAAGATTAGATAGAGGATATATTTATCTACAACTTTTAAAAAGATAATATCTTGATAATCGGCTATCTAAATTATCAAAATGGCGATGCAAGTGGAGGGACAGACTGGAAATGCAAAATGTCCACTTCCTTGGGCTATAAATACACCCCCTCCTCTCCTTCAAGTTGGTAGGAATTTCAGAGAAAATGAGAATAGTTTGGAAAGACCAAGGCTCTTCCAAAGGCATGGGAGGTTCTTCTATACTCATGTTTTTACTTGAGAAACCATTCCTCCTTGCCTCCTTTTATTTACTTTTGTGTTGTTCTTCATTTGTAATCGTGTAAGTGCTTGTGTTTTTTAATTCTGTTTTAATTAAAGTTTATTATTCAATATTTCTTATTCTCATCCAAATTCTGTAGTTTGATATTAATTTTCTTAAAATATTTTAAATATATTTGAATCCCTTTCCCTTTCAATCTTAAGTTAGTATTTAATTCCTTTCAATGTTTGTATGTGTGTGTTCGACACACAACTCTTTTCTTATCCATTTCTTTTTCTTATATTTATAATTCACAATTATAAAAATTACAACCAGATTATTAACCAAAAAAATGTATGAGTAAATCTACCATTGGGGTGAGTTATAATTTGGGAATGTTAAGTGATTGAGAGCATTTTCTCGATTGATATTCATTAAATTAACATTGTGTATGTTAAACATAGAATGTCATGGATTAA
The DNA here is from genome assembly GCA_963277665.1 of Viscum album. Classification (NCBI taxonomy): domain Eukaryota; kingdom Viridiplantae; phylum Streptophyta; class Magnoliopsida; order Santalales; family Viscaceae; genus Viscum; species Viscum album. The sequence goes on from OY728162.1 coordinate 1,528,167,484, forward strand.
TGACATGATTTGTTTAACGTGTGGTTTCCATGGATTATTGGAACCATAAATACACTACCATCAACTTGATTTAATTGAGATTAAAACCCTAAGAAATTTTAGGTCTTGAATTAAATCCTTAACACTTAGGAATTCCAATCAACATTATCTTGTGAAGTGAGTGTTAATTTAAATGCAATATAAAGAAAATCTCAAGTATATCACAAGCGTAATTCCCTAAAAATGAACTCACCTCAATCTTTATTAAATTGATAAATTAAACACTAATCATTAATAAATTCAATTAAGCTCGGCAAACAACCCCCCACCCCCAATCAAAATACAATCAACTAAAAAAATTCGACTATTAAAAAAGCATCACCGTCGAGGATTCGACCCGAGTGCTGCTATACACATTAGAAGAGCATTGGAACTTTGAACGGTCGATAGAAGATAATAGACCGCACATTCAGACATATAAATATTGGTATTGTAACATGGCTTTGGAAAAATAAAATTATTGATAGGTATACTTATACAATGAATCAGTAAATAAATATAAGTACCATAATACACTATTGATAGTTGAGTTAGTTTTAACAGTTTATTTATGATGGGATCTAATAAAAAATAATCCGTTGTAGAAAATGGCGTTGCAAATAGTAATTTTTTGCGATGGTCCATTGAAAAAAAATTAGTATTTTCGTTGAGATTTTCTCCTGTCGCAAATAGTTTCCTCGATTTTTTCAAAAACCCTTTTGTGACGGGTCTATCACAAATACTAATTGTGATGGGACCCTCACAAAAAATTATTTGCGACTGACCCATCAAGAATAACTTGAAAAAATATAAAAATATTAGTAAAATTGAATAAAAGAATATTAATAATAAAACAAATATCCAAAAAATAATATTAAATAATAATAATAATAATAATACAATAGTAATAACAATAAAGTTAATATTAATAAAATTGATAACAATAATAATAAATTATAACATAATAAAAATGTCAATATTCAAAAAAATATAAATAATAATAATAATCAAATAATAATTTTACTAAAATAATAAATAAATAATAAACAAAATAGAAAAAACTAAATAATTAGTAATGTAATAATAAATAATAATAAATAAATAATAAAATAAGAAAAATGCAATATTGGCAATAATATAAAAAACATAGTATATAGAAATGTAAATATATAATATTACAACAAAATTACAGTAAAATGTTTTATCATAAAAAAGTTAATACATCATTGAGGGGGATGGTCGTCTGGAGGAGGTGGAGGTGGTGGAGGAGATGGTGGATGGAACTCCATCCCTAAATGATGCGTCTGACGTTGCGTGTACTCCAGCATCTGATCATGCTGCTACTTCTACCACCGACACTTCTCCTCCTCCTCCTCCTGCTGATGTTGACAAAGCTCTTCCTGCTCCATATGTATACTCCCAATAAGCTCACCATGAGCTCACAACTACATCGGATATTGTGAAAAAAATGATGATGACTCTCCACAAGCTCTTCTGAAGCTGCACGTTGACATAGTAGTGGTACAATAATAACTCCAAGGTGTTAATCGAGAGTCGATACCAACAACTCGGCCTTTCTTGAAGGCATACTGGGTCACCTACAATCATGTCACCTCATCAAAACTTGTTATATTTGTCTGATCATCGGTCTCAGCCCAACTCTTAGTCTGCATCTGAGACGTCACAACCTCATATGATTCCTCATATTTATGACTATTTATTTCTATTTACGACTATTTATTTCTATATATGACCAATTATTAGTAATTAGTAATAATTATTAGTAATTATCACTAATTATGGGTAATTATAACTAATTTTTATTAATTATCACTAATTATCACTAATTATTAGCATTTATCACTAATAATCACTAATTATCACTAATTATGTCTATTTATGACTAATTATCACTAATTATTACTAATTATCACTAATTATAACTAATTGTCAGTAATTATTTCTAATTATCACTAATTATTTCTAATTATCAGTAATTATTCTTAATTATCTCTATACATTCCTATTTATCAATATTTATTCCTAATTATTACTATTTATTCCTATTTATTACTATTTATTCCTATTTATTTAGATTTATTACTATTGATTTATAATTATTACTAATTATATAAATAAATAGAAATAAATAGGAAGATACCAAGCATGCTCCACCTTCTATTTGCAATGGGTGGTAGAATTTTCTGCAGATTCACGACAAGTCTTTTTCCCAACAACTCATCTTCTTGCAACTTTCTCCAAAATAAATCACTATAAAAAATCTACTTTGACATACATATATCAATTTTCAAATTCACGAGAATGGAGAATAGGGAGGCCTCTCCACGCTGCTCTCCATTCTCAAGCATACAAAATGGATAATTATACATCGGGGTAGATTTTTTATAGTGATTTCAATCAGAGAAAGTTTCAAGGAGATGAGTTGTGGGACAAAAGAGCTACCACCAATCCCTGGGAAAATGTGCAGCCCTTCGCAAATAGAAGGTGAATATTTATTAAAAATTATTACTAATTGTTACTAACTATTACTAAATATTACTAACTATTACTAATTATTATTTTTTATTACAATTTATTAGTACATATTACTATTTATTACTAATTATTACAAATTATTACTATTCATTACTAATTATTACTAATTATTAATAATTAGTACTAATTATTACTAATTATTACTATTTATTCTTAATTACTCCAAATTATTCCAAATTATTTCTAATTATTCCTAATTATTCCTAATTATTACTATTTATTCTGAATTATTCCTAATTATTCCTATTTACTACTACATATTACTATTTATTACTAATTATTACTAATTATTACTAATTATTACTAATTATTACAAATTATTACTATTTACAACTAAATATTACTAAATATTACTAAATATTACTCTTTATTACTAATTATTACTAATTACTCCTAATTATTACTACTTATTACTATTTATTACTATTTATTACAAATTATTACTAATTATTACTATTTAATACAATTTATTACAATTTATTACTATTTATACTATTTATTACAAATTATTACTAATTATAACAAATTATTACTATTTATTACCATTTATTACTATTTATTATTAATTATAACTAATTATTTCAAATTATTATTATTTATTAATAATTATTATTTATTACTTTTTATTCATATCTATTCCTATTTATTAAAAAATATTATTAATTATTTCTAATTATTATTAATTTTTAAAAATTATTCCTATTTATTAATAATTATTACTATTTATTCCTATTTATCATTAATTAGTCATAATTATACATATTTATTATAAATTATCCCTATTTATTACAAATTATTCCTATTTATTACAAATTATTAATAATTAATCCCATTTATTACCAATTATTCCTATTTATTACTATTTATGCCTATTTATTAATAATTATTCCTATTTATTAATAATTATTCTTATTTATTACTTATTATTTCGCATTATTACTATTTATTCTTAATTATTCCTAATTGTTACTAATTATACCTAATTATTATTAATTTTTTCTATTTATTTCTATTTATTCCTATATATAAAAAATCATTACTAATTATACCTAATTATTACTTTTTATTTCTAATTATTCCTATTTATTCTAATTTATTACTATTTATTTCTATTTTTCCTATTTATTACTCTTTATTACTATTTATTCATAATTATTCGTAGTTATTACTAATTATTTCTATTTATAATTATTTATCAGTAATTACTACTAATTACTATTAATTAGCGTTAATTATTAAAATTTATTAGATTTTTTTACTAATGAAACAACATATTTGTAAAAATAAATAATGCAAAATAGAACTATCTAATTCTATTTTAATTTAATTGTCGCTAATTAACAATAATTGTAACTAACATAAAATTAAATAAATTAACTAAAAAATAAAAGTGATAGATAAATACCTTAAAAAATAATCTTTTGTATGCTGAAAGGCGTCTAAATTTCTTCGATATGAAATTTTAAACTTGGAAAAAATTTCAAAGAGAAATATGAGTGTTTCGAGATATAGAGGAGTTGAAAAAGGTGTGAAACGAAAAAAAAGGATGGGGGTATATATAGGTTAGATCATTTGCGACGGGAGTATTTGCGATGAGAATCCCATCACAAATACTCACCCCACTATTAATTAGGGGTGCCGGTTAAAAAAGTATTTGTGATGAGATGTCTAATCCCCTCGCAAATAATTAACTATTTGCGATGGGGCCCTTGCACATCGCAAATGATCAAATTTTTCATAGTGATACCATAAAATTAATTTTCGATTCATGTAACTCGAATGAAGTTTATGTGTATATTTTTAACAATGCATGTTTTCAATTTCTTATTGAAGCCCTAATTTTTATATTTAATTTAAGTAATGGAATTACATATTATAGAAAGTCATTTAGATAGAATGGAATACATTTTTTGAATCAAGGAACAAAATTAGTGAAGAGTTGATTTTTGGAATTTTTCTAAAAAAGTTAAATTATTTGGTTAATAGTAAAAAATATGGCTTTACATATACTGTATATTTTATGACAAAATTTTATTGTAAAAATGAATAAATAGTTTATAAAATAGTTTTCAAGGGATTAACTTTATTTAAAGAATTAAATACTTCATTTGAAATTTATATATTTTCTCTTAAACCTACAAGGAGTTTCCCAAAATTTAAATTATTTTTATTATATTAAAAAACATTATTTTAATTTTTTACATTCAATAATGTATTCTTCAATGGGGCCATATGGTTTTTTAAGGGAGTATTTTTTTTAAAATATATGTTGTTAATCATCATTATTTTTATTCCTATGAAAAAAATAATAATTTATTCAATATATTATTCAAAAACACCTTTCCCGTTCACCTATAAATACCAACATTCTTTGACCATTTTTCCACACTTCTAATGAACATTCATTTCCCAAATCCCCACCAAAATCAATACCTATCCTCTCCTAGCCATATTGGGGAAGCCCTAGTCTAATCAAACATTCGTTCCTTAGAGCCTTAAGTCATATACCAAAGGAGGCATCTCAAATAAGAGGTAACATAATCTTAACCAAACTCTTTAATTTTACATATCTTCATACCCATTTTCTACCACTATAATAAAATAGTTTTGGTTTTTTTTGTGTTGGATGACTTTATAAACAAAGATAATACATTTACCCATGTTTACAAAATATAAAGGTTTGCAAGGTGTGGGAAAATTTGATATATTTTTAAATGCAGATACTTTTTGTTGTTTTTAAAAAATGTAGATAAATAGGAACGTTTAAAAATATATATAATTACCCATGCCTTTTAAAACTTAGCTTACAATCCATGTTTATAAAAATGTACAATGACCATCATTCCATTATCTATCATTATTTAAAATTTTAGAATTTTATTTTAGAAACATAGATTAAATCAATTTTTTTATATAAATAAACACACGACCACCCTAGTATCCCAACACCATCCACCCCCAGTTATCATTCAGCTTGAACCTCACATGGAATGTAACACCCTAAATGTTTTCACATATGAAACTCTTTGATTTTTTATAAACCTCACTTATTTTACTGTTTTTGGCTATTGTAGGTGTTAGCATGGACCTATGAACCATTTATTCAATCTAGTACTCAGTTTGGTATATGATTTTTCTAGAGGTGTCGTGTCCTGTTGTGACATGTGAGGGTCACATCATGACAATGGATGAGTAGGTAAAAATCATGCCAAAATGGGAAGGTTTCACCATTTTATGTGTCCATGTTAGATTAAAAATCCATAAAATCAAGAGAGGTCACACTACAACCAAGGGTATTACGGTGTGGTTAGAATTTCATGTAAGTAAATTGTTGAGGCTGATAAAAGATCACACCATAACCATGGGATTTACGACATAGAGATTGTTTTTATAGGAATAAATTATTCAAGAATGAGATTTATTTTCTACATGTATTTGAGGATCACCCCTTGGATTTGAGTATCGTATAGTGATAGGGATGCATTGGATTTAGCTACATAGGATTAACTTTGGTCTTATGTGAGATTGTGTTTTATGGTCATGTATGATTAATAAACTTATGCATGTGAAGGATGATCACAATGTAACCCCATGTGTTGCTCTGTGAATCCATTCGGAGGAGGCACTTTGGTTAATGAAGTGGGAGAGGCCATATATTCTTGGTCTAGGCAATGATCTTTGTATTATCCTAGAGCAAAAAACTACCTTGTGACCAGAAGGGACACATTTTGTGGGTAACTCTTAAGGTTTGTTTCATCATGACATTTATGGTCCCACCATGATGTACGACCTGAAAGTTTTTTAAAAAAACTTAACTAAATATTTTTTTATTTAGAGTTAATAAATGTGGGGTCCCTCATTCACCATGGAGATATAACTTTACTCCTCTTATCTCTCTCATTTTTCTCTCTACCAAAGATGGTTTTCATTCCTTCCTGACCAAATTTAAATTTCAATTGTTTTGGTGATAGCTAGAGATATGTCTACCCATCCTATTTTATTATTTCATAGTTTCTGTCATTTATTCTTATAATTATGATTTTTATGTCCTATTATGTGTATTTTCAGATATTTTATCTAATTTATTAATTTCATTCAATTGTGACACAATCCACTCATAATATTCAATGAGAATATTACTATAGGCATTAAGTAGGTGGTCCCGAAGATATAATTAATGTCTAATTTAATTTTAATGTGTATATAATGTGTCTTCATTCTGATCTAATGTATTCCTAAGATAAAATTAAATTAAATGGTTTATTCATTTGTATAATGTTTAATCACTTTGTTTGATCTATGAATGGTCTCTTTATAAATAAAGGGCATATGAATTTTCTCCCCAAGTGATTCATGCATTGAATAAATTAAATGGTGTGTTGTAGGAAATCTAAGGGGTGAACAATGTGGAACTATAACCTGTCATGCTAAATTTAGATTCCCTAGGATGATCCCTAGTATGATATTATGTGGTAAATATTGGCTAGCATGGTGGTAGTATTGGGTGAATATGGATTTAGGGCTCCATTGAGTGTGTGGAAAAATTAATTGGGACTCATTCATGTGATCAGTTTGGGAATGTTTCAACCCTTTTGAAACTAAAATTCTAATCTAGGAATTGATACATTTTCACATGATGATAACCCATGAAAGAAATATAACCCAGTTATACTTATAATTATGAATTGAGGTTTTAATATTATACTCAAATATGAAGAATTATTATAAATTGGATATGGTTCCATGGTGGGGAATTGTTCCTCCATGGGCACTATATATGTGATATGGTTTTGGTGATAGGTTTTATTCCCCTTGGTGTTGATATATGTGTGTTGGAAATGGGAGGGTAATTATTACCCTTATTTGTTTACATATTTGATAGGGTACCATAGAGGGGAACTATTACCACTTGGTGTTGATGTGTATGTATGATAGTCCAAGGGATGTTATTCCCCCATGGGTGTTGAAAGATTTAAGATGGTTTTGAGGAGGGGCATTATTCCCATTAGGTTTTGATATATTTTATATGGTTCCTGGGATATGTGTTTTAACCATGGGTGTTAAGGTTTATGAGATAGTAATGATGAGGTCTATTATCCCCCCTTAGGTATTTATGTACATGTGATATAGTTTTGGGAAAGGGTGTTATTCCACCTTGGTCTTGTTGTTATGAGATGGTTCTATGGAGGGGTGTGTCCCTCCTTAGTGTTGATGTATCCTGTTCAGAGGCATCTTGACACTAAACAAAGTAGGTATAGACAATATTGCGTATCATCTTTTAATCCAAGGATTTATGGGGGATTATTTATTTGTTATTTTAATTATTTATTATGGAACATCATCACGTACTCTTTTTAGAATAGTTATATTTAGGGTTAATGTTGGTGGTGGCCAACAGAGTTTTACTCATTCCCTACTTAGGTCATCATGGTTAACTGACTAGACTTTATGATTATAGGTTTGGAAGGTCTCTTTGTTTGATTATTGAGTTATATAGCTGATTCAAAGTTGAGATATGGGACTAGATCAAGACCTAAGACTTATTTTTTATTATCGCATTTTAGTTTACTTTTTGGTAATTTTGGACTGATGTATATGACCCACTATGGGGGATCATGATTATGTCTATATACCTTGTATAATATGTTATATTGTTTATATTATTATAACATTAGTTTATATATTTATATTTTGTCTTTTAACTATGTTGTATGTTTAATAAAGTTCAATTTGGTTGATTTTTATTGTGGTCACTTCTATTATTATATATGGTTAACTAATTTAGGGGGTACACATTATCGTCAGACCCCCTCCAGTATTAAGTAGCTTCTACTATATAGGGAGGAACTCTTGAGGTATGTGACACTTCGGTTCAGTCACATCGGTGGTGAATCAGGACGAGGATGTTACAAAGCGGTATCAAAGACTTATTTAATTTATTTTTTCTTATTATTTTGAAAAGTTAGATATAATATAGGATATTATGGATCTCAAAAAAATTATACATCTAGGTGTTTTTAACCCAAATATGAGTGAATTCCAAGTTACCTTGTATAGGATTATTATTATTGGTTCTCATTTTTATGGTTGGGACACTTTAATAAAGATGATTCACTTTGATTTTGAGTTATGTATTATGTTATTTTACTCTTGGAATGTGGCCGAAATAAGGTGTGTTTTTATATATCATTTCTAGATTGTAGGATTTAATTTTCATTTTTAATACTTTTTTGTGATTGGTTATCCTTTTTTTCATATGCTCTTGGTTAAATAAAATGGTTATGAGAACTTAGAATGTTACTTTATCAAGAATGTTTTATTAAAATTTCATTTAACTAAACCTCAACTATGGTACTTTTATTTAAAAAATAAATGATATGGATCCTGTATATATTTTCACCCTAAGTATGGGAATATGGGGATAAAGATATCACCTAGGTTATGAAAGCCTTATGATATAATAAGTGTATGTAGAGTAACAGGAACCTATACCTATTAATTTTTATCCTAATATATGATATCTAAAGTTATGAAAGAAATGTGTAATGAGGTGTGTGTTTGGCATTATAGAGACATTCAACTATGAGTTCTTTTAGTGGAGTTACATGAGGGTGGGGTTGAGCATTACCCTCTAGAAGTTGACCTGAAACCCAATGTTGTGTAAACACTAACTATGGATGATTATATATGAGTGAAATATTATGGGTTGTACAGTTGATGTATAGAGAGACTTTGTGAGCTGTAGCTTCTATGTTTGGGTTGATATGTAAGTTTCAAATGTAAAACACACCCCAATATGTGGATGAGGGAATCCCCTAGACTGATAAGCTGTATGTGGAGTCAATACATACTATATTCAATCATCTTGAGACATCCCCTGAGAAGTGCGTGATGTTATTAACCTATATATTATGAGACTCAGCTATGTACTTTTGGGATGTACTACAACTAGAAGAATTAAAAATAGGGTTATCCTAAAATGATTTTCATATCCATTTTTAGGATCATTTATTTCGAGAGACATTTTTGGCAGATAGGGACCATAATTTCATTCATCTTACCTAGAGAGGGATTTTGATTATGGATTATACAATATGTTGTATAGATCTTCATTGTTTTTTCTTAATTCTTTTTTGGTTATTAAATAGCCAGTGATAGATTCTTCAAGGATGGTTTTAGGTATGTGATTTTGTGTACAAGTGAATGTATTTCACCAATCATCTATATAAGAGAGGTGAATTGGGACCTTATATTTTAGAGAAACATGAATGATGGTAGAGACATTAGGTAGTTGGAATCTACCTAGGGTACTGAAAATATGTCTTCGGGTAATAGGAATTTCTGGATTGGTGGTTCTCAATAGAGTAATGATGGGATAAGTATCCAGTGTGGTAAAATATCTCATCTTCCTAGGAGTGGAGGTTATGTGTAGTGTTACTAGTGTGGTAGTAAAGGTCATGTTCACTCTTAATGCATCTATCCTCCAGTTAAGTGTGGATTGTGTGTACAAATATGGAATCTATAGTAGTATTGTAGGAGTTGTCAATAGTCAGTTAGTGGAAGAGGGCATGGAAAGACACCAAGATCTAATTTTGGTTCAGGTGTACCCTTGACGAGTGGTGGTTAATGTTACATGAGTTGTTTAATTCATGGTGAAGGATAAAAAAACCTTGCTATAGGGGAAACAATAACAACATGGCGGTGATTTTCTGAGGAATCAGGTTGGAGCTCATGTACAAAGTTCAAACTATTTATATTCTATTAAACTTAATCCAAAAGAATATAATTTAATACTACCTATGATTCATATATAAACCTATAATTTTCATAAATATATATTATATCTTATTAGAATAATATCCATTATATAAAATCATGATCCATTCTAGAATCATATAGGTTTAGTGTCGTTCAAAACTTGGATACATAAACAACTAGTTCATAAGAGATCTACATCATCTCCTAAGTTATTCATAACTATCACCCTTATTAGGAATATCATACTTTAAATATTTCTTTATTACATGAGAAACAACTACATGAGTAAAATAGAGATCAGATTCTTAGTAACGATAAAAAAGTGAGATATCAATTTCTACTAAAGAATATCATAAGTTTATGAGAATATCAAATTAACATTATAAAACCATACCATGTATATTAAAGATCGTATTCCTAAGTCACAGAAAAAATCTTGGAAGTTCATAAGACATGAATCAAAAAATAATCAAAGAATATGATCCATGATAGCATAACATTGGGATAAGACATAGATTTTTGGCATACACATGAGCATTCCAAATCTTTTATTTTGAAGTCAAGGCTCACTATTAAGATTATCATAGTGGATTGGGTTCACTTTCCATTCCATAGTTAGGATTCACTCCTAGCACTATCATATTGGATTAGGTTTATTCCAAATTATATCTTCAAATTTCACTCCCAAGACAATCATAGTGAATTGGGTTCACTCCCCATTTTGTAGTCATGGTTCACTCCCAAGACTATCATAGTGGACAAAGTCTCTTACTGAATTGGCTTCACTACCCTTTCCAGTACTGTTTATCTAATGAGATATCAATATTTACCCAATTCATTGGGGGAATATATAATTTTTTCCCACCCATGAAATAATAATAATCAATTCATTTTTGTGGCATAATATCATAAATCAATAATCAAACATTATAACCCGTGGAAAATAAGTGGGTTTCAAACACATTTTATCATTTCAACATAGCATAACTCATTGAAAAATAAACAGGTTTCATAAAATTTTATCATAATAATAAAAAACAATATAGATAAAGAACAAGGATGGTATACTTTGATCATATTATAAATAGATCATAAGTAACATCAAATAATGTTATCATAAATGAGAATTCTTTTAAAAGATCACTTAGAATATTTCTTGAGAAAAATATACTTTTCACATTGTAATCACTTCTTTAAAATCTAAAAAATTTTCAAATATTAAATATTTTTTTAAATATCCTTGAAAACATGTAAATTAATATTCAATTCATTCAGTTATCATAATATAATTAATTTTTTTTCCTGTCAACTAAGTTAAAAGAAAATAATCTTTTCACACTTTTTAAAAAAGGGTCAAAAAGTTAACCATTCAGAAAAAAATGAAAAGAATAATTTTAAACCATTTCTAAAAATTAAATCATGGATAAAATTTAATTAAATTAATATTAGAGGAATATTAAAAAAATTATTGATTTTTTTTTCAAAACATGGATATGGAAGGAAAATATTTTTAAATGAAGAGGGAAATTGTGTCGGTATTCCTTAAAAAGATAATTTCATTATATTATGTTCTTAAAGATAGGAAAATGAATTAAAATCATGTAATTTACATGTATAAACATAGGAGAAGAAAATTTATGAGTTTATTGAGAGGTTATCCATAAATGTTACCACCAGAAACATAATCATAAACAATATCGATAAATAATGTTATTTTATCATAAAGCCCTTGACACTGTGGAAAATATTGAATCGTATTCCCCATAAAAGGATAATATCAAATAAAAATTTAAATTTCATTAATAGAATTTAATTAATGATATAAAATTTCAATGGTATAGTATATAAATCACACAAAATAACTAAGTTGTGAATATGGTATTTGTCTCCTAGAAAGAAAAGTGAGACTAGAAATCCCTCACCTAAGGCCTGACATCCATCATAAATGTTCAAAACTATTGTATAATAAATATATATTTATTTTAAACCCATAATAATATATATCATACAATATATTATTTACTTATAACATTTTATCATTTGTTTATTAATAATTCTATATTAAAATCATTATTTTGAGTGATAATTACTTTGTTTTTCATATATATTTTGGTTCGGTAGATTTGGTCCTTGTATATGGATCACAATTACATAATCTATATAATGATAATAATGATATATATTTCATTAATATACAATATATATATATAGAGTGATCCATAAGAGTAGATATAGAAAAATAAATTACATTGTTCATGGAGATGGTAGACCATATGTATGGATGAATGTTGTTTTCAATTTTCAATGGATGGAACAAAAGATAGGTAAATAAAAATTTAAATTTTAGAAAATAATTACTATATCATAAATATTCATTAAATATATCTTTATTATTATCCATTTAAATCAAAAATGAAAAAAATTACATTTCTTCGTGGAGGTGGTAGTCCACACATATGCATGAGTGATGTTAGCATTTTCCAATAGATTGGAAGGTAATAAGGCCGATCTGATATTATAATTAAATAATAATAATTATGTAATTCATACCATATATGAACATTAAAATAATCATTTTTATCCATCAATTTAATATGGGGATGATAAATGAATAGAATCACTAGGTGGAGACGGTAAGTTATACATACGCACAAGTGATACTTTCACTTCCCAATTGATGGGAATGATGGTGGTTCAATAATCATAATAAAATATCAATATATTTAGGATAATGAATTTATTATTTAATAATAAACACCATAGATATAGAATAGGTAAAATAAGAAGTAATAAATAAATAAAGTGGTCGATTAAGGAGATTTCCTCGTCTTTGATGTAACTCCTTTATATCTCACATTAAGGGTCTTAGTGTTGGTATTTTGAGGATACCTAAACCTATATAATTTGTCTAATTATGTTTATAAGATAATATTTCAGGGTTTTTAGAGATATAATGATATAAATTTTGTAAATAAGATAATGTAGGGGTTCCCTTTTATAAGTAAGTGGAGGGGCACTCTTGGAATTTCCAAAAATACTAAAATATAAAAAATTAATTATCTTGAAAAATGATTCTAAATGGATAGATATTCAAATATAAGGTTTTATGTGGTTTATATCCCATAAAAAATAAAATTTTAACATTTTTAAATGGTTATTTTAAACCTTATATTTTGTTTTAACCTCATAGTTAACCTATTTTAACATTAACCATGGTAACATCTTTTTCAAATTTAAAAGGGTATAATTTAACATATAAGGAGAAAATTGGATCATAAATATAAAATGTTAAAACATTTACAACATATATTTTCATCCTTTTCCCATTTTTATATTTTTATGATTTTTAAACAATTTAATAAATTATCATATTCATAAAATATCATTAATTTTATTTTTGACACCATTATTTTAGTTTGACACTAATGACACTAAGAAAAAAAATTTAATTAAAATATAATCCTTTAAATAAGATCTAATATGTTATATCCATGTATAAAATTCATGTAACATTATAAATCACTCAAATCATGTTACTTTTAATATGATTAAAATAATATATATTATTTTTATATTAATTGAAGAAATATAGTGTCAGTGTTGTAAATGAATTTAAGATTATTATATAATTAATAAAAATTATAAATAATTTTTTATAAAGAAAATAATTTCAATATTCCGAAAATAACCAGTAACATTCATTTTTTCTTTATGTGAACACTTAATAGTTATTTAAAAGTGAGAAAGTGAAATTTAGTATTTTTATTTGATTTAAATTTTATATTGGTCATTTTCATGGCCAAATTAAATAATTTAATATAGAGATTAAGGTGATAATGTTATAATTTAATTAATCCAATAAAAATTAATATAAAATATAGTGACCTTAACATATAGGTTAACCTGATTTACCCTTCACCAAGGTGATAGATTTTACCTTGGTTACTATTCATAATTCCAAAAAATGAAAGGGGTCTACTTAGAAAATTTAAACTATATACTTCAAAATATGGAATTAATTTTCAAATATTAAATTTATAGATTTATTATAAATTAATTTAAGATAAAAGAAAAAAAAACAGGTTTGGAGGAAAATGGATTTTATGAATAAAACCTTTCTATTCTAAATTCAATCATAAAATTGATTCCAATAAATATAACTTAATTATTAATAATATAATAGAACTAATTTTACTTTGAATATATTTTAATTTTTTTATCTTTTTTAATTATTGAAATAAAAATATAGTTTAAAAAATTAATATTTATTCTATTCATCGAAAAATCAGTCTTTTAAGAAAATTATTAAAAATTAACTCTAAACTATTTTTTTATTTTAAAATTAATTTAATTTTATCAAATTAAATTTTTGAATGGTTGAAAAATAAAATATCATATTTTATTATAAAAATAAATAAAAAACATGTTATAGGAAATGTATTTTTGAAGTATAATATGACTTTACAAAATAAAATTGAATGATTATTTCCCAAGTGTTAATAATCACATTTTTATTTACTGGGACATATATATATATATATATATATATATATATATTTCATTATGTGTTTAGTCCAATACATAACCACTAATCGAATGATTAGTTTATAATGATTATATTAAAATATTAATTTTTCATTATTTTTTAAGCTTGATGTTTTTTATGATATACGTTAATAATCATAATGTTCTTATTTTAAAACATCAAGGTGTAACATTCTATGCCCCCAAAGAAATTTCATCCTCATAATTTGATCCTATGCTTTTTTATCAATGGTTTTACATTTGAAAATTTCATTATGGAAAACCCAAAATGTAAAAAGGATTAATAAAACTTCCACTAGAAAAAGGGAATGGAAAATAAAAAGGTCATCTGTAAAAACATAAAAATAGGTTTGCAAAATGGAGAAAATTAATTTGAAGTGAAAATATGGATTTTGAGGAGAAAACAAACATCCAAGGACTAATATATAGTAATATAGAAAATGTTCAGGAGAAATTTGACAACCAAAAACCCAAAAATATGTTATAGGTGAAAAGACCATTGCTTTAATGAAAATTACGGTAAAAATATATTTCATGATCCTTTCCATAAATTTGAGTGATTGTTTTACTATCAACAGAGAGAACATGAGAAAATATACTTAATTTATTTATTTACATGTGATAATCACAATTTTATCCTTTGGTTATTCATTGATTAATTTCTTCTTCAACACTCACTCCAAGAAATAAATATTCAATATGGGGTTTTAATTATAAATCACTAAAATTAAATTTTAAGGGATTATAAGATCCTTATAAAATGAAAATTCTTTCAACTGATCTCAATATATTTATCTAAACCAAAATTATTATCACATATTATCAAATATTATAAATCATATTTTCACCACTAAAAAATACCCAAAGTTAAACTTAATCTATTCCACATGTATTCTACCTAAAAACCATTCAAAAATATGTCCGACCAAATTCAAAATCCAAAAAATTTCAAATAATATCTCTAAATTCTAAAAACAAACCCAACATTAATCCCACAAACAACATAAATTTTCTATAAATCTGACATAAAAAATATTTGAGTACATTGATCATATACTCTCATGAAACATGGTAATATCATGAATTAATATAAAACATCAATGAATGAAAATATAATTCCAAAAATTAACTCTCTCTTCATTCCTTAAATAAAATCATAAATTATCAAATATATTACATAAATTAATTATTTTTGTAAACTCCATAGAATATAACATCATAGACCTTGTCATCATATCAGTGATCTGTTCGAAGGAAATCAATACTATCCAATTTACATCATCAATAATATATTTAGGTCAAAAAAATATTATCTCAATGTTGGGAACATATTAAGGATTATATTTCCCTTAATCATGTGTTTTTTCAATAAAATATCACATTACTATTAAATCAAATTTCTTAGTTATCAGTAATGCTCACCTTATTCATGAAAATACTTAAATCTATATAGCTATAGAAAAATCATCAATTGTTTCATGATTATTATATCTATAATGCCATAGATAAAAATACATGTAGAGCATAATTCTTGAATTTCAATACATAAACACTTCATTCATTAAAATTTTTAAACCATTAAATAGGGTTTGTCATCTTATTCCTTATTATCACCACATATTCATGTGTCATATATAGTCTCTTCATTATGAATATTAAAACAAATAATCAAACAACCTTGTTGATCCTATTTTTGATCATCCCCCTTTGAACATTTATTTTTATAATGCTCAAATTTTTGTCATTTAAAACATCCAACCACTGATGATACCTTAGGGAAACCATTATTCTCATCCATTGTGTTAAAAAACATTTAATTTCTCCTTGAAAATAACTTATCTACATTCTTCTTTTCCATGCCCAAAACATCAACCCATTCCTTTGAAATATTTCCTTAGTTACTTCTTCCAGCATAATCTATATGTAAAAAATTGAGTCATCTTCCCTCTATGGTCTCCAAGAAACTCTATTTTTCTCTTATTTTGTGTTTCATTAGACTCACCCAAGTCAATAGAGTGAGTCATATAATTATATAGTTGATTAGTCATAATGTAATGGTTTTAGCATCCATCTCTCATTTTATATACGGGAAATCATTCAATTTTTCAATCACATCAGCATTAATGAAATTCCTCTCAGTTTTACTGAATAATAGAAAAAATTATTATGTGATCAACAATAGTCATATTTAGAAATCATGTAATCCTGAAAAATCATTAATAGGGTGTCATGGTGTCCGGAAAATTCTATATACAAGAAGAATAGAATTCCATGAACTAGAAAAAGTGTAAAACAAAACTAAAAGAATAATTTGAAGAAATATTTTCAAAGGGGAAAATACATGAAGGAAGTTTTTCGGTCCTTATATTAAAAATCGCTACATGGATCACTACTTCACATGGAATTCCACTAATTCATGAAGCACCCCATGAATGAAATCGTTCATTGGATTAGATGGTAAAATTGGGGCCCACAAATGAAACAAAGTCATTTGAAGGGTGGAGTGGTGACTTCTACCCCCAGGAATAACCGACATCTACCAATTTTTTTTTTGGGATGAGACTGTACCACTGGTGACCAAAAAAAATACCAATTCATTTGCCGATAATGACAGTGATTTCTTCCCCCTCAAACAACTTCACTAAACAAATGAAAATGTTTGTGGGTTAGGGAGTCCTCATTGGGCTCTCGAAGAAGAACCCTCATGGCCCACCATGGATGACAAACCTTATTGGTATCTAGTCCTCCCATTATTCTATAAATTACCAAAGAGGGGAACAAAAAATAAGATGAGTGATGAGAAGAATATACAAATAGAATAGGCATTGATATGAATTAGAAGAGAACCACTGGTTTCTAGTAGGTAAACCCACCTTATAGAATTAAAAAGGAAATACAAAGCATCCAACCATCTAGAAACAAAAAACCAATTTACGAACACCATTCCATGGGGCATAAACAGATGTCCCCTTTGTGGATGAGAATCCCACATAGAAAAACAATATTTAGGAGGAAACCATCCCCACATATAAAAATGCTACACTGGAGGAACTTGGCCCTGCATAGTAACACACTATACAAGAAAATCCGTGGTCTACATAACACAATGCTAAGTGAATAATACCCTCAGCCACATGGAAACATGCTACGCAGAGGGAACCCCATCCCACAAAAGAACATTCTATGAAGAATGGGAATCCTAGGGAATTATGCTCTCCACCTACCATCAATCCATTCTATCATATCATCAGGACCTTCTTTGGTCCCCCCACAAACCATTCTAATAACATCAGGCCAAGGCCTATTATAAAGTTACCTAACATGTATGATCATATCGTAGGGAATGCCAATGTGTCTTCTAGAGTCAATATACCCGTTTTAAGTGGAGTCATTTCAAAAACCTCTGTGATAAGGTGGACGCTCATTATGTATTCATGTCAATATTCTCATGGTAATGAGGGTCCTAGCCTTGGATGTGCCCATTGACTTGGTGGTGCTCATGTGAACCTTCCTATTATTGGGATCGAGGGGAACCACTAGCATTTACCTTCTACGAAGGCCAAATTTGGTCACTAATCTCCTCCCCATGGACCAGTAGGGCATCCGTCATGGAGTAAACCCCAAGTCTTTCTTATGAGTGGCATAACTCTTTCTTCTCTTCACCTCCCTGAGATCCCAAAACAAGTGACTTGATAGGCATTTCAATTACCATTATCACTACCGTTACACCTAGACCTTTTTCTCTATCATATGAAGTGGATCATGTGATCTTAATATCTATTTCTTCATATTGTTTCTCACACTGAGAATAACTCATGTGGTATTAGAGGTTAGCGATGATCATGACATCCACATAATCCCAAAACCAAATGGTCATATTTTTCAAGTGTAAGCCCCAATAAAAACCTCTATTATAGAAACATGATCCTCCTATATAGAGTAATATCGAAAAAATTTCTCAACCTTCATAGGGACATATTCCCAATGAAGCGGAACCCCAAGGACATGCTCATAGGAGAAAGACCCAACTTATCAAACTACACAGGCTTTGATTCTGAACTGACTATGATACATAGGAAGCCTCCCTGAGGTCATAATACAACACCCAAATTCACCCTAATGTTCTCATGGACACATTCATAGTATATTCATATCCAAATTAGAGATTATATCCATTCTGATTCACTCAGGACGCCTCAGTGAAAGTCTCACACCATCCTTGACCGGAGACCTTTTTCTTGGATGTCCTTGTTGCATGGTGTTAAACTGAATGGTTGTGTCCTCATCACATGACCTTAAAAGGTGATGTGTCCTATTAAGAGGAAGTTAACTATGTTAGTTCTAATTTCATTTACAAGAATATGTTATAAGACCATTATATGGGTTCGATCTTGACATCAAAATAAATTTGTTATCCTAGATGATAGTAAACTTCAGAGTGACTCACCACATGGATTAAAAACTATATTTTTCTAATAAATGGAAAAAGGATATATAATATATCCATAAAAGGGTACCATTAATGGATAAACTTGGATAAAAACATATATCCATATCAATGGAGAACCTTAGTAACACAAGGATGATTTTGAACCCATGAATGTTTGTAATTGTTCATGACCGTAGGGTGATCCATGTTATACATAATTGGTGATGAAAAAAGGATTCGTGGACATATATTAAATCTATAATAGAGTAAAAAATGGGAAGTAATTCCCCCAAAAAGGGTGTTATGTGCATGCATTCCCATCCTCTTGACCAATGTGAGTTTTTAAGTGTCATTGGACAAGTTACTCAATGAATTCATGACATTGGAAAGTAGGTAGATGATTCATAATGGATATAAGATCTATTAGGTGTTTTGGGATCCCTGAAAAAGGCCCTTTGGAAACCATTAAAAAGTAGTAATCCCAGTGTAAATTATTTTATCAAACTCATCCCCTTGTAGTCAATCATCGATCACCTGACCATCATCAGAAACAAAATGGTGAACCCTATGTGAATCCTTAACCAAGGTGGTTGTGTTACCTCTTGTCAGGACCCTTTCACATCCAAAATGGAAGATTTAAAAATGAGACCATAAATTACTCATGTGGTCATGAGATACTACTTTGATGAGGTTTTTTTATCTATATTTGTCTCATATATTTCATGCACTTTCACCAAAACTCTCTTCAATCTAATGGAATCTCAACAGTTTTCGTAGTCATGTGTATCAACCACTGCACAAGTTGGGTCCTCAACCAAAAAGATGAAACCATCACCCACCCATTTTCATCAATGAGGGGTTTCAAATTCAATATTCTGATAGTACCACCAGAATTATAGTATCACATCCTTGGAGGTGGCTTGACAGGCCCTATAGTAAATGAAGCCTCTCCAACCTTTCACCTAGTGATGATCGATAGTCTTAAACCAAATGAACCCAATGCCCATATTAAACCATTTTGGAAGCCTATCCCTAGAAGGAAATAATGATTTCCTCCCTTAACTTAGGGAGTCTGATGAATTCCTCGCCAACAACTTCATCCAGCATCACGTGGGTCCAAACTATCAACCCTTGCTAGTAATCATCATTTTCAATGTCATGTTGATCAACATACTCTCTATGAAGATGATATCGATCCATGGAACCCAATAAAATTTAAATTGACCCAGGTCCCTAGGATGGACCAAAAAGGGAGATGATTTGAAAATCAGGAATATACCATCATCTTTATTCCTTCTGAAGAAGCTTGTTAAGTAAATACAGTGGAATCCTATGGGAATACATATATTTCTACTCACTATTATCAATATCATCGGTCAAATATGATGGAAAACCACAAGAAAACACAAATTCATGATCATTCACATCAATCCTACCATGTAATTTTGGTTGAAAACTACTTGAATATGAAAATTCTGGCTCACTCTTATCGATCCCATCAGTTAAATACTATGAGAATCCACATGAAGATGAAAATTCCTTATCATTCACATCAAACCTACAATGAAAAAAATATGGTAAATTAAAGGCATATGGATATCCTTTCTAATAGATATGAATCTCGTTAATCAAATACGATGGAAAACAAAAGGCAAACACAAATTCTTTCTCATTCACATCAATTACTTACATGAAAATACGATGTTGAATTATGAGAAGAAGCAAATTATTACTCATGTACATCAAGCTCTCTATGAAAATATTAAAAAAAACTGAAATAAAATGCATATAATTTTTAATTTACATCAAGGATGCAAAGTGAATATGGCAGAAATCAACTACGAGCATATGAAAATTACTATAGATACATATCAAGCCTGTTAACCAAATATGATGATTAACTATTAGAAGATCAAACATCATCCTCATCACAGTTAGTGAGGACTCCATAAGTGCATCCAGGCAACCCAGGATCAAATTCAGGTGGAGGAATATTTTTGAGTATTGTATTAGTATTGTAGTGGGTACTGTAGTAGGTACTATTTGGCATTGTAGAAGCCGAGACTATTCAACCATTTGGGGCTCCGGGACATCGATTTTATCCCTGAGTCCTTCAGGGCCTTCAGGACACCTATTCATTCAGGTAAATAAGGCCTTCGGGCCACATCAAGGCCTTCAAGACACCTTAAGGCCTTCGGGCCACCTCAAGGCCTTCAAGACACCTTAAGGCCTTCGGGCCACCTTTAGTGCAGATGAAAACTAGACAACCTACAAGGAACAAGCTCTAGAAGGAGGATGAGAAAAGATCTTTCACCATAGAAGAAGCTAAATAGGTTGTAGGAATGAAAGGTTATGACACCTTCTATCAGGACAAGCTTGTGCGTGCATGGGAAAACCTAGCCGAACAATCATGCAAAGGTGGAGAGCTTATTTCACAATGAAGATAATGGGGAGGAGCAATTCCTAGTAGTTATTTTGGGTTGTATGTAATGATTGAAGCCTAATAGAAATGAATTCCATTAAGGAATATAGGCCATGTAATACTTATGCCTATGGGCTTTGTATGGGTTCTACCTCACCCCTTGAAAGTTGTATTATCAAAAATCAATAAAACATGAAGGCCTTAGGGATATTGGGAGAACTATTAGAAGATGCAAATTCCTTCTCATTAATATCAATCATATCAATCAAATACAATGGATACTATATAAATTAGTCAGCATACCCTAATTTTAAATCACATGCATACTTGTACCACTTCCCCCACATAAGAGGACGATCAGTACTTACTGAATGGAAATGTAGGACCATGGCGTGAACATATTCCTGCTCTAACATCTAAATGGGAATATATTACTATTACCTACATGGATGTCTCTCAAAATGTCTGATAAATTATGGAGGGTCAGATATCCACCCCTGACTATATCCTATAGGATTGAAAAGATGTAATAACATCCATGAAAATATCTATGAGTCACGCCCAAAACATTCCTCCTTATGTGGGATGAGTCATCTACACAACAAGGTGGTCACTCAATAGTATACATGCATCTCTGCTCATGTCTAGGGGGCCATCAACAATATTTTATGATAAATTGAAAAAATTATTTTTCCTAAACACTCATTATAACTTGGGGACACCGGTACACTTTGGTGGCCACTCTAGGGCAGACATATATACCTTCTACAATTCAAAAATCTTACCAATATATCCTGGAAGCACCACAAAATCCACTTTAACATGCACCCATATATGAAGGTTGTCACTTACAAAAAGTGGCCCCGATCACCCAAAAGAGAGAGCCTAAAAAAGATATTTCACTAAAGGTAACTAGATATTGAGGAGTAGACTCATAACCCTACTATACTAGAAGTTATAGTTACTGAGACCATTAAAAACCTAACACCGGTGGCCCATGATCCTACCAAACCATTACAAAATTATGGAGTGGTAGTATTAGTTACGAAGGTCCACCCCACAACATTATTACCAGTAGCTCTGAAGGTTCTTCCCAATGAATCTACCATGAAGGCTTCCTTTGTGGGAGAAAAATGATCCATAATGAGAGACTATATCCTAGTAATAATCAAGGTATACCTTCTAGTGGCCAGAAGATCAAATAGATAGAAGGTCCTCCCCTTTCTGTCATCCACCCGGAAGGTCCCCCCATTGTATACACTATAGGTATTTTCCCTATAGCCGAACAATGATATGTGACAGTAGTTCTCTTCATGGTGACATTAACTATGAAGGTAATCCTTGTAGTGAAATTTCATGTCAACAAGAAGGTCCTCCCCTTTCCAAGAAAAATATGAGAAATCCCTATTGTTATGAGCTGCTTATAAATATGTGCGAAAACATGATATATATCCCATCATGTTTTGTAACTCAACCACTTATTAGTTAAACATTCCAAAGGAATTATCAAAATAATTCATAAAAATAATCAATCTTAATCTCTGTATAACTCACTACCACCTAAAAGAAACATTATTTATTTACAACATAAATACTGGGATATATTCATTGTAAAATCAATATGGATTCCATTATATATATGAAGAGACCACAATTATACTAGCGGTGAAAATATATTCAATAAATATTCCTCAATGCATTGCATGAGTTGCATCATATTGTCGATTCCCTACCTAGTGTTCATACTCAGGGATGGGGGGGACATAGATCTTTTTATTTTACCTCATGCCATGTTTAGAAGAACCCAAAGGAAATAAAATCATGTAGTGTAATTACTCCAATGTGGATATTCATAAAAACTATTTCTCAAGAAATATGACACACTAAACACGAATCATCTGTGAATTAGTCTCAAGAGCATTAGGACAAATGAGATAAATCCATTGAAAAAATCATGAACCAGGAAATAGATAACATTTAGTAGGATTTTAACTTAATGGAATCCAATCATCAAGCATTTCTAATGTACTCATAAGAAAGCAGTTCACATACAGACATGGCATCAAATATGGCTTACAATCGAACAAAAATCGATGAGATCATGTGACCAAAAATATTAGTAGTATCTTACATAGTAAGGGATCAGTCCCAACACTTGTGAAAAAACAATATTTAACATCCTTTTTTAACTGATTTCTATAAAGGTGATGTAAAAAATAAGGTTTCCAACATTGGTTTTTAAAATTCAACGCTAAATATAGTTTTTGATTTGCATTGCAGTATCAGTTTATGAAAGAAACCAACATCGAAAACTGGTGTTGGGCATCAGGTTTATAAATAAACAAAAAGGAAATCGAAAACCATTTTTGGAATTGGTTTTCAAAAACTAAAAAGGAATACTTGATCGTTTGGTTTTTGGAATCAGGTTTTTATAAAAACTAACACTAAAAACCGTACTATTTTTTTGAAGATTCGGTGTTGGTTTCTATGAAAGTAAATGCCGAAAGATAAATTTTTTTTTAAATATTTAAATATTACATCCCTATAATAATTAGAATCCATGTAGTTAAGAAATAGTTTGTAGATATCAGAAAACTTCTATCATTGACTAAAAATATATTAAAATATACATAATTTTATCAAGTTAATCAACAAATTATCTATGCATTTGTATTATAGAGTATAATTAAAAAATGCATACCCATAATTTACAACATGATCATTATTGGTTATTTCTGAAGGATTAATTTGATATCATTACGTTAAAATACCTATTATAAAATAAGAATTAGTTTTTTGAACATATTTTATTAGGAAACTATAATAGTAATAAAAAACACAAGAATATACATACCTTAAATCCAAATCACAGTAACAAATAGTTTGCAAACTAATATCTAAGAGGGTCAAATTCTTCTTGTGTGTACGAATCAATATCATTGAATGTATAAAATAATGTTGAATGATATAAGATTAAAAAACATAATATTATGATAGAAAATATAAATTAATTAATATTTCTAACTTGATCATAATTCGTCATTACCCCAGTTGTTACTGTCTCACACAGGAATCGTAGAACATAATAACCACATTAAACATATCCTTATTGATGATGACAATTTTGTTAATAAAACATTAAATTGATAATAAAAACCAACACACACACACACAAATATATATATATATATCCAAAAATTAAAATAATATAAAATATACAAAATAATTACATTTACTTTCACATAGTTGATTGCATTTGGCTTCTGTATTGACAAATGATCTTTGTTAAAAAATTTCCATGAACTACATTTTTGTATATATCAACTAATAATAAATTTATAAACAATGATAATGAAACATAATGATCATATAACAAACAAAAAAAACTTACCTTTCTAACAAGGAGGAAAATTTTCAATGAACACCACATAATAAAGAGACAAACCAATATAATATATTTTCTCTTGGGTTGACTATGCTTAACATCCAATACCCCCTACAATAAAAAAATTTTATATTTAATGAAATTATAATGAATATTAGTTCATAATTATGTTTCTTCTCACACCCATCAAGACATTCAATAAACCAACACCCAATATTCGTTATTGATAACCTCTCACATATATATGCCAGTCTATGTTCAGTCGACAAATATTTCACATCAGTTGAAATGTATTTGGGATCTATAAAACCATAAATTCCCATGTTTTCATTTTGAACAAGTATCTTTTGAATATAAATAATTTAAAAAGTAATATAGTAAGTCAATTTAAACCATAATGAATTAAAAAAATAAAAACTGAAACATAAATTTACTTACATGGAAAACAACTGCAACACATGAATGCTGAGCTCTTTAGAATAAATTAGATCCATTATATTTTTGTTGAATATTATCAATGGATATTATCTTCCACATATATTTTATGACATCCATAACACATAGATATTATCCAAGGATCAAGAAACATGAGATAATATTTCTATCCGATCAAAAATACCAGAAGTATCTACAGTTTGTTTCTGAACCTTTTGTTTCCTTTTTTCCATTTCATTGGATTTTAGATACTCCTATATAATTTAAATGTTTGAAAACATTATAATTAATTTTCAATTAGATGTAATTAATATTTAAAAAAATACGTACCTCGTATGAAATATGATGAAGAAGGATAGATGGAAAAAGTAAAAAAAATGACCCATAAATTCCCCAACTCTAGTATTCTCTATGGTAGGGAATGATAGTAGAGAAGTAGGACAAATAATACCATGTTTCAATACTCTAACCTGACCAATCTGAATAGGATCATGATGTACATAATCCCGAAAAAAATTCATGAATCTAAATGATATAATATGTACATTGACATCTCATTCATACAAATCACAATATAATATAGGATCCAAGCAAAGAGGTGGAGGATTTGAGTAGGAAGGCTAGGAAGGTAGGGCGGGCTGGGTAGTATGTGCAAACTGTGACTTTCTCATCATTTATTATAACTTATCCTTCTTTACAGCTACTTGAATTTGATCTCCCATGGATTTTTTGAAATATTTCAACCGATCGTTTAACGATTCAATTTCTAGGTCTCTTGATTGTTTATGTTACTGACCAAAAAATTTATTAATAATAACACCTGCCTCGTATCTTCTTATGTGTCTAGGGTATTCTAGATATCCTAATCCAGTGGCAAGGATTTCCATCCTACCCTAAGGAATAAAAGTTCCATGTTTTTATTTCTCCTAAAGTTCATCCTAAAATGAAAAATGAAAATGGTATATTACTATTGTTAATTTATAAATTACAAAAATTCATGAAAAAAAATAATTATTTACTTACAATTAATTCAGATACTTTCGTAGATTTCTCTATTATATAATATTCATTTTTTATTCATCACGATCTTTTCCATTTCCCATGGAGGGTGGGAGGAGATGAAAGACCGAATTGGACCTCATCAGAACCACTAGTGGAGTGAGCTCTTAGTGATTCAAAATCATACTCAATATTTTTTTGCTCCAATAAATGATACCCTGCATGTGATAAAGTATGAGGGTAAATATTATAAAACTCAATGTCTTGATGGGATAAAGTAATAAATATTTTCTTAACTACATTTGTTTATTCAAAATTGAATTTCATCTATAATTGAACAAAATAAATATTAGTCATTTAAAATATATCATATTTGAAAAATGAGATAAAATAAATAAATTTAGATAGTTTACCTTCACAACCTGCCAAAGATAATCTATCATCATCTTGTTGATAGAATTCCAATAAAGATATAAAATGCTATTCCTACAATGGATTTTCATGCTGATATAGTTGATAAACTGTGTTTCATTTGTTCCAGTTTCATTATTATTATCAGCAAAAAGAATATGTAATCACCTCTCTCCACAATAATGTGAGAGTTTTGGTAAACAGGTAATGCCATGTTTACCAATGAGAGAATTTGATTTCCAAACAATAAAAGAAGATGACTCCCCCATTTAAGTCTCATCACTAGTCCTACAATTATTTCTTTTAAATTAAAAATTTTCTTTCATTAATTAATTATTTTACTAAATATTTAACAATATGAAAAAAGTAAAAATCCTTGGAAGATGTTCCTCTATCTCTGTATCTATATTTATCATTGTAATGGGAAAATGTGATGAAATTTATATGTAACTTAATATTATTAGACATGTCAATAATTAGAAAATAGGAAACCAAAAACATGTAAGTAAAAATAGTTTCACACATGTGTATGTTAAAAAAACGATGTTATGATTCTTAAAACAAAAAATATGCAATATGAACGATAAAATATAAACATTACTTTTAAAAATATATAAACATTTAAAAATTTAAATATCAAAGGTTAAAAAAGTGTTCTCATATGCATAAATTAAACCTAAATATAATAGTGTACGTCAGGAATTTCAATGAAAAGATGTTTAACCATAACTGCGGAATATAAAAATATAACACAAAAAATAAAATAATAATCAAATATATATAATTAAATATCCAATAGTTATTAAATAATACAGTTTTTACACATGTAAATTTCAAAAAATAAATATCATGTAAATAATTACTAGATTAATTAGGTGAGTAATTTAGTGTTTTCCCATATCCATTCTGCATGATCATTTCACATTACATGAACTATGTGTTATTGTCATTGTTATCTGGAAATTGTGTAAAAGACAAAGAAGCTTTATATAAATCAATTACATCATCATTATCCTCATTAGCCAAATGGATTATTATACCTTGAAAAACTATGTACTATTGGTAATTTGATGGATTGATGACATAAAATATTTTCTTTGTATGTGTGGCCATGTTAAATGGTTCCTCATTGCAACTAAATATTTTCAAATCAACCAGTTTAAAACCCTAATTATTATTTTTAACACCACTATTACTTGAAACCAATTACAATTAAATATTGTGACTCAAAATTTAATATAATAAATTTCCCATATGTCTTCAAGAACTCCAAAATATGTATTTGATGTAGAAATTACATTTTCATATTTTTCATTTGAAAAATTATGTTCTTTAGCGATGACCATTATACAACTATTTTGAATGGTACTCTTTTCATCCAACTTCTTTGTGTAAAATGTATATCCATTAATATCAAAACCAGACCATGTGCTCACACGATGAGATGGTCCCCCTACCAACCATTTCAATGTTTCTGATGCAGATATATCTGTGATGACATTGTCTTTAAACCATGAAACAAATGTATTTTTCTGCCCAATCATCTTCTAATTTTCATTTCTTTTCAGATATCGTAACTTTAATTCTCTAATATGTGATGATATATGTGATTGAACATCATTTGTGCTGTTCAGAATGTATAAATGTTCCCGCATCACTTCATCACATGGAATGGTCTTTACCTTTAAGCCTTGAATCCCACTACCTGCACTATTAACTATCATATATTGATATATAGGGAGGCCAATATTCTCCACTTCATACAAATAATCAGTATAGATCCCAATCACCTCTTCTAATACATATTTTTGGACCATAGAGGCCTCTAGTCAATACATATTTTTAACATAACCTTTCAAAACTTCCATATATATTTCAAAAGTATACATCCATCGTAAATAAACAAGCCCACATATTCTTATATCAAGAACCAAACGAATCACTAGATGAACCATTATATCAAAAAATATAGGTGGGAAACACATTTATATTTGAAAAAGAATAAGATCTACATCATTCTCCAACACATCTTACAAATTTGGATCAATGAATTTTCAAGAAATTGATTTGAAAAATTACATAACCTGATGATAGTCTTTATGATAGTTGTCAAAAATATACCACATAGTGTGACTAGTAGAACTTTTTTCATTGATACATGACAATCATGAGATTCTACACCTATTAATTTACAATCCTTTAAGGACACCAAATTATTCATATTTTAAGAATAACAACTAGGTACCTTAATACCATGAATACACTGAAAAAAATTCATCATCTCAATCTTTTTTAATGTGTGACAAGTTGGATTTAAATATATTATGTTATCTTTCATAGTGGGAGCTAAATCCAAACATATTCCCATTGATATCAAGTCCAATTTAGAATACAATCCATCTTTTTTCCTTCCTTTTATTTCTAAAAAATTTCCAATCAAACTATCACATATTTTCTTATGATGCATAACATCGATGTTATGTTTTATTTTTTAAAATCTCTAATAAGGTAGTTCAAAAAAGATAGATTATTTCTTCGAGATATTTTTTTTGAAGACCATAACATCTTTTCTTTCCTAATGTCAAATAAATATTTTTCACCCTATCGTAATATTCTTCAACTGGTAATTTTTGAGGGGGAAGGTTTTATTCCTGTAAACCATTTAATAATTCTTTCAATCTATTTTAAGGTTGATCAATTCGAAAAAATGTTCAATGTCCCATGCACACTGTCTTTCTTCCATTTTGAAATTGATAATATAAATTATCTTCTTCACATATTAGACATGCTTTATCTCCCTTAACACTATATCCAGATAAGTTTCCATATGCATGAAAGTTTTTTATAGTGAACATTATCATAGCACGCAAAATAAAATACTCTTTCTTGTATACATCGAAAAATTTAACACCTGTCTCCCATAGTAGTTTTAAATAATCATTAAATGAAAAACGATACACATTAATATCATTTCTCAAATTTTTTGGTCTACAAATCATAAATCTCATCATAAAATATTTTTTCTTCATACATAGATGTGGGGAAAAATTATAAACTACTAACAAAACAAGCCATGAACTATGTTGTATACTTAGTCTCTGATATAGAATGATCCCATCTGTACAAAATCCCATTATGTGATTTCTAAATTCACTTCCAAAATCAAAAAATTGTTTATCAAATCTCATCCACTATGGTGAAATAGTAGGGTGACGTAAGTTACCATCAGAAATTCACTCATATGAATTACATCATAACCTTTTTTCATCAATTGAATTTGAAAATAGAACCTTCAAATAAGGAATTATTAGATGGTTCAAAATGAATTTAGTAGGTACTATGATTCTAGTACCTAAGAATGAATCATAGTTAAATTATGAGAATTGTATGAAATAATTATTCGATGATATCATTATAAATTAAAAAATTGATTTTTCATTAGGTTAGTTGTTAGTACCCAAGAATGAATCTGATTATACTTTTTCATCCATGTTATAGCGTGATGTAACACATGTAAGAAATCTTCATAAATATTTATATCCTTTTATATAAAATTCACAATCATTAGGGAAATCATGTATCTTTTTATACCAAAATCCCATTGGGAATAAGATTTTCCTTACCTCATAAGTGGAATTTGGATGCCTGTTGCCTTATGAAATATCTTTTAAAAGATGAAGTAAGTTGGAGAAACTTTTATCACTCCACCCATTTATTTCTTTCAAGTTAACTAATCTCAAAACTATTGATAACACTTTATATTTACTACAACATGGGAATAATTGGTTCTTAGAATATCCTTATAATAATTCAATAATTGTTGTTTTTTAAATTCTTTCAACAACGAAATCAAGAATTAATTCTTCAATAAAAACCTCTTTCTCATTATGAATTTTTTCATCAACATTGGATGTTTAATTTTTATTTCTTTCACCACACTATATCCAACAAGTATAATTAAAACTAAAACCATAGAAAATGAGATGATCCTTGATTTATTTGGAGTTTAACTTTCTCATATTCAAACACTTCACACATGGAAAGAAAATCAAATATATATTTTTAATCATTAATTTAGAAAATTCCAAGAATATATCAACTCCAATTTTATATTCACTGTTGGTTCTTCATAAATTTATCCAATTATGATCCATTCAATACCTAAGATCGTAGTATAATTAGTAAATATGTTAAAACATATAAAATTGTCATATATATAAATATATATAGATAAATTTTAAACATTAAAACATATAATAAAAATGATTGGCAGTCATACATAAAATATTAACAATTATTATGAATAAAATAAAAACTAATCTACTCTAGGTAATTAATTTTTGTGATGTGTTATGCTGATCCAAAAGTAGATGATTTTTTTAGAACAAAAAACAAAAAACAAAAAATATCATAACTAATTTCAACGGATATATATATACATATATACAAACATATATTTATATATACATATAAAACATTTTAACATTTAAATATATATATATATAAACAAATAAATTTTAAACACACAAAAAAATAATCAATCAAATTTATGATCTAGTGAGTCATATAAATGATTATTAGGAATAAAATGAAAAATAAATTGATGTAGGTATTTATTTTATTTCAATAAATAATTATAAACAATTCCAGATGTCCATAGTAAAAGAATAAAGATATTTATGTCATGTTTAGACATTGTTTTAAAAAACTATCAGATAACAATGCTTCTATTCTACCTAGATTCATCAAAATAGAAATCAATATTCATCTTCATTATAACCTAGAAAAAAACCATTTGATAATACCATAAAATAAATAATTTATTTAATTAAATAAACTTTAACAAAAATTTATAATTAAAATTAAAATGCATACAAAAAACGAAGGACTGAATCAAATTTATATCTAATAGATAATGAATTTATCTTAAATTTTTTTAAAATACACATAATTGTTTTTGAGTTGTATACTACATGATTGGTCTTGAATATAGATAAAATCCCTTGAATTCATTGGAAGGAATAATAGTAAAACAAAAAATCAAAACATTTATAAAAATTAAAAAAAGGAACAAAAAACCCTAATCATGGTGCCTCTTGACTGTAATAGGGTTACAAGAGATGAAAAATATCGATAATATCTCTTGAATTCATTGGTAAGAAAAACAATAAACTAAACAATTATAACATTTTCAAAACAATGAATAAGAAAAAAGAAAATAAAAACTTATAATCCAAGTGAAAATCGATGGTAAATGAGTTACAAAGATGAAATAAATACCAAGATCGTGAAAGGAGAACTGAGTGATGGTCAAGGATCATGAAAATATGATTAAAATCAAACAAACTACAACAACACCCATTTCAAGGGTGTTGGTCACTGTCGGGATCAGCGTAGGTCGAGAGGAAAATGAATCCATGATTTACGAAATAAGGGTTCCGTATTAGGGTTCTTTTTATGAAATGGTTTTAACATCAATTTTTACTAAAACCTATGTTAATTGTTTTTAATTTTTTTATTACAGTGTTAGTTTTCCTTAAAACCAACACAAAAAATCTGAGACATGCTAATTTTTTTCATTGGTTTTTAATAAAACCTACGTGAAAATAAATTTTTTGGAATTGGTTTATAAGAAAACCATTTCCAAATACTGATTTTTCGGTGTCAGTTTTGTTAATAATGATGCCTAAAATTTAACAATATATATTTTAGCATCAGTTATAATAATAACTGATGCCGAAATATAAATTTTTCACCATTATAAATTCAGTTATGTTGAACTGATGTTATAAATTCAATGTTAAAATTAATTTTTATACTAGTGAAACCCATAAGTATGGGGAATGTTTTTCCAAAAAATTTCCTCATAAGATTGGAAAATTAAGAATGAGGCACAATGATAAGAAAACTGGAGTAGCCCCAGCCCGCAGTGCTAACCACTAAATCATTTGAAATCAATATTTGCCCATTTTGGGAGGAAGAAAGTGGTAAGGTCTCCCAGTCCATACCATCTCATGGCCCATTTATCTCAGAATGGAGGCATAAAACCAGGCTGTATAGAGGTTCCCTCTAGGTCTCCCTTTGCAAACAAGATTAAATAAGATACTGAAATTGAAGGGAGAGGACCAGCAAAGGAAAAAAGCAACCCTCCTATTATTTGAAATCCAATACGATGTCTACAATGAATTATTCATTGATAAAAATCATGGACACCTATGCTATGGATGACACTAGAAATGATCCAAATTACAAGTAGCAAGGAGAATATGGTTCCATCCAAAATATGGTTTATACTAAGATAAATAAAGGAGGTGTGCATGCTTGAAACCATAGAATCATTCTATATTTGGATTCCCCCTCCAAAAATTTCATATTGCATCCTTAGTGAAACTCTAATAAGAATAAATGGAAGGCCACATGAAATCCACCTCCTCCTCCTGATGAGGATGAGATCCCTAATCTCAATGAAATATTTTCTCTATAGGAGGAAGAATTGAAATAGTTGAGGCTACTCAATGCCGAGTTTCTACAAGGTAGAGTTCCTATCTAATATTATCCATGGGAAGATCCTAAATGTACAATTATAGTAGGTGTAACTCAGCAACAAAGATTCATCCTAGGAACTGAAGCGAGTCTGATACATCCTCCAAACTCGGTGGCTTTACCATCGATTTAACAAATCCCAATCATGGATGGACATCATGATTTCCCTCTATCACAGAGTCAACAAGAATGGGTTTATGAAAATACATAAAAGGTGTCCCCAAATGAATATCAACCTAAAATAATGGTAAAATCGGCACACTAGATCCTACTTATTACTATACCTCTCCAAGATCATGTTTACCCAAACACTCATCAAGGGATTATCCACACCATTGAGTCATTGGAAGCTAAATTGTAATCCATGGAGGAGCGTTGTTCACCCGTATAGTAAGAACAAAAACCTTACCCAAATGGTTGAGAGACACCCCACCAACTCCAAACTTCAGGAGTCCTATGTTTTTTATATTGAATGGTTCAGTTGGACTTGAACAACATCTCATGCACTATGCATCCCATTGTGATCCCATGATGGAAACTCTTGATCAACATGATGTAATGAAACTCTAATGCTTTGTTCAAACCTTGAAAGGGTCATCCTTTTTATAGTACACTAGTTTTCTAGCTTGATCGTTCATAGGTTTGTAAGAACAGCATTGGAATTTACACTTTCAGTTCAACTCAATGATGCAAAATAAAACAACCATTGACCTCTCAAAATGTTAACAAATATAAAAATGAGAGATTCATGTATTTAATTTCTATATGGAAAGGATTGACCTACTCGCTAAACCTAAAACTTCCAAAATAAGACCTTATTACTCTCTACATTGAGAACCATTGGGACGAGTCACAAACACCACTCATCTCAGTAAAACACACAGGTGGGATTATGGATTTATCCACTATTTCAAAAGAATGGAAGATTCTATAAAGTGGACCAAGCTTAATCCCCAGATAACTCCACCGGTCCTAGGGAAAATAGCTGGAAAGATCGAGGAATATGTCACATAAAAACTAGAATTTGGTTTGGAACTAGCTCAAAAACATATGCCATATCATGTATCACACACTGAACATAAAAAAACCCCATGCTCCACCAAGATGAAGGGAGGGGACCTAGGAAAAACAAATTTGAGGAGTTAAGGAATAAAGACTACTCGTTATAATATTATCAAGTCTATGAATATTTTGTAGTCGCTATTGACAATGATTTCCTTCATCTTCTAAATCCCAAGAGGCTCGACTAGTTATGTCTCAATGACCATCCATATTTTTTACCCTTCCACAAAATGTTCAGGAGAACAATTCAAGAATTAATCATCTTCAAATACATACTTCATGAATTGATATTGTATAGGCAGGTAAAGTTGGGAAATCCACCATCATAGGTAGCATATGATTACACTATTTCCCCTGAGTATGTAGGTGAGTGGAAATACATATTTAGAATAATGGAAAATAAGTTTTATTATTGGATGACTCAAAAGAAAATTAACATAACTCACGGTATTCTACAAGAATAGTTGAAATAACCAACTATGCCCCCATCAGCTTCCACTGCAACATAGCTGATGTCATCATCCCCAAAAAAAAACCATAATCCAGCTTTTCAAAAATTATTCTGATTGGAAAGGTAGGAAGGAAATGTATAAGGATAAACATGCATCAATTCCAATGTTGGATTTGACTCACCCAGACTTTATAACCATAGATTTTAAATAATGGGTTCCGTCCCACCAAACAACACCATTGAAAATTGTCGGCCAAGAAAATTCCCCATTGGATGAGGAGTTGATCTTAGGTTCCATTAATGTCATTAAATTAATGTATCCCTTCACCAATGATGATTTTGGATATTAACTTGAGTTCCTCCCATCTAGTTGGGGAACAAAAGAAAATGGTTGTAAGAGCTAAGGATACCGGGGAAGAGACAATCACGAAAGGAACCATTATTCTAGCCACATCCATACATAGACTATTAATGTTGTAGAAACACATGGAAGAGTAATTTTTTGTGTTTGAGAGGAGTAGAAAAATAACCTTACATTGGAAAAAATACACCCCGACCCTATCACTCTGGAATATCAATAGGTGGGGGGTACATCCATAAGATCACCCCCGACAGGCAGGGAATCCTACTTGGCCCAACCCAACAAGGAATTGAGAACCTCAAACTCATAATTTGATGGTTGATCCATCTACATCAAATACTCAATCCCATAAAACACCTATGAAAGAGAATCCCCACAAGGGAACTAAAGGCCTTTAGACTAGAAGGATGAGATCATAAAAAATTTATCCTTGGAACCGACCATGATATCTATCCTAGATTACCTAATTTTTCAAAAAGACCTTTTAGAATCACCCACAGAGGATTTAATAAGATCCCATGAGTTTGAATCTGAAGTGGCCACTTCTGAGGTCTATCAGATATAGACTAGTCATGTAGAATTGCATGTGTTTATGTCCTCTAAATATCAAGTTGAAGATGTCATTATATAGGCACACATCAGACCCCTATGTATATCTTGTAAGACAAATGGTGTCAATGTTTGAAAGGTTTTTTTACAATGGATCTGGAGATAACATTATTCTAGTACAAAAAATTCACCAACTAGGATTTAATGAGGATAACATGACACCTTCCACCATAAAACCGTAGGGTTATGACAAAATTTAGGAGAATTCATTTGTTCAAATCAGGCTCAAGGAATAATTTTGATACCTCATACCAGACTCAAAATTT
Source organism: Viscum album (assembly GCA_963277665.1). Lineage (NCBI taxonomy): Eukaryota > Viridiplantae > Streptophyta > Magnoliopsida > Santalales > Viscaceae > Viscum > Viscum album. The sequence continues at coordinate 1,528,203,734 of OY728162.1, forward strand.
ATGGTGGTTCGGTAGAACATGAACTTCAACATCATTCTAGGAAGGCACTGTTTGTGTCAACATGCGACAATACCCACATCATACCATCATTGAATCAAATTATACATTAATAGAAAAATCTGGACGTTGATCATTGAAAAGTCCCTATTATAATCCTATGATCTGTACAATATCAACATTGGATTCTATCAAAGGGAATTGAAACAACCCCTAGTTTATTGTGTTTCTTAGTTCAACACCCTAAATGGGTTTTAAATGATCCCAAAACCCCCTTAAAATAGATCATTAAAGTATTTTTTTTACCCATAAATAATATAGATCATATGAGTCCAAGTTTAGATGCATATTCAATAGTCTTCATTATCTAGGTCCTGACTAGTGAGTGCAGCACTGTTGAAATGTTTATTGACTCCCCAAATCATGATGAAATCTCAAATGAATATTTATTTAGTCCATCCATAGAGATCAAGGAAATACCTGAACCAACAGTTGAGTACGTAGAGGTTTTCTCATCACCCAAAGAGGACTAAGACACTCATTCACTATATATCACTTCATCCTCTCCAAAGTTTCAAGGAAATATTGTTTTGTCAACTGGGACAGAGGAAGATTCATCATCTTTTGAATGCCAGGATATTAGATCCTCCCCAAACTCTAGAAAACGTATCCCACTACTTTCTCCCCCTATGGAACAATAGGAAGAAGATGATGAGGAGGAATAAGGGGAGGAGGAGGACCTTAGGGAAACCCCTCTAGCATTTGAGGTTGGTGTCTCCACCACCACTAATGAACTTAGATAAATAAAACTGGGTATAATAGAAGACCCAAAACCGAAATTGATCAGTGTAGATGTGTCTTATGAATTAAAATAGGTATATACCTCCTTTCTGAAGTATCATTGGGATGTTTCCACTTGGAACTACAAAGAAATTCCAAGCCTTGATCCCGACTCGTCCACTCACCACCAGAGCCTTTCATAGGATAACTAGGGCAATAAAAAAGCATCCAGAAGGACAAAACCAACACAATGTGAAAAGTTTAGGCTAAATTTATCAAGATAATAAAATCCAACATCATTCAGGGGGTCCAATATCCCAAATGGATGGCCAATATTTTCCCCATCAAGAAGAATAATTGGAAAATCATGTTTTCATAAATTTCAAGAATCTTAATCAATACTTCCTAAAGGTTGATTTCCTAGTCTCAATCATAGAACTAATAATTATTGAAATAACCAAATATCAGGCTCTATCCTTCATGGATGGATATTCAGGATACAATGAATTTCTAATTTCCTAGAAAGATGAAGAAACCACCACCTTCAAGTCCCCCAGGGAGTATTTTTCCATCAACTAATTCCCTTTGGAGTGAAGCATGATGGCACTGTGTACCAACATGATATGCATCACATCTTTAAGACCATCCTTGGATAGTTTGTCAAATGTTATGTTGATAACCTTGTAGTTAAATATTGAAAACCCTCTAACCACTTAGTGTATTTTGAAACAGTATTCAAAAAACAATGACATCACTACCTAAAAATGAACCCCCTAAAATGTGCTTTTGGAAACTCAGGGAAATTACTCATCTTCACAGTACACCATCATTTCATCAAATTATACCCTGAGAAGATAAATTACATACTCATTTATTCTATAAATGGGGATGACCTTATTTTTTTAAGGTTCAAACATTCCAATCGGTTTCTAACGGGTTTATTCGTAGAACCGGAAACATCCAATGATTCTATATCCATTTGGACCTACTTTCCAAAGGTAGGTTCACAATAGTTGTGGACCGAAGAGGCTTCAGAATTTTCATTGGTCGAGATAATGGGAGGTCAGACTCATCACACCTTTTTGGGGGAAATTATTTTCTCCTCTAGGACTCTTATTATAGATTTGAGTTATATTCAAGAATCCTTATTAAATTACCAAGTATGAAAATGAGATTTAATTTAGAACTGACAAAAAATGATTGATATGTATGAGATTTAGAGAATCTTTTATATGTATTTGAGGTTCTTCATAGATAGAGAATCATTTGTATTTGTTAGAGATTCTTAGTCAATGGTATCCATCAACACATTATATAGAAATATCTTGGTCATTATGATAACAATAGTGGTTTTAAATCCACTCAGTGGGGCACATGATGTTTATTGTTGTTTATATGGACATGGATTATTTCAGAGTTGGGATTGTACTTGCAGATGGTCTACCTACGTATACTTGTTTAGAAAAGGAATCAGAACCCATGTAGTTCGAGTGAAGAAATATGGAGTTTATACATGATTGATGACCGAAAAAAAGATGTCATAATTACTTTTACACTCTAAGGTCACATGAGTCGTGCTCGGTGTGAGAAATAAGAGGTATTAGTAAAACCTAGATATTATGCCACGAAAGATGAAATCATAAGAAATAATGTGGGGCTTATGTATGTATGACTGCCCAATATAGATTAGGATTGGGATTTACTTCAGGGAAGAAACCTGGGAACAAATTCTATAAAGGTATATGTGCTTTATGGAGATCTAGATAATTAACTTTGGACTTAATCCTGAGAAGGATGCCCAAATTAGAGGGGACTTATGACTGGGGATTATTCTTAAGAAGGAGGCCGAGGTTAAAAGAAATTAATACTAGGTCTTACTCCTAAAAAGGAGGTCTAGGTCAAAATAAATTAAGATTGTGGATTACACCTAAAAAGAAGGAACAGGTTAAGGGAAATTATGACTGGGTCTTACTCCTGAAAAGGAGGCCTAGGTTAAAGGAATTTATAATTTGGAGCTTACACTTAAGGAGGATCCCCAGATTGGGGAACTTGGGGCTTACTCTTAGGGAGGATTCCCAGATTAAAGATCTTTTGACTGGGGCTTACTCCTAAAAAGGAGGCCCAGGTTAGAGGAAAATAATGATTGGTGCTTATTCCTGAGGAGGATGCCCATGTTATGGAAAATTATTACCAGGGATTACTCTTGAAAAGGAGGACCAGGTTAGGGAACTTGGGGCTTACTCCTAAAGAGGATTCCTAGACTAGAGAACTTGTGATTGGGGAATACTCTTGAAAAGGAGGCCCAAATTTGGGAACTTATGACTGGGGATTACTGTAGAAAAGGAAGCCGAGGTAAAGGGAATTTAGAACTTGGGGCTTACTCCTAAAGAGGATTCCCATATTAAAGATCTTCTCATCTTAAAAGATGATGTTGAATGGAGGAAATCTCTAACCATAGTGACATAAAGATATGTAAATCATTAGGTTTTGAGAGATTTTCCATAGAATTCCTTTCAGATAAGGAATGCAACAATGGAAACATGCCAAAAAAGTCTTTGAAGAGGGTTTTGAAGGCTAAATATTGAAGAGGAGAGGTGGATTTGAAGAAAAGAGTTGAATAAGTAGAAGGGGCACCCAAAAAGCGGCAGGCACACAAGTCTTATTTAGGCGCACAAGTCCTGGCCGCGCAAGTATTCTTGCACGAAATATTTGTACTTGGGAGATAATTAACCCATAGAGTAATACTTGGGTGAGACTTGGCACAATCCCTTAGTATTATCCCTAAATGCTTCAAAAAGGGTGGCACACAAGTTCTGTTGAAGGGATAAGGTGTCTCACAAGTGTCTTCATTTCCCTTAAGGGTTAGACACTTAGGAACACAAGTTTTGATGAATTTCAACACTTAGGCCTTATTCCCCCTTTTTAGATCTTCCATTCTAGGTATGAAATTACCTTAGAAGTGTTCGGAAGACTTCAAGTAGAGACTAGGGTGCCGAGAGCTTAAATCTGACTTTTGGTTTTTTTCCTCGAAATGGGGGCCCACAGGGGGTATTTATAGGCCATTGAGGATCTTGGAAGAAAATAGAATAGGGAGCGCAAGTCACCTGCATGACCAATATGTGGTGCACAACTATACCCACACGACTATAGTAAAACTTGCACAACCCATGCTTAAAAAATCCATGTTCATGCCTTTGTCAATTTTTGATATTTTTCAAAGGTTGAATCTCTTTGTGCTTAAGGTATTCCATTTCTTCAGCCGTTAGACTCTGTGAAAGAAAGGAGAGTTAACAAAAAACCCAGCTCAGAGTTGGATTCGAAAAAGGAAATAGGATTTGAATCTATTGTAATGGAGAAAACAACGGAATTTCGGGCGCGTAGGTGCGAGCTGCGCATGCTTCGGTGCATAGGGGTACAACTTTGCCTATAAATATGAGGCACCACTTCGCGCAAATCACCCTGATCGAACGCTTCGGACCACTCAATGCGCAAGTATCTCTCTTCTTGTAGGTGTCTTTATTTTCCACTTGTTCTCACTTCTGTTCATGTCAGACTTCTGTAGAGGTATTTGGGCTTGCGCGGTGATACCTGTGTGCCCATTCTTACGGGACCGACTTGGACATGCGCGCCAACATGGGACTTGCACGCCTTAATGCCTTAGCCATTTTTTCTAATTTCTTCAAAAAATTTATGAAAACCAAACTTAATTAAGAGTTAATTATTCGACCTTTGTGCAGATTAAATGGCTACCAGAAGAATCAGAATGGCTGATGAACTAGCTAGCAAGCAGATTGATGACATGATAAACATCGTTGGCCATTATCACTATAATATATGTGACATCACTCTCCCATATTTAGCCAAGTACTTGAAGAAATATCATGTTAACTTCCCACAGAGCATTTACCTGGCTCTGTATGGCCATGGTCATCTGCAAGGAGTCAACATTCCAGATCCAAAGAATTATATGCCTGAGATGCAGAAGCAATGCTACTCCTCTATTTCGGTTATTCTGTGCATTAAGAGAAACAAAAATGGTGTGAACTTTCAAATTTTTCCTCCATGCCATTTCTTTGCAGATATGAAAATGGAAAACCCATGGCCTGATATGTTTTCCACTGCCAGTTGGTGGAGGGAAGACTATCATGTCATTAGAACTATATCTAAAAAGAGTATTCTCTCAAAATGGCTCTTTACTTCCAATGATCCATTCTTAAATCCATGTATCAAACTTCCAAGTCTCTTGGACAGAAACAGAGTCATGGTTTGATCAACAGAAAATTTTCTCAAACCGCCCTCAAGAACATTCTTTTACAATTGTTCCAAGAAGAGCTGGTATCACTATATCTCCTATTGTATCCAATTGAATGAATGAATTCCATGTGGCTCCTAATGAAGCTTGGGATGCCGTAAATCAAATAAACAGTTATGTTGAAAGCCTCTTTTAATCCCTGAAAAGGAGAAGAGACTCCAGTCTGTGGATGTCCTTCTAACTCTTGTGCATCAATAACAAAAATACTTTCATCTTCAATCATTTGTACCTGCATTCTTTTGCTACCAACATTAAATTTTTACCTAAGCCAATGGTCCTAGTATGCATAATTTGATATTTTCTAGGATTATAAAAATAACCCTACAAACATTGAATCTTTTTATTGCTCAATATTACCTAAATCATATGAAATTTATGTTTAGTTAGATGGGACTTGACTTTTGTTTAGAGTTCCCATGTCTTTTTAGGTCATTTTAAAGTCATGCACGTCAGACATAAAAAGGCTAATGTTTAAGGTCGAATAGCTCTGACCTAATGGATAAAAATTGACTCAATTCCTTGATAATTTATTTGAAAACATATTACCACATTCAAGTATGGGGGAAAACATGTAAACTATAACTTAAGAAATTTTGAATCTGAGGAATGATATGAAAAAAGGGCTAAAAGGCATTAGAAGAAGTATTTCCTAAGAGTAAAGTTAACATTATTTAACAAACCTGTTAGGGGGTTGAATTATGTAGGGCCACTTAAGGGAACTGGATTCATAGTCAAATAATAGAATCTTTTGGATGATAGATCTGTTATGTAGACTACTTATGCAAGGAAGCCTAAGGGCACATGCTGCATAGTCAGGCAAAAGAACTCTCAGAAATTTTATGTTTCTATTTCTAAAAAGCCAGTGAATGTTTATGGAGATTCAAATTTTCCAAAGCATAAAGTCTATTGTATGGAGAGAGGTACTTGAATATGGAGAGGATGTTCCCAATCAAGATTGTATAAGAATTAGATGAATGTCACTCATGCAAAGGTCTAACCCAAACATATGGAAGGGAAATATAAACCATAGACTTAAATACTTTTAGATCATGAAAAAAAGTAAGGGTCAAATATGTTAAGGATGGCTATTTTTTCGGATCCCTACATATTTTCATTAAGAAAAATAAGGAAAAAAGAGGTTTTCCTCCCAAGAATGAAGTTACCACTATTTGAAAAATCCATTAGGGGGTTGAATTATAAAGGGACACTTAAGGGAATTGGCTGAATAGTTAGATAATAGCATATTTTGGCTGACAAGTCCGTTATGTAGACTATTTATGCAAGGCCACCTAAGGGAACGTGCAAGATAGTCAGGCAAGAGAACACTCGGGTATCGGACATTTTGTGACCTGAAGTCAAGAAATGGGTTATGGAGATCTGGAAGTATTTGAGGTTCAGATTATGACACATGAAAATGGGTATTGTCTAATACATGAAAGAGATACATGGACCAATGCTGACCATAATCATGTTATAGTTGGGTCCTGAATTAAGGTGATGGACTTCACTATGTATCCCATAAGGATGGGAATCAAGCCATACGTAGTACTTGAAATACATTTTAACGTCATGTGGGATGAGAGTGTACGAGATCTTAGTTTAGGGTCATAGATCTCAGACCATAATAAGGAATACACAGTGTGTGTTTGTTAAACATGATATGAATGAAGACCATGGTTTTCATACCATATTCATGTTTTCATAGGGGGACTTTTTAGCCAAGGGACTAAAAGTGGAATTTGGGGTTAGGCCCAAAGACATGGGGCTACATTCGAGGGATACTCAAATGTTCCTATGTATCCCATAAGGATGTTAATCAAGCCATACGTAGTTCTTAAAATACCCTCTATAAAGATTTTCTTCGTACAAGTAAAGGGTGAAAGCGAAATTTAGTGCAATGATGGTTTAACCTAGGATTAAAGGTTTAGTCATTTTCATATATGCACATAGTCTTTGGAATATAACATAACTGGATATCAATGTAAATAATGATTCCCTCTCAGGTGAGGGTGTCAAAGAATGTTGTATTTTATTGTTATACAGGAAAAAAGTGCGAATAGTTTAACATCATATAGTTAGGAAGATGGTGAACCAATGTAAAAAAATTAGTTCTTGGGGTGGCTTCATGAATCAACATCGTATGAGATGGAGTTGAACAAACGTGATGAGATTGGTTTTGGGATGCTTCAGGGATCGACATAATATGAGAGAGAGGTGAACTGATGTGAAGAGATTTGTTTTTGGGCTTAAACCTCATGAGGTTACCTACGTACCCATCCTAGAAGGCAAGGATCAAAATCCGTGTAGTTCAATTGGATAATGAATTGGTGATCAAGTTTTTCTTGAGGACAACAACCTAAAAAATGGTGTTGGAACTTACGCACGGTTAGCGGCCCAAAGAGGGTATTATGGTTGAATTTTACTCTAATCTCACTCGAGTCTTACTCGGTGTGAGAAACAAGAGGTAGAAACAACCTTAACGATGCACAGTTTAATGTCATGTAGGACATAAGGGACATGACATAGTTTAACATTATGTTGGACAAAGAAGGGAAAATGTAGTTTAATGTCATGTAGTAAGGACTTAGGGGGGACTATGAAGTTTAATGTCATATAGTAAGGAAAAAAGTGGGGCTATATAGTTTAACATCATATAGTAAGGACGAGTGCTACATAGTTTAGCGTCGTGTAGCTAGGACAACACAGCTTAACATCATGTTGGATTAAAGAAGTACAATATAGTTTAACGTCATGTTGGACGAAAGAGTATTTGTGTTACACAAAATACTTCTTCAAGAATATTTCTTTGGTTTGAGTTGTAATGAGTTCTCCATCCATTGAGATTAAAGAATATGATCCCTTGGAGTAGACCTTATGTATTGAGTAAGGTCCTTCCCATTTTGGCTCAAGCTTGGGAGGTTTCTTTCCTGGTATCATTGGAGTTCTAAGAACCAATACCAATTCTCTTTGAATGAATGAACGAAGACAAAATTTTTTGTTAAAAGCTCTTGTTATTCGATTCTGATAGACTTCCACGTGGTGTAAGGTGCACAATATTTTTTCTTCTAATCATTCTAATTCATCCATTCTCTTTTGAGATTGTTCATATGTAGATGACTGATCATAAGTGGCTACTCTGAGTGATGGTAATAGAAATTTAATGGGCCTGACTGCTTCTGTTGTATATACCAATGAATATGGAGTTGACCGTGTAGTAGTGCAGGTGGTGGTTCAATAAGCCCATAAAGCATGAAAAAGTTTATCAGGCCATTATTTCTTATCTTTATCCCCCATCTTTTGTAGTATGTTTGATAGAGTCTTATTGAAGGCTTCTATTTCTCCATTGGCCGCTGCATGATACTAAGATGAATGGTTGGATTTGATGTTGTATTCTTGATACAACTTCCTTACCTCGGATGAACAGAAGTTGTTGCCATTGTCCGTCAATATAAAATGAGGGACACCAAATCTGGTAATAATGTTAGACTTAATGAATCTAATAATGATTTTAGAACTAGAATCTTTGAGAGATATTTCCTCTTCCCACTTGGAAAAGACGTCAATAGCAGTAAGAATATACTTAAACTGCATGGATGTAGCTGAAGGGTAAGATCCTACTACATCCATTCCCCAGGTGCCAAATGGACATGAGTATTTAGTTGTATGAAGCTACTCTGTGGGTTGATGAATGAATTTGGAACATACTTGGAAAGAATGATAATTTTTAGTGAAATCAACACAATCTTGTATCATTGAAGTCCAAAAGTATCCAAGCCTTTGAATGTGATGAGATAGTCTATGTCCAGACTGGTGGGCACCACAAAATCCTGCATGTACTTCTTTCATGACAGCCATTGTCTCTTCATCATCAATGCATATGAAGAGAATTCCATCAAAACCCCTTTTTTAGAGAATTTATTCTAGGTTATTTGGGCTATCATAAAGAGTAAAATTGACCATACGTCGCCGGACTTGTTCTTTCCCAACTCTATTAGGTGAGAGTGTTCCATTGTGAAAATATTCCCTGATAGGTGTCATCCATCCTATAGTATGACCATATGGTTCAGAAATGAGACTAATTTCATTGATTTACTCTGTTCTATTTTGATCATAAGGTGAAATTGTACGACGGTGGGAAATACTGATGATTGTCTCATCCCAATTTGGATATGCCAGAGTTGTGGCTATATTAGCCAATGCATCAGCTTGGGCATTTTGTGATTACGGGACATAAGAAAATGTCTGTTCCAAAGGAAATTATACCATTAACTCTCTGACATATTAATACAAAGGGATTAACTCTTCTATTCTGATGGAATAATCCTCATTGACTTGTTTGATTACCAGGCCTGAATCGCCTTTCACCTTTAAGTGATTCACTTGTGCCTAAAGCGCCAACTCCAATCCCGCGATGAGAGCTTGATATTCTACTTCGTTGATTGTACCGCCTTCCCACAATAAGAAGGAATATGGTAGCACTACCTTTTCTATGGAAATAAGAACAATTCCTAACACAACTTTGTTGAATTCAGGATCTTCCATTTTCTTCCCTGTTGGACTTCTGGAAGCACCATCAAAGTACATTTCCCTTGTTTGAAGATTATCTTGAATAGAAAATACTTCCTCATTAGGAAGTTCAATATCTAAGGATGTATCTTCTACTGAAGGGTGTTCAGTAAGGAAATCAGCCAGGGCTTGGCCCTTTATTGCCTTTTGAGACACATACTGGATATCAAATTGTTGTAAAATAACTGCCCACCTTGCCCGATGTCCTCTAAGCATTGGATGAATAAGGATGAATTTGAGTGGGTTATTGCGAGATACCAATTGGACCTCATGATGTTACAGGTAGTGTCTCAATTTATGAACTGCAAAGATTAATGCTAGGCAACACTTTTCAATACTTGAATATCAGGTTTCTGCTTCAAGAGTAGTCCTATTGAGATAGTAAAGGCCATTTTCATTCCTAGTATCATTATTTTGGGAATGGAAGGCACCCAATGATTTCTCTAAAGTTGTCACATAAAGAATAAGTGGTCTTCCTTCAACAGGTGGCATTAATACCGGTGGACTCAAGCGATATTTCTTGACAATATTGAATTCTTCTAGACATTCTTCAGTCCACTGGTATGTGACTACCTTCTTCATAAATTTGGTGGAGGGTAAACTTTTGCCTCCCAGATTGGTGATGAAACACAGAATATAGGCCAAGTGTCCTTGAAGTCCTCTCAATTCTTTCAAATTTCAAGGAGGTGACATACCAAGGATTGACTTTGCCTTCTCATGATCGACTTCGATACCACGATGGCATACAACAAAGCCAAGAAATTTTCCTGAGGTTACCCCAAAAGCACATTTCAAGGGGTGCATCTTCAAATTGTGTTGTCGATGTTTATGGAATATGATTTCCAAATCAGCCAAGTGATTAGAACATTTTCTGGATTTAACCAACAAATCATCCACATAACATTCAAGAAACTTACCTAAAATGGTTTTATGATACGATGCATGGCACGTTGATATGTTGTGCCTGCATTATTCAGGACAAAGGTCATTACCCGATATCAAAACACACCCTGAAGGGCTCTTAAGGCTATATATTTTTCATTTTATGGATCCATTTGGGTTTGATTATACCCAGAATATCCATCCATGAAGGAAAGTGCTTCATAGCCAGCTGTTTCATCAATTAAGAGTTTTGTGATCAGAACTGGAAAATCATCCTTGGGACAATGCCGATTAAGATCTCTAAAATCAATACAAACTCTAATTTGTCCATTCTTCTTTTTCACAGGGAAAATATTAGCCAACCATTTGGGATATTGAACTTCTCTGACAAAGTTATCTTTGATAAGATTATCCACCTTAGCTTCAATTTTGGAAGCATAAGTTGGGTGTGTTCTTCTTGCGGCTTTCTTGAATCCTCGATGTTCTTCTGGAAAAGGCAAACGATGAGTAGCAACATCTGGATCAAGCCTTGGAATTTCTGTATAGTTCCAAGAAAATATATCTCAATTTTGATTTAAAAATGAAATATACATTTCTTTCTCTTCAAGAGTTATGGATGCACTAATTAAAGTGGGGCGTGGATCTTCTTTTGTACCCAAATTTATTTCTCTGAGCTCATCCACAGTGGTAGAGATACCCTCTTCAAATGCTGGAGGAGCATCTCTGAGATCTTCCACTTCTTCTTCAACACGTGTTATTTATTTTGTTTCTACTTGCATAGTAGATGATGATTTAGAATTTCCATGATCAAGAAAGATGTTAAAATATGAACATCATGAAGAAGAGGCTGCCATTTCTGAGCCTATTGATGATGAATGGTCTTCCTTGTGTAATAAAGATGAGATGATGGATTGAGAATCGACATCATCGTTCATCTCTGACATTGCTATAACTTCTTCTGGACTGGTTGATGAAGTATAGAATTTCTGGATTTTAGTAGATGAAATGAAGACATCTCCATTTGGGCTTTCATCATTACTTGGTTAATCACCAATTTCTCCCATGCTGTCTGGCTTGATTTCCATAATTGAAATTATGGAAGTTTCTATAAGAGTATTTGGATTTGGGTCTATCCTGTCTATTTGACTGATAGACAAAACATAATATGTACTCACACGTATGAATGGATTCACTGGAATCTTTTCCAAACCATATGGAGAATTAATTTTGGTAACCTCCCTTTGTCATAGATACCTCCTTTCCCTCCATGTGATAGAATTCTACCTCAATGTATTGATATTAACATGTTTTGAATGGGGATTTATCACCATACAATGTCTTAATTTGACCATTGAAACAATATTTGAGACATTGATGATATAATGAAGGGATAGCCACATGTTGATGTAGCCAAGGTATTCCAAGAAAAATGTTGAAGGTTGTGTCATGTTGAACAACCATGAAATCTGAATTGGATACAAGATCTCCAAACTGAGTTCTGAGTGTGATCTCACCCATAGGTTCTTGTTCATTTTTATTACATCCTTGCAACATCAATGTAGTATGAGATAAACAGATTCGGTGAGGCCCAATCGATGAATTGTACGAATAAGGATGAAGATGACTCCTGAACCATTATCAATGAAAGCTCATTGAATGTATAAATCATTTATCATTCCAAATAAATACAAAGGTCTAATATGTCCATGAAAAACATCATCTTCATCTTCATCTGTAAAATATATCACTGTATGGAATTCTGCAGGATCATTCTCTACATGGTTGACTTCAGCCGCAACAATTTCAGTTTTGAATTCCTGAGGGCTTGACAAAGCCTCAATGAGTGCCTCCCGAAGATCCTTTGAAAGATTTAAGGCATCCAGAATTGATAACTTGGCCGGTACTTGGGACAAATGTTTCAATACATCATACTTTTGATCCAAAGGTCTGCGTTTTCCAACAAGAACATGTGATTTCGTAGGTGCCATAAAAGTTGATGCTTTGGAAGTAGATGCTTCTTGTATCGGGGTAGGAGTTGGAAATACTCCTGGCTTTGGAAGATTAGACCGACTAGTTCTATTTATTTTCTAAGAGGAATAAGGTGTAACCTCCAACCGATCCTCCAAAACAATTGTGCCAGGACTGAATCTGCCATGTGTGGAAGAACATTCTTGTTCTTGTTGAGCCCACTAAAGGGATCTTCCACAAGTGTCTGCTGCATACACAGTTCTAGCAGGGGTAGGATTGAAATAGTGGCTTCTAGAATATCTATGTCTTCCTCTATATCCTATACCTCTGGACCACCCTCTAATTCCTCTTTTTGATACAGGGAACTCTTTCTCATCAAGATCAAAACTATGACTAGCATAAGGATATGTTAAGTGAATCAAGTTAACAGAACCAAAGATCAACTCTTCATCTGATGAAGACTCTGCCAGATTAGCCAGTTTAGCCTGTGTCGTTTGGTGGGGCGGTGCCCGTGGCTTTGAAGTAGATGGCATAAAATCTGATAAAGTCAATGAAAACATGGAATTTTACATGATTTCATCTTCTTCTGACTACTATTATTTCTTTGAATTATGTTGTTTATTTGAGGATTTTCCTTCTGATGAAGGGGGTTTTTCTATGGCATGCATAGCAGAAGACACAATTCGTTTCTTCAACTGTGTTCGTAAAATGGAATGAGTTCAGTTGATCAATTTTTTGACCATCCAATCATCATATTTTTATGAATTTTTTTTTGACATCTTTCCACTCCCCTTATTCCTCTGGATCTGTATCAGTAACACATGCTACCTGGGATGAAGAACCCTTTAGTGGTACATATCCTGAGTCCACCATATTTTGCAGGAGGTATTTGAGGAAAAAACACTCATGAATGGGATGCCCCAAAATCTGATGAAATGAGAAATAGTTGTTAAGGTATTTATCTCATTCCTTGTTCAGCCTTTTGGGCCTTGGCAACTGAACCAAATTATTTTAGTGAGCCGAAATGAAATAACCAGGAACTTTTTAATTTTAGAAAGAATAAAATTTTCTCTTTAACTCCTAAAATATTTTCTGTATTTTTTATCTTTGATCATATTGACGAAATGGCCTCTGTTGTTAATGCTCATGAGGTGGATCCCTTTGATAAGATGATGGTTTTGAAGTGGAATTAGGTACATGTGCTTGTTTAAGCATAACTGTAGCAGTCTCTGCTCTTCCCATTCTCCTTCCTGGAGCTGATGGAATTACATGAGTTTTATCATTGGTATTTGTAAGAGAGTCTTCAATATTTTGAGTAATTTAAGTAAGGTCTCGAAACCCTCCTATTTATTTCACAATGATCAACGGTGTGCTTAATTAATCACAAAAATCTGCCACACAGATTGGGAACAACTCTTCTTGAGGGATTGCCAAGATTAAGGAAAATGTTAATCCCTTCCAGCAAGCAATAAAATATGAAACTCTTTCATTCTCTCTTTGATTAAAATTTTTAAGATAAAAAACTATCTTCTTTGGCAACGATGAGCTGAATTGAAGAAGGAATCATTGATGGAGATCTTCCCACCCGATAATTGACCGGGATTGCAAGCTTGTATACCAGACAAAAGCCGGACCTTGTAATGCATATACAAAACACCCAAGATTAACTGGTTCTTGTTGTTGAAGAGTTCCCTTAATAGGATCACAACGAGAAACAAAATGTGTTAAGTGTTTATCTGGGTCTCCCGAACCATTAGAATTTAGGAATGTGGTACTTGCAAAATTTAATGGGGGAGTAATTGCATCATCCCATTCAGGGTAAGATCTCTTTTCTGGTTGAATTTGTGCACATTTTCCCTCCATATCTTACAACCAAGCTCTTAAGGAATCAATGGTATTCATTAACTTTTGAGAGACATCTGGTTGAGCTTGGACCTGAGCAGGTGCAATAACTGGAGCTTGGACATGTGTGTTGGATGGTACTGCAATTGATGGTAGCACCACCGATTGTTGTTCTGCATGACCCATAGAATTAGACCTTTGAGAGTGTAATGGTAAAGGAGGATATTATTGATCCATCTCAGTAGCTACAACAAATTCCCTTGACTGAATCACTCCAGCATGCTTAGAAGGAAGACTAACTTGAAGTAGTTCTACATTTTACCTCCTTACTTCCTTCATTTCTTCCTCTTGTTGTGCAAACCTTTTCTCTAGTGAGAGTGATTGGCCTTCTCCAGAAGAAGGGTGGACTTTAACTTGATTTGTTCTTTCCCCTTATTGGATTCCTTTCAGAGATGGGGAAGTTGGTTACATGAAGGAATACCTAGATTCTGGGTAAGCCTTTGATTTCGTGTATGCACACCTTCTTCATTTTCCTCTGTGTGTACAACTTCTTGAGAAGGAACTTCTTTATCTAATCCCACTAAATGAGCCTCATGTTATGGAGGATCAGAAACAATGGACTTGATGACATTTATTGATGCATAACGCATTGCATATCTTTTATTGGAATTTCTGCGATACTATCTTCTTCCATGTCCTTAATGAGATATTGCCTTTTGTTGAGTTGATCCCTCATGAACTTCTTGATGAACCATAATTTGGAGGGAATATCCTGATAATTCCTCTCTGTATTCCTCTTGTGGATTCTTCCCTAATCGAGAGAAGACCGACTTTCATTGAAGAAGAGATTGAGGATTTTAAAATGTCCCCAGTCCAGCGGACTGGGGCTGTTCCGATTGTTCCTGCTCAACTCCTCAAATCTTATTTGTTGATTATGAGGGTTGCGTTAAAAAAGTTTTCAGTCTGGCAAGATGGGGTGGTTCTTGAGCTACTACATCTGAGACTTTCTTAAAATCTCTCCTGATTTTGCGGACTTTAGTCCAGAAATTGGCTAGATGCATCAACCTTCATCCTCTCAAATCACCTGGCTCAAATGACAGCTGGATGATTTCTGACACTTCTGTCACCTGCTGATGTGCCCAATCTAAACAAGAAGCCTGTTCAATATTCTCATTTTCTTGACATAAGAGTAATTAGACAACTTTTTCTTTGTATGCCTGACTTTGGGAAGAACTAGTTGAGTCCTGTTCCTGAGCAAGCCTTTGATTACAAACAAAACCAATTGGATTTGGCCAACCATGGGCAATAGCATTACATGAGACCATTTTTGGAGGGCTTTTTTAACTAGAGAGTACAGCGAAATGTTGTTCTCCATGAACACCCCATCCCCTGATATGAATACTAGACAAGGAATTGGAAATTAACTAACACAATATTTTTAGTGCGCCAAGGCATGAACGCTGAAGGTATCTCTGCTGCTTTTCAGCCTTCGGATATCGAGAAACTTAGAGAGATGCCAAATCAATTTGGCGTTGTAACCCTTTTATTATCCTGACATGATTTTCATATTCATTATAAGATAATATTTTATTTTTAAAGTGACAGATAGTTTTCCACATGTTGAGACGAATATTGTGAATACAATCTTCTTTCAACGGCTCTGGAATATCATAATGAGAGTCATCCAAAGGCCAAAACATGACTGGTACTTCACCTTTCACCAGTTTTTTTCTCATATTCAACATTTCCTCTTTATCATTCAATGAATATTCTTCTACCTGATTAGACCAGAGTTGGTGCTTCCTTATTGCATCATCAGATTCAATAAGATTGGTAGATAATTTATTTATCAAACTAGAAGATAAATGACCCAGGGGTAGTTCGAAGAATGACCTACACCCCGGGCTATCATCTGATTGAGAAAGTATTTCACCTTCTAGTAGTAAAGCATCAGGCATGAATGGCTTTAAATTTGTAAGTACTTCAAGATAAGAGGACTTTCTCGTTAGTGCATTGTCCTTTGAAGAATTTTCCAGGCAATGCGAATTAATACTTCGGAGAGGACTCTCACAACTAAATTCATCATCATGGGGAGGATAACAATGGTGGGTTATAGAAAAAGATGAAACCTTTTTCTCCTTGATCATCTGGCCACGCAGAGGGTTATCGTGGATCTCATCTAAAGATTACACTTTGAGATCGACCAAACTGTCATGAAGCAAGCCTTCATGAGGAAGTGTCTGATGAAGAAATTCAGAGTTATTGTTCCCACTATTGGGAAATGAGAGAGTAGAATCTTGAGTTGCAACAGATAAATGTCTGAGTGCATCAAGAACTCAAGCATCGAGCAAAGACTTATTACATATTGGCTCTTGATTTCTTGATTGTGATGAATGGTTCTTTTTATTAGACGTATTATTACTCACTTTGGGAACCACTTTTTGACGAAAGTGGTTATTATGGGTAGTTGTATGTTCCTGATCAGGAGAAATAGTTAGGTTAGGATGATTATCTCTATTCAAATCAGGTGTATGTGCCTGACTTAATTGTCTGTATGATATTGGGGAGTATGCCCCACAACCCTCTTGGACTGGAATAGAGGTGTGTATCTGTTCTGAAGTGATATGTTGATGTGTCACTCCACTGGTAGGGATAGATTTTTATATCTCTCCCTATGATGTTGCTGAAGCTGTTATAATATTCTGATAGGCATCTAGAATTTGGGTAAAGATTTTCTTCTTCTCTTTCAACATTTTCAGAATGTGCTTGGTGACTTCAGCTTCTAGAACGGGAATATACATCCATTACATGCTTGGAGTACGTGTGTATTCCTACTCATGTCCTCCTTTTCCTGTCATTGAATTCTGACAATACTCATTTTTGGGGGAAGGGGGTTGAGTCTTCCCCAAATTTTTTGTCATAGATTTCCGACTGACTTCTCCAAGTGCTACCAAATGAGACCGTTGGTAGGCTTGATGAACATTGGAAGGTGTATGTGCTTTCTGTGTATTCTTCATCAAGTATGGTTGAAGAATTCCCTTTAATTCTGGAAGACGAGACTGCTGACAGAATTGTTGATTTTAAACAGGTGTATGTTCCTGCTTATCACTTGCCACCAAATTAGATTGATGAGCTTATTTGGTTATAGTTAGACAAGCCTGATGTCTAGCTGATGAGTTATAAATAGGTGTATATGCCTGCATATAATACTCCACCGAAATTTCAATGTGGGATTGGCACGTTACTGCCAGACGAGTCTGCTGGGTAGTAACATCAGGACGGACGGGTGTATATATCGAATCGTTGTTTTCCATCAAGTTGGCTTGATGGGATTCTCCGGAGGGGTAAGAAGTAAGAACCTACTCCCTGTTGACCATATTTCACCTCTAGCGATTCGTCTTTCATGCTCGGGTATGAGGAACCTGAGCCGAACCCCTAAAGGTGTTACCCTCATCATGTGGAGGGTGCACTGCCGCATGAGTCTTGCGGCGATTGTTAATGGGAGCCCTTGGAATGGAATCTTATCTCCTTGAATTAAGGTGTTGAGTGACCTTATCATTCACATCCCCATAATATGGGAGGGACTAGTGATTGTGTTCCAGGGATAACAACCAGAAACGGTTGGATACGGTGGTTGGCACCACCTGCTTCTTGATCACTGGTCTTCATTGTCCCGAAAACCAAGGTGAATTATTGTCTTGGAGGTCTTGTTGAGCGGCCTCCAGAGTCATAATGGTACCGTGTTGATGGTATTCCTTAACCAGTGCATTTGATACCCCGCGTTGAAGATGCTGAGTAGGTGATGTCTTCGTCAGAGCGGATGAGGATCTATGAGGATTAGCGACATATGAATTCACAGGTGTTAACTTTAGAGAAGCCATTTCTATAATGCAGAGAGATCTCCGAAACGAGTGACTATTTGATATAACAGATATAATCAAGATAAGTTTGGCCACTACATCATTTGGATGAGCACATATGTTATTGATTGTTTTTTTGGCCCTCACATTGAATTAAATAGGGGCATAACAAATACGTAAAACATCATTTAACTTAGTTAAGGATTCACGTTGGGTTCACCGTTTTTGTTTCTTCTGGAAATAGTGATAACCTTGTTTGTCTAAGGTTCAAACATTCCAATCGGTTTCTAACGGGCTTATTCATAGAACTGAAAAAATCCAATGATTCTATAACCATTTGGACATACTTTCCAAAGGTAGGTGCTCATTAGTTATGGATAGATGAGGATAAATAATTTTCATTGGTCGAAAGGATGGGAGGTCAGACTCATCACACATTTTTGGGGGGAATTATTGTCTACTCCGGGACTCTCTTTATAGTTTTGAGTTATGTTCGTGAATCCTTATTAAATTACTAAGTATGAAAATGAGCTTTCCTTTAGATCTAACAATCAATGATTGATACATATGATATTTAGAGAATCTTTTATATGTATTTGAGGTTCTTCATCGATAGAGAATAATCTATATTTGTTAGAGATTCTTAGTCAACGGTATCCTTCAACACATTGTATAGAAATCTCTTGGTCATTATGATAAGCATACTGGTTTTAAAGCAACTCAGTGGGGGCACTGAAAGTTTATTGTCATTTAGAAGGCCTTGAATTATTTAAGAGCTGGGATCGTACCTGCAGATGGGCTACCTACGTATCATTGTTTAGAAAAGGAATAAGAACCCATGTAGTTCGAGTGAAGAAATATGGAGTTTATGCATGATTTATGACCTAAAGAAATATTTCATAATTACTTTTATGCTCTAAGATCACATGAGTAATGCTCGATGTGAGAAACAATAGGTATCAGTAAAACCTAATGATTGTGCCACGAAATATTCAATCATAAGAAATAATGTGGGGATAATGTATGTATGACTGCCCAAGATAGATGAGGATTGAGATTTACTTCAGGGAAGAAACCTGGGAACAAAGTCCATAAAGGTATATGTGCTTTATGGAGATATGGATACTTAACTTAGGACATAATCCAGAGAAGGATGCCTAAATTAGAGGGGACTTATGACTGGGGATTATTCTAGAGAAGGAGGCCCAGGTCAAATGAAATTAAGACTATGGCTTACTCTTGAAAAGGCGGCCCAGGTCAAAAGAAATTAAGACTGGGGAATACTCTTGAAAAGGAGGATCAAGTTAAGAGAAATTATGACTAGGGCTTACTCTTGAATAGGTGGCCCAGGTTAAGGGAATTTAAAATTTGGGGCTTACTCCTAAGGAGGATGCTCAGATTGGGGAACTTAGGGCTTACTCATAAGGAGGATTCCGAGATTAAAGATCTAGTGACTGGGGCTTACTCCAGAAAAGGAGGCCCAGGTTAGAGGAAAATCATGATTGGGGATTATTCCTGAGGAGGATGCCCAAGTTAAGAAAAATTATGACTGGAGATTACTCTTGAAAAGGAGGCCCGGGTTAGGGAACTTGGGGATTACTCCTAAGGAGGATGCCCAGATTAGAGAACTTTTGATTGGGGCTTACTCATGAAAAGGAGGCCCGGATTTGGGAACATATGATTGTGGATAACTCCTGAAAATGAGGCCCAGATTAAGGGAATTTAGAAGTTGGGTCTTACTCCTAAATAGGATTCCCAGATTAAAGATCTTCTCATCTTAAAGTATGAGGTTGAATGGAGGAAATTTCTAACCTTAGTGACATAAAGATATATAAATCATTAGGTTTTGAGAGAGGTTCCATAGAATTCCTTTCAGATAAGGAATCCAACAAAGGAACCATGCAAAAAATGGCATTGAAGAGGGTTTTGAAGGCTAAATGTTGAAGAGGAGAGGAGGATTTGAAGAAAAGAGTAGAATTGGAAGAAGGGGAACCCAAAAAGAGGTAGGCGTGCAAGTCATGTTTAGGCGTGCAAGTCCTGGTCGCACAAGTATACTTGTGGGACACATGTGTACTTGGGAGACGGTTAACCCATAGGGTAATACTTGGGCGATACTTGGCTCAAGCCCTTAGTATTATCCCTAAAGGCTTCCAAAAGGGTGGCACAGAAGTTCTATTGAAGGGATAAGGTGTCTCGCAAGTGTCTTCATTTCCCTTAAGGGTTAGACACTTAGGCGTACAAGTGTTGATGAATTTACACAGTAAGGCCTTATTCCCCCACTTTAGATCTTCCATTATAGGTAAGATATTACCATAGAAGTGTTCGGAAGATTTCAAGTAGAGACTAGGGCGCCGAGAGATTAAATCTGACTTTTGGATTTTTCATCCTCGAAATGGGAGGCCCACAGGGGGTATTTATAGGCCATTGAAGACCTTCGGTGAAAATTGAATAGGGTGCATAAGTCACCTACACGACCAATATGTGGCGCACAATTATACCCGCACAACCATCGTAAAACTTGCGTGACCCATGCTTACAGAAATCGTTGTTCATGCCTTTGTCAATTTCTGATATTATTCAAAGGATGAATCTATTTGTGCTTAAGGGATTCCTTTTTTTCAGTCATTAGACTCTATGATGGAAAGGAGCGTCAACAATACTTAACATATCACCTCCTAGAAATATCAGGGAATTGAGAGGACTCGAGAGACACTTGTCCAACGTTCTGTGATTTATAGTCAACCTTGAAAGAAAATTTATTCCCTTAACCAGGTTGATGTAAAAGCGGTTACATATCAGTGGACTGATGATTTTCAAGAATCATTTGGAAGTCTAAAAAAATATCTCTTAATCTTGCTAGTTTTGATATCTCATATCAAAGGAAGGCTACTTATTTTGTATGTGATATCCTTATAATGATCACTGGGTTCCTTCCTCACCCAAAAGAATGACATCAGTTGTGAAAATAGTCTCTATTATTTTAGTCAAACCATGATCAATGCTATGACTCATTATTCATATATTGAGAAGAGTTTTCTTGCACTAATCATTATAGTCTAGAAGTTTAGGCACTACCAATTGTATCACATGGTCTGCTTGGTCTCTCGTAGCAACCCACTCAAATAAATTCTCAATCATCTGATGTTGACTAGTTGTCTTTCATGGTGGGAGGTCATCCTATAGTATTTTGAAATTCATTTCATGGCTCAGAAAGTGGTTAAGGTCTATGTGTTATTATATTTTTTGGTAGATCAACCCTCAGAAGAAATGAATTCATTGGATGCTGAATTACCTAATGGAGAGTTTTTATCTATTCAAGAGGGCCCCCAAATATGGTAAATTTATTTTTATGGTGTATCTAGAATCCTAAAAGGGAAGCAGATAGAAGAAAAAATGTATAAAAAATTTGGGTTGAGAGTCGTGATCATCTCTCCAACAAAGAAAATACTTCCTTACTTCTTCCTACTATTGGAAGGGTGCATGAACAATGAATTAGAATATCAATCTCTCATTTTAGGGATAGATATGGAACTTTAGGTATATGTAAATAACTTAATGATGAAAGGATATTTCAAACTAGTCATAAATCAGGTTATATAAATTATTCTATCAAAAAGAAAGAGATAATACACCTTCTAAACCATGTCTGTAGACTAATGGTGGAATTTCCTTTAGAACCGACATTGAATCTCAAACCACGAACACAAAACTTCCAAGTTGCTGCATTGGAAAATGCATCCATAGCTCGAGATAATCCAAACCTATATGAAATAGATATCATCATAGTGCATCATCTGAAGGTATCAAATTTTTTTGAATCCATCATAGAAGATATCGATGAGATTATCCCCATCCCAAAACTATACGATCCGACCACCTAATAGATGACATCGATTGTGGACTACCTTTGAAATTGGAGAGCTCCCACTGGATAGATATGAGAGATAGAAAATCTAAACATGAGCAATTAACATTTTTCTATATGATGTCACAAACCATTAAAAGTTACTCTATAATAAAATCCTTTATGGTGTCTTTATCAGGTCTATTGATGAAGAATAGACCAATACTATCATGAAGGAATCACACACTAAAGCCTATGGTGACCACTATTCTAGACTCAAGATTTACTCCCAAATTTTAAGGCTAGCGTACTACTGGACCACTCTAATGCATTATTGCACTCAATTAAAAAACAAAGTTCCAATCCTTCCAGTTTCATTACAAATTCATTCACTAACCCTCAGAGTTGGTTCATACATCCAAAAACTCACGGTTATTTTCTATATGGGGAGTAGACATCATGGGATCATATCATACTACCACAGTAAATATGTTTAAGTATATTATCAGTAAAATCAACTTCTTCTTCAAGTTGGATGAAGTTTTACACCTCAAAGAGATTGATGCAAGGAAAGTTTTCATATTCCTGAGACCCAGAATCATCACTAGATTTGGTGTCCATCATATAATACTTATGAAAAAAATGCACCAATTTCTATTTTTATGAATTGGAAAAACTATACCATGATAATAGAATCAAGTATAGCCATTCATCTTGTGACTATGAAGTGTCTAACAAGTAGATGGAAGCCTTCAAAAGACCATATAAAATATACTCTCGAATATGGTAGATAATTATAATAATTCATGGCCAAAATATATCCTATATTCCTTGTGGGATTACTGGACAATAACTCACACTACCACAAATGTGACCACATACTCATTAGTATATGTGATTGAGGTGGTCCTACCCATCGAAGATAAATTTACCTAACTCCATGTTTCTATCTGTGACTATTTATACATAGATGATGAATCCCAGAAATCAATGGATGAATTGGTGTGATTGGATGAGAAGCAATTTCACACCTTTCATCATTTGTAAGTCCACCAAAACTGGATTACATGAGACTTTAAAAAAACATTTCTCCTTTGGTATTTCCTTGAGGGTGCGATGGTGTTGGTCCTCCAGAATATGATGATACTTAGAAAGAAATATCTAATGTTAGGGACAAATTTTTAGGGACCCTATTCCATACACAAAGTCTACTCCAATGAAGCCTATTATTTGATTTCAATGGATATGAAGCTTACCATGGACCCCACCAATGCAAGGTTCCGGGAGAATTATTTTTTGTAATCATAAGACACAATCATCCTGATCACATGACATTAAAATGCATGGTACATCATCCACATCACAAGAAAAAAAAACTTCAGGACACCAATGTCCTTGATACGTGATGTTAAACTAAACATCACCTTAAATATTTCACCCAAGGGGACATCTCCTTAAAAATTAATAATCTACCCAGCCATATTCAAGAACTATGTGTGGATTGATTGATGTCATAGAAGGATATGTAGTGACACCTATACCTATTGCATTAGGCCCAGACACAAATTTCCCTCCATTCACAAGATTATTTATTTACCAGAAATTTTCCTCAAGGCCTATTTTGACATCAGGATTGTGTTTATCACTGGACCAAAAAATCACCCTTACCATAACCATAAGACACAATTATCTATATCACATGATGTTAAACTACATGGTACACCGTCCATGCCACAAGACAATAAAATTCATGACACCAATGTCCTTGTTGTATGACGTTAAACTTCACAGAAACATTTTCTAACCTAAGAGGAAATATACCTTGGCATTGATCATCTACCATTCCATATTCAATAACTACGTGTGGCTTGATTCCTATCCGAACATGATATATAGAGACACCTATATTTTACATCCCAAACCAGCCACCCCAAAATAAAAAAAATTCACCCTCCCTGTGTACGACTTCAACCTAAGGAGGGTGGCTTCCTTAAGAACTATATGTGGCTTGATTTCTTCCCTTGTAGGATATATAGTAACAAACAGATCTCTATTAATGATTGAAGTCATGATGATATTTCTTTTAAATTGATTAACCATTTTCCTTACCGCATGATGTTAAAATTAATGGACAAATCCTTCATGAAAGATGTTAAACTACATGGTTCCTCAACAACTACATGTGACTTGATTCCTACAGTCTCAAGATATGTAGTGATGCCTAGACCTCATGTCCTAGGAAAATAAAAGAAATATAGTAAACACTCCCACTCCATCTTACAAACTAAATCGATGAAGGGGACTCCAAAGTGGGTTCTATTTGCAGGTCCATTTCAAGTAAAATTCCCTCCATGTACATGAGACTGATTTTTGTAGGGAAGTGCATTTAGAAATACATGTGGATTGATTATTATCCATAAAATATATACGGTGACACTTAGATCTCCAATCGCAGTTCAAACTGCAATAATTAAAAAATCAATGAAAAAGATCCCTTTTTTATGTACGGATCAGACTTTTGTAGAGATTTACCATTAAAACTACATGGGGCGTGATTATCATCATCACGGGATACACAGTGACACTTGGATCTTTGATTTCAGGTCTAGCTATGATGAAGGATAAAAGTGACCTCCATCCTATGTACATGTCAGATCTAAAAAGGTATTTTTATGATAACTACGTATAACTTGATTCTCATTTTTGATGAGATACATAGTGATGTTCGGACCTCATATATTAGGTCCAACTACTACAAATGAAAAATGACCCTATCCTTCATTTTATTTTCTATATGTAGAAGAATGAACCTTTCCAACCTCTTTTATCCTCCACTGAGCATAGCTCACATGGACTTAGGAATTTTGGAAAGGGATTACCTACATGATCAAGGCATATCAAACCACACCATTCTTTCCATTTTTTTGGTAGTAAGACATTAAAATTCACACCAGATGGTCTAACCGCATGATGTTAAACTATGTGGTTAAATATAGTTTAATAATAATGTATGACATGATTCGAATCATCGAAGGATACATATTTACACTAAGGTATTTAATCTCGAGTCCAGCCACAATATTTAATCTTCACATCAACAAACCTATTTCTTTGCTACATGATGTTAAACAACATGTTACCTCAAGAAGTACTTTTGGATTGATTCTCATTTTTATGAGATTTGTAGCGATGCATAGACCTTATTTCCTAGTCCCAATCATGGGTAAAGATAAAAAAATGTCCCCATAACATATATATAAACAAAGATATATGAAAGAGATCTTATGATTGGGTTCCTCATTCAAGGATCTATTAGGGAAACATATGTTTCTCATAGATATGAGTTGGATTTATATAGGTAATTTCAAACATCATTAATAATCATAGTCTGAATGATTCTTATTTACCTAGACAGATTCCTTATATTCATCATAATATGTTCCTCGATAAACTTCATATCTTCATAATATTAACCTGGTCATCAGAAATGAAGGGTTAGTGTTCATAGAAAACATTTATTTAAATATGAATAACATTCCCCTATTTTCTCTGTATAAGTTTCCCATAAAATATTTTCAACCAAAGGTAAATTCATACCAATGAGAGGCATATTCTATCCATGTATTCCTTAATAGAATTTTCTCCCCATATCAGTTCTCCTCACCCAAGAATTCTCAGAATCATGGTTTACACATTAATTCCCCTAATGTCCGACACATGCCAGAACATCCCTACCTGATGAGCCTCCTGTTACTCATAGTTTTTATGAAAAATATACCTTGTCATAAGAGCTAAAAGAGCAATACCCCATGTCGTCCTAATTGTATAATGTGAAACTGCATGAATGATATTCTAGTTACATGACACTAAAATACATGATTTATAGAACTATATATGGCATGATTCTCACTTTTATAGGATACGTGGTGACACGAGAATCTCTAACCCCAAGACTATCCACAATGTCAGTTAATAATGTCCCTTCCCTATGCATGGGTCAAACTGACATAGGGAAACTTCCCAAAATAACATATGGCATGATGGTCATTTTGACATGATATATAAAAATTCTTGTACCTTATATCTAAATCCCATCTATCACGAAGAAGAATAATAAAAGAAATAATTCTTTATAACATACATGCCATACATGCTTAAGGGAAACAATTTTTACCCATTCCAGAAAAGTTTCAACATGGAATTCAATTTTCATGTTTAGGATCAATTCCATTGACAAACCAAAATTTTTGTCTAGGAAATTATGAATCTCTATAAAACTACATGGTCATTAGAAATGGAGGGTTAGTGTCCTATGTAAACCTTTTTTATTATGAAAAGTTTTCCCCAATTGGATAGATATAATTCACCACTAAAAAAGGCAAGTAAACTAAAGTAAAATTCATCCCCAGGAAAGGATTTTCTTATATCTGTATGCCCCAATGATGTTTTTCATCACACATAACTCATTGGATTTAGAAATATTTATATTATATCTCACATCCTTTCCCCTTCATTCTCGTGGATGATGAACTGTTCTTAGACAGATAACCATGAAAAGGAAAAATCTTTTATCCTTTTGTAAATGTTAGGTGTATCTAAATTTTATACTTATAATTCTCTCACTGTAAGATATTAAACTTAATATTCTATGTCCTATATTCACAACATGAAAATAAATCATGATCTATACTTCCTTTATAGAATCCAAATTTGTGTTGGAGTGGATTCTCATTCATGGCTAGTGCCAAAATAGATTCCCTCATCATTTTGCATACATAATTTCCTATAAAATACACCCTTCATGGTCTTGAGAAATTTGAATTATCATAAATTACCTGGCCATCAAAAATGTAGGATAAGTGTTCTAAGGAAACATTTTTGGACTATACACAATAATTCCTGATTGACTATTTATAAGCTTCCTATATAAAAGGCCTATCAACCAATGTAAAATTTTTCCCCAAGATAGTATTGTCCAACCTTTTTACTCCCCCAGAAAATAATGTTAGAAACTATTCCTATGGTTACTCCTCGCATACATTCCCCATATCATGTCTAGGATTCATAAATAAAAAACCCAGGGTCTGAAAATTCCCCATTCATGTCTGAAGAATATTGGGACATTCTTGACCATTAGACCCTATTAGTTTCCTTGCCCCATGATTCATGGTCAATGTTGTTCAACATAAAACATCAATTGTATTATTCTAGTCTATAAGACACCAAAATTCATACTAAAATAGATGCAAAACTTATCTGGTGGAAAACCCATAAAGGGTACCTAGGGTAAAAGTCAAGTACCAACTCACTATACTTATTATTTGCAGGGTTTAAGAAACAATTGATCAATTAAAAGAAAACTAAATGAAAAAAAACGTTTTAGGTAAAAATATTTAGTGTGGAGGTCTAAGAAAAAGTCTTGTTACATCCTCTAATCCTGCACCATAG
Source organism: Viscum album (assembly GCA_963277665.1). Taxonomy (NCBI): domain Eukaryota; kingdom Viridiplantae; phylum Streptophyta; class Magnoliopsida; order Santalales; family Viscaceae; genus Viscum; species Viscum album. The sequence continues at coordinate 1,528,231,233 of OY728162.1, forward strand.
TAGAATTAGGAAAAAATTAGCATGGAAACAAAAAATACCCAAATTTTGTAGGGTTTTTATGTAACCTTGGGTGTAGTCAAAAGCATGCTCCACGAGTCCCTTAGATCAGGAAATATTTTTAGCGTTACATGACCTTATTAATTTGTCTATCTTAGGTTGCCATTATAACTGATATCAAGTGGAGATTATCTTTTAAAGCACACCAGTTATGATTAATTGGCAAGGTGAGATAAGATAAAAGAAAAGTGTTGGAATAAAAACTAGATTCTTTTTATTAAATAAAAATATAGGAGTATCCATAACCCGAAGTCACTCAATATATTTTGTATACTATTATTATTGATCCCACTCAATAGATTCATAAATTTGAAGTAGTTACTGGTCCAAATCCCATATGTATTAGTAGATATCATACACGATTGTAGTCTCAACATGAGCAACTACCCACAGTGCTTTCACCCTCTCAACCGTATCCAATCCTGTATTTTCCTCCTCCTCCACCAATTACTACACTTCATCAACAAATGACTCTATATGAGTCAATTATTAATTTATTCACCCTAGTTACTGACTAATACACTCCACCTATTGAAAAAGATTCTCCTCTAAGGTCCTATTCTCTACAGCTTCTCCATGTCACAACAGGGAAATACCAGCATGATCAACAGATTCATTAAGAAGGATCTTCCAGGTTGGGTTATCGTTGGCTATGGACTTTGTATTATAAATATGAGAGTGGATCATTTTATTTTTAGTCCAAGTAGAAATCAATTATTTTACTATGTTTTGGATGGAATGATAATCAAACCTTTATACCCAAGAAATGGAAATAGGTGACGTAATTATGGTAGTTTCATCCATATTTTTTTAAAGGGTTTTAGAAATCTGATTCCAAATATCTTTCCATATTTTTCGATGGGAAACATGAATGTCATGGAGAGCCTCTTGGTAAAACATGGAATAAATCTCGAATGACAAAACATATTCAGGAATAAGCACCACCGGAGAGGGTCTTGACTCATCAACCTCAGTGTGTCTTGATTCTGCAGTAGCTAGATCCCTTGTAGTGTTAGAAATTTGAGATATTAAGGCATTAACTACAACCTTATAGAATTGGGGATATAATTCTAGAATCAAAATGTTGGAAAATTTGGCACCTAAAACCTAAAATAAAAAGGAATGAATGGATAGTGGGAGAAATCACCTCCACTTTTTGGGACATCAACATCACTGCCCACCCTTTTTTCATCATCACCTAGAAAAATGGTTTCTTCATACCTTATCTATAGGTTGCCTTCATGTTCTTCTAGAGACACCCATGGTATAGGATAATGCTCAGTAAGGTCATTGGTTTCCAAAAAAGTGATAATGGAAACTATTCTTGTAGGAATAATTATCCCAGAACTAGGTGTAACGTCTTGAATTGGGATATACTAAACAGGTTCCTTGAGTTGGTGGGTCACATGAACTCATGCGCGCCTCCTCGTACACTGCAGGCTGCTGACTAGAAGTGAGGGTGAAATGGTGGTACGATGGGGATAATATACCCTCTATCAGAATGGAACTACAAAAGTAATCAATAATCATATATAATTATAGGAAGCATATAAAATAATCATACATAAAATATATTTAAAAGAAAAAGTGGAAATAACCAAAAAAACTGATAATATAATCCAAAGCCTCTAAGGTAGTTTCAAATAGATGAAATCATGGAATTATGTAACACAAAAATGAAATATAAAGATACAATCATGCTATATAATAAAATAAAATACAAAAAAAAACTCCATGAATGTTGAGACTATGCCTAATCCTATACCCCTAAGCTCCAACTAAGTGTAAATCATGTTAAAATACAATAGTAAAAAACTTTTCATTAATAGTACCTACAAACTGATAATCTTCTCTGGTACCAATGGAAGCCTGAGTAGGGTGTGTGATAAATTCTCAATAGGCCACCACTAATATTGTGTATGGGTAATCCAAATAGAGATCATAACAAAACAATGTATAGGTATAAAATAATATATAAAGAAATGATGAAATAAATAATTGGGCTGCTCAAGTTCCTATGGGAAAACTACTTTGACTCATTACTAGAAGGAATGTGTGTCAGTTCATGTCACTATATATATTGTATTAATAATACATATAATTTAATTGTATATTTCATCCACTAATATGAACCAAGTATGTGCAGACGTAACTAGCCTTATACCTGTAATACTAGTGTAGGCTGGACCAGGGCATAACTCAGACATCCAGGACTAGTCTAATTATCCTCTAAGATCATGAAATATGGTACATACCCTACATCCCAATAGAGTGAGAGATGTCATGCTAGAACATTTAGTATGGTGAGTGATTCTCCATGGAATCACTATAACCATGGGATGTGGTGTGCAATGGAAAAAACCAATACAATATCATTAGTGTGATATTCCTTACTCGAGACTTGATGTAATGGAGTGCAATTACCTATCCTGATCAACACCCCTTACCATCATAAAAAACTATATAAAGGTATATTAATTTATGGTATAAGTAATGAGTAAAATCCTCTCATGAAACTTATTTAACAAACCCGTATATATTAAAAAGGCATAATCATATTTATCACTCACATCATGAGGCATTACGTCTCATTTTCCAAGATATCCGAGTTCAATTCATTTTAGAACACTAAACTTCATATTAATAATTTTATAAAGCAACAAAAAAAGTACATAAACTTAACATCCTTTGATGTCATTCAATAAAATCAATAGATTCAATTTATTTAAGGATGAGAATACCATTTTTCACAATCCAACCCATGCGATCAATTCCATTTAACTCTTTCAATTTTAAAAAGAATAGAAAACCCTTTTATAAGCTCAAAGGGACACTTAGGAAGTGAAATGGACTATAATTTAATTTCCTAATTAGTAAATTACAATTACAATAGGGCCAAACACCTAATAGTTTCCATCAGTTCTATTAAATACTCATGTCTAAAAGAAAATTTCATTTAAAAACTAAGTGACAAGGAACCAAGGAGTTTAAATCACTTTGAAAAATTGACAAAAAATGGAAAATTTCACTTGGTACGCCATTGGGGTGAACATATAAGGTGTATATAACATTTGAATTACCAAAAACGTGTTAATAGATGCATAATAATATTCAATAGAAAATTTGATATAAACTAATTAATTAAATTGGGATACTAAAAAAAGTCATTATGTGACACAATGACATATTTAAGAAACATTAAAAATCAAATTGAAAATGATGTGACCTCCTACCTCAATTCCATAAATGATTCCTCCATCAATATCAACCACATATTTGAAGCAAGTTGCAAGAGATATGAGAAATGGTCTAATGACCTAAAAATAGGGAAAATAAGCATATACCTAAATAGTGAAATTGATGGAAGAAAAAACATAGATAGGAATTAAGTGACTAGGGGAGCTTACTGAGATTGATCTAATGCTTCCTAGAGATCGAACAATAGTGACCAGATGAATGTTATAGTTTAATGACTAACTTTAGGAGGTTCTGTGCTTATGAGAGAGGGAAAATTGAGGATAGATGATGGAGGGAGGAGAATAAAAAGGTAATTTAAATTATGTGAGGGAAAAATGGTCATTTCACACCAAAATACATAGTTACACAGTTTATCTACATGATTTGGAAAAACTGTGTTCAATCCATGATCATTTCACATCTACAATGGGGAACACTACACGATTAGTTTCTCAACATGAATAACCATGAAAAACCTTTCTTAAAGGCTCTATCCCATATATGCAACCAGCCAAACAATCATGCGCCCTAGGTCACTTGTTTGCAGAAAAACCATATAACCTTGTTCTTTCTTTCCATTTTATGGTTCTGGGCTCCGAATAATCCTCGGACGTACATGTGGTATCCTTTTCTTGATTTGGATTCAATATTAGGACCATTTAAGGAATTCAAATTGAAATAATAAATATTTTTACCTTCTTTAAAAACATGGGTCATTACAACCTCCCCTCCTTAAAGAATCTCACCCCTGAGTTGGCCTACTGAGAGTAATGAGGTTTCTTCATAAAAGAGTGATGGCCATTAAGAACATATATTATCTTCCCACGCCCAGGTATCATCCTGTACTGAGTCATTCTTCCATATCACCCATACATGTGGAACTGACCTTCCTTAGTGTGTCTTAAAGTTCCGATCAGCTATACACATAGGATAATCCTTAAAGGAAGTATCCAAATCTATCTTGACCTCATCTTGTTAAAGGACATGTGTTAGGTCTGGATAATATCACTGAAGTTGAGATACATGAAATAAATCACGAATGGACCAATAAAAAAGAGGAAGTTCCAACTGGTAAGCCATTGTTACAATTTTTTTCACAACCACAAAGTGTCCAATGAACCTCAATGAGAGCATACAGTTCTTCTAAATACATATATGACCCAACTTGTGTGAGACTCACATGAAAAAACAGTCTCTACCCTCAAAATCAAGAGGTCACTAGCTTCTGTTGGAATACTACTACTATCTAGACTGAGCTGTGAATATTTTATTTTTTATTAATTGGACCTTATCTATAGTCTCCTCACAATACATGGTTCAAGTATTTCTACCTCCCCTGCCTCTAGACAGTACAAAGGTGAGTAGTAAGGTATACCATATAAGGATTTATAGGGAGCCATATTGATGGTAGTTTGAAAGCTATTATTATAATATAATTTTTTAATAGGAATGTGTTTTTCCCAAGAACATCCAAAATCATGTACACATTCATAGGGAATGTCCTATAGAAACTAAATAATATGCTCTATCTATCCATCGGTATGTGGCTGATAGGTCACACTGATACGCACATGTGTACCCAAGGCCTTCTATATCCCCATCCAGAACTGTGACATGAAACGAGTGTCTCTGTAAAAAATGATAGAATTAAGAGTTCTATAAATATGTACAACCAATCTAACAAAATAAATTCATAGATCATATATAGATAAGATCTCTAAAATAGTTAATAATTGTGTAACCATTTTCAAACGATCAAGAACAACCCCCAATTTATCATTGCCACATGGTGATCTCGGTTGAATAGTCACATAATCTATTAAAACACCATCCCATTTCAACTTAAGAATGGGAAATGGTTGTATGATCATTTCCAGTCACTGAGGTTATGCCTTCAACAACTGATAGGTGGATCACTGAGTGATGAAGTTTTTAATCTCATGTTTTATACTGTGACACCAATTTTGGTGCCTAATATCTCAATACATTTTGGTGACACCGAGGTGAACCACCCATGTTGAGGCATGGAATTCCTACACCATATCCTCTATAATGTATTATAGGACACATAAATTCCCATATAATAATATGGTATCGTCCCTATCCACCATCCAAACCAAAGATGATTCATCATCCAAGAAAAGTTCTTTTAGGACAAGGCCTTCGAGATCATATAACTATCTCATTCTAACTCATTCTAGAAGAGTCAATGTCACTCCCTAGGATATTAGGAAAATTTTACCATGGTCCTCATGAACCTCAATATATATCTCTAATAATAAGGCTATAATATACTATTTTCCACTAGATTTCTAGGCGGCCTATGTCCGGGTCTTTTGGATTAGATAATCTGCTATAGAATATCCCTTTCTAGGCATGTAGACAAGATAAAAATCAAAGGAATATAGGTATTCAATAAACCTACACTGATTGTGATAAATATCTCTCTTATTAAGATGTAATTAAGGATATTTTGATTACTGAATACCATAAAAAGATCTCTAATTAGACAGTGTCTCCAAAAGTGTAAATCATGAACTAAAACAGTGGGATCGAAATTCCGCGTTATGTAATTCTGCTCATGTGGCCTCAATTGATGAGAATCATATATAATGAATTGCTCATCATACATTAAAAAATCTCCAAGCCTAATAATTAAATTTCATAATATAGAGTATAGATACATTATGGCTCCAATTGAATCAGTATCAACACTGAAGTCAAATGACCCTTCAACTCATCAAAGGCTTCTTCATAAGTTTTTAACCACATGAATTTCACACCCTTCTTTATCAATATTGTTAAAGGAATTTCGAGGTGTGATAAATCCTAGATGAATAATATATAATATGTGTCATCCCATAATAAAATCCCAAATAAATTCTTGGGCCACTCCCAAGAAACTACATATATCACTTTCTATAGGTCTAATGAAACTCCTAACTCCGAGAAAATGAGACCCAAGTTGTGGACTTTATTTATCCAAAGGTGGAATATACTAATATTAGAATAGATGTAGTTCTCTCTCAGTGTATTCAACATAATCTAATGATGGTTTATGTGTCAAATCTATCTTTGAAAACACTTTAGATCCTCGAAGTTGATCAAAGAGGTCATCTATTAATGGCATTGCTTACCAATTATTTACTATAAGCTAATTCAAATGATAGTAATCCACACATATCCTAAGGGTACCATCCATATTTGTGGAGAAAAGGACTGGTGGAACCCAAGGAGAAGTGCTGGGGTGTATGAATCCTTTATCCTCCAGATCTTGCAACTATTTCTTGAGTTATATAAGTTCCTTAGGTTACTTCCTATATAAAGGAGTGTCCATTGGTTCTACTCATGGAATAATATAAATAGTAAATTCTACCTTTAAAATATGAGGTAGACTAAATAATTCATCAAGAATGATGTCTCTGAAATTATCCACTATAGGAGGAAAGATAGTGGGTCATAACCCTTGGTCATTGAGGAAAAGACTGACGATCTAAGCTGTAAAATTTCCTAACCATTTCTGCTCGGGCCCAGATCATGTTTTATTAACATCCAATTCTCCCTTATGCATGTACCTAATTCTACATTGTGATGTAAACATCAACCTATGAAAATAATAGTAAATATGGGATCGATAAGGAACTGACTAGTCTATCCTAGTGATTAATCCAAATCTTTTTATGTCGTGGACGTAATGATTACACCTGAAAAGGTATCCTCCTATATCAAGGGGACATTCCTTAAAAAAATGAACTTACTTATAAAGAAAACCTAATGGTGTGTCTAGCATCATAACATGATAAAAATTCTTGATCTCATGGTCCATACTCTCAGTGATTTCATCAGATATAAATGAGTGAGACTCACCTGTGTCCAAAAAATCAGACACTAAAGTGGAGTCTTATAGAATATCACCTCATATAGTAGAAGCTATAGCACTTTGCTCCTTAGGCGTAGGATGGACTGCATATAACTAGATTATACCATGGACTTGAGTCACTGCCTGACTGCCTTAAGAAATCTCGCTCTACTAGCATTGAGAATCAAAACTTATACTACTTTTACATAAACTACTACATCATCCTAATCATCTAGTGGTATTCTAGCTTCCTTCTTATTGTGATCTTACTGGCCCCATTCATGACTATGGATTAGGTGCATATCCTATCTCACTAGTCAATTTTAGAAATTTTCTATAGAAACATTGGATATGTCCCTTCCTTCCATATACTTTTCACTATAACTTACCACACCAGCATTGTGGAATTTTTTGTCCCTGATTCCCACACTAGAGAAAAACCAAGAAGTTGTCAACATGAGGAGCCAGGTTTTTGCTACCCTCATGAGAAACCTTGAAGCATCACTTGCACCTAGAAGATAAATGACTTCTATATTTAGGTACTAAATCACCACGACTCTCATCACCAGCTTCCCTCAGATTCTTATTTGTAATAGGGCCCTGGTTGACGATTTCATAAAAAAACATCAACCAAAACGCATTGACCAATGGGAGGATAGTGTAAACTAGCCCATACCCAAATCGCCTAGTGGTCATAAGATCCTTACCCACCAAAGTAGGAGATAATTGTTGATGCTCAGTGAAATGAGTCGAGTATTAAATAACTGACTTTCCCCCTACCATAGGTTCATGAAATATATGGATCAGTTATCCCTCAAAGTATAAGGAAAACATTAGTCATAAAACATGGTTTTAAAATAATCCCAAACCAAGTAATGTTTCCAATCAACCTAGGTGATAACATCCCACCACCGCTTGGTCGAATCACAAAGCATATACACATCTAGCTTGACCATCCACTCTGGAGGCATCTCAAGATGCTCTAATATATAATTGTTGATGCTCCTTTCCATCACAGAGTCTAATGACTGAAAAAGGAAAATATCTTAGTCCAAAGTGATTCATCCTTTGAAGAAACATCAAAAATCGATAAAGGGATGAACAAGGAGAACATTTCCCATAGGTCGCGCAAGTTCCCTCGTGGTCAGGCAAGTACACTTGCGCGCCACCTAGTGGTCGCGCAAGTGACTTGCGCACCCTAAAAGATAACCGCTTGGGGTCTTCTCGAGCCTATAAATAGACCCGGTGGGCCCCCCTTTCGAGGAGGAATTTTTCCAGAAACTCAGATTTGAGATCCTGGTGCCCTAGTCTCTTTTCAAATCTTCTAAAACACTTCTAAGGTAATTTCTTACCTAGAACGAAAGATCTAAAGAGGGGATGGAATACCTAAGTGTTGAAACTCATCAACGCTTGCACCCTTGAGTGGCCAGCCCTTAAGGGAAATGGCCACACTTGCGCGCCACCTAAATCCTTCAATAGAACTTGCGTGACACTCTTTTGGAAGAACCTCAAGAGGATTCTTAAGGCTTTATCCAATAGTCGCTCAAGTATTACCCTACTAGTTAACCGTCACGCAAGTACACATGTGTCGCGCAGGTATACCTGCGTGACCAGCACTTGCGCGCCCACGCAGTACCTGCGCGCCTACCAGGACTTGCGTGCCCCTGCCTTTTTGGGTGCCCTTCTTTCCCATTTCACCCCTCTTATGTCATTCCACCTCTCCTATTCAAGATTCATTCTTCAAGACACTCTTCAAATCCATTTATGGCATGATTTCTTATTTTGACATCCTTATCAGAAAGGAATTCTATGGAATATCTCTCACAACCTAGTGATTTACACATCCTCATGTCACAAAAGATTGATATTTCATTCATTCAACCACATCCTTTAAGATGAGAGAAATAGTCTCAAATATGGGCCTCCATTTCAAGAATAATCCCTAGTCATAATTCTCAAATCTGGGCATCCCCCTTAGGAATAATCCCTAGTCCCCTAATTTTGGCATCCTCCGCAGGAGTAGGCCCCAATTCATAAAGTTCCCACATCTGGGCATCCTCCTTAAGAGTAATCCCCAAACCTTAATCCTTAACCTGAGCCTCCTTTTTAGGAATGAGCCCCAGTCATAATCCTTAACCTAGGCATCCTTTTCAAGAGTAAGTCCCAGTCTCAAACATGAGCAACCTTTTCAGGATTAAGAACTAGTCTCAAATATGGGCATCCTCTTCAGGAGTAAGCCCCCCCCCAAGTCCCTTAATTTTTCAAGTCTCTTAACCTGGGCCTCCTTTTCAGGAGTAAGCCCCAGTATTAATTTCTCATAACCAGTCCTAATTTACCTTTGATCTATGATTCCTTCTCAGGAGTAAAACCCAATCATAAGTCCTCTCCTAATTTGGACCTCCTTTTCAGGAGTAAGCCCCAAGTTAGAGTATTCAAATCTCCATAAAGAACATATACCTTTATGGACCCTGTTTCTCGATTTCTTCCCTGAAGTAAATCATAATCTTCATTTATCTGGGAAGTCATACATACATAAGCCAAACATTATTTCTTATGATTGCATCTTTCATGGAACAATTTTCTTGTTTTTACCAATACCTCTTGTTTCTCACAACAAGCATGACTCACGTGAGATTAGACTGTAAAAGTAATTATGACATCCTTCTTTGAGCCATCAATCAGAAACAGCATACTCCCTTACTTGAACTACATGGGTTATGATTCCTTTTCTAAACAAAGGATATGTAGGTAGCTCATCTATGGGTTCGATCCCAATTCTAAAATAATCTATGTCCCTATTAATGACAATAAACTTTAAGTGCCCCACTGAGTGGCTTTAAAACCAGCATGGTCATCATAATGACCAGGAGACTTCTATATAAATGTGTCTAAGGATACCATTGACCAAGAATACTTAATAAATATAGATGATTCTCTATTGATGAAGAACCTCGAATACATATAAAAGATTCTCTAAATTTCCTACATATTTAATCATTGATTGTCAGATCTGAAGGAAATATCATTTTATACATGGTAATGTAATAAGGATTCACGAACATAACTTAAATATATAAAGAGAGTCCCGAAGTAGAAAATAATTCCCCTCAAAAAGGTGTGATGAGTCCGACCTCCCATCCTCTCAACAAATGCAAATTCTGAAGCCTCAATAGTCCACAAACTAATGAGCGCCTACCTTTGGAAAGTAGGTCCATATGGATGTGGAATCATTTCATGTTTCCGGTTCTACGAACAAACCCATTAATAACCGATTGGAATGTTTGAACCTCCCATCAAGGATGTCATCCCCAAATTCTGAGGGAAACAAAAAATGGTGAACCCGATGTGAATCCTTCACCAAGTTAAAATGATGTTTTACATATTTGTTAGGGCCCTTTTTAAAACTCAATGAGAGGTCCAACAAATAATCATTGACATATGTGCTCATCCAAAAGATGTAGTGGCTGAATTTATCTTGATTACGTCTGTTATATCAAACAGGAACTCTTTTCCAAGATCTTCTGCATTTCCAAAATGGCTTCTCTCAAGTTCACACCTGTGAATACTGCTGCTGCTAATGCCACTACTGCTACTCCTGTTAGATCTTCATCCGCTCTAAGGATGACATCACCTACTCAGCGTCTTCAACGCTGGGTATCAAATGCACTGGTTAAGGAGCACCATCAACACGGTACCATTCCAACTCTGGAGGATTCCCGACGATCCCTCTAGGTGAACAACTCACACCAGTCATCCGAATAGTGATGACCAGTGATCAAGAAGCAGATAGTGCTAACCACTGTCTACAACCGTTTCGGGTTGTTATCCCCGGAATGCAATCAAAATTCACTCCCATATTCTAAGGAGGTGAATGAGCGGGTCCCTCAGGGTTTTAATTCAAAGAAGAAGGAGTGTTTCCTGAGGGATCCCACCAAAAATCACCGCCATACTCGTGCGGCAGTGCGCCCTCAACATGATGAGGGTACCGTCTCTAGGTGTTCGACTCAGGTTCCTCGAACCCGGTCAGGCAAGATGAACAGCCAGAGGCGGAATCCGGTCAATAGTGAGCAGGTTCTCATCTCTGCCATCTCCAGAGAAGTCCACCATCCTAACTTGGTGGCAAGCAATGAGTAGGCACACGCACCTTCCCGTTTTAATTTTGTTGTCCAACAGACTCGTCTGGCAGCATCATGCCAATCCCACCAGGCAATTCCGGCGGAGTACTATAGGCAGGAACATACACCTGTTTATACATTATTAGCTAGTCTGCAGGCTTGTCTGACTACATATGATGGATCTCGTCAACCACGTTCGGCGAAGTGCAATTAGCAGGCACATACACCTGCTAGTATTAATCAAGCCTACCAACAGTCTCGCTTGGTAGAATTTGGAGAAGTTAGTCAGAAAGCCCTGACAACAAACATGAGGCAGACTCAACTCTTTTCCCCCACACTTGAGTACTGTCAGGATTCACTGAGAGGAAAAGGAGGATAGGAGAAGGAACATTCACCTACTCCAAGCCCAGAATGGACGTATATCCCCGTTTCGGCAGCTGAAGTCACCAAGAATATTTTATCAATGGTGAAAGAGCAGAAGCAAATCCCTGCTCATATTCTAGATGCCTTCCAGGATATTATAACAACTTCAGTAGTATCTCAGAGAAAGACACATAAATCTATCCCTACCAGTGGAGTGACACATCAACAATTCACTCCGGAACATACACACACATATGTTCCTGTCCAATAGGGCTGTGGGGCATACTCCCCAATATCTTACGGACAACCAAGTCAGGCACATACACCTGATTTGAGTGGAGATCGTCAGCCTAACCTGGCCATCTTTCCTAATCAGGCACATACACCTGCTCAGAGCATCCACTTTCATCAACAATTGGTTTCCAAAGTGAGTAAGAAGGCATCTAGGAAAAAGACCCACCAAACACAGTCAGGAGATCAAGAGCCAATCTATAAAAATTCCTTGCTCGATGCTGAGTTATTGAAGCCCTCAGACAATTATCTGTTGGAATCCAAGATTCTACTCCCTCATTTCCCAATAGTGGGAACATTAATTCTAAAGGTCTTCAATAGATACTTCCTCATGAAGGCTTGCTTCATGACAATTCAGTCGATCTCAAAGTTCCATCTTTAGATGAGAGACACAGGAACCCTCTGTGTGGTTAGAAGACCAAGGAGCAAGAGATATCATCTTCAGCTATAACCCATTATGGTGGTCCTCCCCATGATGATGAATGTTTTTTTGAAAGTCCTCTCCGTTGTAGTGATACACATTTCCCGGAAAATGCTCCAGTGGACAATGTAGTGCCGAGAAATCCCTCTTATCTTGAGGCACTTGAAAATGAGAAACCAGTCATTTCTGATGCTTCATCATCTAGCAGGTAAAATACTTCCTCAATCATAAGATAACCCAGGGTGTAGGTCATTCTCTGAACCACCCCTATTTCATGCATCTTTTATTTTAATCATTGATTTCTCTACCAATCCTGTTGAATCCAATAAAGCAACATGGAAGCACCAGATCTGGTCAAAACAGGTAGAATAATCATCATCAAATGATAAAGTGGAAATGATGAACATGAGAAAACAATTGGAGAAAGGTGAAGTGCCAGTCATGTTTTGGCCTCTGGCTGATTCTCAGTATAACATTATAGAAATGTTGACGGAAGATTGAATTCATGACATTCATCTAAACATATGGAAAAATCTTTTTCAGTTGAAAAAGAAAGTATTATCTTATGATTAATATGAAAATAATGTTAAGATAATAGAAGGGTTACAATGCCAAATTGACTTGGCATCTCTATCAATCTCTCGATATCTGAAGGCTGAAAAGCAGCAGAGATCCCTTTATATTTCATGCCTTGGCGCACTAAGAATGTTTTTCCAGTTAATTGCCAATGCCCCATCTGATAATCATGTCAGAGGATGGGGTTTTCATGGAGCACTGCATTTCACTGTGCTCTCTAGTCAGCAAAGCCCGCCGAAAATGGTCTCATGCCATGTTATTGCCCATGGCCGACCACAGTCAATGGTCTTTGTTTGTAATAAAAAGTTTTCCCAAGAATAGGCTTCAATTAGTTCCTCTCAAAATCAAGAATATAGAGAACAAGTTGTGGAATTACTCCTACATCAAGAAAATGAGAATATTGAATAGGCCTCTCGTTTGGAGAAAGCACATCACCAAGTGACAGAAGTGTCAAAAATCATCCAACGGTCTTTTGAACAAGGTGATAAAAGTGGATACAGGTTAATGCATCCAGCTAATATCCAGACTAAGGATCACAAGATCAAGAGATATTTTAAGAAAGTCTTAGACATTGCATCTCAAGATCCACCCCAGCTCCCCAGACTGGGGACTTTTTGAAACCAACCCTTGGAATCAACAAATAAGATTCAAGGAGTTGACTAGGAATAGCCCCAGTCTACCAGAATGGTGACTTTTTCAAATTATCAATCCCCTCCTCAGAGAAAGTCGGTCTTTTCTAGATTGTGGAAGAAACCTCAACAGGAATGAAGAGCCAAATTATCAAGATATTCCCTCCAAATTACGGTTCATCAAGAAGTTCCTGAGGGATCGAATCAACAAAAGGCAATATCTCATCAAAGACATGGAAGAAGAAAATATCAAAGAAATGCTGATAGAAGGGATGTAATGATTTATGCGTCAATAAATTTCATCAATTCCATTGTTTCTGATCCACCAGATGAGGCTCACTCAGGGGACTCAGATGAAGAGGTTTCTACTCAAGAAGATGTACGTACCAACACAAATGAAGAAGGTGTGCATACACGAAATCAATGGATTACTCAGAACCTAGGTAATCCTTCGAGTAAACCACATCCCCCTCTCCGAAAAGGATCCAGCAAAGGGAGGGGAAAGAATCAAGGTACATATCCTTTCTCTGGAGAAGGCCATTTGCCCTCACTAGAGAAAAGGTTTGCACAACAGGAGGAAGAAATGAAAGAATTAAGGAGGTTGAATGCAGAGCTACTTCAGGGTAGTCTTCTTCCTAAGCGAGCTAGAGTTGGTCAGCCAAGGGATTTTGTTGCAGCTACTAAGAGGGATCAAGAATATCCTCCTCTATCATTACACCTTCATAGGTCTAATCCTACGGGTCAAGTGCAACAATAGCTAGCAGTGCTCCCATCAGTTGCAGCACCAACCACCACATCTGTCCAAGCTCCAGTCATTTCACCTACCCAAGTCCAAGTTCAATCGGATGTTTCTCAAAAGTTAATAACTACTATTGATTCATTAACAGCTCAGTTAGAAACTATGGAAGGGAAACGTGTGCGGGTTCAACCAGAAAAGAAATTTTACCCTGAATGGGTAGATTCAATCTCTCCTCCATCCAGTTTTGGAAACCCTGTATTCCCTATTTTCAATGGACCAGGCAACCCTGAAGAGCTTTTGATGCATTACGTGTCTTGTTGTTATCCTAGGATGGGAACTCCGGATCAGCAAGAAGCAGTAAAACTCAGATGCTTCGTACGGACCTTGCAATGACCAGCCATTGTCTAGTATACAAGCTTGCAATCCCAGTCAATTACCAGATTGTAGGATCTCTGCCAATAATTCCTTCTTCAGTTCAGCTCAACTTTTCCAAAGAAAAATGTTTTTGATCTTACAAACTTTAAGAAAAGATATAATGAAAGGGTCTCAAATTTCATTGCTCGCTGGAAGGGATTAACATATTCCCTAAGCTTAGTACTCCCTCAAGAAGAATTGTTGCCAGTCTATGTGGCAAATCTGCGTGAAGAATTACGCATGCCGTTAATCCCTGTGAAATACACAGGAGGGTTTCGATACCTTACTTCAATCGCTCAGCATATTGAAGATTCCCTTATATAGGCTGAGGCTAAATCTCGTGTAATTCCATCAGCTCCAGGAAGGAGAATGGGTAAAGTAGAAACTGCTACAGCTATGCTTAAACAACCACCTGTACCTATTTCTATTTCAAAACCTTCATCTTCTCGAAGGGATCCACCTCCTAAGCACCAACAGTAGAGGCCATTTCTTCAAGACGATCAAAGAGATCAAATATGAAAACAATTTGAGGATCTAAAGAGCAAAACATATTCTTTTCCAAATGAACAGGTTCCTAGTTATTTCATTTCGGCTCTGGAAAATAATTTGGTTCAATTGACAATGCCCAAGAGGTCAAACAAGAAAGGAGATGAAGACTGTCCCAATTATTTCCCCTTTCATCAAATGTAGGGGCATCCCATCCAGGAGTGTTTTTTGTTCAAGGACCTCCTACAAAAAATGGTCGACTCAGGACAAGTCAAACTGAAAGGTTTTTCAGCTCAGGTAGCATGTGTTACTACTACAGTTCCAGAAGAGGAAGGTGAGTGGCAAGAAGTCAAAAGAAAAAATGCACAGAAGTATGATGATTGGATGGTCATAAAGACAATCAACTAAACTCATGCTATTTTTCAAACACAATTAAAGAAAACGATTGTGTCTTCTGCCGTGAATGTTGTTGAAAAACCCTCTTCGTCAGAGGGAAATTCCTCAACAAAATGGAATGATTCCAAGAAGGAAAAAGAATCATAAGAATATGATTATGTGTCAAATCCTAAGTTGTCTTTGACTCTGGAAGACTTCATTCCATCTACTTCAAAGCCGCGGGCACCACCCCACCAAACGACATAGCCTAAATAGGCTAATCAGGAGGAGTCTTCATCAGACGAAGAGTTAATCTTCAGTTCTGTTAATATGATTCAATTAACAGATCCATATGCCAGTCGCAGTTTCGATTTCAATGATCCTGAATTCCTTGTATCAAATAGGGGAATCAGAGGAAGTTTTAGAGGCTCAGGATATAGGGGAAAACGTGGATCCTTTAGAAGCCACTATTCCAATTTTACCCCTTCTAGAACTGTGTACGTAGCAGAAACTCGTGGTAGAGATATTCAGCGAGCTCAGCAAGAACAAGCAAGTTCTTCTACCAATAACAAATTCAGTCCTGACAAAGTTATTTTGGAAGACCGTTTTAAGGTTTGATCTTCTTCCTCTCAGCAAGTAAATGGATCTAATCGGTCTAATCTTCCAAAACTATGAATATTTCCAACTCCTATCCCAATACAATATGCTTCAACTTCCAAAGCATCTTCTTCCAAGGTACCTTCTAAACCACATATTCTTGTTGGGAAACACAGACCTCTGCATCAAAAGTATGATGTATTGAAACAATTAGCCCATGTACCTTCCAAGTTATCAATTCTAGATGCTCTGAATCTGTCAAAAGATCTTCGGGAAGCACTCATCGAGGCTTTGTCAAGTCCTCAGAAGTTTGAAACTGAAATTGTTACAGCTGAAGTCTATCACATAGAGAATAATCCTGCAGAATTCCATGCAATAATATCTTTTACTGATGAAGATGAATATGATATTGTGCATGTGCATATTATACCTTTGTACTTATCTAGCAAGGTCAATGGCATAGACGTATGAAGAGCTTTCCATGACAATGGTTCAGGAGTCAACCCCATGCCCATTCGTGCACTTCATCAATTGGGCCTCACGTAATCTGATTTATCTCCTTCTACCATGATGTTACAAGGATATGATAAAAAATAACAAGAACAACTGGGTGAAGTTACACTCAGAACTCAGTTTGTAGATCTTCTACCGGGTAACACCCTTTGGCTTAAAGAATACAGGTGCAGCATATCAGCATGCCATGCATCGTATCTTTAAACCCTTCTTAGGGAAGTTTGTTGAATGCTATGTAGATGATTTGGTTATTAAATCCAAACAAAATTCTAATCACTCTTCTGATTTGGAAGTCATATTCCCCAAGCTTCGACAACATAATTTGAAGATAAACCCCTTAAAATGTGCTTTTGGGGTAACCTCAAGAAAACAATTCGGCTTTGTTGTAGGCCATCGTGGTATTTAAGTCGATCCTTAGAAGAACAAGTCAATCCTTGGTATGTCACCTCCTCAATATTTGAAAGAATTAAGAGGACATCAAGGACAGTTAGCCTATATTCGGCGTTTCATTCCCAATTTGGCAGGAAAAAGATTACCCTTCACCAAATTGATGAAGAAGGGAATCACTTACCATTGGACTGAAGAATGTCAAGAATCATTCGATATTCTCAAGAAATACCTCTTGATTCCACCGGTACTCATGCCACCTATTGAATTAAGACTACTTATCCTCTACGTGATAGCACTAGAGCGATCATTGGGTGCCTTTCTTGCTCAAAAGATTGATGCTGGGAATAAAAACAACATCTATTATCTCAGTCGAACTATGCTTGAAGCAGAAACCCGGTATTCAAGTATTGAGAAGTGTTTCCTGGCATTAATCTTTGCAGTTCATAAGTGGAGACACTACTTGCAACATCTTGCAGTCTAATTGGTATCTCGCAATAACCCGCTCAAATTCATCCTTAGTTATCCAATGATTACAGGACGTCTGGAAAGGTGGGCAGTTATTTTGCAGCAATTCGACATTCAGTATGTGTCTCAAAAGGCGATAAAGTGCCACGCTCTGGCTGATTTCCTCGCTGAACGACCTTCAGTGGAAGACACATCTTCAAATATTGAACTCCCTAATGAGGAAGTCTTCTCTATTCAAGAATGTCCTCAAGCATGGGAAATTTATTTTGAAGGTTCTTCTTGAAGTCCAACATGGAGGAAAAAGGAAAATCCTAAATTCAACAAAGTTGGCTTAAGAATTGTGATCATTTCTTCAGAAAAGGCAGTGTTACCTTATTCCTTCTTATTGTGGGAAGGTGGTACCAATAATGAAGTAGAATACCAAGATCTCATCACAGGCTTGGAATTAGCGCTTTAAGCACAAGTGAATCACTTAAAGGTGAAAGGTGATTCAGACCTGGTAATCAAACAAATCAATGGGGATTATGCTATCAGAAAAGAACTAATTCCTTTGTATGATTACGTCAGAGAGTTAATGACAGAATTCGCTTTGAAACCGACATTTTCTTATGTCCCATGATCACAAAATGCTCAAGCTGATGCGCTGGCTAATATAACCACAGCTCTGGCAGATCCAAATCGGGACGAGACAACCATCAGTATTTCCTACCGTCGTGCAATTTCACCTTATGATCGAATCGGAACAGAGGAAATTAATGAAATTAGTCCCATTCCGGAATCGTATGGTCATACTATAGGATGGATGTCACCTATCAGGGAATACCTTCAAAATGGAACACTTCCACCTCATAGAGCCGAGAAAGAACAAATCCGGCGACGTGTGGTCAATTTTACTCTTTATGGTAGCCCAGATCACCTAGAGAAAATTCTCTACAAACGTGGTTTTGATGGAGTTCTCTTTAGATGCATTGATGGTGAAGAGACAATGGTTGTCATGAAAGAAGTGCATGCAGGATTCTGTGGTGCCCACCAGTCTGGACATAGACTATCTGATCAGATTCAAAGGCTTGGATACTTTGGCCTTCAATGATACAAGATTGTGTTGATTTCATAAAGAAGTTTCATTCATGACAAGTACATGCCAACTTCATTAATCAACCTCCAAAGTTGCTTCATACAGCTAAATACTCATGGCCATTTTCCACATGGAGAATGGATGTGGTGGGACCATACCCTTCAGCTACGACCAAGCATTTTAAGTACATTCTTACTACTGCGGGCTTCTTTTCCAAATGGGCAGAGGCAGTACCTCTCAAGGAATTAAGTTCTAAATGCATTGTTAGCTTCATCAAGTCTAACATAATTACCATATTTGGTGTCCCTTATACCATATTGATGGAAAATTGAACCAACATCTGTTCATCTGAGGTGAAGAAGTTGTATCAAGAATACAACATCTAATCCTACCATTCATCTCGGTATCATGCAGCGGCCAATGGCTAGATAGAAGCATTCAACAAGAATCTGTCAAATATACTACAAATGATGGTGGATGAAGATAAGAAATCTTGGCCTTATAAACACTTGCATGCTTTATGGGCTTATTGGACTACCACCCGCACTGCAACTCAATTAACTCCATATTCATTGGTATATGGAATGGAAGTAGTCTTTCCCATTGAAGTTAAATTTCCTTTGCTCAGAGTATCCATTTGTGATCAGTCATATACAGATGAACAATCTCAAAAGCGATTGAATGAATTAGAATGGTTAGATGAGAAAATATTGTGCACTTTTCACCACTTGGAAGTCTATCAGAATCGAATAGCATGAGCTTTTAACAAAAAAGTTTGTCTTCATACATTAACTCAGGGAGAATTGGTATTAGTTCTCAGAACTCCAATGATACCAGGACAGAAACCTCCCAAGATTGAGCCAAAATTGGAAGGGCCTTATTCAATACATAGGGTTTACTCCAATGGAGCTTATTCATTAATCTCGATGGATGGAGAACTCATCACTACTCCAACCAATGACAGATTTTTGAAGAAGTATTTTGTATAAACACAAAATGCCATCATCTCCCTTGATATATGATGTTAAACTTTACAGTAATGGTCCATACATATGACCTTAAACTATTCGTATTAATTTCATCCCACACGACGTTAAATTGTGGGAAACAATTCCCTAATTTGTCCTCACTGCATGACATTAAACTGAACAGTCCCCCTGTGGTCCGTTATGACCTTAAACTGCACCACCATCCAGCAAGGCATTAAATTGTGACATCCTCACTACATGACACTAAACGGTATAAAATTCCCTTACATCTGGAAAATACGTTAAACTACATAATCAATGGTCCAGTATGACCTTAAACTGCACCTTGGTCCAGCAACACGTTAAACTGCATCGTCAACGGTCCAAGTATATGACCCTAAACTATTTGCACATATGTCCAACATGACGTTAAAATGTGTCCCCTTCATCGTCCTTGCTATATGAAGTTAAACTATACATAAATGGTCCATGCATATGACCTTAAACTATTCTCACTTTCGTCCAACATGACGCTAAATTGTATCATCCCTTTTTCGTCCAACATGATGTTAAACTGTGAAAAAATCCCCAATACGTCCAACATAACGTTAAATGGTGTACTCTTTTGTCCTTACTGCATGAAATTAAACTGGATAGTCATCTTTTTCGTCCAACATGACGTTAAACTGTGTTGTCTCCATCATCCTGACTACATGACACTAAACTGTACAGAAAGTCCTTTGATATGTCCTACATGACATTAAACTATACTTTTTCCCTCCTACATGACACTAAACTGTGCAACACCAATAGTCCTGACTGCAAGACTTTAAACTGCATTGTTCCTTGATATGTCCTGCATGACATTAAACTATACTTTGTCCCTACTACATGACAATAAACTTTGCAACACCGATAGTCCTAACTGCAAGCCTTTAAACTGCATAGTCCCTTTATATGTCCTACATGACATTAAACTGTGCATCATTAAGGTTGTTGTTACCTCTTGTTTTTCACACCGAGTATGACTCACATGAGCTTAGGGAAAACCTCAACCATAACACTCTCTCTGCGCTACTAACCATGTGTAAGTCCCAACAACATCATTTTTTAGGTCTTTGTCCCCAATAACAACTTGATCATTAATTCATTATTTAATTGAACTACGCAGACTTTGATCCTTGCCTTCCAGGCTGGGTACGTAGGCAACCTCCCAAGGTTCAGGCCCAAAATAAATCTCTTCACATCGGTTCGCCTCCATCTCATACGATGTTGATTTGTGAAACTTCCCCTAGAATCAATATCAGTACATTGGTTCACTTTCATCCTTGTTATACGACATTAAACTATACACCACTTTTGTCCAATATGAAAATAAACTACAATATTCTTTGATATCCTCACCTGAGATGGAACCATTATTTACATTGATTTTTCAATCATGTTTCATTTCAAAGACTACATGCATACATGGAAATTCCCAAACCTTTTGTCTAGGGTTAAACCATCATTGTACTAAAGTCCCCTTTCACCCTTCACATGTACGAACCAAATTTGTAAAGAGGGTATTTCTAGAACTACGTGGGCTTTATTCCCAACCTTATGGGATATGTAGGAACGTTCGAGTGTTCCTTGAATCTAGCCCCAAGTCTTTGGGCCTAACCCCAAATTCATCTTTCAGTCCCTTGGCTGAAAAGTCCCCATGAAAGCACACATTGTGTATTTCTTTTAGTGGTCCAATATCTATGACCCTAAACTAAGATCCCTAATCCTTTTTTCCGACACGACGTTAAACTGTCATTCAAGAACTACGCATGGCTTGATTCCCATCCTTATGGTATACGTAGTGAAGTCCAACATTTCAATTCAGGACCCACCCACAACATGATTATGGTTAGCATTGATCTGTGTATCTCTGTATACATTGGACAATACCCATATTTATGTGTCATAATCCTAACCTTAAATATTTACAGATCTTCATAACCCTTTTCATTACTTCTAGTCACAAAAATTTCAAACATCTGAGAATTATTTTGCCTGACTATGCAGCACGTGCCCATAGGCGGCCTTGCATAAACAGTCTACATAACAGATTTTTCAGCCAAAAGATACTATTATTTAACTATGCATCCAATTCCCTTAGGTGTCCCTGCATAATTCAACCCCCTAACATGTTTTTCAGATAGTGGTAACTTCATTCTTGTGAATAATGCCACTTTTGTCCTTATTTGTCTTAAA
Organism: Viscum album; assembly: GCA_963277665.1. Lineage (NCBI taxonomy): Eukaryota > Viridiplantae > Streptophyta > Magnoliopsida > Santalales > Viscaceae > Viscum > Viscum album. The sequence goes on from OY728162.1 coordinate 1,528,253,044, forward strand.
TTATAGTATGTAGGGATCCCAAAAAATAGTCGTCCTTAACATATTTGTCCCATATCCTTTTTCATTATTTTAAAGTATTGAAGTATATGGTTTATATTCTCCTTCCCTACGTTTGGGTCAGACCTTCGTCGGAGTAATATCCATCTAGTTCTTCGAGAATCTTATTTGGAAATATCTTCTCCATATTTTAAGTACCTCTTTCCATACAACAAATTCTATACTTTGGAAAATTTGAATCTCCATAAACTTTCGCTCACTTTTATCACTAGGAAAGTAAATTTCTGAGAGTTCTTTTGTCTGACTATGCAGCACGTGCCCATAGGCAGCCTTGCATAAACAGTCTACATAATAGACTTGTTAGCCAAAATATACTATTTATTTGACTATGCAGCCAATGCCCATATGTGGCCCTACATAATTCAACCCCCTAACGGGTTTATTAAATAATGGTAACTTCATTTTTGGGAACTAATTCTTCTAATTCATTTTAGATCTTTTTCATATCATTACTCAGATTTAAATATTCTTAAGTCATAATTTACATTCCCCCCCCATATACTTGAGTATGGGAGTATGTTTTCAGATGAATTGTCAAGGAATTGATTCAATTATAATTCATTCGGTTAAAGCTATTTCGACCTTAAAAATTAGCCTCATTATGTCTGATGTGCATGACTTTAAACTACCCATAAAAGACAAGGGAACTCTGAATAAAAGTCAAGTTCCAGCTCACTAAACATACATTTTGTATGATTTATATAATATTGAGAAATTAAAAGATTCAAAGTTTGTAGGGTTATTTAAATTTATCCTAGTAAAAATAAAACTATGATTACTAGGCCCATTGGATTAGGTAAAATTTAAAGCAGATATAAAAAGACAATGTAGGTACAAATGATTGAAGGTGAAAGTGTTTTTCATTGACGCACAAGAGTTAGAAGGACATCCACAAATTTGAGTTCCTTCTCTTTTCCAAGGAATTACAAAAGACTTTCAACATAACCCTTCATTTGATTTATGGTATCCCAAGATTCATCAGCAGCCACCTGGAGTTCTTTTATTCAACAGGATACAATAAGAGATGTAGTGATACCAGCTCTTCTTGGAACAATTGTAAAATAATTTTCTTGAGTGCGGCTTGAGAAAATTTTCTGCTGATCAAACAATGACTCTGTTTCTGTCCATGAGACTTGGAAGATGGATACATGGATTTGAGAAAGGATTATTGGAAGTAAAGAGCCATTTGGAGAGAGTACTCTTTTCAGATATTGCTCTAATGCCATGTTTGTCTTCTCTCCACCAGTCGATAGCGGAAAGCATTTCAGCCCATGGGTTTTCCATTTTCAAATCTGCAAGGAAATGACATGGAGGAAAAATTTGAATGTTCACACCATTTTTGTTGCTCTTAATGCACAACATAACCGAAATAGAGGAGTAGCAGTGCAGCTGCATCTCAGGTATATAATTCTTTGCATCTGGAACATTGACTCATAGAAGATGACCATGACCACACAAAGGAAGATAGATGCTCTACGGGAAATTAAGATGATATTTTTTCAAGTACTTAGCCAAATATGGGAGAGTGATGTCGCAGATAACATAGTAATCATGGCCAACAATGTTCATCATGTCATCAATCCTTTTTCTATCCAGTCCATCAGTCGTTCTGATTCTCGTGGGAGCCATTAAATCTGCACAAGAGTTGAATAATATACTCTTAATTAAGTTTATTTTTCATAAACCTTGTGACAAAATTTGAAAAAAATGGCTAAGGCATTAAGGCACACAAGTCAAAACTTGGCACGCAAGTATGGATGTGCCGCGCAAGTATTTGGTGTGCAAGTATCACCGCGCAAGTCCAAATACCTATACAGCATCGCGACAACAAAGAAACAACACAGAGCAACTTGCGCGGCGAAAGTGACCTATGCGGCGAGAGCTCGAAGGTTTGAAATCCGGATGCTTTGTACGGAAGTGAGGCCCTCTATTTATAGACGCGACCATGAACTTGTGTGCCGTCCTTCCTTTATATTTCTTCTTTTCCTCAGAGTCATATACTCATTTTTTTCGGATCCAAATCTGAGGGGGGACTTTTGTTGACGCTCCACTTTCATGACAGAGTCTAAAGATTGGAAAATGGGATTATCTTAACTCGAAGTGTTTCATCCTTTGGACAAATATCAAAAATTGAAAATGGAAGGAATAATAAGAATACTGCGCGAGGGTCGCGCAAGTTCGAAAATGGTCGTGCAAGTATACTTGCGCTCCCCCTAATGGTCGCGCAAGTGACTTGCACGCCCTAATAGATAACCGCTCGGGGTCTTCTCGAGGCTATAAATAGACCCTGTGGGCCCCCCATTCAGGGGGGGGGGATTTTTAAAAAAAAAACAGATTTGAACTCCCGGCGCCCTGGTCTCTTTTGAAAGCTTCCAAAACACTTCTAAGGTAATTTCTTACCTAGAACGGAAGATATAAAGAGGGGGAGGGAGGACTAAGTTTTGAAACTCATCAATGCTTGCACGCCTGAGTGGACAACCCTTAAAGGAAACAACCACACTTGCGCGCCGCCTAAATCCCTCAATAGAACTTGCATGCCACTCTTCTGGAAGAACCTCAAGAGGATTCTAAAGGCTTTAACCAAGAGTCTATCAAGTATTAACCTGCTGGTTAACCGTCGTGAAAGTACCCATGTCTCGCACAGGTATACCTGCGCGACTAGGACTTGCGTGCCCACGCAGTTCCTATGTGCCTGCCAGGACTTGCACGCCCCTGCATTTTTGGGTGCCCTTCTTTCCAATTTCACCCCTCTTATGTCATTCCACCTCTCCTATTCAAGATTCAGTCTTCAAGACACTCTTCAAATCCATTTATGGCATGATTTTTTGATTTGAAATCCTTATATGAAAGGAATTCTGTGTAATATCTCTCACAGCCTAGTGATTTAAACATCTTTATGTCACTAAATATTGAGATTACATTCTTTCAACCTCATCCTTTAAGATGAGAGAACTAGTCTCAAATATGTGACTCCTTTTCAGGAATAATCCCCAGTCATAATTCTCAAATCTGGGCATCCTCCTTAGGAGTAAGCCCTAGTCCCCTAATTTGGGCATCCTCCTCAAGAGTAAGCCCCAATTCTTAAATTTCCCACATCTGGGCATCCTCTTTAGGCGTAAGCCCCAAACCTTAATCCTTAACCTGGGCCTCCTTTTCAGGAATAAGCCCCAGTCGTAATCCTCATCATGGGCCTCCTTTTCAGGAGTAATCCCTAGTCTCAAACATGGGCATCCATTTCAGGAGTAAGAACTAGTCTCAAATATGGGCATCCTCTTCATGAGTAAGCCCCCAAGTCCCTTAAATTTTAATGTCTCTTAACCTGGGACTCCTTTTCAGGAGTAAGCCCCAGTCTTAATTTCACTTAACCAGTCCTAATTTACCTTTGATCTGGGATTCCTTCTTAAGAGTAAAACCCAATCATAAGTCCTCTCCTAATTTGGGCCTCCTTTTAAGGAGTAAGCACCAAGTTAGAGTATTCAAATCTCTATGAAGCACATATACCTTTATGGACCCTGTTCCTTGATTTCTTCGCCAAAGTAAATCCTAATCTTCATTTATCTAGGCAGTCATACATACATAATCCCCACAATATTTCTAATGATTTCATCTTTCATGGCACAATTGTCTGGTTTTTACCAATACCTCTTGTTTCTCACAACAATCATGACTCGCGTGAGCTTACAATGTAAAAGTAATTATGAAATCCTTCTTTGAGCCATCAATCATAAACATCATACTCCCTTACTTGATCTACATGGGTTCTGATTTCTTTTCTAAACAAAGGATACGTATATAGACCATATGCAGGTTTGATCCCAATTCTGAAATAATCTATGTCCTTCTGAATGAAAATAATCTTCTAGTGCCCCACTGAGTGGTTTTAAAACCATCATGGACATCATAATGACCAAGATACTTCTATATAAATGTGTCGAAGGATACCATTGACCTAGAATCTCTAATAAATACAGATGATTCTCTATCGATAAAGAACCTCGAATACATGTAAAATATTCTCTAAATTTCATACATATTTAATCATTGATTGTCAGATCTGATAGAAATCTCATTTTATACTTGGTAATGTAATAAGGATTCATGAAAATAACTTAAATCTATAAAGAGAGTCCCGGAGTAGACAATAATTCTCCTCAAAAAGGTGTGATGAGTCTGACCTCCCATCCTCTTGACCAATGAAAATTCCTAACCCTCATCAGTCCACAAACTAATGAGCACCTACCATTGTAATGTATGTCCAAATGGATGTGGAATAATTGGATGTTTCCAGTTCTACGAACAGAACCGTTAGAAACCGATTGGAATGTTTGAACCTCCCTTCAAGGTGGTCATCCCCAAATTCCGAGGGAAACAAAATAATATTAACTTGAGATAAGAATCAGAATCATGAGAACATCCATACCTCAAGAAAGTGAGAGGATTATACTGATGAAATTCTGGAGTCAGCCCTACCATGCTTGGGGCAGGATAAACGATACCCTGCATGTTCGACATCACATGGAGAAAACCCTCTCATAACTGATCATCATAACCCATATCTAGAAGAATAAGTGGGTCCATATGTGGTTCTATAGGATGAATCACAAGTATCCCATGACTCTCCACATTAGGTTCATGGTCATCACCACATTTAGTGTGTGTGACTGGAGGATATCTTGGTGGAATGATACTACAATTCCAAACACATGACTTAGAAAAGATTTAAGAAATTGTGATGATTGTATTTTATAAACTAGGATAAGAGTAAATCTTTCCTATAGAAATAATCATGCCTCTATTCCTGCTTCAAAATCCATTCATAGATTATATAAGTGACCATAACAGTCTATAAGAACATAAAAGAGACACCACAATACCAATTACTAAGGCTGATTTTGGGTGTAAGTCTTTGTTTCAAATGTACATGATAGCCAGTTCCACATCAGATGTCATATTTGTTTTGAATTTTTTCATATTCAATTGAGTAAATTACATAAAATGGTTGAATTATATGGTATACCACTTTTGATCCATAAGGGCCCATAATCCTTATAACCAAAAATACAATATCTATTCAACTCACACCATAACATGTTCTAGCACATTAAACAAATGACATATGGATCCACATTCCATAATTGAATACTTAAGATCTCTACATTAACCTATTTAGGAAAACACTATTAGGATAAGGTATGAACTTTAGGCATCAATTATGTTTTCCAATCCCTACAAGAAGTGTAAGCACAATTCAATACATATTCAATGCACTATAATTATGCAATCGGAAAATGCATGTTGAAAATAGATGGGACATGGAAAATCAAGGATGAAACAAATAATTGACCAGAAGAATAATAATAACCACAACACATCATGTGCATCACCCAATGGTGAAATAATATCAATAGTAATAGGAAAAATCTGAAAAAAAATAATTCTAGAAACTCAGCCTTTACCCCAAACCTAGGATCATGATTCCCAAGAATGACTTATGACCAAGTTCCAAGAATTCCCAATCTCTAATATATTTCCTATAAATAGTAATGTAAGAGAGGAACTTCTTTGATACCACTTTGTGACATCCTAAATAGGGACCCACATAACCTATTCCCCAAGATGGTGGGTCACATGTCCTCAAGCATGTCTCCCCATATGCCAGAGGATCCCCACTAGAAGCAAGGGTATAAATGTGGTATAGTGGGGAGATTATACCCTCTTATCAAAATGGTACAACATAAAAAACCAATATAAATAAAAAAGTAGTAGAATTATATATAACGGACATGTAGAATACATAATCAAAATTAAAAGGGTAAATAACTAGAGAAACTGATTATATAATGAAAATCCTCTAAGGTAGTGTATGATTCATGGATGAATGGAATTTTGTATTACCAAAAGGGTACATGAATATACAATCATGCTATACAATAGAACAAAAGACAAACAAAATATCTCTAAGCATCTCGATCCTATTCTAGATCATCTGCTCCTAAGCTCAAACCAATGGTAAATTATGTTAAATACTAGTAACATGGAGAATTTACTTATTAGTACCTGGAGATATATAATCTTCTCAGATACCAAAGGCAGCCAGAGTAGGGTGTTAGATAAAATCTCAGTAGGCCACCACCAATTATGTCTATGTTTAATCCAAGTAGTTCGTGAAACTAAACTATGTGTGGGTATAAGAAAATAAGTAAAGTAATGCTAAAATAATAACTAGGACAGTCAGGCTCCTAAGGTACACCTGACAACTCTACCTACTTTGACTCATTTCTAGAAGGAATTTGTGTCTGATCATGTCACTATATATAGTATTTATAATATATAAATTTTAACTGTATATTTCATCCACCTGTATGAACCAAGTACGTGCATATTTAAGTGGCCATATACCTATAATACTTTCATTTTATAGACCAAGGTGTAACTCAAACATCTATGACCATTCTAACGAGCCTATAAGCTCATGCAATCAGGTACATGCACTATATCCCAATTGAGGGAGAGATGTCATTATACAACACTAAAGAAGGTGAGTGAGAATCCATGGAAACACTATAGTCATGGAACATGGGAATGTAAATCCCAATGCCCATATAGTATCACTGGTGTGAGATTCAATAATCAACACCTTATATAAGGGAGTGTGATTGTCCTTCATGCTCAACACCCCTTACCATTTTACACGACCCATATAAAGGCACATTCATTTATAGTATTAGTAATGAGGAAAAACATCTCATGAAAGTTATTTAACATGTCCATATATATATATAATTCATAATCATTTTTATTATTCACAATATGATCCATTACCTCTCATGTGACAATCTATCCATGTTCAATTCCATTTAGAACATTACAACTCGTATTAATCATTTTATAAAGAATAAATAGAATGAAATGGACTTACTATCCTTCGATATCATTCATTAAAATCAATCCATTCATTTTTAATGAATATCATACCATCTTACATAATACAACCCATGTGATATACTCCATTTAACTCTTTCAATTTAACAAAACATGTAAAACCATTTATAAGATCAAAGGGTCACTTAGGGGGAAGCATGGACAAAAATTCAATTTTATACTTTGTAAATTCCAACTATAAGAAGTTTAAACGCCAAAACGTTACCTTTTGGTCCATTATATAATCATTCCTCTAGGGAAATTATAAACTAATCCGAAAAGAACCAAGGAGTTCTATGAACTGTGAACAACTAACCAAAAAATGGATAATTTCAGTTAGAACACCCTTAGGGTGACCATATATGGTGTATAAAACCTGTGAATTAACAAATAAGGAACAATATTCACATCATAAGATGTAATTCTTAATTATATATGAAGAAAACTATTAAATTGGGATGCTCAGAAAAAGTCGGTGTGCGACATAATGACCTAATTACAAAACATTAAAACTCAAAGGGAAAACAACGTGACCACCTACCTCAAGGGTGTAGAAGATGACTCACTCAATATAGACCTCATATTTGAATTATTTTGGAAGAGATATGATAAAAAATCAAATTCCCAAAAAATATTGAAAATGAGCCTACACTTAAATAGCATAATGGATGGAAAGATAAACTTTGATATAAATTAAGTGACTAGTGGATATTACCAAGATTGATCCAATGCTTCTGACAGATTGAATAATAGACTCTAGAAGAAAGTTCTATCTCTATTCCTAGCTTTAGGATCTTATTTTTTCTAAAAGGAGAAGGAAATTGAAGGATGTCTACTAGATGGGGGTGGGGGAAGAAAAATGGAAAAGGTTTTTAACTTATGTGAGGGAAAAATGGTTATTTCACCCTAAAACACATAGGAGCATAGTTTAGACACACAATTTTGCCAAATCATACTCAAACCATGCTCAGTTCTTTGTTTCTATGTATAAAACTGCATGGTTAGGTACATTGTTTAACTAAAGATACAAAAACTATTCAAAAGGGATTTGTTCCATATCTTCAACCAGCCACATGGGCATGTGATCTAGGTTGTATGGTTGTAGAAAAATATGTGGCCCAGTTCCTTCTTCCTATTTTAGGGCTCTAGACTCCAAATAATGCTCGAACACACCTGTGACCTCCTTGAAATGATTTGGATACAATATTAGGGATGTTTAAGGATTTAAAACTGAAAAACTAATGATCCATACATTTTTCAAAAGGACGGGTCATTTCACTAGGGGAAACGACTGGTTATGATTCTCCTCAAGACAGAATCACTCTGCCTTTTGTGGTAGTGCTCCCTGGAGGGGATGTATCAATATTCTAAAAAATAATTTCAAACCATGAAGACACCCCATCTAATAGATAAAAGGTCTTTTGATAAGGAATGTTTGACACCTAGGTCGTGGGATATCCTTGATGTCCTCAGTTGTTTGGTGTTCCCCATTCAACTCATCTATCACCACTAAAGTCATCACATTTATCTTCATCAAAGTTGGTTCAATACACTCAGATAAAGAGTTGAACTTTGATGGATCTTCTTCTATTGGGATAGATATCGTTCGATCATGAAGATATTCCCCCTGAGGACTCAATTGGCCTAGGTTCCCTATCCATTTTAGGAACAACTATCAACAATATCATACTAGACTATAAATAAGAAGGGTATGCATGCCCCTGGATGATTTTTTAATGTTGAATCACCATATCTACACCAATTCATATGTTAGGTGATTAGTTAGTACATGGAAACACATAACATGAAAAATGTGTAAAGAGATGCAACATTCACATGTTATCCTTGACAATAGATGTATTGACAGCTGTCGTGACTAGCTAAGATTTGTGATGTTCCATGGGAGTGATTCCCTAGAAGAAATAATGACTGTCTCCATGGATAGAAATTCTCTGGTAGGTTCGGTAAGAACTACCTCCATATACTCCATTACACTGGGAGATCCATCTTCAGCAAATCCTGTAACCGAATGGATGTTCTCCCCAACTATAGTGCACCTTGGGGTTTACTCCAGGGAAGAACTAGGGTCCCAAATCTACCTATACACCTAAAATAACTAGGAGTAGGGGTTCAAGGTCAGACAAGTATGAAGATAAAGAGTTTGTACAAACAACCATATTACCTCTTCATCAACATCATCATGCCCCATCATGATTACCACCATATTATCTACACAATCAGACTAGTAATGTCAGTCCTTTAATGAGTGTATTCAAGTGTCTATTTATTCAAGATGTATACCCACATCATAAGGTTCTTCTCAAGTGGAGATCCATGTGGGAGCAGTGATCATTACAAAGACCACAATCTCAAGGGTCTCTACCTGAAGTGTTTCCCAAATGTCTTCGACATATTTTATTTCTCTAAAAGTATTTCATGCTTTCCAACACTCTAGGAAATCCATAGTGATCTAAAATTATAATGATGGGAGATCCACACTAGGAAGTGGGGTGAGTTCCAATCGCCACACTTCTTTCTCAGTGACTCATCTGACCTAGAACCCTCTGGGTTAGGGTGGATGTGAGATCCTAAATGGGAATGAGGAATTTATAAACCCCTTGTTACAAAATGGGGGTCGAATTTTTCGATCCCCCCAAAGGTGTGACTATCATCCTATTCATCCTCATTAACCTCATACCTCACCATTTCGAGTAATCACTCGAAATATCTAAGTCAGTTCTACAAGGAATGGACATATTCATCAAGATATTAAAGATAATAGTCCAACCTCTCATGGTCATCATTATAAGAGACAGTGGTGGGAATCATCACATAACTATATCTAGTCAAAGTAACCTTATTCTCCTATAGAAATATCTATATATTGTGAGACAAATGAGAACTCCTCAATCAATCTTATTGATTCCAAGCTGATCGAAAAGTGGAATCATTATGGATGGATACTTTACCTTGAGTGGAAACACCGAAAATATCTGTGGTTGAACCCCTAATCCTTCAACGTCTTCCTTGGGGGACCAAAAACCAAATATTTTCTTGGATAATTTTCCATCCTAGAATGATCAAATATTTTCATTTGTTTCCCTTATACTTTAGGTATGTTTTGTAATTGGGAAATACAGAATGGTTTTTCCAATTGATCTTTAGGGTACAATTAGTTCCAAGCCTTAGAATTATATTTAGTGATTGTAATATTAAACCCCGCGAAAGTTATAAGACCAATTTGGAATTGTGTTTCTTATCAAGTAAACATAAAAAAGATTTGTCAATATACCATTAGGTGTTTCTCCTTGTGAACATGATTGATGGTTGGAGAAAAACTCATTTAGACACAGTTGAACTGACATGAAAGTCTACAAGTGGAAACTCCTCACATATGAGCTTCGTATAAATCCTAGTGACTAAGATTCCTTCACTCAAATAAATAAGATATCCTCACATGGAACGGTCTCTAGATCCATCATTTACCAATGTACTAGAAGGGGTGACATAAGAAGCATAGGTAAAATGATCATGATAGTTTATTCGATTCATCATTTCCTACACACTCTAGTCCAACGGTATTACCCCACTTATGCTTTGAAGTTATGGTTGGACGATAGATTTTGGGATCTATTGAGTGTTGAAAAACCTCCATCCTCCAATATGGGATGATACCCTAAATATGATAACTTGGAAGGGACCAAGTGGATATTATAGTGGCCTCCCCTTGCTGATCCATCCCAAAAAATGGTAAATATTCACTAGCACTAGGACCGAATGGATAATACACCGATCAGTGGCCAATTCAGCTTCCATTATGAATATCATGAATCTGACCCTGGTACCCAAATCATGCACTATAAACAGACAACCAATCAGAAACATGGAAATTAAGACTTCCATTTGTAACATCTGATCAACATTATAGATGATATGCTAGCCCCAATTATTAAACCAACCCTCCTCATGCATGGGCCAATAGGCACTAATACACCTTCATGTCTCAACAGTCAATCATGTCCTCGACCTCCATGCATAGAGATCTTAGAAACTTAGTGTAGCAAAGGTATTGAACCAATCATAAAATGGAACAACCCACTTCAGATGAGGAACACTCTTCAAAATATCCTTCTCCTTGTCAATAAACTTCTTTCTGAGAGGAGGTGCCATCTCCAGGTCATCCCAATATGAAAGGGGTGGTAGAAACTCATCATATATGTCATCCATAATGGGAACCCCCAAAATTAATCATACATACCATAGATTGATGCTGGCCTCCCTATACAACAACTGGAAGGTATTGGTGTTCGATCTCCATCTACTAAGTAGCTATGGGATAAAATTTTGATTTTGGTGGGTGTAAGTCTAGGACACCCAAAAAGATTCATAAAGCCAAATGATCTTCAAATAAACATTGAATTCCTTGAAATAATGGTATTCCTAGAAAGGCCATGCCCTGTACCGGATAAATGAGCTTACAGGGTGGAGGTCTCACATTGATGACCACCCTCTCTACTAACTAGCCATGTCTTTCTTCTGATACTATAATTGTAATGGATGTCCCCGTATGGAACTCATATAGATTTTTACACCTATTGAGGAGTGTAATTCAAATTAAATTTGGTAGCATGAGTTTCCTAGATGAATATCCCCCTCATTGAGATGTTGGATCATGAAATATTTATATTCTTGATTATCTGGACCATGGGTCAATTTTTTGTGTGTGGTGCCAAAATCGAAACATCAAATAGCATCCAAAACCCATAAATAAGCAGTCAATCAAATATTAGGCAACCATTTTATCCTACATGAGGAAGTCCCATTATGTATCGATGGATTGAATGAATGGTGGTTTTCATATTGTCTTCAATAAAATCAACGATAGATTTCTTCCTCTTATTGGTAGGGGAAAGAGTACCACTAACAAAAGGAATATACTCTAAGGAATCCATCCTTTCTATGTATCAAAATTATGGAACATAAGGGGATAGTATCCATAAAAAAAGGAAAATTATATACAAATTTGAACAATCATTCCATGAATCAATTGCATCAATTATTGAAGTGATGGCCCATGAACCATCAGTTCATGAAGCATTGTCCCATGTTGTGCTAGCCCATGAAGCATTGGCCAGTAAAGCGTTGGCTCACAAGGAATTAATTATGTAGGATGCTCTATCCTTTAAGAATATAGCCACTATATATGAGATTTAAAAAATTACCATTCATGTGTGATGAGGTTCAGTTCGTGGAAAGGGTGTTCACAAAGGATAAATGCTACACGGAGGAAGTTGGTGGTTAATAGTTCATGAGGATATGAAGTTCAATGATAAATAATTAAAGGAAAAAGAATCCAAAACCCCCTTTTTATAGGCATGGTCACCCTCTTTCAAGTCCACAGGTGCACCAATTCCAGCCTCCTCTTTATCCCAATCAGAACCCATTCCGATGGGGGTCATTTTTTAGGTCCTGATAACTCAACATATAAAAAGAAGGGAATTTCAAAAACTTAAAAAAGGGTAGAAATAAACCTAGAATAATAATTTGAATAAAAAATTTCAATTGGGATGAAGCTGCAAAGGAATGGTCAAGTAAAAATAGTAAAAAATTCTACGTGGGATGCTGGTCCTCATGGTCTTCCACCATTTCATGAAGATCACCACAATCAAAATAAATAATAGTATGAGACAATACAACTAACACACAAAAACTAAACCAAGTTGTTGTTGGGGATGAGTGGTGATTTTATCAACTAAAAACGACCTACCCCCATGAACGAAATCATTCTAGGGGTGATGGTGAACCTCTGGTTCCCTCAAATGAAACCAAGTTATTTTTGATGATGAACAGTGATTTATTCCCCACAAATGACTTCCCCCTGAAAAACATGTTTGGAACATGGAATCCTCCTTGGGATCCCACAAAAGATGCCACGCAACCCACCATGGATGACCAAGCATGTCAGTATCCATTCCCTATATTGTTCTATACAAGAAAATGAGGGGAAAAGAAAGGGGGACAAGATTTGAGAAAGAGATAAAAAAGTAGAGGCTCTTAAATGAATTGGGAGAGAACCATCTATTCCTGTCAGCTAAACCCACCACATAGCATTAAGGAAAAAATGAAAACCATACATACATCCGCAATTATAAAAAAAGTTTGTGAACAAAATTATGCAGGGTATAAATAGATGAACCCTTTGTAGACCAGAACCCTGCGTAGAGAATCACTATGTGGGTAGAACCATACCCCACATAAAAAAATGATGTATCGGAGGATGTTATCCTCACATAGAAAAATGCTATGTGGGAAAAACCCAGGTTCGTGTAGCAAAATGACACACACATGAAAACCTCATTCAGAAAAAAAAAATTATATACGGAGGGAAACCCATCCCATTTAAGAACACGCTACATGGAATAGGGAATCCTAGTGCATTATACTATCCAACTTCTATCACTCCATTCCATTGTATCATTAGGCCCCCCTTTAACACCTTTATGAACTAGTAAAACGATATCAGGATAAGGAATATTCCAAATTCTCCTGACATGTATGATCAGATTATTAGGCACATTGAATTTTCTTCTCAAGTCTATATACCTGTGGTAAAATGAGTCATGTCTGAAGCCTCTCTAACAAGGCTAACCCTCGAATTATCTTCATATCTGTGTTGTTGTGGTAACAAGGGTCCTGAACATGGATGTCCCCATGGACATGGAGGGTCTCACATAAACCTCAACATTATAGGGATTGAGGAGAACCACTTGACTTTCCCTTCGATGAGGGCCACTGTTGTTTTCTCTTCTCTTATCTACGAACTAACAGGTCATCCCCCTTGAGTAAGCCCCTAGTATTTCTTATGGTAGGAGGAACTCTGGTTCCTCTTCACCACCCTATGATTTCAAAAAATGTGAGGATATGGTAATTTCAATGCCCGGTCTATCTCCCTTTATAACCAAAACTTTTTCAACAGAGGATAAATTAGATCATGTGATCTTGAGGTCCACTACATCCTCTTATTTCTCAAACCGGTCATGAATCATGTGGGATAAGAAGTTACTAGTGATCATGACATCTACATAATCCCAAAACCAAATGGTTATCCTTTATATTTTAATCCTCAATCCAAACCCCCATTTGAGAAGCAAGGGAATCCTATATGATATAAGACCTAAAACCATGCCTCAACCATCAAAGGACCATATTCCCAATGAAGCATCACCCTAATAGAATCCACGTATGAATAAATCCCAACATACCGAACTATGTGTGTTTTTATTCCCAATAGACTAGGAAACATATGAATACTCACTAAGGTATAAACTCAACCCCCAAATTCACCATAATTTTCTCCCAGCCACAAACCATGTAAGGACATATCCACCAGGGAGATAAAATATCTTTCGGATCCCTTGGGCCGCCACGACATATGTATTATTCCATCCATTATCTGGAACCTTTCACCTAGACTTCCTTGCATTATGATGTTAAATTTCATGATTGGGTCCTTATAACAGGACATTAAATTGTTATGTGACCTATTAAGAGGCATAACACTATTTGGGTTTTGATTCCTTTCATGAGGATATATAGGAATCCCATTATATGGGCCCGATCCTGACTTCAAAATAATTTATAACTCCAAAGATTATAGTAAACTCCAGAGCACATGAAAACATGGATTAAAACCAAAATTATCTTAATTAATGACCAAAGGATCTCTAATATGTCCATAAAAGGGTACCATTGATTGATAACCTCTGATACATGAAAATACCCCTATCAATAATGAAACTCAAATACATAAAGATGATACTAAACCCATACATGTTTGTAATTGATCACGACCTTAGGGCGATCCAAATTATACATAATTGGGAATGAACAAAGGATTCACAAACATATCTTAAATCTTTAAGAGAGTACCAGGATATGAAATAGTTCCCCCAAAAGGGTTTGATGAGTTGGAATTCCCATCCTCTCGAACAATGCGAGTTCTTAAGTGTTGTTGGCCAAGTTACCCAAAAAATTACTACCTTTGGAATGTCGTTCCATGAATCACCATGGATATAAGAGTCATTGGGTGTTTCTGGAACCATGACCAAAACTCACTAGAAAATTTTTGGAAGTCGTAAACCTGGTATAAATGATTGTACAAAACTCAACCCCTTATGATCAATCACTGAGAACATGAATTTTATCAGAAACAGGTGTCTAGACACTAAAACATTATTTTGATTCTATGAAACCTTTTATATAATATAGTCAATTATTTTTTACTCTCTTTTCAAATCCTTCATAATCTTTGATAAGAAAATATGAATTATCTTGGGAATATCCTGTAGGTGTTTCAAACTTGGTATGCACAAGGGAACACTCATCATGCATCAGAATGATAGGTGCGATATGCCCAACCAATTTTTTTCAAGGTAAATACACCTATTTGAATATATTCCATAACCAAATTTACTTTTACTATATAGACAATGATTTATTTCTAGGAAAACCAAACTCCTTTATTTACCACAACATATGACATTCTTCTATAAATAAGATTATCCTAAGGGTTGTCACTAAATTTTTATCATCCTTGATTCCATAGGTAAAAAAACCTTTATGTTAAAATAACAATAAATACCCATACATTTCATACATAAATATTACATCTTATTTGATGAATATTTATTATATAAAATTATGATCCATTCTATGATTTCATAGGTTTAATGACTTTTGAAACATGAATCTATAAAAAAATGTACCATAATTTATCTACAATATCTCCCACTAAGTTATTTAAACCTTACACCATTAATAAAAATATAATAATTAAAATCCATTTCATGAAGTAGAGAATGTAAACATAAGAAAGGGTGAGCTCATATTCTTAGTACTAGTAAACAAAATGATTACTTAACCATAGAATAAGGGTATGTGAACATGAGATTAACATTTGAAAACCATGCCTGTCAAAGATCATAAACATGATTCATGGAATAAATCAAGTAAATTCATAATACATGAATAATAAAATAATAAAATATTATGATCCATGATAGAATATCATTTTCATAAGAAATATATTTGATGCATACATAGAAGAACGTAAAATTGTTTTCTTTCATAGTCAAGGCTTACTGCTAAGAATATCATAGTTTATTAGGTTTAATACTTATTCCATTGTCAATGATAACTCCCAAGACTCTCATAGAGGATTGGGATAACTCATAATTATGTATTAAAGATTAACTCCCATGATAATCATAGTGGATTGGGTTCAATCCTCTTTCTATAGTTAATGTTCACTCTCAAGACTATCATAGTGGACAAATTCCATTGCTGAATTGGGTTTACTCCCAATTTGAGTCCTTTTATCCCATGAGAAATTCATATTTATAAAATTAACTATATAATATATAATTATACCCCCACCCATCACATTATCATAATCCATTCACCCTTATTCTACAATATTATAAATAAATCATCATACATCATAATCTGTGAAAAACAAAATGGTTTCCATAAACAATTCGTTATAGCATAACCTATATAAAATCAATGGGTTTCATAACTATTTTATCATAATAATCATAAAATATCCTTATAATGAATAATTATGATTTAATTTATTCATATCCTTAGTAGAGAATATGTAAAATCAAATAATTTTTTCAAAAATGAAAATTCCATTAAAATATCACTTGGAATATTTCTTGAGGAAAATACCATTTTCATTTTGAAAGAAATTATTTAAAAATTCAATTTTTACAATATATTTATTTTTTTAAATAAAATTTGAATCTTTTAAATTATGATTCAAATTATTGAGTGGTCATGTTGGTTGAAAATTCCATTCATGTCTTATAAGATAAAAGAAAACATTTATTTTACATTTGTAAAAAAAGCCGCAAATTACCTCATTTAGAAAAAGATAAAAATATGATTTTTAACCATTTTCAAGAATTAAATCATATGTAAAAAATAATTTTAAAAATAATTTTTTAATATTAAAAACATTTTATAAAATGTTTTTAGAAAACATCAATATGGAAAAAAGGCTTTCTGACTGAAGAGAGAAATAAAGTCAGTTTTCTTAAAAACATTATTTAGGTATATTGAGTTATAAAATAGAGTAAAATAAATTAAAAACGTTTAATATCTATAAATAAACATAGTAAAAGGAAATTAATGAGTTTTTTGGGCGTATATCATTAATGTTTATCATAAAAAATTAATCACAAACAATCCCAAAAAACAATGTATTTGTAACATAAAACCCGTACCACTTTCATAACTTTTGAATCGTAATACCTATTAAATAATTACATTAATTTGAAATATAAATATTATTAATTGGGATATTCAAGATTTAACATTTAAATTTTGAATTATATAGTTCACACAAATTAAATGAGTGTTGAGTATGGCATAAGTTTCCCAGAAATAGAAGTGAGACTTGAAATCCCTTATCTCAAGTCTGACTTACTTCATATATATATGAAACTCATATATAATTATTATAGATTTATTATAATCCATTATATGACTATAATAATATATATTAAACCATATATTATTTAATAATAACCTTTTATAAGTCATTTATTAATAATTACCTTTTAAAATCATTGTGATTGGTGATAACTGCTTCGTTTTTCATGTATGTTTTGGCATAGTAGTTTTGTTACATCAACTTTTATGATAGTTCAATCATCAAAATAATTTTAAAAGTGATATTAATTTAATATATATTAATCCATAAAAGTAGAGATTAAAAAATGAATTACACTATTCATGGTGACAGTAGGTTGTGCGTGTGAAAGAACCTTGTTCTCACTTTTAGACAGATGGAAAGAATGAAAACTAAATAATAATTCACATTTGAAAAATAATTATTATATAATTTATATCATATATATTCATTAAATATGTATTTATTACCATTCAAGTAAAATGTAAATGAAAGGAAAATCATATCGCTTCGTAGAGGTTGTAGTGCACATGTACGCACGAGCAACACTATAATTTTACAAAGGACTAGAAGGAAAGAAGACATATATGATATTATAATTACAGAAGAATAATTATTTCATAAATATCGTATATAAATATTACACCCTTCATAATACTCATCCAAAAAATATGGTGATGAAAAATGTATTTCATCAGTACCTAGAGAAGGAAAGTCATACGTACGCACGGATAATACATTCACTTCCCATTTGATGTAAAAGAGGGCGGATAATGGTGGTTTCATAATTATAATAACATTTAAGTTTATTTAAGATACTTAACTTATTATTTTATGTAAAATACTATATATTTTTATGAGGTAAAATAATAAGTGAAAAAAAAGTGATCGGATAAGGTGATTACCTATTCTATTAATGAACTCCATTAGATATCATCTTAAGGGTCCTCGGGTTGGAATTTTCAGGATACCAAAATCTCTATAATTTGGAAAAATATGTTTAGAAGATAATTTTATATGGTCTTTTGGTGGTATAAATCATAAATTTATTTAAATAAGTGAAAGGATGAGTGCCCTATTATATGTTGTGAGAGGGAATCTCTAGGAATTTCATTAAAGATTAAAATATTATAAACTCATTCTCTATAAAAATGGTTCCAAATGTATTTAGATTAAAATATAAGATTTTTTTGGGTTAAAAAATAGTCGACCAATAAAATTTGGATATATTTTATGTGGTGTTTTAAACCTAGTCTTTTGGTATAACCCCTTAGTTAACATAGATTATCCTTGACCGTAGTGATGAATTTTTCACTCTTAATGGGTTGTAAGTTTACTTATAATATGAAAATTGGAACATAAAAGGAATATGGATGAAATTGTAAACCATATATTATCCACCTTATCCACTTTCATTTTTTTATGTTTTTAAATAATTTTGTAAATTATTATTTTCATTAAATTTAGTTAATGTTATTTTGAAAATATTCTTATAATTTGATACAAAAGAGACCCATAAAATGGTTTAATTTTATTAAAATCCTTCAAAAAAACAATAATATTTTATATAAATATATAATATAATTTTAACACTATAAATCACTAAATGTTTATTACTTTAAATATTTTTAAAATAATTTATTTTATTTTTAAAAAAAATTGAAAAATATTGTGTTGGCATTGAACATGTATATTAGGTAATTATACCATTAATAATAATTAGTAATTAACATACATCATAAAAATAATTTTATTTTGATCACAAATTGATTTTTCCCTATAGGGACACACAAGATATATTCAAAAGTATGAGAGTGATTTTTTTTTATTATCATTAAATATCACATAGGTCATTTTTTTGGACAAGTGTCCCTTAAAAAATTAAATTTAGTTCCAAAGGTGAAAAGGGTAACTTTACCTTTATCCAAGAAGAATTTAGATGAAAAATTATGACACTAACATTTTGTTTTCACCTAGGTTAACTAGAATTACCTTGTATTAATGTGATAAATTGTACAATGGTAACTTTTCATAATACCTAAAAATAAAAGGGATATACTTATAATTTTGGACCTATAGATTACCAAGATAGAATACATTTTTAAAAATTAAATTTCTATAAGTGACAGAAATTAATTTAAGAAAAAACACAAAACAAAATGAAAAACAATTTTTCAAAAAAAGTTTCATTCTAAGTATAAATTTTTTTAACCAATTTAAACCATAAAATTATTCTCAATGAACATAGTTGTATTGATAATAACACAAGAGAATAAATTATACTTTGAACACACATTAAAATAAAATTTATCATTATAAATTCATGAAAAAAATATGATTTTCAATAATAATCAACATTTTTTAACTATTAATTGAAACAAAAATAATTTCATATATTTTTTTAAATTCACCCTACGTTAATTTTGGTATTGTAATTTGAAAAATTAACCTCAATTTATCAAATAAATTTTAAAAAATTCTCTCAAATTAAATATAATATTTTATCACAAAAAGTAATAAAAAACATGTTAAAGGAAACATATTTATGAAGCATAATATGAATTATTAAAAAAATTGAATTATTATTTATTGAGAGTTAATTAACATATTTTCTTGATTATGACCTTTATATATAATTCATAATGTGTTCATTCCTATTCATACCATTCCATTCAATGGAAATGTTATAATGATCATATATAAATAATAATATTTTATGGTTCATTTAAGATCAGTGTTGTGTGTCCTATGAATTATCAAACATAATGTTAATTTAAAATATTAAGGTGTTATAGTCTTAGGTATGGTTTTGGTAACTTCCACCATGAAATTTTCTTTTATCGACACCAGTACATCATAAATAGTTTATGTCTATTATTCCTGTTGATGGATTGGGGAAATATATGGAGTGTTTGTATGAGGTGATGTTGATAGATATTAATTTATTGGTATGATCAGTGTGTATTCATAAGTGTTAAGAGTGTTCCATAGTGATTGGTGGTAATAAATTTCTTTGGGATTTCTTTATATCAGAAATTTGTAGTTTCGATGTGATATTCCGAATGAATAAACTAGTTTGATATCAATACCACCTAAAATTATATCATTAATGGGTATCATTGATGTCTATTGAGGGTGAAAATTATTTTTATAGTAGGGAATGAGATGTTTAGGTATACCATCCAATAATTGTATTTTTGATGTTGGGTGTGATTATGGATTAGTTTTTGGATGTTATCTATATGATGAGGGGGAATTTTAGGTGGCATTTTATGCTATAGTTATCCAATTCAATGATTTATTTCTTGATGAATTATTAAGGTTTACACCATATTTTTAGGTTATGTTCATGGTTGATATTTTTCCAGGAACCAATCCCTTATCTATCAATATATATAGGACGTATACTATAGACAATTGAGAGATGATGTCCCAACTAGAGGATTTAGTGAATAAGGGATTTATAAGAGTGAGTATATCCTCTTGGGGTGGTCTAGTCTTATTCACCAAGAAGGAATATGGTTTATTTATATTGTGTGTGGGTTATAATATGTTAAACCTTGTGATAGTCAAGAACCAACATCCACTTTCATGTATCAATGATTTATTTGAATAGATGAAATGGGATGTAACATTCTCCAATATTGATTTGAGATTAGACTATCCCTAGTTTAGGGTGACTCCTTATAACATACCTCCTACTATGTTTAAAAGAAAGTATGGATTATCAATGGACCTTATGATATTGTTCATTTTGATAAATTTGATAGATATTTTCATGTATCTAATAAATCAATTATTTCATCCTTGTTTTTACTGTTTTACATTCATGGTCTTCAATGATATTTTTGTTTAATCCTATATAAAGGAAGATCACAGTCAACATTTAGGTATGTTTTGAGTACTCTTATAGGGAATTAGTTTAATAAAAAACTATGAAAATTTTACTTTTGGATCGATCAATTTCATTTCTTTAGGCACATGATATCAATTTCTAGTAAATTTATAGACCCTAAGAAGGTTAAGGATGTGATTTTTTAGGAGTGGCCTAAGAATGATATTTGTTAGGATGAGATATGAATACCATTTTCCAAATTAAAAATTTGAACTTATGGTAGTAGAAGTTTATAAATCCTAAAATCTAACTGTTCAAATGGTGATGGATAAATTAATAGAGAAAAGTATAGATGTCCATACTTTATACAGAAAAAAGTGTAAATCAATGATGATAATACAATGGTATTATAGGAAGTCCCCCTTTATCACTCAACTTGGAGTTAGTTTGCGAAATGTAAAGGAAGCTATTTATGATTCATTTTCCTTGAAATTTAGTAGCAAAGGAAGGAACAACATGTTCATCAGGGTTTTAATGTAAGATTAATTATTTTTGATATTTGGAAGTGAGAAATTTTCACTGTATGAGTGAGTTTAGGAGTTGGAAGTCTTTCACCGAATAGAAGTATCATCCTTGGAGATAAAATTAAGTGACATAACTCTACATAGATAATAAGGTAGTGGTAACTTGATGCATAAGGTAGAATATACAATATTAGGATGGTTTATTCACTCTAGGTTAAGAGATACACACTATTACAATGTAATATCCTTCTGTTCACTTGAATAAAATTATTTTCATTATTCCCTATGTTGATTAAGACCCAAGTATGAATAATATTAAAACTTTAATTATTATTATCTATTTATTTATTTGTAAAGTTTTCTTCAAATATTTACTGTATATCCTTATTTAAATGTAATGTATTGTAGTGTATATACTTCGGTGAAGTGTTTCTTCTCGGTTATATACATCATAGTGTTGGTCCACCTTTTGGTACTTTGATTCCACCCAATAAGTTCTAATGGATAACATCCATGATTAAACAGGTATTTATAAACTCAAAAAGTCATATCTGGGACTAGATAAAGTGTTCTACATGACAAAACCTTGGAAAAGGTGATTAACAACTCGATTTAGTATCATTATTACACCCTCAATATTATCGAAACATATCAAAATGTAGTTATAGATCTATCTCTTTTACACTAACTAGAAGTTAATAGGAGTTCAAATTTTTTGTAGGAATGATTTTTGAATATGGTAAGATCCAAGAGTAGATGTTTGGAAAATAGTATTATGGGTTCCGAAGAATAAAGATGGAGGAGTTTATAATATAAAATAATATTTATCTTTTGTTGATGGTAAACAAGTCAGAAGTGATAAAGAAGGAATAAATGGATTGGTTGGTTAAAAAATCATTGGGGATGATTCAGATGAAATATTCCCAAATTTTGTTTTATAATAACTGGGATATGAAGAGCACATATAAACTTATCAATACCCTCACTTACATGTATGATAAGCCCATGGTGACGAACAAATTTTCTTTCTTAGGATACTATTTAGTATGAGGATGAAAAATGAAAATCTATTTAAAATAATATTAATTACATTAACATGATAAGAACTTACTTAGAGGCAGTGAAGGTAAACATTGGAGATCTTGAAAGGGAACTTATGTTACTCTCGTCACTCCTATGATCAAAGTATGTGATGGTCACAACTGTGAGTAACTGAATTCATAAGAATGAAATAGTGTTAAAAAATGGAAACTATTTAGTTGTGAATGAGATAATTCTTTGTAAGGATATATATATATATATATATATATATATATATCACCTATAAATGAATATATCATGGAAATATGGGGAAATAATTATTATGGAATGGATAATATAATGGTAAAGGTAGAAGATGTTAAAGTGGGAGCAGCTTAGTGGATGGTGGTCCCATATGCAGGCTTTGTGGAAGTAATGGTCATATTAAGAAATATTGAAATGAGATAAGAATGAATTTTGGAAGATATGAATCCATAAGTGGATCCATAAATCCTATATTAGAATATAGGATTGGTCTCATCATAATTTCCACTATTTCACTTGATTCACAAGACATGGACTCTAGATCATCCTTTCAATCAACTTCTAAGATAAGAAGTATGAAGAACAATATTTTTGGAATATTTAGTAGGGTACATCTGGTGGATGATAATGAAATAATGATAGTTGGTACAGAATACATTTCTATCCAAATGAGGAGTAAAATATTTTCTGAATTTTAAAGAAGTGTGGCACATCCTATGATTAAGGAATAACTTAATTTACATTTGATAGATAAAAAAACAAGTTATTGAACAATGTTCATGGATGGATCATAGAATATTTCATGTGGTTCCATTATTATGGAAAAGGGGGTCAATGATGGAAATTTACACCTGATGAGGGTATTATATGTTTTTATGCATATCATACATGTTACTTCTATGAAGTTATGTCATGGCCATATGATTAACTTTATTGATAAGGGGATGAAATTCCTACCTGTTAGAGGGATGATGATGGATAGAATCATGGAATATGAATAAATCAAGGAATTAATTATAGATAAGTATTGAAAAGTGTATTCCCAAATAAAAGTAAAGAAAAAAAATAATTTTATGTTATATTTGGTTCATACAGATATATGGGAGCCTTCTCTACTTCTTTCTCATAGAGGTCCACTCTACAATATAAATTCCATCCAAGATTTAATGTGAAAAGTGTGGGTTTTATTTCTTAATAATAATTTTTAAGTATTCTAAATCATTTCCTAACATAATTATATGGTGGAAAATGATACTAAAAGCAAAGTAAAATGATTAAGTCCTGATAACAGTGTGAAGTACAGAAGAAGAAAAGTATAGAGGTTCTAATGTTTGAAAGGACTATGGATTCAAAGACTATAGTAGGTAATATATAACATAACATATCCATGGAAGGGATTATTTAGTTATTTTTATATGAATTAAATAGTATGAGAACAGAAATGGGATTCTAAAAGGTGTTTTGGAAAAAATCAGGTAATTTCATGACATACTTTATCAACTAAAGTCCTTAATCGCTATTAGGTAAGGAAGATTTGGATGTTTTACTCTATAAGGAACTTTAATTAATTCTTAATAAAATCCTTTTGTGAATTATAAAATTTACAAACTAATTATAATAATATATAAATCATAGAGGCTAACTCTTCATCATTATACATTTTTGGTTATGATGATGAAGATTTTGGTTTTCAACTCTGAGATAACAACTCTCATAAGATTTTCAGAAGATGGAATATGATCCTTAATAAATATATCATGTTTAAGTATCAAACCCAAGATGATAATTTTAATTTGATAAAGGTAAAATCATAATTTAACGTTAAATTAGATGAATTTTTAGATTTTATGGATGTTCCAATGAATTTAAGAAGAATGTTAGTAGTGGAAACACGAGATTGTCTGAATGAAGTTCTATAAGGTAGTCATGTTTTGGTTATTTCTTCAAGACCTAATGTACTAGAGAACATAAGGACTATAAAAACTAAATAAAAATATATATAAGATACATTTCAAGAAGTCAAAATACTGAAATAATCGATACTATAAGGATAGTAGTTGAAATCTACCAGAGTGAGGCGCCCCATGAAGAGGCATGAAAGTATCACACAATAGTTTCTTCTTATGGATTATGGAGGACCCAAGATCCAAAATTAGGTGATAATTTTTAATGGTTTGAATAAGTGAAATATATCTATAGGGATGATATTTATTCCATCCATGTGTTTAGAATATGGAAGCTGATGAAGAGACATGCTAGGAAAGAAGTCCTTTAAAAAATTGGAGTATTGGCTAAAGGAAGAAGCAGATGGTAAGAAGAGGTATAAGTCGAAGCTAAAATGGGTTTTAAACGATGGAATGTGTGGATTTATATTATAAATTTTCATAAGTAGATAAACTTATGGATATTAAGATGGTGTTGAGCATGGTATCATTGGAAGTAATTTATCTAGAGTGGTTGGATGTGAAGACAACATTTTTTCATAGGGAATTAGATAAGGAAGTGTACATGGAGTAGCCGAATGGTTTCTTAGAGCATCGATAATTGGAACTTGTGTGTAGGCTCAAAAGGAGCCTTTATATTTTGAAGAAGATTCCAAGGTAATGGAATCATAAGTTTAATTAAATAATGGTGAAGCATAAGTTCATTCAGAGAAACATTGCTCATTTATACTATCTAGTGGTGATTGATGATGAGAGTTTCATCATATTAATTATCTAAAATGATGATATTCTTATTTCCAGTCTAATGAAAGAAAGAATCAATCAAATAAAGGTTAAGGTTTCTGAATATTTTGAGATAAAAGATCTCAGTTTTTCCAAATTAATATTAGCTGTGAGAATTTTCAGAGGCCTATGTTCTATTACTTTATACCTGATTGAAGTCAATTATATCATAAACATGGTGGAATACTTCAAAATGGGTGAGGTGAAACTTATAACCACACCACAAGTAGAACATTTCAATCCAAGAAAGGAGAAGGAACCATAAATTAATTATTATGTTGAGTACATAGATAATTTTCTATATAAATCAAGTGTTATACACTGTTGACGCTCCTTTCCATCACAGAGTCTAACGAATTGAATAGGAAAATACCATGAACCCAAAGTGATTCATCCTTTAAAGAAACATAAAAAATTGACAAAGGCATGAACAAAGATTCAAATGCACTTAGGTCGCGCATGATCCATCATGGTCGCGCAAGTATACTTTCGTATCGCCTAGTGGTCGCTCAGGTGACTTGAGCGCCCTCTCTAAATTTTTCCCAGGGTCTTCTCTAGCCTATAAATACCCCCTGTGGGCCCCCCATAAAAAAGAGGAAAAACTCCAGAAACTCAGATTTGAGCTCCCGACGCCCTAGTCTCTTCTCGAAGCTTCTGAACACTTCTAATGTAATATCTTACCTAGAACGGATGATCTAAAGAGAGGGAGTAAGGCCTACGTGTTGAAACTCATCAACACTTGCATGCCTAGGTGGCCAGCCCTTAAGGGAAGTTGCCACACTTGCGCGCCGCCTTACCCGTTCAACAGAACTTGCATGCCACCCTTATGGAAGCCCCTAGGGATAGTTCTAAGGGCTTGAGCCAAACCTCACCCAAGTTTTACCCTAAGGGTTGACCATCGTGCAAGTACCCATGTGTCGTGAAGGTACACCCACGCGACCAGGACTTGCACACCCCTCTCTTTTTGTGTGCCCTTCCGGCCCATTTAACCTCTCCTATGTCTATCCACCTCTCCTATTCATGATTCATCCTTTAAAACCCTCTTCAAAGCCATTTATGGCATATTTACCTTGTTGGATTCCTTATCTAAAATGATTTCTGTGGAACATCTCTTAAAACCTATTGATTTACATATCTTTATGTAACTAAGGTTATAGATTTCATTCATTCAACCTCATACTTTAAGATGAGAGAATATTTAACCTGGGCCTCCTTTTTAGGAGTAAGCCCCAGTCCAAGTTCTCATTAATTTGGGCATCCTATTTACGATTAATCCCCAAGTCCCCTAACCTGGGCATCCTCTTAAGGTGTAAGCTGTAGTCATAATTCCCTTAACCTGGGCTTCCTTTTTAGGAGTAAGCCCCAGTCATAATTTCCTTAACCTGGGCTTCCTTTTCAGGAGTAAGCCCCAGTCTCAAAGTTCCCAAATCTGGGAATCCTCCTTATGAGTAAGCCCCAACCATAATTCCCTTAACCTAGGATTCCTTTTCAGGATTAATACCCAGTATACAAATACAAAAATGTGGGCATCCTCCTTAGGAGTAAGCCCCAAGTCCCTTCATTCTAAAATTCCCTTAACCTGTGCCTCCTCTTTAGGAGTAAGCCCCAGTCTTCAAATTCCTTCAACCAGTATTAATTTACTTCTATTCTAGGCTTCCTTCTCAAGAATAAAATCCAATCATATGTCCCTCCTAATTTGGGCATCTTCCTCAGAAGTAAGCCCCGAGTTACAATATCCAAATATTTATAAAAGCACATATACTTTTAGGGATCTTGTTCCTAGACTTCTTCTTTGAAATAAGTTTCGATCTCTATCTATTTGGGTAGTCATACATACAAAATCCCCACATCATTTCTTATGATTGCTAATTTCGTGGTACAATTGTCTGGTTTTACCAATACCTCTTGTTTCTCACACCGAGCATGACTCTCGTGAGCTTTGAGCGTAAAAGTCATTATGACATATTTCTTTGAGACATTAATCATATATAAACATCATACTCCCTTACTCGAACTACGTGGGTTATGATTCCTTTTCTAAATAAGGATAGGTAGGTAGCCCATCTGTGGGTATGATCCCAACTCTGAAATAATCCATGCCATTCTGAATGACTATAAACTTCAAGTGCCCTAATGAGTGGCTTTAAAACCAGTATGGTCATCATAATGACCAAGAGACTTTTATATAATGTATTAAAGGATACCATTGACTAATAATATCTAACAAATACAGATGATTATCCATCGATGAATATCCTTGAATACATATAAAAGATTCTCTAAATTTTCTACATATCAATCATTGATTGTCAGATCAAAAGTAAAGCTCATTTTATACTTTGTAATTTAATAAGGATTCACGAACATAACTTAAATCTATAAAGAGAGTCCTAGAGTAGACAATAATTCCCCTCAAAAAGGTGTGATGAGTCCGACCTCCCATCCTCTTGACCAATGCAAATTCTTAAGCCTTATCATTTCACAACTAATGAGCACCTACCATTGGAATGTAGGTCCAAATGAATATAGAATCATTGGATGTTTCCGGTTCTACAAAAAAACATGTTATAAACCGCTGGGAATGTTTGGACCTTAAATCAACTAGGTCATTCCCAATTCCAGAGGAAACCAAAAATGGTGAACCTGATGTGAATGTGGACCCGAGGGTCCAATGGTGATCGGGATTGAACATCTTGGAGGCTTCCTACGTACCCTACTTAGGAGGTAGGGATCAAAGTCCTTATAGTTTTCAAGAGTGGGTCTTACGCTCTAAGTCCGACCATGGTAATGGATTGGGGCTTACACTCTGAGGAGGCCCAAAAGAGGATTTCATGGTCGATGCTTACTCCAAGCCCACGTGATTCATGCTCGGTGTGACAAACAAGAGGCAGTAGGGACCAGACGATCACATCGTGAAAGGTGAATCCGTGAAAAGTAGAGTGGGGCTTACGCATAGAGCAGCCTATAAGGTCGGGGCTTACTCCAAGATGGAAGCCCATTGGTGACAGAGCCCACTAGGAGATGGGGAGGCATACCCGTCAGAAGGAAGCGGTCCCCATGCATCGCCTGGTTCGCAGACGGTTTCTCCAACCACGTAGCACTTGCCTATGTGAAGGGAGCCACAACCCATACCCCGGTGTGGCCTTTGTAAACCTTCGGAGTTCCCATTCCCCAAGCCAGATAAAATCCTTCCAATTCCAATCCGACGTGAATCCTTAACTGTGTTGAAATGATGTTTCCCTATTTTTTAGGCCCCTATTTAAACTCAACGATAGGGCCAATAAGACAATCAATAACATATGTGCTTATCCAAAAGATGTAGTGGCCAGAATTATCTTGATTACGTCTATTATGTAAAAAACAAGCACTCTTTTCCAAGATCTTCTACGTTAGAGAAATGGCTTCTCTTAAGTTCATACCCGTGAATACTTCTGCTGTGAATATTTCTTCTTTGAATGCCTCTGTTGCTACTCCTGCTGGATCATCATCCACTATGAGGATGACATCACCTACATAGTGTCTTCAACGATGGGTATCAAATGAGCTGGTTAAGGAGTACCATCAAAATGGTACTATTCTGACTATGGAGGCTTCTCGACAATCCCTCCAAGTCAATAATTCACTATGGTCATCCGGACAGCGATGACCAATGATCAAGAAGCAGGTGGTGTCAACTTCCATATCAAACCATTTCGGGTCGTTATCCCCGGAACTCAATCACCATTACCTTCCATATTCTGGGGAGGTGAATGAGAAGGTCCCTTGGGGCCTTAATTCAAGGAGAAAGGAGTCCTTCACGAGGGCTCCAATCAACAATCGCCGCCAGACTCGTACGACAGTGCACCCTCAACATGATGAGGGTATCGTCTCCAGGTGTTCCGCTCAGGTTCCTCGAACCGAAGCAGGAAAGATAAATCGCCAGAGGCAAAATATGGTCAGCAGTGAGTAGGTTCTCATCTCTTCCATCTTAGGAGAAGTCCAACAACCTATATTGGTGGCAAGAAATGAGCGGGCACACACACCCGTCCATTTTAATTCTGTTGTCCAGCTGACTCGTCTGGCAGTAGCACGCCAATCCCGCCAGGTAATTCCGGCGGGGTACTATAGACAGGAACATACACCTGTTTATAAATCATCATCTAGTCAACAGGCTCGTCTGACTACATATGATGGAACTCGCCAACCCAATGTGTTGACAACTGGTAAGCATGCACATACACCTACTTACACTCATCAATCCTTCCAGCAGCCTCATCTGTCAATATTGAAGGAAGCTCATCAACCACGTTCGGCAGAGTGAAATCAGAAGGCACATACACCTACAAGTATTGATCAAGCCTACCAACAGTCTTGTTTGGTAGCATTCGGAGAAGTCAGTCGGAAATCTCCGGTGATAAATAGGAGGCAGACTCAATCTCTTCCCCCACACTTGAGTACAATCAGGATTCACTGACAGGAAAAGGAGGATAGGGGTAGGAACACACACCTACCCAAAGCATGGAATGGACGTATATCCTCATTCCGATAGCTAAAGTCACCAATCACATTTTCCAATGGTGAAAGAGCAGAAGAAAATCCCTGCTCATATTCTGGATGCCTACCAGGATATTATTTCAGCTTCAGCAGCATCATAGGGAAAGACACACAAATCTATCCCTACCAGTGGAGTGACACATCAACAGTTCACTATGGAACAGACACACAAATCTGTTCCAGTCCAAGCGGGTTGTGGGGCGTACTCCCCCATATCATATGGATAGCCAAGTCAGGCACATACACCTGATTTTAGTGGAGATAATCAGCCTAACATGATCATTTCTATTGGGAAGGTACATACACTTTCCCATAATGACCACTTTTGTCAGAAAGTGGTTTCTAAAGTGAGTAAGAAGGTTTCTAAGAAGAAGAACCGCCCAACACAATCAATAAATCAAGTGCCAATCTCTAATAAGGCCTTTCTCGATGTTGGAGTTCATGAAGCCCTTAGATAATTATTTGTTGGAATTCAAGATTCTACCCCCTCATTTCCCAATAGTAGGAACATTAATTATGAATGTATTCATTAGACACTTCCTCATGAAGGCTTGCTTCATGACAATTCGGTCAATCTTGAAGTTTCATCTTTAGATGAGAGCCACAGAAACCCACTGTGTGGCCAGAAAACCAAGGTGAAAAATGTTTCATCTTTTACTATAACCCACCATGGTGTTCCTCCCCATGATGATGAATTTAGCTGCGAATGTCCTCTTCGAAGTTATAATGCACATTTCTTGGAAAATTCATTAATGGAAAATGTAGTGACATGAAAGCCCTCTTATCTTGAGGCACATGAAAATGAGAATCCAGTCATTTCTTATACTTCATCGCTAGGAGGTGAAATACTTTGTCAATCAGAAGATAACCTGGGGTGTAGGTCATTCTACGAACCACCCCTAGGTCATTCATCTTCTAGTTTGATTAGTGAATTATCTAACTTTCTTGTTGAATCCGATGAAGCAACAAGGAAGCACCAGCTCTGGTCTAATCAGGTAGAAGTATCATCATCAAATGATAATGAGAAAGTACTGAATATGAGAAAAAAACTGGTGAAAGGTGAAGTGCCAGTCATGTTTTGGCCTTTGGATGACTCTAAGTATGACATTCCAGAGATGTTGACGGAAGATGGAATTCCTGATATTCATCTCAACATATGGAAAACTCTTTGTCAGTTGAAAAATAAAATATTATCTTATGATGAATATGAAAATCATGTTAATATAATAGAAGGGTTACAATGCCAAATTGACTTGGAATGTCTCTCAGTTTCTCAATATCTGAAGGCTGAATAGTAATAGAGAGCACTTCAGCGTTCATGCCTTGTCACACTAAGAAGATTTCGCCAGTTAATTGTAAATTCCCCATCTGGTATTCATATCAGGGGATGGGGTGTTCATGGAGCACTGCATTTCACGGTGCTCTCTAGTTAGCAAAGCCCGCTGAAAATGGTCTCATGCAATGTTATTGCCCATGGCCGGTGATAATCAATTGGATTTGTTTGTAATCACAGGATTTCTCACGAACATGCATCAACTAGTTCTTCTCAAAATCAAGCATATAGAGAACACGTTATTGAATTACTCCTGCATCATGAAAATGAGAATATTGAACATGTCTCTTGTTTGGAGCAAGCACATGATCAAGTGGAATAATTGTCAGAAATCATCCAACGGTCTTTTGAGCTGGGTGATAAAAGTGGATGCAGGTTGATGCATCCAGCCAATTTGTAGACTAATGTCTGCAAGATCAAGAGATCATACAAGAAAGTATCAGATATAGAATTTCAAGAACCACCCCCGCTTTCTAGACTGGGGACTCTTTTAACCCATCCCTCAGAATTAACAAATAGGATTTGAGGATTTGAGCAGGAACAGCCCCAGTCCACCAGACTGGGGACTTTTTCAAATCCTCAATCTCTTCCTTAGAGAAATTCAGTCTTCTCTCGATTAGGGAAGAATCACCAAGAGGAACGAAGAGCCAAATTATCGAGATATTCCCTCCAAATTACGGTTTGTCAAGTAGTTACAGAGGGATCAAATCGATAAAAGTAAATGTCTCATCAGTGACATGGAAGAAGACAAAATCACAGAAATGCCGATAGAAAAGATGAAATGAATTATGCATCAATTATTGTCATCAATTTTGTTGTTCTTGATCTACCAGATGAGGCTCACTCATAGGGATCATATGAAGAGATTCATGCTCAAGAAGTTGTATGCACGTACACAAATGAAGAAGGTGTGCGTACACAAAATCAAAGGCTTACCCAAAATCTAGGTATTCCTTCAAATAACCCACTTCCCCCTCTCCAAAAGGTATCTAACAAGGGGAAAGGAAAGAATCATGTTACATACCCTTCCTTTGAAGAAGGCCAATCACTCTTACTAGAGAAACGATTTTCAGAACAATAGGAAGAAATGAAGGAATTGAGGAGGATGAATGCAGAAATACTTCAAGGTAGTCTTCCTCCTAAGCATGATGGAGTCAGTCAGCCAAGGGAATTTGTTGAAGCTACTGATATGGATCAATAATATTATCCTCTATCAGTACACCCTCATAGGTCTAATCCTACGGGTCAGGTGCAACAATAATCGGTGGTGCTACCATCAGTTGCAGTATCAGCCACCACATCTGTCTAAGCTCCAGTCATTGCACCTGTTCATGTCGAAGCTCAACTGGATGTTTCTAAAAATTTAATAACTAATATTGAGTCATTAACAGCTCGTTTGGAAGCTATAGAGGGAAAGTGGGCTTAAATTTAACTAGAAAAGAGAGCTTACCCTGAATGGGTTGATGCAATTCCTCCCCCATAAAATTTTGCAAGTACCACATTCCCAGTATTTAATGGTTCGGGAGATCCATAGAAACACATAAAACATTTTGTTTCTCATTGCGATCCTATGATGGGAACCCCTCATCAATAGGAAGTAGTTAAGCTCAGGTGTTTTGTACAGTCATTACAGGGGCCTGCTTTTGTCTGGTACACAAGCTTGCAATCCCGGTCAATTACCGGTTGGGAGGATCTCCATCAATGATTCCTTCTTCAATTCATCACAACTTTTCCAAAGACAATAGTTTTTTATCATAAAAACTGTAAGCAAAGGGAGAATAAAAGGGTTTCAGATTTTATTGCTCACTGGAATGGATTAACATATTCCCTGAGCTTAGAACTCCCTCAAGAAGAACTGTTTCCAATATGTGTCGAAAATTTGTTTGATGAATTACGCATGTTGTTGATCCCTCTGAAATACACAGGAGGGTTTCAAGAACTTACTTCAATCATTCAATGGATTGAAGATTCTCTTATGAAGACTAAGGATAAAACTCGTGTAATACCATCAGTTCCGAGAAGGAGAATGGGTAAAGCAGAGATCGCTACAATTATGCTTAAACAAGAACATGTACCTGCTTCTACATCAAAACCTTTATCTTCCCGAAAGGATCCACCTCCTGAGCATCAACAACAGAGTCCATTTCATCATGTTGATCAAATAGATGAAAGAAAAATACAATTTTAGTATTTTAAAAGCAAAGTTTACTCTTTCCAAAATGAACATGTTCCTGGCTACTTCATTTTGGCTCTGGAAAATAATTTGGTTCAATTGCCAAGGCCCAAAAATCCAAACAAGGTAGGAGATGAAGACCATCCCAACTATTTCCCCTTTTATCAGATATTGCGGCATCCCATTCAAGAGTGTTTTGTCTTTACTGACCTCCTTCAAATGATGTTCGACTCGGGAAAAGTCCAATCGAAAGGTTCTTCAGCTCATGTATCATGTGTTACTACTACAAATCCAGAGGAAGAAGTTGAGTGTAAATAATTTAAAAGAAAAAAGCATAGAAATATGATGATTGGATGGTTAGAAAAACAATCAACCGAAATCATTCCATTTTACAAACACAATTTAAGAAACCAATTGTGTCTTCTACTATGAATGCCACAGAAAAACCCTCTTCATCAGAAGGAAAATTCTCAAGGAAATGACATAATTCAAAGAAAGAGGAACCATAATAAGAAGGTGAGATCGTGTCAAATCCCATGTTGTCTTTGACTCTGTCAGATTTTATGCCATCTACTTCGGAGCTACGGGCACCGTCCCGCCAAACGGCACAGCCAAAATTGGCTAGTCAGACAGAGTCTTCATCGGATGAAGAGTTAATCTTTGGTTTGGTTAATATGATTCACTTAACAGATCATTATGCTTGTCACAGTTCGATCTCATTGAACCTAGGTTCCCTGTATCAAACAGAGGAATCATAGGGAGTTCTAGAGGCTCAGGATATAGGGGAAGACGTGGATATCTCCGAGGCCACTATTCCAATTCTACCCCTACTAGAACTGGGTATGCGGCAGAAACTTGTTACAGAGCCCTTTAACGAGCTCAACAAGAACAAGCAAGTTCTTCCACACAAGGCAAATTCAATCCTGGAATAGTTATTCTAGAGGATCGGTTGGAGGTTCCACCTTCTTCCTATCAGCAAGTAAATAGACATAATCGGTCTAATCTTTCAAATCCATGAGTATTACCAACTCCTATCCCGGTACAAGATGCATCAACTTCCAAAGCATCAACTTCCAAGGCACCTACTAATCCACATGTTCATGTTGGGAAATGCAGACCTTTGGATAAAAAGTATGATGTATTGAAACACCTGTCCCATGTACCGAACAAGTTATCAATTTTGGATGCCTTGAATTTATCAAAGGATCTTCGAGAGGCACTCATTGAGGATTTGTCATGTCCTTGGGAGTTTGAAACTGAAATTGTTGCAACTGAAGCCAACCATGTAGAGCATAATCCTGCAGAATGCCATGCAGTGATATCTTTCACAGATGAAGATGATGATGATGTCGTGCTTGGACATATTAGACTGTTGTATTTATCTGGTAAGGTCAATGGTGTAGACATTTGAAGAGATTCCATTGATAATGTATCCTGAGTCAACCTCATCCCCATTCATACACTTTGTCAATTGGGCCTTACGAAATCAAATTTATCTCCTTCTATTATGATGTTACAAGGATATGATAAAAATGAACAATAACCACTGGGAGAGATTACACTCAGAACTCAGTTTAGAGATCTTGTATCCAGTTCCGATTTTATGGTTGTTGATCTAGACGCAGCCTTCAACATCTTTCTTAGGAGACCCTGGCTACATCAACATTCAGATATCCCTTCATCATATTATCAATGTCTCAAATATTGTTTAGATGGTCAAGTTGGGACATTATATGGTGATAAGGCCCCGTTCAATACATGTGAATCTGAATACATTGAGGCGGAATTCGTTCACATGAAGGGAATGGAGAAATCCACAACAAGGGAGATTACCAAAGTTAATGCTCCATATGGTTTGGAAAAGATTCCAGTAAATCCATTTACACATGTGAGTACAGATTATGTGTTACCTATCAGTCAAATTGACAGGATAGACCCAAATCAAAATACTCTTATGGAAACTTCCATAATTTCAATTACGGAAATCAACCCAGACAACATGGGAGAAAATGGTGATTCACCAAGAAATGATGAAAGCTCAAATAGGGATGTATTCATTTCATCTGCTGAAATCTAGCAATTCTATACTTCTCCAACCAGGCCAGAAGATGTTATAGCAATGCCAAAGGTGAACGGTTTTGTCGATTCTCAATCCATCATCTTCTCTTTATTACCCAGGGAAGACCCTTCATCATCAATCGGGTCAGAAATGGAAGCTTCCTCTTCAAGATGTCCAAATTTTAACATATCTTCTGATCATGGAAATTCTACTTCATCATCTACAATGCAAGTAGAAATAGAAGAAATAAAACATGTTAAAGAAGAAGAGGAAGATCTCAGGGATGCTCCTCCAGCATTTGAAGAGGGTACCTCTACCACTGTGGATGAACTCAGAGAAATAAATTTGGGTACAAAAGAAGATCCACTCCCCACTTTAATTAGTGCATCCATGAATCTTGAAGAGCAAGAGATGAATGTTTCATTTTTAAAGAAAAATAGAGATGTATTTTCATGGAACTATATAGAGATTCCAGGCCCTGATCCTAATGTTGCTACTCAACGTTTGGGTTTTCCAGAAGAACATTGAGGATTCAAGAAAAATGCAAGAAGGACACACCCAACTTATGCTTCCAAAATTGAAGCTAAAGTGGAAAATATTATCAAAGATAACTTCTTCAGAGAAGTTAAATATCCAAAATGGTTTGTTAATATTGTCCCTGTGAAGAAGAATAACAGACAAATTAGAGTTTTCATTGATTTCAGAGATCTTAATCGACATTGTCCTAAGGATGATTTTCCAGTTCCGATCACAGAACTGTTAATTGATGAAACAACTGACTATGAATCACTTTCCTTCATGGATGGATATTCTGGGTATAATCAAATCCGAATGGCACCAGAAGATGAAGAATATATAGCCTTCAGAGCCCCTCAGGGTGTGTTTTGCTATCGGGTAATGCCCTTTGGACTAAAGAATGCAGGTGAAACATATCAGTGTGTCATGCATCGTATCTTCAAACCCTTTTTAGGGAAGTTTGTTGAATGTTATGTGGATGATTTGGTGGTTAAATCCAAACAACTTTCTAATCACTTGGATGATTTAGAGGTCATATTACACAAACTTTGGCAACATAATTTGAAGATGAACCCCTTAAAATGTTCTTTTGGGGTAACCTCAGGAAACTTTCACGGCTTTGTTGTATGACATCGTGGTATTGAAGTCGATCCTGAGAAGACAAAGTCAATCCTTGGTATTTCTCCTCCTCAAAATTTGAAATAATTGAGAGTGTTTCAAGGACACTTGGCCTATATTCAGCGTTTCATCACCAATTTGGTAGGAAAAAGTTTACCCTTCACCAAATTGATGAAGAAGGGAGTCACTTTCCAGTGGACTGAAGAATGTAAAGAAGCATTTGATATTCTCAAGAAGTATCTCTTGATTCCACTGGTACTTATGACACCTGTTGAAGGAAGACCACTTATCCTCTATGTGACAACTTTAGAGAGATCATTGGGTTCCTTTCATGCTTAGAAGAATGATTCGTGGAATGAAAACAACATCTACTATCTCAGTCAGAATATGATTGAAGCAGAAACCCGATACTCAAGTATTGAGAAGTGCTGCCTAGCATTAATTTTTTTCAGTTTAGATGTTTAGACACTACCTGCAACATCACGAGGTCCAATTGTTATCTCGCAATAACCCGCTCAAATTAATCCTTAGTCGTCCAATTTTTACAGGATGTCTGGCAAGGTGGGAAGTTATTTTGCAGCAATTTGATGTCCAATATGTGTCTCAAAAGGCAATAAAGGGCCAATCCCTAGCTGATTTCCTTGCTAAACACCCTTCAATAGAAGGTACATCTTCAGATATTGAACTTCCCGATGAAGAAGTATTCTTCATTAAAGATAGTCTTCAAAAATGGGAAATGTACTTTGATGGTGCTTCTAGAAGTCCAACAGGGAGGAAAATGGAAAATCTTAAATTCAACTAAGTTGGGTTAGGAATTGTGCTCATTTCTCTAGAAAAGGCAGTGTTACCCTATTCATTCTCATTGTTGGGAGGCGGTACAAATAATGAAGTGGAATACCAATCTCTCATCACAGGCTTGGAGTTGGCGCTTCAAGAACAAGTGAATCACTTAAAGTAGAAAGGTGTTTCAGACCTGGTAATCAAACAAGTCAATGGGGATTATGCCATCAGAAAAGAAGAACTAATCCATTTGTATGATTAGGTTAGAGAGTTAATGTCAGAATTTCTTACGGAACCGATATTTTCTTATTTCCCATGATCTTAAAATTCCCAAGCTAATGCACTGGCTAATATAGCCACAACTCTGGTAGATCCAAATCAGGACAAGACAAGCATTAGTATGGCCCACTATCGTACAATTTCACCTTATGTTCAAATAATAACAGAGGAAATCAATGAAATTAGTCCCATTCCTGAACCATATGGTCATACTACAGGATGGATGACACCTATCAGGGAATACATTCAAAATGGAACACTTCCACCTGATAGAACCAGGAAAGAACATGTCCAGAGACGTGTGGTCAATTTTACTCTTTATGATAGCCCAGATCACCTAGAAACAATTATCTACAAGTGTGGTTTTGATGGAGTTCTCTTCAGATGCATTGATGGTGAAGAGACAATGGCTTTCCTGAAAGAAGTTCATGCAGGATTCTGTGGTGCCCACCAGTCTGGACATAGACCGTCTGATCAAATTCGAAGGCTTGGATACTTTTGGACTTTAATGATACAAGATTGTGTTGATTTCACAAAGAAGTGTCATTCTTGACAAGTACATGCCAACTTCATTCATCATCCCCCAGAGTTTTTTTATACAGCTAAATACTCATGGCCATTTGCCACATGGGGAATGGATGTGGTGGGACCTTACCCTTCAGCTACAGCCAAGCAGTTTAAGTATATTCCTACTGCTACTGAATTCTTTTCCAAATGTGCAGAGGAAATAAATCTTAAAGAAGTTAGTTCTAAAAGAATTTTTAGCTTCATCAAGTCTAACATCATTACCAGATTTGGTGTCCCTCATACCATATTGACGGAAAATAGCACCATCTTCTGTTCATCTGAGGTGAGAAGTTGTATCAAGAATACAACATCAAATCCAATCATTCATCTGGGTACCATGTAGCGGCCAATGGCCTGATAGAATCCTTCAACAAGTCTCTTTCAAACTTATTGAAAAAGATGGTGGATAAAGATAATAAATCATGGCTTGATAAAATCTTTCATGCTTTATGGGATTATCGGACCACCACCCGCACTACAACGCGGTCAACTCCATATTCACTGGTATATGGAATGGAAGCTGTCTTGCCCATTGAAGTTCAATTACCTTCGCTCAGTGTAGCCATTTTTGATCAGTAATCTACAGATGAACAATCTAAAAATCAATTGGATGAATTGGAACGTTTAGATGAGAAAATATTGTGCACTCTGCACCACTTGGAGGTCTATCAGAATCGAATTGCATGAGATTTCAACAAAAGAGTTCATCTTTGTTCATTCATTTAGGGAGAATTGGTTGTTGGTTCTCAGAACACCAATGATACCAGGAAAGAAACCTCCCACGCTTGAAGCAAAATGGGAAGGACCTTACTCAATACATAAGGTATACTCCAATGGAGATTATTCTTTAATCTCAATGGATGGAGAACTCATCACTACTCCAACCAATGCCAGATTTTTGAAGAAGTATTTTGTATAAATAAAAAATAAATTATCTATGGTCCATGCATATGACCTTAAACTATTTTCATGCCTCATGTCTAGCAAGACGTTAAACTGCACCATTATGGTCCATGCATATGACCTTAAACCATTTTCATTTCATTCATCCAACATGATGTTAAACTATTTTGTCCTAGCTGCAAGAATTTAAACTGCATAGTCCCTTATGTCTAGCAAGACGTTAAACTGCACCATCTCTGGTCCATGCATATGACCTTAAACTATTTGCACCATCATCCAAAATGATGTTAAACTATGAAAAAGTCCCAAATACGTCCAACATGAGTTAAAATGTGTCCCCTTTTGTCCTTACTGCATGCTATTAAACTGCACAGTCCCCCTTACGTCCTACATGACGTTAAACTATATTTTGTCCCTGTTACATGACACTAAACAATGCAACACCAATAGTCCTCACTGCAAGACTTTAAACTGCATAGTCCCTTCATATTTCTTACATGACAATAAGCTATGCATCGTTAGGGTTGTTGCTACATCTTGTATCTCACACCGAGTATGACTCACATGAGCTTAGTGTAAACTTCAACCATAACACCCTCTCTGGGCCGCTAACCATGTGTAAGACCCAACACCATTTTTTAGCTCATTTTACCCAACAACAACTTGATCACTTATTCATTTTTATTTGAACTACGCGGACATTGATCCTTGCCTTCTGGTTTGGGTACGTAGGCAACCTTCCGAGGTTCAAGCCCAAAACCAATATCTTCACATTAGTTCTCCTCCATCTCATATGATATTGATTCGTGAAACCACCCCCATA
Source organism: Viscum album (assembly GCA_963277665.1). Taxonomy (NCBI): domain Eukaryota; kingdom Viridiplantae; phylum Streptophyta; class Magnoliopsida; order Santalales; family Viscaceae; genus Viscum; species Viscum album. The sequence goes on from OY728162.1 coordinate 1,528,293,233, forward strand.
ATCAATATATTTACATTGGTTCACCTTTGTCCTTTCTATATGATGTTAAACTATACAACAATTTTTTCATGTACAACAATAAACTACAACATTCTTTGATACCCTCACCTGAGAGGAAATCATTATTTACATTAATTTCCAATCATGTTGTATTTCAAGACTACGTGCATACCTGGAAATGCCTGAATCTTTTATCTTGGATCAAACCATCATTACACTAATGTCCCTTTCACCCTTCACATGTAAGAACCAAATCTGTATAGAGGGTGTTTCTAAAACTACGTGGGCTTGATTTCCATCATTATGGGATATGTAGGAACGTTCGAGTGTCCCCCAAATCCATCCCCAAGTCATTTGGTCATAACCACAAATTCCAATTTCAATCCCATGGTTGAAAAGTCCCTATGAAAACACACACTATGTATTCATTATTATGTTCCAAGTTCTATAGAACCTAAACTAAAATCTTATACACTTTCATCCCACACGACGTTAAACTGTATTTCAAAAACTACGTATGTCTTGATTCCCATCCTTATGGGATACGTAGTGAAATCCAATATTTCAATTCAGGACACAACCACAACATGATTATGGTTAGCATTGGTCCGTGTATCTATACATTCATTGAAAAAATGCCCATTTTTATGTTTCATAATCCTAACCTTAAATATTTTCAGATCTCCATACCCTTTTTCTCGACTTCTGTTCACAGAATGTCCGAAACCCAAGAGTTCTTTTTCATGACTATGTAGCACGTGCCCTTAGGTGGCCTTGCATAAACAGTCTACATAATGGACCTGGCAGCCAAAAGATTCTATTATTTGACTATGCAGCCAATGCCCTTAGGTGGAAATGCATAATTCAACCCCCTAATGGGTTTGTTAAATAATGGTAACTTCATTCTTGGGGAGAAAACCTATTTTTTCCTTATTTATCTTAACGACAATATGTAGGGATCCGCCAAAATAGTCATCCTTAATATATTTGTCTCATACTCTTTCTCATGATCTGAAAGTATTCAAGTCTATGGTTTATATTTTCCTTCCCTATGCTTGGGTCAGACCTTCGTAGGAGTGACATTCATCCAGTTCTTAGACAATATTGTTTGGAAATATCTTCTCCATATTCAAGTACCTCTCTCCATAGATAAAATTCGATGCTTTGGAAAAGTTGAATCTCCATAAACATTCACTGGCTTTTTATCAGTAGAAAATTCAGTTCTGAGAGTTCTTTTTCCTGACTATGCAACACATTCCCTTAGGAGACCTTGCATAAACAGTCTACATAACAGACTTGTCAGCCAAAAGATGCTATTATTTGACTATGCAGCCAATGCCCTTAGGTGGACCTGCATAATTCAACCCCCTAACGGGTTTGTTAAATAATGGTAACTTCATTCTTGGTAACTACTTCTTCTAATGCCTTTTATCCCTTTTCATATCATTCCTCAGATTCAAAATTTCTTAAGTCATAGTTTTCATATTTTCCCTCATACTTGAGTGTGGTAATTTCTCTTTAGATAAATTGTCAAAGAATTGAGTCAATTTTAATCCATTCGTTCAAAGCTATTTCGACCTTAAACATTAGCCTTTTTATGTCTGGTGTGCATGAATTTAAACTACCTATAAAAGATAAGAAAAATCTAAATAAAAGTCAATTCCTAGAACATTAAACATACATTTTGTATGATTTTAGGTAACATTGAGCAATAAAAAGTTTCAAAAGTTTGTAGGGTTATTTATAATAATCCTAGTAAAAATCAAACTATGCTTACTAGGCCCATTAGCGTAGGTAATAATCTAAAGCATGTATCAAAAGAATGCAAACACAAATGATTGTTGGTGGAAATTTTTTTCATTTTATGCACAAGAATTAGAAGGAAGTCCACAGATTGAAGTCTCTTCTCTTTTCCAAGAAATTACAAGAGGCTGTCAACATAAGTCTTCACTTGATGTAGATCATCCCGATCTTCATCAGCTTCCACTTCAAGCTCATGCAGTCGACCAACATCACTCTTTTCAACTTGATGGAGTTCTTTCTTGGCATCTGCAATGGATTTTATATCATTCTTCTGAGATCCTTCCAGTGAATTGTTCAGTTTGTCAAGTTCCCCAGCAACAACATCTACCTGTTGCTGAAGGTGAATCTGTTGGACGACTTTATCTTTGATCTTATGCTTCAACTCCTTCATCTTGGTAGAATAATAAACCTCAGATTGAGATACCGCAGCCTCAAATTTTCTGTTATTGGCTGACAACTTCACCCTGGTCAAATCTTGACGTTATTTCTCCTCCTGCTTCCTTCTTAAGATAAATTGCTTCACTGTGGCATGGATCTTTTGATATCCAAAACTGCCAAGTCCAAACCTAACAAACAGGGAAGACAGTCGCGGGATCTTCGATAACAGCTCTTCAAGAGGCACTTCAGATATGATCTTCTATATGTTTTCCATGCCTTGTGTCGTGATAATTGGAGCACCTTTTGTACTTCTGGATCAGAATTAGCATCACTGTCATAGGGGGAATATAATCTGGGATTAATGCACATAGGGAAGTTCCCTATTATGCTCTTTCCCCCCTGACCCATGCTTCTTCACTTTCAATTCTCGTTGGGGTGGAGGCTGAGGCTTCACCTCCAGATCTATCCACTGAAATTGATGGACCTACATAATTAGTTGAAAGCCTTGGTTAGTTTCGAAGAATTACAAAATTTGATTGGTTGTCTTGCAAATTATGTACAGTCGCAAAAATTGTTATCCCTTACCCAACGATAGATCGGTAACTTGAGAAGGCTCCTCCCAATCTTTCGTAGCTTCAACAGGATTTTCACGGCGATTTTGAGGAAGATCTACGGGGTTCTGATCCCCTTGGGCTAATGTCTCTGCAATAGTCAGGTTTTCAGTACCCCCTTCAGACATTGGTATTTCAGCAGCTTGCTCAGATAGAACTGCACATTTCAACCGATCATGATTGGACATGTAATAAGATGATATTCTTTAATAGGATGAAGGAAAACACTCACGTCCATAATCTTCTAAATTACATGGTAATTTAACATGATCTAAAAAATATTCAAATGATACGTCGAGATCCATCATTTCATCCAATGTAATCTCAGAATCCTGGTTAATTTCACCAGTGGTAGCATTCGATATGTCTTCTTGGAAACCTTCATCTTGTGGTCTCTGACCCTGGACAACATCTTCAGATAAAGTAGCGGAATCAGTTGCAATGGCCGCCAAATGCTCTAATGCAGGTGTTGAACCAAAATTATCACAGAATGTAAGTCATTTGATGTTTTGTTCAACATTTTATGAAGCATTTTTAACTGACCAGAAGCAGGTTCTTCTCTTCTTGCAACAACAGCAGGAGGGATACTGGGAACAGATGTTGGCTCTTCTCCAAGAGCAGCAGAGTCATCCTGAACTTGTAATTGGTCACCAATACCCTCTGTGGTCCTCAAAGGAGGGTCAGTCCTCTCCCTCAGAGGGGAAATTGATGAAACCCCTGCAATCCCAAGATGTATGAGCAACCTTTTCAAGGGTTAAGACTCATGATTATCCAAAGGACTTACCGCTACTGATGAAGCATTTAGTTGTGGACTTCTTCCTTCAATGCCTTTGTCTATTTGGTTTTTTAGGAGTGTCGATAGTCTCCCTTACTGGTACATGAATTGGAGAATGGAAATCCATGTCCAACTCCTCATCCATGGGCTGCTAGCCTAGAGATATCTCGCCTGATTCACGAGTAGATTCATTAACCCCGATGGCCGTACCACCAGGGCTATACTATGGAAAAGGAACCTCAGCTGTTCCTTTCTTTGCAAGCTGCAGGATGAAGAAAATAATTTCCTTAAGTAACAATGCTTTGACTGAAATCAAGTTGAAAAGAAAATAAGGAAAGAAACTTACATCTTCAGGAGCCACGTAATCATGGCACTCCTCGTCTCCGGAACCACCAGTCCCCTCAGTGGTGCCATGATCAATCATTTCCTTCACCCTCTTGGTGACAGGAATGGAATTAGCAGTGGCATATATGAGCATTTCCAGCTCTCTGATATAAGCCCGCACTTCATCAGGGTTATCCTTGAAATAGATATCTGTAGAAGACATAAGATTCCCTATTCTAGGGAGGTGTATCCCCTCGCACAATTCCATCCAGGCAGTTTCAGCATCATAGTATAAACTTATCTATGTCTGGAAAACCTCTTGTCGTAGATATTCAGTATTTGTACCAGAAGGCTGTGAGGAAGGTCCTACAATCTTGGACTTTAGCTTCTTCCAAGCTCCTGCAACTACAGATAGAGAATAATAAAATAAGACTTGTTTCTCTATAATGTAATGGGGATTAAATTTCCACAATAAAGTAACTCACTAGGAGTCGATGGAGTGGGTATTTTGATTCTGAAAGGAGGATTATATCGGCCACGAGGCCACTTTGCCTCTTTTTGTGCCTCATCATCCCCATCTTGGGAATCCGATGAGTCAGTCCTAGATGAGGAATCTGGTGAATCAGCTTCAGGTGGGGAAGCATCTCCTTCCTACGGAAGGGTTTCTTTCTCTATAGTTCTCTTCCTTTTCCCCACCTGATAAACTGGATGATTCATCACCCCTCTAGGGTATGATGCTTTCCAGTTCTCAGCATACCATATAGTCAAGTTATTTGTCACTTTATCAACTGGTACATCAAACACTGCCCCGGTCTTCTCCCTAGATTTTACCAACCATACTTAATGGGAAACCATCAAATATTTCTCTAACCTGACATGCACAGGGGGAGATACAGTAGTCTACTGCAAAAACATGAATTGACGTGAAAATCTATATGGAGCATAGGCCTCACATATAATCTTTCCGTCAATCTTGGTGACCAGTACACCATCTCTGTAGGCCAGCATGTATGCCCTTATTTCCAGACTAGCTATTCCATTATCAACAAACAGTCCTGTTGGCGGATTTCAATAAGGAAAGAAATTGAATTCCTTATGCATTCTTAGCCTCACCTTCATGTCATAAGAATTGAGAGCTAGTGGAGCAATTCCATATAATGCCTGCACTGATGGCCTAAAAGAACATCCAAGAATCTGTACTCTGTTCTGTACATTATATGTTCTGAAGTGAGTGGCGATCCATCCCTACAGAACATGGAATGGTCTCTTTATTCTCAAAGGATACTTACCCATGAATACATGGAGTAAAATCCTGTGAATATTTTCTAAAACGGGGGTAGCCAACCCAACCATTTTCCCCTCAGCCAACTTGGATGTAATAACGAAGGTCCAAGGCCTAACGCCTCCCTTCGAGTTCCTGACTGGAAAAAGATAAACAGTGAGCCACAAGGCCAAGAAGCCCGCCAGAAGATTCTTCTTTGGGATTCTTTGATTCACTTAATATCCCCACCTCTCAAATTTTCCTGCTTCTATGGTCGACCAGAATGTGCTAGGAGCACCCCTCTTCTTTGTTTTGGGGCAGGTGGTAGGATGAGTGGGCCTCTTCTCCTTGGGCCCTTTCTTCTTGGATCCCTTCTCCTTCAATCCCTTATCATTCTTCTCCTTCTCCTACTTCTTGATAAGAAACATATTCATACACTCCTCTGGATGAATATCCTTTATAGAATGAGTTAAGGAGGTCTCTGAACTCTTGAGCTTGTGGAAGATTTTCAATAATTCCTGAGCTAAAGCTGGAGTCTTCTCTGAATCATTCCAAGTCACATGGGGAGGGATGAATTCACCATACATATCACCCAAAATTGGATCCCCTAAGATCTTGTAGATATCCCACAGACTGATGCCTACTTCTCCATGAGTCAGATGGAAAGAATTGGTTTCATGGCTCCAATGGCTGAGTATCTCTGACATGAAGTTATCATTCCTATAAACATATGTTTGCCCAGCCCAGATGGCTACATATATCGCAACTCCTTTCAAATCCTCGACAAACTCTGCACAGGTTTGTTTCACCCAGTATGCCCACATCCAAGTGGGCTTCACACCTCCTCCAGGACGAAATTCCCAACTTATCTTTCAGCTTCTGGATTGATCCATCTTAGAGTTTTGGAAAATTGAAGGATAACAATGTGGTTGCAGCTTGGACTTATGAGGTTTCAGATCTGGCGTACATGGGATATGATGCATTATGTAGGCCTTTTCTACTGTTCCAAAATTTATAAATACTCCTCCACATGAGATATTTGCTGAAGAAAAATTTGTGTAATTCTAAAACAAAGAAATTGGGAGATAGTTCTTTGCCTCTGGAATGGTAACTTCTCACAGATGACAATATCCATACAAAGGCAGATAAATGCATTGTGGGAAATCAAGATGATACTTCTTCAGGTACTTGGCTAAATATGAGAGAGTGATTTCATAGACGGTATAATAATCATGGCCAATTATTCTCATCATATCATCAATTCGCTTGCTATCCAGTTCATATGCCGTTCCGATTCTCTTGGAAGCCATTGAATTTGCCCAAAAGTTGAATAAATTAACCCTGAAATGGGTTTATTTTTTATACAATTTGTGAAGAAATTTGAAAAAATGGCTAAGGCATTATGGCGCATAAGTATGGATGTGTCGTGCAAGTTTTTGGAATGCAAGTATCACCGCGCAAGTCCAAATACCTCTACAGCAGCGCGACTGCAAAGAAACAGTGGAAAATAGAGCAGCTTGCATGGTAAGAGCTCAAAAATTTGAAATCCGAGTACTTTGTGCGATAATGACCGCATATATATATGCCAGGCCACAACCTTGCACGCCTAAATGCCTACACGGCTCACACTTGCATTCTGCAATCTGTGCGCTCAACACTAGCACGCCGCATGTTCCTTGGTTTTCTTCTTTTATTCAAAGTCACATCCTCACTTCTTTCAGATCCAACTATGTGGGGGGACATTTTTTGATGCTCCATTCCGTCATAGAGTATAACGAATTGAAAAGGAAAATACCTTGAACCGAAAGTGATTCATCCTTTGAAAAAACATCAAAAATTGACAAAGGCATGAACAAAGGTTCAAATGAACTTGGGTTGCGCAAGTTCCATCAAGTTCATGCAAGTATACCTGTGCGCTGCATAGTGGTCATGCAGGTGACCTGCGCGCCCTCTATGAATTTCTCATAGGGTCTTTCCAGCCTATAAATACCCCATGTGGGCCCCCCATAAAAAAGAAGAAAAATTCTAGAAACTCAGATTTGAACTCCTGGCGCCCTAGTCTCTTCTCGAAACTTCTGAACACTTCTAAGGTAATTTCTTACCTAAAACGGAAGATCTGAAGAGGGGGAGTAAAGCCTAAGTGTTGAAACTCATCAACACGTGTGCGCCTAAGTGGCCAGCCCTTAAGGGAAGTTGCCACACTTGTGCGCTACCTTACCCCTTCAACAGAACTTGTGCGCTTCCCTTCTAGAAGCCCCCAGGGATAGTACTAAGGGATTGAGCCAAACCTCGCCCATGTTTAACCCTAAGGGTTAACCTTCACGCAAGTACCCATTTGTCGCGCAGGTACACCTACGTGACCAGGACTTGCGCGCCCACACAGGACTTGCACGCCCCACTCTTTTTGGGTTCCCTTCCTGCCCATTTTACCTATCCTATGCCTATCCACCTCTCCTATTAAAGATTCAGCCTTCAAACCCCTCTTCAAAGCCATTTATGGCATGTTCTCCTTGTTGGTTTCATTATCTAAAAAGCATTCTGTGTAACATCTCTTAAAACATGGTGATTTACATATCTTTATGTCACTAAGGTTAGAGATTTCAATCATTCAACCTCATACTTTATGATGAGAGAATCCTTAACCTGGGCCTCCTTTTTAGGAGTAATCCCCAGTCCAAGTTCTCGTTAATTTGGGCATCGTCCTTAGGAGTAAGCCCCAAGTCCCCTAACCTGGGCATCCTCCTTAGGAGTAATCCCCAATCATAATTCCCTTAACATGGTCTTCCTTTTCAAGAGTAAGCCCCAATAATATTTTCCTTAACCTGGGCTTCCTTTTCAGGAGTAAGCCCTAGTATCAAAGTTCCCAAATCTGGGCATCCTCCTCAGTAGTAATCCCCAACCATAATTACCTTAACCTGGGCTTCCTTTTCAGGAGTAATCCCCAGTCTAATAATCTACAAATGTGGGCATCCTCCTTAGGAGTAAGCCCCAAGTCCCTTTATTCTAAAATTCCCTTAACCCGGGCCTCCTACTTATGAGTAAACCCCAATATTCAAATTCTTTCAACCAGTCTTAATTTACATCTGATATATGATTCCTTCTCATGAATAAAACCCAATCATAATTCCCTCATAATTTGGGCATCTTCCTCAGAAGTAAGCCCCAAGTTAGAGTATCCAGATCTCCATAAAATTACATATACTTTTAGGGACCCTGTTCCCGGACTTCTTCTTTGAAATATGTCCCGATCTCTATCTATTTGGACAGTCATACATAAATAATCCCCACATCATTTCTTATGATTACATCTTTTGGGGCACAATTGTCTGGTTTTACCAATACCTCTTGTTTCTCACACTGATCATGACTAACGTGATCTTAGAGCGTAAAAGTAATTATGACATCTTTCATTGAGCCATCAATCATATATAAACATCATACTGCCTTAGTCGAACTATGTGGGTTCTGATTCATTTTCAAAACAAGGATACGTAGGTAGCCCATCTTCAGGTACGATCCCAAATCTACAATAATACACATCCTTCTGAATGACAATAAACTTCAAGTGCCCCACTGAGTGGCTTTAAAACTATTATGGACATCATAATGACTAAGAGACTTTTATATAATGTATTAAGGGATACCACTTAATAAGAATCTCTAAAAAATATAGACGATTATATATCGATGAAGAATCTCGAATACATATAAAGATTCTCCAAATTTCCTACATATCAATCATTGATTGTCAGATATAATGGAAAGATCATTTTATAGTTGGTAATTTAATAAGTATTCACGAACATAACTTAAATCTATAAAGAGTGTCCTGGAGTAGACAATAATTCCCCTGAAAATGGTGTGATGAGTCCGACCTCCCATCCTCTCGACCAGTGCATATTCTTATGTCTTATCAGTTCACAACTAATGAGCACCTACATTTGGAAAGTAGGTCCAAATGGATATAGAATAATTGGATGTTTCCGGTTCTATGAACAAACCTGTTAGAAACCTCTTGGAATGTTTGAACCTTAAATCCATGAGGTCATTCCCAATTCCAAAGGAAACACACAAATAGATCTTAATATATGATTTCCTTTAAATAATTCAACGTGTTTGACAACTTTGTCTACACGCAACATCAAACTTAATCAAACTCTTGAAATATTTTGAAAACAACACAAATATTATGTATGACCATTAAAACCTAGCTATTTAATTGGAAATAATGAATTGGATTAACTTCTTTATGAAATATATGTATAATGAAAATAAAGGATTCTTTTAATATTAATAAAATTCAATTACTTAACCTTAAATAAGAATATGATGATTTATGGTTTAGAAAAGTGTATTTTTTCTAAAAAACATATTTTTATGTGATTTCATTTCAATTTATAGAAACCTATGATTAAGGATAAATTGTGTTTGAAATTAATAATTTCTTAACAACAATTTAGTTGGTAAGTGTTATGAAATAATAACAATTAAAATTAATATATGAACATGTAATTTTACATAAAATGGGTTTTCATTATATTTTACGATTTTATTAAAAATTTGTTTTTATAAATTTTGGAATTTGAAATTAATAATTTATATTATTTTTGGAATTCATCATATAAAAATTTACATAGTATGAATTTATGAGCTTTTCTTTGAAATGGTTAGTTTTTTAGTCAAAAACTACAGTTTTCATGGAACTTGTAATTTTTATGACATTACTAAAACATGAGAATAATCTATAAGATTAAAAAAACTGGTTAGGTGATCAAATATAAATCTATGGAATAAAAGTTTTCATTTTAAAATATTATTTGAACTTATAAAACCTATCTCAAACATTTTTAAAACATTACTTTAATAATAATTTTTTTTATCTTTCTTTGAATCAATTATTTGCAAGGTGATATTTATTTTTGGATTAGACTAAAGGGATCATATTTTTTAAATAAAATTATTTTTATTGAAAATTTTAATAACTATTTCTTACACATAAATTTTAATCATAAAAAAACATTATTTCTAAAAATTGTTTTTATGCAATATGTACACTAATTTTAAAATTAAAATTTTGAAAGCATATAAATTATATTTGATAAAATTTTAGGTATATTTAAAAATAATAATATTCAAATTAGGTAAAGGGATAAATTTAAATTTTCTCATTAATATTAATTACTATGGTTAAAATTTAATTTCCAATATAAAAGTAAATTGGTATAAAAGATAAAAAGAAAAAATAAAAAGCATTGAATCTATAAATATTTTCACCCAAATGAGTGGTAGAGGTGAGTTTAAACACAAAATAAAATCTACCCTTGTTATTAATATTTTATATTAATATTTAAATCATCAATTATGTAAACATCCTTCAATTTCCTAGAATCAACAAAACATGATTTTCATCGATTACAACATCATGGATCTTAACCAAAGGTACCATTATATGAGATTATAGATTAATAAATTATCGTAAAACATCTATTATCATACCTTATATGATCTAATTATGATTAAATTATGGAAATGAATATATACAAACACTAATTATTTGAAACCAGTTAAAATTAATAAAGATTACTTACACCTGAAATTGAAAATAAGTAAAAACTGACTAATATTTATACGAATATATTGACTATAAATTGGAAGTATAATTGATTATAGTTATGAATATGGTTCTTATGTATGTATTTAATGGACTAACATTATTATTCAGTATTTTTGTAGTAATTGTAGAATGATTCAGGACCGAGGTGAGGCTTTTCGTCTAAAATCCCTCTCTTTGAGACATGTTTGGTAATATACACCTTATTTTATTTTTATTGTGTATGTATAACATATTTGAGGTATAATATCATAAATTTTAACTTCATAATGTTATTTTAAATTCAATTACAAGATTTATCTTTCAAGTAGTTTTGATTGTAATGTCTCTAAATTCATAAATATTTTCTTGGTCTAAATTCAGATTCATTTGGACATGTTATATGTTATGAAAAATGTTCCATTTGTATATTTTTATTTTGATTTACTATCCCATTAATTTTCTCACTTTATTTCACTTTACTTCATATTAATTATTTCCCAAATAATGTTCCATTATTAAAGTATCTATTGATTTAGTTGTTTCCCTAATAGTGAATATTCTTGGTAACTCAACATTCATTCATTGACATATAATCATTCTCTTAAATTTATTTCATATAATTTTAGAAAATAACTCCATTTTATTGTATTATGTGTTATTTTATGATTATTTTATGTCTATATACATTTCTACCACATAAACCATTGAAAAATATTTCTCACTTCATGGGTTATAATATTTTGAAACCATCCATCATATTTCTCAAGATGAATTACGATCATGTTATTCTATAATTAACATACCTATATAATAATTTCTCTATATGGTGTTAATATCAAATTTTACATAATTAATATCATATTATATTCACTTATAAATAATTTAAACCTATTAACATGGTGAAAAGTATTAGCGTTTTATATATTGTTAATCCAATATGGGTTTTCTTTTTAACATTTTGAATATGTATTATTTTGAACATCCACTTTCCTTCTCCACATGAGTTATGGTCATGTTATCTCTTTTATTAACATGGGAAAAAAATTGAATTATATATGTTTTTATACCAGTAGGGATGATTATTGAAAAAGTTAATTAGTAATTTATCATTCATTTTCTCACATGATGAATGCATTAGACATAAACACGTGGAAGGTGGGGTATACTATTAAATAGCCCCTCATTACATCAATAGCTCTCGTGAGACAAAATAGATTTTTGAATTTAGTTCATACCTTCCCAATTCATTGAGATGTTTTTAACATGGTCTCAATGAAAAGTAAAATTTTTTTAACAAGTGCACGACAACATGTTTTTAATGTCAATAATTATTCATTCAATTAGTATGAGATCAGTATTATTGAAATTATTGTTTTCATTTATTTTCATCGATATATAATAATTTCAATTTCATCTTTAATATGTATTTATGTTTTTTACAAATTACATCTATAATATTCAAACCATGTATATTCCATGATTTATTCAGTTATATGTTTCCCTTACTGAGAATTTGATCACAACCATGCTTATATTTAAAATTTCCTAGGTTATGAAGAATAGTGGTACATGTGATTTTTTTTAGAAGGATAGAATGCGTGAAAAATTTATGAGTTACGTTGAAGAATCCTTATGGATTAATTAGTTTCATATATAATGGAGAAAATTATATTTGAAACAAAGATCATGGAATTTTTAGTAATTTTTTAATACTAATTATCTTAATATATAAACCTAAAAATATCTTTTACAATGTAAGAGATGCAAAATTAATTTTTAATTTGTAATTATGGATGGATATATTGATGATTTTATAGCTGGTATCAAAGTGTGTATAAAAAGTATGTATGTTTTACATCAGATTAAGGAGAGAAGGTCTAGGTAATCATAGTCGGTATCAAAGGAAAGATTTAGGTCACATTGAATATTTTGATGTTTATTGAAGATAAGTTAAGGGTTGATATGGTAAGGTTGATCATAATTTCAAATGCGTAGATAATACTTTTGAATAGTATAATATTTAGTGTTAAGGTAGTAATGAACATTTTATTTATGGATTAGGATATGAGATCTTCTATGAAAATCCGAGGAATATCTCTAAGTCTAGGATACATTCTAACGTGTGGGTAATGTATTGAGTATATGGTTTTTCTAATTAATTACATACTTGAATGGATACTACAAGTATATATGAGATCTTGAACAGATGTACCTAGGGGTAATAGCACCAAAAGGTTGAATTTGGTATTATATTGATCGTCACATGATGCATGGAAATGAATCCTAACTGCACACCTATTTTAACACTCCCAGGGTATATTATTTTATTGATAACATTCTCTTTAAAATACATGATGAAGGATTTAAGAATAATTTTAACTAATTTAGTTAATGAAATTAATTTAAAAATGAAAATGGATAACCAAGGTTTGATCAAAGAGAGTTATAAGTTAATCGAAAAGCATCATATGTTAAAAATAAAGGTTCTATAAGGGAAAAAATATTCAGATAGATGTTTTTATAATCATATACTGAATATTATCATAACCATTTTAGGTTAAGTATTTTTTTGAAACATGACCATGATGATAAAGCTAAGAAATGTATGTATCTAAAAACTAATATATTTTAAAACTAATCAAGGGATTATATGTAAATGATTATTCATTAGTAGCTTTTCTTTAAAGGCATGAAAAAATATTAAATAGAATAAATAACCTTGAAAATTTATTTTATGAAAAATTATATTTTTGGGGATAACTATTGAAGAACACATGATTTTGGTAAGGATATGGATTTGTTTTAAAATATGCATGATATTGAGCTAATAAATCATTGATTGATTTTGAGAAAAGAGTGTTATATAGTATTGATATCCATGGAGTTAATTATTGATTTAATTAAAATGTAATTCTTGTTATTTTTTTATTTTTATATAATTTTTTGGATTATGATATATATATTTAATATATTGTAACATTATGAACTTGTGATAAATACATTTGAGGACTAAAGATAGAGTTAATTTTTAGACGAATATACAATCTCAATGTAGTTTAATCCATTGAAGACCCAAATGGTTTTGAGAATAAAATGTTATAGAGAATATATTATGAGGTTATATACATACTTGGATATATGATTGTAAGAATTATTAATGTGGTTTGAGGAAGGATACAATACATTAAATTTCATAAGAGAGTATGGTAGATGTCACGTTTGAGGTTATACCCTGAATGATGAATATGTTTAGACTATCCACACCCACTTTATTAATGAGTAATAATTAAATTTGAGAGGACATAATTTATTTTAGGAGGTTGATTTTAACACCCTATGATCTTAATATATTATTACATTTAAATAAGTTAATGCGTTCAATAACTCTCACCACACGTAACACTGAACATAAATGAAACCACGATATATTTAGATAAAAAAATTATGTGTAAAAAATAAAATGAAGTTATTTAATTAGTGGTAATGAATAAGAGTAACTAGTTTATCAATTATATATATAAGGAAAATAAAATATACTTTTAATATGAATTAAATTCAACTAGTTTACCTAAAATAATTGATAATATCATTTATTGTTTAGAAAACTGTTTTTAAATTATAGTTTTATGCAATATGAATTTCTATTACAAGAAAAATATGATTAATGATCAATTATGTTTGAGATTATTAATTTTTTGACATTAATTTAGTTCTTAAATGATATGAAATAAGATTAATAAGAGTTAATAATTGAAAATTTCATTTTACAATAAAAGTAGGTTTTCATTATATTTTATGATTTTGTTTAAAACTTGAATTACTAAATATTGGAATTATAAATTAATAAAAAGAACTTAATTTTTTAATTCTTCATAAAAAATTGACTTAGTGTAAATTTTGTATCATTTTTTTAAAATGATGGCTTTTAGTTAAAAAATATAGTGTATATAGAACTCATGATTTTGACATTATTTATATATAAGAATGGTAAGTAATATTAAAAAACAATTTGGTAGATAAAATATTAAAAATGGAATTTAAATCTGATTTTTATAATAATATTTTACCTTATAAAACCTATGACAAACATTTTGAGAATTCAAGTAAAATATTACTTTAATAAAATAATTTGGTCATTCATTGCATTAATTATTTTTATGGTGGAATTTTGTTTTAGATTTCCATGAAATCCTCATACATTTTATTTATATTAAAATAATATAATTTTTCATGGTTGTTTATAATTTTAATAACCATGGATTATAAATTAATTTTATGATTATTTTTTTCCTCTAAAAATAGTTTTTATGCATTATTTTTGATAATCCTAAAATTAACATTTCAAAACATTAGAAACTATTTTTTATAAATTTATTTCTTAATTTGAAAATAATAAGGTTAAATTATTAAAAGGGTTCAATTTTAGTTTATTATTTAATATTAATTATAAAGTATAACATTTAACTACCATGGTAAAAGTAAATTGGTGTAAAAGATAAAAAGTTAAAATAAAAAACCCTAAAACACTCAATGTTGTCTCTCAAATGAGTCGATGAGGTGAGTTTCAACCCAAAGTAACCTTACACTCCGCCTTTTCCCTTTCTAGATCCATAGACCTTGGAATAGTAACATCACATTATTGAAAATGTTAAGGGTGCTTCCAAAAGTGTGCTTCTCATCACATATAAAAAAGAAACACTCCCTTCACATCAATACTAATCAATTATTTTAATTTATCTCAGATAATATACCAATTATCTTCTCCTATAACCATATCCCATGTTAAAAATCTTTTGTCCACCATTAGTTATCATAAAACCTCCGTTTCTGAGGGTAATTCCAAGGAAAATTCAAGTACCTGATGATAGTTTTTCATCGTAATTATCTTCATTCAAATTTATTTTATCTAGACTAATTTCATTATAGTGCTAATTTTATTATCAATTTTTTCACATATATCATCCAATAAGAAAAAAAATCTAATGGTCGTGCAATGTGTTGTCTACCTCATCCACGATGCAACATGTTTTGTTTTCTATCACTACCTTATAAGGATATATTAAAGTATATACTTAAATTATAAATATGTTTTATATAATAAAATTAAGTGATTGATATGGAAAATTAGACAACATATTAAAAAAATTATCAACAAATTCTCATCATTAATTTAATCATTTAAAATAAGCATACTAAGAGAAAAAACATTTGTTCTAATTATTTAATATTTTTCATCCATTAATTATTCTTCAAATTCCTTCCAATTATAATATATCAAATTATAAAAACTATATAATATCATAATTTTTTATAATGACATTATAACAAAACTACCTCATAATCATTAATTAAATTAGGGAATGTTCTTGCTTAGGTCAGTTTTAACACCCACTTGAAAAATTCTATGAATTTATATTATGAATAATTATGGTGACATAATCGTTGGAATAATAAAATATATATTTTTAAATAATGTTTTTTTATTCATAATGTTTTATATTAATATTTTAATCATCAATTATGAAAACACCCTTTCATTTTTAAAAATCAATGAAATGTGCTCGTCATTGATTTCAACCTCATGGATCTTTACCAAAGATATAATGAAATGAAATCCTAGATTTATAAAATAACATATAAAATATGTTCTATTATGTTATATTGACTAAGAATAATTTAACTTGGAAAAATAATTTCTATCAACACCACTTTTACAAGACTAATTCAAAGGTATAAAAACTACTTACACTAGGTATTGAAAACAGGTAAAAACTAACTAATATTTATATGAATGTATTGATTGTAAATGGTGAGTGTAAATGGTTATAGTTCTTAATATGGTTATTTGGTATTTAATTAATGAATTTAATTTTATTATTTGGGATGTTTGGTGCAAGTGTAGAATGAATAAGGTTCAAGGTAAGAGTTTTTGTCTGAAATTCCTCTCATTGAGATATGTTTGGTACTCTGAACCTAATTCCATTTATATTTTGTATGTACAAAATATATGAGATTTTATATTTTCAATTATACTGAAATCATTTTATTTTAATTTTAGTTACAATCCATCACTTTCATAGTACTTGGATTCAAAATACTCTACAACCATAAGAGTCTTTATCTCAAATTGTTATCTTCGAGACATGTTTTGCAATATGAACCTAATTTAATCTATAAGGTTCATATACTAACTATTTTAGATAATATATTATTAATTATATCTTAATAATGGTATTTTCAATTTAATTATAGGTTATATCTTTCTATGCGTTTCGTTTCAAAATTTTCTAATGTTGTAAGGGTTTTCTTGATCTCAATTTCGATTATTTGAGACATGTTACATGTTATGAACCATATAACCTTTTCATGATGTTATGTTGATTTAAAATCCCATTAATTTTATAAAAATAATTTCCTATATTTCATGTTATTTAATATCCAAATAATCTTATGTTATTGAAGTGTCAACTGATTTACTAGTTTCCCTAATAGTAAATATCTTTTGTTACTCAAATTTCATTACTTGAGTTGTGATCATTCTCTTGAACTTATTTCATATTAGTTTAGAACATTATACCCTTTGATTATATTGTTTTCTATTGTCTCATTATTTTATAGGGATATATAATCCAACCACATAAACCCTTGAAAAATATTTCTCACTTATTAGGTTATCTTATTTTACAACCATTTACCATCTTTCTATGGATGGATGATAATCATGTTATTACATTACTCACTTTGGTGTACACTAATTTCTCTATACAATGAGAACATTACATTTTAAATTATTTATATCGAATTTTGTTCACCTAGAATTAATATTGTTCTATTTACATGGGGGAAAGTATTAGAATTTTGTATTTTGTTATTCCAATAAAGATGATTATTGACATATTGATTATATATTATTTTACCACCCACATTCTATCTCTAGATGATAAATGACCATGTATCCCTTTTACTGACATATGGAATGGTATTGGAATTCCATATATTGTTAAACCAATATATATGATTAATGTCTTATTTTATTTTTAATTGTTTATTAATTTTCTCAAAAGACGAATACATTTTTCTTAAATAGGTGATGGGTAGGTCCCACCATTATATATCCACTTGATTCGTTGATAGGTATCATGATACAACATAGTTTTGGGTATTTAGTGTATTCATACCAAATTTAGCAAGATTTTAATTACCATACTCTTGATGAAAAATGTCTTAGAACAGGGCCTTTACAAAATTTTATTATGTTTTGTGTTATGTATTTAATCAGTATGAGATTATTGATATATATGGTTTCATTTGTTTACATGGATATAGAATTATCTCATTTTTAATTTTATTATGGATTCATTTTATTTACTTAATCCTTCCATAATATTTATTCGATGTCTGTACCATGATTTCTTAAGTTATAAGTTTCCCTTACGGAGTATTTGAGAACCCCACTTATTAGAATTCCATTTACCCAGGTTATAAATAAATGTAATACATGTGATTTTTTTGGAAAATAAATGGTCAAAAGAATTTATAGAATGTGATGAATACTATTTATGGATTAAGTATTTTTTTACATAATGGAAAATCAAATTTTATATAAAAAACATGGTATTTTCAAGTAATTTTTTTCTTATTTATCTAAATATATAAGCATAAAAAAGGTACTTTTGAGTGTAATTTATGCAATAATAATTTGATTTTTTTAATTAATTATGTTTATATATAGTCTTTTACAGCTTGTATCAAAGCATATATATAATGCACATGTTAAGGACTATTTACCTCAAAGAATCTTTGGTTAGGAATGAAATATCCTAACAAGAACATGATAGTATATCCATTTGACCATTCCAAGGAGATTCCATAGTTACACGATTTACCATCATGTTCACCATTTTGTTTCTGAAAAAATATTTTTTCACCCAAATAGGTTATTTAAAGGGGTTGAATTGTCTGTAATCATGGATGTCAGGTACAACGTCTTCAAACGGTTGCCAATGGGTTTTGTTCATGGTGACAGAAACACCCAATAAATATTATATTTGTGATGATTCATGGACCTACTTTACAAAGGTATGAATTATTTTGGGAACTTGTCCAATGACACATAATAACTCACATTGGTTGAGAGGATTTTAATTCGGGCTCATAACACCCTTTTGGGGGAAATATTTCTTATTATGGGACTCTCTTATAGATTTAAGAAAGGTTTGGGAATCCATTATTCATTCCCAAGTATGCATACATGGATTAACCTGAAGAAATGATCTATTATAACTACACATGGATTTAGAATCTTCTGTATGTATCCAAGGTTCTCTATAAATGGTACTCTTTTATGGATGGATCAGAGACTCTTTGTATGTTTATTAGGATGACACTATTTTTAATCTATATGGTGTGGCACTCTGTAGTTTAACATCACCCATAGGGGACAAAAGATGTATTGATTTTAGGATCGAACCCATAATATGGGCTTCCTATGTATCCACATGAGAGTAATCGTAAACCATGTATTTCAGTGCCACCTAACAGGACACATCGCCTTTTAAGTTCATGTGACAAGGAAGAAACCATGCAGTTTCACATCATGTTGCAAGGATACCTAGGAGGAATGTTCCTAGTCAAGGATAATGGGGGGCTAATTCCGAGGAATCCCTAGGGATCTAGAAGAGATGTGGTATCCCATCCAGGCATAACCTTACCAAGAATATATCTTGAAGAAAATTAGGGTAAATTTGGGTGTTGGTTTTGGACCTTAAGGAGGCATCCTTCATATCCTAGTTAGTCAAGAATTAAATCCCATGTAGTTTTGTGAGTTGGGGATTTCACCTTAGAGAATGCCCATATGGTTGGGGCTTACACATGGAAGCTACCCATTTAAGTGGGAACGATTGGTGCTTACCCTCAAAAGGATGACCATTTGAGATTTGAATATTATTGGGGCTTTTGCATGGATGATTCCCATATAAGGTTTGATGCTAGAGCTTACATATACGAAGATGTCCCATTTGAGATTTAAAATCATAAAAATTTCATGATATCTAGTAAACTCTAAAACCATGTGACTCATGCTTAGTGTGAGAAACAAGAGGAAGTAGTGGATATGAAGATCACACGATCAACTCTTTCCTCTAATGGGATAGGTGCTAAAGACCAAGGAGAGACGTAGCAGGATTTGAGTTTTCAAGTCTCCTATTTTATTTTGGTAACCAAGATGGTCACATGATGGTCACATATAGTGATCTATCCGGCTACGTCCTGGGTAGTGGTGAAGAGGATAAAAAGTTTCACCTATTTTAATAAAGGTTAGGGTCTTACACTCAGAGAGATGGACTACATGGGCATTTTATGTTATTCTTATGATTATTACATGATTAATATTAGGATTTGAACTTAATTCATCTTCTGTTTTTCACATGAGGTACCCTATTCCTGTCATATATGGTATACTATAGTTTAAATTCATATATATAGGATGATGGTATCACAATTTAACATCAGGTTGCAGGGACTATGGAAGCACAATTTAATGTCATGTTTCTAGGACAATAAAAGGATAATTTAATGTCAAATTTTTAGGACTAGTTACATTATGCTTAAATTCATGGGTATTGGAAAACTAGGAAAATGATTCCTAGAAATGGATAGTGTGGGACTTTATCAAGATAGATCCTTTCTAGATCAATCTGGAATAGGAGTCTGGTGATGGGATTTTAGGAGGTCTACAAGGAATGTTTCAACTCATGGTATTAAATGAGATTAATGTTTGGGTTGTTTAAGGTAAAACCCAAATTTAAGTTTACCCACCACAAAAGGTTCACAGTGTGACTCTATATTTTTCATAGGGGTCAATGATGGTAGTGAAGGAATTAGCCTGAACGGTAAGGACCATAGGATGGATCTGATCCCAAGTAGCGGAACATAAGAAGACCCCCCATTGTATAGACTAGTGAGCGCATATTTTTTCCACAAAGGTGGTCATAAAGGGACATCCACAAAGTTGGGTCTATGAAAGAGTTTCTACAATGTTTTTACCCTCAAAGGACCATCCAAAAAGGATCTTGTCACATAGATCTATCCACAAAGAACCATTCATGAATGAGCTAGCCACAAAAGGACTATCCATGAAGGGTTTTCCATATAGGATTTCCCAAAAAGGATACTCTATATAGAGTTATCCCTAAATGGTCATCCAATAAGTAATTTATTCATTTTTGAGGTTAGAAAATACACATCATATCACAAATGATACTGCCTCCACATGGATTCTTATGTGTAGGGTCTTTTGCATATGGTTTTTGGGATGGTTTCCACAAAGGGATAGCCACATACGGTTCATGGGATGGAATTTATGAAGGGATTTTGGTGTGAGAGGTATTTCTCCAACACCTTCTACAAATTAATTAAACTTTTTTTCTCTTTTTTCCCCTCTCACAATTTTATAGAGGGTGTTGAGTCAATAAGGTTTTCCTTATGACTTTTCCATTCCTTCTTGTTTTGAAAATCACAAACACCTTATCTTAAGAAAAATTACTTTCTTAAGGAAAATTGCTTTCTTAAGGAAAATTGCTTCTATAAGGAAAATCGCTTTTGTAAGAAAAATTATCCTTATCATATTTTTTTTCATTCATATTTTTCTTAAGTATAAGTTTCGGATTCATTTCTGTTTTCTCGGAATTTCTTAAAACCTCGATATGAAGTATTCTGTTTTAGGATCCGAATTCTGGATAAAGAACTCTGATAAAATTCTAATCCGAACTCCGGATACGAATTCTGACTAAGTTCGATTCCAGATTCAGGATACGAATCCTTATGAAGTTCGACAACGAATTCTCATTACGAATTTTGATGATGAATTCTCATTATGAATTCTGATGAAGAATTCTCATTACAAATCTTGGTGATGAATTCTCATAACTAATTCTGATCACAAATTCAGATTCCGAATTCTCATTCCGAATTAACCTATTAAAAAAATCTGATTATCTTTATTTTATACACTCCAAATTTATCTAAGACTCCGAAAATTATTTTTGGTTAGACTCCGAACTTTCATTTTTCCTATTCCTTTATATTTCGACTACTCTTTATTATTGTTCCTTACACTCCGAACCTTCACTCCGAAGTTTGCATTCTGAACTTTTGATTTAGATTTAAAACGATGTCGTACTTTTT
This sequence comes from Viscum album, assembly GCA_963277665.1. Classification (NCBI taxonomy): domain Eukaryota; kingdom Viridiplantae; phylum Streptophyta; class Magnoliopsida; order Santalales; family Viscaceae; genus Viscum; species Viscum album. Next base: position 1,528,315,162 of record OY728162.1, read on the forward strand.
GTTACACTTGTTTTGTTATAAAATGATGTCGTCTATTTTTTTATAAACTAACTGTTGTCTAAGCGACACGTGTACAGGTCCCTCCGATCTTTAAGGAAAATATGTCCTTTGGAGAAGGAGTCGACCTTACCTAAAAATAGGAGATCATTTGAAAGAGCTCACAACTGATGGATGAACAACTTGGTTTTGTGCATACATGCTGTTGAAGTGATTTCTAGAGAGAGAGGCTCTTATTAACTCTCAAAGCTTCGTGCGGCTCTGAATGTTGGTGATTACATTCGAGGGATTCTGGGGATAGGAAGACAGAGGTACCGACTACCTTGAAGTTCGAGGGCTTCCTTGCTGAGGAAGACAGAGGTTGCCAACTACCTTAAGTTGAGGGCTTGCGGGGATAGCAAGATAGAGACTCCGATCTTCCTATCGAGGTCTTACCCTGGTGTGGGTAAGAAAGACTTGCTTGAAAGTATAAATCTAGGGACCTTTATCCAAGGTTGTTGGATACCCTTCTCTTTGGGTTAAAAGACTTATATCTTGTTACTGGTAGTTCTACTACGTGTTTATATTCCGCTGCATTTTGTATTATAAGGAAAGTATAACTTTCTTATGCTTCCTTACTTGTACTCTGGTTCGTTTAGATTCTATACGCTTTAATGTAGAATCTCATATCTTAATATTTTGTTAAGGTTCAATTTCCGGAACCATATTTCCGGAACCTTCTTTCGGAATCCCTTTCCAATTTTTGTTCGGTGTTAGAGGTGTTGTGAATTTGCTTAATGTTTAACTTTGTTAAACTTTTCCCTTTCCTTTTATTAAGGAAGATATAGTTATTCTTAACTAACTTTAAAGATTACAAAGGAATTTATAAAGTATACAACTCACCCCCCTCTTGTATATTGAGCATCTACATCACTATTTCGATCCTATAATTGGTATCAGAGGTTGGAAACCTCAAACTCTATACCAATCTTACATTTGGTATCAGAGCAGGTCTCTGAAATTCTTATACTCATGTAAAAGATTTTCTTGCTCATTTTATCATTCTAAACTTTCCCATTCCGAACATTGTTATTACGAATCTTTGCTACTAACAAGTTTGTGTGTACAAAGTCATATTAAGTATGACAGGAGTCAATGTTGGTTCAATTGATAATATGAATCCTACAAGACCACCAATCTTTGATGGTAATTATTATGAATACTAGAGAGATCGTATGAAGACTTTTGTTATCAATACTGGAGTAGACAACTTTGTTATGCTTACTGGTGATTACAAAATTCCCGGCAATGAAGTTAGAACTTTTACTAACCAGGAAAAGCAAGAATATCAACTCAATTATAAGGTACGCAATACTTTACTTTGTTCAATGACTAGAAATATATACAACCAAATTTTTTCTTGCGAAGCAGCTAGCTATATCTGGAAGAAGTTAGAAGTTACACACTTTGGTACTTCAAAGGTGATTGAGACTAGAAGAGCTATGCTTAAAGCAGAATATCATGGATTCAATTTTTCTTATGGAGAACCTATCTGTAAAGTTCAATAGATATTTATGACTATAGTCAACATCCTACAATCTATGGGAGAAAAAGGTCTAGATGATGAAGCTCTTGTGGATAAGATAATTGATATTATGCCCAATGAGTGGGAATTCAAGAGAACAGATATAGATGAGAATAGGAAGGTTACTCAAATTACTCTTGATGAGATTTTTGGAACTCTTCTACAACATAAAACAAGAATGAAGAGAGTGCTGACAACATCAAGAAGAAAAATGGAAATGGTACTGTTGCTTTTACAACAACTTCAAATCAGATGAAAGCTAAGACTCCTGAGAGAGTAACCAGATCCAAGTCTAAGAAAGTTATTTTCCAATCCGAATCTAGTGAGAGTGAAGTCTCAGAATGTGAACTAGAAAATCTTTCTTGAAGAATGAAAAAGATAGTTGGCCAGAGAAATGTTCAATCTAAGTTTAAGAAAAAGGAACGGAAAGATAATAAAGATGGAGAAGTTACTTGCTATGAATGCAAAATAGCTTGACATATTAGACCAGATTGCCCTTTACTTAAAAAGAAAGAAAGGAAAGAAAGACATTCAGAAAGGAACAGAAAGAAGTATTATAAAGCCAAAGATAAGAAAGTTCTGAAAGCTAATGACACCTGGAGTGCCAGTGGTGGTGACTCTTCAGATGAATCTTCTGATTATGAATCTTCAAGATAGAAGAATATTGGTCTCATAGCCAGATTACCTATCGATAATCATTGTTTTATGGATAAGGTATGAAATGATGAATCATTGACCAATGTTTCTTTAAATTCTAATGATAGTAAGTATTATAACTCTTCTGATGAATAATCTTCTTATGATGAAGAAAATACTTTACCTACTTATGAAGAAGTCTCTAGGTTTGCTGAACTTCTTGAAATTGAGAATTCCAAACTCAACAAGAAACTTGATAAGGCAAACTCTAGGAATTCTATTCTTACGAAATAGATATCAGATCTTTCTAAAGACCTTGATAGTAAAAATTCTGATTTTGAAAGTATTTCAAAAAATATTGAGGAAATTCGTTCTGAGAAGAACAAACTTTCTAAAGAATTAGACAAATTAATTTCTAAGAAAATTGTTTTCGAGCCTAAATCTAGTTCAAAAACTAATGATTTTGAGGATAAAAACTTGGTTGTAAAACTCAAGTCCAAAATTTTTTCCTTAAATAAGTGTTTATCAAACTTTACCCATGGTAAGGAAAATTTTGATAAAATGTATTCTCAAATACGACCTTTAAGAAATAAATCTGGATTTGGTTATACCCATGCAAAACCAATTTTTAGTAACAATTATTTTGTTCCTCAAAGTGCCCCATTTTGTACTAAATGTCAATGTTGAGGTCACTGGGCAAAGAATTGTTCCTTAAACAAAACCCAATCCTTAGGTTTTCATAAAGATTATTTTTCTGAGAAAATGTGGGTTCCAAAAATTTTATTGTCAGGAAATCTCGGATCCAAACAAGTTTGGATTCCAAAAGTCTAATTTTATTCTTGATTTCAGGAAAATAAAGAGAGTACCAGCAACAATACATGGTACATGGATTGTGGATGTTCCCGGCACATGACTGGTAACAAAAGTTATTTTGAAAAGATTATCAAAATGAAAGGAGATATTATTCTTCAATTTATTGGAACGCAAGATCAACTTGCTGATATTTTCACAAAATCATTGCCTTCTGATAGATTTTAATATATTAAACAAAAGTTAAGAATGATAACTGTAAGTAACTCTTCCTTAATTAACTTTCTGTTGAAAAAATATCTTTACAATAATAAATTCCTTTTCATAGGGGGAGTACATTTGTTTGATAGAATAGAAAAGTTTTCCAAAAATTGTGTTTTCAAACTTTTCGGAACGAAGATTTCTGGAATGGAATTTCCGGAATTACAATTTTCCAGAATGGAAATTTTCATACAGAATACTTCTGGAATGAAAGTATTCATATTAAAAACATCCGGAATGGAAAATTCGTACTGGTATTTACATAACCCGATTTTTATATCGAACCTTTCGTACTGAGTGTTTCGTACTGAGATTTTCGTACTGAGTTTTTCGTAATATGTTTTTTGTACTAAGTTTATTTTCCGTAAGTAAATTTTTTACGAACTTTGTCTTTTCATAATAAAGATTTTTTCGTAATCAATTTTTTTCCATTACGAATAATCCTCCTCAGCAAATCTAAAAGGTACGATTTCCTTACTCAAGTCTTCGTAGTTATTTTTTTCTTGCTGGAATTTTCTTGAATTATGTTTTCAGATTATAGTTTTCTTAATTATTTGATTTAATAAAAACCTCAAAAAGATCGGATTCAAGTTTTCAACCGTCAGATCTGATCTCAGCCTATCACAACCATTCGATCAACCGAGGAAGTTGAACTGTCAGTTCATTGCCAATATAAAGGGGACCCAAATACTCATCCCACATCGATTTCAACCTCTCGCGTCCCGAATCTCTGCCTCTCTATTTTAAAGTCGTTCCGAACTTCAGATTTCTCCGTTCCGAACTTCTCAGAGGTCATCAGATCCAAATGTCTGTGGAAATAGCTTCTCAAGAAATGTCATCCTCCAATACTATTTCATAATGGTTAGTTTACCGAGAAAGGCTAGTCCATCCGGACTTCTTCAACAACTGTGATTCTCTTATTTTGAAGAACATTAAGTTGAATGGCTGGGAAGATGTTGCAGTGTCAAAACCCGGGAACCAAGATGAAGTCTATTCGGATTTGCTCATAGAATTCTATGAAACAGTTTCTTTTCTTCAGGAAGATGTAAGGGACAAGTTATCTTTTAAGTCTTATGGTAAGACTTATAAACTTTCATATGCCAAGGCAGCCAGTTTGGTAGGGCTAAATAATGAAGGTGAAGATAAGTTTATTTCTCACGTGTTGCCGGATACTAAGGGTAGCTTTGACAACGAAAAAGCTTTAGAAACTCTCGGACTGGCTGATGACAAGGCTCCGAAGATTGCTAGTTTGCCTACAAATTTCCGGATTCTAGAGTTGTGGGTGCAAGGTTTTATCGTACCAAGGAAAGGTGATAAAGACAGTTTGAAGAAGAGTGAGATCTACATCTTAGATTTCCGGATAAATCTAAAGAAGTTTAATCTCATGAGGCATATTATTATAACCATTGAAAATCTTAAGAAAGGAAATCTCAGAGCCCAGATCGTAATGTACCCAGAAATTTTATCAAATATGATAGTTCGGTGCCTTGAGTCTTTCAAGGAAGCTTGCAGATCTAAGCCAACGGTTTGCAAAATTTTGTTGGTCAGTGATGATACACTTAAGAGGATGGATGAGGCTTTTAACAAGGAGACTGGTGAGTTCTTCTATTTTCCTAATCAAGAAGAATCGACTCCGAAGGCTGCTGAACCGGAATCATCTAAGCCAGTTAAGAAAAGAAAATTGAAAGAAGTTGCAGCTGAAGTACATGATCCTAAGTCTATGGAAGTTCAAACCGCACCTCCCAAACCAAAGAAGAAGAAGGCATATCCTGATGAGGTTGATGCGAAGTGGAGAGAAGATAAATAGAAAAGGAAAGAAGGGGATCCGCAGTTCGGATTGGACCCTGCGGAAGCTAAGGCCCTGAAGGAGAAAACTGCTGATGATCTTGAAAAACAAGTAAAGGAAAATAAGGTCAAGAAGAAGATGTCAGAAGCCGAGGCTGTCCAAGCGTTGTTGAAGTTTAATGAGATGGTATCCAGAAGCATTCCAGTTCCGAGATCTTTCTCCTTATAATCTCTACCTGAGAATCCAGGAAGAAACCTTGATTTTCCGAAAGAGACTACAGCTGAGCATGTTGAGAAACTCGAGCAGATTTAGCAAGTGGGAGAAGAATAATTAGTTGCTGAAGGAAGTGGTGAAACAGGAGATCTTTTGAAACAAGTAGATGATTATAAAGGATCACTTTCAGAACATCTATCACTCCAAACTTCAGAGGCTGAATCCTCTAAGTTAGTAACTCTGTAGAAGGATAAGAATGAGGAAGATGTTGTTAAAAAAGTTGTTGATGATATTATTCAAGTGTCTACTGGTTAGCAGAAAAATCCTAATCAAGAATCGATTCCGAAAAAGGACAAGGGGAAGCATCTCCTTGTTGAGACTCTGAAATCAGTGGCTAGCAAGAAAATAGAAATTGGCGATTCTTCTAAAAGGAATTTGGAGCTTATTGAGGAAGAAAATTCTCCAATTAAAGTTTCAGATTCGGAGTCATCCTCGTTGGGACATGACTTTGTTGTTCAATCTTTGAGGAAGTTAGTTGGTTCCATTCTGACCATCTCGACCATAGACTCATGATGCCAAATGCTTCAACATGCTCTGAATCAGAAATAAGATTCCGTATCCTTGGTTATGGATAAGTGTGTCGAATTTGAAGCTGAGTTCAAATCTTTTCTTGTTGGCTATGAAGCACACAAAAGATGTTGTAAAAGGATGACGAGCTGGTCGAGGAAGACTGTGGAAGAGATGAGGCTATTCGATGAGTTTCAAGACAATGTTAATGATGCCTTTGAGACTGAGGATAGGAAGATAAATGAGTTAACTTCATCCTTCGAAGAGAAGCTGATAGAAGAAAAGAACTTCCAGATTCAAGAAGTGAGAGATCTGAATGGGAAGCTGAATTCCGTTTCTCAAAACTGGAAGTTTGAAAGGGATCATCGGATTGAATTCGATGAAAGGATGAAGGCTCAGGAAGAAAAGATCAAAGCTCAGAAAGAAAAGCTGAAAGCCCAAAAAGAAAAGATTGAAGCTCAATCTGCAAGAATAATGGTCTTAGAGAAGCAAGCTGAAGAAGATCATAAAGACCTGAGGAAGATCAAGACTATTCTAAAGGGGCTCATGTCAAAGGAAAAAAGATCCGAAAAAACCAAATCCGATCTTTTTGTTGTATCTATTTTTTTTGTCGAGATTTCAATCTTAATGAAATTCGTGCTTGTCGTTCCTATTATTTTCATTACTAATTTTTCAGGTACATTGTTTTTTTTCATTCCCTCCAATTATTTTTGAAAATCACATAGGGGGAGAAGGAAAAGATCCTTAAGAAAAAGAAGAACTCTAATAAGAGTTTATCAAAGGAGGAGAAGGAAAAGATCCTTAAAGAGAAAAAAACTCCAATAAGAGTTTGTTTAAGGGGGAGTTTTTCATTAAAGAAGAACTTCTTATTTATAATGAAATGTCACTCCATAAATATGAATATGATCCTTAGAGTTTCAAAACCTAAGGGGGAGTTAGTCGTATTCGTCAATATCCTTAAATCAAAGGGAGATAAGCCTTAATGTTTTTATTTCTTCTTAGAATTTCTTTTTTGTAAGGAAGTTAGTGATTTCCAAAAAGGGGGAGATTGTTGAGTCAATAAGGTTTTCCTTATGACGTTTCCATTCCTTCTTGTTTTGAAAATCACAAACACCTTATCTTAAGAAAAATTAATTTCTTAAAGAAAATTGCTTTCTTAAGGAAAATTGATTTTATAAGGAAAATCACTTTTGTAAGAAAAATTATCCATATCATATTTTTTTCATTCATATTTTTCTTAAGTATAAGTTTCAGATTCATTTCTGTTTTCTCAGAATTGCATAAAACCTCGAAATGAAGTATTCTGTTTTAGGATCCGAATTCTGGATAACGAACTCTGATAAAATTCTAATCCGAACTCCGGATACGAATTCTGACTATGTTCGATTCCAGATTTAGGATACGAATCCTTATGAAGTTCAACAACGAATTCTCATTACGAATTCTGATGAAGAATTCTCATTTCGAATCTTGATGATGAATTCTCATAACGAATTCTGATGACAAAAATCCCATTCTAAATTCTCATTTCGAATTCACCTATTAAACAGAATCTGATTATCTTTGTTTTATACACTCCAAATTTATCTAAGACTCTGAAAATTATTTTTGGTTAGACTCCGAACATTCATTTTGCCTATGCCTATATATTTCGACTACTCTTTATTATTGTTCCTTACACTCCGAACCTTCACTCCGAAGTTTGCATTCTGAACTTTTGATTTATATTTAAAACGATGTCGTACTTTCTGTTACATTTGTTTTGTTATAAAACGATGTCGTCTATTTTGTTATAAACTAACCGTTGTCTAAGTGACACATGTACAGGTCCCTCCGATCTTTAAGGAAAATATGACCGTTGGAGAAGGAGCCGACCTTACCTATAAATAGGAGCTCATTTGAAAGAGCTCACAACTGATGGATGAACAACTTTGTTTTGTGCATACATGCTGTTGAAGTGATTTCTAGAGAGAGAGGCTCTTATTAACTCTCAAAGCTTCGTGCGACTCTGAATGTTGGTGATTACATTCGAGGGCTTCCGGGGATAGGAAGACAGAGGTACCGACTACCTTGAATTTTGAGGGCTTCCTTGCTGAGGAAGACAGAGGTTGCCGACTACCTTGAAGTTGAGGGCTTGCGGGATAGCAAGACAGAGACTCTGATCTTCGTATCGAGGGCTTACCCTAGTGTGGGTAAGACAGACTTGCTTGAAAGTATAAATCAAGGGACCTTTATCCAAGTTTGTTGGATACCCTTCTCTTTGGGTTAAAAGACTTATATCTTGTTACTGGTAGTTCTACTACGTGTTTATATTCCGCTGCATTTTTTATTATAAGTAAAGTATAACTTTCTTATACTTCCATACTTGTACTCTGGTTCATTTAGATTCTATACGCTTTAAGGTAGAATCTCATATTGTAATCTTTTGTTAAGGTTCAATTTCCAGAACCATATTTCCGGAACCTTCTTTCGGAATCTCTTTCCATGTTTTGTTCGGTGTTAGAGGTGTTGTGAATTTGCTTAATGTTTAACTTTGTTAAACTTTGCCCTTTCCTTTTCTTAAGGAAGATATAGTTATTCTTAACTAACTTTAAAGATTACAAAGGAATTTATAAAGTATACAACTCACCCCCCTCTTGTATATTGAGCATCTACATCACTATTTCGATCCTATAATTGGTATCAGAGGTTGGAAACCTCAAACTCTATACCAATCTTACAGAGGGGTGGCGCAATTGACTACTGCACTGGCCTAAAATAGTGAGATGTGGAGCCTCTATTTTCTATAGCCCAAAAATAATCACCAAGCCCACAAATTATTTAATTCATTGGGGGGGGGGAGGGTTGGTAAATATTGTCTTTACCCACAACTGAAAAATTGTTTGTAGGGGTGGCTATTTGCAGGGGACTAAAATCAAAGTCTACGATTGTGGCCGAATCTGCATGCCATAAACCATTTCATTCATCAGACTCCATACAGTGTGGCAGTACACTTAGTGAGTTTACTATGGGGACCTCATCCGTCCTTTGTGTATTTACTTCATTAAAAAATTATTAAACATTTCTTAATGTTTATTTTACCCTTAACAAATTTTATTGAATTACCCTCCTCCTATCTGCATAATTTTCAGGACACAAAAAATTTCTCCCTTTAGAATGGGTTCTGATTGAAACTAATAGGAATATATTTTTGAATTAGAATTGGTCCTAATTTGAATAAAATTTAAGAGAGTTATATAATTTTTTATAGATCCAAGGGACTCATTAAAAATGGGTTTAACTATTCCTAGGGTTAGATGACAAACCCTACAAACTTTTTGACTTTTCTATTATCACCCTAATTTTTTCCTAATCTCTCTATGATGTGGGAATCGAAAGAGTAACATTACGTTCTCATAGGTCTCTATTTATGGGTTTTAGACCTAAGAATCAATTTATCTCCTTTTTTTATTTTTTTTATTTTTCTCCAAAACCATGTCTAGTGAGAAGGTATTCAACGTTTACCAAGGGTCCCCTTTATGGGTTTTCAACCTGGAATGTTTTGTGTCTCTTTTTTATAGGAAGTTTAGAGTCTTGAAAACTATACTAATTACATTAATTTTTTAGGTTTAAGATTTTTTTTCATGAATTAAGGGGTGAGGGCCCTTATAGTGATTAATGGATGAGAATTTTCCAATACTTTTTAGGCATAAGGGATGTACTTTTATTGACCTCATTTTTATGATTTCTGAGTTTGAGGCATGATATGGGGAAATTATATGAGGATAAACCATAATAATGGTTTCAAACATGATGGTACTGGAGTGTACATAGGAAGGAAATGACTCTACTGGGGATGGATTTTAATTTGGTGGTTAGTCCTTTTTGGTGGACCAGTTATGCAGAGTCAACTGGGGAATATTATGCATAGTCAAACAAGGGTTCCCTTAGGACAGTGGCCCTCCATTTCCAATGTCTAGATAATTTAGAAAAATTCAAATTTCTCAAGACCATAGAGGTTGTGTTGTTAAAGGAATGATGTCTAAAAATGATAAGGGCATGTTTATTGGCACTGATCATTAATAAGAAACCACTGCCAAAAGAATTTGGATTTTGAAAAGGAGGTATAGAGCATTTTTCTATTAAATTTCATCCAACTAAGACATGGTCCATGCATTTTAATGTCTTACAACTAGTATGTTAAATGCTAAAAATTTAAGGTCACTTAACACTGACTGAGGGATAGGCGACTCAACTTTTTCACAGTAACCTAACCAAGAATGTTCTATCATCTTTAGGCATGAAGGGGTATGATTATATGTTGCAATCTAGGGGTGTCTGAATTTTGGGAGTGATGTGGGATTTAAACGTTTTATTGTAGTGTAGATATAGTAAAAGCCTCTAATGGGTATGAATTTTACTTTGGTTCAAATTCCTTTTTGGTTGGAGAATTTTGTAGAGATAGTAAGGTAATATTGTTCATAGAAAAAAAAAGTTTGCATCAAGAGTCTGGACCTCTATTTACAATGGTCAGGGAGGTTTATAGGGATTCTAATTTTTTCATAAATAGGGTTTTTTTGGTAGTATAGTTCTACAACATTGAAGAGGCATTACATGTTGAAATTTCCTAGGAATAGGTAGAGATATTTACCTTAATCTAGTCTGATCCAAATATAAGATGTAATTTTTTATATGGTTGGGTCCAAGACATGAGGTCTGAATACGACTATATATCTCATCAAATGAGAATTAATCCATATGTAGTTCTAGGATGGTTCCCCATGCACATTTGACCCATTCACTTGGAAGGGAGAATTTTATTTTGAATACAAACTCATGAATATGGAGAGGCTCATATTGGACTTTCCTATAAAAATCTAACCCATGGATAGAAATGTGGGGGAATTTTGTTGTTGTTTGGAATCTACATGTGCAGGTCTGAACCATAAAAATAAAAAATGGTGACATTTTTACCTCATGGATAGACCCATGATATAAGGGCATGGGTTAACCATGTTCCCTATAATGGTAGGAATCAAGCCACATATATTTCTTAATATCATTAAGTTTACTATCATGTCATTAGGACATTGGATATGTAGTTTAACATCATGTGGTGAGGAAAAAATGGAGTCATATTGTTTAAATTCATATTACTAGGACTATTTTTCATATAAAAATTTGAGTAACTTGAGGCCAATAAGGTTGATATGTTATGAAATTCCCTAGATGTGAGGGGGAAATAATGTTTAAAACATGATTCTATGGATTCTAGGATCAAGATAAATGATATGGGGAAAAACTATTATCAGGGATTATGAAGATAGAAGAGGCCTATTCGGAGGATGATTTTTCCTTTGGTTGATAGGCCTTTTTATGGTAAACATAAGTGGATCCAATTGATTCATATTGTGCATAGTCATAAAAGGTCCCCTCAAGAAAATTACCCTCCATTTTTATGGTCATAGCAAGACTTTAATGATCCAAAAGCTCTTGGGGAATAGATTTTGATGAATGGAAGGAATATGTCTGTTCACATAAGAAACATTTAGACTGAGATTTTCCATGGAGTGTGAAATTACCTATATAGAGTTGAAACACATGTAGGGGGTATTTTTATTTGTGTCCTTGATATACCCATCAATGGGGAATCCAAATATGAGACCTCCTAGATCTGTATTTTCATATAGGGTATGAGTGAATTTGTTTTCTTTGTTTCGTGGATGGGACTAGGACACATGGTCAATGCATCACTATATATCTTTTTGAAACAATAATCATTCCATATGTAGTTCTTGAGGCACCATAATGTTTAATATAGTGTGGTGAGGACATATGTTCCACGATATAAAGAGGAAATATTATGGCTAGACCAAATATTAAATATCTGGGTGTCACTAGATATCTTGTGATGGTAGGAATCAAGTCGTACATAGTTATGGAAATCTCAGATAGTTAAATTTCATGTGGTAAGTACATGAGATATGACATCTGAAATCTTCAGGTAAGGATGTGGGTCAACCTATTTTAATGAATATGGATGTTTTGGATCCTTTCATTTCAATATCACGCGTCAAGGAAAATTGATGTGGCATTTGAGTACTTATTATCAGGACCATGTAAACCATGATCTGGATTGATACATCATGGTCATGTTGGGAATCTCTTGCCAATACTCATAATCTCACATAATATATGATTTTTATGAGAAATAAGGGAAGTAAAAGGTTTATCCTCAACATATAGGTGATGAAACGTAGGATATAATCATTTTGAATTAGTTTTTCCTAGACCAGGACATAAAATCTTGGGGTCTCTTTATATCCTATGTGGACAAGAATCATGTTGTACGTAGTTCTGGAAAAGGGATCCGTATATATATTGAAATGATACAAAAGGTTAAGGTTATATTTTATACATTTTCATGGATGTTACCAAGAATAGAAATCTGGGCATTGCTACATATCTTACTTGAATTGGAATCAAGCCACACATAGCTTTGAATAGGAACTCTCTATGAAGGTCTGATTCACATGTAGGGGTAATTTTTCTTATAAATTCCCCCTAGTCCAAGGTCATAGGTTCTGGACATCACTATGTATCCCATAGGATGAAAATCAAGCCACATAAAGTTTGGGATGAAAGGATCCTTGCATAGGCCAAGCCCATACATAGGGTGTGGGGCATTTTTTGGATGTATGGATAAGGAGGTACAATATAGTCATCAATACATATCCCATAGGATGGGAATCAAGCTGTATATAGTTCTTTAATATGGAATAGTAGGTGGGTGATGCTGAGGGAGATGTTTCCATGGGTGAGAGAATTTTGATGTTGTGCGGTTTAACGTCATACAACAAGGACATGGGTGTTATGCAGTTTACCGTCTTGTGAAATAGAAAATGTTCCATGTAGTTTAACTTCATATGATTAGGGTGAAGTTATTGTAGCTTTGGGAAGGATGATTTTGTAGACCAGCGAAAAACACAACCCTAACCTGAAAAGAGACCTTAATACCAAAGGCTGGTAAGAAAATCAACCCATGGATGGAGTGAAATTTGTAGCTGGTCTTAACATAAGAAGTTCTCATTGTGTATCTTGTGATGATAGGAATCAAGCCATAAATAGTTTTAGAGAATGATAATCCCTATGTGGATATGAATCTCATATAGTTAATAGTTTCACTTTTTCTTTCTCCAATACATATACATATCAAGTGTGGTGAATAATTGATTGAAATGATGATTCCCATGCAGTTTAATATCATGTGGTGGAGACTTTAAATCCGAGTTTAAGGTCATATATTTTAGACCAAGGGGAGATCACTTCAAAAGGGATATGTGTAATGTGGTGGCATAACAAATCCAACATGAATAAATACCAAAGAGGCCCACATACCACATATGAATTCCTGGGGAGTCTTGCATAATGTTTTAAGTCATGATTCTTAGACTTGGGTTTCTAGTTTTATGGTCATGGAGTTCGAACAAAGAGAAGAATGATTCTCCAAAATGGGTATATGTGGAATGGTGGAGTAATAAACCCTATGTGAAAGAGGGCATAATATAAATTTTCCCAAACCATAGTTTCACATGAAATATTACATATAGTTTGAAGGAATGATGATTGGACTATGATACATATTTTGAGATCAGGGATTTCAAACCCTTGTGAATAGTATAAATTCATATTTCATAGAATGAGTGAATAATATTAATGTCGTGTTTTTAAGATGTAGATATGTGGTTTAATGTTTTATGGTGGGAATGATGATGGGTGAGTAGTTTAATGTCATGCAACTAGGACGATGCACCATGCAGTTTAACATCATGTGATCAGGATGATGTAACTCGTGCTTATACGAAATATATATTTAGGAACCCTATGTTAGTAGGATTCTTAGTTAGTTGTCTTTAAATCAAGAACATGAATAATCTCCATTGGAGTAGAATTTGTGTATGGCATAGGGCCCCTCCCAATTTGGCTCTAAATTTGGAGGTTTCTTTCTGTATATCAAGGGAAATATGAGAACCACCATGATCTCTCCCTCAAGTAAAGACTAGAGGTTAATTTTTTTGTTAAATGATTCTGAAATACAATTTTGGTGAACCTAAAAATGGTGAAATTTAGGTAATATCTTCTCAATTAGTCATTCCGATTCATCTAGTATTTTTTAGGATTGCTCATCTATGGGTACCTGATTATAGATGGTGACATGGAGCCAGTGTAATTGAACATAAATGGGAAGGATATCCTCTATTCCATATACAAATGAGCATGGGATCTCATGTCTGACAGTGTAGGTCATGGTCCTGTAATACAACAATCCTTGTAAAAGATTTTACAAACAAGACTTATTATCATTATGTACCATCTTCTGGATTATATTAGATAGTGTCTTGTCGAAGGCCTCTATATATCTGTTAGCTGCTACATGGTAGCAGGTTGGATAGTTGGACTGGATTTCATACTCTTCATACAGTTTCATCAATTCATCAAATAGAAATTGGTTTCATTTTCGGTCAGTATTGTATAAGGATCACCAAATCTAGAAATGATGTTGTCTCTCAAAAAGATAACAATGTTCCTTTTCCTGACCACATTGATTGGTACATCTTCTCCCCACTTGGAAAATAAATCAACTACTATGATAATATATTTTAACTATTTGGATATAGCTATAGGATATGGTCCCATGAAATCCATTTCCCATATGGAAAATGTCCACTTGTACATGGTTTTGTGAAGTGACTATGGTGGTTGGTGGGTGAATTCCTCCTAAACCTAGAAGGAATATCAATTTTGGGTGAATTTAGTGTAGTCCTTCATTACATTGGTCCAGTAATATCCAATACATTGGATTTTATAGGAAATATTGGATCCTTATTGATGGGAACAACTGGATCCAATGTTCACTTCATTCAAGAAATAAGTGGTCACTTCTCCATCAATTCCCCTAAGAAGGACCCCATAATGGCTCTGTTTTTAGAGTATGTTTTGGTTATTTTTGTTGTCATAGATAACCAAGTTAATTTCTCATATTCAAAATTTCCCTCTCCTGACACTATTTGGTGGGATATATCATTTTTGAAGGTAGTTGAAAATTGGTTTCATCTAACTAGTGGAAGGAAATTACATTTTGGGGGTTTGGATAATCTCATTGATAATTTCCATGTTAGTTTGAATGAAAGGATATAATATCCAATGATGCACAATGATGATGAATATTTCATCCAAGTTAGGATCAACAAGAGTTGTGGCTATATTCCAACTCACCAGCTTGGGAATTTTGTGACTATGGGACATGAGTCAATGTAATCTCCAAAAGGGATTCATCCATTAGTCCCCAGATGTGATTTAGCATGGGGATTCGATCTTCATTTTTGAAAGAATCATCTCAATTAACCTTCTTGATGACTAGTTATGAAATTTTTTTTAACTTCATGTGGTATAATTGTACATAAAGTTCTAGATCTAGCCCTGTAACGAGAGCTTAATATTCTCCTTCATTGTTCATTCACCCCTTTGTCAATGGGAAGGAGTAAAATAAGACTTTATTTTATAGATATTTGAGTACAACGTCAAGACCCACTTTGTTTAGATTTTGGTATTCCATTATCTTTCCTATCAGTCTTCTAGATGCCCCATCAAAATATATCTCTCATATATTGGGGTCCTTTTGATTAGATAAAACATCTTCATTGGGTAGCTCGGTATCCAATGTAGTCATTTCCACCAAGGGACATTCTACCATGAAATCTGCTAATTCCTGACCATTGACAACTTTCTAAGGCACGAGTTGTATTCCAAACCACTAAAGGATAACCACCCACTATGAAATGAATCTTGTCAACATAGGATAACTAAGAATGAATTTGAGTGGATTTCTATGAGATACCAAATGAACCTCATGATGTTATAGGTTGTGCCTCAACTTTTCAACCACATAGATTAGCACCAGACAACACTTCTTGATATATTAAAACTTATTCTCACTTTTTAATCTAGAGATATCATATAATAAATTAGTGGTATTCCTTTGATTGAAGGAATTAACACTAGAATAATTAAGAGATATTTCTTAATACTATCGATTGCTTCCTAAAAATCATCAGTCTAGAGTTATGTAACCACTTTTTTAATCAACTTGGAAAAGAGAACACATTTCCCAGAAAGGTTGGATATGAAGCGCTAAATATAGGACAAGTATCATTGAATTCCTCTTAACTTGGAAAGGTTTCAAGGAGGTGAATTTATAAGGATATCCTTTTTCTTATCGGGGTTGACTATTATACCTAAATGGTGTGCAAAGAAGCTGAGAAATTTCCATGAGGTAAAAAGGAAAGGACATTTCAAGGGTTTCATTTTTTGGGTGTGTTGTCGCAGTTTTTTGAAGACGGTTTCATGATCTTCCATGTCTTCATATATTTGTCAAGATTTAACCACTATTTCATCAACATATAATTCAAAAACAATTTCAGGGAAGGTTTTCAAGATATGATTCATGGAACATTGGTATGTAGTGCCAACATTACTTAATAAAAAGGTAATTACCTGATAGAAAAATACTCTTTGGGGGGATCTAAAGGAATTGAATTCTTAATCTTATTGGGCCATTCAGATTATTTTTCTATACTGAATAGACATACATGAAGTAGAATCCTCCTCAAATTCCCTTTTTTTTTGTATTTTAAAATAATCCGCTTTATGTTAGCAATAACCAACACAAAATGCGTGGGATACAAGTTCAGATCAGTAAAAAAGAAGTTCAAAATCCAAAAAGAAAATCACATCATCCAAGGTGACCTAAACCTCGAGCCATGTGTACCCACAACTTCCAAAGATACTTCGTATCGCCCATGAAGTAGAATCTTGACATCCATCTATTTCATCAATCAGTAGTTTCATCATTGGGACTAGGAAATCATCTTTTGGGAAATGCTGGTTGAGAAATATGAAATTGATACAAACTCTAATTTTTCCATTATTCTTATTGGAGAGAACTATATTGAACATCCACTTGGGATATTGGACATCCTTAATGATGTTAGTTCTGATGATCTTTTGAAATTTAGCCTCTATTTTGGTAGCATGTGTTAGGTACATCCTTCTAGCTACTTGTTTATAGCCTCAGTGGTCCTCTAGAATGCCCTGGTAGTGAATGGACACCTTGGGATCAGGGTCTAGAATTTATGTGTAGTTATAGTATAATAATTGTCAATGCTGCCTCGGGAAGGAGGTATATACCACTTTCTCACTAGAATACATGGATGAACTAACCAAGTTGGGTCATGGATATTATTCTTTACCCAGATTTATTTCCTTGAGTTCATAAATTATGTCATATAAACCCTCCTTAAATGGTTTAGGGGAATCTCTAAGGTCATCTTCCTCTTCTTCTTCCTTATATTAATCTTCTTCCTCTAATTACAGTGGGGAAAATGTCTTGGGATGAATTCTCTAGAGTTAGGAGGGGATTTGATATCTTTGTTTTTGTACGATGAAAAGACTTCCTCTAACTGAGCTGAAAGTGGTTAATTTCATAGAAAATATATACTTAAAGGAGTGAGGGAAAGAGGAGTTTCTTCATCCACTTTTAGTGAAGATATGTCATGTTCTACCTTAGTAAGTGAGACATGGATTTTTGATTTCCTTCAGGATAGATTGAAGGAATTTTCATCCAAGGATTCACCATTTTATGGGGGTTTATTAAATTTTTCAACACTAATAGACACAATTGTCACAAATAAAATCATGAGAAACACTAATACACGTTGAATTTTGGAATCATATACCCAACTTGATTGATGGTTGACAGGTATTATTTACTGATCTATTTGAATAGGTTGGATGGGATCAATTTTAGATCATTCTCGGTGGTGGACCAATCAACACCGTCAAACCGGGGTTGTTTTCATTTCCCTTGATTGAATTATGCATTGATTAATGTGACTCATATGATTCGAATAGGGCCCTATCAGTGTGAAATTTACCATTTTTTTTCCATTTATACAATATTTGATACACTCATTTCTATGAAGAGAGGGTTTCGATATACTGATTCAATTAGGGCCTTCATAGTAGGATATTTAGGTTCATGTTTTTCTGTACCACCCACAATTTTGAGTCATCCATGAGGTCTCTGAAATGAGTCTTGAGATTCATTTGCCTCAATGATTTATGCTCACTATTTTCATAGCCCTTCTGGGTTATTTTGGAAGGCACTAGGTTATCCTTATTTTATACCAAGTCGTAAAGTGTTTTCACAAGAATGGGATTAAATATAGAGCCATTGTTAAGGAAAACATATTGTTAATCGACACCATTTATTCTAAAAGAAACATAAAAGGTTCTGATGTGTCATTCTATAATGATATCTTCATCTTGATCTATGAAGGAGATAACTGCATGGAATTCCATAGGATCAGTCTCTATCTAATAGACCACAGCAGTGACCACTTCAGATTTAAACTCACGTGGACTTAGAAAAACCACTATGAGTGATTCCTTGAGGTCATTTGAGAAGATCAAGGCATCCAGTATTAATAGCATGGTTTGTACCATGTATAACTGCTTCAGAATGTGGTACTTATGATGCATAGTCATAGGATTCCTAGTATGGGGATTCTATTTTCTAGGATCTTTAAGGGATTGATTATTTAATGTATATGCATCATCCCTCAAGGCAGGAGTTGGAGGCACTCCTGTTCTTGGTGGGTAGGGCTAGATAGTTCTGCCTACACGCTGAGGGATATTATAAGCATGTTCATCTTTTAATTGATATTCCAAATTGATCAAGTCAGAGTGGATTTTGTAAGGTGTTGTGGGATTCTTCTATTCTTGTTGAATCCATTTAAGGGATCCTCCTCAAGTTTCTACAATATTGATATTCTAGGTAGGTACGTGGTTAAAAATGTTGTTTCTACCATGGTTGTGCTTTCCCTAGTATCTTTAGCTCATGAAACTTCTTCCTCTGGTTCCCAAATAAAATTTGGGCAACTGGGTTCATAACCATAATCATAATCAACTAAGGGATCCATTATGTGAATGATTTCAATTGAACTAACTGTTAACTCCTCATCTGATGAGGCATTTTTTAGCTGACCATTTATGGTGGTGCCATTTGGATGGGTGGTGCACATAATATTAGATCCGAGGGAATAAAATATAAGAGGGTCAGAGATTACGTTGGAATTAATGTAGATTCATCTTCCTACACTTTCTCCCTTCATTTCTAGTCAAATCTCTTTTTGGAGGGCTGTGGGGCTCAGGATGTTGGATGCGTTGCAGCAGGAGTGCCTTGGGGCATAGTTTCTTGTTTCAATTGTTCTTAGAGAATACCATGAGTTTGGTTGATTTTATTTTGATTCTTCCAACTATAAAACTTATGTTCCCGTATGCTAACAACATTTTGGAACTCACCTACTTCATCAGGGGAATTAGTAAAAACATACACTACTTGTGCTGGCAGCATTCCCAGTTTTAATTTCCTAGAATCTATTATTTTTTTCAAGAGATATTTTATGAGAAATCATTACGGAATGGTGTGTCCCAATATCTGGTTATTGGGGAAATAATATCTATAAAATAGACATAGGCTTGATCATCTTGTAACATGTAAAATTTATTCCTTCATTCTTTGAATTGAATTCACTTGGGAACCCTCAACTCATCCTATCAAGGTGGGGGTAGCTGTTGAGGCATAGGGGTGATGTATGATTAGGTGTAGGTTTTAGATCTGGGGTAGACATAGAGGCTACCATAAGTGTGACAGATGTCATTTCTAACTTTCCTTCTCTTTTACCTTGGACTGTTGGAGTTATCTAATACTTGAACTTATTCCTTTGTATAGAGTCTTACATTTTTTGAGTGATGGTGGAGAAATACCAAAATCCAATTGTATTCTTCCCTGGGATGAGAAATGTTCACAACCCATCGTGGAGGTTATCAATGCATAGAGAAATCATATCCTCCTAAGAAAAAACTTGGTTCAGGGAATAGGTTAACCCTTCCCATCTGAAAATGAAATATGATACTCCTTCGTTCACTCATTTTTTTCAGTTTCAGGGGTCATTTAGTGTCATATTTTCTATTTTTGAGCTGAACTGGAAGAGGAACATCCAATAGAGGTCTTCCCATCCCATGATCGATCAAGCTAGAAAACTGGTGTACCATACGAAGGCTAGCCATTGAAAGGTTTTCAAGAAGAAAATGAATTTCACTGGTTCTTGTTGTTTTGGAATTCCCATCATGGGATCATAATGGGATGCATAGTGGGACATATGTTGTTTTAGGTCACCTAATCCATTGAATACTGGGGATGTAGGACCCCCAAGGTTTTTAGGTGGTGGGGTGTCTCTAACCCAATCAGGGATAGATTTCCATTCTGGCTGTGTTGTCCCATTCCACTCCTCCACGACTTCCAATCGAGTTGCCAATAAAACAACATTTTCAATAAGGAAATAATGCTTTTTCAGTTGAATTGAAGCGTGGACATGTGCAATGAGGGTTAGGATTTAACTTATAGGTTCCACCATTATTTGAGGTGGATATCCATTTGGGGACATCTTTTGAGGATTCTACAAAACCCGTTCCAGTTCTCTCATTAATGGAGGGGAATATTGATGTTCGTTTATGATTAGGTCCAGGTGTAATGATGGTCCTAGCATTGAGTTGGGCAGATGTATGAACTGTTCTTCAGTCATCGGGATGAATCCTTTCAACTGAGGTACACCTACTATAAGTGTATGTTGAGTCTCTTCCTATGGAACATACTCAATAGGAGAACAACCTCAGAGAAATAAAACATTGAGTTTCATCAAATCTTTCATTTTTTCCACATATTGAGTGAATTTTTATTTAAGATTGAGGCCCTTATTATCATTGAGAGGAGGTGGTGGGTCATATATGACCTTGAATTTATTATTCTCTCTGGTAGAGATTCTCTATGGAAGCAATATAGGATTGATCAAGGGAGCACCCAAATTTAGGGTGATTATATGGTTCTGGTTAAGCACACCTTCATTTTCAGTGTGGATCATATTACAAGATGAACCATCCTATTCTTTCTCTTCAGTATTTACATCATTTTTTGAATTTTCCTTAGGATATATGTCTATGATTATCACTGATGGATAGCACATTATGGGTGCCTTACATGATGCTGAATGGAAAGAGAGAAGTTTCTATCAATTGCTAGATCACCCCCTTCTATTTTGGGGTCCCCTTTGAGTTTCTGGGTGAAAGGTGACTTAGAATAAACCTATATATAACCTAGTCATACAACTTCAAATTAGGGGAAGTGGTTCATGATATGGGATGGAATAAGACACCTCTCTTATTTTCATCATCCCTAAATGGGAAAAGGCCGACTTTCATTGAGGGGGTGGATGAGGTAAAAATGACCCCAACCCCATGTGGTGGGGTTTGCCGCATTTTATTTTTATTATTCCCTACTTCTGATTTGTTGGTCTAATGTGAGATTTTTTTGTTATAAATACCCCAAACCTATGGGATACGACTAATCCCGTACTATAGCGACTACTTCCACTATCACCACTCTCTTGATCTCACTCATCCCAGTTCAACAATGATTCAAATATGATGTAAAGTCTACATGTGAACTATTGGTTTACATGGACATCATAGTTTCTTAATGATTGGATTCCCTTAGGTGATAAGCCATCTGAATTTTCCCATTTTACTTATTTAGATTTTTTCCTTGTTTCTTCTCTAGTCAGGACTAATGCTTTGGAGACTTACTCAAGGATGATTCTTATTAATCATGTCAACTTTCATGAGAAATAGTCCTTATTTCTATCCATTTTACGATATTGACATTACAAGATATCATTTGTAGTGAGTTCAACTAAATGGGGAGTGGGGTAAAATTAAAAACCTAATGATCATCTCATATTCGGATGTGAACACTCAGTGTGGCATCGAGAAATAGATGATGAAACTTCTACAGTTTATCAAGGAAGTTTAGTTGGAGATCATCCCTCCACCTCTCTGATTGTAGTCACTACATAGACAGAAGGGATTACAAGTTAAGTTTATGATGAATCTCTCTTAATAATTTGTGAAGGTATGTATACCCATTGTAAGGAAATAAATTTTCTTCTAGATAGTATAGAGTTTTCCAGGGATTGAGATTGAAGTTATGTGAACATTATAATGAAACTTCCAATGGTATGTGGAACTGAGAAGTGGATAAGGGCAAAAAATAACTAGTATGTCATCCCTAGATAATTGCCTTCTCAAGAACAAGATATCATTTTTTCTTCCAGAGACTCTTATACATTATCTTCCCAACATGGGAACTTCTTGACTATTTTTTGGAAGTAGTGGGGCTGGTAGGTGTATCATTAATGTGTGAATGGTTTAGGGGTGGCTTGGGGGATTAGCGTTTTCCCGGGCCATCTCCTGGTCGGGAAAGGAAGTCATTTATTATTGATTGGGAATATAACATATCTAGAATCATCTTTCCAAACGCCTCAAAATATGAGGGCTTACATGTATTTGACTTGGTAAGGGGATTCACTTCATGTCGATATGAAATGTGACTATGGGGAGGTCCTTTGTATTGGGTTCCATCATGAAGAGGACTACCATCATAGTACAATATACAACTATAGGGAGAATTTGTTTGTATATACCATAGGGAGGAACTTCAAGGCGGAGGACACCAAGGGGAGGAACTTCTTACGGGTGTAAGATTTAACTACAGGGAGGGCCTTCATAGTGATTTCCATTATGATGAGGAATAAGAACATAAATTAATGTCCAATTATAGGGAGAAATTCTATAGTGTATACCTTGTGGAGGAATTTTAAGGTGGATGACAGTAAAGGGACACCCTTATTTCTAAAATAAGAGGTCAATGTGGGGAGGGCCTTTGCAACGAATTCCATTATAGAATAATGATTTACTACAGGGAAAATTTCTATTTTGTATACTCTAGGGAGGACCTTCAAGGTAGATGATTGAAAGGGGAGGACCGTTTTTCTGAAATAATATGTCACTATGGGGAGGACCTTTGCAGGGACATTCATTATGGTATAGAATACCATCACAACTTGATGCTCAGATACTGGGAGAATGTCTACAGTGTATACCATGTAGAGGACCCTCAGGGAGGAAAATATTAAGGGGTGAAACTTCTTGATGTTTAATCTTTAGGGAATAAGGAGGGCCACCATGAATATTGTCAGAAGATAAGATGTTGTTATCAATTGGTTTTCTTCCATTAAGGGAGCCTTTGTACACGATGGTTTGGGGAGGAACTCCATAGATTATGGAAATAATGTTTCAGGGAGGACATTCACAACAAATACCAACAATTTCTTAATTTGGTAACAGATTGGCAGGATCATGGGCCACCAGGGATAGGTGTTTGATGACCACTTGAACTCTAGGTTCCAACAGAGTAGGGTCGTGCATATACTCTTAATTATTGAGTTTCCTTTATCGTGTTTCTTTTTTAGGCACTCTTTTTCAGGAAACTGAGGTCGTTTTCCCTAAGTGATGGCCTTCATATATGGGCACCCAGTGCAGTGGATCCCGTGGTACTATTGGGATATGCCGGTAAGATTCTAGAATTTTGGCATGGATATATGCCTGCCCTAAAGTGTCCATTGAAGTGAAAAAATTTCCCCCAGTTGGAAAAAGTATTTTTTTCATGTCCTAATTTCCATTTATCAAGGAATATTGTTGATGTCCCTCCTATATAGGAGAAGGGATACATGATTGATCCTAAGTGACCGCCCTACTGTGTGGATGATTAACCCCACTTCAGGAGATGGGATTGTTGGCTCGAATCCTTACTATTATCACAAAAATGATTAAATATTTTCAAGTTTATAGGATATCATCATGGATTGAAAATTTATGCTAAATCATTGATAAGATTTGTTGATATACTTCCATGGTGGTAATGATAATATATTCTCATTCCAGTGTTGGAGAAAGAATATGTGTCTACTCCAGTCCTCCATTTCCTACTAGTGGATACTGATAATTCTACTATGTGGGGGTAGTGGTATGAATGTACCCATAATTTAAAATTGGGATACACCCATAGATTTCTTTGATTATTGTCATATTTAACTGGAGGTCTTGATATGAATGGGAAAGAATTTTCATCTGATCATTAGTTTTCATCATATTTGACAGATGGAATTGATATGCATTCGCAAGAATATTCATCAACTTGTATTTGGTTTTTGCTGTATTTTCTTAGAAATATTTACTTGAATGAGTAGGAATTTTATATGATCATTGATGATGTAGCAATTTACTATTAATTTCCACCCTTACATCACTATGTTAAACTGATTTTACATTGTAATTTCCAATTATTATAACAAATTGAAATTCGGGTTTCATTCAATAATATAATTTATCTCACTTTTAAAAACTTAAATTTCACTTTTTTTGATGTTTTCATTGTAGTTGGAGGTGATTTTGAGGGCTCAGGATAGAGTTGAAGAAAAATGGGCCAAACTGTGCAACATTCCAAGCACCACAATGGACTCAACCACCCAATGGTATTAATACATTCATCTAATTGGGATAAGATTTTGTGCCTGAATCCAAAAATTAGTGTACTGCAATGTTTTTGAAGGAATCCAATACCAAATTGGCCATCTAATGGAACAATCGAACTGATCTATCCAAGACACTGAATTTTCATGAAGTCAAAAGTTGTATTCTTTATTTCATCCATATCTCCGGATTTAGTTTTCCAAATGATGTCCATTTTTTGGATAAGATATTCAAGAGTTTGGGAATTGTTTTTGTTTTATCCAATGTGAGATAAAACTACATGAATGTTTAAAACTATGGGACAAGTGGTTTTCCAAAATCATTGTTCCCAAAACCACCTTCCACTTTGTCTATAAATTTTCACCTTCGACACCCAATTTGTATGTTCGACCAAGAGGTAAATATCTAGTATTTTGGAGACCCAAACGATTCCATTCATCATCCATGAAGTTCTAGAGGGCCCTATCATACTATGGGGATCATGGATGAAGGTGATGTCCCCCCCCCCCAACATCCTCCGCCTCCTGATGGAGAGCTAAATGGTGGGTGGTCATTTTGAGGGAGCTACCCACAATTGGGAGGGAGTTATGACACTTGTTATGCCAGCTGTTTTCTGTAATTTGTGTGTAAAACATATCATTTACACTTTATCCTAACATGATTCATCTTTTAATTATTATTTTTAGTTTAATCAACCAAATCACTTTTAATCTCAACACTGATTGGGTTGATATTTCAAGTGGGAATCATGGGACGTTCTGATTGGAAAACACAACCATCCATTTTTACCTCACATATGCATGATATTTTAGTATGCTATAGTAGCCTTTTTTCTAATTTTGAGGTCCAATCCCTTAAAATATTATTCTTTTGTCAAGGTTTTTTTATTTGCGCATCGTTTTAAGAAGCAAGAGGGGAATCAATATATTGACAACCCAAATCCAAAGAAATACATTAAACCAAATGAATATTTTAGCACAATAAACTATAAAATATATTTATTGAACTTGAAATTACCTCCTTATATCATAATTCTCAATAAAACACCTTCCCTTATCAGTTATTAAACTCTTTATATAATTCAATTTTTTTAATTTTTTTTCATAAACCACCCCCTTTTTAAATTTTAAATAAAAATACACACTTTTAACATCCAATTCTCCTTCAAAGATGACCTAGGGTCTTAACTAGATAATAAATCAACCTTTAAAACGTAATCAATTTGACATTTCATGACAACACTTTCAAAATTTAGTGTCATTTATTGGGAGATCTTTTGTTTTTAGTGTGAATTATTTATAAAAATATTATATATTTTGTTATTATTTTTTCAATTATTTTCATCTATCAATTTTTCATTGATTTCTAAAATATATATATATATTTTTAGGCCTTGTGCATGAAATGGTATTCAATGATAGAACTAAATCCTTTCCAACATGATTTGGAGGGGATCTTGCGTCATCAACACCAGGAAGCATCAAACAATCCATTAAAGAACAACACACAAGACATCGATATACTTATTTATAGTTATTATTCTTCTGAAACCAACATCAAGACTCGAGAAAACTTGAAACATATGTCTAAAAACAACCAAACTTTAAAATAAATAACCTCACCTAATGTTGATATCCTACCCACATACATTCAAATAAATTGCTAGGCTCCTAATTTTGAACATAAATCAGGTTTAGTTCACTTATTACCAAGATTCCATGGACTCGTGAGAGAATATCCACATAAGAATTTAAAATAATTTCATATTATATATTCTATATCAAAACCATATATTATGGATAATGAAAAATTAAATCTTAGGTAATTCCCATTTTCATTAAAAGACACTGTAAAGGATTTTCTATATTATGTTAACTCGCCTATTAGTGGTTGTGTGGACATGAAATGCCCTTTTCTTGAAAAAATATATCACATCCACTCGAACAATGACTATAATGAAATAAATTAGTTGAATAAGGCAATCAAAAGGTGAAACACTTCATGAATATTGGGGAATATTTAAAAGGATTTGTTCAAGTTTACTACACCACCCAATAAGTGATAAAATTTTAATATAGTGTTTTTATGAAGGTTTAATACCTATTGATCAAAACATTATTTATTCTACTGAAGGTGTTGCGCTACTAGATAATACCCCAATTACTACAAGGAACCTCATTGTGAACAAGTCACATAACACCCAATAATTCGGTACAAGGACCAGTGTACCCATTCAAGGTGTCCATGTGGGGAAAAGTTATGAATTTGAGAAGAAGGTGGACATGATGTTTAAAGAGATAAAAACCATTCTTTGAAACCATTATCTTTACCAGGGGAAATCCCACTCTCATCCTCCCATTTATTATGGTATCTATTCTTCCGACAACTACTATTCTAACTAATTCCCTCAATTGAGGAAAACTTTTGAGGGTTTTGAGGAAATATTTCCAGGATTCCCTTATAACCAACCCATTAGAAAATAATTGTATTATCCATCTAACCATGGGTGGAAATATAACCATGACTATAGGTAGGGTTATTCATACCAACCTCAACAACCATGGAACCACCTAGGATATAATAGTAAACCACCACCAACTAAAAATCCACAACCACCACAAAGGCCTTTCTAGAAACCCCCTTCAAAATTTGATCCAATCCAAGAATACACAATGAAAGAAATGCCCCAAAAAATATCCAATTCTAGAAAACCACCCAAGAAGCCATAGAAGACCAAAAAACACAATTAGGGAAACTCACCAACTCAGTGGGGGAAATCAAAAGTCATGGGTAAGGTAAACTACCTTCTCAACCACTACTCAACCCTATGGATAAGGGAAATGTTAGTTCCATCACCCTTAAGAGTTTTAAGAAACTTAAAATACAAATGATACCACCATTAGAGTCATCCCCTCCTGATGAAGCCACCATCCCAACCATTGAAAATAGTCTAAGAGAATAAAATCCTTATCATGAGAAAAACACGACCAAAGTAAAGAGTATGTCTATCGATCAACCGTCTATCCCAACCATTCCTATTCTATTTAACCCAAGATCCATCAAACCAAAAAATAGAAATAAACTAGACGTGATAAAGAAATTTTGGAATATTTCTAAAAAGTGAAGGTTAACATCCCCTTGATTCATTCCATAAAGAAAATTCCACAACATACAAAGCTTCTCAAGGATATGTGTACACACATAAAGAGACTTTGAGTGTAAGGACCCGTAAATTCCAAGGAAATTTTTTTTCTTAATTTTCTTTGGAATTTTACAAGAACACAGTTTCTTGACGGCACCTGATTCTGAGGCCCGGTGTGCCCAAAATCATTTTCCAAAGTTTGGCTCAGGTACGTTTAGTGAACGGACGAGCGGGTTTTTCTAACTTTTGAACCGGTGCTCGGAATCGAATTCTGAGGGCACTGATAGAATCGCAGCGCCGGTACTTGATTAAAAACGCCTCTTCCGAAGTTGCGTTTTCTCGGGTGTGGTTTTTAATTTTCGGGCTTAAAGTTAAGAAATAAAATAATTGTACGACAAACTTTATTTCAATTCACATAAGCCACTTGGAAGACCCTTGAAGCCACTTAAAGCAGCTTAAGCTGAGTTGATCCAGATAGGGTGCTATCCAAAAATATCCTACCCTCTTGGTAGGATTTTTGTGAGGTGGGACCCGCACGAGCCCCACCGTTTCTTTTCCTCTAAGTAACGCACCTGTGAAAACCCGTCATTATGAAAGTCAACTGACGTGTTTTCTTAATTTCTTAACGTACCAATTAATTGGGTGGTTTATTTTGTTGAATTGATTCTACGAATTAATGGGTCGTTACTTATATCTTTTTCATTTCTTAACCTGCTTGAAATCCGTTGGCGTAATAATAAAATAAGACCAACTCCACATCTTGAGGTTTACACATTGGGAGGCTTTTGACAGAATTCTTGTGTCTTCTCCTCCTCCTTCGTGAAGAACACGAAGAACGTGCCACCACTGACGAAGAACGCTCGTTTTCCTTCCACGGAATTTCTCCCCTTCCACGGCAAGACTCTTCAACGAATCTTCTTCTTTCCCTTCATCATCAACGGATCGACGAACAAGCTCGGAAGCAGAATCAGGTAGCAAGCGACGACGACTTCTCCTTCCCTTGATTCGGACGAACGCCGACGTCCCCCTTCGACGTCGTCATCCTCACGACGCCATACCACGACGAACCTTGAACGACGACGCCTCCTTCCGATCGGCTTATACCCAAGGTAGGGGTTTGTTTTCAATTATTTATATTTGTTCGAGAATTCCGAATTGATGATTATTAGTGGTTTAAAACCATTTGTTATCGAATTTGAACCATGTGGTTTAAAACCAAATGATAACGAATAACGTGAGGGGGCCGGACCGCACGAACACGGCCAACCCTCCTCCTTTTTTTGTGTTGGTTCTTTGTGGTTCGGTATGGGAAGACAAGGTGCCGTCGCACCATGCGGAACCTTGTGACAAGAAAATACGCGGCGCCGTCGCACCACACTGTGGAATGAAGAACAAGAACACGACGCCGTCGCGCCACGTCGGAGATACCCGGAAAATACTGCAGCTAGAGCAGGGCCGCGGCGGAGGGGCGCAGTGCCGTCGCACCACGCAGGACGACAAGGGCCGCGGCTGGTTCCGGGCCGCCGCGGAGCAGGGTGACCGGCGGCCAGCATCGGGCCGCCGGCATCGGTGTAGAAAAGGGACCAGCCATCGCCGGTCCTGTGGTGCAGGAACCGGCTAGCCATTGCGGGCCGGCCGGACTTGGAGAACCGGGGGAATTAATTCCCCCGGCCGGATGGCAGCAAGCGGCCCCATTAAGGGGCCGCGGTTTTGAAGGAACCAAGGGGGAAGCGCCCCCCCCCCCCCCCCGTGTGTGGGCCGCCAAAATAGCTCAGCCATTTTGGATGAGCGACCGGCCAGCGCGCCCAGCGCGTGGGTCGCCGGGCCGACCCAGGGGGTCTCGGGCCGGGTCGGTCTGGCCCGAAACCCCCTGTCTTCGGACCGTTTTCGGTCTTTTGGTCGTAACATGAGATACGGGCCTCCAAATGACGCGCCGTCAGCGGCAACGCGATCCTTGGATCGAGACGGTCGTTTCGTTATATTGCATTTAAGGTTTCAGAATACTTTGGGTTCGGCCGGGTTGGTTCATCCACGAAACCAACCGGGCCCTCGGAGCGGAAACGCTCATATCTTGAGCTCCGGACGTCCGATTGACGTGCCGTCAACTTTGATGGATTCGTCTAAGGGAGAAGGATATTTTGGATTACTCCGCTCAAGGTTTGGACGCAGTTGGAGTACGGTCGGGATGGTTTTAACATAAAAACCAACCGGGCCCCCGAGACGAAAAAACCAATAACTTCCAGACCGGGCGTCCGATTGACGCGCTGTCTATTGCGTTGCATTCCTGTTGACGATACAGAACTTTTGGCATGTTGTGCCTGAGTTTTGGATGCAGTTGGGTTATAGCCGGGTTGGATTGTGCCCGAAATCCAACTGGGCCCCTAGAACGGAGAAAGATGATATCTTTCAGACAGGATGTCCATTTGATGAACCGTCAGCGGCGTTGGTGATCACGTTGAGAAACGGTCCCTATGAGTATACCCTATGAGTGTTCAGGGTATAGTTGAGTTACGGCCGGACTGGTTCTCACATGAAACCAACCGGGCCCCGGGGACGAAAAGGCTAATAACTCACAGACCGGGCGTCCGATTGACACACTGAGTGATGCGTTGAGACCCCTATGACAAGGCGGTCCTTTAAGATACTTCTTCTCAGGACTTTGAGATACTTGGAGTATCGACTAGTAGCTCATGGAGCGGACCCTCCCGGAGACCAGCGTGCGGAGTACGGAGGCTGTGTAGCCAGCTGAGACCTGATGACAGCTTGACCGACTCGACTTGGAGTGAGTCAACTAGCCCAGTGGACGGAGCGCCCGATATTTGGCGACAGACCCACGGCGGATGGAGCGCCCGGTAGTTGGCTGCAGACCCGCGGTACTCGACAGGAGGAGTACCTCTGTAGGCTATTAGGGGGAGCGCCTGGTATTTGGTGATAGACCCACAGCGGACGAAGCGCCCGATAGTTGGCTGCAGACCCACAGTACTCAATAAGAGGAGTACCTCAGCAGTCTTAGGTTAGTGAGCAGTACCTCAGAGTCATGACAAGTCCACTGTACACTCCAGAGACGGATCTCTTCAGCAGTTACAGTTTCGATAATGAAAATCCTGGTTTGAGCTGAGACTTTTGACCTTGTGTTTACCTCATGATTGAGATGGGTCACTTGCTAACTTAGGTATATGTATGGGCATATACCTGGTTAGTGGTTATCCGTTTATTTCACAATCCTTGTGTTTCCTCATGATTGAGATGGGTTACTTGATAACTTAGGTATATGAATGGGCATATACTTAAGTAGAGGTTATCTGTTGAGATCTTCTTTGTGGTTATCCTTGCTGGTTTAGTGATACCTTGAGGGTCTCGGGGTCCCTACTGAGTATCATTATACTCACCCCTGCACGGGCTATGCCCGCACCTCGTTGTGTTGGTTGAAAACGACGGGCAGTGCTGATAGAGGCCGAGTGTTCGAGGACTGGACGATACCCGGAGGTGGACCACACGACGAGTCAGTATCTGGAGGAGGACTTCATGGCGAGATGACACACAGAGGTGGTTGACGGGAGAGAGCGTTGAGGAGGCTATCTGTACCTATCCTTCCGGTAGGATCCGTGGCGGACGATCCAGGAGCAGCGCTATCTGTACCTACCCTTCAGGTAGGATCCGTGGAGGACGACCCAAGAGATTCTTCCTTCTTCCAGCTGTTTCCTTTTTATGTTGTACTTTCGTTCAGTTGTAGTTGTACTTTCTTTTGGGTTTGTATTCTGGCCCATTTACTTTTCAACACTTCTCTTGTACTTAGTGTATACTTTTTCCACTTGCTTACTATGTGGTGCTTGTTTTCTTTTATAAAGGCAATGCATTCCCAGTTATCGGGATTTACGCCTTTGGTGCTAGTCGCCAGCCCCTGGCCTATGGAAGGCGGGCTTGGGGTAGTCACGGTACGGGCCCCGAGGACGGGTCGTGACATTGAGTGGATGTAAAGGTGATATTTGGGGGGAATGTATCATCATTGATAGATTCATCACTTCCTACCAAATTCAATGATCCTGGAACATTATCGATTCCATGCACCATAGGGGAGTATTAATTTTCCAATGATATGCTTGATTTGGGAAATTCTATAAATGTGATGACACAATCAAATTTTTATTCAATTAAGGGCTATGAACTGAAGCCTACTAGAATGTTTGTTCAACTTGAAAATAAGATTATAGCACACATCGCTAGTGTGTTAGATAATGTTCTTATGATGATGAAAAACGTAAATTTTCCTGTTCAATTTTTATGTTTAAAATGGAAGATGATAGGATGAATAGAAAAATTCCGACTATATTAGGTAGTAATTTCATGAGAACCACCAAAACCATAAATAATGTCCACATTGGTTCATTATCTTTGGAGTTTCGAGTTGAAATTTTCCACTTCAACATCCTTGATTCCATGGAGGACCCCTCATAAAAACATTCCTCACATTTAGTTAATTCTATAGATGTACTCTCATCCCCTAAAAACAACTTTTCTATTTGTTGACCCCTTTTCTGAGTTTTCACCATTAATAAACAAAATAGGTAGTGAATCATGCATAGAATGTTGTATTGGTCTAGAAAAATGTCATGCTTGTTTTTCAATTGATATTTTTTTGAATACTGAGGATCCCATGACCATTAATGATATTGTTAATCACGTAATAGATCATTCCTCATCTGAGGATGTTACCACTGACCTGTTAGATATGATTTGTGACTTATCACATTAACATTCTATCCGATCAATCTAAAATCCCTATGAATTTGAACTTAAAACACATACAATTTTTTTTTGAAATATTCATTTCTTGAGAATGAAAAAAATATTCTTGTCATCATTGCTAGTTAAATACCTCTAGATCATGAATTACAGATACTTAAAATTTTGAGGGAGTATAAATAATAATTGGGAAAAGCACTTTCTGACATTACTAGTATTAGTATGTAAATTTTTACACATCATATATTACTAAATTATGAGGCTAAACCAGTGAGGAAGGAAAACAATTGGCTGAACCCAGACCTCCTAGATTTTATAAAAAACAAGCTGACAATAGTATTTGCTACTGGAATAATTTACACCATTTCTGAAAGCCAATGGGTCAGTCCAATTTAAGTAGTTCCAAAAAAACTCATATAACAGTAATAAAAAATAGAAATAATTAATTGGTTCCAACTCATGAGAATAATAGTTGGCGTGTCTTTATAGACTATCATCGACTAAACCAACACACTAGTAAGGACCATTTCCCATTTTCTCCATTTATTAGATGCTATAGATGTTAGCTGGGAAGTCCAACTAATGTTTCCTTGTTGATTTTTCTATATATTTTCATATCCATATTTCCCTTGAGGAATGGGAAAAGAAAACTATCACTTTCCCCTTTGACACATTTTCATATAGGAGGATGACTTTTGGTTAGTGCAATGCTCCATGTACACTCCAGTGATTCATGGTTGGTATTTTTTTGAATTACTTAGAGAACTGAATTGAAGTATTTATGGACAATTTAACTATTTATGGAACCAATTTTGATGAATGTTTTAGTAGTTATTGTTTAGTCCAATGTTGCTATATTGAATATAATCTCATATTAAATTATAATAAATGTCATTTCATGGTGAAATAAGGTATAGTATTGGGACATTCCATTTATAGGTATGGTATAAGGACCAATATTTAAACATTACATATTCTAGTGTTTTTAAACATGAATTCACATTAGAGGATCTCTTCATTTTATAGTTTTAGTGGATTAGGAAAAAAATTACAAGGTATAACCATACATTATATGTGGACATTTATACTCGGTATCCACTTTTTCCACAAAAGGAAACCATTTTAAAATAAAACATGACTTCCTTTCTTGACACATATTCAATACCTTCATTAAGTCATCTTATTTTTCCTTTCCAATCTTAAGACCTATGGAGATAAAGAAAGAAAATTGTTAGTCAAGTGAAAACATGAAAACTCATTACTTTTTTTTTCTAAAAAACATATTAAAAATCCTATAAAATCATGTTTGTGACCTAGGTCACCATTACCATATCACTCTTAGAATCAAACTTACAAATGGAATAACCATATAGTTGACGTCCACCTCCGGAATACCCAATGCATTGGAGATATATAATGGGGATCTCCCTTAGTATAATCTATATCAGGCTCACTAGTGAGCTATAATGGGGTTCAACCATTCGTATATCATATATTGGGCACACACATGAGCTATAAGGGGGGGCCAACCCTTCGTATAAGTTGTATTGGACTCATCTATGAGCTATAATGGGGATAAACTCTTTATATAAGTTGTACGAAGCTCAATTTTGAAATGTACAAGTACCATTATACAATCATAACAGATAATAGCTTACAATTTTTACATGTCACTCACAGTATTTCTTTTTCACTCATAATAAAACCAATCCATTTTCAAAAACCAATTTAGAAAATTTATAAAAGTGATTTTTGAATCAAAGTGTCCCATACCACTTTGAACCTTTTAATAGAATATTATAGAATTTAAATTTTAAAACATTTATGTCCATATAAATAAATCCAGAAAATAATTTTGAAAACATGGACATGAATTAGAAATATTTAGGATAATAAATCATTAAAACACTTACAACAATGTTTTAGTTAAGGAGTCACATACCACTTTGAACATTAAAAATATAAGACACATAGAGGTAGAACATTTTAGAAAACATTAAATATCATGATTATATATAAAATATGGATATAGAAAGTCAAAGCGTCTATATATACACTTTATAATAGAATAAAGGGGTGTATCATCATGAAATGTATCAATGAAAGTAGATTTAGATGAAACCTCTTACCATAAGTCTGACTCATCACATACAATCTTTATATCCCTGAATAATAAAAATAGTTTAATTTTTTTTTAA
Organism: Viscum album; assembly: GCA_963277665.1. Taxonomy (NCBI): domain Eukaryota; kingdom Viridiplantae; phylum Streptophyta; class Magnoliopsida; order Santalales; family Viscaceae; genus Viscum; species Viscum album. Next base: position 1,528,349,604 of record OY728162.1, read on the forward strand.
TTTATTAAGAACCTTTATAAAGGTTATTATTCTTTTTATATTTCCATTATCATGTCATAATTATTAATTAATTATTTATGTTCACATCAGGTGTTTTGTCGATATTCGGCACTTGAGCAAAAAAAATAGACCAGTTAAGATGTCCATAGTTCATGAGGCCATAAGTCCATCATCTCAAAAATAATATTCAAAACATAATAATAAATTTTTTATATCAATTATACATTTAAATCCATTCATTAAATATGGATATGCAAAATGAACGACATTATAATCATGGAGAGGGTAAGTCGTACGTACACATGAGTAACGTCTTCATTTTTAATTGATCGTAATAGATAGAAGGTGTGTAATATTTTAACTTTATATAATGATAATAAAATCATTAATATTATATTATTAATTTAAATATAATTATATATATATCATAAAATTTATGTAGTGAATAAAAATGAATCACATCACTTTATGGAGGTGATAGTTCACATAGAAGCACAAACGAGGTTATCATTTCTCTATGCATGTAAAGTAAGAAATTAATTGATATATAATTATTTTTTAATGATTAATATGTCATGAATATATAATATGAACGTTAATTCCATCAGTATAACCATTCTTTAAATAAATTTATGAAAAACAAACTATATCAGTTCACGAGGCGGTAGTCTGCAATGCACAGGAACGAAAGGTTTGTTTCCCATTTGATAAAATTATAGATGGATTCAAGTGATGATATTATCATAATAAAATATAATCATATTGAGGATACTGGTTTTATTATTTCATCATGGTTTCATGATATTTTATTGAAGTGAATGAATAAAAAAATATAAATACTTAAAGAAAATGACACCTCTTCTTCGGTTGACCACCAATGAAGAACACCTTAAAGCCTCTTAAAAGGGTGTTATTCATAAAAAAGGAACTCAAGAATTTGGGGATATATTTTTATAAGGATTTTGAGTAGATATTGTCTGAACTAAAGTGTTATTGATGTGTGAGTAATAGAGAATAGTTGGTACCTTTTTATAGGAGATGGGAGGGGCACCCGTGAAATTATAAAAAGTAATGAAATTAATATAAATTTAATTTAGATTTTGAAATGGCCTTAAACTGATTTATTTATAATATATGATAATTATGGGTCCAATAAAAATCATAAAAATAAAATTAGACATGTTTTGAATATTTTTTAATCCTCATCTTTTTGTTTTAACCTTTTTAACTCTTACTATTTTATCAAGTAATTTTTCACATTGAGAATTAAAATAATTACCAAATCATGCCAAAACAAATGAACGGGTCATTAATGACCTTTATAGAGTTATATAAACACTTTTTTCTAATATTTTGTTTTTATAAATTTTATATCATGTAATTAGATATTTTATAATTTAAGTTATGAATTATGTCAATTTTGACACTATTCATTACATGACTTTAAAAAAAATTATAAATAATTGATTCCTTAGAAAAAATACATTAAATCAATAATAACATGTAATCTTCATCCATAAAATTAATTTATGGAATAAAATAATTCAATTTTTTATTTTAATATTCTTAATATCATTTATTTGATTCTTTCTTTAATAAATCAATTACCGCATCATCAATTTGTCACTATTTAATTTAATTATTTATTTCAAAAAAAGTTTAAATATATTACCATTATGTAGGTAATATTATTATATTTATAAGGACTATTAATATTCAAGGATATCACTTATATAAACCCATATTAACAATTTTCGTGTATGAAGAGACATATTCATGACGTATTTGCCTTTACTTTAAATTAATTATTATAAATGTCATAATCACACCCAAGTGGTTTCCAAAGGTCACCGTTTTGGCCCCAGGATGGTCATGATAAATAATAACTCTTCTAAGAATATTATGAAAAGTGTTAGGGTAATTTGATAATATTAAAATTTTAAATTTACCTTTAATTATGTTATTTACTTTTAACCGTGGTTACTTAAATACTAAAGTTACTTTTCAATGAAAAATATTGTAATCCCATTGGAAAAAAAATTTCATAATGAGTACAACCATGTTTTTTTTGTTTTTAAAAATTCAATTCACATAAGATGTAAAATTAGGTTTAACACTAATCCTGTTGATGGATCGAGAAAACAAGTTTTTAAGTAAAACATTCAAAAGTTCACACCATTTTTCTATTTAATTTTAATTAGAAATTACAAAAAATGAACTAAATTGAATTAAATTATAAAACATTAATCTAATTATAATTTAAAACCATGTAAAAGGATAATCTAACAATATAAATAAACTACAAAAAAGGCAGTTTCGATTTAAAATGCAGTATTCTTTACTATTCATTAAAATATAAATTTTATCAGAACAATACAAAAAAATCAACCAAGGAAAATGTTTATGTCCCGATTCCAAATAAATAGTTTATATTGTAATATATGACATATATAATGAAATAAAACCAAATTTAAAATGGGTTCACCATCAACAGGTTGTAAAATTTCCTTTTCTGAAAAATACATATTTTATTCTTAAAATCGGATTTTTTCTTATATTAGGTCTGAAAAATACATAAGATGAATTTTAAAAACTAAATTAAATATATTTAACATATATTTCATTGATATAATCAAATAAGAGTGATTTTATAATTTTATAGACATATTTATTCGTACTTAAATAGTTTTTTCATATAACACATCCTTTATATTCAATTGGTTTTTATTTTAATTTATAATTCATTTTATAACCAATGAATTATTATATAAACATGTTTAATAAATATTTTAATAATTCAATTAATACTATTCATTCCCACCATTCTAATTGATATGTTATAACTGAAACATTTAAATTATAATATTTAATTGTTCATTTAAACATGATGTGGAGTATCGTGTATGCTATCTAATATAGTCTTTATTTTTTTAAACACAGGATGATACATTATTTGACCCTTTTGGGAATTTGATCCTCTCCATTTTGAATTCATGGTCAGTTAATATGGTATGAAATTTCAAAATAAATTTATTACAACCCCACATCATAAATAGGATTAATAAAACATCAACTTTAAAAGAAAGAAATGAAATTATGAAGGTCACCTGGGGAAACACATACTAGGATTACATTTTGGAAAACATGTATATGGAAGAAAAAAAACCATCATTGTATTATTGAGAGTGATAGAAAACATTTTCTAGGAAAATTTAACAATGATAAATCTATATATTTGTGGGGGTTTTAATGGTCTTTGACGTCGTACTAAGAAAAGTAAATAGAAAACGTTTTTATTTTATGATATTCTTCATAAAGTTGAGGATCTATTTTACTTAATTGACTAACAACATAAAAAAAATACTTATTTAAATATTATAGTTTAATACCTTAATCAACTCCCACCACAAACTCATCTTTTTCTCCAAATGATGAGTACTCAAGATGATCAACTTCTATAGAATCACATAATCCACCAAAGATTAACTATCCATTTCCCCGATCTTTAAAATTAACCAAAACCAATATAGTTAGTAAAGACAAAAAATAATCCATTGGATGATGAAAAACTACTTTTAATCTCTAAAATTCAACTGTAATACCAAAAGTTCAACATAGATCATTCATCAAATAACTATCCATAAAATTCCTCAAAAATTTTATAACAAAGATTAAATCCAAAAAAATCAAAAGTATTAAATAAATTTATCTTCAAAGATAATTTATAACATTTAACTAAAAATAAAATAAACCTTTCTTAATGTCTCATACCAAAAATTAATTAACCTTATTATATACTCTCTATGATAGGTTAATCATTTCCATAAATAACCTAATTTCACATAAGTACACAAATGAAATCATAGATTATTCCAAAATATAATTCAACCACTAATACTCAATTAAAACCACATAGTATTCAATTTACCTTTATCATATAAATTTACCATAATAGTGAACCTCTTATAAAATAACACTTACAACTTAATCACAAAATAATTTTCCCATACCATGGATAGACATTTGATAAAACTTATGTTCCTGAAATCAAATTATTATTATTTCATAAACATTAATAACTAAAAAGAAAAATTCAATCCAAACAAGGACCTTATTTAGTCCAGTGGTAGGTGATAAAGCCTTATCGCACTTTAGTTGTGGGTTCTATTCATCTGAGCTTGTCCTACACGATGGGTTGTCACACGATCTATGGGTTTTCCTTTTTAAAATATTATAAAATTCTTATAATATTCCCAAAATATTATATACCTCAAAAATAACCATAACATTTTTGAACCTCGATGGTTGGATCATACATTTCATTTTTCATCCCAAAAATTAATAACCCATAATTGCTTCAAAGGTGAATGTCACCAAAAATACCATTAGCCACCTTTAAATTTCATAACATAAAGCCTCAAAAGAAATTGTAAGACAGTAAACTTATAATCAACATTAAATTTATAAACCCATGATGATATCTCCAACTCTTAATAAATCATACTAATCTATAAATTATTCAAAACCATCCTTTGATTCCAACTACAAGGACCTATCCTTAAACATTATATATTTTAGTGTTTTTTAACTAGAAATAACCTTTGAGGATTATTTTAGTTTATATTTTTAGAGAATTAGGAAAAAATCTTACAATGTAGTCTAATAAATTATATTTGGACAGTTATACTCGGTATCCACTATTTCCACCAAAGGAAAACCTTTTAAAATAAAACATTATTTATTTTCAGGATGCATCATAAATACCTTCATAGAGGAATATTCTTTGTCCTTACCAATCTTAAGACTCGTGAAAAACATTTTAAAACATAGGATGAGTACAAAAGTTCAGTAAGGGACATAAAAAAGTAAATTTTTAGTCTTGTTAAAACATGAAATCATGTTAAATATATTCTTAAAAACTTATTATTAAGAATAGAAAATCATGTAGGTTCCTTGAGGAATCATTACCATATCGCTCTTACATCACCCTTACAAATGGAATAACCATACAGTCGACTTACACCTCTAGATTACCCAATGAATTGGAGATCTATAATGGGGATATACCTTCATATAAGCTATATTAGGGTCACCTGTGAGCTATAATGGAGCTCATACCTTCGTATAAGCTATATTGGGCTCACCCGTGAGCTATAATGGTGGTCAACCCATAGTATAAGATGTATCGGGCTCACCCGTGAGCTATAATGGTGCTAAAACCTTCATATAAGCTATATATGTCTCACTTGTACAATGTTAAAGTACCATTTTACAATCATAATACATAAAATCTAAAAAATTTCAATATTTCACTCATAATATTTCATTTTCACTTATAACAAAACCAATCCATTTTCAAAAACCAATTTAAGGCATTTATAAAAGACATCGTTGAATCAAAGTGTCCAATACAACTTTGAAACTTTTATAAGAATATTCTAGAATTAAAAATTTAAAACATTTATATACATATAAATAAATATATAAAATAATTTTGAAAATATTTACATGAATGAGAAATATTCATTAGAATAAATCATTAAAACAGTAAAATAATGTTTTAGTTAAAAAGTCCTATACCACTTTGAACATTTTAATTATAAGACACATAAAATTAAAACTTTTTAAAAATCATTAAATAACAAGAGTATAGATAAAATATGGATATAAAATTTCAAATGGGTTTTATATACACTTTATAAAAGAATAAAGGTGCATATCATCACAAAATGTCTCAATCAAAGGAGGTTGAGACGATATCCCTTACCTTAAGTACAACTCCTCTTGCACATTTTTTATCTTCCTTATTAATAGATATATGTGAATTATTTACTTTCTTAAGAACCTTTATAATGTTTATTATTCCTTTTATATGACTATTATCATGACATAAATATTTGTTAATTATTTATGTTAACATAGGGATTTTTTCAATATTCGGAACTCGAATAAAAAATGAACTTGGTAGGATGAAAATAGTTCAAGAGGTCATAAATCCATAATATCCTGAATAATATTCATGAAATAATAATAAATTTTTTAGATCAATTATTTCTTTAAATCCATTCATTAAATTTGTATATAAAAAATGAACAATGTTAAAATCATAGAGACGGTAAGCAGTATATATGCATGAGTAACGTCTTCATTTTTCATTGATCATTATGGAAAGAAGGTAAGTATTGTTTTATATTTCTAGAGTGATCATAAAATAATTAATATCATATAAATAATATAAATTTAATGATATATATATATATCATAGAAGTGATGTAGTGAATAAAAATTAATCGCATCGCTTCGTGGAAGTGACAGTTCACACATAAGTACGAAGGACATTATCATTTTTGTGTACAGGGAAAGTAAGAACATGGATGATATATAATTATATTATAATGATTAATAGGTTATGAATATCAGATATGGATATTAATTACATCAGTATAATCGGTCTTTAAATATGGTGATGAAAGGACTATATTGTGTCGTGAGGAGGTAGTCCGCCATACACAGGAACAAAATGTTAATTTCCCATTTGATAAAATTAGGGATGGATTTCGCGAATGATATTAACATAATAACTTCTAATTATACTAAGGATATTTTAGTTATTATTTACTCATGGTTGCATGAGATTTAAATGAAGTAGAATAAGAAATAACATATAAATACTTAAAGAAAATGATACCACTTCTTTAGTTGATCACCGTTGAAGAACACCATAACTCCTCTAAGAAGGGTGTTTTTCCAAGGCGTCAATATTTTTAGGATATATTTTAGGAATTAGTTTGGGTATATATTTATACTAACCAAATGGTTCTTGATGTGTAGGTAATAGAGAAGAGTGGGTACCTTTTTATAGGAGAGGGGAGGGGCACCCGTGGAATTATTAAAAGTATTAAATTAATAGAAATTACATTTCGATTAAAAATTGTCCCAAACTGATTTATTTCGAAGATATGATTATTTGGGGTCAAATAATAATCATAAAATTAAAATATAAACGTCTTGAATATTTTTTAATCCTTATCATTTTGTTATAACCTTTTTAACTCTTAATGTTTTGTTACGTAATTTACACTTTAAGAGTTAAAATAATTACAAAATAATGCCAAACAACCAATGAATGAGTCATTAATGAACTTTTTGAGTTATCTAAACTTTTTGTTTAATTATTAGATTATGATAAATTTTATATAATTTAATTAGATATTTTATAATTAAAGTTATGAATTTTTTCAATTTTGACATTATTAATTACATGATTAAAAAAATAACTTGATTCCATAAATAAATAAATTAACTCAATCATACCATGTAATAGTAATATATAACATTCCTTTATTTCATATAATAATTAAAATTATATTTATTTTAATATTATTAATATCATTTATATGGTTATTTTTTTAATAAATCAATTACCGCATTATCATTATGTCACTATTTAATTTAATTATTTATTTCCTAAAAATTATAAATTAATTACCATGATGTAGGTACTATTTTTTTGATTTATATGGAATATTAATAGTAAAAGATATCATTTATATAACCCCATATGAAAATTTTTTTAGTAAGAAAAGACATATCTATGACATATTTGGCTTTACAATAAATTAAATGTTATAAATGTCATAATCACACCCAAGTGACTTCCATAAGTCACAATTTCAGACCAAGGATGGTCATTTTAGATAATAAATCGTCAAATAATATTAGGACAAGTGTTAGGGAAATTTTATTGTTTTATAATATAAAGTTTACCTTTAATTACCCTATTCCATCATCATTTTATTTATTAATAAAAAAAATAAGAAGAGGAAGAGTACTTGCAAAAAGGAAAAAGAAAGAAACCCACAAGAAAGGACGATCTATGAAAATATAAAGTGATTCAGTCCTAGAGAACCCCCTCTAATCAATTTCTTCCCTTCAGGAGGGAAGGAATGGACATTCTTTGGAAGAAAAATGCTAAGACCTTGCACCACTATAGAGGCCAGATAATCAGCGACCTGGTTCCCCTCCCTCCATGTGTGAAAAAAGATAGTTCCTTTATTGGTGATGTTCCAGAACCTCCTTAGTACATAGGTTACCGACCAGGGGATGTTACACTTACCATGCATAGAGTCATGAAGGATGATAGAATCAGCCTTTATCGCAGCAAGAGTAATACTCTGATGCCTATAGATTTGGAGTCCCATTAGTATAGCCATTTCCTTGGCCTAGAGAAAATAACTCTACTATAGTGAGCAGTATATGCAAGGATGACATGCCCTATGGGATCCCATACCACACTAATATCTTTGATGATGTTCAAATAGCATAATCTATCCAAGTTGATCTTCAAAATAGTCGAGTGAGGAAGACATCTGACTCAATGACTGAGCTTAGTAGAGCTCAGATCAGGAAATCCCACATGAATAGATCAGTGATAGGGGGAATCTTGCTATTTGATTCATGATTTAACCATATCAAGTAGAATTAATCTAGTCCTCACCACCATGTTCCTAATAGTGTATTGAATCACATCATGCCTAGCTTTGATCCTAGCCATCCAAATACACTAGCATCCCAAGGAAAGAATCATGGCATGGGATTTCTTCTATGAGCCGCCATCCCTAGCACTGTGAAAACACCATATGTGAAATTAAGGTCCCTCAAATACTCCATAGAAAATCCCATTAAACCACAGTAGGCTCGCCACAAATGGTATGCCCAGTCACTGCTAAAGAAGAGGTGGGTAGATTTTTCCTCCATGGAGTCCATGAAACACATAAAACAGGAGGCCGGGGTAATACATGAGCACTTCACATTCTCATCTGTATAAAGATCCCTATTTCTGATGTTCCATGGGAGAAAGTTTAATTTAGCAGGAAGGACTTTGGCTTATATGGTCGAGCAATATAGATCCTACTAGTTCACACAAGTAGAAACCCTCCTATAATCCATCGAAGAGAACAATCCCAAAGACGATGCAGTGAAAACACATCGATCTATTTCATATGAGGGATCAATCATATCAAAGTCTTGGCATTGCTTACTATCCAACACAACACTTATGAACTTCAGGTACCTACTCACCTACCTTAAAGTGATATGGATGACCATGCAGGTAGGTAATCCAAGAGTAGTACCGGCCCAGTTGTGGTGCCAAAAGGAAATGTCCCCCGCCCCCACAATCCATCTGGTATGAGGTTGTAGGGATTTCATGTAAGAGAGAACAACCATTCGAAGAAGAAAATCACAAGCATTGGAGCCATTTCCCCCTCCATCGGTCTGGGTGGCCTTGTATATACCTCAAAGAGTGCGGCCCTCAATGACCTCCTATGAGAATTCCACCCACATGCCATGAAACATATTAGAAATACTCTTGAAAATGATTCTACATCCTGTATAGGACTTGAAATCCTATCCCATTATGCCCTATTTTTCCTCCCCTCCTCAATGTGCATCCCAAATAAAAGAGGAAATTATGGAGTTAAGATTTGTGATCACACCCTCTAGGACCTTGGAATCCATGAGTGCATGGAATGTTATGGAAGTTAAGACTCTGTTTTCAAAGGAGATTATACATACAAATAACATGAAGCAATTCTTCCAATCATATTCCCAATGAAATATTCAAAGTGGAGAATTTTTATCCTACCCTGGGAAACTAGATCTTCGAGGTTCTCTATGGGAAAGGAACCCTGATGCATGCCAAGCCTCATGATCAGGGAAGCCACCCTACTGTCTATGAATCAATTTAAGACATATAATGTTCTCTTGTTTTGATTTAAAAGCTACCCCCTCCATTGGAAATAATATTCAAGATTCTTGTTTAACTCACGAATAGATCACATACCTGTATTCATAAAGATAATGGAATCATCCACACGCATCAAATGGGAGATATTTCTTACACTAGAGATGCACCGATAGGGCCTGATGGACCATTTTGAGATATCTATATTGATGATATGACTAAGTAAATCATGAGATATAACAAATAGGGTCGGTGAAAGAGGATCCCCCAACCGAAGTCCCCAAATAGCCTTGATGAACCCTTGGTTTTTGCCCATGAAGCGGACATCCATCCATGAAGAACTGAATTAATGGAAAAGAAAATCAACAACCCATCCAAATAATCAAGTACCTATAAATACCTTGATGATGAATTCCCACTCCACCTTGTTGTAGGCCTTATCCATGTCCATACTAACCACTTTTTTAGTTCCATGAACTCTAGTGTTGATGCCTTCAATGAGATCATGAGCTAGTTCAATCGCCCCTTGGATGGATCTATGTTTTACGAAGCCATGTTTCCCACAAGAGAACCATTAATGAAGATGAGGGATAATTTAGTTGTTGATTATTTATGTAAGGATCTTTTACATGATGTTTCACATGCTCATAGGGTGGTAATGCTAAAGCAGGGAGGGATACCTGACCGTGGGAATGAGAACCATGGTGGTGGTGCTGGAGGCACGATGGTGAGTACCTCTATGGAAGAAATCCTAGATAGTGGGCACAATATCTTCCTTGACCACACTCTATGAGGCTCAGTAGATAGAGCCTGGGAACCCATCCTGTCTTGAGGTACAATCTGGGTTCAGGTTCATAACAGCCTGAGAGATTTCATCCTCCTGCGGTAAGGACTCAAGAAGAGCATCTTCATGTCTAGACAACACCCTAGGGATTATTCCAGTGATTGCTTCATTACACCACAAGTACCCCTCGATCATCATTGTATTTGATCCTGCAAGAAGGTTCCTTAAAAATACCTCCACTAAGCCACCAAATGTATCTTGATCATCTGTGTAGAAGACATTCTCCATTCGTAAGTTGGGTCTTGCATTCCTTCGAATTTACTTGATGCAAGCCTAAAAAAAGAAGTATTACAGTCCCCCTCATGAAGCCACCTCACTCTTGATTCATCATGGCCATGCACTCCTCCCTGAGAAGAATTTCGTCTATGGCTTCTTTCTTTACACCCTACTCCCCATGAAAAATCATTATTTCATTCCAATTCCAAACTGGAATCCAGGAATTCTATCTCTGAATTTGTTACATCTAGATCACACAACAACAAAGGCTGGTTGCTGACCCAAACCCAAATATAATCCCAGATATTCCATAAAATTTTCTGTAATATTTCGTAGGCATTCCCATGAATGCACCAATTCTAGGAGGAACCTACAGTGTCATGATAATCTGGATACTTGACCCCTAAGGGAAATAATACCAAAGAGAATCTCTTGTCCCACCCATAAAGGATATAAACAAAGATAGGTGAGTGATCAAATATGATATAGGCCAAGTGAGCAACCTTCTCATTCTTGAAAGAGGAGATAGCATGGACATTGGCCAGAAAATGGTCCAGCCATCACAAATTGTGATGGGAACCTCTCTGGTTGTTTCACCAAGTAAAGTTCCTCCATAAAAACCCCATATCCAGAAACCCTTTGTGGGACATGAAATAGTTGAAATCTAAGCTGGATTGATGTAGAAATAGTCATATTAATTTCTTCTTAGTGGGATATACTACCACATTTAAATCCCCCCAAAAACTAGGGGAAGTTCCTTGGTCCAAATGAATCCAATTCGCTCCACAAATGCACTCAATCGCGGATGTCATAACTAACATGCATGAAATAGAAGAATAAGGATTGCATACCATCCCTCCTCCTATTGATATGATGATTCGAGGGCTGATCCAAGTTCACACTCATGTCCATATTCCAGAAGATCCAAATGGAGGAACTTAAATCTCCATCTTTCAAGAAACCAAACATCCTTATACTACGAGTGAACACTGAGATTTTTCTGCTGTCATTATTAGGTTCTAGAACCAGAACTAAAGAGATTATTTGGACTAAAATTCAATGGAAATATATTTAGTTTTCACTCAGGCTCCCATTCCATGCACATTCCAAATGAATAAATATAACATTAAAATAGATTAACAATGTGACTGGCCCAAGGCTACTTGGCCGCTTTACTTAAGTTGGAGGACTGACTCTGATGCTTTGTATGTGATATGGTTCTTGCCCCTGTAAATTCCAATGGAGGAGATTATGGGGGAGGGGTGGACAAAGCCTGAACTCTACAGGATAAGCCTAGATGGATATAGGATTGGTGCTGGGCATGGGACATTATTGAAACTGACCTTGTAGGAGTAAAGAAATGACTGAAGAGACCGACCTAGGGGGAAGCTAGAAGGCCTGCTTCGATAACGCCCTTAGGCTAGAGAGAGTCCAGATTTGGTAGGAGAGGCAGGTCCTAACTAGATAGCCTAACCCTAGGAGAGGAGGCAGAGGGAAGGTTCTCCAAGGAGGGATTCTCCACAGGAGAGGGCACAATAGAGAGAGTGGCCACTTATTTTATTCTTAAAATCATATTTGTTCTTATATTAGGACTATAAAAATCATAATATGAATTTTAGAAATTAAATTAAATATATTTCATATATAATTCATTAATATAATAAAAATAGTGATTTTATTATTTTATAAATACAATTATTCTCAGTTAAATAGTTTTTCATAAAACACAACCTTTATATTATATTGGTATTTATTTTAATTTATAATTAATTTTATAACCAACGAATTATTATATAAACATGTGTAAACCCTATTTTCATAATTAAATTAATACTATTCATTCCCTACATTCAAATGAATATGTTATAATAGAAACATTTAAATAATAATATTTAATTGTTCATTTAAACTTCATGTGGCGTATCATGTATGCTATAAGACATAGTCTATTTTTTTTAAACTCAGGATATTATAGATGGTATCTATATAGATAAATCAAAATTAGATGTCATTATTTCCCTACCATTCCCAAAAATGTGTGGGATGTGTTTTCATTCATAGTTCATGATAGATTTTACCATTATTTCATTCATGACTTTAATAATATTAAACTTCCACTCTCCTGATTACTCTAAAAAGAAAAAGAATTTATTTTGGATAAAGAATGTGAGGACGCATTTAATAAATTGAAATGGAGTCTTATATTACACCCGATAATCAAACAACCTCATTGGTATTTACGATTTGAGATCATGTGTCATTCACCTTACCATACAGTTGGGATTGTCTTATCACAATGGGTTAATCAAGCTCTATATGTCATTGTCTACACCTCACACACACTAGCCCCTGTCAAAGTAAACTACACCAGAACTGAAAAATAATTCCTTTAAATTGTGTTTTCCTTGGATAAATTTTTGAAAAACATGTTAGGGTACAAATTCATTGGGTTCTCAGCCCATGTATCCCTTTAGTATCTCCTTAAGAAACTGGATTCCAAATAACGTCTCATTCGTTGTATGAACCTCTTATAGTAATTTAACTGAGAAATTAGTGATAAAAAGGAGTAGATATTGTGGTGGCTGACCATATCAATAGGAACCTCCCATACCAGAACATTAAGTCATCCCCCTATATTACTATAAATGAAATATTTCCTAATAAGAAATTGTACTGAGTGTAAGAGGTTATTCTTTGGTATGCCAAAATTGATATTATTTTGTACCATCTTATATTCCTTATGATTTTATCAAAAATAATTCTCACCATCTAAAACACAAGTCTCATTGGTACATTTGGGAAAAACATTACCTTTGGTGAACATGTAGCAATCAAGTCCTCTGGAATTTTTCCCCTAATAAAAAGTTTCAATCTTTCCTTTGGCTGTCCACAATCTTTCTTGTGGGGGCCACTTCGGTCCCCAATAGACTGCTTGCAAGGACCTTGATTCTGGTCTATTTTTGACAACAATATTTTAGGATTCCCATTATTTTTTTTAAAAATTGTACTCTATCAAATAATTGGGTATTTATCTTAAATAAATGAAATTACACAAAAACCTTTTCTCTTCAATGACATTTTCGATGTGTGGGGCATTGAATTTGTGGGTCTATTTCTCATTTTTTATGGAAACTTGTACATTATTTTGTCCATTTATTACATGTAAAAATGGATAGAGGCATGATCCAATTGGATTGATGATTCTAAGACAGTTTCAGAGTTTTTGAGAACCGAAATTTTATGTAGGTTTGGATTACCTAGGTTCATCATCAGTGACCAAGGTTCTCATTATTGTAACCAAACAATGCAATCACTTTTGTGTCGGTATGGGATTAGGAATCAAGTGTCTACTTCTTATCATGCAAAAACCAATGGTTAAGAATAATTTTAAAATAGAGCGGTAAACAAAATTATTGAAAAAAATGGTTCAACTAAATAGAAAATATTGGAGTCTTAGACTCAATGATTCATTATGCGCTTACCATACTTACTTCAAAATTCCCATTAGCATGTAACCAAATCAGCATGTTTTTTGGAAAAAGTTGTCACCACTCTATTAAGATAGAGATCTGAGCATATTTGTCTATTAAGAAAAATGAAATTATAAACATTATAGTATAGGTCATCAAATGAATGCTTCAGATTTAGGAGTTGGAGTAAATGCGTAGAGATTCATATCAGAATTCCCTGATTTATAAGGAGCGAACCAAAGCATTCCATGAACTCCTCATCCTTCATCATCAATTAAAAATTGGGTAGAAGTTCCTCCTCTTAAATTCATGAATGAATTTGAATTAGATAATATTTGTCCCTGTTGGTTTTTCCATCTACATTGTTACCAATTTTTATCCATTTTGTGTTGTTCATGTTCAAAATTAAGAAACAAAACAAACATCACTGTCAATGGGTAGTGATTGAAGCATTTTCCTGAGGCCATTACAAATTCCCCAATGGAGGAACTCCAAGTTTTAGAAGCAACCTATGAATGACACCCAACAGGTTTTATCCTTCCATCCTATATTTTATTTTATTATAGTTTGGACACTGCATGCTATAGGTGTGTGGGGGTAGTTATATTCCTGTTTTACTTAGGAATTTTCCTCATCTTTCTTCATTTTATCTTTTTGGATTGATGGATAGTATTGTCACTCTCGCCAAGTCCCCCGTCATTTTTTTGTCAAAATGTTAATTTTTAATGCCCACTAAATCACGGAAAATGATTCCCTCTTAATCATGGAATTTATTAAAAATACGTGAGGAATTTATCACTTTCAAGTTTTTTTAAAATTGAAAACAAATACTGATAGAATGTGTGTCTTACCATGAATTTAACATTTAGATGTTCCTTTTTCTGGAAAATTGGTTATTTTCAATGATATGAATAGTTTAATCATTTTAAAACTAATGAGAAGAATGCTAATCTTTATGCGAGTAGTTTATAGTAAAATTATGTCACTTAATTTATCCACACATAAATTCACCCAACCATGAATTGTGAATTTTTTCTACTAAATAGAAGGTGAATATAGGAAAGGTTAATATTTATTATCTTTCTAAAATTATTTTTCTATATGTTTTTTCCTTATATAATATTTGTCATTACTATATTAAAATTACCATTATGTATGTACCGATTATCCTATTGTTGAACTCCCTCAAAACAAAAAATAAACAAAAAATTATAAAAAATACAAAAAAAAACAAAACAATATGGGTTTCCCCTTAGGAAGCTCAAAAAACACTCTACCTCAACCTTTTATCTTGTTATAACTATTAAAATTAGTGTCTTGAGGAGATCAAACTAGGGTTGAGTGATGAGTGTGTGATTTTTTTGAAGTTCAACATTTGAAAAAAATATTATTAAATAAGGTAAGTGATGAAATGTACAAAATACGGGGATATATTGGTTGGGATCTCAAGGTTTTAATTCTGGGAATTCTTAAGTGAGTGGGTATTGAAATTTTATTCCAATGGATGTTGGAAGGGTTTTGTGGAAAGAATCATTTAAGAATTTTTTTTTAAAAAATAACTTATATTTAATGGATTGAAAGTTAAAAGAATAGAATGAAATGGTTTTCACAAAAACACATGGAGAATTAGTGACATGGTCAAATTTTTAATTGGTTTCTTATATTATAATCACACATCTCTTAGAATTTCATTACGATACAATTTATGAGACAACTGTTATGAAATATTAATTTTTATTTAATGTTAAATCATCCTGAATTTGGTAATACCTCCATGAATAATTATTGTAAACTTGAATTTTTTAAGTAGGGAAAACTTTTATGTGTGGGGGTGTGATCGTGTAGTAACTCACTATTCCATTTCACCCTTACATCACTATGTTAAACTAATTTTGTATTGTAAATTCAAATTATTATTAAATATTAAACTTCATTTTTTATTAGATAATTTAATTTTAATAACTATTAGAATTATAAATTTCACTGTTTTAGATGTTTTCATTGTAGTTGGAGGTGATTTAAGGGCCCCGAGATGATATTGTAGAAAAATGGGCCAAACTGTGCAAGATTCCAAGAAACCCAATCGAATCAACCAACCACTGATACTAATAAGTGCAAACAGTTAGGCTGAGAGTTTGTGGGATTATCCAAGATTCAGTTTGACACAACATTTCTAAAGGAACCCAATCCCAATTCGTACATCTAATGATCCAACCAAACTAATATTTCCAAGCCATCGAATCTACAAGAAATCAAAAGTTTTGTATTGTATTTCATCCATATCTCAGTATGTAGTTGTCAAAATGATGAAACATTTTATGTAAAAATAGTAAATAGGTGGGGAAATATTTTTTTTTCTTTCTCTAAAGTGATTTGATACTTTATAGATGTCAAAAACCATGGGTCATGTGGTTTTGCAAAATCTGTGTGCCAAAAAAACCAACCACATTGCATATAAATTGGTATCTTAGGAACCTAATTAAAAAGTCTAAAAAAGAGGAAATTATATGTTATTTTGGAGACCCAAATGTTTCCTCTCTTAATCCATGATGTTTTTTAGTCCCTTATCCTCATTAGTGTTCTAAAGAGAAGGTGAAGTTCCACCCGAGTCTCCTCCTCCTCTCAATGGAGAGATAAACTGTGGGTGGTCCTTTCGAGAGAGGTACACACATTTGGGTGAGAGTTTCAACAATTTTTTTGTTACTATGTTTTTCTTAAGTTTCATGTAAAACATTTATTTTAATATTTTTCTTATCATTCTTATTCTTTGAATGATTTATTTTTGGTTTAATCAAATGAAAAACTTTTAATACCAACACCAATTGGGTTAAAATTTCAAGTGGAAATCTTGGGTTGTTAGGATTGGAAAACATAGGAAAACCTTTTATATGAAACATATATGAGATTTAATTATTCTTTGGTTGAACCTTTTTGTATTCATGAGTTCCAATCCTTGACAAGAATATTCTTGTGTCAAGGGTTTCTTCTTTGTGGACCATTTTAAGAGGCAACAGGGGAATTAAGATCTTGGCAACCCTCAACCAAAGAATTCCATTTAACCAAATAATATTTTCAAAACAATGAACTATCAAATATGTGTAGTGAATTTGAAATTAACTCCTTATTTAATAAATATAAGTATACCTCCTTCCTTTTTCAACTATTAAAATATTAATTATTTCATTTTATTTTCAAAACTGTTTTAAGACCCTCTTCTTTTAGTAATTAGTATTAAAAATATACACTTTAAACGTTCAAAACTTTTTTAGAGATAACCAAGGAACTTCCCTAGACTATAAATAAACCATAAAAACATAATAAATTGGATGTGTCATGAAAACTCCATTAATCATTAGTTTCAATCATATTTTACCTACGAGATTTATATTCATCTATAGGAATTTTCATCTGCTGGTATTTGGTTACAACCATATTTATTTTGAAGGATTCATATTAGTGGGTAGGGGTTTTCATATTCCTATAATTTCTCACTTAATTTGTATGGTGGGATACATATTGAAGTGTAGGGGTTTTCTCCTTTTCGTAGTTTTCTACAGTATTTGACTAGAAGGCTTCATATTTGTGTTTTGGGATTTTTATTTTCTCATTTTCCATCATACATGAATGAAGTCATCTATGTACATTGGAATGTATATACATCTGCCTATAATTTTTTGACCTATTTTCATGGAAGGATTGGTATGGAAGAGCATGAGTTTAATTCTATTCATAGTTTTCCACTGTATTTGACTGGAGGGATTTATATTCGTGAGTAGGGATTTTTATTTTTCTCATTTTCTATGATATTTGGATGACACGATTGATGTGCAATGGTGGGTATATACATCTGCCTATAATTTTCCACCCTATTTTCATGGAAGGCCTAGAAAACAATAGTAGGAATATATGCCTTCTCATAATTTCCTATCAAATTTTACTGACAATGTTTATAATAGGGAACAGGGATAGAGTGATGTTATCCAAGGCTCTATAATCAATGCAATGTCTCATTGAACCATCATTCTATTAACAAATAATACAGGATCACCCCATGGTGTTGTGAAAGGTCAAATGAAACGTTTCTCTAATAAATCTTGCAATTTCTCCTTCAACTCTAAAATTTCCATTTGATCCATTTGATAAGGGGGTTTTGAAATTGGCTTAGCATCATGAACTGAGTCAATAGTAAATTCAACTACTCGATCTGGTGTTATTCCAGGAAACTCATCAAAAAAACATCCAGATACTCATTTCCCACTAGCACATCATTAATCTCAACGGTTCCTTTGTTTTCAACACTATGTGCTAGGTAACATTCATTTCCATATTTTTCAAGTTTCTCAGCCTCTTGATATGTTATCAATGGTAAGGGTTCATTCTTGTACACAAACTAAAAGCCTTTTTGAAAAGAAACTTTTTTAGCTCTACAATCAATCTTAGCATGGTAAACGCAGAGCCAATCGATACATAGGATAACATCAAACTCTACTAGAGCTAAATCAATAAGGTTTGTATGTAGATTATTTCCACGGATAAGTATAGGAAAATTCTTATAAATTATTTTTTCTTCATAACTTCCCCAAAGTTTTTTTACCACATGTTTAGGAGTCATTTCCTGAAATGGAATTCCCAATTTAATAGAAACATTTTAAGAGATGAAAGAATGTGTAGACCCTGAATCAAACAACACATTGGCATAATTTGAAAAAGTAAAAAAGGTAACTGATACCACTTCATTTAATGGACCAATATCCACTGAAGTAGTTGAAAAGGATTTCACCACACCTTTCTACTGGTAGTCTGACTTCTTACCATCATTCGAGCTCTTTTTCAAACACCAGTTTGCATAATGACCCATCTCATTACACTTGAAACATTTTACTAACTGTAAATAAAATTTGTTCTTACCATTACCCTGGTCTTTTCCAATTCAATCACGAGCCTTATGTCCCATCTTACCACATCAGAAGAACTTTCCAAAATTCAAAAGACATTACCTATCATGCTTTTTACCACATTTATCACAAACTGCAAACTTAGTTTTCTTACCATCAAACCTTTTTGAAGGATTCTTCCCTTTCTCCTACCACCTCGGTCTCTTCTTCTGTTGGTTTTCATAGAACACTTGATCATCAACCAAATCCATTTACACCTTCTCATCACATCAAAAAAACTTTTCATAACTTTTGAACTCAAGAGAATCTAATGCCCTTCGATATTTTGGCTTTAATCCTGAGTAAAAATGATTGATTTTACTATCAAGGTCTCCGATAAAATTTGGAGCATACCTTTCCAATTATGTGGAATTATCTTCATAAGTATCCACTGAGTCGTCCTCTTTCTTCAATTCCAAGAATTTTCCTTCCATCCTAAGTCGAACAGGCTTAGGAAAATATTTCTCAAGAAACATACCTTTGAATTCATCCCAGTCAAGAGCATCAATCTCATCAGCGCCCCTGATATTTTAACCATCGACCACCACCGATCTGCTTCACCCTCCAAACGGTAAACATCAAATCTATCTTTTTGATTTTCTGAACACCCCAAGACATCAAAAATATTCTCCAGTGCTTTAATCCACCGTTCAGCTAGCATTGGGTCAGATGATCCTCTGAATGATTGGGTATGTTTCCTCATGAAATGTTCCACCGCTAACATGTTTTTCTACTATTGATCTGTCTGATCTCGTTCATGGATACCAGCACCATTTATCGCTTGAGTCAACTTCACCATTACTACAAAAAACTATTCTGTTTCAAATTCCGACCATCTTAGGATGCTGATTTGGAAGGTTATTTCCTTCCGTATGCCTTCCTAGCACTGCTTCCCTGTTTCCTCTATGGAAAACCATTTTGAAAAACATGTCTTAGATGAACCAACATGGAAATCATCCAATGCTATATAATTTCAATTTGACCATGATGTAAAAAAAATATTTAGGATAATAATTTAATATAATTATAACTTTTAATTTTATCTAAACCGACCTTTGATACCAACTATACGGCCCCAACCTTAAATATTACTTAATCTTGGGTTATTTCAAGAATTCACATTGAGGATCTTTTCAGGTTTAGAGTTTTATAGAATTAGATCATAAATCATGCATTACATTCTACATTTAAACAAGTTGGTTACATCAAAGACAATATTCATTTTTTTCCACCAAAGGAAACATATTTAAAATAAAACATGGATTCATTCTTCAAACTTCCTTGACACTATGATCACATCATGTACCTTTCCCTTGACCTATGAAAAACATTTCAAAAACATGGGATGAGCCTAAAAATCATAGTAAGGGATATAAAAATGCGGATTGAAAAAATCAATCCATGTATAGATAAGAATAAATAAAATCATACTTCTCTGATAAAGCATAAACACTTCAACATACCTCATGAAATAATAAGATTTATGAATAACTCATATAAATCATAAGACATAAAGATAACTTGAGGCATTCATAACATTCTTACATTGGTAGTAACCCTCATGGTTACGTTTGGAATTCCCATCATAGTATATTCCCTAAATCTCTTTAGAGAAACCTTAGAGTTTAACTCCTTCACATTACTCAATGAATTGGAGAGGTATCTTGGGCTCACAAACCATTAGTTTATCACAGAACCACCCTATTTCATAAATAATTCCCAAGAATCATAACGTAATCATATCACATAAAACATGCATGATGGAAACATAAAATTTCCACATTTCAATAACAAGATATCAATACAACACATTGATATAATCAAAACATTATCAAAACCATTTTCAATACCAAAATAAAAGAAAATTATAACATGGTATTTATTTGTCATTTAAAAAAAATGTAATTTCTTTTATAAGAAGCCGAAACTCAAATAACGGTCCCGACGGCGGAGAAGTCGTTGTCGCCGCATACGTAAGACAAAAACATTCCCTTTGTCATTTAGTAAAACAATTCATGTAAAAATATTACTGTTGAATAAACTTAAAAGTCAAAAGGGTTCATTATTCAACTAATAAAAGAAGGTCGTATATAAATTAAAGTATTCCTCAACAAAAGCAGATTGAGAAAAGGTTCCTTACCTCAAGTCTAACTTGTCTTGTTCATTTATTTATATTCACGAATAATAAACTTTTTCCAATTTATAATTGCTTAATTACTTCCTTTAAATATTATTATTGAATTCATATCACATACTATCATGTTATAATAATTAGTTAATTATGTGAGTTCATATCATACGTTTTTTCGATGTTCGGTACATAAGTCAAAAAAGAATTTGTTGGAAAATAATTGCCCATGTTGTTATAATTAAATCATCTCCAGAATGTTATTAATGATTTAAATATCATATATATCCAGTATATATTAATTTTATACTATTCCATAACATTTGGAGATAAAAAATGAAATGCACCGTTCATGGAGACGGTAGGCCGGACGTACGCAGGAACGCTACTTTCATTTCTTTGTCATATTAATGGAATTATAACTAAATGAGACATATATATATTATAATTCCGGTATAATATATATGTTATACAGGTAACATAAGTTCATTAATTACATTCTTTATAAATTCAATGTTTGGAATGAACAAGTCACATCACATGAGGGGGAGGTAGTCCACACTTCCTCGGATGAAATTATCGCAGTTCCCCAACATGAAAAGCATAATGATGTGATTTAAAAATAAAATTCAGAAGCATATTGAAAAAATAAATACCATATATATCATATATAAATATAGTTACATCATAATGGTCACCATGAAAGGTGTTAAAAGAAGATTGAACAATCATCATTTCGTGCGGCAGTAATTCGCCTCCCACAGAAACAGTATGTTCTTTAACCGTTAGACGAGGGTGTGTGTAAGTGTAGGTAGAATCCTTATCATAAAAAAATACAAGTATATTTATAATACTTGTGTTATTATGGTATCAAATAATAAGAAGATATTGGTGAGTGAAGAAGGAGAATAAAAGAAAGAAACTGGAGAGAAGACATTACCTCTAATTGTGGTAACTCTTTTTGATTTGAGCCAAAGGCTTCCTTGGAAAGCCTTATACCAAAAGTGAGGCTTCTATTAGTAAGAGAGGGATGTGCATAGATAATATGAGCATAGGTGGGATGATCCAAGGTCTTGAGCGGTGTGGGTATGGGGGTAGAGGTGAGGGCCTTTTATAAGAGGGAGGAGGGTCACTTTTGGAAACACTTGAAATGTTACTTTATTATAAAATGATTTTCGGATTTTAAAGGTCCCACAATGATATATTTTGAGGATAAGTTGATAAGGGTTATAAATCCACAAATTTAATAGGTTTTTGAAAACTTTAAGTCTTAGATTTTACCTTATATTTTCATTTTATTTAAATCATTCACTAATGAGGTAATCATTGCATCATCATGGTGTCATAAATAAATTTATTTATTTAATGTCTAAAAATTATAAAACAAATACCCTGATTTAGGAAATATTTTTAGCTTTCAAATTACTATTTATAGTCTAAGATATCATTTATGTAAAAAAAATTAAAATTATTTTACTTAGGATATACAAACCTTTGTTATATTTCTCTTCTTTTAAAAATAATGTCATAAATGTCACTATCACACCCATGTGACTCTATGGGCACTCAAGTTTAGTAAAACACTTCCCATGGCCGGGAATGACTCAAAAAAGAGGATTTCAACACATTTTGGGGTCATTTTATTTTATTATAATATTATTTTATTACCCTTAACCACCCGATTACTAATTAATCACGATAATTAAAGATTACTACCGTCATTACTATTCATAATGTCCAAAAACAAAAGAGTCGTAATTACATAACATGGACCTTATGATTCCAAATATGGAATCCATTATACCAAATTTCAAAACATAGAAATTTCAGAAATTAATTTAAAAGTAATTCCTGTTGTCAAAACAAATAGCGTGTTTTTAAGAAACAACATCTATCAAAAGATGGACACATGTTTATGTCCAATTTCAAAGTGAAATTAATTCCAATGACCACTATAGAATTAAATGGTAAAAATATATTCTAATTACACTTTAAAACAAATTAAAAGGACAATCTAACTATATAATTAAATTAAACTAGTGATGGATTTGTAGCCTTACAATGTTTTGGTTGTGATAGTATATTCTCATAGCATAGTTTGTTGTCTTTGGTTATTGAGCGCAGTGATGGGGTTATCCACATCTTCATAGATGAACCCTAAGAGAGTGGGTGGTGTAGAATACCTCTATTAGATTGTCTTTACCTCACCACTTTTACAATGTGTTAGGGAGGCTCATTTTTGAGATATCTACTATGAGATATTTCATGATCATATTTCCAATGGGATTGACTATAATGAATTTGATGAATATAGGAACATGTAATCCTTGATCAAGGATATACGATGATATTATTCATACTATGAGAAGAAGTTGGGGAAGTTTCTTTCCCTTAGTAGCACACCTTGGAGTGGTGTGGTTATACCAAGATTAGTAGGCAATGGGTATGTGGCCAAGGATGTTAGAAATTGTTTCCAAGTACAGTTATGAATTTCTTACCTATCTATAAGTGGTAGCCATTATGCCTAAATAGTAGTAAATATGGGATTTTTTCTCGTGTTTTTTTTTCTGATTGTTTTTCCATAATCATCGAGAGGTCATGACACTGTGTGAGTTACCGTAGACCCCCTCAAAAAGCTAGCCCACTTCCAAACCATTCGAGTTAACAGTTTAGTGGAGATTTTGGGATGCTTGTGCATGAAGCTGGTAGACTGACATCATTGAATTTCATCAATGATCATATCAAATAGGATTTTCACTTCACATTATAATTATAAAGTGTATTTAGTCATACTTTTTGACTCGATTGAGGTTGATCATTGTGTTTTTACACTAGACATAGGGCTAGGTTTAGAGGACTGTTTGTGTTCTTAGTAACATGATTTGGGTTCTCATGGTTGTTATGGGACATGAATAGGATTATTATCTACCATATATGGAATTTGGTTTATCATAATGGCTAACACTCCACCATTGGTGCAATATATTTTGAGTCCACATATGGTAGACTTGGTAGGTCATTGTTGTGCTAGTCAGAGCTAGTGGAAGATAGTGATTGTGGGCCTATATTTTGTTCCAATGATGGTTATGAATGTTGTATTTCATCTACGGGAAGATGATGACTAATTAGAGACATCCTAACCCCTTCAGGATAGAATATGGTGGAGTTTGGAGTTCAATGAAGAGATCTTGAGTGGGGAGAGATCTCACCTCATAAAGGATCATTGGGATTTGGTTGGGATGACAATCAATATCTATGGAGTGGAGGAAATTTTTATAGTTACTACATGGGGTTATCATGGGGGGGATAACACTTTAAACTATGACTTTAGTTAGACGAGGTGCTTGGTGTTTTCCACATGTCCTGGAATAAGAGAAATTTTCACAAATCATTGCACAATGTCATCTAAGATGAGTTAGACATCAATAATGGAGTTACATTTTTGAGGTACCTAGAGACGATTAAGAACTGACTATAGAAGACCCTTCATGGATAAGTGGTTCCATTTAGTGTATATTTTTTAATAGTACACGAACCCTCTAGATGGATCGTTAGAATATGGATCCCAATTGGGAGCTCTATATCCTCACTTGAGGGTAGGTTATTTATTTTTGGGAAAAAAATAAAAAAAGATGGGGAGAATTTTATGACATAGTTTTTACTATGTGAGACTTTTGAATATTTATAGGAATATTTCTAATGCTAGGTGTTGATTTGGTTCAATATTATGAGGCCTAGTGAACCCAATTTTGATATTATAAAAATATTAAATATATTAATATCATGCTTGAGTAGTTTTACTAAATTAGTAAAATAACCCCATAACTAATTCTTGGATCAAATATATAAGGCCATTGTTGATTTTAAAACATGGGGTTTACCCTAGGTTTGACATAAGGTTGGTTCTAAACATATGGTTGTTGAATTTTTCAGTTAGTTTAATTAAAATAAATAATTAAATTTATTTATTTTATTTTAAATAACCTAATCTAATTCTTTATATTAATATATCATTATGAAATTTCACTGGGGATATCTGCATAACCCTTATAGGATTATTGGATTGGATTATTCATTCGTGGATCGAGATCGAAGGATGATGGATAGTCATATCGATGTGGATCGAGAGGCAATTAACGCAAGATGTCCTCTACATTTCTAGTGAACATTTTCTTGACAAACATTTGATACAAACATAGGTAGGTATCATTAATTATGGTTTCCACCCTTTTGATTAAAATATTGATCATGGATTTCAAATATGATTTTTTTGATATTCGATTAATCAACCTTTACATTATCCCATTTTAATATATTTAATTTTTGGTTTCAATTTATTTTTTATGAAAAGTTACCACCCATGGGAATCCATAACTTTGTAATACTTGGATGATAATTCTTATCCAATGATGGTTTCACAAATTTTATTATGATTTACCCCACTTTTTATTCATTTTAATCATTATTGGACAATTGGGTCATGATTTGACTTTGTTGGGGTGAGTTAGAGCATGATTGAACACCTAGATTCATGGTTGTTGCGTTCAAAATAAATGGATTGTTTATTTAAGGATGGATAAGGATTATTTATGGGTTGCAGGTGAGGCCTATATGGATCCAGGATCTAGAGAGGTAATGAGAGGATTGTGGTAGTGATATTAAATAGTCATATAAGATTTGATTGGCCAGAATCCAGCCACTGATGATAGATTGGGCATGTAAAACCCTTGATATAGGACCCCCAGCATGATTTTCTATTTAAACAAAAGGGATCGTGGAATGATTAGATGTCTCATGAAGTTCTAGTATTTTTATATAAATTTTGAATACATGAATTTAATTTCAGGAACTCCCACCATGTTTTCCTTTCAGGGTGGATCCTAACGTTCCCATGGGGAGATAAGTATCAAATACGATGTAGGGGGCCTACATGTTGTATACCCCATAGCTGGATATCATGGAATGTATACAGAAGAAAAGTATAGGAAGCAATGTGGTATTAAAAATATTGTAACCCAAGAGACACATCATGTAACCCTTATTGTATGGATCAACGTGTACTGGGAGAACACGACCAGGAGCCCAAGTGTCACCACACACTGTTTATTGTGGGAACATGTTGTGTAATTCAAAGTGTCAACCTGGACCCTAAAAGTTGTGTGTATCATGAAACTTGACATATAATTAAGAAATTATTAATGTATGAAACAGATACCCATACATGGATATATGTGCACATAAAATGACAATTTTTATACAGGCACATCCGAAATAGCACGGTATGCCTCAAATGGATGAGACACACCACATATCATTTGTACATGTTATGTATCAACACATTGATATATGACTAGGGTGAGCCATCAAAACATGCCCAGGTCCTCGAGTAGTCAGACAGATTGTGTACCCTAAGAGGATACCTTGTTTAGTTTTTCATGGATTCTCAATGCATGCCCAAATCATAACATGGGCCAAAGATGAGTCAGGTTCACATGCTATGTGGACCCCCATGCACACCACGTATTCCTTCTAGAACTTATTTCTATTTTATCTCCTATATATGGACTTGGATTTTAGCCATGAGAACCTATCCTGAGTATTTTTCTACATAGGGCATGATGGAAGCCTTTGTTTTGGATTTTGAGGTCTGATGTAAGGTTTTCCAAGAATGATGCCTCTTAAGGTATCACTTGACAATGACAGTGATTATGTAAGAATCATTGGAGTGATGTTAAGTTTGGATCTCCCCTATTACACTATGTAATGGGTCCCCCATACTCTTTATACAAATAGAGATGCAACTCCCCTATAATGGGCATGGGTCCTCTATCTATGGAGAGGTACCCCCCTTTCATTCAGCTCAGATAACATGCATTCCTCTAGGGGAGTTGTGGATCCCTCTTCTATTGATAATATTAGTGTGGAGTGGACCAATCCACACTAGTTTCGATGATATTATACTGGATTCATGGTTCAAAGTTGTGGATCCATCAGCTTTAGAGCATAGTATAAAGGTATGAGTCCCTCCACATTAATTCTTAGGTGGTTTTGAATTATTTAATGCATCATAGATGGAACTTTGGAGTTATAAGAATACTCATCACTTTTAATTGGAATGTGGAGATGGGGATTAACTTTATCTCATCGTTTAGCCTTCTTGTTGTGTATATATGGACTAAAATTACTTTTTCTCTTATTTTGATTGAAAAAAATTAATGGGTTGATATAAACTCTTATTATATCATTCTATTTTTCCCCATCATGGATTTCAGGACATCCTATTGGGTATGTATACACTCACCCATACATGGTCTTTTCCTGAACATGTCATGTAATATATAAATGATGAAAAACTCAGTGGTGAATATGGTGGATCTTAGGAATACTTGGGTTCATTTACCATGTAAAGTGGTCAAGAATCATAAATATAGAGTTCAGATATCTTAGTTTTCCTTTATTATAGTTGTTATTATTTTTGGAATTCATTTCTAGTTGGGAGTATGTTTTTTCCCTTTACACTTTGGTTTTCACTATCATGCTCTATTGTATTTCCCCCTGATGTTATAACATGAATGGTTGTAATATAGATTTTAATATCTATTATATTCCTTTGCACTTTTCATGGATATGGTTGGGTATGTTTCTAAAAGTAAAATAGAAAAAGAACTCCCATGTTTATATATTCCTTATCGGTGCATCTCACCAGCCCCTAGCCAATTGAAGGTGGGTTTGGGGTTTTGATGGATCAGCCTTTAACTAACTAGATTGGCCCTAGTGGGTAAGACCATTATAAAGGGACTCTGATAAATGAGGATAATGGAATTCAATAGCTCTTAGTGATTCATTGGATTACAGATCGGGGGTCAGATATTGTATGGTGGGAATATTGTAAGACCATGCCCATTTTCTAGGTACCCCCCTTTAGATTTTATTTAAACCTCTTTAAATTCAATGACTAAGAATTTCTTATAGTATAAAAGATTATATTAATGTGTTCAAGGGAATAAGATGGGTGTAATTATGGAATTATTGCAGTGTAATACAGCATAGGAACTATTGCAGTACCATCATCTATATAGTCAACTAGGAAATACACCAATTGGTCTAATAGAAGGACCAACTAACCTGTATTCTAGTACCGGCAGGTTAGTGGGACTGTCTAGTTTTTTAAATTATGGAACCACTATAATTACATCTCATATACTTGGTTATGTTTCATAATCCCTTATATTGACCAAAATTCTAGATTAATTATCTTGAAGTGTTCTCTATGGCTTCTTTAGAATATCTAATTCTAGTTTCTGGTTCCTTGATTTTTTTTCTTGGTAACGACATCTATATTTGGTAAGTCATTCCAAGAAATGATGAATTCATCATTTTCTCCTTGAATCATATTCTTATTGTCCAAATGTGGTGTATCTATCACTATACATAGGAATTTTTTGTATTTTTAATTGATCTAGAAGATTTATTCTTGGAATTATGTTCTTATTTCTATAGGTAGGTGATCTAAAGCATCTCCATGTAGACTAAATTTGGTTTCTAGTATGTGTAACATGTACATGAAACCATTCTGTGTGTGTATCCTATTTGTATTAGTAATCACTTCTATACCTAGAGAAAAATTACATCTACCGTATGTGGTTCTTATCATGTTTACCAATGTTTTAGACCTTGGACTTTCAGCCACCCATGAGGTTTTCCTACCCATGAACAGTGGTTGGAATTTGAAATATACAATACTAGTGCATTATAACTAAATTAGGAGACAATTTTAATGAATAAATTAACTCAAGAATTGGAAATTAACATGCATCAATTTTCTTATAATTTGAAAATTTTATTAGTTGTGGAAAATGGAATAATAACAAGTTGAGAAGTTGATATTTTCATATATTTTATAGTAATTAGTAAGTATTAGCTTATTGACCTATTTTAATATTTGGAATGAATTGACATATTGATTGTTTTGGAATATTTGGAATGAATTGGCAAATTAACCTATTATTGGAATATTTGGTAGGAATTGTAATATTGGTATTGATATAGAAATCACCTGTGATTGGCCAATGTATTGGGAGTTCTAATGGGGTTTGATATGAACTAAATATGTAAATGGACGTGGCATGGGAATTATTATTGGTCATAATGTGAATTGGATACTAAATTTACCCTATGAATGGAAATTCAAATTGGGGTTTTTGTGAATTATGATGTCATATATGGATATTATGGATTCTGATACTCAACGCATTTGTTGATATGGATAGAGATATCTGGTGATGTGCCACAATAGGTACGACCAACCATGGGTGTCAACCTAGAGCTTGAGGATCAGTGGTTCTATTTAGATGTTATACAATTGGTGTATAATTAATGACTTGTTTATTGCACTATTTCATGAAAAATAACTTAAAATGGATATTTTTAGACATAGTTGGTGTTGGCCTACTGATTTTTACTTGCACCCTATCTGGGCTGCCATTTGGTACCCATGAAGACTTCTAATTTTCAATTCTGGATAAGGGAAATGGGACCTATGATTTATTAATTGATTTTATATCTTGTAAACGATCATGGATAGGGTTTGAAAATTGTGTTTAGGACCAAATAATGGGTGTATTTATTTGAGTATTTCATTCAATAAGTTATTTGTATGGAATTTATTATGACATTTAGTATTCCTCTGAATGGTTTGATTATATTGGATTTTTGGCACTTTCCTTCTTATCTGATGAACAATTTATATTTATTTTTTTATCATGTATCCACTATGATTTTTATTCTATATTATAGGTTATATATTCACCACTCTATTTATTAGACCCCCACTACTAGTTTTTAACCACTAGAATAAATGGAGGTGTGTTTGATGTCTCATGGTGATCTGTTTCGATCTTGTGTTGAAAAATAAGGCCAGGGATGCTATATAATTCATATATAATATTCTTCTTCACTTTTATCATTCCATTATACTGGGTGGGTAGTAACTCAAAAGGTTCAAGTGAGAGTGATTTCTTTTGAGTGATGCACCTATTGTGATGGAAATATTTTAATGGTAAATTAAGGGCTTTAGTGGATGGTGGTGGGTAGCTTTTGAATTATTCATGATTCAGGTGTACTATTCCTATAGATGGTGAAGGTGAATTTTCATTATCTAGTTTTTTATGTATCTGAAGAACATGTTATTTATATCATAAATATAATGGTGTGTTCGGTGTGTTTTTTATTTTGGGTTTATAAAATTCTCGACGCTAGTGAATATGATTGATTTATAGAGATCTTGTATAATTTCTGTTCATTTTTTTTGGTTTATGTATTTTATCTGAAGATTTTTTTTGGGAAATATTGATCCAATTAGGTTCTTGATTTTGTAAAGTGATGGTGATTCTAGTGGTGTGGGTGTTGACTATGACAATGACGACAATTTGATCAGTGGCATATTATTTTAGTTCTCTACCCTTCTGAGGACCTATGAAGACTATATAGGGATTAAGGGTATGTGTCCACTCCTATCATGTGGTTTAGGTTCAATTGATGGTGTTCATCATATAAATGACTCTCATGCATATCGACTTGACTTTATTTTTCTTTTAAATTTTGAATTTTGATTTTAAGGTTGGTTTTGGGATTTGTTGTGTATGCTTTTGTGGATTAGGGAATCTGGTTCAATTTTTATATGCAGGTTCCCACATTAACCCTTAAAATTGGCTCTTTTGAATAATAAAAAATAAGGATGTAATGAGAGAGTAAATGTGTGTGTATGTTGATATTTTAAAATATAATTTTTGAATCGGTGTATGTGTCATTGTGTATACGTGTTTGTTATAGTGATGTGTATGTGTGTGTATTAATTTTTTTAAATATAAATTTATAATATATATATATATATATGTATATATATTGAACATATTTTTTTTAATATTACAGAAATATATATGTGTTAAATTTATTAAATATAAATTTATAATATGTTTGTGTTTATCTATATATATATATTATAGTTACGTGTGTGTGTGTGTTTATATTTATAAATATGATTTTGTAGAGAAATATGTATAATATATATATAAATATATATACATGTTCTTAATGTATTGTACAATATTATAATATATATATATATATATATATATATGTTTGTGTGTGCATTAGCCATGTTTTTATTAATAAAGAGGGTAATTAACTAGATTTTCAAAATAGGGCTAAATTGACATGTTTTTTTAAAAAAATAGCTAAATTAGAAACATTTTATTATGACTTATCCATATTATCCCTATTAAAGAATGTATATTTTATTTAACCTTTTATCTATATATATCGCATTTGATTTTCAACAAATTATTATGTTAGAAGTGTGCTAAAAATTTTAAAATCTTCCAATGCATTGGGAATAACCTAAATCTCATGAGATACTATGCACAATGAATGAGTAGTGATTCGATCACAACTATGTTATGATGGTTTAGAAATAATTCCTAATCATGATTACGAAATTGTTTTATTATTCCTGTGCCATGTTTATTATGATCTTCATGTTCTTATGATTGTTAGTTTTATATTTCATGACCCAAGTTTCTCTTATGATCCAATGATCCTCTCGATGATTTAATAGTATTTCACATTCCCATTCAATGGCCTTTTGTTATGACTTATGGTTTTTCTGTGATATGTTCTCATGTCACATATAATGATCACTTATTATCTTTCTTTTATTGTGTCTGTCATGTTTCCGTTTATTTCCCCTTACTAGGAATTCTATCTCACCCTTTCTTTGATGTATGACCCAAGGGGATCCCAAATATTAATAAGGATATGTTAAATTTAGTGGTGTTCAAAGAATAATAAATTAATGAATTTTTTTTGTTATTATATAGGTTGATGGTATATTATACACCTTTCTCTCAAACACACTAAACGTATGGTTTTAGGAATGGTTGACTGTAGTAACATTATATATTAAATGTGCATGTTTGGGGAATCTCATTAGGTATCAGAGTAGAGTGTAGCAATTTTTTGGAATTATGATTTAAAATATAAGGTTGTAAAGACTTGTTGAGAAAAATTTAGTTCTAGAGAATTGTTTCAAGTATTACTAATATGGTAACACGTGGTTATCATTTCTAATGTATTTTTTTGAATCATATTTTTATTTTATCATGGTTAATTTTTATGATAACATTCAGGAAGACCTCAATGTAAAAATTAATAGGTTTTTATCAATGAATAAAATTATGATGACCAAATTTCCTTAAGGTGGAGAGATTATGACATCAAAAAACTGTGTGCGTGTGTGTGTGTCAATTTCTATATAAATGTTTTCACTTAACATACAGATGTGTAAAAAATTAATGCATTTTTATTTTGTTTTTGAATATAATATCCAATAATATATACAAGTTATTGGTTAATTATTTCTATTCCTTGGTTAAATAATTATTCATTTATAAAATATAAAATCAATTATAAGGTATACAATAGATCAAATTCACAATATAAAAAAATAAACATTATTTTATTTCATACCTAACCATAAAATATACATAACAAAACAACAAGATTAAATCTTAAAACTCGATGGCTCGAGAAATACTAGAAATACCATTCCAAAAAAATATTATACTATGAAATAAACACATTAGAAATTATACACACATTTTATAAAATAAATATAATGAACCTTAAGAGAAAACCCAGTGAATAAATAATGAAGGAAATATGAAGTATATATATTATAAAAATGGAAATGTGGTCATTGTAAATAGGTAAATTAGTCATTAGAAATATAACAATTAAAATAATGATATAGCCATTGAAATAGTAATGGTTGTTTGGTAAAAATCTACTATAAATAAAATAATTAAATTTACGTACATGAATACCATAAAATTAATGTTCTATCCATGAAAATCTAAGAAAGTAAGTGTTCATATTTAATAAAAAATGTTTTGATTTTCTTATTAAATCCCAAATATATATATTAAATTTAAATAATTCAATTAACTAATTTGTAAGTTGATTTTGATAAAATTAATGTATGTTTTTTGAATCCTGAAATCAAAAAATTCTGGGGATAAGTTTTAGTGTTTTTCAAAGAAATATATATTTTGTTGTTAAAGATAAAAATATTTTTAACATATATAATGTGTTTAACAACCACATTTGAATATAAAAATTTATCAAAAATTTTAAAAAATATTTTTACCACATAAAATATATTTATTGATTTAAATAATGAATTTAAAATTAATAAATTGAATTTATAAACCTATAATTAAAATTTTAAAGTCTAGATTATATTTTATTCAAATAAAAAAACCAATTTTTGATTCTTTAACTTTAATATCTGACTTAAAATCATTTTATTTTCATTTTTTAAGCCATTTTATGGGTTCTCGATGCCCCAACATATAACCGCAGACAAGTCAGAATGCATACCAACACAGACTTATACATCATGATAACCAGATTCATCTCCGCATCCCAAGAACGAATCTTCTTCTCCAGTAGCCGATTCCCATTCAGGGTGCCTCCAAAATCTTCCACTTTGAACCCAACTCCTAAGCTGATCAAGAACATATTGATTTGGGACAACCTTATTGACCACACTACCCTTTTTATAGGACAAATATTCTTTAATGAAGACATAGTCTGCATCAGACTTAGTAGAAATGAGTAATACTTCCTTGGTCTTCTTCTTGGTGTAGCAGACAAAGGCCTGTCAGCTGTAGTCATCATTTGATTCCCACTTTTAACCACATCACTGATGGAACAACTGAATGGACTGCTCACATTCTCTTTCCCTCCCCCAGAATGATCCCTTCCAATTCCGTCTTGCTCCCCCAAAACATCAACAGCATACTCAGAGTTATTCACCGACCTCTAAACTGGAGTTTGACACTCTGTCAAAGCAAGGCGCCTATCCTCGGTAGTATCCTTTTCCACAAAGGATTCGACATTATCCGATAGCTTCTGGACCATACTCTCCACCAAAGGGCATCACCTTGCAACATTGTGATTGTTTTCCACAAACATGGTACCTCTTCCAAGCCCCAATCCTTCAACCTGGTGTTCCTCCCTAGACTCCTCACCCACCAAAGCCGGTTCATGCACCCCACGTTCAACCTCCGGTCTTCCAAGGTCTTTTCACAATCATCACCTCCTGCAACAACATCCTCCTCCAGACCCGTAGCCATCAAGTCTTCATAAAGCCCTTTAAATCTGTTACTCTATGATATAAAAGGGTTAGCTAGATGATCAAGGATTTTAGAAACTTCAGACACCATCAGATTAACCTGATTCTCCTTAACACTAGAAGCCTCAATGACTAGGTCTTCCTCAAAGGGAACCTTACGAGATCTCAATGTATAGACAGCCCTAACAGCACCAGACCAACAGGAACCCCTTCCTTCATTAACTGGCTTCGCTGTTCTCAAATCCAGACCCACCTTAATGCCACTTCTTGCACAATAATCAGTGCTCACAGAAGCAGAATTCCCATTACAGCTATCCTTCATCAACCGTGAAGGGTGACCACTTCGGAAAACCTCAACTGAGTGGCCCAATCTCTATTAATAACCACAAAAATCAATCCAGTTTTTGAAAACAACTCTCTATTTGCATCGGTATTCCAAACTGATTGTGATCCAAACAAAATCAAAGGAGATACGAGATGAATCCAATTCAACGCACACCCGAGGGTTCACCGTATGGCAAACAACCTCGGTACGACTATCATAGAACAGATATATACCAATCAGATTCCCTAACATGCAGATAATCTATGTATTTTGAAACAGAAAAGTATGGGAAGGGAAGCTTACCCAATCCACAATGGAAGGCGAGTCACAGTTTATATGGAGATCAAAAGACCAACACAAAAGAAGAAAATGAGATCCATTGAAGCTACGAGGAGCACTCGACCAAGCACGAATGAGGTCTGCCTCTGAGTCAAACGAAATCATGATTTTCCAGTTGTCCAGTAATCCAACGACCACTTTTTCATGAATATCCCAAGCTTCGAAGGCAAAGCGGTCGAAATCATCAACTGAAGGCCCCATGTGCTTGAACCAAGCCACCAGGGTGATATTTAACAAGGTCGAGGCTTCCAAAAACTTTATTATTCATATTTGGGAAGCCTTGGCCTAATTAGAAGTCCATTTCATGAATCCTAGATTCATATAACAAATGATATGTCTTAGATAAAATGTCATATAGTTGTATCTCAACACTTTCATTTTCATCTTGTTCTTAACAATTATACATATAAGTCATCAATTTAATAAAATTAAATAAGTAGAATAATTACACTCTAATTTAAATATAATAATCAGTATTTTTTATTTTCCTTTTGTAATCATTATTTAAAATATCATTTACACTATAGTGTGTTTAGATGACCTACATGGAAAGTTATGTTTCATATTCATTACTACCTTTTCCAGATTATTATAAAACTAGTTTTAATGTATAATTATAAAATTTTAAATCATTAAAGTCGGGTTGAAGATTCTAAAATGATAAAGTAAACATTATATTAACAAAATAAAATAAACTATTGTCATCAGTTTAATCACATGAAATGTCCTTACCAAGAAATGTTTTATGATTTATACTTATTTTGGGGCATCATATAAATTTCAAAACATTTGACCTTTTGGAATTACATGTAATATACACCTTGAAGCTTATAAATGTTATAGAATAATTAGAAATAGAATTATGACGTGTACATCCATACTGATACATTAATGGAACTGTGAAAGAACTACTGAAAGAAAACATTTAGCAGTAGTTTTCAAAACTGCCACTAAATGATTTCTTTAGAAATTGTTTTCTATGATTACAATGCATTTGTGTTAGTTTATTAAAAACCACCACTATACCTAGAATTTTATTTTTTAAAACGTTGATTTATTCTTAGGGTTGGTTTTTTAAAAATCACTATGAAATTATGAATAATAAAAAATTAATTAAAATATTAATTACTGTTAATAATTAATAATTTATTATTTATTATAATTTAATATTTATTATTTAAAAAATTAATTATATGTTTATATTTATTAGTTAGTAATAATTTAAAAACGAATTTATTTATTTTTTTAAATTAATAATTATTTATTTAATAATTATTAATATGATGTTGATACCACTATACCTTTGGAAAGTTTTCCTATTACCTCCCAATTTTATCATCTCCAATTTGAAGTATTGGATCCTTCCGACCATACCAACATACCCTTGTATTTCATGTCGTTTTATTAAAAAGAACACATCCACCCCCACCCCAAGTGAATCCCTATTCTCCCTAGAATTTTAGAGGTCTCCTCTTTAAGTATGGAAGAGTTGGAGACCCCTCAATCTCGTAATAGTTTTTCATATTTTCATTTAGAAGCAATGATCCAAGGTTTATCATTCCTTACATAGAAAATTTAATATATATTTAGAAGGTTCCTACAATTTTAAATGGGATAATCATAATATCATCCTATTATTCACAAGATTTTAAGAAACATATTTCCCCCATACCTGAAGTACAAGTGTATCTAGGCTCTCCTACTAGTTCTCAATGATCTCCCTCATAATTCAGATTGCATGATTAATAGGTTCCTTAGAAAAGTGTGATTTTATTTCAAATATAGTTAGAAAATATAAGTCCTCCTTAACAGTACTATTTAACTGAAATACAAGGCTAAAACTGTCAATCCGTATGAATCAAAATTCCTTATTATAATTTTATTGAATGATATTATATATTACACACATATCTAGATTATCTGGTAAAATTACTTGTAGATGTAATTAATATGCTCTTATACTCAAATCATCACATTTGAAGTGATCACTTCATATGTTTTTATTTTCCTCTCCATTATCTATACTGAATGCTATATTTTTGAAAGAGAATACCTTTAAATAATCATATCTCCCATTGGACCTCGATTTCATAGTTTGTTTATCGAGGTTAACTTTAAAATGATTATCAACCCAATGGAAAGATAATTATGGGAAACTACTCAAATAGGGTGATATAATATTTTAAAGACTTTCTCTCTGGGAATATCAGGATTAACTTTGGTACCCGGGTTACCAATTTACCTTGTGTAATAATAAATTATGGAACTGTAGGAATAGATATCAACTATAAATATGAATAGAAAATCAAGAAGGTATTTCCAACTTCCCCTTATTATTGGTTACCCACTTACCTCACCTATTATTTTCCCACACTTATTAATTAATTAGTCAAGAAAATCATCTAGACCACTCCTGGTGATTCTTATTTTCTAAATAATTTCTTATTGAATTTGAATTATAGAAACTAATACAAACATCTTGAAAAAGTATTATGCATGGGAACTTATTTGTAACTCTACATAATATGATTATGTAGATTAAAGAGGACATACTCAACTAGTTATACAGGTACTGAAAAAACCTTAAAAGTAAGTAACCCTCCAAAATGAGATTGATCATATACACACTAGGCTTTATGTGGATTGGGATGATGATGTTTACTTTGTAGTGGCCTATAAACAACATTTTTAACTTAGTGGGACTGTTAGAGGATGAATTAAGGTAAAAATTAAGGAAAATAACTTATTTATCAAGGATAGATCTTGTATTAGGGATATTGAAGAACTCAATATTTATACGGAATCTAAAAATAAAAATTGAATATAGATCTTGGATTTATTCTAATGAAGCACTAATACCTCTTGAGGTTTCCCATTTCAATAATATATTAGATAGTACTTATCCTGATATGTAAAAATGTAACCCATTGGAGGATAATGATCTATCCTTTCAAGATTTTTTACATTAATCTATCAATAATGATAAAAATATTTAAATACAGTCCGCTCCCTCAGATGAAGATATCAAATATGAAATTCATGGACTAAATATCTGATAGTACTCTTGGTTCTGACAACATCATTGGTTCTTTATATATTTTTAATGTTATATTATCAAAAACAATGTTTCTTAAGATGTTATGAGAGGGTTAAGGTGTTCAGAATAAATTCCCATAATAAAATTAATGTAGAGATAAAGACGAAGATCAAGAAACAAAAACAATATGAATAGTATAAGTATACATGAAAGAGAACAAGATCCATAGTAGAAAATATATAACAAATGAAAATGTAAAAAAAGTGAATAACATGAGTGATTTATGTGGTTTAAACCATTTTAGTCATACTCAATGGTAAGTGAACCAACATGAGATTTATTATTATGAATACCAAATGAAATAGAATGAAAAGAATAAGAAGATTAAAATAGAGAGTCAACACACATGGACAACATAAACTATCCATGCATATGGTCCTTACTACTCTAGGACTCATGGTGAACCTACTATAATGATGGTATCATTCAAATATAATAAGTATGGACTCAATCACTCCAACCCCACACACAAACCTTGAAGAAATAATAAAGATACAAAATAGAGCATAAATAGAAGACAAACAATCTCTTAAGTCTAGATCCCATATCTACTAAAGGAGGAATGATTATACTTGGGTTAAACAATCTTAAATTGGAAATAGTTCAAATAGTGTTCACACGAACTGAGATCGCCACTAGAGACAATGACTAGAATATGTGTTGTGTAAGCCTAGAAGATGAAAAATGGAACTCCTTTCTCTCTCTCTCTCATAATATTCTTCTTATAGGAACTAAAACACCACATAACAATTGATCTCACCTAAAGAAAGAGGTGAGAAAAATACAAATGAATTGATTGATCATGTTAATAAAGTTGATGTAGGTGACCGATGTCAGGAATTGAAGATGAGGGGAATATGTGTTTGGATGAGAGAGTGAAGAAGAATCAAAAAGATAAAGCTAGGGAAACAGATTGTGCAAATCCCATTACTCATAGTAGGTGGCAACACGAATCCAAGGAGGGGTTGTGGGTCACTAAGAAAACACAGAAATCATAATTATTAAACTTATTATCAAATGGAAATATAGATAGTAAAACACATGAAGCAGTGTATAAATCGGTTTAAACCCGAATGCGTCAGCGGAAAAAATTATAATGAGATAGAATCACATATTCTACCCCATTCCCATGACACTAGCAGGCCTAACCAAAAATCCCAAATAAATGATAGCAAAATAGAGCCCCAAAAAAATTGAAACAAATATTAAAAATAAAATGGTTAAATTTCCCTAGAAACCATAAGAAAAATATTTTTATTTAAATACTAATTTTATCGAATCCTCACAATTTCAAAAACAAATTACATATGGTGTTCTTGTAAACTATCTATCATATCCTATCATTTATTTTGTTTAGATTATCATAAAAATAAATACATAAGTCTAAAAAATATTTATCCAACTTGAATACCATTTAGAATGTGTAGAAAGTGGTAGATGTTCTACTAGTACTACCCATATACTACTATTATACAGGTTAAACATGTTCAGAAGTAATAAGGCTAAGTAACAACATTAAAATCAGATCTTACCATAATCAACAGATTCTAAATTAAATTCTTTATATACTCTTTGGAATAGAAACAACCTAAAAACAACTAAATAAATCTTTCTTGGTGGTTAAAATAAAATGAATATGAATACTCGGCAAAGATAAAAAATAATTCAATAGTAAAAGTAGTGGAAACACAAAGAAACCAAAACCAAGAAACCAATAGGAGAAGGATATTCATATAAGATCAAATGACATAGAAAGTCCCTAACACACCCTCTCGTCCAACCATAATATCCTACAAAAGCAAGAAGGACCAGTTCTAGAATCGCAAAAGAGAGATTACAAAAAATCTATTCCCAATTCTAATTAAATGGATTCAAAATATAAAAACTAAATAAAATATAGAGTGGTGAACCTGGGCAATACCACATGAGATTGATCCATACTATCATTATTTTAAAATTCAGGATAGTATATTTTTATATGCTTTTTCTTTCCACACTCAAAACACAGAT
Source organism: Viscum album (assembly GCA_963277665.1). Lineage (NCBI taxonomy): Eukaryota > Viridiplantae > Streptophyta > Magnoliopsida > Santalales > Viscaceae > Viscum > Viscum album. Next base: position 1,528,389,907 of record OY728162.1, read on the forward strand.
TTTTTTTAAACTATTTCCTAACATTTTGTTCTTTATTATTATTTTTCATTTTATGCTTAACATGAAATAATTGAGGCTTTGATTTCAATATACTAAAATCATCCTTAAATACATGTTTTTGAAGGTTCTCAAGATAACATAGTTGATTTAACAACTTCTAGGGTGATTGATTCGTTACTAAACAACATACAATATTTTAATGATTTAAAATATTCATCAAGTGAAATCAGTAATATAATGGAATAATATTTATCAATTATATTAACATCTATATTATTCAAGTTAAGAAATAATTTATTAAAATCATCAAGATGAATATGTATAAAAGAACCAAGGTTTATATTAAAATCATAAAGTCATATTTTATTGTATAAATGAACAAGAAGAGTATTATATATATATTAATGATAAATTTTATTACATATAGCCTTAGTAATAGTGTTATTCATGAATTCATGTAAGACATTATCACTTAAGGTTGAAAATATCATATAATGGTATTTCTCAATAATGTTGGCGTCAATATAAATATCGGTGATAGAAAACTATCCATTAGTGGTGATAGTAACCGCATGATCCTTAGAACCTAATAGAGCATCTGTGAATCCATTATGGTTGAGTGGAAGCCTCATCTTATCTCTACAAAGGTTTAAATTGATTTCTCTATCAAACATTTTATCTTATAACATAACAGATGACTTCATTAACTAGATAATAATAGCTATGATACAAATTTTTGTGGGATTGTGGAGGTGTTTGGACCAAAATCCTAGACTATATTCAATGTGGATATAGTGAATACGATTGATAAACAAAAATAGTTTGAAAAGAAAAGGCTTACAATAAATGGAAGCAAGTTGATATAAGAATACATTAGATTAAAAAAATGCCAAAAATTAAATAATAGAATGGATTTATATGGTTCAGATCATTTTTGTCCAATTCTATGGGAAGAAAACCTCCAAAATATTTATTATTATGAAAAATAAATAAATAATCAAGCACATAATATGAAGTTTAAAACAGAGAGGCAATTTATATGAACCATAGAAACTATCCAGGCATGAGGTCCTTGCCACTCTAAGACTCATAGTAACCCCAAAAAAATGGTATCATTAATATACAAGTAGGGTAGACTCATGCACGACAACCCCACACACCGACCTTAAATATAGAATGAATATAAACTGCATATCTAAAATATAAAATCAAAAATCTCACAAGTCCATATTTTGGATCTACTGAAAGAGGAAAAACTCTATTATGGTTGAATAATATTGAAGCATATGTGTCCTAGAAAGATATCAAAAGTACCGATCTATCCATCGGGGATGATGATCAAAAAATAGAATGTGTAGGCATGAAAGATGAATAGTGTAACTCCAACGTATATCTCACAATTGTATTTTTAGTAGAACTTGAACACCAAGTAACCATTGAGATATCCAATAGAAAAATGTGAGAACACTATACAAACGGAAATTGATTAGTGTGATAAAGGTGAGGTAGATGGTTGGTGTTAGACATAGTTGATAAGGGGAACAAGTATTTGATTGGGGGAGTGTGGATGAATTTTGAAGATAATGCCAGTGAAAGAGATGACACAATGCTCACCCATGAAGAAGATGGAAAATAGAGTTTAAGGAGGGGACCCAAATCACTGAGAAAACGTAGTGGTTTTACTCTTGAACCATCCATTAAAAAATATCAAAAACCTAGAGACCACATATAATAGCATAGTAATCAGGCCAAACACGAATGCACCAGTAGAACAAAATAAAACAGGCCAATCAAACATATCATGCCCCAATCCCAACAAACAAGGATTCCATACCAAAAATACCTAATAAAATAGCTCTATATAAATCACCCAAAATATTAAAAACATTCATAATAATATAAATTGTTTATTTTTATGTCAAACATAATAAAATTAATTTGAGAAATAATTTCAACAAATACCTTTATGTCATTTTTAATGGTGGATCCCATACCATAATAACATGTGTAATAACTTTAGCCCTCATCCTGATGGTGTATCATCATAATTCTGTCTATAAATACATACAAATCAATAAATAAATTTTTCATACAAAATATTTTCCTAAATCTTAAATGATAGACTCTCTCTTAATATTCCTATGTATATTTCAAGGGAGATGTAAGGAGTTGTCAAAGAAAAAGAAATTCAAAGGGATATTTTATTAGACCAAGAGATGTTGGAAAAACTATCCTATAAAGTTGTTAATACTAATATCATGGTTGAAATATATATGGATAAATACAATGATATAATGGAGTGGAACCTAGTCCTTATGGTTCCTAAAAGATATGGTCCCTTAAGGTGGGTTTGTGATTTTTTCTTCAAGAGTAATTCATCACCTTGGTTCATAGTCTCCCTATTGTGGAATAATTTTGGTTTCAATAAATTGGAACAAGGGCTCATACAAAGTGATTCTATGTTCTCAAGCATTTAATTCTCTCTCAGTATCTTCTTTGTAGAAAAAACAAAAAATCAGTCTCCAATGGTCAAACTTGAACTTTCAAAGGAAGGATTGGTCTCTCAGGAATTACTTACCTACTTTCATGGTTTATATGTTCTTATTTGTCTATAAAATATCCCAATCCATAAAAAACATTCATTACATTCCCTATATTTATGGAAAATGGAGCTGGAAAATGATCAAAACTACTAAAAGTAATGTTTTTTTATCTCAAAGTTTCTCATCCAGAGGATACATTCTCTTTGGAACTTGAATAGGGACATATAAAGGAAATTTCACTATAAACTATTTAGAATCTCCCTTTTCTATAGGGAGAATTCAGATCCACCACTTTTATATATTAGTGGATAAAATCCCTAGTTAAATTTATTACTATAAGAATAGACTAATATTTTTAAAGGGAAAGACCACTCTCATGAGAAATATGATTTCATCTATTCCATTTCATGTGCTATCTATTTTTTTGTGACCCTAAATTTGTTATTAAATACATTGATAAGCTTATTAACATCTTCTTATGGGAGTCTCATAAGGAAGGATGTTATCATAGGGTGAGTTAGTCCTAGATGGTGATTAATTATAAAAAATGGGGATAAATGTTAAAAAAACTCAAATATAGCATGGGGAAAATGAAGAATAAGGTATCTAGTGATTTTTTGTTATCATTTGGTGAATTGGTCTTAAATGGAGAACACTTCTATACAAAGGGAGATAAATGTTAAAAAACTCACAGGTAACATGGAAAAATGAAAGCTATGTTGTCTAATAATGTCATTAAGGGGAATTCCTTATGGTCGACCTTCATCACCACCAGATATGATAGGGATCATAACATTTCAAGTGAAAGGAGGCATGCAAATTCCATGTTATAATAAGACCTCCAATAAAACATGTTCAACTTTTGGATCAATCATGATGAATTATTGACCATGAAGAGATCTATTTTTTTGATTTATAACAAGCTTGGTTATCCCTTATTTTTCCTATGTTTTCCTTGTCAATATTTACTTTTTCAGGAATCCAAAAAAGCAAAAATTTCCCCAGTGTAGTCTTAGACAAAAATAAAGAGTGTCTTGATGTTTCCATTTCAATTAAAAATGAGGAAGACTTCATTATTTTTACACCTATAAGCTCAATGATATTTATCACTGGAGCCTTTTTATGTTCATGTAGGTTTTTATTAACCTGAACCCTAGGCTAAGATTTTTTGGATCTCATCCATCACTTTTAGATTTATCTTTTTAATTTGGTACATCAGACATCACGCAATTCCGACAGATGGATTGATCCAATAGATATGAGTTCTGATGGCCTCAAAATATCATTTTTATAGATATTCCATCTCTGGATCACAAAATATGTGTTGTTTTTTTAAATGGAATTTTCTCTATAGTCACATGTGTAGTTTTGGACATCCTGGAGACATCAAATTGCTTATTAACTCATGGTATATCAAGGTGTAACCCAATTCCAAGGTAGGATATTCCCACAGTATGGTGCTCATGGATGGTTGTTAATTATATGGGAGTCTTGGAAAAATTTGGACACTAGGGAATATGAATATTAATCTTTTTATATTCATCTTTTAAACTAATTTAATTTTCTAAAATGATTTGTTTCATAATTATTTTCTATCACCTTCCACCTTGATAATTCACTTTAATTGAATTAGGAAGGGCATCAACAAGGCTAATATATGTTTAGGAAAGAGCCAAGTAAAGGCTTAATTATCAACACTGACAACACCTACACTAATGGTTTCATGTGATGAGGTGTTTTAATCCATGTTGTATACAGCTATGTCACCATAGATTTCATTTCCTTATATGGTGTTGGAAATTCCTTTATTGTGGAAGTAGGGATGATGATAACTATACTTCAACTTTGAAAAATTTCAACATGAAAATTTATAAATATGAAATGTATTCTAGAATCCTATATATCTCCTAAAAAGGGGCTATGAATGCACACTTTTTAGTGATGTATTGTTGGAAAATATAAATATAGATAGAAAAAACATTATAAATTTGGAATCTTGATCCATGAATTTAATTCAATATCGAAAAGGGTTTGATCCAACCCCATTTGTTGGTGTTGGGTTCTTGGTAGATATTTCTCTCTAGGATTTCATGAATATTTTTGGGATTATAGTCCCCAGATTCTGGCATCCCCTAAACACTAATATCAGAAAATTTTATTTATATATTTTCAGATTGAAGGGATAAATTTTATGATCTTTCCATACATTTATTTATAGATCAATATTGGTATGCATCACATAGATTTGATATCTTAATTTTGATCATATTATTACCTATTTTATCAAAACAATACAAATCTTTTTGGGGGAACCCATTCATATTTCAAAAATACAATATCCAAATGTTATGAATAATCTCATTATTATTCATTTTTATGAATTATTTCATTTCACTATTTTTTTTTGTTTTTTTGTTCTATTATTCAATATATATATATATATAAGAAAACATTTTACTGAAATATATATTTTGAGAAAAATTAAAAATAATTTAAATAATATATATTTTTGGTGGAAAACACTTCATAATGAACATTTTTATAATGGAGGAGTTTTGAGAATAATTACCCCATTTCTGAAATGGTATTCCACATTTGTTTCCACCTCATTAATCCAAACTAATAAATTTGGGAACCACCTTTATTTATTTATTTTATGAATAAAAATTATATCAATACTCAAATTTTATTCATAAATATTAACTCTCCAGATAACAAGTGTATCATTATACATAATAAATGTGTCTTTTAATTTAATCCATTACTTAGTATCAATGTATCAAAGTCTTACCACATTTAAATTTTGTACAAACATTAAACCTGATAATATTTAAGATAAACCAAAGACATCATACATAAAATAATCTTCCCATTCAATATCTTATTCTGTATCACTTTTATGTTCATGTGCTTATATCCTTTTTATGGTCTCTATAAGGAAAAAACCCATCAAATCCTATAAGAAGCATAACCAATTATAACTTCACATAAAAAAAATATTAAAATGTTTTTCCTTTTTAAGAAACACATAACTCATCGAGAAATAATATTTTTTTAAGAATTTATAACTCAACCTCTTATCATAATGTATGATATTGAAACCAAGTAATTGGGGTTATAATTATCAATATCAACAATCAACTTTATAATTTTATGTACACATTAAACATGTTTATTATAATACAACTAAATAAAGTGTTTGGAATACACTATAAAAATGAATTATTGTATGGTTTTTAACGCCATATAATTTTATTCTTATGAATAATATCTATCAACAGAGCTTTTGAAAACAGATCCATAATGTTTTTACATGACCTCAAATTAAAATTTTTATGGTACCATGTTTTGAAAATGGTCTCACATAATCATTTATCAAACATATATGTCTAAATTTCCATTTTATATACAACTATATGATTTTGAAAAAAATTCTTCACTACCATAATTGATGGAGATAAGAGGAATCAGACTAAGACACAATCAAATATCCAATAAATGGTTCATAATCCATTCAACTTACATTCGACATGTCACTAGGATAAAATCTAACTCCATGGTTTAATGTAAATTCATATTTATTTGTTTTTCAACCAAAAATAAACACAACCTCCCATAATAAATAACCATCTAGAATTGGAATTATTATCACCAATACTGGTAAACCTACTCACATCAGTGTTTCCTTCTAATACAACTATATAATCATTATATTTTAAACTTAAATCTTTGGCCTTTATGAAGCATTCAAAGACTCTCGTTATACATTTACAATTATACACACCATGATTACTAATATATATAATAGTTTTACATATCAGAAAATAAATATAATGTCTAATAAATGCATTGAATACATTAAAGAACCAATGGAACTAGTATAATCATTTTGTTTTATGGATCTTCCTTTTTTCAAAAACAATTTAACACTAGAATGAAATGGAATTTTAGTATCCTTGAAACCAGGATGATAAAATTTATTTAACATTGTTTCTATGTAATGTGGATGACATAAAGAATAACCCCTACCATTTTTTTCTAACATTAATACCTTGAAATGTAACAATTATTCCAATATACTTTATTTTAAACATAGAGTATAAATAATTATGTTTCTCATTTAAACCAATAATTTTCTTTCCAAAAAATACCACATCATCCACATATAGGCACACAGTAACTCCATAATATTTTTTAATATTTTAATAAACACATTTATCAATATTGTTAGGAGTAAATCCATTTTAAAAAATAATGGAATCAAAATTCAAAATTCATTTCATTAATGTTTTTTAAGTCCATAATGTGATTTGAATAGTTTACATACATTTTTTCATTAAAATTTAAATAAAAAAATTTTAGTAGTTCGATGAAAATATCTTCAATTAAGTCTCCATTTTAAAAGGTTTAATTAACATCCATTTTATGTACATACAAATAATTAATTGAATCCATTGCAATTAAAATATTTATTGAAGTAATCCAAGCCATGAGAGCATAAGTATCAAAACAATCAACCACATATTTTTTCTAAAACCTTTGACAACCACTATAACTTCAAAATATTAAATATTAACATTTTAATCATACATATTTCCAAAACCCTATTTACATCTAATACGTTTTGAAACTCTTCGTGAATACACAATAACCCAAATATTATTCTTTATATTGAAATAAATTTCATCATTAATTTGTTATTTCCAAAATAAAACATATATTGGACTATAATCTTCTTTATATGAATTTGGGTTATATTTTATTGTCAATATAATTGTATACTTATTTAGAAGAAGATTATTTTGATCTCCTTTAACAAGTAAAACATTTGAATCATGAAAAATAAAATCTGGATTTATATTTTTCTCCACCCTAAGTCTTGTACTCTATTTAGGTTCAACTAGAGAATAAACATTATTCTCTACTATTGTACTTGGATAGGATGGAGTATAAGAAAGAGGGGTATGATTAATAACATCTCCTATATTAAATCTATAAAATTTATTTCCAAAAAACCCTACATATATTGTTCAGAAATGATATTATCCTTAAAATCCATAACTCTATATTCTTTTCTATTTTTTATATGTCCAAACAACACCTTTAATTCATATAGAATTTTTTAGTTATTTTAGGATCAAAAAATCTATAGTATTCTAAACACCCCCAAAATTTAATATATTAAAGATATTTTCTACTACCTAACCAAATTTAATAAGGCGATAACTTATTTTTTAGTGAATTATTCATATTATGAATATGGAATGCATCGAATAAAGATTCACCCCATAAATTTAATGGCATCACAGATTTATTAATCACAAAGTTTACCAATTCTACTAAAGTATTCTTTTTTCCTTTTAGACAATCCATTTTTATGAGGTGTTTATGGAGTTTTACATTGATGATTTATACTATTTTATACAAAAACTCATAAAATTCATTCAAATATTATTCACCACCTATATAATAGTGTAATAGTTTAATCATTTTTTCTATTTGGATTTAAAAGTTATCATAATAATTCTCAAACATATTAAATCCTTGATCTTTTTTTCTAATAAGATATATGTGTAAATATCTACTACAGTTGTCAAAAAATTAATAAAATACATTTTCCCTCCATGATATAATAAACCATTTATTTCACAAAAATTCAGAATGTATTAATTATAATACATCAAAATTTATCTCCACACATTGAAATGGTTTTTTGCTATTTTAGATTATATATGTTTCACATTTATTAAATTCATTTCCAATTATTATTAAGTTTAAATTCTTCATTACCTTTAATGAATTATAATTAAAATTTCTCAAAAGATCATAAAATAAGTTAGAGGACTCAATCATGAAGGAATAAGATTAAATAATATTATTAATAAAAAGTTGATACATGATATCATTTTAGTTCCCTCCTCCCAAAACATGTATCCCTTTGACAACATAACCTTGTCACATTCGAATGAAACCCAAAATCCCTTCTTGTACATAAGATAAATAGAGACAAAATTCATTTGAATATCATGAATTTAAAGCACATTTATATGAGAAAACTTCTTACCAAAAGTAATGTATTGTTATACACTTTATTTTTTAGTAACATTGATGCATGAATTATTTCCAAGTTCTACTTCCTTTGTCTAAGTACTATCGTCAAATTTTTTAAACACCGAACAATAATCACACAAATTTATTGTTTCTAATCTTATTTAAAGTCATTTTAACTTCAAATATCATTGAAACTACATTATCTACATTCATAAAATTTGTTTTGGGTTTGTAAACTTTCTTTTAATAGTGAAATTCCATTGAAAAATGCCCTAGTTTTCCATGAAAAATGTATTCTCTCTTCTTGGAAGGATTTAATTTCTTCTTGAATTGTTGAATTTTATTCTTGATATGTAATAAAGTGTTTTGTAGTGCCTTTACCACTATGATATTAATTGTTTTTATGAAATTAGTATGTTATACCATTGACTCTCAATATGGATTATTATTCCATGAGGATAATCATTTTGAATTATTATAAAGAAATATCTTCCTACCTTTTAGTGAGTGATTTAATAAAAATCATTCTACATAGGTGGTTATTTATCAATAATTACCCAAATAAGGAAGGTTTTTTGTATATTTATTTTAGGGGAAAGAAGATTTTATATTAGAACATGGAGTGCATAATCTTTATCCAACAACAGATTGTTATCAACCATCTATAATTTAATATACTTTAAAATAAGATATTTATTGGTTCCCTATTTGTTGGATTTGTACATGGTTTTTATTGTATCTCATATCTCTTGAGTAGTCTTAATTTGGTGAAAATAGTCATAAAGATGATTTCATAATGTGTTGAGAATATGTCATCAACACAAAACCTGATTATCTTCGTGTTTCTTCTTCATTCCCCAAATGTGTTCAACTTGAGTCAAGTTAGTAGGTGTATAATTGGGATTTGGAGATGGATCATTGGGAATAGGATGAAGGTTTGGTTTCATGATATAAAAAACATTCAACACTATAATAAAAACATCATCTTGTCCTACCACTAGGATAATTTATTTCCATTGTAATGGTAAATATTGACCATGTCTTAGTCTCTCACTTTTTGGGATTCAAAAATCCATCTTCTAGGTTCTACGTTGGTTTGAGGCCTTTTTAATTATTGGAAAATATAAAGGCATATATAGAGTATTAAAGAAATCAAAAATCTCAATGCATGAATTTAATTCACTATTCGAAAAAGATTGATCCAACCCCACTTATTAGTTCAGGTTTTTTGATGGAAATTTCTATTGATGATATCACCAAGATTTTGGGGATGATAGTTACTAATTCTGAAATACCCACAATAGTAATGTTGGCAAATTTTATCCAGGGAATTATTTATTGAAGGGATACGTTTTCCAATATCTCTATCCCATTATTTATAGATCAAAATCAATGTGAATCACACTGATTTTAGGTCACTATTTAAATAAAATAATTCATGAATTTGATCGAAAAGAGATAGTTCCTGGTAGGGGGAACCTATTTGGATCCCAAAACATTGAAATCCAATCTTTCAAAATAATATCATCATTGGTCAATTTTGGAAAGTATTTTATTTAATTATTTATTTTATTTTTTGTTTTGTTATATATATAGACTATATATGAATTTTTTTTACTAAAAAAATTTTAAAAATAATTTAAAAGAATTGAGTAAATTTTTTTTGGGAAACCAATTACCAAGGACAATTTTTATAAGGAATGATTTTTGAGGAGAAATACCCCATCTACAATGTGGGATTCCGCATTAGTTTTTCATGTTAATAATCTAAACCAATAAATGTGGATCCCACCTTTATCTATTAAATTTATGAATTGAAATTATAACATCTATTACATTTAGAATTTTGGATCCCTTTTTGATAATGTGGAGTGGATTCGACACACATTGAATGGGGAACACAATGATTCAAATATCTCCACCTCCAAGGTAGTTTGGATGAAAATATTTTTATTTTATAAAACATAGGCTCCCTTTCCTCGTATTTAAATGATGTTTTCTATATATATATATATATATCCTTGGACTCCATCAGTTTAGTCCTCCTTGATTCTTTAGATACTTTTAATAAATATTTTATTTTTTAGTTATTCATATTTATATGTTTTTATAAATATATATGTAATTATATATAATTATATATATAGTTTTATTTATATATAATTATATTTATATATTTATAATTCACATATATTTATGTATTTTTATTTTTAATTTATAAATATTTATTTGTATATATGTATATTTAAACATATATATATGTGTGTGTGTGTGTGTGTATTTATATATATTTTAATACTTTATATATATAAATATATTTATATATATTTATATGTATTTATAGATAGTTATATAGATTACATGGGTATATATATATATGTGTGTGTGTGTGTATGTATGTATATATGTATACTTATATGTGTTTATATATATATATATATATATATATTTATATACAATTATATTTGATTACATATGTTTGCGTATTTATACATATTACATGTGTGTGAAGTTATATGTGTTTCTATGCATATTTATGTTTATATACGATTATATATAATTTTAAATATATTTATATGTATTTATATATATTATGGGGGTATGTTTATATATATATGTATGTATATATGTATATTTATATATGATTATATTTATATAAAAGTATATTTAATCATATATTTGTAGAAATATGGTGGTCAGGGCATTCATGGCCTTCTCTCTTAACATTTATGGTGATTAGGGAAAAATCTCAATGATAGCTTTAGATTTGGATGGGTTTTCAGATCCAGAAAAGGATGTTGTTGGATATTCAAAGAAAGAGGACACTAGTTCCGGCTCGAACAATGTGTGTGCACCTTCTTCTAATGCGGAGTTGGACTTGAAAAGGTATGAGAATGTTTCCCTATATATGAACTCGGTTGATTGAGGCTTATATGAGGATCTAAAATATATTTACATGTTGTGGTTCATTGTGAGTGATTGACTGTTTCAGGATCCTCGCATTGATTCGATGCTTGCATGCAACCAAATCTTGAGGAATGGTGCCCTCACCTTTGTAGGAGTAGATTCGATGTTCTTTGAACATCAGATAGTGGAATGTAAGAATCCCATTATCATTTAGCTTTCCCTACTCTTGACGGATGTTTCATGGAAGCTTAAATATTTAACTAGTTGATTGTTATAGATTTATGTATTTGACAGCTAAATCATTGTGTTTATTGGTATGCGATTTTTTCATATAACCTTCCCTTCAAAAGAGATTAAATTATGTTCCTAGAGATGTTGTTTTATGAATATCAATCTTGAGGTCCTGAGATTTCAACATCGGGACCCCTAGTTTGATTTTTATGTATCAAAAAACATTATGGAACAAACATCAATTATAATTAAAGAGTTGAATTGGTTCTTTTGGCATCCAAATATCCTATTAGATATTTCCTTGGCTGTGGGAATACACTTTATGTTTGATAAAGAAAATGAGTTGGCCATATATAGAAATTATTCTAGAATTCTTGTGGAATTTGATCCCATCTCAACACTAGTTGAGATAATGTATTTGGTTAATAAAGAGTTTATGTGTGAACTGGGAATTGATTAAGAATCTATATTTTATTTTTTCTTCAACTTCATATCAATTGGACATGTTAGAGGAAATTCTCATAGGGGTTTGATGTGTTCTAATTGCTGGAGTTATGGACATCATGTGGAGGACTATAAACATAAACTACCCATTTTTTATGGAAACAAAATTGCAGTGAGAATTTGTATCGGCCAAGTGGTGAAGAGGTAATATTGAGAGAAGTATGGAGGTATCATGCATCATATACCTTTGTGTAGCTGTCATGTACCTAATAATGGTGCATTTCTTAAATAACCTTTAATGATGTGGTTACTTTTAGATCTCAAAATCTAACTGATATAGATCGAAGTGATGATCATCCATCCCCAAAAGGTTTTAACAGTCCTATTGAAGGAAATTTGGCTATGTTTTATGATGACTTGGATGGTGGTGACTCTATAAAATTGGTGTTCATGGAGAAAGAGGTTCCCTCTAATATAGATGGAATTATGGACTCATACAATTTGGTTAAAGATGACTTCCTAAACTCTAGTAAAAGAAAAGAAAAATTTGTATTTCCAAATCCTTAGGATAAGGTGATAAAAATTTAAAATACCATCAATTGATCTCTTATGTTGAAGGATGATATAGTGGAAGGTGATTAGCCTGAGAAGATTATTGATGCTTATCTTGCTTATGATAAATGGATCTCAAGTCTATGGAAACATTTAGTAGGCTATGAGTTGATATTCATTGAAGATGAAGGGGGAATGTATTAATTATCTTTCTTATATAATTTTTCAACTACTTAAGTTATGGAAGTGTAAGTGGTTTCTACTAATTATCAAGAAATATTAGATTTAATCACAAATGGATATGATAATTCCTGTTTTTGAGAAAAAAATTGATGAGATGGGTGCCACTATTCCAAAAAATTCTAGAACCAATAAAAATTGTTTTTGGCTGCATGAAATATTATATAGATCTAATATTATGTACTTTTTTAGTGAGGAATTTGGAAACACTCATGAACTTTTATGAGTAGAAGATAAACTCTCAAACTCTGAGACTATTACGGAAAGAAGCATCTCTGGTTTGAAGGTATTATCAAAGGACTCAGGTTTGGATGCAGACTAGGATCACTAGCCTCTTGAGGATCCCAAACCACTAGATGATTCTTATAATGAAAAGACATGGAAGAATTCAAAAACTCAAAGGTGGGTTTGTCACCTGAGAGGTAGGGGTGGTGGATGATCTCAATCCACAAGTTTAATTTTTTTTCTCATTTTTCTTAGTAGATTATATTTTCATTGCATTGGGATAGTGGATTGTTACTATTTTTAGTTTACCATCTCCCTATGTAATTTTTTTTCAATAAATTTCTGGATCATGGGTTTTAACCCATGGTTCTTTGTTATTATGGGTATGTATGTATTTATAAATACTTGATTAAATTTATTTATATTTATATATATTTATGTATATTCATATAAATTTATATATATACATATTATCTCAAGATATATGTATATATGTATTTGTATGTGTATGTGTGTGTATATATATATTTGTATAATTTTTTTAATCCTATATATTTATGTGTTTTGAAAAAATTATTTATATTAATTTATATTTAATAGATATGTATTTATATTAGAATAGATTTAAAATTTTACATACAACTAAATTTATATTAATTTATATGTATGTATTTAAAAATTATGAATATATATATATAAACTAATATATATGTATTTAAATGTTTTTATTTACATATATATAAGTATATTAAACTCTATTTAGACACTACATGAAGGACTTGGTGGAGCAGTAATGACATTATAGAATAACTAGGAGGTAAGAGTTTCAAATCTCACTCTAAACATAATAAAAAATAAGTATTATTTTTTAAAAATAAATTTTTTTCACTTATTGTTTAAAAATGGTTCCTAAAACCATCATAAAATGATTCAGTACAATTTTTTAAAATAATTGTGGAACGATTCATGACACTAAAATACACAACAGTTTTGAAAAAGCCTCACAAATCAATTCACAACAGCTTAACCCACCGTTAAATAGTGTTTTTGGCATTCTGAACAAACATATTCAAAACAATTACATAAAAATAATGAAATAAATAAGTGAATATTAATTTACTAAAAAATAATAATAAAAAGATTGTTTTGAATAATGTAATTAGTAACTAAATTTTGGCTATTTGAGAGGTCAGAAGACATCAAAAGCATGTTGTGACTTGAGGCAAGTGTATTATTGTCTCAATACCACTTCCTTGATTTTTTTCTTGTTTATCATCTTTTATCTTCTATGTTCTACATATACATTTGAATTAAATGATCTTATTCTATTCCTCTATGTTAATTGAGATTCATATTTCCTTTTTATACCATCAATTTAATTGTCTCTCACATCATATACAACCAAATCATTTAGTTTTTCTCTAATGTTTTACTCTACTTTGGGTTAAAATTATTTCTTAAGGCCTTTTGTCCTTCATATATCATGTATTATGGTGTTTATATCTATTAATTTATTTATCATATTCTTTTCAGATATCAATTCTTTGTTCTAATATTATAGGAAAACTTATTTCCTCCTTTCCTGGAAACTATTTCTCTTGTTAAGATTGGTTGAGAAGTAACTATTTTATAGATCAGTAATTGATTTCTAGAAGGATATAATCTTGAATAGAGATTTTGGGATTGGATGGAGTTTGGTGTATAAAAACCTATAATCATGAATGGAAATAGTATTGATAATATTCTAGATGTGTGGAAAGCATTGAAAAATGAGTTCTTGAAGCTTTCATTATTCACCAAAAGTTTCATGTTGAGTCGCTGAATTTGGTAGGCATATTAAGGTTGATTTTATTAAGATAAAAACATCTAGAAATATTGGATGTTAGAGGAACTTATGGAATCAACTAGTGATTCTGGATCTCATCTATAAATAGATGGGTTGTTTAACTTATTAATGGGTTTAAAAAATATTATTCTTTTTCCTTTTTTGATTGTGAAAAGTGTCAAATAATGGGAAGTATTTATCATGGAATAATTTATAATACTTACATATTTTTCTTAATATAATGGATTTAGTGTTCCTCCCATGTAGTGGGTAAAATCATGAACCACATAAAATTCTGTTATTGTTCTTTTTTTGTTGCACTTGTTTCTTTTGGGTCTCTATTATTTAGAAGGTATTGTTTGTCTCATAGATATGATATAGTTTGTGGCTGAGGTGTAGAGAATTCTAATTTTTGGATACATCAAGATCATGTATCATTTCATTTTGGGAGTTAATTTGTTCTATGTTTAATGTTCTAAAGGTTTATTTCTAAATCATTGGGATACAACTGAAAATGTGGTACTAGATATTGGTAATAGAGTTTGATATATTCAAACCCTTGTTAGATGTTAAAAGCTTAGAGATGAGTAGTTTTTGTATGAGTTGGATCATATAAGAGGCTTCTGGTTTCTATTTCTAACAATTTTTCTTTTCAATTTTATTGGATGTTTTGTTTTGGAAGGATGAAATTAGAATAAAGCATGGTCCAGATTGAGAAGTTTGATGGGATAGATTTCAAATTCTATAGGATATATATTATATATTATATATTATAGAGTGATTTATATATTATATTATTTTTAGTTAAATAGGAATATAATTCAATGTAATAATGGAAAAAAACATAGCAAGAAGGCATTAAGAGTTATTCATATAATGTTGTCCTAGAATTTGGCCTTAGATATCAAGGAATTAAAGAGTATTTCTAAGTTGATGTCTGCATGTTCCATAATATATGATAATACAACCCTATGTACAAAGTGTTTATGATGAAATGAATTTTTGGAATGAATATGTTGTAAGGAATAAAATTAGTGGATCATGTCAATGTATTCAACATGATTTAGTGTCAGTTTTTGGTTGTGAATATAAAAATCATTGGGTACGTGAGGGAACATCTCCTTCTTTTGTCACATCCAAAATCATAGAATGTGATGAAAACCATGGGAATAAATCATCATGATATGATTGAAATAGTTTTCAAGGATTTACAAGATTTGATACTAAATGAATGGATTATTTTAAATGAAGCCCGGTGAACTAAAAAATTTATTTTAATGAAAAAGGTAGAGTATTCTATTCTTAATGGAAAATTTAGAAGAAGGTGATTAAAAAAATAAAAAGAATTCATGGTTATTTTTTTGAGAATATACTGATATTATATAATTATGAGAAGAAATGGAATGTGAATAATGACTACATGAACCTAATGATCAATTTTGGAAGTTATGATTCCAAAATTTCATCTACAAATCACATTTATAATGATACAAGTAGTTCTATGTGGAGTTCCATGAGTGTTCTTGAGTCATGGATTATTTAAATTGGGGATCCAATTATCTTTTTACATGAGATAGGATTCATGTTCAATTATGAATCCAAAATATTCATTAGGTTTTACCATATTGGTGGTGAACTACTTGATATTATGAAAGGTTGATGTTTCTTCTGAACATCAAATAAACATTTACTAGAACTATAAGGTTTTTATCACATATTGGGGTTAATAAATAACCCAGTCTTTTAGTCTATCTAATTTTGTTGGCTTTTGTACGATATTTATGAATTTTTTAAAAAATATTTCACAAGTTTCCATAGTAGTGGCCAAAGTTGTAAATATTGGGAAGTTGTATCTTATTATAAATTTGGAAGGATCGATTCATATTGTAAATTCAACTTTTAAAAATACATAGTTGTGGCATGGGTCTATCTATCACATAGGTGGGAAGGTGACAAAATTATTTTCTATAAATGTACATTTAAATTAAAAAAATTAGGGTATGAAATACCTAATGATTATACCCTTGGGTAGTAGTGGAGGGTTTCCATCAATGTAGAAGTAAAGAAACTGAAGAATCAAAAGTTATATCTAGTTTATATGGATGTTTAGGGTTCATCCCTAACTTGATCATGTGGGAGATCATTATATTATTATACCTTAATTGGTTATGTGACTAGAAAATTATGGGTGTTATTTCTTAAGAATAAGTTTGAAATTTTAGATCCATCGTCACATATAGAGACATGGTGGAAAAGGTATCCATAACTATAAAAAAATTATTGAGGATTGATAACAATCGATAGTACTGAAATAGAGAGTTAGAAAATTTTTATTTGTGGTAATGTTTGTGCTTTTAGAGGACCATACCCCGAACACCCTAGAAACATGGAGTCCTAGAGTGGATAAATCATGCACATAATAAAAGTATTAAGAGAATATTCTTGCATTTGAGTTTGCCAAGGAGTTTTGGGTAAAGGTAGTGAACTCTTTGTCCAATATTATACATTGGAATAATTCTACTCTATTGGGAAAAGATATTTCAAAATAAATATATAGAAAAGGGACTATTGACTGTTTTCTCATAATATTTTTCATATGTGTAACCTATGTTCGCATTAATAATAAGAAAATAAAGAAACTATAGGAAAATTCCCAGGCATGTTTCCCTGTATTCTATGACGATGAAACATTGTATTTCAACTCCTTGAGATTGACTTATAGAAGTTCATAAAAATCAAAAAATTCATCTTCATTGAGGATATCCTATGAAAATATTAGAAATTGTTGATAGAATCTATTTTGAAAAGTGAATTTATGCATAATAAAATTTATCTAGATGGAATTCTAGTAGTTATGGTTACTTGAAATAGTATGTGTGGTTTGGAGATATCGAACTAACTAAAGACCATTTCATATGTAATTGATATTCAGTTCTTATCTACAAGGATAGAAGTACCCATATTCTCAAGGACTGGGGATTCTTAGGTTAGATCTATGGATGGTGAAATTCATGAAATATTGGTTTCAAAAGGAGAATTACCTTGGGTTAAATTTAGGAAGTCTACCTAGTCTAGGATCCTAGTGTTAGGGTAATAAAGAAACGTTCAGTTCATATTTACTATGGATTATAGATAACCCAATATCCTAAAAGATCTAAAAAATTAGAGTGACTCAAGATATTGGGACTATAGATAGTGGAGGAGACACACTCTGTTCATTTTTTTTCAAAATATCGTAGCTAACAAAACATATTTCCAGAAAAAATGTTCGACAAAAAAATAGGTCTACCAATTAAAATAAGTAGTGGATGCAATGAAATGGTATAAGTAAATGGTTATAATTAATGTATTTTAAAATATTTAAAGAGTTAATTTCAATGAAATAATTTTTCTAATCATAATGTATTCAAATATTCTGATGGTAATTAGAATATATTCTATGGAGAGTCTACATCATGACTAGTTAGATGTGAAACAACATTCCTTCTTGTTTTTTTGGGGAGGAAATCTACATGGATAAACAAAAGGGTTTCTTGGAATATAGAATGAATTAACTAGTCTTTCATCTCAAATAGAGTCTGTATTGGATAAAACAATCTCTTAGGTAATATTTTGTAAAGTTTGATGTCTTCGTGATGGAGAATGAATTCATTCGATGAAATGTGGATCATTAATATTACCAAAAAAAATCTATAATGGGAGGTCAACCAAAATTTTCCTATAAATGGATGATATGATTCTTGTGGGTCTGGGTAGAGATCAACTTGAGAAGAAAAACGTTTTTTTATCTATATATTTTGAGATAAATGAAGTTGGGTCTACAAAGAAGATGTTGTGGGTGTGTATTTGAAGGTAAATTATAATTTTTTTCTATCATAGTCAGAATATGTCTTGAAGGTCTAGGATGAATTCTATATGGCATAATAGAAGTAGTTGGTCCCACATCCAATAATTTTATTCATCGATATATTTAGAAAATTAATTAGAATTAGATGAATATAACCTCAAAATATTTTTAGATCAGATAGTTTCATATGTATATATATATATAATAATTAATTTATAATAATAATTTCATAATTTTGATAATTATTTTATCATTTATGATCAATTTTGTTAGAATATTATCATACCATTAATATAATAAAGAATCCAAACTGGAATTCCTTTAGTAGTATCCACACATGTTACAAAACTCTTTGAACATCACCGATGGAACTGCAAGTGCTAACATGAAGGTACTGATAATATTTTATTGTTCATCATTGATCAAAGAAAGTATCCTTATGGTATTGAAATATTATTTATTGTTATCATAGTCTTGATATAGAGGAAGAAGATTATTGTATCTCATAACTGAGATCATTTTTGTGAGGTTATCTCAAAGGTTTGTGGTTACGATCTTGGGAGAATTTCCTTCTGTAAAATAAATCTCATTTGTATGTTATAAATGATATAATTGGATCAATATATTTAGGGTTGTACAATTAATAATTTTACAATGGTATGTATCTAATTGTAAAATATAAATAAATCCCATACTAAATAATAACATTATTATTATTATTATAGTCCATGACTTGTTCTAACTCATGAAAATTTAAATATCATATGTCAAATAAATAAATATTAATTTATTTAAATGATATTGAATAAAACATATCATTTATTTCATCCCCTTAACAAGAAATGTCAATCCTCCTTGGAATTTACCAAACTGTGAATAATAAATATTTACTTTAAATAAGTATCATTATATTATCCATCCAATAAATAAATAAATAAATATTATATTTACTCATTCGAAAATAAATATTTATTAATATTTCACTCACATAAATTCTCAACTCGAATAAATGTTGATTGAATTTATGCGATGCATGTAACCTAAATAATTGTTATTCCTTGTTCTTGAGGATGATATTAATTCCAATGTTAAGTGAAAATAAAATTTAACTGATATTATGTATATACATAGTGTGTGACCGTCTAGTACACTTTCTTGGTGGCATAGGAGGTCTTGTATAAAGTCCATGATTAGTGTTAGCAACATATACAGGAATTAATAGAGAAATATGTTATTTTAATAATGAAAACAACATCATATGAACACTTACTATAAAATGTAATCTTTATCTCATAAAGAATAATCAGGTAGGTTTTATACCTATTTCATTTACCAATATGCTTGATATATCATTTTTTGACTACATGTAATGAACTCTTCAATATTCCACCATGGCATGGACTTAATAAAACAAGTATATTTGAATCAAAGTCCCTAGGATATAAATATCTATTCTAGGAAGGGAAGAATACTTTTTTGAATTATTTAATTAATTTCATATCACTTATGACACACCCAACATATCTTTCCTCACTATGAGAATATTCACCAATAATTTTCATCAATACATAAAAGTATGTGATTCATGATATGAATTAATAATAATGTCAAGTATAAGGATCAATACACACCACTAAAAAGAGTAATATCCAATGACACATATAACATGTGAAATTCCTATTGGTGAGTTCATCCTAATAGCCCCCCTGTTTGATATTACCAAGTATGAATCATCATGATATGAAGCCTTATCCACTTATGAGATTTCAACACCTGATAGTAATAATATTTTCTATGTTCCATTAAATATATGTCAAATATACCATAATACATTTATTTAATAATATTTTCCTAACATTTATAGGTTCTCACAATATTGGTGAAATGTTATAATTGTTCGGTGAACAAATACTCTAAGAATATTAACATATTAATGATTCATAAAAGAAAAAGCATAAGGTGACAAGAGATTTATTAATATTTAGGTATATCAGTATAAATAAATTTCAAATTAAAAATATATTAGGTTATAAGGAATGAATTAGATAGACTCCTATGTGAAATAGAGCCAACTCCTAATTTTTTTTGTCTGTTTCGTATCTTGTAATATTCATTCTTCTACTGAGAAAATGCTTTAGTCAACAAGTGATCTAGATTCTCTTCTAAAGAAAATTTACATACTAAAACATCACCCCTCTAATAAAAAAACCTCAATAGGTGATAATTATGGTTTATATTCTTTTTATATTGATACAACTTTGGGTCCTTCATGAGGAACATTGGTGCGATATTATCACAATACATTGTTATATCATCTTTATTGATAGGCACTACATCAAGATCCTAGATGAAGTTGTATTATCAAACTAATTTTTTAAATAAATAATAAGTGAAAATATACTCAAACATCATTCATACTCATTGACCATAATCTTATTTGAGCTCTTACAACTCATAGATCATGTATTAAGGAAGAACACATATCCCAACTATGATTTCAGCTCATTTTAGTGTCTCTATAAACTAGAATTTGTATTTACCCAAATGAGTAGTTTTTCATATTCTCCATATATTGGTAATATATCCTATTTATTCCATAGTTACATTATTATAGTCATAAAATCCATAAAATATAGCTCTATTGGGATTTCATGATATCTGTCTACCATGCCTGAGGAATTACAAACATCAATCTCGATACATAACATGGAATTTGTGATAGATCATATCACTAATGTGAAATTAATCCTTCTAATTATCTATCTATAATCTTTTTTTATGATGCAAAATTTTCTTGTAGATATGTATTCCATGTGACACTAACAACAACCCACTTGATCTAGATGTTGAACACTTCAAATTAGATGTTTGTTTTTGTTAGAATTTTTGATGTATAACAGGATCTCTAGATCATATCCTAGTGATGCCTTGGATAATTAGGTAAAAATTTGAAATAAAGTATTTAAATTAAAGGGGATTACGGAAATGAGGGTTTTTAGTGTCAAGTATCAATTGAAAATTAATATAGATTGCAAGAAAATGATGATTGACTTATGAGATTGAAAGTGTTAAACCTAGGTAAACCCATTGATTCCTGTATTTCATTTATTCAAGATATGGGGTTTTAATATTTTAATACATAATTTTTAACACCTATAAATATAATCATACTGATTTTACACTATGATTCTTCTTATTTTTTGCTTAGAAACACAAAATTATTAATTGAGTACCTATGATGATCATGTGAATTGTGTCTAACTTCTTAACTGAATCTCATCAAGAAACACATGAATAAGTCATTGTGTTTTCCAAGTGTAATTATTTATCTATGATGAAATCATTCAAATAAAATGACTATTATTAAATTTTATATTATGGATTTATAAAATTATGCATTCTATTAAAGCACATCAAAAAGTGAAATGGTGAAAGGAGAGTCAAATATCCTCAAATGAAAACACAATCTTGTTTATAAAAGAATAAATCAAGATATGAGATCCTTTGATTACAAGTTGAATCTTAGGATTACATCAAGGTTCTTCCTTATAATTGATCATAATAATTATAGAACTCTATGAAATGGGATGAAATTAAAATAAGAGTAGATGGAAGTATCAAGAATCCTAATTTATACTTATGGTTGATAATCCTATGATAATGATGGAGAAGGGTTGTTTTTTTAACAAGTACATTCATTTTTTTAGAAAATAAGTGAAGTACGTAATGGAGTAAGTGAACTAATCATGGAATAATTTTCACTACACCTAATATAAATGTTTGAATGACATATTAAAAGCAACTTAACATATGTGGAATTGTGGGACATGTATTTATCTATTTAATGAAGGTGAAATTATACCATTTGGATGTCATTATCTCATGATATGGATCAAATATATAAGGTAGATCTAATTTACCTTGCCCGAATTTTATTTTCTTTATGGGATCCATTGTCCATCTTTTAGTTAGATCATGATTTTGGCCCAATTAAAGAAATTATATCCCAATTCATCGATCATATTATAGCAAATGAATTTTACTATTTAGATCTTTTTATATATTGTAATGATAAAAATTACTAATTGGATCACAGTATAATTTCATTTTGTCATGTTTTTAAAAAATGTTCTATAGGATTTAATAATAGTATAATAATCTATATAAAAACATAAATCAAAAGTACAATCATGAAAATAAAAAATATATCAATTTATGATAAACCCCCCACACCTATATCTTTGGACTCCTAGGAAAATTCATATATACTAATCATAATTCACTCATTAATCAAAAGTGATAAATTTCCCATATTCTTTACAAAGTGAAACTCACTATGCCTCTTTAATAAAATTAATTTCCTATAATTATTCCTCTCTCACATTAAAATTTATTAAAGATAAATCATTAACCCATTTAACATGTTGAAACCTACCTCATAAAGAGTCACTCTTCTCTTAAATGTGAAATATATACAAAGTTATGATTAGATCAAAATTATGAAATTCATACCATAGGATTGGTTTCGATAGGACTAATCAAGATCTGTGTGGGTACTGAAAGGGGGGGTGAATCGTGGGGTAAATGACATTTAAGTTTTCTTCTTTTAAAAATAGTATTTGCGTCTAATTAGATATAAATGACCCTTCTAAACAATATAAACACGAACAACCAGGGGAACATATTAATTTACAATGTTAACTACTTAATAAGAGTAGATAGTTATTTTCATGATTTGGAAACAATAAAATATCCTATAGTCCACTAAAAATCAATCAGTTATGGTTTAAATCAAGAAAGGTATATCTGTCACCTTCATTTTACGTTTTTCCTTTGATAGTTCATTTTCTCTTCATAAAAATAATAATATAAAAAATATTTTCTAACAATGTAATAAACCTTTACCAATATGCTTTAACACATCATCATTGTGATACTTGAATTATTCACACATTAGATTCCACAAGTTAAATCTTATTCCTTTTCAATTTCATAAAAATAACTACTAAAGACCTATCCCTCTTATTATTCTCTCTCTATTATTATTCCACATGGTACACATTGACAAGATCTTGAACAATTAAACTAATATATCTTATAATGTATGCCACTTCTTCTATTTCTTCTTTATTCAAATATTTATAACACCTCATAAATACTTTAGAATTAAAATTACCAAAATTATTGTTCCATTCCTTCATAAAAAAATTCTACAAGAAACCACTTATATAACTAATTTTAATTTCATATAAACATGTAGATATATCATGGCCTCGTTATTCACATTTAGACCAATATTTATTTGAAAATAAATTATTAGGTATAAATCAATGCAATAATGGTACTAATAAATTACATACCAACATCAAAATTTTCATTATTCTTCATAAAAACCATCAAAATGAACATTCTTCTTCACACAACAATTTCAAAATTCACTATATGCAGTTAAAATTTGTATATATAAGCCTGAAATATGACGTGTCATCTTTTATTTGTGGACCAAGGAATGTCAAGATACCTTCTTCAACATTCCATTAAAATAGTATCAAAATGATCATCCTAAATGAGAACATCATGACCAACTCAGCCAATATTTCATTGTCTTCCAGTGAAAATGGATATGAACAATACATTCTTCCACTTCATTTCTAAAATGCACCTGAATAGTTTCACTCAATCTCTATTCTCTATTCTACATTATGCCTATATCAAATTCTCTTTTATAGGAATCATGATAGTCATTATCATGATATTTAAATATTAGTATATCACCTGACTTTTCATCACTATATGTTTATAACCATGTTCTTTGGTCAATATTCAAGCCACATTCCATGTGATACTCACAATATCTGCTCTTATAGTGTGACTCATGGTCATTCATTCTTCACTCATGAACAGTCCATGAGAATACTCATGGAAGATCCATTATCACTAATGATCCATGCATGATCATACTCATTGAATACTTGTTATCATAGAAGATATTTTCTCATGAAATATTTTTTCTTCTCAAGAAAGAATTGAAAATCATAAAAGATCAGGGATGTTGTCATAGGATCATTCAAATTATGGATGATTAGTTTGATTTCCTTCATCCCGTGGATGATCTATGTTTTTCGTATAGAAACAATGAAACTCGTGAATGGATACTACACATAAGAGTATAGATATTCATTAATTTAATCATCAAGAATCATAGAATGAAATTGCATATAATCTTATTCCTAGATTTATACATTTAAAAAAAACTCTATTCCATTGAATATCCTTTCCCTGAAATATTATCTTCATGGAAGATTCATTCCTAAAAATTCTTTCTATAAATTTAAATTATAAGTTGATAATAAAATAAAACACCATGATCATTACCAATTATTGTTTATAAACTTCTTTATCAATCAAACAAAAACTAATCCAAACCTCTTGGTATCAAAAATCCCCCCCATTATAATTTTTATCAATCAGGGAACGTAAATCATAGAATAATTTAGGCTAAATATATGAATCACTATCAAAACATTTTGTCCCAACCTAACATAGCTCGGTGTATGATATTATAATTATTTAAAAATAATTCTTTTTTGTCCACAAAATAGTAATCAAAATTCATTCTAAACATCATTCTTTATCACATCCTCACAAAACAAAACTAACTTTAACATGCCAATGATAGTTCATGCAACCTTATTAATAAACTTTTAATATATTCCTCATAAAATATTTATGCTAAAATCATAGATTACCACTTTTAAAAATCCCCCCCTTAAGATATTCTCTTTCCAAATAAGAAAATAACATATAAATGTATAAACTTATGTTTTCATATTTCTCCCAATTTGATAGTAATATCCAAATAAAATATGAGAGAGGGTATTAAAAATACATATCTTATTGATGATGAGGATTATGTTGAATACCCATTATCTACCAAAATTTATCTATTGAGTCATTTGATAGGTATTTGGTGAAAATATCAGCCACCATATACCCCATTTATACAAACAAAAAATTTAGTTCATTTATTTACACCAGATACTTTATGAAGTTATATTTAATATCAATATTCTTTGATATGGAATGGTTCGCTAGATTCATTGTGATATTGATAGTACCTTGACTATCACAACATAAGGGAACTGAATATTTTTACATCAACCAACAAGTCTCCCAATTTTATCTTTATCTATAATAATTATGATGTAGATTGAGGGAAAACTATATACTCATATTATAATATTATTAAAGTCACTAAACATTGCTTCTTTATATAAAAAATCCTTCATCATTTCTAAAACAAAAGATAGAGAAAATAAGGATTTTTTATCAACATAACCTGCCGCATATGTATAAAAAAAGATCCATGGTTCAATATTTTCATACTATATACTTTAATTTATAGCTCCCTTAATTTATCTAATTATCATTTTTCCATTCAAAATATGTGACATTTTATGTTAACTTTGGAATCTAGTTCATAGTGTAACAACAAAATCCAGGACTGATCTAGAGGATTTAAAATATTACAGGCTTCCAATCAACATCCTAAACACTTTTGAATCAATATCACTAGCAAATTTATCCTCAAAAATATTTTTTCCTACTAATATTGGTTTTTAAATAGGGTTTTAAAATTTCTTGATAAGTCTTTTAAGTATTTCTTATAAATATTTTTCTTATGATAACAAAATGTGATCCTTCTATTGAGAAATTTTCAATCCATTAAAGTATGTCATTTCATTGAGTATATAAATTTTAAACAACATCTTAATATCATGGGAAAACCCTTTATTATCTTATTCATTGTTCTATTCAAATATGATATCATCAATATAAAAAACTACAATGATAGAAACCTACTGATTTTATTTTATGTTGAGGTTTTTTCCCAATATTACCTCCTTAAATTTATACTTATTAAAAATAAATATAACATGTAATTCCAAGAACATAGAGAATTATTCTACCCATATAAATCCTTCTTCAAATTACACATATAATTCTATTCTTTCCTTGGAAGGAAACCACTCAGTTTCTCCTGATAGACTTCTTCTTCTATATCTCTATCAGGAAAATAAGACTTAAAAATCCACATGTAAAATATTATATTTACTTTATGAAGTAACTGATATAATTATTGTGATAATTTAGCGTCTTTTAACTGTTAAAAAATATAATAAAAATAAATTCCTTCAACCTATGAGCATCCCTTATAGAAAATTCATTCATGTTTTATTACCACATCACTATTTTGATTCTAATTGTTCCATAAAATCCATATTGTTCCTATAAAATTTTTATCATAATGTTTAGGTAATGACTCTCATGTCTAATTTTTCTTTATTTTATCTAATTCATAAATAATTTAATCAATCCACTCTTGATGATATAATTATTATCCCATACTTTTTGGATTAACCTATGAAAACAAATATGTATCTCACATGTCCCTAATTGCCTTCTGTTTTTAACCTATTATCCTTGATCCGTAATGATATGTTGAACTTACACTTGATTACTCAGTCTTGGATGATATAATCCTAATTTTACATCACCACAAAAGATAGTTTAATAAATAAATGTATCTAGTGAATCTTTTACATCACCACTTCTATCATAGATATTAACATGTTGTTCAATAGAAACAACATTATCATGAATTCCTCTAATGACTATAACTAAATGTTAATATTTTTTTTGAATATTATAGTATTTTAACTTCATATGAATCAAAGGCATTAATTTGACTTTTATATCATATGTATCCTCTTCCATTTAATGGTATCCAAAGAATAATCCATTAGCACCTCATTGATCAAACTTATTTATAATCTCACCATTAAATTTAATAAGTTAGGGTCTACCAACAACCATTATTACTTAAAACATATGTCCTTATAATACATTACATATGAAGAGATGTCAAAATTTGTTTTAAAATAGAAATTATTTTGGATATAGTATGTTTCATTAATTTCTTGTCTCTAAAATAGATAAGAAGTGTCATGTTAAATTTACATAGTTTGATCCATTTCAACCAAAATTCTATTCTTTGTTTCAACCACGCTATTTTGTTGTGGTGTTTATGTTGTACTAAACTCATGAATAATACCATGATTCTCAAGATAACCATCAAAATTACAACTTGTGTATTTCGAGCCATTATCAATTTAGATATTCCTAATTTCTTGGACACATTATCATTTAGTATACCTTATAAATATTTGATCATATTGAGATCCTATGATTGAATTTATAAATAATTGAAATAAAATTCTTATATATAATTTTCAATTTTTTCCTCATAGGTCAACATAAGTCGGAATTAGTTTCTTCCAAGGGATGGGATGTATGTATCCCCACCTTCTTATCTAAAGAATTTGAAATATTCCCGTTCAAGAATATAAAAAGACAAAAATATATATTTATGATCAATTTATGCAAATAAAAAACACTTTAAATATGTTTTAACATGTTATTTTTTTCTTGAAACATATGTCTAAGCCTTCTAATCCATAATTTAATTTCTTCCTTCATACTTGGATAACATAAATTTTGGGGATCGTCAACCTAGAAAAGGTTTCCTTTGGTTTATCGTCCTCTTGTCACCAAATTCCCATATTTAGGGATTTTAAAAATAAAACCACATCCTTTGAAGTTAATTTCATTTACTTTATTGGAATGATATGAAATTCTAAACAAGTTGTTTTTAGTCCATTAATAAATAAGACACCTCTGGATTTTATCATTTTCTTTTCCAATGATAGTAGATCCAATTCCTTTTATATTGATAAAATAATCATTTAGAATAGTATTTTCCACTTTTTTTAGTATTTAACATTCTTAAAAAACTACATATCTATGGTCATGTGTGAAGAACACACACATTCCAAAATCCAATGTTGTTCTCCTTTTACAACCTTGGGTGTAGTTTCAACTACAATAGCATTTTATTTTCCCTTTTCTTCTTTCACCTGATTATTTCGAGGTCTTCATAAAAATCCTATTATCATGGAAGTATCATAATACACCCATTATTAAGATATGAATTCTGATTTGATATATCAAATTTATTTTCATGAGGTTTTAATTTGTTTATGATATTGAAATTCCATTTTTTAGATTGGTTTTTTTGTATTCTTTGAGTGGGTTGACTCCCCCTAAAACTATACCTCCACAACCACCTAGATATTGTTTTGTGTTTATGATTGACCCAACTCATATTTTATGAATTCCCAAATCCTCCACAACACCAGTGATATCCAATAAATCATAGTTTTGTTTGAAACTTGTCTTTTGTCTTGAACTATGGGTCTATTTTCAAATATCATTCTAGGAATATATATTATCTCCTATTGTAGAACCAAAATTTTGGTTAAAAAATGACATATTCTTATCAATATTATACTTATTGTCATCGTTATTAGAATCTCATGTTATTGTAGTTTTTTCTTCAATGTTTATTTTCTCATAAATTCCTTAATTTTAGAATTTACGTGTTTTCGCTGCATACATGACCGTTTTGACTTTATTCTTCCCTTTACACAGTCCCCAATAATATTTATCCATTTCACTAACTTTTTATGTTTATATTTTATAATAGTTTTGTGATTCACACTCCTTGGATCATTCACCAACTTCGAAAATTGAATTTTGGAAGTCATATGTTCCTTTTTCATCTTCAACCAGTTTTGATCCACAAGTTCAAATTATTTCAACTTCTACATCATATTTTCCTAAAGATTAAAATTGATTATTTTTTAATCATCAAGTATGTTCTTCAATATGTCAATGTGATTTAGATAATTGTGTTTTTATTCTTCATGAACTCTATTATGATTGTCAATAGGTTTACCATCTTTCTTTTACTTTTAGTTCTCTTTCTCTATAATTACAAATTTAGAAAGACATTATTTAAATTAATTTCTTCACATTAATTCCCTACACGTTTACTCTTCATATTATTTAGAGTCTATACTATCATCATCGGTAAAACTCTCATCATTAAATTTTCGGATAAGATATTTCTCATCTCCACCATCACTAGATTTTTTATCTTCCACTTCTTCTTCACTAAAACCACCTTCCTCAAATTTGAAAAAACAGTGTATATTTTTATATTTAGAGTAATTATTATTCCTTAATTTTTAATAGGTATTTTATTTTTAACCATATTATTTAGTGTTATTACCATTTAATTGGTTTAATTATAGATAAATTGAAAATTAGTCATCAATGGAAATGTTTCTTCTTTATTGGATCTATTGTTTGAAAGGGATTATTTTTAGACCTCTACCAGGACCTCCTGACTTATCAAACCTTTAGTAAAGTCACATCAACGTGTCTCTTATTTGGGTTGGTATTTCAACAATTAGTGGTTTCCCACATTTTTTTATTCTAGGGTTAGGATTCATGGAATGTTTGTGGGTTTTTATATCAATAGTCTCCTGGACCTTTCACCTCGGAACAATGTTAGGAAGTTTCTTATTTTGAGAAAAATGGTTTGGGTCATGTCCTCTCCCTTCTCAAAGAGATATAACCTCAAATTTTGGAAGGGATGGTACAGTTCAAAACTAATTTTCCTTTTTAACAGTGTAGAAGCCTCATTCCCCTACCAAGATCAATTTTAGGGAAGCCATCCTGGTGTAATCCCTTAACCTTCATCCCTTCTTCCTTTCATTGGACCCTTGTACAATGTAAAGTGAATAGATGGAGGGATCATCACCTCACCCTCTTCCACTTTCACTGTCATAGGTTGACCCTATTCCACCAGTGGAGGAGGAAAAGTGTGGGTGCCTTTGTTGAATCTTTGACATCCTCTTATTTCTCACACCGAGCATGACTCATGTGGGATTAGAGATTTTTTATGGTCAAAACATTTTCAAAACTTAATAAAATATGAGAACTCTGATTCCCACCATAATTGGGATACATATTAATCCTTCTTAGGGACTGAGCTCACTAGACATCCTCTTCAGAAATTCAACCATAATTCACTTAATCTGGGCATCCTACTTTGAAATAAGCCCCAAATCATCAAGGCATCCTTTTCAAGAAGTAATCCCAAACTCATTTCTCTAAAAGGGATATACTCTTCTATATGAGACTTATATAACAACTTGGGCCTTGATTCCCATCCATACGGGATATGTAGGAACCCTCCTTGGGGTTAAAACCCAACACATAAAATCTACACTATTCTCCTTGGGGCATATTCCCAACAAGTTCTAATCTTACTTGGAAATCCATATTCATTCCGATTTCCTTGGGCTTCTTCGGCATAAGTCCCACACCATGATTTGACTATGAATCATTCTCTTATATTTCCATACCACTTGAAATTAAACTATATGGTTAAGTCTATATCACATGACCTTAAAAGGTATGATGTGTCCCATTAAGCAGCACCAAACTACGAGGGTTCTGATTATTTTCACAAAGATATGTAGGTAGCCCATTATATGGGCATGAATCCAAGATCAAACAAAACCTTTGTCTCCCTGGATGAAAATAAATTATAGATTGCCATAGTGAGTGGCTTAAAAAACCAGTATCATCATAAAAGATGATTACAATAATCTCTAAATATTATATGAGAGGATACCATTGATGGAGAACCTCGAATACATATGGATATCTCCACTAATGAAAACCCTTAAATACATACAAATGATTCTAAATTTTAAACATATTAATAAGTGAATGAAAATTACAAGGGAAACAGATTTTATACATGGTGAATTAATAAGGATTCATGAAAATATCTTAAATTTATAAAGAGTGTCCTGAAGTAGACAATAATTCCCCCCAAAAGGGTGTGATGAGTCTAACCTCCCATCCTCTCGACCAATGGATGTTCGTAAGTATCATAAAGTAAAAAATTAATGAAAACCTTCCTTTGCAAATTAGGTCTTTTTTGGATAAATAACAATTGGAGGTTTCTAGTTCCATGAATAAATCCAATGGAAACTGCATGGAAATAGTGATTCTTAAAACTAGAACACACGTTTCAAGGAACTACGAAACAAAAATGGTAAACCTGATGTAAATTTTTAACCAAGTTATAATGTTACCCACTTGTCAAGCCCCTATCAATTGATAAAGGAAGGCTAAACATAGTAATTAATCACGCATGTATCTATCTAAAAGATGTTGATTTAATGGAGTTTTTTATTGTCTCAAGTTTTTCTCATAATTCCCTTTATTCCAAAATGGCTTCCTTCAAATTTGCATATGTGAATGTCCCAGCCGCTACTCAAGATGGATAATCATCCACCAGAAGGAAGACATCACCTGCCCATCATCTTCAATGTTGAGTCTCCAATGTGTGGGTAAAGGAGTATTGTTAGCACAATACAATCCCAAATTTGGAGGCTGCCTAACAGGCCCTACATGTCAATAACAATTTTCAACAAAGACCGATGATCAAGAAGTAGATGGTTCCAACAACCATTTCCAACTATTTTGGTTCCTTATCCTCAGAACAAAACAAACATTCCCTCCCATACTACAAGGAGGTGGATCAAGAGGTCACTCAAGGACTCAATTCAAGGATGCAGTGGTCCTCATTGAGGACTCCCACCAACAATCGCTCCCAGCAGAATCGCACAGTAGTGAACCCCCAACATGATAGGGGTGTTTCCTTAGGACATTCAGACCAGGTCTCTCATACCCAGCCATACAAGAAAAACCTTCAGGGACATTGTCCATTCAACAGGGAGAAAGTTCTTACCTCTACCCCTCTATATAATCCTATCAACCAAACTTGATGGAAAACAATGAGCGGGTATATACAGCCATCCATCTTAATTTTGGTGACCTATAGACTCTCTTAGAAGCAACCCACCAATCCCAGTGAACCAATCCAATGGAGTTTTGTTAACAAGCACATACTCATGTTCAAAAATTATTATCCAGTCAGTAGGCTCTTTTTACTACATTTAAAGAAGCCCACCAATCCAATGTGGTGGCAACTGGTTAACAGGAACATACACCTGCTTACCATCACCAATTATTCCTCCAGTATTTTCTGCCAGTATTGAAGGAAGTCCATCAACCATAATTGATGAGAAATAGACAAAAGTCACATAGACCTACTTAAAATCATCAATCATGCCAACAGTCTCATTTGGAAGCACCCGAAGAAGTCAGTCAGAAAGCTCTAACAACAAATCTGGGGCAGAACCAACTCTCTACCCCCATACATGAGTACAGTGAATACCGATTGACAGGAAAAGGTGGACAGGAGCATGCACATACACCTAATATAGATAAATAATGGACTTATATTCCTGTTACGGCTACTAAAGTCACAAAACACATCTTATCAATGGTGAAAAGGGAATACACAAATTCCTTCTCATATTCTGGAAGCATGCGAGGATATTATAACTACTACTTTAGCAGTACTAGGGAAACAAACACATAGATTTTTCCCCACACATGGTATGACACATTGGAATTCCATCCCAGAGTATATACATTCCTCTTTTCCAGTCTATGAGGGTCATGGGGTACACTCTCCCATATCATATAGACAAAAGGATCAAGAACATACACCATTTCCAATTGGAGGTAATCGCTCTGTTCTAGTGACCACTCCATGGAAGGCAAATACACCTGCCCATGATGACCACTTTTCCCCACAAGTGGCCCCAAATAAGTATAAGATATCATCCTAGAAGAAGTCTCATCAACCGTGGTTGTAAAATCAAGAGTCAATCTGCAATTTGGATCCTCTTAATGCTAGAGTTCTTAAAGAACTCATACATTTGTCTATTGCATCTCAAGATCCTACCCTCTCATTACCAAATTGTGGGAGTAGTAGCAGTAATTCTGATGTTCCCCATCGGACAATTCATCATGAAGGCTTGCCTCATGAAACTTTGGTCAATAAAATGAATATATCTCCAGATGAGAGCCACAGAAATTCTTTGTGTGGCTAGAAGACCAAGGAACGAGTGGATTTATCCCTTGCTGTAATCCACCATGGTGGTCCTCCCCATGATGGAATTTTCTTTGAATGTTCTCTCTAAAGTAGTATTTCACATTGTCAAGATAATTATATAATTGACTATGTAGTGATGAGAAAGACATCTTATCTCGAGGCACTTTCCAATATAAGAATAGTCATGTATAATTCCTTGTCATTAAGAGGTGAAACATTTTCTCAAGTAGAATAAATTTTAAGGGTGAAATCATTCTCTGAACCTCCCTTGGGTCATTTGTCTTCTAATACAAAGTTTCTACTTTGGTCAAACCAAGTAGAGAAACCTCTATTGAAAGATGATGAAGATGTGTTAAACATGAGAAAACAATTGGATTAAGGAGAAATACCAGTCTTGTTCTGGACTTTGGAAAATTCTCAATATAATAGTCCAAAATTGATTGCAAAAGATTTCATTCATGACATCCACCTCAACTTATGGAAGACTTTTAATCATTTGAAAACAGAAGTATTACCACATGATGAATATCAAAATCATATAAAGGTAATAGAAGGGTTGCAACACCAAATTTACTTGGCATATCTCTTAGTTTCCCAACATCCAAAAGTTGAAATATAGTAGATAACCCTTTAGCATGAATGCCTCAATGCTCTAAAGAGGCTACACTGATTATTTTTTGACACCCCATCTGGTATTCGTATCAGAGGATGGGGTGCACAAGGAGTATTGAATTTCACTGCACTCCAGAATCAATAAAGTCCACTAAAAGTGGTCCGATTTAAATGTTATTTCCCAAAGTTGTCCACAATCAATGAATTTTGTATGTAATAAAATGTATGCTCAGGAACTAGCTACAACTATCTCTCATCAGAGTCAGGCCCAAAGAAAAGAAGTTGTTGAGTTACTTTTACATCAATCATCTAAGAATCTTGAGCGGGTGTCCTAGTTAAAGGACATAAGCTGTAAAATAATGAAAATGTCAATAAAAACACAACAATATTCTGAAACGGGTGATTTGAGTGGTAGTCATATAATGCACCCATCTAATGTCTAAAACAATATTCTAAAAATCAAAAGAGCAGCTGCACGAATCTCAGCCATAGCAGTTAAAGAACCACCCCATCTTGAAAGGTTGGGTTTTCATTTAATACAACATTCAAATTCATTAAACAATGTTAAATGGTTTGAAGAAAAGGAATAGGAACATGCCCAACCTGTAGGGACGGGGAATTTTTTATATTTGAAATCCCCACCTCAACAAAAGTCAATTTTCTCTAGATTAGGGAAGAAGCCACAAAGAGAGATCCCAACTAAACTATCCAAGGATTCCATTCAGATTACTGTCCGCCAAACAATTCCTCGGGATTCATTATACAGTAGAGAAGAGTCTCATGGAAAATACAGAGGGAGATGATCTTACAAAGATACTGACAAAATGACATCAATGCATTACATGTCAGTAAATTTCCTTAATACCATTATAGAAGATCTTTTCAAAAATGAGTCTACTTCAGGGGAATAAAAATATGAAGTTTTATCCATACTTTAGTACACAATGAGGAAAATGATGAAGGTGTACGTACCTGAAATTAAAGGCTTACCGAAAATCTAGGAATGACTTAAAATAACTAACCCCCACCCCTTTGAAAGGAATATAATAATCAGAAAGTTAAAATTCATTCTGCATCTCACTTTTCCAATAGATAAGGTCAATATTTTTTGCTT
The DNA here is from genome assembly GCA_963277665.1 of Viscum album. Lineage (NCBI taxonomy): Eukaryota > Viridiplantae > Streptophyta > Magnoliopsida > Santalales > Viscaceae > Viscum > Viscum album. The sequence goes on from OY728162.1 coordinate 1,528,425,448, forward strand.
GAAGAGATATTTTCACATCAAAAAAGAGGAGATGAAAGAGTTGAAAAGACTGAATACAGAGTTACTTCAAAGAAACATTTCTGCTAGACGTACTCCCTAGCCAGATCATCAACATGCACATCCTGTAGGATCTCCTCAGAAAAGAGGATTTGTGAAAAATAAAGTTGCAGATAATGAATTCCCTCCATTGGGTACATAGCCATGATAAGATCAAACATATCCTTATAGGACTATTCCTGTGGGTTATCCAAGGCAAAAACAAGCACCACAACCAGTGGTTTTTTCAGTCATTTCACCAGCACATTCTCTAGTTACTGTACTTTCTTAGGTTCCAACCCATTTGGATGTTCCCCAAATTCTTATTAACACAATTGAGGCATTAACAACTCTATTGGAATCTATAGAGGAATGTCATGTGCCAGTTCATCCATAAAGGAGAGATTACTCTAAATGGGTGGATCTGATCCCTCCACCACCAAATTTTGTGATTACTACATTTATAATATTTAATGGTTCGAGAGATATGGAGCAAAACTTAACACATTTTGTTTCTAATTATGATCCCATGATGGGAACTTCTCAACAATAAGAAGTAGTAAAGCCCAGGTGTCTTGTGTAGTCATTACAAGGACCAACTTTTGTCTGGTATAAAATATTACAATCTCGATCAATTACTAGATGGAAAGAACGCCATAAAAAATTCCTTCTTCAATTTAGTTCAATGCTTCCATAGAAGACAGTTTTTGATCTCACCAATTTTATATAAATGGAGAATGAAAGTGTTTCAGATTTAATTTCACAATGGAAAGGATTAACATATTTCTTAGGTCTGGCACTTCCCTAAGAAGAGTTTCTACCAATTTGTGTGTGAAAATCTTTGTTATGAGTTACGCGCACCACTGATCCCTACAAAATATAAAGGAGGGTTTCAAGACATTACATCAATTGATCAAAAAATATATGATTCTATTCTATAAACTAAGGTTAAAACTCGTGTAATTTTGTCAGCTCTGGCAAGGAGAAAAGGGAAAGCAGAGGGTGCTATAGTTACACTCATACAAGCAAAAATACCTAATTCCATGTCAGAACATTCATCATATCAAAGGGATCCAGCTCCTGAACATCAATAGAAATGACATCCTCATCAAGATGATCAAATAAATAAAAGTCAAAAACAATTTTAGGAATTAATGAAAAAATATTATTCTTTCCAGAATGAACAAGTTCTTGGTTACTTCATCTCAAATCTAGAAAACAATTTGGTTCAGTTCCCAAGGATGAAGAGACTAAGAAAAGAAGAAGTTGAAGATCTTACAAATTATTTTCCCTTTTACTAGATGTTGAGGTATCCCATTCAAGAGTGTTTTGTTTTCAAAGGCCTCCTACAAAAAATGGTAGACTTTAAACAAGTAAAACTGAAAAGTTCTGTTGCACAAGTAGAATGTGTTACTGCTACTGATCCAAAAGAAGAAAACAAATGGTATAAATTCAAAAGTATAAATATTCAGAATTATGATGATTGGATGATGAGGAAAATGATCAACTGAACTCATGCCATTTTACAAACACAATTGAAACAATCGATTGTGTCTTCCTCCACTCCGGCCATAGAAAAAACACCTTCATCAAAAGTTCAATCCTCAAAGATGTAAAGTGATCATAAGGATAGAGAGCAGTAAGAAGAATATGACCTCATGTCAAGGCCAACGTTGTCCTTGACCCAGGCATATTTCATGACATCTACTTCAAAAGCATGGGCACCACCCCACCAAATGGCATAAACAAAACTATCATGTCCAGAACAATCTTCATTAGATGAAGAATTGATCTTTGATTCTGTCAATTTTATCCACTTAACGGATCCTTATCCCAATGGTGATTTTCATTATAATGAGTTGTATTTTCTTATACCTAACTAGGGAACGGTAAGAAGAGGCCAAGTTTGAGGATATAGGGGAAGATGTGGGTATTCTAGAAGCCACTATTTTAATTCTACCCTTTCTCGAAATGTATATGCGGTAGAAACCCATGGTTGAGCCCTTCCGTAGGCTAAACAATAACAAGTTTATTCTTCCACGCATGAAAGGTTCAGTCATGACATGATTATTTTGGAGGAAAAATTAGAAGTCAACCCATCTTCCTCTCAGCAACTCGACAGACCTAGTCAGTCTAATCTACCAAATTTAGGAGTGTTTCCCGCTTCTTCTCTGACACAGGGTATATCGATATCAACAGAATAAACTTCCAAGGTACCTACAAAATCATTTTTCCATGCAGAAAAACATAGACCTCTAGATCAAAATAATGATTTTTTTGAAATAACTGGCCCATGTACCAGCCAAGTTATCAATTTTGGACACCTTGAATCTATCAAAAGATTTTCGAAAATCACTTATTGAAGCTTTGTTAAGTCCTCAAGAGTTTGAAACCGAAGTTTCTACTATTGAGGTTTACCTTATAGAGATTGATTATGTAGAATGTCTTGCAGTAATATATTTTATGGATGAAGATGAATATGATGTTGTATATGTACATATTATGCCCTTATATATTTCTAGAAAGGTCAATGAAAAAATATTCGATGAGCCATTATTGATAATGGCTCATGAGTCAACAACATTCATGTTCGTACACTTCATCAATAGGGCCTGACTAAATATGACTTATCTCTTTCCACTTTAATGTTTCAAGGATATCAAAAGAATGAGAAGTAACCTATCAGTGAGATTACATTTAGAACTCAGTTTGGAGATATTGTGTCTAATTCAGATTTCATGGTTATTCATCTGGATACAACCTTCAACATTCTTCTTGAAAGGCCTTGGATACATCAACATGTAGCCATACCTTCGTCATACCACTAAGGTCTTAATTACTATTTCAATGGTCGAATTGGGACATTGTATGGTGACAAGGTTTCGTTCAAAACATGTGAATCTCAATACATTTCGGTAGAGTTTTATCATACAAAAGAAATGAGGTCCCTGAAAAAGGAGGTAACTCGAATTAACGCTCCGAATGGTTTGGAAAAGATCCCAGTAAACCCATTCATACATTTGAGTACAGATTATGTGCTACCCATCAGTCAAATTGAAAGGGTATAACCAAATCCAAGCAATCATCCAATAACTTCCATAATGAAAATTGTGGCAACTGGGCCTGATAGCATGGGATAAATTTTTGATCCAACAAGAAGTGATGAAATCTTAAATAGAGATGTCTACATATCATCTGGAGAACTACAACAAGACTATACTTTGTCAATCAGAATAGAATAATTTGTTTAAATTCTAGAAGAAGAAAAAGATGTTGATTCCTAATCCATCATCTCCTATTTATTACCACATAAATACCCTTCATCATCAGTAGGTTCAGAAATGGTGCCTTCCTCTTCTAGGTTTTCAAATACTGACTTCCCCCTTAAATTTGGATGTTTTGCTTCGTCATATACTACGCAATTAGAAACCCAAGAAGTGACACATAAAGAATATGAAGAAGAAGGGTAAGATCTTCGAGATTGTCCTAGAAAATTTTAGGAGGGTGTCTCCACCCCTGTGGATGAGATTAGAGAAATAAATATGGGTATAGAAGAAGATCCATGCCTCACTTTAATTAGTGCGGCCATGATTTCTGAAGAGAAAGAAGATTATACATAATTTATAAAGAAACATTGAGATATATTTTCTTGGGATTATATAGAAATTCCATGTCTTAATGCTGATGTAGTCACTCATCATTTAGGTTTTCTAGAAGAACATTGTGGATTCAAGCAGGTAGCAAGAAGAACACACCAAACTCAGGCCTCTAAAATTGAACATGAAGTTAATAAGATTATAAAGGATGACTTTTTCAGTGATGTTCAATATCCAAAATGGTTGGATAAAATTTTCCCAGTAAAAAATAAGAATCGAAAATCAGAGTTTACATTGATTTCAGAGATCTTAATTGGCATTTTTCTAAAGGTTACTTTCCAGTTCCTATCACATATCTTTTAATAGATCCGAAAGCTAGATATGAAGATATTTTCTTCACATATGGCTACTCAGGGTATAATCAAATCCGTATGACCTCGGAGGATGATGAATTTTTAGACTTTAGAGCCCCTCAAGGTGTGTTTTGCAATCTGGTAATGCCCTTTGGTTTAAATAATGCTGGTGTAGAGTATCAAAGTGACATGCACCATATCTTCAAACCCTTATTGGAGAAATTTGTTTAATGTTATGTGGATGAATTGGTGTTCAAATACATACAACATTCCAATCACTTGGCTAATCTAGAGACCATATTCAATTAACTTTGACAACATAGTTTGAAGGTGAACCCCCTGAAATGTTCTTTCAGGGTAACCAAATGAATGTTCCCCGACTTCGTTGTACGCCATCATGGTATCGAAGTTGATATTGAGAAAAAAAATTCAATCCTTGGCATGTCAGCTCCTTGAAATTGGAATGAATTAAGAGGACTCCAAGGAAACTAGTCCTATATTCAGTTCTTTATCTCCAATTTAGTAGGCAAGTGTTTTCCCTTCACCAAATTATTGAATAAGGGAGTCACCTATCAATGGACTGAAGATTGACAAGAAGCTTTTGATACTCTCAAGAAGTATCTCTTCAGTCCACTGGTTTTAATGCCTTCTATTGAAGTAATACCATGTATTATTTATTTGAAAACTATAGAGTGATCATTGGGTGCCTATATTTCCCTAAATAATGATGCCGGGAAGGAGAAAAACCTTTACTATCTCAGTTGAACTATGCTTGATACAGAAACTTAGAATTCAAGTATTAAAATAGCTATCTGGCATTAATATTTGAAGTTCAGAAATTAAGACACTACCTCCAACATCATGATGTCTAATTAATATCTCTCAATAACCCACTCAAATTTATCCTCAGTGGTCCTATGCTTATAGGGTGTCTGGTATGGTGGGAAGCTATTTTGAAACAATTTAAAATCTAGTTTGTGCCTCAGAAGGGAATAAAAGGCTATGCTCTGGCTAACTTCTTTGTTGAACATCCATCTGAGGAAGAAATATCATTGAATACTAAACTTCAAAATGAATAGTTATTCTCTATTCAAGATAATCCCCAAACATGGGAGATGTACTTTGACGGTGCTTCGAGATGTCCAATAGGAATGGGAAGGGAAAACTCTAAACTCAACAAAGTTGGGTTAGGAATTGTACTTATCAACCTAGAAGAGGAAGTATTGTCTTCTTCTTTCCTATTATCGGAATGTGGAGCCAACAATGAGGCAGAGTATCAAGATCTCATTGCAGGCTTGGAATTGGAACTTCAGGTGCTAGTGAATTTCCTGAAAGTGAATGGCGATTTAGAATTGGTAATCAAAAAAATCAATGGGGAATATTCTATTAGAAAAAAGAGTGAATCCCTTTGAGTGATTAAGTTAGATGGGTAATGGATGAATTTCCCTCATATTTGACATTGTCTTATGTCCCATGATCATAAAATTCCCAATATTATGCCCTAGATAATGCCACTACAGCCTTGGTAGATCCAAATTGGGATGAGATATTCATCAGCATAGCCCATCGTCGTGCAGTCTTACCTTTTGTTCAAACCAGAATATATAAAATTAATGAAATTAGCCCTATTTCTCAGCCATATATTCATACCACCAGAAAGAGAACACCCATCATGTAATACCTTCAAAATGGAGTACTTCCACTAGATAGGGATGAAAAAGAAAAGATCTAATGACAAGTGGACAATTATACTCTTTATGATAGACCAGACCACCAAAAAATCCTCTACAAACGAGGTTGGATGGAATAATCTTTTGATGTATTGATGGAGAAGTAACTATAGCTATCATAAAAGAAGTAAATTCAAGATCTTGTGGGGGTCACTTGTCTGGGCATAGGCTTTCTGATCAAATCTGATGGCTTGTATACTTTTGGCCTTCAATGACACAGGATTGCATAGATTTCACTAATTGTCACCCCAACCAAGTGAATTCCAACTTCATTCATCAACCCCCAGAGTTGAAACATAAAGTTAAATACTCTCGGTAATTTTCTACATTGTGAATGGATGTAGTAGGACCTTATCCTCCAACTACCGTTAGGAAGTTCAAGAATATCCTTACTACTATTGACTTCTTCTCCAAATGGGATGAGGCAATACCTCTCAAAGAAGTCAGAGCCAAAATCAATGTTAGTGTTTTCAAAACTAACATCATCATGAGATTTGGTGTCCCTCATACATTAACGGAAAATGACCCCAATTTTTTTCAGTTGAGGTAAAGAAGTTATATCAGGAGAACAATATCAAGTCCAACCATTTATCTCGCTATCATGCAACAACCGATGGAACGATAGATTCTTTCAATAAGTCCTAATCAAATATACTCTAGAATATGGTGGCTAAAGATAATAAATATTGGCCAAATAAAATTCTTCATGCTTTATGATCTTATTGCACTATTACCCATACTACCACCCAAGAAACTCCTTATTCATTGGTATATGAAACAGAAGTAGTTTTTCCAATTGAAATGCAATTGCCTACACTCAGAGTTGCAATTTGTGACCAATTTCCTACAGATGAGAGGTCTTAGAAATGGTTTAATGAGATGGAATGATTAGATGAGAAAAGATTTCATACTTTACATCATTTAAAAGACTATAAGAACATAATAGAATAATATTTTAACAAAAAAGTTCACCTCCATTAATTTTGTCAAGGATAATTGGTATTGGTCCTCAGGACTCCAATGATACTAGGAAGGAAACCTCCAAAGCATGAGCCAAAATGGGAAGCACCTTATTCCATACACAATGTCTACTTGAATGAAGATTATGAATTAATATCAATCAATAAAGAGCTTATTAAAACTCTAAAAAATGTGACATTCTTGATGAAATACTTTGTGTAGTTGCGTACCAAGTACTTACTACAAGACTTAAAACAGCGCATCCCCCATCGTCCTCAGTGCTAGACAAAAAAATGAACAACTCCAATGTCTTTACTATAAGACATAAAACTGCACAGTACAAAGTCCTAGTTGTAAGAAATTAAACATCATAACAACCTTAAGCGTCCATTCTTCATGACGTTAAAATGGGTAGAATCTTCTTCCTAGTCACACAATATTAAACTGCATGACACCATTTTTCCTCATTACACAACATTAAAATGTAAGGATAAAGTCTTCTCTACATGACGTTAGTAGCTTCCAAAAGCAAGCATCATGGACAACATTACTACTCATTAGTAGCACACGAGTCCCTCTCTTCCCTATGTCCGAGTCATATCTTCATAGGGACCTTATTTCAAGAACTATGTGTGGCTTTATTCTAATCTATTTGAGATACGTATAGATGTCTGGATCTCTAATCTTAGTCCCAGCTGCAATCACCAAGTTTTTATTTCCCTTTTATTCTCTTGTATATGAAATAGATCTATATAGAGTGCTATTTTAAGATAGATGATTTGATTTTCATACCATCTTGTGTCTTAAATTCAATAATTCTTATAAAATGTGTAAAATCCCCCCGTCTCCCATGTCAAACTCGATTGGTGTGGGAAATGAATGTTTAAAGATCTACGTACGGATTGATTCTCATCTATAAGAGATACATAGAGACAACTAGATCTCCAATCATGGGCCCAACCATGATATGAAAAAACCCCATTTATTCCTTATATAAGAATCAACACTACATAGGGAATGTTTAAAGAACTACGTATGGCTAGATTCTTGTCCCTATAAAGACACATAGTGACACTTGTGTTTTATCCCTTAGTCCAGTTACAAAATTTCATTATTTTCACATCGATTTATCTTCATCCTTACCACATGACATTAAACTACATTGAAATCTAACACCCCTATTCTTCGCTTGGGTCACATTTTTGTTATAAAAGAAACCCTTACCGCTCCTTGTTTCTCACACCGAGCATTGCTCACATGAGATTAGGAATTGGGTAAAAGGATTATTTATATAAATAAGGCATCTCAAATTTTTTTGGGGCTATCAATATTCTCACTGCATGACCTAAACATGTATAGTATGATCTCATCACTCCATAACATAAAACTACATACTATAATGTCCTCACTATATAGCTTAAAACTGCACATTATAATGTCATCACTGCATGACTTTAAACTTCACATCATAATTTCAATTAAAAGGGAAACAAAGAAAGTCTCCATTTTACATATGAGACAGATCTATGTAAAGGAGGTCAAACTCAAGGAAAATATTGATTCAAATAATTCTTATGTGCATTGAGCATAACCCCCTTCTATATTTCAAACTCTTAATATTGAATATTTCTAGATTTTCATAATCTTTATTATGGTTTTTGGTGACAGAGTTTATAATAACTGAGAACTCTTTTTCCTGACTATGCAGTACATTCTTTTAGGTGGCCTTGTATAAGTTGCCTACATAATGGGAATGTCAGTCAAAAGATGCCACTATTTGGCTATACAGCATATGCCCTAGTTGGACCTACATAATACAACCCCCTTAATGGATTTTTCAAATGATGGTAATTTTCTTCTTGGTTATAGTGTCTTTATCCCCTTCAAAATTTGATGAAAATATACAAGAATCTGTATTTTAAAACAGGCATTCATGTATATTTGTCCCATTATCTTTCTTTTGATCTGAAAATATTCAAGGCAATGGTTTACACATCTCTCTCTCCATGTGTTAAAATTAGTATGAAATATACTTGGATCACTTGACCACATATCATATATTGTTTTCATTTCTAGTCTTAGTCATTTGAACTAAAACTACAAACACCAAACCTTCTACGTTTAGGTTAGAACTTCATAGAATTCTTAATAATTTGATTATTTGGAAATAATGATTGGGAATAATCTCTCCATATTCTATTACCTTTATTTATAAACCAATCTCTATGCTTCAGAAAATCTGAATTTCCATAAACTTTCTTTATCTTTTAGAAATATAATATCAAATTTCTAAAAGCACTTTTTCTTGACTCTGCAGTACGTGCCCCTAGGTGTCCTTGCATAAAATTTTCCAACATAATAAGCCTGGCGGTAAAAATATTCCACTATATGTCTATGAATCATATTCCCCAGTAGTCCCTGCATAATACAACCCCCATAATGGGTTTTTCAAAATAATGGTAACTTCGTTCATGGAAAAGGCTTCCTCTAATGCCTTTATCCCTTTTTCCATATCATTCTTCCGATTTAGAAATTCCCAAATCACAATTTACAATTTTTCATTCCATACCTAAATTAGGTAGTATGTTTCCTAGCATATTATCAAGAAATTGGGAGAGTTTCATACCTTTAGTCAGAGATAAAGACCTTAAATTAATGCCACACAATGTCCTCGCTACATGAGTTAAAACTGAACTGTTTTATATCATAAATTCCATTTTATGATAAAATTTAACCATTCTTCATACACCAAATTGGTGTAGAAATTGTTTTCCTATTCATGACATATATAGTCATAAAACAACCCTTTCATTCCTAAAATTCATTTCCTTGGAAAAACCACCCATTGTGGTCTTGAGTCACCCAAATATTTTTTTCCCTATCTATCAGCAGTAAAATGTTTAATTCCTAAGAGATATTTTTATTGAGTATGTATTATGTGACCTTAGTTGGCCTTTCATAAGATGCCTACATAATAGGACTATCAGCAAAAAGATGCCACTATTTGGCTATGTAGCATATGCCCTAGTTGGCCTTGCATAAATCAACTCTCATAACGAGTTTTTCAAATAATGGTAACTTAGTTCTTGGAGGAGACTCCCCTTATGTTGATACAAGTTTTAAATTTGGTGACCATAAAAATCATGGCTCAATATTCCCCTTGGAAATATTTTAATATTATTAAAGCAATTCTTAGCCACCAAGTCTTTTTTTGGATCTAATTTCAAAATGTATGGTCAAAGATGTTAGACCTTAAATACTAGCCCTTTATAGTTCAACATGCATGACTCTAGACTTCCAACAACATGAGACGTGGTACTCACCAAATTGAGAACCCATAAAGGGCACTCTGAACAAAAGTTGGATCCCAACTCACTAAATGTACATTTTTTATTATTTAGATAATATTGATCGATAAAAATTAAAAAGATATAAAGTTTATGGGGTTGTATATATAACCCTAGTGAAAATAAAACAATTCTTGCTAGGCCCCATGGATTAGGAAAAACTTAGAGAATCCTTCCAAACTTGATGTAGCACAAATTCTAACCAAATGATGTTAAAATGCATCAAAGTGCCCAAATTTTACCTTAGAAAAAGATTATTTTCATTCTAAACAAATCAAATTATAAGGGGGAGATTTTGTCGACACCATGAAATATGTTCTATACACTTTTCTGAAAAATTTCCTCAACTGGTATTGAAAAGTTTGTGGTGTGACTATGCATTTTTCATGGGGGTCAGTGACGGTAGCGAAGGCATCGTCTCAAAGGGCCAGGAATACAACCCAACAGTTATCCCAAGAAGGGGTGTGGGGGCTACAGCCCCATAGTATGGAAAAATAAATTTGGTGAAGTCCTCCATGTAGTTCCCCAGTTAGGCCAAATCATCAGCGGAACACAATTATACTTTGGTGTTACCGATTCCGCGCGCAACCTACTTGCACGCCACAATTTTGGCATGAATCCCACTTGTGTGACCAAACTCTTTTCACCTAGGGTCCTGTTTTTCCCTATAAATAGACCCTTGGGGGATTTATTTGTATGTATGAATTTCCATGAATCCCAATTGATGCTCTGGTCTACCTATTACCTCACGCAAGTCTTCCAAAACATTCATGGTAGAACTTCAACACCTTTAGTAGAGGATTTAATGGAGTAACATTAGAATTAAGTCCTTTTAGTGTTTAAAAACCATAACACTTGCACGCATAAAGTGCCCAGCCTCCCTAAATCCAAAACACTTACACGCCACTGATTCCTTTCACAGGAACTTGAGAAACCAACTTCTGGATTAACCTGTAGATACTCCAGAAGGATTTATCCAGATATCACCCAAGTTTCACCATAGAAGTTGTTCATAAGTTAAGTGAATATCAGGTTTCCCAAGCCTACTTTTGTGCCCATACTTGCGTTCACTTACCTACTTGGGCACCCCTCTTCAATTAAATTGATCTCTTCATTCTACAAGCCATAAATCCCTCTTCAAATCCATCCATGGAAAGTCTTCTTCTTCATTCGATCCCTTGTTTGAAAGGGATTCTGTTGAGACCTCTACTAAAACCTCCTGACATATCAAACCTTTGGGAATAGTACATCAACGTGTCTCCTATTTGGGTTTGTACTTCCATAGTCAGAGGTTTCCCACATTTGTTTTATAATGGGGTTCTGATTAATGGAATTTTTGTGGGTTTTTATATCCCCAATCACATTGACTGTTCTCCTAGGAACAGTGTTGGGAAGTTTCTAGTTTTGAGAATAAGGGTTTGGGTCTAGACCTCTCCCTTCTCAAAGATATAGAACCTCAAATTTTGGTAGGGAAGGTATGGTTCACACCTAATTTTACTTTTTAACAAAAAAAAAAGAAGTCTCCTTCCCCTACCAAGATCAATTTTAGGGTAGCCATCTTGGTGCAAGCCCCTAACATTAATCCCTTCTTCCTTTCATTGGAACCTTGTCCAATGTAAAGTGAGTAAAGGTAGGGCTCATCACATCACCCTCTTCCATAGTCGTCACCATAGGTTCACCCTCTTCCACCAGAAGAGGAGGAAAACTGCGGGTGACTTTGTTCAATATTTTACATCCTTTTGTTTCTCACACCGAGCATGACTCACGTGGGATTAGAGATTTTTCATTGTCACTACATTTTAACGACATAATAAACTACGAGAACATTGATTCACACCTTAATTGGGATATGTGGGAAGCCTTCTCAGGGCCTGAGCTCACTGCATATTCTCTTTTGCAATCCATCACTAATTCCTTTAATCTGGGCATCCTCCTTTGGAATAAGCCCCAAATTAAACCTCTAAATAATCAAGGCACATTTTCAGAAAGTAATCCCAAAATAATTTCTCCCAAAGAACTATACTCTCCTATATGAGACTTATCTAACTATGTGGCCTTTGATTCCCATCCATATGGGATACGTAGGAAGACTCCTTGAGGATCAAACCCAGCACTTCAAATCAACCTTGTTCTCCTCGGGCCATATTCCTAACAGGGTCTAATATTACATGGAAATACATATTATTTCCATGTTCCATGAGCTACTTTGACATAAGTTCAACACCAAGGTTTGACAAAAAATATTTCACTTAGATGTCCTTACCACATGACATTAAACTATATGGCTAGGTCCTTATCACATGACCTTAAAAGGTATGATGTGTCCTATTAAGTTGCACTGAACTATGAGGGAATTGATTCCATTAATAAGGATTCAAAGGAAGACCATTTTATGTGAACGATCCCAAGATCAAACAAAACCTTCATCTCGCTGGATGACAATAAATTCTAGAGTGCCCCACTGAGTGGCTTAAAAAAACCAGTATCATCATAAAGGATGAATAAAAGAATCTTTAAAGAGTTTATGAGAGGATACCATTGATGAAGAACCTCATATACATATGGATATCTCCATTAATGAATAACCTTGAATACATACAGATGATTCTAAATTTTACACATGTTAATAAGAGATTTCAAATTCCAAGGAAAAATTATGTTATACTTAGTGAATTAATAAAGATCTAAGAAAATATCTTAAAATTATATGGAGAGTCCTGCAGTAGACAATAATTCCCCCAAAAAGGGTGTGATGACTCTGACCTCCCATCCTCTCGACCAACGCACATTCCTATGTATCATAAAGATCAAACATAACAAATTCTTACCTTTTTACCACAGGTATTGTTTTTAGATAAAGAAATATTGGAAGTTTCTGGTTCCATGAATATATCCAATGAAAACCGCCTGAAAACAATGATTATTAAAACTAGAACACACACTTCTAGGAACTACGAAACAATATCATAATATTTTCTCATTTTAAATGTAATTATAATACTCAAGAAATCATCCAGGGAGATTTTTTCAATCTCTATATCTTTCAATAATGAACCTCTAGCATCAATTCTATTAGAAAAAATTCTAAATATCTTTTTAACAAATATCATTTCATCCAATTTTTCTCCAATTATTCTTATGATAAATATAATATAATTTACCCTTATTATGAACTCATCAATAGGTTCATAATCTCCATTTTTGGAATCATTATATTTTGATCTCAAAATTTATAACTTAGCATTATTTACTTTTTTTCTCTTCATAAATATTTTTCATCATAGCCTAGATGTTTTCATTCATTTTAATTCCTTTAAATTATGGTAAATCAATTTTTTAGAGATATAAAATAATATAATTTATGGCTCATATATTATTAATTAGATTAATATTGTATGTGGAAGTTAAGGGAGAACCCTTAGTGGGGGGAGTTCAACCATATGTTGTAGCTTCCAAAACATTATAGCCAATGGACAATAAATAGGGTATCATTGTATACTTATATATATAGTATTTATTCTTAAAAAAGATTAAAATCACCTCACTATTAATTGAGTTATGAATGTCTATGAAATTTTTATTCTTATTCAACCATAAAGCATCCTAAAGTCAATGAAAAAACAACCCTTCAATACAAATAGAGAGGTCCAATCTGGATCTATGTGTCCAATGATATGGAGATCAATCAGTGGTCAATGATTTTAATGTTTTCTTATTTTTAAAACCAAATTTTCTTATTTTTATAAATAAATGACTCTTTTGAACACAATAATCAGCCACACCCCTAAGAAAAAAACAATTTATATGTTTTATTAGTCAATAAAAGTACCTAGTCATTGACATGATCTGGAAAAAATACAAGATCACACAATCCACTAGAAAAAAAATTCATTTATGCTTTATAGTAATCATGGTATATCCATAACTTTCATATCACTATATTCCTTTGACAGTGCATTTTATTCTCACTTAGATAATATGATAAAATAAATTTTGTAACAATGTAATAGACCTTTACAAATAGATTATAATACATCATCCAAGTGATGATTAAATTCCTCACACATTCCCTTATACATGTTGCATATTATTCTTATTTAACTTATTGTATATAATTAATAACGAAACATTTCCTCTTAGTTTTAGCTTTCAATTCTGCATCTTCACAACACACACTAATACAATCTGAAGTAACTATAAATAAAATATCATTTATCTTGCATTAATTATTATCATTATTCTTTAATCAAATATTTAGAACACTTTAAATATATTATAATTTGAATTACAATAATTCTTGGACCTAGTCATCAAAAAAATATCCCTAATAAATCTCTTATATAACTAATTATAACTACATATAAATATATATAAATATAATTACCTCATCATTCATTTTTAAACATTTATTTATTCAAAAACAAATCCTTTTGTTAGTGTCAAATTATTCTTGGTACTAACACATGATCTTTAAAATCTCAATATTTAAATTAATCCTCACAAATACCATCAAACTGCACCTCCTTCATTCCATAATATTTTTAAAATTACACATATATAGTAAACATGTGTATATGCAAGCATGAAATCTAATGCCTCATTATTTATTCATGGTGTAGGTTTTTACATGATAATTATTCTAATTTACATTACAAAAGTATGAAACACCTCATCCTAGATAATAACTTCATGGAAAATTCAACAATTCTTTGTTCTTCTTCCTATGAAAATGGGTATTCATACTAAATTATTTTCTTTTCTTATTTAATTTAGTGAACATCAACGGTTTCAGTGGATCTATTTTCTCTCTTAAATCTTTTATATTCATCAAAATATCCTTTTGAAGAATCATTATATGAATTATCATTATATTTATCTTTAGTAGATAAACTTAAGATTTACCACCATATTTTTATACCCCTACTCATCGGTCCATCCCTAAAACACCTTCCATGTGACACTCATATTAGATCCACCAATTGTGTAACTAAGGGAAATGATTTCTTCAACAAAAGATGGTATGTGCTCATACTCATAGAGAATCCATTATCATGAAATATTTGTGTATGATAATGATTAAAAATGATCAATTCTCCTGGATGATTGAGTTAACTCACTGAAGATTCATGCTCCGCAAGGAAGCACTAAAAATCAAAAAATATTTTTTATGTTCTAATGGAAGTAATAAAATAATAGAATATCAAGTTGATTTCCTTATTATCAAAAAATATATGTGATATTCACATGGAAGTGTAAAAATTATGGAAGGATATTCAATAAAATAATAAAAGGATTCATTTCATTGATCATCCTTACTCATGAAATGTCATTTCATAGAATCTTATTCGATGATTTTTTTTTATTTAATGTAAGATACATTCAATGGAAACTCCTCATTAGGGAATATTCATTCCATAAAAATATTCATGTCAAGCTGATTTTTATATTTCAATAAAATACAACACCATAAGAATTTCTAATAGTTTTTTTTCAACATCATAAACAATCAAACAAAAACAAATCCAAAACTATTGATCTCACTAAAATAAATCAAAACTCTCTATACAGGAGAAAATAATATTTTACCAATCATGAGTATTATTAAAGAATAATTTTTTGGATTAGGGTTGGAGGGAATGATATTAAAAACATTATGAAACCCTCATTTTTATTTCCGTAATTTATTTATTTATTCATTAGCCATTATTTTTTTCTTTATTTTTTGGATCATAAATTTTAAATTATATAAATTTCAAAGAATTTATACTACCATAAAGTTCATTAAAATCATGTGGTTATCATGAAAATATATTAATTAGTTTACATATGTATTTATCTTGTTTTGTGTATGGTTTGGGAAATTGTGAAGGTGCTACAGTGTTCCCAATGATTGGTGTATAGTTAGAATGTGGTTTGGTTAAATCATGTTTCAATTATGTGATAAAAACTTATGGTCTAAAAAATTAGAAATATTGAATTTTTCGTTCTCTTAATTTTACATAAAATTAGCCTCAACACCTTCTCCTCTCTCCCAGAAAAATGATGCAAAAATGAAGGCCCCCAATCACTCCTCTCCTCCTCTCACCTCTGATATTGGAAAATTTCTATTCCAATTTAAAGTTAATATTTATTAGTATAAGGATCAATATTCTCCTATATATTCTTCCTCTCATTCCCCACCCACCACCTTATTGTCCATGCCCTTGGTTGAATGCTATGTGGGTTTTGTTTTTTGTCTTTTTAACATCCCATATTGGATCACCATCTAATCAATGGTTAGATAAGTTCACCATATGAATTAAAGCATGCCTCCCTACATGTTAGAGGTTGCTGACTAGTAGTGGGGTGTAAGATGGTATAATGGGTAGACTATACCCACACTATCAAAGTGATAAATAATAAATAAATAAATAAAATATCATCCATGGATAAATATAATTAGAGTATGTATAAATGAATAAGAATCTGGTAAAAATACATGAAATGACGTAAGGCCTGAAAAATGATGTTGAAACATATAATAATCTACGAACAATGTAGGTTATAGATACATGATAGAAGAAAAGACATAGATAAAAATAAAGGCTCAAATAAAAAACTGATATGAACCTTATCTATACTATTGATCCCTTCCTAGAAATTATTCTTGACCATGAAATATTGGGCCTCAACCTGACCTATGCCTAAAATAAACATGTGAGATATTCTAGGGTACCCATGTGCAATAGAATACCAAGAAGGGTCTGAGTAAAAATTAGCAGTCCACCCCCAATGATGTCAAAAAAAATATCCTATTTATGTTGTCCATATGATACGGGACAAATATGGGTATTGATTAAATAAAATTTATACTAAACACAAAACAATCTTACTAACCCTCAGATTCTAGGTTGACACCCTAGGATATTTAAACTTTCTTTGGAAAAGTGTCAGATATATCTGAGCATGTCATAGAATTAAGTCAATCATGATCATGACCACCTACTTTGGCATGATTTCAGATATCAGTATCAAATGGAATATCCTCCTACATCATGACGGATGACCCAATGTTGGTGGAAGATTCTCTTACCCATAATGAAACGTATATAATTTATTGTATCAAGTGGTATATACCATCAGAATTATAAGAATATCACCCTTAGAAATCAGGTGACTATATAGCTTACCCTCAGGAGGTTCATATCCCATGTATCCTACCCACTCTCAGGGTCTTAACCATGAATCGTACCCTCAGGAATCACATATGGTCTTCTCAATCAACAATCACAAGAACATATAAGAACCTCTCTCTCATACACCTATTATTATTATACTCTTCACCCTCAGGCATCCAGTGGCTATGAATATTACCCTCATGGGTATTATATCCCATACATCTTTCCCTCGGGTTGGAATGTAACTATTCACCTTTCCCTCAAGTGTTACTTATGATGCTCTGAAGAACCCAAAATGACACATTTTATAGTTGTCGAGATTCTGAAACAAAAATATAACAACAAGCCCTTAGGCATCGATAATAGAAGAGTAAATCGAAAGCAAGGATAGAAAAAAAACTCATGGTTAAGAATCTAGTATATGAAGTGTATCATCATAATCCATATTGCTTTAATGATCAAATTACCATTTATCCCATCCACATACATTTCATTCATTAATTTAGCTAAATTTCATCAAATTTTCACTGAACCAATTTTAATCTATGTGATTTAATTTCAATAAAACACAAAAATCCCATACTATTCCAATTTATTAAATTAGAAAATTCCAAAAAACCACATTGTTAAGCCAAAAAACAAATTAAATATTCATGTTCATTAAAAATTTCATTAGTATGATAACCCCATGGGTGGCCATGATATCATTCTTAACACCAATGGACCCAATTGGATTCAATGGGAGGTCTTCACAAGTTTTTCATCCTTTAACAAATTATCCAATTATTCAAGGTGAATGCATGGTTTTCTAGTGCAAATCATAATCATTGTACATAGTTATATAGTTTAAGAAGAATTTAGGGAAAATTTATAGACCACTTACCTCAAATAGAGCATTTCTCCTTTGATGCCAAGGGCTAGCAGCAGTTGTCAAGGCCATCAAAGCTCATCCAACCTCGCTTTTTATCAACCAAAATAATTTCAAAGAATCAATCTCCCAACTCATGATAAGAAATAATAACTAATTAATTTTTTATATTATAATTAATTTAATAATTAAATTCAAACGTGGAATATTTTTTATTAACTCACTAATCATCATGTTGAGTCAAAACTGCTAGCAACATGGTGTGTTCTAATCAAGACGCATCACCTGATTTAGGTTTCATAAAATCCTCAATCGATTATTTAAATTAAATATCTTGTTAAAATTATATTTTATAAAATCCTTTTAAAAAAATGCCCACATACCAAGATGGATTGTCATGAGAACATAAGAAAACCTCATCTTGGGTTCTATTATTCTTATGATGAGTAAAATCATCATATGAAATGATCGATTCCACTATACTCTAATGGAATTAATGAAGAACCCTAAAACAAAAACTCTATAAATTAGATCCAATGTGGGAATTTTTTTTGAAAGAAGAGGAATATATTAACCACTAATGTCATTGAATCAGACCTATGAATGATAATACTAGTATACAATCTATGAGGGGAGAGATTGGGATAAAATATAACTGTGTTCTCAAAATTTTTAAATGAATGAAGATGGTCTGAGCCTCATTTAAAATAAAAAAATCTTGTCCAATAGATTTATTGATGTGAAATTGGAATTCACACCATGAATTTTTAGGGTTAGCTCTGTAACCCCTTTTTACATCATGAACTCCTTGGCTAAACCCTATAACCCTATTAACATCATGAATTGGGTATTCACAATGATAATGGTCTTCTAAATCCTGTTTCAGTAGAACACGCCACCCATTTCTCTTCCATAGATTTCCTAAAACCCTAGAACATACATTGAAATAAAGAACACACCCAAAAACACATTCCTATATTCAGATGCCTATAATATCATCCTAATTTATGGTTTTCAAAATGGAATTTCCACCAACAAGGAAATTCAATTCCTACTAAAATACTCAACTCATGAAAAATGTGGGTTCTTACAATCTTCCAATCATAAAACTCATATTCCCCAAAAATTCTTTTTCGGGCATTCATCCAATGAACCAGACAAACACTAGTCACAAAACCTAGTCTCAAACACCATGTTCTACTCCAAATCGCCAAAAGAGATTTTGTTGTGAAAATCTAAACACGAGGAGCTTTATTTAACAAATACCAAGGCAACACTTATATCCACCCTTTAGTCATTAGATGGTTCTTTAAGACACTTTATTATCTTGAAGACAATATGGTTTCATTATCCAAATCATCAGCATGTTCATAGATCTCCCTACCATAGAACCTAACATATCATGACCTCTCCTGACCAACATTATTCCCACTATTAGTGTCAATTTTCGCAATATAACCTTATGTTTTCCATTGTCATACATAAAACATTTTCAATCACACAATACAATAAAATAGCCAAACACCCATTATTTTTTGTACCACATATTGTATCTAATTCCAAGAAAAAATAGTCTATTATTTTATACCCATGAAAAAAGTTGGTATATACCAACCTTTCCATGGAAGGTATCTGAAAGAACTCAGAATATATCATCATCCCCAAAACAAAATTCTCAAACTATTGTAACAACATCCCTAGAATTAGAAATTGATTTATCCCAAATGTAACCTTCTGCACTTTTCATCGCCCATTTCACCTATTAAAATGCACCAAGAAATATTTTATCACATGTTTCACCTCTAAAAAATATCATGAAACAATATCCCACTCCTATAAGATAGAGATCACACTTTTTCACCCTCTGAGACAATTCATAAATCATGGAATGCTCCATCAAAAAGTCCAGAATAGTGGCTCACCCCAAGAAACATGTCCAAAAATAGGGTAACCCAATAAATATCTTTCGGGCCAAAACAAAACTTTTTTATCTTGAAAACATTATACTAACTTTATATGATGACCTTCCCAAATATCAAATTTGGTGTTTTTCACAGAACCATCTAAACAGAACATTATAACATGTTGGAATTCAAATTCCACGTCAACTCTTTAGTGACTGGTACAGTGACCCTTCTTAACAGAGGGTCATCCTACAATAGTCTATTGTGGTCTCCCCAACATAATACTTTCCATATATTTCTCTTCAATCACAACACCAAGGATTACCTTCATCCAAACAGAATGGTATTTTAGTATAGTGGAATATATCGGAAACTCTCTTAGTGTACTCTGAACAATATCAATAAATTGGGTATGATTATATCTAAATTAGAAGTAAACCAATATTTAATCGACAATTATCATTACAAACTCATCCAATTTCCATGTCACATATTCCCATAGGGACATGTCAAACTCGTTAGGGGGTCTTAAGCCTCCATACCTGAAATAATCTCACTAACATCTAGATACCTTGATTAAATTGGTTTTCATTATCCAAAGTCACTAATATTTCATGAATCTCTACTAAGAATACACAAATGATAGTCTTCTACAGCACTACCGCTACCACCCTAATAGGGGTTCATCCACCATGACCCAAAATGTTTTCAATGGAAACACAAAAGATTCATTATACCGGCCTAAAACCATTGGTAATACCATAATGGGCAAGAATCACGTATTTTTCTTTTAAAAACTGGTACTTACTCCTGATCCACTTGTACACACTTCCCAAATAACATTATGCATCTAAAATAAATTTCCAACTGTCCTATTATCATTATAATAAACTATGCCACACAATTTCCAATGACTATTCACCAAATCTAACTCAAAATCCCTTGAGTCATTATTCACCAAATCTAGTCTTGAATTACCATTCAAGAAATTGATGATACCTCATAGTCCACCATCCTCAACATGCCAAAATATCTCTTTGAACCCATTTTCAAAACATGGACCCTAATCTATGCTTTTACTACTCACATGAATTCCTAACTCGTGATTTTGTTCAATCATTGCAGGTGTTCATCCTTAACTAATGTTGTTTCAATCTAATCCACATTCTAGGTCATCACTAAGAAATAATCCAGTCATGATAATCCACTTGTTCTCTAACTGTGATATCCATGTGTGTTCATCCCACAAGATAAGGAATCACTGTGGTCTGGTCCACATGACCACAAATTGGGTCCTGGACCACCAATATACAAGGCGCTCATCACCAATACCCCCAATAACTTCATGTATATTGGTTCATCAATAAAAAACATTTTAAACATTAAGGTAAAAACTTTAACAAGTGACCATCAATAAAACCAAAAACACCAACTTTTTTGGTTATAAGCCCAATCTAAGGGCCTTCGGGACCCCCACCCATCCCTATCAATTAAGTATTAAAAAATCTACTTGGTTTGACGACCTAGTCTATAGGTAAACATATCAAAAGATCACAACTCATGGGACATCAATCGTGCTCCCATCCCAACATCAGATGACTTGAATAAGTTAATACATCTATCCCCAAGGTTTGATAATAGAAAGGCATAAAAACCCTAGCTAACCACATCCATCTAGGCAACCTATCCCACCAGACACCTGCACATCCTCTTTCCATCTATAGGACTAGTCCATGCAACTAAAACGAAAAAAAGCCACCCATAATGGGTCCATGGGATTTGTATCTATGCCATATAGACTCATCAAGGTCACCACACCTAATATACACAAGGGTCATTTCATCTTAATCCTCCACATTGAGAATATCACTATAGGTCTACATGAACTAACATAAAAAAGAAACCATATAAAAGTAATCCCTTATGAGTAGGATTTCACTAAACATTGACTTGAAAAACCACCAAATAAGCTATTTTTTACACTTTAAGCAATTGAGCCTCTATCATCAGGGGAATCACACACTAGTGGGCCTATATTTATGTGAATCCTATGTTCCTGGAATGATTTATGAAATGGATCTTACCTATAATGTCCTATAGTAAAAATCAACTCACTCATCTCTTAAAAATATCCCATGATCCAGATACCCTCATAAATCTACCCATCTAAACAAAATTTTCACTACTCAAGGTGAAAAACAAATACAATTATAAAAACAAAAATCAAAACTACAATACCATCCCTACAGAAGTGGAATTCTTACCAAAATATTTTTTGATGGAAAACAAGCCCAGAAACTATATTAGGCTCTGACACATTCTTAAATCTATTGACTAACAGATCCCAAAATAGTAAAACAACAAAAAAAACAACCTGTGTTGCAACTATGTAACATCTCTCCCTTGTCACCATGTAACCAATGGTCGGACCAGTTCTTCACATGATCTCAGGAATATCTCCCCATATGCCAGAGACTTCCAAATAATATCTAGGGTATAATATAGTATAATAGAAATGTAACCGGTTTTGATTTTTAAATAACAAAATCTTTGATAACGTATTCAAAATCAAATAATGAGTTTGACCAAAACATAATATAATATTATAATATTATTATATAAAAGTGATTGATTTAGTCAAGATTTTAAATTTTTGAGTATTAATAGTATTAAATTATTTATTAAATTTACAAACAAAATTCAATAAAATATTATTGATAAATTATTAATAGGAACTGAACTTTTAATAAATATATTTTATTGTACAAAAAATATGTTTCCCTCATATATGATTTTTTTAATTTTTATGGAAAAATATTATAATTAATTTATGGAACTATTAAAAATTTTCTTTTATAAGAATAGAATAATTTTTTAAATCAGCCTATAAAAATTTATTTAGGGTGAAATTTTTTATTTTTTTAAAAAAATACACATTTTTAGTGAATAGTTTAAAAATAACGTTTTTTTGTAAAACTGTCATTTTTTTAAAACAAATTAACTGATTTAAAAGTGAAATTATTCTATTAATTTGATTTAAAATTAATATAATTATTATTTATTAATATTTAAACCAATTAATTTCATTAAATATTCTTTATACCATATTTTATTATATGATTATTCTTTATCTTAAAAACACATTTTTTTAAAACTATTTTAATCTAAATAATGTTTCTGAATTTTAATTAATTAAAATGAAAAAAATGACAGATTATTTATTTTAAATTTATATATTATACATCTTAATTTATGAATTGAAATTCATAAAATTAATATTACTATTAATATAGTTAATGTAAAATCATATTTTCCATGAAAAATGTATTTTTCAGAAAACCGCTCTCTCATAATGCTTGCGGGTTTTATTCTGAATTATATTCTACGACATCTATGAATTTTATTTTATGAAATTGATTATATATATGTATTAATAGTAATTTATATTATATAACAATATCTACTTAACTATTTCATAATTAATAGTAAAAATAGGAAAAAAGTATTTACTGAGGTAAACAAAATATAGTAGAAAAAGTGAGTAACATTATAGGTAAAGGGGATAATATATTTAAATCATGATTATTTTTAGTTTTCTAGGTGTTTTTCAAAATTAACCCTCTAAAAATCAATGATATTTTAAATTTTTAGGAACTTTTCTTGAGAGTTACTTCCAATTATTTAATAATTTTGGGTATTTACAAAAAATGTCAAACCTCTTCGATTATAAAAGGAACCCACTCCCCTAAATTATTCACACATATAAATATATTAGGCTAAAAAAACCTATAAAAAATTATACAATGTCCTTATACACTTTTTGGATATTTTTTGCTTCCAAATATACAAAACATTGGTCCTTAATAAGTGATCAAAATGAGGTTCTTCTATGTGAAGGTAATCATATTCACCAAGTTCCTTCTTTTTTACTTCTTATTTTTACACATTAAATTATATCTTAATAAATAAAATATAATAAAACCATATTATCTAATATAGTTATATGTTATTATGATAATGGAATAATATTTATTCATCACCACTTCGATCAAATGGAAAATCAAACCATCATTCCCGTGTACGGTGGACTACCTCCTTGCAGACTGATGTAATTCGTTTTCCACCATCACCTCTCATAACTAGTTGTCAGGATTTACTTAAGGTTTATATATGATATTATCTACATATTATTCATTATAGAAAATTAACATATCATATAACATCATACCATACCAAATATTTAGAAATTATATCATCAATCGTCTTTACAGTGGACTACCACCTCACGAAGGGATGTGATTCGGTTTTTTCTACTACAACACATGTTTTTAAAAAAATATATATTTATTTTTCTATTTAGATTAAAATTATATTTTTTACATATCCATGACTTATAAACAGATTTTAAAAAGTTTTTTAACATTCTATACATTATTTTTTAAATTCATTCACTACTACAAAACAAACCTTTAACAGCGATTGAAACAGACTTAATCTGTGCTAGAAAAGCGCTGACTACTTGATAGATGTTAAAAGAATAGGACTATTATCAACACTTATAAAATTAATAAAAAATGTTTCATTTATCACCACTTTCAAAAGTGATGATAAGGGTCATATTTATTAGTGATTTTAAAAGTGATGACAAAGGTCCACACTGTAGTATTCAGTTATAGAACATTGCAGCACCATTGTAGTGTGCTGTAACAACACACTATAGCACTAGAAATACACCAAATATCATCAAAAATATGTCATAATACATAATTTAAAATAAGTGTAATTTACAACACAAATACTAGAAATAAACACTATATTATAGATATTTCAAACGTTGGTTTACACAATTACACACATAAAAATTATTTCATTCATTCAAAAACAATCCTAACTATAAATGTTAACACAATTTCCATTGAATTTATTTTTTGAACATCCAACACTTCATGAGTAGTTTCGAACAAACCTCCTCAACTAAAAAAAAGAATCCATGTGTATAAGAAAAACAATATTATGAGTGATACTAAAAAAATAAATTAAACATAAATATGAAATAATACATTAATTATATAGAAAATTATTATATTATGAAAATATCATGACTAACTCTATGATTGAGTAGTGGAGGGAACATGAAGGAAAGTGATAAATATAACACTATAGGAGTGAAAGGATTTTTAAGAGAAGAATTCTGTTTAATTTTTGGTGTAGAAAGGGATGAAAGATGGATATAGCACCTCAACTCGAATAAAAGAATCCAACTATATAAGAAATTTTTTATGTGAGTAATACAAAAAATAAATAAATTAATCATATATATGATACAATACATTAATTTTATTGACCATGATTTTACTTTGAAAATATCAAAATTACCTCTGTCATTGAGTAGAAGCAGCTTCCTTGATCTTCCATTAAAGGAAGTGGAAAAAACATGAAGGAAAGTGCTAAATGAAGCACTATATGGGTGAAAAGGTTCTGATGGATAAGAATTATATAGATGTTTCGATGTAAAAAGGGGTGGAAGATATACACAACACCCCAACTATAATAAAAAATCCACCTTTACAAGAAAACAATTATTTTGTGAGTAATACTAAAAAGAAATAAATTAAACAATCATATGAAACAATTCATTAATTATACGGACACTGATTTTACTATGAAAACATCAAAATTACCTATTTCATTTAGTAAAGGTGGCACTATTTCACTTCCTATAATGGTAGTAGAATGAACTTGAATAAAAGTGATAAATGAAACATAGTAGGGGTGAAATGGTTTTGAAAGATAATAATTCTATGGAAGTTTTGGTGTAGAAAGGGATGAAAAAAGGAAAGAGCACCCCCAATCTAACAAAATAACCCATTTATATAAGAAAACAATTATTATATGAGTAATACAAAAAATAAATAATTTAAACGTTAATATGAAACAATACTCTATTTAAATGGACAATTATTTTACTGTTAAAACATCAAGATTACCTATGTTATTGAGTAGAGACAATGTTGATTCTCTTCCTGTAATGAAAAGACACATGGATAGAAATCTTTTAAAATAAAGAAACTTTCCAAGGAATAATGAAAATTAAATAAATGTTCTATTATACAAAGTTTAGTAAAATAATGAATCTATATCAGAAGAATACCTTTGCAACTATCCAATGGGTTTCCTTCATTATAGTTTGTACGTCTGAGGGATGGGTGAAATTATCATGTATAAAGAAATATTTATATATGATTAGTCAAACATATAATTTAGATTATGTTAAGGAAGTAGGGAACATATATTATTATATTGAAAACATATTATATTAAAAAAAACATTTCTGGACATCTATAGATTCTTCTAAAAAGTGGAATGATTGGATAGTACCATATAGATTTTAAAGGACTTGATTCATTTTTTTCTATATCGATATACACCAAACATAGGTCATTTTATGTGTGATTCATTGTTCTTGTGGAACAATATGAAATCATTTGGACTAGAATTTTACTTTTAGAGATCATGCCTATTGAACATAACATTTGTTTAGCGTTATATGTTCAAAATGGTAGTTTATTTTATTCAGGTAGAATATCTTCTAGAAGAGCATATAGTTATATCAAGTAGGTGTCACTCCATCCGCTTCCATATTTCAAATTATATAACTTCAGTATAGAGAAAAATTTTGTGTATTTAGTACAACCGTTTTACAATTGTTTATTGGAATAACTGTTTAACTCCTCAAACAACTTTGGCCAATCATGATTGTCTTCTTCAAAACCCAGTGTCATTTTTTCAATTCTATCTCCATCATCTGTTACAAAGGTATTCATATCAAATGATTCACAAATCGTAGTATCATTGCAATTGATGTCGACATTCAATTTTCCCCATGTTTTACCTTTGATCTATTCTGTAAAAAATCAAATGTTCTTCCAACTCTTCCAGACTAATTTCTCTTGAATAAAAATAACGTAATCACGAAAATAGGATTTTAGAAGGTTATTATGCACTGTCTCTTGAAAACATGATGAAATCATTAACTACATCTTCATATTTTTTTGTCAAATGATTAATGTGCATCCATTTTTGGTTCATATCTATCCTATTAGGTTCATAACATATTAGTTTTATAAAATATATAAATAAATACACATAATATATTCAATATTAAGAGTGAAAGTTGTAGATAATTATAACAAGGGAAATATTTATCATTTCTCCTAGAATATTTGTGAACCTAGATATTAAAAATATAATAATAAGGGTTGTTGGAATTTTGAAAAAAATAGAGGGAGATAAAGGAAGATGATAAATGATATTATCCCTAAACATTATATATGTAAACTAGAATATCGATAGTGTAGTTACCCTATCCTAAATTTCCAAAAAAACAATAGGTTAAATCATATTATGACCTCTATCACACCTCAATGTCACCAAAGGATGGTCTAAACTTTGGGGGGGAAACCTTAAATGGGAGGTGCCCCCCCCCCAAATAGAAACAATTTGTACAATAGGTCTAACAAAATTCTAGCATGATCATTGGGGTCAATGGACATGCAGACCAAAAATCATCATTACCCAATATAGGCATACCTGTTAGATAATCAACTATGGAAATAAATGATGCAATATATATATAGACACACAAACATGTCACTCCTGTATAAAAACTCACTTATAGTCTATAAGAAATATCAAGTAGATAAAATCTCGATATTCAAACATAACGTAAACTATAAAAGGCACTATAATGATTCAAAAAGTGAAGGCTTGACGCGATAAAACATCGTATGCTTAACTTGGGAATGGACCATTTGAATCTTCTCTATAAAAAAATTAAGGACCATAGTTAATTCAAATAGGAACTTGATCCTATGATACACATAACCAATAGAGTAACATACATCACCCCACTAACATGGTTCCAGAAAAATAGCATCTGAAGATGACTTTCCCCTGAGCATTCCATGAACGGTGTTAGCATATATATAATAATTAGGGAACCACCAATGTACCTCAAATCAGTAGTTAGTAAACAATAATATACATGAAATGTTCTACACATTTATATACATATATAAAAAAATTATTTAGTAAGAATATATAAAACATAGAAATAAAACTACAATGAATTAATCCAAGGTTTAGTGTCAGATATAAACAAAAGATCATACATCTGTAGTCAATACAAACAACAGACCACAAATCATTCCCTATATAACAGATCACAAATAAATCATAAAAAATGGATCATAAACAATTCATAGAAGAAGAAATAAAAACTGAAACAAAAAGTGCACATAGAAAATAGGAAGGCCTGCCTCACTAGGCTGAAGAAAATCTAAGAACCTCATTGAAAACCCAAACTAAAATCGACCACCAGATGTCAGACAGGATGTTAGTGCAACTGGATGTCGTCGAGTAGTGTGATTCGACCTTCGATTCACCGAGGAGGATCACCAATAGTGGGTGGCTTCATGCGGAAAGCTTCTATATCAGGACGGGTTCACATCTTTATCAGTTCTAAAGTTATATCACTGATAAATATTAATTTTATCAGTGCTTTGTTTAGCGTTTATAAAGCCTATTTTTATCCGCACTAAAAAGTGTTGATAAATATGATTTTATCAGCACTTATTACTAAAGTTCTGATAAAAAATTAATAAATATAATTGTAAAAAAACATATTATAAATATTTATATATACATAATAAATATATATAAATATAAATAGTGTTCATATATTTCTTTTTAAATATATTTATTATAATTTTACAATCAATTAATTATAATTATAGAGTTATTTTTAAAAAATAATATTTATATAATTATATATATTTATATGATCATATATATATATATATTCAATAAATATATATAAATATAAATATAGTAAATATATTCATTATGTAAGCAAATTTATTATAAATTTAAAAATTATTTAAATATATATAATTATTTATTTATAATTTTATAATTACTTTTAAAAAAATATTTATTTATTTATAATTTTAAATATAAAAGTGTATAAATATTGTAAATCTACATTTTTAAATATATTTATTTATAATTTATTTACCAATATATCTTTATCATTATTAATAAATATCTAATTTATGTTCATGCATATATGTTACAAATGAGTGAAATTGATTAAATTAAAAATGAAGAAACTTTAACAATATTGAAAAAATGGATATGATTTATAGGTATGAATTTTATATAAAAATGCATTAATTATTTATATGTGAAATCCAAATAACATAAATTTGAACTATATTAAATTGGAAAATCAATCGACATTCAATTATATGTCGAGTTCTATGAAATTGCACAATATTTTCAATTAATATTAATTTTTAATTATAAACCATTATTCAAAAAATATATAACTATTTCAATGTAAAGTGAATAAAAATTTTGTAATATATAAATAATATTTTTATACATTAATATATATCTATATATTTAATATATACAATTTAATAACATTAATTATAACAATTATCTAATTAATAAAATGTTTCAAATTTAATAATGAATAAGCAATCTATTAATTTTTACCAAAAATTATTCAATTAATAAAATTAGTAATATTTTTTTAATCAAAACATTTTTTATTTTTTATTTATTTAATTATTTCATTATATTTATTTGGACCATTATGAGCACTAAAAATACAATGATGAAATAAATATTTATCAGTGCTAAAAATAAAGAGTTGATAAAGGGAGCCCTTTATCATAGCTAAAAATGAAGCACGTCTAAAGGATAGCCCTTATCAGTGCAAAAAATAGAACGCTGGTAAATGATACCCCTTTTCACTACTAAAAATAATGCTCTAATAAAGGATACCCTTTATCAGCACTAAAAAGAAAGCACTGATAAAGGTACCCTTAATCAGTGCTAAAAAAATCATATATAGAAGGTTAAATTTAACAACATTTTTTTCTAGTGATGATAAATACCAGGGATATTAGAGGCCTATTTTGTAGTAGTTATTTTTTCAAATGTTTGAATTTTTATACAATGGTTGGAAAGGCATCTTCTTGTCATTTTCTAGACAATGTACTTTTTATCCATTTTACAACAATGCGAAAGGAATGTTTTTTTAATTGTAAAAGATGAATAGAATTTCCTACCATTGTGAGCACTCAATTAATCGAAGAATTATTTATAACCATCCACATTTCTTTTTAATGAAAATTAATTCTATAATATTTTGATTTTTTTTATATTTTGAAGAAGTTGTTTTAAAGTGAAAATAAAATTTTCCCCAAGAAATATTCCATTTAACATTTTAATGATATTTTCATCAATGAAAACAACCTTTGATGTTCTGGATTACATATAAATTATGTATTTATGTCTCTCATATATATAATAAGCTTAATCTCACTTGATTTTATGGTTTAATGTATACCTTGTGTTCATCTCTGAAATTACTTCATTATGAAACTTCCTTTGGTTATGATACGAGACAATATTTTGTAGCGCATTACATTCCATTGATAATTATTATGTTTATTCCTTATGATTTATTTCAATTTGTATGATACATAATCATGAAAATTTTATGATGGTTACACCTATATATCGCTCTAATACATTAGGTAATGTTTTAGTCTATGAGATATCATGTATTGGATTAAGAAGTAAACCTAATCCATTATGGGATGTATTCCATCATGTGATATTGGATAAAAATATAAAATTGAAACATGTTTATTTAATTTTATGCGTTGATTTCACATTTCTTATAAAACCATGATCTAATGATACGATGTTCAATAAGTTATAATTCTATGTTATTTCCCATCGGCATTCTCTTTTATTATATCATGTGAGACCTTTGTCTCACACATTATGCTTCCTTATCATGTTTATTCCCTTACTAGTTTTTTACATCACCGATTTTATCTATGTATTCCCCAGGTTTTCCCATATAGTTTTAGGAGATTTAATGTATTTTGGATCTAATTATGGGGAATAAAATAGGATTTTATTTTAATCTAACTATGATGTATTATGAATTTAGTAATCCAACTACACAAGGACACATGATCTTTCTGATAGACTTATTTTATATTTATGTTTAAAACCAACATACAAATCTGTGTAAAGGGATTGGGTCTCTATAGGGAAAAAAATACCCCCTATATAAGTGTGAAAAAAACAAACAAGAATCATCTAGAGAAAAATATAATCAAATTATTCATAAATTAATAAGAATCGTGTAATAGTGCATGAAATGGTGTAAGTCCTGAATATCCATTATTAAACATAAAACAATCCCCACACTGGGTTGGTAATAAATACATTCTAGAATAAAAGAAATAAATCAGAACAAAGGATCAACTAAATCACTGATCTGAATGTCATATAATCTCTTTATATCATTAAATCTATCTAGGTCAACCATGATATCCTAAGTCTTAACCCAACTTGTGCCCAAAAATAAACATGTAAGAGATGTGCGGTCAACCATGTGAAATAGAGGATCAAGAAGATTGTGAGTAAAACTCTGTAGGACCCCACCAATGGTGTCTAAACAAGTCCATCATTTTTACATAGTCTATGAAATAATAAATGAGTAGGGATATTAATTTAATAAAATTAATACTGCATATAAAATAATTTTGTTGACCCACATGTTTTGGGTTGAAACACAAGGTCATCAAAACATACTTCATTACATTCTCAGATATCTTTGAGAATGTCATGGAACTAAGTCAACCATTGTCATAACCACCTCCTTTAGTATGATGCTGAATATCTCTATCACGTGGCAGATCATCTTGCGTTAGGACGGATCATCCCATGTCAGTGGTCGATTTTCCTCCTTGGGATTAATCCCACATATTGTCTCATAGCAAGTGGTCCATAACCTCAATCTAACAAGAATATCTTCCTCAGTAATCTAGTGACTATGCTTCTTACTATTAGGCGGTCTGTATCCCATGCATCTTACCCCCAGGTGGGATCCTAACCATGGACATTACACTCAGGCATCACATATGGTTCTGTCAAGCACCAAATAAAAGAACATACATAAATATCACCCTTAGAAATCCATTTTAATCATACTCCTCACCCTTAGGCATGTAGTGATTATGTAGCTTACCCTCAGGCAGTTCATATCCCATGCATCATTCCCATAAGTGGTAACATAACTTTGAGCCTTTCCTTCAAGCATCACCTATGGTGCTCTCAAGAACCCAACACAAAAAAATCTCATGAAATTCATGAATTAAAAACAAACATATAAATACCAACCCTTAGGCATCAATCATAGAAATATTAATCCAATATAAG
The DNA here is from genome assembly GCA_963277665.1 of Viscum album. NCBI lineage: Eukaryota > Viridiplantae > Streptophyta > Magnoliopsida > Santalales > Viscaceae > Viscum > Viscum album. The sequence continues at coordinate 1,528,457,711 of OY728162.1, forward strand.
GCTGGAAAATAAATCATATTCCAAAGCATCATGCATGTCAAGTGTATCATTATAATCCATAATGGTTAGTTCATCCAATTACCATTTATGATATACAGTTATATTTTATTCAATAATTTATCTAAATGTTGTTGAATTTCAACTTAATCGATTTTTAATCCGTGTGATTTCATCTTAGGAAAACACTAAGATTAAACACTACACCAATTCATAAAATCCCCTGATTCCAAAAAAACCAAATTATTGAGCCAAACCACATATTACAACTATAGGTCCATTAATAAGTTCTAGGGTAGGTTCACCTCAGGATTGGAAGAAATCCTGGTCTTAATTCCAATGTACCCATCAATATCCAATGAATGGTCTACACAAGTTTTTCCTCCAGCAATGAATTATCCAGTTAGTCAGGGAACATTCATGGTGTTCTAATGTGAATCATAGTCTGTTGACATAATTATATAGTTAAAACTATGTTTATGGAAATTTTCTAGACCCCTTACCTCAAATAGATATTTTCTACTTTAACACCAAAGGTTGGAAGCTGCTACCAAGGCCCATTATGCTTCTCTATCCTCGTCTTGATGAACTGATATCATCCCAAAGCACCATGCACTTAACTAATTCCAAAACAAAATAACTAATTAGTTATATTTTTTATAATTAGTTAATTAGTTAAATTAAAACTTGGAATATTTCCTATTAATTAATTCATCATTCCACCATTATGAAACCACTCACAACATTGTGCACTCTACCCCAAATGCATCCCTAGATTTAGGCTGCACAAAATCCCAAATCGATTATTCTAATTCAATAGTCTAAAAAAATTAATTTTGGGGAAACAGTTTAGAAAATAAAAATAGAATCATACCTCAATATATTAATGCATGAACATAGTAAAATATCATCTTATGTTCTAATATTCCTTGGAGCAGTGAAACACCCATCTAAAATAATCAATTCCACAAATCTTGATTGGAATCAATGAAGAACCCTAAAATCAAAACTCCCAAAATCAGATATGATGGGGGTAAAACAACATGGAAAAATGATGAGGGTTATCTTACCAACCAAAAATGTTGAATCACACCCAATAACACAATGATATTAAGGGAATCAAGGTGGTAAGATTTAGTCAAACCCCTCCCATGTGCTACTTGTTTGGCTGATGAAAGAATATGGGACTATCCCTGTTTAAAATAAAAAAAATCTAGGACAATAGATTTCATATCATGTCATATGAATTCATGTCATTATTTTTATAGGTCATCCCACCAATATCATTTTTACATCCTCAACTCCTTGTCCACACCCCCATGAACCCTAATCACATCATGAATATGGTATTTGTGATGTGAATAGGCCTTTTCAGCCCATTTCAATATCCCAAGCCATCCATTCATGCACTTGAGATTTCTTGAAATCCTGGGACTTCCACAAAAATAAAGAACAAATCCAAAAAAACATTTTAGTGTTCAAATGCATAGAACTTCATTCTGATTTCTATTTTTCAAAACAACCAATACTCCAATGGAGAAATTCAATTCCCACTAAAAAGATCATCTCATAATAATAAGGGTTATTACATAATTCACCATCCTTCCTAGAGTGACTGAAGGTTAACATACATGGATAATACATCATTTTATATGAATATTCATCACATCATAGAATTAAATTCATGAGGACTGTAATATTTTAGTGTCTTCGGAAACATGGAACCTAATCATCTTATTTGGTGAAAGATCATCAATGTCTCCCGTAAAGTTATTATCCTTTAGAACTCTTACCTAAAACTTCTATTTATAACTAGGGAGACGAAACATAAGAAAATGTGATCTTAGATACTCATTAATGTTAAATAAAGGATATACATATTCATAACATGATAATAAGGATATGAGATCACGAGAATAGAATTTTAAGATCATACCCTGAATATCAAAGATAATATAAAAGATTCATGGAATAAACATCGGCACTTCATAGGGAATGAATCAAAATGGAATAAAGAGAATATTCTATGAGGTCATAACTTAGGAATAAAGCATAGTCTTATGGAATAAAAATCAGCCTATAACATTGTAAACATGTATAAATAGAAACATGTTCACTAATTAAGTTAGGAAAAAGGAATTATGAACTCACATAAACATATATACATGAAACTAGGTCCATGTATAACATTATGAATATGTAATTACTTTCACACATAAAAATCATTCCATATAAGTGAAGGACCATTGCCCAAACTTTTTAGGGAACTTCATGGGGGGTGCACCTAATAGGTGGGACACACCACCATCCCACGTTGCATCCTTAATTATGGATCAGGTTATTCTTTAATACCCTAGTAGATTAGGTTTCCAAATCATCCATATTGGATCAGGTTTCCCTATCTTACCATAGGGGATCATGTTTCCCCATATTCCCATAGTGCATTAGGACACACCTATTTCCCATTTTGGATTAGTACACACTTGTTTTCCATTGTGGATCAAGTGAGTCAACTTGTTTTAAATCATTATCTCATGAGGTATAAATCATTACCCAATGCATGGGAGGGAAATATTAGTGACACCTGTCACATAATAACATCATATATACATGTTCTACTAGATAATAAAACTTTCCTCATATCATGAACAATAAAAATATATGGGGTTTATTTACATCATATCAAAACCCATGAAATAAAATGGGTATCATAAACACGTTATCACATCATAACATGCAGAAAATAGATATGTTTCATAATCATTTCATTAAATCATAACCCATGAAAAGAAGCAGGATACATAAGTATATAACCCATGGAAGAGAAACATGTTTCACAAAAATCATACCTTAAAAACATAAACCATTATAGAAATAAAATGAATAGTATTCTTAGAACATTTCCCCAATAAATCATAAACTATATCAAATGATTCTGTTTTTGATGGAGAAGTATTTTGAAAGATCAGTTGGATAATTTTATAAGGGAAAATAAACTTTGTTTGAAATTTAATTTTTTAATCATATAACATATTAAAAAATAGATTCTTAAAATAAAAACTCTAAAAACATATAATGTAATATTTTAAAATATTTAAAACATTTATTGAGGAAAATATCCTTTCTTATTTGAAGAAAATAATTGTGAAACATAAAACCTTTTCAAATCCATTTTATTTGAAAATAAAGTTGAATAAATTATGAAATCCATTTTCCTTGAAAACTACTAAAGGAAGGTTGAAAACAATTGAAAAAATATTTTCCTTGAGAACATACAAAGGAACCTTGAAAATATTTAGAATAAGTTTTTCCTTGAAAACTTATAAAGGAATCTTGAAAATCATTTAAAACAATTTTTAATCATAAAATATTTTTGATAACCATTTTCTTTGAAAACAAATTAAAAATTTATGAATGGAAAAAATATTAGGAAAACCATTTTTATAAAAAAAACAACCTTTTAAGAATAAAAAATAATATTGAATGAAATTACAGTCATGATAGTGGGTAAATCCATAAATGATGATCATTCCTTTTACAGCACAAAAAGTTTTGAAAAGTGACTTGATTGAAAAAACGACAAGGAGATTCATTTTAAAACAATTTTTTATTAAAATTTTAAACAATATGTAATTTTTTTTAAAATAAAAATAAACCATTTTGTGAAACCATTATTAGATTACATGGTTTTGTAATAACACATATTTCTAACCGAAAAGTGAAATAATGTACTATTTCCTTAAAAACACTTTCTTAACTGCCTTACGTAACAATGAGTGGGAAATGGAACAAATAAATGGTGATATCATTGATAACCAAAGGAGAATAAAAATTATTGGGGTTTTCTAGAGAAGTATCGTAATATTTTATTTGTGGAAGAATAATCATAAATAATCCTGATAAACAATGATATTATAGAAATAAATTGTCACCACTTTGATAACATTGAATTATAATCCCCATAAAATAATGACAATAAAATGGATATGTAAATACACATATATTTAATTATAAGGATAATATACTACATTCATTCAAATTATATACACCACACAAAAGAAATTCGTGGTGAATCAGTCATAAGTCTCACAAAAAAAAAAGTTAGATGGGAAAACCCTTAAATTATGTTTTTCCTTTCTCCACACACATTCAATCCTACTGTATAATAAATTTTAGTTCATTATACATATACCAAAGAACAATAATATAATATCTAATATTATATATGTTTTCATTATGACTTTTAATTACCCATTTATTAGTAATTCCATGTTAATGTTTTCTTCGGTTAAAATCCAAATTGTTTTTCGTATATGTGTTGACTTGTTATTCTTAATCCACTTAAATATATAATTATTTAAGTATTTTAATAATGTAAAACATGATATATTTTGAGTATATAAATATTTATAATAATATATAAAATATGGAAATATGAAATTTAATACACCTTTCATGGAAATGGTAGGTCGTACATATGTAAGAACGTTGTTTCCATTTTCTTGTCATATGGAACAAATGAAAGTAAATGAAATATATGTATATATATAATGTAATTATAGTATAATTATTATTTCATACATATCATATAAATTTACTATACCTATCCTTAATACATTCCATCCAAAGTGTGAACTAACCACATCGGTTTGAGGCGGTGGTAGTCCACAAGTCCACAAACGAAGTTATCATATTTATAAAAAAATGGGAAGCATGATGGTGTGATATATATAATAATTACATAAGTATAAAAAAATAAAAAATATCATATATATAATATAAAAATAGTATGTATGTCATATTTCCCATCCATGATAGGTGGTAAAGGAAAAAAACGAGCAACATCATTTCATTAGGTGGTACTCCACCGTACACACGAATAGTAAGTTCATGACCCATTAGATGGAAGTTTGAGAAGGTGTGGGTCAAAATATTAGAATAAAAAATATAAATATATTTAGTATACTGTGGTTATTATATAATTATGTAATATGAATGTTTGAGAGGGTTAATAAATAAATAAAATGAAAGTGTTCGTTGAAGGGTGTTACCTCTTATTAGGGTATGTCCTTTGGGTTTTCAACAAAGGATTGCTTGGTTTGATTTAGTTGGAATCCTCATGTATTTACCATTTTTTAATGATCACAAATCCTATTAAAACTAGTCAAATCTTGTCAATTATATAGCAATCATGTGTATTATTGTTCAAGTAATCCCATGCTTTAAGAAGAGCCATTCAAGATATTAATTGCTCGATATTCAGTTTACTTAGTTTATACTATCTTTGATATACTCTCATAATACCTTATTTGACAAATGATTAAGTATAATACATTCTATTATCATCATTTCTTAAGTCTGAATGCAATTACATTGAAAATTCTAAGACATCGTAAGTCTGCTACTGGTTATGTCTTTCTAACACCGTGAAGCAGACACCGTGAAGCAGACACTGTGAAGAATCAGACACCGTGAAGCAGACACCATGGACAAGACACCATGACCAAGAGACACCATGACCGCGAGACACAGTGAAAAAGACACTGTGAAGCAGACACTATGAACAAGACACCATAATCACGAGACACCATGACCACAAGACAACGTGATCAATCTAGACACCGTGTGAAGGAGACACTGTTTCCATGACCTATTGTGACATCATTTCTTAAACTATTTTTTTCATTTTTCAATTTGATCTATAATGGACATATTTGAATATTTTAAATGAACTGAAATAGTTAATGTTTCTTTATAGACATATTATCTGACAGTACAAGGTACAACGTGCGGTATCCATGAAACATGTCGGCTCCAACACATGTATTCTAGGAAAAAATCAAAGTGTGGCTAAGAATAAAGTTGCGTGATACTAAACAAAAAAACAAGGATGTGAGCACAATAACGAAGAACACTGAGATAATTTCAAAAGGAAGGATTGTCACATTAATGTATCCCGACTCTACTGAAGAACATACGAAATACACTATAATCCAGAGAACATCTTCTCATTGTATAACCACACGAAGAACACAAGATGAATTGCGACACTCTATTTTACTAACGAGGACTTGATATCTGCATCTGTTTCTTCTCATTATGTCTAGAGTAGAAAATACTAACACTCCAATCAATTCTAAACCCATATTTATATTTCTGATCTGTTGTGTATATGTTTATTACCTTTTGAGCAGAGTGTGTACTTGTAGAACTACACACTCTGTCTCCTGCATTAAACTGAAGGATATAAGATATCCTCTCTCAAACCTCTATTTACTTTTGAATACCCACTAAAAACTGTGGAAGAGGTCCCTATGTGGCTTGGTTATTTATACCAATGAAAACTATGGAAGAGGTCCCAGTGTGACCTGGATAGTCTATGTACTATTGTTAACCCCGATCCAGAGTATGGATCAAATTTTATTTATATAAACTGCTTGGTGGAAGGTGATCACCAGGTGGAGTGGAGTAGATCTTGGTTTGAGACTGAACCACTTGTTTCATATCAGTTGTGCTGCTTAAATTAGTCTTCTCTATTTTATTTCTTTACTGTAAAATTATGAAATCACTAAGATAGTTACTCTTGGAAAGAAGTTATAGCTAGCTTGTCTTAGTAGAATAACTTCAAAAGTAATATTAAAAGCACAAAATAATATTAATGAAAATTAATCAATCTTCTAAGAAGTTACTTAAATAGTCAAAATTTTATAATAGTATAACCTTGATTAACTGGGATGTATTCATTATTTGTGGAAACATTTTTAGAAATAATTTTTACAAAAAAATTTATAGTTACTCAATTCATCCCTCCCATATTGAGTAATCTACTCCAAACAACATTTTTTATCATAGGTTGTTTATTAGCACTCTATGTAATCTTATTCAACAATGATTGCAGTCGTACTTTAAAGATTTTTAAATTTCCATTACCTCTAATTTTCAGGCACTTTTAAAGTAATATTTCAATATGGATAATAGATTGGAAGGTGTTGCAACCAACATACCACCATTCTTTAATGGAACCAACTATGCTCAATGGAAAGAATTCTGGAGTCTCTCGTTGCGGCTGAGAGTTTCTCTCCTAGGGTTTTCTAGGGCCGATGTCTCCTTTCCTCGGAGTTTGGGTTCTACGGCGATGGCTCGCTCGGATCCTCCCTCTGGTATCATCTCCTCTGGTTCAGTATTGGTGGTGTCTTATTCAGTTGTTGTGCTCTCCTCTCCTGCAAACATGTTGGAACCTTGGAAGTGCGGTTTTTTGCGGATCATGTTTTCCCTTCTTCTGCGCAGTTCCTCAACCCTCTGTAGCAAAGGCACTGGTTCTGTCATCCTTCAGTGGTTTTAGATATGTGTGTGGGAGGAAGGCTCCTCACCGCAATCTCAATCTCACCTTCATTTTGGTCCCTGGAGGTTTTGGCTCGTGACCTTCACCAGCTTCACGGAGTTTTTCTTACCTTTTTTCGCATCCCGCTCTATTATGACCCATGATCCCTCTTTTCATGGTTTTCTTGCCCGTCGTGGCCTTCGATCCTACTTCGTGAAGACATGGGATGGTATGGGGAGGGTTTTTCCATTTCCATGTCGGTGCGTTGTTTCTGCAGATTTTGGGGATTGTTTTCCAATACACCCTCCGCGATGGTTCATTGCGTCTCCCGAAGAGGTTGATTCGCAAGAGCGCCTGCCGCGAAGAGGGTCATCCGTGAAGGGCTTGTGTTTCAAAGCACCAGATGCAAAGGTTCACAGTGTTCTGTGTGTTTGCACAGTGTTCGTTGGTGCGAAGCACCATTCGCAACGGTTTGAGGTTCTCTTTGTGCGCGAAGGTTTTAGTTTGCGAGGTGGGTTTGTGAAGTGACAAATTCTCAAAACACCTGCAGCGAAGGTCGGAGGAGTTGCAAGACCACACAGTGTTTTCTTCATGAAGTTCCTTCCATGATGCTTCGAAGCGTTTTTTTTTCGCGAAGGCCCGAGGCATTGTGATACCGCGAACCCCTGTCGTGGGAAGTCGCTCTGCGAAGACTGGGGGGCGCACGACGTGGGTTCTTGTGCACGACTTTTTTTGTGGCTGTGTTGACCCCAAAGACCATTAGTTGGATAGAGTCATGCTTGAGGTGAGGGCGTTTGGGTTCCGTAAGGGTGCCAGACCTTAGGATGTTTCTGCATTCAACCTATGAGTTGCGCTATGGTTGCCGACTTCATCAATCAATGGAAGAGGTTTTCATTGACAGACAAATAAAAAGTGGTGATCAAGGCCCGAAGAAATTAAGACCCACTATTGGAAAATGCATGGCTCTGCTCATAGTCGGAAAGTTTGTTTAAAACTTTGCGGTTAATCAGGGGGCTCTCAAAAACACTCTTCAGACCATCTGGAAGCTTGATGCAGGAGTGGTCATCCGGGAGGTGGGGAATAATCGCATCATCTCCGAGTTTTTTAACAAGAGATATAGAGACAAAATTTTGCATGGAAGACCATGGTCCTTCGATAATCAACTCCTCCTCATGGAAGAATTCAAATGGGGGAGATGATATCCAGCGAGTGAATTTTACCCGCTCCCCCTTCTGGATAAGAGTTAAATGAATCCCCTTCCAGGATAGGACAAAACGCATAATGAAGGAAATTGGGTACAGTCTAGGACATTTTCTTGAATGGGACTGCTCGGACCCAATACAATGGGGCCTAGAGGTTTGTATCAAGGCTGAAATTAGGGTTTCATATCCCCTTATGAGGGGAATGTTCTTGAAGTTCTAAGATGACAACACCTGGATATCATTTGAATTTGAGAAACCCCCACTCTTCTGCTTTTTTTGGGGTCGTCTTGGACACCTTGATAAAACGTGTACCACAAAACCTAAGAGTGGATCAGGTAACATCTCCCTCCAATATGAACCTTGGCTCCATGCAAAAAGTAATAAATATGCTCTTATCCCTGAGTTGGATAAGCAAAAGGACCGTGACCATCTTACATTGGAACATACTAGTCAGGCGGGACCTTCATATGGGAAAGTCATTATGCTTGGACCTCTGGATCTCTCTAATGTTGACTTTCCCAATCACAGAGAAGTAGGAGTTCACCCTACCCACATGGAGGACAAAACTCCATCATCCACAAGGTCGATGATGAAGCAAAAAGAACCACCAAGGCAATGCTCACCGCCAATGCCGATGCACTTCGAGCCACCAGATCCAGATCTGGATCCACAATTGTCCGTAATTGTTTTACCACAATTGGAGGCCCATGGAATGATGGGAACTCCAATGCTGGGACCAATCACCCATCACACATGGAAAAGGGTACAACATGGAGGAAGTGATGGTCATGCGGAAGACCCAACCCATGGGGTCAGAAAATGACAAACTGAAACATGCATTCCGGGGGGGGAATCCCACCAAAAGATGGAAAAAGACAAGTGGTGAACCTAGTGTGGAGGAACCAAAGGTGGTGGCAGATGAGACCCAGCCCCACCTAGAGCAATGATTGCCTTATGCTGGAACTATCGTGAGCTTGGAAACCCACGAACGGTACGTATGCTTCAGCGTAATTGTGCTCAAAGTCACCCTGATATGGTTTTACTGTCTGAAACCATGCTGAAAAACAAGGACACCAATGGTATTTCTATTAAGTGAGGCTTCCATGGATGCTTTTCGGTGCCTAAAAAAGGTCATGCTGGGTGCCTATGACTCCTCTGGAAGGACAATATCGACGTCAAAATTTTGCCTTTCTCCTCACACCATCTTCCCGCAACTGTCCAAACAGACCCCCACCCATCATGGACCTTTGTGGGTTTCTATGGCTGGCAATCCCATAATGATAAGGTGAAGTCATTGGATCTTCTGTATAAGCTAGGACATGACCTTCCAAGCCCCATCCTCATTGGAGGAGATTTCAATGAAATTATGTTACATAAGGAAAAGAGGGGTGGATGCACTCGACCCTCAGCTTCGATGGAAAACTTCATGGACACATTCTCTAGGGCAGACCTAGTTGATATGGGGTATACAGGTAACCCTTTTACCTGGTTTCGTGGCAATTCTGAAGGAACTCGCATCGCTGAGCACCTCGATAGATTTCTGGACTCTACTGATTGGATCAATCTGTTTTGTACGTTTCACATCAGCCATATGCCCTTAACTTCTCAGACAACTGTCCAATTTTCATTGATTGCACGCAAGGCAATCGAAACAGACAACTTTTCAGACCCTTTATATTCGAGAGCTTCTGGTCAAAAGATCAGGAATGCGATGAGGTGATCCACTAAAGATGTAAGAGATATCAAGGAGATGATTTCCACAATATCCAACAGGTCACATATAATCTAAGATCTTGGAGTAATAAGAAATTCCGCCACCCCGACCGGCACTATGGTATCCTTGAACCGAGATTGAGCAACCTTCTCAATAAGCCCACATCTAATTGAATTCTCTCCAAGATTGGAGCCACGCAAAGAGAGATGGACACGACCCTGCATGTCATGGAACTTTTCTAGGCCATGTGGGCATGGGATAACAACATTAAAGAGGGGGATCCTAATACCCGGTTTTTTCACCAGAAAGCTTTAGCCAGGTGAAGGAAAAAAATTCTATTACATGCCTCTTACCACCAGATGGAAGAAAATTATCTGACACCAATGGTATCCACGAGGCCTTGATAGGATATTTCGAGAACATTTTTGTTGTAGGAACCCCCCTCATGTCTGTCGAGGTGGAAGATTGTATCAGACCTATGATCACTGATGAGATCAATAGATAGCTGACCAAAGATGTGATAGATGACGAGATATGACAGGCACTTAAAAAACTTCACCCCACTAAGGCCCTAGGACCAGATGGGTTCCATTCCCTCTTGTTTAAACAATACTGGGACATTATCGGCCCCGACATCTGCAACATGATAAAAAATATCAGGGATGGGAATTCCAAAATGGATGTCATCAATGAAACTTTCCTTGTCCTCATACCCAATATCAAGAAACCTCTGGAGATCCCTGACTTTAGACCTATAAGCCTATGCAATGTCCCTTACAAAATCTTCTCTAAGATACTTGTCAATTGGCTGCGACCTTGGCTACCTGATATTATCTCTGAGAATCAGAGCACCTTCATGGCCAAGAGACTGATTACTGATAATGCGATTGTGGCCCATGAAGTATTCCATTCTATAAAATCACGCTCCATTGGGAAAAGAGGAACCATGGACTGGAAACTGGATATGACCAAGGCCTACGATAGAGTGGAATGGCACTTCATTCGTTTTGTCATGCGGAAAATTGGTTTTTGCGCTAAATGGACAGATCTGATCATGGAATGAATCTCGACCATCTCCTTCAAAATCAAGGTCAACAGGGAGCTCACCAGAGGATTCACCCCATCTCTAGGCCTTCACTAAGGAGATCCCATATCCTATTTTCTCTTCATACTGGTGGTTGATGTTTTCTCTAATCTTATTTCCAGGGCTGCATCCTCTAATTCAATTCATGGGGCAAAGTTCTGTCATGCTATCCCACCAGTGTCACATATTTTCTTCACCGATGACTGCCTCATGTTTTCCAGAGCAACAATTAATGAATGTTGGGTGATCAGCCAAGCAATCCAACAGTATGACAGGGTGTCTGGCTAATTGATCAATCATGGAAAATCTGAAAAAAAAATCAGTGCTGGGGTGCCTCTTCCGAAGGGGGAGGAGCTGTGCACATCAGCTGGCATCCATATGGTCGTGAAACATCATAAGTACCTTGGGATTCCCACAGTTATTAGCCAATCCAATAAATAAATCTTCACATCTCTTGTGGACAGGATCGAGAAAAATATTCTAGGCTGGTCCCTTAAAGGAATTTCTATATTTGGCAAAGAGACCCTCGTCAAAGGATCCATTCAATCCATTCCCAGCTACTTTATGTCCCTATTTAAGCTCCCATCTTTTATCGTCGACCAGATCCACACTCGCACTGCCAATTTCTGGTGGGGGAAGAATGAGGGAAGGAACCGGCCCCATGGGATGGCCTGGGAGAAACTCTGAATTTACAAATCAGAGAGAGGGATGGGATTCCTAAATCCGCACCTCTTCAATGATTCTATTTTGGCCAAGAAATGATGGCATATTCTCAACTTCCCATCATCTCTTTGTGCACGGGTTCTACGGGCTAAGTACTTTTCCCACACGGACTTTCGTGATCCCTCTCTGGGCCCCCTCCCTAGCTTCCTCTAGAGAAGTATATGGGTGGATAAAAAGCTCCTGGAAAAATGAGTAGGATGGAGGACTGGGTCTGGATCTTTGGTCAACATCTGGACTGATCGCTGGCTTATTGAAATTGGATGGTTTGCGGGCTACTTCCACCGTCCAACCAGGGTTTGAAGACGCCACTGTTAGCTGCCTCCTTTCTGACCAGGGACAGGGGTGGTGTCTGGAAAAAATCCTAGATTCTTTTAATGAAAGGGATCAAAGAATCATCCTTAGAATTCCCAGGGTCCCTGATGCTGGCCCCGACCAGCATTTCTAGATCAATGATTCCTTAGGCGAATACACGGTGAGGTCCGGCTACATACTGGCTCTTGGAAACCACTCAATCCGCTGGGTTGAGCGACCTTGGAACTTGGTGTTGAAGCTCAATGCTCCCCCTAAAATTTGTCAATTATGGTGGCAGGTCTGCACGAGTACTCTCCCAACCATGAGCCTCCTCGCTCACCGACATATGGCTAGTTCTGCCTTTTTCCCTTTCTGCCCGAACATTCCTGAAACTCATTTGCATGCCATCATTCACTACCCAAGAGCTAAACAAATTTGGAAAAAATGGGGCCTGACTTCTGCCGCTTCAATGGCATCGGCCTCTGCCCTTCCCAATCTATTGATGCGGTGGTGCTCCTCTCTTTCCTCGGCCTATTCAAGTTCACTTTTCACCCTGGCCTAGATTATTTGGGTCCGGCGCAACGACGCCATTTTTCATCAAGCTCACAAACCCCCCAATTTTTGGATTGATCGGGCCATCTCCTAGATTGAGGGCTGGAAAGACCACAATGGAAATTTTATGCAGGGTACTATCCTCTCCTTTCCCCCTCATTGGATTCCCCAAACGTAAGGGACCCTCAATATTAACATGGACGCGTCACTCCCAAAGGATGGGCTTGTCACCCTAGGCCTCCTGGGCTGAAATCATCTAGGGAAAATTCTTGCGGAAAAACACGAACCACATCAGGCTCGCTGGGAGCCTTCTATTGCTGAGGCCATGGAAATCCTTTCCGGTATGATGCTCGCTGTGGACTATGGATGAGTTGATATCATCATTGAATCTGAGTTCCTCACTGTAATCGATGCTCTTAACAATAAAGATGGTGGGATCCAGTCATTTGGCTTCATCACCAGGAGAATTCTCTCGCTTCGCCAAGGCTTCTCTCGTTGTACCTTCTCCTTTACCAAATGGGATGACAATAATGTGGACCATCATCCAGAAGCCTCAGGCCCCTCCAATGTCAACCAGCTCTGGCTGGACAATTTCCCTTCATGGCTCTCTGTTTTTACGTCTTTTGACCTTCCTCATTAATGTTATCTTTCCTTCTTTTCAAAAAAATATATACTATTCTCAATGGAAAATTAAAATGAAAATTCATTTAAAGAGTATGCGTTTTGAAATTTGGTCATCCATTATAGATAAATAAAAAATTCCTACTACTAATAGAATCACATTGGATGAACCTACCAAAACTACCTATAATATCAATTGCAAATCTATGAATGATTTATACTTCTCCTTAGGATATGAAGAGTTTAATAGAATTTCTATTTGTAAAACTGACCTTGAGATTTGGGATAACCTGTCTGTCTCACATGAAGGATCATCTAGTGTAAAAGAAATGATACTTAATACTTATACTATCAAATATGATAATTTCAAAATGAATAATGATGAGTCCATTTTTGACATGTATCTTAGGTTCAATGAGGTTTTCAATACAATGATTTCTCTTGGAAGAGAAGTCACTACCGAGGAATAGATCATGATAATTCTTAGATGTCAACCTAAAATATGGAGGGGAACCTCTCTCTCTATTATAGAATCATGAAACATTAGAAATATACCTGTAAAAGAACTCATTAGGAAGCTGATGATGTATGAAGAAGAGCTTAAATTCAACAAGGAAGAGGGGGATGAACCAAAGAAGAAATCTGTTGCATTCAAGACCGCCACTACTATGCACAAAGACAAAGGGTAACTTGAAGCTTCTATAGAAAGCACCACCAATGAACAATAATCACCTAATAGTGATGAGGAGATGGCTCATCTAGCCAAAATATTCAAATGATTTTACAAAAAGAAAAATGTTTTCAGAAAGCCTAACTTCATGGGAAAATATGACCAAAAAAGAAACTGGAAGAAGGACTAGAAAAGAAGTGACAAAACTGATGAAATTGTCTTCTATGAATGTAAGTGAAAAGGACATATCACATCTGACAGTCCAAAGCTCATGTAAAAAAAGAAATATGAGGACAAGGACATGAAGTATAAAAAGGTAATGAAAGCAACCTAGAGTGATTCTGAGGACAGTTCAAGCAACCCAGAGACATTAGATGATGAATAGGATAACAAAACCAATATGTGTTTTATAATAAACACATCTGAGGTAACACTAGACACTTTTTTATGTAATTCATACTATTCTGAAGATGAAACTGACTATGAAAAAATGACTAAGGATGAAATGTTTGAATACCAAAACATGCTTGGGGAAACATGAAATGAACTAAAAAACCAATATAAATCATTGATGAAACAACATGCTTTTAATGTGACTATTAAATCTGAACTCATAACAGAAAATGATAAAAATTCTCAACTACTCAAAGAAAACAATGAATTAAAAATTTCTAATGACCAATTAAAGAGTGACTTATAAATGTTTACTAATGGTAAAAATACTCTTACCCAAATGTTAGGAAAACAAATTTCCCCTAAATAAAACACTGGAATTGGTTATCAACCTGGTAAAATAAACCTTGGTAGAACACATTTTGTTTCAAAATCTAGGACATACAGTTTTACTCCCAGTTCTGGACATAAATAATCTAGTTCAAATCATGATACATATTCTACTATTTCAATTTTTTGTGGACTGAATAGAGTATATTTTTTAAATACTCTACATAATGCTTATAGGAAACCTATGAAGAAAATATGGGTTCCTAAAGCACTTATTACTAATATTATTGGACCCAAGCATCAATGGGTACCAAAATCTGTTTTTCGTAATCTTTTTGAAGAAAACATGCTTAAAGAGCTCATGTAAAAGTCTACGGTACTTGGATAGTGGATATTCAAGGCACATGATAAGAGACTACTCATGCTTCAAGAACCTGATAAAAGTATATGGAGGACATGCCACATTTTGTGACAATGCCAAGGGAAATATTATTGGCCTCAGCCAAATCGGTAACTCTAACTCAGTTTTAATTTCTAAAGTAATATTTGTTGATGGATCAAAATATAATCTTCTTAGTATCTCACAATTATGTGATGTTGGATTTCACGTTAGATTTGAAAATGATGCTTGTAATTTCTTTATTTCTAAATATGAATTAGTATTTTCTATATTAAGAAATGAAAATGTTTATTCTGTTAATTTAGATTCTTTAGCTTCTCAAAATGATTCATGCTTAAGTGTATTTCATAAAGAATCTTGGCTCTGGCATAAGAGACTAGGACACTATAATGTTCACTCCCTTATAAAGCTAACTATAAAAAGACTAGTCAAAGACTTACCCAAACATGAGTTTCCAAATTAAAATGTGTGTAATCCCTGTCAAAAGGGAAAACAACACAATGTTTCCTTCAAACCAGAGAAAAAAGTGTCAACTTCTCAACCTCTCGAACTGGTTTACATGGATTTGTTTGGACCATCTAGAGTTTCCAGTTTAAATGGGAAGCATTATGTTTATGTTCTTGTATATGACTTTTCTAGATATACTTGGACCTTCTTTATGGATCACAAAAGTGAAGCCTACTCTTATTTTACTAAATATGTCGTGTCTGTAAAAAATGTTAGTGGACTTAGAATTAAATCCTTAAGAAGTGATCATGGCTCTGAGTTTGAAAATCAAGAGTTTGAATCCTTTTGCTCCTAAAATGGTTCTAGTCACAATTTCTCTTCCCCTAGAACACCTTAGTAGAATGGAGTTGTAGAAAGAAGAAATAAAACTCTAAAAGAAATTGCTAGAACAATGCTCAGTAAATATGACCTACCTATTCATTTTTGGGCAGAAGATTTCAATACAATGTGCTACATAATCAATAGACTATTGATCAGACCTATTCTTAAGAGGACTCCTTATGAATTATGGAACAATATATAACCCAAGGTTAGATACTTCAAAGTTTTTGGTTTCAAAGTCTATATTCTTAATACCAAAGACATTTTTGACAAATTTGCATCCAAAAGTGAGGAAGGTATCTTTTTAGGATATTCCTTGTCTAGTAAGGCCTATATAGTGTTCAATAATAGAACTAAATGTGTGGAAGAGAATTTTCATGTAAAATTTGAGGAAATATATCCACATGATCCTAAAACCATCTTAGTGAATCTAGAGGATGATGCATCAAAGCTGAACATAAAATCAAAATCCTCAAATTCTTCGGTGAAAGAATCTGTGAAAACTTCCAGCTCTAGAAATTCCTTAGAATCAAGTCACAATGAACCGAAATCTATTGATTAACGTAAAATCACTAGTCAATCTTTTTCTAGAACTATTAGAACCCTTCAAAACCATCCCTTAGATGTTGTTGTAGGAGACTTAGACAAAGGAACTAAAACTAGAGCTTCTCTTAGAAATCAAGTTGAACATCAAGTCTTCTTGTCACAACATGAACCTAAAAACATTAATGATTCTATCAATGATGAATTTTGGGTGATTTCTACACAAGAAGAAGTTAATTAGTTTGAAAAGAACAATGTTTTGAAAATTTTTGAAAGGCCCAAGGACACATTCACCATAGGAACTAAATGGGTGTTTAGAAATAAGGTAGATGAAGCAGGTAACATAGTTAAAAACAAGGATAGATTAGTTGCACAAGGATATAGTCAAGAAGAATGAATTGACTATAAGGAGACATTTTCACCATTAGCCAGACTTGAATCCATCAAAATCATGCTTGCCTATGCTGCACATCTGAAATTGAAACTATATCAAATGGATGTTAAAAGAGAATTATTAAATGGCTATATAGCTGAGGAGGTTTCTGTTTAACAACCCCCTGGATTTACAAACCCACATTTTCCAAATCATATTTTTAAACTATCAAAAGCATTATATGGTTTAAAGAAAGCTCTAAGAGCTTGGTATGATAGATTGAGTACTTTTCTTATTTCCAATGGTTTTACAAAAGGAATAGATGATCCTACCCTTTTAATAAAACGAAATCCTTTAGTTGTTCAAATATATGTAGATGACATTATTTTGAGATCTTGGAAGAATTATTTATGTGTTGATTTTTCTAAAATGATGAAAAATGAATATGAAATAATTTTAATGGGTGAACAAAAAATCATTCGTGGATTTCAAATATTCCAAAATAATGATGGAATTGTTTTAACTCAATGTAAATATAATAGAGATCTTCTAAAACGTTTTGGATTGGATATCACTAAAAGCAGTGACAGTCTCATGAGTACCAGTTGTAAGTTGGATCTTGATGAAGATGGAAAATCTGTTGAGCAAACCACTTATAGAGGAATGATGGGAAGTTTCATCTACTTAACTGCAAGTCATCCAGAAATTATGTTTAGTGTGTGTATGTGTGCTCATTTTCAAGAAAATCATAAGGAATCTCATTTAAATGCTATAAATAGAATTTTCAAATACCTCAAGCATACACCCAATCTAGGACTATTTTATCCTAAAGGGTAATCATTTGAATTGGTTAGTTATTATGATGCTGACTTTGGTGGATGTAAGTTAGATAGAAAAAGCACCTCTGGAACATGTCACCTTTTAGGAAAGTCTCTAGTATCATGGTGTAGTATGTAATAAAATTAAATTGCATTATCTACTACAGAAGCAGAATATATAGCTACTGGCAGTTATTGTGCCCAAATTTTGGGGATGAAACACACATAACTAGATTATGGATATCAATTTAGACATGTACCTATAAATTCTGACAACAAAAGTGCTATTGACATATAAAAAATTCTTGTTTCACATTCTAGGACAAATCACATTGATGTAAGATATCACTTTTTCAGAGATCATTATCAAAAAGTTGACATCACTTTGGAATTCATTGGTACTGAATATCAACTTGCTGATATATTTACCAAAACATTAAATTATGAGAGAATATATTAAATCATATATGAACTAGGCATGACAAATATCTAATAGATATCTTACTTTTTACTGTTTTATGTCCTACTATTCAATATCTTACTATTTCATGTTTACAGTCTCACAGTTAGTATTTTGTGTTTACTATCTAAGAGTTATTTTCTCACCGTAACGCACATTGAGAAGTTCCTTCATTGTCTCACCTTGAATCTCATTCACTATCTCACCATAAAGTGCATTTACTGTCTCACTGTAATAACCAGACATGGTATCACCATAAAAATTCTTTATAATTTTTTTTGTAAAAACCCATATTGTGGTAATTATTATTTCCCTTTTTTATTTTCCCGTGTTTTTATTTTTTTCGACGTTTTGTATTCCTAAATGATAAAATAAAGAGAGTATCACTCTATTCTTTACTCGGGGTTTCTTCTACTTACCCATTTTGAAACCTTCTTCATCCCTAAAACCCTTCTCTCTCTTGAACCTTCAGAGAATTCCAAGGATAAAACGTCCTTCTTCATCGACACCTGAGAAGCGCAACTCAAAGAAGAACAAGATTTCACCTAAGCTAACACCCGAAGGGCCTTTAAATATGAATCTGGTAAACCGTGTTGTTATACCTAAGAAATATATTTTCCCCAAATGGCTTATATCTAGTAAGTCTCTGGCATTGAATGTTTTTGAACAGCCAGGCTGGTTAGAATGGTTCTTGAAGGAAGATAGACCCATATGCCCTATGTTAGTGGCACAGTTTTACCAGTACGTATAGTTATCTTTTGATTCTGGTGATACTTATGTTGTAAGAAGCTAGTTCAATGGCCATATATTCTTATTCTCTTTGAGGTTATTGGCTGTATGCCTTAGGATACCTCATGAAGGAATTTGTGAGGATTATCATAGAGGACCTCTACCTTCAACCGAATTCTTTGATCTGGAAGATGCTCTAAAAACCTTAACTGGAAATGGAACCAAGAGGAGGGCTATTGCTGCAGAACTAGATGAAGAATCAAGGCTCCTCTTCAAGTTTATTTAGAATCTGGTTTGTGCCAGAAAAGGGGATTTTTCTATTTTGAAATATCAAGATGTGTTTCTGATGCACCTTATAAAAAATGGTCATAAGATCAACCTTTGCAAGTATATCATTTATCATACGTGTGAGATGATCAACGCCACATCCAAGTCAACTTACCTATTTTACTCTTGGATTATCTCAGTTGTGCTACACACCAAAGGTTCGGTTTGACCTAATGAGGAAGTTATAAAGGACTGTGATTACTACCTTTCAATAGTAACCATCAAGAGGATGAAAATAAACTGGAATCCATGGAAAAAGGAATGGGTGGAATACAATGGTAGAGTTTATGAAAAATTCAATCTTGTGGATTATCCCTCAAGACCAAGAGATATTTCTAATCCTGGTTTAGAACCAGATGATATTGTTGAGTATCCTAAATAAGATGAAGAAGAGGTTGAAGTGCCACCTAGGGAAGCAGTTTTTGTTGAGGAAGGCAGGACTACTGTTTCTCATGAAGTTCTTGATGAATAATTCCCTACTTCTAAAGAAGCTGTTAATCCGGAAACTCAACCCGAGGCAGAAACAGAATCAGTTGCCAATGAATCAAAAAAGAATGCCATGGAAGAACCTATAGTGGAAGAGCTACTTTTTATGAAAGAATCTAATATTGAGGAACTCCTAGTGGAACAATCTGTTCTTAAAATCATCCCTTCGGATGAAGAACGAATGGAGCTAGCTTTTCAGCTGGCTAGACAGGAAATGAGTGAGGAACTTAGAGGTGAGCCTATGGAATTAGACCAAGATCCTACGCTTCTCTATCCTAAAATGGAGGCATCTGTTGAGGGGGAGAAAACCCCAAAACTCGAGTCTATTGAAGCTTCACATTCGACTGAGTCATGTCCTGTATACACTCAGTATACGTTCCCCAATTTCTATGATGTGGATGAATCTCAACAGGTTTCAGCAACCTTCCTTGATCATTCCTATATATTCTAGATGAAATCAGTCTATAATATCGCACTTTAAAAGGAACTTGAAGCTATACCAGTCCCTATTCAAGAACCATTATTTGAAGAACAATCTTTTGTGAGTAAGGTTGATCTGAAGGAATTTGGTTCTACCCACTTTTTTGGAGTTTAGAAACTCATGAATACCCACCCTCTTCATGTGACCAATTTAAGTGAGAGATTCATCACTATTATTAGAGAAAATTATTTGTCAAATACAACATAAAATGCTTCATGTGATTCATGAAGTAAGAGTTGAAAATAAGCTGCTCAGTAATGAAATGAAGACCCTAAGAAGTATGGTTGAAGACATGCAGAGAGATCTGAATTCGAGATCAGGGATTATTGCTCGTCCAATAGAAACAGTTGTTCCTAAAATCCCACAGGTTTTTGGGTCTCAGATTCCACTTTATCTAGCTTCCTTAGATGAAATGTTCACTTGAGGTAACAAACAGATTGTCAAGAAAATGAGATAGATTGTTTTCAATCTTAATAAACTCACTATTGAGAATACATAGTCTCTTCAAAAGGTTCCAAATCAACTAAAATCTCTAACCACAGTTGTCAATGCCTATAAAGAATCTGGTCAATCCTTTAAAACCTCCTTAGACAGTGATCTGCTGAGAACTATAGTCAAAGAAGAACATCAGAATGTACCCAGTTGGTTCAATATGACTTCTCTGTCTGAAGTTGTCAAGAATATTGATAGAGTTCTTCAACTAGTCCAAATCCAGTCAAAAATTGCTAATGTTTCTCAGCAAGA
This sequence comes from Viscum album, assembly GCA_963277665.1. Classification (NCBI taxonomy): domain Eukaryota; kingdom Viridiplantae; phylum Streptophyta; class Magnoliopsida; order Santalales; family Viscaceae; genus Viscum; species Viscum album. The sequence continues at coordinate 1,528,478,798 of OY728162.1, forward strand.
GATTTCCAAAAAGTGGTTTTCTACTTCAATAGAATCTTCTCTAAGACCGATATGACAAATCATTTCAAGTATCTTGTAGAAAATCCGCGGATTCCTCCTATGACTCAAGCTCTCAAGACCCAAGTCCAAAATCTCACAGAGTTTACTCGATTGTTGGACATGTTTATGTAGAACAAGGATGATTTTGAGAAAGCCATACAGTATGGTGGAGAGATCATTACAAGTTTCATCAAACTCTTGAGTCCCTATCTTCATGTGCAGATCACACCATTATTGCTCTAGAGGCCGCACCTCTAAGACCTGGGTTGCCTACCTTCAATTCTGCCCTAGCCTCCACTACTATGTCTGTCAGCCAAGCCCTGAGTTAGATCGGGCCTGTGATTCTCGATCAACAACTGCCTAGATCTTCTACTACTCCTACTTTGGCTCCACCAGTCTTTGAAGGCCTTACTTTACCCTCTTTATCAACCACCTCACTCCCTTCTTCTACCTCGACCTTTTCCCCTATGGATTCCTCTTCTACCACTACTGATAAAGTAAAAGATAAGGCCATCCCCTAAAGAAGAATAGTGATTACTCCTTTTTTATAGGAATGATATTTCTTTTGTATTGCTCTTATATTTTTATACTGGACCATAGGTGTTATTAAATGAATGTGCACTTTTGAATTATCTTATTCAATCTATTTTATAATCCCAAAAGGGGGAGAAATTTCTATATGTTTGCCATTTATCTCTATAGTTGAATCCAATATACACTTTAACTTTACAAGATTTTTTTATCGTCAAAAGGGGGAGATTGTTGGAATCCTCATGAATTAATTATATTTTAATGATCACAAATCCTATTAAACCTAGTTAACTCCTATCAATTATATCACAATCATGTGTATTCATGTGTATTATTTTTCAAGTAATCTCATGATTTAAGAATATCCATTCAAGATTTTAATTCCTCTACATATATTTTACTAACTTTATACTATATTTGATCTACTCTCATAATACCTTCTTTGAAAAATGATTAAGTCTAATCTATTCTAGTATAATCATTGCTTAAGTCTGATAATAGTTACATTGAAATGTCTGAGACACCGTTAATCTGCTACTGGTTATGTCTTTCTGACACTGTGAAGCAGACACTGTGAAGAATCAGACACAGTGAAGCAGCCCCCATGAATAAGACACCATGATCACGAGACACTATGACCATGAGACACCATGAACAAGACACCGTGATGTAGAAAACGTGAACAAGACATTGTGACCGCGAGACACCGTGACAACAATACGCCGTGATCAATCTAGACACTGTGTGGAGGAGACACCATTTACATGACTTACTGTGACACCATTTCTTAGACTATATTGTTGTTTTTCAATTTAATCTCTAATGGTCATATTTTAATATTTTAAATGCACTAAAATAATTAATGTTTCTTTGTAGACATATCATTTGACAGTACAAGGTATGAGGTGCAGTATCCATTCAACCTGTCGGCTCCAACACATGCATTCCAAGATAAAAGAAAAGTGTGGCTAGGAATCAATCTGCGCGATACTAAATGAAAAAACAAGGCTGTGAGAATGATAATGAAGAACACTGAGGGAATTTAAAAAATGAAGGATTGTCACATGCATTCGAACTGACTTTGCTAAAGAACATATGAATTACACTAGAATCTAGAAAACATCTTCACATTGTCGAACCACACGAAGAACACAACTTGAATTATGACACTCTATTTTACTAACAATGACTCGAGATCTGAATTTGTTTCATCTCAAGAAGTCAAGAGTAGCAAAGACTGACACTCAGAGAACTTCTAAACCCATCTCCATATTTCTACTCTATTGTGTATCTGTTTATTACCTTTCAAGCAGAGTGTGTACCTGTAGAACAACACACTTTGTCTCCTGCATTAAACTTAAGGATATAATATATACTTACTCAAACATCTATTTAATCTTGAATACCCACTGAAAACAATGGAAGAGGTCCCTGTGTGGTCGGGTTATTTATACCCATGAAAATTGTGGAAGAGGTCCCTGTGTGACTTGGACAGTCTGTGAACTATTGTTAACCCGGATCCATGGTGTGGATCAAAGTTTATTTATATAAACTACATTGTGGCAGGTGATCACCAAGTGGAGTAGAGTAGGTCTCTGCTTGAGACTGAACGACTTGTTTAATATCCGCTGTGCTGCTTAATTTAGTCTTCTCTGCTTTATTTCATTACTATAAAATTCATAAATCACTAATTTCACTTTTATAGTTAGTCTTGGAAAGAAGTTAGAACTGGCTTGTATTAGTATAATAACTTCAAAAGTAATATTAATAACACAAATTATGATTATTGAGAATTAATAAATCTTCTAAGAAGTTACTTAAATAGTCAAACTTTTATAACAGTATATCCCTGATTAACTGGGTTGTATTCAATCTTTGGGGAAACCTTTTTAGAAATACTTTTTACAAAAAAAATTATTGTTACTCAATTCACCCCTCCCCACTTGAGTAATCTCCACCGACCAAAAATTACCAAAGAGAAGATTATAGGATTATGGGAGGGAATTTTTGAGGAGATATTGTTAGTGGTAGGAAGAGAAAAAAGGTCTTGATAGGTGTAAAGAGAGGGGTAGGAGAGGTGGCCATTTATAAGTTGGAAAAAAGATACATTGGGTATTTCTAAGAACATTTGAGTGATCCCCACATTTTAGATGTCCCCTAGGATTACAAATAAATAATTAGAGATACTTACAGCTTTAATGGCTATTATATTTACATAAAATAATTTTTATAAAATTTTAGGGTCATTTTTACCGCTTATTTTCTATGTATAGTCATTATATAAGCTCATTTTTACCTTAATCATTGTAATTAATTTTAATTACATTTACAAATATTAGTGATAAAAAGGTAATTTGAACTTATAAAACATTATTAATTATAATTATTTAAAATATGTAATCCATTTTTTCAAATTCTAAACACATAATTAGAAGAAATTAAATTAAAATTAATCCCACAGATGGGACAAGATGACTGGTCTTTAAAGTGAAAAAGTCCAAAAGTGGGAAATGTATTTATATCTAATTTCATTGTGAAATTAGATCAAATTAAATAAATTGGATTATTTTACATAAATTTAATATTAATATACATTAACAAAATTAAAATACAATTTAACTATATGAATAAATTTATGAAAAAGCAGATTTGAATTAAAATTAAGTATTTTTCACTATTCATCCAAAAATAACATATTTCAAGAAAATACAAAAAATTCACCCAAAGAAAATTTATATTTTAAAATTTAAAAAATGAAGTTTATTTTTTCAAATAATAATAATAAATGTGTCAAAATATATATTTATAATTGGTTTTCCATTAAAAGGTGGTAAAATTGCCTTTTAGAAAAATACATCTTTGTGTTCATAAAATTGGAGTCATACTTATCTCTTTTTTGTAAAACATATCAGATAAAAGTTACTTTTTTAAATAAATATAATATATATATATCCTTAAAATCATTTATTAACAGATTTTTAATTAATTTATCACGGTGAAACATATTTTATTTCATAAATATAGTTTTCCAGTAAAAGATTTTAAATATTTTAAAAATGATTTTTCCTTCATTTCTAGTTAATTGGTCACAAAATAATTCTTATTATAAATAGGTGTAAATAATATTTTCATAATTTTATTATTGTTTTTTTAAATTCCATTCAAAAGGCTATGAGGTAATTATAATAATATCGAAATAACAGTATTAATGGTATATTGTAGTTTCATAAAATACAACCTTGAATGTGATACAAGATATCGAAAGAACTCAACATTGGGTGTAACCAAAGATAAATATAGTTTTTATACCAAAATATAATATATGTTTTGCATGTTGTTAAATTTTAACTTGGTGTTGTGTGAAATTCATGTGAAACTTAGTGATTTCATATAACAGAATCTATATTTGGTGTTGTATGAAATGAAAAATATCCAAAAGATAAAATTAATTATAAAATATATTTCACAAAATTTTAGGGGTGTTACATTCTACAACCGTTTAAATGATTTTTCCCTCAAAATTTGTCAGTGTTATCAAAGGTTTAATACATTAAATTACCTTTCCTAGAATCTACATCATAAAAATAAATACTAAAACTACCTTTAAAAAAGTAAATCTAGAACCACAATGGTTACCCAAAGTAACTAATAAATAGGTATCTATATAGGATAACATAGTTCGAAAGTGAAAATAATAATATGGAATAGAAATATAAATTTCAAGTTCTAATGGAGCGTGATATATAACATATTTATGAGAAAGTTAAATATAAAAAATACATAAATATATGATGATCAAAGTGACTATTCGATACATCAAAAATAAAGGTACTAGGATTGAATTTATTTTAAAGTTCCATTTTTCTAAATTTGAGTAAATTTAACAAGAAGATATACCTAATTGATTTCATTCCATTCTATATGAACACTCTCACCCTTTAGTTTTTCCATGATCAATTCCCACTTCATCTATTAATCTATGGAATGAAGGTGAACTTTTAATTCATGATGAAAAAACGGATCATGAGATCTATGAATAGAATGATAAGTCATTGCATCGGTCTTTTATTATCAGCACAAAAAAATGGTTTGCACAAGATATCCAATATGAATGAAAACTTATATGGTGAGATAATACTTTAATCTCTAAAACCTCATTTGAATTTTAATTTCAACCACCCCATAAATGGTAAACTTTATAACCCTTCCAAAGGAAGAAAATAAATAACTTAAGAAATATGGCACTAAATTTACTTAACATTGATCGCCCATATATCCTAAAGTCTCTCTTGGTTTTCACATTACAAACATCTGAATACCTTCATATTTTATTATCTTCAAACACCGTAATAACATGAATTACCATAAATCTTCATTTAAAGTTTTTATGTTTCCTTATTCCAATATTTATTGGACGCATTCATTAAATCTAATCAATGATTCAACAATTCCATAATTAGTTCCATTGTAATCAATACTATCAAATTTACTTTATCTATAATTAATTCTTTATCGAAGCTCAACATAAGTTTCTCAATATCAAGAACACAATAATGATTATCTTACCTTAATGAAAATATCACCTTTCTATTAAATCACTTTTATAGGTCATCATCACTATTCAATATAATTTTACTTAATGAAAAATATATACATTATTATTCAGAAAACATAATTCTTGAATTCAAATATATATAAAAATCAATCATCCAACTTTATTCATAAACCATTACTTAGGAATCATCATATTATTCTTAATTCCTCTTTTCTAGAATATGAAATATGAATCATGTCTTAAGGTTCCTCAACCTCAATTTAATCATTTTGTTAAATTTTAATGTAAATAATACTGTTGAAACATCCCATACCATTCACATTTCATTCTCACTCTCTTTATCATCATAAGTATAACCAATACTCATGGACCTTACTGATTATATTTATGAGATTTCCTCGTATGAAATTGATTTTCATAATGACCTTAGTTTCCACATCTGACACATTCAATTTTAACCATGTTCTTTCTAGTTCCCTCTATTGAATAAAACCAAAATCCATAGTGTGAGAAACAATTATCATAATTGGGAACCACATAATTATGAAAAATCACATATATGATGTCTAAATATAGACACATATTTCTTTAATCAATGTCACCTTATTATTTTCTAAGGTTATTAAAATTCATCCTTCATTATGTTTTGTAAACAGTTTGTGAATTCCCAAATAATATCCCTTGGTAGTGTCAAAAAAGGTGTGTAGAAAGGCCCATTTTTGTGAACTAGTTCTTGAGAACATATATCCCAATATAGTGTTTCCAGGTTTGTGGCCCCTTTTTTCATATGCTTCAAATCCATATACACTTTTAGAATCCATACAAGGATGTATTTCTAGGAAACCAATTTCTATGTCCTTTACCAAAATCCAAGTAAAGTTTCCTATACATTCACACATTATTAGTATTATACATAGAGACATACCAAGACATATTCTTAGAAATAACCCTAGGGATATCAATAAATTTTTCTCATACTAGTTTCCATATGTTGAATAAAACTTTCATTTGATACCAACTATAGTGAACCGAGACTTACATACATTTATATTACATCATTTTAGATGAATATTCTTCACATTGAAAAAGTACATGCTCAAGGGCCATTAAATTTAAGTACATTTGGAGACATGGAACACAACCTTCTAATATTGTGAAATTTCTTAAATGTATCATGTAAATATCTTCTCCTTTAGTACTCTAACTTAAATCGCTTATTAATAACCTAGAGAAAATAATTATAGGAAAGGGTGAGCTCGGATTCTTAGTAATGGTAAATAAAGAAAACACATAATCATAACAGGAGCTAAATGGTATGATATCATGAGAAAAAAACTTGATGATTATAATATGTATATCAAATATCATATACATTATTCATGGAATAAGTGTTGGTATTTCATAGGACATTAATCATAATGGAATCAAGAGCATAATCCATGATGGAAAAAATTGGAATAAAACATTGGCTTGGGGAATACACGTCAGCTTATAACATTGTGAACATGTTTAAATAGAAATAGGTTCACTCATTAAGTTAAGGAATATGAATCATGACCTCATATAAACTTATGGACATGAAAATAAGACCACACACCACATTGTGAAAATGTAATTAGGTTCATAGATAAAAATTATTCCCTACAAGTCAAGGATCATTTCCAAAACTTATTAGGACATGTCATGGGGGATGAACATACTGGGTGGGACACACTAAAATCCCCAGTCACAACCCTTTACTTATATTTGATCAGGTTATACCTTATTCCCATAGTGGATCAAGTTTCCACATATTCCATAGTGGATTGGGTTTCTCCATCTTCCCATCAAGATCGGGTTTCCCCATCTTCCCATAGTGGATCAAGACACACCTGCATCCTATTTTGGATCATGACACACCTATTTAAAATTGTGGATCAAGACAATTAACTTGTTTCACATCATTATCTCATGATATATAAATATTTATTCAATGAATTTGAGGTATATATAGTTCCCAACCATTACATAAAACCATCATACATAAATGTTCCACAATATAATAAAATGTGCATTATATCATGACCCATAATACAAGATGGGTTTCCTAAAAATAATATTAGAACCAATGAAATGAAATAGGTATCATAAACATGTAATAAAATCATAACCTATGTAAAATAAATAGGATTCATAATCATTCATTAATGAATAACTCATGAAAAGATGTGGGATTCTTAGGAATCTAACCCTTTGAAGAGAAACATGTGTCATAAAACTTATACCATCAAAACATTAACCATTAAAGAACGAATATTAATGGTATTCTTTGATCATGTCCCTAATAAAGCTTAATCTATATCAAAGGATGCCATCTTATATGGAGATGTATTTTGAAGTATCAGTTGGAGAATTTATTATGGGAAAAATATTTATTTTAAATTAACTTTTTAAAACATAGAACATAATCAAATAATTTTATTAAAAGATACAATTTCAAAACATATAAAGTAATATTTAAATAATTTAAAACAATTCCTAAGAAAAATTACATTTATTATTTGAAAAATTTATTTGTCAAAAATAAAATCTTTTCTAAAATATTTTTCTTTGAAAATAACCTTAATGATGTTTTGAAAACCTTTTAATATGAAAACTTATAAAGGAAACTTGAAAACATTTATAACACAATTTTCATTCAATACTTGTAAAGGAATATAAAAAAATTGAAAACATTTTTTCCTTGAGAACATATAAAAGAATATTGAAAATAATTTAAAAATATTTATAAACGTGAAAAATTTCTGAAAAACATTTCCTTTCAATTTAGATTTAAAAATGACGAATATTTAAAATATTAGGAAAAACCTTTTGATTAAAAAAATAACCATTTAATGTTTCAAAGTAACCTTCAAGAAAACAATTATCATGATTATGGGTAAATCCATACATAACGAACATTCCTTTTGCACTGTAAAAAGTTTATAAAAGTGCCTTGATTGGAAAATGACAAGGAAATTCCTTTTAAAACCATTTTTTATTAAAAATTTAGAACATGGGAAAATTTTCCTTTAAATATAATTGTACTTTTTTTAATCCTTTTTATAATTTTTTTTGAAGAACTTGAATTACCGACTAAAAAGATAAATAATATTGAATTTTCTCAAAAACACTTTCTTAATTACCTAAAGTACCAAAGTGTGAAAAATTAAAACCAATTCCTAGAAATATCATCTATATCTATATTATAATGAAATCATGATATTTATTGATATACGGATCATAATATTTCTTTAATGTAAGAAAAATCATAACCAATCCGGATAAATGATGAGATTGTAGAAATAAACGCTTACCACTTTGGTAACATTGAATCATGATCCTTTGGAAAGAAAGATCATAAAATGGATATTTAGATAACCATAAATTGAAGTATAATAATAATAGGATACATTCATGGGAATTATATACATCAGAAATGAATAAATGAGTGGTGAATGTGGGATAAGTCTCACAGAAATATATTGAGATGAGATAACCCATACCTTATGTCTTGAAATTATTTGTACACATTAAAAACTCTTGTATAATGAATATAAGATTACTATAAATATAATAAAACCTTATTTTTATATCTAATATATTATATTATTTTATTATGTATTTATATTTCTGGTTTATTAACAATTCCATGTTAATGTTATGTTTCCGGTAATATATTCTTTGTTTTTTGAATACGTTTTGAATTTTTATTCTTTATCCCCTTAAATAGATCATTATTTAATTATTTATAGAATGTAAAAAACATATAAATATCAAATATATTTATCATATACCTATATTTACAATAATCTATAAAATATAGAAATATGAAATGGAATACACAATTCATAGCGACAGTAGGTCGTACATACGCAAGGAAATTGCTTTTGTTTTATTATCATATTGAAAGAAATAAATTAAAAGAAATATATTTATATATATAATATAATTATAGTAGAAATATAATTTTTTAAATATCATATAAATTTACTATACCCAATCTTAATACATCCCATAAAATGTGTTAATGAATCACATTTCTTTGAGGATGTGGTAGTCCACAAATCCACAAAAAAAGTTATCATATTTACACAAATAGGAAATAATGAAGATATGTTTTATATAATGATTTTAGAAACATAATTATACCATAAATATCATATAAAAAATATAAAATCATTATTTTTATTGTAATTATCAACCATGAGAGGTAGTAAAGGAAAAACGAATGACATCATTTCGTGAGGTGGTAGTCAACTATACACACAAGAAGTATGTCCGTTACCCATTTGATAGAATTGTGTATAGGTTTAGGTCACACACATAGAATAAAAAAATCTTAGTATATTGAGGATAATTTTGTTTTTATATAATAAGAGAATAACAATATTTGAGAGGGTTAATAAAGAAATTAAATGAAAGTGCTTGTTGAAGGGTGTTACCTCTTCCTTGGAAAACTCCTTTTGGTTTTCACCAAAGGGATTCATTGGTTGGATTTATGCACAAAGGGAGGATTTTAGGATAAAGGTATTAAATTTAGGAGATATTTGGATATATGTTTTCTAATAAAAATGTATTTATTGGTGTAAAGATATGGGAGGAGATGAGGCCTTTTAAAAGTAGGGAAAATATAATAGTGAGTGTTCTGAAAAATATTTGAGTGAGCCTCTCATTTTACTTGTCCCAAAGGGTTTATAAATGTATAATTATAGATACATATAGGTTTTATGGACTAAATATGGCTATCCAACAATCTTTAAACAAGTGTAGGATCATTTGTACACATTATTTTATATTTTTATTCAACAATTAAACTTGTTTTTACCTTAAACTCTGTTATAAATTTTAATTACATTCATTAATTTTTTTTGGTCAAAAAATAAATTGACCATATTAGAAATTATAAATTATGATGATTTAAATTATTTAATCCATTTCTCAAATTTTTGAACATTTAAGTGGTATAAATTAAATTAAAATCAATCTCGTAGATGGGAGGAGACGGCGAGTGTTTTATGTGAAAATGTCCAAATGTTTGAAATGATTTAATATCCAATTTCATTGTGAAATTGGTTAAAATGAACTAAATTGGGTATAAGAATCTATAATTTATCTAAATAAACCTTAAAACTAAGGTACAATAAAATTCACCTATATAAATAAATTATATAAAAAAGTAGTTATGAATTAAAATTCAGTATTTTTTACTATTATTCCAAAAATAAAATATTTTTTAAAATTACAAAAATTCACTCAAAGTAAAATTTTATATTAAATTTTCAATAATTAAGATTATTTTTTCAAATAGAAATTATAAAATTGAAAAAAAAATAGATTTAAAATAACCTCACCATTAAATGGTGGTAAAATTGCATTTTAGAAAAATATATATCTTTTTATTTATAAATTTGGATTCATTCTTATCTCTTGTATTGAAAATTCCAAATAATAAAATTAAATTGTTTAATTAATAATAATATATATATGTATATCGTTAAAATAATTTATCATAGGTGTTTTACTTGATTTATCAAGGTAAAACTCATTTTCTTTCATAAATATAGTTTTCCAGCAAAAGATTTCCTATATTTTCAAAAGGGATTTACATTTATTTATAGTTAAATGGCCACAAAGTAATTTTTTGTATATGCATGTGTAAAAATATAATTTAATTAATATATTTTTAACTTCCATTCCAAAGGATCGGTGGTAACGATAATAATATCTTAATAATAATATTATTTGTATATTATAGTTTCGTAAAGCTTGGTATTTCATGTGACATAAGATATCGAATAAACTTGAAATTATGTGTAACAAAAGCCAAAAATATTCATTTTTGTACCATAATCTAATCTAGTTGTTTCTTGTAGTGAATGAATAAATTAGTTTTGCATGAAATGTAAGTCAAACATAGTCATTTCATACAACACAACATATATTCAGTGTATTGTGAAATGAAAAATATCAAAAAGATTAAACTATTTCGAAAAAATGAATTTTTCACAAAATCTAGGGGTGTTATGCATCTTTATTTTGGGGTATGTAATGGGTTCTTCAATATTTCCACTTACCATTGCTAAAGGTTTTTAATCATCTATGATATCCATAGGTAGGTATTTTTTATTATGGTTTACCCTTATATTTTTCATGTACTTTGGCATTTAAAACTGGTTTCTTTTATGATTTAAAATTCCTTTTAAGGTAAACCATATTAATAAAATAATCCTTCTCTATATTTTCAAGAAATTATAATTGATTTCCAATTTTATTTTTAATGATTTTTATTTTTTTTTCTATCCATACTAAAAAAGCTCTACTTTGATCTGGTAAAATACATATAGTGGGTTTCAAAGATGAATTGTGTGTTTTTAAACTATTTTTGGTTGTTTTTGAAATTTCATTGGGTTATTCAGGAATTCAAGGGGTTAATTAATTGGGGTTTCTTTATTTGGGAATCTTTTTTAAGTATGATTGTTTCTCCCTTTTGTTTTTTTATGTCCAATATTACATATTTCTTCATCGGGTTTTATGGAGTGGAATTGATTTCACTCGTCACACTACCATTGTCACTTTTCCCTGAAGCTCATAATGGTTCCCCATTCACAGATCGGTACATAAATGATTTCCAAAGGCTAGAAGTTGTCTTGGTTTGTATGCCCAACAACTCTTAGGGACTCGCATTGGTTGAGAGGATGGGAGGTTAGGATCATCATACCCTTTTGGTGTGAATTTTTTCCTACTATGAGAATCTCTTAAAGATTTAAGATATATTTGTGAAATCCTTTATAGACCCTAATATAGGCATGGTTACCCTTGTGTCAATGACATTGATATGAACATGTATCGATAGGGATTATCTTCAGTATATCATACGTTTTATATCACTCTCTAATTTAATTATAATGCTTTGGACTATGGCCATGTTCAAGGAACATGGAGTTTATTGCTGTCAAGGGAGATGGATTGTGTCTTGAAGATGGGATTGAACCTCCATGAGGTGTCCTACGTATCCAATATGAAAAGTAATCAAAACTCACACAGTTTATTCGATATAGTTTAAAGTTGTGTGAATGTACCCATCCATACAGTTTAACATCGTACGTTAAGGATGTGAGTGTTGAGCTCAAACCTTGATGACTTTTCCTATATATTCAGTTTAATACAAGAATCTGAGTCCATAGAGTTCATAGAATGGGCATCTTTTTCATGAGAGATATGACAATAGAGGCCCTAGGTGGGACTTATGCATATGAGACTGACTTGGATATCTTGTTCAAGAATTTTTCCCTTTGAGCTATGATAGAATGTAATTAGACTTACACCTTGATGAAAATTCCACTTTATGGGAATTATCATCATGCTATTGGTATAACCACTACTTTCCACTATGCCATGTGAGCCATCCTCATTGTGAAAAATAAGATAGAGTATAAAGTTGAACAAAATTACATGAGAGCATTCCCTTGTAGGGATTAATCATTAAGGTCACCCTTTTGGAGGATATGGTCTAGAGATCGGGCCTTAGGAAGGATTCCTACATATTCTGAGTAGGGCGAGAATCAGAGTTCTCTTAGTTCAGTCATATCAAACTCGCTGATGGATTTGAGGTACTTGGGGTCATGACTGGGGCTTATACTTAGAATGATGCCCATAGATGAGTCATATTCTCTCCCACTGATGGATGAACAAGGATAAGAGACCTATGGAAGGACTTAGTCCTGTAAGCAAGGAACAATCAGAACAAAAATGGACTTACACTGAATTGGATTCCCATTGGAGCTTGTGCCTTAAGAAGGCTTCCTATGTATCCCAGTTATGGTGGGAATCAGAGTTCTCCTAGTTCATATTTTCTCAAACTTGTTGATGGATTTTAGGTACTTGAGAGCATGATCAGGGATTATACATATAATTGTGACCACGCATGAGTCCTCTTCTTGAAAACTGATCGAAGAAAAAGGATGGAAGACCTATGTGAGGATTTAGTCTTGTGATCTAGGTTCAATTTGAACATTAAGGTACTTTCACTAAAATTGATTACCATTGAAGCTTAGTCCTTAAAAAGGCTTCCTATGTATCCTAGTTATGGCGGGAATTAGAGTTCTCATAGTTCATATGTACCTTAATCCGTAGAAAGGATATGGTTGGTGATCATGATTGGAGAAAATATAGACATCCCTATGATTTTTGGAATGCCAGGGGCTTATATGAAAATGGATTCTCTATCAGAGGGGACATATTATATTATGTCTATGAATGGGGATTACACTCTAGGATTTCCTATGATTAGTGAAATCATATTATTTCATTGGTCATGGATTACACTACGAGGTTGCCCATGGTTTACCCATTATTTATCCTTTGGTTGATTGAAGGGATATGGTGGTGACCATGATAACCTATCTGTAAGAACAATATTAGTAGAGTTACATGGGTGCATGACCCTAGATCATTGAGGACACTTCCCATGTTAAAGGGGTTTGTGGCTGGAGATTCTTAGCCAGGGTCCACATGGCATGGGTCCAAGTAGGCATTTCATACAAAGTTGGCATGTCATAGAGGACTTGTTTGATGTGTCTTGGATATCTACTAGGTATATCTTAATTGGTTACCTGATATTTTTGGGAACCTATTTGAAATGGTGGAAACATTCCGGGAGGGTTTCCCAATCAATTGGTATGCCCTAGATGTCTTTGAATGTGTAGATCATTATGTCTAGGAAACATCACATGATCAAAGTGGGCATGTCTGTGGTCTTGTGCATGATTGAATGAAGTTTCTTCAGTTTCATCGCCTAAGTGAGGTAGTCATTTCAAGGGTTCTTTGAATGATTATTAAGACATGTCAGGGGTGATTTAGATGTTCATGTGGATATGTTCTAGGTGTCGTGTGTGACCAAACGATTCTATTCATGACCATAACAAGCATGTCTAGCTTACTTTTATGGAAGTCTCCTGTAGCTTGATTGTGGACACATCACGTGTCTTTCAGTGACCGTGAACACTACTCATATCCCTCCTTTTTATCCCCTTTTCTTTATTTTATTAAGGCCTTGTATCACATGACTTGGTATGATAAATACACCTGATTTTCACTTGATTTTTTGACGATGCTTTGGATGACCAATACAGGTCACATAGAGAGTACGGAAGCATATCATAGACCGTTCTATCTACTTGTCTTTAGGGTATTGTTGGGTAGTCTTGGCATACCGAGAGACTTCCATGTGTAAAGGTGGAAATGTATGGGGTCCTGTCCTTGGTCCATCGCATGTCGATATGGGCATTTCTATGGATGGTTTCATGATCATTTTCACACATCAACAAATGTTTTGTGAGGTATCCCTAGCTTATCCAGAATTTGTCTTCTAACAACGAGGATGTGCCCAAGGGGTATTGCATAGTCAATATTGCTTATCGTTAGGCTATCACATGTCATTATGGACATGTCTAGGGGTTTTCCAGACACCTTTTTGACTTATCTGATGCTTGTATTATGATCATGGAATGTCCACGATTTTCTAAGGATATCGCGAGACCATCGATGGGTCTTGCAGTCGTTCGAGTGCCTCAAGTGCATATCCAAAGGGATTACGCCTTATGTTTCATGGGAGGCATATGAACCTATGTTCTCATGTTTTAGGTGTACACCATAGTTTTTTCATGGAAAATGGATGTCCTGTCTATATGATCCTTCACACACTAAGGGGAAGTTCTCATGATACCCCCTTTTTCATGTGATCTACATGAGCCCAAAATAGGATTGCATACGAATCTTTGGAAGTGCGCATAATCTTCCTAATGATTCCTTGAGCATGGATAGTGATCCTTAGGGAACAATGTAAAGGGTTTTACCATGTCACTACATGATTCCCAAATGTCCCTCATGTGGTATTGTGATGAGCCCCACACTCATGCAGAAGGGAACTTCTTAACAATGCTTGCATGGTCAATGATGGTTGTGTGGATAGGAGTGCCTGTCTCATGGGCCGAATATCTTTGTTTTTTTCATCTCATGCCAGGGGTATCCACGGGGATCTTTCATGTTGAGGTGTCCATTTCTAAGGTTGAATGTAGACGTTGTGGGCCATAGGGGCTTCTCGCATGATAGTTAATGGGGTCTTGGGACCGGCCATGAGGTCATGAATTGGGGGCTATATCTCAAAGCCTTTGCATGTATAGATGGGGGAGGCTCTGAATTTCATGTCACATGTATTTCACATTCAGAAGAGTGTGGGTTTGTCTATTGATTGAAAATCAGGGGTGTCTCAGGATCCCATTTCATGTCGCATGATCTCCCAAGGGTCACACAATAGGTCATACTAATGTAGGAGGACTATGTGTTGGTCCGTATGAAGGATGTATGGATGAGGTTTTACTTCATGTTATACCTACTAGGGTCTTGTGTTATTAGTCCCCATAAAATCCCTACAGTTTTAATGACCTAGAATGGGTCTTGCGATGGATATCTGATCATGATCGGGTCTGTTCGTTGGGGTCACATATACTGGGGAAGATGTATAAGAAGAACCAAAGAAGGATGGTGTGGTCACATGTTCGAAGGTGAATGAGGGGGTCACTAGTGTGTAACACCCATAATAAGGGCTATATATCTTTATTATCAAGGACCAATCATGGAAGACATGTGGGATCTTGAATCTCCCTTGTCTAGGAACTTCAAATGTCTTCAACGAGTGGCCTCATGACAGTCTCCTTTATCATGACAAGGGTTTGCAAGAGGTTCCCACATACTTGGATAATTTTTTTCATAGGTCTCTTGTATTTTCCACAAAACACGGATACTCATGCTATTCACAAGATCAGGATTCACACATTCATGGGCTCATATTCATGGGAACCAGTATGGGTTCCCCATATCACCGTGTCGCATGAGATTGCATCGCTCATTCGACTGCGTGATCTTAGGGGAGATCCTATAGAAAGCCACTCATTCACAGGGTTCTAGAATAAAATCTATTGATTATATTAGGATCATGGGATGGGTTCTTTTGAAGACATGATATGGTGGATTCTCATGGGAGGGGCCTCTTTTACTACATGGAGGTGATCCCTGATGGCGACAGTCTGTGGCTCTATCTCTTTAGTGTTCCCCCTTTTGGGAGCTCTTCGGCACTCCCCCTTACATATATTTCTTCAAGACATGAGGGGGTTTATATAGGTCATGTGAGGCCATCCCTCTACCACTTTTTATGGGATGAAGGACGCTTCTGCAAGGCATCGCATGTCCTTCCCTTTTGAAGGCGTCGCTTGATTCGAGAAAAATCCAAAATAAATCAGATGAAAACAAATGGAGGCAGAAGGGGTCAGATGTCATAATATGACTTGTGAAAAACCATTAGTTGCCTTCGTATTGGTCTCATGATCAAGAGTGATCATGTGATTAATAATAGTTCCTTTGGAATCCCTCATGGAAGGTTGGATAGGCTCATGGTGACTTCTACAGGTGGTCCGTAGTTTGTTTGCATGATCAAAGAATGATCATGTGATAGCCTTGAATGCCATCGAGGAGTCTCGCATGAGACCAGTGGGGTTCATGAAGGACACTTTTTGAATTATTTAGACTCTTAATGAAGTTCCACAGTGGTGTTAGTGACCAGGGGTGAGTGTTGAGTTTCTGTCAAACTGGCTTATCGAGAGGTTGAAGATAACGGTTATGTGGTGCGTGAGCTCGGCTGGTTTGAACATGTGATTGATATGATAGAGTGGATCGATGGGATTAGTGTGGGAAGAGATATGATGGATAATATCATCCAACGGTGTGATTGGAAGGCCCCGGTTCAATCCCACATAACAAATCACATCCCACATCAAATTCTCATGCCTTCTACCATCGGTATAAAATCTATTATGTGAGACAAATATTATTGAGCTTGCAACGGGTTTTGTACCCTTACTATTTGTATCACCATGCACCCAATGGGCCTCATCCTAATTATTTATGTTTTTCTACGTTTTGGCGCACCAAAAACCCTATAAACAAGCATGTATTATGTCTTGTGGGTGATGTTCTCCCCTGTGGTCCAGGATCTATCTAACTGTATTTGTTTGGATAAGTTATGGGTGGTATCAAAATAGAGACCTTTAACCAACTTAAAAATTGAATAGAATTATTAGTAGAGTATTGGGTCCAAGGTTTGACAATATAATCCCTTGGTCTTCATGTATGAGCTTCTCCATATATTAATCCATCATTTGGTATGGTTCATAGATCTTCGACGGCAAAGTGGGGAGTGCAAAAATACCAGTTCCAAAAATCCCCCGTTTTGAATTAGATTCATTGGAACAAAATAATCTTATTCATTGGGTATGTCTGAGGAGCTCTCAAAATGGGAAGTAGCTTCGGCATGGGGCATAGATACCCTGACATTATATTGTATGTAAATTCCAAAATGAAGCATGGGTATGGTGGAATTAAACTTTAGGCTGGATCCTAATTTAAATAATTGAATGTCTCTACATATCCCATGATGATGGGAATAAAACCGTATAGTTCTGAAATATATTGCTATTCATATCAATAAAATGCATAAGGATCATAGGTTCATTTATATGGAAATCTATGAAGAATGTCCTTATTTAGATCTATCTCATATGTAGGATGGGAAATGTTACTATTTTGTGAAAATTACCTAGTAGAGAAATGTGTCTTAGTGGAGATGTTGATAAAATCATGAACTATGCTTGTCCCTAGAATATAATACCAATCAAACCCAATATCCTAGATTTGATTTCATGACATTCAACAGAATTCTTTTCAAGCAATGTTCTTGAATTCCTACTACCATTAAATCCTTCATTGATGCTCCTACTCTAGTAGTCTTATGATTTTCTGGTATTCCAAGACAATTTCAACATGGTATCCTTTGCAATTGTTGAATTATCTAACTTTTTCCTATGTCAAGGGACTTAAAGTACATAGATTAATTTTTTAAGTCCATATATGGGACCCAATAATATTTTTGTCTTTTCTATTTTTCTTTTCCCTAACTTTTTTCTAAGATTCATATGGGGGAAGAATTAACATGCATGGATTTGGATTTTTATCAGGTTACCCTTCATAGGTTTTAAACCTGAAATGTTTTGTGCATATTTCATTTTATAGATGATCAATATTGCATAGATCACATAAATTATATGTCTAGTGAGAGGGAACTAGACATTTTCCCAAGATTCCTTAATTGGTTTTTCACCTTTGTGAGCATTATGTATCTTGCTACTTTAAGGTCCGGCAAGCTAGACCATTATTATTCTGTAGTTTAGGGCCTTCTAGCTCAGACCCTTAGGATTCCATGTAGTTTAAAGGCATACTGCTTGGAATTTTGGTGTTCCATGTAGTTTAAAGTCATACCTATTGGACTTTGGTGTGCCACATAGTTTAAGGTATTGCCTCTATGAATTTTATGGAATATATTTCTGTATAACCTGGGGTGACTCAAAAAACAATGGGGTGTTGAGTACTATTATAGTGTTGTCAGGGCTCATGATGATTTAAGTTCCTTTATCACAAGGAGTGGTTTCCTTTAGTTGGATTGTTAAATCCCCTATGCATCTATAGAATGGACAAGAAAAGTTGATCTCCACTATTTTCCAAGGGATATGGAAGATTCATGGGGTGAATATGGTTGAGGGAGAAATACTAGGGAAGCTAAGCCTTCTTGGATAGTTGGAAAGTGGGAGATGTTAGTCACGATCCAAAAGTCTAAGCCTGGTGATATGGAATGGGGTAGACATGTCGGGTATGTAACTTAACACTATGGTGTTTCAAGTTCCCCCATAGTCTCATTGAGGCTCATAAGGATTAGGAGGCCCTTTATACTGGGCCAATATGTTTCTGGTCGGTTGGTCTAAGCCCTTGAATAAATAGCATGGAAAATAAAATTATTCTCTTTTTTTTCCAAGGGCTATAAAATATTTAGGAAGGCTCAAAGATCAAGATAATGAAGTTGGGTATAGAAGGAAGGCTATCTAGTAAGGTTTCTGAAACCCAAGGGAAACTTATCACTTAAAATGATGCTCTATCCCCATTCTATGTGGTTTTGAGTCATGAGATGTATGGCATCAAAAGGTTAAACAATTAAGGGTCACATTTCAGCTTTGATAATCAAAAGAAAACAAGGTGGCACAACCTCAAGGACATCAGATATGCTTGGATAGTTTGATAAAGATACTCTAAATCAGAGTACACAGTGTTGAGGTCATGAGGAAGGTATGGGGAAATCATTCTTGGGGTAACCTATAACACAATGGGGTGTTGGGTTACACCTTGGTGACATCACGATCACAAGAATCTTAAATCCTTTTATGTTAGGCCAAGATGTCTCCAGTTGGTGGGTTTGATCCCTCACATCAATAGTGTTTCCAAGCAGAGAGCTCTCTTTTCCTCTTTAGGGGAAATGAAAAAATTTCGATGACCTGATATGCCTGACATCATAAAGTGGGGTATATGGAAATTGTAAGATCCAAGAAGGGTTCAAACACCATAAAAGTTAAACCACCATCGGTCAAACATATTCTCATCGTGAAGAGATGTGACGAATCATTGATCTCATTTTTTCATAGACCATGGGTCCAATGAGCATAGATTTCCTTTTACTAGGGCTACAGAATAGAAGATAAGATATTTATTCATTATTTACTTATGAGCTATTTTTTTCCTAAACTTTGGAGATGATAAGTTTAGTCTGTAATTACTAGACTTTTTCTTAGGTCTCCCTTTGAGGGTTTTCGACCTGACAAGTTCTATGTCTCTTTTTTTAGTAGGTTAAGGTCCTGTGATTTGGACCATTATGTGCTAGAGTTTATGGTCGTATGACTTTAACCAAGGTGCATGTAATTTATGGTCATTCCACTTGGACCTAGTATGGGGAAGTTACATAAGATGCTCATTAGGATACCCGGGTTCAAGAGTACTCCAACATCCATCTGAGCAGGCGATGGAGATGTAGTAAATTAGGGATCAAGGTTCTCAGGTCATGAGTGATGATATTGGACAATAATTCTAGGGATAACCTATAACACAATGGGGTATAGGGTTCCACCTTGATGACAGAAAACTCAAAAGAATCATAAATCCATTTATGTCAGGGAAAGATGTATCTAGTTGTTGGGCTTGAGCCCTCACATCAATAGCATGGACAAACAGAGTGACATATTTTCTTCTTCCAGGTTAGTTAAAGGTTTTCATGACATGAGATTCTTGAGCCATTATGCATGAAACATGGATTGAGGTGCTTAAAAATATGATGGAAGCACTATGTTCTCTTACTGGTCAGAGTGAGGCTCTTGTGGTGATTTGATAAGGAAGGATGATGGAGTTGGTTAGGAAATTTTATCGTCATGTAGTGGGGAAATTATTCTCCATGTAGTTCAATGTAATGTGATAAGGACATGAGGATCGATTTGAAATGTGGTAATCTTGTGGATGGGCCCAAGGATGAGTACATGGGTGTCACTACATATATCATGGGAGTGAGAATCAAGCTACACGTAGTTCCTGAAGGACTGTGTTGTTTAATATCATGCAAATAACGAATTACTTGTATGCATTTTAACATCATGAGGTAAGGATGAAGGTGTACCAACATGGATTATGATCATATTGTGTTTGGGACTAAAGGTGGAAGTTTGGGTGTCACTAAGTATCATGTGCTGATAAGAATCAAACAACACATAGTTCTTGAAGGACCGTGCAGTTTAACATCATCCGGTAAGGATGATGTGCCATATTTTAATGTCATGTTTTAGGTACATATGCACAAAATTTATGATCATGTGATTTAGACTGTAATATGGAGTTCCCGATGGGGATGTAAAATGTGGCACCCAGAAGCAACCCGATGTGAATGAAGACCAAAGAGGTCTCAACCACACCACACATCCTTCCAAGAGAACACAAGACAATGGGTCCAAAGAAGCTTATACCTTTGGATGGTCCCAAATCAGAAATGTCTTGGTGTCACTACATATTTCATGAGGATGAGAATCAAGCTACACATAGTTCTGAGAAGGATTGTTCAGTTTAACATCACATGTTAAAGAATTGAAATTACTGGATGTGAAGAAGAAAATTATTTCATGGGTTTGTGCAGTTTTATGTCAGGCGTTATGGACATTGGCCATGCAGATTGGTGTCTTGCGGTAAGGGAATTGGACCAACCATTGTAAAAGTTAGATAATACTATGGATGGGCCCAGAATTAGAGGTCTAGGCATCACTATGTATCCTGTGATGGCGGGAATCAAGCCTTATATTGTTCTTAGGATTTAGTGGAGCTTAACATCATGTGGTAAGGATGAGTGTATTCCATGTAGTTTAATTTCATGAAATGAGGATGAAGGTGAAATGACATGAAGATGATGGAATAGATAAGGTACATGAAACATCAGACTTGAACCCCATGGAGGGTTTCTATGTATCCCAACTATCTAGGAATCAAAGTTTAAGTTGTTTTGTAAAATAAGATACTCTACACTGGCCTATCCCATAAATAGAGTTGAGCATTATCTCCTATTGATAGTTTCATCTTGGCCTAGGATGGGAGATCTTGGTGTCACTATGTATATTGTATGGTCAGAAATCAATCTACATGTAGTTCTTAGAATTCCATGCAATTTAACATCATACAGTAAGGATGAAGGTGGTAGGATTAGGTTCTGAAAGGGGATGTTCCTAGCATGATAAATCAAAACCTAATGTGAATGAGGAGACAACAGATACACACTATTCCATGAATCCCTGAAAGGGTCTTAGGAAAAGAGGCTGAAAAAGGTAGGATTTTTGGTACCTGGTTCTAGAACTAAATACTAAATTTGTTGACATTCCTAAGTATCCCATAAGGATCAAAATCAATCTGCACGTGGTTATAGAAGGACTATTCCATTTAATGTCATGCAGTAAGGATGAATTTCCAGGCAGTTTAACGTCACGTGGTAAGGACAAGTTTCCATACAGTTTAATGTCCTGTTTTATGGATGAGGGTGACTCGATGTGAATGGAGGTAGATATCACGAATCTGTACCATTTTATTTCATTTGGTAAGAACATTGGACAAGTAGTTTAATGTCTTGCGGTAAGGACATTGGCCATGAAGTTCAATGTCTTGCAGTAAGGGAATTGGCCATGCTGTTTAGAGTCCTGAGTTAAGGACATTAGATCAACTAATGTGAAAGGAAGATAATACTATGCATGGGACCAAAAGTAGGGTTCCAGGCATCGCTACGTATCCGATGATGATATGAATCAATCCATAAATAGTTCTTGGAGGACTATGCAGTTAAGTATACTGTAGTAAATATGTGAAGGGGGAATACCTCCAAAAGGGTATGTATGACATGACCTGCTATAACTCATTATGAATGAGGGCCATAAAGGCCCATGTCGTACGACATGTTTCCAATTAGGGGTTTTGGATGGGGCCAAAGAAAAATTGTATGGTAATCACTATATATTCAATAATTATGGGAATCAAGTCATACTTAGTTTTTGAAATATTGATACAATATGAGATTGACACCAGTGATGGAATTCCTCTCAGTCATGGTCCATAAGAACATACAGTTTCATTCCCTGTAGGGGACATTCAGCATGCAGTTTAATGTCATGTGGAAATGAATTATTGTATTCTCTTTATTTTCATGAATTTAGGTTGATAATGAGCTTCTCCCAACCCTTCATTCCCTGTTTTGTGTAGGGGTACCATTACCAGAATTCCTAATCTCATGAAATCCATGCTCAGTGTGAGAAACAAATAATGAAAAGGGTGACTTTTAATATTTAGAAGTAATGATTGATAGGGAAGGATTATTTTATGTTGTTTGGTTTCTGGGTCAAGATTTAGGATAATGGTGTTCCTATGTATCTCATTTAAAATGAGAATCAATCCATATATTTTTCTATAGAGGCATGTAGTTTAAAAACTTGTGGTAAGTATATGGTCTATGTAGTTTAATGTCATATGGTATGGATGTTTGGGTCTATATAGTTTAAAGTCATATAGATAGGATGACTGACATGTAGTTTAACGATGTGTGATAAGGATGTGACATTCCATGCAATTTAATGTCAAGTGGTGTGGATGTTGGCCATGCAGTTTAACATATTGCAGTAAGTTCGTGACATTCCATGTAGTTTAATATCATGCAGTGAGGATGTTGGCCATGCAGTTTAACATCTTGCATTAAGAACGTGACATTGCATGTAGTTTAATGCCTTGTGGTGAGGAAATTGGTCATGAATTTTAACATCTTGTTGTAAGGATATGATATTTCATGTAGTATAACATCATGTGGTGAGGAATTTGTGCATGAAATTTTATTTCTTCGGGTAATGATTTGAAATTACATACAGTTTAACTTCATTCGATGAGGATGTTGGCCATTCAGTTTAATGCCTTACGGTAAGGAAAATGGTCATGTATTCTATTAGGAGTGTAGCTCATTGGATGGATCTCAGACAACTCTTATGAATATTTCATGAATTTTTGGATCATTCAACCATATCATGGCTCTTGACACCTCCTCCTCCAATTGATCCTTAAAGTAAAAATAGTTTTCGTTTGTGTGCTTGTGTCATCTATGGAAGGGGAAATAGATTTCCTAACACATCATCTTTGCCTCATGCAGCATTCTCATTGCGGGGAGTTCCATCAAAACATTTTCCATAGATTTGTAAAAATATTTGGAGACATGATTCATTATGAAAGAATGGGGTTTGTTTAATATTTATTTGAAATACAGTCACTTGTTCATGGGATATAGGTGGCTCAAGATCCATTGCACAACTGGTGCATTCTGTTCAGAGTGATCAGGTGATTGGACTAGGGATTCAAGTGTTAGTGATTCCAATATCCCAATGTCCATCTTCTCTTGAAGCCAATATTTGAACAAGAAGCAACATTCTATGGTGTGCCTGAGGAACCGATGGTAGGAGAAATTGTTTTCATGGCCTACCAATCATGCCTAAGATGGAATTATCAATATCAGAAGCTCTATCAAACTTTTTTCCATGGAATAAGATAAATACACTAGGACATGTTTTTCTTTGAAGGATTATACTTTCTTCTTCATGTATTCAAGAGATGAGCAACTAGACTTCTTCTCCATCACATTAGATGTTACACTATTGTTGTAGGTGTATGGTTGAGTGTAGAGGATGGGGTATAGATTCCGTATCTCTATTGATCTAGGGGAAAGTGCTTGAGCTTTGGGGGTCTTAGATGATGTAGATGCTTCCCATTGATTAAAATATCTAGACTCTCTTGAAGGTTTTGTGGTGACACCTGTGGTCATATTTTTTCCCAAGTATCCCTGATGAGGAGGTTGAAAATATATAAATTCCACAAGCCATGTGGGATAGGGTGAGGTAGAACAATTTTTTGATTCCTCCAAATGAGGGGATGGAAAATATGAAAACTACCCCAGTCCAATGGGCTGGGGAATTTTTTTTCTTCAAGGAAGGCTTCTATAAGTGAACACAGGCTCATCATCCCTAAGTGATGATCTCATGAGTATTCCCAAAATTATCTCCCAAATATCCCTATTATCTCATTGGAGTTGGGTGATATGTTCTTATGAAAAAAAGGCCTTGTTATCCTCAAGGGGCTGGCTGGTTGAAGCCATGAAAATACACTTTCCTCTATCAGTGGCATGGTTAGGGGATGATGGGGGTTTCCATGTGGATCCCAGATATTTAGTCCACTACATAAATTCACTATATGATCCTTTTTCCCAGACCTTTGGGATACCATAATGATTAGTTACACCTTTTATAGAAACTAGGTGGATACCGCTCAGACTTTCTTCCCTACATCCATTGGTAGAAGGTCAACAAAACTATTGTAACCCAAATGACTACAGGGGGTATGATTTAAACCTTTAGAAGCATGCTCCCATGGATCTGATGGGGAGTCTATGGATCTGAAGGATATCATATTTTCTGAAACATGAGAAGTATAGTTCTCCCCATCAATGGAGTGCCTCATTTTATGGGTCGGTGCCCGATATACCATTTGGGGGATCAATTCCCATGATACCATTTAGGGGGTCATTTCCTAGGAAGAAAACGATCCCATGGTAAAATATGGTAAAAACTCCAATAGCCCTATTGGTTGGGGTGTTCCCTAGGACTCCCCAGTCAGTGCTTCTAGTTGAGGTGGAGGTGGGGGCTCCTGACTAGTAGTGATCCAGAATTTGTATTAGGCCACTATTGAGATGAACTAGCGGGCCTCAGTCAGATTGGCATTAACAGATATATGATACTAATCTAGAGATTCATTTTTGGAAACCTCAGAAGGGCTTTCTTATTTTGTTCCTCATCCTGGATAGTTGTGGTTGGCACAACCTCCTCTATAGATACCTATGGTTTCATGGATTCATATTTGATATAATGATCATAATGGATGTTATCCCTCCCAAGAATCTCCTGGGTGATCGATTTTTCCCATTGACCATCCTTATCCGCCTCCATGTAATATGGAAGGTGTATGTTAATGCCTTCTGGTGATATGTTCTAGAATCAGTTGGACCTGGTAATGAGGGTGGTATCCATTCCTGTGGCCTATTATGGGAAATATAGTCGGTGGCAATCCATCCTTCAAAAGATTTCATGAGACATTTATAGAGTCATGATGGAGCTGTTGATATATTATTCACCACCCCGGATCTTCACTAATCGATGACAGAAGTGGTGTGTTGGTGAAAATTTACATCAAGATGTCAGGATCAAAGTATCTTTCCCAGTGGTAATGGGATCTCTTGGCTCATTCGATGACTTCATTTTGATTACAAGGAATATTGATAAGTCCTGGATGAAAAATATGACACCTTATCAGTGTATCATCATTTATAAAAGAACATTTCGATAAATATATTTCACATTTAAAAGGTAAAGAGGTAGTCCTTTATTGTCACATGAGGTTTTGCCCCGTTTAAATAAACATGCATGGCCCACTATTTTTTTTGCAACAAGCACCACGAAAACTTTCCTGATGGGAACTTGGGAAATATATACCTTTTGACCCATTAAAAAGACAACACAGTTAAAGGAATTAATTTTGGTTTCACCTTTATGTTTCATGGGGTTTTATGGACTGGAATGGGTTTCGCTCATCACATTACCATTTTCACTTTTCCTTGAAACTCTTAATGGTTCCCCCATCTGTACTGGGTATAAACCTACTTTCCAAAGGATGGTGGTATTCTGGGTTTTCTAGCCCAGCGACTCTTAGGGACTCACATTGGTCGATGGATGGTAAGTCGGGTTAATATCACCCTTTTGGGGGGAATTTTTTCCTACTCTAAGACTCTCTTATAGATTTAACATATGTTCATGAAATCTTTCTTAGACTATGATATAGGACTGGTTACCTGTATAACAATGAATTTATTATGAACTTGTATCGATAAGAATTATCATGCGTATATCATTGGTTTTCTATAACTATCTTATTAAATTATGATGCTTTGAACTATGGCCTTACTTGAGCACCCTAGAGTTTATTGTTGCCTAGGGAGGTGGACGGTGTCCCGAAGATGGAATTGAACCTCTTTGATGAGTCCTATATATCCTATGAGAATATGATCAAAACCCACATAGTTCATTCAACCTATCTTGAAGTCATATTACTCCACCCATCCATACCATTTAACATCATATGGTAAGGATGTGAATGTCAGGATCGAACCATGATGAGGTTTCTTATGAATTTAGTTTAATACTAGAATCAGAGTCCACATAGTTCATTTAATGAGATTCTGTGTCATGAGAGATATGAAAATATAGGCCCTAGTCGGGAATTATGCATATGAGACTACCTTGGATAGATTTTTCGGGAATGTTACCCATTGAGTTTGATGGGATATAATCAGAATTACACCTCGATGTTAATTCCTCGTTGGGTAAATTCTCATCATGCTATTGGTACAACCACTACTAGTCTCTATTCCAACGTGATCCATTCTCAATGTGAGAAAAAAGAGATAGAGATAAAATGGACATATTACATGAGATCATACCCATACATGGCTTAAACATTATGGTCACCGTTATAGAGGATATGATCCATAGATTAGGACTTAGGAAAGTTTCATATGTTTCCCAAGTAAGGAGGGAATTAGAGTTCTTGTAGTTTAGTTTATTTCAAACCCGCTGATGGATTTGAGGTACTTGGGAGCAATATCGGGACTTATACATAGAATTATTCCCATTCATGAGTCCTATTCTTAGTCGATGATATAAAAAAATGAAGGAAGACCAATGGGAGGATTTAATCCCGTAATCTAAGAACAATCGAAATAGAAAGGGACTTACAATGAAGTGGATTCCCATTGGGGCGCAGGCCCTAACAAGGCTTCCTATGTATCCTAGTTATGGTAGGAATCATAGTTATCACAGTTCATATCTTCTCAAACCCGCTGATGGATTTGAGGTACTTGGGAGCATGTTCAGGGCTTATACATAGAATTATGCCCATGCATGTGTCCTCTTCTCGCCCGCTGATGGAAGAACAAAGATGTAAGACCTTTTTGAGGAGTTAGACCCATAAGCTAGGAACAATAGGAACAAAAAGGTACTTGCGTTGAAGTGGATGCCCATTAGAGATTGGGCCTTAAGAATGATTCCTACATATTCTAGTTATGGTGGGAATCAAAGTTCTCATATTTTATATTCACCTTAACCTTCTAATAGGATAAGGTAGGCGATCATGCTTGGAGACATTATGGACATCCCTAGGATTTTAGAAATGCTAGGGGCTTATAACGAAATGGATTCCCTGTCTGTGGGGACACATTATATTATGTTGATGATCGAGACTTACACTATAGGGTTTCCTATGATTAGTAAACTCATATCATGTCACTGTTCAGGGATTACACTCTGAGTATGCCCATGGGTTACTCATTCTTTATCCGTTGGTGGATTAAAGAGAGGTGTTGGTGGCCATGATAACCTATCTAGAAGAATGAAATCTATGGAGTTACATAGGTGTGTGATCCTAGATCATCGACGACACATCCGTTTTAAAATGTGTATGGGTCTAGAAATTCTTAGATGGGTTCCACACTATATGGGTCTAAGTATGCATTTCAGACAAGTTTGGCATGTCCTACAGGACTTGTTTGATATGTCTTGGCCATCTTCTAGGTAAGTCATGATTGGTTACCTGATATGTTTGGGAACGTATCTTACATGGTGAAATCATTCAAGGAGGGATTCCTAATCAATTGGAATGCCTCAAATGTCTTTCAATGTAAATATCATTATGTCTAGGATACATTGTGTGACCGAAGTGTGCATGTCTGGGGTCTTGCACAAGATCAACTGGCATGTCTTCGATGTCTTTTCTTGAGTGAGGAAGTCATGTCAAAGGTTCTTTTCATGACTAGGCGGACATGTCAGGGGTGCTTTTCTTGTATAGGTGGATATGTCTAAGGTATCACACATGTCTAAAAGATGATTTGTATGAACATATTTCTCATGTATGGCTAACTTTTCAGTAGGTCTTGTGAAGCTGCACTGTGGACACATTGTGTGTCTTTTAGTGACCATGAACACCACTCAACACCCTCTTTTTGATCTCCTCCACATTATTTTACCAAAGAATTGATAACATGACTTGGTGTAAGAATAAAAAGTTATTTTCACTAGATTTTTTGATGATTCTTCGCATTAACTATATGGGTCACGTAGAGAGTAAATAAGTATATTATGGACAAGTTTATCTTCTTTTCCTTAGGGTAATTTATGGTTGTTCAGGAATACCCATGGACTTTTATATTGAAAGGTAGACATGTATGGGGTTCTTTCTTCAAGTCATCACATATCAATATGGACTTGTCTATAGATTTTCACATTATCATTATCACACATCAACGAATGCTTCGTGATGTCACCCTAGCATGTCCATAGATTGTATTTTGACAATACAGATGTTAAAAGGGGGTGTCACCTAGTCAATATGGCTTCTCCTTAGGTTGTCATGTATCATTGTGGACATGTCTATGGGTGTCACGAGACCTTATCGACCTGTATGAGGTTATTATTGTGACCATGGAATGACAAAGGTTTTCTATGGACACCACGAGACCATCGAAGGGTCTTGCAAGTGTGCATAAGGTCTTGCACTCATTCAATTTCCACAAGTCCATATACGAAGGGATTATGAATTAAGTAGAATAAGAGGAATATGAACCTGAGTGATCATGCTGAAGGTGTATATAATAGGGTTTTAATGGCCAATGGAGGTCCTTTCTATAGGCTCTTATGTGAACTAAGAGGACATTCGCATGATACCCCCTTTGTTCAAGCAATCTGCATGAGGTTGAAATCGTCTTGCAGAGGCATCTTTGGACCTGATAAGAGGCTTACTAATGACTAAACGAGCATGGAAAGGAGTCTTTAGTGCATATGGTCATGGTTTTTCCCATTTTTTCGCATGATTCCCGCAAGAAACTCATGTGGTCTTACGAAAATCCCCACACTCATGTAGAAGGGGAATACGTTTCAAACCATACATAGGTGATGATTGTTGTTTGGCTAGGAGTGTATCTCTCCTCAGCCTCATACCTCATTGTTTTCCTCTCGTTCTAGGAGAATCCATAGGGATACTCCATGTCGAGGCAGTCATTTCTAAGGACAAATGTAGACATCATAGGCCACATGGGCATCTCATGTGATAGTGAATGTGGTCTTGTGACCGGCCCTTCAGTCAACATTAAGGGATATATCCCAAAGACTCAGCACATATGGGTGGGGGAGGCTCTTCATTATGGAACATGGAGTGAACATACCAAATCATGTGGGTTTGTCTCTGGATGGCTGAATGGGGGTGTCATATGATCCCTCATCATGCCACATAATCTCCCAAGGGTCACGCAACAAGTCCTACTAAATCACGAGGACTGTGTGTTGGTCCATAGGAAGGATGCATGGATGAGGGTTTTCTACACGTTGAACATCCTAGGGTCTCGTGTGACTAATCCCCATGAAATCCCCACAACATTCATGACCATGAAGGGGTCTTGCGATGGATCTATAATCATGACCGAGTCTGTTCGTTGGGGCTGCATATACTGGGGATGAGGTATACCTGGAACTAAATGAGGCTAGAATAGTCACATGTCCGAAGGAACACGAGGGTATCACTGGTGCGGGACACCCATATTGATGGCTATTTGTCTTGGTTATCAATAACCAAGTGTGGTAGGCTTTTGAAATCTTAAATCTCCCTCATCTAGGTGCTTCACATGTTTTGGAAGAGTGGCCTCACAACAGTTTCCTTAATCCTACCAAGGGTTCATTGGAGGTTTTTTCATACCCGGATAATCATGTGTGGAGGTCTTGTGTTTTCACTAAAAGATAGGGATACTCGCAGTATTCATGAGATCAGGATTCACACGTTCACTAGTCCATATTCACAGGAACTAGTCTGGGTTCCCCATATCACCATGTCGCATGAAGTTTTATTTCTCATTAGGCCGCATCATCCTAGGGGAAATCTTGCAAGAATACCTGAATTAATTTTCATGGGTCTATCATGATATCATATGATAATATGAAGATCACCCAATGGGTTATTTCAAAGACATGTTAGGTGAACCTTGACAGCAGCGGTCGATGACTCTTTCTCTCTAGTGTTCCCCCTTTTTTAGAGATCTTCCTCCCTCTCCCTTTTATCTATTTTTTGGGACATTAGGGGGTTTATATAGGCCACATGAGGATAAAAAATCTTCTTATTTTTATGGTATGAAGGACAAGTTAGCAAGGAGTCGCATGTCCTTTCTTGGTGAATGTGTCACGTGATCTGGTAAAAATCCAAAATAAATAGGATGAAAAACATGTGAAGGTAGAAGGGGTTCACAGTCATAAAAAGACTTCCAATAAAATGTTGGTTTTCTTCATATCTATCTCATGATCAAGTGTGATCATGTGATGTCTTCAACTTCATTTGGATGCGCTCATGGAAGGCTGTCAAGGCTCGCGATGGCATCTCCCAATTATCCTTAGATTGATCTCGTGATCAAAGAATGATAATTAAACAACCATGAATTCCATTGGGTAGTCTCGTTGGAGACCAGTAGGGTTCATAGACGCCTCTTTTTGGATGCTTCAGACTACTGGTGAAGTGCTAGATAGGTGGTAGCGACAAGGGGAAAGTGCCCAGTGTGCATCAAACTGGGCTGTCGAGAGCTTGAAGATGAGGGTCATGTGACACGTGGTCTTGGATGATTGTAACTTGTGATCAACACGATCGATCGGACAATTGGGATTAGTGGGAGGAGATATCTAATGGCTAAAATCATCCAATGGTGTGATTGGATGGCCCTGATTTAATCCCATAGAAAGAAACCATATCGAATTCTCATGCCTTCTCCACTATATAAAATATATTATAAAAAGGCTGTTTTCTTGAGTCGGTTATGAGGTCGACACCCGTACCATATTCTTTGTCTTTCACCCTTTGGACCTCTCTGTAACTATGCATGCTTGCCCATGTTCTTTCACACCTCATGCCCTATACATGGGCCCAGTTCATGTCTTGCGGGAGCTATGCTATCCCTTGGTCCGCCAGTTGGATCGGGATAACTCCCTTAGGCATGGTCAATCTATTCCCACATATGTCTTGGTTGAATAAGCCTAGCTGGCTAGTGGGTAAGCCATATTATTTTGGATAAGGGTTAGGTTGTATCAAAATGAAGACCTTCAACCTACTTAAAAATAGAATTAAATTTTTAGTACAATGTTGGGTCCAAGGTATGCCTCTTTAAACCCAAGGTATTCATGTATGACCTCCACCATATATTAAACCATCATTTGGTATGGTTTTTAGATCTTTAGCGGAAAAGTGGGGAGTACAAAAATACCAGTGCCAATACCTATGTATTGTATTATGTTTGGTTCTGAGACACATATATATGGGTGTGTGTGTGTGTGTGTGTATACATAGACATGTGTTCATATTCAAATAAGGATATGTGAACATATAAATAAAAATATTTTTATAAATATATATGTAATCGCATATGTGTATAATATTAAAAGTGATATTTTGAAATTTAAAATTAATTTTTGAATTTTTTTAAAAAAAATTAGTTTTAAAAGAGGTTTTTTCACATATAAATAGCGAAGCTTATCATTTGTTAGTGAAATGGACTTAAAAAATATTTGATTTTCAATGTAATGGATGATTTCTGTATGTTTTTATGTTTTAGAACCTGAGAGATCATAGTTAATAGGGTAAAAAGTTGGGTAATGCTCTATTTTAGTGAAGGTATTAAGTAAGGTTCATTTTTGGTGTCCTTTAGAGGCTTGGTTTTTAATACTAGTTTAGGTCACATATTCGGAAAGTGTTTTCTAAGTGAGCTAGTCACCTTTAGAACCCATAGGCTAGAGCTCCTCCCTATGTGTCACTGATTATGGGTGTGATTTTACACGATATTTAGTGACCACTCTCACTTTATGGTTAATGTTGTGATTATGGTTTACTGGCCTTGTTTATCTTTATTGTTTACAATTTCTACAAGTTTTTATTTAGAATTGTTTTTGTACGTATGCATTACTTAACTTTTGTTTCATTTATTATTCTTGATGTTTTTTTCAATTCATTTTGAATATAAAGTTTAAAATAGAAATTCAAGAGGCATTATTACATGGTATTAATTTATTGAAAAATGAATTTCTCATGTTTTGTTTTCAATAAATAAGGAATAGGTAGATAGAATGATTTTTAAGTTATTATTTTCATATAAATAAAATAGAATGGATGTATTATATAATTATTTTGGTTTTTATGTTCAATTTTTAAATACTAATATAAAAAATCTATTTTCTTTAAATTTATTTCAAACTACTTTTTTTTAGAAATGATATTCATCGAATCTGTAGTGATTACCGACTAGGATGTTAAGATTGCACCACTCACTGCTTATAATATTATATTCCTTTTGTAGGTTCAATATTTTATTCTTGTAATGGGATATGTGTTAAATGTAATGTGAACATGGGTCACAAGGGATAGTTATTTCAATATGTTCTTGTTGTTAGTGATTTAATAGTCTTCACCAAATATCCCTTTCCTACTTTCATTTCTGGTTACCGGTGGTTCATTATATATGTGGATACTAGGTAAAGGATCTCAAGGGTTATTTTTATAGAGGCTATTAGAGGGTAAGGTGATATATTTATTTTTAATATGTTTGATCAGGTATTTTTTTTAAATTTTTTAACTTTATTTTAAACTACAATTTTGTTTTTTTGAATGGATGTTCGACATAGAGACTGGTCATACTGAATTTTAAGTTGAATATTTATTGGGAGTTAACTCATATTTAATGAAAAAAATCCCACTAAGTATTTCATGGGTTCTATAAATTATCACCAAGTTTTGTGGATCGAGAATTTCCCTTGGGCTTACATCAAGTCGAATCAAGTGCCGGTTCAAGTGGGGGATCGAACCTATTTTTTGAAAATGGTATCATATACTAGGTTATTAAAGGGGGTATAGGATCTTCGATCTCCATTATTATTTGGGATACATGGTAAATTAAGATAATATTTTCAAATCTTGAGAGGAAGGATTGAAAATATTTTCATGATCTCTGACTCAATCTGAGCATCAAGCTTCCATGAGAAGTTGGGTTTCAATTCGTGGTTTGTGTTTTCTTGTATGTTTTGTTTTATATTAATTTAATTATATTTTATATTTATTTTTTATGTATTTATTGTGTTTTGGGATTAAATGGGAGTTTAACTAGCAATAAATGGTGAGTTCACATATCCTAGTAACCCATGTGGAGCTCACATACATAATTCTCTATTACTTTAATTGATAGTTTTGTGATTGGTACATGGTTTACCAATCCATGATATAAATACACACATGGGCACTATTCCCTGTTGAAATTTCGTTATATTGTGTGATGTTGATTAATTAGGCTTCACTTAATTTTTGAAAAAGATATTTTTTTATGTCTAAAATTATTTTCAAGTGAATTTCAATGATTTTGAAATGAAAATGTGCATTCTGGTAATGTTTTTGAAAGGTGTTTTCAAAATAAAGATTAATTTAAAATGGTGAAATTTGATTTTTAATTTCATAAGGGGGAGGGTTTTGAATTATTAGTATCTTATAAAAGGGTTGTGTTTGAATTTTTTTATTTTAAATATTTTTTTAAATAAATAAGAATATTTTTAATAATATTATAGATTTTTCTAAATAAATTAAAAAATGGAGTCATAATTTATGGGATTTAGAAACATTTTCAATGTAATAATAACGGGGTTTGAAAAGGTTTTTTTAATGGAGAATTAATATCTCAAAATTTTATGTTATAGTTATGAAATGGTTCAAAGGGAGAATTTTTGGTTTTTTTAATGTTCTGGCTCATTTTAGTGGAGTTATTGGTTAATTTCCATAAAATGGTAATTTCAAATTAGAATATGATTTTGGATAGGAATGGAAATTTTATTGAATATAATTGATTGGGTGTAGTATTTTTTGTGTTATTTCAAGTATTATCTCCAGTATAGTCTTGGTAATTGTTGGGATTTGGTGATTATATATTTTTGGGACCTAATAATCATGTTTCTGAGGTAATCCTTTTTTGGGTGTGACTCCTTTGATTCTTTCTTAGTTGTTTCTAATGAAATGTGGTGTTTTTGTTTTTTATCTTGTCATTTAGTAATTTAGTATTCATTTATATTTTTAGGTTTATCTATGGATATTGATGTTTGATTTCAATTACTAGATTATGGTGGGGAACATTGTGTGTGCTTTAGGTAACTAGGATAGATGATGAACTAGTTGAGGTTCTGTGTTGACTAGGGTTGTTTTGAGTTAGTG
Source organism: Viscum album (assembly GCA_963277665.1). Classification (NCBI taxonomy): domain Eukaryota; kingdom Viridiplantae; phylum Streptophyta; class Magnoliopsida; order Santalales; family Viscaceae; genus Viscum; species Viscum album. The sequence continues at coordinate 1,528,513,800 of OY728162.1, forward strand.
GGACTACCGTGAGGGGTTACTCGAACTATAATTACAAGGTTACCCCATATTTATTCCTTTAACCAAGGTTTGACCCCATACAATTTTAGGATGTATGTTTATGGCTTATGACTTATTTTATTTTAATCTAGTTAGATAAAGATGGAGGGTGGCTAGATGGTCCTTATTATAGAATCATTGGTGTGTTCTTAATAATGGGAACTTTTTTAGTAAGGCATTAGTGGTGCTTATGAGGTTTATGTTTATCATTTCCTTTTCTCATTAGTGATAAGTTACCTGTATTTTGGGTTATCTTATGTTGTTTTGTGGGAGAATAAATAGTTACTCTCATGAAATTTGGGGGCATTTTTAGGGGAGTGTTTGGGTTGAGATATTTAGTTGAGGGTTCAGTTTTTGGATCATATAAATATTTTATAAATGCTTTAATTTTCCTTAAACCACTTTTTTAGATGATTTTCTAAATAGTGGAGAGACCCACTATGGGTCTTTGTTTCTTCATTTCCCTATCAATGGCCAGGTGTGAATTGGTCCTTGGAAATTTTTATATTCATATAATTTTGGAATATTCTTTCTAGTGTGTCTAGTTTAATTTTGATTTCAAAAAGCATGTCACAACTCTTTCGACTATGAATTTTAAATTCTTCTTTGAGTCTCCTCCATGAGTATAGTGTCTTCCTAGGGGTATCATTTCTAGTGTTGTTTCATGAGTTTATTTTTTAAAATTGTTTCTCTGAAACTCAAAATTACAACATGAACTTGTTACCCATTTATTCTAACATCTATAGAACTTATCACTCTAGGCCTGGAGATACTAGAAATGACCTTGTCCCTATTTTTAAATCTTCCACTTACATAGCTTGAATGAATTCTGTTGAACATGAAATTCAAAAGTCTGATAATAGAACATTTAAATAGTTGGTTTTATCCAATGACTAAAATAATAAAACCATAGGTAATATCTTGGTGAACCTATTGGGTTTTAAATAAAATCTTGTTTTATTTTCATATAACTATAATTTCATGGGTTTCAAGGTGATGATCCACATAAACACATTCAATAATTCTGAAATATTTGTGTCAATTTGAAACCTCAAGTAGATGAATAATATAAAATGAAATTGAGGAAATTTATTTTTCTTTAGAAGTATTTTCCAAATATATATTTTTATTGACATTCAACATTGATTACATATTGGAATGAATTATAAAATATTTTCCATCAAAAAAAATTCCCTGCTTCCAAAATTTCTTCTATTTGAAAAGTTATTTGTGGTCTTGAGTAAATTTAAGTTGAAACATTACATAAGTATTAGGAATCATCCAAAATAATATATATTTGTTTTCCCCAACATTAAATCAGTGGAAAACTCCTAATTAATTTTTTTTATGAAGGATTGTGTCTAAATGATATGATTTTTATTGATGCTATTGAGGAAGGGGATTTTATTTTCAAAACTATATATGCTTCAAGGAAATAAATTGCAAACATAGCCCAAAATAATCAATAAAATTGAAACAAGAGGTTTTCTTAATGTGAAATATTCCCAATAAGTCCCCACTTCAAGTTAAGAAAACAATATGATTTCTAGTCAACATTACAATCTCACCACCATAGTGAGGTTAATGGTGTTGAACAATAACCCACCAACCCCACCCAAACCTGATGAAATAATTGAAAAGAAATTCCAATGTGGAATTTGTTGTTCCAATGAAAATCTTAGCGGTCAATGACAATAAATTCAAGATCCTTTTGAAAATTTTAATACATTTTCTCCTATAAATATCATTAAAACAATCCAAAAAATACCTTTCCAATACAACTAAATTTTTAATGAAAGTTTGAATAAAAACTGAAATGGAAGATATTTATGACCTAAATATAAAAGAAACTTTTTTCAGTATTAGTTAAGTAATTATCAACCAATATATTTCAATGATAAATCCAATTCTCATCCTAGAAGAAACTTTTGACCCACTTAACCCACTCAAATTCTAGAGTGCATCCTTGAGAATGAAATGAGGAAATAATAAGATGCAATGAGACAAACACATAATTAATGCTACAATAATACGAATCCTCAAATAAACAATAGAACATGATGAATTCCTTGATGGATCAAGTGGATCAACTTACCTATGATCTTAGTAGCATGAGAAATAAAATGAGTTTAGGTTTATCCTCACAAACCCAATTGAATCTAAGAGATAAATGGAACTAAAATGTAATTTCAGTTGAACTTAATAGTAGAACAAGATTGAATAACCCTCAAACTGAGAAACTCAAACCTAATATTGAAACTATTAAAGAAAATACAACCATTGATGGATTTTTTTAAAATTATATATAATAATTGAATGAAAACAGAAATTAAATTGAATAAATTTTGTTTGATAGTAGAAAGAAGGATTGGATGATGGGGTCTAGTACTTATATTTCTCAAATAAATGATCACAATAGTCTAGAAACATTCCAAACACTAATAACTTATCCAATTAGTGAACCACCAATGTTGTTAAGTGATGAAAATAGTTGGATAAGGTGGTTTTTTAATCTTTTAAGGAAGTTAAATTACAATACCTTTTATTGATCCTTTGAAATAGATTCCAAGGTATGTTATGTTTTTGAATGTGACGTATACCCACTAGTGAAAATTCAAAGGAATTAAACAATTCAAATTATGAAGGAATTTTTCATCCAAGATTAAACTTGATTTTCTATCAAATTTAAATATATAAGAACCTTTACCATTCTCTACACTATAGGGAAATGTTAATTCATGGTTTCGATGATTGATTTATGATATCCAATCAATTCCATTCCACATTATGTTTACTCATATATTTATGTTAGTGAAAAACATCCTCTAGGATTACCATTAAACTTTACCACTGAAGTATACCAAACCCACTAGAGTTATAGAGGATGTTCTCATTTAGTTGAGAGACATTATTTTTCCAATGGACTTATTTATCTAGGATATGGAAGAAAATTGGTTTAGTACCCATGCATCACTCATTATAGGGAGACCTTTTTAAAAAATAGTAAGATTAATCATTTATATTCACAAAGTAACCCTTTCACTTGAATTTATAGGTGAGTTTTTTCACTTAAATATTTTTTATTCCATGAAACACCCATTTGAATATAATTCATCCCTTAAAGTAAACATGATTGATTGGTTTTCAATGGAGATGTTTCCTGATTTTTTATATGATGAACAACCTACTTATGTTTTAAAAAAGGGAAAAAATTATTGAATACAATAAAAAAGAGAGTGAAAAGGAAGTGTGTAATGAGTATTATAATATTTAAACAACTTTATAAGAGCCCATTTATCTCAAAATTAATGAAGATTAATATTTTGAAACCCCTGAATCTACTAGTACCTTCCCTGGAGGAGATTCCTATTTTTCACATGAAAAAATATTCAAAAAATAGAATGTGCTAAAAATGTTGTAGAGAATGAATATACTTTAAAATATGTAACATCATAGAATATTCAGACATATGAACAATGTTCTTTGATCAATGAAAATATTCCACCCGAGTTATAATTGAATCCACTTCCTAAGAACCTAAAATAGGATTTCTTAGGTGACATTTAACAATTACCTATAGTCATTTCAAATGAGATGTCAAGGAACCAAGAGAACCAGATATTAGGAGTCCAAAAAACCTATAAGAAATCAAAATTATGGACTATACACTATTTTACATTAATTATACCCTTTATGTTCACACATATAGTTTCATTGTACAAAATGATATACTAGTGAGATAATTCATCTTAGATTGAACCCAACACTTTTAGAGGTTGTTAAGAAAGAATTCACCACCTTGTCAGCTTCTGGAATTATTTTTCCTATATCAAAAATTCAATGGCTATGCTATTTCAAATTTGTACCCTAAACAACTGAATTTACAATTTCAAGGAATAAAGTTCATGAGATTTTCTCTATTAGACTTCCAAATAAATGAAGAATGTTCATTGATTATAGGAAACTTAATTTTGTTACAAGGAAATACCACTTCCCATTCAATGTCTTGATTAATTCCAATAAATACTATCTAGGAAAACCAAATAGTTTTTTATGATTTATTCTCATGTTATTTTTAAATTCATATTACACTAGGGGGTACAGAGAAACTACATTCATGTTCCCCTTGGGGAACCTTTCTTATAATAGAATTCCCATCGGTTTATATAAATCCCCTGGAACTTTTCAAAGGTATATGATGATAATTTTATATCAATTTCTAGAAAATTTTATGGAAATATTTAGGGATGAATTCATTATGTATAGATCATCATTTTAATTTTATTTGAAATTTTTAGCTCCTGTTCTTGAAACTTGTGTTGATAATAGTCTTTTCTTCAATTATGAAAAATTAAATTTCATGGTAGATTAGAGTATTTTACTTGGTTATTCTATATTTATTGATTTAATTCAAGTTGATAAATCCAATGTTGAGGACATTTATTAATTTCCATACCCAAAAAATAGTGAGAAATGTAAGATACATGGATATTCTGGTTTTTATAGTAGATTAATAATGGATTTTTGTAAGGCTTCACTTAAATTGTCTACATTTCTCCAAAAAGGAACACCAATTATTTTACGAAATATTTAAATAAGACATTAGGCATAAAAAAAACTCACAACCCCTCTCATTATTCAACCACCCAAATTGGACTTTCACTTTAAAATCATGACTGATGCATCTATCTTTTTTCCAATGGATGTTTTGAGTTAGTGTTTGGAATGGAAATATCATGTGATTAATTTTGATTATAGAACATTATATCATTCCCAACCAACTACAAATTAATATATAAGGAACTGCTGGATATTTTTCTTTCTCTAGAAAAATTTATATGTTATTTTTTGGGTTCCAATGTGATTGTTTTGACATACAATTCTGCAATCATATTTTTGATGAATAAACATGATGTAGAACCTATAATTTTTTGATGGATATTTTTATTTTCCAGATTTTTAGGTTGAAATAAAGGAAAAAAATGAATTGAAAACATTTTTATAATCATTTGAGAAAGATAAAATGTATTTTTTTATAGAAAACATCATATTTTAACATTAATTATATAAATCTTTCTAGATGAGGAGTTGTATGCTTGTAAGAGTGAATGTCAAGGGTTTTATGATCTTGTAAATTATTTGTAAACAAATGATGTTCCCAAATATTTTTATAAGAAACAAATTATTAAACCTCTGAGTGATTCACATAATTATATTTTGGATTATCCTTACTTAGGAATGTTGGAAGTGATCAAATGATTAGTAGATATATCTCGAATTATGAATTTCAATCCATCCTAATTTTTTCACACTTTGATATTGAGAAAAAATAAAGGACCAAAAATAAATATAAAAATAGTTATTGATACAGGTTTTTATTTACCCACCATTTTTAGATTTGATTTTGAATTGTGTATAACATGTAAAAATTTCCAGTTTTAATGAAACATTTCCAAAATGAATTATCAGTAACTAATTTTTTAAGGAATTTTATGTTTGGGGTATGGATATTTTGGGACCTTTTCCAAATACATTTTATATCATTACATATTTATTGCTATTTATTATGTTTCTATGTGGGTAATGGTTACTCCCACTAGAGCTGATGATTCTAAAACTCTATCCAATTTTTTTAAATGAAATATTTTTTATATATTTTTAATTGTCAAATATTATTATCATTGATTAAGGGAAAAATATTTGTAATATTTCGTTAGAATATATTTTGAAAAAATATGGAGTTCATAATAACATATATTTTCCCTATCACCCTAAATTCAATGGAATGTATGAGTTTTAAATTAGAGAAATCAAACTAAATATGGAAAAATATGAACCCAAGTAGAAAGGATTAGAGTTTTTGAATAAATTATACACTCATAAGATATAGAAATACATTAAAAACCCAAATTTCCATTTCAAAATAATATTATTCTACGTAATATATTTTCCATTGAGAGTTGTGTTTGAAAAAGAATCTTTTTAGAAATTTAAACATTTGACAAGAATATGTTTTCTACAAGAAAAGAATGAAAATTTTTATTTCTAAGAGCTAGAGGAGATAAAAAATAATGCACATGAAAGATCTAGGTTGTATAAGGATAGAACCAAATCTTTTCTTGATATAATGATTCTAAAAAAATCATAGAAGGGGATAAGGTGTTGTTTTTTGAATCCAAATTGAATCTCTTCCACGGTAAATTTCATTCCAAATGGTATTTCCCTTTCATTGATAATAGTATGTTTCCTTTTGGTTTCATCCTGAGAAAATAACCAGGAAAAGGGACACCATTAACAATCAATGGTCATAGGTTGAAGATGTTTAGAGGGAGTTTTAAAGATCCTACAGGGGAGTAGATCTATCTTCATAATGTTTAATAAAATTTAGTCTAGGTTCAGTCATTCCATATCACATATTTTTTGTTAGGTGTTTAATTTATGGAATTATATTTTCTTAGATAAAACAATTACAAAATGATTTCATTTAAAAAATATATGGGGGTAGCAAATTACTTTTTATATTAGGATTTTGTGTGTTTTATTCTAAAATTTATATATTCAGTTTTTCTTTCATTTTTTTATTTTCAAAATTTTTATGTTTTATTTAAAATTTTGTGAAATATGTGAGATTAAAGTAATTATTTTTGTGAATGAAAAGTCATTTTTAATTTAATTAACCAACTTGATTCATCGAACTGAAAATAAGTGATTTATGAAAAAAATTTGTGTTTTGAATTAAAAATTGTTTAAATCCATGAAACAAACATCAACTTATGAATTCTATTCCATGAAAGTGGTCCAAATTTAAAAATCAATTTCCCAAGAGGACTCTAAACAATTTTTTCATATTATTCACATCCAACCCACTTTTTAGTGAACCAAATAGTTTATGATTTAAACAAAAATTTCTATTTTCTTTCAAAATGTATGACCTTTGTAGAAGTTGTGTTAAAAAAATATTTAGGCAATTCATTTTTCATTAAAAGAACACTTTTTAAAATAATCATTTTTTATTTATTTTTTCCTTACTTATGCATTTAACCCTTGTGAGCCCTTATTATCCAGGAAGTTCAAGTTAGTTATCCTCATTAAAATATAGTTTCCCAATCCAACCAACTCTTCAAGTACATTGTATGATTTTAGTAAGGATTATGTATATGGGAGATGGATTTTGGTGTTCTATATCTTTTGGTGATACTTTGGGTTGAAATTTAAATTATGAAGGGATTTTTTAATAGTTTAAAAATAAATATTTTTTTAAACAAATTTCCTTTATGGATTTCATGGAAAAGGTATTTTTACTTTCTAGAGATTCCAAATATATAAAGTTGTGCCTATCTGGTTCTTTCAAGAAACAAAATGAGAAAAAATGTACTTTTTTTCTATAAAAATATTGATCATGTGGATTTTGGATGACTGAAAGTTTAAAGTTATTTCGAAATTGATTTTATTTCAAGATGAAATAGGAGAACACCATTATCAAGTGAAAACTGGAATCATCCAAGATTTCATAAATAAAGATAAAAACCCTTTATTTCTACCTTATATTTATTACCTTTTAAAACCACCAACCTTCAAACCTCAAAAAGTCCCTTTTTTAGTCCCCATTGTGCATACAATTATTTGAATCAATTGGGTAAATATTTAAAGACATTTCAAGCCTATAGTGACCCTTGAATTTATATGGATGAGAAAAACTTTTTTCAAAATCAAAATCATATGTTGAGAAAGAAAATTAATGAATTATGAATACTTGTGCATTGATGAATAAAAGAAATGAAATTGGAATGAATGAATATAATGAATAATTTATAACTTAATTTATAGAAGATCCATGATAATTTGGGTGCCTTGATTTTGAGCTTTGGTAATTTCATTGACATGTGTTTTGAATTTTCATTAGAAATCTATTGTGAGTGCTCAATTGCAAGGGAGTCCAAATGTCAAGTGTAAGGGAATTGATCAATCTAGTATTGTTAATATTTTATTTTTATTTCATAGAATTTATACCAAAACATTTATCATTTTATGTGATATTTCATCATTTTTGGAATTGTTTTTGTACTAAATTGTGAAAATACCCTCATTTTAGAATTTTAAATGTTTTATCTATTTGATATTATATGATTATATTTTTTTGAATAATGTTCTGATTTTTGAATTTATTTTTTTATAAGAACCCTTTTCATGTGAGCTTAAACTTTTGTAACCAGACCTAAAGCTAAATCAACCATTTGGAGGCCCAACAAAACCATTCAAATTGAGAAATCATTTTTAGACAAAATTGAAACTCCTTTCCTAATGAAGGTATAACTGAACCTATGTATGTAAAAATAGGATGATTCTAGCTATAAAATAAATAAAAATATAACTTCATCTCAAAACTAAGTACCAAACATAAATTTATTCATTAAGATATTCATTGGGTGTGTGAAAGTGGAGGATGTTGAAGGGCCACTTCAGCTATAAAAAGTTTTTTCTATATTTTGGGAATAACATTTTCACAACAAGTTAAAAAGAGATAACATTTTATAGGGTAAATATAACTCACATACTAAAATAATTTATGAAGTATACTTAGTAAGATTAATCCTATAAGTTGTGTATATTTAAGCAAGATTTCATGATATAAAAACATGATAAATGATTTTACACACCCCTTTTCCTATATATTTCAACTCCACATCCATTTCAGATGATGGTTTGATTGGGGGAGTGGGATATACTAGGGAAGATTGGATGTAAAATAGTAGTATCCCATTATGTAATCAATATATTAAGGGATAAACTCCAAGTGGTGGTGCACTATGAATATCTAATGGCATTTCTCCTTTTTAGTTTGTTCTTTTCATTATAAACTCTAACATTTTGAAGTATCCCAAAGACTATTTTCTTCATTGAAGGAGGCCTCGTTCAATCATGTTTACACTTTCTTCAAAGTTATTCTAGATTTATATTCATCTTATGATATTAATATGGTTACTCTCACTGCTTAAATTTATTTAGAGAGGTCTTTCTTTTGAGCATAATGAGTATAATATGTTTTCGTTTCTTGGAGGTCTTCAGGTAATCAGTTCTCATTAATAAGAAGTTCGAAGACTATATTTGAGGGATTTATATGGTATATAGTTAATTTATGTTTTTAAACTATTTTCTTGAGGTATACGTTGTGTAATATAACTGGAAAACATTTTTTGACATTGATAAAGGGTGTTTCTGATGATCGAATCTTGTTCATCACTACTATCTTTATTTTTCTATTTCAATCCATATTGTTTCTAGTTTCTAATATATAATTATACTTTCAAATTTTATACTTATTTAATTTAGTTCAACATAGTGAACTCTTTTGAAATACTAAATTTTAGTTTTAAACATAATAGAAATAAATTAAAAAATGATTGTTTGACAACTTAGTCTATAACCTCCCCATGATACAACCCAATGGTCACCACTATATTGGGTTAATGAAACTAAACCCTTTGCATCAATTTGGACTAAGTTATCAAAATTTAACTATATTAATTTTTATTGTTTTAGTTAAAACTAAAACTATGAATTTAAAAGGAATTAAACAAATTTAAAATAAATTAAATAATTAAAATATTATAAATAAAATCTACATATTAGAAATCAGAATCATGATCGATAGAAATAAATAAACTAAAGACAACTGTAGTGGACAAGATTTGATCCCCAGACACTCCCCTTATCATTATCAAAAAATAGTTCATTTGTCAATTTATACTTAAATACCTCAAATTACTCACATAAATTAATTAGATACCATATTGATACCCAAAATATAGGCACCAATCCCCTTATGTAGGTGATCTAATTACTCGAAGACCTATGAGGAAACAAAACTGATTAAACTCATCATTTTCAAAGGTGAGAACTCAAAAAATAAATTTGAACAATGATAGTTACCAATTTAATTTAATAAGTAAAAAAACTCAAATATTTTATAATTAAATGAAAACGTAAATGAAAGATAACTCATTTAATCAACCATTCAGTTTTTGTGATAATTTAAAATGAAAGAGTTTACAATGAAACGAATAAACTGAATAGAGGAAATTCTATCAAATATTTACTTCCTATGAAAACTTGGTGTTAATACCATAATGTATTGATAAGTTTATGTAATACTTCTATTCTCTATATAATCCTCTCTAGCGCATCCCACTACATCAATGTAACCATAATATGAAATAGAAGTGGATTTGAGAATATATAGGAAAAGGGGTGTGGAAAATATTATGTCCAGTTTATGTATCTCAATATTTTCCTCAATCTTAAACCTCTTACAAGAGGACTATTTATGTGGTTACTCAATAATTTTTTTTCACCCAAATTCTATCTATCCCCATAAAAATTTTCAACTTTTTTTGACATGTGCTTATAATTTTATACCCAAAATATTGAAAACACATTTATTGGGAAAAGTGACTCTTCAAATTCCTCTAATTGAGCATGCCTAATGACTATCGTAATGACCATTTTTAGTCTTGATATTTTTTTCGGAGATGTGTATTCCAGTTTTATTTTTTTTCTAGAATCAACCCATTTTGAATCCTGTAGGTGCATTTATACGTCATTTACAAAGGAGTTTCAATTCGGTTTAAAAAATGATTTCCCAATTTTAATGAATTTTGGGGACTCCAAATAGCCAATTCATCTCTTAATACAATTATAGAATTTGAAGACCACTTTTCATGGGTTTCTAGAAAAAATATTTCAAAAATTGGATAAATATTAAAAACATTATGCACAAAATTACAAAGAGGTAAGAACTATTAAAATTCAAGAATTAGGGAATTTTCAAAATTTATCTAAAAACTGAAAACATAAAAACTTAAAAAATGATTCAATTTCACATAAATGGAAATATTTGTGGTGATATATTAATTTAATTACACATAAATTTTATTTAAAATATCATATCTATTAGGTAGAATGTGTTATGGTGGGGGGATTATGACAACCTGTTTTTCACTATTTTCTATATTAATTTATTGGACATTGTTTTTTTCTTGATTTTCAGCTCATACCTTTTAATTTTTGAAATTTTAAGGAGTTATTCCTACCACATAGTTAACACATTTTTAGAGAAAACCAGGGAGTAAACATAAAAATCAATTATGTGGTTTATATAGTTTTTTTATGGTTGGAACACCGTTTTTATCTTAGTGTGATCCAACCATTTAGGGGCCTCAATTTTCCCAATGAAGGTCATATGGTTGGTGAAATATTTCCATAAACTATTTGAGAACTATTATATACACCCATATTGTTAAAAAATTGAAATTAATTTTTTTTTTTATCCCTCTATGTTTTCCAAAATTAGTATCACCCCTCCTTCTATCCCCTAGACACATGACACTTCACCAAATTCCCACAACCACTTCCCTCTTCCTCTCCTCATCTAATCATAGGTGATTCTTCTTTAGATTTCAAGTTAATCTCCTTATAATTAATTCCATGTATTCTTTTTCATCATCATACCTTCCTTCCACTCCTTATTTCTATCCTATTTTATTGTGTGTACCCTAGGAAAAACCCAAAGTGGATTCCAGTTCTAAGTTCATCATCGTTCTTAGATTTAGGGTATTTAGTGGTCTCTTCCAGCTATTCTATCTCTATTTATAAAGGTTTCACATCATCTACAATATCCCTAAGTATGTGTTTTTTTAGTTTTCCGTAACATGTTGTATGTTATTTGGAATTTCAATAAAATTTTCTTTTATGATTAAAAATTCCATTTAATTTTAATTATAATTAGAAATGAGTATTACTCAATGAATTTATGATGTTTTTAATATTTTCTGATGGTATTTTTTATTATTGGGAACTATTTTTACCTACACTCAAAAAATAAACTTTTATTTTTTCTAAAAAAATACCTATAGTAGTTTTCAAATAGGAATTGGTTGTTTTAAAATTATTTCAGGTTATTTATAAAATTTTATTTGGAAACATTTGAGTTTAAGGGGTTAATTAAATTGGGTTTCCATGTATGAGCAGTTTTTTTAGGTTTTCTTGTTTCTCCCTTATTTTATTTATTAATGTTCAATGTTTCATATGTATTATATTATGTTTTGTGCTTAAAAATATATTAATCGGTGTATGTATATATATACATGTGTACATTTTCACATATGGATATATGATTATATACATTGAAATATGTTTATATATATATAATTGTATGTGTATAATATTAAAATGGATGTTTTGAAATTTTAAATTGATTTTTGAATTTGGTTTTAAAATAATTTTTCACATAATTATATTTAAAAGTTTTTTTTCATTTAGAAACAGTTTAAATTACTAAATTTTTATGAAATGGCCTCAAGAAAATTATTATATTTTCATTTCATTCTTTAAAAGGGGGTTTCAAAAGGTGAAATGGTTTTAGATTATGTTCATGATTGTGTTTTTTTATTTTTAATGGAATGAATGATTACTATGTGGAATAATTTTTTATTTTCACATGGGAGACCATTTTTATATGGGTAATTGGATGGGAATTCCCACATATTATTTAAGGTACTATCTAGGGGCTATTTTCCCTTAATATTATTAGGTTTTATTTCTTCTCTAGGTACCATAGATGAATAGAGTTCCATGATCAAGTTAGTTAACATTGGAACCTATAGGTCATAGCTCCTCCCCATATGTCATGGATTATTCTTAACACATCACAATCTATTTAGAGTTTAGTCTGACCTTATAGAAGATGTTATAATTATGTTTTAATTACCTTGTTTATCTTTATTATTTAATTCTTATACAACTTAGTTTTTATTTATCATTGCTTATATATATATATATAAATATATATTTTTTTACTTTTTATATTAATTTTTAAAAGAAATATAAAAAGGGAATTTAAAGAAGCATGATTTACATGGGATGCATTTATTGGAAAATATATTTCTAAGGTTGTGTTTTTAATATATATGGAATAATACAAGGAAATAATTTTTAAATGATTGATTTCATTTAAAGTAAAAGGAATATATGTTTTATAAAAAAAATTTCTAGTGATGTTTTGTTTTCACATTCTCATTCGTAAAAGAATTCAAAAATATATTTGGAACTAAAATTTTTTGTTTGTTTTTGGAAAATAAAATCTTAAAATCTTTGGTGATTTCCATCTAGGTTGTCGATTTCACACCCTACTAACACCACTTAGTGTATTTATACCATGTGGACATTTAAATATTTTGTATTTGACTCCATAATGGGATCTAAATATGTATAGAGAATAACCATGGATCACATGAGATAATGGTTTTGGTATATCAATGTTTTTTAGTGATTTAGTAGTTTCAACCAAATTGGCATTTCCTGCATTAAATTATGGTTTTAGTGATGCATTATATATGTGTGGGCTGGGTAATGGATCTATGGGGCTATTTTTATTCTAGGAATCTGTGGGTGATATGAGAGATTTATTTTTCATATGTTTGATCTATAATTTCTTTGATATTTTTAAGTTTATTTTAAACTACATATTTGTTTTTGGAATGGATGTATGACTTAAATATGGGGCATTCAATAATTTTGGGTGAATGTATAATATATATTAATTCTAATTTAATGTTTAAATAATTCTCTATGACTAATTATAATTCCCCAGAATTTGTCACCAGCCCATGGGGATCAAGAATGCCCCTCAAGACAGTGTAAAGTTGTGTCAGATATTGGTTCAGGTGATAGCCCAGGCTAGTTAATTAAAAAAATAATGTCTTACTAAAGAGGGATTTGTATTAAAATACTATTATTAATCAAAAATTTAAAAGATATTGAAGATTCATCACTCCAAATTCCTCAATATGTATCACCCAACTCAATTTCTGATTTACACATATAAATCAACATGTCATATAAAATAAAGTATATTAATATATCTTTATATTATTATTTTTTATATTTATTATTATTTTTATTATTTATATTATATATTTTTTAATAAAATGGTATGAAAATAAAATATATAGAATGAATAATGACACGTGAAATTATCTCCTGATTTTCTTCATGAGTCGTATAAATGAGGGTAATGAATAGTTTGATCCCATTCTCTATTTTTCAATAATTTTTACTTTTCTTCGAGAGAAATCAAATGAATTAAAATGAAATATACATAACTTATATACCTTCTCTAAAATAATATCATAACCACATTTTACCATATATTTAACTCATCCACAAGAAAAAAATGTAAAGTAAGATAATTCCCCCTACAATCATTTTTATTAATAATCATGTAATGTAAACAAGATTGTAAGTAAGTTGGAAAAATATATTTTTAATTTGTATAATTATATATTATTTCATATATATAAATAATTATAAGATAAAATTTAATAGTGGGTCTCAAAACTAGATAAGAGTAAGGACTTGAAAATAAACAAGCACCAAAATCACACTAGCATATTTCTTTATTCTGAAATATTCTTATAAACGATAAATCTATGTTTTATATGGGAAAAAAATTTGGTTTCACTCAATAATAGTGGCTAATATAAATATTACACAAAAATTGGTTTAGATAGACTCTCTGGTTGGTGAAAATAAATATTGGGTAGTATTAATGGGGTATGGGTTACAAAAGTATCATAAACATCTATGAATTTTTTGAAAATAAACATTCTTAAAAATTTTGTATTAACACTAATTTGAATCCATTTTTTTAGAAAATAATTGCATTTCCCTCACAAATGACCCATATATTTAAAATTATTTTGTATATTACATTAAATTCCAATGTTCCTAAAAAAATATAAACCCAGAAAAAGAAAGGGAAAATGGAAACCCAATAATCGTTTTTCATTTATTTTTCATTTTTGGTTTGGTTTGGTTTTTCTTTATTTTCTTATAAAATCCTAACTACATTATTTCACCCTCCTATAATAATAAAAATATCAATAAGATCAATGTAATAACCATAAAAAATAAACAAGTAAATAAAGGTACGAAGAAGGGATAACCTACTAATTGGTGTCATAAGTGGAATCCTTTAGCTATAGTTCCTCCATTATGTGCTTTGGAAAATCCTCATTAAAGTGTTTAAGATACTTCTCATTTAATATAAATTTTCACCCACTCTACTCATGTGAAATATATATTATATAAAAAGGATAATTTTTTGTAATGGCATAGGGACCAATCCCTCAGGAATTAATCTTACTGAGGAGGATCTTTAACCTAGAATATAACATGAGGACATTTGCAAAGATATATAACTTTAAAATATGAATCATATCATCATGAATGTCTATTTTTTCACATTATTGATCCTAGTGTTCTCATATACATCACATAGAATCAATTTCAAATTTTTAATCTATAATTTTCAATGTTCATTTATATCTAAGATATTCATACTACATTGTTCAATATACCAATATGCATAGTTCTTTACATCCACTGGGAGGTCAAAATGCTTTCCAATTAAAATATTATAAGGTTACCTTAAAATGGGGTTTTAAAAATCTACAAGTTATTCCAATTTTAATCATCCATGTGAAAACTATAATCCATTAGGTTGGGTTGTTCTCATTTTTAAAAAAATTTCCTTGACATAACGATTTGAAATTTTTGCTTTTCCATTTGCGGGGGTGATCTACAATAAAGAATTTTTAAAAAACCACCTATAATTATGAAGTATGATTTTTATGCTGTGATTAATTAATTTAGATCCCTAATAAATAATTATAAACCTTGTTAAACCAAAACTACTAAAACTATGAGATCACATAAATAAAAAAACCACTTGAGACATATCGGTGCTATTTTCCTCTACTTTGACACATTTATTTACATAATAAAGCGCCAAAAAATATATATTAAAATAAAAATTAATTAAATAGGAGTCCTAGGAATTCAATTCCCTATGCATAAAATATTTCACAATATAACATGGGTTGTTTGGGTAATTCATTCTTCAAGAAGATACTCCCCATGAATTGACATAATGTACATGACATACAAAACTGTTGTGAATATCCACAAAATATTAGATATTAAAGTCTAGATTCAAGGTAATTTCAAGTGTTACATTGATATCTAAAGTTCCCCCCATAAAACATAATTTTTTAGAAGATCAAAATATATGCTAACTCATAGTCGGGGAGACACTATTGAACAACCTTGTCACTTCAAATGACCAACGAGTAGGGTAATCTCAAATGCATCCTCATGAATCATGATTAATACTCTAGTATTGTATAGTGATAAAATTAGTGGGGAATATAGATGAAACTAAAAAATTCAAAATATTTACATACTTAGTGAGTAAATAATAAGAATTCATATACAAATATTACATCTTTTTGGATGAATATTAATTACATATCATTGTGTTCAATGATGAAAAAAATAATGGTTTAGTGTATTTGGAAACATGAAAATACAAATAACTAATATGTAAAGTATCCACATAATCTCTAATTATGCTATTCTCAAATATATACATTATTAGACATATCATCATTAAAACCATTCTCTATAACCAGGGGAATGGAAACATATGTAAAGGTGATATTATGAACTTAGTAAAGGTAAACATGGGTGATATTAGTCAATGATCATAAGGGATCATAAAATATGAATAAGGGTATTAGATCATAAGGCTAATACTAAAAAATCATAACCAACAATTTATATATCATAAGGATGAATCATGGAATTTATCTTTACAAGTTAATAATACATGAATCATAAGAGAATCAAAGGTCATAATCCTTGAGAATATACCTATGACATAAGAACATGTCATAAGAAAGTGCAATAAAGTGTGGAATAATCAAAATCATATACATATTATTTCAAGGCTACCAACCAAAACATTTATCACATGTTAGGCTTAGAATATCTACCCATGTACCTATTTTTAGCTTAAGATAACCTCATGTGTACCCTCTTTTGGGCTTAGGATAACCTCTCATATACCCTCTTTTGGGCTTGGTATAACCTCTTGTGAACTATATTTTTGGATTGAGATAACCTCCTATATACCTATAGAGCTCATACAACATAAATATTTACTGAATTAAATAAAGTTATATAATAGACCCACCTATCACAGAATCATAATAAAATTATATGTATGCCACAATATCAATAAAACACATATAATTTGACCATAGATTAACTAATGAAAATGAAAATGGTTTTATTTAATATTTTATCATTTAAATAAATAAACTTCTTTAAAAAGAATAAATAAGGTAAAATTAGATCATATCCATAGTAAATAATAAAAAAATATAAGGATATTATTATAGATGAAAATACCATAATATGGCCAATAGATTATTTCTTGAGGAAAATAACCTTTTAAATTTATAACCAATTTTTTAAAATAAAAAATTTTCTAGAATATAATGAAAATAACGTTCTTTGAAAAAAACCATATAAAATTTTAAATTAATCTTTATGTCAATTTTTGGTGTTGAAATTAGGAAATTTTGTTCACATTGTAAATGGTCAAAGAAGACTATCTTCACATATTTGGTAAAAATTACCACATTCAAAAAAAAAAGAAAAAAATGATTCCTTTTAATAATTTTAATAATAATTAAATCATGGTTAAAGATCAAATTAATAAATAATTTTTGAGTAACTAATTCATTATTAGAAACATTTTAAAGAAAATATAGACATGGAATAAAAATATTTCAAAAAAAGTCATATTTGTTTAGAAATGACTTTTTAAATGTTTGTGTACTTAGAGAGAGGAAAGTGAAAGGAAAACATTTAATTTATATAAATAATGATAATATAATAAAAATAAATATGATTTATTAGTGATTGTTTATATAATTTCATCATCATAAATTTAATTGTAAACAATCCCTGTAAAATGAAAGATTGTAGTATAAAACACAAACTCCTTTAGTAACATTTGAGTCTTAAACCCCATGAAAAATAAGATCAAATGAAACATTAAATACCATAAAAATAATTATATTACTGATAAATCATATGAAAGGGGTATTATATACATCTCATAAATTCATATTGGTGTATAACATTACATATGTCCCAAAGAAGACAACTTGAGATGATAAACTCGTACAACTTTGGTAACATTAGAATAAAATCTCCTAGAATGAAATTGTGTAAATTTTAACATTTAAATATTATTAATTAATTATTATAGATGATTTAACATGTAAATGGGATATACTATACACCTCATAAACCTAAATAGGCACATAACATCAAACATGTCTCAACAAAACAATATCAAGATGAATAACACTTACCTTATGTCTGACTTGATTCATAATCACCCTATACTAGTGTATAATACAATTTTATTTATTATAATTCCATAAAATAATCCTCTAAAATCTTATAATATCATATATAGTTCACTTATGACATTTTAACACCTTTTTATTAATAATTCTTTATTTAAATCGTAATTTTTGATTGATAGTGGTTTCCTTTTTGATGTATGTTTTTGATTGGTAGTTATGGTACGTGAAATTTAATCATGGTTCCGTAATATACATAATTTTAATCATGATAGAATTATAATTTTTAATCATCATATATAATTTTATGACCATTTATATAAAGTTATTATGGAAAGTGAATGGCATCACATCAAGGAGATGATAATCTGTATGTGTGCATGAGAGATGTTTCTAATTTTTTATCGATAGAAAAATGAGATAAATAACAATTAAAATTTATAAAACATTATTATATCATAAATATAATACATATTCCTTAAATATATCATTATTTCCATCAATGTAAATATGAAATAAAAAACGAATCACATTTCCTTGTGGAGATTGTAGTCCACAAGTTTGGAAGAGCGACATTATCATTTTGTAATGGATGAGATGGTAGGAGGGTAGATAAGATATTATAATTCATGAAAAATAATAATTTCATAAATACCATATATAAATACTAAATTGATCAAAATAACTAATAATTAAATTCTGTGATGGAAAATGATTCATATCGCTTTGGGGAGGCGGGAGTCCACAAGTACGCACGAGCGATACTTTAATTATTTATTTGATTTAAAAGAGGTGGAATATGGTTGTTCCATAATTTTAATAATATATAATATATAATTATTATACTTTTGTTATTATTTTTATATGTATGAAATTTTTTTAAAAGAGATGGAAGAAGAAATAAAATTGAAAGAGCTCGGTTGAGATTTATACCTCGTCTTTGAGAGACCTCCATTACCTTACAACTTAAACCTTGAAAGATTGGAGTTAGAAGAATACCAAGGGAAAAAGTATAAAAGGAATTAATATAAAATGGTTTTATAGAATTAATTTTTAGACCTAGAAGCTGAAAATAGTTTGAATATTGGAGGAGAATAGGTGACTTTTATAAGGGAGGAGAGGGACATACATGAAATTACATAATATATTTCAATAATATAATTTCACTTTCATGTGAAAGTGGATAAAAAGGGACATTAATTAAAAGGAAGTATAATATAATTTTTAAATATATTTTAACAATTACAATTATATTTGTTTATATGGAATTAATACCCTTATCCCTTAGTTCACCCCCCAAACAATGTTTTAATCTTAATAGTGGTGAAATATTTTTACTATTTTTAGTATTCATTATGATAAAAATTAATTTGAACCTATTAAATTATATAAATTATTCATATTAAAAATATGGAATCCATTTTACCATATTCAAAATCTATTAGTAAAATAATTTAATTTTAAATAAGCACACAAAATGCAATGAAAACCCATTTTTAGATAAATGTATTTTTATGCATAAAACTGGATTTTATTTAATTTATCTACCTTGTAAAAACCGTAATATGAATTTTAAAATATTTTATTGAATTTTTAATACTTATCAATTTAGAAATTAATTTAATTTATCAATAATGGAACACAATGTGCACATAAAAACAGTTTTTAGAAAAATGTGTTTTACGCCCAAAAATAAACTTCTACCAACATCAATTATAATGTTGATTCCAGTGTAATTAATTATATTATTTATAATTAAATGAAAATTATTTTAATTTAATATCAAATTAAAAACATAATGGGAATTTTAAATTTCATTATTTAATGAAAAAATATAATAATTTTACATAAATATTTATTTTTTATTATTTAATAAAAAATAAATATATTTAGAGAAATCTTAAGATGTATATTTCAAAAATGATATTAATTTAATTAAATATAATTTCTAATATTTTTAGAAATTATTTATTTTTTCAGCATGAAAAATATAATAAAAACCATTTTTAAAGAAAGTGTATTTATTAAGCATAAAATGAATTTACTAAAAAATAATTAATTAGTTATTATATATTGATAAAAAAATATGAATTATTTAAAACCTTTATATTTATTTCTTATAATGAGGTTATTACTATTCCTACCTTCTAATTTTATAGTTAGGTTATGATGTTCATATTTAAATATTATTATTTTTAATGTATTTCATAGTTCTCTTAATGCTCAGTGTGGCATGTTATGTAGGCAATCGAACATAGTATTCTTTTAATCCATTTTTTGGGTGTCAGATTCCACCCCCATAATAAATTCCATACATCTAATTTTATCTTCAAAATCAATGGTTAAATATTTGAAAATATATTTTTTGAAAACTCACATCATACAATGTGATAATAAAACATCCTTTATAAAGGGGAAGTGGGAAACGTAAAGGTTACAAGAATTAACACATGACCAGGTTCTAAGATAATAAGAACTTTAGTGGGAAGTATAAATATATACATAGAGTAGAAATATAATTTATTAATTGTAATAGAACTTAATATAGAATAAAATCATCATAATTATAATGACAATATACCCCTAAGTGAGGGGTTAAAATGATAATAAATACCTCAAAAATAAATATAAAAATGTGAATTTTTTTATTTTCAATATCCTTCTTCCTATATTTGGGGAATTATTTTACCATGGAATATGATAAAATATACTTATTTTATTTCTTAAAGTCCATAAACATAATTTTATCCTTTGGTTCCATGTTTCAATTACCTTCACCTCTTTCCATCCTATATTCCTATGGAAAATGAAAAATATGAATTCTTCAGGTATTAATCACTAAAATAATATTCTAATAGGTCATAATATCTAGAAAAAAGAATGAAAATATATTCTGATTAACTCTATTTAGTGACTAAAATCCTAAATTTCTAGTATATACATAGATAGTAAATATTAATAAACCATAATTTTATATATTAATCTCAAATATTTAAATAATAATCCTAAGAAATCTATTTAATTACCTCAACAAATAGCTAAATTCCAAACTCCACAAATTATAATTAACCTATACTCAAAACCCAAAACATTTTGAATAAAAAATTCATAAAATTTACAAAAAAACTTTAATTTAATAAACAAAGAATATAAAGTATCTCTTAACATCACATACCAAACATGTGAATTCCATGGTCATATATCTACTTAAAACATTCTAACAACCTGAATCACTATAAAAAATTAATAAATACATATATGCTTCTAAAAATTAACTTTATCCTTATTCCTAAAATAAAATCACATGCTCTCCAATGTATTCCATAAACCCAAAAATGCGATAAACTTCATAAAACATAAGATAAATAACTATTTCATAATATCACTAATTAATTTCAAGTTTACCAATACTATCCAATTTACATTATAAATATTATCCATATATACATCCCAACTAAACATAATTATCTCAACATCAGGTACATATCAAGGATTATCTATTCCTTAATCATGTATTATCCAAAAATATCACCTTACCAGTAAATCAAATTTCAACATTATCGGTACCATTAAACATATTTTTGAAAATCATTAATGAAAAACTACTATAAAAAATTCTTAATGATTCATAGTCCCCATGAATTATTTAACACACTATAATATCATTGGTAAATATAATTATTCTCTAAACACAATATATAAAAACATTAATCATTAAAATATATTTATCATTCTTTAACCATGCTTCACCATATTTTTAATTAATTATTACATCCTATTATACTGAATATAAATCAATTCCTTTGATTCATGAATCTTGATTTAAACAAGTTTTTGACTTTTAACATAAGAAATATTGTTAAAATAATTCATACTTTTCATATGTAATTTGAAGGATATTTATCACCAACAATAATACTTAAACTCATACAAGATTTTTGATCCTATTCTTAAGATTTTCCCCATGGACATAGATTTTCATAATACTTATACTTTATAGATTTAAAACAATCAACTATTTATAATACCTTATGTAAACCATTATAACCATCCATTCTATTAATTGTACTTCTCACTTTTCCTTTGGAATTTTCCTATTTGTAACCATATTTCACATAGATAAAACATTACATTGTTCATTTGATACATTTCCACAAGTAATTATTCGAAAATAATCTTCATTTGGGTTTCTAAATATCATTTCCTCCACTATCTTCATGAAACTCTATTCTTCTATTATTTGGTTCATTCAATAACTCGCCAATGATCATGTTTTTAATCATGTATCGAGATGTCTTAGCATAATCACAATATTTTTCATTCCATATCCAATTTAATATTATTTCTTAGGAATATAATCATTTAAATATCCATCCCAATCAGTGTTAAAATGATTACTCCTAATTCCATCCCTTAATAATATAAAAAAATAAATGTTTGAGAAATAGTAATCATAGCGAGTAATCATATAATCATGATCATATTTTATAGGATATATAAATATTAACACCATATTTTAAATCTATAACACCATATTTTTAACCTAGTTTATACATGGTCATAATATATTTAAATCCTTTATAATTATTCAAAAATAAATTGTGAATTATACAAATGATATCCCCAAGGAGTTTCTATCAAGGTGTGTAGTCTTATCCCCACTCATTATGCACTAGAAATGATTGAGTTAATAAAAAATATACCCCTTTTAGAGTTGTTACCCCTATGTGAATCTGTACACAATCACATCAAACTTCTTACATCTATACAAGGATGTATTTGATAAGAAATTCACACTCCTCTATTAACCATAACAAAGCATCTTCTCTTATAATTAGGCTTATACTCAGGATTTTCACCCAATTTTTCTCATCTAAGCATCCAGAAATATCGAAACCCTTTTCTAATACCAATTAATGTGATCCAAACATTTCATATATAATTATTACATGTTATTCTATGAATATTCATTATGAATCACTACGATCCAGTCCATAACCATAATGGTTTAGTGAATTTGGAAACGTGGATACATAAACATCTAGTACATAAAATATGTTCATCATCCCCTATTAAGTTCTTCACAATTAGAACCCTTATTGGACATGTCATACTTAAACCCTTTATTCATGTCTTGGGGAAAGGAAACCTATGAAAATGTGATCTCAAGTGATCAGTAAGGTTAAACAAGGGATATATTTTAAAATGATCACAAGTGATCATAATATAATTATAAGGGTATGAGTTAATGAGATTAACATTATAAAATAATAAAGAATAATTCATAGATTATAAACATGAATCATTCTATAAATATTTGGAAGTTCTTAAGATAATAATAATAAAAAATAAAAGGCCATGATCTATGAGAATATAACTTTGGATTAAGAACATGTTATTAGGGAGTGGAACAAAGTGTTGAATAATCATTACTATATAAATCTTATGTCATGGATACAAACCAAGACATTCATCACATGTTAGTCTTGGGCTACCCACTCATTTAACTATTTTTTCCTTTGGATAACCATCCATGTACCCTATTTGGGGTATGTTATAGCTTCTTATTTACCATATTTTGGGACTGCAATAACTTCTGGTGCACCCTTATAGCTCATAAAATATTAATCTTTACCCAATACATTAGAGAGCTATAATAAACCCAGTTGTGATATAATTATAATCCATTAATATATATATATAACAAGATCAGTAAAACACTCATATTTTCATCATATATTATGTAAGGCCCAAATATTTTACTATATATTTCTCATTAAATAAATTTCATTTTTTTCATAGCTAGAATTTCACGTAACACTCTGTTTAAACAAACCACAATATACTATTAAAATATTATTAATTAAACATGATCATTATGACCTAGCCTTTAAAATTTGTGGTATGAGTAGGAATAAAAAATTATCAAAAATATTAATAAATTTTTTCTTTAATGAAAATACATTTATTAATATATAATAAAAAAGTACTAAATTTGTTTTGTAGTAAAATTATTTTATGCTTCAAAAATAGGTTTTCCCTAAAAATGGATTTTATCACATTGTGAGTGTATATTATATTTAGTATCTACCATTTAAAAAAATTAATTTGATAAAAATGGAATAAATCTTGAAATAATAATAAAAAACTAAATTAAGATGTCATTTTATGTTATTTTTGAAAACATTAAATTTTTAGTAAAATGTAGAAAATATTAATTTTATTGAAACTTATATTTTTATTTCAAGAATTGACAAGAATTAATTTCTTTTATAAATTGTTTTCATAGTAAAATTAGTTCATTTATATTTTTTATGTTCTAATTAATATCATTTGAATAAATTTTATACTTGATTTTGGTATAAAATATTTCACACTTAAGAAAACATTTTTTTCTTGAAAATATATTTTCATCATCTTTTTTGGGTTAGTTTTAAATTATATTTGACCTTTTTATATAACTTTTTATTAAATAATGGGTTCTATATTTGGAATCATTCAATTAAAGATTAGTAAATATTTCCCTATTATTTTTTATCATTATAAATAGTAACATTAGAAAATATTTGTCACCTTGGTAATGATAAAATATGTAAAATAGGGTTAAACATTGGGACTAGGCTTCAAAATATTCCTAAATTTTTAAATTATCATATTATATGAATCAAGTTTCCCCATTTACATCCAGATTTTGAAAATAAGAAAACTCAATGCCATTTGTGTTTCATTTTTATCGTAACAATATTTAAGTGAAAGATAAAGTCAAAAATTTCACTTTATTACTTTTAATATCTATGAAATTTTGTAACAAATTTAAAATAAATTATGTATGGTTATATATTTTTATTTAAAATTTATATTATTTTTTTATCTTGGAAATTTATTTCAAATTTATATTGATGAAATAATTACCATAAATTCTTTTGCAATGTTGACATAGTGTTTGTGCGAGTAGTAATAAAATCATGTAAATTAATTTAAAAACTCTAGAAGTAATATTGTTCAGGTTAGTTAAATTGAACAATGAATTATAAAGATAAATATAACATATTATATATTTTTTTATATTTTATATTTAAATTAAATTGATTTCATGTTGTTTTAAAAATTAAATTATGTGAATTATTCTGAAAATGACATTAATATTATTTTATGTCAAATGTATTTTATTAATAGATTTAAAATTCAAAAAATATTATATTCAAAACAATTAATGATATATAGTTATACATATCAACCATGGCCCATTTATGGGTCACTTTCCATTTTTTGGTAACTCTATTGGCCCTCAAATTGTTGAAATCTTTGACATTATTGTAATTTTAAAAAGGGTTAAAAATGGGTTCAAACTAGTATATAAGTGAAAAAACCATTACCAAAACATTTTAAAATTTTAATAAATTATAGTATTTAAACTCATCATTCTATTATATTCAAATTACATAAATATTTATACACTTTTATATGAAAATTAATTTATAGTTTTTTAATTCCTTAAGTAATTCCAAGAGTGCCCCCCCCCCCAACATATAAAAGGACACCCCTACTTCCTATGCATTAAACGAATTTGATCCTTATACCTTAGAAACTAACAACCATAATACCTTCATAGATTCTTTAAAAAAATCATAGAGATGCTTTTATTTCCAAAATACCATCCCTTAAAGGCTTAAGGTGTAATCCAAAATATAATTCTTAAGAAATAGGTATAACTCTTAAAAAAGTGTTTTCAGTTTTAATTCTTCTTCTATATCCACTAAATCCATGTTATAAATTCTAAAATAATTAATTAAGTATCTTAAATATACTTAATTGTTTTTAAGAAGATGAAATAGAAATTTTCCACCTCTTTTCCATCTTCCATGAAGGTGTAATTTTTTTATCACCATTTTAGTTATATTGTTATAAATATAGATATTGTGAATTTATATAATATAATAATTATTTTATTAATTTTAATTATTATTTTTAATTATTATTTTTCTTTCATTATTTCGATTTTTTGAAAATTGGTAACATTGTTCATGCATATGTGTGCCTTACTATCTCTATAAATGGTGTAATTTATTTATCTATCTCTACATTTCATAGATTATTATAAATAAATAAATATATATATATACGGAATCTATATTATATTTGTAAAATATTTAAAATTCTTGATATGATGTAACCATGAACAAGATGGAAGGAATGAAACTATCAAACCAAAATTAACATGAAAAATGAAGCAGTTATTACATATAATAGTTATTTTCATAAATAATTCTTAATAAATTGGTAATAAATTGTTATAGGTAAATAATATATGGTATGATGTATATGGTTTTGGTTATATAATATATTTTTAATAAATTTATATGCGGTTCAAACATGTATGAAGAAAGTCTGGTATGAGGTAAGGGTTTTCTCACCTCACCTTTTTTTCATTAGACATATGCCATAATCACCACTTATTTCCCTTATGTAGTGTATTTGATGACCATAAATGTATTTTATTCGTTTTTACATCTATATTATAGGGATTTACAAATATATATTATGTTTTCTCTTTCACAGGATTTTGATTCAGATATTACTAAAGTAGTAATGATTCTTTATCTCAATATTATTTTCTGGCGAGATATTTGATTTTATGCACATATTTCTATTAATAAGGTGTATATAATACCCATTTGACGTGTTATATATTTATTTAACATATTTTAATGATATTTAAAGTTTAATTTTATGTTTTTATATCATGGGGCTTATGATTGAAAAGTTTCCAAAGTGTTAAGGGATTTATGATTGAATATCATTTTAATCATGATTGTTTACTATTAAACCATTTAAAAGAACTATACGATTGTTTCTATATAAAAGCATTTAATTTTATTATCATATATTTATTTCTTAATAATATATTTTTCATTTCATTTTTATCTCTTTAATAACTCAAGATACCAAAATAATTCTATTATTTAAAACCGTCCTTAATTCTCTATTTGATCAAAAAATATTTTTCTACCATGTCCATATTTTCCAAAAATGCTTTCAATAATATTTTTAATATCATACAATGAATTTATAAAGTCATTTCACCCATGTTTTATATTTTATAAAACTGTTTAAAATGATTCCTCTTTGTATTTTCTGAATGAGAAACATTTGAGTTTTTACTAAAAATCAAAAAGGAATATTTTTTAAACTTATGCGACATGAAAAAAATTTACCACTATCATGGACACACAATATTTTTAAGCTTCCATTAAATTTTTCAATTGTTCTTTTCAAATAAAATGTTTTCCATAATATTTTGGTAATTTTTATGTTTTAAAGAAGTGATTTCAAAATGAAAAGGCAATTTTCTTTAGGAAATATTCAAGGTGATATTTTAAAGACATTTTCATCCAAGATTACATCCTTTGATGTTAATTATGAATTAATGGGTATATGATCTAATGATACCACATTTAGTATTTCTTTACATCGTTTATCATTATGATGATGAGATTTTTATGAAACCTATTTATTTTTCACTAGTTAAGCTACGATGAAATGTTGAAATATTTATGAAAGTCATTTCTTTTTAACTGGTTATGATATAAAATGAATTATTTATGATCATGTAGAAAACATATTAATGAATTATGATTATCTGATGGGTGGTTCCTTTATAGACCTCCAATGCATTAGGTAATGACGAGTAACTCATAAGATAAATATGTTATACATTAATCTTATTTCATGTCCACAATTTTATGTAGGGAAATGGTTTTTATTTCCAAAATATTATTAATGGACCTAGTTTCTATGTTTATAAGATTATATATGGACCTGATTTTCATGTCCATAAGTTTTTCATGGACAAAGTTACATGTCCATATGTTTTTTCGAGGGCATGATTACATGCCCCTAACTTTATGAGTGATCATGTTTATATTTATAAATATTCAAAAATTTATTAGATTATGTTTTTTCAGATTTACTTTGTCTGTGTTATACCCCAATGGATCATGAATGATTATTGATTATTTTACACTCTTTTTAATATTTTATTTTTTTTATGAAAAAGTTTCATTTATTGAATCATTTTTATAATCTATGAAAGATTGGGTATAAATGTCGTAAGTTATGACATTTATCTCATACCCTAGGTATTATTTTATACATTTATATGATCGTCAATTGATATCTCCCATGTTTACTATTATTTAACACCAAATATCACCTTTTATTTTTTTTCCTTTCCACATGTTATAAAGAAACATTTTAATTATGATATTTCTAAGAAGGATTTTAGTTATAAATAAATTAGTGGAAAATTATATAGATATCTTATCTTCTAGTTTTTATGTATCCATGTTTCTAAAGATACTAGAAAAATATGATTTTATCATGGATCAAAATGTCATGCATTGAATATTCATCTAATAATATATAATATTTATGTATGTAAATTAAGATCTATTATAGTTGGAAACAGTGAAAGGTTTAGTTATCATAGAAAACTAGGATGAGAAAAATTTAGTGAGATCCCTTAAGATAATATTAGGTATAAGATAACTTCTTTTGTAATGGTAAACAAAGTATTGTGGTTTTCCACTGATAAAATTTCTATATTGACACAACATGTGGAAGTGATTTTGACACAGATTCATCTAGGAAAAATAACCTTAAAATTAGTTGTTTGAGTATATCTAGACCATCATTTGGGTTGATGTTGAGTGTTACCTTACTTCTCACCTAGTTTTACAAACCTAGGGGATATGCTTGGGTAAACTCATATCTTATTTATAAACTATTATGAAGGATATTTATTAGATGATTACAATGGATGACCTAGTTTAAACCCAAGGTGTCATATATTGAAAATAAACTGTTATGATTTATACATCCTTTGATTTATTTATCATGATTATATGGTTTTCCACTATGATTATTATTTTTCACACTATTATTTTTTATTTTATTCATTGGATGAAACATGAAGGAACCATGTTAATGCTGAATGTTATGGAAAATTAATTGATTTTCATCCTAATAAATTTATTTATATATGAACAAAAATCTAAGACCTTGTGATTATAACAAATAAAATATCACAAAATATGATTAACAATATAAACATATGTGGGTTTACTAACACGTATAATATGAGAGACATAAATTTTCATGGAAGTTTGGGTGGAAATGAATATGGAGGTAAAAATTAAAATTTAATTTATTCCATTAATGAGGGAAAGATCCCATATGAGAATGTATCAACAATAAGGGAGATTTTTTTTATTTTGAAATTAAGGGAATATAACATGGAATTACTAAGGAATAAAATGTCTTATGTGTGGTGAACATTGGTAGTTTCTACATAAATTCCCTACTCCATGAGCTAACTCATATACCAAACAAGGAAGTGTTTTATGACCATTATTGAAGTGGAATTATTAATGTGTTTATGTATTAGGATTCAATAATTATTATATTATAGTTTAAATAATCATAAAATAGAAAAGGATTATTCTAGGAATGTTTTAATTAATTATTTTCATGCATATGTTGAGTGGTACCGATAAACTAGAAAAATGATTTTGTGTTAAGGTCATATTTTATGGAAAACACCTGATTGAGGGATATATTACCCTTAATATATGATAGATGTTTAGGTAATAATGTTGAGTTTGGATAAATAGATGACTGATATTGATAAAGTAAATTAGATAGTACAAATAACCTCGGAATTTATTAGTTATTTTATGAAAAAGTGATCTATGTTATCTTTGATGAAGTTTATTGCATTTCATTATTTATGGAATATAATGGAGAGTTTATGGATTTATTTTAGGAATAAGGATAGAGATATTTTTTAAGGATATATGTTTCCGTTGAGGTTTTACGGCGATTCAAATTATTTTAAGAAATGATTAACATGTTTTAAGAGAATTTATGATCATGGAATTCACATACATGGTATGTGACATTAAGACATATATATTAATTTTTGGGGAAATGATTTAATATTGATCATTAAAAAATGATGAAAACATTCATATTTTTAGTTTTTGGAATTGGTCGAACATATTTTAGAGGAGTCTTAATGTTATCTACTAATAGAATAGATTTAGTTGAATATTGAGTGTATTTGTTTAGGTTTTAGAGATTGAAGTGTTATATTTATCAATATTTAAAACACGAGCTAACCAATTTTGTGATTATCTTTGATAACGGTGAAAAAATGTCCCATTTTGTGTAAACCTTTTTTATTTTATTATTGTTGGGTTCATGTTTGGTTCAATATTTTTTTCCTAGTAAAATAAATCTATGTAATGTGTAATTATTGATTATGGGTGATTGAGTGTGGTTTCACAGTCATTTTCACTAGTTTCATCACTTATTCTCTTTCATGGAAGCTCCCAATGGCTCATGTATCCGTAATGACGCACATGCCAACATTACAAAGGCATGAAACCATTTCAGGTTTCAAGATTAATGATGCTTAGAAAATCAAAATGGTCATGAGTGTGGGAGGTTGGGATCATCCAACCCTTTTGGGGTAAATTATTTCCTACTCTGTGTGTCTCTTATAGATTTAAGATATGTTTTTTAATCATTCCCAAATCCTAGTTTGGGACTAGTTACCCAAATAAAATTATTTTATGTTGAATCTCTATCCTTTAACGAGGATGTTCTATTAGTGAAACCATCTAATTTATTAAAGGTTCTCCATGTATTTCTCATCATTTTTTAATAGTGAATAATTTATTGTTTTTTATATCCATATGACCATTAACTATGAAGTTTACTACCATCTAGGACAGCAATTGGTATATTTAGAATGGGATTGAACCTACAAGAGGCATCTTACATATCCTAAGAGAACATGAATCAAATTCAACATGGTTTCTTTAAATCAATGTTGTGTAGTTTCAAATGATGAGTAAATGATGTATAAGATAGAACATCAACATTGGGTAAGGATCTTGGGTCTTAAGAAGGAATCCTTTGTATCATACTTAGGAATTAGTGTCGTCATAGTTTAGTTTTTCCTCAACCAACTAATAACTGAGGGTAATTTCCATAGAGTTTAACAATATGGGAATTCATTAGGGGCTTACACCAAGGTGGATTCCCATGTATGTAGGAATTTTTATCATGTTGTTGTGGGAGGATCACACACTGAGGTTTCCCTAATTGGGGGGGGGGGGTATGATTCTAGTCACAAGATAATTGAACATCCCTAAGCTCACATGAGTCGATATCAGTGTGAGAAATAATAGATATCGATTGATCAGATTCAACATGTATATATATGGGGCTTACATAATAAAGAATCCCTAATGGAATGTTTGATAGGAATATCAAGCCTTAATAATGAGTCCATTAGCCCAAAGGCTTTCATTTTTTATTTATTTTTTATAATCCAACTTTTAAGGGGGAGGTGGAACCCTTACAAGGCTCGTAGGCGTTAGTATTACATGTCATGTAGGCCTTAAAGGAATTCACTCCCCATAGGATTCAAACGTTACATACTACCCCGACTAAATACTTAGAACTGCTCCTCCCCAGCATCTACATCATGAATCAGCTCTCCACCTTCACATGGAAATTCATCTAGGCAATCCCATGCATGCACGGGCTTGTCCCAATGGCAAGTGTCATACCCTCTCATTCTTGCAATTTGTGTAGCTTCTGTTGTGGTGAAAGATCCTTTCTCATCATCCTAAAAGGCTTGTTCCTTATAGGTTGTATGGTTTTCCTCTTCACTTAAGGTGGCCCAAAGGCCTTGAGGTGGCCTGAAGGCCTTACTGGCCCGAAGGCCTTAAAGGAAATACGGACCAAATTAGTGGCTCGAAGGCCCAAATGGGGGAAAATTCCTGGCTACTACAATTCCAAACAGTTCCTGCTACAGTACTGCATAGTTCCTGCTACAATAATTGCTACATGTATCTGTTACATTACTACTATGGTATTGCAACAGTACTGCTACAAGATCTATAAATTATGCATCAGCCTGGATTTGATCCCGGGTCACCTGGATGCACTTTAGAGTCCTCACTAACTGGGATGAGGTTCATGTGCCCTTAATAAGGAGTCCAAAATATCATGTTTATAATAGGAATAAGAGTCCTCATAGTTCACTCAGGTTTCCTAATCCAATGACGGATGAGGAAATATGGTAGAACCATAAGAGGTGAATCATATGAGCTAGAGAAAATTTCATATTAATGGACCTGCATTAAGGAGAATATTGATGTCCTATATCCGGATTTATCCTCTACATGTGAAAGAGTGAGGACAATTAGAGGTCTATTTTACATGTTTTTATAGAATAGAGAAGATTTCAAAATCATGGCATAAAGAGGGTTTAATGTTAATGTAACCCTAATCCATTAAAGACACTCTCCTTATAAAGTTGTTTCTCAGCCAAAGATTTATGGTCGGGGGTTCAAAAGTTACATGTCCAAGTGTGCATTCCTGATAAGGATGACATATACTAGGGTTTCCACCTGACATGGCTGAAAAGTCTAATGGTGTTTAACTGATATGTCCTTGAGTGTCTTCTTGAAATGGTCGATAGTTTTAGGGGATGTCATGGGATCTGGATGACATTTCCAAGGTTTTTTGATTGATCAACATGACATGTTTGAGGGTCTTTTGTGTGATCAAGCTAACAAGTCTGAGGGGGTTCATGTGGTAAAAACTAACATGTATATGGGTTTTTGTGTGATCTACCTAATATGTGAAAGGGTGTTTTCATTATTGAAACTAAAATGTTTAAGGGTGTTCACATGATCCTCCTAACATGTCCAAGGTCTTTTCATGATCAAAGATAAAATTTTAAAGGGTGCTTGTGTGATCCTCCTGACATGTCTAAGGGTGTTCCCATGATCCTTTTGACATGTACCTGGGTCATTATAGGATCAATGATAACACATCCATGAGTTTTATAATAATTTTTTAGACATGTACAGGGGATTTACATGAATGAGGATGACATTTACAAGGTTCTTCATGTGATCAACCTAACATTTCCATGGCCTTCATATGAACAAGGATGACATGTTTAAGAGTTATCATGCGAAATCGGATGACATGCCTAGGGGTCATTGAATGACATGGTTGAAATGTATAAATTTTTTCATGTTATTAATGAATAGATCATGTGATATATATGAACCCTTCACATGATGATCATTTTATCTATCTGTCCTTAAAGTTTCTACAATTCTCAGTGGTCATCAAATAAATTCCTAAGTATATTTCAAATATTTTCCCATTAATTCATCAATTGATCAATCTAACATGCGAAAGGTCCTCCAAGTGATCCATAAGACATGTAAGAGATCCTTTACATGATCAAATTCAATAATTCAAAGAACATACACATACTATTTAATCCCTTAAATTACTCATAGGAATTTGTTAGGTGGATAAATCTTGAGATCATGTGACCCCCTATCCAAAACGTTATCCATTTCCTCTATCATTGTCTTTTCATGTGTTAAAGGGTGATTTCATAGGCATCTAAACCTTGAATCTATAACAATTTTTATGGTGATTAAATCTCATATATTAGCTGGAGTTAGTGGATGGAGTGTTTTAATAATGCATGATTACATTTATTGATCCATCCACCTGTCATCAACGAAGTCATCCTTTTATCATGTGATAAACACTGACCACATGATCACTCTTCTATACTAGAATTCCTGGGGCCATGGCTTGTCAAGGGGATTTCACATGTCCATTATGGGATTCCAAATATCTTTCATGTGATCCAATAAAATTGTCCAATGGCCTTTGCATGATTTAGTTAACTAGTAAAATTCTCTTGATGAGATGAAGATGGAATGTCAATGGGCCTTCATGTAATCATTGAACTGATCATGATAAGTACAAAATCCATTCGTATGAAAAATAGTGTAACCCTATTCTCATAATCATCTCATCATTTTTAGTTTTTATCATATGAATGCCTTGGAAAATTGTCATGTGATCATCCAAAAAAGTTTCATATGATCCAATTCACAGGCCTAAGGGTATTCTAATGATTGGGAGGACTTATCTAAAGGTCATTCATTTGATTGGGGGGTCATATGAAATCCTCCGAATTATTTGTAAATGGGTCACATGAAGCACATAATACCTTCACATGGAAAATGATGTAACTTTCATCATGTAAGGATCCATTAATTTTTTTATTTTTGTCACATGTTCCCATTGGTCGATTGTTAGGAATTAGTCAATTAACATGTTTCATGATCATAAGGACTCGTCTAAGGGGATACATGTGATTAGGAAGGCTTATTTGAAAGCCTTTTTATGAAAAATATAGGATGTCAAACAAATTTCATGTGATCCATTATTCAAGTCATACAACTTTCTTGTAATTAGTTTATGGATCATGTATAACATGAAAACCTATCACATGATACTCCTAGGATCATGTGATCATGTGTCTTAATGTATTTTACATGATTCTCATGCTCTAGGAAGTTAATCTACATGTATCCATGCCATCGTATTATTTCATTTGTATGGAATATAAAACCTATTATTTGGGTATGTCTTCAATAATAAATATTTCGATGCTAATTTAGAAAACATCAACAACCCCCTTAAAGGTGAACTTCGAAGGAACAAAGACGCAATTATGAGGAAGGAAATACCCACCAGAGTCCCCTGTGTTTCAATAGGATGGTATTTTGAGCATCGTATAGTATTCGATAGAAATTTTTTATTTCATGGGGTAAAGAAAAAATAGGAGGGTAAAGGTCCATCCACCTTACATTCAACTCAAACCACCAGATTACTCAAAAAAATGTATTACATGTGGTTTATTTTAAATAAAAATTCACATAACCTCATTATGTGAATCAATCATGAGATAGTTTTGTGCTATCTCTTTACATAATTACTTTTTCCAGATGACTCTTAAAATCTAGCTTCTAAAAACCCCTTTATGTTTTCTTAAACTGCATCACATGACTTTTTCCACAAGGCTACTTCACATAATGTACTTGAACATCATGTTTTTTCATAACTCTTTAAATGATTCATGTGACCTTCTCATGGTCACATGATCACAAGTCTTTGAATATATCATACTATCTTGAGACCCTATATGGGTCATGTGATCATTAAACCTATAAAATATCATATGTAATTCATGATGCTGTCAAATTTTCAAACTTTTCCAACTATTTTAATCATTTTTAGGACTCTATTGGCTTTTTAATGAATCCTTTGATTAGTTTATGTGTTGACCCAGATGGATTTGAGCTCAAGGAATTCATCTGACATGGATTCTCAAAAGAATATTATTGATGGGAATCATATTACTAATCCCCAATATCATGTATTATCTTATAATGATGGTCTAAAGGTTCATTATTCAACAGATCTCCTAAACTATACTCTATCACATAGGATTCCTATATATAACATTAGGTCTTTTGATAGTGTATTCATACCTACACCCACTAATAACCTTTTAACTACTTTGTTTTAATCTTACTTTGATTGTATCTTGGAAACTATCTCTATGCATGGTTAGTTGGTCAGGGAATCGCTCTAGGGGTTATCATAAACATTGAATCACTCCATTTTAAGCATATACAATTGTGATTTCACTCAACAACTAATTAGTTGAATATACTAGTCTCTACTTTAAACAACCCAAAAGGTGGTCAGAGTTCATAATGGGATTTTTGTACTTCCAGAAATGTATCTAATAAATGGTCATCGCCATTCTAGGTTTAACAGATTAGTATATAATTCTCATATCAAATGAATTTAATCCATCTCTACGATGTGAATTGGATGTCTCACTTCATCATGTACCATCTACTAGAAATCCATATATATATTATAATTCATTGGTTCCCTTGCACTAACTCCTTTCATCTAAACCGTGGAGTGGTAGGAATTATCCTATGGTATGCTTATCATCTAGGGGTAATACTTCCTCATAGACAAAAGTATGAGGAAAACCTCCCTATCATGGATGTTCGGGATGACCTTGAACATACTTCATTCTTATTTTGAGATATGTTCACCATTGTGAAGAAGTGGATAAAAAATGATATGAACCTATGCTTAATCAGTTATTTCAGGGGTTTTATCAATGCCTTATTTGTCAAAGTAAGACTCATCCAACTATCATATTCCCTCTTTGGCGACCCTCTAAATAATATCACGACATTGTGAGATCTTATTCAACCATTATAAAGGTTGGGAAGTAAGCTTCATGGGGATATAAGGGGAGACCTGAGGTACCTCCATGGATTTGATTGGATAGTTATTTTACCGTGTTCGTAAATGGATGGAGTTTACCTACTGGAGATGAACATTTGGGTATTTGAGTCTGCACATTTGTAATGACAACTCAACTATCATAATGATTACCTATTAACTAAGTCATGTCAATATTTAATCATATTTATTATCTTATTAATCATATTTCATAATGAAATATCCCTTATCGAATTAGTGGCCCTTATAGAATTTATTCAGCTAGACCGGTGAGAACATAAGGGTTTGCAGGTACTAAAATACCATGAAAATTCTTCATTATATTTTCAAAACACGATTAATATATATTTCTATTGTCTAATAAATTCTATTATATATAAATGAGGATATAAACTTGCTGATTGAACACAATTATTTCAATTTTCTACTATACCCCCACACCCTTGGGGATAACCATCATTAACAACAATGGTTACATTAACAAGAGGTGGTATAAAGTTTCATTTTATGATTGGGTTCTTATAGATCATTTAGATGAGATATATATTTGTGAGTTATATGCCCTTAAATATTTTCTCTCTAATTCCACTTCACTCGGTATGTGCCTTATCTACCTTTTTCTAGATTGCGAGGGGAACCAAATCCTAGGATTATCCTTCTATTTTTGACAATGTTGTTATGAGAGGATACTAGCACCATGATTTACTTTCCACTTTCTAATTCTTCTATTTATTTTTTCCCAAGACCGTGCCCATGATTTGGTGGAATATTATCCTTATAGTGTAATGATCTGACTATTTTGATAGATATATACACCCTATACCTCCCCAAACCTATTTCTCATGTCCTCAATGAAACTAATTCAAGACTCAAGGAGAACCTAGAACATTCTCCCAAGCCATGATATAGAATCTATTGTGGATGAGGTAGAATTTTTTGGGGGAATCTGGATCATCAATAACATTAGCAGATGATGTGTTATCCTGATGAGTTCCAGAACATGTTTTTGGTAAAGGGAGAGAATTCCAACCCACTCTTTTAATTTACTCATCATATGGGTAGGTCTTTGATCGCGCAGTGATTCAACATTCATTTCTACCCTTACACCACCATGTAAACTGATTTTGTATCATAAATTTCAAATTTAATAAAAAATTGTAATTTATGTTTGATTCTATTATTTTCTATTAATCACTATTAAGAGGTTTATTTCACTTATTTTATGTTTTCATTGTATTTTGAGGTGATGAGCCCAAGATTAAGTTGAAGAAAATTGGTCTAAATTTTCCAAGATTCCAAGCACAACAGTTGACTCAAATGGACACTGAAGATGAATCATGCATCAAATTGGGCTGAAAGTTTGTGAGATGATCCAAAATTATTTGGGATATAACTATTTTTAAAACATGATGAATAAAATGACTAAAAATAACCTAAAATTAAAAGAAACCTCCCAGTTATCCATATAATACCTTAAAACCCAATTATGCCAACTATCCAACTTTATGGGGGGAATCCAAAGACATGGGTCAAGTCAAATACCCTCTTAACCACTAGTGAGCCATAGGGATAAGTGAAATTTCAGTTCCATCAGCCTTAGGAGTGAAAAACAACTTAAAATGATAATAAACTCTTCCTTATATTTATCCCCACTTTAGGAAACCACCATCCCAAGCACTACTAATATTAAAAATGATGAAAAAACTTGTCTTAAGATAATCCATACCAAAAACTACTAGAAAAATATTATACCCATAGTTTAAACTGTGGGTATAGCCCAAAAAACCATGGGTATAGGCTATACCCCACAGTTTTGAGAACCATGGGCTTCAAGACTATCAGTATAGATCTATACCCACAGTTTTCATAAAACTGTGGTTATATCCTATAGGAAGTTTATCATACCCACAATTTACCAAACCATGGGTGTAGAGATCCCATGAAATAAAATATATACCAAAGGTTTTTAAACCATTGGTATTGGATACTCTCATACTAGGATATAACCCTTTCCAGTAGCCCATAATCCCTTTCCATATTCCCAAAACATAAAAAAAACAAAAGATACAAATCCAAAAAAATACAATAAAAGTAGTAAAATAGTCTAAAAAATAGAAACTCCAACAAAAAATAAACCACAATGTACCTATAAATAAAATAAAACATACATATACATCTTCATCCATACAAGTAGTCAATTCAAGTTTTTAAAGTACTTACACAAGTCTCGATTCTATGTCAAAAATAGGGGGGATTAATATCCCCATATTTCAAACATCCCCATCCCCATCCCCATGCACATAATTATTAGTAGCATTAATAGAAACCTCATTAGCATCCTTATCACCAAAAGAACCATCAGAAATATCCTCACCAACAACAGCTCTATCACCACCACCTTCTTATCAATCGCCACTATGACCCTCATTAACATCCCCTAAGGAATAATTTAAAAAATGAAATGATTCTATATATGAATTAAAAGTAGTATAATCCTATAATGTAAGTTACCAACTCAAAACTGAAATATCTTTCATGAAATGTTCTTTCATCGGCTTATTTCATTCACACTTTTATTTACATCTTTCATGATCCGCTGAATCTATTTTTTTCTTCATCTGCATATGCATGAGCAATTTCCAACTCAAATATCTAAGAGGCTTAAGATGAGCATACTGAGGACCAATACCTGGAGGTTATTATTCTTTTCACTGATTGGAATCAGACTCTCCTCAGGTGTGCTGCATCTAATACCTAACTCAAACGATCTTCTGGCCTAAAGTTTTCATGTTATTTATCATTGATGGCCTGCAAGGTAGACTACTAAAATTATAAACAACATTTTACATTATGAATTTCATATCAGTATTTTAAATATAAATAAATAACATAAAAACATTCTTTTTTCTATGAAATTACTACACATCCATCGTTTTTCTTTTTATTGGGGAAAAATAATTCTTCATCTGGTACACAACCTTGGATTCCCAAAATAGCTTACTTAAAATTAGAAATTAACAAAGCTATATCACAACCAACTATGAGAAATGATAAAATATGGATTTAAGTAATCTATATCAGAGACATACAGACATTAATGTAAATTAAATTCATAAAATATTTTTCGTTTTTTGTATGTGTGGTTTGGTGAATAGTCTCTTTAGAGGACACACTCCGAAGTTGGTTTCAAATTGGAATCAAAGATTTTCCCAGTAGTGTAACCACAAAATTTCTATTTTGGCATGTGATTTTTTTTGTGATGACTATTTGGGTTATTAGATGTAATTTACTATGTGATCCAACAGTTACATGGGCCCCCTTAATATATTAAGCTAATGATGTGTTTTTTGGGTAGAGACTCATGGGTTGTGTAAGTTAATGTTTTATGACACCCTTTACTATAGATATGTGACTCTAAATTTTGGACAAGGGATAAATGTAATATAAGAATTATGGTTATGATTGGTGATCATTGTTTCAACAAATGTTAGTGGGGAATTTATGATTCACAATCCTTGTGAAGAATGTAAGTTTGTTTTTTATATTTACTAAGTAAAATGAAAAATATAAAATTTTTAGTATATGGTATTGGTGTGTGGCCTTTATTGTATAGTCCTTAATTACAAGTTATGGATCATTATGTGACAAAAAATCTATAATATTCATTTAAAGTCTCAGTTGCAAATAATTATAATAATGAGAGTATAAGGGACTTTGATGTATTTGAAAGATGAGTTTGAAAAGAGCGATGCCACTTAGTAGCTAATGTGTTATTTCCTATAATGATTCATGTTGTTAATAATGTGGTTATATTATTAATGGGGTCTAACTATGTTCTTATGAATTTTATTACATGTTAATATGTATTTATTTGTTTATATTATCATCTTGGAAACCAAAGATAACAATTGGAGTAAGACGATACCATTTTTTAATTGGAGTGGAAAACCCATTGTGAGACATTGTGGTCTAAGAGCATGGGAATTGGTGGTGTGATGTATGAATTTTTTGAGATACCTTTAGGTATTGGGGTTAAATGGTTCTAATAACACTAGTTTATCTAAATAGTAATTTATTAATGGACTTTGGGTGAGTTGTGTGATGTCAGAAAGAAGTTTTGGAATGCAACACTTGCAGAACATTATGTGTGGTCGTGCATGCATCTATTTAGTAGTTCCTTAATGAACTACTAAGAAAGTGAACATCTTGAGAATATATATTTCATTTCAATTGTTTATCATGTAAGGTATGGTTGGAAAATTATTTTTAAATTTTATGGAACCTGTTCCATGTTTATTGAGGATTGTGTAACCTATGAATCTTGGTCCGATAAAACATGTTTGATTTGTATACCTTGATAGAAGTGTAGCATCTGTGGCACTAATTTATAAATGGAATGCTAATCCCCTATAGAATATTATACTTTATTTATAATGGTTTAGTGTAATACAGTTTTAGATGTATTATTTGGAAATTATGTTTCATGGTGGTGTCTCTGAGGGAGTAGTGTGGTTTAATGTTGAAATTACTTGTGATTTGTTCATTAGCAGTTGGGAACTACAATGGTGTTAAGTTGAATTTATGGATATTTTTTTTATTACTTCAAATATGTCAATGTGTTTTTTAGAGATGATGAAAAAATATTATCTATTAAAAATAATGGCTATTGAGCCATCTGTGTTTTAAGACCATTAAGGTATAGTAATCATATTCAGAAAGAAGGGGTGGAGTTTAACATCTAGTTGTATGAAGCTAAGGATAGATTTATGGGTGGTGATTGATATTTTTTTTCAAACATGGTAAGGTGAGTTATTGGTTTTTAAGTATAGTTTTAAATGTTTAGAGTGCAAGAGTCTTGTCTACTTGAGTGCACCAGGTTCCAAAATTGTTATATTGAGTATAGAGATGTGAACCCATGTAAGAGTTTCTGTAAATTGTTATGTGTATTGATATTAGAATTCTAGTCGGATATGTTTGTGCTTATGTTTTAGTAGTTATTTAATTTCTAAATTTAAAATAGGAGGTGCTTTTGTGTGAACAAAACCACTGGGTAGTGGAAGTTGGGTTTATGAGTTCATAGAGAGTTTGAGTTGAGTCAGTAGATGATAGATACTCATGTGAGGGTTTTATTCAGAGCTAGTCATTAATAAACTAGCTAAAATGTCAAATGGAACACATAATGGAAGTTTTTCATGCATTATGAAAGTAATTCTTAAGGAAAATCTAAAATTACATAAATTGGGTTTTTATTGGTAAATTTTTTAAATCTATATTTATATAATAAAATTATTATAAATATCCCTAAAATTATTATAGAGAATCTATCCACTTGAAGAAATCAAGTTGGAAGAATTGTATGCATGATGAAATCTGTCTGAGCAATCCAAAATGCTGAAGAAATAGTGCTAAAATGAATCTTTTCAAATTAGATATGTAAATCTAAAAAACATACATTCTTAAATATGTTTTCATATGTTGATATGTCATAAACTAGTGGACACCAAGGAAGATTTGAAGTGATTGATTTGTCAAATCTGAGTTCCAAACTTCTCCAACAGTGTTAAGAATATTAAAAAGCCTCCCAAAATGATTACAAGACATATTTGATGGTGGAAGACCCTAAAGGAGTGTATGGAAAACCTATTGAAAATAAATTACTTTCAAACTAATATGTTTATTTTTTATACTCTATTATGTTAGAAACACCTGAATGTTATTCAAGATACCTTAATGCTTCAATCATGAAGTGTATTCTATTTATATTGTCTAGAATCTATGTATAGAGTAGTCTTATATATAAAATTTGGTTCCAATAAAAGGGGAATTGATGAGAAGATAGTTCATGGGAGTTATTGAGTTGATGTTAAATACTTCTTATCCTCATGATTTAGAGAGTAATTCTTTTTTTTGTGGTAATTAAAATGATATTTGAAGAAGGGTTTTTGTTGGTTGGTGACCTGAATAAATAGTATTTTTTTGTGAAAAAAAAGATATTTAAATAATCTTGGTATTGGTTGGATCATTCAATATGTTTGTGGGTGTGTATAGAGAACCCCAAGTGGAATAGTTCTATATTTTTATCCTTTTGGAGACATGGCTGAGAAACCAAGTTCATGTGAGCATTGGACTCTAAGAATATAGCCCAATTGGACATGAAAAGGTAACAATGTAACAATATAAATTCGTATATTATTTTAATTTAGCTGAAAGTACCTGGCACTTCTCATGATCAAGAATTGTTGTATTCCCTAATATGCGTTGATATGTCATTTCATCTTTTTCCTTTTTATTTTTCTCTAATGAATCCCAAAAAAATCAATACATGTAATAAGAATTAAATTTTACATGAAACCCATTAAATATTGGGAGTACCTTAAACCGACCAATCTTCCAATATGCAATCTTTTTTTAATATTAAGTTTTTAGATAGTCAAGTTTTTTGGGTACACCCACTAAATTAGTACCAACTCTACTCCTCCATCCAATATATAACTCTTACTTGTATGGATGCCATGACTCTCCAATATTCATCAACCTAGAAAATTTGGAATCCTCTCCATCAGGAAAGTTAAACTGACTCTGAAATGAACATGTTAGTTCATATAAATACATTACTAATATAGATATAAATTTAAAAAAAATTACCTATATCTTTGTCCATTCCCTATCCTTGATGTCATAACTGATATGTCTCCATGAGATCAGATCCTTAGAAATGATATCATAGTACATGGATAAATTAGCCATGAAAATTCTACACTACCTATAATTTCTACCTATCATTTAATTTGGTTCATTGTAATCCACCATAATCCAAGTTTCTTGATTCCAGGATTCCCGCATATGAGTTCACCCACATGATAAGACAAAAGTTTCAAGCACCGAAAAAACCAGAAGCACCCCCTTGTTTCAAAGAGAGGAGGAAGACTTATTCACATTTCATTTTATGGTCAAAGGCGAATGGAAAGCAGTGGTAATTCTAAAAAAGATTCCCCCGAGACTAGGAAAAAGAGGATAAATGATATGATAATGGAGGTATGGATAGAAACATCCCAAGATTATCAAGTGTAGGATGAATATATGTGGTATATAGGGTGTCCATTAGTGGGTCAATGGGGGTAGTGGTAAGATGGGTGTTCAATTTGGGTCTAGGAGGATCACTGCTCAGACCCATGCTGGTAAGAGGAGTCAACTTTGTTGGAGTTGTATATCCCTAATTGTTTTATAAATAATTTGAACATGACATTATATGTAATGAAGAAGAAAAGTATTATAATAATTATACTCACTTAAATAACTATAAGTGATAACCCATGACCACATCTATCATGATTATAACCAAATAATCTCTTCTGGTGAGCTTCTATAGTAATTTTGATAATCTACATAAGAATGAAATGTGAATTTTTTAGAAACATTCTAAAAAAAATCATACATGAAACTTAGAAGTCAAAGAATACAAACAATTTCATAACATTTTATTAACAATAATTTTAAAGCAAGTTATACATTGTTTAAAACCCCGTTTTAATCCCCATTTTCTGAATTAAAGTGAATATAATTCAATTAAATTAAACCAA
The DNA here is from genome assembly GCA_963277665.1 of Viscum album. Taxonomy (NCBI): domain Eukaryota; kingdom Viridiplantae; phylum Streptophyta; class Magnoliopsida; order Santalales; family Viscaceae; genus Viscum; species Viscum album. The sequence continues at coordinate 1,528,557,931 of OY728162.1, forward strand.
ATAGTACTAAAAAGGACATATCAATCCAAAATAAAACTAAATTAAAGTAATTATGTTAATACCAACCTTAGAAACTCATGTCAATGTAAAATTATTTAACTCTGAACATATATGGTTTCATCTATATATTACCCACCACTACTACAAGTTCAACATCAACCCACACAATAGGATAATTTGAGTCATCAAATGATATATTTTGTTCAACACCAATGGGTTGTTAATGGTGTAAATTTATCCCCAGCATAATGAAAACTATGTCTTGTGATTACTTCATTAACGACACAGTAATTAGGTCTTATATGATCATTCACATATAACACTTGTTCTTCCATTGTTTTCAAAATGTATGGTTTATCATTACACAGGAATTGACTCCTTAAATAAGTCTAAATCCACAATCGTTAATAAATGTACCATGTGACATCATTGAATGAAACCATTTATATTTCATCATAGTGACTTGTCCTTGAGAGTAATAATCCATTAAAAATATTTTCTCAACCTTCCCATAATAATACATATATTCATATCACGGTCAACTATCTGATGCACTGTCATAACAATCCATTATAGTAGTAAACATAACTCCATCATGTTTTGTTCTCATTTTAACTACTCTATCATTTATACCAAATTTATATCCATTAATTAATAAATATTTTCATTCATGAACCAAAGAATTGACACCAAAAGCCAAAACTCTTAATTATTGAGAAAAGGAGTCAAAAGGAATAATCAATACCTAGAATAGATATGAGTAATAAAATTAAATGGATATATATATTTTAAGCTAATTAAATTATTGTTCATACTGTTTATTTTTACCATGCTAGAAACTCTTGGCTATGCAAATCCTCTCTCCTTCTCAAAGGAAAAGATAAATGAACTCTACTTATAATTTTTTTTATGTTCCATACATAAAATGATAATAAAATTCTATTATATATGTTAAATGAAATGGTAGGAAAAAACATATAGATATCCAAATTACTTACTTGATATAGTCATCGAACAAATCTATGATAGGCAGGGTTGGGCAATGTGCTAGATCCTATTATTCAAAGATCAATGTATAAAATGTATATGACCCCATAATTCCTTATGCTAGGGGAGATGGAAATGAGAACTAAATATTTATATACTATTCATCTTCATTTATCATTGTATTGTTATGTATTGTGCTCACATTATAAAAATACATTGTACAAAAATCTATATAATCTTGAGCCAGATAACCCCTCACAATTGGAACTTAATGATAATTCTTGTTTCGGATATATGATTTCATTGTGAACATATTTCTTTCTATGGGATACATCCACCAAAAATATATTGTTCCCCCAAGAAGTTTTTCAGTTAAAAGACGAACTATTAAATGCAGAATGCAGGTGAAAAATGATGGAGAATGTTTTTTCCAACTCACATAGAATTAATGGCTCCTATTTATGCATTTTTATTAATAATGACTTTGATAACCTTTTAGAAAAAATATCTCTAAAAATGGCATAACTAAATCACTTTCAACCTTACATTATCGGAAACAAAATGATAATTTTCTATTAGAATCAATTCATGAATAAAGATGTGAAAATCATGAGTTTTTAGAGATTTTATTTTCAAATATATTCTATTGGATCATTTAGATATGTTGTAAGAATATCCATAAAGAACCTTGATATTATCCAATACTTCCAGAAATTAATCTTTCTCTGATGGTATCATCTCTTAATAATCATAAGCAACATTCCATTTTTTTCACCTATATAAAAAGGATGCAGTTCTTGTCGAATACCCTAATCCAACAAATCTTGATGAGATGGGAAGTCATCTTTGGTATTCCTCATGATATTTTGAAGAATTGAAAGAAAAATTTCACATATAGTTTTCTCAACATGAATTACTTATAAACAATGATATCAAAAATTGGTAGACTAATATTGAATCTCAAAAAATATACTTCTCTTTTTTTAATTATAAGTGGCTTCAGTGTCAACATTCTACCACTTTTTAGTTTTCAACTATCCTTTCCCTAATGAAAAACTGTAGTCTTTCAATTCATTAAGAACATCACTTCCTAACATATGTTGAGGTGTATATTTAATGTTAACAATATTATCAAATATTTGATGATTCTTCCCATATTGATGATCCATTAACAAGAATCTTAGATTCCTTATGAAACAAAAAATATGAGAATATTTAAGTATTCTCGATCATGTATTCTTCATAAAAATAGGTCATGATATTTTTTCCTTCGTGCTCCACCTAAACATCATTTCATAAGTAGGTAAATCATTGTTCCACTATAGAAGGGTATCACACATCTAAAACATATTTTTTTGAAGAATCATCAAATTTTTGGACACCCAAATCTCAAAGTTTCTTAAATATCTTATTAAAGGATGAAAGTAGACATATGTTTCATTACCGTAATCAAAAGGATGAGATATAATAATACTAAAGAAAGTGAATGGTTTTTTCATACACATCCATAGAGGAATATTATAAACATGAATAAGAATTCTCCATGTGCTGTGAGCAATAAGAATCTAGACAAATGGATTAAAAACGTCTCAAGATAGACCCAAACTAACCTTACAGACCTCAGCTTAAAAATCCATATGTTTTGAATCAAATGTCCACCATGATAATCCATCTATAAGATGAACTAACTCATCCTTACATTTAATTCTCTCATCATCAATCCACTTCATATTGGCTGATATTTATGGAGGCATGAATAAATTTTGAAGTATGATAATCAATAGAAACTAACATATGAATTTTTTTGGGAAAAAATATGGTGTTTCATCTGCATTGGACTTACATTGATATGTTCCACATTCCTTATAGTTACCATAGTCATCTGGTTCCTCAAAAAATAAACTAAAATCATTAATAAAAGCATGGAATTTATTAATTGAAAATCCAAGCTACTTAATTAACTTCCCTACCTTGTAATGATTTGAGGGAATATCTGCACCATCAATAATCAAGCCCCTCAAAAAATGTAAGATTATAATTAATGGAAATTTTTGAAATTCTATCCACAGTTTTTCCATGATATAACCAAATTAAAAATTCCAACTTGGTCATTTTAGTACATTAGTGTTATACTAGAATTCTAGCATCATCCAATAAATTATTCACTCTCTCAATATCATTATCTTTCTTATTTTCCTCATGTGTATTGATATCGTTGTCCTCTTTCACTGGCATACCATCTCTCTCCAGATGATGCACAAATCAAAACTGATCAAATATAAAATTCTTTATGGCACTTATTTGTTTTCTTTCGTGAACAGTAAAATACTGACGTATCTCACCATTGTGATACTGATCATGATAGTTTTTTTGAAATATAGATTTTTTATATGGTGGATAACTTCTTCTCAGCTTAACCAAGGTCTTACAACACATTTATTATTTGTACACTATATACAGCCTCCATCTAAAGCATTGTTAAATGTAAAATCTAAAAACTTTATCCAAATTCTTTTAAAACTCAGTTGGAATCTGATTGGTTTGATATATCCATCTTCTATTCATTATATAACAAGGAAAAATTTATCTTAAAATGTGTAATAGTATACATAATTAATAATTCTTTTGGTATCAAGAATATTTTATATTAAATATTGAAACACTAAGATCATTATTCTTCTATAATCCAATGTGAATAATCATTAATATAAAATATATTAGAAAAATAAAATCAATGAGGCAATCTGAGAAGCAATTTTTTTATTGTAGATAGTAAAACAAAATCATCAAGAGGGAGTAAATTGAAGATAAAATAAAACTCAATTTTTATACTACTCAATAAGAAAAGTTTGTTATATGACACAATTTTTAATCAAATAGAATATATCATAGCATAAAAAAATTAAAAATAGTATATGAAATATAAAAAATAAAACTATTACAACATAAAATATGAATTGTTAAATTTAATACAAAAATTAATATCAAAACTGAAAACTAATTCATGAATTACTTAATATCAATTAAAATATTCCATATGGTATTTTTATTACCAAACACAACTAATCATGGATGAAATCAATTTCACTCAAAACTGATAAGATATCTGATAACCAAGATCAATGCATCCAATTATCAACTTTGAACATCATTGATATTTCTCTAATTGGAAGACATCACGTTCAACATCAAAAACACTTTTGATAACCATGGTCATTAGTAATTAGATATATATTCAGGCTCATATTCTTTCTACATGATCTATAACATATCCAACACTATACATCATCAATAAACTTTTAGAAGATAGAGTTTCCTAGCCTTGAAAACTCTTCGATAATATAGGATCAGAAAATTCCATTACAATAGAAAAAATATGTTCTTTATAATGGTCCTTCACCTAATGGAATTTCTTTAGAAAATAAAATAAATTTTAAAAATACAATAACCACCACTTTATTCACATTATAATACATGCTTCAACAAAATTTACAACTATGCTTCATCGTATTCATATTTTATAAAAACTCACAATCATCAATGTCATAGTTTAATTTCTAAATGAATTCATAATAAGATATAATAGTCATATTCTCAAAACCTCAAATTTAGATGATATATCATTAGAATAAAAATCATAATTATATATTTCACTCAAATAAATTCAATGAATCACATCTATGAAATCTATATAGTTATATTTAATGTAGTTATTATTTTTTATAAAATAAATTTATCTGAATTTCTTGATTCTATAGAAAATAGGTGAATCTAATAGTTCAATAGACTATAGAATTAGATATTACAGTACTTTCATAAGGAACATAAAATACAACATGAAGTTAATTGAAATAAAATTAAATTTTATTATGGTTTACAAAATAGTAGATATAAAAGGATTAGGAACTCACTATCAAACTAGAATAGAATCACAAAAAAAATACCCAATTAGAGGAGAATGCAGGATGAATATGATATGTGACTTGATGAATGGAAACATGCCTCGACCTAGGGTGGATGTACGTTGATGAATAAGAGATTCTTGATGGCATGTGCATCGATGAAGAAAATCAGGGTATTATACCAGATGAGGAGAAGGTCGGTCGTCAATTAGAGTAAGGAAATTGCTCGACCAAGTGGTGAGATGAAAATGTACTTGTAGGGGGGGTCAGCCTGATGATTCATGAAACTCAAACATGAGGTAAGGGTTTTATCATGTCACCTTTATTTATGTGTGACTTATGCCAGAATCCCCACTTATTTTTCTTATGTAGTGAATATGATGACCATGAATATATTTTATCCTTATTTTCATGAATATTATGGGGATTTACATATCAATATGATGTTCTATCTTTCAATGTGTTTTTATTCATATATTACTAAAGTGGTAAAGGTTCTTCATCCCAATATTATTTTGTTAATAGAAATTTGATGTTATGCACCTATTTATGTTTATGAGGGTTACATACAACTTATTTGACATGTTATATCATGATTTAACATATTTTAATGATATTTAAAGTTTTATTTGATGTTATTTTATCATGGGGATAATGATTGAAAAGTTTTCAAAGTGGCACGGGATTTATGATTGAATCTCATTTAAAACATGATTTTTTAGTCTTAAACCACTTAATTTAATTATATGATTTTTTGGATAATCTCATTTAAATTTCTTTCTATATATTTATATCTGAATAATACATTTTTTCCTTTCATTTTCATCCATTTAAAAACAGAAGATACAAAAATAATTGTCTTATTTCAAACCTTCCTTATTTCTCTATGATAAAAATCCATTTTCTACTAAGACCATATTTTTTAAAAATATTTACAAGAATTCTTTTAATATTGTACTATGATTTTATAAAGTCATTTTTACCCATGTATTACATTTTATAAAATAGTTTAAAACGAATCATGTTTTTATTTTCTGAATGAGGTATATTTGACTTTTTACTTAAAATCTAAAAGGAATTTTTGTTTAAACATATATGACATGAACTGAATTTCCCAAATTCATGACCACTCATTATTTTGATACATACTTTAAAAGTTTCCATTTTTCTTTTCAAATAAAATGTTTTCCATAATATTTTGGGAATTTTTAGGTTTTATATAATTGGTTTAAAAATGAAACGGTTATTTTCCTCATGAAATATTCAAACTGATATTCTAAATTCATTTTCATCTTTGATGATGCTCATGGATGTTAATTATGAATTACTAAGGATATGATCCAATGATAATATATTTAGTATGTCTCTTCATGTTTTATGATTATGATGATAATATGTTTAGGTAACCTATTTATTTATCAAGGGTTATGCTATGATGAAATGTTGAAATGTTTATGTAAGTATTTTTTTTTGATCTAGTTATAATATACAATTAATGATTTATAATCATGTGGCACACATATTAATGGATTACGATTATATGATTGGTTGGTCCTTTATATCCCTCTAATGCATTGGGTAATGATTAATAACTCATGTGATAAATATTTTATATATTATCCTTATTTCATGTTCACAATTTTATGTGTGGACCAAGTTTTCATTTTCATAAGATTATTCATGGATCTAGTTTCCATGTCCATAAGATTATATATGGACCTGGTTTTCATGTTTACAAGATTATGCATGGACCTACTTACATGTCCCTAAGTTTATGCGAGGGTCTGATTCATTCCATTAACATTACGAGAGAACATTTTTTTATTTATATATATTCACAATTTTATAAGACTATGTTTTTTCTACCTTCCTATGTCTATGTTATACCACAATGGTCCATAAATGATTATTGATTATTTCACACTCTTTTGAATATTTTATTTTACTATGATAAACCTTAATTCAACGAATCATGTTTATAATCTATGATAGATTGGGTATAAATGTTGTAAGTTATGACATTGATCCCATACCCTTATGTTTATCTTATACTTTCATATTATCTTCAATTGATATCTCTAATGTTTACTATTATTGAGAAACTAATCACATCTTTTATTATGTTTACTTTTCCCAGGTTATAAAGAGAGGTTTTAATTATGATATGTCTAATAAGGGTTTTAGTTATGAATAACTTAGTTGAAAATTTTATATATATCTTATGTACTAGTTTTTTATGTATCCATGTTTCCAAAGTTACTAGAAAAACTTGATTCTAGAATGGATCACAATGTCATTTATTAAATATTAATCTAATAAGTTATAATATTTATATATGGAACGTAATGTCCATTATTGTTGGTATTAGAGGAAGGATTATTTACCTTTAGAAACTAGGATGAGAACACTTTAGTGAGATCCCTTAAGAAAATCCTAGGTATAAGATAAATTCTTTTGTTATGGTAAAAAAGTATTGTGGTTATCCTAAAAAACATCTCTATCTTGATACAAAAAGTGGAATTGGTTTTGGCATAGATTCATATAGGGTAAATGACCTTAAATTGAGTTTTTCGAGTATATCTAGACCATCATTCGGGTGCATGGTGAGTGTGCCCTTACTGTGCACCTGGTTTAGAACACCTAGGGGATATTCTTGGGTGAACTCATATATTCATTATAAAACATTATGAAGGTTTTTTATTAGATGATAAAAATGGATGACCTAGGTTCAACCCAGGGTGTCATATATTGAAAATAAGATGTCATGATTTAGAAATCATATGATTTATTTTCTTTTACTATTTGGTTGTACACTGATTATTATTTCTGACACTATGATTTTTTATTTTATTCATCGGATAAAATATGAAGGAACCATGTTAATGATGAATGTAATGGATAGTGAAATGATTTCCCTCCTAATCAAGTGAACGATATAGGAACTATAAGGTGAGACCTTGTGATTATAACTAATCAAATATCAAGAAATATGATTAACAACATAAATTGATGTGGGTTTATTAACACCTAAAATATGAGGAAATAGATTTTTATATAAGTTCATGTGGTAATGATTATGGAGGTAAAAAGTCTGAATTCCTTCATTTTATGAATGAGGGAAGGATCCCCCATGATAATGTATCAAAATATGGGGGAGATGTTTTTATTTGGAAATGAAGGGCATATAGCAGGGAATTACAGAGGAATAAAATTTATTATGTGTGGAGAACTTGGGATGTATCTATGTAAATGCCCTAATCCAAGAGATTAATCCTATACCAAAGAAGGGAATGTGTTATGTTATTTATTGAAAGGAATTATTAAAGTGTTTATGTATTGGGATTTAATAATTATGATATTCTGGTTGTAAGAATCATAAAATAGAAAATGATTTTTCTAAAAAATCATTAATTATTTTCACGCATATGTTGAATGGTACTGATAACCTAGAATTTTTTTGGTAACATGATATTTTATGAAAAAACATGATTTAGGGATATATTGCCCTTAATATGTTCTATACTCTAAGGTCGTAATGTTTAGTTTGGATAAAGAGTTCACTGATGTTGATAAAGTAAATTGGATTGTATAAATGACCTTGGAATTGATTAGTGATTTGATGAAAAATTGATATATTCCATATTTGATGAAGTTTATTTCATTTCTAGATTTGTGGAATACACTAAATAGTCTATGATTTTATTTTAGAAAAAAGGATAAAGATTATTTTTTAAGAATGTAGTTTTTGATTGAGGTTTTGTGGTGATTAAGATTATTTTGAGAATGGATTAACATGTTTTAAGAGAATATATGATCATGAAATTCAAATTCTTGGTATGTGACATTATGATATATGTTATATTATTTTTGAGAAAAGAGATAATATTGATATTGAAAGAAATACGACACAACCTTTCATATTTTTAGGTTTTGAATTTGATTAGACAAATCTTTGAGGAGACTTATGGTTAACTACTTATATAATAGATTAAGTTGAACTTTGAGTGTTATTGTTGAGGTTTTATAGATTGATTTCTCATATTTATCAATATTATTAAACACGGGCTTACCATTTTGGAGATTATTTTAGTTATAGGTGGAGAAAAATGTCCCATTGTGTGTAAACCTATTTTCATTTATTATTATTGGGTTCATGTTTGGTTAAATATTTTGGTTTCTAGGTAAAAGTAATCCCTGTAATGTATAATTATTGATTTTGGGCGATTTAGTGTCTTTTAATAATTGTTTTCACTAGTTTTATCACTTATTCTCTCTCATGGAAACTTATAATGGATTTTGTATCAATAATGAGGCATGGGACTACATTCCAAATGCATGAAATAATTTCAAGTTTCAATCCTAATGATTCTTAGGGGATCATATTAGTCATGAGTATGAGAGTTTGGGATCATTACACCATTTTAAGGGGGATTATTTCCTACTATAGGTCTCTCTTATATATTTATGATATGTTTGTTTATCGTTCTCAAATCTGGGTATGGGACTGGTTTCCCAGATAAAATGATTGGATGCTAAATCTCTTTCCATGAAAGAGGGTGTTATATTTGTGAAACAATATATATGTATCAAAGGATCTCGATCTATTTCTCAGTATTTCTTAACAGTGAGTAATCATTTGTGTTTTAAATCCATAGGACCATGTACTATGAAGTATACTACTATCCAGGATGGAGATTGGTATATTTGGATTGGTATTGAACCTCCAAGAGGCATCTTATGTATCCTCAAAGAACAAAAATAAAATATCACATATATCATTTGAATCTAAGTTATTCATTTTAACATAATGAGTAAAGAATGCATATGAGATAACTCTAGCATTGGGTAAAGATCTTGGGACTTATGAAGGAATCCAATGTATCCAAAATATAATAAGAATTAGAGTCCTCATAGTACAGTTTTTCCTTAACCAACTAATAGGTGAGGAAATTTTCCCAAGATTTTATCCATATGGTAATTCATTAGGGCATTACACCAAGTCATATTCCCATGTATGCAGGAATTTTTAATCATGTTGTTGAGTAAGTATTACACATTGAGATTTCCCTGATTTAGGGGGGGGTTATAATTCTAGTCATATGATAATTGAACATCCCTAAGCTCGCATGAGTCATGATCAGTTTGAGAAAAAAGAGATAACAAGTTATCAGTTATAATGTGAATAGATACAGGTTTTACACAATGAATAATACCTAATGTAATGTTTGATGTGGACCTTAGGCCTTAAAAGGATTCCAAAATATCATGTTTATAATAGTAATTAGAGCCCTCATAGTTCACTTTGGTTTCCTAATCCACCGACGGATGAGGAAATATGGTAGACCCATAAGATGTGATTCTTATGAGCTAGTGAAAATGTAATTTTTAGAGACATATAACAAGGAATATATCCATGTCACATATCCTCATTATCCTCTACAAGACAAATATCAAGGACCACGAGAGGTATCTTTCACGTGTTTGAATATAATAGAGAACCATTAAAAATCATGGAATAAATAGGGTTTCATGAGTATATAAGCCTTGTCAATTAAAGAAACTCTCCTTATAAAAAAGGTTCTCAACCAGAGATTCATAGTGGGGGGTTAAAATGTTACATGTCCAAGTGTGCATTCCAAACAAGGATGACATGTCCTAGGGTGTGCAGCCAGCATGGATGAAAATGTTGAGGGTGTCTAAGTGACATGCCCATGATTTTCTTATTGACAGTATTGATAGGTCTGGGGGATGTCATAGGATTTAGATGAAATTTCCTATATATTTTGAATGATCAATATGACATGTATGAGGTTCTGTCATGTGATCAAGCTAACATTCCTAAGGGGGTTTGTGTGGTCCAAACTGACATTGTATGGGTGTTCGTGTGATCATCCTAACATGTAAAAGGGTGTTCACATGATCAAATATAAAATGTTCTAGGGTGTTCACATGATCCTCCTAACATGTCAAATGGTCTTTCCTGATCAAAGCTAAAATGTCCAAGGGTTCTCATGTGATCCACCTGACATGTCCAAGGGTGTTCCCAGAATCATCCTGACATGTACGTAGGTCTTCATAGGATCAAATCTAATATGTACAAGAGTGTTATCATGATATTTAGGACATGTAAAAAGACTTCACATTAACTAGTATGACATGTACAAGGGTCTTCATGTGACCCATATGACATTTTTAGGGGCTTCATACAAATTAGGATAACATGTACAAGAGTCATCATGTGAACCAGGATGACATGTCTGGGATTATAGCATGAACATGTAGAAATTTATGATGTTTTGCATGTGATCAATGAATAGATCATCTGAAACATATGAAACCTTAACATGAAGATCATTGTATTTAAATTTCCATGAATATTCTTTCATTCTTAATGTTCATCACATAAATTCCATAGTATTTTTCAAATATTTTCCCAAGAATCATGTTATCAATCTAACATGTCGAATGTCCTTCAAGTGATCTATAAGAAATGTAAAAAATCCTTCACATGATCAAATCCAATTATTCAAAGAACATACACATACCATTTAATCCCTTATATTACTCATAATAATTTGTTAGGTGGATGAATCTTGCGATCGCATAATCCTCCTCTTTGTAAAATTATATCTTTCCTCCATCTGTATGTTCATTATGTGTCAAGGGGATTTCATAGGCATCTTAGCCTTGAATATATTAAACATTTCATCGTCATTAAACCTTATATATCATACTGAGTTATCAGAGTGAGGGTTTTCATAATGCATTACTTACTCTTCATGATCTAACCACATGTCATCAATGATGTCCTCCTTTTATCGTGTGATAACTAGTGACCACATAATCACTCCTCTATTACCATTATTACTGATCCCATGGCTTTTCAAGGGGATTTACATGACCAATATGGGATTCCAAATATCTTTCATGTCATTCAATAAACTTGTCCAAGGGCCTTTGCTTGATTTAGTTGACATGTCAAATGTCCATCATGAGATCAAGATGGCATGTCAAAGGGCATTTATGTAATCAATGAATTGATAATGTGAATAAAATAATCATTTCATATGAAAAATAGTGTAACCCTATTCTCATAAGGATCCCATCATTTTTAGTTTTTATCATATGAATGCCTTGGAAAATTGCCAATTTTTCTTCCAACATGGTGTTATATGATCAAATTGATGGGGATAAGGGTCTTCACATGATTGGGAGTACTTAACTAAAAGGTGTTCATACAATCAAAATGGATGGTATTAAATCCTTTCCATGATCAGTAGATGGGTCACATTAAGATCAAAACCTCTTCACATGGAAAACAATGTAACATTAATCATGTTAGGATCCTTTCATTTTTAGCTTTATGTTGCATAGTCCACTTGGGTGATTTTCAAGCCTTCGTCAATTGACATGTTTCGTGATCATAAGGACTCATATAAGGGGATTTATGTGATCAAGAGGGATTATCTGAATACATTTTTATTTCCAATATCATATTTTAAAAAAATTATGTGATATAGTATTCATGTATACATCATGAACATGCTTAGTGTATAAATCATGTGTAGCATGAAACCCAATAATGTGATACTCCTAGGGTCATGTAATAATGTGTCTTAATGTAGTTTATGTGATTTTAATGCTCTTAGAAACAAATCTCTGTATATCCTTTCCTTTTCCTTATTTTTTTATGGGATATAATACATATTATTTGGGTATGTCTTCAACACTAAATTTTTAGATGCTCATTTAAAATATGTCAACAACCCCCCCCCCCCCCAAAGGTGAACATAAAGGGAATAAGGACTTGATTATGAGGTAGGAAATACCCACCAGAGTCTATTAGGTTTATATAGGATGGTATTTCAAGTATCATTTGGTATTTCATTATACATTTTGTAGTTTATGGGGTTCCCCATAAATAGGAGGGAAAAGGGCAATCCATTTTACATGAAACTCAAACCTCTATATCCCTCAATATAATTAATTCCATGTGATTTATTTTGAAGAAAATATCACATAACATCATTGTGAGAATCAATAATTTTATATTTTTCTATGATCTATTCACATAATCTCTTTGTATGTATACATCTTACAATCTAGCTTCTACTGACCCCCTTTTCATTTTCATGAACTGAATCAAACGACTTTGTATATAATGCTACTTCACATAATGTACTTGAGCATCATGTTGTTGCATAAATCTTTTAATGATTCATGTGACCTTCTCATGGTCTGATGATCATGAGTCATTGAACCGATCATGTGATTTTCAGACCATATATGGGTCATACGATCATGAAACCCCCAAAATATCATGTGAAATGCATGATACTATCAAATTATCACACTTTTACCATTCTATAAATCTTTTTCAAAAATCCATACTTTTACAAGTCAATTATTTGATATTATTATGTGTTGACTTAGATGGAATTTAGCTTCATGATTTCATCTAACATGGATTCATAGAGGGTTATTATTTCTAGGAATCACAATACTAATCCCTTGTGTCGTGTATTATCTGAAAATGATGTTCTGAAGGGTCTTCTTTCAATTGATCTCCTAAACTATCCACGATCACATAAGATAAAATTATATAAATTCAATATTTTGGTTAATGTAATCATACCTACACCCACTTAAAATCTTATAACTAGTTGGTTTTCATCTTTCTTTGATTGTATCCAAGAGACTGTCTTTCTGCATGGTCAACTAATCATGGCATCATTTCCAGGGTTATCATATACATTTAATCATTCCATTTTAAGCATGTACAAATTTGATTGTGCTCAACAATGGATTACTAGAATATACAAGTCTCTTATTTAAACAACCCCAAAAGTGGTTAGAGTTCATAATGGGATTTTTGCATTGGAGGAAATATTTCTAATGAATGGGCATGGCCATTCTAGGTTTTAATGATTAGTACAAAATTTTCTCATCAATTGAATTTCATCAATCTATAAAAGGTTAAATGGATGTCTAACTTCATTGTGTACCATCAACTATTACTCCATATAGAGCTTATTATTCATTTTTTTCCATGTACTAACTCTTTTCATATGAACCATGGATTGGTAGGAATCATCCTATGGGATATTTATCATCATGGGGGAATATGTCCTCCCATGGGAGATGTACAATGAATTCCTCCATGTCATGGATGTTTGGGATGAACTAGAATAGTCTTTATCCTTATTTTGACACATTATCACCATTATGAAGGAAAGGATAAATAGGGATATAAACCCATTATCAATAAATTATTTCAATGATTTTATCAAAGACTTCTTAGTTTAAGTGAGACTCAGCGAACTATCATATGCACTCATTAGTGCCCTTCTAAACAATTTCAAGATAGTGTGGTATATTATTCAAACATTTTGTAGGTTGGATAGTATGCTTCAAGGGTATATAAGGGTGGATCATAGGTATCTCCATGCCTTTGATTGGATTGTTGTTTTTACCATGTTATTAAATGGATGGATTCTACTTACTGGAGAAGTACGTTTGGGTGTCTGAGTCTGCACATTAGTAATGGTGGATCCATTGTCATAAGGATGGCTTGTTAGCCTATTCATTCCAATATTTACTCATATTTATTATATTATTAGTCATATTTCAAAAGTATATATCCATTATCAGAATAGTGGGCCCTTCTAGATGATATCTAGCAAGTTAGGTGAGAACATCAGGTGTTTCAGGTACCAAAATACCACTAAAATTCTCCATTCTTTATTCAACCCTCAATTACTACATATTGATGGGGGTGAAGAAATGCCATTAGACATAGATAAGGTTATCAAAATGCTGATCAAACCTAATTATTTAAATTTCATGCTATACCCCACACCCTCTAGTCAAACCATTAATGATAGTAGTGATTCAATTAAATATAGGTGGTATAAAATTTCATTCTAAGATAGGGTTCTTGAAACTCACTTAGATGAGGTAATTATTTGTGAGTTTTATGCCCCTTACATTTTTTCTCTCCAATTGTACTGCACTCGGTAAGTGCCTTCTCTAAATTTTTCTAGAATGTGAGGGGAATAAAATCCTATGATTATCCTTCAATTATATATAATGTTGGTATGAGAGTATAATAGAACCATGATTTCCTTACCACTTGATGATAATTTTATTTATTTTTTCCCAAGACCATTCCCATGCTTTGATGGAATCTTTTCCTACTAATTTACTGATCTGACTAGTTTGATAGGTCGATACACCATATTTTTCCCTTAACCCCTTTCACATGTCCTAAATAAAACTAATTAAAGACTCAGGGATCCCCTAGAACAAACTCTCTAGCCATGAAATAGAATATTTTGGTGATGAGGTATAGTTTCTTAAGGGAATTCATCTCTTCAATATCATTATCATATCTTGTGTCAGTCAGATTAGTGACAAAACATGTTTTAATGCAGGGAGAGTATTCCAAACCACTCTTTTCATTTACTCATCATGTGGGTAGGTCTTTGATCATGTATCAATTCACTATTTATTTCTACACTTATACCACTATGTTAAACTAATTTTGTATCATAAATTCCAAATTTAATAATAAATTGTACTTTATGTTTGAATCAATTATAATGTGTTAATCAATATTACAAAGGTTTATTTCACTTTTTTATGTTTTTATTGTATTTGGAGGTGATTTGGATGGCCCATGAAGAAGTTGAATAAATTAGGGACAAATAGTGCAAGATTCCAAGAACAACAATAGACTCAAATAAACAATGTATCTAATTAATGCATCAAATTGGCCTTAAATTTTGTGAGATGATACAAATATCAGTGGGAGATAACTATTTTGAAAACATGATGAACCAAATGACTACAAATAATCTTCAATTCCAAAAAACCAACAATGAATCCATATAAGACCTAAAATCCCTATTAGGCCAACTCCCCAACTCGATGGGGGAAATTCAAAGTCATTGGTCTAGTAAAATACCCTTTCAACCACTAGTAAACCATAGTGATAAGTGAAATGCTAGTTCCATCACCCTTAGGAGTGGATGAAAAACATAAAATCCAAATGAAATGTCTATTAGATTTATCCCCTCCTTAAGAAACCATCATACCAAGCACTAATAATGGTTCAAATGAGGAAAAACCTTGTCTTGAGAGAATCTATAATAGAGGAAAGAGAGTTTCAGTTGATGAACAACCAAGAAAAACCATTCATCTTATATTTCCCAAAATCTCTACCCAAACAAGGAAATAAAAATAAAATAAATATGATAAATAAATATTTGAAAATTTCAAAAAAGTATATTTTATCAATGAATTTATTGATGTCATAAAGAAAATTTCATAATTCACCAAGTTTTTTAAGGATATTTGCACACACCAAAGGTGGATTCATGGTAATGAAAAGCTGAGCTTGGGGAGGAATGTCCCTATATTTATTTATTCATCACTTCCCACCAAATAAAATGATCCTACAACATTCTCAATTCAATGAACCATAAAAGAGTATTTATTTTCCAATGAAATTCTTGATTTGGGATCTTCTATTAATGTGATGCCTCACTCCATTTTCTCTTCATTATAGGTTGCAGAACTGAAGCCCACTAGAATTGTAATCCAACTTGAAAACCGAAGTATAGTGCACTTTTCTAGACTATTAGTGGATGTGTTTGTGAGGGTAAAAAATTTAATTTTTCAAGTTGATTTTTATGTCTAAAAATGGAAGATGATAGGATGAATGGACATTCCTGGATTATATTTGGGTTTCCTTTCTAGAAAACCACAAAACTCATAATTAAGTTTCACAGAGGTATATTACCAATGGAGTTTAGTGGTGACATTTTCCACTTAGATATCATTGATTCCATGAATAACCCCTCAGAAGATCATTCCTCACTTTCAGTTAGTTCTAATGATGTAATCCCTTTCCCTAGAAAAATTCATTCCTTTACCCTAATCAAAATTATGAATTTTCATATTTGATAGAAAATATAGGTAATGAATCATGCATTTATTGTTGTATTGGTCTAGAAAAATGTTATTCATGTTCATTAGTTGATGAATTCTTCAGCATTGAGGATCCCATGACCATCGATAATACTAAAAAGCTTGTAAAATATCATTTCTCATATGAAGATATTACCATTGAGAAATTAGATGAGATCGGTGACCTCCCACATTCACATTCACTCTAATCAATCCAAAATCCACCTGAATTTGAACTTAAACAACTGCCTCAAGATTTAAAATATTCTTATCTAGAGAATGATGACAACCTTTCTATCATCATTGCTAGTTCAATCCATCCAAATCATGAATTGAAACTACTGAAAATTTCGAGGTAGTATAAAAAAGAATTAGGATAGAAAAATGAATGCATTATTATTATTATAACATCAATTTTCATGAATCATATAATGTTAAATGATGAGGCAAAACCAGTGAGGGTGTCACCACATCGTATGAACCCAAATCTTTTAGATGATATTAAAAAGGATGTAATAACATTATTGGATGTTGGAATCATTTACCCCATCTCTGATAGCCAATGGGTCAGTCCGGTTCATATAGTTCCTAAAAAAATTGGACTAACTGTAATAAAAAATAAAAACAATGAATTGGTTCCAAACTGTGTGTATAATAGTTTTTGTGTCTATATAGGTTATCACTGACTAAACCAACACAGAAGGAAGGACCATTTCCTATTTCCTTTTATTGACTAGATTCTAGAGACACTAGAGGAGAACTCCCACTACAGTTTCCTTGATTGGTATTCTAGATACTTTCATATCCATATTTCTCCTAAGGATTAGTAAAATACAACCTTCACTTGACCCTTGGCACATTTTCATATTGGAGGATGTCATTTGGAAAGTGAAATTCTCAAGATACTTTCCAGCAAGGCATGGTTAGTATTTCTTTTGGATTACCTAGATAATTTCATGGAAGTTATCGTGGCTGATTAAACTTTGTATGGATCCTTTTACAATGAATGTATGAGAAGTATTGATTCTTTACTATATCACTATATTGAGAATAATCTCATATTAAATTATGAGAAATTTCATTGCATGGTACAACAGTGTATAGTACTTGAGAATGTCATTTATGGTGATAGTATCCGAGTATATAAATCAAGAGTGTATGTCATTTCTTCCCTACCATTCTCAAATAATGTGTGGGGTGTGTGGTCTTTTTTATATCTTGCTATATTTTACCATTATTTCAGTCATGGCTTTAGTAATATTTCACTCCCCCTCTCCAGATTCCTCCAAAATGAAAACCATTTTTTTTATAAAGAATGGGGGGATATTTTTAAAAATGGAAATGGAGTCTGACATCACCCTTGGTAATCCAATCACCTTAGTGGGATTTACCATTTTAGCTCACATGTGATTCCTCTAACTATGAAGTTGGGGTAATGTTATCAAAATAGGTTGATCTTTCACCACATGTCATATCCTATGCCTTACACACATTGGAACACTTAGGTATATCTTTATGAAACTAGAAGCCAAACCACATATCATTCACAAGATGCACTTCCTTTAAGAATTTAATCTAGAAATTAAAGATAAAAACAAAACTGATAATGTGGTGGTTGACCCTATCAGTGGGATCCTACCACCCTAAATAATTTTTTCATCCCCCTATATTCCCATTAATGACATGTTCCTTAATGAGAAATTATAATACATGCAATATGATAATCTTTGATATGATGAAATTGTAAAGTATTTGGTAGAGTCTTTCATTCCTAGTGATTAAAAAAAACCAATTCAATCGTCTAAAACATGATTCTAATTGGTACATTTTGGATAACCCCTACCTACAGAACACATGTATTGATCATGTAATCAGGTTTTGTATTCCAAAAATCATGTTTCATTATATCCTTTGGTTCTGCCGCACTCTTTCTTGTGGGATCCACTTTGGCCCCAATGGACCACTTGCAAGGTCCTTGATTCTGGTCTCTTTTGGAAAACAATATTTCATGATGCCCGTGATTTTTGTAAATATTTTCCTCATTTTGAAAGAATGTTGAATTTCCATAAAATAAATGAAAGTTCATAACAAACCTTTCTCTTCTATATGTTTTCTATGTTTTGGGGCACTGACTTTTTGGGGTCATTTCCCAATTCTTTTGGAAGATTATATATTCTTCTAGCTATTTATTACATGTCAAAATGGGTAGAGGAATAAACCACGAGAATTGATGATTCCAAGGCACTTGTATAAATTTTGGGAACTTAATTTTTCTTTAAGTTTGGACTACCTAGGATCATCATCAATAACCTAAGTTCTCTTTTAAAAAAACATACAATGAAATCACTTTTGCATTGGTGTGGATTTAGTCATCAATTGTCTACTACATATCACCCATAAACCAATAGTCAATTTGAGGTTTCAAATAGAGAGGTAAGAAAAATTATTTAATAAATGGTTCAACCCAATAAAAAAGATTGGAATCTTAGACTCAATGATTAATTATGGGATTATCATACTTCTTTCAAGATTACCATTATAATTTCACCCTATGGACTTGTTTTTGTAACGAGTTGTTACCTCCCTATTGAGATAGAGCACCGAGAAAACTGGTCCATTAAACAGTGAAAATATAATCTTTCAACTACAAGTTCTTGAAGGAATTTATATATTTCAGAGCTGAATTAAATGAGAATTAATTTATATGAGAAATCCTAAATTTACAAGTAGAGAACCTTGGATTACCATGACTACCCCATCCTTCATCATAAATTCCACATTGGGTATAAGATCCTATTTTTTAATGAATGGCTAAAGCTGCATCTAGGTAAGCTTTGTTCCTGATGATTTGGACCATACACTATTACTAATTTTTATCAATTTTTTGTTGTCTAGGATAAAAATAAAGAAACAAAATGAATCTTTATTATCAATGTGTAGCTTCTAAATCAATTTCACAAATCCATTCCAAAGTCCCCGATGGAGGAAATCCAAGTTCAAAAAGTAAAGCTACCAATGAAACTTGCCAATTTTTATCCTTATTTCCCATGTTTTATTTTTATATAGTAAGGAAATTTCACACTCCAAGTGTGTGGGGGGGACAGGTACATTCCTGGTATAGTTAGGATTTATGTTTATCTTTCTGTATTTTGTATCTTTTTCTCTTGCTGGATAGTATTGTTACCCCCACAATTTTATGCCAGAATATTCATTTTTATATTTTTGATGCCAATATAATCATGGATGTTATTGAAACTTCATAAGGAATTTTCCTATTTTGATAATGTAATGTTTGTGTAAGCATGAAATTATCATCAAGGTGTGACTTTTTCTTGAAAAATTGTGTTTTTCTGAAATTTCCTAGTTTTGAAAACCACCCAGAGGCACCCCGTACCTAGTTGGTCACATGGACTCAAGCGCATTTCCCTGAACACCATAGGCTTCTGACTAGCAGCGAGGGACTTGGGTGTAATAATGGAAAAAATATGCCCTCATTGGCCAAGTAACACCACGGAAGATAAACAAATATACAACAACAGAAGCCTTAAATATCCAACAACAATAAACAGCAGAAGAATGAGATAAAGAAACAACTGGAGAAACAAAAATATAAATGATTCATGATAAATAAGTATAGGAAAGCAGCCAAAAAAGTCACAATGATGGAATTACAAGTAGTACTAAAAAAAGTACAAAAGACGGACACACGGCTCCTCAGCATTGCAATCCTCTTCTGGGTCCCATGCTCCCTTCTCCAATGCAATCAAGTACCTGAAGTCAAAGGTCGCTTTCCCTTATCTATACATGTAGTATTATAATCTGTTTGGGCCCAAAGCATGACCCAAACTGGGTGTGAGTGTAATCCTAGTAGGCAACCACCCATAGATCGGTGCCTAACTGTCAGTGAATATATGGCAGGTAGAGTATAGAAATCAGTAAATAGGAATGTACTAAATAGTAAACAATACACAGTTTCATTATCAAGCAACAATTAAGCAAACAGTTAAACAGCAACAGGTATCCCTCTAGGATGTGCCCACAGCCTATCCCCTCTGATCATACCTAGCATGTACAAGCAACCCTATGTGCATCACACTAGTTCTAACCCCTCTGGTTCAGCTTAATCATTCATAGAGACTCTCTGAGGAAGAACTCTAAGTCAATTCCCCTTATAGTCTAAGGTATTCAAGGACTCTCTAAGGAAGCACACATGGTCAATTACCCTTATATCCCCAATGTCAAGAGACTCTGTGAGGAAACAAACACAGCCAATTCCTCTTATAGCCCCGGGTCATTCACAGACTCTCTGAGGAAGCTCACATAGTCAATTCCCCTTATAGCCTGGAATGGTTCAAGGTAAAATCAAGTAATCAAAGACTATATGAGGAAGCTCACTCGGTCTATCCCCATCATAGTCTATAACATCCAAAGACTCTCTGAGAAAGCTCATACAGTCTATCCCCGTATAGTCTATAATGCCCAAAGACTCTCTGAAGAGGCTTACATAGTCAATCCTCTTATAGTCTATAATGCTCAAAGACTCTCTGAGGAAGACCACTCGGTCTATCACCTTTTAGTCTACCACATCGGGTTCTCATGGACCCGTGTAATTCAACCCATAGTAATGTTATAAGGCCAAGGTAAACCTACAAAACTACTTGGCTAAACTGTCTATAGCATCTCAACATGTCAGACAACACTCCATCCTACAATCGCTAGGCATGGGAAAACACGCAATACAAGACCAAAAGTTATTAAACAGAACATACATGGAAAAACATCCAAGGCCTGGTAATCATCCCAATTAACATCCAAATTCCCTCTAAGCAAGAATACAAGCATGGAAGGAAAAATAAAGGGTTTGAATGGTAAACTCAAAATACCTCTGTCAAGGGTATTGGAAAAATTTCACACAATACTCAAAGACTGTCAACATAAAGGCACAAACCACCTACATTTAGGGTTCCTGCGAAAACAATCCAAAAGTTATTCTACCTCCTCAAGACTGGAGAACGCACCACCGAAAACGGTCTAAACCTCCTTACCTAACATCCACAAGCCTAGAATCAACACCTGATGCAACCAAAACCCTAGATCTACACACAATGGGTACAGATCTAGAAAACTGGGGGATAGAGATATGTAGATCTAGAGGGAAACTCAAAGGAACCAAGAGGAGAGACTTACCCAAGAAGAACCAGCTTCGATCTGCCAAGAAACTCCTTCGATTTGCCTCCAAAACGAGTGGGTGAGCTCCTATAACCTAAGAGAACCCAAAAACCTGAGTGAGGATCGAGTGGAAGAGAGTTTGGAGAAGAAATGAGGAATCCCGAGCGGCCTAGGGAGTTAAACCCTAATTTTAACTGGCTGCATGGTTTCCCTGCACGGTTTGGAAAACCATGCTCCAATCGTGCAGTTTCCACTGTCTCTCCCAAGGAATTTGAATAACATACCCACATTGTTTGACAAACTGTGCGCCACCCGTACAGAGCCCACTGTCTCCTCCGGGAACATCACATGGTTTTCCCGCATAGTTTGAAAAACCATGCACCACCTGTGTGGAGCCCACTGTCGAGGGTGCATGGTTTCTTAGGTTGGCCGCACAATTTGATCAAACTGTGTGCCAACCGTGCGCCCCTGCACAGTCTCTACAACTTTAAAACATTTCTTCCCAAATTTCCCCTTTTTCTCAACAACGAACAGAAAAGAGAAACATACCTGAAAAGAAGGTCCGGGTTTTTACAAACCCCCTCCCCCCCCCCCCCCCCCCGTAAATAAATTCATCCCCGAATTTCCCTAGTGCGGCGCGAAAGATGAAACCCCAAACAGCTCCAGCCACTGAGCTCGTACATCGGCCTCCCTCTCCCATGTCTCTTCCTGTACTCGCCAGTGCTTCCATGGAAATTGTACCAAAGGAACAGAACAACCACGGAGAATCTTTGTACTGCGATCGATAATCCAGATAGTATGCTCCTCAAACGACGCATCTGCCTCAAGCTTAACCTCCTCTGGTTGGAAGACATGAGACAGGTCTGAAAAGTAACTTCAAAGCTGTGAAAAGTGGAAGATGTCGTTCATAGTCTAGTACCTCTGAGGTAACTACAATCGATAGGCAACTGACCCAACTCTCTCAAACACCTCAAACGGACCGATGTACCATGGTGAAAGCTTACCCCTTCTCTGAATCCTCTTTTGTCCCAACCTCAGTGTGACACGTAGGAAAACCTGATCCCCAACCTCGAATTCCAGAGGTCATCTTTTCTGGTCAGCATAAGACTTCTGTTGAGACTGTGTCATAGTCATCCTCTTCTGAATCAACTCTATCTGCTCTGAGGGCTCCTGGACAAGATGAGGTCCCAGCAAAGAAGCCTCTCCTACCTACAGCAAGCACAAAGGTGATCGGCATGGCCTACCGTACAAAGACTCGTAAGATGTCATCTGAATAGTCACCTGAAAACTTTTGTTATAGGTAAACTCCACAGGAGGAATATGTTTCTCCCATGAACCACCAAAGTCTAGAATTCAAGCTCGGAGCATATCCTCAAGCACCTGGATCGTACGCTCGGACTAGCCATCTATCTGGGGATGGTATGTTGTACCCAAAATTACCTATGTACCCCAATCCTTCTGAATCCAATGCCAGAACCGAGAAACAAAACGTGCATCCCTGTCTGAAACAATGGAGTGTGGAGATCCATGTAGACGTACAATATCTCAGATGTACAACCGCCCCAACTCATCAACATTGAAGGTCACATTGATCAGAATGAAATGATAAACCTTCGTAAGCCTTTTGATGACAACCCAAACAACATCACTCCCCCAAGGTGACCTCGGTAACCTAGTTACAAAGTCCATCACAACATCGTTCCACTTCCACTCAGGAATGGGTAACTGTTGTAAAATCCCTTCTAGTCGTTGATGCTCCACTTTCACCTTCTGACAAGTAGAACATATCATAACAAACCTAGAAACATCTCTTCATACCTATCCACCAGTACCGGCGGTTTAGATCATGATACATCTTTGTGACACCAGGATGAACTGCCAAAATTGAAGAATGAAAATCCCACATCAGCTACTCGTGTATGTCTACTGGCACCCATATGCGTCCCTGGAAACGCAAGATCTCATCCTTGATCACTGTCCATCCATAAAGAGGGTCCTCTTATGACACACTCTCCTATAGAACTAGGCCTTCTGAGTCTGATAGCTGCCTCATCTGTACCTGATCAAGAAGGGTAGAGGTAACAACTATAGAAGATAGAAAATTATACCCCTGTTTGTTGTGCACCTCCAAATGCATCTTAGATAACATAGACATAAGCTTCCACTCACTGCTGGCCTCCCGAACTGCCTGAATCTAAGTTCTCTTACTCAACGCATCAGCCACCGCGTTTCCCTTTCCCAGCGTATAGGTAAGCTCAAAGTCAAAGGACTTAAGATACTCGACCCACCTGCATTGTATCAGATTCAGATCATGCTAAGTGAGGATGTACTTAAGACTCTTCTGGTCGGTGAAAACCATAAATGCTCTCCCATAAGGTAATGTCTCCAGCAGCGTAAGGCATGAACAACAACTTCCAACTCCAGATCATGCATTGGGTAGTTCCTCTCGTGTGTCTTCAACTGCTGAGACCCATATACAAAGACTCAATCTTCCTGCATAAGAACATCTCCCAGTATGAAACCTGAAGCATCATAGTAGACTGTATAGATATTTCCCGGCTCTGAAAAGGCTAGTATTGGTGCTGATGTCAACCTTCCTTTCAACTCCTAAAAGGTTGTCTCATAAGAATCCGACCATAAGAACTTAGCCCCTTTCTTGGTCAGACCTGTTAGCGGTGCTTTTAGGCATGTAATGTCCTGTATGAAACGTCTATAGTATCCAGCCAGCCCTAGAAAACTATGCACCTCAAATACATTCTTTGGATGCTCCCAGGAAACTACATCTCTCACTTTCTCTGGGTCAACTGATACTCTTATCTCCGAGATAACGTGACCCAATAAGTGAATCTGATCCATCCAAAAATGGAATTTTGAGAGATTAGCATATAACTGATGCTCTCTCAATATACTCAGAATGATCTCAAGATGGATAGCATGGTCATGTCAAGTGTGAGAGTACACCAAGATGTTGTCCATGAAAACCACCATGAAGGAATCCATGTATGGATGGAACACTCGGTTCATCAGTGCCATGAAAACTACTGTCGCATTTGTGAGACCGAATGGCATGACCGTATACTCGTACAGACCATACCTACTCCTAAAGGCTGTAAGAGTTATATCTGATGGTCTAACGTGCAACTGATGATAACTGAACCTCAAATCTATCTTCAAGAACACCAGGGTTCCTCGAAGCTGATCAAAGATGTCATCGATCCTCAGCAAGGGATATCAGTTCTTGACCGTCAACTAGTACAGCTTCTGATAATCCACGCAAAGCGTATGTGTGTCTTCTTCCTTCTTCGTAAACAGGATAGGGGAACCTCAAGGAGATGTACTGGGTCGGATGAAACCCTTTGCCTACAACTCTTCTAACTGCTTCTTGAGCTCCTGAAATTCAGGAGTAGAAATCCTATATGGAGGAATGGACACTGGTGCCACTCTTCGCATGAGCTCAATAGAAAAGTATAACCCTTGATTTGGAGGCAAACCTAAAATTTACTCTTGAAAGAAATCCCCGAAACGATCCACCATAAGAGGAAAGTCTAACTATGATTTCCCTTGGTCATCCAGGTAAAGACTAAAAATCTGGGCTGTAACTTCTCCTAACCCATGATGCTCTAGCCCCTATCTGCTTGCCTGGACATCCCACTCGCCCTTATGAAGAAAATATCCACCCTCGGGAGATATAAAACTCACCCTTCGATAGTAGTAGTCGATGAGTGCCTAGAAGGGAACCAGCCAGTGTATTCTGAGAATGACATCATAGATGTTCATCTCCAGAACATAAAGATCTCGAAAGAAGTGACACCCACCAACCTCAAGAGGGAACTCCTTGAACTGACGTACCCTAGCCGTTCTACTCCCCAACGGAGTGTCTAGTGTCAAGTCATCAGTAGAAGAAAGGATACAGAGACCAAGGATCTCCAAAATAGCAATAGATATAAAGTTGTGTGTAGCACCAGTATCAGAAAGAGCAGAAGATAAAACTGAGTCTGCTAAGATCGTACCTCGAACTGTGGAAGGCTCGGGATCCTGCTCCTGATGGGTCTTCTCCACAGCGAAAGTTTGGATTGTACCATGGCCCTGCGACCCTAGCTGACCACTCTGAGCTGGTCTAATCTGCTGTCGTTGGTAACCTGGTGACTGAACACCACGGTTGCGACCTCCACCTCAGCCTGAATGGATGGAAGAACTCCAGTTCCCAGACTGGTGAGAAACTGGCAATGCATCCCTTGAACTCCGGGCCATAGAAGAACCCCTACCACCAGCTGTAGGTGCTAAGATCTGACAAAAACGCTGAAGATGGCCTATCTTGCGGCAATATCAGCACTCCATCGGGTCTTTCTAGCATGGTGGCCTATTGTGCCCGCTTCTTCCAAACTAGTAGCACAACACCTGGCTACTAGAATATGCATCTCGCATACTCTTGTCTCCTTGAGGAAGCTCCCTGTGATTCTTTCAGCAGTTAGAAGAAGGAACACTAACTTTGGATGTTGAACCTCCTTGGCTCACTACTCCAGAATCCCTCAGATTGCACTCGGTGATTAGCACCTGGTTGACGATAGATGATATCGAAGTCAACCTAAAGATGTTCACCTAGGAACAGATCTAGTGTCTGAGACCATCTTCAAATTTCCTAGATAGGAACAACTCATCACCTGCTGGATAGGCATGAAATGTTGTAGCTCCATGAAATGAGAGGAATACTCCATCACCGAAAGAGTACCATGTTCTAAGCTCAAGAACTCCCAGGCTCGGTCTTCCCTCAGGGTCTCCGAGTAGAAGTAATCATAGAAAATACGCTAAAACTCCTCCCAAGCCATATTCTGATGGT
The DNA here is from genome assembly GCA_963277665.1 of Viscum album. Classification (NCBI taxonomy): domain Eukaryota; kingdom Viridiplantae; phylum Streptophyta; class Magnoliopsida; order Santalales; family Viscaceae; genus Viscum; species Viscum album. The sequence goes on from OY728162.1 coordinate 1,528,584,796, forward strand.
GTCCTGCCATAGAGATGACATCCCACCACCTCTTGGTAGAGTCTCGGATCATATAGGTCACAAGTTTCACCCTCCTATCTGGTGGTACTTTGATATGCTCGAAGATCGTCAGTGTGACTTTGAGCCACGACTCTGTAGCCTGAGGTCCTCCTTCCCCTGAGAATGTGGGAGGATGCTACTGCTGGAAAACCCACGTCAAATTAGTCAATGATGGGGAAGGAGGTTGCGCTCCCTAGAAGGTCTGCATCATCCTCAGAAAACCTTCCCTAAACTGTGCATCATCACCTAGGTCAGGTATAACTGCCGGTGCCAAGACTGGTACAGCAAGAGGATCTGATAGAAGACCTTGATCAGCCATATCCAGTGTCTGATCCCCACCTTGTGTCCAATGTACTACAAGAGGACGTCTCGGTGGCATGACGCTGCAAGGTCATACGCTCAGCTCAGATCAAGAATAATAGGGACTGAAACAAATGATTACACGACATATATTCAAGAAAGATGGTTTCTTCACGAACAGAAGAACAGCTGACGTGTAGTCAAAACTACTCGGCGTGCATTCTGAGTTTCTCTGGTTAGTAAGCCTCAGAAACTACTCCAGAACCCAGAGAACACAGAAACAAACATTGAAAGTTCCAAATTCCGATTCTTGAGGGCCCATACTCCCCACGAATTAAATCTTGGCATCTTAAACAGTCTTATATAAGGAAAAAAATGAAACAAATCACCATGTTCCGATTCATGAGAGCCCATAACACCTCAAGAACCAAAATTCGGTGTTCATTTAAGCAAGGTACAAAACAATCAAATTTTATATTAAACAGAAGAGATTCTATCAAGCATCTATCACAACAGCATTCATAATCTACACAACGTTTACCACAACAAAATACAATCACTAATGCACCCTAGCTGGCATGGCAAGAATTCATGGAATGTGATTTCTAAAAAGTGGCTATATGATGCATGAGATGGCATACCATCATCTCATTGGGTTGAGACAGAAATAGAACCGCAATAACAACAACAATAACACAAGGCATTTGAATCACTCTGGGTGATATCATATCAACCGTAAAATCTCAAAACCAGAAAACATAAATAATGAGGTAGATTGCCTTTTCCCTGTACACGGGTTAGCTACTCCCAGGAATAGCTTATTACCAAGTACCAAATCAATCCTATCCCTAGATAACGTCTCCAAATAGTAAATCAAGAGAAAATAAATCCTCTGATACCACTTTGTAACATCCCGGTTCCAGAAACCACCCAGAGGCACCCCGTATCAGGTTGGTCACATGGCCTCAAGCACATTTCCAAGAATGATAGAGGCTGCCGACTAGTAGCGAGGGCCTTGGGTGTAATAATAGGTAATCTATTCCCTCATTAGCAGAGTGACATAGAAGAAGATAAACAAATATACAACAACAGAATCCGTAAATATCCAACAACAATAAACAGTGGATGATTGAGGTAAAGAAACAACTAGAGTAACATATATATAAATGATGCAGGATAAATAAGTCTAGAAAAGCGTGCAAACAAGTCACAATGCGGAAATTAGAAATAGTACTAAAAACAAGTACAACAGATGGATAAATGGATCCTCAGTATCGCAATCCTCGGATTGGTCACATGCTCTCCTGCTCCAATGCAATCAAGTACCTGAAGTCAAAGGGATCTTTCCCTTATCTATACCTGAAGAAATATAATATGTTTTGGCCCAAAAGCATGACCCAAACAAGGTGTGAGAATAATCCTAGTAGGCAACCACCCAAATATTTGTGCCTAATAGTCAGTGAATATATGGTAGGTAGAGTATAGAAAGAAGTAAACAGGAAAGTAATAAACAGAAAAAAAAAATCAATAGTTTCATTATCAAGCAACAATTAACCAAATAGTTAAACAGCAACAGGTATCCCTCTGGGATGTTCCCACAGCCTATCCCCTCTGGTCATACCTAGCAATACAAGCAACCCTCTGGGCAGCACACTCGGTCTAACCCCTCTGGTTCAGCTTAAGCATTCATAAAGACTATCTAAGGAAGCACTCTCATTCAATTCCTCTTATAGTCTAAGGTAGTCAGAGACTCTCTAAGGAAGCACACATAGTTAATTCCCCTTATAGCCCAAAGGTCAAGAGACTCTCTAAGGAAGCTCACACATTCAATTCCTCTTATATCCCCGGGTCGTTCACAGACTCTCTGAGGAAGCTCACACAGTCAATTCCCCTTATAGCCTGGAATGGTTCAAGGTAAAATCCAGTAAGCAAAGTATCTTTAAGGAAGCTCTCTCGGTCTATCCCCATCATATTCTATAACATTCAAAGACACTCTGAGGAAGCTCACATAGTCTATCCCCGTATAGTCTATAATTCCCAAAGACTCTCTGAGGAGGCTCAAACAGTCTATCCCCTTATATTCTATAAGGCTCAAAGACTCTCTGAGGAATCTCACTCGGTCTATCCCCTTCTAGTCTACCACACCGGGTTCTCATGGCCACGTTTAAGTCAACACGTAGTAATGTTATAATGCTAAGGTAAACCTACACAACTACTTGGCTAAAAAGTATATAGCATATCAACATGTCAGAATACAACACACCATCCTACAATCGCTAGGCATGGGAAAACAGTCAATACAGTACCAAATGGTCATAAATAGAACATGCATGGAAAAACATCCAAGCCATGGTAATCATCCCAATTCACATCCAAATTACCTCTACACAAGCATACAAGCATGGCAGGAAAAACATAGGGTTTAAATGGTAAACTCACAATACCACCGTTCAAGGTTATTGTCACAATTTCACATAATACTCAAAGACTCTAAAAGGAAAGACAAAAACCACCTACCTTTAGGGTTCAGGAGAAAATGATCCAAAAGCTATTTCACCTCTTCAAAACTGGCAAACGCACCACCAGAAACGGCATAACCTCCTTCCCTAACATCCACAAGCCTAGAATCAACACCCGAGGCAACCAAAACCCTATATCTACACAAAACGAGTGTAGATCTAGAAAACAGGGGGATAGAAAGATGTAGATATAGAGGTAAACTCAAAGTAACCAAGAGGAGAGACTTACTTGAGAAGAATTGAATTCGATCTGCCAAGAAACTCCTTCGATTTGCCTCCAAAACGAGTGGGGGAGCTCTTTCAACCTATGAGAACCCAAAAACCTGAGTGAGGATCGAGTGTAAGAGAGTTTGGAGAAGAAATGAGGAATCCCGAGTGGCCCAGGTATTTAAAACATAATTTTAAGTGGCCGCACGGTTTCCCTACACGGTTAGGCAAACTGTGCCCCAACCGTGCAGTTGCCACTGTCTCTCCCCGGGACTTCACACAGCCTACCCGCATGGTTTGACAAACCGTGCGCTACCTATGTGGAGCCCACTGTCTCCATTAGTAACATCACATAGTTTTCCCACACGGTTTGATAAACTGTGCACCTCCCGTGCAGAGCCCACTGTCAAGGGTGTACAGTTTCCTGGGATGGTCGCACGGTTTGAACAAATCGCGCGCCAACCGTGCGCCCCGGCACAGCCTCTACAACTGTAAATGTTTTCTTCCCAAATTTCCTATTTTTCTCAATAACAAACAGAAAAGAGAAACATACCTGAAAATAATGTCCTATTTCTTACATTTTTAATAAAATAACGGCTGTATCTATATATAACCTTTAGGAAGAATGATACCCTTCATGTGAGTACCTTATGGGAAATTTGTTTTACTTAATATCTCTGAAAATATTTTCACCCAACCATGAAGTGTGATTTTTTCATACTAAATAGAAGGTACATAAATGTTAGGTTACTATTTATCTTCTTTCCAAAATAATTTTTTGATGCATTCATTTCTTATGTGATCATTTTTATTAATATACCGAATTGAAATATGTGTGTTCTCACTTGTTATCCAACTGTGTTACTCCCTAAGAAAACAAAAAACAACAAGAAAATACACAAAAGTATGGGTTGTGTCATTAGAATGAAAGAAATCAATCTTCCTCAACCTTTTATCATGTTAAAAAATTTCAATTAGTATCATGTGGAGATCAAACATGGGCTGAGTCGCCCTAATATGGTTTTCCTGTCTGAAACCATACTGAAAAACAAGGACATCAATGGTATTTCTCAGAAGTGTGGCTTCCAATGCTGTTTTATAGTGCCTAGACAAGGCCATTCTGGGGGCCTCTGTCTCCTCTGGAATGAAAATATTGACGTTAAAATTTTGTCTTTCTCTATGCACCATGTGGCAGCGACTATTCAATCTGACTTGCACCCACCTTGGACCTTTGTGGGATTCTATGGCTGGCTATCCCATTCTGATAAGGGGAAGTCATGGGACCTTCTATTCAAGTTGCGACATGATATACCTAGCCCTATTATCTTTAGAGGTGATTTCAATGAGATCATGTTCCATAAAGAAAAAAGAGTCAGAAGTTTTCGACACCCAACCTCGATGTCTAACTTCAATGATGCAGTCACTACGGTGAAGCTGGTTGATCTGGGGTTCACAGGTAATCCTTTAACATCGTTCCACAACAATACTGAAGGTACTCACATCACTGAGCATCTTGATAGATTTCTTGGTTCTATTGATAGGATCAATCCATTTAATATGTTTCATGTTGGCCACATGGCCCTCAACTGTTTGGATCACTGCCCAATTCTCATTGACTGTTTGCAAGGAGAATGAAATAGAAAACCCAGTAGACCCTTCAGATTTGAGAGCTTCTGGGTAAAAGACTAGGAATGTGAAGAGGTGGTTCGATCAAGTTGGAAGAGTTCCCAGGAAGATGTTGGCCTCAATCTCCAACAGGTTGCTTCCGGCCTGAGATATTGGAGCACCAAGAAATTCCAACAACCTGATAGGCATTGTAATGTCCTTGAAAAGAAGTTGCACAACTTACTCAGGCAACCCCCTTCTAGTGGAAACATTTCCAGGATTGGTTCCACTCAAAGAGAGCCGGATGGGGGCCTTCATGTTAAGGAAGTATTTTGGGATATGGGGGCGTGTGACACCCATATTAAAGAGGGAAATGCTAATACAAGGTATTTCCACCTGAAAGCGTCTTCTAGGCGCCGAAAAAACTCTATCAGGAGCCTTTCACAACCTGGTGAAAGCAAATTTTCTGACACCTGTGGCATTCACGAAGCTTTGGTAGGCTATTTCTAGAACCACTTCTCCTTGGGGACTCCTTTCATGTCCACTAAAGTGGAAGAATGCATCAAACCTGTGATCACTGAGGAGATTAACCGGAAGCTTAAAAAAGATGTGACAAATGATGAGATACACCTGGCTTTGAAGCATATCCACCCCACTAAATCCCCAGGACCGGATGGTTTTCACGCCCTCTTTTTTAAACAATACTGGCACATCATCGGTCCCAATATTGCAAAATGATAAAAAACATTTGCGCAGGGAATACAAGAATTTCCGCCATTAATGAAATGGTCCTCATCCTCATCCCCAAAATCTAGAAAAATCAGGTGATCCCTGATTTTAGACCTATTAGCCTCTGCAATGTTTCTTATAAGATCTTCTCAAAAATCCTTGTCAATCGGCTGCGTCCTTGGATTCCTGATATTGTCACCGAAAACCAGAGTGCCTTCGTGGCCAAGCTGATGATTACTGATAATGCAATTGTGGCCCATGAATTGTTCCACTCTATGAAAACACGCTCCACTACAAAAAGAGGAACCATGTCCTATAAACTGGATACGACCAAATCCTATGATAAAGTGGAATGGCAGTTCCTTAGAGCTGTGATGCTGAGAATGGGCTTCTTCACTAAATGGACAGAAATTGTCATGCACTGCATCTCGGCCGTCTCTTTCAGAATCAAGGTCAATGGGGAGCTCACTAGAGGATTCACCCCAACCCAAGGTCTACACCAGGGAGACCCTCTCTCCCATTTTCTCTTCATTTTGGTGGCAGATGTTTTCTCTAACCTTATTTCTAGGGCTGCATCCTCTATGTCTATTCATGGTGCAGAGGTCTACCATGAGATCCCACAAGTGTCACATCTTTTCTTCCCAAACGACTACCTCCTTTTCTCCAGAGCCACTGTTAATGAATACCGGGTGATCATCCAAGCGATACAGTAATATGAGCGAGCATCTGGACAGTCTGTTAACCATGACAAATCAGAAATCTCATTCAGCACAGGGGTTCCCTCTGCCAAGAGAGCTGATCTTTGTGCATCTGCATGCATCCATTTGGTCGATAAACACCAGAAATATCTCAGACTCCCTACGTTGATTGGTCGGTCCAAAAAATAAATCTTTGCAGCTCTGGTGGACTGGATTGAGAAAAAAATTCAAGGATGGTCCCCAAAAGGCATCTCCAAAGCTGGCAAAGGAACCCTCATTAAATATGTCATTCAGTCTATCCCCAGCTACTTTATGTTGATTTTTAAGCTCTCGGTGGCCATCATCAACCTGATCCATTCACTTACTTCCAACTTCTGGTGGTGGAAAAATGATGGCAGAAATCGACCCCACTGGTTGGCATGGGAGAAACTATGCAAACTCAAGTCGAAGGGAGGGATGGGATTCCGGAATCTTCTGCTATTCAATGAAACACTATTGGCCAAGAAAGGATAGAGCCTTCTTAACCATCCATCATCTTTATGTGTGCGGGTACCCCATGCCAAGTACTTTCCCCACACAGACTTCCGTGGCTCCTTTCTTGGCCCCCACCCTAGCTTCCTCTGGAGAAGTATTTGGGGGGGCGAAATATCATGGAAAACAGACTGGGCTGGAGGATTGGAAATGGCTCATTCGTCAACATCAAGACCGATCCCTAGCTTTTCGATAAGGATGGTGTGCGAGCCACATCCCTTGCTCAACCAGGTCTTGAAGACGCCACTTTCAACTTCCTCTTTTCAGACCAGGGCTTGATATGGTCTGTGGAAAAGATCAAGGAATGGTTTAATGAAAGACACCAAAGAATTTTTCTGAGCATCCCCTGGGTTCCAAATGTCGGCCCCGACCATCTTCTTTGGACCAATGATTCTTTAGGAAATTTCACGGTGAGATTTGGGTACAGACTGGCTATTGTCATTCACTCTCGCGACTGAGATGAGGGACCATGGAAAGCCCTTTTGAAGCTCAACGCCCCCCCCCCCAAATTCACTAGTTTTGGTGGCAGGTGTGCATGGGCGCCCTCCCTACCATGCGCCTCCTTGTTTACTGACATATGGACAGTGCTGAATCCTATTCTTTTTGCCCGAATATTCCTGAAACCCCTTGGCATGCTATCTTTCACTACTCAGGAGCCAAGGAAATTTTGAATAAATGGGACTCAGCTTCGGATGCTTCACTGGATGTTGCCTCTGACCTCCCTGATCTTCTAATGCACTGGTGTTCCTCTCTTTCATCATCTGATGCAAGCTCCCATTTCACCCTGGCCTGGATCATTTGGGTTCGGCGTAACGATTTAGTTTTCCACCATGTTCATCAGCCTCCCGAGTTCTGGATTGAACAAGCCACTTCATGTATTGAGGGCTGGAAGGACTACAAAGGAAACTTTATGCCAGGCGTTTCCCCCTCCTGTTCCCCTCACTGGACCCCCCCCCTAATGGAATGGAGTTTTAAACTTAACATGAACGGTTCTCTCCCCAAGGATGGGCCTATTTCTCTCGGCCTCATGGCTCAAAATCATCTGGTGCAGTTCATTGCAGCAAAATATGAACCACATCATGCCTTCTGGGAACCTACAGTTGCTGAGGCCTATGCCATTCTGGCAGGAATGGTGCTCGATGTAGAATGTGGATGGGCTGATATCATCATCGAGTCTGACTTCCTTTCGGTTATCAATGCTATTAACCACGATGATGCCGGACTCCAGGCCTTTGGCCTTATCGTCAGAAGGATCTGATCGCTGCGCCAAGGCTTCTCTTGCTGCACCTTCTCCTTTACCGAAAGGTAAGGAAACAGTGTGGCCCACCAGTAGGTGTCCTCAGGCCCCTTTGATGTCAACCAACTATGGCTGGACAATTTCCCTTCTTGGTTTTGCTTATCTACGACTGCTGATATTCTCCATTAATATAATCATCCTTTCCTCAAAAAAAATGAGGGGAGTGATGAAATTTAAAACATATGGGGATATATATGTTGAGGCCTTATGGTTTGACATTTAATAATTCTTAAGTTAGCAGACCTTGAAATTAGATTGAAAATGATATAGGACAGGTTCAGTGGACATAATAATTTAAATATATTTTTTTAAAATAAACTATATTTACTAGATAGAAAGTGAGAATAGTGGAATGTAATGGTTTTCACACACACACATGGAGAATTAATTACATGGTTTAATTTTGAATAATTCTATCATATTTGTATCATTCAATTCATATAATTTCATTCTAATAAAATTTATGGGTCATTTTTTTTAGGATCATTGAGAATAACTCCTTGGTTTGATTTTTCTTTAATCGCATTGCTATCACAGATTAAATATTATTTTAATGAAAAATATTCATGAAGTTGTTAATATATGCATTAATAATTTTTTGAAATGTAACGTTTCCTAGGAGGGAAAAATTTTAGGTCGGGGGGTTTGATCACATAGCGATTCACTATTCATTTCCACCCTTATACCATTGTGTTAAACTAATTTTGTATAATAAATTCCAAATTTAATAACAAATTTCACTTAATTTTGGATTAAATTATTTGTTATTAATAATTTTTAAATAGGTATATTTCAATTTTTTATGTTTTCATTGTAGTTGGAGTTGATCTAAGGGACCCAAGATGAAGTTGAAGAAAAATGGACCAAAATGTGCAAGATCCCAAGAACAACAGCAGACTCAAAAAAACACTTTAGATCATCAGTACATAAAATGGTTCATAAAAATTGTGATCAAATACAAAATTTAATGCCATACAAATCTTATGAATACACACAGTCCCAAGTCATCCATTAAGGGGTCCAACCAAATTGATCTATCTAGGGAACCAAATCTCCTCGAAGTCAAAAGATGTATTCTGTATTTCAACTATATCTCAGGGTTTAGTTTTCCAAATGGTGTCAAATTTTCAATGGATATTTTTAATATCTGGATAGTGAACTTTTTAATTATTTAAAAAGTGGTATAATACTTTTTTCAATAAAAAACATGGGCCAGGTGGTTTCTCAAAATCAGGGTTCCCAAAACCACCTTCCACTTTGCCTATAAATTGTCACATATGGCACCCCATTTATAAGCTTGACCAAGAGGAAACTATCTAATATTTTGGAGACACAAATTATTCACATCCTCATCATATAAGTTCTATAGGCCCCTATAAACATAGGAGATCGAGGATGAAGGATATGTTCCACCTTATCCTCCTCCTTCTCTTGATGGTGTGATAAATGGTGGATAGTCATTTGGAGGGAGAAATACAAACATTGGAGGGTGTTATGGAACATGTTATTCTGCTAGTTTCTATGTAATTTCTATGTCAAAATTTTCATTTAAGTTTTATCTTATCTTTATAATTATTTGAATTCATTTTTTGGTTGAATCAAGTGAAACATGTTTTATTTCAACACTTATTAGGTTGAGTTTTTATCTAGGAATCTTGGGTTGTTCCCATTGGACAACATAAGAATCCTTTTTATCTCATACATACATGATATTTCATTATTATTTGGTATCCCATTATCTATGCTTGAGGTCCAAACCATGAAAACATGATTATTGTGCCAAGGGTTGGTTCTTCATGCATCATTTTAGGAGGCAAGAGGGAATCAAGATCTTGACAAACCCTTACCAAAGGATTATACTAAACTATCTGAAATGTTCATAATAATGAACTATTTATGATGTGTAGTGGTCTTTAAATGAACTTCTTATATCATAATTAAAAACACCACCTTCCTTTTTCAATAATTAAACTCATTACTTTTTCCATTAAAATTTAAAACTATTTTCAAAACCGCCCCTTATTTTAGTTATTTTAATTTAAAATAAAGACTTTAAACCTCCAACACTCCTTGAGAGATGACCTAGAGTCCTACCTATACTATAAAAAACATTAAAAAATAATCAATTTTACATGTCATGACAACACATTCAGTTCTTCCTTCTATGGATCTGATACCTGAATATATCTCGACCTTGAATCCTCATGCCAGGACACCTTCATAAATAATTTCCAATAGTGGGATGATATGAATATTTATCTGAACATATATTCACACATTAATTCTCAAGACATCCTTAAAGAAAATTCATTTACAAGTGGATATCCTCTCCCAAATTTTATGGAATCTAGGGGTAGATAGATTAAACTATCAGAGATTATATAAAATCCCCCTTTGAATTGTCTTAGCATGGAATCAACTATCTGGTCATGATAAATATCTAGATGCTTGACATTGAAAACAAAAAATTCCCACTTTAATCTATAAATGATGCCTCTAAGGCACTAGATCAAAAAAGAATCATACATCTTCCCTGTTGTGTGACTAGATAAGAAACTTGGTCATAAATATAATGGAATATGAAACACTCATAGATCATGTAAAGTCCAACTTATCAAAATCATATTCTTTTATGGATTCCACTATAAAAGAGGATAATTAATTATATTCCTCAATTATGTATCTATGTCCACTATTAGTGGTATAAGAAATGAAGTGGATGTCACTTTAAAATTCAATTGACACCTCTTGCTAAAAATTTTGCAACCTAGAGAACTCGACATAACAATTTTTATAATGATATTGTAGTGTGTACTTTGGGAATATTGGTAGAGAATCTATATTCTAAAGATTCACCCCTTATTTATGCATAATCAATGAAAAAGCATTTCAATCTTATTATTTTGTATTAAATATTTTTTTCATTCATCATGAGCATGGAATTTTTTCAAATTATTATCATATAGAATATTAAATACATAAATCCATTTTATAATTCTAAGAAAACTAATTTTTAAACTTAAATTATAGAATTATAACAGACCTTTCATGACAATTTCCCAAGAATAATAAATTAAATAAGCATCCAAACATGTGTATATTCTCTATTTATTCTGAGATAACCTGTTTCAAAAGGATAATTTGGGTAAATAAATCTCAGAGGGAGAGTGATCAAATTTTTCCTAGTCCATTGGACTAGCAAGCATATCCTTATTTTTCATGGGATGTATAATGGTCCTTACAAGTTTTTTATCTTTTGTTTTTATCCCTAACTTTTTCCTAACCCATCAAGGGATTTGATTAATGGGTGTGAACATGGAATTTTATCAAGATTCCATTTATAGGTTTTTACATTGAAAATTTTTATGCCTTTTATGTTTCATTTGTTCTCAATTTTTCCTAGATCACATAATGTGCATGTCAAGGGAGCAGAGAATTAACTTTTCCGAAAGGGGCCTATTGTGGGATTTCAACCTAGAAAGCATTGTGTCTCTTTTAATTAGAAGTTTAGGGACATTCATTTTAGACTTATGGGGTGATATAATTTTATCTCAAACATCATAGAACTTCAATTATTATAGCATATAGTCTTCTAGACAAGACCATCTATTGATTATTTTAGAGTCTTATATCTTAAACCATATGTTTTTGTGTTTAAGGGTCTTCTAGATGGAACCATCTATTGATTTTTATACCAAATCATGGAATTGGTAATGTATGGCTACCTATGAAGTTTTAGGGCACCTTACGCCCTTCCTCATATTATGAAGAATGGGTATTCATGAAGGGTTCATATAGCATGCATCCTTGCTAAGATGATGAAGGATGGGTATTCATGAATGGTTCATACATCATGTATCCTTACGAATATGATTAAGGATGTATATTCATAAATGGTTCCAATACCTTTTATCCTTGCTCAGATGGTGAAGGATGGGTATTCATGAATGGTTCAGACACCTTTCATCCTTATTGAGAACTGGCTTGGTGTATGGTGGAATATTGTTATGGATTCCAATTCTAATTGAATAGATTTAATATGGGTTGTGAAAATCCCATCTCCATGATTTTGAATCATGGATGATGGAATTGGGAGGTCACATTAGGTATGATCACAAAACACTCTGATGGGTCAAGTTCCACTTTGATGTTTTTGAGGCTCATGAGGATTAGAGTTCCCTTCCATCAAATAGAGGATTCCTCTAAATGATGGTTCAAAGTCCCATATTAAAGATAATATAGGTCTTAAATTAATGGTCAAGTAGAGAGGTACCCTCTCTTTTATAAGGGCTATAAAAGATTTTAAAATATTGAAACATTTTGGTAGTGAAGTATGGTATAGAGAAATAATCTATCCAAGGAGGTCTTTGGCACCTTGGGGGTAATTCTGTTTATGGTTGTGAATATTAGGCCCTATATCACATGTTTTTTGGTCATGTGATTAGGTTTAAAAAATAGATCTAGAATTTAGTACTGTATTATTTCATTGATAATGGGGACAATACATAGTGATGTAATGTTGAGGATGTCAAATCCACATGGATAATTTCATCATGGGAATTGTAAATCACGGATTTAAGGTGGGCCTTTCCTCTATAACCAAAATATCCCCTATGAATAAGATCTATGGAATTGTGTTATTGACCAGTGAGTCATATTGGAGTCCCTTTAGAGTATTTATTCCCGTTTTACTAATATACTATTGGAGAAAACCAAGAAAAATGACTAAAGGATATGGGGTCCTAGGAGAAGTATAACAACTTAAGGAATTAGTGAGTGTTAGGTTAAACTTTAAAGATAAGTATGTGGTTTGTGGAAAATATAATATTCAATAAGGGTTTTAGCACTCTAAATGTTTTTTCCATCCTACTGAATATGTTATCGCGATGATTAGATGCGACAATTAATTACTCTAACTGTTTCTTGGACCAAAGGGGCTCATCGAGCAAAACATGAATTTTAATATAGCCAAAAGATGAACCCTACAATATTTATTCATTTTTATTTTTATGCTCCAACTTATTCCAAAACTCTATAGATAAATATCCTAGAGATTGAATACTTGCATTTTTCTTATACCTCCCTTTACAGGTTTTTACTCTGACAGGTTATGTGTCCCTTTCACTAGTATATTAAAGTCTAATTATTTGGTCCTAGTATTAGCGGAGTGTTACTCAACAACCTAATTAGGCTACCAAAGTTAAAGAGAACTCCAAATACCTTTTTTGTAGGATAATAGGATATTATAAATCTTGGCTCAAGTTTATTAGGTTATGGGTAATGGTATGAGACTATCTTGTCAAGGATAATCATGAATAACACTATGGTTAAAAGTTCTACTGCGATGATATTAGGTTGCACGATGATCAGAAGACCCCTATTGTACAACATAGATACCTCTGGGTGAGGGGTATAAGGCCCTTATGTATATCCAAATCATTCATGGTTAAACTTAGGTATCTTTTATCCTTTATGATGGTCGTGGAATATTTAAAAAACCCGGATATTCTAAATACACGAAGAGTGATTCATGGATTGAGATGATTCAAAATATGATGGAAGCACCCCAAACTTCGGTTGAATAGGATTAGGCACTTGAATTCCTTTGATAAGAAGTAATAATGGATGATAGTTTTAATATTTTAACATCATGTAGAAGGGAAACTTCATCCAAAATTTTTAACATCATGAAACAAGGACATAACTTTTGTGCAATTAACCATCATATGATAGAGAAGTATTTTATGAAGTTTAACTTAATGTGGAAAGGACGTGTTCCTTATAGTTGAATCATCACATATTAATTATGTGATAACTAATGTAAAATTAAACCATGTATCCCCAAATACACTCGGCAATCATTAGGGTAGTACATGAATAATGATAATTTCTATGATTTTCTGTAACATCCTTCCACTTTTAATTGGCTTTAGAAGTGATGGGTGTGCTATTAGGCCTTAATTGAAAACCCGATGAAACCAAAGTGTAGAAATAAGTGCAAATGGATTCATAAAAAATTGGGGGATGATTTTCCCTTTGGAGATTAAAACAACCAAAACATATTAACCATAACCATAAAACCTCTATATGTAGCATGTGTAAAAATATTTGATCCAACACTAAACCAAACCAAGAGGTGATATCAGATTAAATATGGAATCAAAGTGACATAACAAAAAGAACTAACCGATCATCAAAACCCAATTACACCAACCAGAAACCACCAATATACTTCAAGCTCAAAATCAACATGTCTATCCCAAGGTATCAAGAAGTAGCACTAATGAATTGGGATACCTTACCTTTACATATGTCTCAATATATAATATCTAAAAACCCACTAGAGTTCTGAAGAAAGGGGAGAGTATAAAACTTAGTAGGATTTATTCAATGACTTCCCAAATCATTCCACTATGACTAAACATGTTACGAAATTTATATAAAATAGGTTAAAAACAATTTAGATCATTTTATAACAAAACCGTATCAATTCCAAGGAAAACTCATTCCAAAATCATAAACACTTTTCTCAAATCCATTTGGAAAACCCATTCCACATATCCCCAAATACTTTCTGAGGTGATATTTATATACTCATGAGTGGTATCTCATCAATTTACAAAGTCATAAAAAGGTAACCAGTACCAGGTGCCTCAATGGCACATGACCCTTCCACGAGGTCATGTTTAATGAAAATGAACACACGCCAACCATGTTTCCAAATATTATTCCAAACCAACAATTCCAAGACACTTCAGTAGAAATTTTATTTTATTCAAAATATTTCTTCAACCACTTTACTTGTATCAAAAACAATAATTATTTAAAAACCTAAATTTCAAAATCATTAACAAAAATAAAATTCCAACAAACCACCCAATTTCCCCAATTTTCAAGAAAGCATCACTAAAGAGGACTCCAAAAACTCACGCAAGGGTTTCCCTGCAATTTAAAAAATTTATATTAATTTAAAATCAGGATAGATAGTTATAAACAATTATAATCTAGAGATAATCCACATACCTCCCATACTTATATGTAAAGGAAACAATGGAACAAAACCTCTAAAAAATTACTTAAAACTCCTAGAAACATCCTTAGATCTCAGTACCTTCAGTCAACACAATAATATACCATCAATATTTATATATGATAGCATGGATATATCCCAAATAGACTAGATCCATGATTATAAGATAGGGGAGAAGAAGTGATCTATTGAAAAAGATTAAGAACAAAGTACTTACCGATGAATTTGGGCCTCCAATGAACATAGATTACCATAGGAATCACTCCTGAATAGAAAGAAATTGGACCTAAATCCTTGGGATGGAGAGTAATTATAGTTATGAACTTTTTAGGGGGGAAATGACTGGTTTAGAAGGTAAAGGAGATTATATCCATGATTTTTAGATCAAATGATTCATGGTTCATGGTTAGGGAACATAACTAGGAAAAATGTATGCTAATTGTGAATGATCCACTTCCACAAACCACACTTACATAGTTAGAAAAACAATGTACTAACCATGTTATTAAAATTTATGAAATATTTTCAATTTTATCCTAGGAATCACCATGGTTTGGCCAAACCATGCACATACCTAGTTCCCATTGTTTCAGTTTCTTGGTTTCCTAGAGCGGTTTCATAGTTTCAACTAATTGTGCTCAAATCATTCACCTATATAAAATCTTCAAAAACATTACAAAACACTTCTGAACCTCCCAAAACCTTACTCTAACATTTTAAATAGAGGGTTAATTACATTAAAATGGGTGTGATACATTATTACCACTACTTTTCTTTTCATCCCGGGAAATTAAAAAAATATTGCTACCTTGAAAAAGTTTAATTCATTACTCCAATTGTTCCTTCTCATGCTACCATATTTATTTATGATTTCGTCCATATTTTCAAAAAACATTCACTATAATGATGATTTTTCCATGAAATATTTTCTATTTAAAATCCATAATTTTGTAACAATACATGAACCAACATTGCATCTGAATCTATGTCGATGTGATCTCATTGAATCACATAGTTAGGATCAGGTTGATACTTCTTCAATTGAGATACATAAAACTCATTACGCATTGAAAAAAAGAATTGTGAAAAATCTAACCAATATTCCACCTTAGTACCCATTAATGTATCTCAAAATGGAATACATATCGGGGAGATAACATGCCCTACTGCTCAAAATGAAAATGTCCAAGCCTTGGAGAGATTCTCAAGAACACAAGATCACTCACCTAAAATGAAAAAATCATCGACAGTGATCTATATATGATTTTTGATGACTTTGATCCATCTCCATTCTCTTTTTGATCAAATATATCTTATATCTTGTCTCTTTCCAAAGGCTTAGTCCAAAAAGGGAATTCTCACATATTTTAACCCAATAATTTTGATAGTGATAAGGATGAACAATTAATACTTCAAAAGAATCCATATGTATTAAGTCATGATAAATTTTGTTATATGAGAACCCCACTAACAGTATGTGATCTTCCCATGACCCACCAAAATTCATTACACAATCCCTATGAAAGTCCTCCAATGTTTCAATAATCTTTTCATCTATATGAGGATGATACACTATTCTTGTAGTCAACTAATTCCCAATGGATTTCTATACGGATTTTAAAAAAAATGATATTTTAACCAAGGGTATCTTTTTGATACTATCAAAGCTAATATTCTATTCATTTTTACCACATCTCATATATATATTTTTGACAAGTCTTACACCATATTGTATTCATGAATAGAGTTGAAATGAACCAAAATTGTGAGTTGATCCATGATCACCCATAAGGTATCATGTTTCTGAATGGTCCTTGGAATAAATATTACCAAATACATAGTTATCTACTCCCATTTCCACAAGGGAATTGGAAAATTCTACAACATACCTTCCATTTTTATGTGCTTAACCATGACACACTGACATGTGAGGCATTGTGAAACAAAGTCTTCCACTTTTATTTTCATGCCTTCCCACAAAAATTGTGCTTTCAATTTGTTATAGAAATTTTATATTCTTGGATGAACATCCCTATCGAATAGTCATAATCATGAAGAATTTGTTCCTTTGAAACCAAAGGTATGATCATATGATCTAAATACCATAACCCTAATCTTCTGTCAATATTCAATAACTCAATGGTCATCCCACCATTGAGTTTTGAACCAATCAAAACACATTCAGAATTAGATATATCTTCCTATTTAACCTTCTCAGCCAAATTAGGAACAAAAGATACTAGAAAGAAAACTACCACATTACATTGGTCTTCACAATCCAAGTGTATGTTGGCAATCACTTAAATTAGCTACCATTAATATAATGATTATTTTTCTAACCAAATATATGACTTTCTACATAGTGCATCCACCATAGAGTTTAATTTACTTACTATATATATTAATAAAAATTCAAACATAGGAAGATACTCCATCTATCATCTTTGTCTCATACACAAATTACTTTGAGAGAAATTGTGTTTCATGCTTTAATGATCCATAAACATAGTAAATTTCTAATCAAAGCAGTAATTACACCAAGAATTAAAATAATGGACAACAATAGATAATTCCAAAATGTGTTTTGGGTAGTTGTTATTAAAAAAACTCTAACTGCAATGAGTTATAAGTAACAACATGATATCCCTTCATGAGAAAACACACCAAACAAGATTCTGAAGCAATAGAATAAACCACAAAACATTTTACTAATTCTTGAAATATCATGATCAATGCTAAGGTAAGGTGAATATTATACTCTTGAAAATATTTTTGATATTATTAATTCTATTTTAAAGGAACATTTTTCCCTTTTAAAATGTATTATTGGTGAATCTAGTCCAGAAAACTCATGAAATAAATTTCAATAATAACCATCTAGGCCAAGAAAAATATGCCTTTACAAGGAATTATTTGGAGGTTTCCAAGGGAACACAACCTCTATATTTTCTAGACCTATAAAAACAACTTTTCCAGAGATAAAAAGGCCAAGGAAATGTACCTCTTGTATCAAAAAATCAAACTTTTAAAGTTCTGAATATAGATAATGGCCCATAAGATACCCAATATTATATCCAACAGTTGCTCATGATCCAACTTTCTCCTTGAATACACAAATATATCATCTACAAACACTACAAAAATGTAATATAGATACCTTTGAAATATATGATTCATCAATTCCATAAATATGGTTTGTGTATTCGTAAGATCAAAAAGAATATGAAAATACTTGTAATTTCCATATCTACTCCTGAAAGTTATAATCAAAATGTCCTCCTTCAGAACCTATAACTAGTGGTATCTTGAATTCATTTCCATTTTAGATAAGCACATGGCTCCCCTCAATTGATAAAAAATATAATCGATGTGTCGAATAAGATAACATTTCTTAATCATAACTTGGTTAAGCTTACGATAATATTACTCAAAGACTAAGAGTTACATACTCCTTCTTCATAAAAAAACATTGTTGCAACCCATAGATATGTGCTCAGTTAGATGAACCCTTCACTTTCCAAATTTCCCAACTAATCCTTAAATTCCTTCAATTTTTTTATTCTATTTTATAATACATAACTGAGATTGTACTAGTCCTCATAAGAAAATAAATTGTAACATCCACTTATATTTTGGTTGAAAAACTACATAAATTGTCCAAAAAATCAAGGAGATGACACAATATGAATAGAAAATCTTTATTCTTGATCTCATATACCAATACTAAAGAAATTTTTATCAACTATTAAGAGATAGTCCTGACCACTGGTATCAAGGATCATGTCCTTCTTTCATTCCCTACCCAATATTCTTCAAATAGATTTCTAACACCATCATATGATTTGAAACTCACCTTGCATGTATAACAATTGATATGGGCCTCAAAGTTGTTCAAAAAATGTATTACATGGATCAAGTAATAGAAATCCACCTCTATCTGAATTATTTCCCATACCAACTCAGTAATATCGATTTTTATTTAAAATGTTGTAAATCTATTAACTCGGTATTCATGTTGTCCTAATATTGTTTGGAGTTTCAAGATAGAATGAATTATCTCAACATGTAAAACCATTAAATAAACAATAAAATAAGTAATAAATTAATAGGATGTTATCATATTAAACCAAAAATTCATAAATGTATAGTTCAAAATAATCACGACTCTTACTGCTGAAGATCATGATTGATCACCCCTGATCACTTGCTTGGGTCCATACAATTTCATACTCAGTAAACCTTTCTATTTACTCCCATTTTGATATCAAACAACTTCATGAGTCATTATATTGCTAGAATCACCATGGATTTCTTGGTTTTACTGATGAGAGTTATTCTGTTTTACTCCTCCCTTCAAAGCATATGATGATTGAGAAGCATGAGATATATCCCCAGCACCTGACTGCAGAGCTTTAAAACAAAACAATGAAGGTGTCCCATCTAGTTTCAATTGAGACATATTATAAGTGGTTCTATACAATCTCACTTCATATGCACAAAATAACCACACTGGAAACATTTTTTCTTGGTCTTATATTGAGTATATATGTTGTATAATCCCATGTTTTGATTCTGTGATATCACACCCCCTTAAAAATAAGTTTCCACACTTTACTTGTTCTCATCATTGGAGTTCCCACCTATCCTCATATGAATAAATATACTTCCCCCGGAAATGGTTCCCAAGATATCTCTTTCTTCCACCAACACTCTATTAACCATCTCTATATAATTCATTATACAAAGCAAGGAAATCTTTGAGCACATTTCTAGATTTAAACCTGATTCAAAAATACATGCCTTAAAGGATTTCCTTTTAGAAAATTCCAATTAAAATTGAACTAAATTCATAGCTTTATAATCTTTTAATGAGATATTCTCATACTTCAAGCAAAAAATTCCAATATTCTTGAAATTATGAATGTTTGAGGATAGAATTGTTGGTTGAAAAATTATTTCAAATCCTCTAATGAAATGACTTAGTCTAATTCAGACTAAACTGATAAATGTCACCACTAACATGATATATCCTTCAGAATATACATTTCCTAAATTAATTTCAAATCTTCCGGTGTTATAAGGTAATAAAAATTTAAATTCACCAAATTTATCCACACTTATTATTTTTTCAGTTCGGAATCAGCCTGAATGATAGGTGGGTTCTTATTTTATAACTGAATAAAATGATGTACTTTCCTTATTTCCTCCATTTATTTTCCTCTATCCATGGTGTAAACTTTTTGAAAAATAATCTAAACTAACTATTGGTTCATATGTGAGCCAGGTAAAACCACATTCTCCGCATCCTTCTCCTGTTTTTTTCAATGGTTTATAGACAGTGTCATTATCCATAACAACAAAACTCCATTTAGTCTCACTCTCTAGAAACAAAATGCTTTACTATTTAAAATTACCACATTTACACATAACACAACAAGGCTTTCAAAAATTCAATACATTCCACTTTTAAACCATTTTTTAAAATTCCACCATTTTTTTGAAATCAAACCATTTTCAACTATTTTTAACAATAAAAACTTTTTCACCAGATCATAAATCATTACTAAAAAATAATTGTGCACTCAATTTGGGAAGTAATTACTATCAATGAATGTCATTTTCTTATCATCATCTAAACCCATAATAACGAGGTTATAACTCCTAGAACTGTCACAAAAAACTCATTTACCCAAACACCCTGGTAACTTAAAGTTCAAAATTAATAGGTTAGATACACAATTTTATTCTCTACATTGCATGTTCTAAAAATATTACTCCTTTCTACCATACCAAGAGATATAATAATACTAATCCAATATCAAGTATTGAATAAGATGATACCATGGGTAACATCCCTCCCATCCTTATTGGCTTTTCATAGGTCCACTAGGCTAGGTACCCTGAGAGGGGGTGAATTAGGGTATGAAAGATTAAAACAACTTCCCATTTTGATATTGTTTTGCTATTAGACAAAACCCTCTTCTCTCTCCTTCCCGATGCAGAGTATGAACAATATTTAAAGCAAGCATTGGACATAGTGATTTTTACTTGGTTCACCCTCACTGGGCTACGTCCAAGGAGCATACACTGGCAGTGTGCGGATGTACCCACTCCACTATAAGTGCACTACTTTTTACAAGTTTAAAGCAGAATCACTATTTCTACTGGTTTATAACCACTCACAATTTGAGAACTCACTACTCTCTCAACTAAAGTGAGCTCACTGCTTCTTCTGAAGATCCACTCACAGTTTATAGACCTTTAGGTATCTTTATTTTCATGAAATAATGCATCCTCAACTGTTGATAGATGCTCTATTGAAGTTCAAAGTTCATCCACAGATGAATACCCCTTTTCCCCTGAACACTGAGCAATTCCTTTGGAAATACCTTTGTAAAGAACCCTACTTCGCAAGGCTCCCAATTTCAAGAAACTCAAACAAACCTTCGTGATGATCTTTCCTTTTTGCAATGCTCAATACTTTGTAAATATTAGGCAGTTGCGAAGTTCCTGCCTCTTAGAGAAGCACACTCCTTAGAGCACGCGACCTCGCGAAGCGCACTTCCTTCGTGGAGCTAGATTAGCCGCCGCGAAGCACCTCCCTTTTGCGAAGAACACTACCTTCACGAACCACATTCACGAACCGAGAGCAAAATATTTTCTTTGGATACTCTCTACTTATCTCGAAGGGGTCGACCTCTATTTATAAGTGATTCCACTAACTTTCGATCCTTACATGCAAAGTCAACGCCACGTCATCACAAATCGTGAAGCTCAGAATTTTCTGCAAAAATTCTCTCAATCTCAGGAAGCACCATGACAATTTTCTGATCTCGGAGCATGATGTAATCATGGAGTATCACCGTCAATACCTTCACTCTTTCGCCACGATTCTCCCTCGCAAATCCCTTCACCACTGCGAGGTGCTTCAACCTCTGTCGTTCACGAATCTTGACGTAATAGAGAAGAACATTGTCAATATTCTTTTTGTCTTCGTGAAATTCAATCCATGAAGCCTATCTTCGCAAAACTCATGCCTTTTCCATATTTAAAGAATATCTTCAAGGATATACAATTTTCACGATTCTCACCAACCTCCATATTTTGGACCCCTAAAATTTGGCAAACACTAGGAAACAACGCCACCTTGTACTGCTCCTTTGTACCGCCTCCAGATCATCCATTCCTTTGTCATGGGTCTTTGTAATCATTGATTGTCAACAATATCTTTGGAACATGACAATTAACCATGGAAACCTGCTTTGTCAACAAACACAATCAACCCAAAAATGTTTCAATGTTATTAGGAGGTATTTTTTCTTGACAGCTTTAGAAGTGATGGGTATGATACTATTCTTTAGGTGACATCCCCAAAACACCCATGGATGGAAATAAATGCCTAGGGATTCATAAAAAATTGGAGGATGATTTTACATTTGAAGATAAAAACAACCAAAACATGATAACCACAACAATAAAACTAGATACATGAGTGAAAAAAATACCATCCAACACTAAACCAAAAAAACACAATATCAGACTACAAGAAGAATGAAAGTGAAAAAAAGAACAAAAATACAACCAAAATCCAAAGATACTGAAGACACTAGCCAGAAATTACAAATATCCTATAATCTCAAAATCTAAAATATCATTATAAGCTATCAACTGTCATCAATGAATAATTTAGATACCTTGCCTTTACCTGTGTCTTGATATATAATATCTACAAATTCATAGAGTTTCCAAGAAGGGGGTGAGTTTAAGATATAATTGGGTTTTACAAGGGATTTTGAACCCATTATTATATGACTAAACATATGTGAACATTAATATAAAACATTTTGAAAACAATTTTAATAATTTAATAACAAAACCAATGTAGTTACAAGGAAAAACAATTTGATATCCATACAAACTTTTCTAAAATCCATTGGGAATACCCATTCCTCACATAAAAATATCCATATATGCATGACCAGGTGACAGATATATACTATTTAGAAGTATTTCATTGATCTAACAAGTTTCCACAAGGTAACCAATACCAGGTTCCCCAATAGTACACACCCCTCCCACATGATCATGTTTAATGAAAATGAAATCATGCCAACCTTGTATTCCAAAATACCATGACAAACTGCCAATGACAATCCACATCAATAAAACATTTATTTTCTTAAAAAAATTTCTAAAACCATTTTCCTTGCCATAAAACCAACCCATAATTTTAAAACCATCTTTTAAAAATCATTAACCAAAAAAAATTCAATAAACCAACCAATTTCCACAATTTACAAGAAAATTTCACTAAAGAAGTTTCCAATAAATATAAAATGGATATTAGAATAATTTCAAACAATTAAATCAATTTGATACCAAGACTACATGTTATAAACATGTAGAATTGAGAGACAATCTTCCTACCTCTCAAACTTAGGTGAAATTGAAGAATGATAGAAAATTTCAAAACCCCAAATTGAAACTCTTATAAACCTCCTTAGATCTCGTTCTCATCAATCAAAACACTAATCCTTCATAAATATTGAAATCGCATATCATGTATCTACCCCCAAAGAACTACATCCATGATTCTAAGAGAGGGATGAAGAAGAGAGATAAGGAAAAATTGAAAAATGAACACTTACCAATGAACTTGGGCTTCTAATAAAATTTGATTCACCTAGGAATCACCATCATGTTTAAAGGAATTCAATCCAAGGCCTTGGGAGTTATAAGAGTTTTAATTGTGACATTTTTAGGGGTAAAACGAGTATTTTAGCAGGTAGATCTTATTAGATCCATGATTTTCAAATATAATTTTTCACAGTGCACAGTTAGGAATATCATTCCTAACCATGCATGATTCACTACCTTAAACCACACCGCACAAAGTTGGCTCACACTGTTAGAAAAACCTTATTCCAACCATTCTATTCTCAACTATTTGGAATTCAATAGATTCTCATGGGAATCCACACAGTAGGAACAACTGTGAACCTAATAGTGCACCAACCCACTACCCACTATTTTAGTTTCACAGATTCCTATAGGGTTTTTATGGTTTCTACTAACCATTTTAGACCATGGACTACTATAAAAGCCTCAATAACACTCCAAAACTGCTATGAACCTCCCAAAATATAACCCAAAAATTTTATATAATGAAAATACATAAATAATGGGTCATGTACGTGGAACTGGGGGTGATAAACTAGGATTCCATGATATTTTCATTTTATTTCATAAGGAAAATAATTGTTCCATAGTCTTCTTTATCATATGTATCCCTATATGGATTGAACTCACATGTGGGAAGGGGGAATTTCCATCAGCATATGTATAATATTTGTTTTCCTTCCTCTTCATGGATCTATCTCACATGTAGCCGTGGGTAGTAAGTCTTATCTTAGTGTATATCCGTTGGGGAAGTGGGATATCACTTAAAATGTCTAAACACATTGATAGGAAGTCTTTTTTTTGAAATTTCTAGGTGAGCATGGTTACATGTGATCTATGCATAACTACACATCCTATGGAGATATGAATCATTCCCCACATAGTACTAGATAAACTAAAGGATCTACCTATATAGATCTGAATCATATATAGGAGAAAAGGTATTTTATGTTGGATACTAGTTCACATATGAAATAACCCATGTTTAATCCTCCTTCATAGATCTATCTAACATGCAGGATGGGAGAATTTACTATTTTAACTATTATAGATGAATCCATGGTTTGAGATCTTAGAATCATTATGTATCCTATGTTAATATGACTCTGTCCACGCATAGTAATTATAAGTACTACCTTCATAGATCCGAATCATTATGTATCCTATCATGTCGAGGATAATCATGAATAACACTACGGTGAAACGTTCTACTACAATGATATCAGGTCGCACAATGATCAGAAGACCCCTATTGTAGATCATCGATTCCTCAGGGTGAGGGGTATAAGGACTTTATATATATATCCAACTCATGCATGATTAAACACATGTATCTTTTATACTTTATGATGGTCATGGAATATTAAAATAACCCTAATATTTGTTGATGCTCTTTTCCGTCATAGAGTCTAATGACTAAAAAAGGGAGATACCTTAGTCCAAAGTGATTCATCCTTTGAAGAAACATCAAAAATGGAAAAAGGCATGAAGAAGGATTTCTTCCCACTTGGTTCACACGAGTTTCGTCCTGGTCGCAAAAGCATACATGCGCGCCGCATAGTGGTCGTGCAGGTGACTTGTGTGCCCTCTTTGTTTTTCACCCAAGGTCTTCAGCAGCATATAAATACCCCCGGTGGGCCCCCCATTTGAGGAAGGAAAAATTCCAAATGTCAGATTTAAGCTCTGGTTACCCTAGTCTCTGCTTGAAATCTTCCGGACACTTCTAAGGTAATTTCTTACATAGAATGGAAGATTTAAACAGGAGAAACAAGGCATGAGTGTTGAAATTCATCAACACATGCACGCCTAAGTGGACAGACCTTAAGTGAAATGGACACACTTTTACGCCGCCTTATCCTTTCAACAAAACTTGCATTCCACTCTTTTGGAAGCCTTTAAGGATAAAAATAAGGGATTGATCCATGTATTTCCCAAGTATTACCCTAAGGTTTGACCGTTGCGCAAGTACCCATGTGTCGTGCAAGTATACTTGCGTGACCAGGAATTGTGCGCCCACGCAAGACTTGCGCGCTTCTTTCTTTTTGGGTGCCCCTCCTGCCTATTAACCACTCTTATTGAAATCCACCTCTCCTATTCAATATTTAGTCTTCAAGACACTCTTCAACCCCATTTTATGGCATGATTCCATGATTGGATTCCTTATTTGAAAAGAATTCTGTGGAACATCTCTCAAAACATAGTGATTTACATGTATTTATATCACTAAAGTGAGAGATTTGATTAATTCAACCTCATCCTTTGAGATGAGTGGATCTTTAATATGGGCCTATTTTTCAATAGTAAGCCCTAGTCATAATTCATTTAATATGAGCATCCTCTTCAGGAGTAATCCCCAAGTTTTAAAATCCCCTAACATGGGCCTCCTTTTCAAGAGTAATCCCCGGTCTTCATGTTCCCCTAATTTTGGGCATCCTCCTCAGGAGTAATCCCCAACCATAATTCCTTCATTTTGGGCATCATCCTCAGGAGTAATCCCCAAACATTATTCCTTTAATATGGGCATCCTCCCCAGGAGTAAGCCCCATGTTCCCATATTCCCTTAACGTGGGCTTCCTTTTTGAAGTAAGCCCCTGTCATAATTCCCCTTAACCTGGGCCTCCTTCTCAGGAATAAGCCCCAGTTTTCAAATCCCTTTAACCTGGGTCTCCGTCTCAGGAATAATCCCCAGTCATAAGTCCCCTCTAATTTGGGAATCCTTCTCAAGATGAAGTCCTAAGTTAAGTATCCAAATATCCATAAAGCATATATACCTTTATGGACCTTGTTTCTGGGTTTCTTACCTAAAATAAAACCCAATATTCATCTATTTTGGGCAGTCATCCATACATAATCCCCACATCATATCTTATGATTGTATCTTCCATGGCCCAATTTTCTGGTTTTACCAATACCTCTTGTTTCTCACACCGAGCATGACTCACATGAGCTTAGAGTGTAAAAGTAATTATGACATCATTCTCTAAGCCATCAATCATGCATAAACATCATAGTCCCTTACTCGAACTGCGTGGGTTCTGATTCCTTTTCTAAATAAGAATACATAGGTAGCACATCTGCGGGTACGATCCCAACTCTGAAATAATCCATGTCCTTCTGAATGACAATAAACCTCAAGTGCCCCACTGAGTGGATTTAAAACTAGTATGGTCATCATAATGACCAAGTGATTTATATATAATGTGTCAAAGGATACCATTGACTAAGAATATCTAAAAAAACACGGATGATTCTCTATCGATGAAGAACCTCGAATACATATAAAAGATTCTCTAAATCTCCCATGTACTAATCATTGATTTTCATATCTAAAGGAAACCCCATTTTCATACTTGGTACTTTAATAAGGATTCACGAATATAACTTAAATCTATAAAGAGAGTCCTGGAGTAGATAATAATTCCCCCCAAAAATGTGTGATGAGTCCGACCTCCCATCCTCTCGACCAATGCAAATTCTTAAGCCTCATCAGTCCATAACTAATGAGCACATACCTTTGGAAATTAGGTCCAAATGGATATAGAATCATTGGATGTTTCTAGTTCTATGAAAAAACCCATTAGAAACCGCTTAGAATGTTTGAACCTTAAATAAACGAGGTCATCCCTATTTCTAGAGGAAATAAAAAATTTTGAACCCGACGTGAATCCTTAACCAAGTTTAAATGATGTTTTACTTATTTGTTAGGCCCCTATTTAAACTCAACGAGAGGACCAACAAAACAATCAATAACATATGTGCTCATCCAAAAGATGTAGTTGCTGGACTTATCTTGATTATGTCTGTTATATCAAACAGGCACTCTTTTCCAAGATCTTCTATGTTACAGAAATGGATTCTCTTAAGTTCACACCTGTGAATGCATCTGCTGCTACTCCTGCTGGATCGTCATCCACTCTGAGGACCACATCACCTACTCAGCATCTTCAATGATGGGTATCAAATATGCTGGTTAAGGAATACCACCAAAATGGTACTATTCTGACTCTGGAGGAAGCTCAACAAGCATTCAAAGTCAATAATTCACCCTGGTCGTCCAGACAGCGACGACCTGTGATCAAGAATCTGGTGGTACCAACCACCGTCTCCAATCGTTTTGGGTTGTTATCCTCGGAACGCAATCACCAGTCCCTCCCATATTCTAGGGAGGTGAATGATAAGGTCACTGAAGGCCTTCATTCAAGGAGACAGGAGTCCTTCCCGAGGGCTCCCATCAACAATCGCCACCAGACTCGTGCGGCAGTGAACCCTCCACATGATGGGGGTATTGTCTCAAGGCGTTCGGCTCAGGTTCCTCGAACCCGAGAAGGAAAGATGAACAGCCAGAGGAGAACTTCGGTCAACAGCGAGCACTGTCAGAATTCACTGATAGGAAAAGGAGGAAAAGAGTAGGAATACACACCTACTCCAAGCACAGAATGGACGTATATCCTCATGCCGACAGCTGAAGTCACCAAGCATATTCTAACAATGGTGAATGAGCAGAAGCAAATCCCTGCTCATAGTTTGGATGCCTGTCAGGATATTATAACAGCTTCAGCATCATCACAAGGAAAGAAATGAAAATCTATCCCTAACAGTGGAGTGACAGATCAACAGTTCACTCCGAAACAAACACACACCTCTGTTACAGTCCCAGAGGGTTGTGGGGCATACTCCCCAATATCATACGGACAACCAAGTCGAGCACATACACCTGATTTGAGTGTATATAATCAGCCTAACCTGATCATTTCTCCTGGGTAGGCACATACACCTGCCCATAATAACCACTTCCGTCAACAAGTGGTTCCTAAAGTGAGTAAGAAGGCGTCTAAGAAGAAGACCCTCCCAGAAAAGTCATGAAATCAAGAGCCAATCTATAATAAGTCATTTCTCGATGATAGAGTTCTTGAAGCCCACATACAATTATCTGTTGGAATTCAAGATTCTACTCCCTCATATTCCAATAATGGGAACTATAATTCCGAAGGTCTTTGTAACACCCTGAGATTTTATGAAAAATATTCTTTTTAATTTCATTAATGTCTTGTGTTGTACGCTACACCAAAAGGAGCTTGCACAACACGCATCCTTGACTTGCCTTGCATTACACGCAATAACGACCTTCCTCGATAGCATGTGTAGTACGTAATATCGAGTTTCACTAAACAACGATATGCTATTAAAATATTATTAAAACTAGCCGTTATGAATAGTAATAACCACTTTTTGAAATTTTGTAAATTTTATTTTTCAAAATGGACTTCATTTATGGATTCGGAATATCGAAATTAGATTATGGTGAAATTTTGGTACTTTTCGGATAACTTTCATTTTCTAATGAATAGTGAAAATTACAAAATTTTAATTAAAAACATCCTTTTTAATCGAAATAATTAATAGTGATAATTTATTAATTTGAGTGATTTTAAAGTATATTTAGAATATATTCTTACAATTTAATACAATTTTGGTCATTATATGTAATTTCACATTTAAACCAGACATAAAAAAGTGTCAATCTTTTGATAGTTGTTATCTCTTAAGAACACGATATTTGTTTTGACGACGAGAATTAATTTTTAAATTAATTAATGCAACTGATATGTTTTGAATTTGGTAAAATAGGATTCATTTTTGATTTCATAATATCAAATATATATTAGGCCTAATTTTTGGTATTTTTCTCGAAACTTTCAATTTTTGATGAATAGTGAAACCACTAAGTGGTAGTTAAAAAAATGAATTTTTCATAAAACATAATTTTACCGCTTCTGTGAGTGGAATTTCAAAAATCGGAGAGACACAGTTGATTTCATTAAGTAAAATGTGGTTCAAGGAGATGAAAATAATTTTTGGTGAATAATAACTTTTTACTTTTTTTACCACAGTTAAAAGTAAATAGGGTAATTAAGGGTAAAAATTATATTATTATTACCCTAACACATGTCCTAATTCTATTGGATAAGTTTAATTAGACCAAAAACAACCTTAGGAATAAAATATGACCATTTAGGCCCACATGGATTAGATTAGGACATTTATTATTAATTTATTTAAAGAAGGGTTAAAATAGTTAAAATCAAAGTTTAATAAGTAGATAATTTTTAATATAGGGTTATACAAAAGATAAATTAGACTATAAATATTCATTAGAAATATATAAATATTTCCTATATAATGGTATTTTATTTGTAATTTTTATACATTAAATAATTTAATTTATGTTTGACACAACGATGATGCAGTAATTATCTTATTAATGAAATATTGACATAATTGATGTTATAAATACCCAAATAAATGTAATTTGAGACTTTTAATTAATTCCACTAATTTTATTGGTTCTTATGACATGTTAGTATTTATTTAAGTAAGAGTTTTTGAACTAATCATTCTGTTATGATTTTCACAAAAATCAATTACTAAATAGTGTCAAAATTGACATAAAATAGTTTTTAAAACAAATATTATATTATTAATAGTTATTTTATTCTTAAAAATCTAAGGTTCGGCCAAATGACTTATATAAGGTTATATATATTAATAATAAACAACATGGGGTTAGTTTGTCTTGTTATAGTATGTTTATTAACCTTATAGTGTAAGAACACAAAAAGACATGGTAAAAGTAAAATTATCTAACTTAAAGTTAAATATAAATGATAAGGTCACAATAGGAACCTAAACTTCTCTAAATTATATTTTATGAGAGTCTTTCTACCCATACCCACCTTAGCTTCGAAATAAATCAATTTGGAGCTATTTAAAACCGAATTTGGTTTTATAATAAATTAATAGTTTTAGTTTTTCCAAAGGAGCCCCTCTCCTCCCTTATAAAAGGGAACCTCCTCCCCTCTTCCTCACACCACTTTGAGCCTTCAAGCTCGGCCAAACCCTGAAACTTTCTCCTCTCCACTTCCCTAGAGACGTCCTAGAGGTACTGGTATTCTTCAAAGACCAATTTTAGTGCCCTAAAAGGAGGTCTCAAAGA
Organism: Viscum album; assembly: GCA_963277665.1. Taxonomy (NCBI): domain Eukaryota; kingdom Viridiplantae; phylum Streptophyta; class Magnoliopsida; order Santalales; family Viscaceae; genus Viscum; species Viscum album. The sequence continues at coordinate 1,528,615,424 of OY728162.1, forward strand.
AGCGCTTCAAAGAAGAGGTAATGTCTGTTACCGATTCTTTCAACATTATTTCTTCTTCCACATCTTCTTATTTAGTTGTTTCATTATGAAGTAATAACATCAGTATCACTCATATACTGATATTTTATTATAAGTATGAAACAACCCTATTTCACCATCTATACATCCTACGGAAAATGAAATCACCGCGCGTGCGTACGTACGGAATACTGTCTCCACGCCGTGGTGTAAACTATTTTCCACCACCACCTTACTTGTATCGGTATAATGGTGTAAATAATGACTATATATGATTATTTTAAAGTGATATTGATTATTAAATATTATACATACACTCCAATACAATTCCACGATCATGGGAACGATATCATCGCTCGTGCGTACGTACGGAATACCGTCTCCACAATGTGATGCGACTCGTTCTACATGATCTTCATTTCATAATGATTATATAAATGCATTGAATGAATGAATATGTTATATATTACACTAATAAAATTCGGGAAATGAGGTATATATAACATAAAAAGAAAAATAAGAATTTATTCGACAAAACACGCATAAGAACCAAAAGTAATAAACACCTGAATAACAAGTAGTAATGAAATATTACTAATAAGAAGCTAATAATATGACCATATATGATATCATAAAAATACGTATGATTCTGGAATAAGTCAATAACATTATTTAAATCTTTAGACAGGAGTTTCAGACACTTACGAAGAAAATCAGACCTAAGGTAAGGGAAATATCACAATCTCATTTTTTTTATCTGAGATTGTTTATACTTTGGAATTTACTGGGGTGTATTTTATCATCCACATCCATGATTCCTCAATATGTAATATTATTTAAATCCACCTAAAATTGTTTAAATCCAATTTTACCCTTCGGTGAGTTTTTAGGAAAAGATATGAAAGGAATCTTTTGTCGTTTTTCGTACGAGGTACTTTTTGACTTTTCTGACAAAAGTACGAGAAGAATGTTTTTTTAACTTATACGGCATGAATGGATTTTTAAAACATTATTTCCAAGAAGCTTCCTTTACAAGTTTTAAAGTTTATTTTTAGTCAACTTCTATTAGTTTAGAATTTTATGACATGTTAAGAAAGGTTATGTGTTTTTGAAGTAGAAAGGATATTTTCCTCAAGAATGGAATTCAAGTGTTTTATCAAAATTATTTTCCATCTAAGATAATAAAGGGTTCTGTTTCTATACCTATTATTACATTGATTTTATTATGTTGTGATGGAATTATTTTTATGAATTCGTTTATCTTATATGAATTTTTTTATGATTTCATGATTTTTAAAAATCCCATTTTTATTACATGGGTAATGCTATGATGTATGGTTTATGATTTTTTGGCACACATAAGAATGGTATCATTATGAGATGGGTGGGACCTATATATCCCTCCAATGAATTGGGTAAAGATTTTATATCTCATGAGATAGACATGGCTGGAACGGCAGGTTAAACCGGTTCAGTGAAACAGGACTTAAACGAGGAATGAACTCGGTTCAGAAATGGACTTTGTCAACTAATATATTCTTGGCAATGAGTCTTTCCTAATAGGAAATGATTATTTATGATTATGTGTGTATGACACAAAGTTTCATGTTTTAAGTTATGATTATTGGGATTACATTTCACTACTATGATTTATCCCATGTTATGATATTATGATCTCTTTTTCAGGTTAAGATTTCCAAAATGTTATGTTCCTATGAATATGATGTGATTGATATTTCTTTTGTTTACCCTTACTGGGCATTTGAGCTCACCCTTTTATGTTTTCTTTTCCCCTAGATATAAAGAATGGTTATAGGTAAAAAAAAGGACGATCTTTATGGGAGATGTTGAAGATCTTTCACCACTATTAGAAGATTATATTCCGAGTTTCTAAAGACACTAAACTATTACGGTCCTTGTGTGTGTGTTTTTGTTATATACTAAGTATTCCGCAAAAGTAATGTAATGTCCATGTATGTTAATCTTTGGGTCTCTACAGTTGGTATCAGAGGAAAGGTTTAGTTAACCTTTGGAAACTAGGATGCGAAAACTTTACTGAGATCCCTAGAGATATTTCTAAGGTATGTCTAGGGATGTCCCTATGGTTAAGTATAAGTATAGGTTATAGTCCTAGAATTACGGTAACAATATTAGAATTAAACCAAAGATGTTAGATTTCTAAGGTACTCTCCCTTGATTATGTTATTTTTCTTTTATGATTTTTGCCTCTCAAAGATTCTTTTTGTGTTTTAGTCAATGGAGGGAACCAGAAGAAATTCGGTTAACATTGAATCAAATGGACAAATTGGTGACTATGAGCAACAAAATTGTGTAATGCCTAGAGAGAAAGATATTGTGATTATTACAAATCATTCATCGCGATATATGATTAACAAGGTGAAATTTAGTGGTATGCCTAATTCATCAAATAAGAGGAAGATAGACTTTTATGCATGTTCGCATGTTGAGGAGAATAAAGAAAGAAAGATTGAGATTTCTAAAGAAGGGAAGAAGAACCTTGAGGAATACCTCAAATGAAGGGATAGATGTTATCTGTGTGGAGAAAAGGGACATAGAGTGACAGGCTATTATGGAGTTCAATGTCTTATTTGTGGAGAACATGGTCATTACCCAACTCAATGCCCTGACCTAAAAATTTACTTCTAAATCAAGGAAGGACTTATTCCAAGACAATCATTAAAGAGGATGGATTGAAGTTTTTATGTATTGGTATTCAAGAATAATGTTGTTGAGGTACTTTTATGGTGTATTAGAATATTTCTGCATGAGTCTATTGTGGATTTCAATAATTTTATGGTACTGGTAACCATGAAAAGTGATTCAAATATTTTGGAAAGGAGATGATATGCGCATAATGAAGGGATGAGGAGAAAATGAAATGTTTGACAGTATTCATGAGCTCATGATTGTTATAAGGACTAAGTGATATCAAGGTTTGAGTATACAGAATTTTGGGATTTTGGTATGTGGAAAGAGTTAACCTTTGACAGCACTCATGTTTTCACTATGGTTTAATGGGTATTCATTTTTCAAGAGAATACATGATTAAGGGCTTTGAATGTTTGGAATGTGACCAACAAGACATATCTCATGATATATGGGGATCAACAATGGTATTATCATGCTAGTTGTATGAACTCTTTGGTAATCGTTTTCACTATAATATGAGATTAGACAGCATTATTTTGGATAAGCCTAAAGATTGGAATGGATTATGTTGGACATAAGTTAGTATTGTTTATGGATATAATTTTTTCTGATATTATTTATGGGATGTTATAGTAATTTAGTTTTAGAAAAAGGACAACCTGCAGGATGGGCGATAGCCCATCGCGTCGGACAAGGCTGTGGGAATCGAACCCACAACCGATGTGTGACTGGCCTTTATCGCCTACCACTAGCCTACAGGAAGTCCCTGTTTAGTATAAACTAGTTTTATTATATTAATCAGTATGATATATGAAGTATAATTCCATTTTAGGAACCATATATGATTAATATCACTATAGATAGACTTATGTATTTTTTGATAACATTTCCAACCTTTTGTTTAAGACAGATGGAATGACCCATCATTCTATCACATGATCTGCTAACACATCATGAATGAAAAATTCAACTTCATTTCATTAAGAGATGAAGTGGAAATTGTCCAAAGAATGACCAACGGTGAGACTATACCAAAATCACAAAAGTATTTCTTCTAATTCTAAATTCATCAACTTTAGGGAAATGATCTTGAAAACAAAAAATGTTTTCCTAGTGCTCTTATATCTGATGAATCAGATGGAACCTTAGATCGTCACAAATTTATGGCTTTGTGATTGCTGGCTTTTCCATATCCATTTTCTCTACTACTCTCCATCAGAACATGATGGTTATATTTCTCTTCCATATCCATATTTTCACCTATGTGGAAACCCAGTATTAGTTTATTTGGGTAACCATTATGTTTCATACTTTTGTTTTTAAAGATTGGTTTTGGTATTCTTTTTTACGATGTTGGTTTTTATTAAAGAAACTTTCGAGTAGTAAACCATTTATAACCTCGATGAATTTCGACGGCGAAATTCATTTTAATGGGGGTAGAATGTAACACCCTGAGATTTTATGAAAAATATTCTTTTTAATTTCATTAATGTCTTGTGTTGTACGCTACACCAAAAGTAGCTTGAACAACATGCATCCTTGACTTTCCTTTCGTTACACACAATCACGACCTTCCTCGATAGCGTGTGTAGTACGCAATACCAAGTTTCACTAAACAATGATATGCTATTAAAATATTATTAAAACTAGTCGTTATGAATAGTAATAACCACTTTTTGAAATTTTGTAAATTTTATTTTTCAAAATGGACTTCATTTTTGGATTCGGAATATCGAAATTAGATTAGGGTGAAATTTTGGTACTTTTCGGATAACTTTCATTTTCTGATGAATAGTGAAAATTACTAAATTTTAATTAAAAACAACCTTTTTAATCGAAATAATTAATAGTGATAAATTATTAATTTGAGTGGTTTTAAAGTATATTTAAAATATATTTTTACAATTTAATACAATGTTGGTCATTGGATGTAATTTCACATTTAAACCAGACATAAACAAGTGTCAATCTTTTGATAGTTATTATCTCTTAAGAACACGCTATTTGTTTTGACGACTGGAATTAATTTTTAAATTAATTAATGAAACTGATCTGTTTTGAATTTGGTAAAATAGACATCATTTTTTAGTTTATAATATCAAATATAGCTTAGGCCTAATTTTTGGTATTTTTCTAGAAATTTTAATTTTTTTGATGAATAGTGAAACCACTAAGTGGTAGTTAAAAAAAATGAATTTTTCATAAAACTTAATTTTACCTCTTTTGTGAGTGTAATTTCAAAAATCCAAGAGACACGGTTGATTTCAGTAATTAAAATGTGATTCAATGAGATGAAAATAATTTTTGGTGAACAGTAACTTTTTACTTTTTTCCCCACGGTTAAAAGTAAATAGGGTAATTAAGGGAAAAATGATATTATTATCACCCTAACACATGTACTAATTCTATTGGATAAGTTTAATTCGACCAAAAACAACCTTAGAAATAAAATATGACCATTTAGGCCCACATGGATTAGATTAGGACATTTAGTATTAATTTATTAAAAGAAGGGTTAAAATAGTGAAAATCAATGTTTAATAAGTAGATAATTTTTAATATAGGTTTATACATAAGATAAATTCGACTATAAATATTAATTGTAAATCTAAAAATATTTCCTAGATAATGGTATTTTATTTGTAATTTTTAGACATTAAATAATTTAATTTATTTATGACACAACGATGATGCAGTAATTATCTTATGAATGAAATATTGACATAATTGATGTTCTAAATACCCAAATAAATGTAATTTGAGATTTTTTTGAATTAAAATAATTTTATAGGTTAATATGAAATGTTAGTATTGATTTAAGTAACTTTTTTCGAACTAATCATTCTGTTATGATTTTCACAAAAATCAATTACTAAATAGTGTCAAAATTGACATAAAATAGTTTTTAAAATAAATATTATATTATTAATTGTTATTTTATTCCTAAAAATATAATTTTAGGTCAAATGGCTTAGATAAGGTTATATATATTAATAATAAACAACGTGGGATTCGTTTGTCTTGTTATAGTAGGTTTATGAACCTTATAGTTTAAGAACACAAAAAGACACGGTAAAAGTAAAATTATCTAACTTAAAGTTAAATATAAATGATGAGGTTAAAATAGGAACCTAAACTTGTATAAATTCTATTTTATGAGATTATTTTGACCCATCCCTACCTTATATTCTAAATAAATCAATTTTGAGCTATTTAAAACTGAATTTGGCTTTATAATAAATTAATATTTAGTTTTTCCAAAGAAGCCCCTTTCCTCCCTTATAAAAGGGCACCTCCTCCCCCTCTTCCTCACACAACTTTGAGCCTTCAAGCTCGGCCAACCCCTGCCACTTTCTCCTCTACACTTCCCTAGAGACATCCTAGAGGTCCTGGTCTTATTCAAAGACCAATTTTAGTGCCCTAAAAGGAGGTCTCAAAAAAGCGCTTCAAAGAAGTGGTAATGTCTGTTACCAATTCTTTCAACGTTATTTCTTCTTCCACTTCTTCTTCTTTAGTTGTTTAATTATGAAGTAATAACATCAGTATCACTCATATACTGATATATTATTATAATTATGAAACAACACTATTTCACCATCTATCCATCCTACGGAAAATGAAATCACCGCGCGTGTGTACGTACGGAATACCGTCTCCACGCCGTGGTGTAAACTATTTTCCACCACAACCATACTTGTATGGGTATAATGGTGTAAATAATGACTATATATGATTATTGTAAATTGATATTGATTCTTAAATAGTATACATACACTCCAATACAATTCTACGATCAAGGGAACAATATCATCGCTCGTGCGTACGTACGGAATATCGTCTCCACAATGTGATGCGACTCGTTCTACATGATATTCATTGAATAATGATTATATAAATGAATTGAATGAATTAATATGATATATATTACACTAATAACATTCTGTAAATGAGTTATCTATAACCAAAAAAGAAAAATATGAATTTATTCGACAAAACATGCATAAGAACAAAAAGTAATAAACACCCGAATAACAAGTAGTAATGAAATATTACAAATAAGAAGCTAAGAATATGACCATATATGATATCATAAAAATACGTATGATTCTGGAATAAGTCAATAACATTATTTAAATCATTATACAGGAGGTTCGGACACTTACGAAGCAAATCGGACCTAAGGTAAGGGAAATATCACAATCTCATTTTTTTATCCGAGATTGTTTATACTTTGGAATTTACTGGGGTGTATTTTATCATCCACATCCATGTTTACTCAATATGTAATATTATTTCCATCCACATACAATTTTTTAAATCCAATTTTACCCCTTGGTGAGTTTTTAGTAAAAGATATGAAAGTAATATTTTGTCGTTTTTCGTACCAGGTACTTTTTGACTTTTCTGACAAAAGTACGAGAAGAATGTTTTTTTAACTTATACCGCATGAATGGATTTTTAAAACATTATTTCCAAGAAGCTTCCTTTAAAAATTTTAAAGTTTATTTTTAGTCAACTTCTTTTAGTTTAGAATTGTATGACATGTTAAGAAAAGAAAAGTGTTTTTGAAGTAGAAAGGATATTTTCCTCAAGAATGGAGTTCAAGTGTTTTATCAAAATTATTTTCCATCTAAGATAATAAAGGGTTTTGTTTCTATCAATATTATTACATTGATTTGATAATGTTGTGATGGAATTATTTTTATTAATTCCTTTATCTTATATTAATTGTTTTATGATTTCATAATTTTTAAGAATCCCATTTTTATTACATGGGTTATGCTATGATGTATGGTTTATGATTTTGTGGCACACATAAGAATGGTATCATTATGAGATGGGTGGGACCTATATCTCCCTCCAATGCATTGGGTAATGATTTTATATCTCATGAGATAGACATGGCTGGACCGTCAGGTTAAACCGGTTCAGTGAAACAGGACTGAAACGAGGAATGAACTCGGTTCAGAAATGGACTTTGTCCACTAAGATAGTCTTGGAAATGAGTCTTGACTAATAAGAAATGATTATTTATGATTATGTGTGTATGCCACAAAGTTCCATGTTTTAAGTTATGATTATTGGGATTACATTTCACTACTATGATTTATCCCATGTTATGATATTATAATCTCTTTTACAGGTTAAGATTTGCAAAATGTTATGTTCTTATGAATATGATGTGATTGATATTTCTTTTGTTTACCCTTACTGAGAATTTGAGCTCACCCTTTTATGTTTTCTTTTTCCCAGGATATAAAGAAAGGTTTTATGTAAAAAAAGGAAGATCTTTATGGGAGATGTTGATGATCTTTCACCATGATTAGAATATTATATTCCAAGGTTCCAAAGACACTAAACTATTACGGTCCTTTTGTGTGAATTTTTGTTATGTACTAAGTATTCCGCAAAAGTAAAGTAATGTCCATGTATGATAAGCTTTGGGTCTCTACAATCTTCATTAGACACTTCCTCATGAAGGCTTGCTTCATGACAATTTGATCGATCTTGATGTTTCATCTTTAGATGAGAGCCACTGTAACCCTCTGCATGGCCAGAAGAAGAAAGAGAAAAATGTTTCATCTTTTGCTCTAACCCACCATGGTGTTCCTCTCCATGATGATTAATTTAGCTGTGAAAGTCCTCTCCCAAGTAGTAATTCACATTGCCTGGAAAATTCTCTAATAGAAAATATAGTGACGAGAAATACCTCTTATCTTGAGGAACTTGCAAATGTAAAGCCAGCCATGTCTGATGCTTTACCACCAGCAGGTGAAATACTTTCTCAATAAGAAGATAGCCTAGGTTTTATGTCATTCTCTGAACCACCCCTGGGTCACTCTTCTTCTAGATTGATCATTTAATTCTATATCAATCTTGTTGAGCCTGATGAATCAACAAGGAAGCACCAAATCTGGTCTAATCAGGTAGAATAATCTTCATCAAATGATAGAGAGGATGTGCGGAATATGAGAAAATAGCTGGTGAAAGGTGAAGTGCCAGTCATGTTTTGGCCTCTGGCTGACTCTCAGTATGACATTCCAGAGATGTTTATGGAATATGGAATTCATGATATTCATCTCAACATATGAAAAAAAATCTTTTTCATTTTAATAAGAAAATATTATCTTATGATGAATATTAAAATCATGTCAAGATAATAGAAGGATTAAAATGCCAAATTGATTTTGCCTCTCTCTCAGTTTCTCGATATCCGAAGGCTGAAAAGAAGTAGATATCCCTCCAGCGTTCATGCCTTGGCGCACTAAGAAGATTGTTCCAGTTAATTTCTAATGCCCCATATGGTATTCATATCAGGGGATGGGGTGTTCATGGAGCACTTCATTTCATGATGCTCTCCAGTCAGAAATGCCCGCCGAAAACGGTCTCATGCAATGTTATTTCCCATGGCCGGCCACAACCAATAGGCTTTATTTATAATCAAAGGCTTGATCAAGAACAGGCCTCAACAAGTTCTTATCAAAGTCAATAATACAGAGAAAAAGTTATTGAATTACTCCTGCATCAAGTAAACGAGAATATTGATCAGGCCTCTCATTTAGAGCAAGCACAACATCAAGTGACAGAAGTGTCAGAAATCATCCAACTATCCTTTGATCCGGGTGATAAAAGTTGATGCAGATTGATGCATCCATCCAATTTCCGGACTAAAATCTGCAAGATCAAGAGATCTTTTAGGAAATTCTCAGATATAGCATGTCAAGAACCACCCCATCTTGCTAGACTGGGGACTCTTTTAACCCAACCCTCGGAATCAACAGATAGGATTTGAGGAGTTGAGCAGGAATAGCAGGAACAACCCCAGTCCACTGGACTAGGGACTTTTTCAAATCCTCAGTCTCTTACTCAGATAAATTCAGTCTTCTCTTGATTAGGGAAGAAGCCCCAAGAGGAACGAAGATCCCAATTATTAGCATATTCCCTCCAAATTACAGTTCGTCAAGAAGTTCCTGAGGGATCAAATCTACAAGAAGGCAATGTCTCATCAGGGACATGGAAGAAGACAATATCGCAGAAATTCTGATAGAAGGGATGAATTTCATTATGCATCAATTAATTTCATCAATTCCAATGTTACTAATCCACCAGATGAGGCTCACTCGGATGGATCAGATGAAGAGGTTCTTCCTCAAGAAGTTGTATGCACAGACATAAATAAAGAAGGTGTGCGTACATGAAATCAAAGGCTTACCAAGAATCTGGGTGTTCCTTCAAATAAAACACTTCCCCCTCTCCGAAAGGAATCTAACAAGGGGCATGGAAAAAATCAGGTTACATACCCTTCCTCTGGAGAAGGCCAATCGCTCTCACTAGAGCAAAGATTTTCACAACAGGTGGAAGAAATAAAGGAATTGAGGAGGTTGAATGCAGAACTACATCAGGGTAGTCTTCCTCCTAAGCGTGCTGGAGTTAGTCATCCAAGGTAATTTTTAGTGTCTACTGAGATGGATCAATAATATCCTCCTTTATTAGTACACCCTCATAGGTATAATCCTACGGGTCAGGTGCAACAACAATCGGTGGTGCTACCATCAGTTGCAGTACCATCCACCACATCTGTCCAAGCTCCAGTCAGTTCACTTGCTTAAGTCCAAGCTCAAACGGATGTTTCTCAAAAGTTATTAACTAATTTTGATTAGTTAACAGCTTGGTTGGAAGCTATGGAGGGAAAGCATGCTCAAATTCAACCAGAATAGAGGGCTTACCTTGAATGGGTTTATGCAATTCCTCCCCCATCAAATTTTTCAAGTACCACATTCCCAATCATTAATGGTTTGGTAGACCCAGAGAAACACTTGACACATTTTGTTTCTCATTGTTATCCTATGATGGGAACCAATCAGCAATAGGAAGTAGTTAAGATCAGGTGTTTTGTATAGTCATTACAAGGACCTACTTTTGCCTGGTACAAAAGCTTTCAATCCCAGTCAATTACCAGATTGGAGGATCTTCGTCAATAATTTATTCTTCAATTCAGCTCAACTATTCTGAAGACAATAGTTTTTGATCTTATAAATTGTAAGAAAAGGGGAAATGAAAGGGTTTTAGATTTCATTGCTCGCTGGAAGGGATTAACATATTCTCTAAGCTTAGCACTCTCTCAAGAGGAACTGTTTCCAATATGTGTGGAAAATTTGTGTGATGATTTGCGCACACCATTGATCCCTATGAAATACATAGGTGGGTTTCGAGACCTTACTTCAATCACTCAACAGATTGAAGATTATCTTATGAAGACTAAGGATAAAACTCATGTAATTACATCAGCTCCAGGAAGGAGAATGGGTAAAGAAGATACTGCTACAGTTATGCTTAAACAAGCATCTGTACCTGCTTCTAATTCAAAACATTCATCTTTCCGAAGGGCTCCACCTTTTGAGAATCAACAACAGAGGTCTTTTCATCAATATGATCAAAGAGGTCAAAGGAGAAAACAATTTGAGGATTTGAAGATCAAAGTTTACTCTTTCCGAAATGAACAAGTTTATGGTTACTTTATTTTGTCTCTGGAAAATAATTTGGTTCAATTTCCAAGGCCCAAAATGCCGAACAAGGAAGGAGATGAAGACTGTCCCAATTACAGCCCATTTCATCGAATGTTGGGGCATCCCATTCGGGAGTATTTTTTCTTGAAAGACCTCTTGCAAAAAATGGTCAACTTGGGACAAGTCAAATTGAAAGGTTATTTAGCTCAGGTAGCATGTGTTACTGCTAAAAATCCAGAGGAAGCTGGTGATTGGAAGGAATTCAAAAAAAATGCGCAGAAGCATGATGATTGGATGGTCAGAAAAATGATCAACTGAACTCATGTCATTTTGCGAATGAAATTGAATAAACCAATTGGGTCTTCTACTATGAATACCACAGCAAAACCCTCTTCATCAGAGGGAAAATCCTCAAAGAAACGGCTTAATTAAAAGAAATAAGAGCAATCAGAAGAAGATGAAATCTTCTCAAATCCCAAGTTGTCTTTGACTCTAGAAGATTTTATGGCATCTACTTTGAAGCAACGGGCACCGTCCCACCAAACGGCATAGCCTAAACTGGCTAATCAGGCAAAGTCTTCATCAGAAGAAGACTTTATCTTTGGTTCTGTTAACATGATTCACTTAAAAAAAATTATGCCAGTCACAGATTCGATTTTGATGAGCCTGAGTTCCCTGTATCAAATAGAGGAATCAGAGGGAGATCAAAGGTCTAGGATACAGAGGAAGATGTGGATATCCCAAAATCCACTATTCCAATTCTACCACTGCCAGAACTGTGTATGCAGTAGAAACATTTGTGGTAGAGCCCTTCAATGGGCTCGACAAGAACAAGAAAATTCTTCCTCCAATAGCAGATTCAGTCCTGGCACAGTCATTATGGAGGATCGGTTGGAGGTTACACCTTCTTCCTCTCAGCAGGTAAATATACCTTTTCGGTCTAATCTTCCAAAGCAAAGAGTATTTCCAACTCCTTCCCCAATACAGGAGGTATCTACATCCAAAGCATCAACTCCTAAGGTACCTGCGAAACCTCATGTTCCAGTTGGGAAACACATACCTTTGGATCAAAAGTATGATGTATTGAAACACCTGTCCCAACTATCATCCAAGTTATAAATTTTGGATACCTTGAATTTATCAAAGGATCTTCGGGAGGCACTCATCGAGGCTTTATCAATCCTCAGGAGTTTGAAACTAAAATTGCTACAGCTGAAGTCTACCATGTAGAGAATAATCCTGCAGAATGCCATGCAGTCATATCTTTTACTGATGAAGATGAAGATGATGTTATGCATGGACATATTAGACCTTTGTACTTATCTGGAAAGGTCAATGGTGTAGACATCTGAAGATCTTTCATTGATAATGGTTCAAGAGTCAACCTTATCCCCATTCGTACACTTCGTCGATTGGGCCTCACAGAATCTAATTTATATCCTTCTAATTTGATGTTGAAAGGGTATGGTAAAAATGAACAAGAACCACTAGGTGAGATTACACTCAGAACTCAGTTTGGATACCTTGTATCCAATTCAGATTTCATGGTAGTTGATCACGATACAACCTTCAAAAGTTTTCTTGGAAGACCATGGCTACATCAACATGCGGTTATCCCTTCGTCATACCATCAATGTCTCAAATATTGTTTTGATGGTCAAATTGGGCCATTGTATGATGATATAGCCCCATTCAAGACATGTTAATCTCAATATATTGAGGTGGAATTCTATCATATTAAGGGTAAGGAGAAATCCACAACAAGGGAGATTACCAAGGTTAATGCTCCATTTGGTTTGGAAAAGATTCCAGTAAATCCATTTACACATGTGAGTACAGATTATGTGTTGCCTATCAGTCAAATTGACAAGATATACCCAAATCAAAATACTCTTATGGAAACTTCCATAATTTCAATTACAGTAATCAAGCCATATATTATGGTAGAATTTGGTGACTCACCAAGCAATTATGAAAGCTAAAATAGATATGTCTTCATTTCATCCACTGAAATCCAGCAAGTCTATAATTCGCCAACCAGGCCAAAATAAATTATATCCATGTCATAGTTGAATGATGACGTCGATTCTCAATCCATCATCTCCTCTTTATTACCCAAGGAAGACCCTTCATCATCAATACGGTCGGAAATGGAAGCCTCATCTTCAAGATGTTCAAATTTTAACATCTCTCTTAATTATGGAAATTCTGCTTCATCATCTACTATGCAAGTAGAAAGAGAAGAAATAACACATGTTGAATAAGAAGAAGAAGATCTCAGGGATTCTCCTGTGACATTTGAAGAGGGTATCTCCACCACTGTGGATGAACTCAGAGAAATAAATCTAGTAACAAAAGAAGATCCACGCCCCACTTTAATTAGGGAGGCCATGACCCTTGAATAGCAGGAAATTTATATTTCATTTTTGAAGAAAAATCGAGATATATTTTCTTAGAAATATACAAAGAATCCAGGCCTTGATCCTGATGTTGCTACTCATCATTTGGGTTTTCCAGAAGAGCATCGAGGATTTAAGCAATCCGCGAGAAGAATGCACCCAACTTATGCTTCCAAGATTGAAGCTGAAGTGGGTAAGATTATCAAATCTAACTCCATAGAAAAAGGTCAATATCCCAAATGGTTGTCTAATATTATCCCTGTGAAAAAGAAGAATGGAAAAATTAGAGTTTGCATTGACTTTAGAGATCTTAATCGGCATTGTCCTAAGGATGATTTTCCAGTTCCGATCACAAAACTCTTAATTGATGCAACAGCTAGCTATAAAGAAAATTCCTTCATGGATGGATATTCTAGGTATAACAAAATCTGAATGGCTCTAGAAGATGAAGGATCAATAGCCTTTAGAGGCCCTCAGGGTGTGTTTTTCTATCGGGTAATGCCCTTTCGCCTAAAGAATGCAGGTGCAACATATCAGCATGCCATGCATCGTATATTCAATCCCTTTTTAGGGATGTTTTTTGAATGTTATGTGGATGATTTGGTGGTTAAATCCAAACAACGTTCTAATCAATTGTCTGATTTGGAAGTCATATTCCACAAACTTTGACAACACAATTTGAAGATAAACCCCTTAAAATGTTCTTTGGGGGTAACCTCAGAAAAATTTCTCAGTTTTGTTGTATGCCATCGTGGTATTGAAGTTGATCCTTAGAAGAAAAACTCATTCCTTGGTATGTAACCTCCTCGAAATTTGAAAAAATTAAGAGGACATCAAGGTCACTTAGCCTATATTCGGTGTTTCATCGCCAATTTGGTAGGAAAAAGATTACGCACCACCAAATTGATGAAGAAGGGAGTCACTTTCCAATGGACTGAAGAATTTCAAGAAGCATTAGATGTTCTCAAGAAGTATCCCTTGAGTCCATCGGTATTAATGCCACATGTTCAGGACATGCACGCTGGGCCCTTTCCCTGGTTCGTAGGAGGTGACTTCAATGCTATGTTGGACGTTTCTGAGAAAAGGGGTGGTGTTGGTATATATCACGAAAGCATGCAGGAGTTTTAGGAGTGCATTTCACATGAAGTTCTACTGTATTTAGGGTTCTCGGGGTCTAAATACACCTGGTGCAACAACCATAAGGGGAGGGAGTGCATCTGGAGTCGACTAGACAGGTGTTTATCCAACTTTGAGGGCCTGGATCTTCTATCCAAATCTTCGGTCACGCATCTTACTTGCATACTCTCTGACCAGGCCCCTCTGCTGGTTGAAATCTGACGTGAACTAGTGGTGGGAGCGGCCTTTCATTATTCTAGTGAATGGCATCGGGACACGACCTTCATGCAGCTGATTAACAACTACTGGCTTAAAGAGGAAAGGAAATCGTCTTGGGATGGATTGACAAACTGACTCAAACGCCTGAAACAAGACATCCGTAGATGGACGACTAAACAACTGGGAACCTCGAATGGGATAGAGAGCTTGCAAAGTGAGGTGGAAATACTGGAGGAATCCCTCTTAAACAACTGGGAGGATAATAACTTTTCTATTCTTCGTGACAAGAAAATTATTCTGGCGGAGAGACTCTTGGAGGTGGAGAGAAAATTTAAACAAAGGTCCAGGGCTAGGTGGTTAAGAGAAGGTGACCGCAACAACGCATTCTTCCAGACGTGCATTAAGGAGAGGACAAGCATGAACATAAATTTGATACTGGAGGATGGATCTTTCACAATAGATGTGGGTTTGGCTGGGAATATGGCCCTGAAACACTTTGAGGGTCTTCTGGTGGGGGAATCCTCCTCTAGTTTCCAAAGGGATGTAACGGACAGCGGTGGGCTCTTGAACAACCTGCCTCTCCTGGTGTCTGGCACGGACAACATCTGCCTCTCTTCTATTCCCCAGGAAGAGGAAGTTAGAGAATACCTTTTGAGCATGCCAGTGGACAGTGCACCTGGCCCAGACGGGTTCCTGGTCTCCTTCTACAAAGTTGCATGGGAGCTGGTGGGACTGCATGTTGTGGAGGCAGTGCAGGACTTCTTTGGCGGTGGTTCCCTGAACAAAGGTATCTCCTCCTCAAGGGTGGTCCTTATTCTGAAAATTAAGAACCCTACTCTGATCCAACACTTCCAGACCTTATGTCTTTTCAATGTGTCTTATAAAATCATGGCCACAGTTATTGGGAGGAGAATAGCTAGGATCATACCCAAGGTGATCTCTGAAGAGCAGCATGGGTTCATAAAGGGATGGAACATTCAAGGAGCGATCGGCATAGCAAGCGAATTGGTGCATGACATCAACAAACGGACGGTGGGTTCCAATTTTATTTTCCAAATGGATGTGAACAAGGTGTATGGCAACATTGAATGGAGCTTTATCATTCACATCATGAGGAAGGTGGGATTTCTTGATTGGTTCTGCGACATATGCTTTAGGTGCTATTCCTCACCTTGGATTTCAATCTCTTTAATGGGTAAAAGCTTTGGGTAATTGAAGTCCATGAGGGGCGTCAGAAAGGGAGATCCACTGTCACCATTCCTGTTCATGCTTGCCCCAGATTCCCTTTATAGAAACATGAACCACTATTTGGATGAGGGAAAATTGAAGCCATACCGCGGAAGAGGTTACTTGGGTAGTATCTCCCACTTGATGTTTGCTGATTATATTTTGTTGTTTACGAATGGCAGACGCAGATCCTTGATCCACCTCAGAGATATTATGTGTATCTATACAAGCCTCATCGGTAAAGATATTAATTCTGAGAAGAGCCATGTGTTTATTCCAGAGAAATGCCCGAAGAGTAGGTGCAAGAGAGATACAACGAATTCTTGGGTGTAGAAGGAAGCGGTTTCCGATGCTGTACCTGGGGGTGACACTCTCTTATGGATGTTTTAGAAAACAACACTTCAATGATATTATTGATCCCATCCTGGGTAGGATCTTTAGTTGGAAGAACAAACTGCTCTTGTTTGGTGGTCGTGTTATGCTGATTAACAGTGTCCTCACATCCATTCCCATGCACACCTTCTCCGTCGTCAAACCTCCGAAAGGAACCATGGAAAGGATGGAGAAAATTATGACCTATTTTCTGTGGGACGCAAAGGGGGAAGGGAGGTGCCACTGGGCATCTTGGAGGCGGTTGGCCCGACCTGTGGAGGAAGGAGGTGTCGGCCTCTATGATACCCAAGACACCATCCTCTGCCTGCAGGCGAAGTTGGCTTGGGAAATCATTGGCGGGGAATATCTCTGGGTGAAATTTTTCAACATGCGATATAGATGGAGAGAGGCGTCTATCACTCACTGGGATACAGTTTTGACTAAATTTATGTTATCCCATCTCCAAACCTTTTCCAATTACACAAGATGGGTGGTTGGCCGCAGGGACCTCAGTTTCTGGAATGATAACTGGGTAGGTGAGATACTTGCTTTCTCAGGCTGCCCGTGCCCTAATATTTATTTCTGGGATGCTTGTGATTAGTATGCTTTTATTCATGCGACCTTAAACCCTGGTTTGATGTCTCAGTTTGATGGCATTGTTATGAGTGATGAACTAGATTTATGCTGCTTCTCGGAGTCCAACTCGGGCAGGTACAACTGCAGTGGGTATAGGGAGATTCTTCGAAGGGATCGCAACTTGGAAGTAAGAGACCCATCTGTCTGGTGCGGCGAAGTTCCTTCTAGGATGAACTTCCTTCTTTGGATAGTTTGTAACAGAGATCTCCCTACTGAGGAGAATATACAGAAGAAGGTAGTTCATATTGCCTCTCTATGCTACTACTGCGTGACCCCACAAACCGATACAACGACACATATTTTCTTCCAGGGCCAATGGGCTTCCTACCTATGGTCACTCTACACCCATACTCAGCAGGCAGGCAACAATCCCAGGACTCCTCAGGAATTTTTGTCTTCTTGGCTCAAGGGAACTAAGAACAGAACTATGGAATGCAACGTCAGAACGGTTATTTTGATCTCCATTTGCTGGACCATCTGGGAGGCACAAAACCAGGTGCGTCTAGGAACTCCTCTCACCCAGTGGTCCTTGCAGGTTCGTCTTCGATCGAATATCGTGGAGCTCGCCTCACTCCTCAAAGGTGGACTTGCATCGGTGACGGTATGCAGTCTCATCAATCAGCCATGCACGTAGAGTAGGGAAAGTGGCTCCTAGGTTAAGTGGCAGCCACCGAGACTTGGCTTGAAACTAAATATTGACGTCTCCTACAGGGAAGGGATCAAGACAGGTGGCAGTTTTCTTAGGGAATGTTGGGGATCTTTCCTGGTTGGCTTTAGTGCCTTCTACGGGCCAGTTTGTTCTTTAGTTGTGGAGGTCCGGGCTCTTCAGTCCGGGCTCAGGGATTGTAGAAGGAAAGGGCTGCAGATCACCGAGGTGGAGTCTGATTCGGAGGTGCTTGTCAAGGAACTGCATGGCAGTCATGGAATACCATGGGAGCGGGTCTACCTCATCCAGAGATGCAAGGCTAAGACCGACCAAGGGTGGATCGTTCACCATAGCTGGAGGGAATCTAACTTTGCGTCCGACATGCTTGCTCGGTTAGGTAGGCAGGAGGAAACGCTTATGATATTTAATAGCCTGCACTCTTTTCCCCTTGAGTGTGTCAGTGTGGTGCAAGGGGATGCCCTGGGCCAACATTTCTTTCGGCCTCCATGAGGTCTTGCTTCCCTTGTTTTTCTTTCACACAAATCAATAAAAATAATAACTTTTAGGCAGTATCTGTCTCAAAAGGTAATAAAAGGCCAAGCTCTGGCTGATTTCCTTGTTTAATTTAACGACCCATACTTTACATACATTGTTATTACTTCATAATTGAAGCATAATTATTACAACATATAACAAAACCCTGGTAGGCCATTTAGGTATAGTGTCTTTAGAAACTGGGAAACATAAACAACTGGTTCATAAAGCATCTACATTGTCTCCCTTTTATTTCATCATATCTAGAGTCCCTTTTGGCATATCCTACATAATGACTTTATTCCTAACTTAGGGAAAGAAAACATACAAAAGGGTGAGCTCAAATGATCATTAAGGGTAAACAAAATAAATATCATATTCATAAGAACATAGCATTTCAAAAATTCTTATCCTGCAAAAGAGATCATAATATCATAACACGGGATAAATCATAGTAGTGAAATTTAATCCCAAGAATCCTAACATAAAACATGAAACTTTATGGAATACACACATAATCATATAGAATCATTTCTTAGTAGTCAATACTCATTGCCAAGACTATCTTAGAGCACAAAGTCCATTTCTGAACCGAGTTCACTCCTCGTTTCAGTCGTGTTTCATTGAACCGGATTAACCTGCCGTTCCAGCCATGTCTATCTCATGAGATATAAATCTTTTGAAAATGCATTATATGGAGACATAGGTCCCACCCATCTCATAATGAAACCATTCTTATGTGTGCCCAAAAATCATAAATCATACATCATAGCATAACCCATGTAATAAAAATGGGATTCTTAAACATCATGTCATCAGAACATAATCCATATAAGATAAAAGGACATCAAAAAATAATTCCATCATAACATAATCAAATCAATGTAAAAATAGGTATAGAAATAGAACCCTATATTATCTTATTTGTAAAATAATTTTGATAAAATGCTTGAACTCCATTCTTGAGGAAAATATCCTTTCTACTTCAAAAACATTTTTCTTTTCTTAAAATGTCATGCAATTTTAAACTAAAAGAAGTTTATTAAAAATAATCTTGAAAACATGTAAAGGAAGCTTCATGGAAATAATGTTCTAAAAGTCCATTCAGGCCATATAAGTTAAAAAACATTCTTCTCGTACTATGGCTGGAAAAGTCAAAAAGTACCTCGTACTAAAAACGACAAAAGATTCCTTTCATATCTTTTACTAAAAACTCACCAACGGGTAAAATTGGATTTAAACTATTTTAGGTGGATGGAAATAATATTAAATATTGAGGAAACATGGATGTGGATGATAAATATACCCCAGTAAATACCAAAGTATAAATAATCTCAGCTAAAAATGAGATTGTGAGATCTTCCCTTACCTTAGGTCCGATTTTCTTCGTACATGTCTGAACCTCCTTTATAATGATTTAAATAATGTAATTGACTTATTCCATAATCATACTCATTTTTATGATATCATATATGTTCATATTCTTCGCTTCTTATTAGTAATATTTCATAGCTACTTGTTATTTGGGTGTTTATTACTTTTTGTTCTTATGCGTGTTTTGTCGAATAAATTCTAATTCTTATTTTTAGGTTATAGATACCTCATTTAAAGAATGGTATTAGTGTAATATATATCATATTTATTCATTCAATTCATTTATATAATCATTATTCAATGAAGATCATGTAGAACGAGTCGCATCACATTGTGGAGACGGTAGGCCGTACGTACGCACGAGCGATGATATCGTTCCCATGATCGTGGAATTGTGTTGGAGTGTATGTATACTATTTCAGAATCAATATAAATTTAAAATAATCATACATAGTTATTATTTACACCATTACACCCATCCAATTAATGTGGTGGTGGAAAAATGATTACACCATGACGTGGAGACGGTATTTCGTACGTACGCACGCGCGGTGATTTCATTTTCCGTAGGACGGATAGAAGGTGAAATAGGGTTGTCTCATATTTATAATAAAAAATCAATATTTTATTGATACAGATGTTATTACTTCATAATGAAACAACTAATTAATAGGATGTTGAAGAACAACTAAATTTTAAAGAATCGGTAACAAATATTACCTCTTCTTCGACATGCCTTTTTGAAACCTCCTCTTGAAGAACTAAAATTGGTCTTTCAAGAAGACCAAGGACTCCAGAATATTACTAGGGAAGTGGAGAAGAGAAATTTTTAGGGATTGGCCGGTCTTTAAATCTCAATGTGGTGTGATGAGGAGAGAGAGTAGGTGCCCTTTTATAAGGGAGGAGAGGGGCACCTTAGAAAAAACATAAAATATTATTTTATTATAAAGTCATTTTTGGTTTTTAATAGTTCCAAATTAATTTATTTCAAAGCTAAGGTGGGTATGGGTAGAAAGACTCTTATCCAATAGATTTTAGACAAGTTTAGGTTACTATTTTAACCTTATCATTTAGATTTAACTCTAAGTTAAATAATTTAACTTTTACCGTGTCTTCTTGTTTTCTTACACTATCAGGTTAATAAACATACTATATCAAGCAAAAATAATACCATGTTGTTAATTATTAATATATATAAACTTATATAATTCATTTCACCAAACCATATATTTTTTGGAATAAAATAAAAATTAATAATATAATATTTTTTTTAAAAACTATTTAATGTCAATTTTGACACTATTTGGTAATTGATTTTTTTGAAAATCATAATAGAATTATTAGTTCGAAAAAAGTTAATTAAATAAATACTAATATGTCATATTATCCTATAAAATTATTATAATTCATGAAAAGTCTCAAATTACATTTACTTGGGTATTTATATTATCAATTATGTTAATATTTCTTTAAAAAGGTAATTACCACATCATCATTGTGTCATAAATAAAATAACTTATTTAATATCTAAAAATTATAAATAATTTACCATTAGGTAGGATATCGTTTTAGCTTTCTAATTAATATTTATAGTTAAATTTATCTTATGTATAACCCTACATTAAAAATGTTTTGAGTTATTGAACTTTGATTTTAACTATTTTAACTCTTCTTTAAATAAAATAATATTAAATGTCCTAATCTAATCCAAGTGGAACTAAGTGGTAATATTTTATTCCTAAGGGTGTTTTGGGTCTAATTAAACTTATCCAATAGAATTAGTACATGTGTTAGGGTAATAATAATATCATTTTTACCCTTAATTACCCTATTTACTTTTAACTGTGGTAAATAAAAGTAAAAAGTTACTATTTACCAAAAAATTATTTTTATCTTATTGAACCACATTTTACTCCTTGCTTTTAACCGCGTCTCTTGGATTTTAAAAATTCCACTCACAGAAGCGGTAAAATGAAGTTTTATGTACATTTGCAAATTCTCCTAGGAGGTGGGTAAAAGATGGTCAAAAGCTAAATAAAATTTCTATATATCTAAAATTGTTATAAAATGACTCAAATGAATTAAATTGAACTTATATAGGTATTATGTATCAATTTTTACCTAAAATAAATTTCAATAAAATAAATAATTATTTAAAAACAAGTTGGTTTTTAAATAGTACCCCAGTGTTTTCACTATTCATCAAAAATTGAAAGTTTCCAGAAAAATACCAAAATTTTACCCTAGGATAATTTCGATATTCCAAATCCAAAAATTAAGTCCATTTTGAAAGATAAAATTTATAAAATTTCAAAAAGTGGGTATTAATATTCATAACGGCTAGTTTATATAATATTTTAATAGCATATCGTTGTTTTGTGAAACTCGGTATTGCGTACAACGCAAGCTATCAAGGGAGGTCGCGATTGCGTGTAATGCAATACAACCTAGTGCTGTGTGTAGTGAATGATTCCTTTGATGATGTATATCACATAAAAACAAAATATATCTCATAAAAATCTGGGGTGTTACATTCTACCCCACTTAAAATGAATTTCGCCCTCGAAATTCGTCACTTTGTAACAAACAGATGAGGATACCTCTCCCTCATTATATCCTCAAGATCCCATGTAGCTTATTCTAATTGGTGGTTCCTCCATAAAACTTTCACCAAGTGAGTGGTCTAGTTCCGTAGGACTTTTTAGCTACGATCCAGAATTTGTATCGGCTGTTCTTTATAAGAATGATCTTGCTCAAATAGTACAACTTCTGAGCTGAGTACATGTGAAGGATCGAGTATGTACTTTCTTAAGAGAGATACATGGAACACATCCTGAACTTGAGAGAGATTCGGTGGATGCGCCAATCGGTAAGCTACCTTCCCAACACGATCCAGTATTTCGAAAGGACCAATATACCTAGGGATCAGCTTTCCCTTCTTTCCAAATCTCATTACTCTCTTCCAAGGAGATATTCGTAATAACACTTTTTCACACACTTTAAACTCTAGGTCTTTTCTTCGGTTATCAGCATTACTTTTTTGTTGACTTTGAGCTTCTCTTATGTGTTGTTGAATATATCTAAACTTTTTTTCCATCTCATCATCAAGATCAGGTCCTAATAGACTTCTTTCCCCAACTTTATCCCAAAAAGTTTGAGTCCTACATTTATTTCCATAGAGGGATTCATAAAAATCCATCTGAATACTAAAGTGAAAGCTATTATTATAATAAAATTCTACCAAAGGTAAGTTTTGATCCCAACCACCTTTGAAATCCATAGAGTATGCTCTTAGCATATCTTCTAGAGTTTGAATTGTTCTCTCAGATTAACCGTCTATCGGGGGATGATAAGTAGTACTGAAACTCAACTCTGTATCCATAGTATGCTGATGAATTCACCAAAACATTGAGGTAAACCTCAAATCCCGATCAGATATAATTGAAATTGGTACTCCATGCAATCTTACCTCTTCATTTACATATATCCTGGAAAGCTGATCCAGAGAGAAATATTCTCTAATAGAAATGAAGTGTGTCGACATTGTAAGACGATCAACTATAACCCAGATAGAATTATTTCCTTTGGATGTTTTAGGAAGTCCGGTAACAAAGTCCATAGCGATGTTTTCCCATTTCCATTCAAGTATGGGTAATAGTTGAAACATACCCTTAGACATATGTGTTTCAACTTTAACTTGCTGACAAACCAAGCATCGAGAGATGTATTCAGCAACATCTCTTTTCATGCCATCCCACCAGAAGTACTATTTCAGGTCTCTATACATCTTCATGCTTCCAGGCTGAATATAGAATGAAGAACTATGTGCCTCATCTAACAGCTCCTTCTTTAATTCTGGGATGGGAGGAACACAAACCCGATTCCTGAACCTTATTATCTCATCACAATCAAGGTTGAATTCAGGAATATTTCTCACTTTCTTTTGTAACTCTACATCTTCTTTTTGTGCATCTTTAATCTTCACATGTATAGATGGTTGAACATTCATTTGAGAAAGATAATATTTTTTCCCTTCCATTATAATTACATGATCAATCCTTTGTAAATCCATAAATATTGGATCTTTTGTGATCCTCATCATGGATAATCTAGTATGGTCTTGTTGACTTAATGTGTCTGCCACCTTGTTTGCTTTCCCAGGGTGGTAATTAATTGAGCAGTCGTATTCCTTAATCAGCTCCAACCATCGTATTTGGCACAAATTCAGCTCCTTTTGTGTAAAAATATACTTTAAAATTTTATAATCAGTATAAATATCACACCTTTAACCATAAAGATAATGCCTCCAAATATTTAATGCAAAGATTACCGCAGCTAACTCCAAATCATGAGTTGGATAATTTTGCACATGAATTTTCAACTATCGTGAGGCATAAGCTATCACCATATCATTTTGCATAAGAACACACCCTAGACCCTTCTTGGATGAATCACTATAGATCAAAAACCTTTCTCCACTAAAAGGCTGTGTGAGCACAGGTGTAATGGATAACCTTCTTTTTAACTCCTTGAAATTCTCTTCACACTCCATCCAAACGAACTTAACTCCTTTTCGAGTCAACCTGGTGAGTGGATTAGATAATCGTGAAAAATATTTCACAAAACGTTTATAATATCCATCCAAACTAGGAAAACTTTAGATCTCAGTTACTGTTGTTGGTCTCGACCATCTTTCGATAACCTATGTTTTTTATAGATCCACAAATATCCCCTCTTTTGAGATTATGTGACCCAAAATGCAACTTTTTGAAGCCAAAATTCACACTTGGTAAATTTTGAATAATGCTTCTCCTTTCTCATGGTCTTCAATACAATTCTCAAGTGATCTTCATGTTCTTACTTTTTCTTTTAATAGACAAGAATATCATTTATAAAGACCACCACAAATTGATCAAGATAGTCTCTAAAGACCCTATTCATTAGATCCATGAAGATAGAAGGGGCATTAGTAAGTCCAAATGGCATCACTATAAATTCATAGTGTTCATACCTTGTACGGAAAGTTGTCTTTGGTATATCCTCCATTTTGAATATTAATTGATGATACCCTGAATAAGGATCAATCTTGGAAAAGTATTGGGCTATGAGTAGTTGGTCAAATAAGTAATCAATGCATGGGAGAGGATATTTTTTCTTGATAGTGATCTTGTTAAGTTCTCAATAATCAATGCAGAGTCTCATTGATCCATCTTTCTTCTTAAAAAACAGAACAGGTGCTCCCTAAGGTGACGCACTAGGGCATATGAATCCCTTATAAAGATTCTCTTGGAGTTGCTTCTTCAATTCCTGCAACTCAATTGGGGACATACTATAAGGTGTCTTTGAAATAGGCAAAGCACCTGGTACGAGTTCTATTGAAAACTCAACTTCACGATTTGGTGGAAGACCTAGTAATTCCTCTGGAAAGACATCATCAAACTCTCATACAATGGGTGTATTATTTATCGTGAGTTTATCTCCAACCATTTGAGATAAATAACCTTTATTTAGTGGAATCAAGTCCCATAAGATGGAATAAATTTCCACTGAAAGGTTATGTTCATCCTTGCATCGATTGACGATCATAGATTGATCTAGAATATGAAACGTGAATTCCCTCCATTGAAAATTGATGTGATCTCCATATAAAGAAAGACAATCCATTCCAAGAATCACATAAAATTCCACTATAGGAAGGATCACAAGATTTATAGGAAGCACTTTCCCACAAATTTCAATCGAAGAAGAATTATAAACTTTTTATGTGATTGTTGTGCCATTAGAGGTTTTCACAGCTAGCTCAACATCTAATTTTTGAGGTAATACATCGATACCCTTAGAAAATTCTTCAGAAATAAAAGAGTGGTTGGATCTAGAATCAAATAAAACATTTTATACTATAGACTGGATGGTAAGTGTACCTTTCACCACTTCGTTATCGTACTCCACATCACTGATAGAAATTTCATGTGGCTTTCCGTTGTCTTTATCCTTAAGAGTTTGTTGACGTCGATCATCATAAAAAACCCTTTGATTAGGGAATTGATTAGCATAATTCCCATTTCCTTGCACTTGTAACATTGAAGTGTAGGAGCTGCACTCTGGGTAGCCTTTTCTTTGTTCGCATTACTAGACATATTCTTCCCATCATTGTGGCATTCAAATGACTGATGTCCTTATTTTCCACAATTGAAACATTTACATGAACCTTTAAGACAACTCCCTCCATGTTTCTTTCCAAACTTTGAGCATAAGGGAAAACTCATCTTCTTTTTTAGTGTGCTCTTTAGATTTTAATTTGAATTCCATTTTCCTCTTCTTATTAAACCCATATGAATGATGGGTTACTTCAATATCCATCTCAACCTTGAGAGCACATTGAACGATTTCCTCATAGATATTGAAGTCACTTATGTCTAACGCCCTTCGAAGACATGGTTTTAAGCCACTAAAGAATCAATCGATCTTACTCTCAGGTTGGATAATAATACCAGAATCGTACCTTGCATGTATTGTAAAATTTTCTTTGTAGGTACCAACAGATTAATTAGCCTTTTTCTTTAGTTCAAGAAACTACTTATCCATCTTTGTTCGAAGAATACGAGGGAAGTACTTATTGAAAAACAAGTTCTTGAACTTGTCCCATTCCATGTAATCAATTTCATCTCTTGGCCTCATATTCTTGATAATATTCCACCATTGATCAGCTTCACTTTCCAAATGATATACTTCTAAGATGAATTTATCATGTTCAAAACATTGAAGAACTGAAAATATCTTTTAATTGGTACTGATCCATTGTTCAGCCACTAATGGATCAGTAGACCCGCTGAATAAGGGTGGACACTACCTCATAAAGGATTCAACAGAATGTTGCTCCTTCATTTGCTCATTTGGATGTCCTGCATGATTCATAGATTGAGAAACTTGTGTGAGCATGGCTACAAGATTTTTCATTCCAGCTCCCATAACATTTGGTTGCTCAGGGGGACAATTGTTGCATTTCCAGTCGCATTCCGCACTAACACGGTTCCTTCGGGTTCCAGCCATTGACTAAAACCAAGAAAAATAGTGTGAGAAACACTACTTATAATAGGAAAACCACATAATCAAGAATAAAATTTCACACTTAAGGTCTTATCATAGGTTATTCATGGCCATTTCTAAAACACTAAAATTTTGTCCTATACTTAGACATATCCTTAGGGTTCTTACTAAGTCTTTCACATCCTAGTTTCCAAAAGTTGACTATACCTTTCCTCTAATACCAACTTTAATGACCCATAATTTACATACATTGTTATTACTTCAGAATTGAAGCATAATTATTTCAATATATAACAAAACCATGGTAGGACCGTATAGGTATAGTGTCTTTAGAAACTGGGAAACATAAACAACTGGTTCATAAAGCATCTACATTGTCTCTCGTTTATTTCATCATATCTAGAGTCCCTTTTGGCATATCCTACTTAATAACCTTATTCCTGGCATGGGGAAAGAAAACATACAAAAGGGTGAGCTCAAATTCTCATTAAGGGTAAACAAAGGAAATATCATATTCATAAGAACATAGCATTTCAAAAAAATCTTATCTTGCAAAAGAGATCATAATATTATAACATGGGATAAATCATAGTAGTGAAATGTAATCCCAATAATCCTAACATAAAACATGAAACTTTGTGGCATACACACATAATCATAGATAATCATTTCTTAGTAGTCAAGACTCATTTCCATGACTATCTTAGCGGACAAAGTCCATTTCTGAACCGAGTTCACTCCTTATTTCAGTCCTGTTTCACTAAACCGGATTAACATGTCGTTCCATCCATGTCTATGTAATGAGATATAAATCTTTACCCAATGAATTGGAGGGAGATATAGGTCCCACACATCTCATAATGAAACCATTCTTATGTGTTCCACAAAATCATAAATCATACATCATAGAATAACCCATGTAATAAAAATGGGATTCTTAAACATCATTCCATCATAGCATAATCCATATAAGATAAAAGGACATCATAAAAATAATTCCATCATAACATAATCAAATAAATTTAAAAATAGGGATAGAAACAGAACCCTATATTATCTTAGATGGAAAATAATTTTGATAAAATGCATGAACTATATTCTTGAGGAAAATAACCTTTCTACTTCAAAAACATTTTTCCTTTATTAAAATTTCATACAATTTTAAACAAAAATAAGTTGATTACAAATAAACTTGAAAACTTGTAAAGGAATCTTCATGTAAATAATGTTCTAAAAGTCCATTCAGGATGTAAAATTTAAAAAAACATTCTTCTCGTACTTTGGTCAAAAAAGTCAAAAAGTACCTCATACTAAAAACGTCAAAAGATTTATTTCATATATTTTACTAAAATATCAAAAATGGGTAAAATTGGATTTAAACTATTGTAGGTGGATGGAAATAATATTACATATTGAGGAAACATGGATGTGGATGATAAATATACCCCAGTAAATACCAAAGTATTAACAATCTCAGCTAAAATGAGATTGTTTGATTTTCCCTTACCTTAGGTCTGATTTGCTTCGTACGTGTCCGAACCTCATGTATAATGATTTAAATAATGTCATTGACTTATTCCATAATCATACTCATTTCTATGATATCATATATGGTCATATTATTAGCTTCTTATTAGTAATATTTCATTGCTACTTGTAATTCGGGTGTTTATTGCTTTTTGTTCTTATGTGTGTTTTGTCGAATAAATTCTTATTATTATTTTTAGGTTATAGATACCTCATTTAAATAATGTTATTAGTGTTATATATATCCTATTTATTCATTCAATTCATTTATATAATCATTATTCAATGAAGATCATGTAGAACGAGTCGCATCACATCGTGGAGACGGTAGGTCGTACATACGCACGAGCGATGATATCGTTCCCATGATCGTGGAATTGTATTGAAGTTTATGTATACATTTTCAGAATAAATATCACTTTAATATAATCATATATAGTTATTATTCACACCATTATACCCATCCAAGTAAGGTGGTGGTGGAAAACCGATTGCACCACGGCATGGAGATGGTATTCCGTATGTACGCACGCTCGGTGATTTCATTTTCCGTAGGATGGATAGAAGGTGAAATAGGTTTGTTTCATATTTATAATAAAATATCATTATGTGCTTGATACTGATGTTATTACTTCATAATGAAACAACTAAATAAGAGGAAGTAGAAGAAGAAATAAATTTGAAAGAATTGGTAACAGATACTACCTCTTCTTCGACACGAATCTTTGAAACCTTCTCTTAGGGCACTAAAATTGGTCTTTGAAGAAGACCAGGACATCTAGAATATTAATAAGGAAGTGGAGAAAAGATATCGGCAGGGTTTGGATGAGCTTGAAGGCTCAAAGTTGTGTGAGGAGGAGAGGGAGGAGGTTCCCTTTTATAAGGGAGGAGAGGAGCACCTTAGAAAAAACTAAAAATATAATTTTTTTTATAAAGTCATATTCGGTTTTTAATAGCTCAAAATTGATTTATTTATAATATAAGGTGGGTAGGGGTCTAAATCCTCTTAACCAATATATTTTAGACAAGTTTAGGTTACTATTTTAACCTTATCATTTAGATTTAACTCTAAGTAAAATAATTTAACTTTTACCCTGTCTTCTTGTTTTCTTACACTATAAGGTTAATAAACATACTATAACAAGTCAAACGAACCCCAAGTTATTAATTATTAATATATATAGCCTTATCCGAGTCATTTGGCCAAACCTTATATTTTTAGGAATAAAATAACAATTAATAATATAATATTAGTTTTAAAAACTATTTTATGTCAATTTTGACACTATTTGGTAATTGATTTTTGTGAAACTCATAATAGATTGATTAGTTTGAACCAAGTTAATTAAATCAATACTAATATGTCTTATTATCCTATTAAATTATTTTAATTCATGAAAAGTCTCAAATTACATTTACTTGGGTATTTATATTATCAATTCTGTTAATATTGCTTTAATATGGTAATTACTGCATCATCATTGTGTCATAAATAAATTAACTTATTTAATATCTAAAAATTATAAATAAAATACCATTAGGTAGGATATCTTTTTATATTTCTAATTAATTTTTATAGTCGAATTTATCTTATGTATAACTCTACATTAAAAATGTTTTGAGTTATTAAACTTTGATTTCAACTATTTTAACTCTTCTTTAAATAAAATAATATTAAATGTCCTGATCTAATCCAAGTGAACCTAAATGGTGATATTTTATTCCTAAGGTTGTTTTTGGTCGAATTAAACTTATCCAATAGAATTAGTACATGTGTTAGTGTAATAATAATATCATTTTTACCCTTAATTACCTTATTTACTTTTAACCGTGGTAAATAAAAGTAAAAAGTTACTATTCACCAAAAATTATTTTTATCTTATTGAACCACATTTTACCCCTTGATATTAACCATGTCTCTCGGATTTTTGAAATTCCACTCACAGAAGTGGTAAAATTAAGTTTTATGTACATTTGCAAATTCTCCTAGGAGGTGGGTAAAAGACGTTGAAAAGTTCAATAAACTTTTTATATATCTAAAATTATTATAAAATGACTCCAATGAATTAAATTGAACTTATATAGGTATTATTTATCAATTTTCACCTAAAATAAATTTAAATAAAATAAATAATTATTTAAATAAAAAGTCGGGTTTTAAATAGTGACCCAGTGTTTTCAGTATTCATCAAAAATTGAAAGTTTTCATAAAAATACCAAAATTTCACCCTTGGCTAATTTCAATATTCTAAATCCAAAAATGAAGTCCATTTTGAATGATAAAATTTATAAAATTTTAAAAAGTGGGTATTTCTATTCACAACAGCTAGTTTATATAATATTTTAATAGCATATCGTTGTTTTGTGAAACTCGGTATTGCGTACAATGAAAGCTATCGAGGAAGGTTATGATTGCGTTTAAAGAAAGACAAGCTAGTGTTGTGTGTAATGAAAGATTCTTTTGATGATGTATATTACATAAAAAATATTTCTCATAAAAATATCGGGTGTTACATTGAACATCCTTCAGTAGAAGATACATCTTTAGATACTGAACTTCCTGATGAAGAAGTCTTTTCTATTCTAGATAATTTTCAAACATGGGAAATATACTTTGATTGTGCTTCCAGAAGTCCAACAGGGAAGAAAATGGAATATCCTAAATTCAACAATGTTTGGTTAGAAATTGTGCTTATTTCCCAGGAAAAGGTAGTGCTACCATATTCCTTCTCATTGTTGGGAGGCAGTAAAAATAATGAAGCAGAATACCAAGCTCTCATCGCAGGATTGGAGTTGGTGCTTCAAGCACGATTGAATCACTTAAAGGTGAAAGGTGATTCAGACCTGGTAATCAAACAAGTCAATGTGGATTATGCCATTAGAAAAGATGAACTAATCCCTTGGTATTATTACATTAGAGAGTTAATGGCGGAATTTCCTATGGAACCGACATTTTATTATGTCCCGCAGTCACAAAATGCTCAAGTTGATGCACTGGCTAATATGGACACAACTCTGGCAGATCCAAATCGGGATGAGACAAACATCAGTATTGCCCACCGTCATACAATTTCAACTTATGTTCAAACCAGAATAGAGGAAATCAATGAAATTAGTTCCATCTCTGAACTATATGGTCATACTACAGGATGGATGACACCAATTAGGTAATACCTTCAAAATGGAACACTTCCACCTGATAGAGCTGGGAAAGAACCAGTCCAGAGACATGTGTTCAATTTTACTCTTTATGATAACCCATATCACCTAGAGAAAATTCTCTACAAGCGTGGTTTTGAGGGAGTTCTCTTCAGATGCATTGATGGTGAAGAGACAATGGCTGTCATGAAAGAAGTGCATGCTGGAGTCTGTGGTGCCCATCAGTCTAGACATAGAATATCTGATCAAATTCGAAGGCTTGGATACTATTGGCCTTCAATGATACAAGATTGTGTTGATTTCACAAAGAAGTGTCATTATTTACAAGTATGTTCCAACTACATTCATCAACCACCAGAGTTTCTTCATACAACTAAATACTCGTGGCCATTTGCCACATGGGGAATGGATGTGGTGGGACCTTACCCTTCAGCTACAGCTAAGCAGTTTAAGTATATTCTTATTGCTACTGACTTCTTTTCCAAATGGACAGAGGCAATACCACTCAAAGAAGTTAGTTCTAAAAGCATTGTTAGCTTCATCTAGTCTAACATCAATACCAGATCTGGTGTCCCTCATACCATATTGACGGAAAATGGCACCGACTTATGTTCATCCGAGGTATGGAAGTTGTATCAAGAATACAACATCAAATCTAATCCTTCATCTCGGTATCATGCAGCGGCCAATGGCCAGATAGAAGCCTTCAACAAGACTCTTTCAAACATACTGCAAAATATGGTGGATAAAGATAAGAAATCATGTCCTGATAAACTCTTTCACACTTTATGGGATTATCGGACCACCACCAGCATTGCATCGTGGTCAACTCCATACTCACCGGTATATGGAACAGAAATAGTCTTTCCCATTGAAGATCAATTACCATCTCTCAGAGTAGCCATTTGTGATCAGTCATCAACAGATGAACAATCTCAAAAGCGATTGGATGAATTGGAACGGTTATATGAGAAAAGATTGTGCACCCTGCATCACTTGGAAGTATATCAGAATCGAATAGCATGATATTTCAATAAAAAAGTTCGTCTTCGTTCATTCATTCAGGGAGAATTGGTATTGGTTCTCAGAACTCCAATGATACCAGGAAAGAAACCTCCCAAGCTTGACCCAAAATGGGAAGGACCTTATTCAATACATAAGGTCTACTCAAATGGAGCTTATTCTTTAATCTCAATGGATGGAGAACTCATCACTACTCCAACCAATGCCATATTTCTGAAGAATTATTTTGTATAATCACAAAATACATCAGTTACCATCCATGCATATGACCTTAAACAATTTGAATTTCTTTTTTCCAACATGATGATAAACTCTATCGTCCCTTTTCGTCCAACATGATGTTAAACTGTGAAAACATTCTTAATATGTCCTATATGACGTTAAATTGTATTTTATCCTAACCGCATGACATTAAACTGCATAGTCCCCCTTTTAGTCCAACATGATGTTAAACTGTATTGTACCCATCGTCTTAGCTACAAGATGCTAAATTGTACAGAAGTCCCTTAATATGTCCTACATGACGTTAAACAATATTTTGTCCCTGCTACATGACATTAAACTGTGCATCACCAATAGTCCTCACTACAAGACTTTAAACTGCATAGTCCCTTCATATGTCTTAAATGACATTAAACTATGCATCGTTAGGGTTGTTTCTACCTCTTGTTTCTCACACCGAGTATGACTCACATGATCTTAGAGTAAACTTCAACCATAACACCCTCTCCGGTCCGCTAACCATGCGTAAGTCCCAACACCATTTTTAGGTCGTTGTTATCAAAAACAAATTGATCTCCAATTCATTCTTCAATTGAACTATGAGGAGTTTGATCCTTGCCTTCTAGTCTGGGTATGTAGGAAACCTCCCAAGGTTCGAGCCCAAAACCAATCTCTTCACATTGGTTCACCTTTGTCATTGCTATATGACGTTAAACTGTACAGTACTTTTGTCCTGTATGACAATAAACTACAACATTCTTTGATAAATTCACCTGAGAACAAATCATTATTTACATTGATCTCCAATCATGTTATTTTTCAAAGACTATGTGCATACATGGAAATGCATGAACCTTTTATCTTGGGTCAAACCATCATTGCACTAAAGTCCCCCTTCACCCTTCATTTGTATGAACCAAATCTGTACAGAGGGAATTTCTAGAACTATGTGGGCTTGATTCCCATACTTATGGGATACTTAGAAACGTTAGAGCATCCCTCTAATCCATCCCCAAGTCTTTTGGACCTAACCCCAAATTCCACTTTCAGTCCCCTGGCTGAAAAGTCCCTGTGAAAACACACACTGTGTATTCATTATTATGGTCCAAGCTCTATGACCCTAGACTAAGATCTCACATACTCTCATCCCACATGAAATTAAACTATATTTTAAGAACTACATTTGGCTTTATTTTCATTCTAATGAGATATGTAGTGAAGTACAACATCTCAATTCAGGACCCAGCCACAGATTATGGTTAGAATTTGTCTGTGTATTTCTACATGAATTGAACAAATACTCATTTTTATGTGTCATAATCCTAACATTAAATACTTCCAGATCTCCATAACCCTTTTCTTGACTTCTGGTCACAAAATTTTTCATACTTGAGAGTTCTTTTGCCTGACTATGAAGCACGTTCCATTAGGCAGCCTTGCATAAATAGTCTACATAACAGACTTGTTAGCCAAAAGATACTATTATTTGACTATGCAGCCAATGCCCTTAGGTGGCCCTGCATAATTAAACCCCCTAACAGGTTTGTTAAATAATGGTAACTTTATTCTTAGGATGAAAACCTCTTTTGTCCTTATTGGTCTTATCGACAACATGTAAGGATCCGTAGAAAATAGCCATCCTTAAAATATTTGTCCCATGTTATTTTTCATGATCTAAAAGTATTCAAGTCTATGGTTTATATTTCCCTTCCCTATGTTTCGGTCAGACATTCTTAGGAATGACATTCATCTAGTTCTTAGATGATCTTCTTTGGAAATATCTTCTCCATATTCAAGTACCTCTTTCCATACAGCAAACTCTATGCTTTGGAAAATTTGAATCTCTATAAACTTCCATTGGATTTTTAACACTAGAAAAGTAAATTTCTGGGAGTTCTTTTGCCTGACTATGCAACACATTCCCTTAGGTGGCCTTGCATAAGTAGTCTACATAACAGACCTGTCATCCAAAAGATGTTATTATTTGACTATGCCTCCAATTCCCTTAGGCAGCCCTGCATAATTCAACCCCCTAACCGGTTTGTTAAATTGTGGTAAGATCATTCTTGGGAACTACTTCTTCTAATTCCTTTTATCCCGTTTTTTCATATCATTCCTCAGATTCAAAATTTCTTAAGTAAAATTTTACATATTTTACCTCATACTTGAGTGTGGTAATATGTTTTCAGATAAATTTTCAAGGAATTGAGTCAATTTTAATCCATTCAGTCAAATCTATTTTGACCTTAAACATTAGCCTTTTTATGTCCGACATGCATGACTTTAAACTGCCCACAAAATACAAGGGAATTATTAATAAAACTCAAGTCCCAACTCACTAAACATACATTTTGTATGATTTTAGGTAATATTGAGGAATTAAAAGATTCAAAGTTTGTAGGGTTATTTATAATAATCCTATCAAAAATAAAACTATGATTACTAGTCCCATTGGATTTGATAAAAATTTAAACTAGGTAGCAAAAGAAATAATGCACAAATGATTGAAGATGAAAGTTTTTTTTATGCACAAAAGTTAGAAGGACATCCACAGACTGGAGTCTCTACTCTTTTCTAAGAATTACAAAAGGATGTCAACATAAATCTTAATTTGATTTACAGCATCCCGAGCTTCATCAGCAGCCACTTAAAGCTCTTGAACTCGACCAACTTCACTCTTTTCAGCTTGATGGAGCGCTTTCTTGGCATATGCGATGGCTTTAATACCATTAATTTGAGCTCCTTACAGTGAATTATTAAGTTGGTCAAGTTCCCTAGTAACAACATCTAACTATTGTTGAAGGTCCATCTGCTGGAAACATTTCTCCTTGATCTTATGCTTCATCTCCTTCAACTTTTCAGCATGATAAGCCTCATCTCAGGATACCATAGCCTCAAATTCTCCAATATTGGATGACGCCCTTACTCTTGTCAAATCTTGATGGTAAATCTGGTCCTTCACCATTCTTAAGATGAATTTTTTACCGCGGAATGGATCTTTTGATATCCAAAACCACTAAGTCCAAACATGAAGAACATGGATGACAGTCGAGGAATCTTTGATGAAAGATCTTCCAAAGGCACTTCAGATATGATCTTCCATATGTTCTGACATGCCTTGCGTCATGAAAATGGGAGTGAATTTTTTATCTCTGGGTCTGATTCGGCATCACTATCACAGGGGGGAATATAATCTGGGATTAATGAACTTAGGGAAGTTCCCTTTTCTTCTCCTTCCCCCCTAATTCATGTTATTTCACTTTCAATTCCTATTGGGGAGGTGGCTGAAGCTTCACCTCCAGATCTATCCACTGAATTTGATGGACTTGCATAATCAATTGAAAGATTTGGTTAGTTTCAAAGGATAAAAAAATTTAATTGGCTATCTTGAAAATTAAGTACAGTAGTAAATATTGTTATCCCTTACCAAACGGTAGATCAGCAACTTGAGAAGGATCATCCCCATCTTTCCTAGCTTCAACAGTATTTTAAGTACAAGTTTCTAGAAGCTTTGTCAGGTTAAGCTCCACTTGAGCTAATGTCTCTACAATAGTAGGGTTTTATGTACCACCTTCAGGCATTGACAGTTCAAAAACTTTCTCAGATATAACTGCACATTTCAACCGATCATGATCAGAGATGTAATAAGAAGTTATTTTTGACAGGATGAAGGATAACACTCATGTCCATAATCATCTAAATTACATGGTAATTTAACATGATCTAAAAAATATTTAAAAATGAGCCAAGTTAGATCATTTCATTCAATGTTATCTCAGAATCCAGGTTAATCTCACCAGTGGGAGCATTCAATATGTCTTCTTGGAAACCTTCATCCAGCATTCTCTAACCCTGGACAGCTTCTTCAGTTAAAATTGCGTCACCAGTTGCAATAGCCACCAAAAGATCTAGTGCAGGGGTTGAACCTAAAGTATCACAAAATGGAAGTCAATTGATGTTTCATTCCACATTTTATGAAGCATTGTTAACTTACCAGAAGCAGGCTCCTCTCTTCTTGCAACAGCCGCAGGAGGGATACTAGGAACAGACATTGACACTTCCCCAGGAGAAGCCAAGTCAGCCTAAACTTGTGATTGTTCACCAGTACCCTCTAGGGGTCGGTCCTCTCCCTCAGAGGGGAAATTGAAGAAGCCCCTACAATCCCAAAAAGTATGATCAACCTTTTCATGGGTTAAGACTCATGATTATCCGAAGGACTTACCACTACTGATGAAGCGTTTAGTTGTGGACTTTTCCCTTTAATGCCTTTGTCTCTTTGGTTTTTTGTGAGTGTCGATAGTCTCCTTTACAGGTTCATGAATTGGAGAATGGAAAGCCATGTCCAACTCCTCATCCACAGATTGCTGGCCTGGAGATATCTCGCCCGACTCGCGAGGAGATTCATTATCCCCAATGGAAATACCCCCAGGGATATACTATGGTGAAAGAACCTCAGCAGTTCCTTTCTTTTCAAGCAGCAGGATGAAGATAATAATTTCCTTGAGCAACAAAGATTTAACTAGAATCAAGTTACAAAGAAAATAAGGAAAGAGACTTACATATTCAGGAGCCACGTAATCATGCCACTCCTCATCTCCAGAAGCACCAATCCCCTCAGTGGTGCCACAATATATCATTTCCTTCAACCGCTTGGTGACAGGAATGGAATCATCAGTGGCATATATGATCATTTCCAACTCTCTGATGTAAGCCCGCACTTCATCAGGGTTATCCTTGTGTTTCCCTCGGAATTCAGGGATGACCTCCTGGATGGGAGATTCAAACGTTCTGATCGGTTTCTAAGGGGTTTGTTCGTAGAACCGGAAACATCCAATGATTCCACATCCACTTGGACCTAGTTTCCAAAGGTAGGTGCTTCATTAGTTTGTGAACTGATGATGCTTAGGAATTTGTATTGGTCGAGAGGATGGGAGGTCGGACTCATCACACCTTTTTGAGGGGAATTATTGTCTATTCCGGGACTCTCTTTATAGAATTAAGTTATGTTCGTGAATCTTTATTACATTACCAAGTATAAAATGATATTTCCTTCAGTTTTGACAATCAATGATTAAATATGTATGAAATTTAGAGAATATTTTATATGTATTCGAGGTTCTTCATCAATAGAGAATCATCTATATCTATTTAGAGATTCTTGGTCAATGGTATCCTTCAAAACATTTATATAAAAGTCCCTTGGTCATTATGATGACCAGGCTGGTTTTAAAGCCACTCAGTGGGGCACTTGAAGTTTATTGTCATTCAGAAGGACATGAATTATTTCAGAGTTGGTATTGAACCCATGGATGGGCTACCTACGTATCCTTTGTTTTGGTAAAGGAATCAGAACCCACGTAGTTCGAGTAAGGGAGTATGATGTTTATGATTGATGGCTCAAAGAAGGATGTCATAATTACTTTTACCCTCTAAGCTCACGTGAGTTATGCTCGGTGTGAGAAACAAGAGGTATTGGTAATAAAATAGACAATTGGGCCATGAAAGATGTAATCATAAGAAATGGTTTAGGGCTTATGTATGTATGACTGCCCAGATAGATGAAGGTTAGGATTTAATTGAGGGAGAAAATCCAGGAACAGGGTCCATAAAGGTATATGTGCTTCATGGAGATTTGAATACTCTAACTTGGGACTTATTCCTGAAAAGGAAACCCAAACTAGGAGAGGATTGATAATTGGGTTTTACTCCTGAGAAGGAATCCTAGATTAAATGTAAATTAGGACTGGTTAAAGAGAAATTAAGGGACTTGGGGCTTACTCCTGAAAAGGAAGCCCAAGATTATGACTGGGACTTACTCTTGAAAAGGAGGCCCAGGTTATGGGATTTATGACTGAGACTTACTCCTGAAAAGGAAGCCCAGGTTAGGGGATCTGGGGATTACTCCTAAGAAGGATGCAAAAATTAGAGGACTTATGACTGGGGATTATTCTTGAAAAGGAGACCCAGGTTAAGGATTCTCTCATCTTTAAAGGATGGGGTTGAATGAATGAACTCTCCATATTTAGTGACATAAAGATATTTAAATAACTAGGTTTTGAGAAATATTCCACGGAATTCCTTTCAGATAAGGAAGTAAAATCAAGAAATCATGCCATAAATGGATTTGAAGAGTGTCTTGAAGACTGTATCTTGAAAATGAAAGGTTTAATGACTTAAGAGGGGTGAAATGGGAAAAAAAGGCACCCAAAATGGAAGGGGCGAGCAAGTCTTGGAAGGCGCGCAGGTACTGTGGGGGCACGCAAGTATGGGTCGCGCAGGTATACCTATGTGACATGTGTGGGGTACTTGCGCAATGTTCAACCAGCATTGAAACACTTGAGCAACTCTTTATTAAAGCCTTTATAATCCTCTTGAGGTTCTTCCAGCAAAGGGACACACAAGTTCTATCGAAGAAGTAAGGTGGCGCGCATGTGTGGCCACTTCCGTTAAGGGTTGGCCACTCAGGCGCGCAAGTGTTGATGAATTTTAACACTTAGGCCATCCTCCCTCTCTTTAGATCTTCCGTTCTAGGTAAGAATTTACCTTAGAAGTGTTCTGGAAGCTTTGAGAAGAGACTTGGGCGTCGGGAGCTTCAATCTGAGTTTCTGGAAAAAAATCCTCCTCGAATGGGGGGCCCAGATGGTCTATTTATAGGCAAGAGAAGACCCCGGGTGGTTACGGGCGGTTACCGGGCGGTTATCATTTTAGGGCGCGCAGGTCACTTGCACGAACAACATAGGCACGCAAGTCACTTGCACGACCATCATCGGCGCGCAAGTGTACTTGCACGACCAACATCAGTGCGCAAGTGTACTTGCACGACCATTGAGGCGCGCAAGTATACTTGCGCGACCATTGTAGAACTTGTGCGACCTTTGCGCAATGTTCTTCTTCTTCCTTCCTTTGTCAATTATTTATATTTGTTCAAAGGATGAATCTTCTTTGTTCAAGGTATTTCCCTTTTCATACATTTAGACTCTGTGACGGAAAGGAGCATCAACAAAAGTCCCCCCTTAGAGTTGGATCCGGAGAGAAAAGAGGATTTGACTCTGAGGTGAGAAGAAATAAGAAATCTGGCAGTTTAATGTCATGCATGTCGGACATAAAGAGGCTAATGTTTAAGTTCAAAATAGCTTTGACCGAAATGGATTAAAATTGACTCAATTCCTTGACAACTCATCTGATAACATAGTACCATACTCAAGTATGAGGGAAAATATGTAAGATATGACTTAAGAATATTTGAATATGAGGAATGATATGAAAAAGAGATAAAAGGAATTAGAAGAAGTAGTTCCCAAGAATGAAGTTACCATTATTTAACAAACCCATTAGGGGGTTGAATTATGCAGGGCCACCTAAGGGCATTGGCTGCATAGTTAAATAAAATAGTATCTTTTGGCTAACAAGTCTGTTGTGTAGACTGTTTATCCAAGGCCACCTATGGGCACGTGATGTATAGTTAGGAAAAAGAACTCTCAGAAATTTACTTTCCTAGTGCTAAAAGCCAGTGAAAGTTTATGGAGACTCAAATCTTCCAAAGTATAGAGTTTGTTGTATGGAAAGAGGTACTTGAATATGGATAAGATATTTCCAAACAAGATTATCAATGAACTGGATGAAAATCACTCCAACAATGGTCTGGCCCAAACGTAGGGAAGGAGAATTAACCATAGACTTGAATACTTTCAGATCATGAAAGAGGATATGGGATAAATATGTTAAGGGTGGATATTTTTTTGAGGATCCCTACATACTTTCATTTAAGACAAATAAGGAAAAAAGAGGCATTCTTCCCAAGAATGAAGTTACCATCATTTAACAAACCTGTTAGGGGGTTGAATTATGCAGGGCCACCTAAGGGCATTGGCTGCATATTTAAATAAAATAGTATCTTTTGGCTAACAAGTCTGTTATGTGGACTGTTTATGCAAGGCCACCTATGGGCACGTACTGCATAGTCAGGCAAAAGAATTCTCAGAAGTTTGACAGTTTTGTGACTAAAAGTCATGAAATGGGTTATGAAGATCTGAAAATATTTAAGGTTAGGATTATAACACATAAATATGGGTATTGTCCAATGTATATAGAGATACATATGTCAATGATAACCATAATCATGTTGTGCTTGGGTCCTGAATTGAAATTTTTGACTTCACTACGTATCTCATAAGAATGAGAATCAAGCCATACGTAGTTCTTTAAATGCAGTTTAACGTCGTGCAAGAAGAAAGTATGAGAGATCTTAGTTTAGGGTCATAGAGTTCAGACCATAATAATGAATACACAGTGTGTGTTTTCATGAGGACTTTTCAGCCAAGGGACTGAAAGTGAAATTTGGGGTTAGGCCCAAAAGACTTGGGGCCAGATTCGAGGGATACTCGAACGTTCCTACGTATCCCATAAGGATGGTAATCAAGCCCACGTAGTTCTAGATATACCCTTTGTACAAATTTGGTTCGTACATGTGAAGGGTGAAAGGGGACTTTAGTACAATGATGGTTTAACCCGAGATAAAAAGTTTAGGCATTACCATGTATGCACGTAGTATTGAAATGAAACATGATTGAAAAAATCAATGTAAATAATGGTTCCCTCTCAAATGAGGAAATCAAAGAGTATTCTAGTTTATTGTCATACCGGAAAAAAGTGTTGTATAGTTTAACGTCGTATAACAAGGACGAAAGTGAATCAAATGTAAAGATATTGATTCTAAGGGCGGTATCACAAATCAACATCGTATGAGATGAAGGTAAACCGAAGTGAAGAGATTGT
Organism: Viscum album; assembly: GCA_963277665.1. Lineage (NCBI taxonomy): Eukaryota > Viridiplantae > Streptophyta > Magnoliopsida > Santalales > Viscaceae > Viscum > Viscum album. The sequence goes on from OY728162.1 coordinate 1,528,656,895, forward strand.
TTTTGGGCTTGAACCTTGGGAGGTTGCCTACGTACCCATCCTAGAAGGCAAGGATCAAAATCCGCGTAGTTCAATTAAAGAATAAATTAATGATCAAGTTATTCTTAGGGACAATGACCCAAAATAATGATGTTGGGACTTACACATGGTTAGTAGCCCAGAGAGAGTGTTATGGTTGAGGTTTTCTCTAAGCTCACGTGAGTCATACTCGGTGTGAGAAACAAGAGGTAACAACAACCTTAACGATGCATATTTTAATGTCGTGTAGGACATATAAAGGGGCTATGCAGTTTAATGTCTTGCAGTTAGGACTATTGGTGCTGCACAGTTTATTGTCATGTAGCAGGGAAAAAATACAGTTTAATGTCATGTAGGACGTATCACAAACTTTCTATATAGTTTAGCGTCATGTAGTTAGGACGATAGGGAAAATAGAGTTTAACGTCATGTTGGACGAAAGGGGGGGACTGTGCAGTTTAATGTCATGTAGTGAAGACAAAAGAGTTCACCATTTTAATGTCATGTTGGACGCATTGGGGATTTTTTCCACAGTTTAACGTCATGTTTGATGAAAGTGCGAATAGTTTAAGGTCATATGCATGGACCGTGGATGGTGAAGTTTAATGTCATGCTGGACGGTGGTGTAGTTTAAGGTCATACAGGACCTTTGATGATTATTTAGTTTAACGTCTTTTCGGACGTAAGGGACATTTATACAGTTTAGCGTCATGTAGTTAGGACGTAACAGTTTAACGTCTTGCTGGACGTAAGGGAATTTCAAATAGTTTAGGGTCATATGCATGGACCAGGGAGGAGTTTAAGGTCATATTGGACCATTGCTGTATAGTTTAACGTCATATAGCAAGGATGAAATGGTGTCGCACAGTTTGGTGTCATGTTGCGGGGACATTATTGTGAATACTTTGTAGTTTATACAAAATAATTCTTCAAAAATCTGGCATTAGTTGGAGTAGTAATGAGTTCTCCATCCATCGAGATTAATGAATAAGCTCCATTGGAGTAGACCCTATGTATTGAATAAGGTCTTTCCCATTTTGGCTCAAGCTTTGGAGGTTTCTTTCCTGTTATCATTGGAGTTCTGAGAACTAATACCAATTCCCCCTGAATGAATGAACGAAGACGAACTTTTTTGTTAAAATCTCGTGCTATTCGATTCTGATAGATTTCCAAGTGGTGCAAAGTGCACAATCTTTTCTCATCTAACCCTAACAATTCATTCAATCGCTTTTGGGATTCCTCATCTGTAGATAACTGATCACAAATGGCTACTCTGAGTGAGGGCAATTGAACTTCAATTGGAAAGACTGCTTCTGTTCCATATACCAACGAATATGGAGTTGACCACATTGCATTGTGGGTGGTAGTCCAATAAGCCTATAAAGCATGAAAGAGTTTATCGGGTCATGACCTCTTATCTTTATCCACCATCTTTTGCAGTATATTTGAAAGAGTCTTGTTAAAGGCTTCTATTTGGCCATTGGCCGCCGCATGATACCGAGATGAATGGTTGGATTTAATGTTGTATTCTTGATACAATTTATTCACCTTAGAAGAACAGAAGTTGGTGCCGTTGTCCATCAATATGGTACGAGGGAAACCAAATCTAGTAATGATGTTAGAATTGATGAAGCTAACAATGAATTTAGAACTGACTTCTTTAAGAGGTACTGCCTCTGCCCATTTGGAAAATAAATCAGTAGCAGTAAGAATGTACTTAAACTGGTTGGCCGTAGCTGAAGGGTAAGGTCCCACCACATCCATTCCCCATGTGGCAAATGGCCATGAGTATTTAGATGCATGAAGAAACTCTGGAGGTTGATGAATGAAGTTGGCATGTACTTGGCATGAATGACACTTCTTTGTGAAATTAACACAATCTTGTATCATTGAAGGCCAAAAGTATCCAAGCCTTCGAATTTGATCAGACAATCTATGTCCAGACTGGTGGGCACCACAGACTCCTACAAGCACTTATTTCATGACAACCATTGTATCTTTACCATCAATGCATCTGAAGAGAACTCCATCAAAACCACATTTGTAGAGAATTTTCTCTAGGTGGTTTGGGCTATCATAAAGAGTAAAATTGACCACACGTCGCCAGATTTGTTCTTTCTCGGCTCTATCAGGTGGAAGTGTTCCATTTTGAAGGTATTCCCTGATGGGTGACATCTATCCTGTAGTATGACCATACGGTTCAGGAATGGGACTAATTTCATTAATTTCCTCTGTTCTAGCTTGAACATAAGGTGAAATTGCACGACGGTGGGCAATACTGATGGTTGTCTCGTCCCGATTTGGATATGCTAGAGCTGTGGATATATTAGCCAGCACATCAGCTTGAGCATTTTGTGATCTTGGGATATAATAAAATGTCGGTTCTGAAGGTAATTCCGCTATTAACTCTCTGACGTAATCATACAAAGGGATTAATTCTTCTTTTCTGATGGCATAATACTCGTTGACTTGTTTGATTACCAGGTCTGAATCACCTTTCACCTTTAAGTGATTCACTTTTACTTGAAGTGCTAACTCCAAGCATGTGATAAGAGCTTGGTATTCAGCTTCATTATTGGTACCACCTTCCCACAATAAAAAGGAATAAGGTAACAATGCCTTATCTAGAGAAATGAGCAAAATTCATAAACCAACTTTGTTGAATTTAGGATTTTCCATTTTCTTCCCTGTTGGACTTCTGGAAGCACCATAAAAATACATTTCCCATGTTTGAGGACTCTCTTGAATAGAGAAAACTTCCTCATCAGGGAGTTCAATATCTGAAGACGTGTCTTCCACTGAAGGATGTTCAGCCAGGAAATCAGCCAGAGCTTGGCCCTTTATTGCCTTTTGAGATACATACTGAATGTCAAACTGCTGCAAAATAACTTCCCACCTTGATAGACGTCCTGTAAGAATTGGACAACTAAGGATAAATTTGAGCGGATTATTGCAAGATACCAATTGGACCTTGTGATGTTGTAGGTAGTGTCTCAGTTTCTGAACTGCAAAGATTAATGCCAGGAAGCACTTCTCAATACTTGAATATCGGGTTTCTACTTCAAGCATAGTTCTACTGAGATAGTAGAGGCTATTTTCATTCACAGCATCATTCTTTTGAGCAAGAAAGGCACCCAATGATCGCTCTAGAGCTGTCACATAGAGGATAAGTGGTCTTCCTTCAACAGGTGGCATGAGTATTGGTGGACTCAAGAGGTATTTCTTGAGAACGTCAAACGCTTCTTGACATTATTCAGTGCACTGGTAAGTGACTCCTTTTTTCAATAATGTGGTAAAAGGTAAACTTTTTCCTGCCAAATTGGCGATGAAACACCAAATATAGGCTAAGTGTCCTTGAATTCCTCTTAATTCATTCAAATTTTGAGGAGGTGACATACCAAGGATTGACTTGGTCTTCTCAGGATCGACTTCAATACCATGATGGCGTACAAAAAAGCCGAGAAATTTTCCTGAGGTTACCCCAAAAGCACATTTTAAGGGGTTCATCTTCAAATTTTGTTGTCGAAGCTTGTGGAATATGACTTCCAAATCATCCAAGTGATTAGAATGTTGTTTGGATTTAACCACCAAATCATCTATATAGAATTCAACAAACTTCCCTAAGAAAGGTTTGAAGATACGATGCATGGTGCGTTGATATGTTGCACCTACATTATTTAAACCAAAGGGCATCACCCGGTAACAAAACACACCTTGGGGGGCTCTGAAGGCTGTAGATTCCTCATCTTCTGGGGCCATTCGGATCTGATTATATCTGGAATATCCATCCATGAAGGAAAGTACTTCATAACCAGCCGTTGCATCAATTAAGAGTTCTGTAATCGGAACTGGGAAATCATCTTTAGGACAATACCGATTAAGATCTTTGAAATCGATGCAAACCCTAATTTGTCCATTCTTCTTCTTTACAGGGAAAATATTATCCAACCACTTGGGATACTGAACTTTTCTGATGAAGTTAGAATTGATCATCTTATCCACTTCAGCTTCAATTTTGGAAGAATAAGTTGGGTGTGTTCTTCTCGCGGCTTTCTTAAATCCTCAATGTTCTTTTTTAAACCCAAATGATGAGTAGCAACATCAGGATAAAGCCCAGGAATTTCTGTATAGTTCCAAGCAAAAATATCTTTATTTTGCATTAGAAAAGAAATATAAATCTATTTCTCTTCAAGGGTCATGGACGCACTAATTAAAGTGGGGTGTGGATCTTTCTCTGTACCCAGATTTATTTCTCTGAGTTCATCCACAGTGGTAGAGATACCCTCTTCAAATGCCGGAGGAGCATCTCTAAGATCTTCATCTTCCTCTTCATCATGTGCTATTTTTTTCCGTTTCTACTTGCATAGTAGATGAGAAAATGAAATTTTCATGATCAGAAGAGATGTCAAAATTTGCACATTTTGAAGAAGAAGTTTCCATTTCCGACCCTATTGATGATAAAGGGTCTTCTTTGGGAAATAAAGAGGAGATGATTGATTGAGAATTGACATCATTATTCACCTCTGATGTTGCCATAACTTCTTCTGGCCTGATTAGAAATGTATAGACCTGTTGGATTTCAGCAGATGAAATGAAAACGTCACCACTTGTGCTTTCATCACTGTTTGGTAGGTTACCAATTTCTCCCATGTTGTCTGCCTCGATTGTCGTAATTGACATTATGGATCTTTCCATAAGAGTATTTTGATTTGGGCTTATATTGTCAATTTTACTGATAGGTAACACATAATCTGTACTCACATGTGTAAATGGATTTACTGGAATCTTATCCAAACCATATGGAGCACTAACTTTGGTAATTTCCTTTATTGTAGATTTCTCTCTTCCCTTCATGTGATAAAATTCCGACTTAATGTATTGAGACTCACATGTCTTGAACAGGGTCTTATCACCATACAATGTTCCAACTTGGCCATTGAAACAGTATTTGAGACATTGATGGTATGATAAAGGGATAGCTGCATGCTTATGTAGCCAGGGTCTTCCAAGCAAGACGTTGAAAGCTGAGTCTTGATCAACAATCATGAAATCCAAATTGGATACAAGATCTCCAAACTGAGTTATGATTGTAACTTCACCTTGTGGTTCTTGATCATTTTTATCATATCCTTGTAACATCATGGTAGAAGGAGATAAATCAGATACTGTGAGGCCCAATCGATGAAGTGTACGAATGGGCATGAGGTTGACTCCTGAACCATTTTCAATGAAAGTTCTTCGGATATCTACACCATTGACTTTTCCAGATAAGTAAAGAGGTTTTATGTTCCCATGCACAACATCATCTTCATCTTTATCAGTAAAAGATATCACTGCATGACATTCTGCAGGATTATTCTCTATGTGATATACTTCAGCTGCAGCAATTTCAGCTTCAAACTCCTGAGGACTTGACAAATCTTCGATGAGTGCTTCCCAAAGATCTTTTGACAGATTCAAAGCATCCAAAATTGATAACTTGGCTGGTACTTGGGCCAAGTGTTTCAATATATCATACTTTTGATCTAAATGTCTGCGTTTCCCAACAGGAATATTCGGTTTAGCAGGTACCTTGGAAGTAGATGCTTTGGAAGCTGATGCATCTTGTATTGGGATAGAAGTTGGCAACATCCTTGGTTTTGGAAGATTCGACCGATTAGATCCATTTAATTGCTGAGATAAAGAATATGGAATCTTCAATCGGTCTTCCAAAATAACTATACCAAGACTGAGTTGACTATTGGCAGAAGAACTTTCTTGTTCTTTTTGAGCTCGCTGAAGGGCTCTACCACGAGTTTCTGCTGCATACACAGTGCTAGCAGGGGTAGAATTAGAGTAGTAGCTTCGGAAAGATCCACGTCTTCCCCTATATCCTGAACCTCTGGAACTTCCTCGGATTCCCTTATTTGATATAGGGAATTTAGGCTCATCAAAATTGAAATTATGATTGGAATATGGATCTGTTAATTGAATAATATTAACAGAACCGAAGATTAACTCTTTGTCTGATAAAGACTCTGCCTGATTAGCCTGTTTAGGCTGTGCCATTTGACGGGGTGGTGCCCGTGGCTTTGAAGTAGACGACATAAAGTCTACCAGAGTCAAATACAATTTAGGCTTTGACACATACTCATCTTCCTATGATTCTTTTTCATTCTTTAAATCAAGTCGTTTCTTTGAGGACTTTCCCTCCGACGAAGAAAGTTTTACCGTAATATTCATGGCAAAAGACACAATTGGTTTCTTTAATTGTGTTCGCAAAATGGCATGAATCCGATTGATTGTCTTTCTGACCATCCAATCATCATACTTCTGTGCATTTCTGCTTTTGAATTCTTGCCATTCACCTTCCTCCTCTGGAACTGTAGCAGTAACACATGCTACCTGAGTCGAAGAACCTTTCAACTTGACTTGTCCCAAGTCGACCATCTTTTGCAGGAGTTCTTTGAAGACAAAACACTCCTGGATGGGATGCCCCAACATTTGATGAAAGGGACAATAATTGGGACGGTCTTCATCTCCTTCCTTGTTTGTCCTCTTGGGCACTGGTAATTGAACCAAATTCTTTTCCAGAGCTGAAATTATGTAACCAGGAACTTGCTCATTTTAGAAAGAGTATGTTTTACTCTTCAAATCCTCATATTGTTTTTGTCATTGATCTCTTTGATCAATTGGACGAAACAGCCTTTGTTGTTGGCATTCAGGAGGTGGAGCCCTTTGATAAGATGAAGGTTTTGAAGTAGAAATAGGTACAGGCGCTTGTTTAAGCATAACTGTAGCAGTTTCCGCTTTACCCATTCTCCTTCCTGGAGCTGATGGAATTACACGAGATTTAGCCTTAGCCTGTATAAGGGAATCTTCAATCTGCTGAGCGATTGAAGTAAGGTCTCGAAACCCTCCTATGTATTTCATAGGGATCAATGGCATGCGTAATTCTTCATGCAAATTTTCCACACAGATTGGCAATAGCTCCTCCTGATGGAGTGCTAAACTCAGGGAATATGTTAATCCCTTGTAGTGAGCAATGAAATCAGAGAATCTTTCATTCTCCCTTTGCTTGCAGTTTGTAAGATAAAAAACTGTCGTTTTTGGCAAAGTTGAGCTGAACTGAAGAAGGAATTTTTGGTAAAGATCCTCCCATCTAATGATTGACCAGGATAGCAAGCTTGTATACCAGACAAAAGCTGGTCCTTGCAAGGATCACACAAAGCATTTGAGTTTCACTGCTTCTTGCTGCTCTGGAGTTCCCATCATAGGATCACAACAAGACACGTAATGTGTAAAATGTTGTCCAGGGTCGCCTGATCCATTGAAAGTAGGGAAAACAGGGTTTCCAAAACTGGATGGAGGATAAATTGAATCTACCTATTTAGGGTAAACTTTCTTTTCTGATTGAACTTGCGCTCGTTTCCCTTCCATAGTTTCTAACCGAGCTGTTAATGACTCAATAGTAGTTATTAACTTTTGAGAAACATCCAGTTGAATTTGGTCTTGAGTAGGTGCAATGAATGGAGGTTGGATAGATGTGAAGGTTGGTGTCGCAACAGATAGTAGCACTGCTAACCGTTGTTGCGCATGACCCACAAGATTAGAACTCTGAGGGTGTACTGATAAAGGAGGATATTCTTAATCCCTCTCAATAGTTGCAACAAATTCCTTCGGATGTCGGACTTCAGCATTCTTAAGAAGAAGACTACTCTGAAGTATTTCTGCATTCAACCTTCTTAATTCTTTAATTTCTTCCTCCTTTTGTGTAAACCTTTGCTCTAATGAGAGCAATTGACCTTCTCCATAGGAAGGATATGTAACCTGATTCTTTCCCCTCCCTTTGTTGGATACTTTTTGGAGAGAGGGAAGTGGATTACCTAGGTTCTGAGTAATCCTTTGACTTCGTGTATGCACATCTTCTTCATTTGTATCAGTGCGTACATTTTCTTGAGCAGGACGCTCTTCATCTGAGTCCCCTGAGTGAGTCTCCTTTGGTGGATTAGCAACAACGGCATTAATGACATTGATTGATGCATAATGCATCGCATCCCTTCTATCAACATTTCTGTGATATTGTCTTTTTTCATGTCTTTGATGAGACATTTCCTTTTTTTGATTCAATCCTTTAGGAACTTCTTGACGAGCTATAACTTGGAGGGAATCTCCTGATAATTTGGCTCTTCGTTCCTCTTGGGGATTCTTCCCCAATCGAGAAAATCCCGACATTCTCTGAGAAGGGGATTGATGATTTGAAAGAGTCCCCAGTCTCGTGAACTGGGGATGTTCCTGCTGCTTCCACTCAACTCCTCGAATCCCATTTGTTGACTCTGAGGGTTGGGTTAATGGAGTCCTCAATCTGACAAGATGGGGTGGCTCTTGACATGCAATGTCTGAGACCTTCTTAAAATCTCTCTTGATCTTGCGAATCTTAGTTCGGAAATTAGCTGGATGCATTAACCTGTATCCACTTTTGTCACCTGGTTCAACAGACCGTTGGATGATTTCCGAAAATTATATCATTTGATGATGTGTTTGCTCCATATGAGAGTATTGTGCAATATTCTCGCCTGCTTGATGTAAGATCAATTCATCAACTTGTTCTCTATATGCTTGATTTTGAGAGGAACTAGTTGAAGCCTGTTCTTGAGAAAGCTTTTGATTACAAACAAAGCTCATTGGCTGTGGCTGGCCATGGGCAATAACATTGCATGAGACCATTTTCGGCGGGCTTTGCTGACTGGAAAGAACTGTGAAATGTAGTGCTCTGTGAACACCCCATCCTCTGATATGAACACCAGATTGAGCATTGATAATTAACTGATGCAATTTTCTTAGTGCGCCAAGGCATGAACGTTGAAGGGTTCTCTGTTGCTTTTCAGCCTTCGGATACCGAGAGACTGATAGAGATGCTAAATCAATCTAATGTTGTAGCCCTTCTATTATCTTAAAATTATTTTCATATTCATCATAAGATAATACCTTCTTATTTAATTGACAAAGAGTTTTCCATATGTTGAGACGAATATCATGGACTTCATCTTCCTTCAACATCTTTGGAATGTCATACTGGGAGTCAGCGAAAGGACAAAACATGACTAGTACCTCACTTTTCGCAAGTTTTTTCCTCATGTTCAGCATTTCCTTTTCATCATTAAATGAAGATTCTTCTACCTGTTTTGACTAGATTTGGTGTTTCCTTGTCGCTTCATCAGATTCAAAAAGATTGGTAAGGAAATCATTGATCAAACTAGAAGATGCATGACTTAGGGGTGGTTCGGAGAATGACCTATACCCTGGGCTATCTTCTGATTGAGAAAGTATTTCAGTTTCTAGTGATAAAGCATCCGACATGACTGGTTTCGCATTTGCAAATGCCTCAAGATAAGAGGGCTTTCTCGGAACTACATTGTACACTGGAGTATTTTCCAGTCAATGTGAATCACTACTGCGGAAAGGACTTTCGCAGCGAAATTCATCATTATGGGGAGGACCACCATAATGGGTTACAGCAAAAGATGAGATCTCTTGCTCCTTGGTCTTCTGACCACACAAAGGGTTCCTGCGGCTCTCATCTGAAGACGAAACTTCAAGATTGACTGAATTTTCACGAAGAAAGCCTTCGTGAGGAAGTGTCTGTTGAAGACCTTCAGAATTAATATTCCCGTTATTGGGAACTGAGTGAGTAGAATCTTGAATTCCAACAGATAAATGCTTGAGGGCTTCAAGAACTCCAGCATCGAGCAAGGCCTGGTTACAGATTGGCCTTTGATCTCCTGATTGTGCTGGGAAGATCTTTTTCTTAGATGCCTTCTTACTCGCTTTGGAAACCACTTGTTGATGAATGTGGTTGCTCTGAGCAGGTGTATGTGTCTGATCAGGAAATATGGTCAGGTTAGGCTGACGATCTTCACTCAAATCAGGTGTATGTGTCTGACTTGGTTGTCCGTATGATATGGGGGAGTATGCCCCATACCCCTCTTGGACTGGAACAGATGTGTGTGTCTGTTCCGGAGTGAATCGTTGATGTGTCACTCCATTGCTAGGGATAGATTTATGTGTCTTTCCCTGAGATGATGCTGAAGTTGTTATGATGTCCTGGCAAGCATCCAGAATATGAGATGGAATTTGCTTCTGCTCTTTCACCATTGACAAAATATGCTTGGTGACTTCAGCTGCCGGAATGGGGATATACGTCCATTCCGGGCTTGGAGTTGGTATATGTGCCTGCTCCTGTCCTCTTTTTCCTGTTAGTGAATCCTGACAGTACTCAAGTGTGGGGGCAGAGAGTTGAGTCTGCCTCCTGTTTGTCGTCGGAGCTTTCCGACTGACTTCTCTGCGCTCTACCAAGCGAGACAGTTGGTATGCTTGATTAGTATTAGCAGGTGTATGTTCCTTCTGATTACACTTCGCCAAACGTGGTTGACGAGATCCATCATATGTAGTCAGGCGAGCCTGCTGACTAACTAATGATGTATAAGTAGCTGTATGTTCCTGCCTATAGTACTCCGCCGGAATTTCCTGGCAGGATTGGCTTGATGCTGCCAGACGAGTCTGCTGGATAGCAGAATTAAAATGGGTAGGTGTGTGTGCCTGCTCATTGTTCACCACTAAGTTAGGTTGGTGGACTTTTCCGGAGATGGCAGGGATGAGAACCTACCCATTGTTAACCGGATTCCGCCTCTGGCGGTTCGTCTTGCATGCTCGGGTTTGAGGAACCTGAGCCGAACGCCTGGAGTCGGTACCCTCATCATGTTGAGGGTGTACTGCCGCACGAGTCTGGCGGTGATTGTTGATGGGAACACTCGGGAAAGACTCCTGTATTTTTGAATTAAGGTCCTGAGGGACCTTCTCATTCACTTCCTCAGAGTAAGGGAGCGAATGGAAATTGCGTTCCGGGGATAACGACCCAAAACGGTTGGAGAAGGTAGTCAGCACCGCCTGCCTCTTGATCACTGGTCATCATTGTCCAGACGACCTGTGTGATTTGTTCACTTTGAGGGCCTGTCGGGCAGCCTACAGAGTTGGGATGGTACTGTGTTGACGGTACTCCTTAACCAGCGCATTTGATACCCAGCGTTGAAGATGCTGAGTAGGTGATGTCATCCTCAGAGCGGGTGACGATCCAGTAGGAATAGCAGCAGTGGTATTTGTAGCAGCAATATTCATAAGTGTGAATTTGAGAGCATCCATTATGGAAGTATAGAAGATCTTGGAAAAGAGTGTTTGTTTGATATAACAGACGTAATCAAGATAAAATTCAGCCACTTCATCCTTTGGATGAGCACACTTGTCAATGATTGTTTTTGTTAGCCCTCTTATTGAGTTTTAAATAGGGTCTTAAAAAATAGGTTAAACATCATTTTAACTTGGTTAAGGATTCATGTTGGGTTCACCATTTTTTGTTTCCCTCGGAATTTGGGGATGACCTCCTGGATGAGAGATGCAAACGTTCCGATCATTTTCTAACGGGTTTGTTCGTAGAACCAGAAACATCCAATGATTCCACATCCACTTGGACCTACATTCCAAAAGTAGGTGCTTCATTAGTTTGTGAACTGATGAGTCTTAGGAATTTTCATTGGTCGAGAGGATGGGAGGTCAGACTCATCACACCTTTTTTAGGGGAATTATTGTCTATTCTGGGACTCTCTTTATAGATTTAAGTTATGTTCGTGAATCCTTATTGCATTACCAAGTATAAAATGAGCTTTCCTTCAGTTTTGACAATCAATGATTAAATATGTATGAAATTTAGAGAATCTTTTATATGTATTCGAGGTTCTTCATCAATAGAGAATCATCTATATCTATTTAGAGATTCTTGGTCAATGGTATCCTTCAAAACATTTATATAAAAGTCTCTTGGTCATTATGGTGACCAGGCTGGTTTTAAAGCCACTCAGTGGGGCACTTGAAGTTTATTGTCATTCATAAGGACATGAATTATTTCAGAGTTGGGATCGAACCCGTGGATGGGCTACCTACATATCCTTTGTTTTGGAAAAGGAATCAGAACCCATGTAGTTCGAGTAAGGGAGTATGATGTTTATGATTGATGGATCAAAGAAGGATGTCATAATTACTTTTACCCTCTAAGCTCACGTGAGTCATGCTCGGTGTGAGAAACAAGAGGTATTGGTAATAAAATAGACAATTGGGCCATGAAAGTTGTAATCATAAGAAATGGTATGGGGCTTATGTATGTATGACTGCCCAGATAGATGAAGGTTAGGATTTACTTTAGGGAGAAAATCCAGGAACAGGGTCCATAAAGCTATATGTGCTTCATAGAGATTTGAATACTCTAACTTGGGACTTATTCCTGAAAAGAAAACCCAAATTAGGAGAGGATTGATAATTGGGTTTTACTCCTGAGAAGGAATCCTAGATTAAACGTAAATTAGGACTGGTTAAAGAGAAATTAAGGGACTTGGGGCTTACTCCTAAAAAGGAAGCCCAAGTTTATGACTAGGAATTACTCTTGAAAAGGAGGCCCAAGTTAAGGGATTTATGACTGGGACTTACTCATGAAAAGGAATCCCAGGTTAGGGGATCTGGGGCTTACTCCTAAGATGGATGCCCAAATTAGAGGACTTATGACTGGGGATTATTTCTGAAAAGGAGACCCAGGTTAAAGTTTCTCTCATCTTTAAAGGATGAGGTTGAATGAATGAACTCTCCATATTTAGTGACATTAAGATATTTAAATCACTGGGTTTTGAGAAATATTCCACAGAATTCCTTTCAGATAAGGAATTCAAATCAAGAAATCATGCCATAAATTGATTTGAAGAGTGTCTTGAAGACTGAATTTTGAAAATGAAAGGTGTAATGACTTAAGAGGGGTGAAATGGGCAATAAAGGAACCCAAAAAGGAAGGGGCGCGCAAGTCTAGGAAGGCGCGCAGGTACTGCGGGGGCGCGCAAGTATGGGTCGCGTAGGTATACTTGCGCGACTTGTGTGGGGTACTTGTGCGATGTTCTACCAGCATTGAAACACTTGATCGACTCTTTATTAAAGCCTTTATAATCCTCTTGAGGTTCTTCCAGCAAAGGGACGTGCAAGTTCTATCGAAGAAGTAAGGCGGCGCGCAAGTGTGGCCACTTCCCTTAAGGGCTGGCCACTCAGGCGCGCAAGTGTTGATGAATTTCAACACTTAGGACTTCCTCCCTCTCTTTAGATCTTACGTTCTAGGTAACAAATTTCCTTAGAAGTGTTCTGGAAGCTTTGAGAAGAGAATTGGGCGTCGGGAGCTTCAATCTGAGTTTCTGGAAAAAATACTCCTCGAATGGGGGGCCCACAGGGTCTATTTATAGGCAGGAGAAGACCCCGGGCGGTTACCGGGAGGTTATCATTTTAGGGTGCGCAAGTCACTTGCACGACCAACATAGGCTCTCAAGTCACTTGCACGACCAAAATCGGCGCGCAAATGTACTTGCATGACCAACATTGGCACGCAAGTGTACTTGCATGACCATTGAGGCGCGCAAGTATACTTGTGAAACCATTGTAGAACTTGCGCGACCTTTGCGCAATGTTCTTCTTCTTCCTTCCTTTGTAAATTATTGATATTTTTTCAAAGGATGAATCTTCTTTGTTCAAGGTATTTCCATTTTCATACATTTAGACTCTGTGATGGAAAGGAGCATCAACACCTTGTAATGGATATCTGTAGAAGCCAGAAGATTCACTATTCCAGGGAGGTGTAGCCCCTCGCACAAATCCAGATAGGCATTTTTAGCACCGCAATATAAACTCTGCCATGTCTGGACAGCCTCTCGTCATAGATATTCAGTATGTGTACCAGAAGGCTATGTGGAAAGTCCTACAATCTTGTACATCAGCTTCTTCCCTGCTCCTGCAACTACAGATAGATAATAAGAAAATAAGACTTGTTGCTCTATAAAGTAATCATTATTAAAGTTCCCTAATGAAGTAAATCACTAGGATTTGATGGAGTTAGTCTTTTGATTATGACTGGAGGATTATATCAGGAATGAGGCTGCTTTGCTGCATGTTGTGCCTCATCATCCCCATCCTGGGAATCCTACCAGTCGGACCTTGGTGAAGAACCCGGAGAATCAGATCCAGGTGGTGTAGAAGAATCACCTTCCAAATTAAGGGTTTCTTTCTCTATGATTCTTTTCCTTTTCTCCACCTGATAAATCGGGTGATTCAACACCCATCCAGGGTATGATTCTATACAGTTCTCGGCATACCATGTAGTCAAATTACTCGACGCTTTATTAACAGGTAGATGAAACAATACCCAGATATTCTCCCTAGATTTCAGAAACCATGGTTTTTGAGAAACCATCGGATGTTACTCTGACCTAACATGCACAGTGGAAGATACAATAGTCTGCTGCAAACACTTGATTTGATGTGAAAATCTGTATGGAGCATAGGCCTCGCATATAATCTCTTCGTCAATCCTGGTGACCATTACACCATCTCTACAGGCCATCATGTATGCCCTCAATTCCAGACTGGTTGTTCCGTCATCAACAAACCGCCCGGTTGGTGGATTTCCATAAGGAAAGAAATTTAATTCCTTATACATGCTCACCCTCACCTTTATGTCATATGAATTGAGAGCTAGCGGAGAAATTCTAGAGAATTCCTGCACTGATGGCCTGAAAGAACCTCCAGGAACTTGTACTCTGTTATGTACATTATACATCCTGAAGTGAGTGGTGATCCATCCCCACCAAACATAGAATTTTCCCACTATTCTCAAATGAGACTTATCCATGAATACATGTAGTAAGCTCCTATTAATCTTTGCTAAAATGGGGATAGCAAACCCAACCATTTTCCCCGCATCCAACTTGGCTATAACAACGAAGGTCCCTGGCCTGATGCCTCCTTTCAAGTCCTTGACTGGAAAAACCTAAACACTGAGCCACAAGGCCATGAAGCCCGCCAGATGAGTCTTTTTTGGGATTCTCTGATTCACTTTGTATCCCCACTTCTCAAATTCATCTGCTTTTAGATTCGGACATAATGTGCCCGAAGCTCCCCACTTCTCTATTTTGGGGTAGGTGGTCGGACAAGTACAGGTGGGGCCCGTCTCCTTGGGCCCCTTCCCCTTCGATCCCTTCTCCTTCAGATCCCTATCCTGCTCCTTGGTAAGAAACTTTTTCATCCACTTTTATGGATTAATATCTTTTCTAGAATGAGTTAAGGAGGTCTCTGAACTATTGATCTTGTCAAAGATTTTCAATAATTCCCGAGCCAAAGCCGGGGTCTTCTCCGAATCATTCCAAGTCACCTTGCGGGGATGAATTCATCATACATGTCATCGAGAATTGGTTCCCCCATGATCTTGTGGACATCCCACAGACTAATGCATACTTCACCATGATTTAGATGAAATGAAATGGTTATCAGGGCTCCAGTGGCTGATTATCTCTGGCACAAAGTCATCATTCTTGTAAACATATATTTTCCCAGCCCAAACGGCTTCATATATTGCATCTCCTTTTAAATATTCAACAAACTCTGTGCAGGTTTGTCGCACCGAGTATTCCCACATCCAATTTGGCTTCACACCTCCTCCAGGACGAAAGTCCCAACTCTTCTTCCAGCCTTGGGATTGATCCATCTAAGAATTTCGGAAGATTGAGGGATAACAATGTGGTTGCAGCTCAGGCTTGTGAGGTTTTAGATCTGAGGTACATAGGCTATGATGCATTATGTAGGCCTTCTCCACTATTATAGTATTTACAAATTCTCCTCCACTTGAGATATTTGCTGAAGCAAAATTGGTGTAATTATGAAACCATGAATTTGGGAGATAGTTCTTTTCCTCTGGAATGGTGACTTCTCATAGATGACTATAGCCATACAAAGATAGATAAATACTCTACGGGATGTCAAGATGATACTTCTTCAGGTACTTGGCCATGTTTGGAAGAGTGATGTCACAGATAGTATACCAATCATGGCTAATGGTGCTCATCATGTCATCAATTTTCTTGCTAGACAGTTCATCAACCGTTCCGATTCTCCTGAGATCCATTTAATCTGCACAAAGGTTGAGTAATTAAGTCTTAAGAAAGTTGATTTTTCATAAAATTGTGAATAAATGTAAAAACAATAGCTAAAGCATTATGTCACGCACGTCCAAAATTGGCACGCAAGTATAAGTGTGTCGTGCATGTTTTGGTACGTAGGTATCACCGTGCAAGTCCAAATACCTCTACAGCAGTGCGACACAAAAGGAAGCAACGGAAAACAGAGTAACTTGCGCGGTGAAGGAAACTTGTGCGATGAGAGCTCAGAAGCATTCAGATTCAGTTCTTTGCGTGAGGAATGACTGCATATATATAGGCAAGGCCGCACCCCTATGCACCGAATCCTGTATGGATCACCCTTGCACGCCGCCATTTTCACGCTCAACACTTGCGCGCCATATGTTCCTTGGCTTTCCTCTTTACCTCAAAGTCACATCCTCATTTCTTTCGGATCAAACTCTGAGAGGGGACTTTTGTTGATGCTCTTTTCCATCATAGAGTCTAATGACTGAAAAAGTAAAATACCTTAGTCTAAAGTGATTCATCCTTTGAAGAAACATCAAAAATCAACAAAGGCATGAAGAAGGATTTCTTCTCACTTGGGTCACGCAAGATTCATCATGGTCGTGCAAGTATACTTGTGCGCCGCATAGTTTTCACGTAGGTGACTTGCGCTCCCTCTTTGTTTTCGCCCAAGGTCCTCAGCATCCTATAAATTCCCCCGGTGGGCCCCCATTTGAGGACGGAAAATTTCCAAAAGTCGCATTTAAGCTCTGGTCTCCCTTGTCTCTGCCTGAAGTCTTCCGGTCACTTCTAAGGTAATTTCTTACATAGAATGGACGATCTGAATAGGTTAAACAAGGCCTAAGTGTTGAAACTCATCAATACTTGCGCGCCTAAGTGGTCATCCCTTAAGGGAAATGGCCACACTTGCGCACTGCCTTATCCTTTCAACAAAACTTGCACGCCACTCTTTTGGAAGCCTTTAAGGATAAAACTAAGGTATTTAGCCATGTCTCGCCCAAGTATTGCCCTAAGGTTTGACCGTCGCACAAGTACCCATGTGTCGCGCAAGTGTACTTGCGCGACCAGGACTTGCGCACCCACGCAGGACTTGTGCGCCTCTCTCTTTTTGGGTGCTCCTCCTGCCTATTCACGTCTCTTATTCAAATCCACCTCTCCTATTTAAGATTTAGTCTTCAAGACACTATTAAAAGCCATTTTATGGAATGTTTCCTTGATTTTGTTCTTTATCAAAAAGGAATTCTATGGATGATCTCTCAAAAAATAGTGATTTACATAACTTTATATCACTAAAGTGAGAGATTTGATTCATTCAACCTCATCCGTTAAGATGAGTGGATCTTTAATATGGGCCTATTTTTCAAGAGTAATCCCCAGTCATAATTCCTTTAATATGGGCATCCTCTTCAGGAGTAAGTCCAATGTTTTCAAATCCCTTAACCTGGGCCTCCTTTTCAGGAGTAATCCCCAGTCTTCAAGTTCCCTTAATTTTGGGCATCCTCCTCAGGAGTTAGCCTAAACAATAATTCCTTAATTTTGGGAATCCTCCTTAGGATTAATCCCAAACCATAATTCCTTTAATATGTGCATCCTCCTCAGGAGTAAGTCCCAAGATCCCGAATTCCCTTAACCTGGGATTCCTTTTTAGGAGTAATCCCCAGTCATAATTCCCCTTAACCTAGGCCTCCTTCTCAGGAATAATCCCCAATTTTCAAATCCCTTTAACCTGTGTCTCCTTCTCAGGAATAAGCCCCAGTCATTAGTCCCCTCTAATTTGGCCACCCGTCTCAGGATTATTTCCTAAGTTAAGTATCCCAATCTCTATAAAACACATATACCTTTATGGACCTTGTTCTTGGGTTTCTTCCCTGAAGTAAAACCCAATCGTCATCTATTTTGGGCAGTCATCCATACATATTCCCCACATCATATCTTATGATTGTATATTTTGTGGCACAATTGTCTGGTTTTACCAATACCTCTTGTTTCTCACACCGAGCATGACTCACCTGATCTTAGAGTGTAAAAGTAATTATGACATCTTTGTTTGAGCCATCAATCATGCATAAACATCATAGTCCCTTACTCGAACTACATGGGTTCTGATTCCTTTTCTAAATAAGGATATGTAGTTAGCCCATCTACGGGTACGATCCCAACTCTGAAATAATCCATGTCCTTCTGAATGACAATAAACTTCAAGTGCCCCACTGAGTGGCTTTAAAACTGGTATCGTCATCATAATGACCAAGATATTTCTATATAATGTATCAATGGATACCACTGACTAAGAATCTATAAAAAAAATACAGATGATTCTCTATCGATGAAGAACCTCAAATACATATAAAAGATTCTCTAAATCTCCCACATACTAATCCATGATATTTAGATCCAAAGGAAAGCTCATTTTCATACTTGTTACTTTAATAAGGATTCACGAACATAACTTAAATCTATAAATAGTGTCCCGGAGTAGACAATAATTCCCCCCAAAAAGGTGTAATGAGTCCAACCTCCCATCCCCTCGACCAATGCAAATTATTAAGCCTCATCGGTCCATAACTAATGAGAACCTACATTTAGAATGTAGGTCCAAATGGATATATAATCATTGGATGTTTCCTGTTCTATGAACAAACTCGTTAGAAACCACTTGGAATATTTGAACCTTAAATAAACGAGGTCATCCCCATTTCCAGAGGAAACAATATTCTAAATATATGAAGCATGATTCATGGATTGAGGTGATTCAAAATATGATGGAAGTACCCCAAACTTTGGTTGAATAGATTGAGACTCTTGCAGTCCTTCGATAATGAGTAATAATGGATGAAATTTTTAATTTTTTA
Source organism: Viscum album (assembly GCA_963277665.1). Classification (NCBI taxonomy): domain Eukaryota; kingdom Viridiplantae; phylum Streptophyta; class Magnoliopsida; order Santalales; family Viscaceae; genus Viscum; species Viscum album. The sequence continues at coordinate 1,528,675,796 of OY728162.1, forward strand.
GCATCAAGTAGAAGGGACACTTCATCCAAAAATTTTAACATCATGCGACAAGGACCTAACTATTTTACAATTAACCATTGTATGATAGAGAAGTATTTTATTAAGTTAAACATAATGTGGAAAGGACATGTTCCTTATATTTTAATCATCATGTATTAATTATGTGATAACTGATGTAAAATTCTACCATGTATCCCCAAATACACTCTGCAATCATTAGGGTAGTACGGGAATAATGATAATTTCTAGGACATTTTGTAACATCCTTTCCCTTTTCATTGGCTTTAGAAGTGAGGGGTATACTACTAGGCCTTAGTTGACTTCCCCAAGACACCAAAGTGTAGCAATAAATGCAAATGGATTCATAAAAAACTGGGGGATGATTTTCTCTTTGAAGATAAAAATAACCAAAACATAATAACCATAACCATGAAACCTCTATATTTTTCATGTGTAAAAAATTTTGATCCAACACTAAACCAAACCAAAAGACGATATCAAAGTAAATCTGGAATCAATGTGACATAACAAAAATAACTAACCGATCAACAAAACCCTATTTCACCAACCCGCAACCACCAATCTTCTCCAAGCTCAAAATCCACATGTCTAGCCCAAGGTATCAAGAAGTAGCACTAATGAATTGGGATACCTTACCTTTACCTATGTCTCAATATATAATATCTACAAACCCACTAGTGTTCTGAAGAAAGGGGAGAGTATAAAACTTAGTAGGATTTATTCAATGACTTCCCAAATCATTCCAATATGACTAAACATGTTACAAAATTTCTATAAAATAGTTTTAAAACAATTTAGAGCATTTTATAACAAAACCAAATCAATTCCAAGGAAAAACCATTCCATAACCATAAACACTTTTTTCAAATCCATTTGGAAAACCCATTCCACACATCCACACATCCTTAAATGCAATCCTAGGTGATAGTTATATACTCTTGAGTGGTATCTAATCGATCTACCAAGTCACCACAAGGTAACAAATACCAGGTGCCCCAATGGCACATGACCCTTCCACGGGGTCACGTTTAATGAAAATGAACACATGCCAACCATGTTTCAAAAATATTATTCCAAACCAACAATTCCAAGATAGTCCAATAGAAAATGTATTTTATTCAAATAATTTCTACAACCACTTTCCTTGCATCAAAAATAATAATTATTTAAAAACCATAATTTTAAAATCATTAACCAAAAGAGAATTCCAACAAACCAACCAATTTCCCCAATTTGCAAGAAATCATCACTAAAGAGTACTCCATCAAATCACAAAAGGGTTTACCTTTAATTTCAAGAATTTAAATAAATTTAAATTCATGACATCTAGTTATAAACAAGTGGAATCTAGAGATAATCCACATACCTCTCAAACTTAGGTGTAAAGGAAAAAATGGAACAAAACCTCCAGAAACATACTTGAAACTCTTAGAAATATCCTTAGATCTCAATACCATCAATCAACGCAATAATATACCATCAATATTTATATCAGATATCATGGATATATCCCAAACAGACTAAATCCATGATTCTAATAGAGGGGAGAAGAGTGATCTATGGAATAAGATGAAGAACAAAGTACTTACCGACGAATTTGGGCTTCCAAAACAAATATATTACCCTAATAATCACTCTCGAATAGAAAAGAATTGGACCTAAATCCTTGGGATGGAGAGTAATTCGTGTTATGACCTATTTAGGGGGGAAATGAGTGGTTTAAGAGGTAAATTAGATTATATCCATGATTTTTAGATCAAATGTTTCATGGCGCATGGTTTGGGAACATAACTAGGAAAAATGTATGCTAATTGTGAACGATCCCCTACCACAAACCACACATTACATAGTTAGAAAAACCATGAACTAACCAATTTTTTCCCATTTATCAAATATTTTCAAGTTTATCTTAGGAATCCTCATGGTTTGGCCAAACCATACACATTCCTAGTGCCCATTTTTTCAGTTTCATGGTTTCCTAGAGGTGTTGAATAGTTTCAACTAATTGTGCTCAAATCATGCACCTATAGAAAATTCTCAAAAACATTACAAAACACTTCTGAACCTCCCAAAACCTAACTCTACCATTTTAATTAGTGGGTTAATTTCATAAAAATCGGTGTGATACATTTTTCCCACTATTTTTCTTTTCATCCCTGGAAACTTAAAAAAATATCGCTACCTTGAAAAAGTTCAATCCATTACTTGAATAGTTCCTTCTCATGATACCATATTTATTTATTAATTCAACCATATTTTAAAAAAAACATGCACTGTAATGATGATTTTTTCATGAAATATTTTCTATTTCCAATACATAATTTTGTACCAACACATGAACCAACATTGCATCTGAATCTATGTTGATGTGATGTCATTGAACCACATAGAAAGGATCGGGTTGATACATCTTCAATTGAGATACATGAAACGCATTATGCATTGAACAAAAACATGGTGAAAAATCTAACCAATATTCCACCTTAGTACCCATTAATGTATATCAAAAGGGATTACGTGTCGGGGAGATAACATGCCCCACTGCTCAAAATTACAATGTCCACACCTTGGAGGGAAACAAAATCATTGACAATGACCCATATATGATTTCGGATGACTTTGATCCATCTTTATTCCCTTTTTGAACAAATAAATCTTATATCTTGTCTCTTTCCAAAGGCATCGTCCAACCAATGAATTCTCACATATTTCAACTCAATAATTTAGATAATGATAAGGATGACCATTTCATGCTTCAAAAGAATCCATATGTATTAAGTCATGATAACGTTTTTTATATGAGAACCCCACTAAAAGTATGTGCTCTTCCCACGAGCCACCAAAATTCATTACACAATCCCTATGAAAGTACTCCAATGTTTGAATAATCCTCTCATCCATTTGAGAATGATACACAATTATCATAGTCAACTAATTCCTAAGGAATTTATATAATGATTTCAAAAAATGATATTTTTACCAAGGGTATCTATTTGATACTATCAAAGCTAGTATTCTATTCATTTTTACGATAACTCATATATATATTTTTGAAAAGTCTTCCACCATATTGGATTCATGAATAAAGATGAAATGAGCCAAAATTGTGAGTTGATCCATGATCACCCATAAGGTATCATGTTTCTGAATGGTCCTTGGAGTAACTATTACCAAATAAAAAGTTATCTACTCCCATTTCTACAAGGGAATTGTTAAATTCTACAATATACCTTCCGGTTGTCTGTTCTCAACCATAACTCACTAACATGTGAGGCATTTTGAAACAAAATCTTCCAATTTTATTTTCATGCTTTCCCACCAAAATTGTGCTTTCAATTCCTTATACATATTTTATATTATTGTCTGAACATCCCTATCAAATAGTCATAATCATGAAGAATTTGTTCCTTTGAAACCAAAGGTATGACCATACGATCTAAATACCATAACACTAATCTTCTTTCAATATTATATCACTCAATGGTCATCCCACCATTGAGTTTTGAACCAATCAAAACACATTCATAATTAGATATATCTTCCTATTTAACCTTCTCAACCAAATTAGGAACAAAAGATACTAGAAAGAAAACTACCACATTACCTCGGTCTTCACAATCCAAGTGCATGTTGGCTATCACTGAAATTAGATACCATTAATCTAATGCTTGTTTTTCTAACTAAATATATGACTTTATGCATAGTGCATCCACCATAGAGTTTAATTTACTTAGTGTATATATTAATAAAAATTAAAATATAGGAAGATACTCCATCCATCCTATTTGTCTCATACAAAAATTACTTTGGGATAAAATGTGTTTCTTGCTCCTATGATACATAAAAACTGTAAATTTCTAATCAAAGCGGTAATGACACCAAGTATTTAAATAATGGATAACAATAGATAATTCCAAATTGTGTGTTGGGTAGTTTTTATTATAAAACTCTAAGTGAAATGAGTTCTAAGTAAAAACATGTCAGATGTAAGCAGGAGGTAATTTTTGAATCTTGGAGAGAGTTTTTCTTGATCTATAACCTCTTGAGGAATCGTTACCACTCCTGCCATCGGGGACTCAGGGACCGGAAAAGGTTGCTCAATTCTGGAAAATCTATTATGCCAGGGTGCTCTGGTGCTCTACCAGTGGATCACTTAAACAACTCAGATTTTGGTGTCATACCCTTACAGAAGGAGGCAAGACCACTCAATCCTAATCCAAAGGGGGTGGACATTTTCAATAGGTTGAGGAATGACTTGGCTGAGTGTAATTTGTCTGAGCAGACTATTATGGGGTTAGGGGTTGCTGGTGGTGTTGATACTTTGCAGGCTAATAAATTTTCTTCTAAGAATCCTTCTTACGATAATGTTTCCCAAATTGGAAATGGACTAGGGGAAACTACCAACAAGGGCCAAAATTCTCAGATGTAGGTTTTACCAGAGAGGTTGGGGAAGTGGGTGAATGTTGGGGGAAGAGAAAATCGGAAATCGATTTTGTCCCCGATTAACGTTAGTAATCGTTTAGATGGTTTGGGATTTGATACTCTGGATCAAGAGCTAAATAGTTCAAGGCGTTTCTCAGGGCCAGAGTTAGAGGTGGGGAGTGATGGCCAAATCTCGGAAGACAGTGCAAAGGGAGGGTCCAATAGAGGTCTTCACAGTTCAAGGAGGAAGAGGGGACAAAAAGAAAACTCAGACCCGAGTAGTTGCATTGTGAGCAAGAGGAAGAAATCCAAAGGCCACCAGGACTACTCATATCTTCCAAGACCTATAGAAACAAGATCATCTAAAAAAGATGGGACCAAGATTAAGGAGGGAAAGCCATCTAAAAATGAATAGGTGAAGGAGGTCAGCTTGAATTTGGTGAGTGGAAGCGAAACGTTTGAAGGCTATTCTACTAAGGATCTTGCTTTGGAGAAGAAGGATGTTTTGGTTGAAGAACATTCTCAGATCCAGGAAGTCTCTGTGGGTTTTGATGATCCCCCAACTGATCATTGGGAGATGTTCGGTAATGAGGCTGACGGTGGTGACCTTTCTTTGGTTAATAATATTGGATTATAGTGGGCTGCAGATGCAAAGACCATGGAAAACCCATGGGTCATTCTTATGCACTCTGAGGAGGAGATGCTAGAGGAGGTCCCAATTATTCTTTCCTCTCATGAGGATACAGAAAGGATGAACGGGAGGATAAATCAAGTGGACACAAACAAAGAGTAGGGTGAGTGGATCGACAAGCAGCATGTAATCTTTACCATAGGCTTCAATGCTAAGACGATAACTGACCACGCTGTCGTGACACGTCAAACTGATTATGTTTTTAAGGATGATATATAGTCTAGGGAAGACCCTAGGTCGTCTCTCAAGGAGCGTTGGTAGGTTTAGAGTGTGTGTTCATAATAAAAGGGACTAAAAAAAGGGGTGTTTTTGAAAACAGTTTAAAGAAAATGAACTGATTTAAATAGTTTAATAATTGATAAGAAAAGAGGTGTTTTACAATTATGATAAAAAGGAGATCATTTCAAGTTCACTACACAACATGGATAGTTCATTGTTCTGAAAATACTGACATGGTTTTGTTCAATTCTTTGGTTGAAGGTTGTCAAGATCTTGATTCCCCTCTTGCCTCTTAGTATGTTGCGCAAAGAACCAACCCTAACGAAACAATCGTGTTGTCAAGGTTTGGGTCTCAATAATAGAGTTAAGGCTACCAAAACACACTGAAATCATATTTATGTGTGATAATAGTAGGGTTCATGTCTTTCCCTATCGGAACAACCCAAGATCCCCACTTGAAATCTCAACCCAATCGGTGTTGAGATAAAAAGTGGTTCACTTAAATTAATACAAAAAAAATGAATTTAGAAGAGAAGCGCATAGAGATTAATCATGAGTGAAATATTTAACACACAAATTATAAAAAACTAGTAGAATAACATGCGCTGGAACTCCCTCCCAAGTAAGTGTAGCTCCCTCGAAATGATTTCCCACCGTTTAGCTCGCCATCGTGAGGAGGAGGAGGCTCGGGTGAAACTCCTTCTTCATCCTTGATCCCCCTATGAGGATAGGGACCTATAGAACTTCTTGGATGATTATAGTACTCCCCTAGGTCTCCAAAATACCAGAGCTTTTCCTCCTAGTCGAACTCCCAAATAAGTAGCCCAAGGTGCCCTTTTATAGGAAATGTGGGAGGTGGTTTTGGGAACACAGATTTACTAAAACTTCTTGGAACATTGTTTTATCCTACCATACAGTCTTAACACGTTTTTTGGAAAACGAAAAAGTTGTAGCCCCACGTCTGGAATATCTCCACCAAATGTTTGGCATCATTTCAACAAGTGGAGCGTGAGATATGTACAGATCACTCCACACATCTTTTGACCTTGAGCAGATTGGGTGTGCTGGACAGATCAGGTTGTTTGGGCCCCTTAATGGCCGAATCTCTCTTGGGTTATTAAATTCAAGTTATATCCCAATGCTTTTTGGATAATCCCAAAAAATTCATCCCATTTGGATTCACGGTGTAGTATCAGCATGAATTTTAGTTCACTGAACTTCTTGGATCCTGCGCAGTTTGGCCCATTTTTCAAGGACTTCATCATGTGCCCTCCAAATCACCTCCACCTACATTGTAATTTTCAAAACAGGTATTATTTCCCTATTTAACAGTGATAAATACAAAATTATTTAATTAAACATGAAGTACAATTTGATAATATTTTAATAATTTTTAATACAAAATATGTTTAGCACAGTGGTGTAAGGGTGAAAATGAAACAGTGAATCGTGGTACGATCAATAACAGTGGAAGAGTTCATACATGCGTGGGACAAAGCGGCCTATCAATTTGAAGATATGATCATAGAAGATCTAGATAAAAAGGTAACAAATATTTCTTGGAAACTATATAAGGATGACACTTCTAATTGATTTAAGTTGGCTTTTAACAATTTTGTCACCTGCTATAATGTTTTATGCTCTTGGTAGAACTTGATGGTTTCACACTTTTTCCATAAAAGTGTTTTAAAATAAAAAATTTAACTTTCAGTCAGTAACAACATGATCTCCCTTCATGAGAACACACACCAAAATAGATTTTGAAGCAATAGAATAAACCACATAACATTGTACTAATTCAGGAAATATCATGATCAATTCTAATTTAAGGTGAATATTATTCTCTTGAAAATATTTTTGACATTAATAATTCCATTATAAAGGAACATATTTCCCTTTTAAAAGGTATTATTGGTGAATCTAGTCCTGAAAACACATGAAACAATGTCAATAATAACCATCTAGGCCAAGAAAACTATGCGTCTCCAAATAATTATTTGGAGGTTTCCAAGGGAACACAACCTCTATCTTTTCTGGATCTATAAAAACAACTTTTCCAGAGATAAAAAGGCCAAGGAAATGTACCTCCTGTATCCAAAAATCTCACTTTGAAAGTTTTGAATATAGATGATGATCCTGTAAGATACCCAATATTATATACAATAGTTTCTCATGATCCACCTTTCCCCTTGAATACACAAATAGGTCATCTACAACCACCAGAAAAATGAAATTTAGATACCTTTCAAATATATGATTCATCAATTCGATAAATATGGTTTGTGTATTTGTAAGATAAAAAAGAATAATAAAATACTTATAATGTCCATATCTACTCCTGAATTCTATAATCAAAATGTCCTCCTTCCGAACCTACAATTAGTGGTATCTTGAATTAATTTCCATTTTATAGAAGCACATGGATCCCCTCAATTGATTAAAAAATATCTTCAATGTGTGGAATAATATACTAATTCTTTATCATAACTTGGTTAATCTTATGATAATTACATACTCCTTCACAAAAAACATTTTTTCAACCCATAGATATGTGCTCAGTCAGATGAAACCTTCACCTTCCAAATATCTCAACTAATCCTTAAATTCCCCCAATTTTATTGTTCTATTTTATAGGACATAATTGAAATTTTACTAGTCCTCATAAGAAATTAAATTGTAAAATATACTTATATTTTGGTTGTAAAACTAGATAAATTGTCAAAACAAATCAAGGAGCTGACACAATATGAATAGAAAATATCTATTCTTGATCTCATCTACCGATACTAAAGAAATTTTTATCAACTATTACGAGAGAGTCCCAACCACTGGTATCAAGGATCATGTCCTTCTTTCATTCCCTACCCAATATCCATCAAATAGATTCCTAAAACCATCATATGATTTGAAAGTCACCTTCCATTCATAACAATTGATATGGGCCTCACAATTATTAAAAAAATATATTCCAAGAATCAAGTTATAAACATCCACCTCTATCTCAAACATTTCCAATACCAACTCAGTTCCATCGATTGTCATTGAAAACACTGCACATTTCCTAGCTTAGTATTAATGTTTTCCTAATATTGTTTGGAGTTTCAAGATAGAATGCATTATCTCAACATGTAAAACAATCAATTAAACAATAAAATAAGTAATAAATTAATGGGATGTGATCATCTTAAACAAAAAATTCATAAGTGTATAATTAAAAATAATCAGGACTCTTACTGTTGAAGATCATGATTGATCATCCCTGATCACATGCTTAGTTCCATAAAATTTCTTAATCACTAAACCTTTCTGTTTACTACCATTTCATATTAAACTATTTCATAATTCATTATATTTCTAGAATCACCATGTATTTCTTGGTTTTTCTGATGAGTGTTATTCTGTTTCACTCCTCCCAGCAAAGCATGTGACTATTGAGAAGTGTGAGATATGTCCCTAGCACCTGACCTCAGAGCTTTACAACAATAGCAATAGAGGTGTCCCATCTAGTTGAAATTGTGACATATTATAAGTGGTTCTATACAATCTCACTTAATATGCACAAAATAACCACACTAGAAACATTTTCTCTTACTCTTCTATTGAGTATATATGTTGTATAATCCCAAGTTCGGATTCTGTGATATCACACCCCCTTAAAAATATGTGTCCATCCTTTACTTGTTCTCATCATCATAGTTCCCACCTATCCTCATAGAAATAAATATACTTCTCCCATCTATGTTTCCCAAGATATCACCTTCTTCCACCATCACTCTATTGACCAAATCTATATAATTCATTATACAAAGCAAGGAAATCCTTGAGCCCATTTCTAGTTTTAACCCTTATTCAAAAATGCATGCCTCCAAGGATGTCCTTTTAGAAACATCCAATTAAAATTGAACTAAATTAATACCTTTAAACTCTTTTAATGAGATATTCTCATACTTCAAGCAAAAAATTCCAATATTCTATAAATTAGGAATGTGTGAGGATAGAATTGTTTGTTGAAAAATTATTTCAAATCCTCTAATGAAATGAGTATAATTAATACTAAACTGATAAAAGTGACTACTGACATAATACATCCTCCAACATATACATTTACAACATTAATTTCAAATCTTTCAGTGTTATAAGGTAATAAAAATTTCAATTCACCCAATTTATCCACACTTATGATTTTTTCATTTCTGAATCATCATGAATGATAGGTGGATTCTTATTTTAGAACTGAATAAAATGATATACTTTACTTATTTCATACATTTATTTTCCTCTATCCATGGTATGAACTTCTTTAAAATAAATCTAAACTAACTATTGGTTCACCTATGGCTCAGGTGAAACCACATTCTCCGCATCCTTCTCCAGTTGTTTTCAATGGTTCATAGCAGGTGTCATTATTCATAGCAAAAAAACTCTATTTAGTCACACTCTCTAGAAACCGAAGGCTTTACTAATTAAAATTACCACATTTACACATAACAAAACAAGGCTTTCAAAAATTTAATACCATCCACTTTTAAACCATTTTTTACAATTCCACCATTTTTTTAAATCAAACCATTTTCAACTATTTTTAACAATCAACAATTTTCCACCACATAATAAATCATTAATAAAAAATAAATGTGCACTCCATGTGGGAAGTAATTACTATCAATGAATGTCATTATATTATCATCATCTAAGACCATGATAATGAGGTTATAACTCCTAGAAGTGTCTCAAAACACTCATTTACGCAAACACTCTGGTAACATGAAGTTCAACATAAATAGATTAGCTACACATTTTTATTCTCGACATTCAATGTTCTAAAAATACGACTCATGTCTTCCATACCAAGATATATAATAATACCAATACAATATCAAGTATTGAATAAGGTGATACCATGTGTAACATCCCTCCCATCCTCATTGTCTTTAGAAGTGATGGGTATGATACTATTCCTTAGGTGACATCCCCAAAACACCAATGGATGGAAATAAATACCAAGGGATTCATAAAAAATTGGGAGATGATTTTCCATTTTAGGATAAAAACAATAGAAACATGATAACCACATAAATCAAACTATATACATGAGTGAAAAAAATACCAGCCAACACTAAACCAAAAAAACAAAATATAAGAGTACAAGAAGGATGAAAGTCAAAAAAACAAAAGAACCAAAATACTACCAAAATCCAAAGATACTAAAGACACTAGACATAAATTAAAAATCTCCCAGATTCTCAAAATCCACAATATCATTAAAAGATATCAACAATCATCAATGAATAATTTAGATACCTTACCTTTACCTGTGTCTTGATATATAATATCTACAAATTCATAGAGTTTCTAAGAAGGGGGTGAGTTTAAGATATAGTAGGATTTTTAAAAGGGCTTTTGAGCCCATGACTATATGACTAAACATATGTGAACATTAATATAAAACATTTTTAAAAAAAAGTTAATAATTTAATAACAAAACCAAAGTAGTTACAAGGAAAAACAATTTGACAACCATACAACCTTTTCTAAAATCCATTGGGAATACCCATTCCTCACTTCCAAGCATCCACACATGCAAGACCAGGTTACATATATATACTCATTATAAGTATCTCATTGATCTAAAAAGTTGTAACAAGGTAACCAATACCAGGTTCCCCAATAGCACACGCCCCTCCCACATGATCATGTTTAATGAAAATGAAATCATGCCAACCTTGTATTCCAAAATACCATGAAAAACTAACAATGACAATACACATAAATAAAATATATATTTTCTTAAAAACATTTCTAAAAACATTTTCCTTTCCTTAAAACCATAACATACTTTTAAAACCATCATTTAAAAATCATTAACCAAAAAAAACTTTTCAATAAACCAACTGATTTCCAAAATTTATAAGAAAATATCACTAAAGAGGTTTCCAACAATTAAAAAAAGGATATTAGCATAATTTCAAACAATTAAATCAATTTGATACCAAGAATTCATGTTATAAACAAGTATAATTGTGAGAGAATCCACCAACCACTCAAAATTAGGTGAAAATGAATAATGATAGAAAATTTCAAAACCCCAAATTGAAACTCTTATAAACGTCCTTAGATCTCATTCTCATGAATCAAAAAACTAATCCTCCATAAATATTGAAAACTTATAGCGTGTATCTACCCCCAATGAACTACATCCATGATTGCAAGAGAGGGACGAAGAAGAGAGATATGGAAAAAAAATTAAAAAATGAACACTTACCAATGAACTTGGGCTTCCAATAAAATTAGATTCACCTAGGAATCACTGTCATGTTTAAAGGAATTCAGTCCAAAGCCTTGGGAAGGATAAGAGTTTTAATTATGACATTTTTAGGGGTAAAATGAGCAGTTTAGCAGGTAGATCCGATTAGATCCATAATTTTCAAATATAAATTTTCATAGTGCACGGTTAGGAATATCATGCCCTAACCATGCATGCTTCACTACCTCAAACTACACTACACAATGTTGGCTCACAAGGTTAGAAAAACCTTGTTCCAACCACGCTATTCTCATCTATTTGGAATTCAATTGATTCCCATGGTCATCCACATAGTTGGAAAAACTGTGACCAAATAGTCCACCTACCACTACCCACTATTTTAGTTTCACAGTTTCCTAGAGGGTTTTCATGTTTTCTACTTACCATTTTAGACCATGAACCACTATAAAATCCTCAATAACACTCCAAAATTACTATAAACCTCCCAAAATATAACCCAAACGTTTTATATACATGAAATACATAAATAATGGGTCATGTACTTTCAAATGGGGGTGATAGACTAGGATTCCTTGATATTATTGTTTTATTTCATAAGGAAAAGAAGTGTTCCATAGTCTTCTTTATCATATGTATTTCTACAGGGGTTGAACTCACATGTGGGAAGAGGGAATTTTCATCAGGATATGCAGAATATTTGCATTACTTCCTCTTCATGGTTCTATCTCACAAGTAGCCAAGGGGGTGAGTCTTATCTTAGTGTATATCCATTGGGGATGTGCAGTATCACTTAAAATGACTAAACACATAGATTGGAAGTCATTTTTTGAAATTTCTAGGTGAGCATGGTTACAGGTGATCTAAGAATCACTACACATCCTATGGAGATATGAATCATTCCCCACATAGTACTAGATAAACTAAAGGATCTACCTATATAGATCTAAATCATATATAAAAGAAAAGGTATTTTATGTTGGATACTAGTTCCCTGATGAAAGAACCCATGTTCAAACCTCCTTCATAGATCTGGCTCACATGCAGGATAAGAGAATTTATTATTTTAACTATTATAGATGAATCCATGGTTTGAGATCATACAATCATTATGTATCCTATGTTAATATGAATAAGTCCACACATAGTACTTATAAGTACTCCCTTCATAGATCAATGTGGTATGTGGAGAGGGGAAATGTTTTATCTTCCCTTAGTAAGAATTAAAATCATTATCAGTTAATGGGTCTTTTATGTAGATCAAGTTCATTCATATAAATAGGTAATTTTCATATCCTATCCAAGTATAGAGATGAAATATTTATCTTTAACATATATTTATGGATAGTATGACCCTCTGTAAGTAGGTTTAGGTCTTTCTAGGAAGGACCATATTTCATGTAGTTTAACATCATGCGGTCAGGACATATCGTTGAGAGGAATAACTAACTCGGGGAATTTGGGTCTTCATTGAAGATGAAAACCCTGGAGTGAAGGCGTAATAAAATGTGATACTATAATCATACATTAGTAATGGGTATGATTTTGTTATGAGAAGAATCATGTATATTTTACCCTCTTGAGTATTTTGGTTATGGGATGTGTAAAACATAACTCAAGAACATCTAAGTCAATGTGATATGAAGTTCAATTTATATATTTTAACCATTAGTAATTGAGGAGACACATATCCCATGAATTTAGGATAAGAGATCCTATGTTTAAGGGGGAATATCTTTTGGTACCAAAATATCCACTAAGAAAAATATCTGAGGCATTGGTTTTCCCCCAACAAATCCTATTAGGGTGCCTTTAGATTAACCATTCCTTGTTTAAATGTTTCTAGAGGGGAGAACCAAGAGTATGCAGGATCAAGGTCTATGGGAATATGAGATATGTGTATCAACTCAAGGAATTTGTTGGTATTAATATGATGTTGATCCATGGATAACGTAAGATTCAAAAAGAATTTAAGAACCACAAATTCTATTACAACATGTATTGATCAAATTTTCAAGATGAAGGGATAAAAAATTGAATTATTTGGTATATTTAAATTTAGGGGATGATCTTTTTTACATGAAGTCCTCATGTTGTGAAATTTAACATCATGTGACTTAGACATTGTGTTGTAGTTTTACATCATTTTACTACAATGTGGTTCGCTGTATTTGAATTGAATCTTCCTTGATCATACTAGTTCGAGAAACATTCCAGGGTCCCTAATCTCACATTATTTATTCTTGACATGAGATACAAGGGATAATTGTGATTTATGTTAAGCAATGTGAGGGTGAATAATAGGGAACATTTTGGGGTATTTACATTTTAATATGATCCAGAATCTTCACATGAATTTGGTTCTCATCAAGGAACATAGTTGGGGGTGATAAGAATTTAGGGATGGGCCTAAAATTGAGGATCGAGGAATAACTATGTATTTTCTGATAATAGGAATCGAGAAACACATTGATCATAAATGGAATCTTTCCTATGAAGGTCTGACCTACATGTAGAGAGGAGGAATTTTCCCTTTACATTGTGGTTGGACCAAGGATTTATGATTTAGACATCACTATATATCCTTTTTTAATTTTGGTCAATCCACATATAGTTATGATATGGAAAAACCCCTACGCGGTTCTGACCTACACACAAAGAGAGAACATTTTCCATTTATATTGTGGTTGGACCCAAGATTTCAGATTGACAAGCCACTATATATCCAATGGTAATAGAAACCAAGACACAAATAGTTATAAGGTCAAAATTCCATATTTAGGTCAAACACACATGTATGGAGTGTTCATTTTCCCTTTGTATTATAGCTAAACCAAGGATATTTGAGATTTAGGAATCACTACATGCCCAGTGGTAATAGTAATCAAACCACATTTAGTTCTGAGAAAGAAATCTACCTACATAGGTCTAGACCATATGTAGGGAAGGGGAATTATATTTTTTCCCAATTTAAATTAAGTATGGGTATATGATTTGAGATCTGAGCATCGCTACATATCCTGTAACTATAAGATTCAAGCAACATAAAGTTATTATAAGGATACCCATATAGATCTAAATAATATATGGGGAAGATTAATTTTATCATTATGATGTGGTTGGGACCATGATTGAAGACCTGTGAATCATTGTGTATTCTATGGAAAAAGGAATCAAGCCACACATAATTCCGATATAGGTGTTATATAGTTTAGATTATTTCCTTTAGAACTTAGGTATGAAGGCATAAACCAGTAAGTCATTCATGTACCCTCAAGGATGTGGGAGAAAATGGATGAAAAATTTTATGTTTTGAAATTATTATACAAAGGAATATTATTTTACGACTGGTGTAATTGACATCACACCATTAGATAAATTGCTAAAGGAGTTAAGGGGGGAATTTCCTTCAAGAGAAGAATATCCGCATAGTAAAAGATCCAAGGAATTGTGTTATTCACTAGATAATCCTAGTGGGGTCCATTTTGTATTAGTTGGTCTCTATTTCCAATATGAAAGAATGGAGAACCTGGATAATGTAGGATCAAGGTCCAAGAAATTCCAATAGAATATTTTATCAACATATCTGATGATTTAGACATGAAAAGGGGGTATGAAGTTTGTTTGGTGGAGAAGGTAGTGTCCAAAGGGATTTAGAATCTCACATGAATTTTTTGGTTATGTGAGGTATAAATTATTACCCATGAACATTTTATCCAATAGGAGATAAATATCAGTGGGTAAAATTCCATTAGTAATGGAAATATATCATACCTATGTAGTAAGGATAATAGATATTGGATTTAAGGGGCTCTCTCCTGTTGAAAAAAACCATTAGAACAAGCTCTAAAGCATCACATTTTCACCAGTGATACCTTGAAGGATATATTTAGATTAAATACTCCCTATAACAAATTTTCTATATAGGAACCAAGAACATGGATCTCATTCTCTATGGGGTTCCATGATAAGGATATCAGCCCAAGAAATTGGTGGGTATCAACTCAGATATTACATATATGAAGTTGGTTCATGGAAAATGTTTGATTAAAGAAGGATTTGAGTACCGTAAAGGATACAGAAATGTCTATTGAACAAATTTTCTGAGTGAAGGCATAAGTCATGTACTTCTTGGGTACCCCTTTACCATAGGGGATCATATGTTCCGCATGAATATCACCTGTTGTGTATAATAGCATCATGTGACAAGGATGTTATTGTAAAATTTTACTTCATTCAACTAGGAAATTTTCGTGAATTTTAATGTTAAGTGACTATAATGTGGTTTTGAAATTTAACATAATGCCACAAGGACATGGTCTTACAGTTTAACTTCATGTGACATGATTGTGTTCATACAGTTTAATGTTGCATGACAAGGATACGGTTATTTATCTAGAACATTTCTCAACCATGTCAGTTAGATCATTATTATAGTATACATAAGTCAACATCATTCATGATTAGTGTGATAAACAATAGAATAATAGGTAATTTATTGATCCATGTGAGTGTTTTTAGCATATAATATATGGGATTGTTCATATTTTATTGTAGACTAGAGCCTATGAACGAATTTGATTCATGTGGAGAGGCATTATTGGGAGAAATGAAAACTAAAAGGATGTATTAGAGTAGAATATTTGGGAATCACTATTTATAATATGATAATAGGAATCATGCCACGTGTAGTTATTATTAGAGAATCCTCTATGCAGGTCTAACTCATATGCAAGGGAAGGGATTTTTTTCCTTTATCATTATAGATGGACCTACGATTAGATTCTTGGGATTCACTCTATATCATGTGGTACAATTATAAATCCGCACATTGTTATTAAATAAGAAATTCCTTATGTAGGTATGACCCATACCTATAGTGAGAGAATTGTTTTTCTTTTTTATCTTAGAGATGGATCCAGGATAGGAGACCTTAGAATCACTACATATCTTGTGTGAACAAGAATTAATCAACACATATTTCTTGTGAAATAATCCCCTGTTCAATTATATCCAATGCCCAAGTGAAGGGGAATTATTTTTATATATTTTGGCTAGACCTAGGGTTTGAAATAATGGTTTCACTACATATCCTATGGTATTAGGAATCAAGCCTCACCTAGTTCTAGAAAAAATTCTTTAAATAGGATTGGACTATATATAGGGAGAGGACATTACATTCATTGAGGCTGGACCAGCGTTGGGGACTCGAGTATCACTATATATCCTAGGGAAATATGAATCAAGACACGTTTACTTCTTATGAAATTTCCTTATATAGGTATAACTCATATTTAAGGAGGGGAGAATTTTTATATACTATTAATATTCCCAATAATTGAGATATGAGCATCAATACATATCCTATGGGAATAGAATTTAACCCACATGTAGATATTAGTAAAATTATTAGCATAGTTCTAATCCATATATGAGGATGTGTACATTTTTATGTACTATAGTTAGGCCCAATATTTTAAATCTAGGTGTAACAATGCATCCTATAGGAACATGAATCAAGCCATACATAGTTATTAGGAATATTCCCTTATGTGGATATGACTCTCACATAAGGATAGGGACACTTAATTCTTACTTCTTCACATATGCATCTCATGTATATTGAATCATCAATGAAGTGATGTCCTAGATTTTAGAAGAAGGAAATATACCATGAATTAGATTTTAGTGCCAAACTAAAATGGGGAAAAAAATTTCACATACGAGGTTGTTGATAATAGTAAATGTGTAATGGTAAACCCCTACAGTGGAAACCTTTTAAAATTATTTAAATCATGTAGAATTAGAGGTGGTATGTCACACAAGGTTGGAACATGATGTATAATTTATGGTCTTGCAACCAAGACCATGCAATGTTGTGAAATTTAAGGTCTTGCAACTGGGACCATGTTCTATGTAGTTTAAAACCTTGTGGTAAGGAATCCTTCCATGCGTTTTAATGTCATATGATAAGGATGTGGAATGTTATTTAGTTTAATGTATTTCATCAGAGAGTTTTTCTCATAGTGGTGGTTATGGAAATTATTTCTTAAGAAACCTCATGTTTGTGGGGGATGTAATGTGTTCCTCATCCATCATGGACAGTGAGTGGGCCCCATTATAATATAACTTATGTATTTTGTAGGTCCATTCCCATTTCGGTTCCAGTTTTACGGGTTTCTTCTCTATTATCGCTAGGGATCTAAAAACCAATACCAATTATAGTTAGGGAAATGAGATGATTTGAATCATTTTTATTAAAGGATTGTGTAATCCAATTGTAGTAGACTTTGAGGTTGTATATCCAACAAAACATTTTATCATTAATACATTCTAACACAGAAAGTTGTTGTAGGGTCCTAAAAAATCTGCAATGGAGAATGAGAATCCCCTTAGGGATTCTACACTATTTCCCTCAAAACATTGGGCGAAAATATGAAGAGCACCCAAGAAAACATCCACAGACCAACCAGTCCATGGACCGGTCCCATGATAATGGTACACGGACAGTTACGCGAAGAACCCCCTCCACGGACCACTGTTGTTCGCAGAATGGAGGCGAAGATCCTCCGCGGGCGCGAAGTAGGACGGTCTCCAACCCGATTCACCGTCATGATCTACCCCAGCCGTGGACCACGTCGACCGTCCTAGGTCATATCTTCTATCGTTCGCGGAATGGAGGCGGAACCCTGCATGGCCACGAATCACTCCCTGATCTATTTTGGTTCACGGGGGGGGGGGGGGGTGCGTTCATTGCCGCCCGAAAGTTGTGGATTGACCAAGTCATCCGTAAACCGGGTTTTCAGTCATGGTCCTCCGCAAAAGGTGCCTCATGACCACAGATACATCTCTTTATCCACTCTATAAAAGGAGATAGAGGGTGAAGAGGAAGGGGGATTTTTTAGGAGGATTTTTGGAGATCGATCAGATTTGGGTGGAAGGATTTCGAAGGAAGAAGCTTAGGATTTTGAAAACTGTGAAGTTCCTATCCACGAACCAGAATAGGTATAAAGCTGGAAGTGAATAAATAAGGAACCAAAAATGAATAACAACTTTGTGAACCGTGAACATAAAATAACAATGAAAAGAAGACAACAAACCATGGCCCCTCCATGGATGCACCCCCCACGGACCAGGGAGTTTATGCCCCTTTTCCGATCTGTCACACCGCGTAGCACCCTCCTACACAGGAGAAGCCCCGACTGATGAACCCCCGACCGACATTGCCCTCGGCTACCAATTCTCGCATGGATCCCTCCGGGTACCAACCTGGTACGCGGGCCGAACCCAAACCCGCGAACCACCCTGGTTCAAGGGAAGCCCACTATTCTGCAAACCACCCTAGATCGCGGGATGCCCACCAGTCTGCGAACCACCATAGTTCGAGGGATGCCCATCAGTTTGTGGACCACCCTGGTTCGCGGACGACCTCTCCAGCCGCGTAGCACCTCCCTACACGAAGGGCTCCACCACTCATATGCTTGTGTGGCCCACCAGATCCTTCGGAGTTCCCATTCCCTGAGCCAGATAAAATCCTTCCAATCCGGCCTGATCCTCCACAACCCCCTCATTGGCCCATTCATCGGCCCCGAGCCGAGGCCTGCACCAAAGCCACCAGACCCGTGTGATGTAACCTTCATGCCCATCAGCACGCTATTTTTAGTTCACATACGCATGGTAAGCAGGGGCGAAGGGGTTGCCCCAACCCTTGAGCGGATTTCTAAAGCATTCATGGGTTCACATTCCCATGGTAATGCGGAGTCCGAGCCCAGGATCCCCCTTTCTGCCCCTCCACATGTTAGGACTGGGGAACTTTCTCCCTCCCTGGGGTGTGGCAGGCTACCCATCAGAAGGAATCCACCATGCACCTTCGTACATCCTCACGAACGAGGCCAAGGAAGGGCGTAGTGGGAAAGGGTGCTTCTCCGTCCTTATTTGGGGCCAAGTCCTTCTACCTCTATGCTTTGTCTCCCTGGGCATCCATCTTGGAGTAAGACCCAACTTTTTGGGCTCCTCCATGTGTAATCCCCACTCCAATTCCCACAGACACACCTTTCGTGACGTGATCATCTGGTCCCTGATGCCTCTTGTTTCTCACACCAAGCATGACTCACGTGGGGTTAGACTAAGCATCCACTATGAAATCCTCTCATGGGCCTCCTCGGAGTGTAAGCCCCAATCCATTACTATGGGATTCCTCAGATCATAAGACCCATGCCCATTCGAACTACGTGCACTTTCATCCATGTCTCCTAGGCAGGGTACGTAGGAAGCCTCCAAGAGGTTCAAGCCCAATCACCATTAGACCCTCAGGTACACATTCACGTCGGCTCTCCTACACTCCCATTTGATCTACGTGGTCTTTGATCCCTGTCTCATAGGCAGGGTACGTAGGAAGCCTCCAAGAGGTTCAAGCCCGATCACCATAGGACCATCGAGTCCACATTCACGCTGGCTCTCTGACACTCCCATTCGAACTATGTGGACTTTGATCTCGGTCTCCTAGGCAGGGTATGTAGGAATCCTCCCTGAGGATCAAGCCTAAAAACCGGTCGATCCGACTATCCTGATGTTGGTTCACTTCACCAACCCTGGGCAGCCTAAAGCGTAATCCCCATACCAAACCAAACTACGTGAATTCTGATACATAGAAGGCTCGTACCACAGGTTTGATTCAAATGATCAAGTCGTTATATGTCCCCCTGGATGAAAATAAACTCCAGAGTGCTTGATTACGAGGCTTTAAACCAGTACCATCTCAATGATTCCAGACTCCTCGGGGTCATTAATCCAACAAGGGATGGTAAACCTCGGGTATAAAGGATTTCGAACCCCTGCGTCTAGCTGACCATTTCCAACCATGAGAAATCCATGGATACTATTCTTGGGTGTAAACCAAAGATTCAAGAACATATGAATACGTCTTAAATCTATAAGAGAGTCTTAGAACAAGAAATAATTCTCCCCAAAAGGGTGCGATGAGCTCAACTTCCCATCATCTCGACCAATGTGAGTTCTTAAGCATCGATAGTCAAACCTCCCAGCGAACTTCTTCTATTGGAAAGCAGGTCCACATATTTCTGGATATGGAACCGTTGGGCATTTTGAGGTGAAAACGGTGCACCTGATACGAGTGATTAAGCAGAGCCTAATATTTTCTAATCAACCGTTGGGTCGCGCACGTTTCTCCCCCATGACCATGTCATGCACCGCGAGACAAAAAATCGTGAACCCGACGTGAATCTTTATCCAATCATGATGGATTTAACCTAATCCCACCCTGTTCCCCCTTTATACTCATAATGAGGCCCAATAAAGGTCATTATTTACGCAAGGGGTCATGAGATGCTGCTTTGATGGGTTTTCTGTTTGTATTTGTTAAATTATTTTTACAGGTACCACTTAGAACTCCCTTCAATCCAATGGAATCATGACGGAACTCACAGGCGCGTGCTTCCAACAGTGCAATGACTGGACTTCTCACCAATGGAGGACCTCGTCACCTACCCAATGTCTTCAATGCTGGGTCTCAGATGCATTGATCTAAGAGTGCCACGTGAACGGTACTCTCCCAATGGTGAAGGCGGCCATGTACGCCCTCCAATCCGCCAGGACTTGTCGGTCGCCTGCCTAGTAGCGGCCACAAAAGCATATCCAGACAGCTCTTGTTTCCATCTCAAACCATTTCGGGAGTCTATCCCTAGAACAGGACAATGCGTACCTCCCTTATCTTAGGGAGGCCGATGAGGTCGACGCTGAGGACTTCATTCCCACCGAACGGGGGTTCCGCTTTAAGGCCCCCACCGGAAGACGTCATCATGGTTACACCGCGACTCAACGTCCTCACGCTCAGGAGGATGTTGCCCTAAGGATCCAAGCCCATGCTCCCCGTGCTCCGGCCCCTCGGACCACCCAACGAGGGTGGAAAACGTACAACTAGGGATCGGTCATCACCCTTGTCCCTGAGGAGGAGCTCTGTTGCCCAGTCATGGAGACGTATCACGAACAGGCACATACACCTATTCGCTCCTCTAAATCCCTCCATCCAGACATGGTGGCATCATAAAAGCAGTCGCGCATCCCTGCTGAGCTACATCAAGCTCGTTGCTCACACCGAACGGCACCTACCAGGAAGGCACCTCTCCCGGCCCAGGGTTGTGAAGCCCACCAACTCGATGAGGTGGCGACCCAGCGCCTGTAAGACCAGCTCCTAGTAGATTATCTTGACGCATACCATCCTGGAATGGTGGGGATCAACAATACCCGCCATCCAAATGTGGCGCCAACTCATAGGTAGGCACGTCTCCCCACCAACAAAGGCCACCGACTCGATATGGTGGGAAACCAACATATGCAGGGCCAGCTCCCTGTGGATGCAAGTAAACTCCACCATCCCTATATGGCAGAAAACGGAGAGATAAACCGGCATATCTCAGCCCAGGGGTATATTCGTTCACCTGCCTCAACACAGGAGAATTATCAGTACCCACTGACCACCGGAGGACCAGAGCAGGATATTCCTACTTCGATATTGGAATGGGCCTTCATACCCATTCCAGCCAAAGATGTCTCTCTGCATATCTTGGCAATGATGGAGGAGCAGGTATCGATCCTAGATCATATATTTTAGACTTTCCATAATGTAATTGCATCAGCGGCTACAACAAGGACTTGGGCCCATGAGCCTGTCTCCCCAATTGACGTGACTCATCTAAGAGACGAGATAGCCGCCTAGGAGCAGATCTGCATCCCTACATCTTCCCAAGAGGGTCTCCACCTATATTCTGTGATGAAAGGGAAACCAGATCAAGCAGATTCACTCATTCCAACTGGGGGACACCCGTCCTTCATGGTGGATGCTCCAGAGAAGGCATATATTCCTGCTAAAAGTCAAGATGTTCGTCGGCGTCTCCCGGAAACATCACATGACCCAATTAGATAGGGAAAAAAAGGTTAAGGTCATTGTAAATGGTAGGCAGTCCCCGTTGCTTGCATGAAATCTCCCTGAATGCACTGAAGGTAGCCGGAAAATAAAGAGCGGGTTCATGACTCTGCTCTGCTGGAAGCTGGGGTTCCCAACACCGCTAAGCGCATATCGAAGGCTCCAAACCTTACCTTCCCATTACCATATTATGGGAGAGGCAGTAGAAGTTGCGAAGGTCCTCCCTGCAATGTCGCTATCAGCAGCTCTGAAGGTCCTTCCCAGAGCACCTGCGGGGGCCTCCCCCAAGGGCATATAACGATCAATCAAGAGAGCTCCTCTTTTGATGTGAGTCATGGAAACCCTCCATGTGACCAGAAGATCGAGAAGCAAGAATTTCCTCCACTTTCTGTGGTCCACCCTGAAGGTCCTCCCCTGGGTATACACTGTAAACACACTCCATGTAGTGGGACCACATATTATGATAATAGTACTCACTATCATAGTCGCAACTGCGGAGGCCCTCCCCATAGTGACGTCTCATCATGACAAGAAGGCCCTCCCCTTGTCGTAGCTTACCCTGAAGGTCCTCCTGAGGGTTCACGTTGCAACGAAACTCGGCGCAGCCATGCATCATATCACAGTGGTAGTCCTCACCACTTTGATAACGGAGGTCCTCGCCGTAG
Organism: Viscum album; assembly: GCA_963277665.1. Lineage (NCBI taxonomy): Eukaryota > Viridiplantae > Streptophyta > Magnoliopsida > Santalales > Viscaceae > Viscum > Viscum album. Next base: position 1,528,699,018 of record OY728162.1, read on the forward strand.
AGACTTCAAGCGACGAGAAGGTGCTCCCCCAGTTGCGGTACATTCTGAAGGTCCTCCCCAGGGTGTTCCCCACAGATATTCTCCCTGGAGCAGCTGTAATGGTATTCCTCGCCATTGCAGCAGCTGTGATAGTAGTCCTCACCACCATGGCCGCCATTGTGAAGGTCCTCCCTGTAGTGGCCCCAAGCAACAAGAAGGTCCTCCCCTTGTTGCAGTGTGTATTGAAGGTCCTCCCCAAGATACACATCGAACGTCAAACCATGATGGTCATTTATTGCGAAGACCCTCCCCGTAACAATGCTATGCAGCCAGAAGGTCATCACCTTGCTGCGACACACCTTGGAGGTCCTCCCCAGGGTACACACTGAAAAATTCCTCTATGCAGTGAGGCGTCAAGAAGTAATGGTAGTCCTTGGCATTGCGGCCGCAATTGCGAAGGTCCTCCCAGCAATGACATATCATATCGACAGGAAGGTCATCCCCCTACCGAATCAAGCATAGAAAATCCATCATATGAAGAGACACTCGGAAGGATGGGATCAAGCATGTTAGATTCCTAGATAGTTTCCAATGACACCCTTATTCAATTGGGAGACGTTCCGAGGCCACTTTCATCTTCTGAACCACCTTAGAATCGCGCACATGATAATTCGATACCTACTGTTCCCACTGCCTCCGACCACACTATCGATGGGCGTCTCAGTTGGGATGACCAGGTAGAGGATTCACTAGCAGAGGAGTTTGACGACATGTTTCACCTGAGGATACAATTGTATTGGGATGATATACCGGTTATGTTTTGGCGCATTACCCCCTCTCAATTCGACATACCCAGAGAGTTGTCGGAAGAATGCATGCACAAAATCCACTACAATACATGGACAACCATCCACTGGCTAAAATAAAGCTTCATGTGCTACGACGGGTATGTAGACCATGTCAATACAATAGGAGACCTCCAGTATCACATTGACCTGGATGATCTTCCTTCAGTGTAGTAACAGCGACCCGAGAGTCGCAAAGGAAACATAGAGATAGCCTGCCTCCGTGCACTGCACCAGCTGCGCTACCTCATCGGTGGCACTCTGAGGGGAGTCCATATCAGGGGATGGGGGGAACATAGAGCTCTGCACTTCACTCCACTCCATACCCAGAAGAACCCGTTCGGCATGGTGTCTTGCAACGTCATGACGTCAAGACATCAATCGAGTGGTCTCCATGTTCATGAAAGGAAACACACCCAATAGATTTAGAACTTGAGTAAGTCCTAGAAGTGTCAGGCCTGATAGGAACAAGACATTCAAGAACTCATGAAGCAGGCCACTGAGAGAATACAACAAGCCTCTCACCTAATAGAGGCCAATCAGCGGTCATTTCCTGCCTCCTTAGAATGGATTGATTCATAGAAGAACTCGGCACCAAACCCAGTTCACCCTCGAATGGGGGAACATGAGATTAGACAGGTCGCGATAGCAGTAGACACTGCCGCAATCCAGGGTCAACCCCAGCCTATAGGGCAGGGGGCATTTTTAAAAACAAATGCCCCCGTAAGACCAATAAAAATGGGAAGAGACTCAATGTCCAAGGAACAGAGCCAACCCAGCCCTCAGGGCTGGGGGCATTATTACCTACTCAATAACAACCTTCCCCTTGAGAATCAATATTCTCTCGTTTAGGGAGGAAAGTTAGAAAAGGAGGTTCTTTTCCTGTCCCGTTTTTTGAATCATCATCCCCACCGAAAGGAGGCGTACCATAAAGTCATATCAGAGAACTCTCTACGTCACCCTTCATCATGGAGCCCGAAAGAAATCCCGGGACAGAAGAGGGAAGAACGATAAAATATGTGGGAGATCCTCTTCCTATTTGGAAGATGACATCTTCTCCGCCCCATGATAGGCATCCATCAACACCATAGAGGTTAACCCCACAGGTAACACCGAAGATAGTGAAAATCTGGATGGATTGGGAGATGATGGTTCCAGTCAGGCTGTGACTCACAACGAACCACCAGGTGTGCACACTCGGAACCAGAGGGCTACTATAAATATGGCCTCCCCCTCAGAAAACCTTCCTCTACTCACCCTGCGAGCTCCCAATAAGGATAAGAACAAAGGACGAGTTACCCTTAACCCGCCTACTTCTCTCGATAAAAACTAGTCGCTTGCGCTTGAAGAGTGGTTCACTAGACCGGAAGAGTAAACGAAAGAATTGAGGCGGCTTAGCGCCGAGCTACTCCAGAGGAACCGTCTTATTGAAAGTGCATCCCAAGAGGAGCCACATCATGCACTCCTAGTAAGTAATCCTCAAAGACTAAGGCTTGCCCCGACAAATGAAGCACGGTCAGGGCTCCCGCCCAACGAGACGTCTGACCCATCCAACTACCTAAATGTGGATCAGGATGAATACCAAGACTTCCCTCCACTCAGGAAGCAACCAGAGTGAGTAAATCTGAACCCTCCGAAGGTGTCACAAACGGCACATGCACCCCTGATGCCAACTGAGCTGGATTCTCAAGCAATGCATCGGGCTACACCTGCCCAGGACTGGGCCCAATAGGATGTAAACCAGGGTCTCACCAACACCATCGAGGCCCTAACATCTCGATTGGAAGCAATGGAAGGTCGACACGCTCCGATATAGCTGGAGTAGAAGCCCTACCCTGATTGGGTGAGCAACACAGCGCCTCCACCCAATTTTGGGAGCCCTGTATTCCCTATTATCAATGGATCAGGTGATTCGGAAAAACATTTGATGCACTATGTGTCTTATTGCAACCCTATGATGGGAACATCGAAACAACAAGAAGCATTGAAACTCAAATGCTTCATACTGACCTTGCATGAATCTGCCTTCGTCTGGTATACAAGTCTGCTAGCCCAGTCAATAAAAAGCTGGGAAGACCTTCGGCAGTAGTTCCTATTCCACTTTAGCTCAATGTTTCCTAAAACAATATTCAGTGCCCTCATGAATTGAAAACAGAGGGAGAATGAGAGGGTCTCGGATTTCATTGCCAGATGGAAAGGTCTGACCTACTCTCTAAACAGGACAATACCTCAAGATGATTTGCTTGCCATATGCATCGACAATATTCGATATGAGGTGTGAACACTGCTCATACCAGTGGAGTGCACCACTGGCTTCTGCCATCTCTCAGCCATTGCCCAGAGAATCGAGGAATCCCTGCAGTGGACCAATTTGAAGTCCCGAATAGCCTCGTAGGCTCCTGTAAAGCAAACAGTTAGAGATGAAGCATCCTCTGTCATGCTCAAGCCAGCCCCTGTGCCTGCTCTATCGCTCAGGCCTCCACCAAATCGTCAAGGTCCCCCTGTATATCAGTGGCCACGTCCACCTAGGTAGGATGATCAGAAAGGGTCGAAGAAGAACTAGTTTGAGGAACGAAGACACAAAGTATACTTATTCCAAGAGGACCAAGTCCGTAGCTACTTTATCGCCACAATGAATTGAAATTTTCTCCGCCTCCCAGAGCCAAGGAAACGGGAAGAAGTCGGCCGTGAGGACAAGCTAGATTACTGTCCCTACCATCGAATGTTGGGGCACAATATTCTAGAATTATTCATTTTCAAAGACCTCCTACAAAGGATGGTAGACTCCGGGGTAGGTCGAGCTAGGACCACCCCCATCACATGTGACATATATTTCTACCACCGACTCTAAAAAAGGGGAGGGGTGGCAGGACGTCACCAGAAATAAGGGGCAGAAGTTTGATAAATGGATTACTCAAAAGACTATCAATCGAGCCTAGGGCATACTCCGAGCTCAACTACAGCAGCCGGTGTTGCTGCCAACAGCAGCCGACAATATCGGCCTCACAACCCTCTATGAGCTGGTCATCCAGGAGGAATCAAAAAGGGAGGAGATAATCACAAGAGGAGAATTCCACAATGAGGCCAAAGTTAGCCCTGACGCTGTCAGATTTCATGCCCTCGAACTTGGCGCCATGGGCACCGAACCACCAAATGACACCATCAAGGAAAACCGACCTGGTTGACATTTTAGAGGATGAGGAGCCAATATTTGGATCCATCAACATCATCCATATTATGGAATCGTTCCCTGATGAAGGGTATGGTTATGAACCCGAGTTCCCAACAAAAAGGGCAGGGAGGGGGAATCGCAGAGGTGGGGGATATCAGGGGAGTCATAGTCGCGGACAAAACCAACCCTACGGTTGGACCTCATCCCAAACCGTCAATATTGCGGAAACCCATGGGAGAGCCTTTCAATGAACTCTGTAGGAGAAATAATATCCCTCCACCTCAACAATAGGTCATTCTGCCCCCATCATTCAGCGGTACCCATCGGAGGAGGAACAAGTGTCTAGCTGCCTAGTGCGCACAAACAGAACGGCAGGGCCGAATCCCCAAAACGTGGGGACACCATTGACCTATGACCCTGCGTCCAATACCTCCTCATCTAATCTTCCTACTCCCACGATTCCTGCTAAAACTCTCCTACTGACGGAGAAGCGTCGGCCACTGGAACAGAAATACGACATCCTTAAGCAGCTGGCATCGGTACCATCCAAACTGTCAATCCTGGATGCCCTTAGTTTGTCAGCCGACCTTAGGGAGGTGCTTATAGAATCCTTGATCAGCCCCCAAGAGTTTCATGCTGAGGTAGCTATCTCCAAGATTTACCAGATGGAGACTGGCCCGGCTGAATGAAATATGGTGATTTCCTTCACCGATCAGGATGAAGATGTCATCACCCAAGGACATATCAAACCATTATATGTGTCGAGCACACTAAATGATGTTGATATCCGTAAAGTCTTTATTGACAATGGATCTGGAGTTAACCTTCTTCCCCTACGGACACTCTGTAAGCTACGCTACAATGATAATGACCTAGTACCCTCAGCCACAACTTTGTTATGTTATGACAAGAGTGAATAGAAGAAAATGGGACAAATCAAGCTAAAGACCCATTTTGGCGACCTTGTGGCCTATTTGGAATTTCTGGTTGTCTGGAAGAACATAGCATTCAATACCCTACTGGGAAGGTCATGGCTCCATAAGCACATGGTCGTTCCTTCATCCTACCACCAGTGTATTAAGTACTGCATCAATGGGAAAAGTGGGACATTGAACACCAACAAGGCCCCTTTCGAGCTCTCTGAGTCAAATTATATTGACACAGTGTTTTATGAGAAAAATAATAAGAAGCCTTTGGATGATGGTGTCAACTGGATCCCCACCCCAAATGGTCTAGAAATGGTTCCTGATTACCCCCTCAGACATCTTGGAAGAGACTACATACTGCCCATCAACCATGTTGAGAGGAGGGGTTCAAGTTCGGACACACACTCATCTGTCCTCATGACTTCAGCCATAACGGTCGAGCGTGACAATGTGGAAACATCCAACAACCCTCAATCTGAGGGAGAATACTTGGGAGAGGACGCCCATAATGTCTCACCTCTGGAATCCCAAGAGCCCGAGTCAAGAGCTCTCCCCTCACCTGATCAAGAAGATGGAGATTTGGTAGATGAAGAGGAGGAAGATCTCAGAGATGCACCTCCCGCATTTGAGGAAGGTATCTCCACCACTGTGGATGAGCTCAAGGAAATGAACCTGGTACTGAGGATGACCTGAGGCCAACTCTTGTTAGTGCATCCATGTCCCCTGAGGATCATGAGGTATATACTTCCTTCCTGAGGCAACATCGGGATGACTTTGCCTAGAATTGCACAAAAATGTCGGGACTCGATCTCGAAGCGGAGATGCACCACCTAGGTCTGCCAGAAGACCACCGGGGCTATAAATAGGCCTCCATAAGGACACACCCCTCACATGTTGCCAAAATAAATGCTGAAGTTGATTATCTCATTAAAGTAGAATTCATTCAGGAGGTCCAGTACCCCATCTGGTTGGCCAACATTGTCCCCATCAAGAAAAATAACGGACAAATCCACGTCTACATTGATTTTATAGATCTCAATCGGCATTTTCCGAAAGATGATTTCCCGGTCCCGATCACCATGTTATTAATCGATGCAATGTCCTAGTATGAGGCTCTATCCTTCATGGACGTCTATTCTGGGTATACTCAAATCAGGATGGCTAGAGAAGACAAAGAATCCACTGCATTTAGGGCCCCTCAAGGAGTATTCTGTTACAGGGTCATTCCCTTTGGTCTCAAGAATGCTGGCGCCACATATCAGCACACCATGGATCGTATCTTTAAACCAATCCTGGGGAGATTTGTTGAATACTACGTGGATTGCTTGGTGGTCAATTCAAGACAGCGCTCAGATCACCTGTCAGAACTTGAAACCTTCTTCAACAAACTTCGACAGCATAGCCTGAAGATGAACCCCTTGAAATGCGCCTTTGGGGTTACCTTTGAGAAATTCCTTGGCTTTGTCGTACGCCATCGTGGCGTCGAATTCGACCCTGAAAAGACAAAGGCTATCCTTGACCTTCCACCTCCCCGCAATCTCACTGAGTTAAGGGGATTCCAAGGACACCTGGCCTATATCAACCGGTTCATAGCCAACCTGGCAGGAAAGTGTTTTACCTTCACTAGGTTAATGAAGAATGGTGTCACGTACCAATGGATAGATGACTGCCAAGAGTCGTTCGACAGCCTAAAGATGTACCTCTTAAGCCCATCAGTTCTCATTCCCCCGGTTGAAGGAAGACCTCTCATCCTATACATGACAACCATAGAGCAGTCACTGGGAGCCTTCCTCGTGCAGAAAAATGATTCGAACAGTGAAAAAAGTCTCTATTACCTTAGTCGAACCATGATTGATGCTGAGACTCGATACTCAAACAACGAGAAGAGTTTTTTGGCCTTGGTCTTCACAGTTCAAAAGTTACAACATTATCTGTAGCATCATGAAGTCCACTTGGTCTCGCATAATAACCCGCTCATGTACATCCTCTGCCGCCTGATGATGACCGGGCGCCTATCCCGATGGGCAGTCATCCTGCAACAGTTTGACATCCGGTTTTTGCCTCAGAAGTCCATCAAAGGCCAGGCATTAGCATATTTTTGGAAGACCACCCTTCAACAGGGACCACCGCACCGGACATTGAGATACCTAATGAATACATCTTTGTGGTTCAGGAGGAGCTCCCAACATAGGAAATGTACATCGACGGTGCATCCCGAAGTCCAACCGGGAAGAGGATGGAAGATCCCAAATTTAACAAGGTGGGTTTGGGGATAATACTCATGTCCGCATAAAAGGAAGTCTTTCCATATTCCTTCCTCCTTTCAAAAGAATGTAAAAACAATGAAGTGGAGTATCAAGCCCTCATTACAGTCCTGGAGCTCGCACTCCAGGCACAAGTACAACACCTTAAGGTAAAAGGTGACTCGAAACTGGTCATCAAGCAAGTCAATAGTGACTATGCTATTAAAAAGGAGGAGTTGATTCCTCTATGTGACCATGTCCGCGGGTTAATGGAAGAATTCTCCATAGAACCAACATTGACCTATATTCCACAGTCTCAGAATGCACAGACCAAAACATTAGCTAATGTGGCCACAACCTTAGCTGACCCAGACCGGGATGAAACAGTTATCAGTATTTCTCATCGTCGAATAGTCTTGCCATTTGTCCAGACTAAGACAGAGGAAATACACAAAGTCAATCCTGTCCCTAATCCATATGCTCCTGCCACTAGATGGATGACCCCCATTGCAAACTACCTTCAATGGGGACAACTTCTATCAGATAGGACTGAACGAGAGAAAATACGGAGAAGGGAAATCAACTTTTTCCTATATGGCAGCACGGGTCAGGAAGAGGTCCTATACAAACGTGGCCTCGATAGAATCCTCCTCAAATGAATTGATGGAGATGATACAGCTATCGTCATGACTGAAGTGCACGTCAGAGTATGCGGAGCACATTAGTCAGGGTCTAAGCTTTCCCATCAGGTTCGAAGGCTTGGGTACTATTGGCCCACAGTGGCATGAGATTGTGAGCACTTTACCGCAAAGTGCCACCCATGCCAAATTCTTGCAAACTTCATACACCAACCACCAGAGTTACTTCATCAGGCTATGTACTCCCACCACATCCAAACAGCTGAATTATATCCTCATAGAAACCGACTTCTTTTCCAAATAGGCAGAATCTATGCCCCTTAAGGAAGTCGGGGCAAGAAGCATTGTCTTCTTTTTGAAAACCTATATCATCACCAGATTTGGTGTCCCTCACACCATACTGATGGATAACAACACCAATGTTTTCTCTACTGAATTGGATAAACTATACCAAGAGTATGTATCAAGGCTGACCACTCATCCCGCTACCATGAAACGGCCAACAGACATATATAGGATTTCAAAAAGGCCCTGTCAAACATTCTTTAGAAAATGGTGGAAAAAGATAATAAGTCATGTCCAGATAAACTCCTCCATGCATTGTGGGCTTATCGAACCACAATTTGCACCGCTACTCAGGCCACTCCGTACTCATTAGTATACGGAACAGAAGCGGTCCTTCCCATTGAGCTCCAATTACCCTAACTTCATGTTTCTATTTGTGATAAGCTATCCAATGATGAGAAGTCATAAAATCATCTAGGTGAATTAGAATAGCTATATGAAAAGCGGTTTCACACTTTGCACCACCTAGAAGTATACCAAAACCGGATTGCACAAGCCTTTAATAAAAAGGTCCATCTTCAGCCTTTCTTGGAAGGAGAATTAGTGTTGGTCCTATGGGCCCCAATGATACCTAGAAAGAATCCTCCAAAGATGGAGCCCAAGTGGGTGGGACCATATGTTATACACAAGGTCTACTCCAACGGAGCATATGCTATGATCTCTATGGATGGACAGTTAACCCACCGCTCCTACAAATGCGAGATTCTTGAAGAAGTATTTCGCATAATAACTAAAAGCAGTTATCGTCTGAGATGTAGGATGTTAAACTGCCGAGCACCCAACGGTCCAAACTCTATGACCCTAAACTAAGAGTATTTCGTCCTCACTGCACGACGTTAAACTGCACAGATTTTAGAGAAATACGTATGGCTTGATTTCTGCCCCTATGGGATACGTAGAGACGTTAGGGTTCCCCATCCTGACCCAGCCACCCCCATGTAAAAGTTAAAAAATTCCCTTCCCCCCATATATGGACCAGGCGTGCACGGGGTGTATTCCTCGTCCTTACCGCACGACGTTAAACTGCACGGACAAGAAGTTTTAAAAATGACCCTTTCACCCATGTATGGACTAGAACTGCACATGGTGTACTCCAAAGAGAAATATGTGAGGCTTGATTCCTTCCCTCGCGGAATATGTAGAAACGTTGGGATCCCCTATCCTGTCCCAATGACTCCCAAATGGAATAAAATTAAAAAAAATGTCCCCTTGCCCCGGGTACGGACCAGACCTGCACGGGGTGTACTTTTTTCAGAGAACTATATATGGCTTGATTCCTTCCTTCGCATGATATGTAGTGATACCATGGTTCCCCATCCTATCCCATACACCCCCAGATAAAAAAATTCCCTCTCCCCCCATGTATGGACCAGACCTACACGGGGTGCACTTCTCGTCCTTACTGCACAATGTTAAACTACATGGATAATAAGATTTAAACATACCCTTTCCCCCATGTATGGACCAGAACTACATGGGGTATATTCCTCATCCTCACCGCACGATGTTAAACTGCACAGATAAGAAATTAAAAATGCCCCCTTCCCCCATTTACGGACCAGATCTGCATAGGGTGTATCCTTTCTCTCACCGCACGATGTTAAAACTACACGGGCTTCATCCTCACCACACGACGTTAATACTGCATAGGCTTCATCCTCACCGCACGACGTTAAAACTGCATAGACTTAATCCTCACCACATGACGATAAAACTACACAGACTTCATCCCCACCGCACGACGTTAAAACTACACGAACTTCGTCCTCACCTCATGACGTTAAAAATGCACGGACTTCATCCCAACCCACCCAAAATATATGGAAAAACGAGATGGAAATACTCCTTGTGCATTTGGATGAATCCTCTCCATACATCATACTCCACAACCCAGATAATTTTGGATCTTTATAACCATTCACAGCCATCAGAAGTGGAAAGTTATCGACCCGTGGACACATTTGCATGATTATGCATACCATTCCCTCAGCGGATTTTCATATTTATAGCCCTTGGTCCGTCTACCAAAGTCAATATTTCCTCAGGCGATACTCTTCCTAGCTCCGTATGCTTACCGGCCTCAGATCCATCATATCATATCTCCCAATCTAGAAATTTATGGAACAATGGTTTATAAGTTCGTCCCCCTATTCACATCCAAACGTTGCCAGGGTACCCCTACCCGGTTGGCCTATGTATCTACACATGGTTCACATGACGAACTGTATCTACGAACATCAAGCCAGGGCTAGGATACTTTGACTCAACGGGAAATTGCTGTGAAGATTTTTCTTGTATGTTTGGATACCATTATCCCCGCATGCCGAACTCGGTACTGTGAGAAATCTCGGATTTTCATAATCATTCATGGCCATCGGAAGTGGAAAGTCATCGACCTGAGGACACCTTTGCATGACTATGCATACCATGCCCTCAGCGGCTCTACATATTGATAGCCCCTAGCCCGTCTACCAAAGGCAAGATTTCCTCGGGCGGTACACTTCCTAGCCCTGTATGATTACCGACCTCATAGCCCCCACACCACATCTCCTAATCCAGGAAACCTCAGAGTTACAGTTTACAACCTCCATCCCCCACACTGTTCAGAGTGTATCAGAGCATGGTAACTCAGTTATCCTTCGAGTGACTATAGTAATAGTCACCCAATGGTCTGAGCTCTATGACCGCTAAACAAGGAGTACTTCTTCCTTACCGTATGATGTTAAACTGCATAGAGTGAAGTTATACCCCCATGTTAAAGATGAATCAGCACAGGGAGCTCTCTAAGATTTAATAGTAACCAGGGCCGAATATGCCCGACATGTCCGGATATTTCCTTACCAGATGACAGACTTTGTGGCCCGGAAAATTGAAGATCCTCATAACCATTCACGACCATCAAATGTGGAAAGTTATCAACCTGTGGACACCTTTACGTGACTATGCATATCATGCCCTTAGCATCTCTACATATTGATAGCCTCGGGCCCATCAACCAAAGGAATGATATCCTCGGGCGGTACTCTTCCTAGCTCTATACGCTTACTGGCCTCAGAGCCCTCATATCATTTCTCCTGATCCAAGAAGCCCCAGAACCACGATTTACACCAATCAACCCCTCTCCACATCTTAGGTATGCTGAGGTGTTCACGCCCAGTTACATTCTAATCAAGGGCGGCCTTTGAAACTACGTTTTTACCGCATGACGTTAAACTGGATGGAACATCTTGGCCTCTTGGCATAAAGTTTCAAAGATCAAGCATTAAAAATTCAAGGAAATGCCTCCAACTACATGCATTTTCACTGTGTTAAAAATACCCCCGTCCTCGCTTTATGACCTTAAACTACACATCATCCTTTAATAATGCTCCTCATCTTTACCGTATGAGGTTAATCCACACAGAAGTCGTCCTTACTATGTGACGTTAAACTACACGGTCAAACCCGTCATGGGTTCAGTAAGGAACGAAGGCTTTTCTCTGTCCCTCAGTGCTCGGATCAGACCTACACAAACCACTGTCTGACACCAGCATGAGCAGGAATGACTTCACCAATTTTTGAGAAATCTATCCTAGATGTTTCTCCCATATTTAGGCACCCTCTCCTCATAAACCATACTCTATACTCAGAAAAATCTGAACTCTCATAAGACACCCCTGGTGGTCCCGAATCTCAACTTCCCTGAAGTTTCTCGGCTATCGGGAGAATGAAATCATTAACCCAAGGACACCTTTTCATGACTATGCATACCATACCCTTAGCAGCTCTGCATATTGATCGCCCCTGGCCTGTCTACCAAAGCCATGATTTCCTTAGGCAATGCTCCTCTCCGTACGCCTCTTGGCCCCTGAGCCCCCATGTCTATCCTAGGATTCGGATACCCTCTGAGCTACAGTTTACCAACCTCTTTCACAACCCTGCCTGAATATGGTGGAACGTCTCTAACGAGATTACCGAGAACAGCAGAAGCTGTTCCATTCTAGATAATGTCCCAACTGCATGACTTTAAACTCCGCCAAGCCCCAACCATCCTTTACGATAGATAAATGCATAGGAAAGGGACCCTGAGTCCACACACTTGATTAATACAAATGTTCTCAAACCCTTCCAGACGTCACACACCCTTTCCAAGACACCCATGGTGGTTTCTATAAGAAGGGCTTCCATGAAGTCCTCATACCATTAGAAATGTAGAGTCATTGACTTACGGACCCCTTTGCACGACTATGAATACCATGCCCGTAGTGGCTCTGCATATTGATCGCCCCTGGCCCGTCTACTAAAGGAAAGGCTTCTTTAGGCGATGCTCTTCCTACCTCTGCACGCCGATACGGCTCCTGCACCTTATGAAATGACCTGAATGTCGTTCAAATCTAAACATGATCCCCCCCCACATGTGTCTGAAGGATATCAAGACATCATTTAATTAACCAAATCTCATGGGGGGCCTCGCCCCACCATACCTGGTCAATGCTGTTCGACCTAAAACATCAGTAATGATAGTCTTGTTGGTGGGACTTTAAACCGCTCACAAAAAGAGGTGCAAAGCATGTTAGGATGAAACACAAAAAAGGGAGACCAAATAAAAAGTCAGTCTATACTCGCTGGGTCCACACTAAATAGGCCCAGTCAAAATTAGGGTATTAAAAGAAAAGACAAAAATTTTGTGGGGTTTTTCTACAAAACCCTAGCAATAGTCAAACTATGCTCGCTAGATCCCATGGTCCAGGAAAAAGTTAGAGTTTGTTTCTATTTTCCTGAGTTTTGATTAATTCTGGTTCAGTGAGTTGTTATTTACACAACAATTGTTCTAGTGACAATCAAATTTTATAGTAGGTAAATATTGAAAAAGATTGTATTTTGTTCGAACAAAAAAGAGAGGACGTCCAAAAGCTGAGGTCTCTCCCTCACAGAAAAAAAAATAAGAGGTTTAAGCAAAAAGAGTGTGCAAGAATGGATTTGACCATCACAAAGGAGCCTGGCTCGCTCTCTCCACCAGATCAGTGACCGTGCGGTGGAGGTTGTTGCGAGTCTTCTCCAGCACGACTTTCTCCCTAGCCTCAACCTCGACCACCAAATGAGTATGCTCCACTGTTGATTGTAGATCGTTGATCCCTTTCCTAGTGGCTTGAAGGAGACCAGTCATAGTCGAAAATTGATCCCTTATAATAGAATCCTGCACTTCACATTCATGCAACTCGGAAGATAGGAAGACTGCCAGATCTTGAGAGCTCGCCTCCCGTGCTATTAGATGATGGAGCTTTATCATGGCTTCCTCCAGGGATCAGGCCCCGCAATGAGAGGCAGCAACATCATAAAGTTTGCATTCATTAGTGGAAACTTCCTCATGGTCCTTGACAACCTGTCAAGTGAGAAAATGAAACTGCCGATTGTCAAATCCACCTGACCCCAAACCCAGGAAGAGTTGTCGGAGGGCTTCAGTTTTAGTTTCCATATCAGCCAAAGGAGTTTTGCCAAAAATCTTGAAAATTCGGGGCCAAGCCCACCTGTGCACTTCTCGGTGGTCCACCGTGACATGAGGATCTTTTGAATCCTCGCTAGATAGCACGGGAATGAAGTTTGGCATTGCGATCTGCGCAGACATGTGCACGCTAGAAGATGGTTCCGAAGCTGGAAGGTCTGAAGCTTCTAACCCCGGTTCGGGCTTGGGAATCAAGTTTATATGTCCGGTATCGGCTGGAAAAACTTTAGGAATTGTCTTTCTAGGACTCGAAGCCATAGGGTCATCCTCATCCATGTCCAAGAAGGTTGGGTCCATCTGAACTTCGGCCGCAGAGGGGCTAGGAGAGAAATATCCCCTGAGTCGTTTTGATCGATGAGTCGTCAATCGGTCCTCCCTTAGAGCCGATGAGGAAGGTGTGGTAAGCACAGCATCCACAATGACTCCTAATTTGGGAACCTGCCCGACATCCTTCCCCAAGATCCCATCAGGACAATTTTTTCCACATTCTTGTGTACTCCAAGGATAGGCTGGCAGCCACTCCTATGATAGGAATTGGAATGCTTGTGTTAGATCCCTCCCACATTAGCATCAACCACCATTGGCGGAGAGTGGCCAGGTGCAATCCTCGAGCCTAAGGATAGGGAAGGGAAACTTTGAGTTGTATACACCCAAACTGGCGGGAAAAATTATGGGGGGCATACAATTCGCACAGAGAAACCCCATCAATCCGCGCAGACAAAAACTAATCCCATAGTGAAATCACATAAGAACGCTCGTTCAGGCCCCCCCCCCTACGTTTTTCAAACATGACACTAGAAGGGGTGGGGTAGAGAGCAAAATCAAACTAGGAGAAGTCAGTCAGAAGCTTGATGACATCATTAGAACTGATGGACTTCAAGCAAACCTCGGCTATATCTAGCAAGGTAGGACGAAAGGTAGGAAGCGAGATGACTGTGTTATGACAATAATCGTAACAGTGGAAATGATTCACTATCTAGCCATATAAGAATTGAAATGGCCCGCTCAAATGGTAGGGTGACCTGCCCTTCTGCATGGGGCTCAGTAGTTTGTAAAGACAAGCAGAAGTGGGCCCAACCAAATTCATCGGGAGGCCCTCTGCCAACTCAACTACCATCATCAAGGTGCATTCCCTGACGTCTGGGTTGATATCTTGAGAAGGTAATAGCCACCCAATCAAAAACATAGCAAACATACCTGCCAACCTGAGCATAGGCGGCACATTGGGGTGCACCTCGTAACCCCATGAAAGGTAGTCGCCCGCTTCCAAAACCGCCCAGTAGGAACACAGGATGGTTCGTGAGTGTTGAGAAGGATGAATCCTGGGGCATTTGATCTTCGGCACATGACCAGTGGTGTTTAGAAATAACCCTATCTGGGTGTTAGAGGGAATAATAGAGCGGGCACGCAAGGCATGTCCCAGTGACCTCTCCTCCATAACCAGCAGATCCCTCACCAATGAAAGAATATGTTTGACATCATCCCATGCTTCAGGAGTCTGCAGAAACTCGTCATACATCTCACTTGTGATCAGAATCCCTCCCAATTAGTAGATGTCCCACATACTAATTACAAATTCACCATGGGAAAGGTGGAAAGTATTAGTGCTTGAACAGGAGCGACTGAGCCAGTTAGGCAGGATCAAAGATGGTGGGTAAACAGCAAACTGGGAGGCCCACACAGCGAAGTTCAGATTGACTACTTCCAGTGACTCGGGAGATTCCCGGCAGTGGTGATGGACCCAGAAGGCCCAGGCCCAGTCATTTGAGAAAATCCCCCCAGATCGAAGATCCCACCAAGAAATCCACCCTGCGTCAGGGTCCACTCGATCAAGGTTGAATATGAAGGGGTAACTCTTGAGGACAGCTTCTTGAGAAAAGTCTTGTGTGTACCGATTTCTATGGGTCTAGAGAGATCCTCTTAAAATAAAATTAACTTTCAGATCAAGATTAGAGATTATCTCCCTCGATTGGGTGAGGTTCGCCTGAATGATCTTCGGCAATGCTTCCAAGCTAGGTGACGGAAGACCTGAGAAAGTAGGGAGGATATGGACGTCATCTTAAATACTGAAGCCATAAAACTAAATCCGATTTTATAGATGATAAACCAGGAGATCATGAGAGAGAAATTCCTTCAATACACCGTCATCAGGAGTAATGGACCGACTAAGGTCCTCTTTGATGCTTTCCGCTCTATAAATCATAGCTAGACGTCTCCCTAAACCAACCAGAAGAGGCTCGGAAGCAGGCCTGGTTGCAGGGGGAGGAGGAACCATATTTTCTCCCTGCATTATAAATACCATAAAATGGTTAGTTCAGAATAATAAAAAAATGGACTAAAATACCAAGCATATGGCAAGGGGTCAAAAATCCTTCATGACGAGGTCCGCAAGTAGGCCTCAAAATGTGGTTCGCGATGACTGCATCCCATGAACCAACCCTGTGCGGAAGAGGTCCATGGTACCCTAGCCCGAGGATTGTTGGCTAGAAAACCACGAACCAGGTTGCTCCACAGAATCTTAATCCCGGATTTAAATAATTAGATTTGGAAGACATAAGCAATTTTCAAAATCTGGAAGATTTCAGTTCGCAGACTATCAAAACTGTGGAGAAAGTTCCTACGCGGCCCATCGTGACTTACATTTTAATTAATTAAAAGTGTTAGTTCACGATTGGAGATTGGTCCATAGATGAAGGAGACCGTGAATGAGGAATGGTTCGTGGAAGTGGCAGCTGGTTTGCAGATGAGGCGTTTTGTGAAGGACCGAGCACATGAAGACAAAAAAAGTGAGTGAGCTATGGTTTCGCGAAGAATCTGGTAAAAGGCAAAGGAAGGGACCCCGTATTTATAAGCGTGGTCCCCTAATGGATCCACACCCCTAATGCAAACCATCTAAGTTTTAGGACCACTCTACATCGGAATGGACTCCTCTTCATTCCGATCAGACCCCATTCTGATGGGGGGCATTTGTAGGGTCCTAAAAATATGCAATGGAGAATGAGAATCCCCTTAGGGATTCTACCCAATTTCCCTAAAAGAATTGGGAGAAAATATGAAGAGAACCCAAGAAATCACTTGCAGACCGACCGGTCCATGTACCGATCCCACGATAACGGTACGCGGCCGGTTCCGCCAAGCACCCCCTCCGCAGATCGCTATCGTTCACAGAATGGAGACGGAGATCCTCCGCAGGCGCGGAGCAGGACAAGCGCCAACCCCGTTCACCATCACAAACCACCCCAGTCGCGGACCGCGTTGACCAGCCCAAGCCACATCCGCTATCGTTCGTTGAATGGAGGCGGAACCCTGCACAGTCGCAAAGCACTTCTCGAGCTAGTTTGGTTCGCGGGGGGGGGGGGGGGGGTGAGTTCCAAACCCCCTGCAAGTTGTGGATTGAGAAATTCATCTGTAAACCTGGTTTTCAATCATGGGCCTCCGAAAAATGTGTCGCATGACCACAGATACATATTTTTCCCCACTCTATAAAAGGAGATCATGTGGGAAGAGGAAGGGGGATTTTGGAGGAGAAATTTTTGGAGATCGATCAGATTCGGGTGGAAGGATTTCGAAGGAAGGAGCTTAGGACATTGCAAACTGTGAAGTTCCCATCCATTATCCAGAACAGGTATGAAGCTGGAAGCGAATTAATAAGGAAATGAAAACGCATAACAACTTGGTGAACCACGAACAAAAAATAACAAATAAAAGAAGACCGTGAACCATGGCCCCTCCGCAGATGCACACCCTCAGACCAGGGAGTTTATGCCCCTTTTCCAATCTATCGCACTGCGTATCACCCTCCTATATAGGCAAAGCCCCTACCGACAAACCCCCGAATGGCATCGCCCTCGGCCGCCGCTGCTCGCATGGACCCCTCCGCGTTCCAACCTGGTACGTGGGATGAACCGGAAGCTGCAAACCACCCCGGTTCGTAGAATGCCCACGAGTCCGTGAACCACCCTAGTTCACGGGATGCCCACCAGTCCATGAACCACCCTGGTTCGCGGGATTCCCATCAGTCTACAGATAACCCTGGTTCATGGACAGCCTCTCCAGCCGTGTAGCACCTACCGATATGAAGGGAGCAACCACTCATACACCTGTGTGGACCACAATATCCTTCGGAGTTCTCATTCCCCAATCCAGATAAAATACTTCCAATCCAGCCTGATCCTCAGCAACCCCCTCATTGGCCCATTCATCGGCACCGATCCTGGGCCTCCACCAGAGCCACCGGACCCATGTGATGTAACCTTCAGTATCATCAGCGCGCTATTTTGAGTTCACATACCCACGGTAAGCAGGGGTGAAGGTGTGGCCCTAGCCCTTGAGCATATTTCTGAAGCATTCATAGGTTCACATTCCCATGGTAATGCATAGTCCCAACCCGAGAGCCCCCTTTATTCCCCTACACATTTTAGAAATGGGACACTTTACCCCTCCCTAGGGTGTGGAGGGATACCCATCAGAAGGAAGCCCCCATGCACCTCCGTACATCCCCATGGTCATGGGCAAGGAAGGGCATAGTGGGAAAGGGTGCTGCTCCATCCTTCATTGGGGCCAAGTCCCTCTACCTCTGTGCTTTGTCGCCCTGGGCATCCATCTCAAAGTAAGCCCCAACTTTTTGGGCTGCTCCATGCATACGCCCCACTCCACTTCCCATAGACGCAACTTTCACGACGTGATCGTCTAGTCCTTTCTGCCTCTTGTTTCTCACACTGAGAATGACTCACATGGGCATAGAGTAAGAATTGACCATGACATCCTCTTATGAACCTTCTCAGAGTGTAATCCCCAATCCATTACTATGGGCTACCTCAGAGTGTAAGCCCCATGCCCATTTGAACTATGGGGACTTCGATCCCTGTCTCATAGGCAGGGTACGTAGGAAGCCTCTAAGAGTTTCAAGCCTGATCACCATCGGACCCTTAGGTCCACATTCAAGTCGGCTCTCCGACACTCCCATTCGAACAACGTATACTTTGATCCCTGTCTCCTAGGCAGGATATGTAGGAAGCCTCCAAGAGGTTCAAGCCCGATCGCCATCGGACCCTCGGGTCCACATTCACGTCGGCTCTCCAACACTCACATTTGAACTACGTGTAATTTCATCCCTATATCCTAGGCAGGGTACGTAGGAAGCCTCCTCGAGGTTCAATCCCAACAACCGGTAGATCCGACTATCCTTGCTTTGGTTCACCGCACCAACCCTGGGAATCCTAAAGCGTAAACCCCATACGAAACCAAACTATGTGAATTATGATACGTAGGAGGCTCGTACCATAGGTTCGATCCAAATGCTCAAGTCATTATCTGGCCCCCCTGGATGACAATAAACTCTAGAGTTCCTGATTACGAGGCTTTAAATAATTAAAGTCTCAATGATTCCAGACTCCTCGGGGTTATTAATCCAAGGAGGGATGGTAAACCTCGGGTATAAATGATTCCGAACCCCTGTGTCCAGATGACCATTTCCAGCCTGAAGAAATCCTTGGATACTATGCTTGGGTGTAAACCAATGATTCAAGAACATATGAATATATCTTAAATATATAAGAGAGTCTTGGAACAGGAAATAATTCCGCCTAAAAGGGTGCGATGAGCCTGACTTCCCATCCTCTCAACCAATGTGAGTTATTAAGCATCGCTGGTCAAACCTCCCAGCGAACGCCTGCCTTTGGAAAGAAAGTCCACGTATTGCTAGATATGGAACCGTTGGGCATTTTGAGGCGAAACTAGTGCACCTAGTATGAGTGAATAAGCAGAGCCCAATCTTCTCTAATCAACAGTCGGGTCGCACACGTTTCTCCCCCACGACCCTATCGTGCGCCATGAGAGAGTTGTTTATGTGATTGTTATTTATATGACATTTTTTTACATATAGCTATTCGGAGTGAGGTAAATAAGAATTATATGGGTAACACAAGATTTCTTCCATAAACTAGTGAATATGGGATCTCCTGTGTAGTAGTGTGTGTGGTGGTATAGAAGTCCCATAAAGAATGCATGATCTTATCTAGCCAATACCTACTATATTGTTCCACCGTCATCTGGAATATATTTGATGGAGTCTTATGGATGTATTCTATTTGTACATTTTCCATTGCATGATAGCAATATGAATTCCTGAACTTGATGTTATTCTCTTAATGTAGCCTCATAAACATAGAAGAACAGAAATATGTTCCATTTTTTGTCAATATCATGTGAGGGACACTAGATCTGGTGATAATATTATAATTTAAAATTGTAATGATACTCTTAGTGCATAATTTGTTAAGGGTTATGGCATCAACGGATTTAGAAAATAATTTGGTAGTATAAAGAAGGTACTTAAACAAATTAGTTGTAGCTGGGGGATATGGTCCCATAAAATCCATTACCCTTATGGTAAATGGCCATGAAAATAGAGTTGTATGTAGAAAATCTAGGGGATAATGAATTAATTATATATAAATCTTAAATGTATGAAAATTTATAGTGAATTATATATATTCCTGTATCATCATCTACCAGTAGTAACCAATCCTCTTAATTTGGTGGAGAGTCTAGTTCAAGATTGGTGAATGTCATATGAACCTATATGGACTTCCTTAATAATGGAGTGAATATATACTCTTGTAATGCATCTAAGGAGGACTCCATTGAAGAATCTTCAATAGAGTTCTTTCTTCCCATTTTCTCCATCCTGAAGGGTGAAGATTACTGCCTGATGTCAAATCAATTCCCTTTTGTCTTGATCTGATAGGAGGGTCCCATTTTGAAGGTAATTTAGTGTGGGATATATCCATCTAAGGGTGGGTATCATGTCATCATTATCTGGGGAAGCATTGATGTGATTTATTTCTTCTATGTCATAGACAATGACCAGTGAGACCACCCATTAGTGTGTGATGTAGAAAAACAAAGCTCATCCTAGTCGAGATCATCCAAGATTGTAAATGTATTAGCCAATGCATCAACATGAGTATTTGGGGACTGATGAATATTATTTAGAGTCAGTTTAAAAAGTAACTATTCCACTATTCCTATATCATAATCGATTAGAGGGGCCAATTATTCTTTCATGATGATATATTTTTCCTTACTCTGTTTGATCACTAAATCTTAATCACCAATGACATTTAGGTTTTCTATCTACTACTTTAAGGATATATCCAAGCCTATAATTAGGGTTTAGTATTTTTCCTCATTATTCATATAACCTTAAGATAGTGAGAAAGAATATGTGAAAATCAATTTCTTTTGGGATAAAATACAATATATTGACCAAACACATTGTTATTTAGGTTGTCCACTCTCTTTCAAACTATACTTTGGGAGGAACCTAAAAAAACATCTTTCACAATCAATGAGTATTAGGGGAATAAAAAATCTTTATCTAGATGTTCAGTGTCCACTGGTTTATTTTATGGTGTAGGATGTTCTATAAGGAAATTAGCAAGGCCATTCCCTTTGAATGCCTTTTTTGACTCAAATTGAATGTCATACTATTATGGAATAACCACCCATTTGGGAGAAACTCCCAATTAATATAGGATGTCAAAGGATAAACTTGAGTGGTTTGATATGAGAGACTAGGTGGTCCTCGTGGTGTTGCAAGTAATGCCTCAACTTTTTCAATGTGAAGATGAGAATGAGGTTGTTCTTTTGAATATCATGATCACTATTCTCAAAATCAAGAATTGTTTAGATGAGATAATAGACTTTCTTCTTTCCCCACATCACATTTCTGAGTGAATAAAGAACCAATCGACCTTTCCATGGTTGCAAATGTTGGATGAGCGGCTTCCCTTATGTGACAACATGAAGATCGGTAGATATAATTGGAAATACATGATATTATCAAAAGAAATTTGGAAATGATTTCCCCACTAGTAGGAGACTCCCTTCTCCATTAACTTAGTGGAGGGGATATATTTTCTAGCTAAGTTGTCTATGAAACACCTAATGAAATAAAGGTTCCACTAAAGACCCCAAAATTGTTTAAGATTCTAAGGAGGTGGCATTTCTATGACTTCACATGCCTTTTCTCGGTCAACCTTGATTCCACAGTGGCGTACCATGAATCCAATGAACTTTCTTGATGTTACCCCAAAAGAAAACTTTAGAGGGTTCATCTTCAAACTAATTTTTTGTATTTATTTTTAAAAAATTGAAGATCTGTGAGGTGATCACAACACTATTGATATTTAACAAATAGTTCATTAACATAGATATTTTATATTCATCCCAAGAAGGCTTTAAAGATTTGATGAATATCGTGTTGATAAGTAGTTCCATCATTCATTAATCTGATAGTAATGGTTTGGTAGAAAAATATCCCTTGAGGTTCTCTGAAGGTAGTGGATTCCTCGTATTTATGCACCATATTGATCTAGTTATACCCTGAATACCTATCCATAAAGCAAATGGCATGGAATCTAGGAGTTGCATCAATAAAAATTTCAATGATCAGAAATAAGGAACCACCCTTCAAGAAATGTCGATTAAGGACCCTAAAATTAGTGAAGACCCTCATCTTCCAATTCTTTTTCATGAGGGGGATGATGTTGGAAATACATTTTGGGTACAGAACCTCTTTAAAAAAGATGTATTTAATCAATTTATCAACTTAGGATTATACTTTACTTGCATGAGATGGGTGAATTACCTAGTATGCTTCCTTAAAACCTCAATGGTAATTTTTTTGAAAGGTTGGGTTCGAAGCCTCAATTTATTATTTAAAGCAAAGAGCTCTTTAGACTGGGTAGAGGGAGACCCATTATATAGCATGAAGGCCCAAGGCCAAAGGGCCTGAATACAAGGCTTGAAAGCCCATTTTGTGGCCCAAAGGACCCCTTGGTGAATAGTACTGCTACAGTACCTGTGCCGCTATAGTACCTTCTCATCCGCCGCTACACAATGGGTGATAAATAAACACAATGGGTTATATCCTAGATATATCTATATAAATATAAGTGAACAAGTATCGATGCTACTTTAGAACTGAAATAAACATCTTCGTATCTTCAAGAGGGATGGGGGAACTATTCCAAATTGGTCGCATGTCTTATTCTATTATAAGATTCTCCTGCCTGAACTCAATGATAGTGTTGGAGATGCCTTCCTCAAATATGGTAGGATATTTTCTATGTTCATCCTCTAATTATCCTTTCTCTATGTCTATGGGAGAATCTTCAGACATGGTGGATAATTCAAGGGCATATCTATGACTATTAATATAATTTTGTCATTGAGAAGGAACATTTATATTTTGAACCACCATAGTCATTGGGGATATATTCCAGTGATGCTTGTCTTCTAATATGTTTCTACTCAGGGGAGAATAGGTAATGACTTCCCAAGTTATAGGGGATGTCCTAGTGGTAGTTTCAATCCCTAGACATGATGCAAAGTAATTCTCATATCCTGATAGAGCATTAGTCAAACTTCCCATTAATGAACCCACTTCAATTTTAATGATTACTATAACATTAATATGGTCCAGTGAGGTTTGGCGTTTATAATAGCTAGATGGGACAAATTATTCTTCCATGATCAGGGTTATAGGAAGAACAAAATCACTACTGATCATGCTCTAGGGATTCATAGTGGTGGTTCCCAAGCCATTGGGAGTGGAAAATTTCATGTCACACCCATAATTGGTTGTTTTCCTTACTTATTGTAGAAAAATTCCACAGTATATATAGATTCACAAGATTTAAAGGGGTAATTTTCACCATGTATTATGCTGACCATTCTAGTGATAGGTTATTTAAATAATCGATGAAATATAGAGGGTAATGTCACATGGTTATAAAGTTAGGGTCTTCCAAGTATTAAATTGTATGATGTGTCTTGTTGTATAACCATTAACTTATATTTTGATTTGAGGTCCCTTACTTAACATTGTAAGTTTTATGATTTTTTTTTGAATAAATTTATTTCCCTTGATATCTTATGTTACACACAACACTGAATTTTAACGAACTGTGATATACAATGAATATATTTATTTAAATTTTTTTATTAAAAACTAGTACTTAAACATGGTGGAATTAATATGGATAATGAAATTTTAATAATTATTTATGATGATTTTATATAATGAAATCATATTGATAAAAAAGTACTTAATTTTTAATCAATCCTTTTTATGCTTTGAAAATACAATTTTCTTAAAAAATCTATTTTTTTTAAAAAAAATAATAAAAGTAATTTAGGAATATTTTATAAAATATATTTGAAAAAATAAACATCTTTTTTTGAAACCAATTAAAAATTATCTTTTAGTGCATGTTTTATAATTTTCTGCAAAGAATACTTTTCCAATTAATAGTAAAAACTACTCCTCAAAGTTAATTTTTTTTATTATAAACACTTTTATTGAGAAAGTGTGAAATCTTCAAGTTCAAATAGGATCATTAAACACAATAGAAGATAAGAAAATTATTAAAGTACAACTTTAAACTATTGGAAACATCCTCACTATATAATTTCTAGGAAAGATCTCTTACCTCTTAATTCTGGTTGACTTTGATAATATTTTCTAATTGGTAGGCCAATTTATCCCACTCTTGCCTAAACTCCTACACTTTTATATTCTTATCATTGAAACCACTAGTCAAAATTAAATATTTCTTTTCAATCCAATATCCCTACTATATGTTCTCCCATTCATCCTTTTTGTATCCTCACTTGAAGTATGAATAGTGAAGACAATCTTTGACATCTATTTCTCAGAGTGTATAAGGAGGTCCCGTGATTTATCCATGGCCTCTGCATCTACTACCCACTGTGATCTAGAAACAATCTCCAATGAGACTTCACCAATTTCACCCTTCTTTCTTAACATCCCCAACATTCCCTCCTTGTAATTTAGATCTTGTTCCATGTTTTTCTACCTCTCCACTCCCAACTATCCTCCCCGTATCCCTGGGCCTACATCCAATGTTGTACACTCCTGCACCTCACCTCCTCCCATAGCAGTTACGCAATCCTATGGGGTATTCTTCTTGTACCTATTTTTGGGTGATGATTTCACACCTTTAGTAAATGAAGATACCCCTCATATAATAGTGAAAAGTACTAATTTTTATTAAATACCACCTTTTCATTTAAATCATTTCCAAGATCCATTTGATTTTAATGTGGTTTTAAAATTTGAATTAGTTCAGTTATATATTTATTAATTGAATTTGGTTAATTGAAATTAATTTCATATTAAATTTTGATATTAAAAACTTCAATACTTATGGAATTTGTTTCTTTGGAAAATTGCTTTTAGTCGCTTATGTGGGTTTAATTTTAGATTATTATTTTACATTTATATTAATTGAATTTGGAAAAATTGATTCAATATTTTTAATCATAATAATTTTTACTTACTCTTTCATCAAAATTAATAATAAAAAAGGTAAAACTAATTATAGTGGTTAAGGTTAAAACGAGTTTACTGGGGGTCAAACAAATAATATAAGGGGTAAAATGGAATATAAAATTTCAAAAATTCAATTTTATGGATATATTTATATTTTATATCATCTTAAGTACAATAATTATCCATTTTGTATCCTTTTTAAATATTTATAAAGTGTTTACACCTTTCATGTTTATAAATTCCATGTGTGTCCTTTCCCTCACTTATAAAAGGGAACCACCTCTCCTTTCCTATACATAATTCCAAAACTCCTTGTTTTATCCAATACCTACCCAAATTAAATACATACTTACCTCCTCACATCCTAGTGGAATTATTTTTATTATTAAACCCTCCTAACAATGTTTTAGGTGAAAACAGAGAGGGGTTCTCCGAAGAAGAGATATATTCCTTAACCATTCATTTTAATTTTATTTATCCCTATAACTACATCAAATATTCTTTAAAAATGGTGATATAATAACATTAGTATATCCCATATACTATGATTTTATTCTGTTATGGGAATGACCTGCATTTATCTCCTCTTAAATTAAGTGGTAAATAATGTTGTTGATCATGTGTGGGGAGGACTATTGTATCATGAAATGATGTAATTAAATCTCCATCAACACCTATCATGACTATAAATAATGATGGATTTTCGGTTTATATATGATATTTATGAAATTAGTTTACTTATGTAATTATAATATCACATATACCTTCTTACCATCGAACTTTTTAGAAAATGATAATGTTGCCCATATGAACGTGTATACAATCACCTCCACTAAGTGATGTGAAAATATTTTAATTTACTTTTTACATAGATGTTAATAATGATTGGATGACTAATATAAATGATATATGTTATATAACAATTATTTTATAACAAATTATTAATATTTACTTTTATTTCATTTTTTCCATCAATAAAATCGAAATAATGTTCATGTATGTATACGACATATTGTCTCCGTGAACGGTGTAATTCATTTACTATTTAACATTAATGGATTACTGTTAACAAATATATAATGAATTTATATGATATTTATATCATGTTAACATTTTCGAGATTATGTAACCATTATAAAAGTAAAATAAATGAAAATAAATGAACAAAACACACATGAAAAATGAATTAGTTGTTTCCAAAACATGATTTTAAGAAGGAATTATTAATAAATGGGTAATAAAAGATTATAAGTAAATCATATATTCTATGATAAATATGAGTATGGTTATTTAATAAATGTATAATAAATTTATATTTATTATATATTATTTTTTAACATGTATGATATAACTCAAGACTTAATTTAAGGGATTTTCATCTCACATTTATTTTTGTGAGACTCATTCCATATTCACCACTTATTTATTTTGTTTGGTGAATATGCTAACCATGAATTTATTTAATGGTTATTATTATGAAATTTATGTCAATTTCATGTCCATATAAGGTTTCTTATATCATGGAGATTATGATTAAAAATTTACCAAAGTGATAAAGTTTGATGTTTTAATTTCATTATTTATTAGAGTCGTTTATCATTATACTAACACTAATGAGATATTACGATATAACTCTCAAGAAAATCATAAATTTTCTTCTTCAAATTTTATTTATTTAAATTACATTGTTCTTTTGGATTTCTCTCTCGTTATATACTGAATATTAAAAAATAATATTTTTAAATAAAAACAAAATTTACTTCTCTCTTTGGTCAAATACCTTTTTTCATCAATGTATATTTTTTTAGAAAAGTTTTAAATACATTTTTCACTATTATCTAATAATTTCATTATGAAATTAATACTCATGTTGGAATTTTTTAAAAAAAATATAAGGAATATTCTTCTTATTTTCCTAACAAGCCTCTCATGACTTTTTACCAAAAATGTTAATGTAATATTTGTTTTAATCAGTTTGTAATGAATAGAATTTTCATATATTATAACCACTAATTGATTTAATTATTCCATTATAATATTCCAATGTTAATTAATTTTTTTTAAAGTTGAGAATTTTTTAGATTTTAAGGAAATTTTTTCAAAAACAGAATGAGTATTTCCCTCAGGAATGTTTTTGTAACACCCTAGACTTTTATGAGAAATATTTTGTTTTCATGTTATATAAATCATCAAAATAATCTTTCACTACACACAACACATTATTGGCTTTCTTTACACGCAATCACAACCTTCCTCGATAGCTTGCATCGTACGCAATACTGAGTTTCACTAAACAACAATATGATATTAAAATATTATTAAAACTCTATGTTATGAATATTAATAACCACTTTTTGAAATTTTATGAATTTTCTTATTCAAAATGGACTTCATTTTTGGATTCGGAATATTGAAATTATCCTAGGGTGAAATTTTGGAATTTTTCTAAAAACTTTCAATTTTTGATGAATAGTTAAAACACTAGATTACTATTTAAAAAACGACTTTTTATTTAAATAGTTATTTATTTTAATTAAATTTATTTTAGGTCAAAATTGATACATAATACTTATATAAGTTCAATATAATTCATTACAGTAATTTTATAATAATTTTAGATATATAAAAATTTTATTGAACTTTTCACCGTCTTTTACCCACCTCCTAGGAAAATTTGCAAATTTACATAAAACTTAATTTTACCGCTTCTGTGAGTGGAATTTCGAAAATCCGATAGACACGGTTGATGTCAGTAAGTAAAATGTGGTTCAATGAGATTAAAATAAGTTTTGGTGATTAGTAACTTTTTACTTTTATTTGCCACGGTTAAAAGTAAATAGGGTAATTAAGGGTAAAATGATATTATTATTACCCTAACACATGTAATAATTCTATTGTATAAGTGTAATTCGACCAAAAACAACCTTAGGAATAAAATATGACCATTTAGGCCCACATGGATTAGATTAGGACATTTATTATTTATTTATTTAAAGAAGGGTTAAAATAGTTAAAATCAAAGTTTAATAACTAAATAAGTTTTAATATAGGTTTATACATAAGATAAATTCGACTATAAATATTCATTAGAAATATAAACAGATTTCCTACATAATGGTATTTTATTTTTAATTTTTATACATTAAATAATTTAATTTATTTATGACACAAAGATGATGCAGTAATTATCTTATTAATGAATTATTGACATAAATGATGTTATAAATACCCAAATAAATGTAATTTGAGACTTTTTATGAATTTCACTAATTTTAAAGGTTAATATGACATGTTAGTGTTGGTTTAATTAACTTTTTTCGAAATAATAATTCTGTTATAATTTTCACAAAAATCAATTTCTAAATAGTGTCAAAATTGAAATAAAATATTTTTTAAAACAAATATTATATTATTAATTGTTATTTTATTCCTAAAAATCTACGGTTCTCCCAAATGACTTAGGTAAGGTTATATATATTAATAATAAACAACTTGGGTCTCGTTTGGCTTGTTATAGTAAGTTTACTAACCTTATAGTGTAAGAACACAAAAAGACACAGTAAAAGTAAAATTATCTAACTTAAAGCTAAATATAAATGATAAGTTTAAAATAGGAACCTAAACTTTTCTAAATTCTATTGGATGAGAGGATTTAGACCCATCCCCATCTTAGATTCTAAATAAATCAATTTTGAGCTATTTAAAACCGAATTTGGCTTTATAATAAATTAATATTTTTAGTTTTTCCAAAGGAGCCCCTCTCCTCCCTTATAAAAGGGCACCTCCTCCCCCTCCTCCTCACACCACATTGAACCTTAAAGCTCGTCCAACCCCTTCCAAGTTCTCCTCTCCACTTCTCTAGAGACATCCTAGTAGTCCTGGTATTCTTCAAAGACCAATTTTAGTGCCCTAAAAGGAGGTCTCAAAGAAGCGCTTCAAAGAAGAGGTAATGTCCGTTACTGATTCTTTCAACTTTATTTCTTCTTCCACTTATTATTATATACTTGTTTCATTATGAAGTAATAACATCAGTATCACTCATATACTAATATGTCATTGTAAGTATGAAACAACCCTATTTCACCATCTATCCATCCTACGGAAAATTAAATCACCGCGCGTGCGTACGTACAGAATATCGTCTCCACGCCGTGGTGTAAACTATTTTCCACCACCACCTTACTTGTATGGGTATAATGGTGTAAATAATGACTATATATGATTATTGTAAATTGATATTGATTCTTAAATAGTATACATACACTCCAATACAATTCCACGATCATGGGAACGATGTCATTGCTCATGCGTACGTACGGAACACCGTCTCCACAATGTGATGTGACTCGTTCTACATGATCTTCATTGCATAATGATTATATAAATGAATTGAATGAATGAATATGATATATATTAAACTAATAACATTCTTTAAATGAGGCATCTATAACCTAAAAAGATAAATAAGAATTTATTCGACAAAACATGCATAAGAACAAAAAGTAATAAACACCCGAATAACAAGTAGTAATGAAATATTACTAATAAGAAGATATGAATATGACCATATATGATATCATAAAAATATTTATGATTCTGGAATAAGTCAATAACATTATTTAAATCATTATACAGAAGTATCGGACACTTAGGAAGAAAATCCGACCTAAGGTAAGGGAAATATCCCAATCTCATTTTTATCTGAGATTGTTTATACTTTGAAATTTACTAGGGTGTATTTTATCATCCAAATCCATGTTTCCTAAATATGTAATATTATTTCCATGCACCTACAATTTTTTAAATACAATTTTACCCTTCGGTGAGTTTTTAGTAAAATATATGAAAGGAATCTTTTGTCGTTTTTCGTACGCAGAACTTTTTGACTTTTCCGAAAAAAGTATGAGAAGAATGTTTTTTTAACTTATATGGAATGAATGGATTTTTAAAACATTATTTACAAGAAGCATACTTTACAAGATTTCAACTTTGTTTTTAATCAACTTGTTTTAGTTTAGAATTGTATGACATGTTAAGAAAGGAAAAGTGTTTTTGAAGTAGAAAGGATATTTTTCTCAAGAATGAAGTTCAAGTGTTTTATCAAAATTATTTTCCATATAAGATAATATAGGGTTTTGTTTATATCCCTATTATTACATTGATGTGATTATGTTGTGATGGAAATATTTTTATGAATTCCTTTATCTTATATGAATTGTTTTATTATATCATGATGTTTAAGATTCTCATTTTTATTACATGGGTTATGCTATGATGCATGGTTTATGATTTTGTGGAACACATAAGAATGGTATCATTATGAGATGGGTGGGACCTATATCTCCCTCCAATGCATTGGGTAACGATTTTATATCTCATGAGATAGACATGGCTGGAACGGCAGGTTAAACCGGTTCAGTGAAACAGGACTGAAACGAGGAGTGAACTCGGTTCAGAAATAAACTTTGTCCACTATGATAGTCTTGGAAATTAGTCTTGACTAATAAGAAATGATTCTCTATGATTATGTGTGTATGCCACAAAGTTTCATGTTTTATGTTATGATTATTGGGATTAAATTTCACTGCTATGATTTATCCCATGTTATGAAATTATGATATCTTTTACAGGTGAAGATTTCCAAAAGTTATGTTCTTATGTATATGATGTGATTGATATTTCTTTTGTTTACCCTTACTGAGCATTTGAGCTCACCCTTTTGTATGTTTTATTTCCCCAGGTCAGGAAGAAGGTTATTAATTAGGATATGCCAAAAAGGGACTCTAGATATGATGAAATAAATGGGAGGAAAAGTAGATGCTTTATGAACCAGTTATTTATGTTTCCCAGTTTCTAAAGACTCTATACCTATACGGCCCTTTCCTGGTTTTGTTATATGTTGTAATAAGTGTGCTTCAATTATGAAGTAATAATAATGTATGTAAAGTATGGGTCGTTATATTTGGTATCAGAGGAAAGGTATATTCAACCATTGGAAACTAGGATGTGAAAGCCTTAGTAAGAACCCTAAGGATAAGTCTAAGCATAGAACACGATCTTAGTGTTTTAAAAATGGCCATGAAAAACCTTTGATAAGACCATAATTGTGAAATTTTATTCTTAATTATGTGGTTTTACTATTATAATTAGTGTTTCTCACACAATTCTTCTTGGTTTTAGTCAATGGCTGGAACCCGAAGGAACCGTGTTAATGCGGAATGCGACGGGCAATGCGATGATTGTCCCCCTGAGCACCCAAATGTTTTGGGAAATGGAATTTAAAATATTGTATCCATACTCACACAACTTTCTCAAGCTATGAATCATGAAGGACTTCCAAACGAGCAAAGGAAGGAGCAAAATTCTGTTGAATCCTTCATGAGGCAGCGTCCACCCTCATTCAGCGGGTCTACAGATCCATTAGTTGCTGAACAATGGATCAGTGCTGCTGAAAAGATATTTTCAGTTCTTCAATGTTATAAACATGATAAAGTCATCTTAGGAGTTATTGTTTGGAAGGTGATGCTGATCAGTGGTGTAATCTTATCAAGAATACGAGTCCAAGAGATGAAATTGAGTCAATGGAATGGGACGAGTTCAAGAAATTATTTTTCAATAAGTACTTCCCTCGTATTCTCTGAACAAATATGAAGAAATAGTTTATTGAACTAAAGCAAAAGGATGATGAATTTTTTGTACCTATGAAGAAAATTTTATAATACTTGCAAGTTATGCTTCTGGTATTATTATCCAACCTGAGAGTAAGATCGATCGATTCTTTAGTGGCTTAAAACCAAATCTTCAAAGGGCGTTATCCATA
This sequence comes from Viscum album, assembly GCA_963277665.1. Lineage (NCBI taxonomy): Eukaryota > Viridiplantae > Streptophyta > Magnoliopsida > Santalales > Viscaceae > Viscum > Viscum album. Next base: position 1,528,730,830 of record OY728162.1, read on the forward strand.
AAGGACTTCAATAGCTACGAGGAAATCGTTCGATGTGATCTCAAAGTCGAGATGGAGATTGGAGTAACCCATCAGTCATATGGGTTTGATAAGAAGAGGAAAATGGAATTCAAAGGAAAATCTAAAGAGCACACTGAAAAGAAGATGAGTTTTCCCTTATGATCAATGTGTGGAAAGAAACATGAAGGGAGTTGTCTTAAAGGGACAAGTAAATGTTTCAAATGAGGAAAGGAAGGTCATCAGGCATTTGAATGCCACAATGATGGGAAGAAGATGTCTAGTGATGCGAACAATGAAAAGGCTACACAGAGTGAACCTCCTACACTTAAATGTTACAAATGTAAGGAGATGGGGAATTATTCCAATCAATGCTCAAATCCAAGTGTTGATGATGATGGTCGACGTCAACAAACTTTTAAGGCTAAAGACAAAGGAAAGTCACATGCAATTTCTATCAGCGATGTGGAGTACGATAACGATGTGGTGAAAGGTACACTTACCATCCACTCTAAAGTAGAAAATGTTTTATTTGATTCTGGATCCACCAACTCTTTTATTTCTGAATAATTTTCTAAGGGTATCACCGTATTACCTCAACAATTAGATGTTGAGTTAGAAATGACAACCCCTAATGGCACAATAGTCACATCAAAAGCTTATAATTATTCTCCGATTGAAGTTTGTGGGAAAGTGCTTCCTGCAAATCTTGTGATCCTTCCTATAGTGGAATTTGATGTGATTCTTGGCATGGATTGGATTTCTTTATATGGAGCTCATATCAATTTCCAAAGAAGGGAAGTCACATTTCATATTCTAGATCAATCTATGATCGTCTATCGATGCAAGGATGAATATAACCTTCCAGTGGAAATTTCATCCATCTAATGGGTCTTGATTACACTAAAGGAAGGTTATTTATCTCAAATGGTTGGTGAGAAACTCGCGATTAAGAATATGCTCATTGTATGAGAGTTTGATGATGTCTTTCCGGAAGAATTTCTGGAAGAATTCCCGGGTCTTCAACCAAATCGTGAAGTTGAGTTTTCAATAGAACTCGTACCGGGTGCTTTCCCTATTTCAAAGACACCTTATAGAATTGCCCCAATTGATTTGCAGGAATTAAAGAAGCAACTCCAAGAGAATCTTGATAAGGGATTCATACGCCCTATTACATCACCTTGGCGAGCACCTGTTCTGTTTGTTAAGAAGAAAGATGGATCAGTGAGACTCTGCATTGATTATCGAGAACTTAACAAGATCACTATCAAGAAAAAATATCCTCTCCCGCGCATTGATGACTTATTTGACCAAATATGTGGAGATGAATACTTTTCCAAGATTGATCTTCATTCAGGGTATCACCAATTAAGGGTCAAAAGGGAGGATATACCAAAGACGGCTTTCCGTACAAGATATGGACACTATGAATTTATAGTGATGCCATTTGGTCTTACTAATGCCCCTACTATATTCATGGATCTGATGAATAGAGTCTTTAGAGACTATCTTGATCAGTTTTTGGTAGTCTTTATAGATGATATTATTGTATATTCAAAGGGCAAGGAAGAACATGATGATCAATTGAGAATTATATTGAAGACCCTGAGAAAGGAGAAGCTTTATGCCAAATTTACTAAGTGAGAATTTTGGCTTCAAAGAGTTTCATTTTTGGGTCACATAATCTCAAATCAGGGGATATCTATGGATCCAGTAAAAACAGAGGTTATTGAAAGATGGTTGAGACCAACAACAGTAACTGAGATCCGAAGTTTTCTTGGTTTTGATGGATATTATCGACGTTTTGTGAAATATTTTTCATGATTATCTAATCCATTCACCAAGTTGACTCGGAAAGGAGTTAAGTTTGTCTAGATGGAGGAATGTGAAGAGAATTTCAAGGAGTTGAAAAGAAGGTTATCTGGTGAACCTGTGCTAAAACTTCCTTGTAGTGAAGAAAGGTTTGTGATCTACAGTGATGCATCTAATAAGGGACTGGGATGTGTTCTCATGCAAAATGATATGGTGATAGCTTATGCCTCATGACAGTTGAAAATCCATGAGCAAAATTACCCAACTCATGATTTGGAGTTAGCTGCAGTAATATTTGCATTAAATATTTGGAGGGATTATCTTTATGGAGAAAGGTGTGACATTTATACTGATCATAAAATTTTAAAGTATATTTTCACACAAAAGGAGCTGAATATGCGCCAAAGAAGATGGTTGGAGCTGATTAAGGATTATGACGGCTCAATCCATTACCACCCTAGGAAAGAAAACAAGGTGGAAGATGCATTAAGTCGACAAGACCATGCCAGTTTATCCATGATGGGGATCACAAAAGATCCAATATTTATGGATTTACAAAGGATGGATCTTGGAATTATAATGGAAGGGGAAAAATCTTATCTTTCTCAAATGAATGTTCAACCATATATACATATGAAGATTAAAGAGGCACAGAAAGAAGATGTCGAGTTACAAAAGAAGGTGAGAAATGTTCCTAAATTCAACCTTGATTGTGATGGGATAATAAAGTTCAGGAATCGGGTTTGTGTTCCTCCCATCCCCGAATTAAAGAAGGAGCTGCTGGATGAGGCTCATAGTTCTTCATTCTCTATTCATCCTAGAATCACGAAGATGTATAAGGACCTGAAAGAGTACTTCTGGTGGGATGGCATGAAAAGAGATGTTGCTGAATATGTCTCTCGATGCTTGGTTTTTCCGAAAGTTAAAGATGAGAGACAGAAGTCTAAGGGGATGTTACAACCATTAACCATAACAGAATGGAAATGGGAAAACATCACTATGGACTTTGTCACAGGACTTCCTAAAACATCCAAAGGAAATAATGCTATCTGGGTCATAGTTGATCATCTTACAAAGTCTGTACACTTCATTATTATTAGAGAGGATTTCTCTCTGGATAAGCTTGCCATGATATATGTAAAGGAAGTGGTAAGATTGCATAGAGTACCACTTTATATTATATCTGATCGGGTTCCGAGGTTTACCTCAAAGTTCTGGTGAAGTCTTCAGCATACTTTGGATACAGAGTTGAGTTTCAGCACTGCTTATCATCCTCAGACAGATGGTCAGTCTGAGAGAACAATTCAAACTCTAGAAGATATGTTGAGAGCTTGCACTATGGATTTCAAAGGTGGTTGGGATCAACACCTAACTTTGGTGGAATTTTCTTATAATAATAGCTTTCACTCCAGTATTCAGATGGCTCCTTATAAAGCTCTCTATGGAAAGAAATGCAGAGCTCCAACTTGCTGGGATGAAGTTGGGGAAAGAAAGCTATTAGGACCTGATCTTGATGATGAGATGGTAGAAAAGGTCTAATCTATTCAACAACACATAAAAGTAGCTCAGAGTCGATAGAAAAGTTATGCCGACAACCGATGAAATGACCTAGAGTTTGAAGTTGGTGATAAACTATTCTTATGAATATCTCCTTGGAAGAGGGTCATGAGATTTGGAAAGAAGGGGAAGTTGAGCCCTAGATATATCGGTCCTTTCGAAATACTGGATCATGTTGGGAAGGTAGATTACCAATTGGCACTTCCACCAAATCTCTCTCAAGTTCACTATTTTTTCCTTATATCTCTCTTGAGAAAGTACATACCTGATCCTTCACATGTACTCAGCTCAGAATTTGTACTGCTGGAGCAAGATCTTTCTTATGAAGAACAACCGATAGAGATTCTAGATCATAGCGAAAAATTCCTAAGAAACAAGACCACTCGCTTGGTGAAAGTTTTATGGAGGAACCACCAATTAGAAGAAGCTACATGGGAGCTTGAGGATATTATGAGTGAGATGTATCCTCATCTGTTTGTTACAAAGTGACGAATTTCGAGGGTGAAATTCATTTTAAGGGGGGTAGAATGTCACACCTGAGACTTTTATGAGAAATATTTTGTTTTTATGTTATATAAATCATCAAAAAAATCTTTCACTACACAAAACACTTGCTTTTCTTGCTTTACACGCAATCACGACCTTCCTCGATAGCTTGCGTCATACGCAATACCAAGTTTCACTAAACAACAATATGCTATTAAAATATTATTAAAACTATACGTTATGAATAGTAATAACCACTTTTTGAAATTTTATTAATTTTATTTTTCAAAATGGACTTCATTTTTGGATTCGGAATATCGAAATTAGCCTAGGGTGAAATTTTGGTATTTTTCTGAAAACATTCAATTTTTGATGAATAGTGAAAACACTGGGTTACTATTTAAAAACCGACTTTTTATTTAAATAATTATTTATTTTAAATAAAAAAATTTTAGGGAAAAATTGATACATAATACCTATATAAGTTCAATTCAATTCATTGAAGTCATTTTATAATAATTTTATATATATATATAATTTTTATTGAACTTTTCACCGTCTTTTACCCACCTCCTAGGAGAATTTGAAAATTTACATAAAAATTAATTTTACCGCTTCTGTGAGTGGAATTTCAAAAATCTGAGAGATACGGTTGATGTCAGTAAGTAAAATGTGGTTCAATGAGATGAAAATAAGCTTTGGTGAATAGTAACTTTTTACTTTTATTTACCACGGTTAAAAGTAAATAGGGTAATTAAGGGTAAAAATGATATTATTATTACCCTAACACATGTCCTAATTCTATTGGATAAGTGTAATTCGACCAAAAACAACCTTAGGAATAAAATATGACCATTTAGGCCCACTTGGATTAGATTAGGACATTTATTATTAATTTATTTAAAGTAGGGTTAAAATAGTTAAAATCAAAGTTTAATAACTAAATAATTTTTAATATAGATTTATACATAAGATAAATTCGACTATAAAAATTAATTAGAAAGATAAAACGATTTCCTACATAATGGTATTTTATTTTTAATTTTTAGACATTAAATAATTTAATTTATTTATGACACAACGATGATGCAGTAATTATCTTATTAATGAAATATTGACATAATTAATGTTATAAATACCCAAATAAATGTAATTTGAGACTTTTTATGAATTACAATAATTTTATAGGTTAAAATGACATGTTATTATTTCTTTAATTAACTTTTTTATAACTAATCATTCTGTTATGAGTTTCACAAAAATCAATTTCTAAATAGTGTCAAAATTGACATAAAATAGTTTTTAAAACAAATATTATATTATTTATTGTTATATTATTTCTAAAAATATAAGGATCTGCAAAATGACTTATATAAGGTTATATATATTAATAATAAACAACTTGGGGTTCGTTGGGCTTGTTATAGTATGTTTATTAACCTTATAGTGTAAGAACAAAAAAAGACACGGTAAAAGTAAAATTATCTAACTTAAATTTAAATTTAAATGATAAGGTTAAAATAGGAACCTAAACTTGTCTAAATTATATTTTATGAGAGTATTGCGACCCATCCCCACCTTATATTCAAAATAAATCAATTTGGAGCTATTTAGAACCGAATTTGGCTTTATAATAAATTAATATTTTTAGTTTTTCCAAAGGAGCCCCTCTCCTCCCTTATAAAAGGGCACCTCCTCCCCCTCTTCCTCACACAACATTGAGCCTTCAAGCTCGGCCAACCCCTGCCACTTTCTCCTCTCCACTTCCCTAGAGACATCCTAGAGGTCCTGGTCTTCTTCAAAGACCAATTTTAGTGCCCTAAAAGGAGGTCTCAAAGAAGAGCTTCAAAGAAGATGTAATGTCCGTTACCGATTCTTTCAACATTATTTCTTATTCCACTTCTTATTATTTAGTTGTTTCATTATGAAGTAATAACATCAGTATCACTCATATACTGATATGTTATTATAAGTATTAAACAACCCTATTTCACCATATATCCATCCTACGGAAAATGAAATCACCGCGCGTGCGTACGTACGGAATACCGTCTCCACGCCATGGTGTAAACTATTTTCCACCACCACCTTACATGTATGGGTATAATGGTGTAAATAATGACAATATATGATTATTGTAAAGTGATATTTATTCTTAAATAGTATACATACACTCCAATACAATTCCACGATCATGGGAACGATATCATCGCTCGTGCATACATACAGAATACCATCTCCACAATGTTATGTGACTCGTTCTACATGATCTTCATTGCATAATGATTATATAAATAAATTGAATGAATGAATATGATATATATTACACTAATAACATTCTATAAATGATGTATCTATAACCTAAAAAGAAAAATAAGAATTTATTCGACAAAACACGCATAAGAACAAAAAGTAATAAACACCCGAATAACAAGTAGTAATGAAATATTACTAATAAGAAGCTAAGAATATGACCATATATGATATAATAAAAATACGTATGATTCTGGAATAAGTCAATAACATTATTTAAATAATTATACAGGAGGTTCGGACACTTACGAAGCAAATCAGACCTAAGGTAAGGGAAATATCACAATCTCATTTTTATACGAGATTGTTTATACTTTGAAATTTACTGGGGTGTATTTTATCATCCACATCCATGTTTCCTAAATATTTAATTTTATTTCCATCCACCTAAAATTGTTTAAATCCAATTTTAACCTTCGGTGAGTTTTTACTAAAAGATATGAAAGAAATCTTTTGTCGTTATTCGTACGAGGTACTTTTTGACTTTTCCAAAAAAAGTACGAGAAGAATGTTTTTTAACTTATACGGCATGAATGGATTTCTAAAACATTATTTCCAAGAAGCATCCTTTACAAGATTTCAAGTTTATTTTTAATCAACTTCTTTTAGTTTAGAATTGTATAACATGTTAAGAAAGGAAAAGTGTTTTTGATGTAGAAATAATATTTTCCTCAAGAATGGAGTTCAAGTGTTTTATCAAAATTATTTTCCATATAAGATAATATAGGGTTAGGTTTATATCCCTATTATTACATTGATATTATTATGTTGTGATGGAAATATTTTTATGAATTCCTTTATCTTATATGAATTGTTTTATGATGTCATGATGTTTAAGATTCCCATTTTTATTACATGGGTTATGCTATGATGTATGGTTTATGATTTTGTGGCACACATAAGAATGGTATCATTATGAGATGGGTGGGACCTATATCTCCCTCCAATTCATTGGGTAAAGATTTTATATCTCATGAGATAGACATGGCTGGAACGGTATGTTAAACTGATTCAATGAAACAGGACTGAAACGAGGAGTGAACTCGGTTCAGAAATTGACTTTGTCCACTAAGGTAGTCTTGTCAATGAATCTTGACAAATAAGAAATGATTCTATATGATTATGTGTGTATGACACAAAGTTTCATGTTTTAAGTTATGATTATTGGGATTACATTTCACTACTATGATTTATCCCATGTTATGAAATTATGATCTCTTTTGCAGGTTAAGATTTCCAAAAGTTATGTTCTTATGTATATGATGTGATTGATATTTCTTTTGTTTACCCTTACTAAACATTTGAGCTCACCCTTTTGTATGTTTTATTTCCCTAGGTCATGAAGAAGGTTATTAAGTAGGATATTCCAAAAGGGGACTCTAGATATGATGAAATAAATGTGAATCAAAGTAGATGCTTTATGAACCAGTTGTTTATGTTTCCCTGTTTCTAAAGACTCTATACCTATACGGTCCTTTCCTGGTTTTGTTATATGTTGTAATAAGTGTGCTTCAATTCTAAAGTAATAAAAATGTATGTAATGTATGGGTCGTTATAGTTTTAATTTTATTTTGAAGGAATTTTTGTTCATCAATGACAAAAACCTTTGGTGATACTTATGATATTGTAGGAATATGATCCAATTGATCCATCCTTATTCTTTCTGTAGATAATTTATTATGATGATGAATTTTTTTATAAAACTCTTTCCATTACCATGGATTGTGCTATGATGAATTCATGAAATTTTTATGGTACCCATTTCCTTTCTATGGGATATGATATGATGATTTTTTTTGATATTCTGGCATAAAAATGTGTGGATTATGTGATGGGTTTAACCTATATCTCCCTCCATTACATTAGATAATGATTAATGTTCTATGAGATCAAAGGGTACATGGGATTTTATCCCAATCCATAAAGAGGGTACACAAGACGTTATCCCAATCCCAGAAAATAAGGTACATGGGTTATTTTTCCCAGACCAAAAAATTGGGTACACGAGAGGTGATCCCAAGTCTAAAGTAGGTACATATGTGTTTATCTTAAGACTAAAATTTTATAAATTCCATGGAGGGTAGCTTTTATATTAGATTTTATACATTTATGTGTATGCAAAAAATGTATGTATTTAGATAATGTTACTCCCTCATGGTTCATATTGTTTCATTCCATTATGATTCATGTGTTATGAAATACCAATAATTTTTCCAAGACTTGTGTTTATGATCTATGATATATATGGTATAGATTTCAAACATTATTCTAATGATCTCATACCATTATTCTTAGGTTATGTTTATCTTCATTTTTTTCCTTAATGAGCATTAGATATCACCCTTGTTTAATACAAAAGTTATTGGAAGAAGTTATCTAATGATGATAATATAGATAAACCTTCAAAGAATCCACGTCCTACACTCCAATGTTTCAAATTCAATGAATATGTGAATTATGCTAACCAGTTCTCAAATTCAAAGGTTAATTATGATGATCAATGTTAGAAACCTCTTAAGTTGATAGATAAGGGGAATTATCAAGTGATAACTATTTTTTAGGAGGTGTACGATAATAATGTGGTGAAAATTACACTTATCATCCACTCTAGAACAGCTAATGTCTTATTTTATTTAGGATCTACCCTATAATTCTTATGAAATCCAAAGTGTATTTTTATTTTAATAACTTTTTATTTTTTATCTTGTTTTATAATTAAGATAAATTTAGGTATAAAATAATATAAAAATAGATATATTTCCTTAATCATTTTAGATTTTGTTTATTAATTAGGATAAATCATACATATATTCTTTAAATAAATGAATTTTATTAAAATTAAATTAAACATATAATTCTTCACATAAAATTAATTTTCCAAACCTAAGGGTTTTATGTTGTATATTTTAAATACATCATTACTTAATAAGAAAATTACTTTTTTTTTATTAATAGTAATACCCTTTTTCAGATCATATATATAAATTATATAGTTTATAGGATATAATGGTTATTTTTTAAAAAAATATTGTTTATTTTTATTACATTTATAAAATAATAAATTTTGAATATCTTATTTTAAAATAACTATAGGAATTTTTTTATATTTAATCTTATAATATTAGTAATAAAAATAAAATTGTTATTCTTAAGTTTTATAAAAAATAATTCTTCGATACTTTTTTAAAAATAGTAATCAATTTGAAATAATGATCTATTAAAAGTGGAAGTTACAAGATAAAGGATATAATAATAAAACATATTGTATAGTAAGTGCCATATTAATTTGAATAATTATGTTAGAGTAATAATATTTCATCAAAAAAAATATCAAACCCTATAAACTAAGTGCTCAATTTCATTTGTCATAGGAATGGTTTTGAAAAAATATTGTATATTCTAATGTTTAAATATAATAAGTAAATACATAAATGAATAAATGTATATATAAAAAATCTATTTAAAAAATTTGGAATATATATATACATAAAACTACAATTATAACCTTAAAGAAATTAAAAAAAATAAAAAATGGAGAAAATGTTCAAAAAATGAAAATAGTAAAAAATGAATGAAATGAGAATGAAAATTTAAAAAAATAAAGAGAAAAAAATGAAAAAAATGGTTGTCTTCCAACTTAGGATATTTCTTGACTACTAACACTAAACCATACACCAGTCCATGCCTAACCTCCCCCAGCCATCATCGACCACAGACCTCACCACCACCGGAGCTGAATCACCTGGTGACCGCAAGCTTTATCACAAACCAGCATTAGAAAATACCCACATTTGTCATTGTGATTTTAAAATAATCCATCCAAACCTATAACTATTCATATACCTCACCCGAAAGTTATGATGAAGTTAACAAACCCACCCCATTTGTCTTCATATCCTCATTCTGGTGCAAGCAAAGGATAGTAGAATCCACCTTTATACAGTATGCTAAAAATGGGTCAATTTTTTATTTAACATCAAAATTTTCTAGATATAAACCTACAAGAACTTTATCTACCACCCATATTCCTTAATTCACAAAAAATAAATTTCCACACAGTACAAGAACTAAATCGATCATTTTTTATTTCAAATAGAATACTTTTTTTTTAAATTTTAACCAATCTTCCCCGAGAATTTGCTTCCCATCCATGTTTTAATATATATATATTCTGCCTTATGTATAACCACTCTCTTGTATTGGATATCCCAATCCCTCTTCCTCATTTTACCACTCCTTATCCCACTGAGTTTGTGTTCCATTAGGTAGGAACCCATTTCCTACGTTTGGTCTAAACACCTCAAGCAGACTTCCACCCTATTCCATTGGTTTCCATTATATAAGTAAGGGGAAATCTTTATTATATATATATATATATTACATCCAATTTTCAAGAAAATACATACATAAGTAATATTTTCAAGTTTTTCAATTATAATTATACATGTTTTAATTTGAAGTTATAATTTATTTATTTTAATTAAGAGAATGTATTTCAAATTAATATTTAGGTAAGAGGACTTATTTATTTTCTAAAAACATTATATGTATTTTTTTAATATTTCATGTTATATATATTATTTCCAAAAACACTAGGCCTATATTTTTAGGATTTAAATCCATGTTCAATATATATATATATATATATATAATTTTTAAGTATATGTTGTGAAACATATATATATTTAAGTATTATTTTCAACATTAATGATTCGTCACTTCAAAATTATGTAATTATTTATAGTAGAGTATAACATATATATATATATATATACAAGTTATATTATTCAAACATATATGCAAATATGATTTATTCAATGTACAAGATCATAGACTTCTAATTTCAAGCTTATAGTTATGTACATATGTATATATTTGTACATTTTAAAGTTTATGTTATTCAAAACTCATGTACATGTATTTTTAAATTTTAAGATTATTCATTTTAAATTATGGATGTATTTATAATTTTATAATCATGTAAGAGGATATCAATCATGCATGTATAATTTCATTTTAAGAAATTTTGCAACATGATGGATTCAACTTAAGCACTTTTATATTTTATGTATAAGGGTTATCTTAATTTTATAGACATGTATATATATATATGTGTGTGTGTGTGTGTGTGTGTGTTTTTGTGTGTGTGTGTGTGTGCACGTGCAAGGATGAATTTTTTATTTTCAAAATGTTACTTTTATAATTTTATTTGAAATACATAATTTTTGTTTCTTATGATCATTTTAGGAAGACAAAATAACATGTCTATTATTTTATATGAATAGAAATTTGCTATTTCTATTTTTTTATATGAAGGGTTTAAACATTTATGTCATTATTTTATTCATAAAATTAATTAAGAAAATGTTTCATTAATATTTTTATTCAATATTGACTTTTAAAGGATATAATTTATCACTTTATATAAATTTTATTTCATGAATTGATGAAGGAAAGTTAGAGAACATGGATGTTAATTACTATTAATAGTCCATGAAAATAATATATGCTGTGTGTTTTGGTTATGAAAAATCTCAAAAGTCATTTTATTAATGAAGTTAATATTTATATATTTATATATAAAAATAAGTTTGAATCTATTTAATTCGTAATTATTTTTTAAATGAAAAAATCAAGTGAAAATTGTATATATATATATATAAATATATATATATATGTAAAGAAAGCTAAAATTGTTTTTATAAAAATTGGTAGTTATAAATTTTAAACATGAAAGGGGAGTAGGGAGTGAACCCATTTCTAAGAAAAGTGGTTAGGCCTAGACAAACTGCACTGTTTAAAGTGGACTCATCATTTTCTTTCATAAGATTTCTTAATGTATTAAGAAAAATGACTAGTTTATTTTAAAGGATTTTCAATGCGTAAGTATTTTCAAAAATGTATTATAATATTTTAAAAAGCATAATTATTTTCAAAATTTATTTCCAAAATGGTTCATCACTATCTTTTTAAAAACCACTAATTAGGCAATTTTTCTCACCATGTGTTATTTATAAAATGTTTTCAGTTTCATTTAGAGTTTTCATGGAGTTATATTTAATAAGAATATAGTGTGAGTAAAGTATGATCATTGCCTTTTTATTAATTATTTTAACTTTAATAATGTGTTATAGTGTCCCTTTTCCTCTAAATCCTAGATTTGAAAAGATCCTCATATGTAAATTTCTATATAGTTATCAGTTAGTTTTTGTAAAAATAATATACAACATGTTTTGTACATGATTTGGAAGTATGGTTCCAGAGCCTCACAAACCCATTTTTTATTTATAAATAGTTTTAAAATGATATCAAGATTCCCCCCAACCAATTAAAAGTTGAATTAGTAGTGAAAACCACTAATGGAATAATGATTTCATCCCAAATATATGAATCTTCTCTAGTTGAACTTTGAGGGAATGTACTTCCTAAAAATCTTTTCATTCTTCCTATGGTTTTATTTGAAATTTTTTTAGGCACGGATCATATTTCACTACATAAATTCCATATGAATTTTTTAGGAAGGGAAGTCATGTTTGATATTCAAAACTAACATCTAATTATATACGAGTGTGATGATAAGTATGAACTCCCAATGGAAATTTTCCCCTTTATAAAGGCCTTGATTCCTATTCAAAAAGGGTGTTTGTCTCATATAGTTTAGGATAATCTAATAATACCTGATATCTCTAATTTGTGGCATTTTTTTGATGTCTTTCCAAAATAGTTTCCAAGTCTTCCACTGAATTGTGAAGATAAGTTCTCAATATAACCCATACTTGGTTTCACACTTATTTTGATAAATCTTTATAGAATAACCCAATTGAGTTTTAAGATTTGGTAAAGGAACTATAGAATAATCTTGATCAGGGATTTATTTAGACAAGTGAGTCACCTTGGGGTGTATCTATCCTTTTTTTAATGAAGAAATATGGATCTATGTTTCTCCGCATTGATAATCAAGAACTAAAAAATATCACAAACAAAAACAAGTATCCTATGCCTAGTATTGATGATTTTTTTACCAACTACACCAAGCTCAATACATTTCCAAGATCAACCTTTATTATAGGTATCATCAATTGGGGGTTAATAAGGAGTATATTCCAAAGGCATCATTTTTTACAAGGTATGGACACTGTGAATATTTGGTGATTATATTTGGTCGTAATAATACCCCCACAATATTCGTGTATTTAATGAATGTAGTCTTTTGAGATTACCTTGACCAGTATGTGGTGGTGTTTATATATTTTATTCTCATATATTAAAAGATAAAATAATAGCTTTAAGATCACTTGATAATTGTACTGAAGACCCTTAGGAAGGAGAAACTATATGAAAAAATGACAAGGTTTGAATTTTATATATAAAAGGTTTCATATTTGGTTCATATAATCTCAATAGATGGTATATTGGTGGATCCATAAAAGTTTGAGTCTATTAATAATTGGACCATACCAAACATGGTGATAGAGATCTGACGTTTTCTTGGTTTGGATGGATATTTTCAATAGCTTGTGGGAAATTTATTACATCTATCTACACTCATCAAGTTGACTAGGAATAGAGATGAGTTCCTCTGGATATATGAATGTGAGGAAAATTTCAAGGAACTGAATAGTAGAATAGTCAACACACTTGTGCTTACATTACCACAGAGTGGGGAAGGGTATGTAATCTAAACTGATGCATTGAATAATGGATTTGGATGAATTCATATTCATAATGATATAGTGATAGATTATGCCTCATGACTATTGAATGGTCCTAACATAAATTACCCAATTGATAATTTTTATATGTTGTTGTAATTTTTTCATTAAAAATATGAAGTCATTATCTTTATAGAGAAAAGTGTAATATATATAAAGATCATAAAATTTTAAAGTAAATATTCACATAGGAGTTAATATTCTAGAGAAGATATTTAAAGCTGATTAAAAATTATGAATTATTAATACCAAACCAACGTCAGAAGTTGAACAAGGTGGATGATGCTTTGAATTGAAAGGACCATTCTAGCTTATCTATGATGAGGATTACAAAATATCCAAAAATTTATATATTTTCTATGGATTGATATGGAAATACTGATTGAATGGGAGAAATTTTATCTCTCTCAAATAAGTGTTCAGCCATCTATCCATGTATAGATTAAAGACGGCTGTAATGAAGATGTTGATATATCAAATAAGGTCAGAAATGTTCTTGAGATTATCCTTGATTATGATGGGATGATAAGGTTCCTGAACCCTAAATGATTTCTATCCATCCTATATTTGAAGAATATGATATTAGAGGGGCCTTATAGTTCTTGATTCTCTATTCATCCTATAAGTATGGAGATTTATAGAGATCTGAGTGGAACAAAGAAAGATATTGTATAATTTTTAAATTGATGAATGGTATAAAATCATGTTAAGAATGAGAGAAAGAAGTCTAATGGTATGCTACAAATATACCCCACACAAAAATGGAAATGTTAAATCATCACTATGTATTTTTTTTATTAGAATACCAAAACACATCTAAAAAGAATAATTTTATATGATTTGTAATTGATCAGCTTAAAAATTCATCACACTACTTTTATATTAGAGAATATTTTTCTGAAGATCAGCCTTATAGTATATACATTTAGGAAGTGGAAAGGTTTCCTGGATTACCACATTCTATTTTATCTGATCGGGATACAAGGTTCACCTTAATGTTTTGGTGAAGTCTTAATCAAGAACATGATATTGAGTTGAATTTCGACAATGTGTATCATCTTCAGAAAGCTATTTATAATAAGAGAACAATAAAAACCTTATAGGATATATTGATATTTTTTTCATTTGATTTCAACGGTTTTTAGGATCAACACCTTCCACTGGTTGAGTTTTCGTTGAACAATAGATTTCTCTTGAGAATTCATACGGATCCTTATGAATCTGTCTATGGAAATAAGTTTAAAACTCCAACGTACTGGTATGAAGTCAGAGAAATAAATCTATTTGGAGCTAATCTATTTATATAAATGGTAGATAAGGTTAGAGCCTTTCAACAACACATAAGGAAAACCCAAAGTTGGTAGAAAAGTTATGATGATAATCACCAGCATGATATGGGTTTTAAAGTTTTTGATGATATTTTTATAATAATTTATCAATATAATAAGTTAATAATATTAGGAAATATTGGATAACAAATCCCTAGGTATATCATTCCATTTTTAATTCTAGATCATATTGAGATAGCATCTTATTGATTGGAGGTTCCCCCAAACCACTCTCAAATTCACGATGTGTTTCATGTATCCCTCCTAAAAAAGTATATTCCTAATACTAAACATGTACTAAACTTTGAGGTCATAACTCTAGAACTTGATATTTCTTATGAAAGACAGACATTAGAGATTTTGTACCATAGCAAGAAAGTGATATGAAACAAGACCACTCACATGGTCACTAATTTTTTGGTGAAACCACCAATTTGAAGAAGCTACATGGGAACCTGAGGATACGATGAGGCAGTATTATCCTCATTTGTTTCTATAATATTAATGTATTTCAAGTAAAAAATTCATTTTAATGGGGGTAGAACTTAACTCACCATGTTTTAATGAAATATGTTTTTCCAAAAAAATAAATTTCATCGATAGCTCGCATTACACACAACATCAAGTATTATCAAATAGTGATATACTGTTAATATTATAATTTAATCATGACCATTATAGTATAGTCATTAAATACTATATTGTAAATGGTAATAATTAAATTTTAAAAATTAAGAATAATTGTTTTGTATAAAAAATTATATTGAAAAAGTACATAATTTTTAGTAAAGTCTTTATATGTTTCAAAAATACTATTTTCTGGAAAAAAAAGGTTTTATTCATTTTTTGTGAAAACATTTACCATATTGATAAAATTACTTTCATAAAAAACATTATTTTTTAAATATTCATGTCAAAATTATCATTGAGTAATTTAGAATTTCCAACAATGATTAATTTTTTGATGAATAGTAAAACAATACTAATTTTTAAAAAAACTGAATTTTTGTTTAATGAATTTAAAATATAAGTTTTATTTTAAAATTTTATTCAATGTAAAATTAGTTCAATTGTATATTTATTAATCCAATTTAAGTTATTTTCATAAATTTTATATTTAATTTCTTTATTTAAACATTCTATAATTATGAAAATTTTCATTTTCGAAAACAGCTTTTTCATCATATATGTGGGCTTAATTTTAGATTAAAAATTTTCACTCATGAGAAAAGGATATAAAAATGGATTTTATATTTTTAATTAGAATAATTAACATTATATAATAATTTAAAAAAAATCATTGGTCAAAATGAATAATAAAAAAATTAAAAAATAATTATCATGGTTAAGGTTAAAATGGATTTACTAGAGGAGTTGGACTAAATATATAAGGGTTAAAATGATATAAAAACTTATCCAACCCTCATTATATTGTAGTGAACCTATTTTTACTTTTAATAATTTGGATTATATCTAGAGATATTTTCGAAGCTAGGTGCTGAGATGACGTGCAATTAATACGCCTGATGTGTCTATAATTAATTTTCTAAAAATATTATATATATTTTATATTATGAACTCATAGTATTTGAATGAAAATGGGGAATATCCTTAAATAAGACTCATATAAGAAATATGATAGAACATATGAATCCCTAATGTGAGGTTTACCTTATATCTGACCTAAAATGGGTCACCACGGGACATCTAAATAAAAGAAGTCATTGGTGGGTGTGTTTAGCTAAAAAAATAATTAAATTATTTATTTGAATTAAATGACCTAAAATTATAATCCTTATATAAATATCCTATTATTAAATATTTCAATGGTTATCCATATACCCCAATGATCATAGATATGGGTTCCACCACTCTCCTTCATTGTAGAATCGAGATCAGCTGGCAATGAGATAACAGATCCAGGAGAATCAAGGAACATTGAATGCAAAAACTCTTCGTATTCATTTAAGAGAACAGTATTCATATATAAATGATCCAATATCCAGGAAGGACTCATTAATTTCTATATTATGACCTAATTAATTAAAAATATTTTTCATGTTCATACTATTTCTTTGATCTGCATTCAATCGAGCATTTTCATGAGCCCATGAACGGAATTTAAATTGATTATTTGGTTTTCTCACCTCTATACGTCCCAATATAATTTTTTTTCCAATAAAACTTAGATAATTGTTGTTTTGTATCTATTTTTTATGATATCCCCCTCTTTTCTTTGTGTTCATTACCAATTAGCCTATGGGGTCACTGTTCAACATTGTCAGGCCAGACAAATCGTGACCAGATGCCCGAATTCATGGCGGAATCACATGCAATGAACAGATTAAAAAATTAGTGATGGATTTAGAGTATTTGTGGGATTAAGGTAATTATTATATGAATTAATAATCTTTTTAGGAACTATGTGTGATGGTAACACATACTTCTATATGATTGTTTTATGAAGAGAGGCAAAAATTCAATTTCCATCCATCAGAAGTCCTGAAATGATTGACGGAAGAAGACTCCACTATTTTTAGGTGGTAAAAATGAATTTAAAGTCCTAGGGGATGGATCCAGAATGTGAGTAATAGATCTAATATTCTATAAAAAACTAACTATATGGTGTGTACTAGAATGAACATAACTCGTGTAGTACCCATATGGTCGTGGTTCTAGGGTTTTGGAAAAAGTTAATGATAACATGTCATATGAATGGGTCACATGTCATGTGATTGGTTCACATACAATGTGACCCTACCCAGATAGACAGACCGTGTTTTTGAGTATTCATGTGAGACCCCATGCGTGAGTACATGACATGTACTAGAGTGAACATACATGGGAAATTTTGCACGGACACAGATAGAAGAATGAGTTGGACCCCAGGTGCCTAAGGCATGTCTTGTAGTCCCCTTAGACACTGTATAGGGCTAAATGGGTAGTGATACATGTACTAAAAGGGACAAAACCATGTATTTAAGTAGGACCACATGTCATGTGGGTCTAATTAAATACCATGTACCCATACTTTCTTTTGAGGAAACTTTAACCTCTCGTATAACCTTTTTTAAGACATATTTTGTCTTGTGTGTAGCCTATAATGAGTGTTTGTATATTTAGATAGTGATGGTGGAAGTACTCGTGGATTTTTAGATATGATGTGAGGTGTTATGAGTGTGATGCTTCTTTAGGTGTTTCTATGTGATGGTTGTCATCATGCATTATTATTAGAGTGGTACCCCCTGATGGACTAGGGTGTAGGTACTCTATCTACTGAGTCCCCACCCTATTATATTATGGTGCCAGTCCTTTACCTACTGAATGGTACCCCCTATGGAATTAGGACACAGGGTCCTCTATCTACTTATTGGTACCCCTATGTAATTATAGTGTTGTTCTTCTATCTACCAAGTGGTTCCCCATTTGTCATTAATGTGTGGGTCCTCTATCTACTGAGTGGTACCACCTATGGAATTAGGGTGTGAATCCTCTATCTATTGAGTGATACCCCTCCCCCGTGAAATTGGGGTGCAGGACCTCTATCTTCTGAGTGATATCCCCCTAGGGATTGAGGTTGAGGGTCCTCTATCTACTGAGTGGCACCCCTATGTAATTATGGTTTCATACCACTATCTACCAAGTGTTACCCATATCAAATAGGTTGTGGTTCCTCATTATACTTAGTGACACCCCCTGATGCACTAGGTCATATGTCCTCTTCTTGGAGAGGATTCCCCCTTGACGGTGTGGCACAATGGTGAGGCATGGTCCCTCCACATAGTTACTTATATGGATAAACATGTTTGATATAGGTCATCGATGGTTGTCCCTTAGAACTAATGGAGGTATTTTTAAAGTATGGTAAATGAGATGAAGATCCCATTACTCTCTCATTTGGTTTTCTTTTCTTGAGAATATATATATATATATATATATATATCCATGTTGTTGGATTTTTTTACTCTCTTAATTTTGGTTGAGTTGTCTATTCCTATCACGTTTCTCACTACTCCCCTTTTTCTCTTAGGGAATCCTACTATGTATTTGTATAATCACCCTTACATGGGAGTTTACCACACATGAATTGTTTTATGAAGATGACAGACATGTCCACAAAGATTATAGAGAAGCCTAATAATGCCCTGGTGCATTGGACTACATATGGTTGTCTGGTCTTGATGATCTAGAGTCGAGCTCTCTTGGCTCTTTAAATTTATATTTTTAGGGTGAGAAATCTTCCTAGTTGGGTTTGTATTCTCCCTTTTTAATTTTCAAATTACACTTTCATACACTTTTACTCCCTAGAGGTTTTACTTGAATGTTTTATTGCCTATGTATTGATTTTTTTTATTATTATTCCTTTTCCCTATTTCATGGGGATGGTCGAGTGTGGGCATATAGGTACATTATACCAAGGACTCCCATATTAATAGCTATTTTTGGTGCTTGTCACCACCCACTAGCCTACAGATATGATCTTGGGGTATTTGTGGATCGAGCCTCATTGGGTTGGTCCAGGACAGATTGATATCAGAGTAGTTATTCCTCGGTAATTTTTTTGGTGTAGTCCCCTTATTAGGATTGGTATGGTATTTAGATAAGAATTTTAAATGTGTATTGAATGTTACTTTCAGGCTAGGTAACCCAGTGTTGGTGCAGTAACCGATGTATACATTCACTAGGACTCTAACCACATGCTTACTGAATCGGTATACTGAAATATTGGTTACATGGATCAATGGTACATGCATCATATAGGATTTAATATTTGAAATTCCTTTTTGATTTAGATCCCCATGTATATATTTTATCCTCTAACCATGGTACGCCTTGATTCAATTTTTAGGATGCCTCTATGAAGACAACCAACTAGGTTACTGATTTGAGATCTTAATGAAGATCTAATGAGTAATGAAGACTTAGTTCAAAGGCCATCATGTGAGTCTCTTCCTTTAGGTAGATAAGTAGAAGCACCCCACCTATTGAGTAGTAGATAATAGCAGCATAGTAGGCTAAGGATTCATACAGGCTTTGCACACTCTATGGGTTCTAGCACCAAAGGCCTCTAAGGTTCCATGGCGAGCCAGATCCCCAGGTAGTTGAGGATTGGATAGATTTAGTGTTTCGTGTCTTCAGGAATAACCTGAAACTGACTAATGAGATGGTTTCACTATAATTATGTCTTTTTCATAGATTATTTGGGTGATGGTGGAGTTAAGTTACATATATTCATGATGATTCGACACTCTCATGGATCGAATTCCATCTGTTGTTTCATGAGGAGTGTTACCACTCATTCTTTCACTAAGTTTGGATTTAGGAACTTCTTGATCTATAGTAGATAAGGATTATAGTAGATAAGTATTTTTTTGAGGTTCAAGGACCTTATGCGGTACTCCCTTATCATGATTTGGGATAGAACATTCAGGAGATGAATTTTGAGTAGGGTCTCTACCGATATATTCATGCCAGTGTAGTACCCTTGCACATTACCACATATCTTAGGGTGTTGTAGTGGGAATTGGTGATGGATATATTCATGTAAGACGGATTCCATGAAGTTGGATCTAGTAGTGTGTGTTATAGGCATTAGTTGTATACAGCACCAACCAGGCCCTATGTGAATGTATCTCAGTATAGGAGACCCCCATAACTGGACTCAAGCACATGGTCATGCGTCACATGCTCCACACAGGGGTCCTGGTGAGCCTAGATAGGGGCGGTGCTATACATGTAATGGGTGAGTACACATGGAATGTGATTCCCCCACCCAACGTGATGAAGAGGGTAAGAAGATAGGGGATAAACCACCACGGTAGAGGAGGATCCATGATCACAGATCTCCTGGGTAAGGGCAGTGTGGCCGCCAAGGGGGTAGATCTAGCGTAAGAGTAGTTGGATCTTAAGGAGGATAATTTTTAGATGGTGTATGTCACTATGAGATCCTTCCACCACTGCCACCAAGTGGCCCATGTTAGACTCAGGGTGTTGGTGATTAAGGGAACCAATTGTTGTAGGTTGTGGTCATGTATGACATAACAACACATGAGATGATTGTAGGTATGATATTTGCTTATTAAACTATTTCTTAAGTAGTCATAGACACAAGTGTGAGTCACTATTTCATCTCTTTAATCCGGGTGCGAGGGCTTGAAATCCCATTTTAGGCTTTATCCCAACATCTTTTTTTTAAATTTATACACAGAATGCTTCTTCTATATCTTTTATCTTTCAATAGTGAAAGATATTAGTTGGTGGATAGTTTATCTCATGGGACCTTTTGAATATCATGATAGAATTAGTTGAGGCTATCTTAGGTATGGATTGGTCGTCCATGGTTTTAACCCATATTGGATATCACCGCAGATGATTCAGAATCCTTTGTAATGATTTTAAGAGATTCTTCATTATGAGAAAGATAGAGCTCATGGAAGGGTGAGTGGATTTTGTGAGAAAGTGGTTTCACCCTAATAACCATAAGTTATTAAGTGTATCCCTTAGTGTATCATTCTATTTAGGCATTAGTATTCCTTCAGTCACAGAGGATTTTATGTACGTATTCATTGAGGATGTTCTTGTAATACCTCTAAGGTAGGAGATGAATGTTTTTATCAAATTGAATCTTGAGACTACTCTGATTTCTTTTTTGGCATATCATATGAACCGTATCGAGCTCCAAAAGATGTAGTAATAGTTTGAGGACCTTCGAGAGAAGGTTTTTATCAGACATAATATGTCCCCTTGTGCATCTCTAGTGTTTTTAATAATTAGTTGGATGGGATCTTGTGGATTTGTGTGGATTATTTCCACATAAACTAGGATGTAATAAATAACATGTAACTCTTTTATAGGATTGACTAACTCTTTGATTAGTTATGAGGAATGAGATGGCTCTCAAAGATCAATCTTATGTATGGGTACCACCAGTTGAGAGTTCATGAGGTTGATATTCTAAAATTTGAATTATTATATCTTTACAAAAAATATGAGTTTCTTGTTATACATTTCACTATGTTGAATACCCCCACTGTGTTTATTGCTTTGATGAACTGGATATTCAAGATATACATTGAAAAGTTTGTGGTTTTCTTTATTCAAAACATACTCATATACTATGCATTAGAGTAGGATTATGTATATAACTTGAGGTTGGTCCTAGATTTACTTTTCAGGCACTAGGTTTATGGTAATATCTTGAAGTTATAGATTTAGATCCACAAGTTTCACTTTATGGGGAATGTAATTTCTGAGCATGGATTAGGTGAGGACCCCGAAAATATTAATGCAGTTATTTCTTGGGAGCTTCCCAATAGCGTGTTAGAGGTACAAATTTTTCCTAGAATAGTGAGGAACTATAAGATGTTTTTGGTAGACTTATATAGGATTATATCCCCTTTGGATACCCTTATATAGAAATGGAAGTCATTCACCAGGAATGATATGTTACAGAGAGGCTTAATAGAGCTCAGGTTAAGGCAGAATAATGCTCCCCTTTTAATATTACCAGAGAGCATAGACTACGCAGTGTACTGTGATGCCTTAGGAGATGTGGTTAGGTATGTGTTGATGTAGAGATCGACATTAATTACATATGGTTCAAGGAAGTTGAGACCCCCTAATAATAAAAGAGTGACTCACGACCATCAGTTGGTAGTAAGGGTCTTCTCTATGAGGATGTGGAGGCACTATCTTTTAGGACATAGCTTTGTGGTCTACACATACCATCAGAGTATTAGGTTTGTTTTCATAGATAGAGAGTTAAAATTGAGACTGGGGCACTGGTTAGAGTTCTTGAAGGACTATGACATGTAGGTAGTCTATACTCTTGGGAAGGTAAATGTGGTTGATGGTGCTCCGAGAAGGAATTATTAGGTTCATATGGTGTATGAGGTGTCAAAGTAGTTGGATTCTTTATAGATGACCCAATTTGACCATATGGGTGCATTTTTTATTTAGTATTTTGTGTTGACTCCTCTTCTTATCCAGTGTGTGAGAGAGCCCCAATTGGGAGACCTAAAATATGAAATAATCTTTGACTAGATATCCTTAGAAGATTCACCTAATAGGTTTTCTGAATGAGGGAATCACATAGTCCTTTTCCAAGGATGCATGTCAGTAATATTCATGATACAGGGGTAGGTGATGGGAGAGTTCCACACATCTACTTAGGTTGTACATCCTGATGGAGGGAAGATGTATAGAGACCATCAATAGAAATTTTCATGTGTTGAAATGAGATGGAGCATGTCCGAGTTTGTCTCTCAGTGCCTCACCTCTTAGTAGGTGAATGTCGAGCACCAGGTTACAAGAGGTTTCTTATATCCCTTTTTAGTCACAATGTTGAAATGAGGCGGAATATCCATGTACTTTATGAAAGGGTTTCCATAGGCTGTGATATTCTATAGTGCCATCTGGGCTATATATGATTGACACATGAAATCGGTTCACTTCATTACTATCAGGATGTAGAGCTCGGTGGAGATTTTTGGGAGGATGTATATATGAGAAATTTTTCGTCTTCAGGTGGATCCCTTTACTATAGTCTCTTTCGTTTATGTGTGGTTCTAAAAATGGATATAGATAATCCTGTAGAAGGCATTTGGGACCCATATGAGGATGATTACATCTTTCCACCCCAAGAAAAAAAGGGAAGATTGATCACACTATCTAGATGTTTGAGGATATTTTAAGGGCATGTGTGTTAGTCTCTGGCTAGATCCGGGAGGATCGCTTTCCATTAGTAGAGTTTGAATGCAATAATAGCTACCACTCTACTATCAGCATGAAACATTTTGAGACCCTATATGGTAGACCCTATAGGTCACCCATATGATGGTGTAGAGATTGGTGAGGCATTTCATATAGGTCCAAAAAATGGTGCAGTAAATGATGGAGAAGGTATAGTTAATTTGAGAGCGGATGATGTCATCTTTGACCATGAATAAATCTTATGTATCTAGATGTCATAGGCCTTTGGAGTCCAAGTAGGGAGACCAAATTTTTCTAAGAGTATCCTCATGAAAGAAATTGTGGAGATTCAGTTAGGGAGGAATGTTATACCTAAGGTTCATTATGTTGTTTGACATCATATAGAGGTTTGGTAAGGTTGATGGTCACCTCACCCTTCCCCCATAGTTGGAGTGCATGCATGATGTCTTCCATCTATCATGGTTGAGGAGATACATTCATGAACCTACTCACATTATTGATTGGGGTAAAATGGACATCAAGGATAGAATTAATTTTGTGTTGAACCTAGTGGTGATCAATGATTGATAGGATAGGACCCTATGTGGATGGATCATATGTTGTGGTGGCACACGAACATGTTGGAGAGCTTCTAGAAGCTGGAGATCCTGATGTGGGCTCACTATCCCGACCTTTTTCTTTTTTTTCTTTTTGAGGATTAAAATATTAAAGGATGGAATAATGTAGAGACCCTGTTTTTCACTTTTATGACTTTGTAACATATCTTGAAATATTTTTAGAGCTAATAATTGAGACAACATGGGATTCTAAGGCCCAATGTAACCAGAATTAATTTTATACAAAATTTAAATATATTTTATATTAATCATGCATGGTTTCTTAATAAAAATGGGTAAACTCTTAAACAGATCCTTAGATAAAAAATCTAAGACCATTTTTGAATCTTCAATGTGAGTTTTACCCTAGGTATGACTTAAAATGGTTTGGCACATGATGTTATGATAAAATAAGTCATTGGCCGGTACATATAGTAAAATATATAATTTAAGTATATATTTTAATTAAAAGAAATAAAATTAAAATTCTTATATTAATTTTCCATTATAGAAGATCTCCACTATTAGCTGCATAACTATGGGATAGTTAAGAAGAGGTTTTACCACTCTTCTTCATTGGTGAATTAAGATAAGATGATAATGAGATCATGGATCCAGACAAATTGAGGTCTATTGAATGAAATGACTTCTCTTTTCATTATCGAGTGTTTTCTTTATTCAAGACTGATTCAATATTGATTTAGCACTGATTAATTTTTGGATTCCTTCCCAATTGTTTAAAATATTTTTCATGGTTATACTATTTCTTTGGTATACTTTTAAATTGAAACATTCCATGAGACCATGAACCAATTTTAAAATTATTATTCAGTTTTATCACCACTGGGAATCCTAATTTTATTTTTTTGGTGAATAAAACTTGCACAATAAATTTTTAATATCTTATTATTATGATTCTCCCCCTCTATTCTTCACATTATTATCAAATTGACCTATGCGGACACGTTTTGGCATTTCTGGGTGGGACTGAGTGTGATCAGATCCCTAGATTTGAATTGGGTTCATGTGAAATGAAAAAAATGATGAATATAGAATGGAATTAGAGTATTTATGG
The DNA here is from genome assembly GCA_963277665.1 of Viscum album. Classification (NCBI taxonomy): domain Eukaryota; kingdom Viridiplantae; phylum Streptophyta; class Magnoliopsida; order Santalales; family Viscaceae; genus Viscum; species Viscum album. Next base: position 1,528,756,418 of record OY728162.1, read on the forward strand.
GATGGAGTTTGTAACAGCCCGAACCTAGTTCCCCAGAGTCGGTGCATTATTACATATCATTGGCATGATCACAAAAGATCAAGTCTCAAAAGACTGATTAGTTTAGTAGCCTTGGAAGTACTAGATACATTCATAAGGTTTACATTACATCGTAAAGTGGAAAACTATAACAACATTGTTTCCATGTACCACACTCATATCCCCTCAGACAATCCCAGTAGTTCAGTCATAAAATACTTCTTCGCATCCTGGGAAAAATAAAACATAGAAATGGGTGAGCTCAGATGCTTAGTAAGGATAACAATATAGCGGAAGCTTTCATAAAGAAGCATAAACATTTAAGGAAATGTATAAAACTAAAACAAAAGCCTTTTCAACCTAAAATTAAACATAATATGGAAAATATAAATCAAAATAACACCATTTACATACTCTCATGGATACTCTACTAGTCAAATAATCATATGCTATATCAATAGCCACTTTCATAATGGTGGAATGCATAATGCCAGACTTTCATAAACACATAGTCAAGGCCTTGTGCCAACACACTAGTTTGTCTCATGAGACCTAACAATGCATCGAGGAGCTATATCAGGCTCCACCCGTTACTTACTAAGTCTAATGCATTCCTCATATGAAAAGGATTAAACATAACTTAAACATTCGTATTAAAACTGGAATACGAAATGTCAATACTTTATCCATAAACCATGAATCGTATGAAAATTACACATCCATAGTCAAACATATCACAAAACCTTCAATACAATGTGGATGTTTTTATCATAATAAATCAACTTCAAATAAGCTTAAATTCCATCAATGGATGTTGACATAGATGATATCAAAACCTTTTTTTAGAGAAATATCTCTTTCTATTTTGAAATCAATTAAAATTAATATAATTATAAGAGAAAAAATTCATTTCTGAAATATTCTTATAATATTTTAATGTAATCTTAGATGATGTTATAATAGTGGAAAATATCCACACCTGCCGTATAAGTAAAAAAACATTCATACCTTAATTCTTTCAAAAAGGTCATAAAGTACCTTGTTTGAAAATGACAGAATGATTCATTTCAGAACATATAAGGTCAAATAACTGTATAATTTACTCTAACCCATTTTATAGTAATTAGTAAAAAATATTGAAATACATTTTTAAGAAACATGGATGTGGATGATAAAGAGGTCTCAGTAGATAATTACATATAAACAACCTTGGATAATGAAGAGATTGTCAAATTAACCCTTACCTTGTAATTTTCCTTGTCAAGGTTAGGTTAAGCTCCTATATAATTGTGAAATAATTTTTATTAAATTATAAAAGAATCATATACATTAATATGATATCATATATGATCTTTTAACATTTCTTTATTAATAATATCTTAGTGTTATCGTTGTTTCGGGTGTTAACAGATTTGTTTTACTTTATATTTTTTGTAATGTGAGTCATATTTGTTATAGATGGGATGTATCTTATTCATATCCAGAATGATATCAAGTTTTTAAAAATTATTTTTAATCAAATAAAGAAAATTATCCTTGAATGGATACGACGGAGAATGAATCTCATCGTGTTTGTGGAGACGGTAATCCTTATATACTTACGAGCGACAATATCATTCTTTTGATATTAAAATAATATATAATTAGATGGTATATCATATATAAAGAATCATTATTATGATATATTTATTATTTACATCAATTACACATCATTATTATACCATCCAAATAATAATGTATTGAATAACAACTACACCACGACGTGGAGATGGTAAGCCGTATATACGCACGTATTGTGACATGTCATTAAAAGGATGGATAGAATAATGAATTTGGTTGTACCATATTTAAAATAATATCACAGTATATATAAGATACTAGATTTATTATTTTATAATGGAAACAAGAATTAAAAGTAAGTGGAAGAAGAATGAAACTTGAAAGAGGTAATGAAATATTTACCTCTTCTTCGGGTTCTTCATTTTGATTTGTTCAAAAGGGCTCCATAGGTTGGATTTATGACTAAAGGAATGCATCTAGGATGAAGTTAGTATAGTTTAAAGGGTATTTGGGCATATTTTGGTCGATCCAAATGGCTTTTATGGTGTGAATTAGAGAGAAGGGGGGTTCCCTTTTATAAGAGGGGTGAGGGAACCATAAGAAAAGCTAGAAATATTATTTTATAATAAAATCATTTTCAGTTTATAATGGCTCCAAAATTAATTATTTAAAGTATAAGGTGGGTATGGGTCGACAATCAGTAAACAATAGGTTTTAGATAGTTTTGGGTCACTATATTAACTTTACCTTTTAGATTTAACTCTTAGTTAAATAGTTTGACATTTACCATGTATCTTTGAATTTTTATATTATATGGTTGATAAACATACTATATAATTCCAAGAGAACCCCAAGTGGTTTATTAATGATACACCTATAATTATATAAGTCCTTTGGATGAACCTTAGATTTTTAGGAATAGAATATCAATTAATAATATAATATTTGTTTCAAAAACACTTTTATGTCAATTTTGACACTATTTGATATTTTGTTTTTTCCAAATTCATAACTGCATTATTACTTTGATAAAAATTCATATAACCAACCCTAAAATGTCTTATTAACCTATAAAATTAGTGGAACTCATAAAAAGTCTCAAATTACAATTATTTAGATATTTATAATATCAATTATTTTAATATTTCATTAATTATGTAATAACTGCATCATCATTGTGTCATAAATAAATTAAAATATTTAATGTCTAAAAAATATAAATAAAATACAATTATATATTAAATAGTTTTATATTTATAATGAATATTTATAGTCGAATATATCTTATGTATAACCCAATAATAAAAATGTTTTAATTATTAAACATTGATTTTAACTCTTTTAACTATTCTTTAAATAAAATAATAATAAGTGTCCTAATCTAATACAAGTGGACCAAATAGGTTAATATTTTATTCCTCATGTTTTTTTGGTCGAATTATACTTATCCAATAGAATTAAGACATATGTTAGGGTAATAATAACATCATTTTTACCCTTAAATACCCTATTTACTTTTAACCGTGGTAAATAAAAGTAAGAAGTTACGATTGACCAAAAATTATTTTCATCTTATTGAACCAAATTTTTCTTACTGATATCAACAATTTCTCTAAAATTTTTTAAATTCCACTCTCAGAAGCAGTAAAATAATGTTTTATGGGAATTTTCAAATTCACCTAGAAGGTGGGTAAAAGACAGTGAAAAGTTCAAAAAAAATTTATATATCTAAAATTATAATAAACTAACTCCAATGAATTACATTGAAATTATATAGGTATTATGTATCTATTTTGACCTAAAATAAATTTAAATAAAATAAATAACTATTTAAATAAAAAGTCGGTTTTAAACTCTAACTCAGTGTTTTTCACTATTCATCAAAATTGAATGTTTTCAGAAAAATACCAAAAATTCACCCTAAGCTAATTTTGATATTCCGAATCCAAAAATAAAGTCTATTTTGGAAGATACATTTTATAAAATTTCAAAAATGGGTATTACTATTCATAACGGCTAGTTTGATTGGTTGTGGTGTGTTAAAACTCAATGTTGCGTACAACACACACTATTATATTATTCAAAGGGAAACATTCAGTGGAAGCTTAGGGTGTTACAGAGTTGATTCCACCATGGATCGATAATATGGTAGGGAACTAAAAGCAATTAAAATTCATACAGCTTCATGTGGGAATTGAGAAAAGTAAGGGAAATTTTATTCTTAGATATCATAGGATATGGAATAATGGCTAGTGGAGGATTCCACCATTTTTTGGTTGTAAAATGATGTATTAAAATGTATTGTGGTTGGGTATGGAATAGGGGGAACATATATTATATTGTTTAAAAATATTGACAACATGGGTTATATAAGGATGAACACACACTATATAGTACCCCTATTGATACAGTGATAGGTTTTTGAAAAATGTTAGGGATCACACATTGTAGCAACCCGAGATTTTATGAGAATTATTATTTTTAATTTCATTGATGTATTGTGTTATACGTGACACCAAAATTAGCTTGTTCTATACGCAACACCATATTAGCTTGCAGTATACACAACACTAATCTTGGATCGTGTTACACACAATTTAAAATTCATTTGATAGAAGTTATTTTATGCAACATTGAGTTTATATATATATATATATATATATTCAATGTATAAATGAAATATGGTTGGATTCTATTATACGCAACAATAAATGAATCTTGCACTACACGCAACCCAGACTTGGCTTTCATTACATTCAACCACGACCTTCCATGATAGCGTGTGTTATACGCAATACCAAGTTTCACTAAAATGAGATATTATTATAATATTATTATGAACTAGACATTATGAATAGTAATACCCACTTTTTGAAATTTTATAAATTTTATCTTTCAAAATTGACTTCATTTTTGGATTCGGAATATCAAAATTATCCTAGGGTGAATTTTTGGTATTTTTTTGAAAACTTTCTATTTTTGATGAATAGTGAAAACACTGGGTTACTATTTAAAAACCAAATTTTTATGTCAATAGTTATTTATTTTGTTTAAATTTATTTTATGTCAAAATTGATACATAATACCTATATAAGTTCAATGTAATCTATTAGAGTCATTTTATAATAATTTTAGATATATAAAAATGTTATTGGACTTTTCACTGTCTTTTACCCACCTCCTAGGAGAATTTGAAAATTTACATAAAACATAATTTTACTGCTTCTGTGAGTAGAATTTCTAAAATCCAAGATACATGGTTAACATCAAGGAGTAAAATTTGGTTCAATAAGATAAAAATAATTTTTGGTGAATAGTAACTTTTTACTTTTATTTACCACGGTTAAAAGTAAATAGGGTAATTAAGGGTAAAAATGATATTATTATTCCCTAACACGTGTCCTAACTCTATTCGATAAGTTTAATTCGACCAAAAACAACCTTATGAATAAAATATGACCATTTAGGTCCACTTGTATTAGATTAGGACATTTAATATTATTTTATTTAAAGAAGAGTTAAAATAGTTAAAATCAAAGTTTAGTAACTGAAACATTTTTAATATAGGGTTATAAATAAGATCAATTCGACTATAAATATTCATTATTAAGCTAAAAAGATTTCCTACCTAATGGTAGTTTATTTAAAAAATTTATATATTAAATAATATAATTTATTTATGACACAATGGTGATACGGTAATTACCATAATAATGAAATATTAAGATAATTTATATTAAAAATACCTAAATAAATGTAATTCGAGACTTTCTATGAATTACACTAATTTTCTATTTTAATATGACATGTTAGTATAGATTTAATTAACGTTTTTGAACTAATAAGGTTGTTATGGTTTTCACAAAAATCAATTACAAAATAGTGTCAAAAATGACATAAAATAGTTTTTAAAACAAATATTATATTATTAATTGTTATTATATTCTTAAAAATCAAAAGTTTGGCCAAATGACTTAGATAAGGTTATATATATTAATAATTAACCACTTTGGGTCTTTTGGCTGGTTATTGTATGTTTATTAACCATATAGTGTAAGAAAACAAAAGACACGATAAAGGTTAAATTATTTAAATTAGAGTTAAATCTAAAGGATAAGGTTAAAATAGTAACTTAATTTGTCTAAAACCTATTGGTTGAGATTATTTCAAACCATATTCACTTTAGATTTTAAATAAATCAATTTGGAGCTATTATAAACCGAATATGACTTTATTATAAAATAATATTTTAAGTTTTTCCAAAGGTGCCCCTCTCCCCCCTTATAAAAAGGGCACCCCTTACCTCTTCACTTCACACCCTTTTGAGCCTTGAAGTTCAGCCAAACCCTAAAAATTTCTCTCCTCCACTTCCCTAGAAACATTCTGTAGGTTCTGGTCTTCTCAAAATACCAACTCTACATCCTTAAGAGGAAGCTTAAAGGAGGTGCGTCGAAGAAGAGGTAATCTCGTCTTCTGATTCTCTGAATTTTCTTTCTTCTTCTACTTCTTCTTCTTTAGTTGTATCATTATAAAGTAATAGCATCAGTATTACTTCTGATATGTTATTATAAATATGAAACAACCCTATTTCACCTTCTATCCATCCTACAGAAAACGAAATCACCGTGCATGCGTACGTATGGAATACCGCCTCCACGCCGTGGTATAATCTATTTTCTACCACCACCTTACTTGGATGGGTATAATGGGGCAAATAAATAACTATATATGATTATTGTAAAGTTATATTGATTATAAAATATTATACATACACTTCAATAAAATTCCACGATCATGAGAATGATATCATCGCTCGTGCGTATGTACGGACTACCGTCGACACGACGCGATGAGATTCATTCTCCATGTTAACCATTCATGAATGATTATAAAGTATATATAATGAATACTAAAGAAATATATGACATAATAATGATACTGGATATATATATATATATTTATATGTATTCCATCTACTTAATTCCAATCAATTCAATAAGTAAACGAAAACAGCGTTCATGCGTACGTACAGCCTACAGACTGGCTCTTGGAAACCACTCAATCCGTCGGGTTAAGGGACCTTGGAACATGGTGTGGAAGCTCATTGGTCCCCCTAAAATTTTCCAATTCTGGTGGAAGGTCTGCATGGGTACTCTCCCAACCATGAGCCTCCTCGGTCACTGACATATGGCTAGTTCTGCTTTTTTCCCTTTCTGCCCAAACATTCCGGAAACTCCTTTGCACGACATCATTCACTGCCTGGGAGCTAAGAAAATTTGGAACAAATGCGGCCTGACTTCTGCCGCTTCAATGGTGTCGGCCTCTGCCCTTCCCAATCTACTGATGTGGTGGTTCTCCTATCTTTCCTCGGCCTCTTCAGGTTCACTTTGCACCCTGGCCTGGATTATTTGGGTCCGGCGCAACGACTCTGTATTTCATCAAGCTCACAAACCCCCCAATTTATGGATTGATCGGGCCATCTCCTGGATTGAGGGTTGGAAATACCACAATGGAAATTTTATCCCAGGTTCTACCCTCTCCTTTACCCCTCATTGGATTCCCCCAACGGAAGGGACCCTCAATATTAACGTGTACGCGTCACTCCCAAAGGATGGCCTGTCACCCTAGGCCTCCTAGCCCGAAATCATCTAGGGAAAATTCTTGTGGAAAAAAACGAACCACATCAGGCTCGCTGGGAGCATACTATTGCTGAGGCCATGGCCATCCATTCCGGTATGATGCTCTCTATGGACTATGGATGGGTTTATATCATCATTGAATCTGACTGCCTCACCGTAATCGATGCTCTTAACAATAACTATTGTGGACTCTTGTCATTTGGAAACATCACTAGGAGAATTCGCTTGCTTCTCCAAGGATTCTCTCATTGTACCTTCTCCATTACCAAAAGTGAAGGAAACAATGCGACCTGTCAACTGGCAGCCTCAGGCCCCTCCAATGTCAACCAGCTCTGGCTGGACTATTTCCCTTCATGGCTCTCCGTTTGTACGTCTGTTGACCTTCGTCATTAATGTTATCTGTCCTTATTTTCAAAAAAATTGTATATAATGAATATATATTATATATAAATATTGTTTTACATTCTGTAATTAATTAAATAAGATTATAATTAATAATATCAAGAACAAAAAGTTGAAACATGTACAATAAATGAATCAATTTTAGCAAAATCGCTGCTTTTACATCAAATTTACAAAAGAACGGGTAATATAAAGTCATAAGTAAACTATATATGATATCATAACAATGAATATGATTCTGTAATAAGTCAATGACATTATTTAAATCATTATACAAGTGTTTCAGATACATACAAAGAATATTATACATAAGGTAAGGGATAACTATTCCAATCTCGCTCTTATCCGAGATTGTTTATTCGTAAGTATTTACTGGGGTTTTTGTTATCATCCATGTCCCTATTTTCTCAAAATGTTTTCATGTATGTTTAAAGGAATTTTCAACCATTTTTTAATTTTACCACATTTAATTAAAGGAATGTTACTTTTTTTACGAAATGAGGAACTTTTTGACTTTTCCGAAAAAAGTACGAGGAGAATGTTATTTTTAACTTATACGGGTAAATGGATTTTTAAGGTTTCATAACGCCTCATTTCCATGAAGCTTCCTCTACAAGATTTCATGATAATTTCCAAAAAACCCATTTTCACTTAATATTACATGTAATTTTATGAAAAGAAAATTATTTTGAAGAAGAAAGGATATTCTTCTCAAGAATTAATTTCAAGTGTTTTATCAAAACTATTTTCCATATAAAAATAACATTATTTAATATGTTTAGGTTTCAAGTATAATGTCTCCATTATTTACATGGTTTTATTCTTATTATAATGAAATGATATCCATTTTTTTATATGGATTATGTCATGATGGTATGATGTTTAAGATTCCCATTCTAAAACATGGGATATTCTATGATGTATGATTTGTGATTTTGTGGAACATGAAAGAATGATTTAATTATGAGATGTGTGGGACCTATATCTCCCTCCAATGAATTGGGTAAAGATTTATATCTCATGAGATAGACATGGCTGGAATGGTAATTAAATCTGGTTCAGTGTTACAGGACTAAAACGAGGAGTGAACTCGATTCAGAAAGGGACTTTGTCCACTAAGATAGTCATGGAAGTAATGCCTTGGATACTATGGAAATCATAACATGTTCTTAATGGTTACCGCAATTACATGCTTTATTCCCACACTATTTTATCATGATTGATGAGTCATTATGATATATTCCTTACGTACTTCCATTATTTATGTCTTTGCTCAAGATTTTGATGTTTAGATTTTATGTCCAAGTTTCTGCATTCAAATGTTTATGGATTGTTTTATTTTCTCTATGTTTACCCTTACTGAGCATTTGAGCTCACCCTTTTTATGTTTTATTTTCCCCAAGATATAAAGAAAGGTTTTAGGTGTGACAACCGAAAAGGGGAAGATCTTTATGGGAGATGTTGAAGATCTTTCACCATGATTAGAAGATTATGTTCCGAGTTTCCAAAGACACTAAACTAATACGATCTTTGGGCGTCTGTTTTTTTCATGTATTAAATATTCTGCAAAAGTAATGTAATGTTGATGTATGTCAAGATTTGGGTCTCTACAGTTGGTATCAGAGGGAAGGATTAGTTAACCTATAGAAACTAGAATGTGAAAACTTTAGTGAGATCCCTAGAGATATTTCTAAGGTATATCTAGGGATGTATCTAAGGATATGTATACGTATAGGTTATAGTCCTAGAATTATGGTAATGATATTAGAATTAAACCTAAGGTGTTATATATTGAAGGAAATTCCCCTTTATTATGTTGTTTTCCTAGCATGATTTTTTCCACTCAAACTATTCTTTTTGGGTTTTAGAAAATGACTGGAAACAGGAAGATTTACGATAATGGAGGATATAATGGACAATTGAATGATATTCTTCATGAGAAACCACATGAAATTGGATCTGGAAGTCCAAAAATCTTTATTATTCCTAATCAGCAATCTCATAATATGATCAATAATTTCAACTTTGATAAGTATCCCGACTCATATAATAAGAGAAAGATGGAGTTTCATGATGATCATAGATGAAAGAAAGTTCAATTCCCTTCATGTAAATCATGTGGGAAGAGGCATCAGATAGAATGTTTCAAATGAACCAGAAGATGATTTGGATGTGGAAAAGAAGGACGCAATTCCAGTAATTGTAAAGGAAAAGTTTCAGTTAACACCATGGACAAGGATAATGGTATTGCTAAGACATAAACAGTGGTTAAATGTTTTAAATGTGGAATGTATGGGAATTATGCAAACCAATGCCCTAAGGGAAAATCTCATGAAGAGAATCAGCATGGTTATATGGGTAGTATTTATGTTGATGATGATGAAGAGACTACAAATAATATATGAGATGAAAGAAATGATGAATATCAGTAATTGCTTTAAGAAGGTAGTGGAATGATTGTATGTTTCTCAAGAGTTATGTTGTATAGGTAATTTAATGGTACTGTGGAATAAAGACACATCCAATAATTGTTACACTATTGTTTTTCCTAATGTATTTGAAATTATATGTTGAATGGTACCGATAACCACGAAAGGTTAATTCATATATTTTTGGATAGTAGATGATATGCGCATAATGAAGGGATTAGGAGATAATGAGATGTTTTATAGTATTGATGAGCTCATGGATGATATAAGGATAATGTGATATCATGGTTTGAGTATATAGAAATTTTGGGATTTTGGTATGTGGAAAGAGTTAACTTTTGACAGCATTCATGTTTTAACTAAGGTTCAATGGGTATTCATTTTTCAAGAGAATACATGATTAAGGTATTCACATGTTTGGAATGTGACCAAAATGATATATATTATATGGGGGATATATGATGGTATTCACATGCTTGGTTGATGAAATTTCTAATAATAGTTTTCTTTATACTATAGGATTGGACAGAAGTATTTTTGATAAGCTTAATGGTTGGAATGGATTAATTTGGACATTAGATAGAATTGTTTAAGGCTAGAACTTTTTTCGATATTATTTATGGAATTTTATAAAAATGTAGTTTTAAAAAAGGACAACCTACAGGACGGGAAACAACCCATTGCGTCGGACAAGGCTGTGGGAATTGAACCCACAACTGAAGTGCGGCAGGCCTTTATCGCATACCACTAGCCTACAAGAAGTCCCTGGTTAGTAAAAACTAGTTTTGTTTTATTAAGCGGTATGATAGATAAAGTATAAGTCCATTCTTAGAATCATATATGATTAATCTCACCATAGATGGACTTATGTATATTTAATAACTTGAGCTAACCTTCTTGTGATAGAAATAGACGGGATGACTTATCATTCTATCGCATGATCTGCTAACACTTTATGAATGAAAAATTCAGCTTTATTTCTTTAAATAGAGATGAAGTGGAAGTTGTACATGGAATGACCAACAATGATATTGCACTTAAATCATGTATGTATTTATCCTTATGTAAAAGTTCATCAATGTTAGGGAAATGATCTTGGAAACCAAAAATGTTGTTCTAGTACTCTCATATCCGATGAATCAGATTGTACCTCAGATCATCACAAATTTATGGCTTTGTGATTGTTGGATTTTTCATAGCCATGTTCTCTACCACTATCCATCATAGCTTGACGGTTAGATTTCTGTTCCATATCCATATTTTCACCTATGTTCTCTTATGTGGAAACACAGGGATAAGTTAATTTGGGTAACCGTTACGTTTCATACATTAGTTTTTAAAATTAAGCTTCAGAATCCTTTTTACGATGTGGGTTTCTATTAAAGAAAATTTGAAGTAGTAAACAATTTATAACCCCGAAAAATTTCGAGGGCGAAATTCATTTTAAGGGGGGTAGAATGTAACAACCCGAGATTTTATGAGAATTATTATTTTTAATTTCATTGATGTCTTGTGTTGTACGCGACACCAAAATTAGATTGTTCTATACGCAACATCGTATTAGCTTGCAGTATACACAACACTAATCTTGGATTGTGTTACACACAATTTCAAGTTCGTTTGATAGAAGTTATTTTACGCAACATTGAGTGTATATATATATATATATATATTCAATGTATAAATGAAATATGGTCGGATTCTATTATACACAACAACAAATGAATCGTGCACTACACACAACCCTGACATGGATTTCATTACACGCAACCACGACCTTCCACGATAGTGTATGTTATACGCAATACCATGTTTCACTAAACGAGATATTATTATAATATTACTATGAACTAGCCGTTATGAATAGTAATACCCACTTTTTGAAATTTTATAAATTATATCTTTCAAAATGGACTTCATTTTTGGATTTGGAATATCAAAATTAGCCTAGGGTGAATTTTTGGTATTTTTCTGAAAACTTTCAATTTTTGATGAATAGTGAAAACACTAGGTTACTATTTAAAAACCAAATTTTTATTTAAATAATTATTTATTTTATTTAAATTTATATTAGGCCAAAATTGATACATAATACCTATATAAGTTCAATTTAATTCATTAGAGTCATTTTATAATAATTTTAGATATATAAAAATTTTATTGAACTTTTCACTCTCTTTTACCCACCTCCTAGGAGAATTTGAAAGTTTACATACAACTTAATTTTACTGCTTCTGTGAGTGGAATTTCGAAAATCCGATAGACACGGTTAAAATCAAGGAGTAAAATTTGGTTCAATAAGATAAAAATAATTTTTGGTGAATAGTAACTTTTTGCTTTTATTTACCACAGTTAAAAGTAAATAGGGTAATTAAGGGTAAAAATGATATTATTATTACCCTAACACATGTCCTAATTCTATTGGATAAGTTTAATTCGACCAAAAACAACCTTAGGAATAAAATATGATCATTTAGGTCCACTTGGATTAGATTAGGTCATTTAATATTATTTTATTTAAAGAAGAGTTAAAATAGTTAAAATCAAAGTTTAATAACTAAAACATTTTTAATATAGGGTTATAAATAAGATAAATTCGACTATAAATATTCATTATAAATATAACAATATTTCCTACCTAATGGTATTTTATTTAGAAATTTTAGACATTAAATAATTTATGTTATTTATGACACAATGGTGATGCAGTAATTACCAAAATAATGAAATATTAAAATAATTGATATTATAAATACCCAAATAAATGTAATTTGAGACTTTTTATGAATTACAATAATTTTATAGGTTAATATGACATGTTATTATAGATTTAATTAAATTTTTTAGAACTATTCATGTTTATATGATTTTCACAAAAATCAATTACCAAATAGTGTCAAAATTGACATAAAATAGTTTTTAAAACAAATATTATATAATTAATTGTTATTATGTTCTTAAAAATCTAAGGTTCTGAAAAATGACTTATATAAGGTTAAATTTATTAATAATGAACCACTTGGGATTCTTTTTTTTGGTTATAGTAAGTTTATTAACCATATTGTGTAAGAAAACAAAAGACACAGAAAAAGTTAAATTATTTAACTTAGAGTTAAATCTAAATGATATGGTTAAAATAGTAACCTAAATTTGTCTAAAACCTATTGGTTGAGTTTGTTCAACCCATCCTTTATCTTAAAAATAAATCAATTTGGAGCTATTATAAACCGAATATGACTTTATTATAAAATAATATTTTAAGTTTTTCCAAAGGTGCCCCTCTCCTCCCTTATAAAAAGGGCACCCCTTCCCTCTTCTCGTCACACCCTTTTGAGCCTTGAATCTCGGCCAACCCCTACCCATTTCTCTTCTCCACTTCCCTAGAAACATTCTGGAGGTTCTTTCCTTCTCAAAAGACCAACTCTACATCCTTAAGAGGAAGATTAAAGGAGGTGCGTCGAAGAAGAGGTAATCTCTTCTTCTGATTCTCTCAAGTTTCTTTCTTCCTCTACTTCTTATTGTTGTCTAGTTGTATAATTATAAAGTAATAACATAAGAATTACTTATATAATGATATGTTATTATAAATTTGAAACAATCCTATTTCACCTTCTATCCATCCTACGGAAAACGAAATCACCGCGCGTGCGTACGTACGAAATACCGTCTCCACGTCGTGGTGTAATCTGTTTTCGACCACCACCTTACTTGGATGGGTATAATGGTGTAAATAAATAACAATATATTATTATTTTAAATTAATATTTATTATAAAATATTATACATTCACTTCAATACAATTCGACGATCATGAGAATGATATCATCGCTTGTGCATACGTACGGACTACCGTCTCCACGACGCGATGAGATTCATTCTCCAAGTTAACCATTCACGAATGATTATAAAGTATATATAATAAATAATAAAGAAATATATTACATAATAATGATACTGGATTTATGTATATATATATATGTATTCCATCTACTTAATTCTATTCAATTCAATAAGGAAACGGAAACAACATTCATGCTTACGTACGGCCTACCATCTCCATGAACGGTGTATTTCATTCCATTTATCGATCTATCATATATATATGTATATGCTGAATATATATTATATATAAATCTTTTTTTACATTCTGTAATTATGTAAATCATGATATAATTAATAATATCAAGAACAAGAAGTTGAAACACATACAATAAATGAAACAATTTCAGCAAAATCGCTGCTTTTACATCGAATTTACAAAAGAACGAGTAATATAAAGTCATAAGTAAACTATATATGATATCATAACAATGAATATGATTCTGTAATAAGTCAATGAAATTATTTAAATCATTATACAGGAGGTGCAGATACATACAATGCATATCCGACATAAGGTAAGGGATAACTATTCCAATCTCGCTCTTATCCGAGATTGTTTATTTGTACGTATTTACTGGGGTTTTTGATATCATCCATGTCCCTATTTTCTCAAAATGTTTTCATTTATGTTTAATGGACTTTTTACCCATTTTTCAATTTTCCACATGTTATGAAAGGAATCTTACTTTTGTTTATGACACGAGGAACTTTTTGACTTTTCCAACAAAAGTACAAGGAGAATGTTATTTTTAACTTATACGGGTGAACAAATTTTTACAGTTTCATAACGCCTCATTTTCATAAAGATTCCTCTACAATATTGTATGATTATTTTCAAAAAAACCATTTTCTTTTAATATTGCATGGAAATTTGTGAAAATAAAATTATTTTGAAGAATAAAGGATATTCTCCTCAAGAATTCATTTCAAGTGTTTTATCAAAACTATTTTCCATCTAAAAATGAAATTATTTAATATGTTTATGTTTCATGTATAATGTATCCATTATTTACATGGTTTGATTCTTATTATAATGAAATGATATCCATTTTTATATGTGGATTATGTTATGATGTCATGATGTTTAACAATCCCATTCTATTACATGGGTTCTGGTCTGATGTTTGATTTATGATTTTGTGGCACACGAAAGAATGATTTCATAATGAGATGGGTGGTACCTATATCTCTCTCCAATGCAATGGGTAAAGATTTATATCTCATGAGATAGACATGTATATAATGGTAAGTTAATATGGTTCAGTGTTACAGGATTGAAACGATGAGTGAACTAGATTTAGAAAGGGAATTTGTCCACTAAGATGGTCATGGAAGTAATGCCTTAGATACTATGGAAATCATAACATGTGCTTAATGGTTACCATAATTACTTGCTTTATTACCATGCTATTTTATCATGATTGATGATCCATTATGATATATTCCTTACGTACTTCCACGATTTATGTCTTTTTTCAAGATCTTGATGTTTAGATTTTATGCTCATGTTTTTGCATTCAAATGTTTATGGATTGTTTTATGTTCTCTATGTTTACCCTTACTGAGCATTTGAGATAACCCTTTTTATGTTTTATTTTCCCCAGGATATAATGAAAGGTTTTAGGTAAGAAAACCAAAAAGGGGAAGATCTTTATGGGATATGTTTAAGATATTTCACCATGATTAGAAGATTAAGTTCCTAGTTTCCAAAGACACTAAACTAATACGATCCTTAGGCGTCTGTTTTTGTCATGTATTAAATATTCCACAAAATTAATGTAATGTCAATGTATGTCAAGCTTTGGGTCTCTACACACATCATCTGACTGGGTCACACGTTGTTTGACCCTCCATAGGTAGATAGGTTATGCGGAATATCACATGATAGGACCCCATGTAGGAGGAGATGTTTTGTACCAGAGTACACAGACATATGCAAGTTTACTTGGACACATCTACAACCACGGGCCAGACCCTATGTGGTTGAGGTACTCAATGTAGTCCCATTACACTCTATGTAGGGATACATTGGATCAGATCTAAGTACCAAAAGGGACATAGCTAGGTAGTGAAGTGGGACCACATATCATGTGGGTCCCCTTATACATTGTTCATCCCTACTTCATTTTGAGGAAGATTCTTCGTATCATATTTCCTTTGTTTGGACTTTGACTTTGGCCCACAAGTAGCCAATCCTAATTGTTTTTATGTGTATAATGTGATGTTTCCCTTCATAGTGGATTTTGATATATGATGTGATTTTTTTCGATTGTGATTATTCTTGAGGAGGCGATTGAAAATGGAAATGATTGATAAGGATCATTATAGTGGTACCCCTCATGATGGACTAGGGTGCATGACCTCTCTCTATTTATTGGTACCCTCAATAACATTAGGTAGAAGGTCCTCTATCTACTGAGTGGTACACCCTAAGGAATTAATGCATGGGTCCTCTATATACTTAGTGGTAACCCCTTTGGAATTATGGTGTATGTCCTATATCTATTGAGTGCTACCACCTATGGAATTATTGCATGGTCCCTCTATCAATTAAGTGATACCCCTTATGGAATCTAAGAACAAGTCCTATATCTATTGAGTGGCACCCCCTATGGCATTAGGGTGTAGTTCCTCTATCTACTGAGTGGTACCTCATATTACATTAGGGTATTGTACCTCTATCTACTGAGTCGTACCCCCAATAGATTTAGGTTATAGGTCCTATATATACTGATATGTACCCCCAATTGGCATTAGAGTATGGGTCCACTATCAACTGAGCGGCTCCCCCTGTTGGATAGGGTTAAGGCCCTCCTTACACTGAGTGGCACCCCATAATGCACTGGGGTTTGAGTCCTCTTATTGGAGATGATACCCCCTAGACTATATAGAAAAGTGGTGATGCCTGGACCCTCCACAAGTTTACTTCTGTGGATAGACGCACGAGATGTTGGGTGTTAATGATAAGCCTTTGGAATTGGGGACACTCCTTTTCTGGGCTGGGTTGTGAGATAGAGATCTCCATTCTATATAATTTTGGTTTATTTTTTGAGTACATACATAGATATATATATATATATATAACCTTTTCATTTTAATTTTTAATGTATTTATTTGGGTTGATATGTGTATCCCTATCGGGTATCTTAAGAATTCTCCTTCAACTTTCAGGGAGTCCTACTAGATATGTATATACTCACCCCTACATGGGATTTTCCCACACATGTCATGTCTTATACAGATGAAGGATAGGTCGAAGGTGATTACATAGGATCGTAGAGATACCCTCATAAAATATATACATTGGTTGGGTATTGGATATCTAAATTTGGGCTCTCTCAACACTATACATTTCTAGTTTTTTAGGTTGGGAGATATTTTTGGTTGGGCATGTATTTTACCCATTTTGATTTTTAGTTTACACTGTCTTACTCTTATAATCCCTAGAATTTTAACATCAATGGTGTATTATATCGATGTTTAATCATTTATTTAATTCATCTTAAATTATTCATGGGGATTTTTAGGTGTGTGCATACAAGTAAATCAGGTAAATGCCTCTCATATTAGTTATTCCTTTTAGTGCTTGTCACCACCCCGGGCCTACGGAGATGGGCTTGGAAAAGTTTTGGCTTGAGCCCCACTGATTTATTTTGTGACATATCTATCCATATTTCGTCTTTATCTCTTATAATGTTCAATAATGGTATATTTTAGATCCTTGAGACATGTCTAAAGCATGAGAACTCTTTTTTATTTTCAAAAATTACAAATGTGTCCATTCCACCACTAATAAAAGGGGACCCTCTCTCCTCTCCTCTACACACTTCCAAAACACATTAGTTCACCCTAGACATACCAAAATACATTTCTTACTTTCCTCCACACATCATAGATGAATTATTTTTATTAGGATACTGTCCTAAGAATGATTTTAATTGTAAACCTAAAAGGGTTCTCTCAAGAATATGTAGAGTCCTTTACCATAGGTTTTCATTATAACCATTCCTCTTACTCCTTCAAATATTTTTCATAATTTATGATATAATAACATCATTATCTCTCATATACATATATTTTATTATGTTAATGTCATAAAATGTATCTATCTTCCCTTTCATTAAGTAGGAAATGAAATTATTGATCATGTGTACAGAAGACCACTACCTCTAACCAATGTAATTGTTTTTCCATAACCACCTCTCACAGATGGAGAAAATGATGGATTTAATTTTTATATATTATATTTTGGATTTTGTTTTCTGAAATTATAATATAAAATCTACCTACTTATCTTCCAACCCTCTAGAAGATGATAATATCCCGCATGTATATGTGTGGACTAATGCCTATATGAAGTGATGTTGAATGTATTTCATTTTATTTTTACATGGATCGTAATGTAACGTCCCGGTTCTAGGAGCCACCCAGAGGTGCCTCGTACCCAGTTGGTCACATGGACTCAAGCAAATTTTCCCGAATTCCAGAGGCTACTGACTAGTAGTGAGGGCCTTGGGTGTGATAGTGGGGAAACTATGCCCTCATTGGCAGAGTAATGCAGCAGAAATAAACAGGTATACAATATCGGAAGTAGTAAAACATGTGATAAGAAAACAATAAAAGTGAATAAAAACTTGATCACACATATATAAATGATGCATGATACATATTTCTAGGAAATTATCCAAACAAGTCGCAATGCTGGAGTACAGTACTAAACCAAAGTACAAGGAAAATCAAGTAAACATCTCCATATTATCGCAAGCCTCGGCTTGGTCCCATGCTCCCCAACTCTATAGCAATCATGTACCTGCAGTAGAAGGGAAATTTCCCTTATCTAGACCTGCAACAATATAATTTTTTTGGGCCCAAAATCGTGGCCCAAACAAGGTGTGAGACTAATCCCAGTAGGAAACCACCCAAAGATTTGTGCCTAACTGGCATTGAATATATATGGCTGGAAAAATGAAAAATCAATCAGTAAACAATTAAGTACTCAAAGGTAAAAAATCCCACAGTTTCAATTTCATTCAATTCATATATCATGTAAGTAGATAATCACAAATAGGTAACCCACTGGAAGTACTCACAGTCTAACCCCTCTTGTTCAGCTTTAGCATAG
This sequence comes from Viscum album, assembly GCA_963277665.1. Taxonomy (NCBI): domain Eukaryota; kingdom Viridiplantae; phylum Streptophyta; class Magnoliopsida; order Santalales; family Viscaceae; genus Viscum; species Viscum album. The sequence continues at coordinate 1,528,775,470 of OY728162.1, forward strand.
ACTCTATGAGGAATAACTCACTGTCAATTCCACCCTATAGTCTCGTATCGGTAACTAATAGGAACTTTTAGAAAGCACTAAACTTCCAATTACCCATGTGTCCAGTATCTAGGATCTACATAAACTCCGAGGGAGCACTTACATCCATCCCCCATATGGTCTCGCAACATAAAAGTAAACAAACACTCTGGGGAAGCCCTCATCATCTATTCCCCCTATGGTCTACTACATTTGGTTCCCACAACCCTGTGTAAGTCAAATGTGCATGAACAATTCATGGAAGCCAATGTAAAACTCAATAACTACTTGGATAAACAATCTATAACATATCATAGCATGTTAGATAATAATTACTCCATCCTAACAATACTAGGCATGGAAAGCAAACAGAAGCCTAACAGGCAAACTAGAATAAATGGTCAAAACAAGAAATAATGGGAAAAGAATCCATAGCATGGAAATATTAACCATAATCATAATAATCCACCTCTATCCAATCTAACAAGGCATATAAGGAAATAACAGCGCTAAAACCAATAACCCGCAATACACTATTTAAGGGTATTGGGCACTTGTGCACATATAACTCAAAGACTATCTATGGAACAGAAAAAACAACCTACCTCGGTGTCATTAGATCAATATACATGAACCTCATGCCTTGAATCATCATAGAATGTCATAGATCTAAAAAATCATTAAAAACATTCAGTCAAGGATAACTCATGAAAGAGGAGAAATCAGGAAATGAAGTTCAAGAAGAAGGTGGGACTCAACAATGTGATTCCAATGAAATCGATAGTGGTTGATTCGGAGAACGGATGGATAGTCAGAGGCTCAGATAAGATCCACAGCAGTACGAATGCTCTCAGATGATACGGGTGAAGAAGAAGAACATTCTTCCCATTAGACGTGACCCCAGTCCATTTAATGAAAAAAAGATAGTACACAATGTGTACTTTTGAAGTACATGGAGTGTAACCGGACTCAGATTTAGGTGGTCTCTAGGTCACCACACACAGTCGTGTACTCGGTCGTTACATGGCCAGTACATAGTCACCCATGGAAACCTAGTACACATAGTGTACTCTTGAAATTTCCAAAAACTTTTCCTTTCATCAAAAAAACCAAAATAGATAAACATACCTGAAAAGAAGATCCTGGTACTTACAAACATCCTCCCTTAAATAAATTCATCCTTGAATCTCCATAGCAAGGTGGTGTAGAAGAAGAATCCTCAAACATCTCCAGTCACTATGATTGTACATTGAACTCCCTCTCCCAAGTCTCATCATGCACTCGCCTGTGCTACCATAGCACTCGTACCAGAGGAATAGACTGGCCACGGAGAACCTTCGTACTACGATCAATAATCTGGATAGGATGCTCCTTGAATTAGGCATCCACCTCAAGATCAACCTATTCGGTTTGAAAATCATGAGACAGTTCTGAGAAGTAATGTCGAAGCTGAGAAACATGAAATACATCGTACATATCCTAGTACCTCTGAGGTAACTATAGCATATAGGCAACCAGCCTCACTCTCCCAAAAACCTCAAACGGCTCGACATATCTCCATGAAATATTACCATGTCTCCTAATCCTCTTGTGTCCCAACCTCAGTGTGACACATATAAAAACCTTATCTTTGACCTCGTACTCCAGAGCTCATCTCTGTCGATCAGCATATGACTTATGACGTGACTGGGTAGTATTTATCCTCTTCTGAATCAACTCTATCTACTCTATGGTCTCCTGGACAAGACGAGGTCTCAGTATAGCTGCCTCTCTTACCTCCAGCCAACATAAGGGTGTTCAGTATATCCTACCGTACAAAGCCTCATAAGGTTCCATCTAAATAGTTTCCCGAAATCTGTTATTGTATGAAAACTCCACAAGAGGTATGTTCTTCTCCCAAGAACCTCCAAAATCTTGGATGCATGCTCGAAGCATGTCCTCAAGCACCCAAATCGTATGCTTGGATTGGCCATCTGTCTAGGGATGGTAAGCTATACTCAAAAGTACCTATGTTACCAAAGCCTTTTGTAGCCCCTACCAGACCCAAGAAGTAAAACGTTCATCCCTATCTGAAATAATTGAGTGTGGAACCCCATGTAACCTTAAAATCTTGGGGATATACAACCGTCCTACATCAACAAAACTAAATGTCTCCTTGATCAGAAAGAAGTGAGAAACCTTCATGATTTTTTCATTGACAACCCATACTGCATCATTACCTTAAGAAACCCTCAGCAAACCTATCATAAAATCCATCATGATATCATTCCATTTCAACTAAGGAATGGGTAACTGCTGCAAAAGCCTTACTGGTTGCTGATTCTCCAACTTCACCTGCTGACAGGTGGAACACCTCATGATGAAACCAACAACATCTCTCTTCATACCTGGACAACAATACTGACTTTGTAGATCACGATGCATTTCGGTGACACCAGGATGAACTACCCAAACTAAGGAGTGAAAGTCCCATATCAACTCCTTGCATATGTCTGCTGACACCAATATGTGCCCATGAAAACTCAAGACCTCATCCTTTCCTACGGTCCATCTAGGAATAGGGTCCTCTCCTGACACACTTTCCTGTTGGATTAGGCCTTCTGAATCTGATAGCTACCTCATTCACACTTGATCAAGACAAGTAGAGGTAAAAACTACAGTAGAAAGAAACATCTTCCCATGTTTGTCGTGCACCTCCAAATGAATCTTAGAGAATATAGCCATAATATTCCACTCATTGCTGGCCTCCTGAACTGCCTGTATCTGAGTCCTACTGCTCAGCGCATCAACCATCGCATTGTCTTTACCATGTTTGTTGGAAAGATCAAAATCAAAATACTGAAGGTACTCAAACCACCTTCACTGTCTCAAATTCCAGCCACATTGAGTGAAGATGTACTTGAGACTTTTGTGGTATGTGAAAACCACAAAATTATCTCTAAGAAGATAATGTCTCCAACAGCATAAAGCATGAACAACCGCAGCCAACTCGATATTGTGCATCAGGTAGTTCCTTTCATGTGGCCTTAACTACCGAGACTCATACACAATGACTCCTTGTCGCTGCATAAGCATAGATCCTAGATTGATACCTGATGCATCACAATAAATAGTATAGTTGTTTCTTGGATCTGGAAAAACTAGTATCGGGGATAAAGTCAGTCTCAATTTTAGCTCCTGAAAGGCTAACTCACAAGAATCTGACCACAAGTTCTTCACACCTTTCTTAGTTAGGCCCGTTATTGGCGCTACTAAGCATAAGAAGTCCTAAATGAATGGTCTGTAGTATCCATCCATCCCTAGAAATCATTGTACCTCAAATATATTCTTCAGCTACTCTGAGGAAACTACTGCTCTCAGTTTCACTAGATCCACTGATACTCTTTTCTCTGAGATAAAATGACCCAAGAAGTGAATCTGGTCCATCCAAAAGTGGAATTTTGAGATTTTAGAATATAACTGATTCTCTCTTAGTGTACTCAAAATGATCTAAATATGGTTGGAATGGTCGTGTCGAGTGTGAGAGTACACCAAGATATCATCCACAAAGACTACCATGAAAGAATACAAGTATGGATGGAACACTCAGTTCATTAGTGCCATAAAGACTGCAAGCACGTTCATGAGATCTAACGATATAACCACATACTCGTATAGACCATACCTGCTTCTAAAGGATGTAAGAGGTATATCAGATGGTCTAACACACAACTGGTGGTAACCGGGCCTCAAGTAAATCTTTGAGAACACACGGGATCCTCAAAGTTGATCAAAGAGATCATCAATCCTCATCAAGGGAAACCGGTTCTTGACCATAAACTGGTTTAACTTCCAATAATCCACACAAATTCAGTGGTTACTATCTGTATTCTTCACAAATAGGATAGGAGAACCCCATGGAGAAGTACTGGTTCAGATAAAACCCTATGCCTGCAACTCCTCTAACTTCATCTTGAGATCTTGTAACTCTGGTGTAGCCATCTTATAAGGAGTAATGGACACTGGTATTGATCCTGGAACATGATCAATCAAAAATTATACCTCTCGCTCTAGAGGAGAACCTGAAAATTTCTCTAGAAATACATCTCTGATACGATCCACCATTGGTGGAAAGTCCATATATGGAGTCCCCTAGTCATCCAGATATATACTAGTAATCTGGGATGTAACTCCGCCCAATCCATGATGCCCAGGTCCCGCTCTACTCACTTGGACATCCCATTCACCCATATGAAGATACAATTCACCTTCTGGTGATGTGAAACTCACCCTATGGTGATAGTAATCGATAATATCCTAGAAGGTAACTAACCATTCCATTCCGAGAATAATGTCATAGCTTTTCATCTCTAAGACATAAAGGTCCCCAAAGAAGTGAAACCCACAAACCTCAAGAGGGAACTCCTTGAACTAACGTACACTATCCATTCTAGTACCCAACGGAGTCTCTAACAACAAGATATTTGGAGAAGAGAAGATACAAATCCCAGGGATCTCTACAAAAGAAAAAGATATAAATATATTGGAAGCCCCTATGTTGAAAAGTGCAGAAGCTAAAACTGAGGCAACTAGACTCGTACCTCGAATTGTAGAGGGTCTGGGATCCTACTCTTATTGGGTCTACTCCACTACAAAAGTCTGAACTGTACCGCAACCCTGTGACCCTTTCTGACCACCCTGAGATGATCCACCCATTTGTCACTAAAATCCTGATGACTGGATACCACGACCACAACCTCCACCTCAGCCCAAATGACAGGAATAACTCTAGTTCCCTAACTGATGAGAATCTAGTGGTGCTTCTCCAAAATGAGGAGTCATAGAAGAACCCATGTCACCAGCTGCTGGTGAGAAGTTCTGACAGAAGCACGGAAGATGACCCATCATTCCACAATATCAACACTCCATTGGTGTCTCTCGGGCTATGTGGCCTCGTATGCCCACTCTTCCCGCACTGGTAGAACACCAACTGGTTACTAGAAGATGTCTCTTGTCTCCTAGGATCTCCATGAAAAGACACCATGTGGCGCTTCTTGTAGTCAATAGGAGGAATAACAACTCCATATGTCGAGCCGCCCTGGCTCACAACTCTAGAATCTCTCAGACTATGCTTTGCGATCAGTGCCTGGTTGACAATAGAAGTGATGGAAGTCAACCTGAAGATGTTCACCTGAGATCGGATGTTGTTGCTCAAACCATCCTCAAAATTACATACCATGAATAACTCATCACCTCCTAGAATGGGTGTGAAGTGATAAAGCTCAGTGAAGTGAGAATGATACACTCTAACTGAGAGAGTACCCTTCTCAAGACTCATGAACTCTTAGGCTCAAACGGACCTCAAATTCTCTGGGTAGAGGTAGTCATAGAAGGAACACTGGAACTCATCCCAAGCCATAACCTACTAGCATCCCACCTAGAGATCATATTCCACCATCTCTTGTCGAAATCCCAAAGCATGTAATTAGCAAGCTTCACCCTCCTCTCTGGAGGCATCTCAAGATGAACAAAGATAGATAGCATGGATTCCAACCATGACTCTACAGCTTGAGTTCAACTTTCCCCTATGAAGGGGGGAGGATGATGTTTCTAGAAAACCCATTTCAACTCAGCCATAGATGGGGCAGGATGCAGTACTCACCGAAATGTCTACTTGAACCTCATAAATCCCTCTCGGAACTGTGCATCAGCACCTATATCTGGAATAACAGTTGGTGCCAAGACTGGCATAACTAGAGGATCTGCTGGTAGTCCCTTACTAGCCATGTCTGGTGTCTGATCGTTACAATGTAACTGTTGGAAAACTCGAGGACATCTCTGTGGAATGACTCTGCAAGGTCAAGCAAACACCTTTGATCAATATTATCAAGGAATTAAAACTAAAAGTTTAAAAAGGAAATAGGATAAAAAAAGTATTCATGTTTTCAAAACATGAATACATGACATGTATAATTAACTACACGATGTGTTCCCTTAAGACTATCGCATGGGTGTGTACTCCTGCCAAAATTGGTCGTGTAAGACTCCACACACATGGCGGGTTGTCCTAACGCACGACATGTGCTTGAATCCTCTTCACCTGCCTGAGTTACCTTACACGGCATAGCCACACAGTTCTTCTAAAACAGGACTTCATGGTTTGTTAGTTCCAAACATGTCGTGTACTAGATGAACTTTATCGACCCGTGTTGTTAGTGACACGGTCGGTCACACGACTGACTCTACAAGGCTTGTTTCTTCTAGACAAGGCATATGCTAAGAAGATTTCACCAAACCATGTTCCTCATTACATGGATGGATACTCGGAATACACTACTCGACGTGCTCAATATTGACACGACATGTATAACATAAGATTTACCCATCTATGTCATTAGTCACACGAGAAAACATAGGATCTCAACACATGGTGTGTACGTCTGGTACAAGGCGTATCACACCAAGATTTTCCCAAACCCGTGTCCCTGCCCACACATCCAGTGACACTGTTAGAGACTACATAGTGTGTATATATATTACACATCATGTACTTAAGAAAAATAGTTCCTTACCGAACAAAAGGACACATGGTATGTATTCATCACTACACAGAATGTATTCTGGGTTTTTCTAGACAGAAAGCCTTAGAAACTACTCCAAAAGCTAAAAAACACTAAAATGAACATTAAAGTTCCAAATTTCGGTCTGTGGGGGCCCGTACTCCCCACGAATCAAATCTTGGCATCTTATACATGTCATATACAAGGAATAAAAATATGATGATATTCCAAATTCTGATTCATGAGGGTCCATAACACCTTAAGAACCAAATTTTTTATTTCTTTCAAAAAAACCTTACACAATACAATACCCTATCAAATAGAAGGTATTTTTATCAAGGAATCTATCATAACATCATGCATATCAAGCACAACATCAATCACAACATCATGAAATCGCTAATACACCATAAATGGAATGTAAAGAATACATGAAATTTGATTTATAGCAAGTCCCTATATGATGCATGAGATGGAATACCCTCATCTCATTTGGTTGCAATAGAAAAAAAACCTCAATAACCTCAATGATAATAGCACAAAACATTTGAATCACTTAATGGGGAAATCAAATCAAATGTAAAATTTAAAAACCAGAAAAATTGCAACAAACGAGGAAGATTGGACTTTCCCTATACACGAGTTAGCTACTCTCTAGCAAAACTTATTACCAAATACCTATTCCTTCTTATCCCTGGATATAGGCTCCCAAAAGTAAGTCAAGAAGAAAAGAATTCCTCTGATTCCACATTGTAACATCCCAGTTCGGGGATCTTCCCAGAGGTGCCCCGTACCCAGTTGGTCACATGGCCTCAAGCACATTTCCCCAAATGCCAGAGGCTACCGTCTAGCAGTGAGGGCCTTGGGAGTGATAGTGGAGAAACTGTGCTCTCATTGGTAGAGTAATACAGTGAAAATAAATAGGTATACAATAGCGGAAGCAGTAAAACATGAAATAAGTAAACAGTGGAAGTAAATAACCACTTGAGCAAACATATATAAATGATTCATGATACATATGTCTAGGAAAGTAGTCAAACAAGTCACAATTCTGGAATATAGTATTAAACCTAACTACAATGAAAGTCAAGTAAACATATATATAGAATTTCAAGCCTCAGCTTGGTCTCATGCTCCTCATATCCACAAAAATCAAGTACCTGAATTAGAAGGGCACTTGCCCTTATCTATAAATACAACAATATAATCTATTTGGGCCCAAAAGCATGGCCCAAATAGGGTGTGAGACTAATCCTAGTAGGAAACTACCCAATGATATGTGCCTAATAGTCAGTGAATATATATGGAAGGCAATAAGTAAAAAGAAGCAGTACACAAGGAAGTACTCAAAGGGAAAAAATCATGTAGTTTCATTTTCATTCCATTCATATATCAGGTAGGAAAATAATCACTAACAGGTCACCCTCTAGAAGTAATCACAGTCTAACCCATTTGGTACAGCCTTAGCATAGACTCTCTGAGGAAGCACTCACCCTCAATTCCCCCTATAGTCCCGTATCAGTAACTAATAGGCACTCTGAGGAAGAAATCAACATATAATTCCCACTGTGGCCCATATTGAGGAACTACATACACTCCAAGGGATCACTTATGTCCATCCCCCCATATGGTCTCGCTACGTAAAAGTAAACAGGCACTCAGGGGAAGCCCTTGGCGTCCATTCCCCTTGTGGTCTACTACATAAGGTTCCCACAGCCCTGTGTAAGTCAAATGTGCATGAACGATGCAAGGCATCCAAAGTAAACGTCAAGAAAAACTTCTCTAAACAATCTACAACATATCATTGCATGTTAGATAATAATAACTCAATCCTAATAATACTAGGCATAGAAAGAAAACAATAGCTTAAAAGGAAAACTAGACCAAACTGTCAAAACAAGAAACCATGGAAAAAACATCCATTGAATGGAAAGATTAACCCTAATCACAACAATCCACCTCTATCTAATCTAACAAGGCATAGATGTCAATAATAGGACTAAAACCAATAACACACAATACCATGTTTAAGGGTATTGGGCAATTTTTCACATATAACTCAAAGACTATCTACAGAAAGGCACAAACCACCTAACTCAGTATTGTGAGATCAATATACATGAACCTTAGGCCTTTAATCACCTTACAACGCCATAGATCTACAAAAACACTAAAAATTTTCAATCTAGGATAACTCATGAAAGAGGAATAATCCGGAGATGATGTTCAAGATGAAGGGATAATTCATTGATGTGATTACAATGCTATCGATGACGGTTGATTTAGATAATGGACAACGATTCGAGGGCTCAGAGAAGATCCATGGTCGTACAGACACTCTCAAATGATTTGAATGATGAATAAGAATGTTCTTCCCATTATATTTGATCCCAATTAATTTAATTAAAAAATAAATAAATTACACGGTGTTTACTTTTCAAGTACACTGTGTGTAATTTCATTAACCGTCCTCTACATTAGGCGGTCTCCAGGTCACCACACACGGTCATGTACTCGGCCCTTACACAACAAGTACACGTTCACTCGTGGAAACCTATTACATAGTGTGTACTTATAAGTACAAGACATGTACTCCTGAAATTTCAAGAAACTTCTCTCTTCCTCAAAAACAACCAGAAAAGAAAAACATACCTGGAAATAAGACCCAGGTTCTTATAGGTAATAATGATAGATTTTGTTAATATACAATATATAATTGACATAATAATTATTATATAATGTTCAAAACAATATTTAATCTTCTTTCATTCTATCCATTTAGAAAATGGGAACAACATTCATTCGTACATACAACCTACCCTCTCCATGAATGATGTAATTCATTCTCAATATAACTATAATGGATTATTATAAAAAATATTATAAGGAATATGTATGATATTTATTTCATGTTTAATATTCTTAATATTACTAAAGCAATATAAAAGTAAAAATATTGAAAATATCTGACCAAAACAACCGTAAAAAAGAAGAAGTTATTACCCAATACATGATTTTAACAAGGAATTGTTAATAACTTGGTAGTAAAAGGGTATAAGTGAATCTTATATGGTATGATAAATATGATCATGGTTCTATAAAATATGTATAATAAAAAAATATTTATTATACATTATATTCTAACATGTATGAAGGAATTTGAGACTAAAGGTAAGGGATTTTCATCTCACTTTTATTTCTTTGAGACACACTCCATATTTACCACTTATATCTTTTGTGTGGTATATGTAATTCCCATTAATGAATTTTATGATGATTAAGATGAAATTTATGTTGATTTAAATGTTTATATAAGGTTCTTTTTTCATGGGTATTTCGATTCAAAGGTTACTAAAGCTGTATGGGTTGATATTACAATCTCATTGTTTATTATGGTTGTTTATGATTATGCTTATAATGATGAGATGGTATGATAGAACACTAAGGAAACTCATAAAGATTCTCATACTATTTTTATTTCATGAAATTATATTTTTTTCTTTAATTTTCTATCTTTATATACTCGAGATGCGAAAGATGTTTTATAAGGAAAAATAAAATTTATTTTTCCCTTCAATCGAAAACTGTTGTTCTTACAAGTCAATGTTTTCTAAAAATGTTTAAAATAAAGTGTTCATTATTATTTAGTGATTTTTAAATCCATGTTTTAGATTTTACAAAATGTTTTAAAATGGATCTTCTTGTAATTTTCTCAATAAGGATATCTTCAATTTTTAACCAAAATATTGAAAGGAATCTTCATTTTAACATGATGGAATAAAATTTATTTTCCATAATCATGACTACTAAATGATTTATATATTCCTTTAAAAGATTAATAAGTAATTGTAATGACCCAAAGTTTCATTAATAGAAATCCCTCTTGATCTAATTAAATTTCTCTCTATGTTTATATAAAACGTCAACTTATTTGGTTTTATGTTAAGAATTTTGACCGTTGCTAATATAGTCGTTGAACAGTGATCACATGATTAGTATAAATATAGGGCTTTAAGAAATCCAATTTACTCAGACAAAAGGATCGATGGCCTCGTCCAGTAGAATTTCTCTGTATGAAGCCCATTTGTCAGAGCTCGGAAAAGAGGTGGCGTCCTTGGGCTTTGCTCTTGACCAAGCCCAAGCTGAGCTTCACCATGTCAATCTCGGACGAGACCATCTATGGGAAAAATGGAAGTTGATAGAGATTACCACTCGAGTAATGTTAGCTGAGCCACCCCAAGAGTTTTTCACCATCGCACATCTTACCCTTAGGTCCTATGCGGCTATTTTAAGGGATTATGTAATGAAACTCTAGTACTATGTTCTTGTATATTATTTTTTGTATATAATAATGAATATACCTACTTTTCATTTTTTTGACATTGTAAATAGTTTTTAAAGTACAAAGAGTGTTTTTAATTATTATTTAATTAAGAAATCTATTTTATTAAATGAATGGATTTTTGAAATAAATATTATTTTAATAAAATATTATTTTTATTATTAAATTATTTTTTATTAAATATAAATTATCTTATAATATTATGAATGCAATTATAATTTTTATTAAGGTTTGAAAGCCATTTCTGTCAAAACCCGTGAATTTTCGATAAATGACGGTTTTTATTTTAAATGTGATAATTCACATATTTAGAAAATTATTTAGATAAAATAAATGTTATTTCTGGAATCAGGATGTCGAAATTATCCAATAGTGAATTTTTTATAATTTTCTGAGACAGTCAAATTTTTTGGTAAAAATTAAATACCTTTTAAATATATAATGTGTTTTATGACATCATAATGAACCAATAGTGATGTAATAAAATACTATAAGATTTATTTTCTGGAAATACATTTTTTACCATTAAAATAATGTGATTTTGGGTTTGTTTGACTTACTTTTCAAAGCATTAATGGACCCCTCAAGACTTATTAAACACCTTGTCTTTTTAAATTAATTTCCATGGGAGTGTGACTCACCTCCACATAAGCAACCCTATTATTTTAAGAAGTTCAGAATTTGACCTTATAAATTATTTTTTTCCTCTTCCCTTTTCCAAAAACCATGGGCAAAAACCCTAGGATGGTTTGTGGTTTGGATTAATTTAATATAAGGGGTCCCAAACCTAAATAATAAATAATTCCCTCACCTTTCCTATATAAACCCACCCAAGATCCCTCTTCCTACTCACTCAAAGCCTTTTGAGTTCGTCCAACCTCTGCCCAACTCTCTCTAGAATCCTCCCAAGGTGCCCCAAGCTCCCAAGAAGCCTCTCACAAACCTCTCTCTAGCCTTTGGAAGCACACTTCCAAGTAAGGGTTTCTTCTTCCTTTCTCAATTTTGTCAAATTTTCTTTAAGTTGTTTTTCCCTTTTAATTTCAATTATGAATGTTCGGGTATGGTTTCACACCTCCATAATACTTCCCTCTTTATGTTTTAATGATGGCAGCCCCCTTTCTCTCTCGTTAAATGCCTCCCATGTACACCCGTTACTATGCCCAAATTCCAAAAGGAACTTCTCTCTCTTCTTTTACATTCAAGCAATACATTTGTATCATAAATATAAATTCCATTACAATTGTTTGGACATGTATCTTTATGACCCCCTTACTGTCCATTTCATGTAAATATGATGAGACACTTTTTCTCTTTCATCAAACCATTTTTATGAATTCTTGTGTCACGTCGTTACGCTGCTGAAATCGCACCGATTTTCTAAGCCAATGCCATTGTATAGTGAATACCATTCCCATTTCTCCATCAAGGGTATTCACCTTTATGCACATTTACTTATTATTTATAAAGTTTCATGTATGAATTCCACATTTCTTTATCGTGGAATAAATGATCATGTTTTATGAATCCATGTTTTATGATCCATGTGGCACACTTATGCATGAAATGAAATGTTTAAGAAGAGTGCACCCTTATAGCGCTCCAATGCATTGGGTAAAGTATAGTATCATGATACATCATGTGAAATGAGTATTGACTCATGAAAATTCAAGTGCAAAGAGGGTTTACTCGTGCTTTATTTTTAATGAGGATTTACTCATGCTCCATGTGCAATGAGCCTTGGCTCATGCTAATTCCATGTTAAGTGTTGTTTCCACATTTCCATGTTATGATTATCATGATTTATCATGCCTTTATGTTCATGTTTCTATTGTGATATATTGATATACCTAATGTCTAACATGTATTGTAATCCTCATGTTATTCCATGTGTATTCCCTTACTGAGCTTTATCGCTCACACTTTTCTTATGCATGTCCTCAGGTTATCCCATGCAATGCTATGTACGATGGAATGTAGTGGTCATGTAAAGGAAGTTTTCAATAAAGATGTTGTATTTCATGTTTTAAGTTTTTTATGTAATGATCTTAAGCCCCAAAGACACTAAACCTGTTGATCTTCTTTTTTGTATCAAGTGACTTTTTATGTAATAAATCATGTTTACGTTTTTAATAAAAGCAGGGTTGTCACAGTAATATTCAGAGAAAAAAATTTAATTTAATATTTTAGAAATTTTTATATATTAAAGAAGTATTTTCAATAGAGAAATTATATTTTACTCAAGAATTTTTTAATTATTTTAATGGAATTTCTATACATCATTGACAACAAAATTTGGTATTGATTGTGTTTTTTGGGAAATTTATCAAATTATACCATCTTTATTATTTCTCTAGATGGATTATGATTATAATGAATAGTTGTTTATGAAAACCATTAATTTTACATTGGTTACTCTATGATGAATTAATGAGATGATTATTAATCTCATTTCCATTCTATGGGTCATTCTATGATAAAATGTTTATAAAACTTATTTTTTTTATTTGGGTTATGATACGATTATTATTTTATGATATTATGGCACAAAATTTTAAATATTATTTCATAGGTGGGACCTATATATCCCTTCAATTAATTGGGTAATTTTTTATGTTCTATGAGATCAACAAGTATATGGGAGGTTATCCCAAGACTAAAAGAGGGTGGACATGAGGTTATCCTAATCCTTAAAAGTGGTAACATGGGAGGATATCCTATGCTCATAAAAGAGGGTACATGAGAGGTTATAATAAACCTAAATCAGGTTCATTGGTGGTTATCCCAAGCTTAACATGTTATGAATGTCTTGGTGGGTATCCCTAACGTATAATTTTCTATGCATATGTATATAACACAAATCTATCTAATGTGCCAATGTTATTACCTCATAGATCATGTTATTTGATTCCATTATGATTTCGGCCTTATGAACTACCAATATTCATGCCATGAATCATGTTTATGATCAATGATTTGAAAAGTATGTATTTTAAATGTTATTCTCATGATCTTGTACCCTTATGTTCATGTTATGTTTATCTCCCTTGTTTACCCATACATAGAATATTAGTTGAGCCTCTATTATATTCAATTTCTCTTATTCATGAAAAATATTATTTTGTATGGTATATCTAAGAAGGGTGATTGTTTTGATGAACTTAGTGGGAGGTGAATTAGTTCAATTATTAACCATTTGATTAGGAATCCAAGTCTCCAAAGGAACTAGACTTAAATGATCTAGATTAGATCATTATTTTATGTAATGACTATTAATATATTAAGATATAATATTGATGTACTAAAATTATGGTTTTTTATACCCAAATGAATCCTTCAGATATTCTTTTTTAAGGGTCCTTTAATCACTTTTGTTATACCATTTGATCATTGGATTAATTGGATAAATATCCTCCTCATTATATCAACAATTTCAGAGAGTCCAGACTTAGATGAGGTTAATCATAAAACCTTTTTCAACTATATCCCTTTAGATGTTGGCTTTATATAACCTTCTTAAAACATATAGGGGTCTCATATTCCCCTGTATAGTTTTTATCCAACCTTACTCTATGAATGAGATGGTGGTATGGAATTTTACTAGAATGGTCTTTAATTAGTAAACATCTGTTCTTGTTAATTCCATATCAAAGTTTTGGGGGCTTTGGATGACCTTGATGAATTATTATATTATCTGTTTGGAATGATGTAGAGAATCCACAATTTATATTTTCATTTAGAAAACCACCAACAATTTTATAATGTCATATTTTTTTTCCAGATGTCAGTGCTTCCCAAGGTGGTGTTTCTCCTTAGAATGTGTCTTAAGAGATGAGGTGTTTTTGGTAGATTGTACATGTGCCTGGGTAGAGGGATAGAGAGCACATATTTTAGGTTATTTAGGTTACATTGGCCTTCCCCTTTGATTGGGCTTGTCAAAAAATCATACTCCCACCAACTGGTCATTAAAAATGATTGTGTTCATACGACTGCTGAATGGTTTTGAGGAATCTCCACACTTCTATGGGCTAGTTAAAATTATCACCCAAGGGTATCAAATATGTATTTGGATTATATAGGGATGTTATTGGAATATTGGGTTACTCGATGACAAAATTTTCTCATATACCATCAAATTTTAGGGCCTTGTCCTCTTACTCCCCAATAAGGTATGGAGAAATCATATTCAAACTCATATTCATCAACATAGAAAGGGTTTGTTAATAAAATTACAATAACAGAACTGAAAATGAGCACTTCATCTGAAATATATTTTGTTTACTGGGGAGAAGACATTTATCTATATACTTACAGAAAGAAATCTGTAAGACTCGGAGTCTAAGTGAGAGTTGGATATGAATCTTTCTATTGTTTATCATCTTCAATATAACAATTACATATTTCTTAGGGAGGCACATTCAATAGTGTTTTCCGAGGATTCGGTATTATCACAAGTTTTCAAATTTGTTCTCTTAGGGAGGTATTAACTAGTTTGACTTTTTTTTGAGGCATCCAGTTATCAATCTTCTATTCATTCCTAGTTGGAAATTCTTTCCGTTCACCTTATTATTATAGTTTGGTTGCAGTCACAAAGATCACTGATGCTGGAGATTTTCGCAGTATAACCTATCCAGAATCCACAGTGATCTAGAGAACATCTTTAAAGACAAAATAGTCATGGATGGTATGACCAAGTCTCTTATGAAAATGGTAATAGTTAGTGCGATCACTCAGGTTAGCCTCATTTAGTTTCTTGTGATCTGGTATCTTAATGACTTTATTTCACATAGTTATGGGGGAATAATTAGGAATCTATTCATGTCATAAATAATATACTATGGTATTTTATTCTTCAAATCATAGTCGGCCCTGATCTACCTTTACATCTAGTCAAGGGTAGTTTTGCTATTACTTCCACTTGATGGGAGGGATTGGGAATTTCAAGGCCTTCCTAGGTACTCTCATGGGAATTGTTACTGGTTTGAGGGAGATGGTGGTAGTATCTTCTCTACTAATACTTTTTTCCTTTATTCATGGGCATGTGTTAATATTTATCCCTAGTCATCTGGATGGAATCCTCTAGGCATTGTTCCATATCTTCTAACTCATAGAATCCTATAAGTGATTTCATCCGGATCAAATGACTTTGAAGGTATTCTAAGAGTTTCTTAGTAAAAAATTATAGAAAATAATCTTGTGAGAGTGAATAATGAGGGAGGACGTAAGAACCTTCCATCTTGTGATAAAGTAAGATACCCTCTTATTTTCACATTGATTTCAATTGGCAATGTTGAAAATGGTTGTTTTCTTTATCAAAGTGATGAATTGATGACGGAATTCACGGGGAAGTTCTATATAGCCATGGTAGATCTTTATGTAAGGATATTATATCAATTGATGAATAGACCTACCATAGTCTATACAAATCATCTCAATTTTTGTCACTTCTTATTGGTCTCAAGGTCCCATCATAGTACCACATTAGGATATGAAGTGTGTGAGATGTTGTTCTGGGCTTATTATTCCATTAAATTTTGGGTTTATTGAGTTACAAAAATTAGGTGGAGGAAAAATTCCATCCACCCATTCAGGATACATAATTCATTCAGGTTGCATTGGGGAATGACTACCCTCTACAGATTCTATCTGAGCAGCAAGGTACTTGATGATGTTGAATATTTTTGGTTTTATCACTATCTAGACCACCTCCTATGACTAGGGGTGGGTGAGAGTTTATTTGATTGTCCTGATTTCATATACTATCAATTCTCAATCCATTCTAGGGCTAGATGATCACCTTGATAAGGAATGGGTTGTCAATATAAAGGAGGAAAGTTACAATCATCCTCAACTTACTCATTTATATAAAGTGGTTTCATATATCCAAAGCCACCCTGATACAGAAAATTCACTCTTAAAAGTTGATTCTCTCTATATTGATGGGAAGAAGGTGGGATATATATATTTCCTTAAACATAATAACTAGTGGAAATATTTCCCCTGAGTAATTATTCATTAATCTATTTGAGTTTATGTATCTCATTATCGTATTGTTCTATTCATTACCCTATAGAGGGACTATAAATACTTATAGGTGGTTTTTGTGATATAGATTTGAATTTCCCATTATCATTGAAAATATTCTACCGAGGATGTTACAATTCATCATTCGTAGGTTCTAGGTTCTGGATCTTTCTCTGATTCCATGTTCGTGTAGCCACATTTTGTGTATCCAAATCGCCTAACTCTTGAGGAACCATTTAAGAACCCAAACCCTCTATGTTTTAATCTTATTACACATAATTTTCTATACTTATAGTGACGAAATTCAATAATATGTAATAAGATATAGTAGTCACCCATTTATTGAACAAATGGTGTGGATAATTTCTATCACCTGTTTCCCCTTTGAGAGTTTCATAGGTGTCTTATTTCTGGACTTTTACCTTACTAGGTTATCATGTACTAAAAACCTTATAGGTTTTGATTGTATTTTATAGATTTTACCCTATCTTGGTTTGTTAATAGAGATATTAAGTGAGTTTTAATCATTATTTTCAAGTGTGGCCCAAATAAAAGGGTTGTGTATCATGGTTGTTGGAATGGTTGTGATTATGATCATTAGTATTTACCTCATAGCCTAGAAAATTACAATTACATTTGGGGTAATGATAAAAATTATTTCATCCATGCAGGCTGGGGTTGATTAGAAGCAGCTTCCGAGTTCTTAGATACCCACTTGAGGTTTGATGACATTGGTGGTAGTGATTGAGATAAAAATTACCCTATCTTTGTGGGATTGTTTTTCTCCAAGATGTATTGCATGGTAGATTAAATTGTGATCTTAATAATTTTGGAAAAATATTTCCCATTCATGGGTCGAGTGTAGTGGATGCTCATGATGGGGGTCTCTTACTATGGGGAGCTATTGGGTAGTCTCTGACATCAGAGTCCTTGTTTGAGATGTTTTCCCATTTTTTTGAGAGCACTGGAATAAGTGTATATTGGTGGACCTCTATCTCTGTTCACATTGTCTTTTCATCCTCAAAGATGAGAAGATTCATTTATTTACCAATTATCCCATGTGTTACCTGGTCACACGAAATCTCATGTGGCTATGAAATTTTAAGATTTCAAATTTACAGATAATATTTTCTTAGGGATATGGTAAAGTGAAATTATTTTCACTTGTACCATAATTAGATACAAAAATATAATGGGAATTTGGAAATCAATCTCTAGATATTTTTCATGTTTTGAAGTAAAACACACTAAAATATTTTTCTCTAATTTTGAAATCTTGGGTCTCAGACAATGGTGAAAGTTATTATGTCCAACTGATTGTAGAGCGTTTTTATGATTTGTAGGTGACCCTAATATTTTTAATAATGGAGGTGTCTAAACATCAATCAGTGATGGGTCATCCAAAAAATATGTCATAATTAAGGCATGAACTCCTCCTCTAGATCATTTGGAATCTCATAATTAGATATAACAATGGGTTTGAACATAGTTGGGAGGTTTTTTCAGTTCCAAAAATATATCCATGTCAGCCTCTTCATAATTAGATTCATATTCCTTCACTTGGCCAAACCATAGAGGTCACTTATCTAGTTCACTGGCTAACTAAGGTGAGGTTTTTGTAATTTTTGGGCACTATATAAAATTATCCCCTGCATTTCTAGCACCTATCTGTATGAATGTAACTTGATAAGGGGATTTTTTGCTTCTTTGGGAAAGATATTATCATGGGGAGGTCCTACACTATGAATTTATTGGGAACATTTCTTGGGATACATTTATATACTGATACAAATAGGAATATCAAGTTAGTTATATCCATTGTCTTTAGAAAAATATTTGTTAGAACCATGAACTGTTAAAGATATGAATTGTATAGCTTCTAGGACATTGGAATTGGTCATAGTAGGAGTATGGTGATCTTCTTAAATCATGGGAGAAATATACTAACCCTCCATTCATGGTTGAGTAGGGATATGATCATATTCCATGAAGGTTTCTAGAATACATTGATGACCATCTATTACTACAGGAATATGACCCCACTGTTGAGAAGATACTAGTGTGTGACAGTGATCTATGATATCATTGGTAGGGATATGATACTTCCTTTGGTTGGTTTCCATAATATTTCACCCATCCTTTGTTTTAAAGAGGTTATTGGACCAATTAAAATATTCATTCCCCATTGGAATATGTTGATGGGTCTACAAAATGGGAGAATGAATATGGACCTCCTCCTATATATCCATTGAAGGATGTTGGTGTACCCTTTCATAAGAGGGAGAAATGATATGATCATGACTCCCATAAGATATTGGAATATATCAACTAGCTTTTTTGGTAGCTATATGAGCCTGCCCTGAGGTGGTTTCTAGCTTATGCTGACATTCCATAGTTGGATCAGGGATATAATCCCGATCTCATGCCTTTAGAATATGAAACTAATTTTATTTTCAATAAATGTGTTCCACCATTTAGGTGTTTTTCAAGCTAGTTTGATGATCTGCAATTATAATATGAATATAATCCTAGCCTCGGGCCTCATATATTACTAAAATATGATTATAATTCTCTTGTATGGGAGCCATAATATCTGATTTCTCTAGAGTATGCACCAATTCAATTTTATCATGTCGATATAATTATCTTTTTATTTAGATTGGAATATGAGTCAGTTTCTATATTTTTAGTAGTATTGTAATATGTTAGTTGAGTTCTTTTTTTCTAGGATACAGTGGTACTTCAATATAGTATATACAGGAATATAGGACTGCATTTTCTCAGTCTCCAATATATACTGGAAGATGTCTTTAATTGAATCGAGGATATAATTTCACTCTTTCCCCTTGTGTAATCAAAATATATGCCTCTTCCATGATTTATGTCATAATATATAAGAAAAATTCATCTTTGTGAATAGAAATATGACCCAAATCACTAGTTGTCATTGGAAAATTCCAACATGCTTCATTAGTGCATATGGGAATATGGTCCAACTCCCTTTGATTTGTATCATTCCACAGCCAACGAGATCTCCTTAGTGCTTGGGTATGAGGGTTTAGGTTGGCGACCTATTAATTATTTCTCATAGAAACCGCCTGAGGGGTACCGACAGGATGATTTCAGTTCACAGGATCCATCTTAGGCAACTCATGAATTGGGATAGAGCCATGGTAGACTCCTTGATCCATCTTCCTATGGTATTGAAGGTGCTTATTTTCATGTTTTGAGGATACACTCTTGAATCAATTACTAATGGTAAAATGCATCACCAATTTCATTCCAATCTTTCTTGATCAAGGTTGTCTTGTGGGAATAGTTCAAAAATTCCTCTATTATTGTACTAAAGGTTTGGGACCATTCTATATCATTATTATTTCCTAACCATCACATTCTCCACTCATTGTTGAAGGTTTCGGGTGGGTGATATTGTTTAGAATATATAGAGGTTGTTGTCACTATTGGTGTTCAAAAATAGTTTCTTGATGATTCCATGGAATCTAATAATGGTGAATTTTGTGAGTATGTTATCTATAATCATGATGAATAAAATAAAAAAGGTCATCCATTTGTAAAAAATTACAAATAAGTCAGATTCTTAGTTGCTATACACAGTGAATCCTTTTGATTGTTTTGTTATTGTTGTTTTTTCCATTTTCTTATATGAAATATATAAAATATACCACCCATGGGAAACCATGTTATTTTTTATTATTGAAATATTCATTTTGGGATCACCATTTTTGTTTTCATCAAAATTTGGATAAAAATAGACTAAAATGTGTAAAACTGTTATCTTTTCTTGTTGCAAGGTTCATGTTTGGTTCAACATTTTTGTTTCTGATAAAAATAATGTGTGTAATGGATGATGCATAATTGTGGGTGATAGAGTGTGGTTGCACAATAATTTTAATCACGTTCAACATTGTTTTTCTCTCCCATAAACTTCTAATGGCTCCAGAATCTTTAATGAGGCGCATGCGAGCTTTCCAAAGGAAATTGATCATTTGGTGTTTCAAAACCAATGATTCTTAAGAGATTCCATTGATCATGAGGATTGGTGGTCAGGTTCATCATAGCATTTTGGGTGGAATTATTATCTACTCTTGAACTCTCTTATATATTTAAGATATTTTCATGAATCTTTACCCAATCCGGATAATGGACTGGTTACACTAATAAAATGACCAGGTGTTCAATTTCAATACATGTAAGAGGGTGTTCTATTAGTGACAACATTTGTATGTATTAATGTTTCTCCATATATTTTCCATTATTGCTTCATAGTGATGAAATACTTGTTTTTTGAACACATATGGCCTGAAAATATGAATTTTATGGCCACCTAGGAAGGAGATTGGTATTTTTTATTAGTATTGAGCCTCCAAGAGGCGTCCTACACATCCTGTGAGAATATGACTCATATCCCATTAAGTATATTTATGTTCAAGCTATGAAAATTAATGTATTTAAAAAAGGAAATATATGAGGTAATTTAAGAGTTGGGTATGGATATCAGGCGTTTCTTATATATCAGACTTATAAACATAATTAGTGTACTTGTTGTTTAGTTTTTCCTCGAACCATTTATGGGTGAGGGTTATTACCACATAGTTTAACAATATGGTAATTACATAGGTATATACACCAAGTGTATTCCCACATATGGGGGAATTTTATTAAATTGATCAGGGATTACACAATAATGTTTCCCTAGTTATGGGTATTTTTTATGATGCTATTGACATGATCATTACATATATCTAAGGACACACGTGTCATTATCGATGTGACAAACAAGACATAGAAACTGATCAGATACAATTCATATAGATTCATGTCTTACACATTAAACTATTCTTGATGGGATATTCAAAATGTAGTTTGTTCTATAGGAAGGCATCCAACACATCCATCTTATAACTAGAATTAGAGTTCCCATATTTCACTTAGGTTTTATAATCTTTTAATGGATGAGGAATGATGGTTGACCCATATGTGGGTGAATCTTATGAGATTGATAAAATTGAATGTCAAGGGACCTACAAAAATGTGTATTACCACATCATATATCATGATTTATTCTTTTATGGACAAAGAGTGAGGACCATGAGAGTTCTATTGAACATGTTTTTATAGAATAGAGAACCTTTTGAAAGCATGTCATAAATAGGGATTCTTATGAATTTAAACCTAGTCTATCAAGGATATATTATTTATAAAGGAGGTTCTTGGATTAAGATTCATGGTTAGGGGTTCACATGCTATAGTCTAAGTGAGTCTTCCTGACAAGACTAACATGTCCCACGGTGTCCTCCAAACATGGATAAAAATTTTGAGGGTGTCCTCCTAACATGTCCTTGAGTGTCCACATAACATGGTAAACATGTCTAGGGTTTTTCATCTGAACCAACTAATATGTCAAATGTTTTTCACATGATCAAGGTAACAGGTCTGAGGGACTATCACATGATTAGGATGACATATCCCAGGGTGTTCATGTGATCCAAAATGACATATCCAAGAGGTTTTTTCATGATCCACCAAACATGTCCAAGTGTCTTCGCATGATCCATGATGACATTTCCCAGTGTGTTCGTGTGACCCACCTAACAAGTAAAGTGGTGTTTTCATGATTAAATATGAAATGTATATGGGTGTTTATGTGATTCTCATGAAACTTCTAAGGTTTTTCGCATGATCTATCTGGAATGTCCAAGGGTCTTCGAGTGATTGATGCTAAAATTTCCAAGGGTACTCACATGATCTAGCTAACATGACCAAGGGTTTCACATAAACTAGGATGACATGTACAAGGGTCTTCATCTGACCTATCTAACATGTTGAAGGGATTTTCATAAATATAAAAAACATTTCTAAGGGTCTTTTAGTGAACTAGGATGACATGTCTTGGGGTCATTGTTTGAATTAGATTACATGTCTAATGTGTGTCGTGTGAATAATGAGAAGATCACATGAAACACATGACCCATTCATATAAATATCAGTGTATATTCCATCAAATAAAGATTCTATAATTATTTTTCTTTATCAAATAAATACCTCAATATTTTTCAGAAATTTTCCCACAGAGAAATCACATGATCAAGATGATATACTGACGGTCCTTCAAGTGATCTGACTAACATACTAGATATCTTTCACATGATTAAATCTGATCAAACGAAGTGCATGCACATACTATGTAATCTCTTAGGTTACTCATCAGACATTGTTAGGTGTAATAATCTTGAGAATACATGATCCTACAATACAAAAATTTATCTATTTCTTCCATCTTTGTTTATAGTGTTTTTAATAGGGGTATTTTATAGGCATCACTACACTAAATTTATACCAGTTTACATGTTGATTAAATCTCATATCTTGGATTGATTCATTGTGGGGAGAATTTTAATAATGCATCATGTACTTATCATTATCTAAATGAACCTCATTAATGAAATCATCCTTTTTCATTTGATAAATAGCTACAATGTGTTCAATCCTTCATTACCAGTATTCTTGAGCCTGTGGCGTGTCAAATGCATTTTTCTTGATTAATCAATGATGTTAAATAACTTTTCCATGATCTAGTTAACATGTCTGAGAGCCTTAACATGATTGAGTTAAAATGTAAAATGGCCTTTCTGATATCAAAAAAGCATGTTGAAGTGCCTTCACATGATTAATGAACTGATTACACAAATCATATAATCCCTTCATAGGAAAAAGATTTTAACCCGTTTCACATAAAGATCCCTCCATTTTATTATTTTATCGTACGAATGACATGATAGGTTTTCAGGTGCTCATCCAACAGGGGGGTTCATGATTAAAATGATGAGCCCAAGGATCTTCACAATGTCTAGAGGAACTTTATGAAACTCATTCATGTAATCATGGGGGATTTTATTAAATCATTCTAGTAACCAGTAAATAGATCGCATGAAGCACATATCCCCTTATCATAAAAAATACTATAACATACTTCATGTAAAGATCCTATAATTTCTAGTATATAATCACATGA
The DNA here is from genome assembly GCA_963277665.1 of Viscum album. NCBI lineage: Eukaryota > Viridiplantae > Streptophyta > Magnoliopsida > Santalales > Viscaceae > Viscum > Viscum album. The sequence goes on from OY728162.1 coordinate 1,528,799,423, forward strand.
TACCCTTTGGATATTTTTAGGAATTTTATAATAGACATATTGCATGATCAAAAGGACTCATTTGAGGGGCTTCACATGATCAGTAGGGCTCAACTAAAATACTTCACATGAATAATCTGGGATGTCAAATAAATTTCTTTTTGATTGAGTCGTCATGTCAGATGACTTTTGTGTGATCCGTGTATATATCATGTGAAGAACATAATAATTTTGAGTAACACTTGTTTATTCATTGAATCTTGAGTCATGTTGAATTTTACAAGATTTCGATGCTCAAGATGATTAATATCCATGTATCCATGCTTCTTACTTCTTTCCTTTATAGGGAAGACTATATGATTTCAGTATATATTAAACAATACATTTTTGGATTCAAATTTGGAAGGTTTAAATAGAAATAGAAGTAATGAATTATGGATCCTATTATCGATTAAAAGTTAATTTTAGTACTTCATGAATAAAAAATAATATTGAGTATTCATTTCAAGGAGTAATAAATGAAGTGGAGACTCATCAAAGCACAACCAAAGGATTGGATTGTGCTTATGAAATGGAAGGAAACCAAGTAAGGACATTTTATCACGTTCTATATCTAATTAGTAAAATAATCACTCACATTTTGGAAAATGATCTTCAAATAAATAAAATTATCCTTTTAACTTCATTTATAATCAATTTATGGTGTCTTCACCCCTAAATAATTTATGACCCTATGGTTATTAATTATCTCATGATGATATTCTATATCACTCTTTATTAGTCCTAGGATGTTAGTTTTCTCCTTCATGTCTATATTTTATCTTCCAACCAATGTTATCCTTATATGGAAACCCAATTATGTGTTATTTTAGGTAACCTTTATATTTCTCACTTTCCCTCTTCAATGAATGTTTTTCTATCCCTCTGTACAATGTTTCTTTTCAATAATGTTATTCTAGAATATTGAACCTTAGATGACCAAGATAAGATTTAAAGGGAATATTTATTTAGGGGGGGGGGGAATGTGACCCCATGATATTTTAGATTATATTTCTCTTTAAAGAAATTTTATTTATTCAATATCCTAAGTTACATGCAACACCAATTTTAAACGAACCACGATATACTATTAAAATATTATTATTTAAATGTGGTCGTTATAACCTAGTAGTTAAAATTTATGGTAAAAATTAGAATAAACAAATTATAATAAATATATATAAATTTTTTATATGATTAATATAAATTGATTAATTTATAATAAATAATTATTAATTTTTTTATTAAATGCACTTTATGCCTCAAAAATATGTTTTCTTTAAATATGGAATTTGTTGATTTTTGTGATAGAATATTATATTTAATTTATACAACTATTAAAAAATTAATTTGATAAAAACATTATAATTTTTGAAATAATGATATCAAAATTAACTTAGGGTGAAATTTTAGGAGTTTTCTAAAATTATTGCTTTTTTAGTGAATCGTATAAAATACTGATTTTTATTAAAAACCTTCTTTTTGCTTAAAGATTTTAAAAAAAATCCATTTTCTTCTAAAATATATTAGAAGTAGGATTAGTTAATTTATGTTATTAATTATCCAATTAAGATGATTGGATTCAATTTTATGATTTCTTTTGGTATAAAACATGTTTACATTTAAAAGAGTTTTTTTGGAAAACTATTTCTTATTCTGTATTGTAGGTTTAATTTTAAATTATATTACACCACTATTTCTAATTTAATATTAAAAAATGGGTTATATATTTTGAATCAGGGAATTCAAATTTGATAAATAGTTTTATTTTATTATTTTCCATCATGGATAGTAACCCTTGTAAATATTTATCACCTAAGGATGAAACCAGTAAAATAGTGCTAAAACATTGAGATAAGGATTTAAATTTTTTCTAACACTTTAATTTATTCTATTTTATGAATTTAATTCTGAAATATCCATCAAATTTTCAAAAATATTGAAAATTTGTGCCACTTTTCTTTGATTTTGACCATTATAATATTTAAGTAAAGGATAAAGTCAAAAATATAACTTTATTGATTTTAATATCTATAATATTTTTTTATGGATATAAAAACAACATATCTTGAATTATAAAAGTTTATTTGAAATATAAATTATTGTTTTACCTTGTTAGTTTATTTTTAATTTTCAATTATTATTTAATTACCTTAAATTATTACGTAAAGTCGACATAGTACCTATGCAAGAAGTTTTAAAATCAATTAAATGATTTTAACGAAAATAAAAGTAGTATTTTTTGAGAGATTTAAAGTGTATCATTAATTTCAAAGATAAATGTAATGTATAATATATTTTTTAAATGTTTATATATGAATTCCATTTCCATCATGTTGTTTTCAAATTCAAATTATGTGAACAGTTATAAAAATAAAATTAATTCTATTTTATGAAAGTATATTTTGTTAAATTATTTAAAATCAATAAAAATATATACTCTGGAAACGTGAATAGAAAAATGTTTAACCTATCAACCATGGTCTATTTATGTTTCTCTTCTCCTTTTATTATAACATTATAGACCATTAATTATTATAAAATTTTGATACTATCGTAATTTTTAGAAGGATTAACAGGGGTTAAATCTATGAGATAAGGATAAAAACTTATGTATAACTTGTAAAAATTTTATATTATGAGATTATTTAGAATAATTATCATATTATATTATAATTATATTAATTTAGATTAATTTTTAAATTAAAATTCATTTTTATTAATTTAAAACATTGAGTAATTTCAAGAGTGTCCCTCCCCCAACATATAAAAGGACACCCCTATTTTTCTCCTTTACACCAATTTGATCCATATAAATCAGTCAATAAATTTTAAAATACATTCTCAACTTCCTTCCGCACATCTTATAGATTCTGTTACTTCCAATAAAACCATCCCTTCAAGGATTAAGGTGTAATCTAAAATATATTTCTCAACAAAAAGGTATAAGTATTAACCGATCACTTTAAATTTTATTTCTTCTTCTACGTCATATAAATCCATGGTATCCATCATAAAATAATTAATTATGTTTATAAAATTATATTTAATTGCTTTTATGTTGTTGTGGAAACCATTTTTCACTTGTTTTCTATCCAACAATAGGTGAAAACATCGCACGTGTGTGTATAACTTACCATCTTCATGTAGTAGTGTAATTCGTTTTTCATAACCGTTTTACTTTTATGTATTTAAATATGGAACTAACTAATATATATGATATATATATATATATATATGATAATTATTCTATAAATTTTAATTATTATTTACCTTTCTTTCCTTCCATCCATTGAAAAATATAAACAATATTCATGCATACAAACAACGTACTGTCTCCACGAATGGTGTAATCCATTTTTTATATCTATAGCTTTTATGGATGAATATATATATATATATTAATATATTTAATATAAAATATATTTATTTTAGTATTAATATTCTAGAGCTTATAGAAGCATGAGTATGATGTAAGGATCAAAACTACCAAACCGAAACTTACATGAAAACGAAGATGTTATTACGCAAAATAGTGATTTTAATAAAGAATTGTTAAAAAATATGTAATAAAATCTAATAAGTAAATAATATATGTTATGATATATATTATTATGTCTCTTTAATATATATATAATAAATTTGTATTAAATAAAGTGAGACTGATATTTAGAGAGATGGGAGACCATCTCTCTCTAAAAACCATCGGCAAACTAGGTTTTGTGAACTGATTCTTCATTCTAAGCCACAATGGCTTCCTCCTTTCTAGTATCGGGGATATTCAAGTCCCATTGCTTCTAGGAGAGGTATAATTATAATGATCATGTTGTTATGAACTTTCAAAAGGCTGTTTTCTTCCCCGAAGAATCTGCTTCACGCTCATTGGCTGGTAAATCAAGAGGAATTTCCTTCTTCGAAGCGCTAAAAGGTACAGATTTGTTCACTAATAATATTATGAAGCCTTCTTTATAAAATAATTTGGATGATGGACACTTCCTTGCCTAAGCCGACCCTGTATCCATTTAACAGCGTATGCAATTGTGTAAGTATTCTTTTATGGGTCACATTTCTTATCTCAAAGGTGACAAACCTTGGCACTTTCTGAACTTAAACTACGAATCACACACTACTGGGGTTTTTCTGATTGAAAATTAATTCCAATTGGTCATTGGTATTTTCACATCCTTTTGAACTCACAGGATCAGTTGAACTATGTTTGAAAATTATGAAACATTCAACTTAAACCTGGTCTCTTTTGAATATCAGAATGGGATAAAAATTTTAATCCCCACACTCACAAAAACACAATGGTGAATGTTTGGATTCAGTTTCATGGTCTTAATTGGATCGATTGTCACCTGAAAATTTTTAATGACAAAGTCTCATAAATAGTCACTCCCTTAAGGCAGATCAATGTACTCTTAATGCAGAACTTGGATTGTTTTCTAGAATCATGGTGGAAGTAAACCTTGATTCTAAACATTCGAATGTTGTTAGCATTAATGCCAAGGATCAGATAACGGAAGTTAAAATTGAGTATGAATGAAATCCTCCCTTTTGTGAGCTTTGCAAGATAGTTGGACATTCTATCTTGAACTTTAGGGTAGTTAAAAACCATGTTGTCCACCCCAAAGACAATGAGTGGACTAAAGTTAGAAATAGAAGAGGTAAGAAAAGTATCACCGATAAAACTAAGCCTCCTAAATAGAAAACTGAAATTTGGGTTAAGAAATCATCACACTCAAACCATTTAAGAGATTCCTCGATTAATACATGGGAATATTTTGTTGAAATGCAAGAAAATAAAAATACAGAACATGACATTTTAGGAGATATTGAAAAACTGGTTGTGAATTTCATTCAAGATGAACAAATAATGGAAAAAATGAGGCACAAGCTGCTATTGATGATATTATAGTTTCCTACCCCATCTTAGGATAACCAGTAATCCTTCCCATCTCTAGTTATCGGTTCACACCAGTTGGATCTTCATTGTACTATGACAAAGGACATCACACACCACCCTTTTTCTTCCTAAACGGACATATCTAGCCATTTATCACAGAAGTAACATGCTGGAAAGAATGCAGTGACATTGGCATCCACTTCTGGACAGTTTTCCTCAGATTGCACAGGTATGGCCTCCAATTCAGCAAGCATTGATATGACTAAATTCAAAGTAGGAAACCCCGTGAACATCACATCACATACCACTTCCCCAGATCCTAATCAGCTGATGAAATACCATATAGACTCCGAAGATTCTATTATTTCTGTTGGAGAGACCCTTGCTCTGGACTATCCAGCTGAATGATTATTTTCTTTAGAAGTCACTGATCTGGAGTCCAGTATAAGAGGAAAATCTATGCAAGCTGGTTACTTGACTGGATTTCAAAAAAATATCTCTGGACAGATGATTATGATTTCTACCTAGCATAATAATTGTACAACATCTGGATTCTCTGAGCATAATGTGAAAAATCACATTGGTCTATTCACCACATCTTGTGATTTGATCAAAAAACTTCCCTCAACTGTTCACATAGAAAAATAGTCAGGTACCCCTGATCTGTGCAATATTTCAGGTACCTAATTTAATGAGGTCAGGAATACTTCTTCTAATATCAATAATTTATATGCTATTCAAAATATGATTATTAGTCATACTGAGGCATCATCCAATAATAATATCATGCATGATACATCTTTACATGTTCTCCCAGCAACTGATAATAATGAATCCTTAGACGACAATAAAGGGAAACATGGGATTAATATAATCCATAATATGTCTAAAAATATTAGAAGATCAACCAGGCATAAAGGCTATAATAGGAAAAATAAAGGGAGATCTAACTCCAAACACAGGTTTAAATGAATATATTTTATTGGAACTGTCAAGGTATTGCAAATAATGACACCTTCATTGTTTTACAATGTAAGGTCAATATTCAAAAGCCTTTAGTTTTTTCCATTGTTGAACCTAAGATCACCTTTTCCACTAATTTAGTTCACTTCTATCGTTTTGGATACACCTTTATAGGTGCATGTCAAAGCATCACATGTAAAGACCTGGAATTTCTATGTAATTTTTTTTATATATGGGAATTTTATGATTTTGAGAAAATTGACGACAAGTGATTCTGAGCCCAAGAGTGCCCGGAATGAATTTTTGATCTTTTGTTCGTGTACGTTCAGTAAATGTGCAAGAGATTTTTTCTAACTTTTGAACTGTTGCTCAGAATTGAAATATGAGGGCATTGTTGAACTCGCAGTGCCAGTATTTTCTTAAGAATACTTTCATCTCAACAACATTTGTTCGAGGGTGAAAGTTAATTTTTGGGTTTTTCATGGAAATAAAAAAATAAAATAATCACACATTTTATTTTATTTTTTGAAACTCCCTCTACTCTAGTTAAGGTGGTGGGGACCACCCAAGTCCTCCAAACCTCCCAAATTTGAATTTAGGGATGGGGACCACCTGACCCCTTTTAATGGGGGGAAACCTCTCAATTCCCCCAAATAATTCTTTATGTCAACAAAAAATTAATTGTTCAGTTACCAATTAATTTTATGTGTCAACATAAGAATTAAATGTTAATTTTCCTATTAATTTTATGTGACAACATAAAATTAGATGTTAAGTTATTATTTAATATTTTGTGTTGGCTATTTCTTTTCTCCTCAGTGGTATTGGGGAAGGGATTGGCAAAAGAGAATTCGAAGAGAACATGAAGGATTATCCTCTCCAATAAAGAACGCCAATGAAGAATGTCAATGAAGAACTCCGAACTCAACTTCGACCTTATTTCTCGTGACATCCTCCAAAGGTTGACATCTTTATCAATGGAGAATCACCTCCATCGAAGAACATTAATCCGATGAACGAGCTTGGGATCGGAGGCATGTGATGGGCGCGATGAATGTTGACAACTTTGACTTCCCTCTTCGTCGTCAACAATCAAAAAAGGTAGGGGTTTATTTGTTTATTAATATGTTTCCCATGTTCTTCCCTTGAATTCTTTTTTGGGATGGAAAATAAATCGTTGTGGGAGGTTGTAAAGCATGACGTTCTTCTTCATGTTCTTGTTGATCCATATGCTACAACCCTAATGTTGAGGGTACGGGCCAAACAAACATGGCTCGACCCCTCTGAAAATCTTATGATGATTTGTGGCATTTAATGCAATGCAGGCGATGGCGCAACGACACCGCCTCACAACCACTACCGCCTTGCGACCTCCGCGCCCTCGTGGTACTCCCACGGTCGAGCCGCTCTGTGGCACCCACGACCTCCATGCCCCGCGACTCCGCCACCCACATCCCCACTGCGCTGCCCCCGGCCGCCGCTGTCTGGGTCGAGCCACCACCGCCAACCAGGCCGAGCTACCGTCGTCATCCGATGAGCCGTCGTCGTCCCGCCAAGCCACCGGCCGAGCCACCATGGCCACGCCGCCCGCGACCTTCCGAGATTCCCCTGGCTGCACTGACCGCAGCCTTACGAGCACGCGGCCTTCCACATTACTCCAGCCAAGCCACAAGTGGCCCTCCAAGCTGCTCTTGCCAAGCCACCCGTGGCCGAGCCACTCCAGCCGAGCCACCCGTGGGGCCGAGCTGCTCCGACCGAGCCACCTCGCGGCCTCCACCCTCCTGGTCGAGCTACCCTGACCGTGTCACCACGCATCCTCAGTCCATCTGTGTCCAAAACCCCGGGGCCCCTTGTGGCCTAGCAGACCCAGCGGGCTAGGCCGGGTCGGGCCGGGTTGGTCCAACCGGGTCGGACCGGACCCGGGCCCACTATGACCCATTTACTTCTTTTGGCCATAAGTTTGGCACCAGACGTCTGTTTGACGAACCGTCAGTGGAAGTAGAAATATTGGGGCGAGGCGTTCCCTTAGAGTATACCCCACTGGAGTTTTGGGTTAAGATGGGGAATGGTCAGGTTGGATCGAGCATGAATCCAACCGGGCCCCCGACACTAAAAGGCTAATAACTCACAGACTTGGCGTCAGATTGACGTGTCGTCTGATTTGTTGAGACCCCTGTGATGTGGCGAACATTCGAGATGCTTCTTCATTAGACTTCATGGCTGTCGGAATATCGACAAATAGCTTGTGGAGCAGATCCTTCTGGAGACGAGCGAGCATAGTGCGGGAACCAAGTAGCTGGCTGAGACTTCACTAATGCTGACCTTTTCGACTCGGAGTGACTTGACAAGCCTAGTGGGGAGCACCTCAGTGTGACATGGTAATCCCACGGTGTGGAGCGCCTCTGTGTGATGCGAAAGACCTATAGTACTCGAAAGGAGGGGTACCTCAGCAGGCCATGTGGGGAGTGCCTCTATGTGACGCGACAAACCCATGATACTCGACAGGAGGAGTACCTCTACAAGTCACGAGGTTGAGTACCTCTATGTGACGTGGCATACCCATTGTGGGGAGAACCTATTTGTGATGCGGCAGACCCATGGTACTAAATAGTAGGAGTACCTTGGTTGTCCAAGATTAGTGGGAAGCGCCTTTGTGTGATGCAGCATGACCACTATATTCAATAGAGGAGGGGTTCTCAAGCAGCTGACGTGTTCAACGATGTGACTAGAGATGTTACTTGTTACTACCCCTAGAATAAATCTTGTTGTGAGATGAGTCATTATCATTGTCTTTTCCTCATGATTGAGATGGATTACTAGATAACATAGGTATATGTATGGGTATATACCTAGGTAGAATTATCTATTGATTCTGTACTTTGTTGTTTATCCCTGCTGGATTTTGTGAGACCATGAGGTTCTCGTGGTCCCTAAAGAGTATCGTTATACTCACCCCTGCACGGGCTATGCATGCAGCTTGTTGTGTTGGATGTAGACGACAGACAATGCTATCTGAGGTTGGGAGTACCAGGACTGGACGATGCCCGGAGGTGGACCATACCTCATGTTGGTATCCAGAAGAGACGAGTGGATATGGACTCCTGTGGAGGCAATCTGTACCTACCTTTGAGGTAGGAATCTTAAAGGATGACCCAGTAGCTACCTTTTTCTCTTTATTCAGTTGTATTGTATTTCAATTGTACTTGTACCTTTACTATTAGGCTTGTATTCTGACCCCTTTACTTGAAACACTCTTTTGGTTATATAGTTTCCTTGTTCATATCTTGTTGTGTTCTTGGTTACATGAGTTTGTAGGTTATAAAGGCAATGCCTTCCCAGATTTAGGGAAAATGCCTTTCGGTGCTAGTCGCCAGCCCCTTGCCTAGGGAAGGTGGGCTTGGGGTAGTCACGGAACGGGCCCCGGGGGACGGGTCGTGAAAAATTGGTATCAGAGGATTCAGTTATACCGAAGAACTAGGACTCTGATATTTTCTATGAAACAATATTGTTAAGGTAAATGAGTGCAGATTTCAATTCAGGGAGTCTAGTGTTGGTGTGTTAGCCAACGTATCCATACATCAGGACCCTGACTTATGATTTCTGACTCAGTGCACGAAAACACTAATTGCATGTGTGTTTTCGATAGACTTCTTTGTGAAATCTTTGAGTCATATCACTATATATAACTTATTAACCGTTGCGTACCTATTTCTTTTTAGGATGCCTCTACACGGACAGCTAGCAAGGGTTCTGAGAGTTATACGCACTGATTTCCCGCCGAGCGATGAGGCCTCAGTGCAGGGCCCTCTTCCAGTAGAGGCACTAGCGGAGGCACCAGTAGTACCATTACCCGTTGGTCCATGAATTCGACCAGACCCAGTAGTAGAGAGTGCACACTGCTTGAGCACGTTGCACGAGTTCCAGTGCTAGAGGCTACCCAGGTTCAGGGGAGAGATAGCCCCACAGGTGGCTGAGTATTGGCTGGAGGCTGTGATTAGAGTCTTCCAACTCGTAGGGACACCATCCGATCTCATGGTGATCCTTTCCACCAGCCTTCTATAGGTAGCAGTGGACAGATGGTGGAGCTTGATTCTCCAGGTTCATGATGAGGTGATGCTTTTTTGAGAAGACTTCGAGAGCCTATTTCGGGCTGAGTTAGTCCCAGCGACTCTTCTCATTGTGCGCATACATGAGCTTCTTCATCTACAGAAGAACCGCATGATTGCAGGTCAGTATTCAGCGAGGTTCATAGACCTCTCACGTTACTCCACAGATATGGTATGAGACCCATTCTATAGGCCCCGAACCTTTGAGTAGGGGCTTTGGTGGGAGATTCGGGCTTCGATGATCTCACTCAGCATCCCGACGCAAGTGGGGGTATTATAGAGAGCCCTCTTAGTGTATAGTTTCCTTACTGAGCAGTCACCAGCAGCGAGACCCACCACCCGTCATCACGTAGTGGAGTCTTCTGCCGTTTGCAGTAGACAAACGTCACAGAGGTCCAAGAGGACTAGACCTATAGGTGGACGAATGCATGACTCGGGATCGATTATGCATGGAACCCGAGGCAGAACCAGTCAGGAAAGGATCTTGCAGTGTTACTCATGTGGCGGGCAGGGTCACATGGCTCGTGACTGTCCAACCTGTCGTATAGATGATCAACAGACGGTCGAAGGACTGCCTAATCAGAGACATAGGTTCGACTGAGGAGGTCCGCAGGGAGTAGGCGGATGTGGCATAGGATTTGGCTGTGCAGTTGGTGGTGGGCGACGATTCGAAATGTTACTACCACCACCACCAGGAGGTCCGCCCCAACCACAGATAGCAGGTGGAAAGGAGAGATATCAGCTCCAGGTAGTTGAGGCTTACGATCATGGTGCTCCAGAGATGATACGAGGTGCGATCTATGTCTACTCCACCTTAATTGCAGTACTTATAGACAAAGGTGACAGTCATTCATTTATTCCCACTACCCTCAGTCGGAGCTCAGAGATTCCAACGGAGTCGTTGGATCGATCCTTACGGCTAGAGACTCCTACGGAAGCGAATTCGACGATTAAAAACTATTTTTGGTAGTGTGAGCTTACTCTAGGAGGCGAAATCATTGACTGGGATCTCCTAGTAGCAACGTCAAGGTCTTACGACGTCATCTTGGGTATGGACTGGTTATCTACAGTCCATGCTCAGATTGACTTTATTAGGTGCAAAGTGTGGTGTGTCCGCATTGATGGGAATAGTTTTACCTTCATCAGTGTGAAGGGAGCCTTTCTAGTGTGGGATGGACTTACCTAGAGGAGGGTGCATCCGATTACACATCAGTTGGCTAGCCTTACCCTCAGAGTAGTTGATGTGGAGAGTCTGAATTATCCCGTCGTGGTGGACCAGTACATGAATGTCTTCCCTGATGATGTTCTAGGTCTACCACCTCATAGAGAGGTGGAATTTGACATTGAATTATACCCCAGGATAACACTGATATCTGCACCAGCATATCGGATGGCTCCCGTGGTGCTTTGCGAGCTGCGGGTACAGCTAGAGGACTTGCATGGGAAGGGATTCATCCTGCCTAGTGTTTCCCCATGGGCAGCCCTGATTTTGTTCTCCAAGAAGGCGGATGAGAGCTTGATGATTTTTGTTGACTATTGGTTCCTGAACAAGGAGACCGTGAAGAAAAAGTACCCACTCCCGAGGATTGATGACATATTTGATCAACTAAAGGGAGCACAGTGGTTCTCAAAGATAGACCTTAGATCAGGCTATCACCAGCTTAGAGTACAAGACGAGGATGTTCATAAGACGACCTTCAGGTGTCGGTTCGGCCATTAAGAGTGCTTATATATGCCATTCATCTTGAAACATGCTCCATCAGGGTTCATGGGACTCATGAATAGGATCTTTCATCCATACCTTGATCGCTTTTTAGCAGTCTTCACCGACGACATTTTGATCTACTCGAATACTAAGGAGGAGCATGCTTATCATTTGCGGGTAGTACTGGACACACTCCAAGATCACCATCTTTATGGTAAGCTCTCGAAGTGGCAGTTCTAGATCCGAGAGGTTCACTTTCTATGATATTTTATATTGGTGGCTGGAGTTGCAGTGGATCCAACAAAGATTGAGGTGGTACTTTCTTGTGAGCCACCCAGGAGTGTGATGGAGGTACAAATTTTCTTGGGTTTGGCTGGATACTACTAGATATTTGTACTGGATTTCTCTAGAGCTATAACACCACTATCAGCCTTGACGAAGAAGGGTCAACCCTTCATGTGGTCGGACAGATGCCAGAAGAGTTTTCAAGAGATGAGGTAGAGGCTGACTAGTGCCCCCATCCTGAGGCTTCCAGAGGAGGGTGTAGGGTATGTAGTTTATTACGACACATCAAGGACCAGACTTGGATGTGTTCTGATGCAGGAGCAAGGAGTGATCATATATGGTTCTCAAAAGCTGAGACAACATGAGCAGAACTATGCTACCCATGACCTGGAGATAGCAGGAGTGGTTTTCGCCTTGAAGATGTTGTGACACTATCTGATGGGTGAGCGCTTTCCAGTGTACTCTGATCACAAGAGTCTCAGATATATCTTCTCTCAGAAGGACCTGAACCTGAGATAGTGGTGTTGGCTTGAGTTCCTCCTGGGCTATGACTTCAAAATAGTCTATACTCTTGGGAAGGGGAACATTGTTGTAGATGCACTCAGTAAGAGATCTTGTATACAGCTGCAAGGTGAGGTGATGGAGTAGCCGGCTGCATTACAAATGTCCTTTGTAGATAGAGATGGATCATCTTTTATCCAGTATCTTATAATCACTCCCCCGCTTCTTTAGCGAGTCTGGGAGGCGCAATGTGGGGACGCTGACTTTGAGGCTCAGCATGCTCAGATATGCACAGGGCAGACACCTGATAGATTTTATGAAGGTGGGGAGCATGCCATCCTCTTCAGAGGATGTACCATGGTACCAATGTCACTTCATGGGGAAGTGTTGAGGGAGTTCCATAATTCCATTCTAGTGTTACATCCAAGAGTGGCGAAGATGTACCAGGATCTCCGATGACAACACTGGTGGCTGGGAATGAAGAATGCAGTAACATAGTTTGTTTGTCAGTGCCTCGCTTGTCAGTAAGTGAAGGAAGATCATTATGTACTAGCAGTCTTGGTTCAGCCTTTGGAGGTCGTAGAGTGGAAGTGAGATGTGATATCCATATACTTCGTGATAGGACTTCCACTACATCTAGGGTTCATGACTCGATTGGGGTGATTGTCGACCGACTCACCAAGTTGCCCACTTCCTACCGATTAGAGATTAGGGTTCAGTAGAGAGCTTGAGATGCCTCTATGTTCAAAAGATTGTATAGATACATGGAGTAACCTCAATGATTGTCTTCGATCGTGATGCATGTTTTACTTCCCAGCTATGGAAGGGGTTGCAGGAGGCTTTCTGGTCGCAACTTCGTTTGAGCAACGCCTTCCATCCTCAGACGGAGTGCAAGACTGAGTGGACCATTCAGACCATCGAGGACATGCTACGTGCTTGTGTCCTCGACTTCGGTCACAGCTGGGAGGATCACTTACCATTGGTGGAGTTGGCATACAACAATAGCCATCACTCCACCATTGGGATGACACCATTTGAGGTGTTGTATGGGAAATCTTGCAGATCACCTTTGTGCAGGACTAACCTAGAGGAGTTAGCACTAATGAGACTTGAGATTGTACTGGATGCCATGGAGAACGTGTAGATCATCCAGAAGTGGATGAAGACTTCTCAGAGTAGACAGAAAGTGTATGCCAATAGGAGACGGATAACTCTAGAGTTTGAGGATGGTGACCACCTCTTTTTATGGGTCTAACCTCGATGAGGTTTGTGGAGATTTGGCCGAGGTGTAAAGTTATCTCTGAGGTTCATCGGACCTTTTAGGTCCTCAGTAGAGTTGGCGAGGTGGCATACCACTTATCTATTCCACCTCAGTTGCACCAGGTGCATGACGTCTTCAATGTATCCCAGCTGAGGAGATATATGCACAACCCTTCTCACATCATCGACCATGTAGAGCTAGACATCGATGATGGGGTGACTTTTATAGAGGTTCTAGTGGAGATTGTGGATCGATGGGAGTAGGTCCTTCATGGATGGTCGATACCTCTGGTGCGCGTTCACTGCAGCACGGGAACCTCTTGGATAGAACATGGGAGTGGGAGGCCCAGATGCGTGCTCAGTACCCCCACTTGTTCCCTTAGTTTGAGTTGTGGTTTACGGGGATGTAAAGCCTTGAGGTGGGGAGAATATAAAGACCCAGAATTTCCATGTATTTTTTTTTATTATTTGGGAATTGTACGCGTCCACAAAAATTGACGGTGCGTGATTCTGAGGCTTGGAGTGCTTGGAATGAATTTCTAAACTTTTGTTCGGGCAATTTTAGAAAATGTGCAAGAGGTTTTTTATAACTTTTGAACCGGTGCTCGGAATTTAAATCTGAGGGCATTGTTGAACTCACAGTGCCGATATTTGATTAAGTAGACTTTCATCTTGACAGTAGTTTTTTGAGGGTGAAATTTGATTTTTCGGTTTTTCGTGGAAATAATAAAATAAAATAATCACACATTATATTTCATTTTTTGAAACCCCCTCTACTTGAGTTAAGTTGGTGGGGAACACCCAAGTCCTCAAAACCTACCAAATTTGAATTTAGGGATGGGGACCACCCGACCCCTCTTAATGGGGGAGAAACCACTCAACTACCCCAAATAATTCTTTGTGTCAACATAAAATTAATTGTTAAGTTACCAATTAATTTTATGTGTCAACATAAGAATTAAATATTAAGTTACCAATTAATTTTATGTGACAACATAAAAATAAATTTTTAGTTATGATTTAATTTTTTGTGTTGGCTATTTCTTTTCTCCTCAGTGGAATTGGGGAAGGGATTGACAAAAGTGAATTGGGAGAGAACTGGAAGGATTATCCTCTCCAATGAAGAAGGCCAACGATGAAAATCAACGAAGAACGCCGACCTCGACTTTGACCTTCTTCCTCGAGACATCCTCCAATGGTGGAAAACTTCTTCAATGAAAAATTGCCTCCATCGAAGAACGTTAATCCAACAAATGAGATCGACATCGGAGGCTTGTGACGGGTGCGACGAACGTCGACAACTTCAACTTCTCACTTCGTCATCAACAATCATACAAGGTCGGGGTTTATTTGTGTATGAATACTTTTCCCATGTTCTTCCCTTGAATTATATTTCGGGATTGGGAATAAATCTTTGTGGGAAGTTGTAAATCTTGACATTCCTTTTCAAGTTCTTGTTGAGCCATATACTACCACTCTAACACAGAGGGTACGGTCCAAACAAACATGGCCCGACCCCTCCGCAAATATTGTGATGATTTGTGGTGTTTAACGCGACGAAGGAGATGACGTAATGACATCGCCCTGCGGCTACCGCCGCCTTGCGACCTCCGCACCCTCGCGCAACCCCCCCAGATGAGATGCTCTGCGGCACCCAGGTCCACCACGCCCCGTGTCTCTGCCACCCGTGGCTCTGCCACGCTGCCCACGGTCGCCGACGTCCAGGCCGAGCCGCCGCTGCTGACTGGGCCGAGCCGCTGTCGCCGTCTGTCGAGCAGCCTCCACCTTCTGCTAAGCCGTCGTCGTCCCGCCAAGCCACCGGCCGAGCTACCCCAGCCATACCTCCGGCGGCCTCCCAAGACGCCCCTGGTCGCGCCGCCTGTGGCATTCTAAGCCGCTCGCGGCCTTCCACGCAGCTTCGGTCAAACCACCCGTAGCCCTCTTAGCTGCCCTGGCCAAGCCACCCATGGCAGAGCCACTCCGGCCACGCCACCCACAGCCCCGAGCCATTCTGGCCGAGATTCCTCGTGGCCTCCACCCTCCTGGAAGAGCCACCTCAGCCAAGTCGCCCCACGGCCCTAAGGCCTCGCGCCATCCGTGACCGAAATCCCACACCCCCTAGCGGCCTACCGGACCACCCAGAGGGCCAGGTCGGACCCAACGGGCCAGGCCGAACCCAACGGGTTGGGCCGACTCGAACTGGGTCGGCCTAGGCTAGGTTGAGCTGGGTCAGACTGATCTCGGGCCCACTATGACCCATTTACTTCTTTTGGCCATAACTTTTGCACCGGATGTCCGTTTGACAAACTGTCAGCAGCATTGGAAATATTGGAGAAAGACAGTCCCTTTGAGTATACCTCACTGGAGTTTTGGTGTAAGATGAGGAATGGTCAGGTTGGATTGAGTAGGAATCCAACCAGGCCCCCGGGACAAAAAAACTAATAACTCACAGACCGGGCATCCGATTGACGCGCTGTCTAATGCCTTGTAACCCCTATGACATGGCGGACATTCAAGATTCTTCTACGTGAGACTGTGTGGCAGTTGGAATATCAACTAGTAGCTTGTGGAGCGTATCCTCCCAGAGACAAGCAAGCATAGTGCGAGAACCTAGTAGCTGGCTGAGACTTGACGACTGCTGACCTATTCGACTCAGAGTGAATTGAAAGGCCTAGTGGGGAGCACCTTTGTGTGATGCAGTAGACCCACGGTGGGGAGAACCTCTGTGTGATGCGGCAGACCCACGGTAATGAACAGGAGGGGTACCTCTGTGGGCCATGGTGGGGAGCACCTCTATGTGACGCGGCAGACCCACGGTACTCGGCAGGAGTACCTCAACAAGTCGTGAGGGGGAGCGCCTCTATGTGACACGAAGACCCACGTTGGGGAGAACCTCTATGTGACGTGACAAACCCACGGTACTCGACAAGAGGAGCACCTCAGCAGTCCTAGATTAGTGGGAAGTGCCTCTATGTGATGCGGCAGGCCCACTATGCTCAATAGAGGAGGGGTTCTCTAGAAGCCAGGGTGTTCGACGATGTGACTAGAGATGTTACTTGTTACTACCATTAGATTAAATCCTGGTGTGAGTTGAGTCAGTATCTATGTGTTTTCCTCATAAATGAGATAGATTAATTGATAACTTAGGTATATGTATGGGCATATACTTAGGTAGGGTTATCTGTTGATTTCATACTTTGTGGTTTATCCTTGGTGGATTTTGTGAGACCTTGAGGGTCTCGGGGTCCCTACTGAGGATTGTTATACTCACCCCTGCACGGACTATGTCGGCAGCTTGTTGTATTGGATGAAGACGACGGACAATGCTGACTTGGGTTGGGAGTACCAGGACTAGACGGTTCCCAGAGGTTGACCATATGACGTGTCAATACGCAGAGGAGATGGGTGGATGTGGAGTGCTGTGGAGGTGATTTGTACCTAACCTTCAGTTAGGAACCTCGAAAGACGACCCAATACCTACCTTTTTCTCTTTCTTCAGTTGTATTTTATTTCAGTTGTACTCGTACTTTTACCATTGGGCTTGTATTCCGTCCCCTTTACATTCATCTCTCTTTTGGTTATACAGTTTGCTTGTGTTCGTATCTTAATGTGTGCTTGGTTATGTGAGTTTTCAGGTTATAAAGGCAATGCCTTCCCAGTTTTAGGGAAAATGCCTTTCGGTGCTTGTCGATGGCCCCTGGCCTATGGAAGGCAGGCTTGGGGTAGTCACGGGATATGCCCTAGGGATGGGTTGTGACAGCACAAATCTAGATAATCTTTGTGTTTTTGCTCAAAAATCTTTGTCTAATGTTAGTATTTTTCATACCACTGATCAATGTTTCACTTGAGATTTTATGATTGATTTCACTCATCTTTTTGGTTCCTTTATTTATGTTATGAACAACTATCAGGATATGAGGACTCTTTGGAATGGCCTCTTTCTCTTGTGTTCTTGTATTCACTTTCCTTGGTTTGTTGTTGGAGGTTTTAATGTTATTCTCTCCTCAACTGAAAAACATGGACCACTCAACTCAACTCTAACTATGAGGGAATTTAATAATTCTTTGGAAAACACTTTTTAAACTAAAATTTCTTTATTCGGTGCCAAATATACCTGGTATAGGAATCATTATAATAGATCTTTTGTGAGAAAACTTGATAAAACCTTCACTAATAACCATTCCTTAGATAAACAGGACACCATTTCAAGCACCACCCTCCCAAAAATCCATTCTTACAATCATCTTATATTTGTCACTATCTCTTACAAAACTATGAATCCTCCTCTTCCCTTCTGATTCAACAATGATTGGTTCTCAAACCGTGAATTTTGTATGGTCATTAATCAAGTTTGGTCTTCTATGACTCTATCCACTGATGACATTTCTTGTACCTTTAAATTAAAATTTCTTAAACAAAATATTAAAAATTGGTGCTGCGTGAAAGCCAAAAAAATTGACTACGACATCCTGCTTATTGAGAATGAACTTCATAAAATAGAAAACAATATCACTCACTTGGATTTTGTTTCGAATCATAATCACGAAATTAACATGACTATGAAACATAATTCACTTACCACATTTAAGGACAACATTCATAAGCAAACTCTTAAAATCAAATGGTTAACTGATGGTGATAGAAATACCAAATTCTACAATTCCTTGCAGAGAGTCTTAAAAGCCTGTAGACCTCTTGCCTCCCTCAAAGATGGGGAAAACCTCTTGGATAAAGAAGAGAACATAACCAATCATGTTGTCTCTTATTTTGAGTCTTTTTTTAATTTCCCAAGCATTAGCAAAGACCTCATTCATTATATCATTCCTCACATTGTAACTGATGTGGATAACACTTTCCTCATTGGTGTTCCTCTTTATCATGAAATCAGAGACACTGTTTTCAGCCTGAATCCTGATAGTACCCCGGGTCCTGATCACTTTAATAATGGCTTCTATTAGAATTATTGGGATATCATTCAAATTGATGTTTGAAAACTTGTTAGGCATTTCTTTTATAGTGGCTTCCAACCACATGGGTTATATATAAAATTTCATACTTTGATTCCCAAGGTAGAAAACACCTTATAAATTCACCTCTTTAGACCCCTTACCCTTATTAACACCCTCTATAAAATCATCACCAAACTGATTGCGAATAGACTCACCTCTATTACAAACAAAATTATCTCCTGGAATAAATTTGTTTTCATCAAAGGTAGATCCATCCAGGACTGCATTTTTCTTTCCTCTGAATGCACTAATAGGTTAAATTATAAAATAGAGGTGGGAACATTACCATACAACTTGACATTAGAAAATCTTTTGACACAATGGATTGAGACTTCATATTCAAAGTTCTTCATGGTTTTGGATTCAATAATATCTTCATATCTAGAATCAAAACCCTTTATTTCTTACCCCACATTTCCATCCTGATCAATGTCTCTTCAAGAGGTTACTTCAACTGCACCAAGGGTGTTAGGCAAAGAAACCCCCTATCTGCAATCCTTTTTTCCATTAGAGAGAATTATTTATGTCGTCTCCTCACTCATATGGTTGATCAAAATAAACATAAAACTATTCATGATTACAGGAATGTGAATGCTTCCACACTTCTTCTTTATGCATATGACATAATTCTGTTCCAAAAGGGTGATATAAAAAACATCAAAACTCTCAAATCTTCTCTCACTCACTATGAGGAGGTCTCGGGTCAGGTCATTTGCTGGAAAAAATCTTTCAAATATTTTGGCAAAAAATTTCCGATTAGTAGAAAAAATCCCATCATTAATGAACTTGGCATTAAAGAAGGAACAATTCCATTCAAATACCTTGGGCTCCCCAGATTTTGTGGAAGACCCAAAGTTGGCTATTTTTCAAACATTGTTGATCAAATTATTAATCATATTTCCACTTGGAAAGGTAAATCTCTCTCCATGGTAGGGAGAGTTTGTATTTTCAAATCGGTCATTGTCTCGAAATTGGTCTACTCCATGATGATCTAAAATTGGACAAATAGTATTATAAAAAAATTAACGTGGATATTAAGAACTATTTTTGGATTGGCATCACTTTGGACATGGAACTAGTGACTATCCTCTGGGATACCTGCTGTAAACCTTTATACAATAGTGGAGTTGGTATTAAAAATTTAAAACTTTTTAATAAGGCCCTTCAATCCAGACTCACATGGATCCTGATTCACAACAACACCCCCTCGATTACTTTAATCAAAAATAGATTTCTGGATAGACTGAAGAAAGGTAACAAGAACTTCCAAAACTCTTTTATTTGGACCTTTGTCAGAAATATATTCGTCAACATTATGAACAATTCTAGATGGATGGTCATTAGAAACTCCTCCATGAAATTATGGTTAGATAACTGGACTGGTGCTCCTCTTATTTCTTTATTTCCTCTCAATCATTCCCCTAAATATATCAACAACACTATCAGCAATATTCTCAATTTCCATATTGATACTTTCCCTGATAATGTCATTCACATTATTGATAATTATCACTTTTCTACCTTAGAGGATTTTTTAATCTGGTAACCCTCTCACAATGGTTTCCTAAATTCCAAAAACTTCTACAATCATTCTTTTCATAACTCTGATAATGAAATTAAGTGGGTTAAATTTTTGATAAGTCTTGGATTAAACATTCAAGACTCACTCTTCTGTGGCATCTTGCCTATAACAGGGTTCCCACTGATTTTTGTTTGAAATTTTTTTGGATCCATCTTTTCTGAAAATGTATCCATTGTAACCAACATAGATAATATGCTAACCATTTGTTTTTTTTCTTGTTCAACTATTACTGCTCTTTCAAACTATATTTTTGACATTTTTTATTATAGATGGCCGATTCTTTACTCAATCAATGCACAAAAAAAATGTTGTGTGATTATGGAGAACTCCCAAAAAATAAAAAACTTGTTTCTTAATGGGGCGATAGAGCTTATTCATATAATATGGTATGATATAAATGGAAGTTCTTCATAATAATTTCTCACTTAACATTAATTCAGGTAGAATGAGGATTCTCATCTCTATTTGTGAAGCTGTATTAATTCCGAAAAGGTGTTGTGACATCTCTATTGCAGATTTTATGATTCTGTATCTTCTTCGGGTTGTTACCACTTTCACCCAAACAAGACGTATGATTGAGGTCTTTTGGAGGCCTTTGTTCCCATGGTAGATTAAAATCAATGTGGATGGAGCCTCCAAATGAAATCTTAGCCCTGCAGGATGTGGCGCCGTCTTCAAGATTCATCTTGGTCAGATCATAGGGTACTTTTTTGGATGATGTGGTTCTGTAACCTCTCTAGAAGCCAAAATTATGAGTGTGATAGATTCTATTTCCTTTTCCAAGAAACGCAGTTTGAACAATTTTTGGATTGAAAGTGATTCTACTACTGTGGTGTAGGCCATTTGGAACGGAATGACTCATCTAGCTTGGTCGCTTACTACGCGCTGGATGAATTTTCTTCATTCCCTTTAAGAAATCAATTTCATTGCAACTCATAATTATCGTGAAGTGAATATGGTGGCTGATGGACTCGCCAATAAAAGGGTTTCCAAGGACATAACCTATCTAGAGGACCTCCTGAGAAACTTGCTTCCTCTTCATGTGAAAGATTGTAACATGTCCCCATCTTTTTTACTCTTGTAAGATATTCTTTTTTAATAAATTTTTCATTGGCCTTTTGAAAAAAGTGCGGCCTTCTTTATAAAAAAATTGTATTTACTATATAGGATTTTCAAACACATACCATGAAATTTAGACATTGGGCAAGGCTTTTCCCATTTTCGTTATATTGTTTTTGAGACAAATGTTATATTCAAAACGTGTTTTCCTTATATGGTGTATATAATTCAAATTAATGTGTTTTAAGAATATATTCATTAAAATAATTGGTATTTACAAATATATATGATGTTTTATCTTTCATGAGGTTTTTATTCAAAGATTACCAAATCGATAATGGTTTTTCATCTCAATATTATTTCTCTAAAAATGGTTAATGTTATAAACATATTTATGTTTATTAGGTGTATATATATCCCATTTGACACGTTACATAATTATTATCTATAGTTTCATGATATTTAGAGTTTCATTTGAATATTTTCCTTCATGGGTCTTATAATTCAATAGTTACCAAAGTGGTAATAGATTTATGTTTCAATATCATTTTAATCATGATTCTTTATGATTGAATTAACATTGATGGTAATTATATGATCCTTTAATGATAAAATTATATAATTTTATTATCATATATTTATATATTTATAATACATTTTTTCCTTTCATTTTCGTCTGTTTAATAATGGAGGTGATTGAAAGAATGTTTTGATGAAAAACTAACATTATTTCTCTCTTTGATCGAAAATCCATCTTATACTATGTCCATGTTTTCTAAATATGTTTTCAAGAATGTGTTATGTATTATACTATTACTTTTAAAATTCATATTTACCCCTTATTGACATTTAACAAAATGGTTAAAAAGGAATCGTCTTTTCACTTTCTGAAGTAGGTATTCTTGACTTTTTACCAAAAATTTGAAAGGAATCTTTATTTTAATGTATATTTCATTAATCAATTTTCCCACCATACTAGACACTAAATGTTTTGGAGGTTCCATTACATGTTTAATTGGTTCTTTTCAAGTAAATGTTTTCCAAATTATTTTCAAAAATTTTACATTTTAAAGAAATGATTTCCAAATAAAAAGGGTATTTTCCCCAATAAATATTCCAAGTTAACATTTAATGAAATTTTTATCCAATATGAAATACTTTATGTTAATTATTCTTTATTAGAGATATAATTCAATCATAACATCATTATTATTTCAATTTATGATTTATTATTAGGATGATGTTATTTTTATGAAACTCGTTTATTTTCCACTGGTTATGCTAAAATGAAATTTTGAAATGTTTATGAAACCAATTTATTTTCCATAGGTTATGATATATGATAAATTATTTCTGATCATGTGTCACACATATGAAATGATTTTGATTATGTGATGGGTGGGTCTGTTATATCCCTCAAATGTATTAGGTAATGATGAATAACTCATGAGATAAAAATGTTATGTGTAAAACTAATTTCATGTCCCTGATTTATATATGATATTGGTTTTTATATCCATAAGATTAACCATGGATATAGTTTTAATTTACCTAAGACTATGGATAGACCTAGTTTTTATGTATATAATATTATAAATGGACTTGGTTTCATGTCAATTAGTTTATGTGATGGTCGAATTTCATGTACTTAACTTTATGAGTGAACCTATTTCTATTTACATATGTTCAAAATTTTATAATATTTTGTTTCTTCACATTATATGTCTATATTATGTACTCATGGATCATGAAGGGTTATTAATAATTTAGAAAACTTTTTAATATTAGCTTTTATTATAATAACATTTCATGTCATGAATCATGTTTATAATTTATTATAGGTTGGGTATTAATAGTGTAAATTATGGTTGTGATACAATACACATATTCATATATTATACATTTATATGATCATTAATGGATTCCTCCCATGTTTACCCTTACTAAACTTATCCTTTCAAGTGTTTCTTTTCCCCAAGTAATGAAGAAATGTTATAATTATGTTATCTCTAAGAATGGTTCTAATTAGAAATAAATTGGTGTTAAATAATGAAGAACTCTTATATAATAGTTGTTTATATGTCCATGTTTCTAAAGATACTAGACTTATACATTTATGGACTATATCGTAAGTATATGTATTGATATTCAGCTAATAAGATGTAATATTTATAAATCAAAAGTATGGGTCATTATAGCTTAATGTTTGGAAAAGAAAATGAGTTTTATAAATATTTCATCATTATTATTAACCATTCTAATAAAGAATAAATAAGGTAAAATTATATCATATACCTATTGAAGCATAATAAT
The DNA here is from genome assembly GCA_963277665.1 of Viscum album. Classification (NCBI taxonomy): domain Eukaryota; kingdom Viridiplantae; phylum Streptophyta; class Magnoliopsida; order Santalales; family Viscaceae; genus Viscum; species Viscum album. The sequence goes on from OY728162.1 coordinate 1,528,823,130, forward strand.
CTTCAAAGGATGAAAGGAAAAAAATGTATTATAAATATATAAATATATGATAATAAAATTATATAATTTTATCATTAAAGGATCATATAATTACCATCAATGTTAATTCAATCATAAAGAATCATGATTAAAATGAGATTGAAACATAAATCTATTACCACTTTGGTAACTATTTAATTATAAGACCCATGAAGGAAAAGATTCAAATGAAACTCTAAATATCATGAAACTATAGATAATAATTATGTAACGTGTCAAATGGGATATATATACACCTAATAAACATAAATATGTTTACAAAATTAACCATTTTTAGTGAAATAATATTGAGATGAAAAACCATTATCGATTTGGTAATCTTTGAATAAAAACCTCATGAAAGATAAAACATCATATATATTTGTAAAATAAGCTTTAAATATCTTTAAAAAATAATTATTATTCCAGTTTATGTGCCATTCCTACCCTTATCTCTTAGTTTAACACCCCTTGATAAACTCATTTTAACCTTAACTATGGAAAAAAATTACAGTTTTTATTATTCATTATAACCAAAAATTAATTCAAAAATATTGAATTATTTTAATTATTATAAGTAAAATTATATAATACATTTTAACATATTTAATTTTAATCATTTTCATAATTTAATTTTTAATAATCTCTCAAGACATAATAAAAACTTGTTTTCATGTAAATGCATTTTAAGCATAAAACTGCATTTACTTTCACTCCTTTCCCTATAAACATTATAAAATGAATGTTAAAATATTTTTTAAATATATAATATATAAATTTCTATAATTTAATTAATAAATATATATTATTTTAATTTAATAATAATAAAACATATTGTGTTCATGAAAACAATTTTAAGAAAAATATATTTTTAAGCCAAAAAATGAACCTATAACAAAATCAAGTATAATGTCGATTATAATGTAATTAATTATATTATTAATAAATAAATTATGAATTTTTAAATTATTAAAAAAATAATAACATACTGTTACTTTAAAAATAATTGATTTATTGAAAATAAATGATAGTTAAAAAAGCAGTATTTTTCACTATTCACTAGAAATTTAATATTTTTAAAGAAACTCATAAAAATTCACACTATAATAATATATTAATTCATATTTGAAAAATTGTATTCATTTCAAAAATAAAATTACTATTAATGGAAAAGTTATTTATAATTTTCAAACACAAAATGAGATAAAAACCTTTTTTGAGGAAATTTGTTTTTTGAATCATAAAATTACTTTAGTGAAAATTGAGTTCTTTTTTATTATAAAATGATCGATAAATTTAAATTATTTAACACCATTATAATTTTTTTTAATAATTTGTTTATTAATATTTATACATTTAAATTTAACGGCTATGTTATAATGGTTACATTTAGATAATATTATTTTTATAGTATATCATACTTCATTTAAATCTCGACGTTGCATGTTAAAAAGGTATGAAGAATAATATTATTTCAAACCATTTGTTTTGTTCTTACACTAAGAGGTAAGTTCCACTACATCAAAAAGTTTCTCATTAGGTGATATCTCTACTTTGGGTATGGATGAGACAATATGGTGGTCAAGAAATCCTATTAATTTGGTCTGCTTACACATTTTCCTCTCTTTTATTGTCTCAAATATCTATCCAATACTCATAGAGGAGAATAATATACCATATGAGGTGGGGTGTAACCTAAGAATTATTAATGATAAACTGATGAGAGGAATGATCATAAAACATAATGATTTTTTACTGAATTAGATATGAAGGGAATTTATCCAAGTAAAACACAATGGAAAGAAGTACTCTTTCAGTGGTCATGTAGTTTTCCATGGAAGGGTCTAGGGTATGTGAGAATCTTGAAATGACATGTATATATATCTAAATTTTGTGTGAAAAAAATGTTGGAACCATGGCTGTTCTATGCAGGAATTGGAGTTTGGTTTTTTGTTGTTGTTAATCCTCGGTGGATGTTCAGAATGTGTGCCAGCAGAGTGATCATACAGTTCAATCATACAATAGTATTGAAGGTGGTGCAGTTTTCCAGTGTTTTCCAAATTTTTGGGCCTCAAAATCGGAAAAATGAAGACATGGATTTTCGGTAAAATGAGGTGCGCGCAAAGGGTAAGGGGTGCGCGAAAAAGAAGGGTAGTGCATGAAATATTTGAGTTGGGCGTGAAAAACAGTGGGATACGTGAAATAGAGGATCGAGGTTTTTTGTGCAGATAGTGTTTCAGAATCAGAAAGTCAAAAAACAGCAAAGGCTTGGGCTGTGCGAAAAACCTGATGATGTGCATGAAAAACTGTACCGGCGTGAAAGATTCTGCGCCATATGAGAAGTTCTTCACACCAAAGGGGTTTTTGGGTGTGGGGGTCTCAGACGCATATAAATATGAGGTGACACCCCTCATTCTGTACGGTTGAAGACTTAGAGAAGATCTGAGGTCTGATGTGCAAAAAAGGATCGTGCAAAGAGCTTGCGCGAAATATTCTAGATTGCGTGAAAAATTCCGGGATGTGTGAAAAAATAAGAGTTGCGCGTAAAAATTGAGGTAGCGTGTAAAATATTCATGTGTACAAAAAGGATGTTTTTGCGCAAAATATTTTTCCACACAAAAAGAAATTTTGCGCGAAATAGTAAGATTTTGCGCGCAAAGGTTTGGAGTTGCGCACAATTGTTAGAGAAACTTATTTTCTCATTCTGGTTATCTGGTTCAGTGGTTCAGTGCGTACATGTGCATCATTTCTGAACTTCGATGCAAGCAGAGTCTCGTGCTAAGTAGATACAAATACTTCAATGCAAATCTATTGAGGAGACCTTCAATTCTATAAGCTGAGTGGGACTACACCGAGGGTTGTGAGCCCGGGGGAGTCAACGGGAGTGACCTGAGGGACGCAGTGAGCTATCCCTAAACATTTGTAAAGGTAGTGAGCCTAGGACATAGTGATTGTTTCTGAACCCTTGTAATCCACATCTAGTGAATTTTTGTAGAATTAGGTACAACCGAAAACCTATCGGAGTATGCTCCTTGGGAGTATCCCTTAGTGGTGAACCAAGTAAAAAGTGTTGTGTCTTCTCTATGCATGTGAATGTTTGCTTTCAGATCATTTTCATCATACAGGTTCAACAAGTTCCTATCAACGTGGGAACAAGATCCATCACATTAAAAGAAAAAGTTGTCACCCTGATTCACCCCTCCCCTCTCAGGGTGTCCTGGGGTCCTCCAAAAACTACCCCCAAATACATAGTTATATTTAATACACATAAGATAAAATGGGATATACCACCTTGGTAGCTGAAAGTTGGTAGGTCATGTGAGACTCATTTTTATTCAATTAACATTATCCTCACAATTTCTATCAAAAAAGTTAAAATATTTTTGTACCAAAAATGATAAGGTATGCGTCATATATCTAAATTATTCAATGAATCAATGATAAAAACCCACATGACCCATGAAAGACCACACCTCATGAACACATTAGGAATATGGATGGGAGGAAATTATTTCAATTTTTGATTTGTCAAATTTAATTTCATCACTCAATATGGTATGCTTAAAATATATTCCCTACTCTAGAATAAAATTTAATTCATCATAGTTTAATAATAGTTATGTTTCAATACAATAGAGGAGTAAAAAGCTAGTTGTTCCAAACAATAATCAAATTAATATAAAAAAAAAGTGAAATCTCAATTGAAACTTCCATGTAATGAACCAAGTACTCAGAGGAAATATCAACCATACAACATTAAAATATTTCAAGAAAATTAATCATAAAAAATTACATCCTATTATAGGAAAATGTGTTGAATAGATAGGTAAATATTTCTATTTATTGATTCTAAATAGCTATATGGTTTTGAAAATAACACAATTAGTCATCATGGGAAAATAATGATATTTACCCATAAATATTTATAAAATTTTCTAATGAAAGGTAGTGTATAGTGGTTCTTTAGTGTGGATTGATTTAGATAATGATATCTAATACATAATTTCTACCTATTTTGTAAATGTGTTCAAACTAATTCATTCCTTTTCATTTAACAATATAGTTATTCCATTTTTTAAAGGCACAATTTTCACTAATCTAACAAATTTACTATCAGATATGGGATAAATGATCCATTAGTAAGTAATTTATTGACCACCATTTGTACAACTTCAAGGAGGGTGGTTTTTAACTAGTGTTGATTTTTCCTTATGAGTACAGCCTCATCCTATAAAATTATGTGATACATGAATATAGATGGGTTAACCTTGATAATATCATCCAATTTACATTTTATATACTTTCTAAACTCTCTCAAAATGTCTAGATGTTTTAATTACTTACTTAGAGAGTGATTATTAGAAATAATGTTCGGAAATTGGTCAATAACTTCAATATAGTGATATTTTAATATATAGGGTGTTGGTTTTAATTCCAAAACATTTTGTTTTACATTCAGGGACGTGATTTTAGGGGGTAAGGTCAATGACACTGTCTATCTACTCATGGGTATTATTTATGGAAATAAAATCAATAAAAATGATATTTTAAGAATCATTATTGTTCATGGCTACCTTAGAATGGACATGCTCATAAATTTAAACATTGAAAATGCATTTTCCAATCCCACAAAACACTAAAAATATTAATTAAACCCCATTGTGTCAAAGAGTGAAGAAATGCTAAAATGGTGGTTAATATAAGAATATAGTGACTATGTTTCATTAGGGGTAACTTCCATAAAATAAAAAGGAAGTGTTTAATGTTTCTCAACTAGGTTTTTTATTATATCAATGATATTTAATCTTACATTTTATACCTCAGACTCTTTGGAATGTTTTGTATTATTAACCTTGATGATTTTATTCATCATGTTAAGAAATGGTCTTTTAAGTATAAGAGGATCGTGTCCTCAAGTTTGGGTATCTTCCATATCAAGCACAAAAATGTATGTAAGGATGATGGTATTAATCAATCACAGGAGTATGTCCTTGATCACTTTAATTGGGTGTGTTTTTATCCATTGGAATAATGAACCAAAATTCATGAAGGTGAATCCATCCAACTTGAAAACAAGTATACAAAAATTAAGGTGTCACATTAATTGAATAAATTAAATCAAACATTTAATCCGAAAGGAATGTATGTTAACTGGTGAATTCAATTTTATATATGCATGGATACTTGTCTTTTGTTTGAATTTATTGTTGTATCAATGTACAAACATCGGTTCCGTGTTTAACTCTCTCACTCCCCTTCTATCACCTCCTCTGAGTGTAAAATTATTTTAGAATTTTGGATAATTGAGGAATATGTTTAACTATATCCTAGAGAGTATTGTTAAATTTTAACATTTTAAATGTATCCATGATATATTTATCAATTTAATTATCAAATGTTTATATTGGAATGAGAAATTATTTTGGATAAATTGATGAGGAATGGACTGATCAGAGGAATCCTTAATAAAAACTTTTTTACCTTTTTTATTTTTTTTATATTCACTTGAATCATTTTATGATTGGGAAAGATATTATTCAATGGGAGGTATTTATTTTTGATAAAAATAATAATATAAAGAAATTTATTTACCACAATGAAGTGTAATTACACATACATTACCATGGACTTGGGGATTTAAAATAGTTTTTGGAAGGTTGTTGTTATGAACATTAAATATTTATCTCATTAATAGAATTTAATAGTTTTTTCACTTGAGTATATTGGTATTGAATTATTGATTGAGTATTCTATTGAAACTGCAGGTTTTGAGAGTTCATTTTTTTACTATTTCCTTGATTATTGGTTCACATTTAGAAAGAAGATGAGGGTTAAATTGAGAAGGTAATGAATGAAAAGGATGTGTACCATAACCTTGATAAAATAGTTTTGTTTGTAATATCTTGAGATACAACCTTTTCAGTACTATAAGGTGGGTATTTTTCTTAAGTTATCCTAATAGAAAGTTCATGTTTTCTGAAATGGATTCCCAAGAAATGTAGTTACAAAAAATTCAAATGAACCCTGGAGTTAGCGGCATTGATCGAATAAATGGGTGTTATCAACATAAATGTCACAATGTAAAGGAATATGCGGATATTATGTGTTAACTTTATATTGATAAAATTGAATTAAAATGGTATGCAATTCATCAATTTTATTTTCCACCTTTTTTATAATGAAGAAAGGTTTTCCTCATGAACTCCTTGAGTGGGTTTCATTGCTCGTGTATTGATTTTTTTTAGGTTGATCCATTTTGGCTATCAAGTCATTAGTAGTGGTAGTGGTTTTATCAATTATATAACCTCAAAATATATCATTTATTATGGAATGATCCATATATAAAATTACATCATAAATGTATTGAATATGTAGTTTTTTTCTAGTGTTTGTGGTGGGGGAAACTAGAGAAAGGTATTTTTAATCTCTCCCCTTATTCATAAATAATACCTCCTTGAAATTTTATAAATAAATGTATTTTTTCCCTAATAGATTAATTTCTAAATTAATGTAAACATTATCTATAAATAGATATCTATGTTCATTTCACCCACCAATTTAGTAGGCATATAGTATAGCCAGTCTTTAGTTACACCATCCAGGGTGAACGAGAAATCCAAAAATTTTATGTGGCCCCTAGAAGCACCTTGAGGTTTCATGTCGAGTAAACTATATGAAATAAATTTATATTTTTATGAGGTTATTCACTAGGAAGACTATGGAATTTATAGAGGTGGTGGATGATCCCAAATGTCAGCGCAAATTTGGCTACTTACTTAGGAAAATGTATGTATATAGATTGGTGTGCCACATAAGGGGTAGTCACAAATATTATGGCCCTTAATTCATGTTCTTATAGGATTAATTTTATTCACTATTAGATTATTTTGATATCCCTTTATGTTACACAATGTGCTCCTCTGAGTCACATGACTTCCCTAATCTAGAAGACCTAATGTATGATAGGAGTGTCTTTTCAATTTCAAGGCCAATTTTGATTAATGTTTATTTGTCAGATATGTTCATTCAACAATTGTTCCATGATATTTTATTTTTATTATTAAATAAAAAATACAAAAATACAAAACAGACTTGAAAATTAATAATAAAATTTAAAAAATACTATATACAAAATAAGAGATAATAGAGAAGAAAAACGTGGAAAAGAAAAAAAAGTACAACAAAGAAGACAAAAAATAAAATAAATAGGGGGAAAGGAAAATTAAATAAAAAATAAAGGAAAATGAAAATATAAATATAATATAAGTAAATAAAAAAATTAAATATCCTTATAAATGAAGGTAAATTTGATTGTGAGTTTCAATGCGTCAAATTAGATGTTTGTTTTTATTGGAAATTCTACAGTATAGTAGAACCCCGAGTTCATGTACTTAAGGATATTCAGATAATTGAGTAAAAATAAAAATAAAATATTTCAATGAAAGGGGATTAGATATATGGCGTTTTTAGGTTCAATTATCAATTTAATATTAATTGATAATAGAATAAAATCAAGATTGACTTATGAATTTAAAAGTGATCAACCTTGGGAAATGGCTTGATTTCCATCCCATATCACTTCAAAGGTTGGGGTTTAGATCACTTAATACTTAATTTATAACACCTAAAACTATAATTATATTTATTTTACACTAGGATCCCTCCTAGGATTTTTTTAGAAACACAAAGTGCTTCACTGACTAGAGTCAATGGTCAAGTGAATTGTGTCCGACTTCATAACTAAAACTCACCATGGAAACACACAAATAATTTAAAGTGTTGTACAAGTTTTTTTAACTAAGATTATCTCATTAATATAAAATAAATATTATTAAATATTAAATTATAGATTTATAAAATTATTAATTCAATCAAATCAATTATGAAAATGAATGGGAGAGATAATATTTGAATGATCTCAATTTATCACATGGTCCAGTTTATGAAAGAATGCATCAAGATATATGATCCTTTGATTCATATTTCTGTATACTAGTAAAAATCATAGAACCAAATGATAAAATTAAGGAAAAGTTAAAATAAACCCTATAATTAACAAGATTACATAAAATTTTATAGGTAGAAGCTTATGATTACATCAAGATCCTTCCTCTCGTGTGATCAAACTGAGTTTAGAACTCTTTGAAATGGGATGGAATAAAAATATGAGCATATAGAAATAACTAGTACCCAAATATCACTTTATGGTAGGTAATCCTACTATAATTCGGGATAACTGTAATTTTATTATCAATTACATTCAAGTTGTTACAAAAGAATTCGAGTATCAAAGGGAATAAGTTAATTGTTCATGAAAAACCTTTTCCTCCACCAAATATACCTCGTTGACTAACCCTATAAACTTGAATATTAATTTGTTATATAGGTTAGTTATATATCTAATGTAGTTAGAATCATCCCATTAGGATTATATATCATATTATATGGCTCAAAGACAAAAGGTAGGTCCAATCTATCCTTACCATATTTTTTTCTCTTGGTGGACCCCTATAGGGTAACATATAGTTGGATCCATCTTTGGGTGTAGTTAAAAAAATATATATCACAATGTACCATTAATCTAATAATAAATAAAATTTTCAATTTGGTTTAGTTTATATAATATTATGATAAAAATAAAAACTTGTTGTCCAATTGGATCATAGTGTAATTTCCTATTTTTCAGCATGTTTTGAACAAATGAATATAAAATATATATTGAGTGAAAAAGTAAATAATTATAGTATTCTAAAATCCATAAAAAAATTTAAATCAAAATTATTAGGGTGTAAAAAAATAATATATCAATGTGTGATCACCCCTCTTGGATTATTTCATACTAAATATCATCAGTACCTTATCAATTTTTGCAACCTAACTTTCTCCAAGCATCCTATTAGATATATCATGATGGATCTTGATCCCTAGAATATAGACTGCTTCACATATGTCATTTATGGATAATCGTTTGTTTTACCACATCTTAATAGACTACAAAACTCGTTTCTCATTTCTCATTAGTAATATATTATCAACATATACTACTAAGAAAATGATTGTACTCCCACTAAACCACATGTAGACATATGGCACACATTCAATATTTTTGAAACCAAATTTCCTTATGGATTCATTAAAATTAATTTTCCCTAATAATGATGACTTATTCAACCTATATATTGATATATGTATTTTTTATACCCTATTGGAGTCCTATGGATTAAAAACCCCCTCTGGTTGTGTAATACAGACATATTCTTTAAGGTTCCCGTTAAGGAAGGTTTTTTTGAAATCTATTTTCCAAATTTCATAATCATGGTAAACAGTTATAGAAATTAGAATTATTCTAGACTTTAGTATAGATTTTGGTGAAAAGGATTCATCATAGAATATGCCTTGATATTTTTGAAACCCTTTAGAAGTCATCCTTTCTTTATAGGTATTGAAATTGCCACCCATGACTTGTTTCTTCTTGAATTCCCTTTTTCACCCAATAGGATTTATATCCACTATAGGATCTACCAAAACCCATACTTTGATTTGGTACATGGAATTCATTTCACAATTCATAGATTCTTATCACCATACAACTTCAAATCCACTTACTGCTTCATTATAGGAAAGTGGTTCATTATTGTAAACTAATAATGATTCAACATCCTTAGTGTCTAGGAAACCATATCTATCCTATGTTTAACCTATATGGTGATCCCAAAAGGTTCTTGTGCCTTTGTAACAACCACTTCCATGGAGATTTATGGAATTTTTTCTATATACCGACTATTGTTTATCTTGTGCCCCAGCTTCATTAAAACCAATCTTTCTCCCACTACTTCTTTTTGAGATGTTCTCTACTTAAGTAACATGGAAATTTTAGACACTATTAACTTTTTATTTGAGGGTTTTTATAGATAATATCCCATTTATTTCCTTGGTATATCCAATAAAAATACACATTTTACCTTGGGGTGCATGTTTATTGCCATAAGTGGCCTAAATAGAATCTTCATGTCCTATGAACATATTAATTTGCAACACAAAATTACTCTCACACCATCACTCATAAGGGATATTATTGTTTAATTTATTTGAAACTTGGTTTCTTATATGTAGTTTATTTTATAATTTATTCCCCCAAAATGATAAAGGAATACTTTTATGAATCATCAGAGATATCACCATGTCCAAAAGGGTGTGTCTCTTACTTTCACTGACACCATAACACTATGGGGTATAATGATTCATAATTTTAGATAGAATCCCTAACTCTCTTAGGTAATAAATGAACTCTAGATTAAGATACTCTCCACTATATTCATATAAGAGTTTATTTATCTTCTTTCCAAGATAATAATATAGTTCATTCCTATATTCCTTAAAATTTTCAAAAGGATCAGACTAATACCTACTTAAGTAGATAACTCCATATCTACTAAATATAATAGTAAAAGTTTTAAAGTAAGATTATACACCTCTATCTTCAACTATAAAAGTACAAAACATGTTTTTATAAACTAATTAAAGCTGTTACGTGGACCTTTAACCATTTCAATCAATTGGATCCTTAGTCATTTTACCTTTAAAACATGCTTGAAATATACCCAAAGGTTTTTTTAAATGATACTAGATAACCTTCTTAATATATATTTTTCAAGAACCCTAATTAATGTGGCCAAGCTAGAGACACTATTGTTGTGTGTGATATGAATCATGTGAACTTGATATGTTGTTAATTGAAAACACGTAATTATCATATTCTGGTAAATAAAGACAATTATTAAGATGTGTTATCCTACAACATATGATATCTTTATAAAAGTATCTGTTCTTATTTCTGAACATGAAAATAAATCCATCAATGTCTATATTGGACGTAGACATTATGTTTTTTTGATACACTCGGCACATAATAAAAATTAATCAGAACTATAATTAAACCCATCAAGAATGTGGGAAGGTATTCTTCAATATCCAATGCATATAGTATTTCTCTATTCATATATCATAGATACACCATACCTTTAGAAACATTATTGAATCTACTTGGTTCCTATATTTGGTTAAAAATGTGAGTACCATAAACTGTATCTAACACTAAATTCATAGAAACTAATAGATCAAATTCAGTAATGAATGAACCTAAATCCTTCCCTTTATTTATATATAAGGTATATTTCTTCTTCCATTATTTCCTTGATCCATGTGAATAACACATTGTGTCTTTTTCCTTAGCATACCCCTTGAACCTCCTCCTCTTAGTTGGTCAGTGAAAAGTTTTCTTATAAATGGATTTAGTCTTGGGGACTTTTCCCTTTTCCATCGTATTATTTACCATAAAGAAAGAATATTTTTTATGACTCATCTACTTATCATCTTAGTTAATCGTATTCTAGATATATTGGGGTGTCTTCTAAATATTTTTCATGTTAAAATTCACAATACAATTGAAGAATATTTGAGGACTAAGGTAAGAGTGAGTCTTGTGCATAATTACATAGGTATATTAGAACCCATGATTTCCATATTATCAATATATCCAATCATATTGATTATATGATCCCCAAATGGGGAACCTTATCTAATATTTCATGTAACAAGTTCCTTGGAGATCTCATGTATATCTTATGTTTCCATCTCCTGATAAAGATAATAATGGTAGGATAAATCGGGGTATGCATCCATGTCTTCATGGTGGTTATATAGTTCACTATCCATGGATGATAAAATGGGTCACTATAAATCCAAATGTTTCCATAATATATAATTAAACTCACCAAATTCTTCATTATAAGGATCATCCGGATCTAAGGACTCCATCACATAAAACTTCACCTCTTAGTGTAGTGTGATGTGCCAGCACCTGTAACACTCCTTGAAATTCATGCTAGTTTGAAGATTGTTTTTATTCATTATAAATCACGGGGATAATATTTTGTTTGAGATAATTTTCCATTTTCTAAAATAAAAAACAATTGTTAGTACTTTATCTTGATTTCTAAAAGCAAGACATAGTAAATTTTATTTTTTATTTTCCAAATATTTTATCAAAATCCCAATAACCCTCACTATTGGATTTGAAATATCTCATCATGTGGATATTCTAGTTGTAATGATCTATATTTTCTTTAATATAATCCATTTAGGGGACCAATCAAATTAATTAATGGTATTTCGGTAGGAATTTTTTCTAACTACATTAACTCAATGTTCCTTGATCCATTAGGTGGACTCCCCAATAATAAAATTATATAATTAGATATAATCTACACTTAAATCCGAGCCACATCATACCTTTTAAGAGAAAATAATCTGGATTATAAAGTCAATCCAAAACATTAATTAAAACTCTTTGATAAATGAATGTGTCCTGACATGGGCTAGATCTAAATGTTGATCTATAATTATATTCTAAATAATGGAAGGTTCTTCTAACTTAAAATTTTATTGAGGGATTTTTTATATCTTATTAATAATAATGTTTAATCCTTTATATACCTATTAATAATATGCGTGTTTTACATAAATAATTAACCATATATGATAAAATAATATACTTATAATCCATTTATTTTATTTTTTCAAATTGTGGTTGTAATTTATTTATTTCATTTTATCACATTAAATCATAAAATAAACATACATCTTATAAAAAATAACCATGAATTAGTGAAATAAAATTAATGTGCGGCATAATCATGAGTTCTAATTATTGTTTAGTTTATTGAGAAAATGATAAACCCTCCCTTATCCAAAGGGGAATTAGATCTTGAGCCAAGATCAGTTCACATTACAACATTCCACCTTTTACCTATGTACTTCCTCTGTTTGTTTCACTTTATATCAATCCTGAACAATCTCCTATTATCTAGTGCTCCATCCTTTAAATATGCTTACTCACTCACATGTGATGGGAACCACGATATTTGGGTTATATAATAAACCATGGACACACAATCTTACACATAATAAGGAGAAAGACATTATCTACATATCATCATATTTAATTTAATAATAATTTTATCACAAAACCCATATAATAAATTTCTAAATTAAATAGAAACTCAACATATATATAGGTCGGTATAGTTCATGATCATCCATTCAAGAAATGACTACACATTTAAATAGGATATCATTCATTTCAATCTGTTATTTATTAAGAATTGTTTTTTAATTAAAAATTTAATATATTTTTAATTAATAATTTGATATACTTTTTAATTAATTAATTCTTTATATTAGTTAAAAATCCAAAAAAATAATTGATATTATCATCTACTATAATTTTAAATAATTTAAATAAATTAAATTTAACTAGAACTAATTAAGAAAATGTTATATACTAGAGGTGGCATTAAATGTACCCTACATTGGTTTAGACCTATTTGTAATGGTTAAATGTTACATGGTGTGTTCAATCACATGATATAATGTATAAATTATACTATATATTATAATTTTCATATATTGTTTACATTCACGACATGTATGCCTACCCGACATGTCATGATATATATAGTGTGTTATTCTATGGATCATCGTATGTTGTCAGTATAGTGTGTTTGACCACACAGTATTCCTTTATATATGTGGGGTATTCCCTTGAATTAGATAGTGTGTATGATAAACATTCACATCATGTATCTATATAATAATGTGGAAAATAATTAGAAAATAATTTAATATTATTGAAGAACCACCAAAGTCACTCATCATGTAATTCATGAAAAAAACTTATCACATTGTGTGTACAACAAGCAGCATGTCATATAGTTTAATTTTAATTTTAATTAATTAATTTCTAAGTGTGTTTACTCATAGGGAAACAATGTATGAGGTTGTACATGGCATGAGTTGTCCTGAATTACATGTATTTTTATTCTAACCTTATTTAGTTTTAATGATCACAAATACTATTTAAAGCATTTAAGGATTTTATTTAAGTGGTTAGTAGTTGATATCATGATGAAATTATGTTAGAATCTTGAAAAAATTAATAATTCTTGAAGAAATATTGATGGAAATTGTGAACACATGGAATTTAGTTACCATATCCTTTAATGATATGATGAAACTAGAGGAGTCCATTGAGGAGTTTCGACACCACCTGGTAGCACCGACTCACCAATTCATAGCCACTGACTAGCCTGTGGAGAAAGAGGACGCATCCCAAAGTAGAAAAAATCAACCAACTAGATGGTGGAGGTGAACCAGATAGATTGTGATGATAGAAAGAGAAACCCCTGAAGAAATTTATTATCAACCATCTGATGGAAGCTCACTTGTCATTTTTCAGGTTCAATAGATTCTGGGATAGTATCGGTAGCCACAATGGCTACCCATTGGATGCTACCAGATATCTGATGGCGTCAGGACATAAGCTATGAACCAACATCTAATGATAGTAATAATGTATTGATTATAGTCTTATTCAGATTCATTACCATCTAGATAATGATGGAATGTTTCGAAATTATTTGGAGGATATAAATAGACCCCATGGGTGAATTGAAATCTTACATTCTTTCTATCTAAACAATTCTCCAACACTTATATGATATGATCATAAAATTTCTCCCATGTGCTCTCAATTTTTATTCTCTCTCTCATCCTTTTAAGAGTGTGATCTTGCTATAATATTCTTCTCATTCCACCATATTTCCCAGTCTCTCTTAATTATTCTTCTAATTATTTGGATAGAAATGACACCATTCTAAAAAATGATTGTGTTTTGAAATCCTCTCCTTATTCATATTTCATCTATTTCGGGGATCACTACCTTTAAATTGAGGGACTTTTTGATTTCGTTCCATAAACTCTAAAATACAAGGGGTTATTTATCTTTTATGGTTATTGCTTCAACCATCAGAAATTTAAGGTTCACTATACTCTATTTTCTTATTATAACCTTTAAAAGTAAAGGGAGTGTTGGTATCTTGGATACCATTAAAGAAAAGGGATGAATAAATTAAATCCTCAAACCATTATAGTGGGATACATAGAGGCTATGATCGATCTATTTTCAAACATACTTAATAAATTTTCAACCCTATTTACTTTCTAAATAATTATCTATTAATCTCTTTCATTCAATTATTTAATCAATCGCTTAATCCATCAATATGATTACTTATTTTTTTATGAATCACTCACTCTTGTATGCTTCCTATTTTAGAATCACATATATTTACTCTATTTGATTTTATATTCTTTTAATTAAATTATTTTCTATTTTAAAATAATAATAAAAAAATTAATTATCTTAAATCTTTTAAAAGTATGTTTTTATATTTTAAGACTTCTTTTATTCCTTGAATTATTTAAAGAAAACTTTACCCCCACCCCCACCCACCCATTTCAAATATACACTACTCTAACTAGTATATGGTATCAAATATTTTTTTATTTATTTTATGAAATTTCAAAACTTATTTTTTTCAAAATATATAATTATGTTTTCAAGAAACATTCTATTTCTATATAGATTTTTCAAACATCCATGGCACACTTAGTGGAAACTATCTTGATTGTGCTCTGTTTTTTGATAGTTCAAATTATAGTTATTTGAATACATGCATATCTGTATTTCAAAGATCTATTGGTTATCCTATATTGAAGACAGCAATCCATGGCTGACCTCTTACCACTAAAGAAGAAGAAAGTTGGACACTCTATGATATATTTTATTTTCAATTAGATGGATAAGTGATGAGTGTATTTCATGAAAAACAATTCGAGTGTTTTAATGTATTGATTTATGTGTTTAAGTGAATAATATTAGAAATTTTTAATGGATTTGATTTGTTTTATTATTTATAGTATGAGATAATAGATTTATAGAAAAGGAATGAAAATCACGGTGCAACTCTAGATTTTTGAAGATGGAGAAAGGTGGAAAACTCGACAAAGATCGATTTCACGTCATGTAATGTGATTTCATGTTGTGAATTATTCAAAAGTAATTAGCCATGAAGGAAAATTCATGACTTCATTACACACTATTAAATACCATTACAGGTTGTGTAACTAGATTACATGACATGACTTATTTAAAGACATGTTTTTGGAGAAGATTATGCCAAGATTCACGACTCCTAAGGGTCATAGGATTACACATCGTGTGACCCAGTTTCACATCGTGATGATGGTGGGGAGAAAAAAAATGTGAATTGGTCAAGGATTTAATGGGTTTTCTTATAAATAGATCCCAATAACTACACTTTTATAAGATTCAGGAGGCCAAAGGGAGTTAGAACGACACCGACAGTGAACTAGACAATGGATTGATGATCTAAATCCTTGATTCCCTATCAATCTTCACCGCCATTATTTCTCAGGTATCCATGATACTCATTATCATCATGAATAGAATGATATAGTAGTTCTATTTGTGAAGGGTGATGTTATTATAGTGGGTGATTATTAAGTATTGTTTCCTTTTATTCATTTTTTGGATTGTTTCATCTCTATTTATTCAATTCCAATTCATCCTCTTTTCATATTGCATGAGTAATTATTTTTTAAAAGTTTTTTATTTTAATTAAATCAATTAATTAATATATTTTTTGTATTCCTATTACGCAACTTAGGATTGTTATGTTTAAACAAGGTTTTGGGTCACCTATTTCTATGATTCAACCTAGTATGTAACCATTCTAATGGTGAAATAATAAGATTATGGTAGGGTACCCAACCAAGGATCCCTTGTGACCTAATTATGGCACAAACCCAAAATAAATATATTTTAAATTAAATCCCTAATGCATGAACCTAAAAATCATAGAACCTATCAAGTCTCTCTCTTGATTCAAAACTCAATCTTTACTAATACCATTTTATTTTCTATAAAAAATCAAAAAAAAATTATTTTTCGTTTCATTAATTAATTTAGAACATATAATATTTCATTGTAGTTTTAACACTTATACTTAACAAGTACTATATTTTTAGTATTTTGTCATAGTTTTTTTAAATTATTAATTTTTTTTATCCCTGTAGGAATTTAACAATGATTTTGAGAGCTGTAAAATTTTTAGTACTATTACTGGGGATGGTTTCTATGTTAAAAATAATTTGTAATCTTGATAATTATTTATATTTTAATTAAATGTTTTATAATTTGTGTTGTCAAGTTGTAGTTTCATGTAATAATCCATTACATGACTACTCCACTCATGGGAAAGATAAAATTAAAGATCATTCATAAGACCTTGAGATGGAGAAGACTTTATGCCATCAGATAAAGGAGTTGGAATAGACTGAAAAAGAATAGAACATCAGGGTTAGGAGAGGTGAATTTGAAGGATCAAATCATGATCTAGTCCAACTAATAAGACTACAGGTCCAAAGAATAAATCTAGGGGAAAGCACCAATCAACTATGAAATACCCATGAACATGGGGGTTAATCCGAGCATTCTTATACACCCTTATCACTATTCAATAGTTTGAGATAAATGCATTGGTTATTCAAATGATCACTCATTCATCCTAATTTATTGGGATACTTCATGAAGACCCAAACTCATACATCAAAAGTTTCTCAGAAATTTTTGACATTTTCCAATTTAATAATGTCAAAAATGATGTAGTAAAGATATGTATCTTCAAATTATCATTAAAGGAACATGAGTGGATCCAAAGTCTTCCTCTGTATTTAATCACCACATGGGAGGATCTGGTAATAATGTGTCTGAAATGGTTTTCCCAACCTCAAAGTCAATGGATATAGTGACAGAGGCTTAACATGCATGGATATTACATTTTTTGGAATATTTAGTACATTACAAAAATACATGCCTGAGGACCATAATAGTTTAGTGTATTTGGAAACATGGAATTAGAATTCTTACATCCTGTTGAAATATCTTCAACATCTCCCATAAATATCTCCACCATTAGTACTTCTACCTAAAACCATTCTTCATAACATGGGGAAAAGAAACATAAAAATGTGTGAGATCATATGCCCAATAAGGTTAAAAATCAGAGACATAGAAGCATAAAAATGAACATAAGGGTATAAGAACATGACTGTAACATTAGGATATCATACCTTACATATCAAAGATCATAAATATGAGTTATGGGATAAATAAATGAAGTCTGTGAGACATGAATTGTAAGGAAATAAACATCATGATCCATGAAATAATAATAGATGAAAGAGACGCATGTTTTTTGGAATAAGAATCAAAAATTTTATATCAAGGCTACCAACCAAGACCTTTATAACATGTTAGGCTTGGGCTACAACCTGTGTACCTGCTGCAAGCATGGGCTAATAAACCATTTAACCTCTTACTTGTTGGATTGGTCTAAACCCATGTACCTTCTTGTTTTTGGTCTTGGTATAAAACCTTTATACCCTCTTTATTTTAGGAATAGGATACAACCCATGTACCCTCTTTCTTTCAGGCTTGGTCTACAACCCTAGTACCTTTTTGCTTTCAGTCTTGTCCAATAACCCGTGTACCCTGTTTCATTTAGGCTTGAGATACAACCCATATAACTTATTGTTTTTAGGCATGGGATGAAACCCATATACCCGTTGAGATCATACAGAACTTAACATACCTAATGCATTTGAGAGAGATATAGTTCCCACCCATATCGTAATAAAATCATTCATACATCTACCACAAGATAATAAAACTTTCACCATATCATGACCCATAAAAATAGATAAGTGTTATAAACAACAAATCATTACACTTAAAATGAAATGGGTATCAATAAACTTTTATCACATTATAATCAATGAAAGGGATAGGTTTCATAATCAATTTATATAAGCATAACCCATGAGAATAAGTGGGTTTAAAAAGCATAAAACTCGTGGAAGTGAAATGGGAATCATAATCTTCATCCTATCAAAACATACATTATTCAAGAAAAAATATTAATTTAACCTTAGAATCATTTCCTATAAAAAATGAGTAACATCAATGGATTTCATCTCATAAGTAAAATAACTTGGAAGGATATTTTGAAAATATTTCTTATGGTAAATATTTATTCTTTTTTGAAGAAGGCTCTTTAACACATAATACCATTTTAAAAAAAATTCCCTCAAAAACATATAAAAGAAGTTTGAAACCCTTTTGAAAACCATTTCTTTGAAAATATATTTTAAAATAAACATTTTTGTAAATAATTAACATTTAAAACATGGAAATAAAGAATCAAATAATTGATAGTGGGTAAATCCGTACATATCGTACGATGTAAAAGGAACATTCCTTTTTATGATAAAAAGAATATAAAATTCCTCATTTAGAAAGAGAAAATAAGATTCATTTGAAAAAAAATTTAAAAGAAAAAAATGGTAAACATTTATTGTAATTATCGTAGTATATTAGTATAATATTCTTGAAAACCTTTTTTAGAAAACATGGTTATTAAGGAATGAGTATATATGACCAAAGAGAGGGTAAAGTTGGGATTTCTTAAAAACACTTTCTTAACTATATTTTGTTACAAAATGCGAAAAAATGGAACCAATACATGAATATATTGTGAATAACTAGGGTATAAGAAACATAATGAGAGTTATTAATATATGGATCATAATATTTCATCTAAGGAAGAATAGACATAAAAAATCTCAAAAAATGATGAGACAGATTCAATAAACTCTTACCAGTTGATTACTTGGGATCATACTCTTCATGTAATAAAATGAAATTACATGAACCATAAAATATCATGAAAATAATTATATATATATATATATATTTAATTTCTATTGGAATTATATCCACATCATTAAATAACATAGGTTTATAAGAAAACATATGTCCCAAAGAAGGAAATTTGAGACAAAACTACTTTACCGATTTAATAATGTTTGAAATATTAACCCCAAGAAATATATATCATATAATGGAAATTTTAATACAAATAAATAAAATTAAAATAATAATATAATACATATATTGGATGTATACACACTATACAAACTAAATGGGTGGTGAATAAATCTTGTATCTAACAGAAATAAAAAATGAGATGATATTCCCGTACATTTTGTCCTAACTCTTGTCGTACTCATTCAAAACTCCTGTATAATAAATATAATTTTATTATAAATATTTAAAAGAACCATATTATTACTTCTAATACCATATATGGTTTGATTTTTTATCTTTATTACTCTCTAGTTAACAATTCTATATTAAGGTTTCGCTTCGGGTAATATCCTCTTTGTTTATCACATGTGTCTTAATTTGTTGTATCATTAGTCCTTGTTTTATATCATGATTTCCAGAATTTTAACCATGACTTAAATATAATTTTTATTTATTATATTTTTACTATAATAATCCATTGTATATATTATTATTAAATGTAATACACCATTCATGGAGATGGTAAGTTGTACGTACACATGAATGTTATTTCAATTTAATTTTCATGTTGAAAGAAAGTAAGTAAAACAAATATATTTATATATATAAATATAATTATAAAATTAGATTTATTATATCATATATATCTTATATATTCTCTAAATCCACCATTAATTCATTACATGTAGTGCATGAACGAATCACATAGCTTTGAAGGGGTCGTAGTCCACACTTCCTTGAACGAAATTTACGTATTAACAAAAAATAGAAAGTATAATGATATGTGTTGTAAAAAAATTAAATAAACATAAATAAATAATAAATATAATATATAACAAATATAAATATGTTTTCCATCATAATTTCTACCATTTGAGGTGGTAATGGAAAAATGAACATTCATCATTTTGTGAGGTAGTTGTTTGTCGTACACATAAATAGTATGTTTGTTACCAATTAGATGGATCTGTGTGTGAGTGTATATTTTAAAATTATAATAAATAATTTATAGCATATTTTGGATTTTTCTTGTTATAAAATCATGTAACAAAGATATTGGAGGGGTGGAGAAGGAAAATTGTGTAAAATAGCTTCAGAGAAGGCATTGCCTCTTAATCTGGTAACTCCTTTTGGTTTGTGCCAAAAGGATTCCTTGGAAGACTTTATGCTCAAAGGGATTCTTATAGTAGTAATTTTTTTATATTTGGAAGTGTATTGGGAATATATTTTACTAAACTAAAAGGTTTTAGAGGTGTGAATAAGGGGGGAGGTGGTGTCCTTTTATAGGGAAGGGATAAGACTCACTTGGAATAGTTGAAAACAAGTTAGTTGTACACATGTTCTTACATAATAAAGTTATAAAAAACCAAAAAAATAAAAAATTGAAGATTTATGGCATACATATTTCCACAAAATGTTTTTTGAAAAATTTATAGGTAATTGTTCCCCCAAAGTTTAAGGTTTAGTCCCTAATTAAGCTTAATTTGACCATAATCGTTGTGATTTATTTCAATCATTTTTACAAGTATTTTTGGTCAAAAATTAACAAGATATAATTAGACAATAAATATTATACTGATTAAAATGGTTTATTTCAATTTTTCAAAATTTAATTCAGATAAGTGGAAAAATTAATATTATTTGTAATCCCACAAACGTTATGAAATACTTGGTTTTTAAAGTAAAAAATGTTCAAAAGTTTGATACGTTTTTTATATTCAATTTCAAATTGAAATTTATTATAATGACCTAGATTGTATTAATATAGGTATAATAGATCTAATGTGAACTTAAAATAAATTTTATGTATAATTTAACATTAATAATTATTTAAACTAAATTGTAGTTATTAACTAAAATGCAATATTTCTCATTATTCATCCAAAAATGTAGTTTCTCAAAAAAATACCAAAAATTTACCCTAGATAATTTCAGAATTATAAATTAAAAATGAAGTTTATTTTATAAAATTGAATTTCTATATATGTCTGAAATTATTTTGTTTTCATAGAAGGAAATGAAATGCATTTCACTCAAAAAAATTGTATTTTAAAACATGTAAAGACTTTAAAAATTATATTTTTCATTTTCAATATGTTGTATTTATATAAAACCATTATAAAATTATTTTAAAAGTAGTTATTACTATTAATATTTAAAAAAATTAATATCTAGTTTATAACTAACCCATTTAAATAATTATAATAATAATCTGATTTTTTGTAGAAACTTGGTATTTCATGTAATGTACGCCAAGTCAATGTTGTATGTAACGCATGCCAAGTCAGTGTTATCTGTAGCGCAATATAAGTCAATGTTGTGTATAGTTCAATAAAATTTGGTGTTGTGTGAAAGTAATGTTTTCCTTAGTGTTTAAATATGTATATATATATAACTCTTTTTAGTATCACATGAAATACATCATATCAAAAAAGATAAATTAATTCAAAAAATATATTTCGCAAAATCTTGAGTTTTTAATTCTACCCCCTTAAAATGAATTTCTCCCCCAAAATTATTCTGGGTTATCAAATGTCTAATACTTGAAATTTTCATTCATATAATCCCATGTCATAATAATTAATTCTAAAACATCACTTAAAAAGGGAATATTTGAACCAAAACAATTACATAAAGTAAAATATAACTAGGTTTCGTCATAATAGAACATAGGTTGGGAGTGAATATTGGACACGGAGGAAAAGAATAAATATTTATATTGAGTGATTGAGGAATTCAACCAAAAATAAGTTAATTGTATAAGAAAATATGAGGGCCTCAAATTTATAAATCTATGATGATTTAAAAGTCCATTGGTTCAAAAACAATTATGGTATTACGAAAAACAATTTCTTTTGATCACTATCCTAATGTTGATTAATTATTTTATTGACCAAGAATATAAGGAAATATAAATACTTGATATATTTATATAACCAGAATTTAATTTTTTTTTTGATTTTATCAATTTATAATTACTCCATTACTTCGTGTAATGTAAATATAGAAATTAACTTTGATTCCTGAAGTGCTAAAATAAACTTTTAGCAGATCTTAAGGCCCATAGAAGAATGAAAGGTATAAATATTTATTTATATCTATTCTTGAAAATCTATATGGTTAAAACAATAATCACTAAACATAAAAAGTAACTCTACTGTTTCATCATAAATAATTATTCATAAATAATAATAATACATTAACTAGGACATTGTGTAGGCTAGTGGTAGGTGTGAAACCCTTTTCTTCCTTTGGTCATAGGTTCAATACCCATAGACTTGATGGACTTGATTGGTTTTCACCAAACATACATGATGTCATTTTCTAAAACCACACTAATATAATTTCCAAAATAAATGAGATGAACATCCTTGAAATAAGGTTAATCCCTAATTAGCATTTTGACCTAGGTTTTCAACACAAACATAATTCATATCTACTTCCTCTGAAGTTTAACTTAAAATTTTCATTAATGGTTAAACTTAGAAAACTTTTTTAAGTTGAAAATCAAAAACTTTAGAGGTAAATTCATGAAATTAACTTAAAATGGATCCCAAATATATCACAAAGTACCACTTGGTTGTCACATTCCAAACATTTGTATAACAACATCGTATATTACCTTGAAACATAGGTATAACATCAATTACCATAAATCATTTTGTAAAACGTGCATTCTTAATTATTATAATGATTAATTTATATATTATTTAAATACAATAATTAGTAAACTTCATCCTTGATGACATAGACCATTTTTTCAATAATCATTTTTGCGGTAATATGTACCATCCAATTTACATTATCATATCCAAAATTTCATTATCCAAAGATAATTATCTCTATTTCTGGAATTAATTAAGTGTTACCTTCCCTTAATCAAAATATAACCTTTCCATGAAATCACTTTTCTAAGTCTTCATCACCATTCAAAATGTCCTTTACAATCCTTAATGAAAACTTATACTGAAAATACTTATACATTTAATGATTCACATAACATCATCTTTGAATTCCAAATCAAAAATACTTAATTAATACAACTATATTCTTAAACCATTATTTAGGATTCATCAACTTATTCCTTAATACCCATTTCCTAAAATATAAAATATAAATAATTTCTTAAGGTTCCTCAAACTCAATCTAATCCTGCTTCTTATGATCAATGTAAACAATATTAGAATAATATTACATACCTTTCGCATGTCATTTGTGGTCTCTTTATCTTAAGAATTATAACCAATATTCATATTTATGGGATTTCTACATGGAAAATCGATTTTCATAATTCCCATACTTTCCACATCTAAAAAATTCAATGTTAACCATGTTTCTTCTAGTTATCTCCATTTATTAAAACCAGAAATCAAGGGGTGAGAAACACATATCATATAAGAAAGCCACATAATCATGAAAAATTACTTATAGGATTTATAAATAATGAAACTTACCTTATAATTGATGACAAATTAGGTTTATCCTAGTGTATTCATATTCATCTTGTATTTAAATAATTAATATTGGTTTGTAAATAGTTTGTGAATTTCCAAAACATATCCCTCAGGAGGGTCAAACCAGGTGTGTAGCAAAGTCTATTTCCATGTACTAGATTATCCTATGTCGAGCCCAGAACATCTGGGTAGAGTTGTTACTCCTTGGTACATCTATGCCAGATCAACATCCACTTGTAGTATTTAGATATGGATGTATTTCCAGAAAACCACTTTCTCTATCATATACAAAAATTTCATGAAATTTTCCTAAATGTTAAATCATCCTTATACTTATCATTAGATACATATCTAGACATGTCATTAGAGATATACCTAAGGATATCACTAAAATTTTATCATCCTTGTTTCTAAAGGTTTACTAAAGTATTCCTTTCATACCAACAATAGTGAACCAAGATTAGTATATATGGATATTATATCATTTTAGATGAATATTCAGTACATTACGAAAATACATCCCTGACAACCGTAATAGTTTACTATCTTTGGAAACATTGAAAAAATCTTCTATCATGGTGAAATATAATAAAAATCTCTTATAAATATATCCACCTTTAGTACTTCTACCTAAAACCATTCTTCAGAACCAAGGTAAAGGAAACATGAAAAGGGTTTAGCTCATATGCTCAGTATGGGTAATCAAGGGAGACATGGAAGCATAAACATGAACATAGGGGGAGTGAGAATGTGATCGTAACATTAGGAGATCATAACCATCATATCAAAGATTATAAACATGAGTTATGGGATAAATCCTGGTAGTTCATAAGATATGAATCATAAGGAAATAAACATCATTATCCATGAAATCATAATGGTGGAATAAGACATAGGATTTGTGGCATGTGAATATAAAATAGTATGTCAAGGATAACCACCAAGACCTTTATAACATGGTAGGCTTGGGCAATTACCTATATACCTACTAGGAGCTTGGGATAACAACTTTTGTACCTTATTACTTATTTTCCCAAGATAAAAACAATGTACCTTCTTATTTTTCGTCATGGGCTATAACCCATGTACCCTCTTTATTTTAGGATTGGGATACAACCCATATAAAATCTTTATTTTAGACATGGGCTATAACCCATATACCTTATTTTTTTGGGTTTGGGATATATCACATGTACCATATTTCTTTTAGGCTTGAGATAAAACCCATGTTCCCTATTTATTTTAGGCTTGGGCTACAACCCATGTACCTTCTTATTTTCAGTCTTGGTATACAAACCATGTACCCAATTTCTTTTAAGCTTTGGATACAACCCATATACCTTCTTGTTTTGAGGCTTGGGATGAAACTCATGTACCCTTTAAGATCATATAAAAATTAACATTACCTAATGCATTTGAGGTAGATATAGGTCCCACCAATTTCATGATAAAATCATTCACATATGTGCCACAAGATAATAGAAATTTCATCATATCATGACCCATAAAAATAGTTAGGTTTTATAAACATCAAATCATAACACATGAAATGAATTGGGTATGAGTAAAATTTCATCATATCATAAAATATTAAAGATACTGGTTTTTCAATCATTTCATGGAAGGATAACCCATGATAATAAGTAGGTTTCAAAAGCATAAAACTTGTTGAAGTGAAATGGGTGTCATAAGATTCATTCTATCAAAAGATATACCATTCATGAAAGAAAACAAATGGAACATTTGGATAATTCTTTATAAGGGAATGAATAACATAAAAAAATTTCTTCTTAGAAGTAAAATATCTTGGAAGGATTTTTTGAAATCTTTTGTTGAGTTAAATTTCATTTCTTATTTGAAGAATACTCTTTAAAACATAAAACCTTTTGAAAACCATTTTTGTTATAAACTTTTAAAATAATATTAAAAACATTTTGAATACCATTACATAAAATATATCTTTTAAAAAAACATTTTTTATGAAAGTTATCCTTTTTTAAATGGAAATAAATCTTTAGATAAATTTTTATGGGTAAATATGTACATGTCATACATGTTAAGAAGAACATTCCTTTTTATCAGTAAAACGGTTAGAAAATTCCTCATTCATAAAGAGAAAAGAAGATTCCTTTGAAAAAAATTGTTAAAAGAAAATAAGGGTAAAATTTTATTTTAATTATCATATTATATTAGTAGAATATTATGGGAACCCCTTTTAATAAAACATGGTTTTGAAGTAATATAGATTTCTAACCAAAGAGAGGATAAAGTATAGCTTTCTTAAAAACACTTTCATAACTATATTTTGTACCATAGAGTAGAAAATATAACCAATACCTGAATATATAATTAATCGATATAGGATAAGAAATCTCATGATATTACTTAAGATATGGATAATAATATTTTATTAAATGAATCATAAACATAAAGAATCTAAAAAATCAATGAGATTGTTTCAGAAAAATCATACCACTTAATTACATGGGATCATACTCTTCATGCAAGAAAATGAAATTCCATGAGTCATAAAATATCATGAAAATAATTAGATTGATTATATAAAATATAAATTAGAATCATATCAACCTCAAAAAATAACATAGGTGCATAACAAAATTTGTGTCTTAAAGAATTCAATTTGAAACAAAAGCACTTTACCAATTTGTTGAATTTTTAAAAATTAAACCAATGAAATAAATATCGATAAATGGATATTTAAATACCCAAATATATAATTATAAGAATCATATAATACATACATGGTTAGTATAAACACCACACAAAAGGAATGAGTGGTGAATAAACTATGTATCTCACGAAAATAAAGTGACATGAAATTCTCTTACATTGTGTCATGTCTCTCAGTGTACTCATTCAAAAATCTTGAATAATAAATATAAATTTATTATACATATATAAGAGAAAAATATTATTACTTATAATTACATATATGGTTTTATTGTGTCTTTATATTACCTTATTTTTAATAATTCTTTGTTAAGGTTTCACTTTGGGTAATATCCGCTTTGCTTTTCTCATGTGTCTTAATTTGTTATATCTACGTTCCATATTTTTATATCATGATTTATGGAATGTAAACCATGATTTTAAATATAATTTATATTCAGTATATGTGTATTATATTAATCCATAGGATATGGAAGTATGAAATGGAATACACTGTTGATGGAGACGGTAATCCAAACGTACACATGAAAGCTAATTTCGTTTAATTGTTGTGTTGAAAGAAAGAAAGTAAAAGAAATATACATATATATACTTATATAAATATATATAATTATTATAGTAGTTTTATTTTATCATATATATTAACTATAAAGACTTAATACATCCCATTTAGTGTATGAAAAAATCACATCACTTTGAGGGGCAGTAGTCTACTCTTCCACAAAAGAAATTACTGTATTAAAAGAAAATAGAAAGTATAAATATATGTATTCTAAAATAATTAAAAAAATCCTAAATACATAATTAATATAATATATAACATATATAAAAATATTTTTCCTAATAATTTTCACCAGAATAGGTGGTAAATGAAAAATGAACAATCATCGTTTACTAAGGCGATAGTTCGTCGTACACATAAATAGTATGTTCATTAACCATTAAATGAAAGTGTGTATAAGTATAGGTTTAAACCATAGAATAAAAACATCATAGTATATTGAGGATACTATTTTTTATAAAATCATAGAGTAAATAGAGTGTAGGGGGTGGATATGTAAAATAGAAGAAAGATGCTTGAGAGAAGGTCTTGCCTCTTAATCGAGTAACTCATTTTGGTTTGTGCCAAAAGGATTCCTTGGAAGAATTTTTTACAAAAGGGGAGATTGAAGGAGGAATTTAGGTATGTTTTAAAGTGTATTTGGAAGATATTGGATGACCATATGTGGTTTTATAGGTATGAAGAAGAGGGATAAGTGGTGGCCTAAGGAAGGGCACAGACTCACTTGGAATGTTTGAAAACAAGTTTGGTGTACACATGTTATTACCTAAAATAATTCATGAAAGACAAACAAAAATCAATAATGTAATGTTTAGGGAAGAACTGTTTCTAGAAAATGCGTTTTTAAAATGATTCTAGATCATTTAGGCCCCTAATATTGTGGTTTAGTCCCTAAGTAAGCTTAATTCGACCTTAATCGATGTGATTAATTTTAATCACATTTAATAATATTTTTGGTCAAAATTCCAAATGATCTAATTGGATTATAAATATTATACTGATTAAGAAATTTTATTTTCATTTTTCAAAATTCAAATCATATAATCAAAAAAATTAATATTAATTTTTATCACAGGGATGGGATGAAATAATGAGTTTTCAAGTAGAAAAATGTTCAAAGGTTTGTTAAGTTGTTTATATTCAATTTCAAAGTGAAATTGATTATAATGACATAAATTTTATTAATAGATGTATAATTGATCTAATGTTGCCTTAAAACAATTTTAATGTATAATTTGACAATAATAATTATGTAATTGAATAGAGAGTTATTAAATAAAATGTAGTATTTTTCACTATTCATCATATAATAATGTTTCTCAGAAAAATCCCAAAAAATAACCCTAAGCTAATTTAGGAATTCTATATTCAAAAATTAATTTTATTTTATAAATTTAAATTTCTATACATTTCTAAAATTAATTTTTTTTTCATCATAAAAGGACATTAAATGAAGTTCATTCAATAAAATAGTATTTTTAAACATATGAAGACTTTACAAAAAATATATATTTTTCATTATCAATATGTTTTATTTAAATAAAACCATTATAAAAATATTTTAAAATTGTTTATTACTATTCATATTAATAAATTTTAACATCTAGTTTATAAGTAACCTGTTTAAATAATTATAACAATAAAATGATGTTTTTTTGAAAGTTGGTATTGCATGTAACGTACGCCAAATTAGTGTTGCGTGTAATGCATTCCAAGTCAGTGTTGTATATAGCAAAAGAAAAGTTAGTTTTTTTGTATCATAATCAAAGTTGGTAATGTTTTAAAGGAATGTTTGACTTAATATTTTAATGTATATATATATAACAACCAAAGTCAAGTGCAATGCATGATGTTAAAAAGATAAATTAATTTAAAAAACATTTCACAAAAGTTTGGGGTGTTACAATGCATCTTTAGGTAATTATTTTAAATTTTGAGAAATTAAATGTAGAATATTTATATTGTTTATGGGAGATATTAAAATGTTTAACAAGATGATTTCCTCATCGTGACATCAAAATTTGGTTATGAATTCAAACATTCGATAAATTATTATCTTAGGGAAATCATTCAATAGTAGATGTTACTGTAGGAGGTTTGATTATGTGAATGTAACCGTATGAAAGATATGAGTTTTTGGATGATATGTCCAACAATAGTTTTCAGTAGCATCAAGAAGAAGGGAGAGTATAAGGAGTACACCTGGTAGACAACAGGTGGGTTGAAAACCAAATGAATGTCATGTCAAATAAATTGGATGTGATAATGTCCTACCAAAATCCCCAAGTTATGTATTATGAAGATATAAATTATTTCGATTATAATGATCAAAATTATTCATAGGGATGGAGGATGAAATAACCACAATAGAAAAAACAAAATCAAGACCAAATATTTTAACTTTGACAACAAGGTTTTCAATGTCAACATTGAGGTCCAACACTAACTAGTCAAGTCCATTCACTGGAGGACACTCATGAAATTCTTATGAATATAATAGGAGCTGCACATAAAGGGGTTACAGTGGTCAAAGGATCTAGGAAATGAGATCAATGAATTGAAAAGAAACTCACAAAACCATCAAGTAGCAAAAAAGAACTTGGAATTTCATGTTGGTCAGATTACTGACCAACTCAGGTAAAGGCCTAGATGAGTAATTCTAGGATATCCAGAAAAACATCCCTATACAGAAGTGAAATATATATTTCTTATAAGTTTAAACAAGACAAGAGGGAGTGTCATGAAATTTTCATGAAATTAGGCACAACAACCAGTGTAAAAAAATAAACAAAAGAATAGATAAGATGAGGGATATAATAAAGAAGAAGCACCACCACCACACCAACCACCACTAATATTTCCAGATCTGGTCAAGAAAGTGATGATTGATGAAAAAACATAAGTTTTTAGATATTTTCATAAATATACACATCAACATCCCATTCATTGAGGAAATCACAAACATTATTGTCTATAAAATGTTCATGAAAGAGTTAGTGATGAACAAAAAGAAGATTGAAGAATTATCTACCATTATAGTGGCGGGAGAAAGTTTAGAAATAGTATCAAGCATCTTATAAAATAAGAACTGAGATCTTGGTAGTTTCTCTATTCCAATTACTAGTAGTACTAATGATTTTGGTATTGGTTTATGTTATTTAGGTTCCAATGTAAATATAATTTCATATGCAACATTCAAGAGCCTAAGATTAAAAGAGATGAAATCAAATCTAGTTATGCTTTAACTATATGATTCAACAATAATATTTCCTCAAAGACTACTTGATGATTTCATTATTGAAGTTGAAAAGTTCTATTTTATGGTAGATTCTATAGTGATGGACATAGACTAAGAAAATCTCCCAATAATCTTTAGAAGTCCATTCCTAGCTATGAGAAGGGAACTTATTCATGTTCACAATGTAGAACTAAGTTTAAGAGTTGGAGTATCTGAAGTAAAGTTCCAATTTCACTGGTTAATGAAGAAGTAAGATAAAAAATCGATGAATTTTCATAATACAATCAATTTAAATAAGAGGATGTTGTTTTCCCTATAATAAGAGATGAAATAGATCTTGTGGACGATAAAAAAGAATGTAAGAAAAAGATGAAGAAAGATAAGAAAGCACTGGAAAAAGTTGAAGAGAGTGGAGAAATTTTTATATAGGAAGAGATAAAATAAGGGGAATAAATTTAGACAGTTAGTGAACTACCATTTCAATATTCAAAGAGGGCCAAGAACCACTGGATTGGGCCCACTGAAACTGAGAAAGTATTCAATAAAGGAAGAGTTAAATTAATTTTAGAGAAAGGTATAAGACCAATATATATTGAGGAATCATGGCTACAATATTTCATGGATCCAAATCAATTAACCTCCTTCCTACCATCAACCATATAGATCTAAATTAGGTAATCTCGAGCTAATGATGGTTAATAAATGTACTTCTGGGAGGAAACCTATGTTTTTTGTAATTTTCTTTATTTAATTTTGTTTTTAGAAGAAATCACTCATCCCAAAATATGTTTAAAAAATATTTTTTTCACTAAATAACTTTTAGGATAACTTTATTCCATAAACTATATCCGTGCATATCTTTCATAGTATGCTTGTTGGATTCCTGGATAAAGGAAACATAATAAGGGTGAGCTCAAATGCTCACTAAGGAAGAAATATAGAAGAATAACTATTTTAATTAATGAGAATAATAATTATTAGATGGTAAACAACTAACCACACATTCCATATAATCAAAAAACTAATAAGGACATTCCTAAATAATAAATAAATGAAAAAATTGAAGTATATGCCATCCAAATAATAAGATAAGGAAAAATAAGTATCTAAAATATAAGAGAATGATACGCATTCCATTTAATCCTGGAAATTAAAATGAAATGCATCCATATATATATAAACAAAAAATATCATGGTTAAATAATAAATGATTCCAAATGAGGTAAATTATTAATTATTGGATGTTATGTATAAGGCACATGAAATCATATACTATCAAGACATTTTTATAAGAGGGTTTAAAAATATAGATCGAAAATCTTTTAATTTTCAAAAATTATTTGTTACATGGGAAAATATCGATGCATCGAGGGGATAGATAAAGTCAAGGTACTACCCATCATTACTTTTCCAAAGCATTAAAGATTTCAAAGAGTCAAAAGTAAAAAATATACCTAATAAAATATTTGTATTGAAGAAATGATACATAATTATCTATATTTCCACAAGTAATCAAACAACTTTCCATGCATATATCATATATAATATGGTATAAGGTTTAGGTATAGTAATATCTCTGATAAATGAAATGAATAATTTTGGGGTAATTTAATGTTCAATGATCACAAGCGATTTAGTTTTTCAAGGGGACTAACAAATGAATCAAGTAAGTAAATTTGAATATTATCCTTGTACAAATAAATCATAAACCATATAGGGTAATAATAAGGATGGTATTAATATAACATATCCCAAGTGGAGGAAAATAAATGGTTGCTGTCATTGATGAATATAAATACAATAATAAAATATTTTCAAAACATTCTTGACGAAAATATAATTTCTGGAAAAAACTTTTCAAACCCCTTTTCTTTGAAAATAACTTTTGAAAAAAAATTATTTTAAAATAAATCACATTTTAAACATGAAAAGGAAGATTCAATGAAATTATGGTAGGTAATTTTATACATGTCATACAAGGTAAAAAATCATTCATTTTTCATGATAAAAATCTAAAAAAATGGATTGTTCATAAAGGGACAATAGGATTCCACTAAAAACGTTGTTAAAATAAAAAATGGGTAACAATTTCTATAAAAATAATTTTAGAGAAATTTTTTCAAAACCTTTTAACAAAGTGTGGGTTTTATAAGAAAATATATTCTCTGACTAAAAAAGAAATGATGCTGGGTTTTCTTAAAAACATTTTTTTAAATATTTTTAGTACCAAAGTGTAGAGAAATGGAACTATTACTTGATAAAGGTCATAAATAACCATAGGAGAATAAAATTTAAGGTTTTATTATACAATGATCAAATAATTTCCTTTTATTGAAATTAAAGTGTAAATAATCTCGAACAAAATGGGATTGTGAAGTAAAACCTTATAAAGATTATAACATCGAAGTGAGAATCAATAAAATATTAGATTATGTGTATAAAATGTAAATCCACATAATGGAAATGGAAATACATAAAAAAGAATGTTAATTTTATTATTCACATAATAATATAATATTTATAATAATTTGAATGTAGTATAACCTAATGAAAAGGAGTCGGGTTGGTAAATATTTTTTCTACTTAGTAACTCTTAAGAAAAGTTCACTTATATTAAATTATACAAATTGAAACTCAAAATACAATGAATAATAAAGAATTTATGATATATTATATCAATATGGATAATAGATACATCACACAAAACATGTAGTGAACCTAACATTTATCCAATAGATGTAGAAAGTTGGATAAAAACCCCTTAACTTACGTCTGACGAGTCTCTTCTATCATTATATTCCAGAATAAAAAACTTATTCTAATTATTTAATTTCATTATAACCTTTTTCATGTTTATAATCACTTTTATGTCACCTTTTTCCATTCCGTATACAAATACATAATCAATTAAATTTACATCGGGTGTTTTGAACAAAAATTGGCTTATATCTCAAAAAAACATTTTTAGGTCATATATGGTAAAAGGGGTCATTATATAAAATCTAATGAATTATAATAATGAAATAATTTTCATATTTATATAAATATTATACTTTTAAAACCAATAATTAAATATGGTTGTGAAAAATGAACCAACATTACAATTGTGGGGATGGTAGGTCATATGTATACATTAATAACATTCCCATTTTTTAATGATCATTATGGAAAGAAGGTAAGTAATGTTATATCTTTATAGAATGATTATTAGGGAAAGATTTTACCTCTTAATCAGGTAACTCGTTTTGGTTTGATCCAAAGGGCTTCCTTGGAAGAATTTATTCCTAATGGGACTCTTCTAAGATTAGGGTATGGATTTTTAGGATCTATTTGGATAGATATTGGTTGAGCCAAAGTGGATTGAGAGGTCTGATGAAGTGGGAGGAGAGCAGGCCTTTCAATAGTGGAGGAGGAGTGGTACTTTTCTAAATTTTGGGAAAGGTAATTAAACCCATGTTTTCCCCATTTACAGTGGATGAAATAATGGTAAATATTAGATATAAGGTCGTATACGGTCTAAATATGGCCATATAATGGATTTTTTATAAGTTTATATGTCATTTTTGTCCTTAATATTAAGGATTAGTCCCATATTTAGCTTAATTGTACCTTAATCATAGTAGTTAATTTTAATTACATTCACTAATAATTTTTTTCAAAAAAATATATGGTCTTATTATAAATTATAAATTATTTTTATTATAAATATGGAATCTATTTTTATAAATTCTAATCACTGAAGTGGTAGAAATTAATTTAAATGTAATCCCACAAATGGGATGACAATGCTGTTTTTTAAAGTAAAAAATGTTCCTAATATTGCAAAATTTTTATATTCAATTTCAAAGTGATATTGATTCCAATGACCTAAATTGTGTTAATTGATAAAAATTTAATATAATTAAACTTTAAATCCTATTAAAAATATATTTTATCCTTCTAAATAAATTACATAAAAATGCAATTTTGAATTACAATGCATTATTTTTCATTATTAATTTAAAAATGAAACTTCGTGGAAAAATAAAAAATAAATTCACCACAACCTAATTTCTATGTTTCTATTTAAAATATAAAGTTTTTTTAACATATAATATTTATAAAATTTCCAAAAATTTGATTTAAAATAGGCTCTCCATTAAAATGTGGTAAAGTGGCCTATTAAAATATTATATTTTTGCATAAAATTGGGCTAGCAATTATCTTATGTTTATCAAATCAATTGGATGAATATAAAAAATATTTTATTGAATATATAATATTTATATTACACTAATATCACTCACTAATTTTAACTAATTTAATTTATTAGGGTAAAACAGTTTGGTGGTCATAAAAAATTATTTCATAAAAACATTCCATTTATATTCTATTTTTTATTATATTAATTTCTAATAAATTTGTAACCAATGAATTCATTTTATATTTTTTTTAAACATGGATTTTCATAATTTTGATAATATTATTAAATAAATCAAACTTAAAAGCTAGGTTATATCAAATTATATAAAATAATAATATTTTAATAATATATTATTTTTCGGTAAAACTCAGTCTTGCGTGTAATGCAAGCCATTGAGGAAACTTGTTATTATGTTTTGCATACACTAACTCAGTGTGGTGTGTATTTCAAGCTATAAAATATATTTATTTTATTTAATATATTTAATATATTATAAATTCTATGCATATTATATTCCCTTGCACGTTTGGTGTTGTGTGTTATACACGCTATTGAATACAATTTTCCTTTAGATTTTTGGAGCATTGCATTCTCCCCATATTAATTAAATTGAATTCTTTCCATTTAAACTTGGTCTTGGGGATAGATGTTTTGATATTTCATATGTTTTAAATCTTATTTCTTTATAAGGGTATGTAAAAAATCCTATAGAAAAGATATATTGGGAAATGAAAGGGTCACATGGAATAACATATGTCAAGGTCTCTAAGTAGGTGAACATTAGTGGAAAGTAGAGATACATACTTGGAGAAAAAGAGTAAA
This sequence comes from Viscum album, assembly GCA_963277665.1. Classification (NCBI taxonomy): domain Eukaryota; kingdom Viridiplantae; phylum Streptophyta; class Magnoliopsida; order Santalales; family Viscaceae; genus Viscum; species Viscum album. The sequence goes on from OY728162.1 coordinate 1,528,858,947, forward strand.
TATTTTTAGTTAGTTATTTTTGTCCTCAATAACAAAAAAATGAATGATCAATAGATAGTTGAGGGCCTCAAATTCATAAATTTGTGATGATTTAGAAGTTCATCGGTTCAATAAATATTATGTTATTTGGACAACATTTTTTTAGATCCTTTTCCTCATGTTGAGAAATTTCTTTACTGCCTAAGAATATATTGAAATTTACTTAATTGATAAATTTTAAGTTTATATGAAGAGTTCAATATTATTTTGTGCTTTGATCAAATTCTAATTCAACCATTACTTCAATATATAGATATTTAAAAATTAATTTTGATGCTTGAAGCACTAAATTACACTTTTTAATGGATCATGATGCCTATGAAAGAGTGAAAATTCTATCTATTTGTATATAACAATTCTCCATATCCACATGGTTAATACATTAATCTCTAAACCTTAAAAGGTTATACTATTTTTTCATCATTAATAATTATTCATCAGATTTTTCAACGAGAAACAACAACAGAGTAACAAGGACATTACGTAGGTTAGTGGTTGGTGTTAACCCCTATTCATACTTCAGTCATGGGTTCAAGATGTGCGGCCTTTCCAAACGTGATTGGTCATCACCCAGCATATAGGTCTCCCTTTTCTAAAACTATATTAATATAATTTACTATATAAAAATGTTGTAAGTCATTAAAATAAGGTTAGTAACAAAATATAATATTAAATAAGGTTTTCAATACCACCCCAATAAATAAATACTTCATCCATTTATTTCCACATATTTATTTCTTTAGTCTAGGGTTTATCCATAATATGATTTATTGTATTTCTAAATCATGACATCTTATCTTCAATCTAAAACAACTTAGGATTAACCTAGGTTATTCGTTGTCAAAATCAATTATAGTTGTTTGTAATGAAAATTTGAATATTCTTAAGCATATTCCTCCCGGATTGTTAAACCACGTGTGTAGTAAGGCACATTTTCATGTACTAGGTTACACTATGTTAGGCCCGAAACACATTTTCAATTTTTTTAATCCTATGTACATTTGTTCTAGAACCATTTCCACTTATAGTATCCAGATAGGGATGAATTGTTAGGAAGACCCACAAAATCTATATTTTATACCAAAATTATAGGGTGTTCTTTTATACTTATCCACAAATAATAACTAATAGTTACATTCAATAATATTTGTTTTCCTAAATTGGGTACCCAAAGTTTCTACTAAACCTCCCCTTAATACTAACTATAACGATCTCACCCTTGAAATATTGGAGTCAATGTCTACTACCATTACATTTTAATGATTACAAGGAACCAAATCCTAAATGACCAAGAGTTTAGTAGTCTCGGTAAACCTTATTCATACATGAGTCTTTTATTAAAAATTAATACACTAAATATAATTTTTTTTCTAAATAACTTTGAGGATAACTTTATTCCATCTATTATATCCTTACATATTATTCATAGTAAACTTCATGGATTACTGGGGAAAGGGAACATAATAAGGAAGAACTAAAATTATCATTAAGGGAAAAATACATTGGAATAAATAATTAAATCAACGAGAATGATAATTAATGAATAGTAAATAACTAAACACAAATTACATATAATAAACAAACTGAGAATTAAGTGAATAAAAATACAGTGAGATAATAAATATAATCACATGAAATCCAAATAACAAGATAAAGAAAACTAAAAATGGCAATATAAGAAACTGAAACACAATGTCATTTAATCGATGAACTAACAATGAAATGCATTGATCAATTTTTCAATGAAAAATATCATGGATAAATAATAAATTAATCTAAATGAGGGAAGTGCTTAATTAATGGACATCATGAATAAGTCACATGAAAACCTATAATGTCAAGACCTTTCTTAATATTGTTTAAAACTATAGATAGAAATTGATTTAATTTTTTCAACTTATTTTTCTCATAAGAACCTATCAATGCAGTGAGGGGATATATAATTTCTATGCCCCACCCATCATTACCTATCAAAATAATTCCTTGTATTGAATAGTTGAAATAAATAATATTCCTTATCAAATATCAATACTGAATAAAGAATATGGAATTATTAATATTTCCCTATATAATCAAATAACTGTCAATGTATATGTCATATGTCAAATGGTATATGGTTTAGGCAATAATAATATCCATGATAAATAAAATAGATGATTTAGGGGAAATTTAATGTTCAATGATCATAAGAGATTGAATATTTCAAGGCGTCTAACAAATGAATAAGTGAAAGGAATGTGAGTAATATCCTTTACCAAGTCAATCATAAACAATCTAGAGAAAGAATATGGATGGTATGAATATAGCATATCCCAAATGGAGTAAAATTAAGGGTTTTTTTCATTGATGAATATAAATATAAAAAAACATCTAAAAACATTATTGTGGAAAATATCCTTTTTTTAAAACATATTAAAAACCTTTTCATGGATAAAATCTTTTGAAAATAATTTCTTTTAAAAAGTAGTAACCTTTTAAACTTGAAAAGGAACATTTATTGAAATGAATGTTGGTAATTTAGTACATGTTGTGGAGATGGTAAGTCATACGTACACATTAGTAACATTCCCATTTTTCAATAATCATTATAGAAATAAGGTAAGTAATTATATATCTTTCTAGAAGAAAATATATCTTATATTTAGAATTAGTAGTAAGGTCACTGAAACATTCACCATCTTGTTAAGCTATATCATAATAAACTAACACATGATTTACCAAAAATTTCTTTTAAAAATAACTTATTTTGTGAACCTTTCCAACTCGGAAAGAAACAAAAAACTTCTTTAAAATCTAAAAAACAAGTTTCCGCAATTGAAACTATAAAAAAATTCACCTTGATGTTTTTAGACAAACTCAGGTTTCTAGTATCATAGGTAAATCTTAATCCTTTTTAAATATCAATTACTCTATTAGATTTATATGATTTTTTTCTTTTCTAATAAAAATGAGTTTGGTAAATTCTTTAAAAAAATTTAAGGAAGTTTGAAAATGAAAAAGGTTACAAGATCATTTCCCTTATAAGTGACCATGGTAGGGAATTTCATAAAAAATAATTTGATGAATTTTGTGCTTCTCAATTTTATCATTATTCCTTCTTCACTCTTATAACACCTCAAAAATTGGGGTTTTTAAAAGATAAAATGGGACCCTATAAAAATATCTAGGACTCTATTTCGTGAGATTAAGCTACAACAACTGTTTTTGGTCGAGGAAGTCTATACCTATTACTTCATCCATAACCATTTTATCATAATACCTATCTTTGTAAAAAAGTACTTATTAAATTTAGATATGAAATATTTAAAAATATGTATTCTTTAATATTTTTAGTTTTAAATTCATTATCTTTAATACCAATGATAATGTAGGAAATTTTGACCCCGAATCTAGTGAATCTATATTTATTAGGTACTAAAACTCATGTAAAAACTATTATATCTTTAATAAGAGGACTAATTCCTTATAAAATTCAATTCACATCCAATTTTATGAGAATATTCCTAAACTTCATCCTCAAATTTATAATGATGTCGACCATGGTAGTTTAACCATACCTAAACCTCAATTTTGTAATGTAATTAAATATTTTATAGAATCTCATTCTAGTCCTTTACCTAAGGCATGGGTTCAATCCAAATACCATACCCTTGATAATACTATTAATTAATTATTATCTAAAACACTTAAAATATGGTTTGTATTAAATTAGTTTTACCATTATGATTTTCTATCTCACCATGAACTTTAATCCATTGACAATCCTATTATGTATTATAATTGGTTAGTCTACATGAAAGAGGAATTGTACCAATTTTGATGGAATAATGTTTAGACACACAAGGAATAACTCAATTATTGGAACTCCCATTTGAATAAAAATTGGAAAGAAAGATAAGTTTTGAAGACATCTTAGATTTCGAGGCTTGTGTAACGACACGACCCTAGAAATCACAGAGTCGATTTCTACTACCATTACATTGGTATGATTACAAGGAATCAAATCATAAAGGATGGATAGTTTAGTAGTCTTAGTAAAATAGATACATACATGAGTCTTGTATTACAAATTAATACACTAATTAAAAAATATTTTTTCCCTAAATAACTTCATGTATAACTTTATTCCATCTAGTATATCCATGCATATCTTTTATAGTACACTTGTTAGATTCTTGGGGAAAGGGAAAATAAAAATGGTGAGATCAAATTCTTAGAAAGTGAAAAATATAGCCGAAGAAATAATTTAATTAATGATAGTAATAATTATGGCATGGTAAATAACTGACAACACATACCATATAATCAACAAACTAAGAAGGAAGTGTATAAAAAATATAGAAAGGAAACAAATAGAAATACATGCCATCCAAATAATAAGATAAGTAAAAATAAATATTTAAAATATAAGAAAATAATATCTATTCCATTTAATCAAGTAAATTACAATGAAAAGCATCCATAGATATGTAAACAAAAAATATCATGGCTAAATAATAAATGATTCTAAATGAGGGAAATTCTTAGTTATTGGATGTCACGTCTAAGGCACATGAAATCATATACCATCAATATCTTTTTATAAGAGGGATTAAAACTACAGATAGTAAATCATTTAATTTTTAAAAATTATTCGCCCCATGGGAACACGTCGATGCATCGAGGGGCTAGATAAAGTCAAGGTTCCACCCTTATTGCTTTTCCAAAGCATTCATAATATCTAATAGTCAAAATAAATAATATGCCTTATCAAATATTTGTATTGAATAAAGAATACATCAGTATCAATATTCCGACAAATAATAAAACAACTTTTAATTCATATGCCATATGTAATATGGTATAAGGTTTAGGTATAGTAATATCCCTAATAAATGAAATGGATAATTTAGTGGGAATTTAATGTTCCATGATCACAAGAGATTAAATATTTCAAGGGGACTAACAAATAAATCATGGAAGTGAATTTGAGTACTATCCATGAACAAATAAATCAAAAACCATATAGGGGAATAATAATGATGGTATTAAAATAATATATCCCAAGTGGAGTAAAATAAATGGTTGTTTTCATTGATGAATAAAAATACAATAAGAAAATATTTTCAAAACATTCTTGAGGAAAATATCATTTTTTTTAACTTTTGAAAACCATTTTAATTGAAAATAAATTTCGAAAAAAATTAATTTAAAAAAATGCACCTTTTAAACATGAAAAGAAAGATTCAAATAAATTATGGTTGGAAATTCCATACATTTCATACAAGGTAACAAGATCATTCCTTTTTCACGATAGAAAGGTTAGAAAAATGGATTGTTCAGAAAGAGGCAATAAGATTCCACTAAAAACATTGGAAAAATAAAAAAGGGGTAAAATTTTCTATAAAAATCATTTTAGGGGAATTTTGGAAAACATTTTAATAAAATGTGGGTTTTAATAGAAAATACATTCCCAGACTAAAGAGAGAAATGATGCTGGATTTTTTTTAAACATTTTATAAAACATTTTCAGTACCAAAAAGTTGAGAAATGGAACTATTACTTGAAAAAGGTCATGAATAACCATAGGAGAATCAAATTTAAGGGTTTATTATACTGTGATCAAATAATTTTATTTGATGGGAATTCAAGTGTAAACAATCTTGAACAAAAGGGGATTGTGAAGTTAATCCTTAAAAAGATTATAGCATTGAAGTGAGAATCAATAAAAGATTATGTTATGTGTATCAAATGTAAATCCACATAATGGAAGTAGAAATACATAAATAGAAAGTTAATTTAATTATTCACATAATAATATAATATTAACAATAATGAGGATGTATTATAACCCATTGAAAAAGCGTAGGGTTGGGAGATATCTTTTCCACTTGGTAATACTTAAGTAAAGTTCCCTTATATTAAATAATTTAAATTGAAACTCATAATACCATGAATAATAAAGAATTCATGATATAATATATTAATATGGACAGTATATACACCACACAAAACATGCAGTGAACATGAAATTTATCCCACGGATGTAGAAAGTTGGATGAAAAACCCTTACCTTATATCTGACTAGTCTCTTCTATCTTTATATTCCTGAATATCAAACTTGTGCTAATTATTTACTTTCTTTAGTACCTTTTCCATGTTTATAATCACTTTTATTTCACTTTATAGAATTATTTATACAAAAACTTAATCAATTAATATTACATCGGGTGTTTTGAACAAAATTGGTTTATATGTCAAAAAACTTTTTTAGGGCATCTATTGTCAAAGGGGTCATTTTAAAACATCTAAAGAATAATAATAATGAAATAATTATCATATTTATATAAATATTATACTCTTAAAACCAATAATTAAATATGGTTGTGAAAAATGAACCAACTTTACAATTGTGGAGATGGTAGGCCATATGTACACATTAGTAACATTCACATTTTTCAATGATCATTATAGAAAGTAGATAAGTAATGATATATCTTTCTAGAATGATTATTAAGGAATGATGTTACCTCTTAATCAGGTAACTCATTTTGGTTTGAATCAAAGGGCTTCCTTAGATGAATTTATTCCTAAGGGGACACTTCTAAGATTAGGGTATAGATTATTAGGTTCTATTTTGATAGATATTGGTTTAGCCAAAGTGGCTTGAGAGGTGTGATGAAGTCGGAGGAGATCAAGACTTTATACAGTGTAGGAGGAGTGACACTCTTGTAAATTTTCAGAAAGGGAATTCGACCCATGTTTTCCTATTTAAAGTGGAATCAATAATGGTAAACATTAGATATAAAGTAGTATAGGGTCTAAATATGGACATATAATGGATGTTTTATAAGTTTATAAGTCATTTGGACCCTTATGATTAAGGTTCAGTCACCTATTGAGGTTAATTGTAACTTAATCGTTGTAGTTAATTTTTTTTACATTCACTACTATTTTTGGTCAAAAAATAATTTGGTCTTATTAGAAAAAAAATTATTCTTATTACGAATATGGAATCTATTTTTATAAATTCAAATCACCTAATTGGCCTAAATTAATTTAAATTTAATCCTGGAAAGAGGACGACAATGCAGGATTTTTAAGTAAGAAATTTTCCAATGTTTTCAATGTTTTTATATTTAATATCAAAGTGAAATTTATTCAAATGACCTAAATTTTATTAATTGATAAAAATTTAATCTAATTAAAATTTAAAACCAATTAAAAATGTAATTTAACCATCTAACTAATCTAAATGACTATGAAGTTTTGAATTACAATGCTGTATTTTTCATTATTAATTAAAAAATGACACTTCATGAAAAAATACAAAATAAATTCATCATAACCAAATTTATATGTTTCTATTTCAAATATATACTTTTTTTAAAATATAATATTTATAAAACTTCCAAAATTTTGATTAAAAATAGGCTCTCCATTAAAATGTGTTAAAGTGGCTTATTAAAAATATTGTATTTCATGCATAGAATTTGGCTTGTTATGATCTGATGTTTATCAAATAAATTAGATGAATATAAAAAAATTTGATTGAATATATAATATTTATACTACATTAATATCAATCACAGATTGTAAATAATTTAATTTATTAGGATAAAATATCTTTTTGATCATAAAAATAGTTTCCCATAAAAACATTCCATTTATGTTCGGTTTGTTATTATATTAATTTCTAATTTATTTATAACCAATGAATTCATTTTAAATTTTTTTAAACATTGATTTTCATAATTCGGTTAATATTATTAATTAATTCAAACTTAAAATCTAGGTTATATATATTTATATTAAATAATAATATTTTTAAAATATATTATTGCTTATTAAAACTCGGCCTTGCGTGTAACACAAGCCACTGAAGAAACTCGTTATTATGTTTGGCGTACACTAACTCAGTGTCATGTGTAGTTCAAGCTATAAAATATATTTAATTTATTTAAAATAGTTAATATATTATAAATTCTATGCATATTATATTCCCTTATTCATTTAGTGTTGTGTGTTATACACGTTATTGAATACAATGTTCCTTCTTTAGATTTTTGGAGCGTCGCATTCTCCCCATTTAATTAAATTACATCCTTTAAATTTAAACTTGGTCTTGGTGATATATTTTTTGATATTTCTAATTTTTTTAAATACCATTTCATGATAAGGGTATGTAAAAACTCCACTAGAAAAGAGAGAATGGGAAATGAAAGTGTCACATGGAATAACATATGACAAGGTCTCTAAGTAAGAGAACATTAGTGAAATGTAGAGATATGTACTTGGTGAAAAAGAGTAGATATTTTTAGTAAGTCATTGAGGTCATCAAACACACACAAATGAATGATCGATAGAAATTTGAGGGCCTCAAATCTATAAATATGTGATGATTTAGAATACCATCAGTTCAATAAAAATTATGTTATTCAGACAACATTTTTTTAAGATCATTTTCCTCATGTAGAGAAATTCATTTTCTGCCTATGAATATAATGTAGTTTACTTGATAATTTTTTAATTTTATATAAATAGTTCAATCTTTTTTTGTATTTCGATCAAATTCTAATGCAATTATTACTTCAAGATATGGATATCCAAAAATAAACATTGATTCTTGAAGCACTAAAGTACACTTTTTAATGGATCGTAAGGCCTATGAAGGAGTGAAAATTATAACTATTTTTATCTTACTATTCTCTAAATCAACCAGGTTAATACATTAATCTCTAAACCCTAAATATTTACACTATTTTTTCATCATGAATAATTTATTCAACAAATTTTTCAATGAGAAACAATGACATAGTAACAAGGACATTACGTTGGTCGGTGGTTGGTGTTAACCCCTTATAATCCTTCCGTCTTTGGTTCAAGATGTGCGGCCTAGTGGGACATGATTGTTCATCACAAAGCATTCAGGTCTCCATTTTCTAAAAATAAATTAATATAATTTACAAAATAAATGTGTTGGAATCCTTGAAATAACGTTAATAACAAAATAGAATTTTAACTAAGGTTTTTAATACCACCCCAATAAATAAATACTTCATCCATTTATTTCCATCTAGTTATTTATTTGGTCAAGGGTTTATCCATAATATGATTTATTATATTTCTAAATCAAGACAACTTATCCCCAATATAAAACACCTTAGGATTAACCTAGGTTATTCCTTGTCAAAATCCTTCATAGTGGGTTGTAATGAAAATTTTAATATTCTTAAGCATATTCCCCCAGGAGTGTTAAACCATGTGTGTAGTAAGGTGCATTTTCAAGTACGAGGTTACACTATGGTAGGACTGAAACACCTTTTCAAAGTTGTTAATACTATGTACATTTGTTCTAGAACCATGTCCACTTATAGTTTCAAGATTGGGATGTATTGCAAGGAAGAACCACAAAATCTCTACTTTACCAAAATTATAGGGTGTTATTTTATAATTATCCTCAAATTATAAATTAGAGTTACTTTCAATATTATATGTTTTCCTAAATCTTGTACCCAAAATTTCTACTAAAACTCCCCTTAATAACAACTCTAGCTATCTGCCAATTTAAATCTTGGAGTTGGTGTCTACTACCATTACATTGGAATGATTATAATGAATCAAATTCTAAAGGACCAAGATTTTAGTAGTCTCAGTAAACCATATTAATACATGAGTCTTGTATTCAAAATTAATACACTAAATACAAAAAACAAATTCTAAATTAAATTGAGGATTTCTTTATACCATCTAGTATATCCTTACATATCATTCAAAGTAAACTTCTTGGATTCTTGGGGAAAGGAAACACGATAAGGGTGAATTAAAAATTCTCATTAGGGATGAAATACAGTGGAATAAATAATTGAATCGATGAGAATAATAATTAAGGAATGGTAAGTAACTTAACACCAATACCATATAATCAACAAACTGAGCATGAAGTGAATAAAAATATGGTGAGCTAATAAATGGAAGCACATCACATTCAAATAACTTGATAAGGAAAACTAAATATGGAAAGATAAGATACTGAAACACAATGTCATTTAATCGATGAACTAACAATGAAATGCATTGATAAAATTTTCAATGAAAAATCTCATGGATAAATAATAAATTAATCTAAATGAGGGAAGTTCTTAATTATTGGACATCATATATAAGGCACATAAAAACCTATACTATCAAGACCTTTCATGAGATGGTTTAAAACTATAGATAAAAAATGATTTAATTTCTTCAACTTATTTTTCTCATGAGAACCTATCAATGCATTGAGGGATATATAATTTCTAGTCCCCACACATCATTACCTGTCCAAATAATTCCATGTATTGAATAGTTGAAATAAATAATATTCCTTATCCAATATCCATACTAAATAAATAATATATAGTTATTAATATTTCCCCATATAATCAAATAACTGTCAATGTAGATGTCATATGTCAAATGGTATATGGTTTAGGAAATAATAATATCCATGATAAATGAAATATATGATTTAGTGGAAATTTAATGTTCAATAATCATTGGAGATTGAAATTCCAATGGGACCAACAAATGAATCAATGATAGAAATGTGAATATTATCCTTTCCCAAATCAATCATAAACTATCTAAAGGAAGAATAAGGATTTTATCAATATAGAATATCCTAAATGGAGTAAAATTGAGGGTCAGTGTCGTTGATGAATATAAATACCGTGAAAAATATTTTAAAAACATTATTGTGGAAAATATCCTTTTGTTTTAAAAAAACCTTTTGAAAAACCTTTTCATTGAAAAAAACCTTTGAAAATGATTTATTTTAAAAAAACATAACCTTTTAAACATGCAATGAAACCTTCAATGAACTGATGGTGGGTAATTTAGTACATGTTGTAGAGATGATAGGTCGTACATACACATTAGTAACAATACCATTTTTAGTGGTCATTGTGGAAAGAAGGTAAATAATGATATATCTTTATAGATGGTAATAAATCTTATATTTGGAATTGGAAGTAAGGTCATTGTAACATTCACCCCCTTGTTAAGCTATATCATAATCTACTAGCACAAGATTTACTAAAATTATCATTTAAAAATAACTTATTTTTTGATCCTTGCTAACTTGGAAAGAAATAAAAAACTTCATTAAAATCAAAAAAAATGTTTCCACCATTGAATCTGTAAAAAAATTCACCTTTAACTTTTTATACAATCTCAGGTTTCTAGTATTATAGGTAAATCATAATCATTTTTAAATATCAATGACTCTACAAGATTTACTTCATTTTTTGTCTTATCTCATAAAAATGAGGTTTGTAAATTCTTTAAAAAAATTTAAGGATGTTTGAAAATGAAAAAGGTTATAAGATATTTTCCCTTATTAGTGACCATGGTAGGGAATTTTATAATAAATAATTTGATGAATTTTTTGCTTCTCAATGCTATAATTATTCCTTCATAATTCTTATAACACCTCAAAAAATTGGGATTTTTAAAAGATAAAATGGGACCCTATAAAAATATATAAGGCTCTATTGAATGAGATTAAGCTACCAAAATTGTTTTGGGTCGAGTTGGTCAATACCTATAACTTTATCCATAACTATTTTATCATAATACCAATATTTGAAAAAAACTCATTAAATTTAGATAGAAAAAATTTACAAAATTGTATTATTTAATTTTTGTAGTTTTAATTTCATTATCTTTAATATCCATGATAATCTTGGAAATTTGGACCTCGAATCTGATGAAGCTATCATTACTGGGTACTAAAACTAATGTAAAGACAATTGTATCTTTAATAAGAGGACTAATGCCTTATAAAATTCAATTCACATCAAATTTTAATAGAATATTCCTAAACCTCATACTAAAATTTATAATGATGATGACCATGATAGTTTAACCATGCCTAAACATCAATATTGTAAAGTAATTAAAACTTTTATAGAATCCCATTATAGTCTTTTACCCAAGACATGGGTTCAATCCAAATACCATACCCTTGAAAATGTTATTAATGAATTATAATCTAAAACTCATAAAATATGGTTTGAATTAAATGAGTTTTACCATCATTATTTTCTATATCACCTTGAACCTTGATCCCTTGACAATCCTATTAAGGATGATAATTAAGTAGTCTACATGAAAGAGGAATTATACCAATTTTAATGGAAAAAGTTTTAGACACACATGGAATAACTCAATTATGGGCACTTCCATTTGAATAAAAATGGGAAAGAATGATAAGGTTTGAATTCATCTCTGATTTCTAGTCTTGTGTAGCGACCTGGCCCAAAAAATCCCAGATTTGGTGTATACTACCATTAAATTGGTATGATTACAAGGAATCAAATCCTGAAGGACTTATAGTTTAGTAGTCTTTGTAAAATAGATACATACATGAGTCTTTTATTACAAATTAATACAATAATTAAAAAATATTTTTTCATAAATAAATTCAATGATAACTTTCTTCCATCTAGTATATCCATGCATATCATTCATAGTACTCTTGTTGGATTCCTGGGGAAAGGAAACATTAAAAGGGTGATCTCAAATGCTCAGTAAGGGAAACATATAGCCAAAGAAATTATTTAATTAATGAGAATAATAATTATGGCATGGTAAATAACGGATCACACATACCATATAATCAACAAACTAAGAAGGAAGTGCATAAACAGTATAGAAAAAAACAAAATGGAAATACATTCCATAAAAATAATTAGATAAGGAAAAATAAATATCTAAAATATTAGAAACTGATACACATTCAATTTAATGAAGAAAATAAAAATAAAAATAATCCATAGATATATAAACAAAAAATATCATGGTTAAATAATAAATGATTCTAGATGAGGGAAATGCTTAATTATTGGACATCATGTCTAAGGAACATGAAATCAAATACTATCAAAACCTCTTTATAATAGGGTTTAAAACTACAGATAGTAAATAATTTAATTTAAAAAAAAAGCATATGGGAACATTTCAATGCATCGAGGGACTAGATAAAGTCAAGGCTCCACCCTTATTGCTTTTCCAAAGCATTCCTAATTTAAAAAAGTCAAAATAAATAATATTCCATATCAAATATTTGCATTGAATAAAGAATACATGATTATTAATATTCCCAAAAATAATCAAACAACATTCAATTCATATACCAAATGTAATATATTATATTGTTTAGGTATAGTAATATCCCTGATAAATGAAATGGATAATTTAGGGGGAATTTAACATTCAATGATCACAAGAGATTGATTTTTTCGAGGGGACTATCAAATGAATCAAAAAAGTGAATTTGAATACTATCCTTGGACAAATAAATCATAAACCATATAGGGGAATAATAAGGATGGTATTAATATAACATATCCCAAGTAGAGTAAAATAAATGGTTGTTTTCATTAATGAATAGAAATAAATAATAAAATATTTTCAAAACATTTTTGATGAAAATATCGTTTTATGAAAAAAAAATTGAAAATCCTTTATTTGAAAATAAATTACAAAAAAAATTCTTTTAAAAAATTTTACCTTTTAAAAATTAAAAGAAAGCTTCAAAGAAATTATGGTTGGTAATTATGTTCATGTAAAACAAAGTAAAAAAGATAATTCCTTTTTTAGGATAAAAAGGTTATAAAAATGGATTGTTCAGAAAGGGACAATAAGATTCCACTAAAAACATTGGTAAAATAAAAAGGGGGTAAAAATTTCTATAAAAATAATTTTAGGGAAATTTTTTAATACATTTTAATAAAACATTGTTTTTAAAAGAAAATAGATTCTATGACTAAAGAGAAAAATGATGCAGGGTTTTCTTAAAAACATTTTATAAAATATTTTTTGTTCCAAGGAGTAGAGAAATGGAACTATTAATTGATAAAGTTCATGAATAACCATATGATAATAAAATTTAAGGGTATATTATACAATTATCACATAATTTACTTTGATGGAAATTCAAGTGTAAACAATATCGAATAAAATGGGATTGTGAAGTAAAACCTAAAAAAGATTATAGCATCAAAGTGAGAATCAATAAAAGATTAATTTATGTGTATCAAATGTAAATCCGCATAATATAAGTGGAAATATATAAATATAAATTTTATTTCATTATTCAAATAATAATATAATATGTTCGATAATGAGGATGTAGTATAACCCAATAAAAAGGAGTCGGGTTGGGAAATATTTTTCCACTTGGTAACACTTAAGTAAAGTTCCCTTATATTAAATAATTTAAATTAAAACTTAGAATACCATGAATAATAAATAATTCATGATATAATATATCAATATGGACAGTAGATACACCACACAAAACTTACAGTGAACATGAAATTTATCCCACAGATTTTGAAAGTTTGATGAAAACCCCTTACCTTACGTCTGACTAGTCTCATCTATCTTAATATTACATAATAACAAACATAGGATAATTATTTACTTTATTTAGAACCATTTTCATGTTTATAATCACATTTATTTCACTTTTTACCATTCTTTATGCAACTTCTTAATCATTTACGTATACATCGAGTGTTTTGAATAAATTTGGTTTATATGTCAAAAAAACTTTTCAGGACATCTATGGTCAAAGGGGTCATTATATAACATCTAAAGAATAATAATAATGAAATAATTTTCATATTTATATAAATATTATACTTTTAAAACCCATAATTAAATATGGTTGTGAAAAATGAACCGACGTTACAATTGTGTAGACAGTAGGTTGTACGTACACATTAGTAACATTCATTGGATGAATTTCTTCCTGAGGGGACTCTTCTAGGATTAGGGCATGGATTTTTAGGATCTATTTGGATATATATTGTTTGATCAAAAGTGGATTGAGAGGTGTGATAATGTTGTAGGAGAGCAGACCTTTCTATAGTGGAGGAGGAGTTGAACTCTTGAAAATTTTGGGAATGGGAATTATACCCATGTTTTCCCATTTAAAGACGATGCAATAATGGTAAAAATTAGATATAAGTTCTTATAGTGTTTAAATATGGCCATATAATGTATTTTTATAAGTTTATAAGTCATTAAGGCCTTTAAGAGTAAGGTTTAGTCCCCTATTGGCCTTAATTGTACCTTAATTGTTGTAGTTAATTTTAATTACATTCACTTAAATTTTGGTCAAAAAATAATTTGGTCTTATTATAAATTAGAAATTGTTATTATTAAAAATATGTAATCTATTTTTATAAATTTCAATCACAGGAGTGGAAAAAATTAATTTAAATGTAATCCCGCAAATGGGACGACAATGCAGGTTTTTAAGTAAAACTTATTCCAAAGTTTCCAATGTTTTTATATTAAATTTCAAATTGAAATTGATTCAAATGACCTAAATTGATTTAATTGATAAAAATTTAATCTAATTAAACTTTAAAACCAATTAATAATATAATTTATCCTTCTAAATAAATTACATAAAAATGAAGTTTTGAATTATAATTCAGTATTTTTCATTATTAATTAAAAAATGAATCATCATGGAAAAATACAAAGTAAATTCACCATAACCTAATTTATATGTTTCAATTTCAAATATAAAGTTTTTTTGACATGTAATATTTTTAACATTTCAAAAAATTTGATTTAAAATAGGCTCTCTATTAAAATGTGATAAAGTGGCTTATTAAAAATATTGTATTTTATGCGTAAAATTGGGATTGTTATTATCTTAGGTTTATCAAATAAATTGGATGAATATAAAAAATATTTAATTAAATATATAATATTTATATTACATTAATATCACTCACTAATTTTAATTAATTTAATTTATTATGAAAAAAACATCTTTGTGATCATAAAAATAGTTTTTCATAAAAACATTATATTTATACTCAATTTTTTATTATATTAATTTATAATTAATTTGTAACCAATGAATTCATTTTATATTTTTTTTAAAATGAATTTTCATAATTTTTTTAATATTATCAATAATAACAAACATAAAATCTTGGTTATATGTAATTATATTAAATAATAATATTTTAATAATATATTATTGTTCGGTAAAACATGGCCTTACATTTAATGCAAGCCATTGAAGAAACTTGTTATTATGTTTGGCGTACACTAACTCAGTGTCGTGTGTATTGAAATCTATAAAATATATTGAATTTATTTAAAATAGTTAATATATTAGAAATTCTATGCAAATTATATTACCTTACACATTTTGTGTTGTTTTTTATACATGATATTGAATACAATGTTCTTTCTTGGGATTTTTGGAGCGTTTCATTCTCTACATATTAGTTAAATTGCATCCTTTCAATTTAAACAAGGTCTTGGTGATAGATTTTTTTATATTTCCTATGTTTTAAATAACATTTAATGATAAGGTTATGTAAAAATCTTCTATAAAAGAGAGAATGGGGAATGAAAGGGTCACATGGAATAACATATGAAAAGTTCTCAAATAACAGAACATTAGTGGAAAGTAGAGATGCATATTTGGAAAAAAAGTGTAAACATTTTTAGTTAGTGATTGAGATTCTTAATCACAAACAAATGAATGATCAATATAAATTTGAGGTCCTCAAATCTATAAATATGTGACGATTTAGAAGACCATCGGTTCAATAAAAATTAATTTATGTGGAAAACATTTTTTAAGATCCTTTTCCTCATGTTGAGAAATTCCTTTACTATCTAAGAATATAATGAAATTTACTTACTCGATAAATTTTAATTTTATATGAACAACTCAATTTTTTTTTGTGCTTCAATAAAATTATAATTCAGCCATTACTTCAAGATATGGATATCCAAAAATTAACTTTGATTCCTGATGCACTAAAGTACACTTTTTAATGGATCTTAGGGCTTCTGAAAGAGTAAAAATTTTAACTATTTGTATATAACTATTCTCCAAATCAATATGGTTAATACATTAATCTATAAACGTTAAACATTTATACTATTTTTTCATCATTAATAATTATTCATCAAATTTTTCAATGAGAAACAATGACAAAGTAACAAGGACATTATATAGGTCATTGGTTGGTGTTAACCCCTCATCATCCTTCAGTCACGAGTTCAAGATGTGCAGCCTTTCCTGACTTGATTGGTCATCACCCAATATACAGGTCTCCCTTTTCTAATACTAAATTAATATAATTTACAAAATAAATATGTTTTAAATCCTTGAAATATGGTTAATAACTAAATATAATTTTAACTAATGTTTTCAATACCACCCCAATAATTAAATACTTCATCCATTTATTTCCATATTTTTCTTTCTTTGGTCTAGGGTTTATCCACAATTAGATTTATTGGATTTATAAATCTTGACCTCTTATCTTTAATCTAAAACATCTAAGGATTAACCTAGATTATTCATTGTCAAAATCATTCATAGTGGTTGGTAGTGAAAATTTGAATATTCTTAAAAATATTCCCCAAAGAGTGTTAAACCATGTGTGTAGTAAGGCACATTGTCATGTACTTGGTTACACTATGTTAGGCCCAAAACACCTTTCCAAAGTTGTTAATCATATGTACATGTTTTCTAGAACCACGCCCACTTATAGTATCTAGATATGGATGTATTTCTAGGAAGACTGAAAATATCTATACTTTACCAAAATAATAGGGTGTTCTTTTATACTTATCTTCAGATTATAACTTAAATTTACATTCAATAAAATGTGGTTTCCTAAATATAGTACCCAAATATTCTACTAATACTCCCCTTAATACCAACTTTAGCGATCTGAGCCTTGAAATCATGGATTTGGTGTCTACTACCATTACATTAGAATGATTACAAGGAATCAAATCCTGAAGGACCAAGAGTTTAGTAGTCTCGGTAAACCATATTCATACACGAGACTTTTATTACAAATTAATCGACTAAATACAAATTGTTTTTCAAAATAACATTGAGGATAAATTTATTCCATCTAGTATATCCTTACATATCTTTCATAGTAAACAGCTTGGATTCTTGGGGAAAGGAAATATAATAATGGTGAACTAAAATTATCATTAAAGGAAAAAAACATTGGAATAAATAATTGAATCAATGAGAATAATAATTAATTAATGGTAAATAACTGAACACAAATTACATATAATCAACAAACTCAGAATGAAGTGAATAAAAATATAGTGAGCTAACAAATACAAAAACATGCCATCAAAATAACAAGATAAGAAAAAATAAATATGGCAATATAAGAAACTGAAACACAATGTCATTTAATCGATGAACTAACAATGAAATTCATTGATAAATTTTTCATGGAAAAATCTCATGGATAAATAATAAATTAATCTAAATTAGGGAAGTGCTAACCTATTGAACGTTATGTATAAGGCACATAAAAACCTATACTGTCAAGACCTTTCTTGATATGGTTTAAAACTATATATAGAAACTGATTTAATTTTTTCAACTTATTTTTCTCATAAGAACCTATCAATGAACTGAGGGGATATATAATTTCTATTCCCCACCCATCATTACATGTCTAAATAATTCCTTGTATTGAATAATTGAAATAAATAATATTCCTTATCAAATATCCATACTGAATAAAGAATATGGAATTATTAATATTTCCCTATATAATCAAATAACTGTCAATGTAGATTTCATATTCAAAATGGTATATGTTTTAGGCAATAGTAATATCCATGATAAATGAAATAGATTATTTAAGGGAAATTTAATGTTAAATGGTCATCGGAGTTTGAAGATTTCAAGGGGATTAAAAAATGAATCAATGAATGGAATGTGAATACTGTCCTATCCCAAATCAATCATAAACTACCTAGAGAAATAATAATGATTGTATCAATATAGCATATCCCAAATGGAGTAAAATTAAGGTTTGTTGTCATTGAGGAATAGAAATATAGTAAAAAATATTTTAAAAATAGTCTTGAGGAAAATATTATTTTGTTTTAATAAACCTTTTGAAAAATATTTTCATTGAAAAAATCTTTTGAAAATAATTTCTTTTAAAAAAAGTAACCTTTTACAGATGCAAATGAACCTTCAATGAAATGAAGGTGGGTAATTTCATACATGTTGTATGAGGTAAAAAGTACATTCCTTATTCAATGTAAGAAGGTTAAAAAAT
Organism: Viscum album; assembly: GCA_963277665.1. Taxonomy (NCBI): domain Eukaryota; kingdom Viridiplantae; phylum Streptophyta; class Magnoliopsida; order Santalales; family Viscaceae; genus Viscum; species Viscum album. The sequence continues at coordinate 1,528,878,107 of OY728162.1, forward strand.
GCCTTGTTTGGAAAAAGAAATGAAGATTAATTTTAAGGAATTGATAAAACAATAAAAGGCATAAAAATTTCTATACCATAAGATTTTAGAGATATTTTTGAAATTATTTTAATAAAAGGTGGTTTTTAGAAGAAAATGGGTTCTTTGACAAAAGAGAGAAATGAATTTGGGATTTTATAAAAACATTTTGACTACCAAAGAGTGGGAAAATAGTATTATTACTTGATAATGGTCATGAATAACCATATGATAATAAAATTAATGGGTTTATTATAAAATGATCAAATAATTTCCTCTGATGTAAATTCAAGTGTAAAAAATACATAACAAAATGGGATTATGATGTAAACCCTTAAAAAGATTATAAAGTTGAAGTGGGAATAAATAAATCTATCAATTATGTGCATAAAATCTAAATCCACACATAGTAATTGTAAATACATTAATATATTGTAAAATTAATAATACACATAATCATATAAGATTAATTATAACAAGGAAGTATTATAGCCCAGTTAAAAAAATTGGGTTATGAAATATATTTCCCACTTGGTAACACTTAAATCAAATGCCCTTAGATGAAATAATTCAAATTTAAACTAAAAATACCATGAAAATAAATAATTCATGATATAAAATATCAATATTTTGACTAGATATACAACACAAAATAATTACATGGTAAATATGACATTTATCTCATAGAAGTAAAAAAGTGAGGTGAAAACCCCTTACCTTGCGTCTGACTTGTCTTGCATGTATTTATATTCCTAAATAAAAAACTTATATTATTTATTTACTTTATGGAGAACCTTTTAAAATTTTATCACATCTTTTCTTTCACTTATTTCTATGTCTTATTCAACTACTTAATCAATTAAGTTTACATTGGGTGTTTTGACCAAATTTGGTTTATGTGTCTAAAAAAACTTTTGTAGGTCATATATAGTCAAATGAGTCATTATATAACATCTCCAAAATAATAATCATGACATAATTATCATATTTATACATCAATTATACTTTTAAAACCAATAATTAAATATTTTTATGAAACATTATTGGGAAAAAATCCCTCAAGGTGTCCTCTCAGTATGTTTTGATTGGGATTGTGCTTATTAACAATTCCAAATGACCGAAAATGAGTATGAATGGTTTTTTATGAAGCTATTTTTTAAGGTGGAGTAGTTACCCACTGTTTTCCAAATTTTTGGGCCTCAAAATCAAGAGTTTGGTTTTTGGAAAAGGATGATTTCCACATATGGGTACACAGTATGTTGATCGTGAAGTAGTGTTCGTGGATTGCAGAAGTAGTACACGGAACATCGAAGTAAATCAGAAAAGGAAGGTAACCACGAAGCACAAGACGTGGATTGTGTATGGGAATGGTTTGTGGAGAGCATATGGTTCGTAGTGAATTCATGCAGTTCACGAAAGGCTTGCGGTACACAGGATGGATTATCAATCACAGAAATGAGGATATGATTTGAGAAGATGTGAAAGGAATCGTTCACGAAAACGTGACTATGAGTTGGGCCACCATGATGGGGGAATTGAAGTATGCAGACTGTGTAGGGCAGAATAGTTCACGGGTGAAGCGATGCGTGGAGAAGGCGGTACCACATTGATGATTTGGTAAATATCATATTTTAATATTATGGGGATCTATTTTCCTATATATGGAGCGCTAATACCATCATTAATAGTGGGTGATTTTCATAAGAAAACATCATTTCTATAAGAATTATTCTATTTCAAAATTAGTTTGTGGGAAACAAGCCCACAAAGGAGAAGTGGTTTGAATGAAAGTAATTATTCCAAAGGTTATTATAGTGAACTATAGCTCTCAAAAGACATGGTATGAAGAGGAGGAAGACCTGATACAAGGAGAGATGGTCTATAGAAGTAGAGGTAGTATGCAGATGAAAGAAGGTTCGCAGAAGTGTAGATAGTCCGTGAAGAAGTAGGTGGTATGCGGTGACAGTTAGTAGTGGTGGTATATAGCAGCAAAAGCGTAGGTGGTTCACAGAAGAGGTGGTTTGTGGAGCATACCCACTACGTAGTTTGCTAAATAGGTAAGGTGGTTCATGAAGGACATAAAGAAGATTTTAAAATCATTAAAACATTTTGTGAATGTAATTTCTGAAAACTATCATTATGTAAGAAAGTGTAATTCATCTACAGGTGAAAATACGACTTCAATAGAGAATCCATCTACAATTAAGGATGCTGAATTCATGAAAATTAAGGGACTTATATGTTCGTAAAATGTGTATGGATCACATACAAGAGAAGTGAGTAAAGGAATAGGAATATAGTGATCCTTCCCACTAGCAGTGGGCCATACGAAGAGACGTAGGGAGTGACCCATTGAAATGTATTGAGAAACCCCTAAATATTTTAAAGGTAGTGAGCCGGGTTGTAGAATTGATATAGCGCAAACATAATTATTAGCATAGGGACATAGTGAATCTGGTACAGTCAGTGCATTGTTGTTGTATGCTCATTTGATGTATCCCAGTAAGGGTGAACTAAGTAAAAATCTTGGTGTCCTTGTGCTTGCTTTATTTCATTACTTTTGGGGAATTATCATCAGATAATATTGGAAATGACACGATCAACAGTGAAATTAATTCAAATAAGGATTGACCCTTGTAATAAATAGTTAAAGATATAGTGGGGAAAGAAGAAGTTTAAAAAGAATATCCATACCATGATTCACCGCCTCTCAGGGTATCTAGGCCCCTTTTGGACCAAACAAAAATGAATTAACATTACAATCATGGAAACTGTAGGCCATACGTATGGATGAGTAACATTCTTATTTTTCAATGATCGTTAAGGAAAAAAGGTAAGTAACAAAATATATTTAAAAAATGATTATTATATCATAAATACCATGTTATTTAATCATATAAACTTATATATATAATTCATGTGATGTTAAAGGAATCACATCATGTCGAGGAAGTGGTAGTCCACATGTCTATGGATGACGTTATCACTTTTTAAGTGTGTGAAAGGGTAATAAAGAAAATGATATATTATATTTCCAAAAGTAAATTATCTCAAAAATATTATATAGATTTTTTATGTCTCATATGTGTAATTATAATAATCCTTTATACATTCCATGTATCATGTGAACGGAAAACATCACTTTTAAGACATGGTAGTCCACACTTCCACAAACGACATTATCATATTTACACAAAATAGATTGAAAAAATGTGTGATAATAGAATTAAATTATAATAAATACATTATATATATATATCATAATTATCATATATAAACAGTGTTCCCATCATAATGTTTTTGGAGTTGGTGTCCAAGGGCGAACTGTTTATGCTTTGATTACAAGAATATTCGATGTATTGAATATTAATATAACTTCTTATTTCATATTGTTTGTTTTTTTCATTACAATAATGTAATTATTTCCTAGAGTATTCATTTAATTGATAAATTTATATTAGTTACCCTCTATGATGATAAAATTCATGTGATATGATGATATTCCCAAATAATATTCTATTGTTCGATAACGTACTATGATGGAACACATAGTACACAGACTATGATGTGTGATTAATCATAAGAAGATGATTATTCATCTTATGAATTTATCATTTGGTAATCTCCAATATTATATATTATAAGAATAGACCTTCTAGTAAGAATTCCTCGTGTTTTGGTGCCATTTGACATTCTTATCTATGAGTGTGCATGATGGTCCTTAAACTTTAAGGTTTATATTAATTCTTATTAAAAATCATGTACTTTGATGTATTTAATCAACCATGATAGTAACAGTTTATGTAAAAGTTGGATGCATTGGGTGTTTCATCAGTGGAATGTCATTAATGAATAAATTTAGGAATGATTTGTCTCTTCAATCCTTATAGAAGCCGATATCCCAGCTCTTTGATTCGAATAGAACCATCGCATTAAATTCCATCGACATAGTGTAACGACATGTTAATTTCATATATTCAAAGAAAGACTTATCAAGCATATAGGTTGGTGAAACATATATGAAAACTTCTTGATGAGATATTTTTTCAAACAGATTCTATTACAAAGTGAGTACTTGTACGTGGTTATTGATGTTGTGACATTTAGTTATTTCTCATAGGGGCCTTTACCCATTTTTAGTAAGTAATATTAGCCTTTAAGAAATCCCGCCTAATTCCAATTTGAATGAATCCTAGAGGGTGACACGCTAAATATCTCCATTGATCCTAATTAAAATCTATTTGAGTTTAATTAATGTAATAATTATTATTCTCATGTTCAAGGAATAATTTTATTCAAGTTATATTTATCACATAAATTAAATAAATATTTATTCACCAGCTTGTGAGAAAAAAAATTATTTTATTAATTAAATATTTTAATAAATGATTATTCATTATATTGTGAATAAAATATTTATTTATGAATAAAATATTTATTTGGTTATTCAATAAATGCTAGAGGAGTTTGGATAGACCAAGACTGAGTCTGGTGAAGTATTAATTGACAAGGCCGATACATAATTTTTATTATTTTGTATGTCGGCGCATGCCAAACAATAATAATTATATAATTATTATTATAAGGAATGAGATTTATTAATGTTAATAAATGTTATTTAATGGAAGGTACGAAATTAAATAATATTTTAACTCAAATCATAAGTCTATAAATAGACAGCTAGGTCTATAGTTTAGAGAATCTGAAATTAAGAACAGCTAATTACTGACTATAAGGGATTCTATCTCAACTCCTACTTCTCTCTCCCTCTCAAGAACAAGAAGCACTTGCTATATTTCTTTGATACTGAAGAATGAGTGTTAAAGAATTAACAATGTAAGATATTTGACTCACCACGCTAGTACACGAATATCGAGTGGTGTTGCTCAGAGATCATAGGAGAACATGTGGATCGCCACTAGAGGTATTCTATCCTTGGATACTTAAAGTGAAACAAAGGTAATATGAAGGGAGTTTTCAAATGATAAACTCTCACCAACAAAGAAAGTTCCCCAGACCATCTATTTATTTCTTAAAAAAAATAAATTAATTAATTATAAATCTGATGTGTAATATCCCCGCTCTTGGTTTTGGGAAACGATTATTAAAATAAATTTTCAAATATCACCCACCTATACACACTTCCACTGTACACAAAAACAGCAAGTGGTCTCAAAGGAAGGTTACAGTTAAATTTATAATTATTTATTTTATTGTTGATCTATGTGAAATTGTGGTCATATTTTCATTTTATGTTATTCATTATTTAATCTAATTTGAATTAACATGTTATTGACATATTAATCATGTTCGTTAAGTGTTTAATTTTCTTAATGGATCAAGAACAAATGAAGAATTACCATACATTCCATCGGGATGTCCCAAATCATTGGCTGGTAAAATTGGGTTACACAGTGTGTGGAAAGAGAAAAAGTTGTATACTCATGCACATTGTAATCAGATGTGCTGAGTAATTAATTACACACAATTATTTTATTTAACCTCGCGTGTTGACCAATCCAACCTGGAACACTTCATGTGGATACAAATTGTGTAACTTTCATGTACACACCATGTTGTATAGCCGAGTCAACACGCCAAATCCCCTAGCGTTTGACTTGTATATATGGAAACAGAGTTACAGGGCATGTAGCTACATGTGCACACCAAGTATTCCCTCATTAATTGAAAAAAATTTAACTACATTAAATTTGATGTTTTATAATTAAACCCTTATTTTATGTATTGGAACAATGTTTTGTGTTTGAAAACTTAATAATGTTTTTGATGAATTTTAAATTATCAATTAATTTATTGTAATTAATATGTCATTATTGATTCTCCGATTTATTTTCCATGAATTCCATTAATGGTGGGTATCTCCAAATAAGATCATATAATCATTAGGATAAAGGGAATTAATATATTATTATTTAATTAACACAAGAATGTTTATCTTAAATAATTATAGAATAAATGAATAAATGAATGCTAGTCATTTAATTTTGTGTATTCATAGAATGTGTGACAATTTATGAACTTGACCAATACCTGTGTATGTGTTGGATGTTTTAATTTAATTTATTTCGAAAGTTTACAGTTATTTAATATTAAATTAAATGAGGTCATGTGAGTCATCCCTCCTTCTATTATGATGTAGGACTTGCATGTCTAAAGATATTTATGTAATCTCTTTTAACCAATCCATTGGTTCCCCTCACCTATGTGTGGGTAATAAATATTTGTTATTAAGGGAGAATCCCAAGGTACATAGAGGTGGTTCAAGATGAAACCATAATGATGCCAACCTAGGTGATACACAGGTGGAAAAGTGGAATGTTATAACTCATTCCAAGACCATCGATAAGAGTTATTTCACCTAGGTTAAAGGTTGATCTAATGTCTTGTCATTAAATAAACTCTTAGATAAAGCTCATGAATGAGTCATTTAATTAATTATTTATTTTTTTCTATCAATTTATTTATTTTCTAGATGCAATGTCACGATCACATAAATAAATGAATTAATGTTCAAAGAAGAAAATTAATAAATGAGTTATGCATATATGTTTTTATCCTATATGTTTAATTAATTAAACAACATCCACTTAATATTAAAAATATGTGTAAAGGGAAAACAGGATAAAATCTATGCATAATAAATTAAAATCCCTACATTAAATATTATGTCAGGATAATTCTTCCATTACATGATTAGGAATGAAACCATAGAACTAAGTGTAGTACATAGACAAAGTCTTGAAACTTAATTTTATATAGGATTTCTCATGAGATTTTTTGGTTGAATTAACCAAAATTATATTTTGTTTAATGGATAAAGTCTATTAAATAATAATTTTGAGGAAACTATTGAGGAAATATATGTCAGGATTTCCAAATAGGGGAATCCACTTAATAGATCAAGGATTTGTAAGTCTATTATTGGCATGACTGCCTACCATATTACCTTATTATGGTTTTCATGGACAAAGAATGGATCATTAATTAATGTAATGGGGATCCTTTCCACTAGAATGTTAAAGAAACTTGACATTCTTTGTTCAATGTTGAGGTATATTGAGACATGATAAAATAGTGAGAGATTTAATAAATAAAAACATTTGATTTATTATATATCACTTATTTTGTAATCAAGCAATGTACATGTAATCTTATATTTCTAATTATAGAATGAACTAACAAGTTCATCATCCACACTATGTCTATGATCAATATTAGAGAAAGATAAAATCCTAACTATAAGTAACAACTATGAGTGGTTTAGCACCTTTGGGTTGTGCTACGCCATGAAAGGAAATATTACGTGCTAGAATCATCTATGCCAGATCTGTCTGCTAAAGATGTGAGTAAAGAAGAGGTCACTTTCTATGAAAAACATTTGAGTGATGTATTAGATATTCAATGATTAATTCTTTCATCAATTTCTAGTGAACTAATGAAGTCTCAAAAAACATGGATCTCAATAGAACACTTGAGCACCTATATGGTCTTTACCAGGAGAGTACTAGATAGGAATGAATTGATATTTCCCAGGTGATTTGCAAGGAAATATTCTAGAGGGTGTCCTAGCTGAGCCTCATTTAGTAATGATCATAGGCTAAATTGAGTGTTGAGAAGTTATAGGATTTAAAATTCCCATAGAACTAGGTACCAATCTCATTCTGGCATCACTCTCTCCAATCGTCTTCAACTTTATTGTGAATTTTAATGTGAACAACACTGAGAATTCTCTAAAAAATCTTCTTATCATTATTCAACAAGAAGATAAGGATATGAAGCATGAAAACATTACATCCTTATGGTGAAAAAAAGAAGAGTGAAATCAAAGATATTTAATCCCAAGGCTTCTTCATTCCCTTCAAAGAAGATTAAGATCAAGGGATAATCAAGGGAATAGGATATTGTCTATTTTTCATGTGGCAAGGAGGCCCAATGGAAGAAACACTACACCCATCCAAAGAAGCAAGGAGAATATTTAGGTGTGTTTGTTATCTAGTGAAATTTATCTGTTTCTATAAATTGTGTATTGGATATAGCTTGTGGTGCCCACATATGTATTCTAATACAAGAACCAATTAGAATCAGAAATATACCCGGGAGAGGTATATCTTCCAGAAGTCAATAGAGATAAACCTGATCCTATACCTATGAAGGACTACCACTTCACATTTCCAACTAGGGTGATCTTTGTTTTAAGGGATTTTTATTATGTTTGTTCAGTTACCAAAAATATTATTTCTATATCCAGACATGATATGGATGGATTTATTTTCAAATTTTGGAATATATGTTGTTTATTATATAAATATAGCATTTTTTATTATAAGAAACAGTTAATTAATTCCCTTTATGTGTTAGATTACACAAACCAAATAATGTCCATCGATAATGAAGTTAATTCACCTGACTCATATTGAACCCAACATTTGAATCACCAGCTAAGTCATGTAAATGAAAAGCGCTTGAATAAATCACCTCAAGATAGATATTTAGAGTTTTTTGAACTAAAACAACTTGGTTTATTTCATGCATATTTACAAGAAAAATTTACCAAAATCCCATTTAGTGGGAAATATAAAAGGGTTAAAGTGATTCTTCAATTAGTTTATACCGATGTGTGTGGACCATTTCTAATTGAAGCAAGGGGTGGGTAATCATACTTCATAACTTTTACTGATGATTTTAGTATATGTGGATATGTCTTCTTAATGAGTAATAAGTAATATTATTTTGGAAAAATCAAGTAAAATAAAAATAATGTTGATAACTATCTTTGTAAGAAGATTAATAAACTTTTCTCAGACCATGATGGAGAATATCTTAATCAATACTTAATGGATTATCTATAAGAGTTCAAGATTTTATCTCAACTCACTCCTCCTTATATGCTTCAGTGGAATGGTGTAAGTGAAAGGAGGAGCCACACTTTGTTGGACTTGGTGAGATCAATGATGAGTCATGAGGGTCTTACATTATCCTTTTGGGGATACACATTACAAATAGAAGCATATGTTCAAAACTGAGTGCCTATTAAATCAAAAAATGGTATACCATACCAATTATCAAATCGAAATAAACTTGTGTTGTCTTACATGTGTGGGGTTGAAAATAATTTGTTAATGCCTTTTCAGGTAATAAGTTTCCACCCCAAGGCACAAAGAGTTTCATTATAGGATATCCCAAATAAATAAAGGGATACTACCTATACAATCCTTCAGAAAGAAAGTTTGTGGTTGAGAGATGTCCCACATTTCATGAGGAGGATCTTATATATAAAAGATATATTGGGAGTGGTATATAATTCAACGAAGTCCAAGCTCAATATACAAAATATTTGGCATAAGAAAAAATTCTACAAAGCCTTGTGGAAGAATAAATTGTTCCAAAGGCACAATTACTATATAGAAGTACTAGAGAGGTTATAAAACTAGAACCATATGGTTTTCTAGTCACTAAGGATGGTAACTCATTATTAGTTTATAACAATTATCCTCTAACCTACAAGGAATTATTAAGTGGTACAAATTTTGCCAAGTGCAATGAAGCCATGAAATATGAAATGGATTCCATATACCAAAACTAAGTCTAGATTTTGGATGAACCTATAGTAGATATAAATCCAGTTGGATAAAAATGGGTATTCAATAAGAAACTGTACATCGAAGGACAAGTTAGTACCTATAAGGGTAGACTGGTTGAAAAAGTGTTTAATAAACATTAAGGAATTGACTATAATGAAACCTTTTCATTGGTTTCAATGATTAAATCTATTATAATTCTACTTTCCATTGTGGCTTTTCATAATTATGATATTTTTAAAATGGATATTAAAATAGAATTCCTTAATAGAAACCTTCAAGAAGATATCTGTATGACACAACCCAAAGGGTTTGTGACTCCAAAAGATGCCAACAATGTATTAAATCTACAAAGATCCATTTTTGGATTAAATAAATAATCCAAGTCATGGAAGATTCATTTTTATCAGGCTATAAAAGAATTCGGATTCATAAATAATTAATGTGAGTCATGTTTCTATAAATAGTTTAGTGGGAGTGCATTCATTTTATTAATAGTATATGTTGATGACATATTACTCATTGGAATCATTATATCATCATTACAGTCTATTATGGTGTGGTTGAAAAATTATTCTCTATGAAGGACATGCGAGAGGTAGTATATATTCTAGGGATCATGATCCATCATGATATATCCAAGAGGCTTCTTAGCCTAAGTAAAAGTATATACATTGACAAGATACTAAATAGATTTAGTATACAACAATCCAATAGGGGATTGTTTCCAGTGTCACATGGAATTCATTTATCTAGGAAAATGTGTCCTCAAACACATGTGTAAATATATAGAATGATAAAGATTCCATACGCATCAGCGATTGGGTCAGTCATGTACATTATTCCATGTACTAGGATGGATTTCACCTATACATTAAATTTGGTAGGAAGATATCAAGATAATACATGTGACTTTAATTGGATGGAATTCAAGACTATCCTAAAGTATTTAAGTCATACTAAGGATATGTTCCTAGTTTATGGAGGAGATAAAGAACTAGTCATTAGAGGATATGCATATGCTAGTTTCCAAACTGATCGAGATGACATGAAGTCACAAATGGGAAACATCTTCACTTTGAATGGGGGCGATGAGAGTTGTAATATCTCAACATTGATTTTGGTTCTATAATATGTAGTAGATTCAAAGTATATTGTGACATCTAAGGTATCTAAAGAATAAGTATGGATTCATAAATTATTTTATGACATTTACGTGGTACTTAGTAGTAAATATCCAATCACACTCTAATATGATAGTACTGTAGTGGTGGCTCTTACAAAAGAGACAAGGTCATATCAGTGGATAGAGAACATATGTTTGAGGTATCATCTATTGAGGAATTTTTTTCGGAGAGTTTATGTTGTAGTGAGAAGTATTTACATGGAAGAAAATGTGGAGGACCCCTTGACAAAATCCATAACTCTGTATAAACATGACTATCATGTGTGATTTAGAAGACTGAAGGTCATAGGAAGTTGGATCTAATCCAAGTGAGATTTTTTTGGAGTTGGTGTCCTAGTACCATTTGTTTATACTTTGATTACATGAATATTTTATGTGTTGAAAATTAATAAAACTTCTTATTACATATTTATTTTTGGTCTTCATGAAAACAATGTAATAATATCCTAGAGTATATGTCACTCTAAAAAGGTAATATCAGTTCCCCAACATGATGAGAACCTTGATTTTCTATGATGATATTATCAAATAATGTTCTGGGGTTGGATAACATAATATGATAGTGAAAGTACTCATAAAAAGATGAGATTTATTCTCATAATGACTGCACTTAGAAATCTCCAATATGAGGTATTATAAGAACAGACTCTCCAATAAGAATTCTGTATGTTTTGGTGTCATTGGATATTTCTATCTATGGGAATTTTTGATGGTCCTTATACTTTAAGATTATTATTAATTCATGTTACAACTCATGTACATAGATGTATTTATTAAACTGTGGAGATAACAGTTCAGGGTGAATTTGGATATGTTGGTTGAATCAGGAGTGACATGTCATTAATAAATAAGTCGAGGAAGGATTTTTCCCTTCCATAATTATGGAATATGATATCTTGGCCATTTCATTGTAATAGAACCATCACATTAAATTCCATGAACATGGTGTAATGACGTGTTTATTTCAGATAGTCAAAGAAAGGAATAATGAACAACTAGGTTAGTGACCCATATGTGAAACCTTCTTGATGAGATATTGTGATAAAGAGATTTTTTTACACTGTGAGAACTTGTATGTGGTTGTCAACATTGTGACATTATGTTCTTTCTCTTTGTTTCCTTGACATATTTCTAGAAAGTATTCTAGGAATTTAAGAAATACCACCTAATTCCAATGAGAAAATATTCTACAGGGTCAAACACTACATTTTTCCATTGATCTCGAATAAATTATATTTCAGTTTATTTAATGTAATAAACATTATTCTTAGATTTGAGGAATAATTTAATTCAAGTTATATTGATCAAATAAATTAAATAAATACGTATTCTCTGTCTTGTGAATAAAATATTTATTTTTTTATTAAATATTTTAATAAATATTTATTCGCTAGATTGTGAGTAAAATATTTATTTATGAAGAAAATATTTATTTGGTTATTCAATAAATGATAGAGAACTTTTAATGGACCAAGACTAACTCTGGTGAAAAATATTAATTAAAAAGATCATTTCATAATATTTTTTATTGTTAAAGTTAGTATGCACCACAAAATAATAATTATACAATTATTATTATGTGTTATGGGACTTATTAAAGGTAATAAATTTTATTTAATGGCTAGTATACAATGAAATAATATTTTAAATCTAATTCTAACCCTATAAATAGAAGACTATGTCTATTGTGTAGAGCATCTGAAATTGAGAATAGAGAAGTTTATTGAAAAATAAATTCTATCCCAAATCCTACTTCTCTCACCCTCTCATGAATTATAATTGAAAGAGATATTTCTTCAATTCCAAAGAACAAGTGATCAGGAATGAACAATGCATGACATTCGACTCACCATGCTAGCACCCAGAGATCAAGTGGTATTGATCGAAGATCATAGGAGTATGTGTGGATCACCACTATAGGGATTATATCATTGGATCCTTATAGTACAACAAAGTTAATCTGAAAGTTTCTTTTTATATGATCAATATTCTCCAATGAAGAAAGTTCCTAATCCCTTGTATTTGTTTCTTAAAATATTAAATAAATTAATTATAAATTTTATGTGTAAGATCCTCTCTCTAAGTTTTGGAAAAAGATTATTAATATAAATTTTAATATATCACCCAGATATTTACGCTTCTATTGTGACCATAACCACCAAATTACCAACATTTATTGGTGGTAAAGGAAAAAACAAACAACTTCATTTCTTGAGGTAGTAATTTTCCATAACATAAATGGTATGTTAGTTAGCCATTATATGGAAGTTTGTGTGACTGTAGGTCGAACCACTATAATAAAACATACTAGTATATTTATGATACAATTTTAGTTATATTGTAATGGGATAAGATGATTTTAGTGGGTGGTTAATGGAAATAAAATTACAGAGCTTAAGGAAATATGTTACCTCTTAATCGGGTAACTCATTTTGGTTTGAACCAAAGGACTACTTTAGATGGATTTATACCCAATGGGAGGCTAATAGAATGAGTGTAGATATGGTTAGGATATATTTGGGAAGAATATGGTCTAGCCAATGGGGCTTGATAGGTGTGAGGAAGTGGAAGGAGAGGAGGCCATTTAATAGTAGGGGAGGAGTCGCACTATTGTGATTTTTGGGAAAGGGAATTCCACCCCTATTTTTCACATTGAATGTGTATACACTAATAATCAAAAATAAATAAAAGGGATTATAGGATCTAAATATGGCAATAAAATGTATTTTTAACAAGAGTATATGTCATCTAGGCACTTAAGATTAATGTTTAGTCCCTTATTAAGATTCATTTTACCTTAATCATTGTAATTAATTTTAATTACGTTCACTAATATTTTTGGTCAAAACTAAGTTGTTCATATTAGAAATTATAAATTATTCTAATTCCAAATATTGAATCTATTTTTCCAAATTCTAATCACATAATTGGAAAAAATTAATTTAAATTTAATCCTTTAGATAGGACTCCATTGTCGGTTTTTTTAAGGAAAAACAGTCAAGAGATTGCAATGTTTTTATATTCAATTTCAAAGTGAAATTGATTACAATGAACTGAATTGGATTAATTGATAAAAAATTAATATAATTAAACTTTAAAACTAATTAAAAATTTATTTTATCCTTCTATATAAATCAAATTAAATATCATCTTTAAATTGAAATTTAGTATTTTTCATCATTCATTAAAAAATGAAATTTCACAGAAAAATACCAAAAATTCACCCTAACCAAATTTATGTATTTAAATTTAAAATATTAATATTATTTTTACATATAAGAATTATAAAAGTTCCAATTACTATATTTAAAATAGGTTTTCCAATAAAAGGTGGTAAAAGTTTTATAATAAAATTTTATTATTTTATGCATAAAATTGTGTTTGCTCTTATCTTATGTCTGTTGACTATATTAGATGAAGATAAAAAATATTTTATTGAATATATAATATATATTAAATTAATATCACTCACTAATTGTAATTAATTTAATTTATTAGGATGAAACATCTTTATGAGCATAAAAATAGTTTTTTATAAAACCATTCCATTTATATTCAATTGGTTATTATATTCATTTCTAATGAATTTTTTTACCAATGAATTCGTTTTATATTTGTGTAAACCTTTTATTCTAATAAGTTTTCTAATATTATTAATAACTAATAACTTAACATTAAGGTTATATCTTATTGTATAAATAATAATATTCTAATAATGAATTATTCTTCGGTAAAACATGGTCTTGCGTGTAACATAAGCCATTGTAGAAAATTTTTGTTGTGTATGAAGTATGTTAAATCAGTGTTTTATGCATTTCATGCTGTAAAATATTTTTAATTTATTTAAAATATTAAATAAATAATAAATTCTATGGATGTTATATTCCCTTATGTTCTTGGTGTTACGTATCATACATGCTATTGAATATAATGATCCTCCATTAGATTTTTGGGGTGTTACAGCCTACCTCACCCATGTCATACATAGTCACTAGGTCTACCTCACCTAGGCAACCTTAAAATGTTTATATTAATTCACCCAAATATCCATAATCTATTCATCAAACGTCACCCAGGTCTCCTATGGCCAACTAGGTAGACTCACCTAGGTCACCCATGTGCACCACCTTACTCACTATGGATTCTCTTCCCGGACCCATATTTTTCCTATAAATAAGACCCCATATTATCAAAAAAAATTTGAAGAAGGCAGAGACATGAACTGGTTTCCCAATTCATGCCCCCAATGGAATTTATTAAAATAAAAAAGAAACAATACAAACACGAGGCGTAGTGCACTTACACCAGTAGGGAATTAACTGGGATACAAAAATACAAAGACAACATCATCCTAAAACAAGAAACCAAAAAACATACATCGCCATTACCAGCCAGAGTGAGCTTTAAAATAGAGACTTCAAGAGAGTCCAACTTCAGAATATTACTGCAACAGGAGTCTCAAGGCCAAGGATTACATGCATCCAATTCCACCAAAAGGGATCTTAACAGGTCATAATCAGAATCAAGATTCTGTATAGTAGCCTTATTAACTATATAGAGCATGATTTTACAAATTTTGAAAGGGAATGAAAGATTTCCAAAGTAACCTCAATTAGGACATCATCACTTCTTGTAGGTAGCCTACAACACTCTAGTACTAAGGGAATTAAATTCATTAATATTTAAGTGTTATTTGAATCCCTCACGTATCGGATTAACCACCTAGGGTCCCTCACCTAGAAAACCCATTTCTTATGGCTCATCACCTATGAAAACAATCACCCAAAGCCTCCCACCTGGGAAAACATTCACCAAAGTCTTCCGAACAAAGATAATCATCACCTAGGGCTCATCACCTAGTAGAATCATCACCCAGGGATGCCCACCTATGTGAACCTTTTCCCATGGTCATCCAACTAATTAAACATGCACATAGGGTCATTTATTCCTTAAAATCCCCCCACCCCACTAATTTATCCCATTTTGGGGTCTCATTAACACATCCCTCGTGGCCACCAAATTCACATGACAAAATTACTATGAACACCAGTGTTCCCCCATTCAGTCATGAATTCCCTTGGAAAATGATGCCCCCCAATAGTCCTCCCTAATTTATGGGGTTATCAAGATGTTTGAAATCATGCATCCACTAGGTAATGATGATCACAAACCTTGAGGTAGTGGTGGTAATCTTCCTGTTTTAGGAAATGAAACTTCCTTTACACCTTCTACCTAAAATTTGTAGTGAGAAGAGAAGAATTCAGGCATTCTTTTTAATCAGTTGATGCATAATCCCAAATACAGGGTTTAACTACTGATAGAGAGATAGAAAAGGGAATCCCCTGTGGAGTAAGTCCTTATTATTTCTTTCTATCTAAACTTTTGTATCCCCTCTCTCCTCTATTAGTGGATGGGGATCAGATCATCTAGGGGGCCACTCATGGAGTTAACCTCTAGAATTTATTACAACTAATAATATCCATCCAAACCTCTATGTACCATCCCCTATCAACCAGTGAATTAGGGAGGAATTTCTACTAGGATTTGTATTCATGTGTAACTCCAATAAAATTATGCAATGTGAATAATTTTATGGTGTTACGTGTTTCTCACACCAAGATGAAACCATGTGTGCTTAGGGACTTGAGTAGATCATGTCACTAGAATAATTAGGGTTCACCTAATTAGGTGTAATCCCAACCATTTTTCAATATACCATGAGTCGATATACTCATCATGGTTACCAGCCCTGGACCTCATCATTAGGTTTAAGCCCCAACCACAACTGTCCTCTTCTCAAAAGGCCACATTCCCCATGAGGCACTTATCCAAAGGGAGACATTCACACTAAAGAAACTATGGGACTCCTCCTTGGGTGTAAGCCCCTATCATGTAATCTCATCCTAATAAAGACATATTCTCGATGGGATTCATCTTCACAAAGACACATTCCTTATAGGATCAATCCAAATTCATTAAGCTACATTCACTTTAAAGACAACCAAAAAAAACTGCTCATGTATAAGTCATACACCAACAATTTATAGGGACCTTTCACCTAGTCATACTTACTGTATGACATTAGAATATATGGATTCGTCCTTTTCACACAATCTTAAAAGATACGATGTGTACCTTTGAGTGACCCCAAACTACACGTGTCCTAATTCCTTTCACAAGGGTACAATGGAATCCCTATCGTGGTCTTGATCCTGACACTGATAATATTAATTACATCCTAGATGGTTATAAACTCTTGAGTTCCTAGCTGTACCAATTAAAACTATAGTTCTTTAAAATAAGAAATCACCATATAATAAAAAAACAATATAGATAACCTCTTATACATACAGATGGTTATGTTGATGGAGAAACTCTGATATATAAGGATTATTCAAATTGATGCATGTTCTTAACTAATTTCAAACATGTGTGATAATTAGTTCCCTACTATGATTTGGGAAGTACTCTCAATAATGACATAAATATATAAGATATTCCCAGAGTAGGAAATAATTCCCCTCGATGGGGTTTAATGAGACTTAACTATCATCCTTTTGATTAATATAAGTTCCTAATTTTTATGGGTAAAACACCCCAATGACCACCTACCTTTGAAAATAAGATCTATAACCTATCATGAATGTGGGATCCATTGGGTGATCCAGGTTTCATGAAAAACACCATTGTAAATAATCTAAATAAAATATGGAAAACCTCACATGAATTATTGTATAACCATAATCAACCCCTCACAATCAAGCATCATGATATATATATATATATACAAACACTTATCAATATTTATTTCATGATGAAACCAAAATGTTGAATCCAATGTGAATATTTCATCAACCAAAAAGAACTGAGTTTCCCACATGTCAGACCATTTTATATTACGTATTCTATGAAATAGAAATGACCCAATGTGGATCATTTAAAGCAATCATACATTCATGTGTATGATTACTTGTTAATATTTTGTAAATATTTCCTTTATCTCAAATGGTATACTACCAATCATGGTAGACTTGTACATCAGTAATCATATGGGATGGGTCATAGTCAAACTAGAGGAAATCATCACCCTACTAATAACATCAAAACTGGGTGAAAACACACTAAACAGGAAGTACCATACGAATGGTACTATCCCAAACTTGGGGGTTTCTTATGATTATCTCTATTAAATGAATCCCCACTGAACTTATATCCATTGATGAGTAGTGGTGAAGAATAAAATGGAACATTTTGCAACTTTAAACTATTTCATCTGCCTATCCTTTCAAAAAAGTATCAAGTAACACAATTACCTTAAATAATTGAACTAATTGAACATCACCAAACTCACTAAAACCCAGGAGTATCCCTAGAAGGATCTAGATAACAATCACAAATTTTAATGCCTTGTAGCACCAACCCCTTAGTAACCTGTTAAGTATGCCACTTCATAGGTCTTTGATCATGTCACTGAAACCTGAGTTCCCAAGATAGAACATCAATAGAAGTCACCCATCAAAATCATAGAGAGGTCCTACAACCCTATTACCACCAAATAATATCATCAGGGTACTATTGGGATAACTTGTGAGTAATCACACATTCCTTCCCCCACCCAAAAAATCTACCAGTACATTCTTGCAATACCCAGAGAATATTATTGGCATATCTTGATAATGAACAGGTGTTAGAAACACATTCCTACCCCCATATATAAATCCAATCAGTATATTCCTATGGGAACCAAAGTATGAGAGTCCATACATACTTCTAATTCAACCAAGGAAAGGGTATACATTTCCATTAAATTAGTGTAATCATGTCAGCGCATCTTTTTGGAAATAGAGGGTCAAGCATAAATACCTTCCCACATTCCACAAAATTTTCAACATATATTGGTATAAATAGAAGTTGGGTGTAGGTACACATTCCCACCCCCATCATGAGTGTATCTCATTAACACACTTCAAGGGTTACTCTAGATGAGGAACACATTCCTTCTCTTATACAAGAGGTTCATTATAACACTACCCTGATAAATAGTCAACAGGATTGGCATACATTAACATTCCAACTATTGATTCTTTTCCTATTACAATGGCCACTTCAGGGTTGGCACACATTCCTACAAAAAAAAAGAAAATTTTCAGCATATTCTAAAAACTACATGAGAGTCACTCAGAAAACCCTTATATATGCAATTCATTATTCACAAAAACTATGACTCTAACCACTTGATAGATAACATATAAGAATACATATCACCAAGGAAAATATGAAGTTAAGAATAAATCTCACATTCCTTCTCTACTTGATTTTGGTGTTCTTTGGGCCCATGACCATTTATCAATTGTGAACCAATATCCTCTTAGCTCATTGGTAGATCAAGGAAGCAGTTGTGTTAGTTGTAAAGGTCCTCCCCACAATTTTTCTACCTATATCTTTGGGGTCCCCTAGAGTATTTACAATGAAGTTATTATTCATTTTTATTCTTATATTGATCATGGGAACATATCTCATTATGAGTACCATATAATCCCTCCTTGTGATCAGAAGATAAAATGGTAAAAAGACCCTCCACTTTCCTTTATCCACTCTGAAGGTCCTCCCTAGGGTAATATATAGCAGGATTCCTCTATGTGGATAGATGTTGAACCATGATGGCAGCCCTCCCCATGATGGTATCTGTTGTGAAGGTCCCCTTTATAGTGATATTTCATTGCAATAAGAAGTTCCTCCCTTTTTCGGATAAACTATGAGAAATACTTTATATCATGATGCACTTGAAATAATATGGTCAGTAATACATGATTTCTTTTATTTAACAAGTGACATTATTTCTCAACTAGAAGATAACCCCAAGGAAATAATCATTCTTCGAGCCACCCTTAAACCTCTTACATTCCAGTAAAACGGGGTAGATTCAAATTAACACTACTTTATAAAATAATGTAGCCATAAAATTACCACTTTGGTTGGATCAAGCCATATATTCTCTTAATGAAAATAAATACAAGACATTTATTATATAGAAAAAACTGTCCTAAACAACATATTGTCATGTTCTATCCCTTAACCACCACTCATTACAACATTATGAAAACATTGATAGAGTATTTTATACATATTATTCATATAAATATATGCAATACACTTCACCACATAAAAGAAGAAATTATTTCCTTATAAAGGATATGAAAATCATGTCATTGTAATAGAAGAACTTAACTGATATATTGAACTATCTTCCCTTTTAGTTGTATGACAGTTGAAGTTTTGAAAGGAGCATGAAAATATTACATGTTCATTCCTTGATGTTATAATAAATATACAATATTTGGAAAATAATTCTTTATTCAATTTATATATAATTTTATGGGGTGAATATGGAGAATTTCATTTCACCTCGCTCCCTAAAAGGAAACTTCCACCAAAAGTGATATCATGAAATTTAATTTCTTTGACATGACTCTCACAATTGAGCTCTACCTATGATATATGGTATGATTAGTAAGGATTTTCCATGAAACAACTCTCAAAAACATCATTCCTTATGTGAGTGAGACATCAAAATACTCTTACACTAAACATCTGAGAAGATTGAGAAATCATCTCATTTGAGAATAGCTAAACCAAAAATGATATCATTTACACTAGAAAAAAAGACCAAATTTAAAATATCCATTCCATCCAGCTCATACTCAAAAAAATATTCTCAAGATTAAGAAATAAGTGGAAATAGCTACCGTAGTGGCAATCAAAAAGCATCCCTATCTCGTAGGGCTGGAGGGATTTTTACCACAGCTACCTCCTTCAAAGTCATATGATCTCTAATGAATCCAAAATTGTGTTGCATTGAAGCATCATCAACACCATATCATATAGATGGGGGGAGTTTTACTTCAACCACCTTTACCCTCATAGAATTTAGTCCTTTCTTGAATTGGAGGTGTGCCACAATATGGGTCTCTATGGTTTATTACATCCTGTAACCCATCCTTCTCCCTAAGAATTCATATAAAAATATTTTATAACGAATATCTCTAGATCACACTTGGAACATTTGTATCAATAAAATTTTGGAAGGAAAATTTAAACCCATATAGTGTATAAAATCCAAAGTTATCTTTCAAGAGGGAAATTTCTCTAGAAGATCCCGACATATCACTCAAAAGATACTCCAAGGGTGATTAATCCTCTGATCCTTCCAAGGGTAATATAATACTAAGATAACAATATGAATTAGTATACATCATCATAAGTGGGCCTAAAAATGCTATGAATCATGAATCTAGTGTAGGGGAATAGAAGGATGATGTTTCTGATCAAAATATGGTCTCCAAAAAATTTCTAAAGAAGGTGTTCATACCATAAATCAATGATAAGATAAAAATTTGTAAACTTCCTCAATTACTTAGATACCACCTATTTTATGGGATTAAAACAAATAAAATGGAAAAGGTATGGTTTCATCAAACATGTTAATTGAAGAAGTTGAAAACCTTATAATTGACAAAATATTCTCTCAGTATGTGGTAGAAATAAAGGAGTTGATGAGACTTATCATTTATTTTCTCATATGTAATATCCATGTTTGGAATGTTCTCTATGTAGATAATAATATTACACTTCCAACAACTCCCATTATACAATAATCTATTTTCGTGCCAAAAAAATGTATATTTAGGTCATCCTCTCAATCTGGGATCTTGATAAAATATTATTTAGATCCAAGGGTATAAGGATGTATGGTGTTTACTTTATTAGTTCAATAATAATCACCATAGTAAGTGAAATACTGCAAGGAATCCTAGACAAGTTATCATCAACAAACGAATGTTGGTTTACTATGTCAATATCCACCTATCGTTTCCCCAATTCAAGCCCCAACCATGCCAACCTAACTAACAGTTCTATTAGAACTCAGTAACACCATTGATTCATTGATAACCTAACTAGTGGGTATATAAGGGATGTATTGATTAGTGTTTCCAGAAAGAAAACCTTACCCTAGTTGGGTGGATGAAACTCTTACCCCACCTAATTTTGGGAATCCTAACTTCACAACTCTAAATGGAATTGGGGATCTAGAGACTCTCTTGAGATATTTCATGGCACGGTGTGGTCGTATGATGGGAACCCTTGAGTAATATGAAGCATCCAAATCAGATTCTTTGTACAGAAATTAAAAAGGATTGATTTTCAAAAGTATGCTAGTTTTCTATCCAGGTCAATCATGGGATGGGAGAATCTCCACCAAAAATTTCTTTATCAATTCATATATACTCTTTTAAATATGAAAATATTTTATCTCTTAAATTACAAACATTGTGATAATGGGAGAGTCTCAAAATTCATCTCTATGTGGAATCGTTTAACCTAATCTGTGAATCTAAAACTCCCCCAATAAGAGTTGTTGGTTCTCTCCATGGATATCTACAAAATCCCATCATTCCATCAAGGTAGATTTTGTGAACATTCTTTAATTTTGAAAGTATTGGAAGACTCCATCTAGTAAAATAAAACCTATTCTCAACCAACACTGTTATCCCAAGGGAAAAATAACTAGAAGAGTGGAAACCTAAAATGTAACATATAATCCATCACATACACCAACTCCAACATTCAACCCCATAAAATATCTTGTGGCACCAAATACTGAAGGGAAAAATCAATAATAACACTCAAATAAATATGGGAGAAAAGAGTATAATTCATCACTATAAAAGGTCTAGAAGAATTAAATTTATTCATTTTATGATGAGGAGGTTCCTGTATAATTCATTCTAGCCATGTAGAATAATTTATTATGATTACGGGAGCCTAGAAGGCTAAATCAGGTTGTTTGCACTGATCTCCCAAATTATTTCCCCTTTCATCAAACATTGGACCATACCATCCAAGAGTGATTTGTTTTTAAAGACATTCTACAAAATATTGTTGATTCAAGATAAGTGAAATTGGGAAATCCACTAGCATAAGTGTCATGTGTTTCTACCACTCTAGAATAAGAAAGTGGATGGAAATAAGTTACAAGTAGGGGTGTCTAAAATTTTAATAACTCGATAACCCAAAATATAGTCAATCGACCTCATGTTATCCTTAGGGAAAAAACTTAACCATCCTTTCATATGTCTAATATATTCTACTATGGATCAAAAAACGTTTCCCACTCCATATTATTCCATGATTTGGTCTTCTAAAAGTTAGTATAACTAGAAAGGAAAGAGTAAAGTATAGAAATATTAACCCATAATGGTTCCCAATCCATTCTTGACCATCTAAAATTTTCTTTCAATTATGAGAGAATAGGAATTCCCATACCAAATAGAATCTTCATATAATAATGATCGACTCTTTTATTAGGTTAATGTTATTCCTTTAATATACCCTTTTTCAATGATGAGTATTCATATGAATCTGCTTTCCCTATACCTGATCAGGGAACTAGAGGTAAAGGCCATAAATTTCATGGGGACATAGAAATACATGGTCATGGTCATGTCTATTATCCTAACTACATTCCCTCTAGAGCTATATACAAGGTCAATCCCTATGGGTATGTTCTTAAGCAATCCTAGTGGGAACAGATAGATACCCTAACATAATTCAAGAGTTATCCAAACCAAATTATTTTGGAATACCAACAAATAGGTGTGAAACCATCTGATCAACCCAAATGTTTGGGTAGACCAGGTCAACATAATATATCAGTGATATGTGTGAAATCAACTTATGTTCAAGCACCAAGACCATTTACCTAAAACACTTCAGGCCCTAAGGTAAATTCAAAGGAGCATCCCCAACCCCTTTTTGGGAAATATGGGCCTTTATCCCAAAAATATGATATCTTGGAACATTCAGTTGGGGTTCTAGATAATATTCTGATCAAGGAAACACTTAATTATTCCAAATATCTCCAAGAATCACTTTGTTAGAGGCCTTATTAATCCCTCATGATTTAAAATTTGAGGTTACTTCCACTAAAGTTTATAATTTAGATACCATTCCCTAAAAATGTCATGTAGTCATCTCTTTAAAATAGTATAATAGTGATAATGTTATGTTAAGACACAACAGACCCCTATATATATCTATAAAATTTGATGCCATTGACATATAAAGAGATTTCATTGATAATTGATCGAGAATAAACCACATTATAGTTCATACACTTCACTAGTTGGGTTACAAAAAAACCAATTTCCCCCCTTCTCATTTAACACATTAGGTCTATAATAAAAGTGATTAGAACCCTATTATCTAAATTAAGATTAGATCTCAATTTATAGATCTTATCTCTGAATCTATGTTCGTGATTTTATGGAAGGATATATATTTAAATGTCTTGTTAGGGTGGCCTTGGTTTCATCAGTTTGTGATAGTTCATTCATCATATAATGAACACCTCAAATAGATTGTTTCTAGAAAAATCATTACATTTCATGGTGAAAGGCTCTATTTTAATCCTATAAATATCAATACATAAATACACTATTATACTAAAGTGAATACAACCATCTCATGATTAATGATATCACTCAGTTTACTACATCAAATGGTTTGTCAATGATGCCAGTTATCCCATTTAAATATCTTGTTAATGAATATGTATTTCCCAACAATAAAATATAGGTGAAAATATATGATTTAGAAATATTTTTATCAGTCTTCACGATATCAGCCACATTATATGAACCCAATAATAAGGATAAAGATTTTAAATATCACAATGATGGTAACTCCCAAGGTGAAAATTATATTATTTATTACCTTCTATATCAAAAGTCCCCTAGATCATTAGTTGTATTAGAATAAGGTCTCATATAACCAATAGGGAGTGAGAACATATCGATCCCATTTACATAATTTTTTGGATGTTAATGACTATTCTTCCCTAAATTAATTTGAGGAGGAGGAATGAGATTTCACCAAGGTCACACCAATGATGTTGCTTCAAAATATTTTACCTTAGAATATAAGTAAGTCTTCGTGACATCTATAGGGAATGAAAATGGCATCACATTTTCTTATATTTATGAATATTCTTTTTTATCACCATTTTCTCCTATGATTGTGGAAGAAATAGAATAAGAAGATGATCTTAATGATTCCCATATAATATTTTAAAAATGCATCTCTACCACTATTGATGAACTCTAGAAAATAAATCTAGGCACAAAAGATGATCTGGAACCCACATTCATTATTGCAGCCAAGTCTTCCAAACAAAAAGAGTTGTATACTTCTTTTTTAAAATAGAACTAAGATGTGTTCACCTAGAATTATATAAAAAATTATTCTCTCGATCCTAATGTAGAAACCCATAACTTAGGTTATCCAAAGGGTCTTCATGGTTAAAAGAGGTAATCCAGAAGAACACATCTATATCATGTTACTAAGGTTGACGACGGTGTTGATAATAATATCAAAGGAAACTTCAATCGAGAGGTTTAATATCCAAAACAATTTTCCTACATTTTATTGGTCAAAAATAATATCAGAAATATCATCATTTTATTCAAATTTATGGATCTCAACAGGAATTATTTAAAATATGATTTGGTGGTCAATCAATCCCTTCCTTTATGGATGTATAATTAGGATACACACAAATTTAAATGGTTGATGAAGATGAAGAGGTTTTATCTTTTAGATAACCCTAAGGAATATACTATTATCAAGTAGTTACAATGGTTTGAAGAACACTGGCACAACAAATAAATATGTCATTCACTAAATTTTCAAACACTTCTTATGTAAGACCATTGAATTCTACATTGAAGAACTGGTGGTAAACCCCCAAAAATGTTCTAATAATATTTTTAGTCATGAAACTATTTTCAATAACTTATGATAGCATTTCTTGAAGTGAAACCCCTTGAAGTTTTCTTCTGAGGTTACCTCAATAATTTTTATCATCGTTATAGTAATTCATAGTGTTATTGAATTTTAACATGACAAATGTAAGGATATCCTTGACATGTTTCCTTCTTAAAACCTCAAAGAGTTGAGTGGACTTTTGGGATGCCACACCTACATATGAAACTTCATAAAAAACCTTTCTTTAAAGTGTTTACCCTTAAATAAATTTATGTAGAAGGGATTCATCTATTAGTGGACTAATGACTTTCATGTAGCTTTTGATATTATCATGAAATATATTTTGAACTCACCGGTAAGGATTCCCTTCACTGAAGAAATTTTTGTCATTTTATATGTGAAAATTTTAGATGAATAACTATGTGATTTCCTTGAATATAAGAGGAATATAGGAATGAGAATATTCTATATTATATTAGTAGGACCATTCTTAATAATGAGACACAGTATTCAGACACTGAGAAAAATTGCAATTCATTAATATTTTCAGTCTATGAATTGATGCAGTGCCTACAACACAATGAAGCCCACTTAGTCTCTTGAAATTACCTTCTCAAATATATCCTCAAACATCTTATATTGACTAGACACATGGAATTATAGCTGGTAATATTTATTTATTTTAACATTCATTCCATATGAAAAATGAAATAAAGGTATGGGAACTAATAGATTTTATTACAAAGCATCATTTTGTAGAAAACATGCCATTAGGCAATGATTTTCTAGATGAATTATTCTCTATTCAATACCCCCCACCGCCAACATGGGATATTTACTTAGATGGTGCTTCAAAAATCCCAATGGGGAAGAGAATTTACAACTTCAAACTCAATAGAGTCATTTTGGGAATCAAATTAATCTCTCTATCCAAGGTTTTTTTTCCTTATTCCTTCTCATTATCATATGTTTTAACCAACAAAGAGGTAGAATACCAAGCCCTCATTATAGGATTTGAATTTTACCTATAGATACTATTAGTCAACTTGAAATTGAAATGTCATTTAGAGTTTGTAATTAAGAATAACAATGGGGTGTATTCCATGAAAAAGGAAGAATTGATTCCCCTTCTAGATTACATATGAGGGTTGATGGAAAAATTCCCCTCAAAACCAACACTAACCCACATCCCACATTAACAAAAAACTTGGGAATATACAATATATAACATATCTACAGCCTTATCATATCTATATTGGGATGAAACAATCGTCATCCTTACAAATCATAGTATAGTGTTACCAATCATTGGAAATAGCATGGAAGAGAAAAATGAGATCAATTCCACCCCAGGACAAGATAATTTTGAAAATGGATAGATGCACCCCATGTTCGAATACTTCCAAAACTGGATTCTTCTATGGTATAGAGCAATAAAATATAAAATTTGATGATATATAGTCAAATTTAATCTTTAAGAGAGCTCTAGTTCTCATAGAATCCTCTATAGATGAGGATTTGACTAATTAATCCTTAGATACATTAGAGGAGAAGAAAATCGCACTATTATATAGTATATTAGGTAAGTAAATGTGTTTATCATAAATCAGGGAGCAATATTTCCCATCAAATCAAGAGAATTTAAAATTTATTTCCATAAATGATGTAGGATTGTGTGCATTTCACAATTAAATCCAATTTATAACAAACACATTACAACATTATTCATCAGCCCCAAAAAATTTTGCATACCACTAAATATTTATGTTAGTTTTAAATCTTGGAAATAGATTTAATGGGTCCATATCCCTTAACAATAACTATAACATTTCAGTACATCCTTATTTCCATTGACTTATTCTCCAATTGAACTGAGGATATATCCCTCAGAAAAGATCGGACAATGGCTATCATCAGTTTTTTCAAGGTGTTCATTATCAGCAGATTTTGTGTTCCTCGTACACTAATAATAGAAAATAAAACAAAATTCTTCTATTATGAATTGAAAATGATGTATCAATAATATGTAATTTAGTCTAACCACTCATACCACAACCATTAATAGACATAAGGATAGATAAATTCTTTCAAAAATATCCTCTCTAATATACTCTAGAAGATTATGGATAAAGAATGGAAATATTTTCCTGAAAACATACATATTATTTGTGGAATTATCACACCACAACCCATACAACTATATTATAAACCCTATATTTTCTTTTTTATAGGAAATAATTGGTTCAATATATCAAGTTCCAATTACCTTTTCCCTGTATTTCCATTTTTATCAGTTTTTGACTAATGAGAAATATAAAAAGAAATTCGATGAGTTAGAATGACTCGGTGATAAATTTTTATATACACTGTACAACTTGGTAGTCCATGAAAACTGAGTAGTGAAATCCTTCAACAAGAAAGTACACATTGACTCATTCCTACAAGGGTAATTGTTATTATCTCCCAGGTCCCCAGTGATGCCAAGGAATAAACCTCCAAAACATGAACCAAAGTTGGAAGGACATTACGACATACACAACATCTACTCTAATGGATCCTATTATTTGTTTATAATTGATGTAAAGCATATCACACCCCTAAAAAATCAATTATTCTTAAGAAATACATTTCATAATTTCCATATGAGTATGTTTCAAGTTTAAAGGCTTTAAACTACATATTATGGTAGTCTCGGCTATATGAAATAAATTTTCCTAGAACATGTCTTAGTTGTGCGACATAAAACTTCAAAACAACATACAAACCAAAGGATTTTAAACTTCATGGTCTTCATAATTAATATATGATATATGAATACAAGACCACTTATATTTTCCTTTTTTTTACTTTATACTTACCAATGCATTTCATGGTGGAAGGACATTAAAATACATTACACCCATATCCTCGTATGATGACGTTAAACATTATGGTCAATGTCCTGGCCATATAAAGTTAAACTATGTAAAAAAATACTTACTATATGATGTTAAACTACATGGTTACCATACATGCCACATGACATTAATCTACGAAGTGGAAGTCCAACATTATGAATGTAAAAAACCCATGATGGTTTATTCCTTGTGGAATCTTTCTCCCCTACATGAGAGATAGATCCATGTAAAATTCAATGGCACACAAAAAATATGTGCCTTAAAGTATTAACTCCCCCTCTCATACATGTGGTAAATCAAAACGGGAGGGATATAGAATAATGATGTTCAGGTTTTATTCTAATCAATATGGGACACATAGCGATGTCCAAGTACTATGAAATGGACCTAGCCACCAAACTCTTAATTAAAATGTGAACATTCCCCTCATCCTATATAAGAGATGGATCTATGCTAGAGATTCTGACACATGTTCTCTCATTTATAAACTCAATCATGGAATAAAATGAACATTAAACTGTATAAAATATATATCTATTAGAGGGACCTTTTATATAAGAACTATGTGTTTCTTTATTGTCATTTCAATAAGATACACAATGATGCATGAATTTACCACCCTAGGCCCGACTACAAAGTCTAAAAAATGACTGCCCAAAATTCCGTCCTATGTGTATGATCGAGATCTATACAGGGGACTTTTATTTAATAAATACATGTTGTTTGATTCTCATTGTGACAAGATACATAATGATGTTAGGATAACCTATCCAAGACCTATCCAAAGGTTCAAAAAATGCCCTCTTCTTCGTATATAATCCAAATCTATGTGGGGATTTTTCTTGTAGAGAATTATGTGTGGCTTCATTCTCATTCCAAAATGATACATAGTGATGAATGGACCCCTTACCCTCAGCCCATCTACAAAATAAATCCCATTTTCCCTTAAATTCCAGATCTATGCAAGGAAATCCTTCTTAGAGCCACATGGAGTTTAATCCCTACCACTCGGTAAGATCACAATCACCTAATCATATAAATCTCAAGTCAAAATTCATCCATAATTTATTTTGAACATATTATTATCCTAAACCCCAATTCATGTATTAGGAAAATCATATAATCAAAAAACATCATTTTTTATTATTGATAAATGCATCTAACTCCAAAGGATAGTTTTTTGACTGTCTATACTACACCCTTGACATGGTTATGCATATGTGACCCCAAAATGGTCTATCAACTATAGGAATCTATTTCATGATGAGAAAATGCAATTTTCTCCAAATTCCATGACAACATCACAATGAAACCTACTTCTTAAATATGGTATGTGTTCATTCCTTATGTACATGTCTTATTCCATAACATCATATTCAATTTCTATGATTTGATTTACAATATTCTACCATGTTCTAGAGAGGTGTTAGAGAATTCTTGGCATATAAGCCCTAATTCAAGTCATGACTCTCATCTCATTAGTCCAAGAACTATGACCTTAAAAATTGTGCACATTTCATCATATTGGTTTCTAATGACATATTTCCACCTTGAATATGTATTTCATACACATAGATGAAATTATTAATCAGAATGAACCCTATTTTAATGTTATTTCCCTATATGATCTGAATTCATATATTTTATTTGTGATTCAATAATTACCAATTCCTAGATTCAATATACACATCTTCTAATCTATCAACTAAGAGTTAATCAATACTCCTGGTTCTATCATTCATAGTAAAATTGGTAAAAGTAATTTATTGATCTAAAGTGACCCCATTAGGATTTGATGGTGAATAGAATAGTGTTTCTTTAGGCATGTGAAGTAAACCCTAGTGGATGTTTTCATCCTAAAAGAAAATTCCACCCAAATCCCATATGCTATTGTTGGGATGAGTGTGGTAACATCCAGTATACTCTTCCAGTCTTCATTGACTGAGCATATCATTAGTTATCCACTATTACTTGTAGTTATTATAATCCCGCCAATCTCTATTTCAAATTGACCCACAAATTCACTGGTTATAATTTACACATTACATAATCCAATTATTTAAGAAGATTTAGAATCCTAAATAGTAAAAACTTGTTTATCGTACCCATTTCCAAGATAGAAAACATTTTTCAAAGCATTGTGGACTAAAACTATAGTGACCATTGGTAAACTCTATGAAACCATAAACTAAAGCAACCATTTGTATAACTTTCATGACTATAAATTCCTAGTTAAAGAGATATAGAACTATCTAGAATGAAAACAAACAAATGAATTTATACAAAAAAAATATTATCTGGTCACTGGATGCATTCTTTACGTGTTCTAGGAAAAATCAAGTACATGAAATTGAGAAGGTTGAAAAATTATTAGGTCAAACCCCAATAAGGGGATGCCTAAGAAAAATAAAAGTATTTCCCATTTAGTATTTTTTATATTAGGATTATGAAAAAGTCATGGAAATAAATTAGGGAAAATATCAAAGGCTTGTGAGGTCCACTATATGACCCCGAAAATAATAAATCTATGCTCATTTGGCCCCCAACCTGGGAAAAAGTTAGATGATCCTTATGGTCCTTAAATATTAGTTCAAATACATTTATTAAATCACGAAAATTTATAACAAGAGATCAACCATATAAATGTACCAAATCTAGTTGTATGATGACATAATATTGAACCTATACTCATCAATGATCCATTCCTATAAGAGGAACATTTTTACTTGAGTATTCTAGAATCATGACCAATTTCATTTTATTGGGTTTTTGTGGTTGATTGATCCTGGATGCATTGACATTAACTATTAATCAATTTAAAATTATTATTAAGTAATGATGAAATATGGAACAAGAAATGGATAATTGGTAATAAACTAAACAATCATTTATTTATCAAAATCACAATGAGATGACCATCCATAGATTGGAGTTTCTCTCTTATGGATAGAAGAATGAAGATGATGAAAATAGATAAGTCGGGAAATGATATTATAGATTCTATAGGTAAGGTAATTTCTAGAAGGAATTATCATTCAATTGTTGAAGGATTTTGAATTGATAAATTTCAACCTCATCCAACAAATACATTTATCCAACTTGATCAGCTCCTATATCTTTCTCCCTGCAACCTCAATCTCAATTGTTTCTTATGAAAGTTGGGGACTTATATTCAGTATGAGGGACTCATATTTATTTAATTCCACACTAAAGTAATATCCCTTATCATGGAGTCTTGATTCCTTAATGTTCTATTGAGTTACCTCCATGGTAATTCCCACTGTAAGTGCGACTTAGTAATTCACATTTTCAAATTTGTGTTTATCTTGTTCCCGAGTCACTAGAAACTCATGGATAATAATCATATAATGGATTATCTAATATAAAAATCAATATTTAAATCCAAATATTCCAATATTTATAAATATTTGATGGATATGACAATAATTTATCTTCATTTTAGATATAGGGGTCCATGTCATCAAGGAATACAAGTTTTCCATGCTCCTTCATGAGATGAACGGTTCATGGAAGTAACCCCATCATCAGGAATGAAATTATTATTAAGAACTAGAATGTATTATTCAATTTATTTTTCTATTAATTCACCCCATTTTACTAGAAAGGAGGTGATATAATTTGTATTTGATGTTTCTTTGTCAAGAGGTACTTGACCTGGAGAAGTTCAACTAACACTCGGGTAAAGAAACTTATTAATTTCATATATCTCTGAAGATTTTATACTCATTAATTGGCCCCCAAGATTGTAAATTACATGTTTTTGTCCAAGAATAATGGGTATTTTTATTATCTAATGAATACATATCAATTACATCAATATCCTGTGATATTTCTTCATCTTTGGATTTTTCTTCTTGGGTTTCCCCTCTAATATGAAATAGTGGTCCACATACTCATGAAATGAGTCCCCCTAGATCCATGTTATGGTAACATTAAATACATTATTGAGCATACTCTAGGGATACACCAATTATGGACTCAACCATAGATAGAGTAGTTTATATTTTTCTATCATTCTGCATTAGTATTATCCAAAATTGATGTAGAAACATTAGGTGTTTCTCACCCCATGCTTCATAGAAAGAATATGTTTTCTTCTCCAAAACACATAGAAACTTATTGCAAAACCTAGTTGTTTCTTTGGGTTTTATGAAATGGAATGGTTTTCTCTCATTATGTTACCATTTTCACTTTTCGAAACTTCAAATGGTTCCCCCATCTGTATATAGTAAGAGACCTACTTTCCAAAGATCAGTAGTAACCTAGGTTTTCAAGCCCAACAACTCTTGGGGACCTGCATTGTTCAAGATGATATGACGTTGCAATCATCGTACCCTTTAGGGGGGGGGAATTATTTCCCAATCCAGGACTCTCTTAAAGATTTAAGACACATTCATTAAATCCTTCCCAGACCCTGATATAGGACTATTTACCCCCATATCAATGAATTGATTATGAACATGTATCAATAAGGATTACCATGCACATATTACGGGTTCTATATCACTCTCTTCATTAATTATGATGCTTTGGACCATGGCCATGGTTGAGCACTCTGGATTTTATTATTTACCAGGGGATGGTTGGTGTCTTGGGGATTAGATTAAACCCCTACGAGGTGTCCTATGTATCTTGTGAGAATAGAAATAAAAACCCACATAGCTCATTTAATATAGTTTAATGTTTTATGACTGGACCCATCCATGTAGTTTAACATCATATGGTAAGGATGTAAATATCGGGCTCAGACCTTAATGAGGTGTCTCATGTATCCTATTTAATACATGAATTAGAGTCCATGTAGTTCTTCTACAGGGAGTCTGTGTCGTGAGAGGTATGATAATAGAGACCCTAGGTGGGACTTATGCATTTGAGACTACCATGGACTACTTCATTGGGGGTATGTCCCTTTTAGCAGAGGTGGGATATAATCAGGATTATATCCCAGAGGGGAAGATCCCATGTTGGGGGGTTATCATCATGACATTAGTACAATCACTGAAAACCTCTAAACCCACGTGAACCATGCTTGGTGTAAGAAACAAGAGATAGTAGTAGATTAGACATGTTTCATATGAATATATCTATATGTGGTTTACACATTAAAGTTTACCTTTTAGAGGAATACTTACCCATCTCATAGAAGACATGGTTTGAAGATCGGACCTTAAGGAGGATTCCTACATATCTGAGTATGATCGGAATTAGAGTTCTTGTAGTTCATATCGACCTTTACCTAATGATAGTCTATGGCAGGTGTTCATGATTTGAAACATCATAGACGTCCCTAGGATTCTAGGGGTTTATACCAAAATGGATACCCTATCAGTGGGGATATATTATCTTTTTTCGATGATTAGGGATTACACTCTAAGGTTTCCCATGATTGATGAACTAATATCATCTCACTAGTCAGGACATGCACTCTGAGGCTGCCCGGTTGGTATCATGTCATTGTTCAGGGCCTACACTCTGAGGTTTCCTGTGATTGTTTCACTCGTTCCATGCGGCTGGTTGGGGATTATAATCTATGGATTCTTAATTAGTATGTTCATATAATATAGTTGTTTGGGGATTACACTCTGAGGCTTAATGATTGGTGTGCTCATTGGTTGGGGCTTACACTCTGTGGTTTCCCATGATTGGTTCACTCATAGGTCAGGGCTTACACTATGGGGTTGCCTATTAGTACACTCATTATATATCCTCTAGCAGAATAGAGAGAGGTCTATATGAGAGCATGAAATTAGTGGGGTTGTATTAATGCATTATCTTGATTCATCATAGACAATACATTCATTTAAGGGGAATGTGGTTGAGGATTCTTAGCAAGGGTCTGCATGGCATGAGTCTAATTATACATGGCGTTCAAAGTGGACATGTCATAAGGGATTTTCCTCATATGTCTCGGCTATCTACTGGGTAGGTCTTGATTGTTCACTCGATATATTGGAACATCAATCTAGAATAGTATACACATCTGAGGTAGGCTTCCTAATCCATTGTCATGCTCTGGATGTCTTCGCATGGGTGAAGAAAACATGTCTGTTCATGCTTTGCATGAACAAAGTGGATTGGTTTGAGGTCTCACACTTGTTCAAATGAATTATCTTAGGAGTCTTCACCTATGTGAAGCATTCATGTCAAAGGTATTTTTCATGACTAGGTGGACATTTTAGGGGTGGCTCGCATGTCTAAGTGGACATGTCAGGAGATGTTTCACATGTCTGGGTGGACATGTCTGGGGAATCACACTGAATAAATTGAAATTTCTTGGGTGTCTTTTTATGCCTTAAGGGGGCATATATGAGGGCTTTCACATGATCAACTGGATTGTCTCGGATATCTTTTCTTGATCAAGGTGAACATGTCCGAGGTGTCACGCGTGACCAGGTGGAGATGCCAGACTGACTTGTCAGAAGCACTTGTGGATCTATGATGTGGGTGTGTCTCATGTCTTCCAGTGACTACGAACACCACTCACCTCCCTCCTTTCGATCTCTTGTGTTTTATTTTACGAAGTCCTAGGATCACATGACTTTTTATGAGTAATGAATATGATTTTTTACTTGATTTTTCAAATCTTCGTCACATGACCAATATGGGTCATGTAGAGGGTATAAAAGAATATCATGGACATGTCTGTATACTTGTCCATAGGGTACTATGGGGTTGTCCAGGTTCTCTTGAGTATTTATATTTAGTGAGGCGAGCATGTATGGGGTCCCGTCCTCAGGCTATCACATGTCAATATGGATATGTGTTGGGATAATCTCATCATCATTCTCATGTGTCAATGACTCCTTCATATAATAAAAGTACATTGTATTAGGATGTCTTCATGTAATTGATGTGGGCATCTTGGAGGTTCCACACATGACTGGTGCGACTTGTACATGGGTCATCAAATGACCATAGCGATATGCCTAAAGGGGTGTCGCGAGACCTACTTGAATTGTCCAAGGATCACCTTATGATTCACATGGAATTTGTTTGAGGGTATCGCAAGACCATCGAAGGGTCTCATGAGTGTACATGGGGTCTTTCACTTGTATAAGTATCACATGTGCATATCCAAAGGAATTATGTCCTAAGTTTCATAGGAGGCATATATTCCCGAGTGCTCGTATACCGTAGGGTTTTCTTGGAAAGGGGGTCATATCCATGGGTTCCTACGTACACTAGGGAGATTCTCATATGAAACCCCTCATGAAGGCCTACAGATAACATGACCTCATGGGGGGGGGTCTCATGAAGGGCTCCATACTTATCCATAGGGGATGTATATCTAATTTGATGTGTGCATGGGGTGATCATGATGACATGGATAGGAGTGCATGGATCATGGATCCACATCCTTGCTATATGTTTCTCATGCTAGGGACATCTTCGGGGACCCTTCATGTTGGGGAATCCATTTCTAAGGCTGCATGAAGATAGGGTGAGGTCTTCTGACAAGACCTACTATCATGCAGTGGGGTATATATGTCAAAGAATTCTCTTACATGGGTAGAGGCATGCGCTGCATGGTGAAGGGTTCGTGGACCATGGGTTGCATAATATCATTGTTTGTTTCCATATTGGGGAGTCTATGGGGATATTTCATGTCTATATGGCCACCTATAAGGCTGCATGAAAACATCAGGGACCATATGGGATCCTCACATGATCAGGAATTGAGTCTCACGGTGGACTCTAGAGTCATGTGTCGGGGGATATATCTTAAAACCTATACACATATAGATGAAGATAATCCTTTCACTACATGGTGTATGGACTACATAATCACATGATCAATCATGCGGATGCACGATCTTCAAAGGTATTATGTGAGGAACTCTACAACCACATATAATGGTTGTATCCTGGTCTGAAAAGAAGGATTAATGGCCCAGGGTTTGCTTCACACTGAACCTAAAAAGTGTTAGTGTGGCCAAGAAGGGGTCATATGATGGACTCCCTAACCCGAAATGGGTTTTTGTGCTGAGTTCTTATACACTGGGGGAAATGTACATGCAGAACCGAAGGAGGCTGGAATGGTCATGTGGCCGAGGGTGCATGAAGGAATCCCTGGGGAATGACATCGGTATTGAAGGTTTCCTGTCTTATTTATCCATGACCAAGTGTTGATGGCCTACCAGATAGTGAAGATCCCTCATCTCTGCACTTCACATGTCTTCGATGAGGGATCCCATGACCATTTCCTTCATTGTGCCATGGGATTGTGGGAGGTGCCTGCATACCCAAATCATCCTGTCTAGGACTGCAAGTGATCACTAAAACACAAGTACACTCACAGTATTTTTGATATTAGTATTCACATGTACACTGGTTTATATTCTTAGGAACCAGTATGGGTTCCCCTTACCACTAAATCACATGAGGTTCTTGTTTTCTATATAAGCTAAGAAATTTGAGAGGTATAAAATTGGTACGCAACACAAATTAGCTTTCATTATTTTTATTTCAAATATTTTCAGACTAAAATTTCTGAAAATTTATAGGCATTTACAAAGGAATGAAATAGACAAATTAAATGGATAGATTAATTAAATAAAACATCGAAATTAAAAAAAAACATTAATGATATAAAAAATCCACATTAAACAGATATGTAGGGAGAAAAAATGTGGTGGAAAAAATGTCTATAGTTAATACACACTACATGGAAAAAAAATGTAGGGAAAAAAATGTGGGATACTTGACATGTGGGTTGTTGTTTTCATTTCCAACACTCCCCTTCAAACCAAAATTAGCTTCATTTCGAGCATCATTCTGAGTTTTTTGAATACATCTGTTGGTAATTCCTTTGTGAAAATTTCATCCACCTATTCCATAGTATGAAAATATTACAATTTTTTCATTTTCTGTTACACATAATCTCTTAGAAAATGGAATCGAGTATCAATATGTTTTCTTTTTCCATGTTGCACTAGATTTTTGGAAAGTTCAATTGATGACTTTTTATCCACATATATCACTATGTATCCATCATGCGGATGCTCTATATCCTTCAGCATATTTCTCAACCAGATTCCTTCACAGATAGTGGATGATTCCACCATGTAATCTTCTTCACATGTGGACAAGGCAACGAAAATTTGGTTCCTTGAATTCCATGTGAAAGAAGGTGATCTAAGAAAAGATACATAGCTAGTGGTGCTTTTTATTTCATATTGGTTGCCTCCTCAATCATTGTTTCGGTATCTATGTAGATTTCATTCTTCATTGTATGGGTAAAAAAGACCAAAATCCATTGTTCCTTTAAAATACCTGAGGATATTTTTTCCCACTAGCCAATGTGAATCTTTAGGTGCTTCTATGTACATTCTTAAAATACTAACACTAAAGAAAATATTAGGAATTATGATTATGAGAAACCTCAGGATTTTGATCAGACTCTTGAACAAAGTTGATTCAATGTTTCTTACTTATTCATAATTTTTCAGTTTTAAGCTTTTTTATACAGGTGTTTTTACAGTATTGCAATTGGCCATCTTGAAATTTTCAAGCAACTATATGTCATACCTCTTCTGAGATATATAGATTCCACCATGTTTTTTCTTTACCTCTATGACACAAAATAAGGACATGATAACTCCATAGGTCATCTAAAACTCCTTGAATGTGACCTCCTTAAATTCATATAACTTTGATAGCTTGTTCCCTGTAAATAGAAAATCATGAATATACAACCATCCAATAAGTATGTCACTATAACCATTCTTCTTGATGTAAACTGCATGCTCATATGGACATTGGACATAGCCATTTTCTTTGAGGTAGTTTTCAATGTGATAATTCCAAGCACAAGGAGCCTACTTCAACCCATAAATATATTTATTTTGTTGATACACTTTTTCTTCCTCCCCATTCATAAAAAAATTCTACAGGATGGTCAACATACACCTCTT
Source organism: Viscum album (assembly GCA_963277665.1). NCBI lineage: Eukaryota > Viridiplantae > Streptophyta > Magnoliopsida > Santalales > Viscaceae > Viscum > Viscum album. The sequence goes on from OY728162.1 coordinate 1,528,916,565, forward strand.
CCTCTATAATTCCATTCTGGAATGGAAACATCACATCCAGTTGGTAGATCATCTAACTATGATGAATAACAAGGGAGATAATCATCCTCACAGTGTCAAGACAAGAAACTGGAGTGAATATTACTTCCTAGTCAACCCCATAATTCTATTTTTACCCCTTTTTTATGAGTCTTGCCTTATAGTGATCGATCTCACCATCAGTATTTTTCTTGATCTTGTAAACCCATTTTGAACTAACGGTTTTCTGGCTATTAGGAAGTGTTTTCATCTCCCATGTGTCATTTTTCTCTATGGCACTAATTTATTCTTCCATATCCATTCTCTAACATTCTTCCCTCATGGATTCCTGAAACATCATAGGCTCATGATCTGCATATAGGGAAAAAATACTTACCTCTTCGGTTTGCTCATAAATGTCATTTAAGATTTTCATTTTTATGAGTTTCATGGGTGAGGAAGATCTCACAAAATTTTGACTTGATGGAGTCCTTTCATGAGTTATGTAATATCCTCATAGACTCTTATGTACTGATGATGCGCCTGAGAAAGGTGTTGCTGGTGTTTTCTCCTCATGATCATGGCTTTATTCAGGATCTTCTGTTATGACTAGAATCTCTTTGTTTGATTCATAATCATTCCATTTCTAAGCTTCTTCCTCACAAAATACCACATATATACTCACCACTAATTTATTGGTTACTGGATTATAGAGCTTATAGGATTTAGACTCTTCGCTGTAGCTGATGAAGATTAACTTTTCACCATGATCATCAAGCTTCCTTCTCCTCACTTCTAGAACTTGAGAGTAGGAAACACACCCAAGGATTATTAGGTGTGCTATGCTCAGTTTGTAGACACTCCATGCCTCTTTTGGTGTCAAGTTTCTGACTCTCTTGGTTGGAAATTGATTGAGAAGATAGGTTGTACATTCCACTTCTTCTGTCTAGAAGTTCTTTGGAAGGCCTTTCTCCTTCAGCATGGTCCTCTTCATATCAAGGATGGTGTAGTTCTTCCTTTCTGAAATTCCATTATAGTATGGCATGTAGGAAGTAGTATATTGTCCCTTGATTCCTTGTTCCCTGCAAAAATCAGAAAATTCATTTGAATTGTATTCTCCACCTATGTCAGATTTGAGAACTTTGATTCTATAACCACTTTCAGCTTCAATACAAGATTTGAACATTTTAAAGATCCCAAATGAAGAAGATTTTTCTTTGATGAAATACACCCAGAGTTTCCTACTAAAATCATCAATGAGGGTAATAAAATACCTATTACCTCCAAGTGAGGGAGTTTTAAGTGGTCCACAAATATTAGTTGAACCAACTGAATTGGTTCATTTTCTCTTCTGAACATTACACTTGGGAAGGAGTTTTTTTTGTTTCTTACCAAGTGTACATTCCTCACACACAAGATTTGGAACTTCAATCACTAGAAATCCACACACCATGCTTGATGAGGATTGAAGTTTAAGCCCATTAAAATATAGATGTCCAAAGCGCAAATTCCAACTCCATGATACATTCTTCATGAGTCCCAAGAGACACTCCTTGGACTTTGCATTGATACACAGCAGAAACATGTGATTCTTCTCCATTTGGACTTGAGTAACAAGTCTTCTATGAGAATCCCTTATAGACAAAAAAAATTCTCAAAGTGTATAACATACCCCTTCTAAAAGAGCTTGTTGAGACTAAAGATATTTTTTCATGTTTGGTACATAATGGCCAAATTTCTTACTCTTGTGGAATTGAATGTTCTTTGAATTTCCACAACCACACATGAATCAACTTCCACCATTCCCTCTTCCATGAAAGTTGTAGGATTTTATTTATTTTGTTGATATCTTGGATAATATACACACCCTCTTCCTCTTGCACGATGAACACCGTGTTTCGAGTGTCCATTCTTTTTTTCTTGGTGAGTCAACTTGGACTCGAAGGCATGTTGTATTATTAAACCAACATTCTTTTTCATACGTTCCTCATGAACCTGAAATGACCCCATCAGTTCTTCAATGGTTAGTTTCTCCAAATCCTTTGATTCTTTGATTTCGATAACCACATGCTAAAACATGGTTGTGGGATATCGAAGAGATTTTTTAATAACTCAAATGTCTCCCACTTTTTCACCATTCCATTTCATATTGTTAACAATAACAATTAATCTTGAGAAATAATCGTAGATACTCTCACCTTCTTTCATGTGAACTACTTCAAAGTCCACACTTAATGTTTGAATATGTACCCGCTTCACATGATCAACGCCTTTGAAGATGGTGGAAAGAGTATCCAAATATTGATTGCTTGATATTACTTCATAAATCTTTACAAACATTGATTCATCCAACCCTTTATAGAGGAGGAACAACGCCTTATTGTCTTTCTTTCTTTGATTTTTGAGGCCCATATTTTCTTCATTTGTGGAGGAAGATTATTCCACTATATAGGTTATAATATAACCATTTTTTATGATCTCCAATAATTCTTGTGACCCAAATAACTCCTTTATTTGGATGCACCACCTTTCATAATTATCCTTATACCACTTAAGAACTTGTCGTTGGATTGCAATCATCTTAAAAAAATGGAGGATCTTGGTAACCTGCCTCTAATACCAGTTTGTTGGTTATACAAACTGATAAATTTGGGAGGAATAAAATTAGCACACAGCACAAATGAGCTTTCAAGATTTTTATTTCACATATTTTCTGACAACAATTCCCCAAAATTTATAGTCATTTACAAATGAATGAAATATCCAAATTAAATGAACACATTAATGAAATAAAACTACAACATTAAATAGACATAGTATAGAAATAAAACAGCCAAATTAAATGGCACATGGGGCGAAAAACACAGGGGGTGCATGTAGTTAATACATGCTGCATGGGAAAAAAGATGTGGAGAAAATAAATGTGGGCTGCTTGATGTGTGGGTTTTTGTTTTCATTTCCAATAGTTCATTTCTCATGAGACCGCGTGATCTGAGGGAAGGTCCTATAGGAGGTATTTTGGTCTTTCTAGGGGGCTATTGTGTGATCACATGATCATATAGAGATCACACAGTGAGTCCTTCTGAAGCCGTCATGTTGTGGACTCTCGCGATATGGACCATTTTGATTACCTAGTGACAATATCTGATTACGACTGATGGTGGATCTATCCTTCAGCATTCCCTTTTTTTCATTGATCTTCTCCTTTTCCCCTTTCTCCATGAATTTTTTGGGAAGTTAGGGGTTTATATAGGTCGAGTGAGGCTGAAGGAGATGCCTCTTTTTATGGGAGAAGGGACACATTCTCATGGCATTTCATGTCTGGGAAAAAAGAAAAAATAAATGGGATGAGAAAATATGTGGAGTTAGAAGGGGTCTACAGTCGTAAAATGACTCGCGACGACCCATGTTTTTCCTTCATCTTGGATGCATGATCAAGGGTGATCATGCAATGGATTTGGGTTTTCCAATGGTGTGTGTTGAGGCTGCCAAGGCTCATGGTAGCTTCCCTCAGCTATCCTCAGTTCGGTCACATGATCAAGGAAGGATCATGCAATGGCCTTTCTTGTTACAGGGGGGACATGTGGAAGTTGAGTGGAACTTGCAGTTTAGACCTCATTAGAACTACCATGGACCCAAAATGTCTTCAGAAAAGTGTCAAACGCATGGTTGTGATTGTGAGGAAGCATTGGGTGTGCCTCAGGGCATTGAACCAGTGTGAAGGGAGGTTGAAGACGAGGTTCATACAGCCTACAAGCTTCAGCTGGATTTGAAATCACAATCTATGGGACTGACCAGATAGCTTGGATCAGCTGGGGTGAGATATGATGGCACAGATCATCAGTGGCTTGGTCGGATGGACCTGATTTTATCCTCTGGAGAACATCCACCTCCCACATTGAGTCTCTGCACCTTCGTCCATTTAGCTTATACTCCATTCAGTGGTGGTTGTTAGTTCGAGCTAGCAAATGGGTTGGCGCCAATACCATATGCAACACTCTCCTCCCAGAGGGCCTTGACCCACCATTTTTTTGCGCATGACTATGGGTGTGTGTACCTCAGGACCCATACATTGGACCATTTAGTTCCTGTTACAATCTATGCTTCCACTTTGGCCTACCAGATTGTCTTGGTCTAACTCGCATGATCAACCAAGTCCCACATGGGTCATTGTAGAGGTTTTTACAGTTGGTTGGTTGGCTAGCCATATGTTTTGTCTAATTGTTTTATCAAACTCTCAAATAAGAAAAATGAAATTTGTAGTGCAATTTTGGGTCCCATATATGTTTATTTAAACCATAGGTCTTCATGTATAATATACTCCATATATTAATTCATTGGAATGACTCTTTGATCTTTTCCAGTGAAGTGGGACGTGCACAATTACTAGTGCCAATAAATCCCCCACCCCTTATAATAATATTAATTAGAATGTAATAATATGATTATAAGGTAAACGTAGATCAGTATCTATGCATATAAATATATGAAGTTCCATGGTGATAAACTTCTTGAGAAGATTTGACTTGGGTTTGTCTAAGGAGCTATAAAGTGCTAATAAGATGAAACATCTAGCCACAATTTCTCATCTCTATCCAATATGGAATATTTCTTTGACATAATGCATGGATACCTTGAAATTCGAATGTATAAGAAAAGTATAACATGAAATAGGTATAGGATGTAATGGAACTGGTAGATGGATCCAAATTAAAATACTTGGATGTCACTATGTAACATGATCGCACTACGATTCACTATTTCATTTTCACCCTTACAGCACTGTGCTAAACTTGTTTTATATTGAAAATTATAAAATAAATAAAAAATTTCATTCCATGTTTGAATAATTTATTTGGTTTTTATCACTGTTAAAATGGAAAATGTTACCTTTTGTAGATGATTCCATTGCATAAGAATGTGATTTGGAGGGCCCATGATGATGTCCAAGAAAAATGGGCCAAACTGCACAAGATCCATTCACACCAATGACTCGTCCGAACACTTCTACTAAACCGTGCATCTAAATTGGATGAAATTTTGTATTCTTATCCAGAATTAATTGGCTTGCATTTCATATAAAGAACCCAAAACTCATTCTACCATCGTGGGGCCCAACTAACCTGATCTGTCCAGCACACTGAATCTGCACAAAGTCAAAAGTGGTGTGCTATGATATGTCCACATCTCGGGCTCTAGTTGTCCTAATTATGGAAACATTTCAGTGGATACATTAAATAGGTGGGTAAATATGTTTCTACTTTTTTTCAAAGAATTATTAGACTATCAAGTTGTTCAAAACCATGGGCCAAGTGGTTTTACACAATCTGTTTTCCCAAAACCACCTTCCACATTGCCTATAAAATTGAAGCTTGGGCTCCTCATTTGGAAGTTCGGCCAAGGAGTGAAGTTTTGAAAATTTGTAGTTACAGAGGAGTACTCTCTTCATCCTATATGTTCTGGAGGCCCCTATCCTCATTTGGGTATCAAGGATGAAGATGGATTTCCACCCGAGCTTCCTCCCCCTCCCGATGTCAAGCTAAACGGTGGGTGATCATTGCAAGGGAGCTACACTTGAAGAGGAAGTTACAACACCTTATATTCTACTAGTTTTGTGTAATTTGGGTGTGAATTATTTATCTTTGGTTTAATATTTATGTTCTTATTCTATTAATGCATTTATTTGGTTTAATTAAGTGAAACATTTCTCATTTCCATACCAACTAGGTTGAGATTCAAGTGGGAATCCTGAGTTGTTCCGATTGGACAACATAAGAATCCTATTTCTCTCATAAATTCTTGATATTTAAGTATTCTTTGGTAGATCTCACTATATTATTGAGGTCCAAGCCTTGAGAACACGATTTTTGTGTCAAGGGGTGGTTCTTTGTGCCTTATTTTAAGAGGAAAGAGGGGAACCAAGATCTTAGTAATACCTCAACCAAAGGATTACAACAAAGACTAATAACTAATTGAGTAAAAGGAACACCTAAAGTGTTGTAGTAACTTATCTATTATCACTTACTTATCTCATGTTTTTCTAAATCCACTGTGTCTTTCAACTTTTCAACTCTTTACATTAAGATACTTTCTTAAAATTGTTTACAAAATCACCCCCTCTTTTGTTTTTTATTAACAATACACACTCAAAAACCATCAACACTCCTTGAGAGATGACCTAGGGTCTTCCCTAGACTATAAATAAACCTTAAAAACATAATCCATTTTATGTGTCCTGACAGTGTGATCAAAGTTTGACGCCATTTCGGGGGAGCACTTTGGTTTTTAGTACAGGTTTTTTATAAGGTTTTCATTTTTTTTGAATTTTTATTTGTTTTCTCTTCTAACTTTTCAAAAACTTTTTGTTCTGATCTATTTTTTGTGTAGGTTTGGTTCATGATGATTTATACTTCTGGATATTTGGCACCTTTCAAAACTGAACTAGAGAGGACCCAACATCAATGACACCGAGACACACAGGACAACACTTTGAAGGAGGAAACACCACACATTAAAACCCTTCTTCACCCTTCATCTTATTCTAGAACCAAATTAGAATCTGAAATTAATGTCTTTAAAATTGATGAAAACAATAGAACACGAAAAAAATTAACCACACAAAATGTTGATATCCAACCCACTTAAATTCAATTACAAGGCGTGGCACCCAATTTTGAACATAAATCTGGTTTAATTCATATATTACCAAGATTCCATGGACTTCCTGGAGAGGATCCACACAAGAACTTAAAATAATTTCATAATGTTTATTCAAAATTAAAACATGCTAATGTGGATGAGGAACAAGTAAATCTTAGAGCATTCCAATTTTCATTAGAAGACACTACGAAATATTGGTTGTACCATGTTAATTCACCAATAAGAGGTTGGGCAGACATCAAACGCCTTTTTCTTGAAAAATATTCACCAGCCTCTCAAACTCCAATAATAAGGAATGAAATCTGTGGGATAAGACAATCTCAAGGGAAAAAACTTCATGAATATTGGGAAATATTTAAAATATTATTTTCAAGTTTTCCACACCACCAAATAAGTGATCAACTTTTAATACAGTATTTTTGTGAAGGTTTATTTCCAATTGATCATAACATGGTTGATGCTATTGCAGGTGGTGTACTAGTAGATAAAACCCCAATCATAGAAATAACCTTGATTGATAACCTGGAACAAAACACTCAACAATTCGGTACAAGGTCTAGCATACCCATTTGAGGTGTCCATGAGGTTCAAAGTACTGAATTTTATAAGAAGTTGGACACAATTTTTGAAGTGGTAAGTACTCTTTTACAACAACTATCTCTCTCTCTCAAGGAAAATATCAATATCCTCCTCCAATCCATTGTGGAATCTTCTCTTCTGACACCCATTATTCAGACCAATGCCCCCAATTGAGAGAAAATTCTGAGAGTTGTGAGGAAATCTTACCAGGACACACCTATAACTATCCCTTAAGGAAAGAACCATACTATCCATCCAACTCTCAGTGCAAAGAAAACAATATTATAGGAAAGGGGGTATTCAAACTAGCCTCGTCAACCATTAAACCAACAAGGTCAGAGTACTCATCCACCACCACCACCTAGAAATACTCAACCACCCCAAAGGCCTTTCCAACTGCCCCCTCTAAAACTTGAGCCTAGCCTGGAAGATATTATGAAACAAATGGATTCCAACAATCTCCAATTCCAACATACCACCCAAACATCCATAAAAGACCTCAAAACCCAATTAGGCCAACTAGCTAAGAAGGTGGGGGGAATTCAAAGTCAAGGGTTGGGTAAACTACCTTCTCAACTAGTAGTTAACCCTAGGGATAAAGGAAATGTTAATTCCATCACCCATAGGATTGAAACTCATCTTAAAAGACAAATTACCCCTCCAATAGATTCATCCCCTCCTAAGGAAACCACCATCCCAACCACTACTAAAAATGGTGTAAGAGAAGAAAATACTTTTCCTATGATAAGTCCTTTAAAAGGAAAAAGTGTATATGTTGATGAGTCTCCTAGACAACCCAATCCTCTTCCGTTTCTTCAAAGGGCCACCCAACCTAGGAAACAAAAGAAAACTGAACTAAATAAGGAAATATTAGTAACTTTCAAAAAAGTGCAGGTTAAAATCCCCTTGATTGATGTCGTGAAGCAAATTACACGATATTCCAAGTTTCTAATGGAGATGTGTACAAATCAAAGGAGACTTTGTGGAGATAAAAAGGTGATATTAGGGATGAAAATATTATAATTAATAGAGACACCACTTCCCACCATATGAAACAATCCCAAGACATTCTCGATTCCATGCACCATATGGGAGTAATCTTTTTCTAATTCTATGATTGATTTGGTAGCTTCTATTAATGTGATTCATCACTCCATTTACTCTACATTGCAGGTTAGGGAACTAAATTCCGCTAGAGTTGTTGTTCATATGGCTAACCGAAGTACTGCACACTCTTATAGTGTGTTAGAGGATGTTCTTGTGAGGGTTCAAAATTAAATATTTCCTAATGATTTTTATGTGCTTAAAATCGAAGATGATAGGATGAATGGACATGACCCAATTATATTGGGGAGACCTTTCTTGAAAACAACCATAAATTTAATTAATGTCTATAATGGTACATTATCTATGGAATTTTCTGGTGACATAGTCAATTTCAACATCCTTTATTCCATGAAATACCCCTTAGAAGAACATTTTTCTCTCTCTATTAATTTAATTGATGTACTCCCTTCCCCAAAAAAAAAATTTCTTTCCCTCGATCCGCTTTATGAGTTTTCATCATTGATTGAAATTCTAGGAAATGATTTGGCCCTTAATTGTTGTAGTGATCTAGAGAAATGTAATGCATGTTTGTTGATTGATGATTTATTGAACACTGAGGATCCACTAACCATCTATGAAACAACTAAGCTTGTAAAATCTCATTCCTCATCTGATAATGACACCATTGAGTAGTTAGATGAGATTAATGATCCCTCACTTTCATACACACTCCCATCAATCCAAAATCCTCCTGAATTGGAACTAAAACAAGTTCTTCAAGATTTAAAATATTCATATCTTGATAATAGAAAAAAGTTTCCCATCACTATTTCTAGTTCACTCCCTCATGAGCATGAATTACGACTGCTTGAACTATTGAAGGAGTATAAACAAGATTTAGGATGGAAACTTGCAGAAATTCTTGGAATTATCCCATCAATTTGTACAAATCATATTTGGTTAAATGATGATGATAATCTGGTGAGGCAGGCACAACATCGACTGAACCCAAACCTCTTAGAAGTTGTGAAAAATGAAGTAACAAAATTATTGGTTGCTGGAATCATTTACCCTATCTCTGATAACCAATGGGTCGGTCTTGTTAATGTATTTCCTAAATAAACTAGCCTTACAGTGATAAAAAATGAAAATAATGAATTGGTTTCAACTCGTGTGTAGAATAGTTAGTGTGTCTGCATAGACTATTGCCAACTAAACCAACACACTAGAAAGGACCATTTCCCATTTCCATTCATTGACCAAATTCTTGAGAGGCTTTTAGGGAAGTCCCATTACTATTTTCTTGATGGGTATTATAGATATTTTCAAATCCATTTCCCCACTAAGGATTAGGAAAATATGACCTTTAGTTTCCCCTTTCGCACATTTTCATATTGGAGGATTCCATTTGGTCTGTGCAATGCTCCTGCTACTTTCCAGCTATGCATGGTTAGTATTTTTTCAGCTTACCTAGATAATTGAATGGATGTTTTTATGGATGATTTCACTGTTTACGGATCCTTTTTTGATGAATGTTTAAGTAGTCTTGGTTCTGTCCAATATCATGGTATTGAAAAAAATCATGTATTAAAATAATGAGAAATTCCATTTCATGGTGTGACAAGGTATTGTTTTGGGGCATGTCATTTCTGGGGATGGTATCCAAGTAGATAAATCAAAAGTTGATATCATTTATTCCTTACCATTCCCCAAAATTGTATAGGATGTGTGGTTTTTCCTAGGTCATGCTGGATTTTACCATTGTTTCCTTCGCGACTTTAGTAAAATTGCACTCCCCCTCTCTCGATTACACCAAAAAGAAAAAAAATGTTTTTGATAAATAATGCGACGAAGATTTTAATAAGTTAAAATGGAGTCTCACATCACCCACAATAATCCAACCACCTTGATGGGTTTTACCATTTGAGCTCATGTGTGAGGCCTCTAACTATGCAGTTGGGGTAGTTTTGTCATAAAGTGTCGATCAAGCTCCACATGTCATTGCTTATGCCTCACGTACTTTGGAACCTACCCAAGAAAACTAAACCACAGCTGAAAAATAATTCCTATCCATTTTTTTCCTTGGAAAAATTTAGGTCATACCTTTTGGGGTCCAAAGTCATTGTGTTCTCAAACCATGCAGCCCACTAGTATCTCCTTAAGAAACCAAAATCCAAACCACGTCTCATTCGTTGGATTCTCCTCCTTCAAGAATTCAATCTAGAAATTATAGATAAAAATGAGAAGATAATGTGGTGGAATACCATATTAGTATGATTACCCCATCCTCAGAAATTGACTCATCCCCATGTATTCCTATTAATGATATGTTTCCCGATGAGCAATTGTACAGATTGCAAGATCTAATACCGTGGTATGGTGAAATTGTAAATTATTTTCTAGCATCTTGCATTCCTACTGATTTCAAAAAAAACCAGGATGACCACCTAAAACATGATTCCTATTGGTACATTTGGGATGGCCCCTACATTTGGCACACCTATAGTGATCATGTCCTCATACATTGTGTTCTTGATAGAGAGTTTCAGTCCATCCTTAGGCTCTGCCACACTCTTGCTTGTGGGGGCCACTTTGGTCCCCAACGGACTACTCCCAAGGATCTCAATTCTAGTATCTTTTGTCCCACATTATTTTCAGGATTCCCATGACTTCTTTAAATCTTTTCCTCACTGTCAAAGAATGAGGAATGTCTCTAAAAGAAATGAGATTCCACAGAAACCCTTGCTCTTCCATGACATTTTCGATGTTTGGGGTATTTACTTTATGGGGACATTTCCCAATTCCTTTGGAAACATGTACATTTATCTGGCAGTTGATTACATGTAAAAATGGGTAGAGGCACGAGCCTCAAGGACTGATGATTCTATGGCAGTTGTATAATTTCTGAGAAGCCAAATCTTTTATAGGTTTGGCTTACCTAGGTTCATCATCAGTGACCAGGGTTCTCATTTCTACAACTGAACAATGAAATCACTTTTTCATTGGTATGGGTTTTGTCATAGAGTTTTTATTATATATAACACACAGACCAGTGGTTAAGCTGAGGTTTCAAATAGAGAAGTAAAAAAATTCTTGAAAAAACAATTCAACCCAATATAAAATATTGGAGTCTTAGACTTGATTATTCATTATGGGATTGATGCACTACTTTCAAAACCCCCATTGGCATATCACCATATTGGCTAGTGTTTGAAAAGAGTTGTCACTTACCTATTGAGATTGATCGCTAGGCTTATTGGGCCATCAGAAAATGCAATTAAAATCATTCTATTGCAGGTTCTCAAAGGATGTTTCAAATTCAGGAGATGGAGGAAATGAGAAGAGATGCATATGAGAACTTCAGGATTTATAAGGAGTGAACCATGGCTTTCAATGACCATCTCATCCTTCATCTTCAGTTCCAAAATGGGAAAAAGATCCTCCTATATAATAAAAGGCTAAAGTTTCATCCATTTAAGCTTCATTCTTGTTTGTTTATACCATAAACTATTTCTAACATCTCTCCATTTGGTAATGTTTACGTTCAAAATGATGAAACCAAGAAAACATTCACTATCAATGGGAAGTGACTAAATCACTTCCATGAATCCATTCTGGAGTCCCCGATGGAGGAAATACATGTTCAAGAAGAAATATATGAATGAAACTCATGAGGTTTTATCATTCATCCCACATTGTTTTATTATAGTGAGGACACTGCACACTTTAGGAGTGGGGGATGGATATATTACTGGGTTAGTTAGGAATTTTCATCATCGTTATTCCTTTTCATTTTTTAGCTTACTGAATATTATTATTACTTTCCCCCTCCCCTCCCACTATCTTTTGTGCCGAAATATTACTTTTTTTATGCCCACATTATCCTGGAAAATGATTCATGTTTAATCATGGAAGTTATTGAAAATGCATGGGGAATTTCTGTATTTCATGTTGTTTTAACATTCAAAAAAACATCTAATGAAATGTGAATTTCAGAAAGAATACAATATTATGGTGTGAATTTCTTTTGAAATTAAGTTCTTTTTTGATTATATAAATGGTTGTATCATTTTGAAACCTTTGAGAAGAATGGTGCCCTTTTTTGTGAATAGTTTAAAGGAAAATTGTGTCACTTAATCTCTCTACACATTTTTTCACCCAAACGTGACGTGTGAATGTTTTTACTTAATGGAAGTTAAATATAAGTTAGGTTTATTTTTCTCTACTTTACAAAATCATTTTTCCATACATTTGTTCCTTATCTGATCTATTTGATTACTGTACCAGATTGACCTATGCATGTGTACCTGTTATCTGATTGTTGTATTCCCTAAAAAAGGTAATATATTGGGCAGGTCAAAAACCACTCATCCTTCAATTTTGATCTTGCTATAAATATTACAATTAGTTTCATGAGAAGATTAAACAAGGGTTGGGAGAAGAGTGTGTGATTTGTTCCAAGTGAAACTTTTGAAAAAACAATTAATAAATGAGGGGAGTGATGAAATGTACAACATATGGGGATATCTAGGTTGGGATATTATGGTTTGAATTCTTGGAATTGTTAAGTTAGTGGGTCTTTAAATTTCATTGCAAATGATGTGGGAAAAGTTTAGTGGAAAGTATCGTGTAAGTATACAATTATTGAAATAACTTATATTTTCTCAATAGAAAGTGGAATGAATAGCATGAAATGGTTGTCACACACACACGTGGAGAATTAGTGACATGATTAACTTTTTAATTATTTTCTTTGATTGGTATAATGAATCTCTTGGAATTTCATTTGGATACAATTTTTGAGGTGTATTTTTCAATGATAATTGAGAATAACTCCTCAGTGTGATTTTTCCTTTGATCATATTTCTATAAAGAATTAAATTTTCGTTGAATGTTAAATATTTATGAAGTATGAAATATCTACATGAATAATTTTTGGAATTATGACTTTTACCAAGAGTGAAAATGTTTATGTGTGATGGTGTGATCACACCATTATTCACAATTTCATTTTCACCCTAACACCATTATGCTAAACTTGTTTTATATTGAAATTTATAAAAATAATAACAAGATTCATTCCATGTTTGAATCTTTTATTTTGTTTTTATCACTGTTAAAAATGGAAATATTTCTTTTTTTGATGATTCCATTGTAAGATGAGGTGATTTGGAGGGCTCATGATGATTTTCAAGAAAAATGGACCAAACTGTGCAGGATCCATGCACACCAGTGGAATCATCTGAACATCGCTACTGAACCATGAATCCAGATAGGCTTCAGTTTTTTTGGTTGGTCCAAAATTCATTGGTCTATATTTCATCTAAAGAATCCCAAGGCTTATTCTGCAATCTGGTGGCCAACCGATCTGTTCTGTCCAGCACACCGAATCTTCATGAAGTCAAAATTGGTGTGTTGTGATCTTTCCATATCTTGGGATCAAGTTGTCCAAATTCTGCCAAAATTTCTCTGGATATATTCAAGAGGCGGGAAAACATGTTTCTAGTTTTTTCCAAAGCATTTTTTTACTGTCAATTGGTCAAAAACCATGGACCAAATGGTTTTACACAATCTGTGTGCTCAAAATCTCCTTCCACTTTGCCTATAAAATGGAAGATTGGGCTCCTCATTTGGATGTTCGGATGAGGAGTAAATTGTTTCCAATTTGGAGTTCCATAGGAGTAATATCCTCATATTAGAAGTTCTGGAGGCCCCTATCCTCATAGAGGGGTCAAGGATGAAGAAGGAGTTCTAGATGAGCTTTCTCCCCCTCCCGATATCGAGCTAAATGGTGGGTGATCTTTGTGAGGGAGCTACACACATGAAGAGAGAGTTATGACACCTTATATTCTACTGGTATTTTTTAATTTGTGTGTGAATATTTTCAATTTTGTTTAATATTTATATTATTTTTCTCTGAATGCATTTATTTGGTTTAATTAAGTGAAACATTTCTCATTTCAATACCGACTGGGTTGAGATTCAAGTGGGAATCTTGATTTGTTCCAATTGGACAACATAAGCATCCTCTTTATCTCACACATACATGAGATTTTAATATGATTTGGTAGACCTCACTATATTCTTGAGGTCCAAACCCTGACAACATGATTTTTGTGTCAAGTGGTGGGTCTTTGTGTCTTATTTTAAGAGGAAAGAGGGGAACCAAGATCGTGGTCATCCCTCAACCAAAGGATTACAACAAAATATAATAACCAATTGAGAAAAAGGAATTATTTAAGTGCTATAGTAACTTAGAAATCATCACTTATTTATCTCATATTTTTTAAAATCCACTTTTCTTTCAACATTAAAACTCTTTACGTTAATTTACTTTCTTAAAATTGTTTACAAAATCACCCCCTATTTTTTTCTTATTAAACATACACACTCAAAACCCATCAACGCTCCTTGAGAGATGACCTAGGGTATGCCCAAGGATATAAATAAACATTAAATACACAATCAATTTGACGTGTCAATATAGTGCAGTCATATCCCATGAGTATGATAACCAAGCCACATGTAGTTCTGAAATATATCAATATATAGATCAAACTCATGAATAACATCATAGTTCCATTGATATAGAACTCTATAAATAATTTCCTTACATAGATCTAACTCATATGTAGGAGGGTAAATGTCACTATATTGTGATAAAATCCCTAGTGGAGAGTTGTGTCTTAGTGGAATGATGGATAAAATATATTATTCTTTAAACCATAGGTCTTCATGTTTTATCTCCTCCATATATTAAATCATTAGCACGACTCTTTGATCTTTGGTAGTAAAGTGGGACATGCACAAATAATGGTGCCAATAAATCCCCCCCCCCCTTTAATTAGATTCGTTAGAATGAAATAATCTAATTCTAATGTAAACATAGATCTATTTTTGCGCATCTGAATATCTGATGATCCATGGTAATAAAATCCTTAAGAGGATTTGTCTGAGGTATGTATGAGGAGCTATAAAGTGCTATGAAGATGATACATCTATCCACAGTTTCTCATCTCAATCCAATATGGGAGATTTCTTTGACATAATGCATTGATACCTTGAAATTGGAATGTATATGTTAATTATAAAATGAAATTGGGATAGGGTGGAATGGAACATGTAGATGGATCCAAATTAAAATACTTTGATGTCACTATGTATCCCATGAGGACGACAATCAAGTTGCACATAGTTCTAAAATATATCTCTATATAGATCATTCTCAAGAATAGTATCATAGGTCCATTAACATGGAACTCTATAAAGAATTTCCTCACATAGATCCAACTCATACGTAGTAGGGTAAATGTCACTATAGTGTGATAAAATCACTAGTGGAGAGTCATGTATTAGTGGAATGTTGGGTCAAGATATGTTTCTTTAAACCATAGATCTTCATGTATAATCTCCTTGATATATTAATTCATTGGCACGACTCTTTGATCTTTGGTAGTAAAGTGATACATGCACAAATACTAGTGCCCATAAATACCCCCCTTAGAATTAGATTCATTAGAATGAAATAATATGATTCAGAGGTAAATATATATCAGTTTCTGCACATCTGAATATCTGATGATTATGGTAATAAAATCCTTGAGAGGATTTGTCTTGGGTATGTCTGAGGGGCTATAAAGTGCTATGAAGATCGAAGATGTTACATCGAGCCACAGTTTCTCATCTCAATACAATATGAGAGATTTATTTGACATAATTCATTGATACCCAAAAATGGGAATGTATATGAAAATTATAAAATGAAATAGGGATAGGGTGGAATGGAACTTGTAGATGGATCTAAATTAAAATACTTGGATGTCACTATGTATCCCATGAGGATGAGAATCAGTCCACACATAGTTCTGAAATATATCACTATACAGATCAAACTCACGAATAGGATAATAGGTCCATGTATATGGAACTCTATAAAGAATGTCATTACATTGATCTAACTCATATGTAGGATGAGAAATGTCACTATATTGTGATAAAATCCCAAGTGGAGAGTCATGTCATAGTGTAGATATTGATCTGATTATCCATTATGCATGTCCATCGTGTGTGATAAAAATAGATCCAATAGCATGGATCTGAGTTCTTACCTTCCAATAGGTTTCTTTTTAAGAAAATTCATGAATTCCCACTAACATGAAATACTTCATTGATTCTCTTTCCCCAGTAGTCTTGAGATTGTCTAGTCTATGAGGACAATTTGGACATGGAATCCTTCACAAATTTAGAATTATCTAACTTTTTCCTACATCAAGGTACTTAGCGATCATAACATGATTTGTTCTAGGGCCATATAGGGGCCCCACAAGCTTTGTATCTTTTATATTTGTTTTTTCATTAAATTTTTCCTAAGCTTAATATGGGGGAAGACTTATTAGGCATGGACTTGGATTTTACTTAAGATTCCTTCTTACAAGTTTTCAACCCTACAATTTTTGTGCCTCTTCTATTTTATAGATGTGTAATATTTTTTGGATCACACGAAGTCTGTGTCTAGCGAGCGGGAACTCAACTTTTTTACAAGATTCCTTTATTAGTTTTTCACCTTGGAAAGTATTATGTCTCTTGTTTTTCAAAGGTCTTGCAAGCTTGGACATCATTATGCTGTAGTTTAAGGTCTTCCAACTCGAACCATTGGGATTCCATGTAGTTTAAACTCTTACTACTAGGACTTTTGGTATTCCATGTAGTTTAAAGTCTTACTAACAGGACATTTACATAATAAGGGGCTGGCTAATTACAGGTGACTCAAAACACTATGGGGTGTTGAGTTCTATTGTGGTGTTTCTGGGGTTCGCGAGGATCAGTGTTAATTTATTAATAGTAGGATATGTATTTATATAGTTGGTTAAATCCATTATGCATCGATATCATGGATAAGAAAAGATGATCTCTACTCTTTTCCTAGGGCTATGAAAGACTCATGGGGTGGAAATGGATGAGGGTGAAATGTTTTGGAAGTTAGGCCTGTCTGGATACTAGGGATGCAGGTGCTATAAATCACGACCTATAAGTCTCAACCAAGTGATATGGGATAGGATAGATGTGTTGGGTATATCCCTTAATGCTATTGGGGTATCAGGTTCTACCATGGTGCCATTAAGGCTCACAAGGATTAGGAGGCCCTTTATACAAGGCCAAGATGTTTCTGGTTAGTGGGTCTAAGCCCTTGCATCAATATCATGAACAATCAGAGAGATATCAATTCCTTTGTTGTGGATTTAAAGTATTTATGAAGTATTAAACATCAATATTATGAAGTTGGATATGAAAGGAAGTCTATCCAAGAAGGGTTCTAGCACCCTGGGGAATCTTAGCTCTTAATTGAATATCCCTAGAACTATGCCTTGTGGTTTCGAATCACAAGGTTTGAGCTATCAAAAGATTGAATGATGAAGGGTTGCATTCTTTATTTGAGAATGGGTACCAATCATGGAGACACAACATTGAGGGTATTTTATTCACTTAGATAGTCCGGTATGGATACTTCAAATCATAGCCCAGATTACTTAGGTCCTGAGGTAGGTATGGGATAGTCATTCAGGGGTAACCTATAACACAATGGGGTGTTGGTATCCCCCAGGGTGAAGTTAGGATTACAAGAATTAGAAATCCATTTACATTGGGTCAAGATTTCATTGGTTGGTGGGTCTGAGCCCTTGCATTAATTGCATGGACAAGAAGAGAGATCTCTTTCCTCTTATGGGGTAATGAAAGGTTTTCGATGACTTTAGACGCTTCAGATCTTGAAGTGGGATATTTGGAAAAATGTAATATCGAAGAAGGGTTTAAGAAACCTAAAAGTTGTGACCCCACCTGTCAAACATATTCTCATAGTGAGGAGATGTGATGAATCATTTCCCTTATGTTTTCCTGGACCAGGGGGTCTAGTGAGCATTTATTTTCTTTTACTAGGGATACAGAATATATCCTACAAGCTTTATAACTTATTTATTTTTGCCCTAATTTTTTCCTAAACTATAGAAATGATGATTTTATCAGGTAGAGAGTCAATTTTTTCTCATTTCTCCCTTTTCTAGTTTTCAGCCTGATGAGTTTTGTGTATATTTATTAGTAGTTTAATGTATTTCAGTTCGGGCCGTTATGTGTAGGAGTTTAAGTTCGTATAGCATTGACCAAGGTTTCAGAAGATTAAGGTCATTCCACTTATACCTGGTATGTGGGATGATACCCAAGTGTCTTATTAGCATACACAGGGTCAAGAGTACTCTAACATCCTTCTGAGCGGGTGGTGGAGATGTCATAAATCATGTATCAAGGTTCCTGGGTCAGGAGTAATGATATGGGATAATCATTTTGGGGTAACCTATAACACAATGGTTTGTTGGATTCCACCTTGGTGGTGTAAGGATCACATGGATTAGTAATCCCTTTACATCGGGCCAAGATTTCTTTGGTTGGTGGGTTTGAGACCTTGCATCAATATCATAGCAAAGTAGAGAGACCTCTTTTCCTCTTCAAGGTTAGTGTAAGGATCGCGATGACCTGAGATGCTTGAGACATGAAGTGTGGAACATGGATTGAGGTGATTAAAAAGATGATAGAAGCACTTAATTTTTTGGACATGGTACGGCTCTTATGGTCCTTTGATAAGGAGGGTGATGGATGATGACCTTCACAATTTATCATCATGTAGTGGGACAGATTCCATTTAGTTTAATATATTAAGATGTGGACTTATGTAGTTTATCATCATGCGGAAAGGATGATGGTGGACCAATGTGAATGAATGGGAATGTATGAGGCATGTGAAGTATTGGGCTTGAACCCTGGGGGGTTTCCTATATATCTTAGATTGTTAGGAATCAAAGTTCACATAGTTCATGGAGGGCCATGTAGTTTAATGTCATGTAGTGAGGATGTATGCTGCAGCATAGTTTATTGCCATGAAACTAGGAAAGTAGAGGGATAATGTCCCAAAGAAGAACGTGCATGGAATGGTTGAGTATACCGACGTGAATGAGTACAAAAGAGGTCCAAACCACACCATGTAAATTTTTAGAGAAGACATGGCCCATGAGGACAAAAAGGATATGGAATGATTTGTGGTACATGAGGATGAACCCATAGAAAAAAATTTAGGCATTCCTACATATCCTATGAGGGAATGAATCAATACATACATAGATCTTGATATTTCATGTAGTTTAACATCATGCGGGGAGGAAGAAGGTAGAACCAATCTGAATGAGGTCCAAAGAGACTCACACCATGCCATGTAGTTTAACATCATGCGATAAGGATGAAGGCTGTCAATTCAGTTTATTGTCATGCGGCTAGGACAACAAAGGGGGGTAGTGCCCCAAAGGGGATGCACGTGGCATGGTAAAACAAACCCGACGTGAATGGTGACCAAAGTAGTCTGCACCACACCATGCACTCTTAGGAGTGGACTTAGGATAAGGGTCCAGGAAATGGAAAAGGGGCCAATGGTTGGACTCGAGGAAAAATGCTCGGGCATTCCTACATATCTCATGAGGATGGGAATCGGGACACACATATTTCTCAATATTCTACATATTTTAACATCATGTAGGGAGGAAGAAGTTCACCCAACATGAATGGGATGGTTTCCATAGGTCTGTTCAATTTCATGTCATGTGGTAAGGACATTGGATCACCTAACATGAAAGGAATATAATCCTATGGATGGTCTGAGAAACAAGGATTCTGGAATCACTACATATCTCATTGAGAATAGGAATAAATCCCTATCTAGTTCTTGATATTCCATGTAGTTTAACATCACACGGGGAGTAAAAAGGTCACCTAATGTAAGTGGGAGGGATTATATGGGTCTTTATAGTTTTATGTCATGCAGTAAGAACATTGGATCATCCCACATAAAAGAAATAAAATCCTATGTATGGGCCCAGAAATAGGGATTTTATCATCACAGTGTATCTCATTGAGAATGAGAATCAATCCTCACATACTTCTTGAAATGGGAGCGCGATAGGAGACCAACACCAGAGATGGTGCTTCTCTAAGATGATGTCTATAAGAGAATATAATTTTATGTCATGTAGGGGACATCGACAATGTAATTTAACATTATGCAGTGAGTAATCGCAACATCTCCCTTATCTCTCTATATTTAGGATAATAATGGGTTCATCCTAATCCTTCACACCCTATTTTTTATGGAGAAACACTTTTCGGAATTCTTAATCCCAGATGAGCTATGATCGAAGCGAGAAGTAAGGAAGGAAATGAAACCCTCCCACTATTCAGAGGCGTCGAGAATAGAGTAGGATTATTTTATGTCATGAGGTGGCTATACTAAGGAATAATATCAAGGAGTCCCCATGTATCATAGTTTCTGACACTTTTTCTAGGGTGTGGGCATCCGTTTATGGAGGACGCGCAACTGTTGCCCCGCATTCCCTCTTTCAAAAGGTGGGAAGCATCCATTCCTTGTTTAGGGATATTTTATCCTTGATTGAAATGGGGTGATGGGATGTCAGTTCTTCCTTCCGTGGATTCCTCCTAGGAACTCATCACCTAGTCTGGGTCTCCCTTAAAGATTATGTCGTGGTTCGTGAATCTCATTCCCGGTGCCATATCTTTGTAGACACAGGTTAATTACACTACTTCCGTCAGGACATTCCATGGGGAATTGACATGGTAGAAACCTTCAGTCAGAGTAGATGACAACATCAGGCATGTCGAGGCATCTCTGGATGCATGGAAATTGGGGAACCTATATTCTTCCTCATAAGAGGGCATCTCAGGGGTGTATAACCTGAGGCATCCCACATCGAATGTGGGTATTCATATTCCATAGGCATGTATCTAAGGTTTTCTTCAACTTCTCATGTTTAAGATAGGGTATTCCGCAAGTTTAACATCTAACATAGATGGTTACACCAAAGGCCTGACTTCTGAGGTTTTCCTCAGGCATCTCATGTTCATCACAAGGTAGGCCGTAAGTTTAAAGTCTTACAGAGATGGAATGAGGGTGATTAGAACGTACCATATAGATGAATCAGATTGGTAAATCCCTAAGAGGGAACACCTGGAAGGTTTATCAGGTGGATGGATCAGAACACTCGATAAGAGAAGACCCAATATGCTGTCCAATAAAGGGTATATGTCACACCGTGAAGGCTGATCTGGACACCATTGAGGGCGGATCAGGAAGTGTGCACCGAAGAATGGGGGAACACCAAGTTTTACCATTGACTAGGATTGAAACTCATGAAGGTTTCCTACGAACCCTATATAGACGACAGGGATCAAAACCCACGTAGTTTGAAGGGGTGATGAATTGGGGGTACATAAAGGGACAATGACCCGGAGACATGCTGGGGCTTATGCGTGAATTGCGGCATAAGTACTTCTAGGAGAAGTGAGGAGGTGGATGATATGATCCCACCGGGATGTGGAGGCCCAGGTTAGAATCAGGATAGATGATGGAGAATTAAATGGAGTGGAGGGGTAATGATATGGGACCGTCGTGAAGGTGATGGTAGTGTTGGTCTTGAGCCTTGAAGAGAATTTCTACGTATCCCTATGGCATGGAATCAAAGTTTTCATAGTTTGGTGAGATGATGGGACACCTGAGGAGGTATCCCATGAGAATGGACACATGGATGGTACCTGGAGGAAGTAGAACCTTTGGGATGGGTTGTGATATTCCCAAAACACATGGGATTGAGGGATAGATCAGGATGAGACATGGGTGCTAGGATGGAACCTCGTGGAGACTTCCTACATATCCCCATGGAAGGGAATCAAAGTCCCTTTAGTTCATCTAACAACGACTTACCGTAGATTGGGGACTTCAATGGCTTACCGCTGAATAAGGTTGACAATAGCTTACCGCTGAATGGGGGGACAACGACATACCGCTGATTGAGGTCCAGAGTTTAATATCATGCTGGATGAGGGTGAAACGATGTGAAAGAGGACCTGGGGACCATATATTTGGTGGGATTGAAATTTAGGGAGGCTTCTTATATACCTCTCCATGGAAAGGATCAAATACCACATAGTTCAGGTTGGGGTGGGAACCGATGTGAAGATGGTCGAAAATATTGGGTGTTGGGCTTGGACCACATAGAGGACTTTTACATACCTTACCATAGAAAGGATCAAATTCCATGTAGTTCAAGATATGTGTGTGGGACTTACACTCTAGGTTTCCTAAGGTGTTGGGGAGCCGACGTGAAGGGGGTCGGAGTGACCAATAGATGGTGGGGTTGAACCTCAGGGAGGCTTCCTACGTACCTTGCATTGGCAAGGATCAAAGACCTTGTAGTTCAGGTATGGGTGTGGGGCTTACACTCTAGGATGCCCAAGGTGTTGGTGAAATAAAGTGAAGGGGTTCGGAGCAACCAATGGATGGTGGGATTGAACTTCAGGGAGGCTTCTTACATACCTTTCCCTGATAAGGATCAACGACCTCGTAGTTCAGGTATGGGTGTGGGGCTTACACTCTAGGCTGCCCAGAGGGGATTCCATAGTCAATGATTAATACTTTAAGCCCACGTGAATCATTCTTGGTATGAGAAACAAGTGGCGGCAAGGACTTGAAGATCACGGTGTAAAGGTGCGTCCATGAAGGGTGGTGAATGGGCATTACGTAGGGAAGTTTCTTGGGTGCTGCTATGGTGAGGAAATGGTGAATAGAGCTTACACAGGGAAGTTGCTCAGGTTCCGTTATGGTGTGGCAATGGTAAATGGGGATTACGCAAGGAAGCTTCCTGGGTGCTTCTATGGAGTGGCCATGGTGGATGGGGCTTACGGAGGGAAGCTGCCCGAGTGCCGTTATGGAGCGGAAATGGTGGATGGGGCTTACACAAGGAAGTTTCCCGTGTGCTGCTATGGAGAGGCAATAGTGAATGGGGATTATGCAAGGTAGCCTCCCCAGTGCCACTATGGAGTGTCAAGGGTGGATGGGGGTTACGCTAGAAAGTTGGCCATAATTTCATCCTCATGACTGGCCATGAGGGAATCCCAACTCACTAGTGGGTTAAGGCATATGATTGAGGCCTACACCTATGAGCTAGTTCCCAAGTGGGATAATACCAAGGGCGCTGGAATCCATATGATCAAAGGGGGATGAAAAGTGTGAATCACATACCCAACATTTGGAACGTGGTGAGGGTGGCATGAAGATGGAGGTTAACTATTGACCATGTTCAAAACACAACATCCATATCTTGTTAACCAGAAATGGGGACAAACAAATTATGGTTGGTTGTTGATCATGTTCATAACACAGGAACTGGCTCAAAGTGTCATCCTAAGTCTTTCGAGGCGTTGGCCCAGGCAGTAGGTGAGCCGATGCGGCATGGGACCAAGCCCATAGGGGGTCCCTTTAGACATGGAAGTGGATGGAGATCTAAATGAAGGACACACAAAGCCTGAGATGGAGTGATGGACTATTTGAACGGATTCCAATGCTCTTGAAATTATGTTTCTGTGATCAGGGAATAATGCCTATTTTTCTTGGCACATAAGGAATATCTTATTTAGAAAAAGAGGAATCCCATTATTGAATGATAGGGAATGCTACATTTTATAGTCATGTAGAGAGGATTCTTGGCATCTTATGCTTAGAGAGTAAGGCATCTCTTGTTTGAAGAAATAGTTATCCTATGTTTGGAACATAGGGTGTACTATAGTTTTGAGTCATGTAGAAAGGACTATTGGATTATTATTCATGGATAAGAAGGCATCTCTTGATTGGAGAAAGAGGCATCCTATGTTTGGAACATAGGATGTACTACAATGTATAGTCATGTAGAGAGGAATGTTGGCATATCATGCTTAGAGTATATGGAATCTCATGTTTGGAGCAAGAGGCACCCAATGTTTGGAACATAGGGAGTACTACAGTTTATAGTTGTGTAGATAGGACTATTGGCATCTCATGCTTGGGGAATAAGGAAACTCTTTTTTGGAGCAAGATGCATCCTATGTTTGGAACATAGGGTGTACTACATTTTATAGTCATGTAGACAGGACTGTTGGAATCTCATACTTGGAGCATAAGGCATATCTTTTTTGGAGAATGAGGTGCCATATGTTTGGAACATAGGGAGTACTACATTTTATAGTCGTGTAGAGTGGACTATTGGAATCTCATGCTTGGAGCTTAAGGCATCTCTTATTTGGAGCAAGAGGTGTCCTATGATTGGAACATAGGGTATACTATAGTTTATCGTCATGTAGATAGGACCTATGGAATCCCATTCTTGGAGCATAAGGCATCTCTTGTTTGGATAAAGAGGTATCCTATGTTTGGCACAAAGGTTATACTATAGTTTATAGTCATGTAGATATGACTGTTGGCATCTCATGATTGGAGCATAAGGCATATCTTGTTTGAAGAAAGAGGAATTCTATGATTGGAACATAAGGAGTACTATAGTTTATAGTCGGGTAGAGAGGACTATTGGCATCTCATGCTTGGAGCATAAGGAATCTCTTGTTTGGAGAAAGAGGCACCCTATGTTTGGAACATAGGGAGTACTGCAGTTTATATTCGTGTAGAGATGGCTATTGGCATCTCATGCTTGGAGCATAAGGCTTCTCTTATATTGAGTAAGAGGCATCCTATGATTGGAACATAGGGATTGCTTCTGTTTATAGTCGTGTGGAGAGGACTATTTGGCATAAGGTGCCTAACAAAGGATGGTGTTGGGACTTATGCAAGGGAGTATCTTTCTGGTTCAACCTGGTATATGAGCCAAGAGATGGGGTTTGGATGGGTTACTTGAGGAATGGTTTGACTCAAGGTAATCGAGGAATTGATGATGAGAATCTCAACTCACAGCATCGGAAAATAACCAAGAGGAATTTGTCGACTCAAGGTGTTTCATGGTGTGCGGAGGAGTGTCTCAAATCCTGGAATCCCATAGGTGGAAGGCGGTTGCGCATAAGGGCGCAATGGAAATTGATGACATCCCAGCCCAAAAAGTTTGTGGTGCGACTCTCCATTTTTCATGGGGGTTAGTGACGGTAGTGGAGGGACCAGCCCGGAGGGTCGGGACCACAGTCCGATAGTAACCCTGAGTGGGGGTACGGGGGTGCATCCCCCACGGTATGGACCAGTAGGTGCAGGACTAGGCACCATTTCATGCAAGATGGCCTACACACAAGATGGGATGCGCTCAAGATCAGACTGTGCGGCACAGGTCCACACAAGATTCGGTGCCTTGGTACTATTGGTGCAAGAATAAAGACTTTCACACAAGATTAGAAGTTCTGCGTGCAAGATTGGAAGTTCTTCATGCAAGATTGGAAGTTTTGCATGTAAGGTTGGATTTTTTGCACGCAATCATGGAATCTTGTGTGCACATGACTTGGGCAGAAAATTTCGTAGGCGGGGATCAAACCACTATGGGCCTGCGCAAAAGCGTACCCATATGGGAGTTTTCACAAAAGATCTCCCATGGAGGGTTCCATTCTTCCACACGAGTGCAAAAGAGGTAGTATTACGCCCAGCGGAGTGGCGACCAACCTCCAGAGACCTCTCCGAATAGTGGGGGATACACTTTTATTTATCAGCGAACCCAGGAGGGATTGCGCGTAAGATTCCATGGGCACAAGTTGTTTTCCGTACGAGGTGGTGCGCGTAAACTTCCCCATGCACAAGTTGTTTTCCACGTGACCTATAGAGGGTGTAAATGCAAAGGGGTGTTTAACGTAACCTTTGGCATGAAAGAATATTGTGTGTGGATGCTCCTCTTGCGCACACCTAGCAAAACTTTCCTGAACCTTCCTTAGACATTTTTTGGGTAGCCTTGGTGGAAGATGACATCTCATTGGTCACAGAAATGGTTTGTGCGACATGTCACGCGCAATATTTTATTATTGCACGAAATATTCCATACTTTCATGAAAAAAATCCAATCATTCTCACAAGATTTCACTTCTTGCATTCAAAATCGTCATTCTTGAATGCAAGATTTCACTTCTTACGTGCAAAACTGTACTTTGCCCCCAAAATCATCCCGGATGGCCATTTCTGGCAGCCTGACTTCAAACAGCTATAAGTTTTGATCCATAACTCTGTTTGGGCTCCACGACTAATCAAATCGAAGCTTACAGAATGAGATACACTCCGGGATAATATATGAAATCATTCGGTGAAATACATGGATGTGTTTTCCAGTGAAAAAAATTGCTTAAGGATTGGAATAAATTTGTATGTAGTTATAGAGAGACCGTGTAGTTTAACTTCATGTGGTGAGGACTTATTTTCCTAGTTTATTATCATGTGAAAGACATTACATGAAATTTAACTTCATGTGAAAATGGTGTTTCACCATAGTTTAACATCATTTTATGAGTAAATACGCAGACAGTTTAGGGCGATGCGGCTTGGACC
This sequence comes from Viscum album, assembly GCA_963277665.1. Taxonomy (NCBI): domain Eukaryota; kingdom Viridiplantae; phylum Streptophyta; class Magnoliopsida; order Santalales; family Viscaceae; genus Viscum; species Viscum album. Next base: position 1,528,943,230 of record OY728162.1, read on the forward strand.
ATAAGATATAGCTCCTAACAAGGAGATGCGTACTAGGGTGTCATGAAGTAAAATAATTTGAATAAGGAAAAAAAAGGTCCCATTTACACCATGCACCTTTATAGGGAAAATTAGTATAAAGGGCCAAAAAAGGGTTAAGTTTGTGGCTAGTCCCAAATAAAAAATGCTTGGGCATCACTATGTATCATATGATGATAGGAATCAAGCCACACATAGTTCTGGGAGAGGAAATACTCTACGTAGGTGTGGACCATATGTATAGATGGGAATTATCTACTATTGATAGTTGTAGATGGACCTAATATTGGATATCTAGGTGTAACTACATATCCTCTATGGAAATGAATCATGCTACATGTAGTTTATGAAGTATTGTGTAGTTTAATGTCATGCAACAAATACTTACTCCCATGCAGTTGAATGCCATGTGGTAAGGACATATTTCCATGTAGTTTAATATCATGTGGTAAGGAAGAGACATTTTGTTTAGTTTAACATGTTGTGGTGATGATGTTGGCATTGTACAGTTTAACGTCATGTGGTCATGATGTGGGGTATCATTCTATTTAACATATTGCGGTAAGGAAATGATCCAAGTAGTTTAATTTCTTGTGGTAAGGACATGGGGTCTTTACATTTTAACAGCATGTGGTCAGGATGATGGTTTTGTGATGTTTAACGTCTTATGGTAAGGAATTATCCCCATCTAACCTATTAGGAGATTAGCTCATCTGAAGGTGCTCGAACAACTCATATTCATATTGCAGAAGTTCTAGATTTTTCTACTCTATCAGGCATGCACACACATGTTCATCCAACTGATCCATGAAAAAAATTAGTATTCAATCATGTTCCAAATACATTAGTGGTTAGGGAAATAGTCTTCATGGCCCAACTTCCCCCCTCATGTGGATTCCTCATTATTGGGACTCTCATCAAACCATTCTCCATGGCATAGTTGAAATACCAGGGAACATGTTTGGCTTGGAAGGAATGTGATTTTCATTGCCCGTATTCCAGAGAGGGGTGACTATACTGCTTCTCTAGCATGTTATCAATTCTATTGCTGGTGTGTAACTGAGTTGGGAATATAGGGTGTGGAATCCTAGCCTCTATTGTTTTGGGGGTGGGTGTTATATATTTGGGGGTCTTAGATGATACAGATGCTTCCCATTGATTAAAAGGCATCACCCCCCCTGAAGTTTTTATGGTGACACTTGTATTCGGATGACTTCCCAAATACCCCCAATGTGAAGATGGAAAATAGGTAAATTCCCCCAGCCTTGTGGGCTGGGGTGAGGTGGATCAATGTTTTGATTCCTCTCAATGAGGGGATGATAATTATGAAAATTCCCTCAGCCTTGTGGGTTGGGGAAATTCATTATAAGGCGGTATTCTTTAAGCTGACACAGGCTCATCATCCATGAGTGGATGTCTCCTTAGTATTCCCACAATTATCTCTTACATATCCCTATTCTCTTGTTATATTTGAGTGATCTGTTATTCTATAAATATGGCCTTGTAATCCTCAAGGAGTTGGATGGCGGGAACCATGAAAATTCCCCTTCCTCTATTAGTGGCATGGTGAGTAGATAATGACGTGGGTTCTGATGTGGATCCCAAAGAATGAATCCACTACAACCACTTTACATAATATCCATTGTCATTCCCCTTCTGAATACCAAAAATATTAGTAATGCCTTCTATAAATGTCCAGTGTATATTATTCATCCCATCTACTCTCATTCCAGCAGTAAGAGGTAGGTCAAACTATGGTGACCCAAATGACTGCAGGAGGGTGTGATTGTACACTTTAGGGGTATGCTCACATGGATCTGATGGGGATTATCTAGATCCTACTGATATCATATTGACTAAAACACAATAAAGTTGAAACTCCCTATAAATGGAGTACCTCATTTATTGGGTCGGTGCCCGATATGCTGTTTGGGTGGTCGGTGCCCATGATAATGTTTGAGGTGTTGGTGTCCATGATACTATTTGATGGGTCAGCACCCATGATACTATTTGAGGGTTTTGTTCCCATGATACCATTTTATTGGTCAGTTTCCATGATGAGGATGATCCCATGGTAAAACATGGTCAAAATTCTCCCACCCTTCGGGTTGGGGTCCTCCTTGGGATTCTGTAGTCACTATGGATGGTTGAGGTGAATCAAGATGCTCCTAACTAGCAGTGATATAGGATTGATCTTGGTCCACCATTGAGACACATTGTTGGAACTCATCCAGGATAATGGTAACAGGGATACGAGCTTGATCTGGAGTTTAATTGTCTAGATATCTCTGGTGGGATCTCCAACTGGGTTCTCCATCTTGGATAGTCACCTTAGGAATAACATCCTTCATAGCTCCTTGTGGGATTACGGCCGTACATTGGTGATGATGATCAGAATGGATGGGGTCACTCCTAGGTATCTCTTGGGTGATTGATTTGTCACGTTGACAATACTCATCCACCTACCCAACATAGGTAAGGTGTATGTTTTTTCCTTCCAATGATTGGTTCCCAAAGAGGTTAAATGTGGTAATAATCTCTACATCCTCTTTCATAGCCTATCATAGGAAAGACAGCCAGTGATAATCCATCCTCTAAAGGATTTCATAAACCTATCCTAGTGTCTTGATAGAGAGTTTTATGTGGTATTCCTATCCCAGGACATTCACCAACCAATTATAAAGATGATGTGTTGGTAAAAGTGCATATCGAGGCCTCAGGATCAAGGCAACTTGTCCAACGATCTCAAAGTCCACTAGCACATTCGATGATGTAATTTCAAATTCAAGGAATCTTGAGAAGCCCTAAAAGAAACATAGGACACCATATTAGAGAAACATAATATATAATAATACATTTTCGATCAATAACATTCAATGTTAAAGGACAAATAGGTGATTCCTTGTATTTGTATGAGGTTCAATGGAGTTAAAAGAACATATCAGGTTAAATGTTTTGTTGTGTGATAAGAACAATGTAAACTGGACCAAAGGGTGTTAGGGAAACCAATCCTTTTTTATCCATGAAAGGGATGACATAGTTAAAGGAATTCACCTTGGGTTCACCATTTTTTCATCAGGTTTTATGGCATGGAATGGGTTTTTCCATTCACATTACCATTGTAACTATTCCATGAAACTCTCAATGGTTCTCCCATCCATAGATAGTTATAGAACTACTTTCCAAAGGCCAGTGGTCACATGGTATTTCAGGCCCAGCGACTCTAGGGGGCTCGCATTGGTCGAGAGGATAGGATTTCAGGCCCATCATACACTTTTGGGGGGATTATTGCTTACTCTAGGACACTCTTATAGATTTAAGACATATTTGTGAAATCCTTCCTAGACTCTGATATGGGATTGGTTACCACTATGTCAATGAACAGATTTCCAAAATGTTTCTATAAGGATTATTTTGCACATTTCATGGGTTCTATATCACACTATTATTTAATTTCAATTATGTGGAACATGTTCATGCTCGAGCACTATCGAGTTTATTGTTTTCTAGGGGTGGTTGGTGTCTTGAAGATCAGAATGAACCCCTATGAGGTGTCCTAAGTATCCTGGGATAATAGGAATCAAAACCCATGTAGTTCATTTTACATAGTTTAAGGTTGTATGACTGGACCCATCCATGTAGTTAAATGTCATACGGTAAGGATTTAAATATCACTCTCAGACCTTAATGAGGTTTCCTATGTATCCTATTTAATATAGGAATCAAAGTCCATGTGGTTCTTATATCAAGATTCTGTGTTGTGAGGGGTACTAAAATAGAGACCCTAGGTGGGACTTATGTATATAAGACTACCATTGACTACTTCATTGGGGATATGGCCCTTTGAACATAGGTGGGATATAATAAGGCTTTTATTCCATAGGTAAAGAGCCCATGTTTGGGGAGGGGGTCTCATAATGACATTATTACAATCACTGCTAACCTCTAAACCCAATTGATTCATTCTTGGTGTGAGAAAAAAGAGATAACGATAGATTGGACATGTTTCATGAGATTATATTTTCATGGGACTTACGCATTAAAGTTTCCCTTTGAGAGTAATGCGTACCATTCTCATGGAAGATATGGTATAGAGCTCGAGCATTAAGGTGGCATCCTATGTATCCTGAATATGGTAGGAATCAAAGTTCTCATAGTTCATATTGACCTTAACCTACTAATTGGATAAGTTAGGTGATCATGCTTGGAATCATCATGATTGTACCTTGGATGCTAGGGGATTATACTGAAATGGATACCCTATCTATGAAGATATATTATATTATGTCGATGATCGGGGCTTACACTCTGTGGTTAACCATGATTGATGAACTCATATCATGTCACTGGTCAAGGCTTACATTCCATGTTTTCCTAGTTGGTGTCATGTCCTTGGTTGGGGCCTACACTCTAAGGTCGCTCATGGTTGGTTCACTCATGTCATGCTGGTAGTTGACGCTTACACTCTAGAGGTTCCTGATTGGTATGTTCATATCATATTTCTGGTTAGGGATTACAATCTAAGGCTGCCTGATTGGTGCGCTCATTGGTCAGGGATTACACTATGGGGTTGCTCGTGACTGGTTCACTCATTGGACATGTCTTACGCTCTAGGGCTACCTATGGGTACACTCATTCTCTATCCTATAATGGATTAGAGAGAGTTCTATATGAGATCATGACATTAGTGGGGTTTCATGAATGCATGATCCAGCCTCATCAAGGATACTTCCATCATAGAAGGGGAATGTGGCTGAGGAATCTTTGCTAGGGTCCACATCGCATAAGTCCAAGTAGGCATGGCGTACAAAGTGGACATGTCATAAGTGTTTCACCTGACATGTCTTGTCCATCCACTGGGAAAGTATTGCTTACTTGTTTGATATATTAGGGCATCAATATGTCATGGTAGACACATATGAGGGTGGATTCCTGATCCATTGTCATGTTATGGATGTATTTGCATGGCCGAAGCAAACATGTCTGAGATGCTTCTCATGACCAATGTGGAAAGGTCTAAGGTATCATGTATGATCAACTAAATTGTCTCAAGTTTCTTTACCTAAGTGAATCATTCATGTCAAATGTGTTTTTCTTGACTAGGTGGACATATCAGTGGTGCCTTTCATGTCTAGGTGGACATGTCCTGAGATGCTTCGTGTGTCCTGGTGGACATGTCAAGGGTCTCACACCTAATCAAATGACTTTTATCTACTGTCCTTGCATGGCCTAAGGGGGCATATCGAGGAGCTTTCACACGATCAAATGGATTATCTCGGGAGTCTTCACCTGATCAAGGTGAACATGTCTAATGTGTCATGCCTGCCAAGTATACATGTTAGGTTGACTTGTCAAAAGGTCTTGCAGATCTGCGTGTTTCATGTGTCTTTAAGTGACCTTAAACACCACTCACCATCCTCCTTTCAATCTACATTGTTTTAATTTATAATTTCCAGGAATCACATGACTTCGTATGACCGAGGTATAAGATTTTTAATATATTTTTCTGAAACTTATTTACATGACCAATATGGGTCACGTAGAGGGTATACAATAATATCATGGAAATGTCTATCTTCTTTTCCTTCGGGTATAATGGGGTTATCTGAGCACTCATGAGACTTCCATGTAGCGATGTGGACATGTATGGGGTCCTGTCCTCATGCTATCACATGTCAATATGGAAAATCCAAGCATTATAATTCTCATGTGTCAATGACTCCTTTATACAATCAAAGTGTATTGTCTTGGGAGTTTTTCATGTGATCGAGGAAGGAAACTTCGAGGTACCTTGCATTACTGGTGTGAATTGTACTTGGGTTATTGCATGACCATGGAGACATGTCAAAAGGGGTTTTGTGAGACGTGTCTAACTTGTCTGAGGATCACCTTGTGATTCACATGGCGTTTGTCTAAGGGAATTGTGATACCATCGAAGGGTCTCACGAGTGTGCTTTGGGTATTTCACTTGTCCAAGTATCGAATGTGCATATCCAAAGGGATTATTCCCTATGTTTTATGGGAGGAATATGCACTCAAGTGATCATGTTGAAATCGTACACCATAGCATTTTCAAGGAAAGGGGGTCTTGTCCATGGGTTCCTACGTAAACTAGGGAGATGCTCACATGACACCCCTCATGAAGGCCTACAGATCACATGACCTCAAGGGGGTCTCGTGAAGGGCTACATGCTTATCCATAGGGGCTATATATTGAACCCAAGGTGTGCGTGGGGTGATCATGATTACATGGCTAGGAGTTTGTGGCTCATGGTCACACATCCTTACTGTTTTTGTCTAATTCCAGGGACATCCATGGGGACACTTCATGTCGGGTGACAATTTATAAGGTCGCTTGTAGATTGGATGTGGTCTTACAACAAGCCCTTAAATCATTTGGTGGAGGCTGTATATTTATACCTTCATGTGCATGGGTAGAGGAACACACTTCATAGTTAAGGGTACATGGCCTATGAGTCGCATACCCTCTATGTTTGTCTCCATATTGGGGGAGTTCATGGGGATCTTTCATTTAGAGGAGGCCACCTCTAAGGCCACATCAAAACATCACGAACCCCAGGGGATCCTCGTGTGATCATGAATGGAGTCTCTTGGTGGACTCTTTGGTCATGTGTTTGGGGATATATCCCAAATCCTCCACACATATGGACGAGGAGAAGCCTTGCACTGCATGGAGTATGAAATGCATGATCGCATGATCAATCATGTGGGCACACAATATTCAAAGGGATTACGTGAGGCACTCGACAAGCACCTATAAGCATTGTGTTCTAGTCATCAATGAAGGATGCATTTCCATGGGTTGGCTTCTCACTAAACCTCCCAATAGATCGTGTGGTCATGAACGGGTCCTATGATGGGCGCCATGACCCTGAATGGGTGTTCTTGATGAGTTTGCATACACTGGGGGATATGTACGCACATAACTAAAGGAGGTCGTCATGGACCCATGTCTGATGGGGCATGAAGGTGTTGCTGGGGCAGGTAGGGCTGGCCCACGGGCAAGCCCCGCGAGCCTATGGGGTAGGGAAATACCCCTCCTCAGGGCAACATAAACACAACCCATTCCATTATAGGATAACTCTAACATTTCATCTTCTCACAGCTTATCCTATGTGAACTCTCCCTCCTGGTGGCCTCTCCTCACCTCGTCAACGCAGAATCTAGTTGTCCCCCAAGGCTCCTGCACCACACTCCCCTCCTCTGACCTCATCTAATGATTCCCCCTGCACTTGTTTCCCTCTACCCTCCCTATACCACTCGCTCACCCCATGCTATCACCTCCCACCTAAATTCCTCCAGTTCGTTGAATCCCAACCCAACCAAGCATTATTTTACTACTAGTGGGTACTGTGCTATTACTCGCCCCTCCGTCCGGCGAAGGAAAGACGACCCCCCTTCCGTCATATGGTGTTTCCAGCAAAGTAAGGCCCATGTGAAGGTTTTTTTATAATTATATCATAATTTTTAAATTTTTGTATCAATTTTTGTATCCTACTTTGAGCCTATTTTAATTATATCTTTTTTGTGTAAATTGTTGAGAAATACAACTACAAACAGTCCCTTCGTTGTCATAACTATTGTATTTTTGTTAATACTTTTCTTCCATGGAATTTTATTGTATATCCCTACTGACATACTTCAATGTCAATAATGATATGATCAGTATGATTTTATTTCTTATTTTTAATATTAACACATAATTTCTCATACATTATTACTTTTCTATAAGATACTTGAAAAACTTATAGGCACAACAAGACTATTTATCCTATTAGTACATTTTTTTTAATTATATATTAAATATTAGTTAGGATCCTAAAAGGATTTTTCAGAAAAATATAGAACATGATGATAAATTTTCTTTAGTCTATGATGGATGATTTCTATAGAATTTATCTGATTTGATAGGTGTCCTGAAAATGAGGTAAACAAAATATATTTGAAGGTTCTACATTTGTGTTTACTAAAACTTGTTCTTTCCATGTATATCAGTAACAGTTATTCTACTGGCTCTATTGTTTTAGTCAATGGAGGTTGAAAATTTCATTAGAAGATTATAGAGTTTATTCTATACTATATATTTTTTGATATTCTCTCTTCATCCAATTATTTAATTAACTGAAATTAATTTATCACTGCTGGACCACTTGCATCCAGTCACTCCATGCACAGTCTAAATATTATTTTTTATGAATACATGTTCTTTATTTAAGGATATTTTTATTACATTCTATGCAAGATTCTTATCTTACTCCCCAGGGGTCACCCACTAGAACATTCAAAGAGAATAAATGTTACTTCATTTTGTTCAAAATTTTATATAAGGAATGAATAATTTTAGTTTTTAAATGTTCATCACAAGTGATAATTGTAAGTTCAAATTTTTATAGGTTTAGAAGAAGATGAGGTGCGTAATGAATATTTAGATAAAGATGATTCATTCTTTTTTGAAAAGGCTTAACTAGTTAGTTTTTACAAATTTTAATGCCATTTTTATTGGTTTTGAAGTGGGTTAAATAGTTAAAAATGTACATGTTTTTTCTTTTAGTAAAATGGTTGTTTTTCCTTGTTTACAAACATAGAAACCTGAAGTTTTATTTGATTTAAAAACCTATTTGAAATTTATTTATAGTAGTTTTTTATACAATATGAGTGTTGTTTTAAACATGTATTTTTTATTGTTTTTTTTAAATTTTTAATATTATGTGGAAAACATGAGAATTGGTCCGCATATGGACTGGACTTATTTTTTATGTCCACATTTATTTTGGTTTTAAATGTATTTATTATTTTAGGTTTGTAAAGTGTGATCTCTGATCTGGTTCGCTTGTGTATAATCCTTTAACCAGACAAATTTGAAGGGAAACATTTTTATAATTTGTCTTGGGCAAAAAGATTGTCTGGGTCGGTCCTACCTGCAGAATGCTAGTGGATCTCCTGGATTAGATCTTGAGAGAACTAACTTAGACCCATGGTGTAATCATTAAAGTGTCAAAGGCATGGTAGTGATAGAAAGGAAGTGCATGGTGGGCCTTGATGTATCGAACCAGTTCTACGGGAGGTTGGAAATAAGTGTCATGCTGTGCGTGGGCTTTAACTGGATTCGAACTCGTGATCTACAAGACTGAGTGGATGGCCATGATCAATGGGGAGAGATCTGATAGCGTATATCATTAATGACTTGATTCGTTGTCCCTGATTTGATCACATGCAAAAAATTTGTGCCCCATATCGAATACTCACACCTTCCTCCCTTAGGCTTATAAAACATTTATTGGAGGTTGTTAGTTCGAGCCGACAATGGGTTCGGAACCCATACCACATGAAATACCCACCACCCAACAAGGATTGGTCCACCTATTTGAGTTCATACCTACAGTAGTGCGTAACTCAGGCCCTATACATAGCCTTGGCCAGATCCTTATGGTAGCAAAGTGGGACATTCAAAAATACTAGCTCCAACACTAGTCTCTAGGTAGGCTTAATAAATTGAGACACAGTAAACTATCTCTATGAGAACCTTGTACTATAGTGAAATCTAGTTTGATCGGGTGATGGTTGAGTCAATGATACTAGACACCAATGTATCAATAGGAGTCCTATTATGAATAATGAAACCTAAGGAATACTCTCTTAGAAGTTGGTCATAATCTTTCATTCCATTCTTATGGGTTTCTCTCAAATAATATCTAGTAATATAAAAATATGAAAAATTCAAGGAGATAACGTTTCATGTTTAGGGTCATAACCACTGAGATGTACTGTTATCTAGCCATGAACTATTGGATTAGTATATAGGTTCTATGAGGACATTCACCCCAATAAACTTTTCTTGAAACATGATAGATCCACCATAAATCTCTAAAATCTAGACTCACTAGAATTAGGTATTCCAATTTCATCTCCATTATTAAAGTGGTTTCATTTACTCTAGTATAAGAATCTCAAGTGATTAACATCCATCCACTTAGATACATAACTAGTTGTCTTGCCAGTTCGATGTTTAAGCTAAAATATGGCCTTATCCGATAACACCAATACTGGTTCCAACACTATTATCTATGTAGGCTTCATAATTTGAGATACAGTAAACCATCTCTATGAGATCCTTATTTTGTATTAAAATCCATTATGATTGGTTGATGGATGAGTCAATGATACTAGACATCAGTGTATCAATGGGATTCCTATAAGGAGTAAAGAAACATAAGGAATACTCTCCTAGAAGTTGGACATAATATTTAATTCCATTCTTATAGGTTTCTCTCAAATAATATCTAGTAATATAAACATATGAAAATTTCAAGGATCTAAGGTTTCATGTTTAGGGTCATAACCACCGAGAGGTACTATTATCTAGCCATGAACTATTGGATTGGGATATAGGTTCTATGAGGACATTCACCCCACTAAACATTACCTAACACATGATAGATCCTCCCTAAATCTATAAAATCAAGACTCACTGGAATTATGAATTCTAATTTCATCTCCATTATTAAAGTTGTTTCATTTACTCTAGTATATGAATCTCAAGGGATTAATATCCATCCACTTAGAGACATAACTACTTGTCCTTCCAGTTTTAGATTTGAGCTAAAATATGGCTTAATCTGATAACACCAAGATATATATTGACCATTATAAAGGCTTTACTGGTAAATATTCTAAAAAACACCAACATTATGGGTAGGGAAGGTCCATGGACTTTTCACTCTAGGTCTCTAGACATGAGAGGTGGGAAAATTTTGATCCATGTATTAAAGGTAACATTAAGAGAGGGATGAATTTACATCTTCAAATCCATTTTAACTAATGTTAATAAATACCTCACCAATATAAAATTTTTCTTGAAATATTCCAAATTAATATGAGGAGCATATAATTCATCATACATAACCCCCAGGATGGGGATTCCTCCAATTTCATGCACATCCTAGAGGATAATTCCCATGTGGTGGATGGAATGTTGTTTCTGACACTTTTGTTGGGGCAAGAATCTGTCTGTGGGGATGCACTTGTTGTTTCCATGAATCATCACTTTCTAAAGGTGGGTGGAATCCATAACTTCCCCATGGATGTTTTATCCTTCATCAAAATGGGATTATGGGATGTTGGGTTCTCCTTTTATAGATTCCTCCTCAGAATTTGTCACCTAGTCCATGTATCCCTTATAGATTTGAGTCAGTATTTGTGAATCTCATTCATGGTTCCATATCTTTGTAGACACCAGTTAATTACACTACTTCTATCTAGACATTCCAAGGGGTCTAGACATGGTAGAAACCATTGGATAGAGTTAATGATAACCTCAGGCATGTCGGGGAATATCTAGATGTGTGGACATTGCTTAATAATATTCTTCCTCGTAAGAGGGTATCTCAAGGGCATAGAACCTGAGGCATAACACATCAATCATGGGGTATTATATGAAAAAGGAATGTCTATGATTTTTCCTTATCTTCCCATGTTTAACTCAAGGTATGCTATGAGTGAAAAAATCTTGCAGAGACAGTCACACCAGAGGCATAGTTTCTGTGGTTTTCCTCAGACATCCCATGCTCAACATGGGGCATGTCACGAGTTTAATGTCTATCAGATATAGTTCGGTAGATCAAAAAACTAATGAGAGTGGACAAGATGGATACATCCCTAGGAGGGGGTTTCTAGAAGGTTTACCAGATGGGTTGTTCAAGATTTCCAATGAGGACGGATATGAGGTGTTGTGTCTCATTGAGGGAAGATATCACAGTGTGAAGGCTGATCTGGACACCTCAAAGGGTGGATTAGAGTATGATTGGGTCCCAGAAAAAGGGACACCAAGGATTAACATTGGCTGGGATTGAACCTCTTGGAGTATTCCTACATACCCTATACGAAATAAGGGGATCAAACCCCTTGTAGTTTGAGAGGGTGAGTCATGGAATCAGGGTGTACGAAATGGATAGAAACCTGAAGACAGGCTATGGATTACACGTGGTTAGTGAACCATATTAAGAGGGACACTCTTGGTTGGATGGTTATGGATATTGTGAGCTGTATTCATGGTTAGATACCCCAAGAAATGGTGTGACCCCACCAGGATGTGGTGGCCCATGTAGGAATCATGATGGATGAAGGTTGGTTGAATGAAGTGGATGGGAGGAATGGGATGAAAACAATGTGAAGATGATAGTTATTTTGGGCTTGAAACTCAGAGAGGCTTCCTATGTATCCCTGTGGTGGGGAATCAATGTCCACATATTTCATGATGGTGCCCGAAATCAGGGTGTACATAAAGGATAGAAACCCAGAGACATGTTGGGTCTTACTCATGGTTAGAATCTCATCACAAGAGGGATACTCTTGGTTGGAGTAACATGAATCGAGTGTGGGGATTACACATAGTTAGCTTCCCTAACACCACTAAGTGGTGGACCAATGGTATGAGTCCCAAAAGTTGGGGTCTAAAGTGTGTTAATGTTTGGTGTTGAACCTCAAGGAGGCTTTCTATGTACCCTATCTAGAAGATAGGGATCAAAAACTATGTTCTTCGGAAGCATATAGTTTAACGTCATGCGGGATGAAAGGGAAACATAGTTTAATGTTATTGGGGATGAAGGTGGGCCTATGTGAAGTGGTCAAAACCAATGGATTATGGGCTTGAACCTTAGAGAGGCTTCCTACGTACCTTTCCTAGATAGGTCAAGGATCAATGTCCAAATAGTTTGGTTGGATGGGGGATGGGACTTACATACTATGGTGGCCCAAAGAATATATCATGGTCATTGTTTACTCTAATCTCATGTGAGTCATTCATGGTGTGAGAAAAAAGGGGCAACAGTTGTCCTAATGATCATGGCTCAAAGGTGCATCCATGAAGGGTGGTGAATGGGGCTTACACTTGGAAGCTGCCCAAGGTGCCTCAATGGATTGACAATAGTGGATAGGGATTATGTATGAAAGTTGTTCGGGTGCTACTAAGGAGTGGAAATAGTGAAAGGGGATTACATATGGATGTTTCTCAGGTGCCTATATGGAGTGGAAATGGTGAAAGGGTCTTACACATGGATGCGTCCCAGGTGCTACTAAGGATCGGCAATGATGAATGGGGCTTACGCATGGATGATGCTTGGGTACCACTAAGGAGTGACAATAGTGAATGGGTCTTACGCATGGACAATGCTCGTGTTCCATTAAGGAGTGGAAATGGTGAATGGGGATTACGCATGGAACTATCTCGACTGTCACTAAGGAGTGGAAATTGTGAATCGGGGTTAGGCATGAGAGCATCTCGTGTGTCGCTAACGAGCGGTAATGGTGAATGGGGCTTAGAAATTGGAGCATATCATGTGCCGCTAAGGATCGGAAATGGTGAATGGGGATTATGCATGGTAGTATCCCATGATGTCTTCCTCGTGTCTGTCCATGAGGGAATCCCAACTCACTGGTGGTTTGAGGCATATAATTGAGGCCTACAACTATGCGCTAGTGCACAACTAGGATAATGCGAAGGGTGTTGGAATCAGTCCGAACAAAGGGAGATGAAAAGTGTGAATCACATTCCAAACATTTGGAAAACAATGGGGAGACATAATAAAGGGAAATAACTAGTAACCAAATTCGAATCACAACATCCACATCATGTTAACCTGAGATGGAAATAAACAAGTGAGGGCCAACTGCTGACCATATTTGAAAGATGGGGTCAAACATGATGTGTATTCCAAAGTCTTTCAGGGTCTTGTCCCTGAACTATAAGTGAGATTAAGAGGCATGCGACCAAGCTATTAGGGATTCCCTTCAGACATGAAAGAGGATAATTATTTGAATAAATGACACATGAAGAATGAGGTGTAATAATAGAATGCTCGAACATATTCCAACGCTCTTTAAATTACACCACTGTAATCATGGAATGAGGTTTTTACACATGTCACATAAGCCTTATCTTATTTGGAACAATAGTAATCCTATTAATGAATAATAGGGAAATCTACAATTTAAAGTCATGTAGTGAGGACTATTAGTATCTTATATTTGACACATAAGGAATCTCTTATTCAAAATAAGAGGCATCCTATATTTGTCACATAGGGCATAATATCGTTTATAGTCATGTAGAGATAACTATTGGCATTTTATGCATGGCGCATAAGGAATATCTTGTTTGGATCAAGAGTCATATTATATTTGTCTCATAGGGAGTACTACAGTTTATAGTCATGTAGAGAGGGCTATTGGCATCTTATGCTTGGTGAATAAGGCATCTATTGTTTGGAGAAAGAGGCATCCTATGTTTATCGTATAGGGTATACTATTGTTTAAAGTCATATAGATAGGACTATTGGGAATAATATTCCTAGAAATGGATGGTGTTGGGACTTATACAATAGAAGCCATTTCTAGTTTGACCCGGCATTGGAACTAGGTGATGGGGTTTGGATGAGCTCCTTAAGGAATCATTCGACCAAAAGTGATCAGGGAATTGATGATTAGAATCTAAACTCACAATGTGTGAATGGGACCAAGAGGAATTTGTTGACTCACGGTATTTCATGGAGTGTGTAGGAGTATCTTGAATCATGGTATTCCAAAGGTGGAAGGTGGGTGTGCATTATGGTGTAATGGAAAATGTCAACGTCCCGGCCTGAAAATTTAGTGGTGCGACCCTCTATTTTTCATGGGGCTCTGTGACAGAAGTGAATGGACTGGCCCAGAGGTCTGGGACTACAGCCTGACAGTGATATTTACTAGATGTGCAGGGGATGAAACCCTATGGTATGGACCGGTGGGCGTGAATATAGGAGTTTTGTGATGGGAAGGGCTATGCGAAGTAACTTCGTAGAGATCTAGGTATCACAAAGATTAGGGTTTCATAGAGAATGGGGCTTCGCGGAGCTGCTTTTCTCATGGAGCATGGGGATTTGTAGAGATTTGGTCTCATGGAGCCTGCGGATTTGCATAGCTCAGGGTGTCATAGATCATGGGGCTTCATAGAGATCTGGGTCTCATGTATAATGGGGCTTCACGAAGGCTTGAGCTACTCGAAGGATCTTCATCCTTCACAAATGGGAAGAGGCATTTGCGAAAGGCATCACTTCACAGTGCTTGGGAGCACCATGAAATGGGAGATCAACCACTGAAGGGGCAACATAATCGTTTATATGAAGGGGCGATAAACTGAAAATTTATAGGTGATGGAGGTCGGCAGAGCATGCCACAGAGAACAAATGTGCACAATGAAGAGAAAATGATGTGGTGAAGGAAATCACACTCCTTAACTAGAGGCAGTTCCCTCAAGTTTCTATGAGTCACAGAGGCTACCTTTACGGCCTTTATGGATCTCAAAGATGCTCTGGTCAAGTTCCTCAGACTCATAGACGCTTTTTCACGGCCTTCTCGATACTTGTAGATGCTCTAGTTAAGTTCTTATACTCCATGATCATAGAGGGAGCTCTACAAATGGACTCTGCAAACCAGTTTTCCAGCCCAACATCAAATTTCTATAACTTGGAATTTGTAACTCCATCTGGGATTTATGAAAATTCAAATCGAATCTTGAAAAACATCATATACTCTTGGATCATGTATAGAATCATTTTTAATATCTTCTGGATCGGTTTTCTGGTGCCAACAAATGTGTTGGTATCTGCGAACCAGTTTTCCATCCCAACATCAAATGTCTATAACTTCTAATTTGTAACTTTATATGGGATCTATGAATAGTCAAATAGAATCTTGAAAAACAGGATACACTCCTGGATCATGTATGGAAGCATTTGGAATATATTTTGGACGCGTTTTATGGTGCCAACAAATGTGTTGGTATCAGAGAACCACCAATGGACCATCTCAATGATGAGATATTGATGATGATGATAGATAAAGAGATATGAAGTAAAAATATCCTTATAAAGTCCAATAGATAGTGAATGATCTTACTATGTGATGCATCTTTGGTTCCTCCAATAAGGTCATTCTCATTCCACCAAGAAGTTCACTCAAGGATAAAGGTCCCATTAAAGATTCCATAATTTCATTTATCTCTACATGTGGGATTATTTAATAATTAAACAGGACATTGTTTCTCCCTCTAATCAAATTGAATCATGGACCAGATGATACAACACTTCACTATTGGGGTCATGAGTGATTTTACCGCTAAGAGAAATATTCACTCTAGTAGTACACTGGGTTGGAAAATATATAAATTTAAAAAAGGAATCCCTTGAGAAGAAGGGTATAAATTTGATGGTTTTACCTGTATACAGTTTTTTTATTTATTAAAAGTTAGTTGATTAAATTTGGGTTGATAAATATTCTTAGATCCTGATTTAATGGGATGGTCATTTTAAATTAATTTGATTATGTATCCATGAACATTTCATCAATATGAGCTGCATCTTTAGAATCCATGGAAACATTTCAAGAGTTATCAATTTTAAACCTAAATGAGGTTTTGAAAAATGTTTCATCAAGATAAATCAATAAATACAAATTGGAACTTCTGATTGAGTATGATCTTAGTGTGAAGGAAATAAGGTGAAATTTTAACAAAGTCAAAATTTTCACCCAGGTAACTTTACTCAGTTGGACTTGCTAGGGTTGACCCACTAAGGCCCCCAAACTTGGATGGCCTTACTAATTCCCCATTTCTAGGGTGGATATACTAAGGGGAAGAGCTACAACACTCACCCTGATGTATTGAATCAGAAAATTTTAATAAATTATAAGATGTTTGTGTGATCAAGTGATGGGGGGAACCCATATTTATACATTATTCACCATGATTATCCCAATAAGTTTTGATTACTTTTCATATCCAACATAGACCACTTATACTAAACATTGAAGCTAACCCTAATTACCTCATTGATCAGATTGAATTATCCAATTATCTCACTAGGTAAAAGAGTGGTCTCATAATCATAACAATGTTGTTATTCTCAAATCCCATTCTGTGGGGGGGGGGGGGGGTTGTGGGCATTCCCTTTTGAAGAAAAAATGGAAGAAAGAGAGTAGTGAAAGTGATCTCAAATATCTAGGCATGTCTCACCAAATTCATATTTGTTCAATGTACCGGACACACCTAGGTATCCATCAGTTGCTTGGCCTTCCTCACCCAGGTCCCCTTTGGCCACTCATCCAACGACACCCAAGTCTCCTCTGGATACCTCGATTTCCTCACCCAAGTCACCTTTAATAGGCCTTAGGTACTTCTAGTAGGTATCCTACAACACTCTAATATATAGGTCAATTTCTAATACTAAGGTTTTATTTGAATCCATCCCCTAGGTGACTAACCACCTAAAGTCCCTCAACTGGGAGAACCATCACTCGGGTCTCATCACTGGAACTATCACCTAGGGCTACACACCTTAGAGAACCTTTTCCTAGGGAATACCACCTAAGAAAACATTCTCAAAAAGTTTTCCACCTAAGTGAACCATCATCTGAGGCTTTTCACCTAGGTGAACAATGACCCAGGGATTCCCACATAAGTGAAACTTTTCCCAAGGCTTCCCACCTAATTAAATGTTATCATAGAGTTTCTTCTTCCTAAAAACTCAATCCTCCTTTACTCGAGTACCCTATTTTTGAATTTCATTAGGACCTCTCCCACAACCCCAAAATTTGAAAGACCATAATATCATTCACATCAATGTTCTCCAATTTGATCATGAATTCCCTTACTGAAGATGTAATACACTTTTCCACCCTAATTTATGGGATTCTCAATGTGTTTATAATCATACATCCCCTTGGTAATGAGTACCCCAATCCTAGAGGTACTGAAAGAAATATTTCTATTTTAGATAACAGAACTTACTTCCCACATACTACCTTTATTTTAAAGAACCATCAATAATATTCTCACATTTTTTCCATCAATGGATGCATAATCCAAAATATAGTGTACAGAAATAGAATAGAAGATATAAAACACCAACACTTTATAGAGTAGTACACAATTCTTTCATTCTAGTTAACCCAATGTATCCCCTACCTCATACATTAATAGTTATGGAGTGGGTTCTATAGGGAATCCCTCATGGAGTAAGCCCCTAGTATTTCTTGAAAGATTCGGTATCCCCCTTCCTTCCATGTCCCTCCCTCATCCAAAAGAGAATGAGGAGGAAATTTCTGTTGGGTTTCCTATTCAGATAAAAATCCCATACAATTATGAAATGTGTCTTATTTTATAGCATTTTTGTGTCTAAAATAGAGCATAAATATTGTGGTCCTAAGGACTCAATTTAGTCACATCACTAACATAACCATGGGACTAATCCCTAGGTGTATCTCCCAACCATTCATCAATATATGATGGGTCAATATAATCCATGTTGTTCTCATCCAAGGGCATCCTCCTTAGGTTAAAGTACCAATTGAAACTACCTTCTTCTCAAATGGCCATATTCCCCATGAGACGCTCTATCAAAGGGCCACATTCCCAATGAATTTATTATAATCCTCCTCCTTAGTTATAATCCCCAATCATATCATCTCATCATCATCGGGTCAAATTCCTAAAGGGAGTCATCTTCAGAGGGCCATGTTCCTTGTATGATCAATCCAAATTCATATGGTTACACTCCCTTCAATGTTAAACACAATGGGATAGTCATTAATAAGTCCCATGAAAATCTTTATTATGCACCTTTCACTTAGTCAACCTTACCACATGACATTAAACTACATAGAATAGTCCTTATCACGTGACATTAAAAGGATGATGTGTCCTATTAAGTTCCACCTAACTACATGGGTTTTAAATCATTTTATATGAATAGGGGACATATCATGGGCTCGATACTAACATTAAAATAATTACTACCTTATTATATACCTATAAACTCTATAGAACCCATCATTGTGGCTTTAAACCATAGTTCCTTGAAACCAAACATCACCAAGTAATGAAAAAATAAGATAAAGAACCTTTGATACATACATATGGATCCATTGATATAGTAACTCTCATATATATAGATGATTCATGTTGATGTATATTAATAAATGATTTCTAATCTGGAGAGTTACTGGTTCCCTACTACGATTTGGGAAATTTTTGTGAACATTACTTAAATCTATAAGAGAGTCCTATAGTGGAAATAATTCCCCCCAATAGGGTCTGAGGAGCCTGACCTCTCATCCTATGGACTAATATGACTTTATAATTTTCACCAGTAAAACACCCCAATGATCGCTTACCTTTCGGAATTAGGTCTCTCACTTATCACAGATGTGAGAACCGTTGGATTTTTCAGTTCCACAAATAAACCCGTTAGAAATCATCTGAACGAAAATATGGAAAACTAGACATGAATGATTTTAGAATGGTAGTTAGGCCCTCAAAATCAGGTTTTGGGATATATATATATATATATATATATATATATATATAAAACAAACACTCCTATCCATTTTTTTATTGGTAAAAAGCACCAACAATCATACTATTATTGACACTAAGTAATATTTTCAAAACAAAATTGACAAATAGGGTAATATCATCTATAAAAAGGATTGACTTGGTGTTAAAGGATATATTCAAGAATAAGTTATTGACTATGGAGAAAAAATTACACCCTTTTCATTTCAGGAATCCATTATTATCAGGTTTGAATTTACCTATCATTTCAATTTTAAAATTTTTCAAATGGATGTCAAAAGAGGCTTTCTAAATGGTTTTATTTCCAAAAATGTATTTGTGGATCAACCACATTGTTTTGAAAATACTAAATTTAAAAACCATGTTTTCAAGTTAAGCAAAGATCTTATGGTTTAAAACAATCCCAACTAACTTGGTATTAAAGGTTAACTAAATTCATTCTATCAAATTACTTTAAAATTATAAAATAAAATTACACTCTTTTTAAAAAGATTGAAAATATTTATTGATTATTAAAATTTATTTTTTATGAAGTTATTTTCACCTCGAATAAAGAAACTATTTGTAATTAATTTTATTATTTAATTAATAAAGTGTTAGAAATGTGTTTTTTTAGAACGAAAAATATTCCTTGATTTTCAAATTTTTCAAAAATCACCATTGAATTTTTTTAAACCAAATAAAATACACTAATACATTTTTAAAGATGTTTTGAATGGATCATGATAACGTAGTTGTATAAACCATTTTTACATCCTCTAATCTAACATTGTATGAATCAAAAAAACCAATTAACAACAATCTTTATAGAATTGTGATTTGAAGTAAACATTACCATACTTCCACCCAGATGGAAATTTTGTTTAGTGTATTCCTTTGTGCAAATTTTCAATCAAATAAAAGGAAATATCATTTAAATTATCTCTAAAGATTTTTTGATACTTGAATGGAACTGAAATCCATGGATTATTTTAGCTAATTGAAACTCCTTTGGAACGTACTTTTTTCCAATGTAGATTTTGGATGATTCTAACTAGATATGAAAAATACTAGTGGGACTTTTATTTACTACAAAACACCCTTGTCTCAGGGAGTAGTAAGAAGAAAAAAATTTCTATTTCTATTACAAAATCAGAATATATTGCCATTATGAGTTTTTATCTGAAATTATATGGATGAAACATACTCTCTTAAACATTAGGCTAACATGTGATCACATAACTTCAAAATGTGACAACCCCAGTATAATAATTATCTATAAAAATCATATCCAATTGTCTCACACTAATCACATTGATCTGAGACACCACTTTCATTAAGATCACTTTCAAAAATTTGAAAACATTATTTACATTATTAGCATCAACCATCATCTTACAAATATCTTTATTAAACCCCTTACTCATGATAACTTTGAATTTATTTAAATTTATTTTGGTATTATTATCTTGTTAATATTATATATTAACCTTTGGAAGCTTGATAATTGTTCGAATTTTTTTCAAAAAAAATATTTTTCTTTTCCAAAAACATCAAACTTTTACAAATCTTAGTAATGTTAAGTTTGTGAGGTACTTTAAGAAAAAAAATCTTGTTAGGGTTCAAACAAGTGTATTCGGTTTTGGTGAAGATTTACCTCATGGTTATTACCTTAAAAGGGGATGGATGTATTTTTAATCTGATCTTAACCCTAAGAATGAGTAATAGACCATTACGGCATACCCAATTTGAAACTCCTGGGTAATTTTCTATGCTTAATTAACACAATATTTTATAAACCTTAATTATGAAATAAATTTTAATTTTAAATGTTTAATTTATTGTTTTTTCCATTATCTTTGATTATACAATTGAGGGTGAAGATAATATTTTAAATACTAAAATTATTTGAGAATAGACACCTTGTTTCTACATTATTTAAAAAAAAATTATTTCCCTCTCGATATTTTTTTTTAAAAGTTTGTTTTCTTTTATATTGAACTTTATTTATAATATCTATTTATAAATTGTTATCTTTTCAAATTTTATAAACCTTGGTTTCATTTATCTCAAAATATCATTAATTGTGATAAATGTAGTTTTAAATTTTTCTTTCTCTTATTTACTCTAACATTTTCTATAAATCCTTTTTGATAACCTCAATGTGGGATAAATATTTAAAAACCTGGTATTGGGAAACATCTAATAAGTATTTCACCCAAGTCTTTAGAAAAATATCTGGTAAAGGAAATTTTAGAAATCATTATTGTCTTGTTTTATCTATGATTATATGTTATTTTCTTTGGGGTATAAATGAAAGTAATTATATGGGATAAATTCTTTTTTTACATTATAAAAAATATTTTCTTTCTTTAAATTTTTTATTTTTATTATCTTTTTATACTTGTTATATTCTGGTTTTATTCATTTATTTTTCTAGTGTTTTTATCATTGAAAGGGGGAATCTTGTTTTACTTCTAACCTTATTTAGTTTTAATGATCCCAACTACTCTATAAAGTGTATCATGATATCATTTAAGTGCATGGTAGTTAGAATCTTGGTGAAATCAAGTCTTAATATTAAAATAACCTTGAAAAATCCTTAAATAAGTCTGGATGGACTTAATGAAATCTCATAGTGAGATTCTTAGATTCTTTCATGGCTTAAAGGAAGTTGAGGGGTCCATGGAGGTGTTTTGACACTAATAGGTAGCATCAGATAACTGGTGAATAGCCTTCGGCTAGCTAATGGTAATGGTATTTGATTCCTAATGGAGTATAAGTCCATCGACCATCTAGTGGAGATGAACCGGCTAGATGGTGGTGATGTACATAGTCACCTTGAATAAATAGATCATCGACCATCAAGTGGTAGCTCACCATCCATCTGGTTGGTTGTATAGATTCTTGAAGAATGTTAGTGAACCCACTGGCTACCAAGTGGATTCTATCGCGTATCCAATAGAATTGGTACAGTGGTTTTGATTGATTGTTTAATGATGGTCAAAATGTATTAATTATTGTATTATTCATATTCATTACCCCTGAATCATTATAGAGTGTTCCTAGAGTATTTGGTGGCTATAAATTGACACCTTATGTGCCTTAGAAACATACTATCTTACCTTCTCAACAATTCTCCATCACCATTGTGATACAATCACTAAATTTCTTCTATGTGCTCACAATTTCTATATTCTCTCTAATTATATGAAGCATGTGATGTTATTAAAATATTCTTCTCACTTTACATTATTTCCCATTCTCTCCAAATGATTCTTATTATTATTTTTAGAGAATCGATACCATTAATAAATGTGATTTCTTTTAGTAGTCATATTCTTCTTCCTCTTTCTTATTTTTTAGTGATTTATAACTTTAAAGTGGAGGACTAAGGTTTCTTTCCATAACCACTAAATGGTATGAGGATATTTACCTTGAGGATTATTTATATAATCATTAAGAAAATATTATTAATTTTATTATAGTTTCTTGTTATATCCTTTAAAAAATCAATGGAATTTTTTTATCTTATACACCTTTAAATCCAAGAGACTAACACATTAAATCTGCAAGCCATTGAGGTGGGAGATGGAAAGGATCTTATTGAGTTTTTGATAAACTTAAATAAAAAATTGTCTTCCATATTTAATTTTTGTATCTTTATTTATTAATAACATTCAGTAAATTAATTAATCAATCATTTAATACATAAATATGATTAATGTTTTATTTAGGAATCACTCATTCGTGTATGCTTCTACATTTATGAACACTTATATTCCTTTCTTTGTAATTTCCCTTCGGTTTTACTTAAATAATTTTCACTTTTAAAATTATAAAAATGTTCTAATTAACTATAATATTTCAAAATGATGTTTTTAGACTTTAATACTTCATTGACATGTTTTGTATTGTCACAAACTAGCCCAAATAACATGCAAAAAAAGTACCTGATTCAAACCAGAAATGGCCCTAAGGGAGTTCATGTTCCCCATAGGCTGGCAGCTAGCACCTCAGCTTCAAGAATAATAAAAGGATAATTTATTCTACCATAATAATAACCAACCATGACAGTAGTAGTATAAATAATCCATAAATATTTTTAAATCTAATATAGTCAACAAGAGAAAAGTAACACAAAATAGGAAAGTAAAAAACCTGAGATAAAACAACAATCGAAAACATCACAAAAACGAATGATAGCATAATCATAAAGATTTCCTTATAGTAATAAGATCACAAACTCCACATATCCCTGCAAATTCTCAAAGTCCCACTGTTAAGAACACTAACTTCCTCCAAGTGGTGGTTTACATTTTTAGATGCCTAGAGAAAAAATACTATAAACATCTAAAGAAATATATAGGGTGTGAGAAACACTAGACTAATAGGATCTATCCCAAATATTTAATAAGCATTCCATATCAAATAAACCAAATATACCTAATTTGAAATAAAATATGGTACGGAAATATTTTCAAAACTTATAAAAAAACTTTTCAAATAATTTCAATGGAAATTATAAAATAGGTATGAATAAGAATTTCTGTCAAATAGACATGAATAAACATATCAATCAAAACAGACATGGGTAAATCATTTTATAAACATAGGTATGTATAAATCATTTTCAATCCTAGAATAATGGTTATAACCCTTAGGTTTAGTTAGATCAAGGTTCATGGATCCTCACACCTAATTGTGAAATACTGCTCTAGGTGTTTACACTTCCCTATATCTTAGGCCTCTATAGAATATGATTCCACCCCACTGAATGAACTTTTTTCCCTATTCCGTGTTTTATTAGCGTTTTAATCATCAATGTATTTATAGGTAGATCGACCACATTCTTAACATTATTGTCTGGGACTACACACCTATCTACCCAAGATCCCATGTGCTTCAAGAACATAATCATAAGGTAAATCATTCATTGAAAATCAACTCCATCAATCATCATTCAAGAACCCCAAATCATATTTTTAACATTTCATTTCATTTCATAACAAAATCTCAAATCGGTTTTTAACAAAAATCATGTCTTTAAAAATAATTCATTTCATTAAAAATTCATAAAACATTTTGTTCCTTCATTTCTCAAGAATCATCATCAAGTTCATTCTTTAAATCATTTAATTCAATTAAAAATCATTTTCCATGAATCGACTCTTTATTTCAAAATTCATTACCAAATAGGTTGCATCACACACGATTACATTTGAAAATATTCATCAAGGACCTCAAGTCATTCTTTAGAAAATAATTAAAATTCCATTTCAATTCAATAATAAAAAAAAGATTCAATTGATAGGTGATATAATATGAAACCACTTAGCTCAAATCATGGTATCCCCAATCACCCAATAGGGGATCCATAAATATAGAGATGATGGTCAAGAACTAACTTAGAGGGAATCACTACTACAAATATGGTCTTTATCAGCACTAGAAAAGTTGATTAACAGTGCTAAAAAAGAGTTGTTAATCGAGGTGAAGATATAGGGCGTCCCTTTTATCAACGCTCCAAAAAGTGCTGATAAAAGCCCCATTTATCAGCGCTAAAAAACTACTGATAAAGGACCCCTTTATCAGAGCTTTTTTTAGCACTGATAAAAGAGGCATTTATCAGTGCTTTTTAAAAGCACTGATAAAAGTCAAAAAATTTAAAAAAAATAAAAAAATTATATAATACGGGGGGGGAGCATTTTACTACGCTTGACCCCCCCCCCCCCCCCCGACCAGCACTAGGCGGACCCCCCCCCCCCCCCCCCCCACACACCCCCCACACACTGCCCTTCTCGCGCATCCCCACACACGCGCACCCCTTCGCTTCCACCCGAACTCAAACCTGCGACCTCCCCCCTTTCGCTGCTTCACCTTTACCACTAATCAATTTCATTTGTTTCTCAATTTAATGACATATCTATCTATTTGTTTATATATATATATAGTAATATTTATTCGTATATTAATATAAATTCATATTAATAGAAATATATTTATTCATATAATAGTATAAATATATATTCATTCGAATATTCATATATATTTATATTTATTTATATATATATTTTTAGTTATAATTTTTTATCCGTATATATATTTGTATATTAATATATATTTGTAAGATTAGTTTTAAATACATTTATGAAATATGTTTTTTATGTGTGTTTATAAATAAATAAATGCATACATACATACATATATACAACACACACACACAGATACACATATATATTTACGAATAAATACATATATATGTGTATTTGAAAATCCATATAATGTTAAAACGGCCATAACATATAATCCAGAAGCTTGTTTCAACTCCACAACCAGTTAAATCAAAGAAAATGAAATGATCTTCGATATGATATGTGGTACATGCCTAACGAACATTCGGATCAGAAGTTATATTTGTTTGAATGTTACAAAATCGGGGTATCCCGATTAAAAACTCAGTTTTGGAGGCATTTTGGACCTGTTTTGGCCTCAAAAAATGTGAAAAAAGCTTTTCTTGGGTCATTAGTGTGTAGATATCATCACATTATTCGAATTGATATGTTGTAGAGCTCAAACGGACAGCCAGATCAAAGGTTATGGCTATTTGAAGTTTGAGTTACATTTTCAACTTATTTTAGATCTTTTATTAATTTTTTTTTTATTTTTTGTGTCTTAAAGTTGTTATTAAATTATTTTTAATCAATAATAATTGGAAAATTATTAATTAAATTTTTTTTGAAAATATTTTAAAGCCATTTTCACTAAATTTATTATATATTAAATGTAATAGTCTATTTATATTTATCTAAATAATATTTAATATATATATATATATATATATATTATATTTATATCAATATAAATACACTTATATAACAATATTTTATTTTTCATGATTTTTTTGAAATATAAAATTTATTAGTGGTAAGAAATAGCACTGATAAATCCCCCCTTTATCAGTGCTACTAAAATAAGCACTGATAAAGGGGGGCCTTTATCAGCACTAAAAAAAGCACTGATAAAGGTTCACTTTTAACGGTGCTTTTTTAGCATTGTTAAAATTGCCCCTTTATCAGTGCTTTTTTTAGGGCTGATAAAATGGTAGCACTGCCCGTGCCTATTTTTGTACTATTGAATCCATGAAATTCAATTCAAAAATCATGATTCAATCCCTCAAAAACAAAATAATCCAAATTACTTAAAGAAGGAGATACATGAAAAATAGGGAATTCACAATCATGTCAAGGTTACACTTATAAAAAGTGATTAGATGCTTCAATAATTACTTCAATATATAAATATTCAAGGTTGTAAGGGAAAAAATCCCATCAAGAGACTTTTTAAGGTTGTAGTGGTCAAATGGAGATTGGGGGAGAAGATTTTAAAATTAAAACAGAGGTTTTAGAAAACAATTTACAATAATTCCTTTCAATTTATCACATATAATGACATCATCAGCTAGCCACTGGATTACACTGCCTAACTAGGTGTGCTAGGATGAATGTTTTCACCTTTGGAAATTCCACCAACTGGCTGGTGGACTTCCACCAGTTGGAAGGTGGGATTCCTATAGGAATCTCCTACTGCAATATGTCATCATCTAGCCTGTGGGTATCATTGTATAATGAGTGGAATTATTATAATAATTCTCCACTATCATCATTCCACTGGCTGGTTAATGGGTTTAGCTGGCTAGCCGATGGGCTCTTGGAAAATTTTCTCATCTATAAGGCTTTTTTCACCAAGAATTGAAACACTCAAACACCTCTTGACCTCTCAAACAAGAATCAAAATAACACCCCTAACCATCTAAATTCCAGTAACGAGATTTAATAACCATGAATCAACTTGAAAATAAATAAGAACAAGGGAAACAAAATATTTTAACTGAAATAAAGAGTCAATATGTTACAATTTTCGATGACATAATGCATTCCCCTAGAAATCCTTGTCAAAAATACTAGTCCAAAAATAATTGGTTGATTATACTTCATCATAATATCAACTCCCAAGTCATGTGACTATCTAAAAAATGATTTCATATAACCCAAGCAAAGGGAATAGACTTACCTTGAAGCACCTTCACTTGAGAATCAACAATATGAATCAGATGCTCAATTATGGTATGTTTAGGTTCTATATCAAGGTCTTCACAATTCAAAACATGAGATTGGAATAAAATATATTCCTTAATATATGACATGTAAAATATGTTTTGGATCAATTTAATTATTGGTGTAAAGGCTATATGGTATTCTAATTTGCAATTCAATCAAAAACCACAAAAGGTCCCACCCATCTTGGGGTTAACTTCCATTATTTTTCAAGCTGTTAGTGACCCAGTCATGGAAAGACTCTCAAGAACACTAAGTCATTATCTAATACCTTCAAATGTGGTCGATGATGATATGAATAATATTTATACCATAACTGATTCATTTCCAATCTCTAAGGAATCATCGGGATATGTTCATCACCTTCAGGACCAAACTATGTCCAGCCAGGGAAGCTTCACTAATCTCTGATGAAAAAAGTGGAGATTTACATGGCCGACCATAAAAGGCCTCAATGGTTTCAATTTTAAGTGATAATTGATGGAAATTATTGTAGTTAAACTCAACCATCCCCAAATAGTAATCTGATTCTCCTCCAAATTCAAGGATACAGGCATGAAGAATTTCTTTAACAGTCTCCATAGCTCACTCTATCTGAACATCCATTTGTGGATGGAACATTGTGCTCAACATGATTTGTGATCCCATCACCACCTAGAGGCCTCTAAAATACTGAGATTTGAATTGAGGATATTTATAAAAAACAATTGAATAAAAAACTTCATGCATCCTAAAAATCTCCTCCACATACATATTTTCTAAATCCTCAACTTTTATGGTATCATAAATAAGAATAAATTGAGTCTATTTGTTCAATTTTCCAGTCTCCACAAAAATAAAATTATTTTATTAAGGATATAGTAGTAACCCAACCATGAAATCCATTAATATCTCATCCCATTTACAAGTCAGTATGGGGATGGGGTGAGGCAGACAAGAAAGCTTTTGATTCTCAGCCTTAATTTACTAGAAGGTATAATAATGGGAAACAAAATCAGATATGTCTCATTTCATTACTGGCCACAAAAATCGATGCCTCATATTATAAAACATATTATTCATTTCTGGGTGAACCTACCACTAGGGATGAAGAAAATATCTCATAACATCATTTCATGTAGGTGACATAATGACATAATGATTTTTGAAATAAAGGATTCCATCTGGATATAGAGATCATTAATCGATGGTCTCCCAACCATATAAATAATTCCTAATGTATTTGAACTCATCATCAAGATTCTGCTCTTGTAGGATCATCTCAAGAAGAGAGGATTTATATTGAACACTTGTCATAACAAACCCAGTCTCACCACCCAAAACTCTGAAACATATACGAGCAATGAGTTCCATGAATATATACTCCTATGATGATTCCTTCATAGCCTGGGATATAAATTTTCTTATAATATATTCAACAACAATGTTCCCCTTACCAAGGGTGTAGGTAATGTTAAAGTCAAAAGATTACTAGTACTCTACCCATCACTTATGTCATAGATTCAAATATTTCTATAAAAATATATAACATAGACTCTTCTGATTAGTGTAGATGGTAAACATTTCCCCAAAAATGAAATAAACTATAGTTTATAAATGATATCTTTACCTTGAAATAAACATTTGTTATAATATACTTTATAGTATTATACACCAAAATAAATCGATAAAATTTTATTTCATTAATAAATATTGTTATATTAACCAGGAAAGAAACCAATAAGAAGATAAAAATTAAAATTAGATATAAAATATAAAATATAAAATATGAAATAGTAAAATATGGATCACCCCAATCTGCTGGAATCATCACTCCCATGTCCAACACTGTAGAAATAAAATAAAATATTATTAAAACAATCAACATCTTAGAAAATGAAAATATATAAACTTGAGTGGAATTATAGTGAATATTGAGTGAAATAATGAAGTGGTGTTTATAGGAATTAATATGGCCATGGTAATAATAATGTGACTATTGGAATAGTAATATTCATGTTGGAATAGTGAGAAAACCATTGGGAATAGTAACATGGACGTTGGGAATTGTAACACGAATGTTGGAATTGTAATGTCACCTAAAAATAATAAATTTTTATATAAATAATATTTCATGTGATTAATTTAAGTAAATTTAAATATTATAATTCCTAAAAAATAAATATCATGATTAAAAAAATCAATGAAAATATACGTACATTTTTTATAAACTATATTTTAATGTATTTCATAAAAATCACAGTTTTTATGTTTAAAATTAAATTTACCAATGCTAGAAATTTATTTTGAAAAAATTAATATCAATTTGGAAATCATCCCATAAAACTTTTTCAAGGGTGATTTTTTGGTAATTTTCTGAACTACTTCAATTTTTAGGTGAATTTTAAAAATGCTATTTATCTCATAACAATTGTATTTTAAATTACATAATTCATGATGTAATAATAAAAAATAATTTCTAAATCATTATGTTTAGAAAAAAAAGTTTTTTATTTTCATAAATTTTTCATTAATCTAAAATTAAATTAAATTCCAACCCTATGAATATTTTCCAAAACCTAAAGTCAAAATTGATCCCTTAAAATAACAATTTTTATTTTCCCCTTTTCTTTTTAAAAAACTAATAAATTAAAATTATAAATAGGTTTTATGTCCTAAAAATAATTATATTATATTTATAAATGATTTATATTTTCCAAAAATTAATACTATAATTTCAACTTTCTTATATTATTTTATTTAATATTCTATTCTAAAAATACCTCACTCCTCAAGAATAAATAACCCCTCTCCAACCCCTTGGAAAACCACTCCCCCCTCACTTCACGTAGCCAAATTTCTTCAAAGAAACTCCCTCTAAATCCCCTTAGAATACCTATTGTTTTCTAGATAAATCCAACTATGAGCATCAAGATTGTTTTAGTTTCATACAAGATAAGCTACACTGAGGATTAAGTAAGTTTTGTTCTACTCTTATTCTTTTTTCTTCTTATCTTTATTTTTTAACCACACCTTCCAAAACCAAAAAAATCTAAGAATATTTATGTAGTAATTCAAAGTTATATTAATGGTTTTAATCAAATGTAAGTATTATATATATGATATATATAAATTTCAAACTTCCCATTCTCGCTCTCCCGATAAAGTCTCGTCAAAGGTCAGTTAAAGACTTATGGATGAATTTCAATGTCAACACTTATAACCATAATCATGAATGGATATTATGAATTATATATGATATATAAACATTTATTTACTTGTATTATATGATTCTAGAATTAATTATACTCATGTATAATGACTTTGAAGAAAATTAGTGAAATCGAAACAAAACAAGAAAATTTAAGAAAAAATGATATTAAAATAATTCATTTTAACAACAAGTGTTATAAAATATAATCCAATAATTATAATTGATAAATAATAGAAAAATTAAAAATGATTCACTTTTGTAACTATATTTTAATAATCCTGATTTATTATTCAGGAGTTGGAAAAGTGAAAAAATAATTCATGAATAAAGGTATGAGGATTCCCGAACCCAACTCCCTTTCTTTGGGGTTTCCCTCTTTCACATAAATTTAAGTATGGATATTAATTTAATTTTAATTAATTATAATTTAATTATTATTAACTTTTATTTTTAGGTTATACAATGTTTTTCACATTGATTTTTAATCCAAATACAATTATTTCCCAAAGAAGACTTTTCTTTCTAAAATAAATTATAGACTCCTCATGTGTTGTTTCTTATCAAAAAAATGATATTTTTTCAAAGAATGATATCCATTTTTATTTGATAACCCCATATTGTATTCATTAATGTATTTTTTATGAAATACTTATGAAACTCATTCATTTCGAAGGGTTATTTCCTGACAACCATTTTTATATGTTCTATGTGGTATGAAAGATTATGTAAATATTATTATACGACAGGTTGGAATGAAATTATATGGCCCTCCAATTCATTGGGTAATGTAAAATTCCCCATGAGATAATTTTAATTATGTGTTAACATGATGATATATATGTTCACAATGATGATGTTATTATTGTCCACAAATGTTATGTGTGAACATGATGCTATCTGTGTTCACAACTATGTGTGGTATATGAACACTATGACATAATGTTTCATTTTTATTCATTTTCACCTTATATGCATTATAAAATGTTTCCTTAATTATTATAATGATGATCCTATGATTATGATGTTATGATAATGATTATGATCGATTGTGTTATATGGATTCATGTCCTTTATTCCACCCCTTACTTAGCTATAGGTCACCCCTTTATTTGATATATATCATCAAGTGACTTCATTTACTAATAAGAACTTTATATCATTAAAATCATAAAGAATAAAAATATAAATATTTTTTTGTTATATTCAAGTGATGTATGATCATAATTTTCTCAAGATACTAGACCTTTCCATCCTCAAATGTATAACTATTATATTATTTATCTTTAAAATCATGTAATAGTCATGTAAGAAAAAGTAGGTTCACTATAGTTTATATCAAAGGTATAGTTTATTTGATTAGGGAATTATAATTATAAAACATTAGTGGAAACCCTTAGGATAAGAATAATTATATTTAAACATCAAAGAATCCTTGTTTTAGAAAAAGTCTAAACAAAAGGATCCCATAAGATGTGACTTCGAGCTAATTGAACAAAATAAAAGGGAATGTATTAGTGGAAACCCTTAGGATAAGAATAATTATATATGGAATTTCCTCCTTCTCTCAAGAAGGATAAACTAGATATTGAGTATTTTATGTATAAATAATCACCAAAGATTAATTGATCTTATGATCCAATTTTTTAGGAATAGTTGGTTAACACAACAGGAAAAGATATTTTCCATTCTCCAATATTCTGAGAAGAAGATAATGATTATATCCATCAATAATTTACATGTAAATCAAATAAATGCTTATAATTCATACTGAAAACAAATACAAATGATGTAATGGAAGATATGGAGTTAGAATGCTTTAACAAAAATATTTATTAACAAGTATTTCCATTGAACACTTTGAACAATGATGGAGATAGAATTCATAGATCTTAAGAAAAAGGATGGTGATTCTATTAAGGATTGTGAGGGAAACTTCATAAGACTTTCAATATATGGCTTGGGATTTTTTATCAATAATGATATAAAAATAGATTGATTATTTAGTTTATTAAACCCAACCCTTCAAAAGGATATATCTATCTGAGAATTTCGGAGTTATGAATAAGTGGTGAGATTTTCTCTCAAAGTAGATATAGAGTTTAGAGAATGGTCCCATTGTTATGGAGATAAGAATAGAAGAATTTAGATTCATGTTGGGGGTCAAATTAAAAAGGAGGAAAGAGGATAAAACTACCTACATGTCAAAAATATAGGAAGAAACATCATGGGTATTTCCTAAAAATCAATGGGCAAATGATTCAAGTGTGGGAGATAGGGCTACCAAGTTCATGAATTTTGATGATACATGAAGAATCTGGCCAACATGATGGATGAAAAGAAATAACCTCATAATTACCCTCCCATGGTTGAATGATTCACCTTTGTAGAGAAAGTTAACTATGAATGTTAGTGAACTAAGCCACGGGTCATTGTGGGTAATTAGTTTCAGTAACCACTGAAGGAAAAGGATAAAGGTAAAGCTCATGCCATCACTACTTATGAATTGGAGAATTAAAATGAATATTTAAAAGGTAAAATTTAACTTCACTAAATAATAGAAAAACTTTTATTTTATTCTAGTTCTACACATTCCTTTATATCCTAAAAGTTTTCTAGAACTGTTGAATTGGTTCCCTGATTCCCTAAAGTATAGACATATGTAAAAACACTTAGTGTTATAATCAATGAAACCCAAGCTATGGAATATTCTCTGACTAGAATGTGTGGTAATATACTTCCAACTAACATCATAGTTCTTCCCTTGGTGTAATTTGATGATATACAAGGAATTCATGGGATATTATTTTATAGAGCACAAATCAACTATCAAGAAAAAGAAATATTTTTTTATATTCAGAAACACTCCATTATCTAATATAAATTAAAGTTAGATCATGAATATACTTTGTAAAATAATTCAACAGTGTGGGTGTTGATACCCTATGAAGAACCATACCTTTCCTAAATGGTTGAGTGAATTGAATGTATCAACCCGTATGAACTTCCCATTTTTAGGGAATACATTGATGCCTTTATCAACGAGTTTCCTAGAAATATATCATATTGTGTGGTACACTTATCAATAGAAATTATACCAAAATCCACTCATATCTCTAAATTTCCTTGAAGGATGGACCTGATCAAACTAGTGGTGTTAAAGAATTAGCTGCAATATCTTTTAAACAAAGGGTTCATATTCCCTTGTGCGTCACTTTAGGGTGCAACAGTTCTCTTCATAAGAAAGGGATGGAATGATGTGGTTGTGTATCGACTATCAATAGCTCAACAAGATCACTATAATGAACAAATATCCTCTACCTGAGATTGATGATATGTTCATTAAACTAGGACGACCTCTATACTTGTAGAAGGTTGAGCATCAATTTGGATATCTTTAGCTAAAGGTGACGAACTCCTTCTGTACAAGGTATGGGAACTATGAGTTCATAGTGGTTACCTTAAGACTTACTAATTCCCCTGTAATATTCATGTATTTGATGAATAGAGTCTTTAGAGACAACCTTGATAAATGTTTAGTAGTCTTTATCGAAGATATTCTCATTTAATCCAAGATCAAGGGGGAACATGAAGGGAATCTAAGGATTGTTTTGGTCACATTAATGAAAGATAAAAATATCTAAGTTAATAAAGTGTGACTTTTGGATTTAGTAAGTCACATTCTTAGGGAACATGGTCATAAGAAAGTGGATTTATGTGGACCCTTTAAATACAAAGGAAATTGAGGAATGTCTCAGACCCACTAGTGTCATAATGATTTGTAGTTTTCTTGGATGAACATGGTACTATCAATGTTTTATGATAAATTTCTCATGATTTTCTATCCCCCAAATTGATTTAAAATAGAAATAGGTAATGTATGTATGGATTATATAATGTGATAAAATATTTAAGGAGATTAAGAAGAGGATAAACACTATGACAGTACTCACACTAGCATCAAATGGAGAAGGTTTTGTGATATACATTGATGCTTCAAATAAATGATTGGATTATTTATTCATGTAGAATAAAAACGTGATAACCTATGTCTCATTATAGTTTAAGATCCATGAGTAAAACTACCTGAAACATGATCTGGAGCTAGTAGGTGTGATATTATCCTTGATGATTTGGCCGTACAATATCTATGATGAGAAGTGCAGCATATATACTCATCATGGGAGTCTAATGTATATATTAAGATATAAGGATCACAAAATACATCAAATAATATGGTTAGAGATAATCAAGGACTATGATTTCTCTATTCACTCGCATTTTGTGAAGTCAAACAAGGTAGCTTATGATCTTATCATAAAATAACATTTTTCTCTATCATTGATTCAGATTGAGAAAGATATTATCTTTATGGATATGAAAAGGATGGATCTATAAATCATAATGGTAGGGAATAAATCCTACCTTTTCCAAATTATTTACCAAACATCTATCCAATGGAAGATAAAGGAGGCATAGAGGGATGATCTGGAACTATAAAATAAGGAGAAATAATTAATGGAATGGAATATTAATGAGTTCCACATTGATGATGATGGTCTGTTTCAGTTTGGAATAAGGATTTTTGTGCCTTAGTAGCCTAAGATAATGAAGGATCCATTGGATAATTCACATAGATTTCCTTTCTCTATTCATCCTGTAAGTACTGAGATGTATCGTGACCTTTGATAGCACTTCTAGTGGGACACCATGCAGAAGAAGATTGTGAAGTATATCTCAATGTACATTTTTTTCCAGTAAGTTGAAGTAAAGAGATAGAATTATAAATGGATGATGAAACCATTGAATATACCCATGCAGAAATGTTATAATGTCATTGTGTACTTTTTTACTAGTCTCCTGAATACATCTAAAGGAAACAACGCCATATGGGTTGTGGTGGATCTAATCACCAAGAATACACACTTTATCTCTATTTGAGAATATTTTTTACATGAAAAATTATCCAAGATACATGTAAAGGAAGTGTTGTGGATGCATGGGGTACCACTTTCAATCATTTTATTTCATGATATGAGCTTAACATATAAATTATAGAGACGTATTCAACATTCTTTGAATACTGAATTAAATTTCAACATATCCTATCACCCCCAAACTAATGGACATTCTGAAATGACTATTCAGATGCTCGAGGACATGCTAAAATCCTACTAAATGGGATTCAAAGGTGTATGGGATCAACATATCCCATTTTTTGAGTTATTATATAACAATATATTCCAATAAAGTATTAAAATGGGTCCATTTGAAGCTCAATATGGGAAGTAATATAGAACTTGAAATTATTGCGATGAAGTTGGTGAACGAAAGATATTTGGACCCAAACTAGTGCAAGAGATGAAAAATAAGGTTCAAGAAATCCAAAAACATATAAAAGGTTCTCAATTTTTTCTAAAGATATATGCTTAAAACTATTGAATGGACTTAGAGTTTGTAGTTGGAGACAATGTTATCCTTCGAATATAACCATAGAAGAGAGCAATGAGGTTTGGAAGGAAAGGGAATATTATCCCTATTTACATTATCCCCATTTAGATCCTTGATTTCATAGGAGAAGTAGCCTATTGTATTGAACTTATACCTAATATTTTGGAAGTTCAAGATTTGTTCCACGTACCTCTTCTGAGGAAGTACACACTTGACCCCTCACATTTTATGAATCTAGAGGTTTTACAACTGGAGAATGGAATCTCTTATAAGGAGAATATGATGAAGATATTGGACCGTAGATACAAAATTTTATGAAATAAGAAAATTCACCTTATCAAAGTGTTTTAGAGGAACCACAAGTACAGAGAGGTGACATGGTAACCAAAGGAAATAATGAAACAGAAGTATCCTCACATATTCTTAATTGAGAATATGAGTTAAAACTTTAGGGATTATATTTCAAAATGGGGGAATAATGTAAAAAACCCAAATTTTATAAATGATATTTGTCTCTTAAAATAAATGTGCAATATAATGTACTATTTAGTATTATACATATAAAGAAACAAAAAAATATATATTTCATTAACAAATATTTTTAAATTAATTAGAAATGAAACCAATGAAAATTCTAAACATTGCAATTAATCAAAAAATATGAAGTATAAAAGATTAAATGGGAAAATATAGATCACCCCAATCCATTGGAAGCATCTCCCCCATGGCCAATACTATAGAAAAGAATAAGAAAATATTAATAAACCAGTCAACATCTTAGAAAAAATGAAAATATATAACAATGAGTGGAATTTTAGTGAATATTGAGTGAAATAATAAAGTGGTATTTGTGGGATGTAAGGTGACCATTGGTTTAGTAATATGACCATTGGAAAAGAAATCTATACCTTGGAATAGTAACCTAACTGTTGGGAATAGTAACATGACCGTTGGAATAGTAATTTAACCTCAAAATAATAAATTATGATATAAATAATATTTATAATGATTAATTTAAGAAAATTTAAAAATTATAATCCCAAAAAATAAATATCAATATTTAAAAATGTAAACAATATAATAACACATTTTTAATAAACTATATTTGAAAGTATTTCATAAAAATCCTAATTTTTATATTAAAAAATAAAATTGCTTATGCTATAAATTTATTTGGATAAAATTAATATTTTTTTTGAAATCATCCCATTTAAATTTTCCCAGATTCAGTTTTGGGTAATTTTCTGAAATACATTAATTTTCTGGTGAATATTAAAAATACAATTTGTCTTGTAAACGGTGTATCTTAAATTACATCATTCATGGTGCAATAATGAAATAATAGTTTGTAGAACTTAATATTATTAAAAAAATATTTAATTTCAAATTTTATTTATTAAATTAAAATACACTGAAATCCCAAACCAATTTTGTTTCCAAATCCTAAAGTCAAAAGCGATCCCTTCAAATAACAATTTCTCTCTTTTCCACATTAATTTTTAATAAAATAATGAATTCAATTTATAAAGAGGCTTAAAGTCTGGAAAGAAATTATATTATATTTATATAATATTTATATTTTTACAAAATCACTATTATAAGTTTTACCAATGATATATTATTTTATTTAATATTTTTTTCTAAAAATACCCATCTCCTCAAGTATAAATAACCTCTCTCCCTCACCTTATAAAATCACTCACCCTCACTTTAAAAAGATAAATTTCTAACCAAATACTCCCTATAAAACCCCTTATAATACCTAGGTAGGTTCTGGATTAATCCAACTCTATGATTTAAGGGTGTTTTAGTGCCATATAAGAGAAGCTACACTGAGGATTAAGTAAGTTTTGATCAAATCTTCTATTATTTTCTACTTGTCTTTCTTTTTTCGCCACCCCTTTTAGATAAAAACCTTATAATATTAATTATAAAGTAATTTAACATTATATTAATTATTATAATTTAATGTAAGTATCATATTTATGACATATATATAAATCTCTAATTTCCCTTTCTCGGTCTCCCAATAATGTATAGTCAAAGGTCATTTAACAAGCTATGGAGACATTCCAATTTAAAAACATATAAAAATCATAATTGATAGATATTATTAATTATATATAATATATATACATGTAATTACATGAATTATAAGCTATGTGATTAATTTTATTCATTAATAATGAATTTTAACAAATGTAGAAAAATTGAAACAAAACGGAAAAATTTAATGAAAACATGATATCAAACCTGTTCATGTTTAATAAATAGTGTTACAAAATAGAATAAAAAAATATAATGGATAAATAGTGGAAACAATGAATGAAATTTACTTTTGGAACTATTTTCTAATAATCCTAGGTTAATTATTCAGGAGTCGGAAAACTGAAAAAAGAAAGCAGGAATTAAGGTAAGGGGATTCTCGAACCGAGCTGCCTTTCTTCGGGTTTTCTCTATTTCATGTCGATTTCAGTATGGAAATTTCTTTAATTTTCCTTAAATATCATTTCATTATTCTTAACTTTTATTTTAGTGATATACATTTTTTCCTCCTTTATTATTAATCCAAATATAACGATTTCCAAAAATATACTTTTATTTCTAAAAAAAACTTTGACTCTTCAAATTTTGTTTCTTATCCAAATAAAAAAGAACTTTTATTCCAAATAAAAATATCTATTTTTCATTTAGTAACCAAAAATTTTTCTCATGAATTTATGATTTATGAAATCCTTATAAAACCCATTCCTTTCAATGGGTAATTTCATGTCTATGATTTTTATATGTTCTATGTGGGATGCATGATTAAGTAAATATTATAATGTGACAAGTGGGCCAAAAATTATATATTCCTCCAATGTATTGGGTGATTTTATGTATCTCATGATATAATCTATATTATTTGAAAACATGATGTTTGATTTGTTCGCAATTATGATTTTATGATTATGAACATAATTTATGCATGAACATTATTAAAGATTTGTTCACAACTAGGTGTGGTTTTTGAACATAATGAAATGATATTTCATTTTTATTCATTTCCACATTTTATTCCTTCATCTAATGTTTCCATAATTATTGTGATGATGATCCTATGATTATGATTTCATGATGATTATTATTATCACCCATGTTATATTGATTCATGTCTCTTGCTCCTCCTCTTACTATGCTTTTAGCTCACTCTTTTCTTTGATGTATATCCTCTGGTGACTTCATGCACTAATGAGAATGTGAGAGCTTTGAAGAAGAATAATTTAAATACATTTTTATGTTTTATTAGGTACAAGTGATGTATGATCCTAATTTTTCCAATATAATATACCATTATATCCTAGAATGTAAAATTATTATGTTTTTTAACTTTAAAATGATTCAATAATCATGATAGAAAAAGTTTAGACACTATTTAAAAGGTAGTTCCATGAAATCTTGAGGGTGTGCACCATGGATGAATGTTACAAATCATTTATGGGATATTTATCATCATGTTGATAAAGATAATGAGGACCATAATCCACCATGTGATCACCCAACATGATAACTCAATCCAAACCCA
This sequence comes from Viscum album, assembly GCA_963277665.1. Classification (NCBI taxonomy): domain Eukaryota; kingdom Viridiplantae; phylum Streptophyta; class Magnoliopsida; order Santalales; family Viscaceae; genus Viscum; species Viscum album. The sequence continues at coordinate 1,528,982,952 of OY728162.1, forward strand.
AACTTGAAGCATCACAAAATACCACATATCCACGCATAGACTCTGGAATAGTCATCAATTGGGATAAATTTAAATGGTTATTTAATATGTCCAAGGAAGTATAAGATTTAAAATCCCAATTGAACATCGCTCTCCTTCAATTAAGATAAATCAACATTGAATCTAGCATTGAGAAATATTTCAATAACAAACAATAATACCATGCTAAACCCAAGAATCTTATAATCTCAAATAGATTTTGTGGTTCCTCACAGGATAAGACCCCTTTCACCTTTTTATTATCAACCGAGATACCATTTTCTAAGCCAGCATTCCTCAATAACTTCACCACCCAAATATAGAATTGTAACTTTGATAACATGTCATTAAATTTGTGATTCATAAATATTTCTAAAACATATCTCAAATTATAAACATGATTCCCATCAGTTTTTAAATAAAAAAAGATGTCATCCATGAATACTAAAATATAAGAATCAATATACTTGTAGAAAATCATGATCATTAACAAAATAAATATAGAAAGAGTATTAGTTAATATAAAAGGCATAATAAGGAAATAAACATGGACATACCTTCTCTTAAATATGGTATTTAAAAAATCAAACTTTTTAATTCTAATCTGGTGATAACCAGACCGAAGAAAAATATTAGAGAACCACTTATCCCCTTCCAACTAGTTAAATAAGTATTCAATGGGGGTAATGAATATTTTTTCTTGACCATGACCTACTTGATATTTCTATAATTTACAATAGAATGGTTTCATCATCCTTCTTAGAGAAAAACATTGATGCTACCTATAGAGACACGGTAGATCAAATAAATACTATGGACATTAAGTAATACAACTGATTATTTAGTTCCTGCAATTCATTTTTTTCTATATGGTTGGAAGGAATTGATATTATCTACATACCCAACACCAAATCAATTTATAACTCCACCTATCTCTTTTTTGGTAGACAAAAAAAGTTATTTAGAAAAACTTCAGGAAATTCAATTGATACTAGGGAAAGTTCACTACAAGATACTTATTTCACGAGTTCAACAACATAAAAAGTCATCATCATACCCATCTTCGAAATAGGATCTATTGATCAGCAATACCTTGAGTCCCATTATCCTTGGAAAACATGGAAATTCCCATCGGAAAAAGTAAATGACACCCACTAATGATAAGAGTCAATCCAATATTTGTGAGAAACCAACAAGCACATTTCAAGAATAACACCCAAGTGATTCATTTCAAGTGATAGAGATATAACCTAAATCCTTATATATATATATATTATGGATTTAATGAAAATAATGATTTACATGAATAAATGGGAATATCGTTTAATCTTCCTATTATAATGGTTATCATTTGGATATTTTTACCATCCACATGACTGTTATTTAATGTAGTGTTTAATTTGAGAAAACATTTTAGAGTAAATTAATATGATTCATTCATTTCATATGTGGTATTTATTCATGCATTTTAGCACATTTATAAATAAGGTGGCCCAATTAGAATCCTATGAGATTATAAAATAGATTTCCATATGATTTTTTTGTGGTGTTTTATTTCTTAATTCTTGTCCAAAACTCCCCATGACATGTTTCTCTATTTCATATTTCTAGTTTTCAAATAATGGTACAAGCATACCATGGAGAAAAGGTGAATCACATACAAACATCAGATGATTCAGTTCTACTTATGGATACATTGAGGAGGTGGTATTATTTTCCCATTTTTTATCCTTATCAAACTCATCAAATGAATATAAAAAGTTTCAGTATCTCTTCAGTGAATGTTATACTTGCCTTTATTGTATTCTTCATTTCAATTTTACATGTAGTTTATATATATCATGAATGAGGGATTCTTGGATTTTGTTTCTAATTGATTATGTTATGTCTAATAAGTGTTTTAAATTCATAAAAAATATAACAATGGTATCAGAGAGAACACATGATTTAGATCTATGAAATCATGTGTGGAAATTAAGAAGAAATGTGAAAATATAGCATCATTTAACAAGTTTTTCAAAAATATGGAAAAATGGTTTACCTTTAGGATTACCCTTACATGAAGGGTTCATGAAAAGGTAGTTTGAATTGTAACCCATACGCAAATGGTTTACATTAAGGTTTTGGGTAAGGGTATAATTTTAATTACCCTTATGTATAAAGGTAGTGTAGGGTTTTAAAATCTTGAAAAATGTTAATGGTATATGCATAAATGTTATTCAATTTTTTAAAAGGGTTACTTAGAGGTAACTAGATGATTACCCTTGTGCAAGAGTTTATATAAAAATAAGGGGTTTTTTCTTAAGTCTATATAAAATTGACACCCTTATGTGATCTGACTACATGAAGGTAGTACCCTTACATAGAAATTCATGAAAGTAACATAAAGGTATATCAATTCCTGCTCTTTCATGAAGTGTTCACAATAAGGTAATATCCTTGGTACCCTTATGCAACACATTTCATTTGAGTTGTGTAAATGTAAGTAATGACTTATCTTTATGAGATAGATTTTTGTGGTTATATGTGAGAGTATTACCCTTCTATAGAGAATCTATGATGTGGTTGCGGATAGTTAACCTTATAAAAAGTGTCTATGTAAGGGAAAAGAGAGAATTACCTTAAGTGGGATTTTGTTCCTATATAAGGGTAAAAATAAAATATTTTAATTTTTTTATTAAAATTATTAAATAGTATTGATGGTTTATAAAATGTTTATAAATCATTGTAAAATGTATTTATGGATATTTTAATTTATAAAAGATTTATAAATTAATTAGTTATAATTTTTTAAATAATTTTTATCAATGTTTCTTAAAAACTTATATTACCAAACATTAAATTTTAATATTTTAAAGACCTTTTAACAAATTATATTGCATGACTTATGGTATAGAAATAAGAATTTATTTATAAATAATAATTTAAAATTTATAATGGGTAATAAATTATGAAATAAACCTAATATATAAAATTTTTTATTTAAATTATCAATTATTCATAATTAAATATATTAAATTGCTCAAAATAAAATAAGGCCTTATTTGGGTATTATTTAAACCGCATAAAAAGTGTTTTCTATGATTGATATTATCAAGATTTAAATAATTAATAATTATATGATATTTATATTTTGTAAAAATTTTACATTATAGAAAATGTTTTATAAATAGTTTCTAATTCATATAATATCATATAATTAAAATGAAAATTCTATATAATGGAAAATGTTAAATATATGATATTAGAATGAGTAAAAAATGTTTATATTAAAAATTATATAATGACCAAAATGTTAATGATAATAATTATAAAATGTTAATAATTATATTTTATTTATTAATTGTTCATACGTTTTTATCACATGTTTAAATATTTGAATTATTCATTTATTTAATGGTTATTATCTAATATATTCATATTTACCGAATTTTTTAAGAAATGTTAATTTTATGCATGATTTAGTTTAAAATGTTAAATTACTTCTAGGATGGAGACTTGAATTACATGCTTGGATAGACTCTATAATGAATTTAGTTTTTCATCTACCTAGACCTTGGTTTGTAATTAAAGTTATTAGATTTAATTTAGTTATATAATATTTTTTTGAATATTAATTATTAGGGTTGTGATGAATGATACTCTCTCTTGATTGAAGTATCCCCAAGTAGAAGGACTTCAGGTTGGACTACCTACTTACCTGGAGGCCTATTCTTTGTCTGGAAAAGTGAATGGGGTTGGATATCTGTCACTTCAGGCTTACACATGTATATATTTTTAATCTCATATAATTATTATCCTTTACATTAAGTTCTCAGGTGCCTTATGAATATTATGAATTCATATATGTATGAATATACTTGAATTATAATTTTGGGTGATTAGTACTAACTTATGGGTTGTATAAAGAGTTAAACATCAATATAGTGTGAACATATTGATTTGGTGGAGGGAATAGGTTTCCAAACTAAATTACTAGAAGTATGAAAACATAGAAGGGAATAAACTAAGATAATATGGTGAGATTAAAATCCCCTTTAAATACTAAGTGTGAGATTTCATAAAATGGGAAACTTTCCAGGACCTCAATCATCTAATTGGGTAGTTGTGTGCAAATGAAAAGTTCCCATAGATTATCTTGTGTGATGCAAGAAATTAATAAGTGGATTTGGATTGTCTTGTCATATTTCTTCATGCTAGATTATGGTTCCCCTAGAATATCTTTAATTATATTTTTTGGTGTTTTATTTTTGTAAAACATAGCTGGGAAGCCCTAATTATTAGGATACCAAATGAATATAGTAGATTTTATCCATGTGTTAGATTGGACAATGGTTTTTTCACTTAGCTATCTAGGAATCACATATGATATGATTGGGAGGATTCCCTACCTAAATAATTAATTGGTGAGATAAATTACATAGAATACTCATTACTTATTTAAATATAGATATTAACCCGCTAATATATTTATTGTGTTTTTTTTCAAAAGAAGTTATCATTTTAGTGGGATCTCATTTAATAAAAGTACTTAATTAATGCTTAATAAAACATGATAATAATATAATAAAATATTTATATTAGATAAATATCATAATCAAAATTAAGAAAAACTTTGTGACCAGACCTTGAAAGGAGAAGTTGAATGTAAGCTACTCCTAAAACAGGTAACTTAAAAAAGTTCTTAATCTATATTGGTGTTTTAAGAAAAATTATTAATAAAAATTCTATATGTTAGAACAGTTCCTTCCTCAATAAACAAGTTCTAAAATAGTTCAAAGAGTTAATATAGATACTTATGGAAGAATAGAGTGATCAATTTACAGTTTCAAAGGAATTATATTCAAAATGACCAACAGATGTTTAGTCTCCACTCATGTACTCAATATTATTGGTTATATTACTGATTTTATTCTCAAATACTCAATATTATGGGGTACATAAAATGATGTTCAATATGATTGAATATTTTAAATTACAAGGTGATCCTAAATATTTTATTAAATATTTATTATTTGTATAAATAAATTATATATTTTTGATAGATATGTGATATTAACTGTAAGATTTAAAAGTATTATAAATATACAAAAGTTTAGAAGGTTAAAATAATTTAAACATGAATTTTTATTTAAAATAATATAATAAAGGTGTTTCTACAATTATAACTTCGATAATTCATGCTTGTATGAACATATCATAAGATGTTTATTATCCTATTTCACTCTTGGTGAGAGCATGAAATTTATTTATTAAAATGAGATTAGACTTTTTTGATACGCATAGTTATGTTTTTCAGTCTATATCATGATTTAATGGGAAAATAAAATGGACTATTATGGAGAAGGAATTTCTCCTAATTTAATCAATGTAAATGTTCTAATAATATGATTGAATTCAGATAAAGTTTACCAAATATTATAAAATTGATAATAATAGATGAATTGGGTATATGGTGTCACGATTCTGGTATTGTATTGATTGTATAAGCAACTAAATGTTTAAATCAGAAGAAGAAAAGTTAGATGAAATGTTTAGAAATGTTTCTTTAAGAAAACAGTCAAGGTAATTGAAACCTAAGGTTTTCAGGATACAAGAATAATAATTTCATATGATGGGTTTATCTGAAATACCTAAAGGATTTTTTAAAACTACATGGAATTTAAATGTCAAGTATGGATGTTATAGAAATTAATTCCTAGTTTTTGAAAGTTATATAATACTGAATGTATATTTTTCCAGTTTTGTAAATATATAAGAGTTAAAAATCAAATGAACAATTAATTCATCTTGTATTTTAAATTCATGAGGTAAAGAGATTCTACATATTAATGTAAATGATTTTATCAAGATCAAATCAATTGAAGAATTATATATATATATATACCCTTTCCTCATTTCTATTGTACAGTAACAGTATATGTATGATAAAAATAATAATTGTTATTAAATGTTTCATGATTCATTAATTTATATAACATATTTTGAGAAGAATATATGGATAAATAAATTATCCAGAATAAAAGTGTTTGTACAAATATTTTTTTTAAAATGTGTGGGAATATATTCCTTCCACCGATCAGTGGTATATTTTAATAAAGTATTCTTTTCAAATAAAAAATATTTCCTACACATAGAATACCATATGTGATGTGGAAATAAAATATTATTTGGGAAATATTCCTACTGAAAGGGAAAATTATTCCCTAATAGAAAATTATTTTTTATCTTAAAAATATATTCTAAAAATAATATAGTGTCTAAGAGGCTAGTGGGGGTTTCTTATACATAAAGGGGTTGAAAATTTACAAATAAAGGATAAAACCAATATAATATTAATTTTTTTACTTAATATCCTAAAATATTTATGATATATGATAGTAAAGAAAAATGTAAATTTTTACATTTAGTTACTATTTTGAAAGTTGATATAACTATTAAAATAGTTTAATATAATCTGTTTTTTACTAAATATACTAAAAGAGATTAGGATATGTGATCATAAAGAATAATTTAAAAAGTTTCATTTAGTTATTTTCAAAAGTGAAAGGTAGTATTTTTTAAAGATTATAACAATAAAAATGAAAAGGGGATTACAATTGATATCCTAAAATATATTTGGGTATGGAGGTAAAGAGAAATGTAAATAGTTAACTAGTTACCATAACAAAGTGATTTTCACTTTATCCTAAAATTGTTTAGGAGTACTAGTTCACAGTGATGTATGTAGTTGCATTATTTAATGGAAAAAAATTATGTAATAGGGTTCCAAGGATGATGATGGTGAACTTAGAAAGAATTATCAATATAAAATAAAAGTTAAAATTAGAACATTTGATGTTGGGATGTTAAAATGTTTGAATATGTTCAAGAAGTTGAATAGTTAAAAATATGATTCCTAAGTCTAACCATTATTCAAACTGGATTACCTCAATGATGTTTCTCACTAAACGGTTTAGTAGGGGAGTGTTATCAGATGGTCACATAGAGACACGACATGGATTATGTATGATGAAATGTGTTAACAAACCCCATACAGTTTTGAAAACACAAGACAAATCTATTAGTTTATCATATTTCATATGATAAAATAGTACTTATATTAGTTTAGTTAAATTTTTATAAAGTGTTTAAGAATATTAAAATGTATCAAATTAAAATGTAACCTCTATTTTATCATTATTTAATGTTGGCTACATATATATATATATATATATCATGAAGAGAAAGAATAATTGAACTCTCAAGGAATGACTTTGAGTTTATCCCTAACTGATTATCATCATGGAGTATCATTGGTTATGATTAAATACTAAGGTTAATGTGAGTAGGATTATTGTAGAGAGATACATAATATTCTCATGTGGTATAATACAAAGAATAATATTCTTTGTGTGTGTTTGATAACCCACTAATTATACCACATGGAGTGTCACACAGATATCTTTGGTATACTAGGGGTGAATATATTATATTTATATCCCTATAACCTATGGTTAACAATGTACCTATCATGAAAACCATATTATTTTGAAATCCTACTTATGAAAGTCTATATATTTCCTTAGCTAATACAGGGGTGGTTTGGTATTCTGTTGATCATGTCATCATTTTGTGATTAAAAATTGGTATTTATCCTCTCGTATGACAAGTATGACATATGGGCCCTTGATTTAGATATACTATGGGAGTGTGTGGCCACACCTAGATATTTTATATCTATATGTATAAGGTAGATATGTCATGGTTATCCATAAGTATGAAAGAAATGTGATGTATTCATTGATTAGATAAGTCTATACTCAGAGAGTTGAGAACATATGAGTTGTTTATTAAGGATATACATGTTTCATGCCCCATGGTTACTCAATGTATTGGGAAAAGGGAAAATATGGGAATTCACATTTTTATATGATCCATACTAGTGGATAAAAGTATATATATACATTTTTTGATATAAATTATGCTAAATATATTTATATCTTGAGTAGCATTTATGCTTTCCTATAGGCCATTCATTACTTACATATATCGATCTGGAGATTAGTATTTATTTTCAATGTTATAAAGGCTATTAGGGTCACACTTTATGGTTGACATAATGGGGATTGATTTTAACTCAAAGAGTTGATCTAAAAGTGTTTATTGTTAATTAAAAAGTATTTTGTATGGGTGTTCTCAATGTATTGCATATTATGTGATATAAGGATAAGTTGATCATAACCTTCCAAAAGTGTTTTGGAAGATATCCAAAATGAGTTTTTGATATGGTTTCAAACGATATAGTATATGATACAATATTAGTTAAAATGGTACAATGTTTATTATGCTTTAGTGAAAGTGGAATTTTGATGTAGATATTCCCTAAAGCCTTATATAATATATATATTTATATATTTGATGGATTGTGTAGAAATTTTTATTTTTCATGTAGAAAGGGGAATATAATTTATATTTCCTATTATAATAGTTATCATTTGGATAGTTGGATCATCCATATGACTATCATTTAAGGTAGTTTTTCATTTGATGAAATATTTGGGAGTAAATGAATATTATGCATTCGTTTCATCTATGGTATTTATTCATGTTCATTAATGAATGAATGAATGAGATAGACCAAGTAGTGTCCTTTGGGATAATAAATTTTATATCCATATTATGGTTATGGGGTGAGTGATTGCCTAATGCTTGTCCAAAGCTCCTCGAGGCTGATTATTCTCTTTCATCTTCATTCCTTTCATATATACGTATTAGTATACCGTGGAGAAAAGTTGAATCCTATCTATATTTTTGATGACTTAGTTATTTTGGTGGATAAAATTGAATGGTCGGATTATTTTTTCCACTTTTGTGAAGTTTATCAAACTCATTAGATGAAGATAAAATGTCTCAATAGATATCTGATGAATGGTAAAATTGCATTTATTGTATTCTTCATTTCAATTTTACATGTAATTTTCATATATCGTATATGAGAGATACATGGATTTGGTTTCTAATAGCTTCTACTATGTATAATTTGTATTATTAGATTAATATGAAACCTAACATCCATAACCAAAAATACCCATTCAATATTTATCTTTGATGAAGAGAAAGCACAAAATGGGTGTCAGAGAACATGCTCCCACTTTATCGTGAGAGGTGTTGCAATTTTCGTCACATAAGGAATGAGATCTATAGGAAGATTCAATAGTTCCACAATGTAGTGTGAAAAAAAATAAGTCACAGTGAAAATAAATCAATCACTAGAGATTAAAAAATAGAAATGGTGCCTCTCACTATAGAAAGACCCACATCAGTTCCCACTGGAGACTCGTCCACTAAGTGAAGTAGATTCATCTTGATGCATGTGTATGGAACCCCATTGTTCGTGTACTATCTGGCTACACCATAGATCCTCTTGGTACTTATAATCCCATTTTACTACTTGGGGTTGTAAAAAAATATAAAACCCTATGAAATTGTCTTGGGAATCAGTATAATTAGAAAAATATGTGGTACCTCTGTGAATACAAGATTTGGGTGCCCAATATTGTCACATTGGAAACATAATAGCGGACCCTTACTGGACACTATAGATAATCTAGAGGGACTTTTCTATCTTGAAACACCACTACTATTTCCACCATGAGGATAATGTTTCATTCACTTCCCCCTAAAGTAACCACTAAATATGAAACTTGGAGTAGGAGTAACACCAGTCAACACTGACTTACCAGCAAGGTCAATTTCCTCCATTGAATCCCAATCTTGAACATCACCATATGTGATAAGATTCAACATAAATACCTGAGATTAGATATTTGACCAAATATACATTTTAAACCTTTGAGTCTTTATATTCTCATTTGACACCACCTAAGGGGAAAATTATGAGAGTTCCAAAAAATAATTGGCATACAAAGTGACGGTCTAATCACTTTGGTGCAGGTTGAGAAATTTCATGATCGTAGTTAATACTAGTGACTATGAAAAAAAATCTCATAAAAAGGTATTAAAGTCTTTGTACTAAAATTTCTCATTATGATTCACTAGAACAATATAATCCCACCATATCCTACTAGTCCCCTTATGAGTGAATAAGTAACCCTAAACCTTAATGGAATCTAGTGCCTCTAAGAACATGAGGAGTCGTCCAGTCTTTCCCTACCAATCCTCTAACCCTTGAGGATCATTCATTCACTAAAAGGATGATAGTTTTAGAAGAACAAACTCTTATGAATTATCTCTATTATCATCCCTGAGAGGTTTCACCTCTCTATTTTGATATGGGATAGGTTTGGCTCCTTAGTCTAGAGCTCGGACTACATGTGTTATGATCTCTATGAGATTATGGGAAATTGGAGGGTTTTCTTATCATAGTTCATCAGAAACTCCCTCCAAAATCCTAATCATAAATCTAATGGGGGAATGGTACTATAAAACATCAACAAAAAATAAGGAACCATTTTCAAGACACATAGGAACATTAAATATATGAATTGGATCTCAAATTGGGAATTAAAATCTTATATCAAAGATTTAAAAATTTCTTGAAATGGATTAATTAATTCCTCAAAGTCATCCTTTCCCAACGACCTATATTAATTTAAGGCTGATGATGATGAGATCAGTCCAAGCACCCACTCATAAGTTACCCCAAAAGTTGCAAAATTATAGTATATTGTCTTCCAAGAAATACCAAACTACATACCAACATCCAATAAGACAAACAATAATATCTGATACCAATTTTTCATGACCTGGCTAGGATAACCCACTAAACTGGAACCTCAGTTAGATCTGACATGGCCCAAATGGTGTTCCCAAACTCCACAGGCTGGTGACTAGTTCCAGGGTATCAAGAACAATCAAGGGGGGAAATTTCACCATAGGAATAACCCAACAAGATAAAGGTGGTGGAAATAATACATAAATCATAGGTAAACCAATACATTCAACGAGATTAAAGTACCAAAAAATAGGCAAGTACAAAACATGACATAGAAAAAAATCTAAAACATTACAAAAACTGATAACAATATCATCACCAATATCTCCTCATAATAGGTGGATCACAAACTCCACCTATCATTAACAACTCCAAAATTCCTACTGTCAAGAACACCCACTACCTATAAATGGTTCTTTACCTTTTTCTAGAGCTATAAAAATAAATTCTACATACACCCAAAGGCATATGTAGGTTTTGAGAAACACTATACCAATAGGATCCCACCTAAAAAATTCATTAGTACATATAAAATAAACAAAATTTGATTAATTTTAAAACAATATATGGAATGGTAATCCTTTTTCAACTTATAATAAAAAAACTAATTTTAAAATCATTTCAGTGGAAAATATAAAATTGGTGTCAATAATAATTTTCATCAAACAAGCCTGAATAATCTTAAAACATACTTGAGTAAATCGTTTTATAAACACCGCAATGAATAAATAATTTTCAATCCTTGAACCATGGTCAAAATCACTAAGTTTAGTTATATCAAGGCTCTGTAATCCTAACATGTCTTGGGGAAAAATGTCACTAAGTATGCACACTTCCATGGATCTCAGGCCCAAGGGGAACAAGAGTCCACCCCAATGAATGAACTATCTCCCCTCATCAATGTTTTCTTAGCATTATCATCAGAAAAAATGGTAGGTAAAGATAATATATTCCTAGTGTTCTTGTCTTGGACTACCCACCTAACTATATAGGCTCACATTGGCTTTAAGAAATAAATCAAGGGGAAAATCATTCATCTCAAATAAATTTCATAAATCATCCTTTAAGAAGACCCAAATCACATTTTGAACATACTATTTCATTTCAAAAATAAATTTCAAATGGTTTTCCATAAAAATGATTGCCTTTAAAAAAATTCATTTATTTCAAAATACATAAACATTTTATGACTTAATTTCTTAAGAATCATAATCAAATTAATTCTTCAAATCATTCATTACAATTAAGAACATTTTCTTTGAATCAATAATTATTTCAAAATCTTTTTCCAAATATTTTTCATCACACACCATGCCATTATTAAACATCCATCAAGTACCTCTATTCATAACTTAGAAAAAAATAAAAAACTCATTTAAATTCAAAAATCATTAAGGTTTAAATTGATAAGGACTTTATTAAGAAACCACCTACCTCAAATCACGGTATCCTCAATCACACAATAATGGATCCAAAATTAAATAAATGAATGAATATAACTACCCAAGTAGGAATCCTAGTAATACAATTCATATATCAAGATCAAGATACATAAATAACATGATTATCTATAGCCTTAAAATAAGGAGATATGAAAATAATGGGTAATTCAGGATTAGATCAAGGTTACACTTACCAAAAGAGATTCAATGCTTCAATAAGCACTTAAATCCATGAAGATTCAATGATTAAAGTCACAAAATAACCTCAAGAAAGTCTCCAAGGTCATATAGATTGAATGAAAGTACAGGGAGAAGAGTCTAACGTCCTGACTCGGGAGCCACTGAATGGTGCTCCGAGCTGGTTGGTCACAAGCCCTCAAGCGCGCCTCCCCGTATGCTAGAGGGTGTCGACTAGCAGCGAGGGTCTAGTAAGTCAGTATTGGGGAGACTATACCCTCTATTATAAGAATAAAATAACAACAGAATTAACCAAAAAATAGTGGAAATGTCTATAAATATAACACTACAATGTCACTAGCATAATCAAAACCGAAAATAAAATACTCAAATGAAATGTAAGACATGTTGTGACAATGCAAGTGCAAGTGTCTACAATTAAACTGAAAGTAATAACACAATGACTCTAAACAGGTCCTGACCCACGTATGGTTCCCTCTTCCATGCTCCAACCCCAAACAACACTCTAACAAAGGCTCTTGCCCTTGTCCTATCCTACAACAACAAAGTCTATTTGGGTACCAATCAGGAAGCCCGAGTATGGTGTGAGTACGACTAAGTAGATCCCTACCAAAAGTGTCAAAAACAAATCCAGTCATAAGCAGTGTATGAAGTTGCATTAATAATAAAGAAACACAATAGGGAAAATAATTATATTTATCCAATTAACCTTTATTTAATATGTTAAACATCCAGGTTCCTGAGAACACCCAAAACACAATGCCTGCTTCGGCCCTTGTAGGAGCCTAAACCATTTTCCCTCTTCAATTCATATTTACTATGTCACAATATTAAGTTCATGAGGAGCCGAATGAAACCATAGTACAAAATAAATGAAAGAGTGTAGAATTCCATGTCTAGAACACATGTGAGTATTTGGATCATTACTCCCTGTCTCACAACCCCATGGGTATTTGGAGAATCAGTCCTTGCCCCATAAAATATCAATTTCATGCATGTCATTGGTTCTAGAACGCCATGTCTAGAACCCCTGTGGGTATTAGGAGCATAATTTTGTGTCCCACAACCCTTTTTCAAATCAAATATTCAATTCACATATACAACATTTTTCAAATGTTTAATCATCCTTATCCTTCCATCATAACTCTCACCCATATACAACTAGATCCACAATTCAAAAAAACTGTATAACCAAACCAACAATTAATTATTTATTCCATGAAATTTATACAACTACATATTCATAACAAGATGAGATTGTGGGATTTGATTTTAAACCACCTACATTGATTTATTGATGTAAGTTATCCCAAAAAAAATCCCCAAAATACGAGCGGCACAACGTTGTCGATCAAGTTCTGAATCTAAATCCTTAAAACCAAAAAATAAGATCAATGGCATCAAGATCTTGCAAAAATAGATCTAGATCTACAATACTATATCTATACCTTAACTCATAGGTTTAGATCCATGGAAATGATGGAAATTACCCATGAAAAGATCAAGCAAAGATAGGGGAAAGAACGGAAGAAACAACAGGATGAAATCCCCTTACCGGAAGGAGAGCGGATTTTCAATCCGAGCCTTCAATATCGAGGAAGGGTGTTTGGATCACCTTGGAATATCTCCAAGAGTCTTTGGAAACACCTAGAAATTTCCAAACCCAATACAAGGTCAGAAAATAAGGAAATCCCGGGTTTATGTGGTTTTAAAAAGGATTTTTGGAAATAAAAAATCACGCACACGGTTTTCAATATAGTGGTGCACGGTTAGGAAAAACCATAAACAAACTGTGCAGATCTCACTATTTAGTTTTGCACGGTCCGCACAGTTTGGTCGCACATTTTTTTAAACCGTACACAAACCATGCGTACCTCTCTGTCTAGTTCTTCTTGTTTGGCATGTTTTGGTCGCATATTCTGTCAAACCGTGCGCAAACCGTGCACAACCCACTGTCCTTTAGTTTTACTTAAAAGTTCACCAAAACACCCCCAAACTCTCTACTTCAAAATAGAGGTACTTAAAAACATCAAAAGTACCTGAGAACATGCCTGATATTGACTCTAGAAAAGGTCAGGATCTTACATTCTTCCCACCTTATAATAGTTCATCCTCGAGCTATACTCCCGAACTTCTCTGAGATTTTGAGCTAAAAAGATAATGCCACTATGTCTGCATATCTGCCTCTTTTTCCAATGACTCTTCCTACACATGTACATGCTACCATAAAACACAAACTTTTGGTATGGTATTTCCCCTCAACACCTTCTCACTATGATCCAACACACGTATCAGATTCCCCTCAAAGGATGCATCTATCTCTAGCTCAACACTATCCACATCGATCACATGAGAAGTTTCGGGGTGATACCATCATAGTTGTGATACATGGAAAACATCATGCATAGCAATATATTTTTGTAGAAGAGACAATTGGTATGCTACCAGTCTGACTCTCTTCACGATCTCAAAAGGTCCAATAAACCTGGGGTGCCAACTATCCCTAACTTCATATCCTGCAGTGACCTAACCTAGGTGATTCTTGAAGTAAAATGCAATCACTGACTTTAAACTCTAGAGGTCTCCTTCGTATATCAGCATAAGACTTCTGCCGACTTTGAGCCGTAGTCATTCGTTTCTGAATCAGTCGAACCTGTTCAGTCATCTTTTGTGTGAGACTCGGTCCCAACAACTCTTACGCACCTGCTTCTCTCCAGCATCATGGTGATCTACATGTCCTACCATAAATATCCTCATATGGTGCCATCTGTATAGTTTCATGATAACTTTTGTTATAGGAAAACTCCACTAATGCTAGGTGATTCTCCCATGAACCACCGAAGTCAAGCACACATGCCCTCAACATATCCTCAAGAACTTGTATAGTATGCTCTAACAATCCATCTATTTGCGAATGGAAAGCCATACTCAATAAAACCTGCGTACCAAGTGCCTTTTGCAAGCCCTTCCAGAAGCGCGAAGTAAACTGTGAATCGCAATCTGAAACTATGGTTCGTGGAACCCCGTGCAATAGAATTGTCTTCTGTAAATACAGTTCTCCCAACTTCTCAACTGTAAAATTTTCCCTTATAGGCAAGAAATTTTCCACCTTTGTCATTCAATCCCCAATGACCCAAATATTGTCATTCTTCCTAAGTGTTTTTGGAAGGCCTATCACGAAGCCCATATTCAACTCATCCCACTTCCATTCTGAAATGGACAAAGGTCATAGTAAACCTCCAGGTCGTTAATGCTCCGCCTTAACCGGATGATAAGTGAAGCATCATGTCACAAACCCTTCTATCTCCTTCTTCATGCCTGTCCACCAAAACTATCGTCACAGATCATGATACATTTTGGTCACACCAGGGTGCACCGCCCATCTTGAGGCATGAAATTCCCGCAAGAGTTCCTCTCACATGCTCATAGGAACAACAACCTGATTCTTCATATAAATGATATCATCCTTGTCTATCTTCCAGTCGGAAGGTGTCTCCTCACCTTTAAAGTTTTCCCTCAAGGCTATGCATCCAGTGTTCTCATATTTCTTGTTCCTGATCCATATCAAAAGTGTAGACTACAATACAACCGACACGAGTTTCATTTCCTCCTGTCTCCCCTGAACCACAACGTGAATTTCAGCTAGCAACGACATCATCCTCCACTTGGCACTAAATTCCTAAACAATAAAAGTCAGAGTCTTCCTACTCAATGCATCAACCACATTTTTTCCTTTCCCAGGTGTATATACCAGTGCAAAATCAAAATACTAAATATACTCAACCCATATATGATGTTGAAGCTTCCAATCACGCTGATAAAAGATATACTTCACGATCTTGTGATCAGTATAAATTGTAAACCTTTCACCCATGAGGTAGTGTTTCCACCACTTCAAAGCATAAACCACCACTGCTAATTCAAGTTCACGCATTGGATAATTCCTTTCATGTGGCCTCAGCTGTCAAGACCCATATGCCACAACTTTATCTCTTTGCATTAACACAGCTCCGAGTCCTATCCCAGAAGCATCACAATACACCGTGTAATCTTCACCTGACTCAGGTAGATCCATAATTGGTGTGGATGTCAAATGATTCTTCAACTCAAGAAAAGATGTCTCGCAAGCCTCTATCCATTCAAACTTTACTCGCTTTTGGGTCAATCCTGAAAGTGGTGTTTCCAAACAGGAAAATTCTTGGATAAATCTCCTGTAATATCTAGCTAACACCAAAAATCTTCGGATATCGAAAATAATCTTCGGATACTCCCATGAAATCACTGCTTGCACCTTCTCTGGATCCACTAAAGCACAATTCTTCAAGATGATGTGTCCCAAGAAATGTACCTGATCAATCCAAAATTGACAGTTAGATAGCTTGGTGTATAGTCGAATCTCTCTTAGTGTACTCAATATGATGTCAAGATGTTGGGCATGATCGTCATGAGTCTTGGAGTACACCAAGATGTCATCCACAAATACTACCACAAACTGATCTAGGTATGGATTAAAGATCTTTTTCATCATATCCATAAACTCTGCGGGTGCATTTTTTAACCCAAATGGTATTACAAAAAACTCATAAAGACCATATCTACTCCTGAAAGCATTCCTCAGTATATTAAAAGTCCGAACTCTCAACTGGTGATACCCCGATCTTAAGTCAATTTTTGAGAACACATAGGCTCCCTTCAACTGGTCAAACATATCATCAATACATGGTAGAGGATATATGTTCTTCACAGTCATCTTGTTCAACCTCTGGTAATCGACACACAAACATAAACTCCCATCAGCCTTATTTACAAATAGAACAGGTGATCCCCATGGCGATGAACTTGGATGGATAAATCCCTTATCCTTTAATTCTTCCAACTGAGCTTTGAGTTATTGAAGCTCTGTCAGTGCCATTCTATATGGTGGAAAAGATATTGGATCAACTCCTGGAATGATATCAATAGTAAATTGAACATCTCTTATAGGTGGCATCCCTGAGAAGTCATCCGGAAATACATCATGAAACAAAACAACCACTGGTGGAAGGACATATTTCCTAACACCTTTGTCATCCTTTAGAAGACTAGCAACTTGGGATGTGATATCTCCCAGTTTCTGAGTAATTCTCCCTGCTCAGCCTGCCTGGATATCCCACTCCCCACGGTAAATATAACGGTCACTCAAAGGTGACATAAATGTCCCCCTCCGACGATAACAATCAATGTGGGCTCAGTACGTGACTAACCAGTCCATACCCAGGATTAGGTTGAAGCCTGTCATGTCAAGGATATAGGGATCCCATAGGAGATGGTACTCCTCAGTCCCAAGAGAACATCCCTTGCACATACAGATGACTCTAGACTGTACCCCCAAAGGTGTGACTATCGTCATAACCCTGCTAACAAACTCCACCACCAAACCCAAACCATTAACAAGTTTTGTAGATATAAAGGAATGAGAGGCACCGATATAAAATAAGGCACTAGCTAAAGTAGAAGCCACAAGAATAGTAACTCTCACTGTCGATGGTCTAGCCTTGCTATCCACAATTGTAGGTTGTACTACATGAAACTGTGCTGCTCCTCTTCCCTGTGATTCCATCTGACTCCCCTGACTTGTACCACTCTTCTGATATGGGTGTTGCTACCCAGGAGCACCACATCAGTTACCTTTACCACCTTGTCCATTAGAACTCCAACTTTGGGACTGAATGGGTTCAGAAGATCCCCTTCCCAAACTCTGACTCTATTTTGCTATGCCAACACCTCCTCACACCTTTGGGTTCCTGAAAAACTTATGGAGATGTCCCATCCAACCACATGATCTGAATTCAATTGAGGGTCAGGGACATTGATTAAGATAGTGTACCGGCCTTCCATACTGGTGGAAAAACACTCGGGTAAGGTCATGTCTAACCGACCCCTCTTCCTGGTTACTCTGTCTCCCACATACCTGGATGACATTCTCATAACATCGCTTCCTGCTCTCAAAAGTCACACCACCTGACCGTCCAATAAAACCATTTTTTCGCCACTATAATCCTCCTTCATGTTCCCCTAAGAGATGAGAGCCTGATTTACCACTTCCAGAAACTTCTTCAGCCTGAAAATATTCACTTGAGACTTAATTTCAAATTTAATTCCATCCTAAAATCATCTTGCTAAAGTGGCCTCATCTTCTGCCAATGCTGGAGAAAAATGTTGTAAGTCTGTAAAGCATCTAGCATAGTCCATTACAGATATATTCCCTTGAGTTAGACTCATGAAATCAGCTGATTTCTCCTATCTGAGAATCTCTGGATATAAGTACTCAAAGAACTTATCCTGAAATTTCTTCTACTCCATAGCTTACAGCTATCCATCCCGAGTCTGGATGTCCCACCAATGTTTCGCTTGACCGCGCAACATGTAAGCTTCCAACTTGACACTTTTATAAACTGGTGTCTCCAGGTGGTCAACTATAGTCTGGGTAGATTCAATCCAAAACTCATCTTTCTCAAGACCACCCTCTCCAGTTAAAGTCGGCAGGTGCTGCAACTAAAACTCCCTCGTAAGATCAGACATACTTTTCATAACCCGCTCTAGATCTCTTTACATCATTTTCATGAAACGGGTGAGGTTCTCTCAAAATGTTTCCCCCTCTTCTTTAGTTGGTAATATTGGTGCCTCATGTTCAACCACTGTATGACCATTTCTAACTATACCCTCTGCTCATCCTCTCAATAAGCGTTGTGGAGGAATAATTCTACAAATCCAAACATGCATATTAGGAAACAGTTCACAATGTTACCACAATTACACACAACGAATTTATTCATATCACGTCACAATTATTTCTTTAAATTTCAAAATTAGACACCACTTTCATTTCAATTTCACAATCAGGGAAAAGAAATAGATTAAGTTCAATAATCTTCCCATAATCAGTTTTCCCGTGTGTGTCGAAAATGATGCATGTCACAATAATCATGAGTTCCTAGAATGATGCATGTAGAAGAAACACTCATGCTAATCTGGGCCATGAATCAATACTCAAAAAATTATAGAAATAATAATCACATCACACAACAAGTACATCACCCAAGGTGAAATAATATTCAACTATAACAAAAAACAGCAATAACTGCAATCCAACCTTGAGTACTTTAGTTTTCCCCCATACATGGGTTTGTAACTCCCATGCACAAGCTCATTCTCAAGCCCCGACTATCCCTAATCCCCTATCTACCTTCTCTAAATAATAAGAAAAAATATTAAAAAGGAAAACCTTCTTTGATACCACTTTGTAATTGTAGGTTCTAGGCGCAGCGGAAGCCCGTTAGTGGGATTTCCCATCTTTAATTTTAGTGTTAAACAATGTTCAATCCGAGATATGTCACAATATAAAATGTTGGATCATCAGAATGGAACAAAGAACGAAAAAGAAAATACGAGTCCTG
Source organism: Viscum album (assembly GCA_963277665.1). NCBI lineage: Eukaryota > Viridiplantae > Streptophyta > Magnoliopsida > Santalales > Viscaceae > Viscum > Viscum album. The sequence continues at coordinate 1,529,002,763 of OY728162.1, forward strand.
GAACCATTGAGATAGGATCATCATATGTTGGTTATAATTAATTTAATTAATTCATAAGAATTACCTCAGTGGAATTCTTTCTTCGTCGATGTCTCCGGTCACAGTTATGTGATCTGTCGTTGCAACATAGAATCCAAGAATAGGATTCCTCTAGAGGTGATCCATACGTGCTCCATGTATCTCTGGATTTCACCGAAGGGATCTCCGGGTGCTATCGCGGAAGAACCTTCGCTTGCGATGTCTGCCTTCGACCGCCTTGATATGGTGGAGGATCTTTCTCTCATAACTTGAGGGCGTTATTAGTGGAAAGGGAATTCTCTCTTGGCCTGAGAGTATTTCCAAATCCGTTATGCTCAAAAATGGCTCTATAAATGCATTGGGGTTGTGAGGATATTTATAATCGGGTTTGACGTTAATATATTTATGAGAATAAATAAATGTGTTACACGTTTTATTTATTTCATTAACTCTTATTGAAATCCCATGTTGAATTATTAATTCCTTGACATGCACCCACACTGATTATAATTAATATCATTTAATAAAACAATATTATATCCCCAAAATCCCAACTGGAAAACTACACGGTGTGTAAAAATTAATACACGGCGTGTACTTGTTTTCCATAAAACTGCACGGCGTGTATATTTAATATACATGGCGTGTACTATTATTTTCCATTTTACTCCACCACATTTATTAGAACTTGAGTAATGGTTATTTATTTCTTAAATAAATGTAACTGCATTACTCGCTAATAAATATATTATTTCACCCACACTATATTCTCTCGAATAACTAGTGTCGAACTAAATGCGATCAGGCATCCTTAGTGAATTATTAAACCACAGTTGGGAATAATATTTATTTAACTTGTTAAATTAATATTTAACTGAGATACATGGACACACTTATTGTGTCACCCTCTAGGCCTCTTTCTCAGTGGCATTAGGCAGAGCCTGCCTAAAGTCCAAGGTTATCATCTAGAAACACGCCAAGTCACCCATAAAGAAAGAAGTTAACGCCGAAATGACGTGTCACCTCCTACGAATGCTTACTGTGTAATATAATCCCTTTGTCTCGATATCTCTAATCAAGTGGGTTGCATGCTAGTGCCATCAACCCATCTGCTCGATTATTCTTTCTTTGACTTCCCAGAATTGAACTCGTCCATACCTTACCATGGCCATGGATTTATTTAGGCTATATCAATTACATCAAAGGGCCTGAGATATCTACTTCTGTTATGAAATAGAAAGGACAAATCCTTTCTCACATTATCTATTAATGTAGTATTACTCGTGACGCACCCAACGTATCCTACCTCGCTGCGAACAGTGTGTCGGCACAGTTTTCATCAATACATATAAGTGTGCGAGTTGTAATACCCATTAATAATAATCTTAAATTCTAAGGACTAACACACATGTCCGCAGATATGAACATCTAATGACACTATGAAATGTGGATTTCCTATTGGCGGGTCTCGTTCTCATAATATCCTCCTGGATATTACCAAGGGCACACACCATTAGAAGGTGCCTCAAATGTTTATGAGTCCTCACCCCTAATGACCTGTATTATTTGTGTCCCTCAAATAATATCATCCAACCATAGAACATATATTCAAGAACAGTGTTATGGCACTTCTGGGTTCTCATCATAGCAGGGATCCGCTATGACCCTTTAATGAAAAAATTGTCCTTAGGACATTATCACATGCATTGTGATGCAGAAGGACAATCAAGATTTGATAAGGCTTTTATTAATGAATAAAGTAAAAAATAGTTGGTTCTAGACCACCAACTCCAACAGACTCTCACTTGGACTAGAGAAAACTGCTAACAACCTTTAACCTTATCACATGATATTCATGCTTCTACTGAGATAGGCCTTTAATCATGGTGCCCGCCACATTATTTTCTATGGACACTCTTCTCACAGCAACTTCACCCCTCTGATAGAAATCCCTCAAGAGGTGATACTTCCGGAGTATGTTCTTTGTCCGTTGATGTGACCTTGGTTATTTTTCAAGATCCACTGCTACAGTATTATCATAATAAAATGTAATGGGATCTTTACTGCTAGGCACCACATCAAGCTCCTAAACATAGTTTCAAATTCAGACGACTTTTTTGGCTACATCAGAAGCCGCTATATATTCGGACTCCGTTGTAGAATCGGAGACAACTAGCTGCTAAGAACTCTTCCAGCTCACAGGTCCTCCATTGAGACAGAAAACATATCTATATTGTGACTTTAGATCATTATAATCTTTCTGAAAACCAGCATCAGCATACCCTTTGATGACAAGCTCCTCGTCTCTTCTATACACCAAGAACATATCCTTAGTTCTTTTTAGATACATAAGGATAGTCTTAACAGCAGTCCAATGTTGTTCCCCTGGATCTGCTTGATATCTGCCTACCATGCTCAGTGCATAGGCAACATCAAGCCTGGTACATAACATGGCATACATGATGGATCCTATAGCCTAGGCGTATGGGATCTTGCTCATCCTATCTTTCTCTTGTTGTGTCTGAGGACACATTTTCTTAGAAATATGTAAGCCATGTGAAACTGGAACCTATCCTCTCTTGGATTGTTCCATACTAAATCTCTTTAGTATCTGGTCAATGTATGTACCCTGAATTAGTCCAAGCATCCTCTTGGATCTATCACGAATAATCTTGATCCCTAGAATGTAGGCTGGTTCACCTAAATAGTTCATGGAGAATCACTTGTTCAACTAGTCCTTAAATGACTGTAAGGCTGGTACGTCGTTTCCAATAAACAATATGTCATCAAAATATACTACTAGGATAACGACCGCATTCCCATTAAACCACTTATAAACACATGGCTCACATTCTTTCTTAATGAAACCAAATTCATTTATGGCTTCATCAAATTGAAAGTTCCATGATATGGATGCTTGCTTCAATCCATAAATGGATTTATATAACTTGAAAACCTGTTTGGCTTCACCTGGTGTCACAAACCCTTTTGGTTGTATCATATAGACATATTCTTGAAGTTTCCCATTAAAGAATGTTGTTTTGACATCCATTTTCCAAATCTTGTAGTCATGGTAAGTTTCTATGGAATGTATGATTCTCATGGATTTAAACATTGCAACTGGAGAAAAGGTTTCATCATAGTAAATTCCTTGACGCTGTCTGAATCCTTTAGCCACTAGCCTTGCTTTATAGGTGCTAACTTGACCATCCATGTCCATCTTTCTCTTGAATACCCATTTTCATCCAACAGGATTTACATCAACTGGCTCATCTAACAGAACCCAAACATGGTTCTGATACATGGAATCCATCTCAGAATTCATAGATTCTAGCCATCTTGCAGCTTCTGAGCTTTCTACTGCTTCCTTGTAGGAGAGAGGCTCATAATTGTCCAACAATAATGATTCACCATCCTCAGTGACTAGGAAACCAAATCTCTCTGGTTCCCTTACCTCTCTTGAGCTCCTACACCATACTTGTGTTTCTGTAACCTCTTCCGCAGGGACCTTTGGAACTTGTTCCTGTACCAAATCTTATGTATCTTGAGCATCAACTTCATCAAAGTCAATCTTGCTCCCAATATCCTTCTTGAGGATGTGCTCCCTCTCAAGAAAGAAAGCTTGTCTGGAAACAATCAGTTTCTTTTCTTTAGGGTTATATAGGTAATATCCTTTCATTTTCTTGGGATATCCTATAAATATACACTTCCAACCCTAGGGTGCTAGTTTGTTTCCTGGTAAGGCCTTAACAAATGACTCGCATCCCCATACACGTGTATGCGACAAAATGGGTTTCTTTCCACTCCATAACTTGGAGGTAATTCAATTTGCTACTTTAGTTAGTACTCTGTTTAATGTGTATGCTGCAGTTTGTAATGCATATCCCCAAAAGGATAATGGAAGATCAGCATGACTCATCATTGACCTCACCATTTCCAACAAGGTGCGGTTCCTCCTTTCACTAACACCATTCCACAATGGTTTATAAGGAGTAGTGAGATGAGATAGAATCCCAGACTCCCGTAGAAGATCGATGAACTCTTGGTTCAGATATTATCCACCTCGATCCAATCAAAGTTTCTTTATCTTCTTACCAAGCTGATTCTCTAATTCATTCGTGAATTCCTTAAATTTCTCTAAGGCTTCTGACTTATACCTTATTAAGTAGACAAATCCGTATCTACTCAAATCATCATTAAAAGTAATGAAGTAAGAATATCCACCTCTAGCTTCTACTGGAAATGGTCTACATTCATTCATGTGTACCAATCCTAGAAGTTCTATGGCCCTTTCACCCTGTACACCAAAAGGTGGCTTGGTCATTTTACCTTGTAAACAAGAGTGACATCTATCAAGTGGTTTTAGCTCAGTAGAGTCTAAATAGCCATCTTGACAGAGCTTTGTCAAGCGCTTCTCATTTACATGACCAAGGTGGTGATGCCACAACTGGGTGATTTATGAGTCATGTGAGTTTGATTTATTATTGATTTCCAACACTTGGTTTTCATAATTTAATACATAAAAACCATTATTCAAATGTTCCATACTATAACATATGGTTTTCTTATAAAAGAGACATCCCTTACATCAAAACTTGAAAACCAATCCATCCATATCCAAACAAGATACAAAGATTTTGTTTTTGGTAACACTTGGCACAAAATAACAGTTTTGTAAAACCAAAATCATGCCAGTTGGCAATGAGAGGTGATAGTCGCCAATAGCCAACGCAGCCAGCCTTATGCCATTGGCAACTTGAAGATCCACCTCTCCTCTGGTGATCTTTCTAAATATACTCAGTTCCTACATTTTAAAACAGATGTGATCCCCACAAGTTGTATCTAATACCCAATGTGTAGAAATAGAAAGATTTCACTCGATAACGAACGCACATTTAACACCCCAACGCTTCTGGGTGCAGTTCCTCTTCCAATGGCCCTACTTTCCACATGCAAAACACATTGCTTCTCATTCCTTTCCCTGCCTCTGGATCTTCCCCTTCTTGGTGGGACGGTGCTCGGGGGCTCCATACCATTTATAAGTCTTTGGCCCCTTTGCCTTGTCCTTCCTTTTCTTGTTCACCATAAGGACTACGGGTTTGTCACACCCCATATCCTTATCTACGTGGCGAATCAAGGTCAGAAGCTCCAATAGACTCTTCTAATTTCCGCTCATATTATAGTTGACAATGAAGCTAGATAAGGTCTTGGACAATGATGATAGGATGAGATCAGTACACAACTCATCCAGGAATTTAATCCCTAAGATGTCCAGGCGTTCAATGTATCCAATAAGCTTGACTACATGAGACCCAGATGGCATAGAATCTCCAAGCATAGTTGTAAACAAAGCATTGGAGATCTTATACCTCTCATGTCTCACCTTTTCTTGGTAGAGATCCTTAAGCTGAGACATCATGCTATACGCGTCCATGTTTTCATGTTGCATCAAGAGATCATTGGACATGGCCGATAGCATGAAACACTGGAAATCTATGGAATCATCCATGTTTTTCATATAGAGAGATAATTCCTCATCAATGACCTCTTTCCTAGGCGCAACTTAAATAGGCTCTTCCAGCACATACAATTTCCTTTCATGGCAAAAGATAACGCATAAACGCCTCTGCCACTCATGGAAATTGGTGTCGGTGAGAAGGTTTTCCTTCTCGTGTATGGTTCACAATGATATGTTTGAAGTCATTTTCTTGTCATTTCTACAAATTAATATGAGAAAAGGTTTAGTACTTTATTAAAAAACTGAGACAAATAAATAAATTAATACTTATTAGTCTCCCACTATTTTATCGAAATCCAATAGCTCTTGCCATTGATTTCAGAACATTATGTTGCCTGAATATTCTAGTGGCAAGGATCCATATTTCCCTTCGCATTACCCCAACTAGGGTTGGTCAAGCAACTTGAAGGGTTTTAGCTAGGCATTCCAAATGCCAACTGCATTAACTCGCAGCTCCTTAATCCGCTGAGTGGACTCCCCAATCCTGAAATCCTTTTATTTTGGATTTCCTCAACCTTTGCCTCTTGGTCACACCAAGTACTGCTATGGAAGTCAACCCTTGATGCGAACCAAGTCAAGTCAACCCAAAACCTTGAATTAGAATTCCATGATAATTGAAATCACCCCAACTAGGGTTGGTCAAGCACTTTGAGCTACGGTTCGATTCTAACCAAGATTATGGAAGGCTATACCGACTTAATATTTATTTTGAGGGATTTAATCCTTATACGTAAATTTCTATTTTATTATCTTTGATTCTATTCTTGTTAATATTATGTGGGATATACTTAAGTGATTAACCATGTCTAATATAATAATTACGTATAAGCCGGTTTTTATTTTAGTTCCATCTTTCATGCTCGTTTAATTCATTAATTGTGTGATCGTGACAACACACCCACAATAAATAAATGATGAAACTGACAGAAATAAAATAAATTGTATGATCATGAGCTTTTTCTATTGTTTTTTTTATCTAGAGGTTGATAAACTAACCCAAGATCTAGGGGAAAAATACACTGAACCTTTCGGGTTCGTGTTTACAGCTTTCCACCTGTCCACCTTTGTATCTCCTTGGATTGGTTTCACCTTGGATCCTGACTTGAGCTGCCTCCACTAGCTTGGGATCTCCATCCATTACATATGCATTTATCTCACACACAGGTGAGGGGTAAAAAGGGGTTTTTATATAAAAGAACCCTTGGGCACGCAGGACCTACATATTAATGAGGATATGGCTCGCAAGCCAACAAATTTAATTTAAATAAATAAATTAAAAGAAACCATACACATACAAAGGTCTCAGTCTAGCTCATGGTCATCCATACATGCAACGATATTTACGTATAAATAAAACTAGCATTCAATTATTTAATCGTTCTTGTTTAAGATAAATCACACTCGAATCAATTAATTATCTTTAATTAATCGATCCTTTTATCTTAAACCCTTTTCTAAACTTCCTTCAGATTATCATCATAATTTTAAACAAATAAATTCATTTAAAATTATCCTTGTATGTAACTTGTACCTTGGAGGCAACCCGGTGAATTCTCATTCATTACGCGGATGTTAAATTAAACAAATATATATAAAACACCTATCACGTGTTGTGCCTCATATTTACACCTACACTATGGTACACGTCTCAAGGGATTGTATAATATAAATAATAAATTTTAATAAATCTGTGTAACTTGGATGAGTACACGACGTGTAGTTCCGACTACACGGCGTGTACTTTTATTCACTGTCCATCCGAAGTACACGCCCGGGGACATGGTGTGTAAATGTACTACGGAAATTTTCTGAGTACACGGTGTGTTCTTTTAGACACACGCCGTGTAGTTTCCATGTTACACAGTTTCTAGTCGGGCAAGCCGTGTACGGGGTACATGGCCCAACCCTAACCCAAAGGGACCACATGCAGTGTTCATTGGACCACAAGACATGTAATCTGGAAATTGTGTGCCACCTGTTTCTGGTCAACACATGGTGTCTTAAATTCATAGAAAGAATCCAATACACGGCCTGATTTGGCGGATCAGTCAATGCATTGAACCTAGAGTACACGGCATGTACTTCCGAATACACGCTGTGTATTCTGGTGTTGTACGGCCTGAAACTTTTGGCTCCTCTGGATGAGTTCCTCTATTTTATTTTAATCAAAATAAAAAGAAAAATTTGTTTCTATGAGGTGAACAAGAAACGGGGAGGAGGAACAGATCTCAAAATTCAGATTTCCATAACGATTAAACATGAATTGAAATAACTAAATTATTAAATTATTAAATCGCCAATGAAAAACTAAATAATTATAATCAACGATACGACCACTCTTATACCACTTGTAGGTTCTAGGCACAGCAGAAGCGCGTTGGTGGAATTTCCCAACTTTAATTTTAGCGTTAAACAACGTTCAATCCGAGATCCATCATGATATAAAACGTCGGATCTTCGGAATGGAACGAAGAATGAAAAAGAAAAGAAGAGTCCCAAAACCATTGAGATAGGATCATCATATATTGGTTATAATTAATTTAATAAATTCACAAGAATTACCTCAGTGGAATTATTTCTTCATCGATGTCTCCAGTCACGATCTTGTGATCCATCATTGCATCGTAGAATCCAAGTATAGGATTCCTCTAGCGGTGATCCACATGTGCTTCACGTATCTCTGGACATCGCCGAAGGGATCTCTGGGTGTTAGTGTAGTAGAAACTTCTCTTGCGATGTCCGCCTTCAACTTCCTTGATCCGGTGGAGGATCTCGCTCTCGTAACTTGAGGGAGTTCTTGGTGGAAAGGGAATTCTCTCTTGGCTTGAGAGTATTTCCAAATCTGTTGTGCACAACAATGGATCTATAAAAGTGTTGGGGTTGTGAGGATATTTATAATCGGGTTTGAGGCTAATAGATTTATGACAATAAATTAATGTGTTACGCATTTTATTTATTTCATTAACCCTTATTGAAACCCCATGTTGAATTATTAATTCCTTGACATGCGCCCACGCTGATTATAATTAATATCATTTAATAAAACAATATTATATCCTCAAAATCCTGACTGGAAAACTATACGGCATGTAATAATTAACACACGGTGTGTACTTGTCTTCCATAGAACTACATGGCATGTATATTTAATATACACAACATGTACAATTATTTTCCATTTTACTCCACTACATTTATTAGACCTTGAGTAATGGATATTTATTTCTTAAATAAATGTAACTGCATTACTCGCTAATAAATATATTATTTCGCCCACAATATATTCTCTCGAATAACTAGTGTCGAAATAAATGCAATCAGGCATCCTTAAATTATTATTAAATCATAGTTGGGAATAGTATTTATTTAACTTGTTAAATTAATATTTAACTGAGATACATGGACACACTTAGTGTGTGACCCTCTAGGCCTCTTTCTCAATGGCATTAGGCGGAGCCTACCTAAAGTCCAAGGTTAGCGTCTAGCAACATGCCAAGGCACCCATAGAGAAAGAAGTTAACGCCACAATGACATGTCACCTCCTACGAACGCTTACCATATAATATAATCCCTTTGTCTCAATATCTCTAATCAAGTGGGTTGCATGCTAGTGCCATCAACCCATGTGCTCGATTATTCTTTCTTTGACTTCCCGAAATTGAACTCGCCCATACCTTACCATGGCCATTGATTTATTTAGGCTGTATCATTTCCATCAAAGGGCCTGAGATATCTACGTCCGTTATGGAATAGAAGTGACAAATCCTTTATCTCATTATATATTAATGTAGTATTACTCGTGACGCGCCCAACGTATCCTACCTCGCTGCGAACAGTGTGTTGTCATAGTTTTCATTAATACATCTAAGTGCGCGAGTTGTAACACCCATTAATAATAATCTTAAAGTCTAAGGACCAATACACACGTCTGCAGATAGGAACATCCAATGACACTATGAAATGTGGATTTTCTATTGGTGGGTCTCGTTCTCATAATATCCTCCTGGATATTACCAAGGGCGCTCACCATGAGAAGGTGCCTCAAAGTTTTATGAGTCCTCACCCCTAATGACCTGTATTATTTGTGTCTGTCAAATAATATCATCTGGCCATAGAACATATATTCAAGAATAGTGTTATTTCAATTTTGGGTTCTCATCATAGTAGGGATCCGCTATGACCCTTTAATGCAATAGCTGTCCTTAGGACATTATCACATGCATTGTCACGCAGAAGAACAATCAAGATGTAATAAGGCTTTTATTAATGAATAAAGTACAAAGTAGTTGGTTATAGACCACCAACCCCAACAGTAATTTCCTGACCTGGGAGCCACTGAATGGTGCTCCAAGCCAGTTGGTCACAAGCCCTCAAGCATGCCTCCCCGTACGCTAGAGGGTGCAGAATAGCAGCGAGGGTCTAGTAAGTCAGTCTTGGGGAGACTATACACTCTATTATTAGAATAAAATACCAGCATAAGTAACCAAGCAATGGTGGAAACTCATATAAATATAATAGTACAATGTCACTAGCATAATCAAAACCAGAAATGCAATTCTCAACTAAAAATTAAGACATGCTATGATAATGCAAGTGCCAAGTGTCTACAATGAAACTGAAAGTAATGAAACAACGACTCCGCACAGGTCCCGACCCATGTATGGTTCCATTTTCCATGCTCCAACCCCCAAAAACACTCTAACCAGGGATCTTTCCCTTGTCCTATCCGGCAACAACAATGTCTATTCAGGTACCAATCAGGCACCCCGAGCAGGGTGTGAGTACGACTAAGTAGATCCCTACCAACAGTGTCAAAAACAAATCCAGTCATAAGTAATGTATGAAGTTGTATTAATAATAAAGCAACACAATAGGGAAAATAATTATATTTATCCAATTAACCTTTATTTAATACGTTAAACATCCAGGTTCCTGAGAACACCCAAAACACAATGCCTGCTTCGGCCCGTGTAAGAGCCTAAACCATTTTCCCTCTTCAATTCATATTTACTATGTCACAATATTAAGTTCATGAGGAGCCAAATGAAACCATATTACAAAATAAATGAAAGAGTGTAGAATTACATGTCTAGAACACATGTGAGTATTTTGAGCATTACTCCCTGTCTCACAACCCCATGGGTATTTGGAGAATCAGTCCTTGCCCCATAAAATATCAATTTCATGCATGTCATTGGTTCTAGAACGCCATGTCTAGAACCCCTGTGGGTATTAGGAGCATAATTTTGTGTCCCACAAACCTTTTTCAAATCAAATATTCAATTCACATATACAACATTTTTCAAATGTTTAATCATCCTTATCCTTTCATCATAACTCTCACCCATATTCAACTAGATCCACAATTCACAAAGAACCGCATAACCAAACCACCAATTAATTATTTATGCCACGACATTTACAAAACTACATATGCATAACAAGATGATACCGTGGGATTGGATTTTAAACCACCTACCTCAATTTATTAATGGAATTTAGCCCAACAAAAATCCCCAAAATTTGAGTGGCAAAACGTCGTCGATCAAGTTCTGGATCTAAATCCTTAAAACCAAAAAAATAGATCAAAGGCATCAAGATCTTGAAAACTAGATCTAGATCCACAATCCTAGATCTCTACCTTAACTCATAGGTTTAGATCCATGGAAACAATGGTAATATCCCAAGAAAAGATCAAGGAAATATAGAGGAAATAATATAAGAAACAACAGGACGAAATCCACTTACATGAAGGAGAGTAGATCTTTAATCCTAGCCTTCAATCTCGAGGAAGGGTGTTCAGATTGCCTGGGAATCTCTCCAAGAGGTTTTGGAAACACCTAGAAATTTCCAAGCCCAAGCCAAGGTCAGAAAATAAGGAAGTCTTGGGTTCGGGTGGTTTTAAAATGGATTTTCAGAAATAAAAAACCATGCACATGGTTTCCCGGACAGTGGCGCACTGTTAGGAAAAACCGTCTGCAAACCGTGCGGACCTCATTGTCCTGTTTTTTGCAGTCTGCATGGTTTAGTTGCATGGTTTTTCAAACTGTGCATACCTATCTATCCAGTTCTACTTGGTTGTCACGGTTTGGTCTCACGGTTTTTCAAACCGTACGCAAACCGTGCACAACCCACTGTCCTTTATTTTTACTTAAAATTTCACCTAAACACACCCCAAGTCTCTACTCCAAAATAGAGGTTCTTAAAAACATTAAAAGTACCTGAAAACCTTCCTGATACTGACTCCAGAAAAGGTTGGGATCTTATAAAGTGGTTAGAATTAAAATGGTGGTTTTATAGATAATTTATAATACATTCCATCACTTTCTTGACCATAATAGAATCACCAAAAAGTTGTTGGTTTCCATCGGAAATCCATTGGTGCTAAGAATAATTCCTAAACCGCTAGAAAATCCAACATCTAACTGATGAACTTCCACCAATTGGATGGTGGTATTACTAATTTAATCACATACTACTAAAAATCCATCATCAATTTAATGTGTTTCACTAGTGAGTTGGTGGACTTACTATAGGAATTCTCCATTGTCAGCATGCCACCAGCTAATTGGTGGGTCTCACTAGCTACTTAGTGGACTATATGTTTCTTTTATTAGCTACAAGACTTTCACACCTAAAATAAAACCACTCATACACCTCTTAACCTCTCAAAAAATAATTAAAACCATACCCAAAACCTCTAAATTTCATAATCAAGCTAAAACAACAAATAATCAACATGAAAATCAAGAATATCAAGGAAAACTAAAGCCCTCACTTAAAAAAAGAGTTGTGATATTACATATATTGTCTATTACTTGTTGTGTACTTAATATAATTGAATTTCAATTATTAAGTATTTATTAAATGTTTTGTATTAATCACATATCGCATACTTTAACTACACAAATTCTATGATTTATATGGGGACAATCCGTGTGGGGTTACATAACGTTTACAAGGTCTGTACGGCATATAAACCTATCAATATGTGTGTTGAATTATAGTCAACATGTAGTGTGTAATAAAACACCCCATGTACCTACACCCACATAGTGTGATATGATTATCATGGTAATCCACTTGTGCAATTGACGATGGGTACGCAATATGTACTTTTCAGATACATATTGTGTAACTGTGTTTCTCGTCCCACATCCTCAGTAACTATGGATATAATATTCACACATTATTCATATATTCTTATCTTATTCTTGGTCATGTGAAATTCAATGATCGTATTATATTGAATTTAGGATTAAATAATGAAAAACATGAGATGAAAAAATAATAATAAAATGAATAATTTAAAAAAAAAAAATGAATAATTAAAAATTAATATATGACTATTGTGATACCACTTAAAGGTTCTAGACTAAAGAGAAATTAGTTGTGTTTATGCCCATTAATATTTTAATCAGTTTATTTAGGTAAATCCTAAAAAATAGATGAATTCAAACCTATAATATTCATATAGAGGTTCTTTTCACATATAATTTATAATAATAATTAGCTCATCTTGATAATTCTTTCATCATTTAGGATCAATTTAGTTGATGCTATTGTTGTATTATTGTTTTGAAAAGAAATCCAAAGAATAATTCCTCTATCAGTATTCGCACATCCACCACAAATCTTAGAACATTTCTAATAGAACTCTAGGTATTTTTATGGAGGTACCAATGACCTTGAATAATTCTCCATTTATCACAACAAAATCCCTTTCAATCTTGAAAAATTCCTTCTAGTTCACTTTGTGTTGAGAATGAGGGGGATGGTTATATTTTTTCATTAGATAATTCTTGATATGTTATCTCAAAGGATTGGAGAAAATTTTATTTAGAGAATATCTTTCTGCATAATGATTCTTGTCTTTACCCTAGAAGGAATATGATTGGATTAGTATACTTAGGTCTAGACAATTAATAACTACAACGATACCCTTACCAAATTTTTTACTCTAAACAAACCCCTTGACAAATACTAACATTATTATTATTATTATTACATTCCATAACATGCACTAACTCACAGATATTTAAATATCATTTGTTAGATAAATAAATCAATATTTATTAAAATGATATTAAATAAATATATTTCATTTTCATCAGGACTTAACTCAACCTTTCAATCCTCCTCAACATTCACTATTCGTTGAATTATAAATATTTTTTATAAATAAAAATCAATATATTATTTAGTCAATAAATAAATGAATGAATATTATATTCATTAACAGGTAGTTAAGGTCTACATTGTCTCAAAAAACACTCCCAACAATCCTTAAAGATCAATAACTCTATTGGTGATGCAAGTTTATTTAAAAATGTTAAAATAAAATTCACTAAAAAATAGTGAGCCTTCATTGAAAATTTTTAATCCTTAATCTCAATGAATCCCTCCTTCATGAAGAATATGTGTCTCATAAAGTAATTCATATTCCATGAAACAAATTTCCTTCCTCTACAAATAAAAACCTTTCTATTTATGGTGGTGAGGAAAACCCATATGAAATTGTGAAGCATCTATCCACCCATATTCCATTGTCATTTTTTGTCTAAAGGAATCCTTTCTTCCCTTCCACATGCAGTTTTCATTTTCTAAATATGTACTTTTGATATAATTTTTCATAGATTTAAGGGATCTTTTTAAATAGGATTAATCACTATGTATAGAAGCTCTTCCTATGAAAAGATCCATGCTTTCCTGTAAATAAATTCCATTTGTAGTGGTGAAGAATCAATTTGAAGTTGTCTATAAAGGTATCTCATTTGTAGTGGTGATTTAGAAACATATGTGATCTTTTAGTGAAACCAATTTCATTCACGTATCATGGATGGAGTATTTTGATTCCACCAAGTGGAAATTTCATGCCCTTCACGTATTGCCACATGCTAACCCATTTCAAGAAAATGGTTTCCTCAACATATCTAATAAATTCCCCATTCTTTCTCAAAATGAAAAAAAAATACTAAGGGTGAAGGATATAGAATTATTCTTGGGGAAGTATTTTATCTCCTAAAAATCTTTGTAGGTAAACATTAAAATCAAAAACAAGAAAAAGAAACTCTGAAAAGTGTTCTTCGAACTATATCCTTCATAAAGGGCCTCCTTCAAACAGAAAATACTTTGCAGAGGTACCTTGAAAGGAGAACCTATGAACTCATATTTGTAGGATTCATTATGAATGGTTCCTCATAAAGGGTTCTTCATGGGGCCTTCTTTACCCAGATCTCTTCATAGTGGCTACTTTACAAAGGTTATTTCTCAAGATACACTCACTTCAAAAAACTTATTCTCCTACATTAAGTGGGTGGATTTAGAGGTGTTCGTTAACATATCTCTCATTCCCTCTTTCCACAATGTATCTCTCTAATTCCCCCATCCAATGAATCATTTTTACTTCCTCTGTCCATTTTAAAAATAAATCAATTAATGATCAAATAGACTTCTCCTGGGTTTATCCTTCTCTAAGGTCACCCAACAAGGCCACACCAACCAAAATAACCATGGTTAGGACTCTACCTAAAAACCTAGACCTTTAAAAGGTCTATATTCTTGGTGACACATCTATCATAGGGTAGCCACAATACATAAGACTCATTATATCCATCAATTTCATCCCCACCACAACAATGAACATCCTAAGCATAATTTGTAAAACATTTGGCCTAACCAATGTGATGAGCATATTATGTAACATGTGACAAGCACAATATTCCTCATGTCACAAGCATGAGATGACCCCTCATCCATAATGTATCCCTCCTGGAGTAAGCCCCAAGTATTCCATGCATGATGGAAAAATCTTCCTTCCTCTATATCACACCTTTCCTATAAAAAATTGTGAAGGAGATAATATGAGTTTCCCCATTAGGTACAAGACCCTAGATGGTTCATTTTTCAGATACTATCAATTGGTTTGGAATAATAATAATGGGTAGCCTCCATGCATAATCCCCATTAAAATATAAGTGTGAACTCTTGTACAGTGCTCTCTATCTTATGTTATCTCTTGTATCTCGTGTCAAGTGTGGCACGTGGGGGGAATATAAATATAATTTGATCATGACATTATTAAAATTATAATACCTCTATAATGGGCCTCCTATTGGGTGTAATCCCGAATTCTCTATTCTGAAGCATCGCTATATGTATAAGATGAAGGACCCCAGAACACCCTAAGAGGGGAGGGGTGAATCATGGTGTCAACTTTTTCTTCTAAAGTGACATATATTTCTCCCATGTTGGTAGGAACCTATTAAACCTATTTTATGGTAGTGTGTAATAATTTAAACATTCACATTCATAGAGACAACACATTAGTTTTACTTGATTCACCACTAAGGGATAGTCCATGGAGCATACACCTATAATGTGTTGGTCGTAACTAAATCCATTAATCTTCACTAGTTGTGGAATTGAAAAGTTCTAACATGCTCAATCTATTTCTTGCACACTTCATTTAAAGTATTTTAGGGACAACACATCGTGTCCCTCATAACACTTCCATCGACTCCCCCTAGATCACTACTCTAGGAGAAGCCTTAGTCAGTATATCGACTTGAAGGTCAGTTTAGTGGATTGGGATTTAAGTATTTCTCCTAGAATAGAACAAGACACTACTTGAACCATATTTATAAGTTGAATCACTTTAAAATCACTATTCACTAATAAAATTATGTTCAAAATTGACTTTTTCACGCACCTTCATGGAGAAAACTGCCTTTGTGGAACAAACTGCATTCACAAATCTCACTAAGCCATAATGGAATAACCCATAATCGTAAAGCACCCATTACTCAGAAGTATTGGAATCATTAAATTCTTAACTATTCTTTTCATGATGCTAAATTTCACATAGAATTATATAGTAATGGATCTCCTATCCTTCGTGAAATTAGATCGATTCTGGATTTTCTCAAATTATTTTTCATTTCAAATGAAGTGGGGTTGTCCTCATATATATAGGCTTTTCCATTCAAGATACATCATCACCTCTTAAAATATTTTTATGATCTTTAAAAAACGCATTCTTGGAGCTCATCTATTCATGAAACACTAATTATAATTGTCATTGTCAAAAATATATACATCAAACCATCACACACTAGCGATTCTACACTTATCGTAATCATGGAGAACACTGTAAAATCACCACGAACTCTCCAAGATCCCCTTCAAAAAACCTAGTCTTCATGAAACTCATACCTTTACCATTTTTATGAAGAGTTTATTATATAAATAAGCTTTCATGATTCTAGCCTCTTCCTCCAGATTTTGAGCCCAAAAATTTGGCAAACACTGGGAAACAATGCAACCTTCAATAATATTTTCATATTGTACTATATAATCACTTTCCTTGAAATTACCTGATCAACCTAGTGGGTATTTAAAACAAAAAAAATACCAAACTCTATTTATAACAAATAAATTCCTTGTTGTGAAAAATATCTCCTTTTGGTTTTGTTTCTAATCTATAGATAAATTAAATAAAACAACGGCTACTATCAAGACCCGTTACGTGAGAATAAAATCATCTAGCACTTTAATTATAAGTGAGAAAAGATTGATATAAAAAATAAAACAATAAGCATGAAATGGATTATTTTATTTTGGAATACATAAATATGCCCAAGCTATGATCTGACTTTTTATCATAAAATTTAATTCTCATCGTGTCACTATTTCCTCATATCATCAAATTGGTTTGTCAATCCCATGAAACCAATGAACCTTTATCACATTGAATTTTTTTCATTATCCCCCTTTGGAAATAAACCAAAATAACCTAATTTTTACTTGAAGAGATCAAAAACACACTCCCCAGGGATCATATCTCCACCATAAGCCTGCATCACTTCCACAAATAGATTAATATAGTTAACAAAACTGGGGAGACAGGAAGAACCGTAACCTTCTAATGCATTGGGAGAGGGATGAATACTGAGGTTTAGTTGATGTTTCTCAAACACATGTGATTCCAATGCCTTAGTCGTAATGTTATCCACTCATTCATCATTTCAAACATGATTCATTTTAATCATTCCTTGTTCATCATTTTCCTTGATGAAGTGATATCTGATTTCAATAAGTTTTATATGAGAATGGAGAATATTATTATTCATAATATCGATCATTCTCTTATTAACATAGTGAATAACTATTGGTTGTTTCAACTCATCACCAATATCAGTCAGTTACTACTTCATCAACAATAGCTGAGTTCAAGCCTTTGTAGCAGAGATATACTCTCCTTCTTCTATACTAAGATAAGTTCTTTCTTGTTTCTTTCTCAACTCTACCACACATTTATTACCAATAATGAATTCTCCACCAATTATGGACTTTCTATCCAGCACATCTCTAGCCCAGTCAACATCAAAAAATGTTGATAGTTTATTATCTCTCCTGGAAACAAAGTCTAAATAGAAATTGAGTGTACCTTGAATACACCTCAGGATTATTTTAATTACTGGAAAATGTTCTTTCTGAAAATTACATTGAAAGTGGGTTGTAAATAATGTTACAAAGATGATATTTGTTTGTGTCTTATCCAAGTATAATAAACTTTAATTTATTATTATATACATAGTGGGATCCATAGATTTCCAATACTCCAATAATTTTCACAACTAAAATTGATGTTGTCATTGGTTTGGAATCATGCATATTGAATTTCTTCAGAAACTATCTTGATAATTTTTTATGAGAAATAAAAGTACAATCCTTCTTCTAAATCACCTATATCCCCAATAAGTATTTGGGTTCACCAATAATAGACATTTCAAATTCAACTTTTATTTTATTAGAAAACTTACCCACTGATCTCTCCTTCTCCCACCAAATATAATATCATCCACATACACCAGCACCATAAATTTATCTTCCTGTAAATTATCAACATATAGATTATTATCAACACATCCTCTTTGAAATTCTAACTTCTTAGGATATGAATCTAGATGATAATACCATCCTTGTCATGAATTATTTAGACCATAGAGTTCCTTCTTTAATCTAAAAACATTTTCTTTATCATTTCCAATCAGAAATATAATTGGTTGTTAAATGTAAACTTCCTCTTCAAGGACTCCATTTAAGAATTCTATTTTGACATCCATCTGATAAACTTCATATCCTCTTTGAATTTCCACACAAAATAAAATCCTGATCAACTCCAGTCTTTCTAATGGAGAAAATATTTATTCATCATCAATACCTTCAATTTGTACATAGACATTACACACTAAGTGTGGCTTATTTTTTATCACATTTTCATGCTCATAAATGTTTTCTTAAAGATCCATTTTTTTTCCAATCACATTGTGATTTTCAGGTCTTGTAATAAGAACTAATTTTTGGTTTTTTCCATCTTATGAATTTCTTCATTCATGGATTTAACCCATGATTCATCCTTTGCAACTTCATCAGATGATGTTGGTTCCAAAATTGATAGGAAGTAAGACTATGCGTCATTCCTCATTCAATTTGTCTATGTAGGTGAGGTCCAATCCCCAATGATGTGGGATTGATCAATTTAGGCTCTTCTATATCTCTTATGAGATTCATAAAATGTTTCTTCAGTCATGTTTATCTTCTTATTATTCTTCTGAATCATCATTTTTTGTGACCCCTAAATGTTTTATATTCCTTCCTCTACATCATCATTTTCATCTATTCCATGTCCACTTTCTCCCAAATATTCTAAAATATATTCCTAATAATTCCTTAAAGCATTTGTGGTTTAATCCTCAATTATCTTGAAATCTCTAATTTACATTATTCTTCCATGATGATTATTGAAATATTTGTAGGATATACTCTTCATTTAATATCCAATGAATATTCCCTCATATGAATCATCACTATACTTTCCTTGATTTATTTCTTTATTTAATATGAAACATTTTCTTATAGAAACACAGAAATACTTAAAAGAGGTATTACTTGTATTCCACAACTCATATGGTGTCTTGGTTTCTCCCATATAAATGCCTATTCTATTTTGAGTATACACTACTTTTTAAACAACCTCTTTCCAGTAATTGTGAGATACATGACTCTCAATCAACATAGTTTTTGCCATATTTTTCTCCTATCAATTTCTATATTCAAAAACACTATTTTGTTGTGGGGTTCTCATAGAAGCCACCTAATTATTTATTCCATGTTTTTCTAGGAAATTTTCAAATTTAATGGATGTTTATTCACATCCATTATTAGATCATAGAACTTTTATTGCATGACTTGTATCATCCCAATCTATTCGATGATAACTTTTCATGCAATCAAGGACTTGTTGTTTATTGTGTATAATAATTAAATAATCCATTCCACTATAACCATAAATAAAAATAATAAATTACCTCACTCAATATGTTCCATCCACATTTATAGGACCACATACATCAGTGTGGTTGAGATCAAGAAGATTTGATGCCCTTCTCTTCTTTGGTCGATATGAACTACAGACCAACATTCCTAGAATGAAATAATCACAATTATTTTATTGTTTATGATTTATATTGGTGATATCCATGACTATATTCATCTTAGATATCTTTTACATGTCTTTTTTATTGATGTAACCCAACCACTGATGCCATAAGTTGTTTTCATCTTAAGATATCAAGTAGAAAATGTTCTCTTTACTATCAAGCTAATATAAGTAGTCATCTATTCTGCATCCTTTCAGGAGATAATTATCTATATTTCCTTTGATAGTGAATCCCTTTTGATTAAATTTCACTATTAGTCCTAAGTCATAGAGTTGACGCACACTTAGAATATTGTGATGCTTACCATCCATATAAAGAACTTTAATTTTATTTAGCTCATCATTTTCCAGTTCTGTACTTCCACTACATTTGATCTTTAAAGAACCATCATTATCAAACCTTATAGTTCCATCAACCATTTTCTTAACATTATTCAATAAATATTAATTCCCTATCATATGGTATTTGTATCCACTATATAGAATCTAAGTTATACTATTCATCATAGCTTTGAGAGCTATTTATATAAGGTTAGATTTCTCAATTTTCTTATTTTCCTTTAATAAAATATTTTATATGGTGGAGGATAATGATAGTATTTCTAATATTTTCCATTTTAAATGGTTATTAATACTCATATTGTTCTTCAAGAGGAGAATACATGTTTTTAATACCAACTCCATATGGTTGGTGGGTATTGACTTTTCATTGAGTTCTGTAGGTAAAACTCCCGCCTTTACTCTACATGTAATCAATGGATTTATCACCATAATTAGAGAAGTGAAAAAAATATCCATAAAATATATTTCTTCTATAATATGTAGGATATGAATTAATTCTCGTTTTTTGACTTTCTAGCTCTTCCCCATTCAAATATCTCCTTATTTATTTACAGTATGACATGGTATGACCCAAATAGCCATAGAATTGATATTTATTAAGTGAAATTTTATTCTCACTTTTATTCCTCTTCATGTATCCTTACATTGGAAAAAAGTTTGAATTCTGATCATTTCTAGATAATTCTGTATAGTTTTTATTTCTCCTTTCTATTTTATTGAGGCTTTCTTTATTAGGATTTCAGGTGCCTTTGTGTTATGTCCAAAACATTTCTTCCCTTTATTTTTTATCATCTTTTTTTTAGCCTCTCATGTTTTAGAATAAAAACCAATTCCACTTTTTCCCATACACATGGATATTTGATAATTAAAAGCCTTCTCTACTCCTTCAGTACCATGATTTTATATCTCCAATAGATCATCATATGAGAATATTTTTAACTATATTTCCTTCTTTGTTTCCTTTGAATTGGATTCAGTTTCAAGTTTACTCTTTAGAGTAACAACTTCTTCTTCTTCAAGACCCTAAACTCTCTTGGACTTCTCCTCTAGTCTGGATGTAAGGTCACTGATGAAATTTTCATCTTCTTCAATCTTGACGTTTAATTATACATCATATTTAGAACTTTCAATATTTATTTAATGATCTTTTACTCTTTCTTCCAGTCAATCAATTTCAGCTTCAAGCTGATCAACATATTTTAATGCCTCTTTTAGAACTACTCTCCACTTTTTGTCTGTGTTTCCATGATTTTCAATCTTAATAAGAGCATACTCTTATTCAAACATAAGATCAACATATGAAATCAACTAATTATCTATATATTTATCTTTTGATGGTTCTGACATTTCAACTGCAGCCATCATGGATTATGGGGTTCTAGATTTAAAATCTATTTATTCATGCTTAAAAAATTCATTATCATTATCTTCTTCTTTAAATAAAAAAAATATTTCACTTTAATTTCTTTCTAGATTTGAAGAGTCCCTATTTTGAAAACTTTATCTAAGGATTCTGCATGTTTCCAACTTCCCTTTCTTCATAATTGAACTTCCTTGAGCATCGAGAGGCAATGTGCCAACTCTACCACAATGAAAACTACACAAAGAAGATTTCCTTTAAATATCCCTTTTCCTATTTTGAAATTCTTATAAAAAAAGATAAAGAAGATCACCTTATTAATTATCTTCATCAACACTATGTAAAGAAATATAAAATTTTTCCATGGCTTTGAAAGATATTTCCTTGCTTTCTCAATTTTTTGTATCTTCTGGTTTGACTCTCATTTCATATGCCACTAGAATTCTTATTAGATCATCAAAAGAAATATTAGATAGGTCCCTTTACCCAAGGGATGAATCTTTTGGATTGTATAGAGGTGGAAGCCTTCTCAATATTTTCATTACAAGGTCAGTGTCTTTGATTTCTTCACCAATCCCTCTCATTGATCCTATAACTTCATTAATTCGATTAAAAAAGGTATATTCACTTTCATTAGAATACATTCTCTGATCCTTAAACCTATTTTTTAAAAAATTTATTCTTGCCTATTTCACTTTATTTTTTTCTTCATATATGTTTTCCAGTTTTTCCCACATAGAATTGGATGATGTGAAACTCATCACTTCAGATATATTTTATCATATAGAGCTGTAGAAAGGGAATTCAATGTTTTGGCATCAGCATCAAGAATTTTATTTTTTATTTTAGTCATAGATAGTCCTGTTACATCAGTGAAATGTATTCCTTCTATAGTGGTAAAGAGAAATTCAATTCCGAGATATCTTAGATGATATATCATTTTATTATTCCAAATATTTATGTTTCTTCTTTAAAATAGAGGGAATCCACTAAAATTTACTGAATTCTCCTTGACAATAAGAGGAAAGAGTTAACTCCAACAACCTGTGTGATCTGATACCACTTGAAGGACCCTGGAACACCCTAAGTGGGAGGGTGAATTAGGGTGTCAAATTTTTCTTCTAAAGTGATGAATATTTCTCCCACATTGGTAGGAAACTAATAAACCCATCTAATGGTAATGTTCATTAATTTCAAAATTCACATGTAGAGAGACAACACACCGGTTTTACTTGGTTCACCACTAAGGGATTATACAAGAAGCATACAACGAAAGTGTTCCATTCATACCTAAATCCACTAATATTAAGTAGTTTTGTAATAAAAAAGTTAAAACACATCCACCATGTTCCAAGCACACTTCCTTTACAATATTTTAGTGATAAGACACTACATCCCTCAGAACACTTCTGTCGACTCCCCCAAGCTCACTACTATGGGAAAATACTTACTCAGTTTATCAACTTGAAGGTTTATTTAGTGGATTTTCATTTTAGTATTTCCCTTGTCTAGCTTGAGACTCTTATTTCACCTTATTTATGAGTTAGTGCACTTTAAAAGCATAACTCACTGAAAATTTGATTCTCAAAACTTCATTTTGTGAAGATCCTTCATGAAGAAAACTGACTTTGTAGAACAAGATGGCTTCGTGAAGCTCACTAAGCCATCACAAAATACCCCATCATCATGAATCATTCATTACATAGAATAATTGGAATTATTCTACACATAACTAGTATTTTTGTGTTGCTCAAGCTTCCATAGAATGCCAGATTCATAGAGATCCCTACCTACACAAAATTAGAGTGATTCTAGATTTTCTATGATTATTTTGTGTGTCAAATGAAGTGGGGCTAGCCTCATATATATAGGCTTGTCTGTTAGTGATGCTCCACAGCCTCTTAGTTTATTTTTTGGATCTTTCAAAAACTACTATATAGAGATTCTCCATTCATGAAGATCCATTGATATTTGTCCTTATTGTGAAGATCCCCATCAAACCATCATGCACTCACAATTCCCTACTTCTCTTAGTCACGAATAACACTGACAACTCAAGATGCATTATCCAAACTCCCATTCATGAAACTTATCCTTCCAGAAACTAATGCCTTTCCCATTTTTATGAGTAGTTTATTCTAGAAAACAATCTTTCATGATGCTAAAATATACATCTAGTAAATGATGCCACCTTCAATACTATTGTTAGATTATTCCGTAAAGTCACATTCCTTAAAATTCCACGATTAAACCAATTTAGATTGACAACAAAAACAAACTATAATCCATTTATGGAAAAGAAAATCCTTTGTTTTAATATAATCCCTGATCAATTCTCTATTTTCACATCCTTTACATCATTGATTTTCCCAACATAATGATGTTAAACTGTGTGACTAATGTTCTAGTTGCGTGATTTAAAAATACATTACAAAGTCCTTTTTGTATGGTATTAAACTACAAGATACAGTCCTTATATATGACCTTACATGGTGTACCTCAAACTATGTGGGGTTTAATTCTTTTCAAGAATGATATGTAGGATTCCTATTAGAGGATCAAAACCAATATCATATATCTCTGCATCCCACTTCATGAGTCCATATTCCTTGTGAAGTTACTCACTCCCTTAATCAAGCTATGTTCCCCATGAGATCATATATCCCATCTACTAGGTTCATGTTACCAATGAACCATTCTCACACCGAGCCATATTCCCGATGAAACCATCCCCCCATATGAAGATCTACATTCCCTATAAGTATCTTTTCACATCCTTTATTGAGATATATCCCATATGAAATCAAACCTATAGAGACATATTCCATTTGAGGATGTTTAAAAAGGGCCTATCATATGTAAGTCTCACACCAACTATCGCCAAGTATATTTCACCAAATCCCACTCACTACATGTTGTTAAATTGTTTAGATCATTCTTTTTCAGAAAACCATAAAAGTTATGGTGTTTCCTATTAAGTATCACTAAACTACATGGGATTTGATTCCATTTATAAGGTTGAAAAGGAACCCCTTTTCATGGGCCCAATCCATACACCATCATAACTTAATGCCTCCCCAAATGATGATATGATCTAGAGTGACTAGTTTTGTAAATTTAAACAATAGTACCTCAAGATTAAGAATCATTGACAAATAAATAAAAAATATATAAAACCTATAATACATAATGATATTCACATTGATACTTGTTAATTACATAATACTGGTATAGGGATAAAAATTATTGTACTATAACTTGGTACGGATTCATGATAACATATTAAATCTATAAGAGAGTCCAAGAGTAGGCAATGAGGTGCCTAGATCAGTGTATGGTCACTGAGAGGGGGGGAATTAGTGATCCATTTTTCTTTTTAAAAATCGATTCTTTTCAATTAAACCTCTAAATATGGTCAAATACTTGACCCACCCTTCTTGTTTCTCTCGTACTTACCAAGAATAATGATGTAAATAAAAGGCACAGAGTACAAGGATTCAAATGGTTCTGTCTAACGACCTAATCCTTATTGTGTTGATTATTCCATAAACATGGATTCTACACTATAATATTATTTTAGAGATTACAATGGTTGATATAGAATTAATTTGTATCTCTCTTGAATCCATATAGGTGGTTCTATATAATTCATCCCATAGTGTTACTATAATTCACACTAGCCTGTTCCAGAATACTCACTAGAGTCCTCTAATCTTGAATAACTCAAGATATTTCCACTTCGGGTCCAATAAAAGACTTCCACCATTCTTCAAGGTTGATCCATGTCAGGATGATCTGTTGATCTTCCTTTATGGTATTATGGGATCTTACATGTTCATGTACCTATTCAAGTGCCTTTTCAATATGATGTCCTTTCTCAGTCAATACTGATCACTGGTTCATGATTTGTTGCCTTAGCACAACTATGCCTAGGTTTTGATTCTTTCTAAATGTAGTCTCATCCTCCATGAGATGTGTGAATGATGATAACCAAATATTCTTCAATATCTTATGAAAGAATAATAACTTCACAAAATCAATTAAAATCATCTTTCTTCATGAGTTTCATTGAATACGATCCTTATTTTGGGTATCACAGTTTTGGTATGTATACATGTAATCATGAAATACAAAGATCACTTTGTTTCTAAATATATGTGAATGAAACTATTGTACATGAATTCACTTACCTTATTCTTCTTTTTTTCACACACACACTATTTTTATCAAATGACTTCAATACATATGCATGCACACACTTTTCATAATATACTTCACGTGAGTGTTTTACCTTCTCAACCTTCCTTCACACACACACATTATCCACACACATTTATTGTGATCATTAGTTCTAATTCAATGCTTTGGTGTTTATATTATCCTTTTAATTCAACTAAGTAGTTTTGTGATGATGAAACTATAAGAATGATTTTCCTTCTTCGTGCAAAGTTAATGATCTATGTTTCATTGATGTGTGTGAATATATAATGTGTGATGACCTCTCCTTAAAGATCACTATCTCTTATTTATTCACAATACATAGTTTGGGTGACCCTATCTCATAGATTTTTGTGAGAAAATGAGGTTCATTATTGTGTTATCCTGATTTCTTCATGTAACTCGTTTCTTCATGATGAAATTCAAGAGTGATTTTCACTTATTTAATGCTTGTGGGATCTTATCGTCACCTTTGTATAATAAAATCAGGAGGAGGCCTTCTGTTTTCTAAAAAATGACCTTTTATGGTTCTCTATTTTCTAATGAAAAATGAGATCCTTCTCAAAGTATTAGAAGGCGCTCTCATGATTTCTCCTTCTCCTTTTATAAAAATTGAGGAATGACTTGTTAAATTCCCAAATATCTAAATTTTAGTCCACAAAGAATCTCCAGATAATATGTTGTATTATAACTCCTTCAACGCTCTTGAGTCGTTCTAGATATATCAAGTGTACACAAAATTTAATAGTGTCTTAGCTTTGAGAACCTCCTTTATAGTGATAACCACACATGCATACTTTGATGATTGTATGCTTCTCATTTATCCAAGATGGAAATCCTCAGAATAAAAGGACTCCTACAACTACCATTTTCAATTTTACCATATCTCATTACTCGAATTATTTTAATTCATGCAAGATGTGGATTTTATTTTGGTAGATTCTCATTATCAACATTTCTTAATTTTGACAAGAGAACATCCATGGAGAACTTAGTTTGATCACATGATGATAAACTTGTGTTTCAGCATGAATGTTAGTGAACTATCCCTCCCTTGAGGGATGGGAGGATAAAGACAATCATGTGGTGGTAATTGAAAATATCAGGTGATCTCATTGGATGGTTTGTACTATATACATATATTTTTATGTGTAAGTGAATAGTACCCACAAAAATTCTTCCCATGTAGAACTCGTCATGTTTTGGGGCATGGTATATTTATTAATTGATACTTATTTAAAACTAAAAATGTCATCTCCCTCTGGTACAGCCCCATAACTCTTCTACCTACCATCATTCTTACCCACATGGTTGTGCTACCTCTCTTGTGTTCCTTATACGCCTATTGTAGGCATTCTTCTGTTCCCACTTATGCTCCCTTCTGGTTGGCCCTAGATAGGTTACCTTGGCGTGTTTGACCCTTCTAGGTCAAAAAAGTACAGAGGGTGAGCCTGGCTTGGGATTTCTTTATGGTGGGATTATTTTTTAAGTAAATATCCTTCAATACTTCAAAAAAATATAATTAATAAAATGAGAAAAAATTACTTTTAAAAACACATATCCAAAACCTTCTTAATTCTCCTTCTCTTCAATGACCTTTATTCTTCTACTTCCCATTATAAAATGTTTTATTGTATGGTCTTCAAATGAATTCCTCATCAGGAATTAATAAATTCCTTTTTTCATGGCCATCACCTATAGTAAAAAATGTTGAATAATCCTCAACACATGTTATTTACAATGATCACTTCTACAATTATCAAATTAAACATGGAGAATTGTCCATGCGTGACATCAAATTACATAAAATGAATCCATAAAAATTCTACAGGACTCACCACTTCTCATCATCAACCTAACAAACACATATTTACATATCATTGAAAAAAATAAAAAATGGTCCAAATAATCACCCCTTTGTCATTCGTTGTTAATAACTCTTTAGTACACTTTTGTTGGAGTCAATATGTGTGCTTACACTTTTCTCCCCCTTATTAGGAATAAAATGAAAAGGAAAAGTGGGGAATTTTTTAAAAATATGTTATCCTCCGATTTAAGATTATTTCTCTAATACCTCTAATAAAGGTATGATGTCACATTGTTCTCTTAGAAAAGAGCCTTTATTCAACCAACTATAAGTCTACTTGGGCTAACTCGGGGTATAAATCTCCCATTTTTCTTCAACCAAACACACACTCTTAATTAATAAGAAGATACAATTAAGAACAAGGTATGAAAGAGTTATTGGAATACCTTGACCTTTAATTTTGAATTTATCACTATGTTTTTAATTCATTCCCACATTTTCCCCCCTTAAGGGATGCACACTTTACTTTCATTTCATGGAAGTTAGTAAACTCTATAAAGTATAATCTCATAATGTTGTTTAGAATTTATAGCCTCAAATATCTACTTGAATTCCCTACATTGTTAGTTCAATAAAAATAAAATTATAGGTAATAATTTATATGTATTA
Organism: Viscum album; assembly: GCA_963277665.1. Classification (NCBI taxonomy): domain Eukaryota; kingdom Viridiplantae; phylum Streptophyta; class Magnoliopsida; order Santalales; family Viscaceae; genus Viscum; species Viscum album. Next base: position 1,529,031,198 of record OY728162.1, read on the forward strand.
TTTTCTCATAAATATAATTTCGACTGAGATATTCATCTCAATGTGGACTTCTTCTTATTCTTAGATTCCTTAGAAGGTGCTATTGATCTTTCCCCATCAGTTTACACTTATAATGTGTATGTAATTTCCTTTTTAGAATTAAATTCATTGTTATTAATGGAAATATCTTCTAAAGGATCTCTTCTAGGATTTAGTGTGGAATAAATTTTAAAAAATAGATTCGTTAGTAACTTTATTTCCTTTAACATGTGAATGTTTTTCAGCTTCCTATAATTGGTTAGCTAATTTCAGTTGGTTTGTACAAAGAACATGGAATTATTTCTTTTCTTTTTTCTATCTTTTCAAAGTCTCTATAGGACTTCAAACTATTTCTCAATTGACCATTTTTCCCTTTCTCGGTATAGGGAATATCTCCCAGTAGTCTTGTCATGACCCCCTCCCACCAAAGATGCCCCTCCTGAGATGGCAATGGTGAAAGGGAGATAATGACCCCCGAGTCCCGCCTCCAGTAGGCCCCGGGTTGGCGACTAGCACCAAGGGTATGAGTTTTCACAAATATGGGAGGCATTACCCTTTTTATTATTTTGGATCGGGAAATAGGACAAGTCAACCACCAAAAAGGGAAAAGAACAAGTGTATATAAATAAACCCAAACCAAGCCCACATGCATGTTTAAACAATTTTTATAACAAGGTACAAGTACAAGGAAGCTCAAAAGTACAATGCCAAAGAAAACAAGAGAACAACAACTGCAACAACTCCAACTGCCCGACTAGTAGGGTCCCGCACGGTCCTGGTAGTACTCCTGGAAACCTGAAAGTAAACATAGGGTGAGCATACAAGTATACTCAGTAGGGAAACCTAAAGCTCTCGTGCACAAGTGGGGAGACACCCTAAGGTCCCGTGAGAAAAAAAAGAACCAGAAACTAACAAGGAAAAACTATCCACCCAGCCTCACTGGTCACACTCACCAAGTAACACAAACAAGTTTAGTATATATATAGAACAAAAGTATTGGGTACCCCACACCATTTCCCACTTAATTAGATGCTGCTCTTCCTAACGGCAAACGTCCTGACACTACCACACTCTTCCCGCCCGCACACACCTGGGCCAAACCACGCATCCCACCCGCACACACCTGGGCCTCACAACCACGCATCTCGCCCACACACACCTGGGCCACAACCACTAACCCGCCCGCAGACACCTGGGCCTCATCCCGAAGGTTCTTGGGAACGGTAAGCCTGCCCGAAGAGTCTTGGGCTAAAGGTCGCCTCAAGCCATCACAGCCTCCGAGACCTACCTGAAGAGTCTTGGGTGTAAGGTCACCTCAAGCCATCATAGCCTATGGAAGAATGAGCAGGAAGGAGCTAGTAACTAAGGGGGAACACCCTCTCCCATAAAATGGGAGTGTTCGGCACTAGGTGCTTGACATGGGTGTGGTGCGACAAAACACAAAGATACAATTATATATATACATATACCAAACACACAGCCCAACCTATGGCTTCTTAAAAAGAGAAACTGAGCATGTGCCTCGGCACTGCTACCACGAAGCACGCATCAACAACCAAACAATCATCCCCCAACCCCATTTAGGTTTTCATGTTTCATGCAATGGTTTAACAAAAAATATTACTACTGGGCAACCATCATCCAGAAAAAAACTTTCACAAACATATCCCTGCCATCCACAACCAAGGTTAGGTAAAACGCAAGCAACCACATGCCATTTCATTTACAAAAGATTATCAAAACCATACAACATTCCATCATTCGTTTATTTCAAAGTTCCACACATAAAACCCTTTCCACACACAAAACATTTCCGCATTTGAAAACACCTTTTTACTTCAAAATACTTTTCATAATCAAAAAACATTTCATAAATAAAGGCATTTTCCACAACCAACCACTTCCCATTTCAACCCCATCGTTTACAAAACATTTCACACCTCCACGTTTCCACCATCAACCATTCCAATAAGATAACCACCCAAACATCGCAGCCCCGCTGCTCACCCAAACCACAACAGCCCACAAAACACCCCCAACACATGCCACGTAACCAAGCCAACACCCACATGTTCATTATTCCATTTTGGTTCAACCGGGGTGATCACACAAGGGTTCTAGATTTTCATTTAAAAAGTCAACTTTACGTGATTAACCAATTTCCACATTTCATGAAGTTTCCATCCATAATAAAATACAGAAGGAGAGGGCAACATTTAATTGCATAAGCAAAGGCCCCCAACGACTGTGATTTTCAGTAGGTAGAAGCTCATTCAATTCACAAATATAATATCACAGGATATAAAAAGTAAGGTAACAACAATCACTAACTTCCCAACCCCATTCTTTAACCAGTTATTATCTTTATTTAAAGGTTCAACCATTTCTCATGAGAACAAAAGGATACCCTCCACACATGATACACAAATTAGAGAGACAAAGGTGATATCCCTACCTCAAAAGGTCCCGATCACGCCGCTTCGAACGACGTCCTTCGGTGTCCTCCGCCTTCGCCAAACCCGACAAACGCCTCCTAGGATGGAAGCTGGAGAAGGAAGGCCGGAAGGAAAGGTGACAAGTACGGGCTTAGAAGCTTCGTCTCGTCGCTACGATCCTGTGGCCACTGACGGATCGTAATTCAGAGCTCGGACAAAGAAGTTAGAGGAGGAAGACTTCTTGATCATCCAAGAGTGTCGTCATGCGGAGAAGAAGCGATTGGTCTGGAAATAATCCGCGACCCTTTCTTATATAGCCAACGAATAGGTAAAACAGTATGCAGCGTGTATTGATGAATACACGGTGTGACTGTACACCCATTACGTGTTTTGACTGGTCAACACACGACACGTCACGCGGTTTCCTCACGTTTTAAAAAAAAGACGTTAAATTTATTAATATGTGTGTTTCGTTGACCCGAGACATAACTCATAAAAAGGTATCCATCACTGGTCCTAAAATGACCGTCTTAATTACAGGATTACACTGCCGCTGACGATTCTTCATTCCAACACCATATGAAAAAGTTATAGAATTTTTAAGTTTTGATCACCCAAAATAATAATAATATTATTTTATTATTATTATAATTACTTATTTATTTATTTTTATAACTCCAAATCAATCGTGATTTTGTCTCTTTCACCTTGGAAACAAATACTCCCTCCTTTTACATTTATTTCTCTTTTAATTTTATTCCCATTAATACCTTATAATCATTATTATAATATATAATAATAATGACTTACAAAAGAACCTCCTCAAACCCACGCCACCACAAAAGTGGTGCCTCCTTGGCTCCATGTCAATCACGCCCCACCTCCTTGATTGCCTTTCCTTTTTTTTCTTTTATTATTTCTAAATTTTCTATTATATCATTCTCTCTCCAATCTAACTCTTCCATGTTATTATTAATAATAACACCCATCATTAATGTTCTAATTTAATCTCATTAAATTAGTTTACCACGGTTATTCTAATATTAAATTAAAACCATTCCATTTAATTAAAACCATATCCACGACAAAACAAAATTAATATAACTAAATATTCAACCCCTTTTTAATACCATTAATTTCATTAACCTCTCGCACATAGTTTTACACCATCATTGTCATTTATTGTTTTTCAATAATAAAAACAATTCATCAACTTATTTTATTAACTCATAACCATTATTATTTTTAATAATGATAATATTTATGCTCATCGCATTGACCACGTTAAACAACCCCGTTGGATATCTGAATCTGACCATGCCACATCAATGTCGCGTAACATCCGTCAATTTAATTATTTAATTCTATTTATTTTTATTTCACACTGATTAAATTGAAACCACTTTTATTAAATTAAAGTCATTCAATTTAATAAACCCAACATATTTTTACACCACCATTATTATTATTATTTAACATAATAATAATAATGAACTCACCTTTAATTTTATTAACGCACCACCATGCTTCCATTGTGCATCTTCATTTATTTGTTTGCAATAAATATCATAACTCATTTTATTAATTTCTCATTAATATTATGAATAATATTAATAACACAACACCCATTATTATTATTCAAATTTAATTTCAACAATTACTCAATTAGTAATCAACCGCATGTTTCATTTATCAGCCTATAATGGGTCACACACCTTCCCACTTCACATCATTAATAATAATAACACCCATTAAATCATTTTATCATGATTATTCTCTTTTTAGTTTAATTAATCACACAATTTATTTCATCATTATTATTTAACATATTTTTACGTTATCATCAGTATTAAAAATTATCATTATAACGCACGTCGTGTTGACCACATCGATTTCAACAAGGAATGGACCGGAGGGGTCCGGGACATTACATCAGATACCTCTCAAAACATTCTCGTCCTCGAGAATTAAAAACCAACCCAGAAAAAGAATGGATCCGAACAACCACCCCGCAAGATACCTCTCAGGGCTCTTGTCATAACAAGAAACAACCGAAAACCCTAATTATATGAGTTAGGAATTCCTTCTCCCATACCAAGATATTATCCGCTTTAGGCGGCACTGACTCGCCTTCACGGGTTTAATCGCATCCACATTAAAGCGTCTCGATTAGGAATTAGGTCTTCCGACTTCCATATATTAGGATTTTCCAAACTTACACTACCCCCAACACCATACACAACAACAATAAATTTCCCGAACACATGGCTTGAGGAATTCCTTCTCCCATGTCGAGATATTATCCGCTTTAGGCGGCACTGACTCTCCTGCACGGGTTTAATCGCATCCACATTAATGCGTCTCGATTAGGGATCAGGTCCTCCTCTCCCCACATGTAAGGACTCTTCACACACATTTAAAGGAAAGAGGGAAATAACATAGCATTATAGACTCATGGAAAACAAGGTCCAGGCCCAAAGCATGGGCGAGAATGAGTTTCAACAATTGAGTGTGGTGCTCCTGGATTTAAACAAAACATAAACGAGAGCATTTAAGTAAAACATGAAACATATCTCTCGATCTTTCGCCTTGCTGGGGTTGCCACTTCTGTTGCGTGAAATTGTCCGCGTCCCACTCCTCTGCATTTCTGTTAACGTCCAAGTGCCATATATGTACGGTAAAGAAGGATCGCCTAAGCCCAAGTAGTAAGGAAAAACTCAAAGTTTTAATTATCATTTTATTTCAATTTCTTTCCCAGAACACCCAAATCAAGTAAAACAAAAACATGATGATGCATGTACCTTCCCTAGGGTCTCTGCCCTGCAATCAATATAGTCTCACTTGGTCGTTCGGTAGGCTCAGAGTCCTTGCATCAGATCACGGGGGGCCCTAAAATCCTGTGTCCTAGCCGGTCTTCCCTGGCCTATGTCACGCACCATGATTAACGAACACTGTTTCCCTACCATCCCATGCAATCCCCACTGTGCCTAACTCCAGACTCCATCCTATCTCTCAACCATCAGCCTCTGATACCATTCTGTCACGACCCCCTCCCACCAAAGATGCCCCTCCTGAGCTGGCAATGGTGAAAGGGAGATAATGACCCCCGAGTCCCGCCTCCTGTAGGCCCCGGGTTGGCGACTAGCACCAAGGGTATGAGTTTTCACAAATATGGGAGGCATTACCCTTTTTATTATTTTGGATCGGGAAATAGGACAAGTCAACCACCAAAAAGGTAAAAGAAAAAGTGTATATAAATAAACCCAAACCAAGCCCACATGCATGTTTAAACAATTTTTATAACAAGGTACAAGTACAAGGAAGCTCAAAGGTACAATGCCAACGAAAACAAGAGAACAACAACTGCAACAACTCCAACTGCCCGACTAGTAGGGTCCCGTACGACCCTGGTAGTCCTCCTGGAAACCTGAAAGTAAACGTAGGGTGAGCATACAAGTATACTCAGTAGGGAAACCTAAAGATCTCATGCACAAGTGGGGAGACACCCTAAGGTCCAGTGAGAAAACAGAAGAAACAGAAACTAACAAGGAAAAAATATCCACCCAGCCTCACTGGTCACACTCACCAAGTAACACAAACAAGTTTAGTATATATATAGATCAAAAGTATTGGGTACCCCGCACCATTTCCCACTTAATTAGATGTTTCTCTTCCTAACGGAAAACGTCCTGACGCTACCACACTCTTCCCGCCCGCACACACCTGGGCCAAACCACGCATCCCGCCCACACACACCTAGGCCTCACAACCACGCATCTCGCCCGCACACACCTAGGCCACAACCACTAACCCGCCCGCAGACACCTGGGCCTCATCCCGAAGGTTCTTGGGAACAGTAAGCCTGCCCGAAGAGTCTTGGGCTAAAGGTCGCCTCAAGCCATCACAGCCTCCGAGACCTACCCGAAGAGTCTTGGGTGTAAGGTCACCTCAAGCCATCATAGCCTATGGAAGAAGGAGTAGGAAGGAGCTAGTAACTAAGGGGGAACACCCTCTCCCATAAAATGGGAGTGTTCGGCACTAGGTGCTTGACATGGGTGTGGTGCGACAAAACACAAAGATACAATTATATATATACATATACCAAACACACATCCCAACCTATCGATTCTTAAAAAGAGAAACTGAGCATGTGCCTCGGCACTACTACCACGAAGCATGCATCAACAACCAAACAATCATCCCCCAACCCCATTTAGGTTTTCATGTTTCATGCAATGGTTTAACAAAAAATATTACTACTGGGCAACTATCATCCAGACAAAACCTTTCACAAACATATCCCTGCCATCCACAACCAAGGTTAGGTAAAATGCAAGCAACCACATGCCATTTCATTTACAATAGATTATCACAACCATACAACATTCCATCATTCGTTTATTTCAAAGTTCCACACATAAAACCCTTTCCACACACAAAACATTTCCGCATTTGAAAACACCTTTTTACTTCAAAATACTTTTCATAATCAAAACACTTTTCATAAATAAAGGCATTTTCCGCAACCAACCACTTCCCATTTCAACCCCATCATTTACAAAACATTTCACACCTCCACGTTTCCACCATCAACCATTCCAATAAGATCACCACCCAAACGTCGCAGCCCCGCTGCTCACCCAAACCACAACAGCCCACAAAACACCCCCAACACATGCCACGTAACCAATCCAACACCCACATGTTCATTATTCCATTTTGGTTCAACCAGGGTGATCACACAAGGGTTCTAGATTTTCATTTAAAAAGTCAACTTTACGTGATTAACCAATTTCTACATTTCATGAAGTTTCCATCCATAAGAAAATACAGAAGGAGAGGGAAACATTTAATTGCATAAGCAAAGGCCCCCAACGACTGTGATTTTCAGTAGGTAGAAGCTCATTCAATTCACAAATATAATATCACAGGATATAAAAAGTAAGGTAACAACAATCACTAACTTCCCAACCCCATTCTTTAACAAGTTATTATCTTTATTTAAAGGTTCAACCATTTCTCATGAGAACAAAAGGTTACCCACCACACATGATACACAAATTAGAGAGACAAAGGTGAGATCCCTACCTCAAAAGGTCCCGATCACGCCGCTTCCGACGACGTCCTTCGGTGTCCTCCGCCTTCGCCAAACCCGACAAATGCCTCCTAGGATGGAAGCTGGAGAAGGAAGGCCGGAAGGAATGGTGAAAAGTCCAGGCTTAGAAGCTTCATCTCGTCTCTACGATCCTGTGGCCGCTGACAGATCGTAATTCGGAGCTCGGACAAAGAAGTTAGAGGAGGAAGACTTCTTGATCATCCAAGAGTGTCGTCGTGCGGAGAAGAAGCGATTGGTCTGGAAATAATCCGTGGCCCTTTATTATATAGCCAACGAATAGGTAAAATAGTATGCAGCGTGTATTGATGAATACACGGTGTGACTGTACACCCGTTACGTGTTTTGACTGGTCCACACACGACACGTCACACAGTTTCCACACGTTTTAAAAAAAAGACGTTAATTTTATTAATATGTGTGTTTCGTTGACCCAAGACATAACTCATAAAAAGGTATCCATCACTGGTCTTAAAATTACCATCTTAATTACAGGATTACACTGCCGCTGACGGTTCGTCATTCCGACACCATATGAAGAAGTTATAGACTTTTTAAGTTTTGATCACCCAAAATAATAATATTATTATTTTATTATTATTATAATTACTTATTTATTTATTTTTATAACTCCAAATCAATCGTGATTTGGTCTCTTTCACGTTGGAAACAAACACTCCCTCCTTTTACATTTATTTCTCTTTTAATTTTATTCCCATTAATACCTTATAATCATTATTATAATATATAATAATAATGACTTACAAAAGAACCACCTCAAACCCACGCCACCACAAAAGTGGTGCCTCCTTGGATCCATGTCAATCACGCCCCACCTCCTTGATTGCCTTTCCTTTTTTTTCTTTTATTATTTCTAAATTTTCTATTATATCATTCTCTCTCCAATCTAACTCTTCCATGTTATTATTAATAATAACACCCATCATTAATGTTCTAATTTAATCTCATTAAATTAGTTTACCACGGTTATTCTCATATTAAATTAAAACCATTCCATTTAATTAAAACCATATCCACGACAAAACAAAATTAATATAACTAAATATTCAACCCCTTTTTAATACCTTTAATTTCATTAACCTCTCGCACATAGTTTTACGCCATCATTGTCATTTATTATTTTTCAATAATAAAAACAATTCATCAACTTATTTTATTAACTCATCACCATTATTATTTTTAATAATGATAATATTTATGGTCATCTCATTGACCACGTTAAACAACCCCGTTGGATATCTGAATCTGACCATGCCACATCAATGTCGCGTAACATCCGTCAATTTAATTATTTAATTCTATTTATTTTTATTTCACACTGATTAAATTGAAACCACTTTTATTAAATTAAAGTCATTCAATTTAATAAACCCAACATATTTTTACACCACCATTATTATTATTATTTAACATAATAATAATAACGAACTCACCTTTAATTTTATTAACGCACCACCATGCTTCCATTGTGCATCTTCATTTATTTGTTTGCAATAAATATCATAACTCATTTTATTAATTTCTCATTAATATTATGAATAATATTAATAACACAACACCCATTATTATTATTCAAATTTAATTTCAACAATTACTCAATTATTAATCAACCGCATGTTTCATTTATCAACCTATAATGGGTCACACACCTTCCCACTTCACATCATTAATAATAATAACACCCATTAAATCATTTTATCATGATTATTCTCTTTTTAGTTTAATTAATCACACAATTTATGTCATCATTATTATTTAACATATTTTTACGTTATCATCAGTATTAAAAATTATCATTATAACGCACGTCGTGTTGACCACATCGATTTCAACAAGGAATGGACCGGAGGGGTCCGGGCCATTACAAGTCTGTTCGATCATTTATCATCCTTTTTCCCTTCATAACCACATCTTCCACAAACTATATTCAAGCACTCAAATTTTTTTATGTCTTTACATGTTTTAAGATGTATTGGTCACAAGCTTTTATTTATGGTAATATAATCTCATTTGTTAAGAAATGATCCCCCTTGATTCATGCCTCATTCCAAGTAGTGACATGTTATACCAGCATGAATAATATTTATGAACAAACACTTCATAGTACTAGTAATAGCCTTTGAACCTTGATCTTCCAAACTAATAATAATTCTAATATAAATATTTTTTTTATGGATGTTAATATATTATGAGTGTTTCATTTTATAATTAAACCTTCTAGTTAAGTAAGTCAACTATTCTTTTGTGGAAGATGTTTTCTCATTTATTATTTTGGTCTTATCAGATTAAGTCTTTTCTATAGGGAATACATTGTTAGTAGTAAAAGATTAAAATTTTGATTCATTTGGTAAAGAAACTACCCTTTTATATGGACACTTCTTCTCAATATCTTTAGAAAATTCACCCTTAGTCTAAATATCTTTTTTGAAATCTTATTTCACCTTCTTTAACTCACTTTGAGCTTAAAGGCACATAGACTATGTCTTGGATAACTCAACCTCTTTCTTAGTATATCTTAATATCATTCACCATATTTTCAAGTTTAGTAATATTGAACCTATTTTTTTGTTCTCTTCAATGAGTGTTGTTTCATCATTGTTGAATTATTATCATCCATATAAATTTTCTTCTGAATATTTTAGTTTCCTTTCCAAATCATATACTTTATTCAAATAGTCCCTTATCTCATTGAGACATGTATTTTCTTTCTTGACATGTTCTTCGTTATCCATTATATTTTTTTCTCTTTCTTGAGTTTCATATTATTATCAATTTTAGCTTATATTTTATCCTTCAAGTAACATTCTAGATCAGTTCTCTCTTGAATGTTTTCACAATCAAATGTGTCTTTAGAGGACTTGGATTTTCCCATAAGTTTTTTCCAAATTTATATAAGATCATTCATATTGTTCTCACTAGTTGATGATGAAGATTCATTGATTTCACTAATCATCATATATCTTTTATTTTTATTTTAGTAATTATTATTTTTCTTCTCATAATCACCATTTTTATATTTTTTATACTTATTCTATAAGTATTATTCTTCTTAATAATATTCAGTGACATTGGATTGATTCTATGGATAGTCATATGTAGAATTTCCAAACACATTATAGTTGAAAAACTTCAGTTGATTCTTCCTTTTACCTCTTCTATCTCTGTTATAGATCCTCGTAATCATGGACCACATTTGATTGTAGTCCTCTTCATCTTCTTCATCCTCATAATCACATTTATTATATTTCTTATTTAATTATAGGTTTAACTTTTATCTGGTTTTTAAAGTCCATATCATCCTTTTATTTCTTATAAAAATTTTATATTTTACTCACATAATATGTTATGAAAATATTATGAAGTTCATCAAATGATTGAACTCCCTATTATTTTAGTGTAGAAACTTTTGAATAAAATCTATCTGGAAAGTTTCTCATCAACTTCTTCACTATGGTTGAATTATAAAAATTCTTAAAAAAACTATTATACTATTTATAATCTCATTTACCCTTTTAAATTAGTCATAAAAACATTCTTTATAAGACATTTAAATATCCTCAAATCCAATTCTCCTAATTTTCATCTTATATTCTTTTACTTTAATATTTCTTACATAACTGCTTCTCAATTTATTCCACATTTACTTGGTGGTTTAGAGAACCATAACTTCACTATATGACTTTTTTGATAAGCCCATGAAGATTAAATTTTGATCCATTCCATATATATCTATGTTATTCTTATCATCAAAAGTCATAGAATAATTCTCAACATAGGGTGGATATCCCACTGTGACGATATCTCTCACTTCTACCCCATGTGATGGAGATACACTATCATTATATTTTTCCATCCATGAAAGTTTTCACCATTGAAAATTAGAAAAAAACCAACTATTTACTAAATTAATATTCTCTAACCTTAGAAGTTTGTCAGATCTTTCAGAGTTAACATTTTCTCTGATACCACCTGAAGTTCCCAAATCAGTGTAAGGTCACTCAAAGGGGGAGGGGTGAATCAATGATCCTTTTTCTTTTGTTTTTACAAATGGATTATTTTAAATTAAAACTATTTGGATAGTTAAAGTCTCAATCCAGTTTTCTTGTGTCTTTCAACCTTACCTATAATAATGCAATAAATAAAGTCAAAGGGCAAAAGGATTTATAAGGTTTTGTATAAATACATACTCTTTGTCATGTTGGTAATTCCCCCATCATGTATTCTCCACTATAATATTATTTCAGTGATTATAATGGTCAGTACATAATCACAATGTATCTCCATTGAATCCAGATGGGAATTTCGTTATACTACATCCCACATTGTTACCAAAATCCATATTGGCCTACTCTAGAATCCACACTATAGACTTCTTCTCCTGAATCAGACAAGATACTATTTCTCTAAATCCAACCAAATAATTCCAACTTTCTTAAAGGTTGGTCCACTTCAAGATGATATATTTATATTCCTACATTATCTTTTAGGATCTCAATTTCTCATGAACCTATTCAAATACCATTTTATTCTTCTAGCTTTGCTTAATCAATACTAATCACCTGTTCTTGATCAATTTACTTAGGGGAACTATGTTTAGGTTATTCTTCCTTATTAATGAAGTTCTGGCCTCAATGAGAAGTGTAAAAGAGGTTTACAAATTATTATTCAATATCTTATTCAATAATAATACTTCCACAAGATCAATTCAAATCAATTTCATGCATGATTTTCATGGAATTTGAATCTTATTTCGGGTATCTAAATTTTGTTACATTTGTATATAAGCATGAAATTCAATGTTCACTTTATTTCTAAATGTATGTGAATGAATCAATTATACATGAATTAACTCACCTTATTCTATGTTTCTTTTCACACATATACAATTTTTTATCCAATTTCTTCAATACATATGCATGAACACACTATTCACAAAATACTTCACATGAGTACTTGGCCTTCACAACCTCACACACACACTGTCCACACACACTGCATGTGTTCTTTAGTTATTATTCAATGCTTGTGTCTGTATACTATCCCATTGTGAGAAACCATGTAGTTTTATGATTGTGAAAATAGAAGCACAAATTTTCTTATTCATGCACAGTGAATGATCACTATTTCCTTCGCGCATGTGAATATCTTAAGTGTGTGTGTATTTCCATTTATCTCAATTTATCTCAATGCTTTATGAAACAAAGTGTGGGTGACACTATCACGCAGATCTTTGCAATCTAGGGAGGAAAGTTTGTAAGGAACTGAATTTATTTTAATGGAAACTCCCTTCTTAATATGGTACCAACACATAATAGAACATAATATAACCTTTATAAATGAAGAATGAATTAAATAATAAGTGTTACAAGAAGTTAAGTAACCTATACCCGTGAAATAGTAACATGAAATTTGGAATATTAATGTGACTCTTATGAATAGTAAACCTACCAATCAAATAGTGACCTCACCAATGAATGTATGAATAAAATTTATCCATCTTATAACTGATAATAGGATATAATTATATCTTAGTATAAGTAAATAAATATTCTAAAAATTATAATTTAAGTATTGGTATTTTTATAGGTTATAAATATTTAATTACATTATTTATTAATTTAATAATTTAAACAAAAATTTATTTTGATAAATTGTATTCATAAATTAATATTTTTATGCCTTGATATTATGAGATAATTTATGATAAATTAATTAATTTTTCAAAGTGTTAGAAAAGCAGTTTAATTTTAAAATTTGTATGTTCTAATTAAATGATAGTGTTAATTAAAAATTATATTTCTCATATTTAGAAAAATTATTATCATAAAATGGAGTTCATTTTTGAATTCTACATGTTAAAAATGGTTAGGTTAAATTTTTGGGATTTTTCTAAAATACTTGAATTTTGAGAATAGTAAAATACAGTAATTTACAGTATATATATATTATAAGTTAAATACACTATTCATTGAGTCATGGATAATGTAACCACAATTTGATAGAACACACATGATCTGATTACTATATTTAGTCTCAATAATCAAAACTATTTCTTTTCTTGAGTACAATAATAAACTGATTAATTAAATAATTAGAAAACACTCCTCTCCTCCACTATAAATACCACCCATCGCCACCTCTTCTCCTCACAGCTCTCAAGCCTTGATACTTGTCCAAATTTTTCCAAAAACTCTTCCAAAACCTCTCCCCCACAACCAGGAGTTTTGTTTCTTAATAAAAGACCAAAACCAATTCACTATGGAGTATCTCAAGAAGAAGGAATCAAGAGGTAAAACCCTCTTCTGTTTTCTTTCAATTTCTTTTCAAGTTCCTTTATTTCATTATATTTTCCTCACTTACCCTTTTAAAAGTGGCATAAAAACTTAAATATCATATATATAATGAAATTTTATCATGTCGATGTAATAATTCATCATCAAATTCCTTTTCATCTCTCTTTTATTTTAAGAATGAAAACATCATCTGTGAGGTGTTGATTTACCACCTTTGTGGACGACGTGATTTTATCTATCAATTCCACCTTCAAGTATGGTCATGAAACCATTTTTTGGGTTGAAATATATTATAATATATTTATTATATCTTATGTAATGTTCTGGAGTCATTTTTTACAAATTATATTAATTTATAAAACAATATGATTTTGTTGTGATAAAAAAATGCTAAATTAATCTAAATGATTATCATTAACGATTTATCTAATGAATCTTCCTCACTTATGTAAAAGATTATATTTTAATATTATATAAGTACATTAATAACATGTATGTTCATTTATATATATCTATTCTCATTATACATGATTCTACATACACATATACATGTAAACCGATCATGAAAACCAAGAAAACTAATGCTAATAAATGATGAAATTGTAGCTCTTACCCGATACAAAAGATCATAAATGAAATTTATAAGGTTATAATAAATAAAATAAATGTATAAAGGGTTATTTAACTATTAATTAATTAATCTAATTTTATTATTTGGGACATTAAGATCAAGTGCTGAATTGTTTCGGACATAAGGTAAGGGATTCTACCCAAACCTCCATTATTCCCTTGGGTTATTCAGTTTCTCTTTTTAACCAAATGAAATTCTCTTTTATTTTTATGTAAAACTTATAAAAGTTTTGGATATGTTCCAAAATCATGTGTCAATATCCATTCATACTTATTTTTTGGGGGATATAAATGTTTTTAAAAGGTTCCTTATTCAATTCTTCCCGATAAGCTAGCCCGATTTAAGAGAACTTCCCAAATTCTAACCCATTTTAAAGTGTGATCCATAATCTGTTTTAAGCCACCATTATTTTTATAAAATCACTAATTTTATCATGAGACACTAAATTGGTTTAATTATTATTTTATACAAACAAATATACCTTTTCCATTATAAATAATCTTGAATGTTTTCCCTTAAACCATACTAAAATGTTTTCTTTTTAAAGTCTCTTAAACACTCTTTTCTATTTAGTTTGACTTCTCTTATCATGATATATGACTATACTCGTTTATGAGTGTACTTTTTTTATTTAATTCCTTTATTTCATGGTCACTTTTATGATACACCAATTTATTATGCTTTTAACATGATTATGATACCCAATTCTTTCCATGGGAAATCCTTATGTTTATGTTTGATTACTTATGTATGATTCTTTATGTGGAAAGAATATTCATTAACATGTTATGATGGGTGCACCCATATAGCACTCAAATGAATTGGGTAATATTTAGTCTCATTAGATGTTATGTGCAATGGTCTTGGTGGTTTGCCTTGACTCATTCTCTTCTATATGAAATAAGCATTGACTCATGGTACTCTATGTGAAATGATCCTTGAATCGTGCACCCCTATGTGAAACAAGACTTAAATTTTTCAAAAGTCACGTATTATGTTGTTTCCACATTACTATGATTCAATGAATATATGATCCCATGTTAGGAATCCTTATGTTTAATCATGTTCCATGCCTTTTTATATCATTATGTTATTCCCTCTAAACCATGTGCTAAGATTTATTTTAATGTTTATTTCCTTACTGGATTTTTTAGCTATCCCTTTTTTCATGTTATCTACATTTTATCCTATACAGATGTAAGGTCTCAAAATAAATTAAGAGCTCATAATGGATGATAAATAAAGAAATGTTTTATTTAGTCCCATGTTATCAGTTTTATGTACCTAGTCTTCCAACACACAAGACTTTACAATCCATGTCTTGTAATTTGATAGTTAATTATGTTTAAAATCATGTAATGATATGTATAAAAGGATAGGGTTACTATAGGTGGTATCAAAAGAAAAGGTTTAGTTATTTTTGGAAACTAATAATATAAAATTTTATTAATAACCCTAGGGATAAGACTAAGTATGATAAAACATCCCTAAATTTTGGTTAGTATAGAGTAAGTGTTTTATCAAGAAAATACATCCCTATCTGGATACTACATGTGGAAGGGGTTCAAGAGCTTATGTACCTAGCAGTAAAAACTCTAACAAGGTGTTCTAGACCTAACTTAGGGTATCCTAGTATATGAAAATAGACCTTACTGTGCACTTGGTTTGATACTCCTAGGGGATATGCTTTGGTAAATTCATAAACTCATTATGAACCATTATTAAGGGAAAAAGTGATCCCATAAGAATACATGTTTGGAAATAAATCATAGATAACCTAGATTGAAACCTAGGGGACCACAAGTTAGGATATACTTTTCCATTAATAGTTCATACTTATAAGTTTAAATTTTCATCCTTATAATTATTATCTATGTATTCAAGACCCCTAATTTCACTTTATTTTTCTTATTTAATGGTGGGAAATATAATAACACATTTAAAAACTAAAAGTGATAGGTAATGTGATGATTTTCCTAATGAAATGCCAAATATGATGGGAATGGGTGCTGAAAACTTTATGGCAGTACTTTGGAAATAGGAGCAGGTTATGAATAATAAATCAAATCACATGGAATTCCATCCTTCTACTAATATAGAGAAATTTGACATCGATTCCTTTAAGTGGAAAAGGCCTCCCAAGTTTAATGGATCTTATGAACCCCTCCTCATTGAATAATGGATGACCTCTATTGAAAAGATATTCCATGTCCTCTAGTGCTCAGAAGAATAGAAAGTTGTGATGACGCTCTATCATTTTGATGGTGAATCTGATTTGTGGTGGGCACTAATCAACAATATGTAGTCAAAGGCGGAAATATATTTCATGGATTGGGAGGAATTTATGAAAAAATCAATAAATATTTTCCCCAAACCCTATGTCTCAAGATATATAGATATTTCCTCAGACTTAAGCAGAAGGGAGATGATTCTATTGGGGAGTATGAAGAAAAATTTACATGGATTGCAAGATACACCATTGTCTTTGTCAAGAACACTAAAATCAAGGTGTATTGATTATTTATAGGACTAAATTCAAGTCTATAAAAATTATTAGTGATTCAAGACTTCGAAATTTATGAGGATATTGTCTATTATGTCCTCAAGGTTGAAATGGAGGTCGGATACTCTTAATGGTATTTTGGGCCCAGTGATAAAAAGAAAAAAATTGAGTCTAATATGGGTGGATCAAAAAATAAATCCCATTATTGAAAACATACTGAATATCTCACATTTAAATTTTTTGGGAAGAAACACCCCATGAACTGTATAAAGGGAATAATGAAATGATTTAAATGTGGAATAATGGGTAATCTGGAGAAGAACATCCAAATGGATATGAAGAATATCATTAACATGTAATAAGAAAGGAAGATTCATATCAATGCTTATCCAGAAGTGCAGTGTTTCAACTACAAGGAACATGGAAATTTGGAAAACCTATTCCCTATTACTAGGGTTTTTAGTGGAAATAAAAAAACGTCAAAGGAAAAAAGGAAGGGATTATGCTATCACTATTGTTGATGTGGAGTGGACAATGATGTGATGATAGGTACACTAGTTATTTATTCAACAGTAGTGAACATACTATTTGATTCTGGTTCTATGCATTCTTTCATATCTTTCTTATTTATTAGAACTATTAAAACACCACCTCAAAATTTGGAGGCTGAGTTATTTGTGAGAACAACTAATGGGGAGATTATTTCATCCAAAGTACATAACTCCACCTCGGTTAAAGTTTGTGTATTAAACCTCCTAGAAAATATTTTCTTACTACCTTTGGTTGATTTTGATACTATTTTTGTAATGGATTGACTATCTTTATAGAAATCCAACATCAACTATTGGGAAAGGTATATCACTCTCCACATATCGAAGTATCCTCTAATTCTTTACAAGTGTAAGTATGAAGAAGAATATCCCTCAGAATCATAATCTCAAGTGTAGATATTACTACCTTATGAGCAAGAATATCTTGATCAAATGATTGAGACAAAGGAGATAATCATAATCAAGTACATGCCCACTATGAGTGATTACACACATATATTACCTAATGAATTTCCTGTTATTTTGACAGATTGATAGGTTGTTTTCTCAATTGAACATATTCTTGGATATCTGAGTATATTAAAGACCCCTTATAGAATGACCACTATTGAGCAGGAAGAATAGAAGAGGCAATTATAATTGAATCTAGACAAGATTTTATATGCCTGAGTGTTTCACCATGGGGTGCACTAGTCCTCTTCTTTAAGAAGAAGTATGGATCAATGTTCCTCTACATAAATTATCATGATCTCAATAAAATCTTGATAAAAACAAGTATCCCCTATCACAAATAGATGACTTGTTCAGTTGGCTATTTAGGGCCATTTATTTCTCTAAGGTGGACCTTTAGTCGGGATATCACCAATTAAAGGTGAGGAAGTAAGATATTACCAAGACTTCCTTTTGAATGAGGTATGGAAACTATGAGTTCATAGTGATTCATTTCATAATTACTAATTCTCTAGCCATTTTCATGGATTTAATGAATAGAGTATTTAGATATTACATGAAAAAAAATTTGGTAGTCTTTATCGATGATGTTCTGATATACTTTAAGATAAAGTTGGAACATGAGGATCATTTTAATATTGTTCTAAAAACATTGTGAAGGTAGAAAATATATACAAAGTATAAAAAATGTGAGTTTTTGATTGAGGAAGTATCATTCTTGGGAAATTTTATCACTAGAAAAGGAATATATGTGGACCCTTCCAAGATATATCCAAATGAAGAGTGGCCCATACCAACATCTATAATGGAGTTCTGCAGCATTCTTGGTCTAGTCAGTTATTACTGATGATTTTTAAAGAACTTCTCACAATTTTCAAACCCAATAATAAATATTACACATAAGTGAGTGAAGTTTGTCTAGACTCGATAATGTGAGGAAAGCTTTAAGGATATTAAAAAGAGGATTATCACTACAATAGTACTCACACTCTTCAATAGTGGAGAACTCTTTGTGGTGTAATGTGATGCTTGAAATAAAGGATTAGTATGTGTACTGATGAAGAATGATAAAGTGATATCAAAAACCTAAATAAAGTTTAAAATACATGAGAAAAATTATCCTACACATGATCTGGTGTTGGAGGTTGTGATCTTGGAATTGAAAATTTTGTGGCACTATATCTATGAGGAGAAGTGTGAGATATATAATGATCAAAAGAGTCTCAAATATATATTCAAATAGAAGGAGATTAATATGTACCAGTGAAGATGGTTAGATCTCATCAAGGAATATGACTGCTCAATACACAACCATCTTGTTAGGGAAAATAAGGTGTTGGATGCTCTAAGTAGAAAATATCCTTCATCTTTATCAATGATGATAATTGAGAAGGATCCAATCTTATTAGACTTATAAAGTATGGACATGGGAATCATTAAAGAAGAACATCATTAATCCTTTCTCAAATTATTTCTCAACCTTTCCTTGTTATGAAAATAAAGGATGCTCAAACAAATGATGTGGAAATTTAGAAAAGGGTGAAATCTATATGGAATGGGAAATCCTATGAGTTTAAAATAGGTGAGGATGGAGTTGTAAGATTTGGGTCATGGATATATGTACCATCCAATCCAATGATAAAGAGAGAGACTATGAATGATGCACATATGTCAACCTTATCTATTCACACGGGGAACACAAATATGTATTGAGATCTCTGGAAGAAATTTTTTGTGGGACAATATGGAAAAGGAGATCGCTAAATATGCATCAAAGTGAATGGTATGTCAGGAAGTGAAGGATGAAATGAAAAATTCTAAAGGGGTGATGAAATCATTACCCATAACAATATGGAAATGGGAAAATATCACCATGGACATTGTCACTAGACTTCCAAAGACATCCATAGGAAACAATGTTATATGGGTTATTATGGATTGTCTTACAAAAATAGCTCACATTATCGTAATTTGAGAGGACTTCTCACTAGATCAACTTGCAATGATATAAATCAAAGAAGTGGTATGTCTGCATGAAGTACCACTACCTATTGTATCTGGACAAGATATGAGATTCTCCTCCATGTTTTGGAAAAGTCTCCAATATGCTCTAAGCACTGAGATAAACTTCAATACAGCCTATCATCCTCAAACTAATGGCCAGTCTGAGAGAACTATTCAAACTCTAGAAGACATGTTGAGAGTGTGTTCTATGGACTTCAAAGTAGGATGGGACCAACATATTCCTCTGGCTGAATTCTCTTACAATAATAGTTTCCACATGAGCATCCAAATAGCTCCATATGAATCCCTTTATGGGAAAAGGTTCATAACACAACCATGCTTGGATGAAGTCGGTGAACGTAAGCTACTAGGACCTAGAATGGTCAAAAAAATGATGGAGAAGATGAAAACCATTCATCATAACATCATGGTAGACCAAAGTGAATAGAATAGTTTTATAGATAATCATCTATGAGACCTTGATTTTAAAGTTAGAGACATGGTATTCCTATGAATATCTCCCCGGAAGAGGATCATGAGATTTGGGAAGAAAGGGAAGCAAGTCCCAGGTACACTGGCTCTTTTGAGATCCTTATCAAGGTCAGAGTTTTGGCCTATCAACAAGCACTTCCACCAACCTTGTATCAAGTACATGATGTATTCCACGTATCCCTCTTCAGGAAGTACATACTAGATCCCTCATAGTTACTGCCTTCAGAGGTGGTACGGTTGGAGAATGATCCTTCTTACAAGGAGAAGCCAGTGAATATTTTGGATCATAGAGATAAAGTTCTAGGAAACAAGACTACCCACCTGGTAAAAATACTTTGGTGGAACCAAATGTAAAAAGAGGAATTATGAGAACCATAGCAAGTAATGAAATAGAAGTACCCACGCCTATTTTCAACATATAATTTAAAACAAAATTTTGAGGGAGAAATTTCATAAGGGGGTAGAATCTAACGACCCTGAATTCTTTCAATGGAAATTTACTTTTTAATATGGTAAAACACATAATATAACATAATTAATGCTTTTATAAATAAGCAATTAATGAAATAAGATGTGTTTCTAGAAGTCAAGGAACCTATACAGATGAAATAGTAACTTGACCTTTGCAATAGTAATGTAACCATTATGAATAGTAAACTAGCCAATTGAATATTAACATCACCAAGGAAAGTATAAATAAAATTTATCCATCTTATAAGTGAAAATATGATATAATTATATCATAGTATAAGTAAATAAATATTTTAAAAATTATTAATTAAGTGTTGATATTTTTATAGGTCATAAATATTTAATTATTTTTTTATTAATTTAATAATTTAAAATAAAAATTATTTTCATAAAAATTATTCATAAATTAATATTATTTGTCTTAATATTATGATATAATTTAATGTGACCTTAATTAATTTTTCAATGTGTTATAAAATCAGTTTTAATTGTAAACTTTTTATTTTCCAATTAAATGTTTGTTTTAATTAAAAATTTATTTTCTCATATTTATAAAATTATTTTCAAAAATGGAGTTCATTTTTTAATTCTACTCATCCAAAAATGGTTAGGGTGAATTTTTTGGAATTTTCTTAAATACTTTAATTTTTGTGAATAGTTAAATTCGATAATTTACGGTATATAGACATTATAAGTTAAATACAATGTTCATTGAGTAATGTAAGATTTAATAACAATTGGTTAGAACTCAAATGATATATTTATTATTTTTAGTCTCAAGAATCAACATTATTTCTTTTCTTGAGAAAAATTATGAACAAATTAATTAAATAATGAGAAAAAACCCATCTCCTCCACTATAAATACCAACCCTCGCCAGCTGTCAATCCTTGATACTTGTCCAAAATTTTCCCAATACTCTTCTAAAACCTATACCCCACTTTATTGTATCTTTTTTTGACAAAATACTAAAACCAATTCCCTAAAGAGGCTCTCAAGAAGTAGGAATCAATAGGCAAAACCCTCTTCCATTTTCTTTCAATTTCTTTTCAAGTTCCTTTATTTTATTATCTTCTCCTCAATTAACCTTGTCCAAGTGGCATTAAAACTGCATTATCCTATATATACGATAATATTATCCTTTTTATATAATAATTAGTCATAAAATCTCTTATCCCCTCTCTTTTATTTTAAGAATGAAAACATCATCTGTATGGTGCCAATTTACCACCTTCATGAATGATGTGCATTCATCCTTCAATTTTGTTTTCAAGGATAGTCATTAAACCATTTTTATGGTTTAAAGGAATTATAATATATTTATTATATATTATTTAATGTTTTGGAATTATTTTTTACACATGATATTATTTTATAAAACAAGATGTGTTTGGTGTGATCAAAAACACTAAATTAATCTAAATGAATATTATTAATGATTTATATAATGAATCATCCATACTTCTGGAATAAAAATAGAATTTTAATATTATATATGTTCATTAATTACATATATTTTCAGCTCTAGAAAACTATCCTCATTCTATATTATTTTCCATACACATATACAAGTAAACCGATTATGAAAACCAAGGAAACTAATGCTCCTAAACAATGAAATTAAACCTCTTAACCCATCAAAAAGGCCATAAATGAAATTAATAAGGTTATAATAAATAAAATACATTTATAAAAGGTTATATAATTTTTAATTAATTATTCTAATTTTATTATTCAGTACATTAAGATGAAGTGCAGAATTGTTTCGGATATAAGGTAAGGGATTCTACCCAAACCTCCATTATTCCTTCAGGTTATTCTTTCTCTCTTTTTACCCAAATTAAATTTTCTTTTATTTTTATGTAAATATTCTAAATTTTGTTTATATGTTCCAGAATCATGTATCAATATCCACTAATCCTTCCTTTTTGTGTATATACATGTTTTTAAAAGGTTCCCTTTTCAATTCTTCTCGATAAGCAAGCACAATTTAAGAGAATTTCCGAAATTATTACCCATTTTAAAGTGTGATCCATAATATATTTTTAAAACCCCTTTATTTTTCTAAAATTACTCCTTTTATCATGAAAAAATAAATGGGTTCAATTTTGGTTTTGTACAAACAATTATTCCTTTTTCTATTTTAATGAATCTTGAAATTTTTCCATTAAACTTTACTGAACTGTTTTATTTTAAAAGTTTGTTATACACTCCTTTCTATTTAATTTAAAATCTCTTATCATGATATACGACTATATTAATTTATGAGTTTCTGTGTATGATTTAATTCCATTATTTCTTGGACACTTTTATGATACACCCATTTATTATGCTTTTGACATGATTATGAAACCCAATTCTTTCCATGGGTAACCCTTATGTTTATGTTTGATTACTTATGAATGATTATTTATGTGGAAAAAATATTCATGAACATGTTATGATGGGTGCACCCAGATAGTTCTCAAATTCATTGGTTAATGTTTAGTCTCATGAGATGTTATGTTCAATGGTTTTGGTGGTTAGGCTTGACTTGTGCTCTTCTATATGCAACAAGCCTTGACTCATGGTCATATATGTACAACGAACCTTGAATTTTGAACCTCTATGTGTAAAGAGACATGAATTGTATTAAATTCATGTTTTATGATGCTTTCAAATTACTATGATTCCATGATTATATGATTCCTTATGTTTTATCATGTTCCATGCCTTTTTATATCATTATTCTATGTCCTCAAACCCATGTGATAAGATTTATTTTAATGTTTATTTCCTTATTGGGCTTTTTAGCTTAACCCTTTTTTCATGTAATCCACAGGTTATCCTATGAATATGTAAGGTCTCAAAGGAATTTAAGATATCATAGTGGATGATAAATAAATAAATGTTTTATTTTGTCATGTGTAATCAGTTTTATGTACCTAGTCTTCCAAGACACTTGACTTTACGATACTTAGATTGTAATTTGATAGTTAATTATGTTTAAAATCATGTAATGATATGTGTAAAAGGATAGGGTAGCTATAATTTAATTCAGTTATCTTTATTTCTTCACATAACTCAATTCTTCATAAAGAAATTAAAAAGTTATTTGAACTTTTTGAATGCTTGTGGGATCTTCTCTTCTCATTCATTTATGAAAATCGAAATGAGGACTTATTCTTCTGGAAACAATATTTTTTCATGGTGCTCTATTTTTCTCTAAAAAACAAGATCCTTATCAAAGTTTCAGTAGGATCTCTAGGTATTTATCCTTATCCATTTATAGATGATTAATACCACCTTGTTACACCACCTCATGTCTTCTTTTTATGACACAAAGAATCTCCAGAAAATATGAGTCCTTCAAAGCTCCTTAGTCATTCAAGAAATCTTAAGTGTGTGATGAATTTCTTGGTGTCTTAGCTTTATGAGACTCATTTGCAGTGATAACCTCACATTAATGTGATGAGGATATCATGCTACCCATTTATCCAGGATCAAACTTCCCTTGGGAAAATGGACTCCTACAACTAACATTCATTTTTTGGTCATAGATCATTCCTTGAATTATCTGCATATATTAAAGAGGTATATTGCATGAATGTATATTCTCATTTTAATTATTTATTCATTTCAACTATATAATGTCCATGGAAACCTCAGTTCAATCAAAGGGAGGTCATCCTTTGTTTTAGCATGAACTAAGGTGAACTAGATCCCCGTCGAGGGATGGGGGATAGAGACAATCACGTGGTGGTAATCAAATAGCTCAGGAGATCTCATAGGAGGGATGGTATTCTATCCATATATTTTTAAGTGTGGTTGAAAATTACCCACACAAATTCATCCCACATAGAACTCGCTGTTTTTTTGGGGAACGATATATCAATTAATTATCAATGCCTGCCATCTAGAAATTTCAACTCCCTCTACTACCACCACATACCTCTTCTACCTTCCACCATTCTTCCCCACATGGTGGTGTCACCTCTCATTCAAGCCTTATACATGGGAACACTATGGGAACACTCCTGCACTAACTCATGCCACCTTTGGGCAAGCCTTGGATAGGGTCCCTAGGCATGGTTGACCCTTCTAGGTCCCATAAGTTCTCAGGTTAAACCTGGCTGGGCTAGTCCTATGGTGGGATTATTTTTTTATGTAAATCACCTTCAATACTTAGACAAATTCTAAGTAATAAAATGAGATAAAAATCCATCTAAAATACCTATCTAAATCCTTCTCAATCCCCCCTCTCTTCAATACCCATTATTCTTATTCTTCCCATCATGAAATTTATTATTCCATTGTCTTCAAATGAATTCTTGATCATGCATTAATTAATTATTTTTTTCATGTCCATGAGTTGTAGTAAACAATGTGTAATACTAATAAACACATTTTTTCAATTAAGATCACTTCTTCAATAATCATATTAAACATTGAGAACTGTCCAAGAATTACATCCAATTATATAAAATTAATAAATAACAATTATCTAGGAATCACCACTTCTCATCATTATCTTACTAAACACATATTGAAATATCATTGGAAAAAACACAAAATTTGGCCCAACAGGTAAGAATTTTAGGTTTTGGGTGAAATAGAAGTGAATATTGGGCCTATAGCTGACTTTGATTTCTTTGGATCTAATTAATCATCTAGAATATATATGAAAATGAACATCATGACCAATGGAATATTTTCTAGAGAATACCGAGAAATAGTATTAATAAAACCAAGAGAGGATTTTTCACATAAATTTATAATAAATTTTTTTAAAAAAATAAGAAATATTCCTTCAGTCTTGAGTTCCTTCTTTATTGACCTTGTTGACTGTTAGAACCTAATCTGTGTATCAAAATTTTATTAAAAGTACCCAAAGTAGATCCCCTCTAGAAGTGATTCACATATTCTCCTTAAATCTTTGAAAAATATTGATGAAACATCAGGTACTAACATGGTCGATTAATAGTATTTCAATGGTCACCTTGATCACTTCACATTCCTTCAAACTTAAACAATCCAATGTTATTCTTATCAGTCTGTAGAGGAAGATATTGTGAGGAGGAAATTTAGAGGAACGTTGTGCAGAATTATTAACCTCTTCCAAAATGACATAGTTGTCAATTTCTAGATCCAGTGTTATGTTTTAATATTTAATTAATTTCACAAAGGCCCTTGATAATAAATTAAACCTAAAAGGAACATCATGTCATGTAATATAATAATATTGATATTTTATTTCATGGTGCCAAATAACCCACACAATGATAAATGTTATTTTATAATCTGGTAAATAAATGATTATCACTAGAAAAAAATCAATTCGCTCATCCTCCTAAACAATTTTTAAATTATTTAATAAATATTAAATATTATTATTTTAATAAATATATGAATAAAAATCATATTCATAGTCTTGAGAATAAATATTTTTTAAATGTTCATGTAACTAAATAAAATATTATTTTAATAAATAGATAATTATTTATTACATTGCGAGTAATAATAGATAAATAAATATTATTTATTTGTGAAATTAAACAATTGAATTTAAAATAAATATTTATTAAATACTTGAGATCAATAAATAAATCTTAAATAAATATTAATTCTTAATATGGATAAATATATCTATTCTAATTGTTTAATATAAATAATATTTAACTGACATCAACCTCAACACTTTTTGGGCAACCCTCTAGGCCACTTCCTTGGTGGCATTATGATGGTTTTACTAAAGTCCAAGATTACCATATGATAATGTTTCATGGCATCTATAGAGGAAGAAAATATTTTTCATCGGTAATAACAACATAGAAATTGACACTCTATAGTATAATATCTTCTTCATGATATCTCATCAAGAAGGTTTCACACCCATTTCAACAATGTATGTTCTTGATAAGTCTTTCTTTGACTATATAAAATGAACTCATCTATGAACTTTGACCATGGAAATTAATGTGATAGTTCCATTTCAATAAATTGGAATTAATACTAACTTACATAATGATTGAAGTTACAAATACTTTATTATCTTATTCATTAATAACATATCATTTGTTTCACATAAAATGTACTCATCTTTGTCATGATTATATGTCATCACAGTTTATAGAAATAAATCAAAGAGTGTGACTCATGGAATACATTAATAATAATATTAATGTATAAGGAACATTAAATATACTCACATAAAAGAATATTGGATGACACATAAACATGTGGATTTCCTATAATAAGGTATGTTCTCATAATTTCTCATCTTAGATATTACCAAGTGTGAACTATATGATATTTACACCCATCCTCTTATAAGTACTTTCACCTGAAAATGAACATAATATTCATCCCATCATATAATTTTATCTAACTGAATTAGAATATTTAAGAATATGATCATGAAATTTCAAGATTCTGATTATAACAAAGAACTGCTATGAAGTTTTAATGTGACAGATAATCTAATAAATTATTACATTAAATCCAAGAAAAATAATGAAATATATATAACAAGATATTATATTAATATTCACCTTTTCAATTATATATTAAATATAAATTAAAAATAGTTGATTCTACTATACTAACTCTAAAAGACTCTCACTTGTACAAGAGATAATTTTTAATGAATTTTAGTTCTCTAGATCTAACATGATTATCATGTCTCTGTTGAGATAAGGCTTTAGTTAAGGGTTCCATCACATTGACTTTCATGTAAAATATAATCACTATGGCTTCACCTATTTAAGAAAAATCCATCAAGATATTATATTTATAAATGTTGTGCTTTATTTTTCGATATTACCATATCTCCTTTGAAGGAGATGTCATTGCAATATTATCATGATAGTGTGTGATTTAGTATTTATTCCATAAAACCACATAAAAATAATGGATGAATATTTGTTTCAAAATCACTTCATTAGATACCTTAAAAGTCTCAATGTACTTAGAATCCACTGTAGAATCAATGATCATGTCTTTATTTGAAAAAGTATAGCTCACATCACCTTCATAGATAGTGAAAATATATCCCAACTATGATTTAATATCGTCCTGATCTATTTGGAAACCATAATATGCATATCCCTTGATGAGTATATCCTCATAGTCTTTATAGAATAGTAATTTATCCTTAGTATGAATCATATACTAAAGGATAGTCTTGAATTCCATATAATGGAATTCATCTAGGTCAGTCAGATATATTCCTACCACACTTAAGAAATAGGTGACATCTATCCAAATACATAGCATAACATACATACTGGGAAAATAACTTATACCCATGGTTCAAAATCGTTGGTATAGCCTCCAAAACCGTGGGTATAATCTATACCCATAGTTTGGGGAATCGTGGGTAACCGAGGGGTTGGTATAGATCCACAACCTATACCGACGGGGGCATAGATAAGTCTACCGTGTCACTTCCTTTTTTCCACCATGGCACAGGCTTCTACCCATGGTAAACTGTGGGTCTAAATATATTGAAATCATTCATCATTGAGTATTGAACCCATGACCTGTTGTTTTTTACTAAAGCATTTATCCATCTAACCTGCTTAAAATTCATTTATATATACATATCCATTAACATAATTATATTAGTATATCCGTCTATTTTAGGAAAAAGGCATCAATGAGTTTAGAACCCGCGACCACCTCTTTAAATACTCATCACCTTACAAACAAACCTATGGTAGTTAAGTGTTTTTATATCTATATCAATATAATTATATTATTTTTAACATTGCATATGAAAATAAAAGGCAGTGGGATCTAATCCCGGGATTTCTTTAATTTGCACGGTGCCCTTCACCAATTGAGCCTAGTATGTTTTACAAATGTAACTATATATTTTCATATATATATATATATATATATATTAATTTAAACCATGGGTATATGATAAAAACTATTGGTATAAGTTTTTTCCACAGTAAATTTTCCCCACTTTCACTCGGGAAAACTATACCCACGATTCTCAAAAACTATGGGTATAGGGTTTTTCACCGAGACCTACACCCACAGTTATCTTAGAAAACCATCAGTATTAGTATTGAACTAAGACCTATACCTACAATTTTCTCAAAACCATGGGTATAACTTCAAAATATACACTTATGCCCATAGTTTGGGGAAATCTGTGGGTATAGGGGGACCTATACCCACGGTTTTCTATATTGAATCTCTCAAGAATATTTCCAATGTATATACATTAACTTATACCACTAAATCATTGTGATATATCATGATGAATTTGGATCCCAATAATATATGCTAATAAAATTAAATCCACCATGGAGAATCATGTGTTTATTAGGGCTTTAATAGACTACAATACTGTTATTTCATTTCTATTAAGTATTATATCATCTATATAGACTATAAGTAAAACTATTATACTCCCACTAAATGAATTATAGACACAAATATCACATTAATTATTTATAAAACCAAATTCCCTTATGGCCTCATAAAATAATATGTTCAATGACCTAGATGCTTTTTTAATTCATAAATTTATCTTTCTAACTTTCATAATTTTTTATAATATTCAGAGTCACAAACCCTTATAGTAGTGTCATATATACATATTCATAATGGTTCCCGTTAAGGAAAGATGTTTTGAAATTCATTTATTAATTCTCATAGTCATGGAAGGATGTTATGGAATGTTGAATTTTGATGGATTTAAGTTTAGAAACTGGTGAAAAATTTTCATCATAGTCTGTACCTTGACATTGTTTAAAACATTTTGTAACTATTCATGACTTATAGGTACTGATTTTTCCATCCATGTCTATATTCTTCTTGAATACCCATTTACAACCAATAGGATTTCAATTCACTGGAGGATATACCAAAATACATACATGGTTTTGGTGCATGGAATCTATTTTAGCATTTATGTCTTCTTTCCATCTTTTATATTTTGTGCCAATTACTACTTTTGTATTGGTAAAAGATACATTATTATATACTAATAATGAGTCACTAACATTGATGATATAAAACCATATCTTTCAGGTTCTCTAACTTCTCTTGTACCCATGCATATTAATTGTGTATTTGGAACTTCCTATTCTATGGGGTTGTATACAATCCATTCATGCATGTGTAAACTATAGTGTATCTTAACCTATGACTTCATAAAATTCTATATTGACCCGACTATCTATTTTAGAGATATGAACCCTCTGAAAGAATGTGGGGATTTTTTTAACCATAAAATTATTATATGAGGGGTCATATATGTAATATCCCCCTCTTTAGATTGGGTTTTATATAAAGATACACTTAGTGCCTTGGGGAAAAAGTTTTTTACTATAAATAGCCTTAACAAATGCATCAAAATCCCACACTCTTATCTGTGATATCAAGGGTTTATTTCCATACCAAAGTTCATATGGAAATATTGTTTACCTATTTAGTTGGTACTCATTTTAGAATGTGTTCTACTTCATATAATGTATATCCCCAAACAGAAAATAGAGGAATCACATGACTCATCATTGATCTCAACATGTCAAAAAAGGTGGGGTACCACCTTTAACTTACACTATTCCATTATCGTGTATAAGGAGTATTGAGTTGCGATAAAATTTCAAACTCCCATAAATAATCAATAAATTATTAATTAAGATATTCTCTATAATGTTCTGAGTAGAGTTTCTTAATCTCTTAACCAATTTGGTTCTCAACTTCATTCTTGTGTTCCTTGAATTTTCCAAAGGAATTTCACTTATACCTTATTAAGTAGACTTATCCACATCTACTAAAGTATTTAGTAAAAGTTTTTAAGTATGAGTACCCACCCATGTATTCAATTGGAAATGGCCCACACACATCAGTATGAATCATCTCAAGAATCAATGTCGGCCTTTCACATTTCCCAATAAATAGGGATTTGGATATTTTTACTTATAAACATGTATAACATACACCAAGTAGTTTTAGTTAAAAATTAACCCAAATATCCATATTGGTTTAATTTGGTCAAATAATTTTCATTTACATGACCTACCCACTGATGCCATATTTTAGTGTGGTGTGATTCATATGATCTATTTTTGTTATCAATTTCTATTTCTTGATTTTTGTAATATAAAACATACAGATTATTATTTAAACATTAATTACCATAAATAAATAATTTTTTAAAAATTAAACAATTAATCCCAAATTTGAAAATAAATCCATCTGTATCATGCCTATAAATAAAAATAATGTTTTTGGTAAATTACATAACATTATAATAATCTTTAAAACCTAAGATCATTCAAGTTGTTGATTTGGGGTGGTAGTCTCTAATAGCCATAGAAACAATTTTGTCTCTTTTGGTTATATAAAGATCCACCTCACCATGGAAAATATTCATGAATCTACTTGGTCCTTATTTTTGAAAATATATGTGAACACCCCATGTTGTATCCAATACACAATGTGTAAAAATTGATAGATTTCACTCAATAAAAAATTCTTCTGAAGCCACCCATTGCTTCTTTTCTTAGGTGCACTTTTTCTTCTAGTGTCCCTTATTTCCACATGAAAAAATAGATAGCAGTATGTTCTCTTTCTTTCCCCTTGATCATACTCTTCTTAAAAGGGATTTACAAATAATCATTAGACATTTAGTTGCTCTTGGATCTCAATGTATGACCTTTCCTATTATTCTCCATAAGTACAGAAGGTATTGGTCTCTTCATATCAATTTCCACATGGAAAATTATAGTGATAATATATGTGAGAGACTTCTCTATGTTTTTCATATTGAAATTTACAACATAATTGGATAATCAATGTGGTAGTGATTAAAGAATGGGATCGATTCATGGTTCATAAGGTATTTTAAACCCTATAATCTATAGGTTCTCAATATATCCAATAATTGTGACTATGTGAGGCCCATATAGTGAACTTTATTAAATATTTTTGGAAAAGATAACTTTAGATATCTCATACCATTCTTATTTCGATCTCTCTTGATAAAGATCAGGGAGATACTCGAGTATTATATTAGTATCCATGTTCTCATGCAACTTCATGAGTTAACATTACATAGATGAAAATAGTAAATATTGAACATATAGAAACTCATTTAGGTATTTTGTGTAGATTTCTAACACCTCATCACTCACCTCCTTGATAGGCGGATCAAAGATTTAGGATTCTAGTGGGTAATTCTCTAATTCAACGTGAAAAACAACCCATAATCATCTGAACCATTCCTAAAAGTCACTTCCAGATTGATTATGGTATTTATATAAAATTTATTGTGAGGATTTTTTGGTTAATGAACATTCCATTTAGTAATAACAAGATGAGAGAAAATTATTATTACTTTATTTGATTAATAGGTCTGACTTAATAAGTTATATAGTATAAGTAATTCTCCCACTATTTCTTTAAAAATCAACATCCCTATCCATTAAACTCATGATGTACCATCTATGTAAATTATATTGAAATGGTCCATATTTCCCTTTTTATAATCTATACAAATTATATGAAAATAATAAGAAATAATTTAGATAGGTGGTCTTTCCGAATGAAATCCTATATCTCCTTGATTCATTTAGTGGCCTCCCAAATCCAAAAATCAAGACTCAGATTTACTAAAATACTAAATTTCAAATTTAAATTGGAAAGATTAAGGCCATTAAATGTAACGCCCCGACCCCAGTTACCCAGAGCCGGTGCATTATTGCGTAACATTGGCATGATCACAAAAGATCAAGTCTCGAAAGAGTGATTAGTTTAGTAGCCTTGGAAACACTAGATATAATCATAAATGTTACATTAAATCATAAAGTGAAAAATCACAATAACATAGTCTCCATAGTCCACAATTCTATCCCCTTCAGACTATCCCTGTAGGTCAGTAATAAAATATTTCTTCACATCCTGGGAAAAATAAAACATTGAAAGGGGTGAGCTCAGATGCCCAGTAAGGATAACAATATAGCGGAAGCTTTCATAAATAAACATAAACATTTAAGGAAATGTATGACTAAAATAAAAGCCTTTTAAACTTGAAATTCAACATAATATGGAAAAATTCAAATGTGATAATGCCATTTACTTATTCACATGGATATTCTATTGGTCGAATAATCACATGCAATATCAATAACCACTTTCATAATGATGGAATACATAATGACAGACTATCATAACCACGTAGCCAAGGCCTCGTGCCAAGACTACAAATAAGATTTTGTCAAGGCCTCGTGCCAAGACACTAGTTTGTCTCATGAGATCTGCCTATGCATCGAGAAGCTATAGAGGTCTCCACCCATCACTTATTAAGTCCAATGCATTCCTCATATGAACAGGTTTAAACAAATCATAAACCATAACATAATCATATCACATAAAACAGGCATAAAGGAAACATAACATTTCCACATTTCAATCAAAATATATCAATACAACACATTGATATAATAAAAAAACACTTTCAAAACCATTTTCAATACAAAAATAAAAGAAAATTAAAACTTTTTATTTATATTTCATTTTAAAAAAAGTTATGGCTGGTAGAGGAAGCCGAAACTCAAATAATGGTCACAGCGTCGGAGAAGTCGTTGTCGCCACATACGTACGACAAGAAAAACATTCCTTTTTATCATTTAGTAAAACACTTCATATAAAAATATTCCTTTTGAATAAACGTAAAAGTCAAAGGGGTTTATACACCGTATAAAAGAAAGTTGTGTATAAAACAAAATATGCCTCAATGAAAGGAGATTGAGACGAAGTCCCTTAAAAAGATCATTTTTAAAATTAAAGAGATATATTATGTGTATTTACTATATGTATACATAAATAAAGTACACATAGAAGATAATACATAATAATATCATGACATAATTTGAAAGTAGGAGTTTGACCCAAAGAATAGAAATTGGGTTAAGAAGTTCCCTTACCTCATGACGGACTTGACTCGACTGTTCTTTAACCTCATGAATAATAAACTAGAGTTAATTTATAATTTCTTAATAACCATTTTAAAGTTCATTATTACTTTTATATCACTTATTACCATATTAAAAACATTATGTAATTATTTATGTTAATAACAGTTGTTTTGTCGATTTTTGGTACTTGAGACAAAAATAAACGTCTTATAATTACAAGTTGGTCATGTAGTAAAATATCCATTATATCCATAATTATATTCATGATTTAGATATCATATATATCATATATATATAGTATATACATTCTTTCATAATATTACGTAACATTTAGAGGTAGGAAATGAAATGCACCGTTCATGGAGACGGTAAGTCGTACATACGCATGAACGATACTTTCATTTCTATTTCATATTTAATGGAATGAAATCACAATGATATAAAGGTATATTATAATTCCAGTATAATATTATATATAATATCATTTACTACATCCTTTATACATCCCAATATGGCATTAACGATTCAAATCACTTTGAGGGGGCGGTAGTCCGCACTTCCTAAAATGAAATTATCGCGTTTAGCCATAATGGAAATCATAAAGGTTTGCCATAAATGAGAAATACAGAAGCATAAGTAAAAATAAAACATAATATATATCATATATAAAAATAGTGTCATCATAATGGCCACCATGAGAGGTGTTAAAAGACGATTTAACAATCATTGTTTTGTGAGGCAGTAATTCACCACCCACAGAAACAACATGTTCTTTAGTCATTAGACGAAGGCGTGTGTAAGTGTAAATAAAATCCTTCTCATAAAAACATCAAATTATATTGAAGATACTGGTTTTGTTACAAAATAAAGTAATAAAAAGAGTTTAAGGGGTTGGAGAAGCAAAATAAAACAAAATAACATAAGAGAAGACATTACCTTAAAATCGGGAAACTCTTTTTGATTTGAGCCAAAAGCTTCTTTGGGAAGAATTATGCCCAAAGTGAGGCTTCTAGGAGTAAGAGAGGGAAGTTGAGAGAGTATTTGGGCAGATTTTGGATGAGCCAAATGGCTTGAAGGTGTGAATAAGGTGGTAGTGGTGGGGGCCTTTTATAAGAGGAGAGGAGGGGCACTCTTGGAAAGTCATGAAATGTTACTTTATTATATAATGATTTTAGGATTTTAAAGGTCCCACAATTATATATTTCGAGATTAAGGTGAAAAGTGTTTAAAATATACTCATACAATAGGTTTTTGACAAGTGAAAGTCTTATATTTTACATTATCTTTTCTTTTTTTTAATCGTTAATTAATGAGGTAATCGCTGCATCATCATGGTGTCATAAAAAATTTAATTTATTTAATGTCTAAAAATTATAAAAAAAATATCATCATTTAGGAAATCGTTTTAGCTTTACAATTAATATTTATAGTCAAAAAGGTAACTTATATAATACCCATGTAATAATTGTTTTAGTAAAACAACACATGTTTGTGACAATTTTAGTTTTTACTTTAAATAAAAAGTTATTAATGTCATTTTCGTTCCCAAGTGGCTCCATGGGGTCCCCAAGTTGACCAATAGATTTTCTTGGTCGGCCATGACTCATCCAATAAGGTTAGGACAAGTTTCAATATATTTTCATATTTTTATAAAATCATTTTTACCTTAAATTTCACTAATTACCTTTAATCGCGATTAATAAAATTTAAAAGTTACTATTCACCAAAAAATTATTTTAATCCCATTGAAACACATTTTACATCCTAATTAAAACCATGCATGTCAGATTTTTGAAATTCAATTCATAGAATCGGTAAAGTTTTATTTAAAAAAAAATCATATTTTTAACTACCACTTAGTGGTTTCACTATTCATCAAAAATTGATGTTTTTAAGAACAATGCCAAAATTTCACCTTAAGCTATAATTGATATTCTGAATTCCAAAATGATGTCTATTTTAGAAAATTCCAAACATATAAGTTGCATTAATTAATTTTATAATTAATTCCCATTGTCACAACAAATAGCGTGTTTTTAAGAAACAATATATATCAAAAGATTGACAATTTTTTATGTCCAATTTCAAAGTGAAATTAATTCTAATGACCAAAATTGGATAAAATGGTAAAAATATATTCTAATTATACTTTAAAACCACTCAATAGTATAATTTATCAATATAAATTATTTTTATTAAAAAAAAATATGTATTTTTTACTATTCATAAAAAATTGGAAGTTCTCAGAAAATTAAAAAAAAATCAGATTAGGATAATATCGATATTTCGAATACACAAATAAAGTCCATTTTTAAATATAAAATTTATATAATTTCAAAAAGTGGGTATTACTATTCATAACTGCTACTTTTATTGGTCGCGGTGTGTTAGAACTCGAACTTACGTACAATGCAAGTTATTGCATTATTGAAAGAGAGGCGTATCGTGGAAGCTCTGGGTGTTACATTCTCCCCTCCTTCAATAAATTGCATCCTCGCAATTTGGAATTTTTCTTTGAAAATAAAAGGTTGAAAATAGAAAATACCTTTGTGGAAAACCCACATCATAAATAGGGTTAATAAAAATATAACATTAAAAGAAAGAAAGAGAAGTAAAAAGGTCACCCGAGATAGCCTATACTAGGATTCTATGAAAATATAGATATAGAGGAAAAACAAACCATCAAGGTCTGATGAAGATTTGTATAAAACAGGATTAGGATAAAGTTAACTATAAGAAAATCACAAAATTGTGATTGGTTAAACGGTCATTGATTCCCCAATTGGAAAATTTAACCGACAACATTTTTGTTTTAAGTTACCTTTCATAAATTTGAGGAATTTATTTAGGAGATTTACTAAGAATGTAAGGAAATATAATTAATTGTCATGTAGACTTTCATTCTTTAATAAATTTTTACCACAAACCCATATTTCACTCCAAAAGGTAATAGAACTCAAAAATATTATACTTATCATAATTGTATAAGGTTCCAAATATTAACACATACCATTTAGAATAGGAAAACTTTTTTGTAATAACCAGGGACTTCCTGTAGGCTAGTGGTAGGTAATAAAGGCATGTCGCACTATGGTTGTGGGTTCGATTCCTACAGCTTTGTCCGACGCGACGGGTTATCCCCCAACTTGCAGGTTGTCCTTTTACTAAAACGATAGTATTATAATATTTCAAAAATAATCTTCATAAATGTTTTAACCTTAAAAAATACTATCCAAAGTTCAACTTAATCCATTCAAACCTTTATAGTTATCCAAAATACCTCCGTCTAGACTTTCTCTAAAAGGTCTCTAAATCCCAAAATCATTTGTATCATTAGATTCCTCAAACAAATTAAAGTTTATCTTATTGTCATATACTAAAAATACGATTACCTTCATTATATTAAAACCTTAATGAAAATCACAATTACTACAGTACAATCCTTATATATATCACATTATTCTTATAACCAGAATATAATCCTTATTTCCAAAATCACCAATACATTAATTATTCCACATCAACTTTAGTAATAACATAAGATTTTCCTTGATCCCTTGGCCTTTTTTGAGGTAATTTTCCTGGATGCCTAGGACATTCATTTGCATAATTCCCCATTTCCCTAAAATTGTAGCATTCAACATTAATAGTCTCTTTATTTCCCTTGAAATCACAAGCCTGGTGGCCTTTTTCTCCACACTTGTAACAAACTCCCATTCCTTTTAGGAATGTACCGGGGTGATTCTTCCCACAATTATCACATAATGGAAAATCCTTCTTTACCTTTTTCTCTTTATCTATATCTTGTTCCACCATTCTCTTCTTCTCTTTCTTTTGTTTATTGTCATAAGATTTAGAGAATTCCTTTTCTGTCTTGATAAAACACGAGAATATATCTTCGTATGTTGAGAAAGATTGTGATACTAAAGCTCGACGGAGAAATGGTTTTAACCCATCAAAGAAACGATCAATCTTACTTCTTGGGTTATGTATATAATCTGCAGCATGTCTTGCTAACCTTGTAATGTTAGCCTAGTACTTTGCGACATTCTCATCCTCCTTCTACCTCAGACTCAGAAATTGCCTTTCCATATTTGCTCGATGGTCATGTGGAAAGTATTTTTCTAAGAAAATTTCCTTAAAATTCCTCTATTCCATACTTGATACTTCATCATCTTCCTTTGTGTTTTGAATCAGCGACCACCATTGATCGACGTCTCTAGTGAGGCGATAAACTGCCATGATGACCTTCTCCCTTTCACTACTCCCCAAAATATGGAATATTTTCTCTAAGGAGTTTTTCCATTGCTCAGATACTAATGGATTTGTACCCACATTAAATGTTGGTGGTTGTTGCCTCATGAAGTGGTCTAACATTGATCCTCCGTATTGCGGATCTGGGTGCTCCATACGAGTAAGGTTATTATTCATAACCTGAGTGAGTTGTCCCAGTATGGTGATAATTTAATCATCACCAGTTGTATCACCAACTCCATTATAATTATCTTGAGCAGGAGGGCAATCAATACATGGAGTGTGTGAAATGATACAGTTTCCATTCCTCCCACTAGGTGCCATTTCTAAACAATGGCATAAACTCGATCAGTTTATGAATCAAAATACATAATTCCATATTTGTAAAACACCTAACATAAATTGAACTATTTATGGATGTAATACATAATCATAAAAATGTTTTCTTTGAGGAAGTATATGCTCATAAACCCTTCATAATTGTTTTTAAATAAATTGAGAATTATCCTAAGCATATCCCTCGAGAGTGTCGTAACCAAGAGTGCATCAAGGCTCGTTTTTGTGCACCAGTTCTCGTTTGAGTCTAGCTCAAAGCGGTGTTTTCAGGTTTTACCCTTAGGTACATCTGTGCGAGAGCCTCCTCTACCTGCTCGAATCTAGATAGGGATGTATTTCTCAAAAAACTCATAAAATCTCTATAATACCAGAATTCTTGGAAGTTCTTCTATACTAATCCTCAAAGTCTATCTTAGGGCTATGTGCTCTAATCAGAGTTTATCTAAATATAGCTTCCAAGGTTAGTACTAACCTCCCTCTAATACCAACTGTAACGCCCCGCCCCTAGTTACCCAGAGTCGGTGCATTATTGCGTAACGTTGGCATCATCACAAAAGATCAAGTCTCGAAAGACCGATTAGTTTAGTAGCCTTGTAAACACTAGATACAATCATAAATGTTACATTACATCATAAAGTGAAAAATCACAATAACATAGTCTCCATAGTCCACAATTCTATCCCCTTCAGACTATCCCTGTAGGTTAGTCATAAAATATTTCTTCACATCCTGTGAAAAATAAAACATTGAAAGGGGTGAGCTCAGATGTTGAGTAAGGATAACAATATAGCGGAAGCTTTCAAAAATAAACATAAACATTTAAGACAATGTATGACTAAAATAAAAGCCTTTTAAACTTGAACTTCAACATAATATGGCAAAATTAAAATGAGATAATGTCATTTACTTATTCATATGGATATTCTACTGGTCGAATAATCACATGCAATATAAATAACCAATTTCATAATGATGGAATGTATAATGTTAGACTATCATAACCATGTAGCCAAGGCCTCGTGCCAAGACACTAGTTTGTCTCATGAGACCTGCCGATGCATCGAGGAGCTATATCGGGCTCCACCCATCACTTATTAAGTCCAATGCATTCCTCATATGAACAGGTTTAAACATATCATAAACCATAACATAATCGTATCACATAAAACATACATAAAGGAAACATAAAATTTCCACATTTCAATCACAAGATATCAATACAACACATTGATATAATAAAAAAACACTTTCAAAACCATTTTCAATACCAAAATAAAAGAAAATTAAAACTTTTTATTTATTTTTCATTTAAAAAAAAGTTATGGCTTGTAGAGGAATTCGAAACTCAAATAATGGTCACGGCGGTGGAGAAGTCGTTGTCACCGCATACGTATGACAAGAAAAACATTCCTTTTTGTCATTTATTAAAACACTTCATATAAAAATATTACTTTTGAATAAATGTAAAAGTCAAAGGGGTTTATACATCGTATAAAAGAAAGTTGTGTATAAAACAAAATATGCCTCAATGAAAGGAGATTGAGACGAAGTCCCTTACAAAGATAATTTTTTAAATTAAATAGATCTATTATGTGTATTCACTATAAGTATACATAAATAAAGTACATATAGAAGATAGGACATAATAATATCATGACATAATTTGAAAGTAGGAGTTTAACCCAAAGAATAGAAATTGGGTTAAGAAGTTCTCTTACCTCGTGTCCGACTTGACTCGACCATTCTTTAACCTCCTGAATAATAAACTAGAGTTAATTTATAATTGCTTAAGAACCCTTTTCAAGTTCATTATTCCTTTTATATTACTTATTACCATGTTATGAACATTATGCAATTCTTTAATTTAATAACGGTTGTTTTGTCGATCTTTTGTACTTGAGTCAAAAATAAACATCTTATAATTACAAGTTGTTCATGTGGTAAAATATCCATTATATCCAGAATTATATTCATGATGTAGATATCATATATATCATATATATCCATTATATAAATTTTTTCATAATATTACGTAACATTTAGAGGTAAGAAATGAAATGCACCGTTCATGGAGACGGTAAGTCGTACGTACGCATGAACGCTACTTTCATTTCTATTTCGTATTTAATGGAATGAAATCATAATGATATAAAGGTATATTATAATTCCAGTATAATATTATATATAATATCATTTACTCCATCCTTTATAAATCCCACATATTGCATTAACGATTCAAATCACTTTGAGGGGGCGGTAGTCCGCACTTCCTAAAATGAAATTATCGCGTTTACCCATAATGGAAATCAAAAAGTTATGACATAAATGAGAAATACATAAGCATAAGTAAAACTAAAACATAATATATATCATATATAAAAATATTTTCATCATAATGTCCACCATGAGAGGTGTTAAAATAAGATTGAACAATCATCGTTTCGTGAGGCAGTAATTCGCCACCCACAGAAACAGTATGTTCTTTAGCCATTAGACGAAGGCGTGTGTAAGTGTAAATAAAATCCTTCTCATAAAAAAATCCATCTATATTTAAGATACTGGTGTTTTTACAAAATAAATTAATAAAAAGAGTTTAAGGGGTTGGAGAAGCAAAATAAAACAAAATAACAAAAGAGAAGACATTACCTTAAAATCGGGTAACTCTTTTTGATTTGAGCCAAAAGCTTCCTTGGGAAAAATTCTGCCCAAAGTGAGGCCTCTAGGAGTAATATAGGTAAGTTGAGAGAGTATTTGAGTAGAGTTTGGCCGAGCCAAATGTCTTGAAGGTGTGAATAAGGTGGTAGTGGTGGGGGCCTTTTATAAGAGGAGAGGAGGGGCACTCTTGGAAAGTCCTGAAATGTTACTTTATTATATAATGATTTTCAGATTTTAAAGGTCCCACACTTATATATTTGGAGACTAAGGTGATAAGGATTCGAAATATACTCATCTAATAGGTTTTTTACAAGTTCAAGTCTTAGAGTTTACATTATCTTTTCATTTTTTTGAAATCGTTAATTAATGAGGTAATCGCTGCATCATCATGGTGTCATATAAAATTTAATTTATTTAATGTATAAAAATAATAATAAAAACTATCATGATGTAGGAAATCTTTTTAGCTTTCCAATTAATATTTATAGTCTAGAATTTAACTTATATAACCCCATGTAATAATTGTTTTTGTAAAACAACACATGTTTGTGGCAATTTTAGTTTTTACTTTAAATAAAAAGTTATTAATGTCATTTTCTTACCCAAGTGGCTCCATTGGGTCCCCATGTTGACCCATGGATTGTCTTGGTCGGCCATGACTCAACCAATAAGGGTAGTACAAGTGTCAAGATATTTTCATATTTTTATAATATCATTTTTACCTTAAATTTCACTAATTACCTTTAATCGCGATTAATAAAACTTTAAAGTTACTATTCACCAAAACATTATTTTAATCCCATTGAACCACATTTTACATCTTAATGACAAACATGTATGTTGTATTTTTGAAATTCAATTCATAGAAGCGGTAAGGTTTAATTTAAACAAAAAATCAGTTTTTTAACTACCACTTAGTGGTTTCACTATTCATCAAAAATTGAAGTTTTTCAGAACAATGCCAAATTTTCACCCTCAGCTATAATTGATATTCTGAATTCAAAAATGATGTCTATTTTACAAAATTCCAGACATATAAGTTTCATTAATTAATTTTATAATTAATTCCCGTTGTCACAACAAATAGCGTGTTTTTAAGAAACAATATATATCAAAAGATTGACAATTGTTTATGTCCAATTTCAAAGTGAAATTAATTATAATGACAACCATTGGATAAAATGGTAAAAATATATTCTAATTATACTTTAAAACCACTGAATAATATAATTTATCACTATAAATTATTTTTATTAAAAAAGTTGTTTTTAAGTATTTTTCACTATTCATAAAATATTGGAAGTTCTCAGAAAATCACAAAAAATTCAGATTAGGATAATATCGATATTCCGAATACAAAAATTATGTCCATTTTGAAATATAAAATTTATATAATTTCAAAAAGTGGGTATTACTATTCATAACTGCTACTTTTATTGGTTGCGGTGTGTTAGAACTCAAACTTACGTACAATGCAAGCTATTGCATTATTGAAAGAGAGGCGTATCGTGGAAGCTCGGGGTGTTACATTAAACCCAATATAGATTTGGTTAGGTAGACTCATTATCTCAGTTAGGACTTTCAAATAATTAAAATTTCTTCCAATGGTGGCCAAACTGACACTTTAACTGTGGGTCTATCTTAATTCAGATGATGGAAGGCTAAATTTGACTTATCATTTAATTGAGGTTTTTTTATTTATTATGCATAAATTTTCTTTTTTTCTCTTTTACATGTATTGTTAATATTATGTTTTTTTACTTAAGTGATTAACCATGAGAAGATAAAACATTGACACATCATCGTTTAATTTTAGTTCTATTTTTCTTATTAATCCATTTTTTATGTGATCATAGTCTAGCATTTATAATATAAATCATGCATCAGATAAAAATAAAATAAATAGAATGTGGAATGATCATGAGCATTAACTAGTGGTTTGTTTATTGATTGGATAATAAAAAATAGTTGAACCTATGATAAACATATTTGGGCTCTTTTGGGAATAAGTTGTAGATTTCCACCTTTATCCTATTTATCTACCACTTTTCGTATCATCTTAAATCCATCTTGAACCAAATCTATCCATCTAGAAGCACCATCATTACAATGCATTCAATTCACTCACATACTAATGAAACTAGAAGGGGGAATACATAAAAAAATATGGGCATGAAAACCCATATATAATAATAATGGATGGATGATTCACATGCCATCAATTTAGTTTAACAATAAAATTTTTAAAAACCCATGAAATAATTTTAAAAATGCCATACACATACATGGGTCAGTCCAACCTCTTGATCCTCCATTTATGCAATCAGTTTGCAGTTAAAATAATTGGCTAATATTAATTTTGATTTTTTCTTTTATTAATATAAAACAAGAGTGAATTAATCCAATTAATTATATGATTAATCAATTAGTTCAAATTATCTTAATATCCATCAATTCTAACCAGAAGATACCCATCTGCTGTGATTTTAAAATAAATAAAAAAATAAATATTATTTAAAATTTAATAAAATTAGTATACAGTTTGTGCTTGAAATTAGAAGAATCTCAGTGAGTACTGATTCTAACTACTCACCATTTATTGAGATCATATATTTTATACTCATGTGTCATATAGAATATAAGTTTGTCACATAATTACATTGA
Organism: Viscum album; assembly: GCA_963277665.1. Lineage (NCBI taxonomy): Eukaryota > Viridiplantae > Streptophyta > Magnoliopsida > Santalales > Viscaceae > Viscum > Viscum album. Next base: position 1,529,075,009 of record OY728162.1, read on the forward strand.
GTGTACAAGATAATAAATTACACATAGAATACATCTTAACTAATGTATCATATAGTACCATTAATGCATGATGATTTGTTGAAGTATTATGAATATACATGGCATGTAGTTTATAATTTTACACAGTAATTAATTAAGTATTTAATCTCATATAAACCTCATTATATGGCATGCATGATTCAATAAATAACACAATAAATATATAATGATGAGGATCATGGAGTAATAAATTAATTTTTAAATTTATGTAAATAGTTTGGGTACATGATGTGTATATATAGTTGCACATCTTGTATCTTACTCTCTATATTTATGTAATACACATCTAGGGATTGTGAGTGTATTTAAACATGGACAGGTAAATGTAATTTACAGCTGATACACACTATATATCCTCCTTGTTATATGACTTATAGTCCTTACACATCGTGTAATTAATACATGACATTTATTAGACCATGTGTTTTCCACCATGAAAACACATGGACTACATGGCATGTAACCCAATTAAACAACATTTTATCTGAAATTCCATGTGCCAACCTATTCTATTCAAAATACATTGTGTATTTAATACATCCACATGTCATTATTGCATGATGACCCATTGAAACTATGGTATGTCCTAGTGCAATGTACACAGATTCCTAGGGTGTACCATCAGGATACACATTGTTTACTCATATACTATCCTACCAGAATATCTAGCACCATCAGATGGGTTCTTTGGATGTTATTCATTAAAATTTAGCCAGATCTTGGTTATATAGATAATAAATGAAGAGGATAATTAGTGACACCAAAAATTGTATTATAAGAATGAATTACTTGAAACTAAATCTAACAATAAAATTAATAAATTGACTAATAATCAATAAATAATTAGAAATTGAACATAACCACTCTTATAACACTTGTAGGTTCAAAACACAATGGAAGGGGCTATTGGGCCTATGGACAACTCATGTTTTTTCAAATTCAATGGATCATACACAATATACACAATGATAAACTCCGCGACTAATGAACTTTTTTTCAATGAATATTGAGAAATATGTTCACCAAAACCAAGAAAGGGTATTTTGAAGTTAATTTATAATTAATTTAAATCACAAAAATAAATATTACCACAATATTTAATCATTTATCCATTAATGATTTTGATCATTTGAACCAGATCGGTGTATCATTGTTGCATCATAGGCACCCAAAGAAGATCCCCTCAAGTGGTGATCTATGCATGCTCCTTTGATCTCTAAAATTCACTAATGAAATTTTGGATGCTAAAATGGATGATTAATAATCACGAGTTATTCATTTTTATCGCTTCACATTCCTACGGGCAGGAAGGAATATTTATTGTTCTTCTCAGTCTTAAGAGGAATAGATATAGAGGAAATTGAGAGAAATGTTATGTGTAATGATTAACCTCTTCCAAAATGACATAGCCGTATATTTATAGACCTAGGGTTAGGGTTTAATATTTAATTAATTTCACAAATGAACATAATAATAAATTTAACCAAAACGAACCCCATTCCAACTGATATAATTTTATTATAATTTTATTTTAGGGCATACTCTAACCCACACATTGATAAATATCATTTTACAATCTAGTATATAAATGTTTATCACTGTACAAAATCTAATCCACTCTTCTTCCTCGGTATTTATTTAATTATTGAATAAATATTTAAACATTTTTTTCAATAAATAGATTAATAAACATTATATTCACAGTTTAGTGAACAAATATTTATTTAATATTTTCATAACAAAACAAATTATTTGTTTAATAAATAAATAAATATTTATTACCTTATGGATATCAAGAGATATATAAATCTTATATATTCGTGTAATAAAAAAATTAAATTACAAATAAATATTTATTTAATATTTTCAATAAATCGATAAATCATGAATAAATATTACATCTTGATTTAGAGAATAATATTTATTCAAATTACAAAAAATAAAAAATGTTTAACTAAGATAAATAGAAAAACATTATGTGTGACCCACTAGGTCTTTTTCCTAATGGAATTAGGAAAACATTCCAAAAGTCCAATATTATTGTCTAGTAATGGGTCAACACACTCATAGAGGAAAAAGATATGTCGCAATGATAACAACCACATACGAATTCTCAGTGTATAATATAATCTATCTATCATTGTATCTCATTAAGTAGGTTTCACACACATTTAATCAATATATATGTCTGATACATATTTATATGTTAATATCAAATGAACTCATGTATACACCATGGCCATGGACTTTAATTTGAAGATTTCATTTCAATTAAAGGTCTAATAGAACAAATTTCACCAATATAGATGGGATAAATCCTTCCAAAACATATTCATTAATAAAATATCATTCATAATACACCTAACATACCCAAATTTGTCTTGATCATATGTCATTATAGTTTATGGAAATATATCAATGTGAACGATTCATAACTAGAATTAATAATATTATTACATTCAAAGGATAATTACGCATGCTCACGGGAAGGAATACCTAATGATATATAAAGATGTGGATTTTATACCTATAGGTTTGTTCACATAATATCTTATCTTGGAGATTATGAAGTGTGAACTTCATGAGAGGAATTATTTTCCTCTTACAAGTACTCACACATGACATTCAACATACTTTGTGTCCCGTCATAGAATGTTATTCTATTATAGAAAAATGTTATGAATATCTCCACGAAATTTAAAAGTTCTCATCATAGTGGGGAACTATTGTAAAATTTTTAATGTGATAGATACTCTATGAAATTATTACATTAATCTCACATAGAATAATAAATAATATGTAATAAGAAATTTAATTAATATTCCCTTCTTCAAATATAAATATGCAATATAAAGTAAAAATAGTTAGTTTTGGGACACCAAATACAACAATAATCCTCTTAAAAAGGTGTGATGATCTTGAAATATCATCCCTTAGCCAAAGTGTATTCCAAAGTGTCACTAGAAAAATACCTTAGTGGCCACATATCTTTAAAAAGCAAGCTCGCACTAAGTCCATGTCAGACTGTCCTGAATGTGAGGGAACATCATATTTTCCTATCAGAAACAAAAATAGTAAACCATATATGAATATTTTAACTATTCTGTCATTTCAAAACCAATTTTTGGTTAATTTTGTTTCATTTGAACCATGAAAACAAAAAATGTTAACTCGGTTTGAATCCTTAAACTATGAAATTTTTTGGTCAGACATTCCATTTTTACTTGTGATAATTCATTAATGGGTTTTCTTGTTTTTCTGTGTTGATCTTTTCCAGACTAATTCAAAACCCCATTCAATCAGTATTGATGGCATCACCTTAATGAAATACATACTCCTCAGTTTCTACAAAAGTTTGGGCCATATCAAAACAGAAGGTGTTGTCACCAATGCAATGTATCTAGTGACAAGTGATGAATGAATTGGTTCAAGAGTACCTCATGAACATACTATCTTGATATAGGAGTTCATGAATGAATCCCTCCTCAATATGAGGCCCCAAAAGTCATATGACCAGTGAAGAGTAGTGGATAAGAATCTAGAGTCACATGTCGTCATTCCTAACTACCTCAGGAGTCTCTCCCCTTGAGTGTCGTAATAAACACCCACTACAAAAAACAATACATTAGAGGGGGTTATGCACACCCCCTTTTAATCATCGAATTTGGAGGGGGTTATGAACCCCCACTAAATTCATTTTCTATAAATATTAGAGGGGGTTATGTTCAACCCTCACTAATCATCCAATTTATAAGAGGTTATAGACCCCCTCTAATTTCTTAAATTATAAGTGGTATTGAACCCCCTCTAAATTTTTTAAAATAATTTTTTCAATACCCAATTGGATTTTAGAGGGGGTTCAAACCCCCCCCCCCTATAATATCTTAAATTAGAGGGGGTTGAAAACCCCCCCTCTAATATCTTAAATTAGAGGGGGTTCAAACCCCCCCCCTGATTTCTTAAAATAGAGGGGGTTCGAAACCCCCTATAATGCCTTCAAATTAGAGGGGGTTCACCTCTCCCCCTTAATTTCTTATATTAGAGGGGGTTCAAAACCCTCTCTAATGTCTTCAAATTATAGGGGGTTCAAAACCTCCTCTAATTTAAGAGATTACAGGGGGTTGTGAACCCCCATTGTTTTTTAGAAAACAACTTCAATAATATATATATATATATATATATATATATATATATATATATTATTAAAACAGAATATATAAAGGTATTTAAATACATTATATGAACATATTATATAAAATATATATATGATTGTATTTAATTATATTTATAAGTATACATAAATATAATAGTATAATATTATGTACATTAATATATATTTATTTCAATAAATTGTATTTCATATAATCTGAATTATTTATAATATAAAAGTATAAACATATTATATCAATATATACATAAATATAATTTATTCAAAAAATATATCAAATAAAAACTCAAGCTTGTGGTTTTTATAATTTATATTATAATAATAATAAAATTATATTTTTAAATAATATGTTTATGATTTTATATTATATATAATTAATATTATATGAAATATAATTTATAAAAAAATATATATAATAATTTACAAAATATTATACAATTATATTTATTGAAATACATATATATATTAATGTTCATAGTAATAAATATATATTAAAATATATTATATAAATATTTGTATAAATTGTATTTCATATAATAATAATTATATATTAATTATGTATAATATTATATTTTTTATACAAATATATATATTAATGTTAATGATAATAAATATGTGTATTAAAATACATTATATTGATAGATTTTAAAGACCTTTTATATAAACATATTAAGTAAATACTTATATATATATATATATTCTTTAAATAAACATGTGTATAATATATAAAAAAGTATTTAAGTATATATATAATTTACATAAATATATAATATAAATGTATTTAATATCATATATGCATGATATAAATCATAAAGTAAATGTATAGTATTTATAAAACCAAAATATAATTTTTAGTCTAACAAAAAGGTGTAATAACAATAATAATAATTAATAATATTATTTTTATCACACACACATATAATTATAACAAAATAATAAAATAAATATATATTATAATTATATTATATCTATAAATATCTTATAAATACATAAACAGACACACACAAATATAAATATATAAAATTTATATACAGTTCTATATATATTATTCATTTATTAAATACATTTATGTTATATATGATCTATATTATACATATATTATATTAATAATATTTTTAATGTATATTTATGTATAAATACATTTATATTATATTATGTGTCCAAATATATATAATGTACACAAAATTAAATATATATATATATATATTAATAATATATCTAAAATATATATATATTTATATATGTATAAATATATGTGAAAATATATTTATATACAAATGTACATCAAATTTCATCTATATATAAATACTATATTATATATATAATAATTAAATTAAACATATATTATATTAATTGTATGTATATTAAATATAATATAATATAAATATATTAAAGTGTATACATATATAAATATATAATAAATATATACATATAAGTGTATTTATAAAATATAGAATATATATTTGTAAGCATGTAAATATTTAATATATATATACATATATTATATAAACATATAAATATAGTAAATATATAATATATATAAATATATTATATAGATATATTATATATATACAAATATAGTAAATAATATATATATATATATATATATTTATATAAATATATTATGCAAATAATATTTAATTTAAAAAAATACTATATATATAAATATTATAATGTGTATAACAAATATCAAAGTTAAAATGTCATAGTGGTACCCAGATGTGGCATTGGCGGTTGGGTTTTAAAGTGGTTTGGGGTTCGAAACCCACGAGATTGAATTTTACAAGCACAGTCAAAGTGGTCCACAGCGATGTCTATTGGTGGGTCCAAGTGGGGCGGGACTATAGCGGGTGAGGGGTCCAATCAGAGGTGCTCGTAGGGGGAATGGAGAGGGGTGATTGGGAACTAGAGGGGGCAAAGTCAATGGGGGGGAAATGGAGGGTTGGGGGTGGGGGCTGGGGTGAAAAAAATAATAAACTATTCAAAAAACAATTAGGGGAGATTTAAACTACACCTAAAGTTGATGTGTTTATTAGAGGGGGTTTAAACCCCATCTAATGTAATCACCTCTAACACTCCCCGTGTTATACTAGCGCTTTCAAAAAAATTGCCCCTAATAACATAGGGTGGCAACTTTAGTGGCGGTTACGCATAACCGCCTCTAAAGTATTTAGAGGGGGTTACAACCCCCTCTAATTACCCTGTTTTTTTAGTGACCTCCCTTATCATATGGAGGTGTCTGATCGGTGGTGCGAGTGGGGGGGGGGCGCTGGAGAGGGGTGTCATTGGGAACTAGAGGGGGGCGGAGTCAGGGGAGGGAAAATGGAGGGTTAGGGGTGGGGGCTGGGATGAAAAAAATAATAAACTATTCAAAAAACAATTAGGGGAGATTTAAACCGCCCCTAAAGTTGATGTGTTTATTAGAGGGGGTTTAAACCCCATATAATGTAACCGCCTCTAACACTCACCATGTTATACAAGCGCTTTCAAAGAAATCGCCCCTAATAACATAGGGCAGAAACTTTAGCGGTGGTTACGTGTAACCACCTCTAATCACCATGTTTTTTTGTAGTGACCTCCCTTATCTTATGGAGATGGATCATGAGGTCAACTACAACATCACTTTGGTTTAGAAGTCACCTAGGAGGACTCTTACTAGCTTTTTTTGGCACCATGTGGTATCAAACTTCCATCAACCTACTAAGAATTCCACCCAGGAGATACCTTCTCCAGTCACCCAGATCTGAGCATATAATAGATATCTCCAAGGGAAGTGGGACACCCATATCCTTGTTCACACCCATACAACTTTTCAGTATATCCTTCCATCACCATAGGAATCATGTCAATGTATCCCAACATCCAATGGGGCTGAATCCATATTCTTGATCCCACTCATAAAGCTTGTTAATGTACTCTATCGACATCTGAATAAGCATTCTGGTATATCCAAGTTGTAACTAAGAGATGGGAACATATTACAGACCTATATATAAAACCTTTTGTCATATTCTGGATGAAACTAGAGGAAGGGAAAATGCTCATATTCCTTATCACATTAAGGAATGGGAATATATCCCCATTCCCACTATAGAATCTCATCATTATATATAATCAAAAATCGATGGGAAAACATATATTCCTAACTAAATTATAATAAATTGTCAACATATTCTGCCATTGTCTACAAATGATTGTCATTAACATATCTCAGTGACCATCAAGGTGATATAGAATATTCCTATCCTCTATACTAGGGTATCTTATCAACATACATTGAGAGATATGCAGGAGACGACATATATTTATGCTCTTATTCGAGAGGTTCATCAGAAAATTCTTTCAAAGAGTGAAAAAATTGATCAGGAACATATTCTTATTCCCACTGGAGATCATCAACCCGCTTTAATGACCACTTTAGGGAAAGACCAAATTCATGAAAATCATGAAAAATTTCATTTGCATATTTGGATAAAAACATTGGATTTTAAAAAAAAAATCTCATATAGGAAGGTTGTTATGAACAACACATGACCTCATCCACCTAATGGGGAATTTCCATGATAAAATCCCACCTAGGGTACACCAAACTTCAAGCATGGGCCTATATCCCTACTCTTATCAGTTTGGTGATTCTTAAGGAATTAAAAAAACTTTCAATAGTGTGCAAATATTCTAATAAATCTCAGTCAAAAGTAGAAATTATTTATAGTTTTATAGGTCCTCCTTGTAATGTTATTATCTATAACTCTAGTGGTCCTTGATCACACCATTATTCATAGTTTTATTTCACCCTTACGCCACTGTATTAAACTGATTTTGTTTTGTAAATTCTAATTATAATAAAAATATAATTTCATGTTTCATTCAATTATTTAAATTTTATCAATATTATAAAGGAAAATTTTACTTTTTTAGATAATTTCATTGTAGTTAGAGGTGATTTGGAGGGACCACGATGAAGTTGAGGGAAAATGAGACAAACTGTGTAAGATTCCAAGAACCCCAATGGACTCAAATGGACATTGAAACTAATCCATGCATATAATTGAGGTAAGTGTTTTTGGGCAGATACAAAATTATATGGGATAAGACTCTTCTGAAGACACGCGATTATAAATCTTCTATTAAATGGACCAATCGAACTGATTTTTCCAAGACACCGAATCTACACAAAGTCAAAAGGTATGTTCTATATTTTGGTCATATCATGGGATTTAAGCCTCCAATTGATTCCAAACTTTCTATGAAGGTATTAAATACGTGGTTAAACAACTTTATTTTTTTCTGAAAATCTATATAAAGATTTTTACGCACGTAAAACCATGTGCTAATTGGTGTCTCAAAACCTATGTGCCCAAAACCACCATCCACTTTTCCTTGAAAAGAGTACCTTCGACACCCCATTTTTAAGTTAGAACCAAGATAAAAGATATACCATTTTTGAACACCAAATGAGTCATCTCCTCATCCAAGAAGTTCTCAAGTCCCCTATCCTCATAGGGGTTCAAGGATGAAGGTGAAGTTCCACCTGAGCCTCCTCCTCCTCTTGATGGAGAGATAAATAGTGGATGATAATTTCAAGAGAGATAAACATATTTATAAGGGATTTTAAGCACTTTTTCTTCTGATGGTTTGTTGTACACATTGTCTAAAACATTTAATATAAGTTTTATCTTAACATTCACTTCTTTTGAATGTATTTATTTGGTACACTTATGTGAAACACTTTTCATTTCAATAATTATTGGGTTGTGATTTAATATGGAATCTTGGGTTATTTCAATTGGACAACAAAATCATCATATTCCCCTCACGCATACATAAGATTTCAGTATTCTTTGGAATCCCTTTTTCTATTCTAAAGATACAAATTTTTAAAACATGATTTTTGTGTTAAGGGTTGGTTATTTTTTGCATCATTTTAAAGGGAATGAGGGGAATTGAGATCTTTATTACCCCCAAACAAAGGATTCCATTAAACCATGTGAATTTTTCAGAATAATGAACTAAACAAGATGTGTATTGAACTTGAAATTATCTCCTTCTTTCATAATTCTTAAAAAATGAACTTTATTTATAAAATATTAAATTCTTTAATTGAGTAATTTTATTTTTAAAACTATTTTTAACCTCCACCCCCAATATTTTTGTAATATTTTTTAAAAATACACAATTTAAACATACAAAGATTCTGGATAGCTGAAATAGGGTTATCAATTTACTATTAATCAACTTTGAAAACATACTAATCCTGATGTGTCATGACAACACATTAAAATTTTGGTGTTGTTTTCGTGGAGTTATTTTATTTTTAGTGTTCATTTTATATAAAAGTCTTATGTATATTGTAATTATTTGTTTTATTCTTTTCATCCTTAATATTTTTAAGTTTATTTTTAAAATAATCAATTTTTAGGCCTTGTGCATGAAGAAATATTTATTGGAGGAACTACTTCGTTTTAAACAAGAATCAAAGAGGATATTGCATCATCGACACAAAGAAGCATCGAACGATCCATTAAAGGAGGAAATAGAAAATATCAAAACCCTTTTTGATCCTTCTTATTAATCGAAAAAAAAATCAATACCGAAATAGACTTGCATAATATGGATGAAAATAACTGAACATTAAAAGAACTAACCTCTCCACATGTATAGATTCATCCCGCGTACATTCAAATTCTAGGCAAGGCTCCATATTTTGAACTTAAATCCAATTTAATTCAATTATTACCAAGATTACATGGACTCATGGGATATGATCTACAAAAGCACTTAAAATAATTTCAAACTATTTTTTCAACATTTGAACCTAATAATGTGGATAAAGAATAAGTGAAGGTTAGGGAATTCCATTTTTCAATAAAAGAAACTACAAAGGACTAGTTATATTATGTTAATTCCCTAATAAGAGGTCGGGAAAACCTGAAATGAATTTTCCTGGAAAAATACTTCCTAGCCTCTCGAACTGCAACTATAAGGGAGAAAATTTGTACAATAAGGAAATCACAAGGGGAAACACTTCATGAATATAAGGAAATATTTAGAAAGATTTTTTAAATTTTCCTACACCACCAAATAAGTGATCAAATTTTAATATAGTATTTTTATGAAGGTTTAATTCCTATTGATTGAAACATTATTGATGAATCTATAAGTGGTGAACTAGTTTAAAAAAACCCCAATCACTGTAAGGACCCTCATGGATATCATGGCATGGAACACTCAATAATTTGATTCAATGTCTATTGTACCCATTTGAGGTTTCCATGAGGTTAAAAGTTATGAATTCTAGAAGAACGTGGACACAAATTTTTAAGAGTTAAGTACCCTTCTACTACAACTTTCTATTTCAAAAGGGAAATCCCAATCTTCTCCTCTCATCCATTGTAGTATTTGTCCTACCAACACCCACTATTCTGACCAATTCTCTCAAATGTGAGAAACTTATGAGAGTTATGAGGAATGTTTTCTAGGACACCCATATAACCAACCCATTATGAAAGAACCATGCCATCCGTCCAACCCTGGGTGGAAAGAAAACCAATATTGTTTGAAATAGGGGTATTAAAACTAATCTCAAAAACCATGGAACCAAATGAGGTAGAGTAGTCATCCACCACCACCAACCATAAATCCCCAACCAAGGCATTTCCAACAAACCCCTCTAAAACCTAAACCTAGCCTAGAGGACATGATGAAATTAATGGATTCCAAAAAACTCCAATTCCAAAAAAACCACCCAATCTTCTTTACAATACCAAAAAACCAAATTAGTCCAACTCACTAACTTGGTGGGGGAAATCCAAAGTAATGGATAAGGTAAACAACCATCTCAACCACTATTCTTCCCCAGGTATAATGGAAATGTCAGTTCCATAACCCTTTATAGTGAACCCCAACATAAAATTCAAATAACCCCTCTATTAGATTCATCCCCTCCAGAGGAAACCACCATCTCAACCACTGAGAATGGTCCAAGAAAGGAAAAACCTTGTCCTGAGAAAAATCCCCCTAAAGGAAAGAGTGTGTCTATTGTTATGTCGTCTAGCTGAACCATTACACTTCCATTTCCCCAAAGTTCCACCCAACCAAGATAACAAAAAGAAATTGAAATTAATCAATAAATCTTGGATTCTTTCAAAAAATGGCAGGTTAACATCCCCTTGATTGATTCCACAAATAAAATTCCATGATATGCCTAGTTTTTAAAGGTGATGTGTACACATCAGAGGTGACTTTGAGGTGATGAAATGGTTAGATTATGGAGAAAATTCTCAAAATTGATAGATCCATCACTTCCTACCAAATCAAATGATCCTGTAATATTCTATATTACATGAACTATAGGATATTATTTCTTATCCATTGTTATGGTTGATTTGTTTGCTTCTATAAATGTTATACCTCACTCTATTTTCTCTTCAAGAAAAGTGAGGGAAATAAATCACACTGGAATTGTTTTCCAATTAGAAAATCAATGTATATAAAACCCCATTAGTGTGTTATAGAATGTTCTTATGAGGGTAAAAAAATTTATTTTTCCTTCGGATTTTTATGTCGTTAAAATGGATGATGATGGGATGAATGGACATGACCTGATTAAATTGGAGAGGCCTTACATAAAAAATGAAAAAACCCATAATTATTGTTTATAATGTTATATTATATATGAAGGTCGGTGGTAACATTTTCTACTTTAACATCCTTGATGACCAGAAGAACCCCTCATAAGTACACTCCTCGCTTTCTATTAATTCACTAGATGTAATCCCTTCCCTTGAAAAAACTTCTTTTTCCCCTTTCCCCATTTCTATGTATTCATAATTTATAGACATTCTTTGAAATGAATCATGAATAAAATCTTGTACCAGTTTAGAAAAATATCATGCATATTATTTAATTGATGATTTTTTAGAACTGAGGATCCCATAACTATCCATGATACTGCTTATCTGGTAAAATATCATTCCACATCTAAGGATATTATCACTAATTAGTTTTATGAGATCATTGACCTATCACATTCAAATTCACTACCTTCAATCCAAAATCCCACTGAATTGGAACTTAAACCTATGCCTCAAAATTTTAAATAATTATATCTTGATAATGGAAACAAGTTGTCTATCATCATTACTAGTTCAATCCCTCTAGAGCATGAAATAAAACTTCTAGACCTTTTGAGCGATTATAAAAATAATTGGGATAGAAACATGCTGAAATTCCTAGTATTATCCCATAAATTTTCACACATCATATATTATTAAATAACGAGACTAAACTAGTGAGGCATGGAAAACTTAAACTGAATAAAAACCTCTTAGATGTTAATGAAAAGAAGGTTACGAAATTACTAGCTCCTAGAATCATTTACCTTATATTTGATAGGCAATGGGTCAGTCCATTGAAATTAGTTCCCATGAAATATTTTCTAATAGTAAGGAACATTTCCCATTACCATTCATTGACCAAATGCTAGAGAGGCTAGTGGGTATGTTCCACTACTGTTTTCTTTATGGGTATTTTGGATACTTTCATATCCACATTTATTTTGAGGATAAAAAAAATAAAACCTTCACTTTTCCATTTAGCACATTTTCATATAGGATGATTCCATTTGGTCAGTGTAATGCTCTAGGTACTTTCCAATGATTCATGTTTAGTATTTATCAGATTACCTAGAGGATTTGATGGAAGTATTCAAGGATGATTTCACTATTTATGGATCCTATTTTAATAATTTTTTTAAGTAGTCTTGTTTCTATCCTACATTGTTGTATTGACAAGTATCATTTATTAAATTATAAAAATTCCACTTCATAGTGAGAAAAGGTATAGAACTTGGACATGTTATTTTTGGGTATGGTATCCAAGTAGATAAATCTTAAGTGGATTTCATTTATTCACTAAAATTCCCCAAAAATGTGTGGGATGTGCATTATTTCTTAGGTCATGCTGCATTTTACCATTATTTAATTTGTGAATTTAGTAATATTACACTCCCCATACCTCTATTACTCCAAAAACAAAAACAATTTTTCTTAAAGAATGTGAGGAAAATTTTGAAAAATTGAAATGAAGTATAACAACACACCCATTAATCTAACCACCTCAGTGGGATTTACCATTTGAGATCATGTGTGAGGCCTCAAACTATGTAGTTGGGGTTGTCTTAGCATAATTATTTGATCAAGCTCCACATTTCATAGTCTATGACTCATGTACCCTAGAACCTACCTAAGAAAACTACACCACAATGGAAAAAGAATTCCATGACATTATTTTTTTCCTTGGATAAATTCAGGCCATAGATTTTAGGGTCTAGTTTCATTGTTTTGTCTGACTATGAATCCCTTTGGTATATCCTTAATAAATTATAATCCAAACCACATATCATTCATTGGATTCTCCTACTTCAGAAATTTAATCTATAAATTTGGGAGAGAAAGGAGTAGAGAATTTGGTGGCTGACCATATCAGTTTGATCCCCCCATCCTTTTACATTGACTCATCACCTTTTACTCCCATAAATTACATGTTTCCTAATGATAAATTGTACAAAGTTTAATATTTTATTATTTGGTATTCCAAAATTTTATATTATTTTGTATCATCTTGCATTTCTACTGATTTCAGCAAAAACCAAGCTAACTGTCTAAAACATGATTCTAGTTGGTATATTTGGGATGAACCATACCTTTGGTGTACATGTAGTGATCAAGTACTCGGGAATTATATTCCTAATATAAATTTTTAGTCTTTCATTAGGTTCTTCCACACTCTTGCTTATGGGGGCCACTTTAGTCCCCAATGGACTGCTCACATGGTCCTTGATTTAGGTCTATTTTTGCCAAAATTATTTCAATATTCCCATGATTTTTGTAAATCTTATTCTCACTATCAAATAATGGGGATTATCTCTAAATGAAATGAAATTCCACAACAACCCTTTATCATTCATGATATCTTTTATGTTTGGGGAATTGACTTTATGGAACCATTCCCCAATTCATTTGGAAACATATACATTCTTATTTAAGTTGATTACATGTCAAAATGGGTAGAGGAATGATCCATGAGGGCATATGTTTCCAAGAAAGTTGTGTAATTTTTGAGAACAAAATATTTTTGTAGGTTTAGATTACCTAGGTTCATCATAAATGATGAGGGCTCTTATTTTTGTAATCGAACAATGAAATCACTTCTGCATCGGTATGGGGTAGGGAAAATAGTGTCTACTATATATCACCCATAAACCAATAGTCTAGTAAATATGTATAATAGAGAGGTAAAACAATTCTTGAAAAAACGGTTCAACCCTATGGAGGCTTAGAATCAATGATTCATTATGGTCTCACTGTATGGCCTTCAAAAATCCCACTAGAATGTCACCATATTGGAAAGTTTTTTGAAATATCTATCACCTCCCTATTTAAATAGAGCATGAGCCCTATTACTCTATTGAAAAAAATGAAATTCTAATACTTCTATTGCAGGTGCTCAAAGAAAGGTACATATTCAGGATTTAGAGGAAATTCATATAGATTCATATGAGAACTTCTAGATTTATTAGGAGCTAACCAAGAATTCCCATGATCATCTCATCCTTCATTGTTAATTCCACATTGGGAAGAAGTTACTCCTTTATAATTAAATGATGAACATTCATCCAGGTATGCTTCATTCTTGTAGGTTTGGTCCATAGACTATTACTAATTTTTATCCATTTGGTATTGTCAATGTTCAAAATGAAGAAAAAAAATCAAAAATTCACTATCAATGGGAAGGGGATAAATCACTTTCACAAAGCCATTCTGGAGTCCCTGATGGCGTAAATCCAAATTCAAGAAGCTACATAATAATGACACCCACTAGGGTTTATCCATCCTTCCAATATTCTCTTTTATTACAGTGAGGACACTACATAATCTAGGAGTGGGGGATGGGTACATTTCTATTTTATTTAGGAAGTTTAATCAACTTTCTTCTTTTTCTCATTTTAGGTTGTTGAATAGAATTTCTACTCCCCCCCTCATTTTCCATCTCACTTTTGGGCCAAAATATTCATTTTTGATGCCCACTTAATCATGGAAAATGATGCCCACTTAATCATAGAAAATGATTCTCACATAATCGTGGAAAACGATTCCCACTTATTCATGGAATTATTGAAAATTTGTGAGGAATTTCATCATTTCAAGTTGGTTTAACATATAAAGAAATTTCACTAATATAATGTGTGTTTTTACATTAATTTAACATTGAGGTGTAACTTTTTCATGAAAATTGGTTGTTTTTCGATGATATAAATGGTTGTATCATTTTGAAACCTTTGATAAGAATGGTACCCTTTGTTTGAGTAGTTTATGGGAAAATTGTGTCACTTAATATCTACACACGTCTTTTCACCCAAACATGATGTGTGAATTCTTCTAACTCAATATAAGATTAATATATGTTAGTTTTATATTTATCAGTTTCCAAAATTATTTTTCCATATGTTTGTTACTTATCTAATCTTTTTCATTACTATACTAGATTGACCTATGTGTGTGTACCTATTATCTAACTATTTTATTCCCTCAAAACAAAGAAAATTAACTAAAAATAAAAAAAAACAAATATGGGTTGTCCCTTGGGTAGGTCAAAAATCACTCTTCCTTGACCTTTGATTTTTTATAACTATTATGACTAGTATCATGAGTAGATCAAATAATGGTTGAGTTATAATCATGAAATTTGTTTCAAGTTAAACTTTTGAAAAAATTCAAAAATAATAATAAATGAGGGGAGTAATAAAATGTAACAAAAATATAGGGATATCTTGTTTGGGAGCTTAAGGCATGACTTCTAGGAATGATTATGTGATTGGGTCTTAAAATTTGATTTCAAAGCATGTAGGGAAAGTTCGGTGGAAAATCATTTAAGCAAAAAACAACCTATATTTACTAGATAAAAAGTGGGAAAATAACATGAAATGGTTATCACATACTCAAGTAGAGATTTTGTGAAATTTTTTACTTTTTATTTATTTTCTCAAATTGGTATCATTCATCTCTTTGAGTTTTGTTCTGATATAATTTATGAGATTTATTTTCCCATGATCACTGATAATAACTCCTTGGTGTGATTTTTGATTTGATCAAATTACTATAAATAATTAAATTTTCATTAAATCATAAATAACCATGAATTTGTGAATATATCTATGCAAAATATTTTGAAATTTTACTTTTCCCTGGAGTGAAAATGTTTAGGTGTGGGGGTATGATCTCACCATGAATGAAACTTTTATTTCATCCTTACAGCACTATAATAAATAATTTTGTTTTGTAAATTCAAATTATTATAAAAAATTTTATTTAATTTTTTATTAAATAATTTAATATTTATCACTTTTAAAAAAATATATTTCACATTTTTTATGTTTTTATTGTAGTTGGATATGATTTTAAGGGTTCGGGATGAAGTTGAAGAAAAATATGTCAAAATGTGAAAGATTCTAAGTACCCCAGTGGACTTAAATGGACATTGAAAGTAATTAGTACATCCAATTGGGATGAAATATTGTGAGATTATCCAAAATTATGTGGGATACAACTCTTTATAAGACACCCAATCCAAATTCATCCATTAAGCAGCCCAACTCGAATGATCTATCCAAGAAACAGAATCTTCGTGAATTCAAAAGTTTTCTTCTACATTTCGACCATATCTTGAATTTTTGGCCTCCAAATGATTAAAACATTACATTAGATATATTAAATATGTTGGGAAATAATTTTTTAGGTTTTTCCATAGTGAGATAAGGCTTTCTAACTACCCAAAACCATGGTCCAAGTAATTTCTTGAAATATGGGTGCCCAAAACCACAATCCACATTGCCTGTAAAAGAGTACCATGGGAACCCCATTTGTATGTTCAAAACAGGAGAAACTATCTTCCATTTTTGAGACCCAAAGGATTCATATACGTATCTAATACATTCTAGAAGCCTCATATAGGGATCAAGGATGATGGAGAAGTTCCACCCAAGCCTCCTCCTCTCAACGGTGAGCTAAATGGTGGACGATCATTTTAAGAGATCTAAAAATACTGTTAATGGTGTTTTTTCAATTTTTATTTTAATGGTATGGTGTAATTAATGTGTTAAACATTTCATTTAAGTGTTATCTTAACTTTCTCCTCATTTTAATGCATTTCTTTGGCACGCTTATGTGTAACACTTTTCATTTCAATACCGACTAGGTTGATATTTAGGTGCGGATCTTAGGTTGTTTTGATTGTACAACACAAGAATCCTATTTCTCTTACAAAAACATAATATTTAATTATTATTTGGTATCCCTTGTTCATTTCTTGAGATTCAGATTTTTAAAACATGGTTTTTTTTGTTAAGGGTTGGTTCTTTGTGCATCATTTTGAAGGGAATAAGGGGAATTGAGATCTTGATTACCCTCATATAAAGTATTAGATTAAACCACGGGTAATTTTCAGAATAATGAACTAAAAAATATGTGTATTTAACTTTAAATTACCTCATTATTTCAATATTTATAAAACACCTCCACTATTTATCGACTACTAAACTCTTTAATTAAGTCATTCTATTTTTAAAATTGTTTTCAAAATCACAACCCCCCTATTTTAGTAATATTTATTAAAAATAAACACTTTAAAAATCCAATAATCATTGAGAGATTCCCTAGGGTCTTCCCTTGAATATAAATCAACTTTAAAAACATAAACAATTTGGTGTGTCATGACAACTTCTTCAAATTTTCGTGCCATTACCATTGAGCTCCTTTGTTCTTAGTGTGTATTTTTTATAAAATTGTTATGTTTATTGTAATTATTTATTCTATTATTTGCATCCATTATTTTTTTTATGTTGATTTATAAAATCATACTTTTTAGGCCTTATGCATGATGTGAGCTTCATCAGATGAACTACATCCTTTTGAACCCAAACCAGAGAGGATATTGCATCATCCATACTAAGAAGCGTCGAACTATCCATTGAAGAAGGATGCACACAACATCAACAACCTTCTTGATCCTTCTTCTTATGAAAAAAACAACAAGATAGAAATAAAATTGCATAATATGGCTGAAAATAACTGGATATTAAAATAACTAAACTCTCATGATGTATAGATTAATCACACATACATTCAAATACAAAGAAAGGCACTAAATTTTGAACTTAAATCTTGTTTAATTCACTTATTACCAAGATTCCATGGAATCATGGGAGAATATCCACATAAGAATGTAAATTAATTTCACATAGTGTGTTCAACATTAAAACCTAATAATGTGGATGAATAATAAGTAAAGATTAGAGAATTTTCATTTTTATTATAAGACAATATAAAAGACTAGTTATATTATGTTAATTAACCAATAATAGGTTGGCAAGGCACAAAATGACTTTTCAATGAAAAATAATTCACATCCTCCTGAACTAAAACTATAAGAAAATAAATTTTTGAAATTAGGAAATCACAAGATGAAACACTTCATGAATAATGGGAATGATTTAAATGGATTTGTTAAAGTTTCCCACACCAAAAAACCAGTGATCAATTTTCAATATAGTATTTTTATAAAGGTTTAAATACTATTGATGAAAACTTGATCTATCCTACTATAAGTGGTGATCTAGATGAAAGAACCCCAAATGATATAAGGAACCTCATTGATTACATGTCATAGAACACTCAATAATTTGGTTGTAAGTCTAATGTAACCATTTCATGTGTCTATGAGTTGAAAAGAACTGAATTAGTGAAGAATGTGCACACTAAGTTTGAATATTTAAGTAAAATTCATTGAAAAAATTATCTTTCCCAATGGAAATCCAAATCTCCTTCTCCCATCCATTATGGTATCTGTTCTTCCTAAACCCCTTATTCTGACCAATACCCTCAATATAGAGAACCTTTCGAGAGTTGTGAGGAAACTTTTCCAGGCCACCCCTATAATTAACTCATTTGTAAAGAACCATACTATCCACCCAACCCTAGATGTAAATACCACCAATACTCTAGGAAAGATGGTTTTTTAACCAACCTTAATTACCATGGAACCAAACAAGGTAGAGTAAACATCCACCACCACCACCCAAAAATCCTCAACAAAGGCCTTTCCAACAATCCCCTCTAAAACTTGAGCCTATACTAGAAACTTTTATGAAAAAAATGGATTCCAATAACCTCCAATTACAAAAACAATCACCCAAGATTCCATACAAGACCTAAAAACTTAATTAGGCTAAATCTCTAACTCAGTGGGGGGGGGGGGAATCCAATGTAATGGATCAGGTAAACTACCTTCTCAACTTCTATTCAACACTATGTACATGTTAAATGTTAGTTCCATTACCCTATGGAGTGGAACATGACTTAAAATAAACATTAACCTACCATTAGAGTCATACCCTCCCAAGGAAACCACCATCCCAACCACTGAGAATGGTCCAATAAAAGAAAAACATTGTCTACAGAAAAATCCCCCAAAAGGAAATAGTTTGTCTATTGATTAGTCAGCTAACTAAACTATTCTTTTTCCATTTCTCCAAAGGTCCACCCATCCAAGAAAATAAAAATAAACTGGACATGATAAATAAATCATGTAAAATATCAAAAAATGGCATGTTAACATCCCCTTGATTGATTTAAAAAAGAAAATTTCACAATATGCTAAGTTTTAAAAAGAGATGTGTACACATTGAAGGCGAAATAGAGGTGAATAAAATGTGATCTTGTGGATGAACATATCAGCATTGATAGAGCCATCAATTCCCATTCATCCTATCATTTTCCATTTTAAGATCATAAAAATTAGTAGTAAAAATTGAAATTTTTACCCCTATAAGAACATCCACTAACACACCAATGGGGTGTGCTGTACTTCGATTCCATAGTTGGACAAAAATTATAGTGGGCTTCAATTTACTAACTTACATTAAAGAGAAAATGAAGTGAGGAATCACATTTATAGAAGCACCCAAATTGAGCATAGGATTGGAAAAGAAATACTCACCTATGGTGCATGGAATCGAAGTACAGCACACCCCATTGGGGAGGTATTTCTTGAAAACCCACAAAATCATAATTAAAGTCAACAATGATACATTATAAATGGAGTTTTTGATGAAATTTTCAACTTTAACATATTTGATTCCATGAAGTACCCCTTAGAAGAACATTCCTCACTTTCAGTTAATTCTATTGACGTTCTCCATTCCCTTGAAAAAAATATTTATTTCCTTCCTTGGATCCCCTTTTGGATTTTTCATCATTTATAGACATTATATAAAATAAATGATGCATATAATGTTGTGATGGTTTCGAAAAATTCCACGTATGTTCGTTCATTAATGATTTTTTAGCACTAATTATCCCATGACCATTGATGATACTACCAAGCTTGTAAAAGCACATTCCTCATCTTTATATGTTACAAATAAGTAGTTAGATGAATTTAGTGACCTCTCACAATCAAATTCACTCCCATAAATCCAAAATAACCCTAAATTGGAACTTAAACCTCTGTCTCAAAATTTGAATAATTCTTATCTTGGGAATGGAAACATGTTGCCTCTCATAATTCCTATTTAACTCCCTCTAGATCATGAATTATGACTACTTGGCCTTTTGAGGGAGTGTAAATAAGCATTGCTATGGAAACTTATTGACATTCCTAGTATTATCCCATCAACTTTCACACATCATATATTGTTAAATAGTGATGATAAAATGGTAAGGCAGATACAACGTCTACTAAACCCAAACCTCTTAGATGTTATTAAAAATGAGGTTACAAAATTATTGCCTTCTTGAATCATTTACCCCATCTCTAACATCATATGTGTCATTCCAATGTAGGTAGTTCCTAAGAAAACTAGTTTAATAGTAATGACTATTTCCCATTACCATTCATTGACCAAATTTTAGAGAGGATAGTGGTAAAGTCCAACTACTATTTTCTTAATGGGTATTTTGGATACTTTGATATCCATATTACCCATGAGGATTAGTAAAATACAACCTTCACTTGTCCCTTTGGCACATTTTCATATAGGAGGATTCCATTTGGTCTATGTAATTATCCAGGTACGTTCCAAAAATGCATGGTTATTATTGTTTTGGATTACATATAGGATTTCATGGATGTATTCATGGGTGATTTTATTGTTTGTAGCTCCTATATTTACGAATGTTTGAGTATTCTTGGTTCTATCCTATATCACTTTATTTTGAAGGATCTTTTATGAAATTATGATAATTTTCATTTCATGGTGATAAAGGGTATAATACTTAGAATTTTCATTTATAGGGATGGTATCCAAGTAGATAAATAAAAATTGGATGTCATTTCTTTCCCTTCCATTCACCAAAAATGTGTGGGATGTGTATTCTTTCATAGTTAGTCCTATATTTTACCATCATTTCATTTATGAATTTTGTAATATTTCACTCCTCATCTCTCGATCACTCCAAAAAGAAAAAGAATCTATTTTTGATTAATAATGTGAGGAATCTTTTGAAAAATTAAAATGGAGTCTCAAAACACCCCTTTCAATCCAACCACATCAGTGGGATTTACCATTTGAGATCTTGTATGATGACTCTAACTATGCAGTTTGTAAAGTCTTATCATAATGGGTCAATCAACTTACACATGTCATAGCCTATGCCTCATGTGCACTGGACCCCACCCAATAAAATGGAACAACAAATGAAAAAGAATTTCTTTCAATTATGTTTCACTTGGATAAATTTGGGAAATACCTTTTAGAGTCTAATGCCATTGTGTTCTTAGACCATGCAACCCTCTGGTATCTCCTTAAGAAACATGAAGCAAAACCATATCTCATTAACTGGATGATCCTACTTAAGAATTTAATCTAGAAATTAGGGATAAAAATGTGAAGATAATGTGGTGGATGACCACAACAGTAGGATCCTCCCAACCTCATACATTTACCCATCCCCTTTATTCCCATAAATGACATGTTTCCTGATGATAAATTGTACTGAGCGTAAGATGTTATTCATTGGAATGTCAAAATTGTAAATTATTCTGTAGGAAATTGAATTTCTACTAATTTAAACAAAAACTAAGTCGATCATCTAAAACAGAAGTCTCATTGGTATATTTGGGATGACCCCTACCTTTGGTGCACATGTAGTGATCAAGTACCAAGGTGTTGTGTTCATGATAGAAAGTTTCAATCTATCCATATGTTCTTCCACGCTCTTTATTATGGGGTAAAACTTTGGTCGCTAATGGACTCTCTACAGGGTCCTCAATTCAGGTATCTTTTTACCAACATTATTTTGGGATTCCCATGATTTCTATAAATATTGTTATTATTGTTAAATAATGGAGATTGACTCTAAAAGATATTAAGTTCCACAATAACCCTTACTCTTTCATGTCATCTTCGATGTTTGGGGTATTGACTTTATAAGACCATTCCCCTATTCATTTGGAAACATGTACATTCTCCTAGTAGTTAATTACGTGTCAAAATGAGTATAGGAATTATCCATGAGGAAAAATGATTCCAAGAAATTTGTGTAATTGTTTAGAGCCCAAATTTTATGTAGGTTTGGATTACCTAGGTTCATCATCACTAATCAGGGTTCTCATTTTTTCAATCGAACTGTGAAATTACTTTTGTATTGGTATGGGGTAAAGAAATGAGTGTCTATTGTATATCACCCAAAAACCAATGGTTAAGTTGATGTGTACAATAGAGAGGTAAAACAAAATCTTAAAAAATAGTTCAACCCAATAGAAAATATTAGAGTCTTATATTTGATGTTTCATTATGGACTTACCGTAACTCCTTTAAAAATACCATTAGAATGTCACCATATGAGTTAGTTTTGGGAAAGAGTTTTTACCTCCCTATTGAGATTGAGAATCAGGCCTAGTAAGCCATTAAATAATTAAATTCTAATATTTCTAGTTTTGGTTCTCAAAGAAAGAGGAAAATTTAGGAGTTGGAGGAAAATCATAGATATTCATATAATAACTCTCGAATTTATAAGGAGCAAACCAAGGCTTCCCATGATTGTCTCATCCTTCATCGTAAATTCCACATTGGGAAGATGGTCATCCTTTACAATGCAAGGCTAGAGTTGCATCAGGGTAAGATAAGTTACTATTGGATTGGTCTATACACTGTTACTAATTTGTACCATTTTTTATTGTCCAGGTTCAAAATGAAGAAATAAAGAAAACCTTCATTGTCAATGGATAGTGGCTGAAGCACTTTCACAAAGCCATTCTGGAATCCTCAGTGGAGGAACTCAAAGTTCCATAAGAAACCTAAAAAAACACCCATAAGGTTTTATCCTTCTTTCTCATATTCTATTTTATTACAATGAGGAAACAACATACTCTAGGTGTGGGGGAGATGGGTACATTCCAAGGTTAGTTTGAAATTTTCATCTTCTTTCTTCTTTTTATATTTTTATCAATCTAAATAGTATTATTACTTTACTACCTCATTTTCCCCCTAAATTTTGGGAAAAAATATTAATTTTTTATTCCCACATAATCATGGAAAATTATGCACTCTTAATCATGGAAAATTATGGCCGCTTAATCATTAAAAATGATGCCCACTTAATCATGTAAATTATTGAAAATGCATGAGGAATTTCCCTATTTCAAGTTAATTTAATATTTAAAAAAATAACTGATAGAATGTGTGTTTTAACATGAATTTAACATTAAGGTGTGATGTTTTCTTGAAAATTGGTTGTTTTTTATGATATAAAGGGTTATATCATTTTAAAACCTTTGAAAATAATGGCACCCTTTGTTTGAGTAGTTTATAGGAAAACTGTGTCACTTAATATCTTCATGCATATTTTCACCCAACCATGAAGTGTTAATTTTTTCTACTCAATATAAGGTGAATATATGTTATTTTACTATTTATGAACTTTTCTAAATTATGTTTCCATACATTCATTCCTTATCCAATCTTTTTCATTACTATACCAGATTGGCCTATGTGTGTGTACCTATTATCCTAATGTTGTATACCCTCGAAAAAAAATATAAAATAAAAATAAAAATAATAAAAAAACCAAAAATATGGGTTTTTCCTTAGGAATCTCAAAAATCACTATTCTTTGACCTTTTATCTTGTTATAACTATTACAATTAGAGTCATTATGGGATCAAACAAAGGTTGAGTGATGAGTGTGAGATTTTTTACAAGTTCATATTTTGAAAACAAAAATCAAAAACAATACTAATAAATTATGGGAGTGATTAAATGTAAAAAATATGGTAATATCTATGTCAAGATCTCAAGGTTTTTCTTTCGAGAATGTTTAGTTTAGTGTGTCTTGAAATTTTATTTCAAAGGATGTAGGGCATGTTCAATGGACATAATCATTTTAGGAGAAATTTTTTAAAATAACCTATATTTACTAGATAGAAAGTGGATATAATATCATGAAATGGTCATCACACACACACACATGGAGAGTTAGTTACATTTATTTACTTTTGAATTATTTTTATCAAATTGGTATCATTCATCTCCTTGGATTTTGTACTGATACAATTTATGAGAATTCTTTTTCCAAGATCACTAAGAATAACTCATTTTCATGATTTTTTCTTTGATAAAATTACAATAAAGAATTAAATTTTATTCAATGTTAAATATCCATGAAATTGGTAATATCTCCATGAATAATTTTTGGAAATTTTACTTTTCACAGGAGAGAAAATGTTAAGGTGTGGGGGTGTGATCGCACCATGATTCTGAGTTCTATTTCACACTTACATCATTGTATTAAACTGATTTTGTTTTGTAAAGTACAATTATTATAATAAATTTAATTTAATATTTTATTTAATACTTTAATGTTTATCACTTTTAAAAAAGGTAAATTTCACTTGTTTTGATGTTTTCACTGTAGTTAGATGTGATTTGGAGGGCCCAGGATGAAGTTATAGGAAAATGGACCAAATTGTGAAAGATTCCAAGCACCCTAGTGGACTCAAACAACCACTAAAACTAATTTTTGCATCTGATTGGACTATAATGTTTTGGTATGATCTAAAATTATGTGAGATACTACTCTTATAAAGACACCCAATACCAATTCATCCATTAAGTAGCCTAAACGAACTGATCTATCTGAGACACTGAATCAACATGAAGTCAAAAGTTTTGTTCTGTGTTTTGGACATATATTGATTTTTTAATTTACAAATGATTACAAACATTCATTGAATATAATAAACATGTTGGGAAACATATTTTTATTTTTATCAAAATCATGATAATGCTTTCTACCGACCCAAACCATGGTTCAAGTGTTTTCTCGAAATTTGAGTTCCCAAAACCACCATCTACTTTGCCTATAAAAGAGTACCTTGGGAACACCATTTGTAATTTCAAACTAAGAGAAAATATCTAACATTTTGGAGACCCAAATTATTCTTATCCCAACCTAATAATTTCTAGATGCCTCTATCCTCATAGTGGGATCAAGGATTAAAGGAAAGTTCCACCCGAGCCTCCTCCTCCTCTCAATGGTGAGCTAAACGGTGGAGGATCATTTCAAGAGATCTATGCATACTGTTAAGGGGGTATCGTTGCTTGTTCTTATAATGGTTTGGTATAATTTTTGTGTAAAACATTTCATTTAAGTGTTATCTTAACTTTATCATCCTTTTAATGTATTTATTTGGTACAGTTATGTGTAACACTTTCCATTTCAATACCGATTGGGTAGATATTTAAGTGGGAATATTAGATTGTTATGATTGGATAATACAAGCATCCAATTTCTCACACACATACATATGATTTAAGTATTCATTGGAATCCCTTGTTCTTTTGTTGATATCCAAACCCTGACAACATGGTTGTTGTGTTAAGGTATGGTTCTTTATGCATCATTTTAAATGGTGTGAGGGGAATTGAGATATTGATTACCATAAAATGAAGGATTCCATTAAACCATGAGTAATTTTTTATAAAAATAAACTAAATAAGATGTGTAGTGAACTTTAAATTACGTCTTTCTCTTATAATTCTTAAAACACAAACTTTATTTATCAAGTACTAAACTCTTTAATTTATTCATTTTATTTTTTAAAAAAAAATTCAAAACCACCCACCTGTTTTAGTAAGCTTTATTAAAAATACACACTTTAAACATCCAACACTCTTTGAGAGATGAGCTGGGGTATTTAATTTACTATAAATAATATTTAAAACATAATCAATTTAACGTGTCCTGAAAATGTGTTCAGTCCTCCCCAAATCACAATCCATGAAGCTCCTCCCTATGGTGGTATCAAGATAGATCATGGAAATCATTCTCATGGTGAGAGATATAGAAATACTACTTTCAATAAGAAGATTAATAGTAATGAAGGTCTCCCTATTTCTGCATCAAAATTCATTCTCCTTGGAGGTCCTCCCCAATTCATATTTCATAATAATCCTTCATGTTTCCAATCATTGATCCATGATGGCATTCCTTCCTATAGTGGTGTTCATTGAGAAAATACTCCTCATAGTGATATCTCATTTAAGTAATAAGGTTATCCCCTTGCCAAAGAACGATTGAGACAACCCTCATATGATGAAGATATCAAGAGTTTGAGGCTAGTTACACCAAGAACCCTATCTTGGTTGAGTAATATAGTTTCTCAACTAGAAGATAACCGAAGAAAATGGACATTATCTATAATACCCTCAGATCCCTTATCTTTCAATTAAATAAAGAATATTCCAACTGATACTAATCCCCTTAGTATGGTGGCAATGAAATGACCACTCTAGTCATATCAGGTAGAGGAATATCCCACTTAAGATGAAAATAATTCCATGATGATAAGGAAAGAGGTGTCCAGAGAAAATATATCATCCATGCTCTATCATGAATCATGGTCGTAGTATGACATTCATAAACATTGGGTGAGGGATGAATATATAATCTTCATCGGAATATAGGGAAGAATCTTCATCATTTACAGGTGAAATATTTTACTTATACAGAATATGTAGACTATATCAAAGAAATATAATATCATCACTATTAAATTAAATTTTTATCACTTTTTGTGGTATGAAACCTAAATTTGACAATGACATATAGAGATATTCAATGTTTATACCTTAATTATTTGAGGAATCTACATCAATGTAATTATTCCACTGTATATGATTTATATATCATAGTTTGGGGTGAACACAAAACACTTTATTTCACTTTGTTCCCCAGTAAGAATAGTCCACTATTTCGGACACTTTCACCGTGGTGCCAATGTATCATACATGTGGCTTCTATTTCCCTACATTCACAATTTCCAAAGTTGGGTGGCTTTTATCACTTTTATCATTGATGTATTCTCTGTAATTGAAATAGGATATTGGTATATCAGTTACAACATCCATATATTCCTCCTTGGATCTTTTTTCCTAGTCGAAGTCTCCCTCAAAGATTAATTCATGTTCATGGATATCATTTTCGATGTCATATCTATGGGGATGCTGATTAATTGTTCTAATTCTCTCTTGATAGGGTAGAAACCTTTGGCCCAGAGAGTAGCCATGTTGAGCATCTGTGGGAATGTCTAGACATTGGGTATATTGGGAAGCTATAAAGTATTCCTCTTTTAGAGGGAATATCATATGAGGCATATTAGGCCTAGAACCAAAGCATCATGTGTCCTCCATGATGTATTTGATGCCAAGGGAATAAGTATTCAAAATATTTATTATCTCACGCATCCCTTGTTTATGGAATAGGGTTGGTATTCTAGGTCAGGTTGTAGATTTACATCTTGTGGATATGGGAATTAGGTACGAGCTTAATGTCTTGTGGAGATGGTATGAGAATTACCTATTGATGTGGCCTTTGGAGGTTTATCCCTTGGATGGAAGATGTCACACTGGGATGGATGGATTGGAATTCCCTATTGAAGCAGATCTGGAGGTGCATCCCTAGGTGGGAAGATGTCACACATGGATTGATGGATCAGAGAAACCTATTGAGGAGGATCTTAAGGTGCATCCCTATGAGGGAATTTGTCACACCTGGGTTTATGGATCAAGACACCCTATTGAGGTGGATCTATAGGTGCATCCATAGGAGGGAAGATTTCACATCTGGGTTTAATGTTGTCGGGATTGAACCTCAGGGAGGCATACTATGTACCTTATTCAAGAGATAGGTATCAAAACCCATGTATTTTGATGTTGCAATTTAAGATCGTGTGACAAAACTGATCCATACAGTTTAACATCATGCGGTAAGGATGCTTGTATTGTGAAAGGAGCATCTATGAGGGATGGTGTGGGTCTTACATGTGGAATATGCTCTATTCAAGAGGGTCACTATTGGAGGAATGATGTGGGGCTTATGGATGGAAGCTTCCCATAGTGTTTTTATCATCCCATGGTGATGAGAGATGGTGTGGGGTTTATAAGTGGAAGATACCCATTTTGGGTTTCTCAACCCCAATAGGGATGAATAGTGTAGGGCTTACATGTGGAAGGTGCCCAGATGTGGGAGTTTCATCCTTAGTGGTGGAGTTTTCTCCCATGGTGGGGGAGGTAGTGGCATCCCATGATGATCATACATGGGGAATTCTTTGTTCCTCACATAAGTTAAGGCTACAATTTTACATCACGTGCTGGGGAAATAATTGTACAATTTAACATTATATTACTAGGACATAGAATAAGGAATTATTACATCATGTATCTCATACATGTAGGATGGGATCACTCCTCGGGGGGAACATGTTATGGCGTGGGGAAGATTCATAATGAATCCTCACCGACATAGGTATGTATCTTCCCTTAATGATTTCACCTTTAGGGATTATATGGCCATTGATCATGCAACTCTAGTCAGTACATAGCATTAGCACTATCGTGGAGGAGTGGGAATCAAGAGACTCGATGTTAAGGTCCCTATGCTTAAGAGAAATGGGAATTATGATACCAATTATTTGGAGTAATATGTAAGGTAATGACTACTGTAAAAACATAGGTAATGTCGGTTCAGGGACAAGGAAGTTTTTTTAAAAAAATCTATTATATTGTACACAAGAGTTTCTTGATCTAGGTGATCTATAGTAAAAGGAAAACTTTTGAATTCAAGTGTTATAATTTTTCTTAGGATGTGGAGTTGCATGCAGAACAAGGTTGCACAAAAGAAGATTCTATTTTTGGAAACCTGACCATATTTATGAGTATTTGTGAGTTGATCACTCCACCATAGGCTAAGTCATCTATGAGATCATGGGAGGTATGTTGCATAAATGATCTACCATTAAGGTTCCATAATTACTATTTTTGCAAGTTGTTGTGGATGAGAGGGAGTTGCACATAGTAGAGGATTTCTTCACCTTCTAGAGAGCCTCTCCAAGGGTGGAGTGAGCTTATATTTATAGTATAAATCCTTAGTTGTGGGTATGAAACTTCTTAGTCATGGAACGTAGTTGTGCGCTTCATTTTCCTTTTCCACTGAGGATTTTCTATACAATAATCCTGGTTCAATGTCGCCTTTGGCACACAACAAGATGGAAGCTCGTTTATGTTGGATGAAGTGATCCTTTATTGCATGAAAACCTCTATTCTTGTGTGCATGGGTGTTGGGAATGTTTTTAGGCTAAGAGGCCTCTACGTAACTCCTCATCACCTTTGGCCTGCAATTCTATTATGCACAGAACTATAGCTTGGCACACACATGATGAATCTTGTGTGGGACCCACTGATCAACCCAGGAATGCTCCTTCAGGTTGGGTTATGGATTCTGTTACCCAAATATAACTTTTTTAGGTCCATGATAAGATTTTGATGCCATAAAATGCCCCCACCCCTCGGAATATGACCTAATAGGGGACCAAAAGGTTTGGTTCTGAGGAAATGCTAAAGAGAGTGGATCATTATGTTACATTCATGAAACTTTGGGCCAGGGTTATGAAAATGAAATTCATTCTTTTCATAACCAGTGATTAGGGCCTATAAAGTGGGTCCCCTTATATAGTACTTGACTTCTCATGTGATAAGATTTTTATCTCATACACAAAACTCATCCTTTAGTGAAAACTAGAGACTTGACTCAGTATTTCATGTAAAAATACCTTTAGTGAAGCTATTTTAGTGACCAAGGGGTACTTTTTCATGTGAACATCCAATTTTGTGCGATGTTGTGTACTTTTCACACCCATACCCTTCATTTATGTGCACCTACCTTAGAACTTTCAAACTATTCTAAAATAGAAAACCAACCAAACTAGGAAGAAAAAGATGATGTTTCTACAACTCAAAGGGATGAAAGGGTGGGGAACCTAGAGATTCATTAAGTTAGGACAATCATCTATAAAAACCAGGTGCTTCTAAGAATTCTAAATGAATCCAAAAGTAACTATCTACTATGAAACTGCATCTTGTTGTACAATTTTTAACTAATGAATGAAGTGGTCATTCCAAGCATTGATGTAAACTTTATGCACTCTTATTTCACCCATCAAGATGATATAAACTACTAGA
The DNA here is from genome assembly GCA_963277665.1 of Viscum album. Lineage (NCBI taxonomy): Eukaryota > Viridiplantae > Streptophyta > Magnoliopsida > Santalales > Viscaceae > Viscum > Viscum album. The sequence continues at coordinate 1,529,105,788 of OY728162.1, forward strand.
ACATAAGCATTAAATTCCACCATACTTAAGAACATGGAGAAATTTCCATCTACACACAGATTGGATGGATTAGAATAATAACCAGGGAGAAACAAGAGGATGAAGAGTTATCGACTCGCTATTCCAGAATATTCTAGAGTAGTATTCAAGACAATTAATAGGGATCACATAAAGATTAGGATCTATGGTCTGGAAAAAAATTTAGTGATTAATAGGCTTGGGAGTACTAGGTACGCTTCACCTTCCTAGATTACAGGGATGAGGTGCATCATATTTTTTTGTATAAGGTAGTTTGGACGTCATAATTCCACATATACCACCAACAAGAGCTATTTCTATATATCCTCATCCATTGGTCTCCAAACACAAATGATTTCCACCATCATCATGGGGAGGTGTAAATTAGGCTGTGGGATGTCCACTGCATTGGTGAAATCCCACCGAATGGATTCCAATATAAAGTGTTTCACCCAACACTGTTTGGGTTGATAGGAATTAGATCCCTCTCCCAATGAAAAATATTTTGAAGGTGTTGAAGGTAAACCTATATCACACTCCCCCTTCCACAAGTATATCATGATCAAAACATGGATGGGAATGCTCTTCAAAAAAGACCTAGGTGTGAAAATGTTAGGGTGACCGAAGCAGTGTTTGGAAGTGCTACAAAAAAGAAGGCTAGGATCATACTCTATAATTTTAAAGGAGTGGAAGTATGATAGGTGGGGATATAGCATGGTGGAGGACTGTCAACCTTTATCCCATTTCACCACATTATTTTCCACATTCCAAAATATCTAGCTGATCACAGTCGGAGATTCATGCAAGGGACTACGCTCGGGGACTCTGGTGAAGGAGGTGATAATGGAGGTAATTAGAGAGGCCAACAACATGGTGAATATGGGGGTACTAGTGGTGGCTGGGATCTACATGTAGTTGGTCTATTTTTTAAGGGGAGACATGACCAAAAGAATTCTTGGCCCATTCCAATTTCTTCATGTTTAGATTACAGTTAATTTATGGGGGCTATGAGTTTCCAAATGCTATCATCCTGTCAAATGCTGGCCCACGGACCTCACTACTCAACATTTTCAGGATCTGGCTAGTGTCACTCAATGAGGTCAGGGTTATGATTGGCATCAACAACTATGAAAACTTGAATAGCCACCCATTATCAACCCCAGTTGGCGCGATGGTGGACAACCTACAAGGGACATTTGAATAGATTTAATACCTAAAGACATTTTAAGGAAGAGTGATGGTAATGATAATTGACAAAAAAACATATTCCAATCCATACACATTATCTCAGTTTGTTTGGTAGTTCAAACACATTCCATAGACAATGAGGAGAGTCTACATTGGGGTTTGTGAAAAGTTGAATCTTTCTATAATTCATATGTTTTAGTGGATGTTCATATACATGTGATCATGGGAGACCATTATGCGGCCACTAACCAATGAGAATGATTGATTATCCCAAGATTACATTGGAAAATGGGTAGTGGAATTTTCGAGTGCAATCTTAAATCAACGCATAAGGGTGATCATGTTAGTTATTGAGGAATCATAGAAGTATGGAGTTAGGTGGGATAATCTATAAAGGGAGATATGGGAATCATGGAATTTCTAGTTGGGTCTATGATAGGGGTGGCATAAGGTGTTGTTGTACCCCCACCTCTGGGAGGGGATAACCTTACCCAAAAGAGGTTGTGGTAGAAATAAGGGGGATATCATCCTAGAAGATGCCTATCCAGAGAGGACCCATTAAAGAAGATAGAACATATTTTGGATCCAACCACTGATGTCGCATTCCCCATGCTTTGGGTGGATTGGGGAATGCTGACCATGAACAAGATGGTAGAGCAGCTATGATGGATACTATCCCATGAAGGGATTGAGATCCCATAGGTGGGGCATACTCAGACCACTACCATGGTTATTTTCCACAAGAGGATAAAATACCTAGTAGCCATGGATGAATTTTTTCACTATCATGGGATACCTGATATTTCCACCATCCCGGTGCAACTGATGTTTGGTGGTGAACCTGATTGTGAGGATACACCACCTACCAATGAATCAACTGAGGAAGCATTGACTGATAATGACATGCAGGGCTCTGGTGATGGATAATCCTAGGGATCGACCTTTGAGAATAAAATTACCCATGATAGTAGTGATATTACTCCTTCGTATGACTTTAACTTTGTTGACTTTATCATGGTAATATTGTTAACTTACTTGTCTCTTGCAATCCTTCCCCTCTTTTGTTCGGAAGCTCTAACTAAAATTTTTCTTGTATAAGAGAAAGATAAAAATGAAAAAGGGATCCCTATTAGTGGGGATGAGGTTTCTTCATTTGGTTCTAGAGAGAATTATTTAGAACCTATGACAGAGGTTGTCACAACTGGCAGTCCCACCAAGGAGGTTGAATTGTTATTTTTGGAGCCTTCGGTCCTCCCTATCATCTATGGAGGACCAAGACTTGGAAAATAAATGGATAAATATACTGTTGTAGAATAAGGTCGACTGGGGAAGCTAATTATTGAGATCCTACAACTCAAAGGTAAGTATAAATCTTAATCCACATGGCCCTTTTTAAACTCTTTGTGGAGATTTTTCATCAACATGTATATCTGTCCTCATGAAGCTTTTACTCAAACAATGAGGGTGGTCTAGTTCCATCCATTGAAGTGTCAAATGGCCTAAGGGGTATCCTATAGTGGAACTCCTCATCAGTTTTCATGGCATAATCCTTTCCTAAAGACTCAACCTCTATAACTCTTTCTCTCTAATATGAGCCATGTTTTCCCAAATTTTCATTATTCATCAAATTTAATAATGTGATCTTATTTTAATCAGTTCTGAAGAGGGTGTGTTCCCAACAAGTGGTTATAGACTAAGGATCTGAGGAGCCTTCCCTGATAGTGGTTCCACCTCTTGGAGAGCTGATCACCCATGTTGATCCGGCCTTGGTCCTATGAGGGCAACATGATGTGGTTGTGGGTGATTCCACTAGTGTAGTGAATCTCAAGGCTAGTAGAGGTGAGGATTCCAAAGAGATTCAGATGAATAGAACTGAACTCTTGACATGGATCCCAACCCAACTAAGTGGATCTTGATAGAGGACCATGTTACTACTTCCCTTGAGGCTTCCCCTAAATATGATCCTACACCACTCAAGGATCTAGAAGACTCTAGTTCTAGAATAGCTAAGGAGAACCAGATTTTTTTTGCACAGGTCATGGAGGAGTGTCCATCATTTCATCACCCATACCATATAGTTGTACCTAGTGATTTAGATGGGGTCCCTTCTCCACTTTATATAGAACCTGGGCACTAGATTGGTGGAATATCATGCACTCCATACACTGGTCTATAATTACCATTCCAAGAAAGTGTGTGTGAAGAGACAACATTTGGAAATCACTTGGAAAAAGGATAAATATGATAGTACCTAAAATATCTAGGAGGTGAATCAAGAAATTAAACATTTTTAAGAGCAGCTAAATGAGAATGTGGCCTTCCTCAATGATCAAGAAGAATTAATTATTCAATTTAAGGATCGACTACTGGTGTTTTAGGATCAAGTGAAGACGTTGGTATATCAAATAGATTAGTATTAGGTAGAGTAGGATTGGGTGTGGGTATGGTATGATTATCTTTGTCTTATGGATGAGTAGAAGGAAGTATAGATCTTTAGGTGAGTGAAGACCTTATAGGCCATGTGTTAGAGGCTTGATGTCCTAGATCAATCAATATCTAAGGTGAAACTATAGGTTCATGTTGTTTTTTCAGGACTTAAGAGACGCTTCAATGTGTGGATGACCCTTTTCAACTACTGAAGTTTCTCTATTTAAAACTTCTTGCATACATGGACACATTTATTTCTTCACATTTTATGATTTCACTTAAATAATACTCATAAAAAAACCAATGAAAAATCTGTTAGATTACATGATTCAATATCAGTTTATGAAACAAGGGAAAATATTATGATTACTCCTTTATATGAGAGTGTTATAAAATATTCAAACACCCAAGGTCTATAATATCCAACTAACCATAGGGAATGTTTAGGCTGAGAGAGGTTATGGATAGAGAAAGGGGATCTATAAACAGTCTAATTTCCTTTTCGACATGCGCTAGTTCATGAATGGGGTAACCCCCATGGTGCAGAATTATATCATAAAAAAGGGTAACAAAGACTGTGAATCATGATTCCTTATATTAGGAACACAAGGGGAGTGGAATGACGATAGAGGATAACTTCTAACCATGTTTGAATCACAACATTCATTATTATGTTTTTTAGTATGGGGACAAACAAATAAGGTTTGACCACTTACCATGTTCGAAACATGAGACCTATATCAAAATATTATCCAAAGACTTCTAGGGCGTGTGCCCAAGATGGTAGGTGAGCCAGTGTGGCATGGGACCATACCATCAAGGGGTCCCATTTGTACATGTAGGATGATGAGGATCCAAATAAAGGTACACTTGAATCATGGGGATAAAATTATGGGATGTTGGAATGAAGTTCAACCCTCTTTGAAATAAGCCACCATGTTTTGAGCACATTAGGTAGTTGTATCGATCTGAATAAATGTCAAACTTTTCTTCTAGGGAGAGTGACATCTTGGATGCTTAATTATGGATAAAGAACATGAACAATGTCGTAGGTGACCAAAATCAATGGACATGGATTCTTGGTAAGGTACCTAAGATTCCTTGCAATTTTACGTAGTGAAATGGGGGAATAGACGTGTAGTTTAATGTCGTGTGATGAGGATATTGGAAATCCAATTTAATTGCATAAAATGAGGAATATTTATCACACAATTTATCATCATGTGATCACTTTGTGTGAATGAAATTTATTATACCTTCATAACTACAAGGGAAGATGGAATATAAGTTTATCATGATGGGGGTACTCTCTAGAGTGGCCTATAAGGAAATAGGGAATTAAAATACTCTGCACAAATAAAAATAATTTGGGGTGATTCGTACATAGTTTAAGGTCATGATTCATGGACCGTGACTCTTAGTTTAAGATTTAATAGGTTGGATTGTTGAGTTAGTGTTCTGTAAGGGTATGTATGGTGTGGAAGAGTAACAATCCAACATGAATTGATAGTTAAGAAGGCCTAAGACTGCACAAAACCTTCCCAAGAGAACAGGAACATAGTTTAAATTCATGATGCTTGGACTTGGTATTGGATCCTATTTTATGGTCATAGAATTCAGATGATGAGCACCCTAATTTTTTTGGAGTAGCATGAAGGAGTAGTAACACGATGTTTATGGATCTAAAGAATCCCTTCACAAGTGAAACATAAGGGTACGGGTGTAAAAAGTTTAATTTCATGATTCTTAGACCATGGACTCCTAGTTTAAGGTCATAGAATTTGGACTAATGGAAAATAGTTTAAGTTCCTAATGATTGTACTTGAGAGATTTGTGTCTTTAGGTAATGTGAATTCCATGGAAAAGGCTACCCAATGTGAATTGAGGGGCTTATGAGACCACTTAATTCTACAAAAAAAGTCTCTAAGACAACTTACACACATTTAAAGTTCAGTATTCTTGGACTAGAGCTACTAGTTTGAGGTTATAGAGCTTAGACCTACCGAAAATAGTTTGAGTTCATAATGCTTGGACTAAAGGGTTGATCATATCAAATGGATATGTGTAGTGTGGAAGAGTAAAAATACAAGGGTCATTTGAGGGCCAAGATGGGCCAACACCACATAACACTTTCCCATGATGACTTTCATGTAGTTTAAAGTCGTGATTCTTGGGCTTGGACTCCTATTTTGAGGTCATATAGTTTGAACCAATGGGGAGATCATGTGTCTCATCCTTGATTGAGGAAAACCTCCTCCCAAATCCTAAGACAACATGATCCATGCTTGGTGTGAGAAATAAGGAGTGGTATAGGGTTCCCATTTCTCATAAGGGAGAACACAATAAGGGGTGTAAGTGGATGATAAATCCCATGAGGGTGATTATCAGTTTCTAGACCTATATATTAAAAGAGGGGACTAACTAACAGATGTGGAACAACCATTGAACATGTTTGAAACATAGGTTCTACACCCACATTGGTTGTATATGAGGTGTAAAAATTCATGATCGACCATGGACCTAGTTTGAAAAATGGTATTCCCTATTTTATATCAAATATCCTTTGAGGTGTGAGCCTATGATGGTAGGTGTGCCAATTGTGGCATGAGACCATTCTGTTGGGGAACATATTTAGATAGATAGGATGATGATTATCCAAATAATATAAAGCATGAAGTTCCAAATAGGAAGTGTGGAATTTATTGAAGGAAATATTAGGTGCTCTGGGAACTATCCCTTCATGCACTCAAATTCACTAGATGAATGTTAGGGTAGGAAAAAATCAGTCCTGGACCAGAGGGGAAATTCCCCAAGGTGAGTAGATAGAAGTACTAGGCCCAAGATGATATATCCATGCATTACAATGTATCCCATAAATATGATAGTCAAGACACATGTAGTTCTATAATGCAACATGGTAGGATATTGACATTAGAAGGGTGAATTCCTCTTGGGTGAGGATATCAAATCATATCACATTAGAAGACATCCTGGTTTTATGTGGGGTAATATTTGGTTCATCTCATACTTATCAAACAAGGATTCTCTGTTATAAATTGGGTATTTACTAATAACTTATACTCATCATATGAGGCATCCTAATTTCATATGGGGTAAAAAAATTATTCTCATCCCATACTTATTTTATGAGCCATCTCAATTTCAAACAGGGTAAGGATGTAGTTTAATGTCATGTACTGAGGGCATTTTACTTTCTAGTTTTAAATCATGTAACTCGGAATAGGTATGAAACTACTTTAGAGTCATATATCTTGTATTGTTGTGATGGTTGTTGGTTTAAGGTCACGTAGATTTTAACAGGGGACACAGGTATCTCAAGGAGGTTTGTGTGACATGAAAGAGAGATTTCCCGATATGAAATGAGGGTTGAAGGGATCCTATACCACACAAAACTTGACAAACTAGACCCTAGGTTGATATTAGGACATTGGAGAAGTAAAGACCTCAAAACAAGTCTATGAAGGGTGATTGTCTCATGATTAAATATTTGTGTGTCACTACATATCTCATGAAGATGGAAATCATGCCACATGTAGTTCTAGAGAATAGTGTTGTAGGAGATTGATGTATAATAGGTTATAACCTCTCAAATGAGGATATTGAATCTTCTTATATTCAGATTTGACACATCATAAATTTATACTAGATAAGGCTATAGTTTAACATCATGTGCTGAGGATGTTGGTGCTTGTTCATCCCATACTTGTCATATGGGGCATCCCCATTTTATATGAGGTAAATCATCTCACACTAGAGGCATCCCGATTTTATATGAGGTAAAGATATATTTTAACGTCATGTACTGAAGAGGTTGGTGTGTCTTGCACATTAAGTTTCTCATTCTTTTCTTCCTCATATCAGTCTATAAGGGAATCTTGGCCCACTAATGGGTCAAGATAAATGAATGGGGATTGTATCTAAAAGGGATGCCCCTGAGGGTATTTATAGGGTGATAGCCCCATAGGTAAGAAGATTTTCTTGTGGTGATTATGAGGGTGGGTCTAGAGATAGAAATTCTAGGAATCACTATATATCCCATGAGGATAGGAATAAATCCACATGTAGTTCTATAAAGAGGAAGAGGCATGGGCTTACTGGAACACCAGGGATGAAGAAAACTATGTTAAATAGGGGTGAATGCATGTAGTTTAGGGTTTTAATTCCTAGACCATGAGGAAGGGGGCTTATAGGATGTTCATGTAGTGAAAAAGTGGAACACCCACCATGAAAATATCCAAGGAATCCCAATAGCAGAATAAGGGATATTAAAGCCAACTACACATAGTTTATGTTCATACAGTCTGGATGATGGAAAATAGTTTAAAAGTTAGGATGCTTGGAATATAGAAAAATGTTTTCTTCTAGGGTATTTTCATGAAATGAACGAGGTAATACCCAATGTGATTATACGGAATGAAGGCTTACATACCACACAAATACTCTGTAATGCTTGGACCTAGTCTTAGGTAGAAAAAATTTTAGTGTCATGATGCTTGTACTAGGAAGATATTGGTCTTAAGGGTATCTATATGGAATATAATAGGTAATACCTAATATGAATGGATCCAAAAATAATTTCATACCACATTCACACATTGATTTGAATTGAATGTAGTTTAATGTAATAATTCTAGGGCTATAAATGGGGCCAAGGAGCCTAAGGGTTCATAAATTTGTGGTTGGTCCAAAATAAAGGAAGTCTAGGCATCACTACATATCCCAAAAGTATGTGAATAAATCTACATGTAGTTATAAAATTTAGATCTTATCATACTCATTGTATGATGAACCTTGGTTTTATATGGTGTAAGATCCTAGTTTGACACTGTGCTCCAAGGACGTTAGGATTTATATTTTAAATTCATACAACTCAAACTATAGGGGATATAAATAGAATATGCTCATAATGTTTGGATAGATTGAAAAAGGTTTATGTTCATGTTGTATGGAACAAGGGGATACATCTAGTTTAAGGTCATGGATCTTGGACCACGGATCCTCACATGAAGTACTACTTGAGAAACTTGGCGTTGGTGGGAGGTGTTATACTCTCTATATCCATGGTGATTAAATATTCCTCTCTATTGTAATAAACCTTATGAATGATGTAAGGTCCTTCCCACTTGGGCTCAAAATTTGGTCTCTTTTTTCTAGGTATCATAAACATTATGAGAGCTAGAACCATTTCACCCTCAAGGAAGGAGTAGAGGAAAACATTCTGGTTGAATGATTTCACCTCCCTATTTTGGTACCTATTTAGATTATACAAGGGTTATAAGTTGTTTTATTTGAGGGATTCCCACTCAACTTAATAGAATTATTCCATTTTTTCTTGTGATTAATGATCATAGATAGTTTTTTGTAGTGACTCCAACAAAAAATTGATGGGAAAGACTGCCAATATTCCATATAATAGGGAGTATGGGGTCACCTAGGTGGAATTTTAAGTCATCATATGGTAGGCCCAGAGGGCATTGGGGAGCTTTTCCTGCCAACTCTTCTTGTTCTATCACACCTTATTCTAAAATATTTTAAAGAGGGTATTGCTGAATTCCTCGATCTACCCATTTTTCTTTACATTATAAGAAGAAGTATGGTTAGACCAAATGTTGAACAAGGTGTTAAATTTCTTCAACATTTAAGTTTGAAATTTTGTGTTGTTTTTAGTGAGAGTAGCATAAGGAACTCTAAATCGATGGATGAATTGGTAGCTCGCTAACTCAATAATGGATTGAGATTTGACTTCCTTGGGGGTAATAGCTTCTGAACACTTAGATAATAATCCTTTTATAGTTAGAACCTACAAAGGTGAGTTTTTTCTGGTGGGTATATCCCCACAACATCAATTCCCCTTATTGTAAAGGGAAAAGAATAATTGGTGGTGTGGAGAATCTATGGTGGTTGATGTATAGAGTTGAAATGGATCTTAAACACATGAAAAATATTGTATAAATCAATGTGATCATGGACCATGGTGGGCTAGAAGTAGCCCATCCACTGAATCTGGTGAGAGAGTTTCAATACCTCATAATGGGTGTTGTAGGACCCAACATGGACTTCCTACATAACCTGGGGAATCTCATATAATTGGATAAAATTAAGGATAATTTCATCAAACCCATGTCTGTAGAGGGTCATCTTAAGGAGAGGCCCACTATGGACTGTGAACTATGCTACCTTCCAATAGATTGACTCATGCTCGTCTCATTCTGGTGGTATAATTTTATATTATAGAAACTTAGTGAGGGGATTTTTTTTCAATCGGGTGTATCCTCTGTAGTGGTGGGATCTAAGGTTCCAAGAAAAGAAGAACCATTAGATAGTTTTTTTCATGTTTCCTTTCATTATCATCTAAAATGGTGGGGGAAATTAACCTCTAATGTGCCATATGGATGATCAGATCATACTGTTAGGGTTCTGTAATATATGTTACTAGACAAGACAAAGAACCAACTCAACCATTCTGTGATCAAAGTACATGAGTCACTCCCGAATGAGAAGGAAATTTGGCCATCAGCTGAAGTGTGTGCTCCATTTGGGGAACAAGCTCTTTGTTTCTGACGATATAGTCACCATTGATCTATTTAATGACTAGATTGATGTCTCCCTTCACAAACAATTGGGTGAAATCAATCTCGAGGGATAACTCGAGACCACTGATAAGAGACTGCTACTCTAAGTCATTGTTGGTGCAGCCTTATGACAAAAAAATGATTATGGAAGGATAGACTATACGAGAGTGATGAAGAGGATCATAGGGCACACTTTGTTGATCTTGGTATTGTTGATACTTTTACTGGTTGGTATTCAGGAGGCTATATCTAAATGAATCTTCCAATATTACATATCCTGATTCATGGAGAGGATAGCCTCGTCTAGGAAATCAACATCCATGGGTAGTTCTTCCGGGACAAGATGGGCGCCAAGAAATATACCAGTGCCTTCCCTTTGATGGGTTTATACTGAATAAACCTAATGTTGAACTATTATAGGATCACTAACCAACATTTAAATCACTCCTTAATCATGGGGATATTGAAAATATACTACAGTAGGTCCACTCGAGACACTGACTATATCTTATGATACTAAAAATAATTCTGTAAATTTTGCACTACAAAAAACATCACGATGATTCTCTTATCAATAAGGGAGTATTTGGTCTCCATTATATGGATCTTATGAATAATATATTATAAAAATTATTCTCCATCATCATTTTTCATCTAGGTGATAAGGATGTTGAGGTACCATTTCAGGGTTGTTTCATAGAGGATTTGAGGCTTTACCAAAATGGGTGGCATAAGAACTAGAAAATGTAGTAGATATTACCTAATATTCTATAAGGAATTATAACACTCATTTTACCTCTAGTAAACGTTACCTTTCTTCATGGTCCTTGAGACGGGATTACACATTCTATCCAAATTCATAATAATTCAGTGTATATAGGCTAAGTGACGTTAGATACCCAAAAACTACCAGAGATTGCTAAGGAGAGGCTTTTAGATTATGTCCATGATCTTCTCTAGGTCAATATCAATGCCTATATATCTTATGATGAAGCTGAGAAACATCCCATAGGTTTCCCTGAATACAAACTTTAAGGGGTTCATCTTCAAAATGTAGAGAGTAGATTAAGTCGAACACTTTATCAAGGTCCTTGAGATGGTCCTTACAGTAGTGATATTTGACCACCAATTAATCCAAATATAATTGCACCAATGTGATGAGGATTGGTTTGAAGATATGGTTCATGTTTCATTGATAAGTGGATCCTATATTATTTAAGGTGAAGGGCATCACCTAATAGCAGAAAGTCCCCTAGAGCACCCTGAAGGTGATTGAATCTTTGTCCTTTTGTTCTATCCATATTTAATCGTACCAATAGTTTTCATCCCTTGAGAAGATGGCTTGGAACCCTGTGATAGCATTGATCAACACCAATATCACTAGAATAGGAAAAAAACCTTAGAAAAATGGGTTTTGAGGTCCTAGAAGTAGATATAGACTATGATATACCTATTCTTATTCCTAACCAAGACAATGTTTTCAATCCAACTGTGGTATTGGAATTCCATGATAAAGTTGGATTTAATAATATTTTCAACCTCAGCCTCAACCATAACATTGTGAGAGGGGTGAATCTTTTTTAGAGACTTCCTGACCCAAAATGACTCACTTGGAGGACAAGATAGTGAATGGATACCTGAGGTTCCATCCCTAGAATCTCTTCATAAATCAAATATAATATTTCTTGGTACTACTTCAGGAAGGAAACATACTATTTCTTCTCCTCTAAATATATGACTACACAGATTAGTTTTGGCCTCATATGTTCCTCGGGACCAAGGAACACCTAAATTAACTCATCAACGGTGGTGGGAACACCCTATTTGAAGGAGGGAGGGATATATTCCAAATCCACTTCTTCATTTGAGGTAGAATAATTAGTGGGGGGAGATCTGAATATCTTAGGCTAGCCTACTCAAGGGAAGCACGGGTTCCTACTTTGGCAGAAGAGAAATCATCACTAATGGGTTCCCGCTCCACTAAAACTGTGGATATAGAATTTTTCAAGCCAATTCTGTATGGCCTTGGACTGCACTGTCCATTCTTGATTTCAATGAAATGGTGGTGATTCGCCCTCTATCATTTCAAACATTCTCTATAGAACAGATGAGAATGCCTTGGATTTCTTTTCATAGTGTGAACCTCATAGTACATCATAGGAGTAGGGGATTATAATGTCACCAGAGCCTATCTAGTGTAGTATTATGAGGTAATCTATTGGTATTCCTTCTTTTTAGGGATTCCAAAACCCTTTTCTTGGATAAAATGAAAAAAAAAACTTTATTATGACGTTGTGGACTCTAACTGTTGAATCAAGAGAATGAAGGTGTTATTCAAGTCTTCCCATAGATTGAATACGGTACATGTTAATTCATTAGTATAATTAATGTGCTCAAACTCATCGATATCAACATGCTTCCACTCTCTCTTGTAGTAGGCGACATCTAGATAGTAGGCTTCATAGGATTCAAAGGGGGACACATCACCCTAGATTACTCCTTCTCAACCATTAAGAGAATATTTAAGGCACTGGTGATATAAGGAGGGGAATAATACTTAAATATAAATACATGGTCTACAAAATAGTGTTTTTTAGGCGATATCTTAAGAGACTACCATGAACTCAATAATTGATATCAATACACAAAACTGGGTCTTCATCGAAACCTTTCCATGTTTTTTCTTCTAAATTTTATCATAAAAATAAATCTTTTGGTTGGAGGGAGAAAAATCTTATTCTGTTAGACCCAACTTGTGGAGCATCCAAGTTAGAACAAGGTTAATCCCAGAACTAGTGTCCACCAGGTAGTGTAAAATCCTCATGCAATTGAACTAAATTTTAATTTATAGAAGGAATATGTGTCCCTGCATGAGGACACCCTCATCTTCCCCATAGAATGAGATTTATCTTGTAATTACTCTTTATCATCCACATCTTCATAGTAGGACTATGTAGTAGCTACCTCTCCTTCAAATTGGAAAATAAATTTCAAGGCCTCTATAAGGGACTAATGCATTCCTATCGATAATATGAGAGACTCAAAGATCTAAATACTCCTAGGTATGCCGGAAAGGTGCTTTAATACAACATATTCTCATGTTAAGGGTATGTTTTTCCCCACATATGGTCACTCTTTGTTAAGGGGACACAATTGATGTTTCTTAATGAATCACTAGGATCAAGATCATGTTGGAAATATTCTATAGTTATATAGATGACCTACTCTGAACAACTATTGGATTGATGCCTATTGGATGATGTCTATCTCTGGATAGATGTGGATAATCACAGTGCGGTCATGGATGAGCTTCATGTTCAACTGACTCAATCGGCCGTGGATTCACACCTAGAAGAACAAATTGGGAGGATAGTGCCTACTGAGCTCTGCACAAAATATTCTACCTAGAATCATTCACATGGATGGCCTGATTTAAGGAAGTGGTCTGAGAATTCTGATGTCTCTCATATCCTCTACCTTTCCTTCAATAGTGTCTTTTAGAGGTACCCAAGAGGTCTGCATGGAATTCCTCGTTTTCAGGTGTTATGAATCAGTCCACTAGATAAATAGTGTTCAGAAAGTCATACTCTTACTCATCTTTGGTGAGTTTATCTAGTACTAAGTGGACCTTGGGCGCATATCCTAAATCATAAGGCATGAAATCTCTGAGATTGCATGATGGATTTTTTATTGCTGGGGGGGGCTCTGATTTCCCTTACGGTATCGATGCATTATCTTCTGATACTTGTAAAGTTATATCATTGATGGAGAGGTCATAGATGGAGGGGGTGTGGTAACCAAAGGAGGTTGTGACTTGCTCAAACAGCCACAAATGTCACCATGAGCATGAGCAACTACCTTTCAACCCAACCAGTCATCAAATTTTTTTGTTCCGTTACTAGAATCCAATGATAATTCGATAGATCCTTCACTATCACTATTAGGGTTAGTAGATACATGTTCCACCTATACTAGAATTTCACAAAAATTTACCAAACAATGATAAAATTAGTTCTACAGATAATCTTTGTACACATATCATTTTTTGATAGTGTTTGTGAGGGTCATGTGGTATGGAAATGGTCTGAAAAACCTGTGAGTCGGTCCTCCTAAGGCCTATTAAACTCTAGAAACTTTATAATCCTTTAATCCATGAAAAATATGAAGTAGTCATGGACCTATGAATTCATGAAGGAATAGATTAGGTTCATCCTATCAGGGAAGGGCACTTTGGGATCCTGGCCTTGATGAGGGTTGGAAACCACATTTTCTCTTCTAGGTGGCTATGATTTGGAAAGCAGTTCCTAAAATTTATGCACTGGTAAAGGCTATGCTAGGAATTTCTATGAAAATCTATGCTCTTACAAAAATGGGGCCAATAATTGTACCTACTCAGGAACCTCTGTATGCACAGTGATAGTAGTCTCTACTTTGGCAGGTCCTCCAATTAGAGCTGGAAGAGTTAACAAGAATGACAGTTATCTATTCTATTGCAAGGATTCATCCAGATTTTGATCATTTTGGATAAATCCTATAACCCAATTGGGTAATTATGAGTGATGAGGGTAGGTACTATCTTACTCTTCAAGTTCCCCATTCACATCATTAGTAGTTTCTATTGGGACATCAACATATTGAGTGAATATGTGAGGCCTTTCCATTGAGAAAAAAAGTATATGAAATGCTCATTATAAGAACCTGGATCTTCATTTCAGGTAAGTTTTTCCTTTTCTGGTCGTTTTTTAGAAAAAGAGGAAAATCTAAAAAAAATTCGAAGTACACGTCGTGTACTTTATAAGTACATACCGTGTACTTTGATGTAGTGCCAGGCCATTTGATGGTCATGTTCGGTCCACACACACGGTGTGTAGGGGCGATGTGGAGGCAGCCTAAAGTGGAGTACGGAAAGTCCAAGTACATGTCATGTACCCCATAAGTAAACATCGTGTACTTTATTTTTTTTCATTAAATGGACCGGGGTCGTGCCTAATCGATGAAAACACCTTCTTCTCCTGGTTCGTTGACTGAGAGAGACCCGTACAGTCGCGATCATCCTCTAAGCCCTCGATCCTCCGTCTGTTTTCCAAATCCACCATCGTCAATTGCATTGGAACCACAGCGGTGATCTCTTGCTTCTTCTTGAGTTTATTTCCATGATTTCTCCTCTTTTTCAAGATATCTTGGGTTGAACGTTTTGTACATTTTCATAGATATACGCTATTCTAAGGAGAATCAAGCCTCATGGTCAAAGTATATTGATCTTAGAGCATCAAGGTAGGTTGTTTGTGCCTTAACTTTATAATTATTTGAGTTTTATGTGCAAATTCCACCAATACCTATGAACGGGGTATTGTGTGTTTACCGCTTTTCCCCTGTAGTTTTCCTACCATGCTTGTATGCTTGTATAGAGGTAATTCGATCATGTTTGGGGATAATTTTTATACCTGGTTGTTTTGCCCATGCCTTGTTCTTGTTACAACCTTTGGGTCTTGTTAGCCTTTGGAAGTTATACCTAATTTCCAGGCCTTGTGACCATAGGTTGGAATGATATTCTGGACATGCTTGTTATGTTGTAGACTAGTTATCCAAGTAGCTATGTAGGTTTACTTTGGCCTTATAGAATTATTATGCACTGACTGGCATGGGACCGTGAGAACCTGGTGCAATAGAATATAAGGGATAGACTAAGTGAGCTTCCCAGAGAGTCTTGAATATTATAGACTATAGGAGGGTAGACCGTGTGAGCTTCCTCAGAAAGTCTGGGACATTATAGACTACAGGGTATAGATCGAGTGAGCTTCCCAGAGAGTCTTGGATATTAGAGACTACAGGAGGGTAGACCGAGTGAGCTTCCTCAGAGAGTCTTTAATTTGTTTGAATTTCTTTAAAACCTTTCCAGAGCATCAAGGTCTAGGAGGAGTCACAGCCCAGATTTCCAGTCTTTATCTGGATGACCAGGGGACTTCACAGTTAGAATTTCCTCAAGTGGTGGATCATTTCAGGGATGTATTTCCAGAGGTATTTTTAGGTTTTCCTCTAGAGCGTGAGGTAAACTTCTCGATTGAGCTCATGTGAGGGGCAGCACCGGTGTCCATTCCTCCTTATAGGATGGCTACACTTGAGTTGCAGGAGCTCAAGAAGTAGTTGGAGGAGTTACAGGAAATGGGTTTCATCTGACCCAATACTTCTCCTTGGGGTTCACCTGTCCTTTTTTCAAAGAAGGTAGACGGTACCCTTAGGCTTTGTGTGGATTATTGGAAGCTAAACCAGTTGACGGTCAAGAACCAATATCCCTTACCGAGGATCGATGACCTCTTTGATCAACTTCGAGGAGACCATGTGTTCTCGAAGATCAAGTTGAGTTATGGTTTCATCAGTTGCGTGTTAGACCATTGAATATACGTCTTACAACCTTTATAAGCAGGTATGGCCTATACGAGTATACGGTCATGCCATTCAGTCTCATGAATGCGCCAACATTTTTTATGGCACTGATGAACTGAGTGTTCCATATATACTTGGATTCATTCGTGGTGGTCTTCTTGGATGACATCTTGGTTTACTCTCATACACGAAACGACCATGCTACCCATATTGATATCGTTCTGAGTACACTGATAGAGAATCAGTTATATAATAAGATCTCGAAATTCCACTTTTGGATGGATCAGATTCACTTCTTGGATCACGTTATCTCTGAGACAGGAGTATCAGTAAACCCAGAGAAAGTGAGTGTTGTAGTTTCTTGGGAGCATCCGAAGATTGTCTTTGAGGTGCAGAGTTTTCTTGGGCTGGCTGGATACTACAAGAATTTCATACAGGACTTTTCATGCCTTGCATCACCGCTGATAGGTCTGACCAAGAAAGTTGAAAAGTTCTTATGGTTAGATTCCTGTGAGTTATCCTTTTAGGAGCTGAAAGGGAGGTTGACGCCAGCACCGATACTAGTCCTTCCAAAGCCGTGTAAGAGCTATACAGTCTATTGTGATGCTTCAGGTGTCATTTTGGGAGTTTTTCTTATGCAAGGAGATGGAGTCGTTGCGTACGGGTCTCGGCAGTTGAGGCCACATGAGAGGAACTACCCGACGCACGATTTGTAGTTAGCAGTTGTTGTTCATGCCTTACGTTGTTAAAGACATTACCTTCTGGGAGATCACTTTTTGGTTTTCACCAACCACAAGAGTCTCAAGTACATCTTCACTCAGCATGATCTAAATTTGAGACAGCGTAGGTTGGCCGAGTACCTTCAGTCCTTCGACTTGGAGCTTGCCTATACGCCGGGAAAGGAAAATGCAGTGGTTGTTGTGTTGAGCAGGAGAACTCAGATTCAGGCAGTTTAGGAGGCCAGCAGTGAGTGGAAGCTTATGGATCTGTTCTCTAAGATGCATTTGGAGGTGCATGACAAACAGGGGCAGACTTTTCTTTCATCTGTAGTTGTTACCTATACTCTTCTCGATCAGGTACGGATAAGGGAACTATCAGACTCAGAAGGCCTAGTCCTGTGGGAGAGTGTGTCAGGAGAGGATCCTCTTCTTGGATGGAGAGTGGGAGAGGATGAGATCTTGCATTTCCTGGGATGCGTATGGGTGCCAGTAGACATACGCGAGGAGATGATGCAGGATTTTCATTCCTCAGTTTGGGAAGTTCATCCTGGAGTCACCGAGATGTATCGTGATCTACACCGCTTGTACAGGTGGTCAGGTATGAAGAGAGATGTTGTTGGGTTTGCCTTGAGATGTTCTACTTGTCAGTAGGTGAAAGAGAAGCATCAGCGACCAGAATGGATTTTACAACAGTTACCCATTCCCGAGTGGAAGTGGAATGATGTCGTGATGGACTTTGTGACCTGGTTACCGAGGTCACCTCGAGGGAGTGATGTTGTTTGGGTTGTCATCGACAGGCTTATTAAGGTTGATCACTTCTTTCCGATCATGTAAACCTTCAGTGTTGATGAGCTAGGCAGTTATACATCTGAGAGATTGTACATCTTCATGGAGTTCCACACTCCATTGGTTCAGAGAGGGATGCACGCTTTACTTCTCGGTTCTAGAAAGGGCTTCAGAAGGCTTTGGGTACACAGGTACTTTTGAGTATAGCATAACATCCCCAGACAGATGGCCAGTCCGAGCGTACGATCCAGGTGCTTGAGGATATGCTCCGAGATTGCATTCTAGGCTTTGGAGGTTCTTGGGAGAATCATATCCCTCTTGTGGAATTTTTATATAACAACAATTTTCAGGTGACTATTCAGATGGAACCTTATGAGGCTTTATACGGTAGGCCATGCCGATCACCTTTGTACTGGCTGGAGGCAGGAGAGGTAGATTTGCTGGGACCTCGTCTTGTTCAGGAGACCTTAGAGCAGATAGAGTTGATTAGGAAAAGGATGGATACAGCACAGTCTCGATAGAAGTATTATGCTGATCAGTAGAGACGACCTCTAGAGTTTGAGGTCGGGGATCAGGTTTTCTTATGTGTCGCACTAAGGTTGGTACACAAGAGGATTCAAGGATAGGGTAAGCTTTCACCATGGTACATCGGGCCGTTTGAGGTATTGGAGAGAGTTGGGCCGATTGCCTATCATTTGTAGTTACCTTAGAGGTACCAGGCTATGCACGACGTCTTCCACGTCTCTCAGCTCCGGCAATACTTTTCAGACTCATCTCATGTCTTTCAACCTGAGGAGGTTGAGCTTGAAGCGGATGCGTCATTTGAGGAGCATCCTATCCAGATTATCAATCGCAGTACGAAGGTTCTCTGTGGCCGTTTTATTCCTCTGGTACGGGTGCTATGGCAGCATGGGTGAGTATAGGAGGAGACCTGGGAGAGTGAGGCCGATGTACGATCGTAGTGGCTGGAGTTGTTTGGGGTTTCTTCTTCTACGCCTCTCTAGGGAGATTCGGGGATGAATTTCTTTAACTAGAGAAGTTTGTAAGAACCTGGATCTTCATTTCAGGTATTTTTTTCCTTTTCTGGTCATTTTTGAGAAAAAAGAGGAAAATCTGGAAATTTTCGAAGTACATGCCGTGTACTTTGATGCAGCACCAGGTCGTGTGATGGCTGTGTCCGGTCCACACACACGGTATGTAGGGGTGATGTGGAGGCTACTTTAAGTGAAGTACGGAAAGGCCAAGTACACGCTGTGTATCCCAGAAGTACACACCGTGTACTTTCATTTTTTTTCATTAAACAGATCGGGGTCGCGCCTAAGCGACGAAAACACCTTCTTCTCCAGGTTCCTCAACCAAGAGCGACCCGTACGGCTGTGATCATCCTCCAAGCTCCCGAGCCTCCGTCCGTTTTCCGAATCGACCACCATCAATTGCGTTGGAACCGCAGCGGTGATCTCTTCCTTCTTCTTGAGTTTCATTCCATGATTTCTCCTCTTTCTCAAGATATTTTGGGTTGAACATTTTGTGTGTTTTCATAGATATACATTGTTCTAAGGATAATCAAGCCTCGTGGTCAAAGTATATTGGTCTCCTAGGATTGAGGTAGGTGGATTGTGCCTTGCCTTTAGAAGTCTTTGGGTTTTATGTGCAAATTCCACCAATACCTATGAACGGGGTATTTCGTGTTTACCATTTTCCCCTGTTGTTTTCCTTCCATGCTTGTATGCTTGTGTAGAGGTAATTTGATCATGTTTGTGGATAATTTCTATGCCTAGATGTTTTTCCCACACCTTTTTCTTGTTACAACCTTTGGGTCTTGTTAGCCTTTGGACGTTATACCTGATTTCCATGCCTTGTGATCGTAGGTTGGAATGATATTCTGGACATGCTTGCTATGTTGTAGACTGGTTATCCAAGTAGCTCTGTAGGTGCACTTTGACCTTATAGCATTATTATGCACTGACTAGCATGGGACCATGAGAACCTGGTGCTATAGACTATAAGGGATATACTGATTGAGATTCCCAGAGATTCATGGATATTATAGACTACAGGAGGGTAGAATGAGTGAGCTTCCTAAAAAATTCTTGGAAATTATAGACTACAGGGGATAGACCAAGTGAGCTTCCCTGAGAGTCTAGGATATTATAGACTACGGGAGGGTAGACCGAGTGAGCTTCCTCAGAGAGTCTTTACTTTGTTTGAATTTATTTAAAACCTTTCCAGTCTAAAGAAGGAATTGACTGAGTGCGCTTCCATTGAGAGTCTATGAAAGACCTGAGACTATAGGAGGAATTGACCGAGCGAGCTTCCTCAGAGAGTTTCTAGACCTTGGGGCTATAAGAGGGTTACACCGTGTGATCTTCCTCAGAGATTCCCTGACTACCCGAGACTATAAGGGGAATTGACCGAGCAAACTTCCCCAGAGAGTCTTATATTTTTGTATGACCAAAACAGAGGGGTTAGGCTAAGTGCACTACCCAGAGGGTTGTGGGTACTTCTTGGATATGACTAGAGGGGTTGGCTACGAGTACTTTCTATAGGGGTTCCTATTGTGGTTAGATGATTGATTCCATGCTACGTGTTGTTTTGTGGATTGATTACTATTGTATATCATCCAGATATTGCTTACTATTTACTGCCTACTGTTTACTGTTATTGTTTACCGCTTACTGTACTATTACCTGCCATATACTCACTGACTGTAAGGCATAGATCTTTGGGTGGTTTCCTACTGGGATTAGTCTCACACCCTTTTTGGTTCATGTTTTGGGCCCAAACAGACTATGTTGTCGCAGGTATAGACAAGGGAAAGCTCCCTTATACTTCTAGTACTTGATTGCTTTGGAGCAAGAGAGAATGGGACCAAGCTGAGGCTTGCGATGATGAGTAGTTGTTTATTTGTCTTTCTTTTGTACTTTGGTTTAGTATTTTATTCAGTATTGTGACTTGTTTTGCTTCTTTACTAGACATATATGCCCTGCATCATTTCATATATACATGTGTGCTCCAGTTGTTTATTGTTTTAGTCTTCTAATGTTTATTTTTGTTGGATATTTACTACTTCGGCTATTGTCTACTTTATTTACTTTTTTTGTGTACTCTGCCAATAAGGGAATAGTTTCCCCACTATCACACCCAAGGCCCTCACTGCTAGTCAGCACCCTCTGGCATTTGGGGAAATGTGCTTGAGGACATGTCACCAACTGGGTACGGGGCGCCTCTGGGTGGCTTCCGGAACTGGGACGTTACACTCATAAAACCCATGAATTAACTTGAATAGGTCTTCAATACATTTATTTTATGTGGGGGAGATGAACTGATAGAGGGACTATCTATAAAGGTCTTTCTAACCGGTAATAGACCCTATGGGAAGTTCTTTATACTAAAAAAACATGGGTCTTTCCAATGTCTAGATGAAACATCAGATCTTGGAGGCCTCCTATTGTACTGAGGTTCCCAACATAGGTCAACACCTTGAAATAATGTGGATCAGTTATTGTAGAGGGTCAACAATACCATTTAATGGGGTGAGTCTAAGATTTCCAAACTCTAGGGGTACTCAGATATTGTCAACCCACACTGGGTATGACTTTCTTCCATGTGGTAGTACCACCTATAGTGTTTCAAGGTCCTTAAGGTTAGTATTTATAGTAGTTATCAAGTCATATTAGTAAGGATCTCTGGACACCAATGCATTCATAGGATTATCAACTAAGAGTGTTGGCTCATCATCTTGGATAGGGGCATGACCTGGGTCCCTAGGAGGATGTTTACACTACTTGGGTGGGTTCAAAAGCTCATACCACAATCTCTTGTCATAACCCATAGCTTCCACTCTGACTAGATGTGTAGGACTACTAAGCTCATGTGTATAATCTTAGATGAGTTAGAATGGATGCCCCCTAAGAGGATATATGGCTTCTTAAGGGGAATTTTCATAATATTGTCATTTCTCAATAATGAGATTGGTGATGGATCTTTTGTATTCCTCAACCAACTAGATCAATGTGACTACCATGGGTTTGGTGTCTTCCTTTGGAACAACCTAAAATAGATCAGATGGCATGATGTGTCTCTTTCCCTTATTCAGATTCCTATTGGTAGGAAACAATGCCTCATTAGGGTGGATCTTTGAGTCCATGTTCTAGCCTGTGCTGGAAAGTGAGGATACTTACTAAAGGATATTCCTAGTACCTTTCCCCGTAAGGTGGATCTTCCCTATAATGCCCTATGTTGGTGTGGTGGTACCTCTGATCCGTGGGAAGCTCATTCAAACCCATATTAACTATGTAAAATCTAGACAGGAACATTCATTGTCAGCAGATATGTCAAATTATCGCAATATAGGGATGAAATTGAGAGCATCATACTACCCCAACCTCTTATCTATACATGTGGATATGCTTCTTCCATAACTCAGTAGAGCATGGTGAGGCTCTATATGCATGTTTGTTGAAGGGTATGTTGGTAACTGTTTGACTCTAAGAACTGATCCACTAGGATTGTTGTGATCTCAAAACTTCAACACTATTATTCAATGGCATCGAGGTGCTCCTAACTCCCTAGATAGGTTAACTGAAAATCATAGGGGAAATGAAATTTCTCATAGAAAATATGTCGGAAACACGAGCCATATACCTTGGTAATTGAATCTATGATGTCAAAGTCTAGATCTTCTGGTGTCTTGAACATGACTGATAGTTAGTCAGTAGCCAGATCCTCCCACAAGACCTCTTCTTCAGAGGAAGAATCCTACTCTTGGTCGGCCCAAAACTAGATTAGTGAAATCTGATATATGTTTAGAATCACCAATATAGACTGATTCTTATGCATATTTATTATTATAGGATTCATTACATTAGCCAAATCTCTTATTCATGTTGGTATGTCTCTTAAGGGTGGTACCAACCTCATCATCACATCCTTATAATATGGGGTGTTCACCATTGTCTCATGTGTGAGGGCGGCATAGTCCATCTATGGCTCAATGGAGTGCTAACCATCTAAAGGCATCATCCCAATCCAAGAAATCTATCCAAATTCTCTAGTTTAGGTGTATAGTAGGGAAACTATAAGCGATAAAGGTGGTTATACGATGATCCCTTGGAATGGTAGGTACATCCTCCACCTTCATGTACCTATGGAATGATCTGGGTATCCTATGGACCTCAACTTCTGGGATCACAAATCTTAGTTACTGGGATCTTTCCCTGGGCTCTAAATTTTTGGGTGGAAGATCCATCATTGAGTCTTCTATTACCACATAATCTGGGATATCAATAAGGTATGACATGGTGCTTTTGAGGGCTTCACCTTTGATGATAATTGTTCTTCCCCTCTACCACAGGATAGTTTTTTAGGGAATAGTATTTCTAATATATGGGGAGTACATTTATGAGGATTGTTTGTAATGTGGGTAAGACCTCTTCTTTGGTAGGTTGGAACATGGGAAGGTCCTCCATGCTAACTCTTAATGGAGTGGGGAGAACATATGCTCTAATTGATAATAACATGGGTAGTACCTTCATGTTTAGAAATGGGAGTATGGGAATTACCTATGTATTAATTATAGATGGAGTGGGGAGGAGCTCTTATCTGGTTTCAAATGGAATGAAGAGGACCTCTATGCTGACTGGTGAGGGAGTTTGGAGGACCTCCACTCTAGTCATCAGTAAAGTGGGGAGGACCTCCACTTGGTTCGGTGTTGGTGTATAGAGGACCTCTGGTTTGGTTGGTAGTGTCACAAGGATGACCTTTGTACTTGTTGTTGAAAGAGTGGTTAGAACCTCCAATCTAGTTGGAGATAGTGTGGGGAGTACCTTTCCACTAATTCTACTCATCATAGGACGAACCGTAATGGTTGATAGTGGTGTCAATGATTGTGAGAGTTAACCCGAACTTCTTGTGAGGTGGTTGCAGTCTTAATCCCAATTGAGAAATATAGATTCTTGTTCCCCTATTATAGGGATATATAGTGACAAACCGGTAGTGTAAGGGGAATAAGAGCCATAGAATATTCCCCTCATTGGTGATTTTATTAGGATTTCCCTTTACATTGAAATCAGGTGCTCGGGATTAGGGCCAAAAGAGTAGGGGTGAGGTCTACCTACTCTTCAGCCTGTGGGAATCGTTGATACAGGCATTAACAAGGCCGGGTTGGAGCCCTCCTAGGAAGCTCTTAGTTGGTAGTTATAGTTTTCATGAACCAAATTTCACCTTTCTCCTCAGTGTATGGGTTTGAACTGCCAGAGTGCTTCGGAGAGAGGCTCCTAAAACATATCATTGTTCTGACTGGGGGTGGTTTCCTCTTAAGTTTCTCTTAGGGTCGATTATGTTGATAAGGAACCAATGCCTCTAGGTCTTGGTGGACCATGTAAATTGTGTGAATGACCCCATCCTACTCATATTAGTGCACCATGGTGTTGATCACCCTCCTCTGGATGATCTCAAAGGGTTAGATGGGGTGTGGGTACCTAGTAGCCAATGTCGTGTTAGAGGCATAGCTGTGTGGGATTGACACATCAATGTTTATCCTAACCTGGTTCCCATGGGTTCTAGGTTTTTGGTTTCTTATAGAATGATTCCTATGTGAAATTTGGATTAATACATCAGTAAAGTTGCAAGAAAATTGATCTCCAATTCTCCAACATCATCCAATCTTATGAAGATATAGAGTGATCTACACTGATGATGTCGCATACTGAGGATGCCCAATGCTAACTACACCAATTCACAGGTGATTTTTATATTGGGACCACTATTTTATTGGTTGGAACTAGTGTCAGATATCTTTATTGGGTGAAATAATAATCCTATGATCTCCCAAATTATACTAGTCCCCATGGTTGGGTAGAATAGATTCACATTAGGTTAACCATTTTCAGTTAGTGAATCCCAATGCTAGAATCTTATAGTTCCATAGATTCCCAAATCTTTTGTATTCTATCATTACTATTCCCTATGGTTTAAAGATAATAGCTTCACTCTAGGTTCACCATTTTATATTACCAGTGCTTTTTTCGGGGCACTGGCGTGTCATATGCATGGCTTCTGTTGCCATGTATTCCTGCTTTCCAAAGGCTAGTGGATTTCATCACTTTCATCAATGTTGTATGGTCCTTGATTGAAATGATATGATGGGATATAGGTTTTCCATTTCATGGATACCTCCTTAGAGATCGTTTCCTAGTTCAAGTATCCCTCAAATATTAATTCGTGTTCCTAGAACTCATTCCTTATACAACCTCTATGTGGATGATGGTTAACTATGCTACTTTTGTCTTGATAGGGTAGCAAGATTCGATCAGGAGAGTAGTCACACTAGGAATCTATATGCATGTATGTACATTGGTGATATTGGGAACCTATAAAGTATTCCTCTTGTGTAGTTCATCTCTTATGAGGCATCTTATGTATAGAACTCAAGTCATCTCGTGTCACCCACAAGGTAGTTCACACCAGGGGTGTAATTTTTACAAGGATCTTTACCTTAGTCATCGCATTTTTATGGAATGGGGTTGGTGTTCTTGGTTAGTGTGAGATTTTAAAGTATTCCAGAGATAGTAAGAGGGTATGAGTTTGTTGTCTTGTAGAAATGGGATGATAACTCCCAATTGAGGTGGCTTGTGGAGGTGTGTCCCTAGGAGGGATGATGTCACACCTGGATGGATGGATCACAATTCTTTATTTAGTTGGATCTAGAGGTGAGTCCATAAGAGGTAATATTTCAAACCTGGATGGATAGATCAGAACACCCTGTTAAGGTGGATCTGGAGGTGTGTCCCTGTGAGGGAAGATATCACACCTAGATAGATGGATCTGAATTCCCTATTGAGGTAGATCTTGAGGTGCATCCCTAAGAGGGAAGATATCACACCTAGGTTTACCATTATTGGGATTGAACCTTCAAGAGACATAATATTTACCCTTTTAAGATAAAGGGATCAAAACCTATGCAATTCAATGATACAGTTTAAGGTTGTGTGATAGGACTAATCAATATAGTTTAACATCATGCAATAATAATTCTCATGTCATGAAAAGAGAATCTATAAGGGAGG
This sequence comes from Viscum album, assembly GCA_963277665.1. Taxonomy (NCBI): domain Eukaryota; kingdom Viridiplantae; phylum Streptophyta; class Magnoliopsida; order Santalales; family Viscaceae; genus Viscum; species Viscum album. Next base: position 1,529,131,969 of record OY728162.1, read on the forward strand.
TGTGAGGATTATGCATGGAAGATGACATGTTCAAGAGGACCACTCTTTGAGGAATGATGTGGGACTTACACATGGAATCCGCCAAAAGTGTGGGTTTCGTCCCATGGTGATGAGATATTGTGTGGGTCTTATGCATGGAAAATTCCCATTACAGGTGTATAATCCCATGATATGGAAGGATAGTGTGTGGTCTTACACATGGAATCTTCCTAGGCATGGGAGTCTCATCCCTAGTAGTGGAGTCTCATCCCATGTTGGTTGACATAGTGGCATCTCATGATGATTATACATGAGGAATCCTATGGGAATGAAACTTATTTGGCATGGAACTAAGTTATTTCCTTATTCATCCTTCTACACTGGGTACTTCCCACAAAAAATTTTTGGTTTAATGTCACCTTTGGAATGCAATTGGATGGTTGTGTGTTGAGGTTTCACGCAACAATACTTTCTTTTCACAAACCTTTATTCTTGTGTGCAAGGTTCTTGGGAATTCATTCAAGTTTAGGGGACTCCGCGGAACTCTTCATCACCTTTAGAATGAAAGTTTGTTATGTACGGAACTATATCCTTACAATCACGCACTAAATATTTCATGAAACCTACTCATCAGTCCTATAATGGTCCATCATGGTGGGTCATGGATTTGTTTTACCCAAAACTAGTTTTTTGTTGTCCAAGATGTGATTTTGGTTCCAACATCCACCAAGAATGACATCATGAAATTTCAACACTTCGGGAAAAATCTCAGGCCTAGCGCTATATACATTCTAGCCATCCTATTCAACATGGTCTTGTTATCTCTAAATCTGAGAAATAGTGAACCCAGTGGGAATGGTCTATTGAGATAATTCTACCTCATACCACTCAAAAAAATATTGAATTGGATTCTCATCTGATAACATACAAATATTCACATGAATCACTATATTCAATAGTGATTTTTCATATTTTGAACATACAATACATCCAAATAATTATTGGGTAAATGATAAAAAAAGTGAAAAAATGATCTTAGTAGTAGCTACAATGTGGTAAAAACCCCATCCCATAGGTTTGGAGGAATTTGTACCACCACCTCCACCCCAAGGATCATCAAATCCATGGAAAGTTTCTGATTTTTATTCTATAGAACTGGTTCATCCCTAACACTAATTTATGGGGGGATTTTTACAACAACCTTCTTCTACTCCATGAAAATCAGTCTTTTACATACTGGGATAACACCCCTAAATAAATTCTTTCATACATTATCCTAGTGTAGGGTTTTTATTTCACTTTAAGGACATTATAGATGATGGATTTTAGTGACTGTCTCTAGATCACCCTTTATAAGTCATTTTTATGGAGTATTGGAAAGAGAAGAAAAATCCGCATACGGAATGTAAGCCAGTAAGATCTACCAAGAAGAGGAATTCAAAGGAGAGTTGTGACTTTCCTCTTGGAAGATATTATATAAATGACTAATCTCTTTACCATTATAATGAAGAAGTAGTAATTCAAGTCATCTAAACATCAGTTAATGAAATCAAAATTCACCCCACTAATGATCTAAATCATAATTCTAATATATAATAGAATGGTCCAAGTTTTTTCCCAAAACACAATCCACATTGAAAAACTCAAAGAAGGTGTGTGTACCCATCAATAGAGGAATTCACAAGATTCGGGTGCTCACCAAATTGATCTATTTCTATCTATTCAACAATGCTTATACAATGAAAAGGGGGAAGCTGTAGCTACATCCAACCCATTACCCGAATAATTTGGGCCTCTCACTATTTAGGAAATATTAACCCAATATGAAATGTAGATAATGTAGTTAAAGTGACTCTATACTAAGTTACTCATGGGAAATATTCTTTCTAAGTATATCCTCTAAGATGAGACCTATTCTTCTCCACTAATAAATTTCCCTCAACATAGAGATGTTGTTCTACCAATGTGAATAGAATCTATCCATCCAACCAATTTAGGTTTTAAACAACCAATCTACCGTGATCTAGTGGTTGGGGAATATCAGGAGTTTTATAAACTAGTGAGATAGCTAAAACCATGTTAGGGGAACTACCCCAGGCTGACCCATACAAATTATTAGAAATATATGTGGGAAAGCTGGCCATATCAGACTATACCCATGACCTCTTCTTAGGTGTCCAGTCATCCAACCATCCCATAAAACTTCATTTACTCCATTGAATCTATGGTATCTCTAATATAATCCATGGAATTGTGGTGTGCACCATTAAAACCAGAAATGAAACGATGCCCCAAATTGGTGTATGTGAGTCATCCTCCACCCAACTTTGAAAATCCAAATTTCTTAACCTACAATGGTATTGGGGACTCAAAATATTATATGATATGCTTTGTATATTTATGTAGACCTGTGATAGGAACCCTTAAGCTTAAAAAGGAAGCTAGTCTTATATTCTTTATATAGACTCTAGATGGACCAAGATTTGTCTAGTATAGAAATCTACTGGCTAGATCTGTCAGAGAATGGGAAAATCCCCGAAGAAAATTCCACTATCAATTCAACTCAATTCTAAGAAAGACGATCATCCTTGACCACTCTAACTACAAAAAAATGAGAATGATATAGTTTAAAACATTATTTCTAAGTGGAATGGTTTGAGATTCTCATTGAAATTTCAACATTCCCAAGAATATTTTCTTGGAATCTATATAGAAAATACTTGTGATTAGTTCCAAATAATGATCATTACAATAAAATAACCAAGCATATTCCATGAGTTTTACATAGTTTCATAGTGTTTGTAAGATTATATTTAGAAGACCAAGACCAAGTCTTATCCAATGATAAAATCTAATGGGAAAGGGATTGGAAAATTGTAAACAACAACTATAATGATTGTTCTGATTCCATAACTAGATATAGAAGAAAAACACATACAATATCATGTGATTTCTACTCCTAAACACCAATAAAAGTATAAATATCTTCATCATGAGGGAAGAAAAGTGTAGATATGATCAACATATAAAGATCAAAATAATAAAGTTTATTCTTTTTTAAATGACCAGGTCTCCAGTTACTTCATTGCATCTATGGGAAACAATTTTATAAAGATACCAAAGACCAAAAATACTGATAAAATTATCCTTGATGATTGCATGAATTACTATACCATCCATCATATTTTTGGACAGACCATCCAAGAGGTTTTTGTCTTATAATACATCATCCAAGATATGGTAGATTTTATGAATATTAGAATGGGAAAGACACCAACATATACCGCTTGTGTTTCTATCATACCACTACAAGAGGAAGGGGAATTTAAGGAAGTAATAATTAAGTGAAAGTAGAATTTTTATATTTAAATGAATACCAAAATGGTTAAATGAGTACATTCCATCCTTAGGGAATAACTGAATCAACCAATTGTGACCCCAGCTCATTTGGAAATGCCTAATACATCTTATTTGGAATAGTTTTCATCTAAGATATTATATTATAAGAACTGGAAAAATAGGAATAAAAATATCTAGGAGTATGAATATGATCTTATTTTGATACCTAAGACAATCCCAAACCATCTAAAACTTTATTCCACGAACACTGGGAGGATAAAAATTGTCCCACCAAATGGTTCTCTGAGCACCGAACGACTTAATAGAATCTTCATTAGATCAAGAGTCTCTATAAAACACTATTAACATAATTTACTTGGTGGATCCATTATCGGATGAAGAAGATGCATATGATCCTAAATTTTCCTCTAAAGATCTAGGATATTGAGGAAGAGTTCATCAAGGGTTATGGGGTTGAGGGATATGATATCGACATGGATCTTGAAACTCATGTCATATCCCATTTGAGAATATATATGCTACAAATAACCAAATATAAGCACTCCAATTGGATCAATGGGAGAACTAGTCTACTCCTAAGTCATTCAAGGCTCATTAAAGCCTAATCATGCTCAAGGAACAATTAACAAATCAATATCTATCTGTTCAACATCAAAATTTAGTAAGGTTATATCTTACCAACTCATAGATGAAAAATATACCTTCAAGTTATAATCATGGAAAAGAGTCACCGACACAGGAAAACTTATCTCCCAAGACTTAGAATAAAGATAAGTTTCATGCAGGGAAGTATATCCCACTAACCAAGATGTATAATATCTTGAAACATCCATCCATTATTCCAGTAAGATTTCAATTCTCTATGCCCATCATATTTCAAAAGGATATTTGAGAATCTCTTATTGAGGATCTGTTAAGACCTCCATATTTTAATGTTGAGGTAATTGGTGCTGAATTATATCATGTAGATACCGACACTACTTAATGTCATGTTTCTATATCCTTTATAGATAAATATGGGGAGACTTTTATACAAGAACATATTAGTCCCCTATATATATCTAGTATTTTTTTCTAGAATTAATGTTCATTTAGCCCTTATAGATATAATTTTTTGAATAAAACTCATACCATTTTAGATGATTCGACGATTGGGTCATAGTGAATTTAATTTGTCACCCTCTACCCTAAAAATACAAGGGTATGAAAAAATAAATCAAAATAATCTTGGTCAAAACAATCTTAGAGCCTGATTTGAGGAACCTTTCTCCGATTATGAGTTTATTTTAATTCATTAGGACTTATATTTAAATGTATTATTTAGAAGACTATAGATATATTCTCATACAAAATTACCTTCATCATACCACTAGTTCCTCAAATACTCTGTCAATAGATTGGTGGGGGTGTTTCATGGTGGTGGTTCCCCCTTGGACTCCCCCAAATATCATTACATAGATGAAGGATTCTACCAAAAGGAATGAAAAAAATAGAAATAGGTGATTTAATATGAACCACTAACCTAACTAGTCTGGAAATATCCCATGTTAATATATTCCATGAAATAAATGAAAATTATGTACTTCTCATCAATTTAATTGATTCAATGACTCTAGATCTAATGATTCATCAAGTTATAAAAACCCCATCCAAGAGAAAGAATCATTTGATTAACTTTTCGTCATATAATGGATAACATAAAATTCCATTAGAAAAACCAACTCCAATAGGGAGAAAGCATACCATGTCATCTATACGTGTCAATCATGTTCCTAGAAATATTTATAAGAAGTCTAGATTGATTGATCCTCAACCACATTAAGTATAACCAAGACTCTTCGACTAAGTAGATATGAGTCCCATGAGAAGAATTAAGGTCCATGGTTTGGGAAAATTTACCTAAATATTTATGATATTTTTCACATCAACTAAAACCAATTGTGTGAAAAAAGGATGCCATCTCTGTTATGATGATACCTCCCCAGATAAATCTGATCCACCTTTGTCTCTAAGACATAAGGAAATCCATGAATAATTTTCAAGATCAAAAAATGATCCCACATCAATAAAAAAAAAATCAAATCCAACTTAATGTCATCTACAGAGACTTAAGATATTGGAACCTATTTTTTCCATAATGACAATAGATTGGAGGGAGTATATATCTACAAATCCTATGATAATGATGATCATACATCAGTACTCTCAATACCAGGAGACACCACCATGTCATTCATAGAGGATATGAATTACCTTTCATTTCCTCCAGGTCTTAAAATAAATCCTTCATCACCCACTTACATTGAAATTGAAGTAGAGGAAGAATAGGGAGAATTTCATAGAGATACCCCTCTAGTATTTAAGGAAATCATATCTAATTCCATTGATGATTTAAAACAAGTGAATATGGGTATAGAGAAAGACTCACAACCTACCTTGATCAGTTTCATTATGTATCTTGAAAAATAAGAGTCACACATCTCTTTTTACAAACTGAATCAAGATGTATTCACTTTTAATTATACAGAAATTCTTAAAATGAATATTCATGTATCCACCCATCATTTCGATTTTTCTGATGATCATCATGGCTATAAATAGATAGTCAGGTGATTCTATCTGACTCATTATTCTAAATTTAAAGCTAAAGTTAATGATATCATCAATGGTAACCTAATTCAGAAAGTTCAATACCTAAAATGGATTACTAAAATCATCTATATTAAGAATAATAAAGGGCATATTAGAGTTTACATCAACTTTAGGGAAGTCAATATCCATTTCCCAAAGATGAATTCTCATTCCCAGTCATAAAAATTTTTATATATGAAACAAACATATTATAGGTCATCTCCTTCATGGATGGATATTCTATATATATTCATATTTGTATCTATCCTAAAGTTATGTAAGACACTACTTTTAGGGAATCTCATGGCGTATATTTCTATCAAGTAATTACCTTCATCTTAAATAAATTATATTCTACATATATATGTTCCATCCATCATATCTTCAATCCCTCTTTGGGGAAACCTCTAGAATATTTCATGGATGATAATGTGGTCAAATAGAAATTGTGTATTGATTATATTACTGATATCGAAATAGTTTTCATCAAGATACAACACCACAAACTGAATATAAACCCCTTAAAATATGATTTTGGTGTAACATCATAGATGTTTCTTGGATTCATAATACATTTTCAAGACCTCATGGATGACCTAGAAAGAAAAGGTAATCCTTAATATTCCACCTCTTTGAAATCTTAAAGAGTTTAGAGGGATTCAAGGTCATATTTCTTACATAATATGATTTATAGTGAACCTTTTTGGAAAGTTCATTCCCTTTACTAACCCCATAAAGAGGGGATTCACCTATTGGTGGGATGAATATATTACAAGGCTTTCAAAATTTAATGAAATATATGATTATCCCCCCAATATTGATGTCACGCGTTGAAGTAAAGTCACTCATATTATATATAGAAACTTTGCATTGATCACTAGGTCCCTTTATCAGTGGAATAATGGAATATCAATGGAGAATGGTCTCTACTATCTCATCAGAACCATGCTTAACATTAAGACTCAATATTTTAACATAGAGAATAATTTCCCTTTATTGATCTTCATGGTTCAGAAATTAAGAAACAAACTACAACATCACAATTTCCACGTCATCTATGGTTTTGACCTACTCAAATATATACTCAATTGTTTGATGTTGACTAGAAGTTCATTATAGTGGGTGGTAATTCTAAAATAGTTTGATATTCATTTAATATCATATAATTTATTCAATGGGAAATATTTATTATAATTTCTTATGACACATGATACCTTTGAAATTACACTAGTGGATATATAATTTTCTGATGAATATGTATTCTATATTCAAAAAACTCACCAAACATGGGAAATATATTTTGATGGTGATAAAATTATTCCTACAAGGGTAAGGATAGAAAATAAATTACTCGATAGATTAATCATGATAATTTTCTTCATCCATCTTGCAAAGGTGGTTTTTCCCTACTCCTTCTAGTAGTTAGAAGATTTCATGATAACAAATAAAATATGAGGCTCTCATTACATGCTTGGAATTGGATATATTGGTACCAATTTACCTACTAAATTTTAAGGGATACCCAAAGTTAGTAATCAAGGTGATTAATGGAGAATATTTCATTAATAAATAGGAATTTATTCACCTATTAAACTATGTATAATGGTTAATGGAAAAATTACCCTCTGATCCAACACAATCTCATGCCCCTCTCTCAAAAAATACAAGTGTGGATGCATTGGATAATGGAACCATAGATTTGGAAGATATATAATGAGATGGAATAGTCATCAACATTTCTCATTGTATAGTTGTGTCCTTTTTCACTAGAATGGACATATAATAGACCAATGAGATCAAATATATTCTTGAAAATGGTATGTTGATTACCTCATTGAATAATACCTCCATGACATGGATGTCCCCCATATTGGTTTATCTCCAAAGTGTAATTATTCAATTAGATCAGTTGAAAAAGGATAAAATTCAAAAAAGTAATGTAAAATTTGTTCTTTACTATGGATTTAATTATTAGAAAGTCCGCTATAAATGTGTCTTTGAGGGATTCCTTATCAAATGTATTAAAGGAGGTGATACCCATATTTCTTACATCATACGCTTTATAGTGAACCTTTTTGGAAAGTTAATTCCATTTAATAATCCCATAAAGAAGGGATTCACCTATTGGTGGGATGAATATTATCATGAGGCTTTCAAAAATCATATGAAAGATATTTTTATCCTCCCAATATGGATGTCACGTGTTCAAGGAAATTCACAAATTTTATATATGGAAACCTTGGATTGATAACTAGGTCCTTTTATCACACAGAATAATTGAACATCAATAGAAAATTGTCTCTACCATCTCATCAGAACCATGCTTAACACTGAGAATCAATATTATGACATCGAGAAGATTTTTCCTTTATTTCTCTTCATGGTTTGGAAATTGAGACTCTACTTGCAGCATCACAATTTCCACTTCATATATGGTTTTGACATAATCAAATATAACCTCAATCACTTAATGTTGACATGAATTTTAGTATGATGGGTGGTCATTCTGAAATCGTTTGATATTCAATTCATATCGTAGAATTAATTCAATGGTAATTATTTACAAGAATTACTTATGACACATGCTACCTTTGAAATTATGCTAGTGGATATAGAATTGAATGATGAAGAGGTATTCTCCATTCATGAAACTCCCAAAACATGGGAAATGTATTTTTATGGTTCTTCAATTATTCCATCAATAATATGTATGGAAAAAACCAAACTCAGTAGATTCATCATTAGAATTTTCTTCATCCCTCTAGCAAAGGCAATTTTCCCTATTCATCCCTATAGCTAGAAGATTGTACCAATAACAAATAAAAATATGAGGCTCTCATTACATGATTTTAATTGGATATATAGGTACCATTTTACCAATTTAATGTCAAGGGAGACCCAAATTTTGTGATCAAGATGATTAATGGATAATATTCTATTAAGAAATGGGAATTTATTCCCCTATTCCACTATGTATAATGGTTGATAGAAAAATTACACTATGATCCAACACTATATCATGGACCTCTATCAAAAAATAAAAGTGTGGATGAATTGGAGAATATAACCACATATTTGGAAGATCTATACTATGATGAAATAGTAAAAAAATTATACATAAGGACATAGAAGAGATCAATGAGATCAAATCCACTCCTAAAAAAGGTAGGTTGATAACCTCATCAAATAATACCTTCATGAGATTGGTGTCCCCCATATTGTTTTATATAAAATGTGGAATTCTTCCATCAAATTGATCCCAAAAGGAAAAAATTCAAAAAAAGAAAGAAAAATTTGTTCTTTACAATGGATTGGATTCTTTGAAAGTCCTCTATAAATGGGTTTTTGATGGAGTCCTCCTCAAATGTATTAAATGAGGATACACCCTTATTTATGACATCAAAATCTTTATAGTAAACATTTTAGGAATGTTAATTACCTTTACAAATCCCAATAAGAAGGGAGTCACCTATTGGTGGGATGAATATTATCATAAGGTTTTCAAAAATATTATGAAATGTCTTTTTTTCCCACCAATATTGATGTCACATATTGAAGTAAATTCACTCATATTATATATGGAAACTTTGGCTTGATCACTGGGTCCCTTTATCACATAGAATAATGGAATTGTAATAGAAAATGGTCTCTACTATCTCATCAGAACCATTCTTAACAATGAGACTCAATATTATGACATCGAGGAGAATTTCCCTTTATTGATCTTTATTGTTTAGAAATTAAGACATTGCTTGCAACATCACAATGTCCACTTAGTCTATGGTTTTGACCTGATAAAATATATCCTAAATTGTTTTATGTTGTATTGAAATTCAGAATGGTGGGAATTCATTCTAAAATATTTTGATATTCAGTTCATTTTATAGAATTCATTCAATGGGAAACCTTTAGAAAACTTTCTTATGACATATGCTACCTTGGAAATTATGCTAGTGGATATATAATTGCCTGATGAAGAGGTATTCTCCATTCATGAAACTCCAAAAACATGATAAATGTATTCTTATGGTGCTTCAATGAATACAAAAAATGATAAGGATTAAAAACACATAACTCAATAGATTCATCTTGATAATTTTTTTCATCCCTCTAGCAAAGGCAGTTTTTCCCTATTCCTTTTTATAGATAGAATATTCCACCAATAACAAATAAAAATATGAGGCTCTCATTATAGGCTTGTAATAGGCTTTATAGGTACTATTTTACCAACTAAATGTCAATATAGACCCAAAGTTTGTAATTAATGTGATTAATGGATAATATTTCATTAATAAATAGAAATCAATTCCCCTATTCAATTATGTATAATGGTTAGTGGAAAAAATCACCTATGATACAACACTATCTCATGCCCCTCTCAAAAAATACAAGTGTGGATGCTTTGGCTATTGTAACCTTAGATTTGTAAGAGCTAGACTAGAATGAAATAGTCAACAGTATTTAACATCATCTGGTGGTATCATTTGTCATTAGAAAGGACATAGAAGATATCAATGAGATCAAATCAATTCCTAAAAAAGGTAGGTTGATGACCAAATTGAATAATACCTCCATGAGATTGACTTTTCCCTTTTTTATCTCCAAAGTGTAATTATTCCATTAGTTCGATAAAAAAATGAACAAATTTGAAAAAGGAATGTAAACTTGGTTCTTTACAATGAATTGAATTCTTTGAAAGTCCTCTATAAATGGGTATTTGATTTCATTCATCCTCAAATGTATTAAAGGAGTAGAGACCCTTATTGTTATGAAATAATCCTAATCAATCACTTATGGTGCTCATAAATATGTGACAAATATCTCTTAACATATCTAACAACATGGATACTTATAACCATCAATGACCCAGGATTGCATAAAATTCACTAGGAAATTTCATTCTTTCTAGATACATGCCAATTTCATCCATCAACCCCCATAATTGATGTATACTAATAAATATTATTAGTGTTTTTCTACACGATGAATTGATTTTATGGGGACATATCTCCCAACAACATTCAGGGAGTTCAAGTATATCCTTACTACAATCGACTTCTTCTCTAAGTGTTCATAGGCTATATCCCCCAAGGATGTTAGGGAGAAGGAAATCATAATTTTCATGAAGTAAAATATCATTACTAGATTTGGTTTACCTTAGATAATATTGATGTAAAACGGATTGGATTTTTCTATTATGAATTGAAATTTTTGTATCAAAAATATAGTAGTCTATCAAACCACTCATCCCACTACCATATAATGTAAAATGGAAAAATTAAGGATTTTAATAAGAATCTATATAATATAGTTCGGAATATGGTGGATAAATATAATAATTCCCCACCCAATAAACTCATGCTTTCTTTGTGGGCCTACCACCCCACGGCCCGTATGGATACACAAGTAACCCCATATTCGCTTGAATATGGGACAGATGTAGTCATTCCCATTAATTTTCTATGTCCCCCCCTTTACAGTGCCATCAATAACAAGTTTTCTATAGATGAACAATCTCAAAAGTGACTAGATGATCTGGAATGACTCAGTGAGGTGATACTGTGTGCCCTACACAACATATAGGTCCCTCAAAATCAAGTTTCATGAGCTTTGAATAAGAAAGTTCATCTTTTTTCATTCTTATAGGGATAGTTAGTATTGTTTCTCAGATTTCCAACGATTCCAGAGAATAAGACTTTAAATCTTAAACCAGAGTAGGAAGGACCTAATACCATACAAAATATCTAATTCAATGAATATTATTCCATATTTATAATGGATGATGGACATCACATCATGCTTACCACCATTTCTAGGTTTCTCAAAAATTACATTTCATAAATTTCATGTCGGTTCACCAATGTCCTCTACATATGATGTTAAACTATATAGAAAATGTATCTGGTACGTGATGATAAAGTGTGTGGCACACAAGTCCTAGCTATAAGAACTTAAAACTGGACAATATAATTCCCTAGTTGAATAACATAAAACTATATGAAAAAAATCCTCACAACATGATGTTAAACTGCATAGCCAATGTCCTTGTATCATGAAGTAAAAGTATATGAAACCTTTCACACTAGAAATTCCAAAATGTATGGTCTATATTAAAAATTATCTTTTCATGCACTCTAGCATGGTACAGATAATCCTCTTATTTCCTTTTGTTTAACACCCCAGGAATTACTCATGTGCGCTTAAAGGTCTTGCAGTACGGGAAAAATGGCTATTTGTGACGGGTTATTTGTGACAGGTCTTTAGTGCCCATCGCAAAAGGTTTGGTGTGAATTATGCACCAAACTGCAGGCAAGGGTATTTACGACGGGTCCCTATTCCCGTCACAAATACCCGATGGTGGCTTTTAGTATTTGAAACGGGATGCTTGTCCCATCGTAATTACTTTGTCGGTAGGTACCACTTGCGACGAGCCCCATCGCTAATAACTTTTTAACGGCTCAGTGTAATTAATGCAGGCAGAGTTATTTGTGACGGGGTCCATCGCAAATATTCTAAGCTATATATACCCTCATCCATTTTTTCTTCCATTCCACTCTTTACTCAACTTCTCTCCCTATCTTTTCTGAAAAATTTTCTTCTAAAATTTTTTATAGTTTAAACTTTTAAATCAGAGCATTATCTACGACTTTGATACTCTGAAAGCTTCAGTTTCAAGGTATTAATATATATTTTTATTATTTAGTTAATTTATTTTATTTTAAATTATTTATAATTTTTCTTAATTAGATGTAAATTAATTAAATTAGAATTAGATATTTGTTTTTTCAGTATTTATTTTTATGAATAGTAATATCTAAGATTTAATTGGTAATAAATTGTAATAAATTGTAATGTTATTAAATAATTTGTAACAATTTCAAATAATTTGTAATAATTTGTAATAAATTGTAATAATTAGTAATAACTAGTATTAATTAGTAATAACTAGTATTGATTAGTAATCACAAGTAATAAATTGTAATAATTAGAAATAATTTGTAATAATTAGAAGAAATTAGATATAATTTGAAAAAAATAGTAATAATTATAAAAAATAGTAATAATTAGTAATAATTAGTATTAATTATAAATAAATTAGTAATAATTAGAAATAAATAGTAATAATAGGTAATAAATTGTAATAAATTGTAAAAATTAGTAATAAATTGTAATAAATAGTAATAAATAGTAATAAATAGTAAAAATAGTAAAAAATAGTTGTAATTAGTAATAATTAGTAATAATTAGTAATAAATACTAATAATAAGTAATAATTGGTAATAAATAGTCTTAAATAGTAATACTTAGTAATAATTTGTTATAATTAGTAATAATTAGGATTAATTCAGATTATTTAGGATTAACTAGGATTAATTAGGATTAATTAAGAATAATTAGGAATAATTATGATTAATTAGGATTAATTAAGATTAATTTGGAATAATTTGGAATAATTAGGAATAATTAGGAATAAATAGTAATAATTAGCAATAATTTGAAATAATTTGAAATAACTGGTAATAATTGGTAATAATTAGTAATAATTAGTAATAATTAGTAATAATTAGTAATAATTAGTAATTATTAGTAATAATTAGTAATAATTAGTAATAATTAGTAATAATTAGTAATAATTAGTAATGAATAGTAATAATTAGTAATAATTAATAATAATTAAGAATAATTATTAATAAATAGTAATAAATAGTAATAATTTGTAATAATTAGTAATAATTAGTAATAATTAATAATAAATAGTAATAAATAGTAATAATTAGAAATAATTAATATTAATTATCAATGATTAGTAATAATTATCAATAATGATAATTATTTATCAATAATTATTAATAATTGGGAATAATTAGTAATAATAACAAATAATTAGTAATAATTAGGGTTAATTAGTAATAATTCGGGTTAATTAGAAAAAATTAGGGTTAATTAGCAATAATTAGGATTAATTAGTAATAATTAGGGTTAGTTAGTGATAATTGGGGTTAATTAGTAATAATTAGGGTTAATTAGTAATAAATAGGATTAATTAGTAATAATTAGTGGTAATTAAGAATAATAAGTACTAATTAGGAATAATTAGTAACAATTAGTAATAATTAGTAATAATTAGTAATAATTAGTAATAATTAGTAAAAATTAGTAAAAATTAGGATTAATTAGTAAAAATTAGGATTAATTAGTAATAAATCATAATAAATTTGTTTACATTGATAAACTGACACAATTTCTAGTGGATTGACGGCATTCCTTTTGATCGATGTGTCATCTTCTTGTAACTTTCTCGTACTGAAATTAATATGAAAAATATGCTCAGACATATGTCGGTGCAAACTTTTTCATGGTGCTTTTAGTCATAGAAAGTTACAAGGGGATGAGTCATCGGGCAAAAGAGTTGTTGCCAATCCGTTGGAAATTATGTTGCTGATAATAGACAATAATTAGTATAAAATACATGAAATTAATAATAATTAGTGGTAATTAGTATAGATTTTTATAAGTGAGTGTATATTAGTATAAAAGCATAAAAATGGTATAAATAACTATAAAATAATAGAAATTATTATAAATTTCTAGAAAAGATAATTTAATTGTCTTCTATTTTTTAGATAGTGTTTATATTATATCTAATTATACAAAATAACTAGTTATTTTATATTTTTTAGAAAAATATGGAACTTGGAAGTCAACAAAAGTCATTATTAGATGATCGTTCTTAAATAAATCAGTGCTAGAATCCAAACAGTTTTGGTTTATATCATTTGTATTTTGACGGTGTTCAAGATTTCTTTTCATCTACATCATCGAAACCAAAATTTATTTCTAAAGGGACAATTAAGTGTCCTTATAAAAAAAATTTCACTAGAACATATGACACATTTGATAGTGTTGGAAGTCATTTATAGTGTTTTGGTTTTTAACCATATTATGTTTTTTGGTTTAATCTTGGTGAATGTAGTTTCAAAGAAGATATTAATAATTTTGTTCAAGATCCATCATGGTTTTAAAATTTAGTACATGATGTGGTAGGTCCATCTGTTCAAAAAATTGAAACTCGGGATGATGTTGATTTAACTCCTCAGTTGAAACTATCTCATTTATATGAGTTTTTGAGGTCTGTTGAGGATGCATAATATCCTGGTTGCAAGATAAGAAAGTTTGAAGAAGTTTATAAATTTATGGTCAGTAAATCAGATAATGGAATTTCAAATAGTTGTTTTGGTCACATATTCTCTTTGTTAAAAACATTGTTACGTGAAGGAAATGTGTTGTCTGAAAATTTCTATGAGAGAAAGAGGTTGGTTCATAATCTGGGTCTTTATTATTAGAAGATTCATGAATGTTCAAATGACTACATCTTATATTATAATTAAAATGAGTTTCTGGATAGTTGTCTTACATGTGGACAATCAAGGTATAAAAAAACTCAACCAAGTATGTCTGGATTTGTTCTTGTAAAACAATTGAGATATTTCCTGCTCACACCCAGATTGTATCATTTATTTATATCTCAAAACAAAACATCATTGATGTTGTGGCACAAAACCAACATTTCAATCAGTAAATACTTAAATCATCTTTCTGATGGTGATTCTTGGAGAAATTTTGACCAAGTGCATATGATGTTTTCTTTTGAATACCAAAATGTTCAATTGGGTATTTCTACTAATGGTTTCAATCCATTTGGTTCTTACGGTAGTCAGTATTCATCTTGTCATGTCTTTATAATTCTGTATAATTTACCTCCATGGATGTTTATGAAGGAGCAATATATCTTTTTGACCTTATTAATTCCAGTTCATCTGAAAAATAATATCGATGTTTATTTGAA
This sequence comes from Viscum album, assembly GCA_963277665.1. Taxonomy (NCBI): domain Eukaryota; kingdom Viridiplantae; phylum Streptophyta; class Magnoliopsida; order Santalales; family Viscaceae; genus Viscum; species Viscum album. Next base: position 1,529,147,786 of record OY728162.1, read on the forward strand.
ACCATTGATTGATGAGTTAAATTAAATGTGGAGTAATGGAGTTAGAATATATGATATTGCTGCAAAACGAAACTTACTACTGAAAGATACATTGATGTGAACAATTAGTGACTTCCTAGTATATGGAATTTGATCTGGATAAAGTAGACTGGGTCCAAAATAATGTTCTTACTGTATGAGAGAGAACAAATAATTTATGCTCATCAATGGAAAAAAACTTTTTTTTTCAATTTTCATCACAGATTTTTTCCAACCGAACATCCTTTTCTAAGAAACAAATATCATTGCTGAAAAGGAACAGTTGAAATAGATGGGCATCCCAAAATTATCATAGGTATAGAGTTAAAATTAATTGTCTCTTAATTACCTTCCATCACATTTGGACCAACAATAAACCAACAAAAAATTGATGGGTTTGGAAAAGAAAACAATTGGATAAAACAGAGCATTTTTTGGGATTAGCCATATTGGTCTGATTTGTTGGTCTGTCACATGTTGGATGTGATGCATATTGAGAAGAACTATTTTGATAATTTATTTCATATAGTTTTGGATACACCAGGTAAGACCAAAGACAATGTAAAGGCACAATTATTTCTTGTCCAAATTTATAAGCGACCAGAACTTGAACTATTTGAAAATTTTAGATCACATAAGTTAATGAAGACAAAAGTAGCTTATACACTGTCCAAAGAGAGTCATTTATTATTTTTTTAGTGTATTGCAGATTTGGGACTTCTAGAATGTTATGCTTCCAATTTGGGCAGATGTGTTAGAAATGGTCATATTACCAGATTGAAAAGTCATGATTGTCATGTTTTAATGGAAATAATTATGCCAATTAGATTAAAAGGTTTGTTAAATCCAATGATTTTGGATGTGCTAACAAACATATCATATTTTTTTCGAAGAAAACTGCAAGAAGATATCATTTTAATCTTATGTAAACTGGAAAAAAAATTCCTTCTCAGTTTGTTTTACTCAATGGAACAGTTGATATTAAGTTTTCCTAATGAAACAAAATATGGAGGTCCAGTAAAGATCTAATAGATGTTCCCATTTGATATATTCAGGAATAAATTGAAAAAAATGTACATAACAAAGCATCAGTTGAAGGCTCAATTAGAGAAGCATATTTGCAAGAGGAAATTTCTTTTTTCTGCTCTCATTACTTTCAATCTGAATATCCCTCAAAACACAACCACATGAGTCATAATGAGGTAAATGTTAACAATGACATGAGAAATAAATTATTATTTTTAAATAAAATCGAGCTTGGATTCGGTGGAATTCATGAATGATAGCTTTTAGATGAAGAATATCACATATCTCATACATATATTCTATTGAACTATGAAGAAATGAAATAATTCATATTTTGAGGGCTCTTATCACTTATTCTATAATTTTTATAATAGTAAATTAATCTTGTTTTATTTGTAGGTTATATGATAATCATTTCAAGAAATAGTTTCCCCAAATTATAGGAGCTGCTCTTGGAGAACGTTTTCAGAAAAAATTCCTATTAGTTTTAAAAACTGGTAACATAAATTATTTTTTATTTCACATAAAAAATAAATTTAATACTTGTTATAGTGATAATTGTTTTACAAATTTTTAGGTATCTCAACATGGTGATAAACTTGAAAATTGATGGTATGTATTGAGTAACCCACCATCCAAAATGGTAAATATTATAATGCATATGTTGTGAATGGTTATCGTTTTCATACACGTGCATATGGGGAATCCAAAAAACAATTAATAGTGGTGTTTTCTTGAGAAGATCTCATCCTAGAGAAACTGAAGTTAGATTTTATGGCATGCTGGAATAAATCATTGAACTGTGTTATCTCGAGCAACATTATGTAATGATATTTAAATGTCAGTGGTTGGATACTGAGAAAGGATTAGGTGTTCATGTGATCTATATAATCGTTGATATTAAATATAAAAATTTTCTTATAGTAAATGAACCATTTTTATTGGATCGTTAGGAACATCATATTTATTATAAAAATTACTATCCTACTTCAAGGGAGTTGGGTAATTGGTGGAGCATGATAAAAATTAAATCTTGAGAGAATCAGTTTACTGAAATTGAATGTGGTTCTACTGAAGTGAAAGGAATTGAAATTTTTCAGTAGACTGCTCTAAATCCATCTTTTACACAAAGAGACATGAATATCATTAATGATAACCCATAGTTAAGGGCTAATGGTGATGATGGTGTTCATGATGTTACAAATGAATTTGAAATGACAAGAGATGATGAAATTGAGACTGATATGAAAATTGATGATGTTGTGGAGGAATATGTGGGCATTAACATCGACAGCTATGAAGATGATGATGAAGATGAATATTGACACAGTTAAATATTGGTTATAATCATATATAATATATATCTATATATAATAGTTTTTTTCAATTGTTTGATAATAATAATGATTTCTTGTTTCAGATGGATAACAATTTGTTTCGTCTATTGCAGGAGAGATATCTACCTTTGGATGATCAGGATGTTAAATCATTGGACCCTCATACTGATGGTAGTTCAAGGGTCACTCAGAGGGGGTGTGTTCTTTCTCTACTGATGATTATTGACCCTATTCTTGAGCGAAGTCCACATCTTGGGTTTAATCCATGCACACAGAAATATTTTTACCTGTTTATTTTAGTTAGTTTTTAATAATTTTTTTATATTCTAATTTTTTGATTAATTGTTCATTTTTTCATATCTTTAAGCATATTTCTATTGGAGAGGGGAGCGTTATATTTTGAAATTATTTTTCGAATGCATGGGTGTCCTGGGATCGGATTCCCATTGATGTTTAGTAGTGCATATTTGAGCATTGGCTTGTATGTAAATAAATAATATTTAATATGAAATTAATTTATTTAATAAATTGTTATAATAAATTATTTTTAGGTTTTTTGGTATCCCATTGAGGATAGCATGTGTGAGGATAATTGGAAGGCATGGAAGGAAGATATGTGTCCACGTTGCACTTAGTTTTTACACAATTTGAGAAGGAAAGCAATGGAGAAAGTAGGGGTGAAGGAGTTTGATGAGACATTTTATGTCCACTGACTTAATTATATTTCATCTCAGGTTTGGGATGGATTATGTACACACTGGTTGGGTAGGTGGTTTTAGAGTATATCATCAGTAGGATGGAAAAATTAGGTGAGATAGGAGGTGACACGTCGAGCTGGTAGTAATACATTCAGTACGCATAGAGATCATATGGTAAGTACATTTTTTAAAATATTTTATATAAATTTAAATGTAAATGGTTTATTTTATATTCATATAGGCTTTTGCACAGACTAATATTACAGAGTAAGACATTTATAGGAGGATGTATAGTAATCTAGACACTATGGAGATTAGAGATGTCTTCTAGCATCATATTATGGTTCATATAAGTTTTTTTGACTTATAAATTTAGCTACAAATAATATCTTAACTATTTTAATTTTAAATTACAATTGAAGGAGTCATTTGAGACTGCGATGACTTCGTAAGATGTTAATAGTCCGTCTGAGACCGATGGTCAGACCCGCACCCCCCCCCCCCCCCGATTTGATGAGGTATTATAGATGTGGGTGACCTAGTATGGCTTTGAGAAAGGCAAAGTTGTAGGTATCAACTCTCAAGTGACCCCTGGGTTTTTTATGGAACCTCTGTGAGGTCAGTGTCCAGCTTGATAGAAGATCATGGAGAGTCATCGTCATCTCATGCATAGTATCTGGAGTAGTTGTGAGATCAGAGTGAGCTTATAGAGACTATGCATAGGGAGCTGGAAGAGATGCATTAGTGGTAGCAGCAGCAGAGGGAAGAGTTCCTATGACAGTAGCAGCAGCAGTAGCAGATGTAGAATGAGATGTGTCGATGCTGGTAGGAGTAGGAACAAGAGCAGATGGAGTACATGCGATGTCTGACTTGTCGTTTAGGGATTGAGTTCCCTCCACCATCTCCTCCAGCTCCTTTAGACGACCCTACCGCTCAATGATGTATTTTTATTTTATGATGAAATATTTGAATGCATTTTTTTGTAATATTAACTATTTAATGTTCTAAATAGTGTGTATTTTATATTTTCTGGAATATTATAGTTTTTTATTATTTATTTAATTTTTTATTAATTAATATTTTTTTATTTTTGTGAATACTCTGATTTTTATTATATTACTAATATTATTATTTCATTAATATTAATAATAATATTATTATATTAATTAATTATTTTAAAATTAATTTTATTTTATGAATATTTTTATTATTATTTTATTTATATTAATATTATATTATATTTATTATTTTACACATAATTTTATTCTATTAATATTAATATTATGATTTTATTTTTACTAATATTATATTATTATATATATTATTTTATATTATTTATTTAATTTATTCTTTTTTTTATATTTTTCAACTATTTGCGATGAGACCATCTGAAAAGGATTTATTTTTTTATATTTCGAGAATTAATTACGATGGACCATTGAAAAAAAGTAAAAAACTGGAAACTATTTGTGATGGGTCACTAGTCCGTCAAAAAACATTTCTTAAAAAATCCATAAATGTTTTTTGCAATGTTGCTACTTCCCATAACAACTAATAAGTTTTTTTTATGGACCATCACAAAAGGTAATATTTACGACGTTGTTTTTTGTAATGGGTCATTTGCGATGGGGTCCCATCACAAATGACCCGTCAGAATAACACATTTTTTCAGTAGTGTTGGTAGATCATTCTATTTAGCATGATTAAGTTCACTGTAAAGAAAGATGGGTAACATTATATTCCATCCTACATGAACATAAACTTATTAAAATAGACTATTTTTCATGGTCTAATTCCCCTACATATGATCCATATCTATATAGGAACCCTTGGTGCGCTATCTGCCTATGCTCAATGATATAAATTCCCTCATATCTATATAAGAGGTTGATCAGTATAGGGGGTCCATAAAAGATATATGTGTGTATTGATTTTGGTTACTTCGAGATATGTCGTGATGACAAGATCCTTTAACAAATCCCATCCACCAATAAAAAAATTCCTCTCACCCATATAAGATCTTGATCAACATAGGGATTCTCCCTCTATTTTTAGTGTATTCCATGGTTATGACTATACTAGTTGTACTTGATGTCATATTTCACTCAACCTATGATTAAAATGCCTCATTCTTATATATGATTCATATCTATATAGAATGCTTCATTTTGGAGTTCTTCATCTATGAACCCATGCTAAAAAATGTTACCCCACAATGCAAGAGATTGATATATATAGGGGGTATTTCAATAACTATGTATTGTTTTATTACTATCCTCACAATACATGTATTGATGCCTAGATATTTTATCCTAGTCCCAATCGTAAATAAAAAACTTCCCCTTTTCCCCATATATGATCTTGATCTATAAAGGAAATTTCTCTTCATGAAATATGTGTGGATTGATTCCTATTATGTAAATATGTGCAATGATTCCTAAATTTACTATATTAGGCCCAATTTAAAATTCCAATCAAACCTATAATTTGTTCTAGTGTTTTAACTTCTTCATTAAAATTGGGTTTTCCCCCATGGGTTCAACATTGAGATGAATCAATGTCACTTTATGCATTAACCATATCTATGCAAATACCCTAAATGAATTTTCTCAACATATGACCTTAAATTTCATGGAACCTAAGTCCTTTTCATGTTATTTTAAAGTTAAATACATATAGTCCACCCTATATTACTTTAAAAAGCTTATAATGGCTGATTATGAGTCCCAATTCCTTTACATGAGAACTAGTTTTGTGTAAGGTTAGCAGATATTGGGTTGTTCTCTAAGCAAACATTAAGATAAAATACCCCCTTTCTCAATATTATACCTTGATGTTTAGAACTTATCCTATAATATAAGAACTATGTATGGCTTTACTCATGTAATCTCAAGATACATAGTGATGTTAGATTCACATATTCAGGACCCATCCATGATTTATCATCAATTTACACTCCATTCAAGGAAATTATAACAAATTATTCATGGAATGATCGAGTCTAAAATGCCTCTATCACTCTTTTTTAAAAACCTTTCTAATAAATTACACTACATGCATTGAGTGTCTTATATTACCAAAAATATTTCATGTCTATTTGTAAATATTTCATTTGACTCAAAAGGAAACTTATGCTTGATTATGTATACATGACCCTGATATGGCTCTGTATATGCACCGTTGATATGGCCTATCAACCAAAGGTTCATTAATCCTAAGAAGGAAATCCTAAAATTTATGTATGATTTCAAAGCATTGTAATATATCCCATAATTCAAATGTATTCCATAATCATCCCTTGCATACCTATTTTATATCTGTGTTCATGATTTAAAAATCTTGAGTTGTTATTTATAACTTCTCTACTCCTCTATTTAGAATGTGTTTATACATTCTTAGTATTTGATCCCCATTTGGGTTTCCATTCTCAACCCTTTAGTCCAAGCATCATGATCTTAAGATGTGTTCACATTCCCTGAGAGAGTATGTACTAGCTTTGGTCCCCTATTCACATTATATGTTTCCTTGTTATTAATGTATAAAATATCTACATTATTGGTAACACTTGTATAACCATCAACTAAACACATTTTGGTAAAAGTTGAATGAACTTAAACTCTATCCATCATTGGTCTAGACCACAATACCCTAAACAATAGGTGAATAAATCATAAAACATTTTAGTTTTAAGATCTATAATGGGAATCCAGAAAATAATTCAAGTCCTCACTCTCTAGACCTCGAACTCTTAGGGGTTAGATAAAAAAATTATTAGAGAGAAAACATAAAAGGATCATATCTTGTAGAGAATATTATATGGCTCTAGAAAAATTCAGACAATGATCATTGGTCCCACTAGTTCAATAAAAAGTTAGATCGGTGACATGTCATATATCTTTACCTTGATTATATATTCCATACATAGTGGTGTAACCTTTAAGGTGCTAGAACCCTTCTTGAATATTCCTTCCTTTCATAAACTGACTTCATTTCCATAAGTGTTTGAATCCTCCTAAATATTCCTAACTATTAGTAACAAAATTATTCGAATCTGAAGGACACTTCAACTTGACTATGAATACATTCCCCTAATATGGATCTACATATGTTCCCCTCATATGACCTATCAACTATAGGCATTTGTTTATAAAGTAAGAAGATCCAATAATCTATGTATGCCTATACACCATTGTAACAGAACCCTTTATTTTAATGTGGTTAGTGGTCATCCTTGACATTCATGTCCAAACTCATTATCCCTGATTCAAATTTATTGAGTTATGATTTACCCAACTTATAATCCAACTATTCATGGGGATTCACTACCCTTAATGTTACACACTTGTGCTTCAGAATCTTATTCAGAGTAGATATTCGACATCTCACCATTGTAATATTGATAATTCCTCATCATGTGACCCTAAAATGGATGAAATAATGGTCTGAGGTTCATGACCATAAACCTAATTATCCCTTTTTGGTATATTTTATTCCATCGATGGGGCCCTAATTCACATAAATTTTACCTTTACCTTGATAGATGGATTTTACTAGCTATTTGGTAAAAGTTATCTAGACATAAACATAAGCTATATTGGCCCACCTTGCATGAGCTAAATATATCTAAGGAGAGACACACAGAACTATGTAGGTTGAAAACCTGTAAAGGGAGACTTTGGAAAAAGTTGAGTCCCCTCTCACTATTCATGCACTTTGTGAAATCTATTTACCTTCTTTCCTAGGATTGTCCTCTATGGTGGGATAGGGATAATATGACATTGGGAAGTCGGTACTACAAAATATATAACCCTTATATAGTCATCCATCAGCATTGGTATCATTGGAGTGAGGTCCGACAAAATTAAGTATAGCATGTCCTATATTTTTTCAATTATCACCTCTTCAAACCCCTTTAGGAAGGGCAGAGGTTTTTTTATCTTGGGGAGGTAGCTATCTCACATAAGGAGCCCCCATGAAATCATCCATCAGTATTATATCTATAGGATTGGTAGATTTAACAATTGGCTCTAGCCCCTCCCACACTTTATCGGTTTCTATACCTACAAATGTCTCATCTGAAGGAATAGAGACTAATTATTCATCAAGACTTGGTAACCACAAGTATGTAGCTCTGGTAAACTCATCCCTTATCCAAGGATCTAATCAAGTGATGATTGGTATGATTTAAATATTAGTTAGTATCAACCATCATTTGACTTCCATCACCACTCCGAAAGATGTCACTTTTCGATGCATAATAGAAATTAATCTTCAAGTGGTTGGTAACCTCCTACATGTGTATCTCAATCCAACATCTATGCTAATAAGTACATTAATATAGTCATGAGAATGATCCAAATATGGGTAATAAAGTATAGTGATCTCTTTATGACTCTTAATGGATACATTTCTCCATATTTATTACTCTCCCTCAACTAGTAACCACCTACAAAGGAAGTGTTAAAAGAAGGAATGGTTGGTGGTGGTGGAAGAGGAAACACTCCTTTAAGCTTAGGTTTAGCTTCATGTATATTTACAATAATTAAAGTGGAACATTTGTCTTCAACTATTTATTCTGGAGGATTTCCCATATCAACCATTATTTTACCAACCAATGGAGAGGGTATAGGTGAGTTCTACCTCACATCCTCTTACAAAATAAAATAATATTATTGAACTGCATCCAATGATTCTAGAATAGTGTGAAGAGGGGAGTTATCTTACCTCCCCTAGAAGGTGATATCATCCTCATTGGTCATAACTCATTGAGTATTCATCATATAAAGGACTCAGTTTATATAAAAGGTCCCACCATAGTAATAAGGGATTGAAAATAAAATATCATCAAGATAAGACTTCACCTCTTGTGATAATTTATATAAGAGATGTGAATAGGGGAGGTCACATTTCCAAAATCTATTATCACAATCTCTTACCACTAGATAATTTCCCATACCACTTCAATAAATTGTTTTATCCTTCAGGAATATTATTATTTCCATGAAATGGGTAATGATTCATCAAGAGGAATAGGTGGAGGGGGAGACACCCCACTAATATAGGGAGGTGTCCTTTATGATAAAGGAGTAGAATCTAATTGTTTGATTTTATTCCTTGAAATCTGATAAACTAGTGGATTCCTTGGGTTTGATTGCTAGAGAGTCCTCTATATATCCACTTCAGGTGGTTTTTCTTACTCTTATACTTCCTAATTTATTTATGGAGGATTTTTTTATCCGAGTCACTAGTTTTTCTAAATTCCCATTTGGGTATGACTGATTACATGCTTCATCAAATGACTTTGTAAGATATATCAAAACCCTATTAGGTAGAAGGACCACTTTGATGATTTTATTTTATCTAGTAAACATGATCTTGAATTGTAATGTGACCAATATTTTTTTAAATTCATACACTATTAAGATGATCATGGATTCTGTTTTTCTTGCACTAGAATTTTCACCCAAATTTTTAAGGTGAACACCCCTCACAAATCATCTCCCCATCAATCCTAGTGGCTATAACACCATCTCTAAAAGACTTGAGATACCCCACTTTTCATGATTTTCAATTTAATTGTTTATTATAATACCATAAAAATCAAATTAATGTATAAATACAAACAATTCATTTAATTTTAGCTTCCTCTCCACACCCTGCTTGTTGAATTTCGATGAATGGACTCCATGGATACATTTAAGATATGTACTGAAGTGATATTATGGGATTTCATGGTAATTTATGAACTCATAGAACCCTAAATTAGATATAGTAAACCATGAAGAGACTTGAACCAGACCAACAACCCTGAAGAGTACTTTCCCCTACTGATGTGTCTCAATAGGTGATATAACTTTTCTTGAACTAGGAAAAAAAATTAATGTGTTTTCTAGTATCCAGTTGTTCCTCTAATACAAATTTAATGACTCTAACTCATGTGTAAGAATCATTTATAGGAAATAAATAACTTCTTAAAAACATACTTAGGAAATCCTCCAGTCATACTAGTTGATCGACTCCAGTAGAAACTTCCCATATGCACTAATTATAGCATCCCTCTTCTATTACTGTATAGTATACATCTAGAAATCCATGATTATGAAAATTCAAGAAAGTACTTATCCTCCTAAATTTGTTTCATGACCATTTGGTGTGATGAATAATTGTACCTAATCGATGAAGGGAATTTTAGTATGCAGACAAAGTTCCTCCCCAAATAAGAGATTTTGTAGTATCAAGAACAATTCATTTATAAGTGGAGGTGTATTCTCCATATCCTCCCAAATTGAGGTTGGGGGAATGAAATCATCATATATTTCCACCATGATTGGTTCTCCTATTATCATATATATTTCCTCTAAAATAGTTTCAACTTATCCATGCATTAATTGAAATGTTTTGGTACTTGGACTCCATCTACAAAGAAAGCCCAAAAGTATTTCATTGTTATGATGCAAGAATTTATGAGAAGCCCAAAAAAATTCATAATTTATAACATCTTTTATCTTCTTATTAAATTTATCAAATCTCTTCCAAACCTAGAATATCCATCCGCAATCCATTTGTAAATTTCCCCTGGGGTAAAGATACAAGATCAACGACCACCATAGCCTATGACTCACTATGGATCTCTTCTAGATCCCCCCATATTTATGAACATATAGCTATAGTCCTAACCATATGTTTTACAAAATCATATTATAGCCCATGATTTACACTTTTGCATGATCAGATTCTATGAATTAGTACCCTTTTATTGAGATGTTCACTTAGGCAACATCATGATAGCGATTGGTCTATGAAACTATTTGGTTCTTATAAAGAGGGGAAAGAATAGTAACATTATTCATCATCTCAAAATAGTAGATCAAAAACATGTATGATGCTAAATAATCTTAGAGCCTATATCCTATAAGCATCTTTATAATTTTATGTTCAGGTTGAATGCATTATCAAGAAATATCTTCATCACTTTTGATCATAGTAGTTATCCTCTCCTCAGTGTCTTGAAGGATCTATATTTAAGACATTCTCTTTCACTTTCTATAGGAAAAAAAATTGGTTGACCTTGAAGGTTTTTGGATGGATAAAAAGTGACAAAGTCCCAAATATTTCATAGCACTATATTAACTGCATAGCGCTATGTGGATATGTTGAGTTCATATAAGTGGATACTTCTAAAATACCGTTATGTGGATGACGACATAATGTTTTCCAAAGATATAAAATTTCATAGTGTAATTCCTATATAGAACAAATCTAGAATAACATAACTCTAATATGACCACAAATAACCCTTCAAGAAATAGTAACAAATAAGGGGATAAAACTTTTTTTATATAGGGGGTCTCTTATCATAGTAAACCACAAATTTCATTACTGAATTCACTTTATTCCATAGAATAATCAATTTTTCATGTCAATAAGACCCCATTCTGATAGGAAAATTTCATAAGGGTTGAAAATTCCCAAAACAAAACTCCCTTCATTTCTTTAGAACCAATGACCCAAGTGATGATGAAAGTTGAATCAAATTGTTAAATAAAATTTACCACAAAGAAGTGATACTTCTTCATAACTCAATGACCATTCACCAAAAATATCACTCCTTTATGTAGCATTTATGTTGTGTGAAGCATATCATCTTCTGTGAAGAAAATCAGCTCATACCCAAAAATAAAATCATTTTTATTTGTGTGAAGCAGATCAGCTCCTTTGCATAGTGCCTATTTTGTGGCTGTCTCTCATTAAGGGACCCCATGAAATTAGTTTGTAGATATATCTTCATGGATGATGCTTCACAAAGTATTATTCATAGAGTCTGCTTTACAAAGAGTAATTCATGGAGGATTCTTTTATAAGCACACTCAAGTGTAATGATTCTCAGGATGCACCAACTTTGCATAGAATATTCTCTAACATAAAGTGTGAGGATTCAAAGGTGTTCATTTCCATTTATATCATTCCCCTGGCCCATGAAGAATCTCTCTCATTCCCCCATTTGGTGAATCATTTGGAATTACTACGATGATTTTGTAAAGTATTCAAATAATGATAAAATAGACTTACGCTATGTTATATCCTTCCCTAAGGTCACCCATCATGTCCACACCAAACCAAATAACCTTGGAGGCACATATCTCTGAAAACTAATACCTTTCAAAGGGCTATATTCTTAGTGACACATCTATCATAGGGAAACCCCAATGTATAATCCCCTCTATATCCATCAGTTTCATCCCTATCATGACACTTAAAGTATTCATCATATGAAATAAAATATAAATTATACCCAATATGATGAACATAATCTATTCATGTTAAAATAATGGGGTGCCTCGTGAAACGAGCATGAGATAACCCCTCACCCTTGGGGAATCCCACCTGGAGTAAATCACTCTAATTTCTTAGAGGATATCATACTCTTATAATCTCTATAACTTACCATTTATATAAATAAGTAGGAGGATGAGAGGATGAGATTCCCCTTCATGTATAAGACCGAAAATGGTTCCGTTGGAAGATACTATTAATGTCCAAAGGATACTCACAAATGTAAGCCCCCATGTATAAGCCCCATTAAAATTTAATTATGTACTCTCAAAAAATGTAATTGATCTTATATTATCTCTTTTTTCTCACACTGAGCATGAATCATTTGGGCTTAGAGATCTGAGTTGATCATTCCATTATCATAGTTAGAATACCTTTATAGTGGGCCTCCCATATATTTTAATCCATAATTATCCATTCCAGTGTATCCCCATATGTGTAAGTCCTACTCAATCCTCAGTTGTCACATATTTCACAAAACATACATCCCCATTGTATAATGTTAAATTACAAGACCAATATCTTAGTTTCCTAATGTAAAAGTACATGGCATCATCCTTATCTCATTATGTTAAATTGTATAATACAGTCATGCTACATAACCTTAAACGATGTACCAAAAACTACATGGGATTTGATTCCTATCAAGAAGGATGCATATGATTTATTTTATAGGTTTGAATATAATATAATCAATCTCCCACATCCATCCTCATGAGTATATATTCCTCATGAATTGACTCACTCCCTTCATTGGGCTATGTTCCCCCTTATCTCGGACATCCCATCCACAAGGGTCATATTCCCTATAAACCATTCTCTCAATGAGCTATATTTGTAATGAAATCATGCCACCACCTTACTTGGATAGCCATATTCCATCTAATTATCCTACCACATTCTTGACCAGGTTATATCCCCTATTAAAATTATCCTCAATAGGATATATTCCCTTTGAGGTCAGAAAGAAAGGACTGATCGTGCATAAGTCCCACACCAACCATCATTAGCTATCCTTCACCTAATATTCATTACTACATGAAATTAAACTACATGGATCATTCCTTGTCACATGAAATTAAAAGGTATGATGTTTCTTGTTAAGTAAAACCAAACTATGTGGGTTCTGATTTCTCACACAAGGATACATAGGAAGACCTTTTCATAGGCTCAATTTCAACACCATCAAAACTTAACACCTCCATGAACGGTGATAAAATATAAAGTTTCTATATATGTGGATTTAAACTATAATAAATTATGATTAAACAAAACCAACCATTAAATAAAAAATATATAGAACCTCTGATACATTCATATATTAACATTGATACATGTTAACGACCAACTACTTGCTTGGGGGTAACCAATCACACATTGGGACTTGGGAAGGATTCAAAAAAATATCTTAAATATATATAGAATTATAAAAGTACTTAAAATACCCTCAAAAGGGTGTTATGATCCCAACCTACCACCCTCTCAACCAATGTTCATTTTGAAGCATCGCTGGAAAAAAAAACCCCCAGTGACTACATGCCTTTAGAAAGAAGGGTCATAGAAAAGTCCATGATAGACTATCATGGACGTGAGGTAACAACAGAGTTTCCCATAAAAAAACTACAAAATAAATATTTATTAATATCCCACTCATATATATTATAAAATGTAATAAATTTTTATTTAACTTATACAGTCAACATAACCTAAATATTTATTATTCATTGGTCTTGATAATAATATTTATTCCAAAATTAAATGCAAAAATAATTTAACTCAGATACTAGATACACTTAGGGCATGACTCTCTATGCCTCCTTCTGAATGGAATGAAGTTTTCTTTCCTAAATTCCAAGATTAGTGTCTATGAACACATGAAGGAACCTATATAGAAAGACATTAATGTCAAAACAACCACAACCTCATATAAACTCTTATTGTGTAATATAATCCCTTTGTCTTGATATCTCATAAAGAAATATTTATACATGTTTAATCAACCTATATTCCTAATATATCTTTCATTGACTAACTAAAATAAACTCATAAATAAATCATATTGTACATGGACTAATCAGACTATTCTATTTCAATTAATGTTCATGAGATATCATCTTCTCATCTTGTAAGTTTCAAATTCTTTCTTTAATTATTTAATTAATGTCATATAGATTATAATTCACCCAATGTATTTACCACACCACAAACATAAATTTTCATGGTTTTTTCAATAAATAATAGTAAATGATTCATGATATGCATTAATAATAATATCAAGTATAATTACCAATACACATGTCTGTATATTGGAATATCCAATTTCATATAAAACATGTATAATTATTATTGGTTGGTATGTCCTCATAACCTCCTATATTAGATATTTCCAAGAGAAAAACTTTATGAGATGAAGCCTCAAACAATTGAAATCATGTAGAACCTGATATTTAAAACATCATTATTGTCTTTTTATATATATTTCTTCTAGACCATAAAACATATATGTAATAATATTATCATAACATTTTAAGGTTCTCATTATAGAGAAAAAACTAATATAACCTTTTGATGCTATAAATACTCTAGGTAAATTATCACATTAATGTTACACTTAAGGATACTCATAATCTTATAATTTCTTTATTTATAATCAAGTATTTTAATATAAATATAATCAAAAAGTACAAATTAAGTTGGTTATAGGGAACCAGTTATAAAATTGGAAAGGACAGGAATGAGTGAATCTAATCATCTGATGACCCCCCTAGCCATACACTTTAATTTATCTTAAGATAAAGAACCAATAATGAAAGAATAGGTTGAGTACATGGTGGTATTTCTATATGCATCAGTGTTCAGAAGCTTTATATATTTGGTGGTTTATTAGAGGTTGTATATTTGATATGCAGTGGAAGTTATTAGTAGGTTTATGGAGAATCTGGAAAAGAGAATTGGGAGGTAGTGAAGTGGATGCTTCAGTATCTCCAAGGTTTGGCATATATGTCATGCTATTTCAAAATTTATTATCTATTATAGGTTTTTATATACTTATACTTTATATGATATGTAAAAAATTGGATAAGTACCACTGGATATGGGTTTACTTTTAGAGTAACTGTCGTGAGTTAGATATCCAAACATCAAATTATAGTTTCACTGTAAACAATGGAAGTATAGTACATTTCAGTCAAACAATATTAGAAGGATTTGATCTTGATAAATGTATTCTTAGAGTATCTTGAAAGAATCCAAGGGAATGGAATATTATTCTATGGTAATCAAAGTGTGACCCATATGGTGAATAATCTAATGTTTCATTCTGGGAAAAATTATATTCACCTGAGGTATCACTTCATCAACAAGTTGTTATAATATATAGTATTATAGATATAGAATGTTGATCAACATCATAATTTAATATATATATGTTGATTAAGGTCATAGTACAAGAAATTATGGGTCATTATTGTGTTGTGGTGGGGATTGAATGACCAAAATCATAGTTATAAGACCATGGTACCATTGTGGAAGGAAAGAACAAGGAAGAGATGTGGATGTGACCTAGTAGACTTGGTGGAACCTAGAAAATATTATTGAAGTGATATATTGTTGGTATTGGATATAAAGAAACTATTTTATAGCTAATTAATATATTTCTTTAGGTAGATAATCTAAAATTAAGGTTATGCAAATAGATTAAAAAAGGTATGGTAGAACTTGAATTATAGAATAGAAAAAGAAGTTGAAACATTATGGGAGTGTTAAAAGAGATAACTGATGAGTTTTATGATCTAAAATTATTCACCAAGAGTTTCAAGTTGATTTTATTCATTCGACATGTAGCTGTTAGTGATCATGGTTGATCATTTCTCATTCACAAAGATTCGATGGTGGTAGAATTAGTATAACCAGTTGGCAACTATAAAGGTGAACAATCAATACTTTTTATCCCTTTACCTCTTAGTCCTGTTAGGATTTTGTTTCTATTGTTCTTTTATCATTTTCATATACAAGTATATGAAAG
Organism: Viscum album; assembly: GCA_963277665.1. Taxonomy (NCBI): domain Eukaryota; kingdom Viridiplantae; phylum Streptophyta; class Magnoliopsida; order Santalales; family Viscaceae; genus Viscum; species Viscum album. Next base: position 1,529,164,222 of record OY728162.1, read on the forward strand.
AAATTAAAGGGTAGTACAAGATGTTTTTACAAGGAAAACTTCTTAGTAAGAGTAGTTAGTCCTTTCTATATACAGTAGTGACCTTTACATAGATTATACAATATAATGAGATACCAAAAACAGGTTTTTATCCAAATGCCTGAAGGCCTTTATTTTTTATTTATTTTTGATAATCCACCTTTAAAAGAGTGAGGTGCAACCCTTACAAGGCCCGTAGGCATAAGTATTACATGGACCATAGGCCTTACAGGAATTCAATGCTCGTAGGCTTCAAACATTACATACAACCCAGACTAATACTTGGAACTACTCCTCCCTAACATCTTCATCATGAATCATCTCTCCACCTTCACATGGATATTCGTCTAGGCTATCCCATGCATGCACAGTCTTGTCCCGATTGCAGGTTCCATACCCTCTCATTATTGCAATCCATGTAGCTTCTGTTGTGGTGAAATCTCCTTGCTCATCCTCCTATAAAGCTTGTTCCTTGTAGGTTGTCTGGTTTGCATTTTCACTTAAGCTGGCCCGAAGACCTTAAGGTGGCATGATGGCCTTACTATCCCGAAGTCTTGGGTGGCCTGAAGGCCTTAAAGGACTCGAGGACCAAACCGGTGGCCCGAAGGCCCAAACAGGGGAAAATTCATGGCTGCTACAGTGCCAAACTGTGACTGCTATAGTTCCCGCTATAGTACCTACTACAGTACTACACAGTTCCTACTACAGCACCCGAAAATTGTTCCTCCACCTGGATTTGATCCCGAGTCACCTGGATGGACTTAATATTCCTCACCAACCGGGTTTAGGCTCATGTGAAAATGAAAGTTTTTGTCATGGAAATAATCCAACTCCTAAGTTTGGTTCCCTAAAGTTTAGGAGGGGGATATAAAAAAACCTAAATCTATTGACTTTTGAAGGAATAGTATAACTACATATCCTTGTTGAATCATTATAATTCCTATTTATATAGTATTAAACTTTTTTTAGTTCTTTTTAACACCAATAAATCCTTCCACTAATATTATTTATATATAATGTTACAATTCTTCTATTTCCTTCTTCATCTTCTATTACTTGCATTATAGTATGAAAGAATATCTTCATTTTCTTCTCTTGTATTGAAAGTAATGTGCACATCCTTATTCCTCATCATAGTAGAAACTCTCAATTTCCTTTATTAAATTAGTTTCAGGACTTATTCCTTACATATTCTTCTTATTTTTTCATCTATAATCTATTCATTCATAAACTCCTTCATTTTGTATTGTTCATATGATACAGTGTATCCAAAACTTCTTTATTCTCTACTTGTTCGTCTGATCCATCTTTGTCTAGTTCCTTCATCTTTTGATGCCTTCTTCTCCTAGTAAATATCTTAGGTCCTTCTCTTCTTCTTCAATGTAAAAAATAGACACTATTTATTCTCCATTCAACATTATTCATCTAGATCTTATCTTTCACATATTAGTTTACCTAATCCCTTCTTTTCATCATCTGATACCATTTCTTTTGGAACTTCACTATTTTGTTCAGTACTTTATTTCTAGTTCCAATGCTTCAAATCCATCAGTTGCCTTATTCTTCATTTGTAAAATATTTTTGACACTTCAACCCAAACAATAATCACTCTCAATGTTTATGGTTTACACCTAACTATGGAACTTCACTTATTCAATAATAAGCACAACCACAATAGACCGATTAACCATTTTATTGTACTGAAACTATCCTTTATATAGGAAACATTTCTTTCGAAACTCATTGAGAAGAGATAACTCAAATTTTAAATACTTGATTCTAAATTTAAATATCAAACTCAAATATTTCTTTGTTGGACCATATTCAACTCTCCTAAAAGATAGGCATTAAAAAAGTTCATGGGATCTTTATTTAAATCTCATAATTAATGATCTATTCAAAATTTCCTCAAATATCAGATAGGATCACAATATTTCCATCATGGTTATTATAGCATTGAACATATAGATAACATCATCATAATTAATATATATGAAAAAAAACTTTTTAAAGATATTTGAATAATTCTCTAAACATCTCTGTAGAAACTTATATGTCTAGTAATACATTGTCTAATGAAAAATTATTTAACCTTTTTCAAGATTCCTCCATCAAATGATTTCACAATGTTCATCCAATTTTATTAACTTGGTGAACTCATAAAAATTCATCTAATATTCTTTGCCTGGTCTACTCTTAGAGGTATTATTTTCTCCTTCTATCTGATTAATTCATATAGATATGTATACTGACTTTGTAATACTCTTTCCAATGTCTTGTAACACTTTGCTTATTGCCTTTTCTCTAAAACCTATATATGAACCTTTTTCTGGGAAACTATTATCCGAATCATTTGCACAAAAACTTCAATATAGTACATATTAATTCTGATTTTTTTTGATTACTCAAAACCCTCTTTCTAATCATTCTGAAACTTAATTTCAATTCATTCAGAAACTCTTATCTAGTGACTTTACAAACATTCTTCTATCTGATGAACTCACAAACATTCATTCAACTTTTTCTATCTGAAACAGTTTCATTTGTAACTTCTATGTTTCTTTATCTTTCCACTTATTTAATATTTCTTCTATCTATAACTTCCATAATACTTCTCTATCATAAAATCATACAAACATTATTCTTCTAGTGGACACATTAACATTTATTTTCCTATTAAACTCATTTATGAAAACACTATCTGTAAAATTTAGTTCCCCCAGTGGTTTACCAAATCCTTAATTCAAAAAAAATTTCTATAATAACGAATTCCATAGAATAGTCATGATTTTTTCTACTTTTTAGAACAATAATTAATCACCTGATTTTCCTCCTTTTAGAAAAGTATTTTTTTCCAATAAACTGTTTGAATCAAAGTGACAAAGCATCACCGTTTTTTAATCAATAATGAACACATCACTAAGAATCAACTGATATTTTATTCATGAGATCTATATCTAATGGAGATATGAATTTATCCATACTACCATTTGGTTTCATCCTTTGTTTGATCACATTGGATTGATTGAGTTAGTCCAATCATCTTAGTATGATTGACTCAAGTTTCTTTATTTGATCAAATCTATCTGTTCAACTCATACACCACTTTTTGGAAAAAAAATTCTAGAAGATTCATTATGATATAAAAATTATGATTCTATAAATATCAAATTGCCTATTATATACATTCATATAAAATCATCAATTGTCAAAATTTCTTCAAATCATTAAGCAATATTTCACCTTTTAGTAATGAATATATTTTAGTGATTCCAAAGAAAAGAAACCATTTATCTTCTTAAAAGTTAATATGACTTGGTAACTTATTCTCTTCCTCAACATGCTTAGATTTCTACTTATCAACTTCTTTATATTCAAAACATTATCATATTCATCCAATCATCTAAGATACATGTTCTTCATTAACAAGCTTGGATACATCAAACAAAAATCTAAGAAACATCCTATTTACAATTTCTTCAACATACTAACATTAATAAAATCCTTCTAATTCATTTAAAACCATTGAAAAAATTTCAATACACACAAAATAGCCTCTTTAGTTAATTTTTCATGGGTTTGAAAAAAGTTTTACTCTTTTTATATTTATTATTGTATAAATGATGGAGTGGGCATTAAGTCCTTGTTATTGTATCATTTGTACTTCATTAATTTTCTTCTTAATAAAAGATTTCAATTTTCCTCCTATGGGATATGATAGGTATCAAATCATGTAAATTCCCTGTGTTGTTCTTTCATTTTTTAATTATTTTTTCTTTTAGGTCATTATATTTTGTACGATCCTTTTTAGCTCACACTTATGATATGATGTAGGGTTAGGATGTTGATACATCTCTATAATGACCTAAACTTTTATAAATAATATTCCCTTTGTGGTTCAATTAAATTCCCTATTATGTATTATGGTTATAGAAAAAAACACACTTTTGTGGTTTTATTATATCCTATTTTATTTAAAATACTGTTAATTGTATTAACCATTGATAATATAGTTGTTGAACAATGATCATATGATTAGTATAAATATAGGTCTTTGAAAAAACCCAATTGACACGAACTAGGGAAGTGAAGGCCTCAACTAGTAGGATCATACCCTATAAAACTCTTTTGTTGAATATTACAAGGGATATAGTATCACTAGGATTTTCCCTTTACCAATACCAATCTAAGATCTAATAACTAAAGCATGAGTGAAACCTTTTACTGTAGAAGTTCAAGCTCATTGAGATCATGGGTCAAACCATATACGTCGAACCACCCCATGAAAGTCTTACCATCACTCACATTAACCTTAGGGAATTTTTTGTTCTAATAAAGGTATATTTATCAAGATCCTAATAATATGAATATGATTATTGTATAGCATAATGAATATATTTTTATCTTATTATTATTACTTTATAAATGTTTTTTATTTTGATATAATAAAACACAAATTGTATTTTTGGGTAACATTAAAATTAAATTAGGGAATTTATTTTTATTAATTAATTGATTTTATAAATAAATAATATTTTAATAAAATATTATTATGATCATATAATTTTATAACGTCAGATGTAATTTTTATAATGGTTCGAAAACTGTTATTGTAAAAAAACTAACAGTTCTCAATATATATAGATTATTATTTTAAAACTTAAAAATAAAATATTTATAAAATTATTTGGATAAAATAAATATTATTTTTGGAATCATAATGTCAAAATTATCCAATAGTTATTTTTTCCTAATTTTCTCAGACAGAAGAAGTTTTGGATAAAAATTAAAAATTGTACAGATATATGGGGTGATTATTACATCCTAATGACCCAAAAATTATGTAATAAATACTATAAAGGATTTACATGACCAAATATATTTTTAACCTTTAAAATAAGGTAATTTTTATGTTATTTAATTAATTCTATAAAGCCTTTATGAATCCTCCAATACCTATATTGTATATTATGGTTTCAAAAATAATTTCATTAAGAAAATGACTCACTTCCACATCACCAAGGGTAATATTTTAATATTTTCATCCCTTGTAATTTTAAAATAATGGAAATAACCCCCCCTTTCTAGAAAACGATGGGAAATAACAATGGTAATATTTGGTTTTTTGATTACATTATTATATAGTGTCCAAAACTTAAGTTTGGGAAATAATAAAGAAATCCTCTCTATTTTACTATATAATACAACCCAATATCATATTACTCTTCACTAAAAAACCTTGTATCATGTCCTTACTCTTCCCTCACTTCTCTAAATCCCTCCAATGGTACCCCCAATCTCTCAAGAATCTCATCCCAAGCTTTCGGAATCACCCTCTCAAGGTAAGGTATCCTCTCCTCCTCTTTATTTAAGTATATTCATTACCTTATACCTTTTATCTCCAATTCATAATGTTGGGATATGTTATTCCATATCCCCCTTACTTTAAATTTTATTTCTAAATGATTCTAGATCCATTTAACTCTCATTAATCCACCCCATGAAAATTTATGTTCCCCCATTACACTGCAAAAATTTCACTATGGTTTTCCATTAAAAACAAATATACAGTGAATACCCATACTAAGTTCCTTTCAAGGGTTTCTACCTTTATGAACTTATAGTTATTTTATTTTTTTACTTACATTTATTTGTTCCAAAATAATTAATCATGTAATTAAATGTGATTAAATATGATCCTATGTTTAATGATCTATGTGGCCCACTTATGCATGTATATGATATGAATGTGACAGGTGCACCTAGAATTATAAAGTGTTCCAATGCATTGGGTAATGTTTTAGTATCATGTGATTTCATTAAAGGTATTATTTAGTGAACATAATATATAATGGGAATTTTCCATCATGATTTCTTGGTAGTTATCCTTAAACTATGTTTATGATTCCATGTTTAAAGTTGTTGCTACATTTTCATGTTGCATTTATGTTATCTTGTCTTATCATTAATCATTGTTCATGTTTAGGTTTCTCACCATTTTTATGTCCAGTTTAATTTCCTATTCATGTTATTCCATGTTTATTCCATTACTGATATTTATATCTCACCCCTTTCTTATGTATTTCCCCAGGTTATCCCATGCAGGTTTAAGTATGAAGAAATATTATGATCATGTTAAGGAAGTTTTCAACAATGGGGATGTACCCCATTTCTTAATTTGTTAGGCAATATACCTAATTCTAAAATTAATTATACTTATATATCTTTTATGTTTTATTATGTGTATTCTTATTTAATAAATAATGATTTAATTTGTAATAAAGACAATGAATTTCATCATTGGTTCAAAGGAAAGTTTAGTTATTCTTGAGATTAGGATTAGAAAACTCTAGAGAAGGCCTTAGGGATAAGACTAAACATAATAATACATCCATAAATGTGGGTAAATTATATAGTAATATTTTTTCAATCAAATATATCCCTATATGGATACTACATGTTGGTGTGGATCTAGCACAGATTTACCTAGGGATAAAACCCAAAAACACTGCATTGAGCTAGAATCAATTAGGAAGTAGTTCACAACAACGGGCCTTGATACACACCTAGTTTGAAAATACCTTTGGATACTCATTGGTAAATTCAAAATCTCTTTACAAACCATTATTAAGGGAACATAAATTCTCTTAAGTGTTTATATCGGTAAATAGATTAGGGATAACATATATTGATGACTATAAATTCATAAGGTAAGAAAATACATGTTATTTATAAGATATCCATTTATTTGTTTTGGATTAATATTTATTTTTTAATAGTTTGAAAATATTCATCCCTAATTTTACATTTATTTTAGATAATGTCCAAAAATAGGAGGAACAAATTAAATAACTAATGTGAAGGGAAATGTGATGACTTCCCAAACGAGATTCCCAACCCGATAGGAGCAGGATTTATGAACTTTTGATGATACTCTCTCTGTTGAACCAGGTTATGAATAGAAACCTGAATGGGGAGGAATACCCGAATCCCCCTAAGAAAGAACAATCTGATAACAATAACCATATGTAACAAAGTTATATGATTTTTAATGAAATTCATGATCTCTTAATCATGGAACAATGGATCAAATCCATTGAGAAGATCTTCACCATCCTTCAATGTTCTGAGTAAGATAATTGTGTACTGTATTTTTATCATATAGAGGGAGAAGATAATAATTAGTGGACATTAATCAAGAAAATTAATCCTAAGGAAGATATCAAAACAATGGGGTAGAAGGAGTTCCAGAAAATGCCTTTTGACAAATATTTTCCTCACACTCTCTAAATTAAAATAGAAAGGTATTTTCTTAACATTATACAAAATATGATGAATCCATCAGGGTGTATGAGGAAAACTTCACAATAATTCCACAATATGCCTCTGTCTTTTTCATTACCCCTGAATGAAATGTTGACAACTTCTTTTGTGGGCTAAAAACTGGCCTATGAAAATCCCCGGTGATTTGAGACTTCGATTGCTATGAGGAAATTATCTATTGTTCCCTCAAAATAAGAATAGAGATTAGAGAATCTCAAGGGTCTCATAGGGATAAGAAGTGGAAAGTGGATTTTAATTCTGGGGGTATGATGGAAAAATATAATAGTGGTAAGAAATTTCAGCATCCCACTTTTCAAAAGTGTGGAAAGAAGCACCCCAAAAATTGCCTAAGGGGGATGAGGAAATGCTTTAGGTGTAGAAAGGAAGATAATAAATCTTCAAATTTTTAATGGGATAACCCCACCAATGTAATGGAATAGTGTAATAATCTATTAAACCCTCATCCTTTTGTATAATGTTTTGACTTTAAAGAATATGGTCACTTTTCACACCAACTCACTAAGCTAATCGTGGTTAGTGACAATTAGCACCAACAACCACCAAGGCGGAATGGGAGAGCTTATTCCACTACAACCATTGAGGTGGATCCTGAAAATTAAGTGGTAATAGTTATGGTAGTTATTTATTCAAGAATTATTAATGTAATTTTTATTCTAGTTCTATGAATTTATTCATATCATGTAAGTTTAGCTAAAATATTAAAACACCACCACAATGAATGGAAGTAGAGCTATCAGTGAAAATGAAAAATGGTGAAATTATTTCATCCCATGTATATAAATCCTAACCAATAAAAATTTGTGGTTTGAACTTCCCAGTGAATCTTGTGATACTCAATTTAGTGTAATTTGATGTAATTCTAGGTATGGATTGACTTTCCTTATATATAGCCAATTTAAATTTTTGAGTGAATAAAATCACTCTCTATGTCATGATTCATTCTCTGATTTAGTAAAATTTCAAGGAGGATGAATCTTATCAAGAACCAAAATATTAAGCATGGATATTATTTCACTATGATCAATAATATCTAGATAAAATAAATGATTCAAATTAAAATATCATCATTAATTCCTTGCTCATTGTGAGGTAATATGATGATGTGTTTCCCAAATAATTGGTTGGTATTCCTCCTAGCTGAGAGGTTAAATTTTCAATGAAGCTTATACATAGGGTGTTTCCATTGTCTATAAATCTATATAGAATGGTTGTTGTGGAACTTGAGGGGTTAAGTAAACAACTAAAAAAGAATTTGGATATAAGGTTCTATATGCCTAAGTGCTTCACCATGGGGTGCACTAGTCATATTCATTAATAGGAAGGATGGGTCAATGAAACTTTGTATTGATTATCATGATCTAAAAAAGATCAAAATAAATTACAAGTATTGTCTTCTATGGATTGATTACTTTTTTGATTAGCTACGCTGAGCCTAATACTTCTCCAAGTTGGATCTTCAATCAGGGTATTATCAAGTAAGGGTGAAGAGGGGTATATCTCCAAGACTACTTTTCGTTCAAGTTATGGGAACTTTGAGTTCAAAGTAATGTCATCCAGACTCACTAATTCTCTATAAATATTCATGGGATTGATGAATAGATTCTTTATCGATTAACTCAAAAAAAATTGCGGTATTATTTATAGTTGATATTCTAATATTCTCCAAAAGCAAGGAGGGGTATGAGGAGAATATTAGCACTATGCTAAAGACCTTACTAAACGATAATATTTTTGCAAAGTATAGAAAAGGTGATTTATGGTTGAAGGGACTCTCATTATTGAGGAATATTATGATAATAAATTTGATATTTTTTTACCCTTTAAAGAGAGAAGAAATTGAAGGATGGCCGAGGCCAACATCTGTGATAGAAATATGTAGTTTCCTTGGGTTATCTTAGTAATATCATCATTTTTTTAGACATTTATCTTAATTTTAAAAACCTCTAACCAAGATAAATTTTCAAGGAGTAATGTTTTTTGGAATGATGTACATGAATAGAGCTTTAAGGAGTTGAAAAAGAGGCTTGTCACTACACCTATACTTATGCTTCCCAAAAGTGGGGAACTTTTCATGGTGTATAATAATACTTTGAAGAAGGGCATGAGATATGTGTTAATGAAGAATAAAAAAGTGATATTCTGTGACTCATGGAAATTGAAAGTTAATGAATATAACTACCCAACTCAAGATTTGGAGTTGGTTGCAGTGATATTCACATTGAAAATAGGGTGACAATATCTCTATGGGAAGAATTTTGAGATATATATGGATCATAAGAGCCTGAAGTATATTAAAATATAAAGAGATGAATATGCACCAAATAAGATGTTTAGATCTAATTAATTATTATGACTACTCAATCCACTACTATCCTAGGAAATTAAATAAACTAGCAGAATCTTTAAATAGAAATAATCAAGAAATTTTATCACTGATGAAAATTGGGAGGGATCGGATCTTTTTAGACTTGAAAAGGATAGATATGGGAATCATAAAGGAATGAACATCATCAGTCTGTTCACAAATGATTGCTCAACTTTCCCTTCTAGAGAGGATAAATCATACTCATAGAAATGATGTGTTAATTCATAAGAAATTGGAATCTATAAAAAAAGTAAATCCTCCAAGATTAAAATTAATAAAGGAGTTATAAGATTTGGGTCAAGAATATGTGTACCATTGAATCCTGAATAAAAGGAGTAATTGGATAATGTCCATAGCTCTGCTTTGTCCATACATCCCAATAGTACAATGATGTAATGAGATCTCCCAAAGAAATATTGGCGGGACAATATGAAGGAGATCTTGGAATATACATTACGATATCTTTTATTTCATCAAGTGAAGGAAAAAAGGAAAAAATACAAGGGGATGAAGAAAACATTACCCATACCTATATATAAATGGGAAAACATAACCATGGAATTTTTCACTGGTCTTCTAAATACGTCGATAGAAAATAATGCTATATGGGTTTTGGTGTACCGTCTTACAAATTATTCTCAATTCATGGAAATTATAGAGGACTTCTTACTCGATTAACTTGCAAGTACATATATTATAGAAGTGGTGAGGATTTGTGGAACAACACAATTGATTGTATCTGATCAAGATCCAAGATTTACATCCATGTTATGGAAGAGTCTCCAAAATGATATAAATACTGAGTTCCAATTTAACATGGTCTATCACCCTCAAACTCATGATTAATTCAAGTTGACTATTCAAATACTTGGAGACATGTGTAGAGCATGCTCAATTGACTTCAAAGGAGAATGGGATCAACATCTTCCTTTTGTCAAGTTCTCATAAAATAACATTTTTCCACTCAAACATCAAAATGGCCCCTATGAAGTCCTTTATGGGAAGAGGTATAGAACACAATCATTCTAGGATGAAGTTGGGAAACACAAACTACTAGGTCCTAAAATGGTTGACAAAATTATAGAAAATTTTAAAACCATTCGGTAATACATTAGGGATTCTGAGATTCGACAGAATAGTTATGCTAAAAATCATCAATGAGACCTACAGTTTGAGGTTGGAGACAAAGAATTCCTCCATATATATTTATGGAATAAGTTCATGATATTTTGGAATAAGGGAACGCTTATTAGAAGATACAACAGTCCCTTTGAGATTCATGATCACATTAGAGTGGTGGACTATCAACCAAAACTCTCACCTAATATATCTCAAGTACATGATATGTTCCATGTATCGCACTTGAATAAGTATATACTAGACCCCTTACATGTACTTAATATATAGGTGGTACCATTGGAGAATAATCTTTTATATGTGGAGTAGCTGGTGAAGATCTTAGATCATAGAGACCGAGTAATATGAAATAAGACAATGCACTTGGTCAAATGACTATAGAAAAATCACAATTTTGTATAGGTGATGTGGGAAATAGATAAGGTTATGAAATAAAATTCCCCATATCTGTTTTACTATCTAAAATGAAAAAATTTAGGGGAATATTTCTGAAGGCTGGAATATTTTAATGACCCAAAATTTTATAAATAAAATTCCCTTCATAGTTGTATTAAATTCCATATTAAATATTATGATTATAGAAAACACATGCATTTCCTTGGTTTTATTATATATTATTGGATTTAAAATAATGTTAAGCATCTTACCATTGATAATATAGTCATTGAACATTGATCATATCATTAGTATAAATTTATGGTTTTGAAAATTTCAAGTAACACGAAAAAATGAAATGATGGACTCAAATGGTAGAATTTTATCCTATAAAGCTCTTTTATCAAAGCTTAAAAGGTAATCGAATCAATAGAATTTTCCCTTGACCTAGACCAAGCCTAAATCCAATAGATAAATCATGATAAAAACATTTATGAGAGAAGTTCAAGCTCATCTAGATCATGTCCAAAACCATGTATATCAAACCACCACATGAAACTTTTTCCATTTTATACTTAACCATTAGGGAATTTTCTTGTGTAAGAAAGGGATATTTATCAAGAACCTAATAATATGAATATGTATATTTTATATAATACTTACTATATTTTCATGTTATTATTTTTACCTAATATATACTTTTTATTTTGATACAAAGAAACAGAAATTATATTTTTGGGTAATATTAAAATTAAATTAGGGAATTTATTTTGATGAACTAATTTATTTTTTAAATAAATAACATTTTAATAAAATATTATAAAGATAACATAATTTTAATGAAGTCATGTGTAATTTTTATAAGGTTTTGAAAACTGTTATCGATAAAAACCCCATCATCTATCAATTAATGTCGATTCTTATTTTAAAAGTGAAAATTCACATATTTAGAAAATTATTTGGATAAAATAAATATTATTTTTATAATAAAAACATTGAAATTATATAATGGTTATTTTTTCATAATTTTATAATACAGTCTCATTTTTTGGATGAAAATTAAATACGGTACAAATATATGGCATGTATTATGACATCACAATGACCCAAAATTGATGTAATAAATACTATAAATGGTATCTAAAACCAAATATGTGTTTATAATTTAAATTAATGTGATTTTTAGGATATTTTATTAATTTTATAATTCCTTTATGAATCCTCAAAAACCTATATTATATTTTAAAATGTTAAAATCATTTATTTATGTACATGACTCACTTACACATCACCAAGGGTAATATTTTAAAATTTTAGGCCATCGGGCATATAAAATAATTAAAACTACTTCACTTTATTAGAAAACATGGGAAACAACCATGTAAAGGTTTGTTGTTTTTATTTATTTATTATATATATTCCAAAAACTATGTTTAGGGAATAACAAAGAAATCACCTCTCTTTTCAAATATAAATCCACCCAAGATCCCATTCCTCTCCACTAAAAAACCATGGATCGTGTAATTAATATTCTCTACTATCTCTATAGTCTTCCCAAAGTTCCCCCAAGATCTCAAAAATTTCCTCCCAATATTTTTGAATCCCCCTCTCAAGGTAAGGGATCCTCTTCTTATACTCTATATTCAAGTATCTTGATTACCTTATGCTTTTTATCTCCAATTCCTAATGTTGGGATATGTTCATTAATATCCCCATTACTTTTAATTTGAATTATAAATGATGTGAGACCATAATGGTAGGGGTTTCAGTAAAAATCTATATTCAATTAAATTCCTATTTTCCTAATAGTGTACCATAGTGGCACAACCTAGGGTCGATCAAAAGGAGGCCTCCAACACACATTGTCTTCATATTATCACTATTATTATATAACTAATATAAAAATAACTTATATAATATATATGGGGGGTTTGAAATTTGATAAATATTAATATAATATAAACATATAAATATATGAAAATTTAAGACATAAATAAAAAGTAGAAAATACACAAAGATGTCAGTGGATGAAAATCATTGCTCTCGGGGTTTCATGATGGTGTTATCATTGTTATTCAAAATATTTCCTCATTATTTTACTCAATGTAGAGATCCAAGCCTTTCACTCTACACCCTTAAATTTTAATGTTATTACCCTACACCAAGTTCATTGAATTTACGATTAATCTATTCCACATTAACACCTAAGACAAACTGCACCGTCTGAATGACTTAGATATCAACGGGAAGAAAAATTAGTGAATGAGGAGAAATAAAACAATAGTAGGGAAAGTGGGAAGACCGATCACTAAAATAATTTTATCCAATAATTATTCCTTATAATAAAACATTATAAATCATTAATTTTCAATAAAGTAAAATTCCACCACGTCCCCCCTCAAACAACGGTGACGATTATTTTTACACAAACATAGAGTTAAAAGTACAGTGGGAGAAACACAAAATAAGAAAAGAATAGAAATGGAAGAAGAACAGAAATGAATAATAAATATAAACTAATGTATATAATAAATATAAATAACAATTAAAATAACAAAACTTTTCCTTAACCCCTGAAAATGGTTATATTCTGAAATGGGAGAAGGGACACATATTTATAGGGAGAAGGGGTGAATAATTCACACTCAAAATATTTAATCTCAACATTTCCACATAGATGTGCCATTAAATTACCAAATTTGAAAAATTTATCTTCATTAATGTTGTTCTATAATTTCTTCTCCGTTAACCCTCAAAAGTTTAGCATCATTTTCCACTAGAAGAGGGAGTTATGGATTTAATATTGTGGTTGACCTTTTCTGGATGGGAATTCTAGAAATATTTATCCAATGTAAAACATCTGATTTCCCTCTTAATGAGTTCAAATACCCATAAAATTAATTTATGGAAATATTATATTAATACTATTTAATATAAATTTATAATCACATCAATTGGAGATTCTTATCCCAAGTTATTCATCTGTTACACAGGTGGGGCACACACCGTCCGCCCGAACAATTCTTCAACTTGTTTGATTATTTAGGGCCTCTAAATGATAAAATCAACTCCTAGTCCATAAGAAAATGTTTAATACAATAAATAAGGGATTTAAAAAAACTAATCACTCAAATTAGAAATATATTTCAAAATAAATAACCAAAATAGCTTTATTATAAAAATCTATTTAAATTGTAGAATTAGGCCATTTTTTCATTTAGGATCAAAACAACAAAAAAACATAAAAATATGACAATAACCCATTAAATAACATTATGTTGGGTTTAAATACATTTATTTAAAGAATAAAATATTTGAAAATATGTGCTTCATCAATCCCCCACACTTAACCATTGCACTCCAGAGAAGTTATCATATATTCAAATCAAAATTCACACAATAATCAAAAATGACAAAGCATTAATGGTCATATCCAAAATAAAATTCCATCATGTCACTTCTATGAAATAAAATTCCTTATAATTTTCATTCTTTATATTTAAATTTTATTGAACTCATAAATCTATCCATGGCCCAATGACAACTTTCCTCACATTGAATTTTATGTCACTCTTCACTCAAGAAAAATTAAATCTAGAGTTATTCTCATACTTAATAATTTCATGTATCACCATAGGCTTGTAAAAATTATCATCCCTCTATAGCGTGAAACATGAAAATTTATTCAATAATGAGGGATTTAATTAAAGGTTCAAATGACTCTGTGGCTTTGGTTTGGTGGGAAATTATTAAAAATTTAAGGCCAGAAAGAGGAGGCTTGAATCTTAGGTACAATGCATGAATAATAAAATGAAAACACAAGAAATTCCTCAATCATACCCCTTTAAAATGTGAAACACAAAACCATACCATTTTTTTTTGAAATGGGACATGAGTCAATAAATTATTACAAATAATTATATCATCCATGTTCTACCACTTTTTTTCTTTTTTTCTTTTTTTTTGTAAGCCCCTGAAAGGAATAGTTTATTTTCTATGTTTTTGATTTTTTGTCATGGAGAATAAGCTGAAAATGGAATAAAATGAATTAATTATAATTAATGACCTTGATTTTAAATAGGTAAATGATTCATAAGAGAATTTATAATGATGAATTCAAGCTCATCTCTATTTTTTCAATATTTTGGAAAGAGATATGGATAAAACAAATAAAGAATAATGAAATGATGACTCAAGCCCAATTTTCTAATAATAAATGTACAAAATTTTGACACACACCTCACGTCACCCAAAAATGAAACACATCCCAATTAAATCACACAAACGGGCCTTCCCCCACATTAAACTTGAAATATCCATGAAAAAATACTAAATATGTGGGTAGGTAAGGAAATATCAGTTTGTAATGTGGATTAAACCGATAATGAAATTAATGGCATATAATGGATAACAAAGGATAGATGTAAGGGTGGGTCTCATGATAAAATGTTTATAGATAAATTAATTCCTCAATAATATCAAAATAATTTCATGAAATTAAATGATTTGAAGGAGAAAAATCACAAATTCTGGTTCTCACTAAAAATCAAAGTTTCCCTCAAGAAAGTGTGAGTATTAGAAAGAATATATCAAAATGGTTTAGAATACCTCATAGGTTGGGAAACATATTTTGAGTCAGTGTTTCATTGGAATAGATTTAAAAATATTTTCAAACACATAAAAGTTCTTTGAAAATCTAATTCAAGGAAAAGTTTTTACATCAATAATAATTTGATATCCATTTTTTTCAAAATTCATTTTAATTCCCTCAAAATAAATTGATGCATGAAAAATGATCAAAATAATCATTGAAGCAAAAATTTACTAAAAAGATTAAAAACAAAAATAAATAAAGAACACAAAACAACTAGCATGTTGGCACTCTCCCCCACACTTAAATTTCACTACCCTTAATTTCTTCTCATCAAAATACAAATAAGGGAAGAAAAACTAAAGAGAAAGAAAGAGACAACCTAATGTTATTTTTGAAGTGGAAACCTTGAGCTAAGATTTTAGATAATACCACATATTCCTAGAAATCATGAAATAAAGAAATTCGTAAGAAAAATAAATAAAGATAAAGAGGAAGGGAAAATAGGATAGAACATGGTTTGGACACTCATGTGGGTACTAGGATTTTATTACCCCTTAGTCAGGAAGTTGAAGGAAGTTGACCCCAATATGAAGGTGGATGGGGTTTCTTGCTTCGAAACCACCACATTTTATTTTTACACACATCTATCAATAGATGAGAGGAGTGTGAACACCTAAATAAAATAAAAATAGTCCTAACCCCTATATAAGATAAATGAGTGAATTTGAGATCATGTGGGGAAGGGAAAATAATGTAGGGTTGCTCCCTATTTTGTTCACATAGAGGAGTGGTGTCCACTGGTGGTGGATATAATAGAATAGGAAGTGTCTTCTATTTTGGTTCAGGTTCATCAAATGATTCTTCAGGGATTTCTTATTTTGTGTCATCATCCACATTTTCACTAGTGTACAGCTTGGTTGGATCTTCCATTCTCTCCTCAACACATAGAACTTCTTCTTCTAATTCATCTAGGAAAAGCAATAGTGGTTATGAATCTAAAAAATTATAATAAGGGAGATTATTTTGAAATTTATAATTAATGTAATTTTAATTAAAATAATGATCATAAATTAAATCTCCCTCATAAATTTCTACTTCAAACTCTTTTTCCTCAAGTAAGGCAGTTAAGAACTCATTTTTTAAATAGGTATGTGGATCTTCATGATTGACCTTAACCGCACCAATGTTTTCTTGAAATTTAGGTTGAAAATCACCACTTTCTCTTCGACTTGTATTTTTTGGAATTCCATTAATAACGCTTTAACTTCTTCAAATTTGGTGGCTAGAAATTCCATCATCATTCTTACTTTTTCTAGGATATTGAAATTTTCATGAAGATTCAAGGCATTTTGTTCCATTTCAAAATCCTTTTGTTCCATTTGAAAATCATTTTGTTCCATTTTAATTTTAAAATTTTCATACTTTCTAGGCTCACCACGAATTTTTCAATATTAAAGTAATAACCATAAAAATCCATCTTGAAAAATTAATGATATGCAATGAAGCTCTTTATTTTTATTTTTATTGAAAGAAGTGTACGTAAGCGCTTGGACTCCCTAAAATTGACACCAAATTTATGGTAGTGGTTTTAGTTTCATTTCCCTATTCAATTAAATTATTATTTTCATAAGAGTGTACTATAGTGGAACATTATAGGGTTGATCATAAGAAGGCCACCAACACACACTGTCTTCCTATTATCAATATTATTATTTAACTAATATAAAACTATCCAATATAATATATATAGGGGGTGTGAAATTTCTGAAATATAAATATAAAAAAATATAAAAAAAATATGAAAATGCATAACATAAAAAAAAGAATAAAATACAAAAATATGTTAGTGGATGAAAATCATTGATCTCGGGGTTTCATGGTGGTGTTATCATTGTTATTCAAAATATTTCTTCATTATTTTAATCAATGTAGATATCCAAATATTTCAATATAAAACATATAATTTGAATGGTAATACCTTACACTAAGACCTCAGAATATATGGGTAATCACTTCCACATCAACACCTAAGAGAAAATCCACTGTTTGAATGATTGAGATATCAATAGGAAGGAAAATTAGTGAATGAAGAGAAAGAAAACAGTAGTAGGGAAAGTGGGGAGACCTCTCAAAAAAATAATTTTAACCACTACTTACTCCTTATAATAAAACATTATAAGTCATTAATATTCAATAAACTCAAATTCCACCCTTCCCCCCTCAATCAATGGTGATGATTAGTTTTCCACAAACATGTAGTTGAAAGCATAATGGGAGAAACACAAAATAAGAAAAGAAGTGAAATGGAAGAAGAATAGAAATGACAATGAAAGATAAACTAATGCCTATTAAAAATATAAATAACAATTACTATAACAAATCTCATCCTTAACCCTATAAAATGGATATATCTTGACATGGGATAAGGGATGCATATTTATAAGGAGAAGGGGTTAATAATTCACACTCAAAACATTTAATATGAAGGTTTATCCTTGGATGTTCTATTAAATGACAAAATTTTTAATAGGTGTATTCATTAATTTTTTTCTATAATGTATCCTCTATCCACCCTAAACATTTCAGCATCATTTTCCACAGGTTGATTGAGTTATGGATTTAATATTGAGGATGAATTTTTCGTCCCAAGAATTCCATAATTATTAATCCAATGTAAAATGTCAAATATACCTCTTAATGAGTTTAAATGCCCATAAATTTCATTTAAGATATGTTTATATGAATCCTATTTAATTTTCATTTTTAATCAAATCCATTATATATTTATACCCCTAGTTATGCATCTGTTACAGAGGTGGGGTCCACGTTATCTTCCCAAACAATTCTTCAAATTGTTTGATTTTTAAGGCCTTTATATGCTTGAATAAACACCTGGTATAGAAGAAAAATTTTATGTAAATAAATCGAGAATTAGAAAAAAAACACTCAATTTCAAATTATATTTTAAAATAAATGACCAAAATAGCCTTAAAATAAAAATCTGTTAAAATTTCAAAATTATACCATTTTTGCATTTAGGCTGAAAATAACACAAAAACATAAAATGTTAAAATCTCCCATTAAATAACATTATGGTGGGTTTAAAAAAACTTAATTAAAGAATAAAATATGTGAAAATATGAGCTTCATTAGACCCATTTCTCTCTTATTAATCCTCCCCATCAACATTTATGTGCCTCCATTATGCTGCCGAAATTTCACCATGATTTTCCGTGCCAAAAAATATGTAGTGAATACCCATACCCGTTTCCAATCAAGGGTGTTAAACTTTATGCATTCATAATTATTATATTGGGTACTTACACGTATGTTTTCCAAAATCATTAACCATAGAACTAAATGTGATGAAATATTATTTTATGTTGAATGATCTATGTGGCACACTTACGTATATACATGATATGAATGTGATGGGTAAACCTCGAATTAAATAGCACTCCAAAGAATTGGGTAATATTTTAGACTCATGAGACATCATTAATGGGATTAGGGAGTGACCTAATCTATCATGAGACTTTTTCCATCATGATTTCTTGGTGGTTATCCTTAATCTGTGTCTATGATTCTATGTTTAAATTTGTTGCCACATTTCCACATTGCCTTTATGTTATCATGCCTTATCATGCCTCATTGTTCATGTTCATATTTCTCAACCTTTTTATATACCATTTAATTTTATATTCATGTTATTACATGTTTATTACCATACTATGTTTTACAGATCACCCCTTTCTTATGTATTCCCTTCGGTTATCCCATGCAGTTTTATGTACGATGAAATATTATGACCATGTTAAGGTAATTTTCAATAATAGTGATGTACCCCCTATTTTAATTTATTATTTAATGTACCTAATTACCAAAGACATTATACATATTTATATTTCAGGTTTTATTATGTGTATTCTTATGTAATAAATCATGATTTAATTTTTTAAAAATATAAGGGTTTTCGAATTCTCATTTCTAGATGTATTGACATAAAATTTTGTTCTATTTTGGGAGTTCTAGACTTTGTTTCATGCTAGAAATTTCAGATCATTTATTTTGAATCATTGGGATATAATGAAACATCTCTTTCATTATCTTCTTTTAAAATATTTTTATTTATTTTTCATTTAAAATCATATATTTCATTTAGTCATGTGGTTTTTAGGGATTTAGATGTTAGTATTCTATTTCCACTTTTGTTTTCTTATTATTTCACATGTTATGTAATTTTTTAGTGGGAATGTGACATGAACCAACCCATAAGGTCCCCACTCAGGACATCCATAGGCTGATTGTGCCACCCCAAGGCTACATAAATTAGTTCATGGGTGGGTAACTAGCACTAAGAAGTCACAAACATACATGGGAGGCCTTATCCTATGTCAAGATACAATATATATGAACACTAATTGCATAAGATATATCCAGAAACCGCTAATAATATACATAAATAACTAAATTATATAAACAATCATGAATATGATAATATCTATCTAATAAAATACCATATGGAAAAATCCATAAGGTAGATGTAGAATAGGTAATCCCATTAGGAATAACTAACATGCAATAGGGAAAATCACCTCCACATTTTATGAAAATCTAGGAAGTGAACACCAATTGAAATCAACTATTTTATGTGCCACCAACTGCTAGTTGAGTATAAACATACCTAATAGGATAACCTAAAAATACAAATTAAGGAATAATAATTAATTAGATCAAAACCAAAGTATGTGAAAAACAGACAGTTGAATCATAATGAAAATCTGATTTTATCTGTGGTTAATAAATTCATGGTAAAAGGAAGAGTCATAAGTATCATATCATAGCTCCATGTATATTCATATCTTTAAATTTTCCCAAGATACCCAGTATAACTAAAGTCTTATAAGTCCATATATAAAATCTCAGTAGAAGGCCATACCCTGAAGGAAACTAGGCATTCCTGATATATCTTAAGATCCACTACATCAACATAACTCATTTCTGAAACCCATCAAACCTCTGAAATCATATGCGACACTAATGGAGTAAAAATATTAACCAAAATAATTGGAAACACCAACATTTATATCTAATGAAATGTCATTCTGGAAATAATATATTGTTAGGATGGTTACCAACTCTACTTGTTGAATGGGAGATTCACAACTTGTTAGGATTGAGGGGGTACCAAACCCATGCTTGAATGGAGGACCCACACTCTAAGGATGTAATTTATGAGTTCTTGATCCTACATGAGTGTTATCTACTCCATAATAAAAAATAGGATACCTACAACCTATCCTAACACTCCTCAGGGGGCTGCCAAACCATGTATCCATCAAACATATTTTCATCGCACCAACATCATCACTTCAAAGAAAATAGGTGTAATATACCATAATTTCATTAGAAATAGTCTCTACTAGTAATGAGATATGCACAATCATGTTTTAAATTGAACATATCTCATAATTAACTACTCATGTATATGGTTTTGACTCCTTGGTGATAAGATACTAGAAGTGTCATAAATTGTCAAGTACACAACATATAAATTATGAATACATGGTGTGTAGGCCTTGGAATTACGTCCCATTTTATGTGAAATCTATAAACACAATGTGTTCTAGTTGAGTACATAGAATATTATTCCTATGAACTACCAAGACATGTATCCCGGATACATAGAGTCGTGGTGTTTTAATATATGTAGTTGGTTAGAAAGCCAACAACCCAAAAAAGGTTCACTCTAAAATTTGATAAAGAGAATTGATTACATGAAGGGGTTAATTTTACAATCAATAAAGTTTCATTTATAATATATTCAATAAACATCCAATGAAATAAAAAAACAATAAAGAATTTTTATATTCATATTCAAAAAAAATTCCCATTTTTTTTAGAAATTAAAGAAAATTTGTCTATCAAATTATTTTCCATTGAATGTGAAATTAAAATAATTAGAATATGGGAATAAATATTTCTATCATTAAAAAATAATATCACATTCTAAAAATAAAATTTGAATATTTTTTTTGAAAGAAAATATTTTAATTTCTTTCCTAGAATCATCATCACATTTTTTTAATAATTAATTATATTTGAAACTAATTGTCCATGAAATCCAACTTGTTTCATTTTAATCATAAAGAATATTTTTAATAATGAACATGAAGAACTAGGATATAATTAACATGAATTTACTACCAAAATGGTATAAATTCTTCACTTAAAAATTCTATCATTATTTGAAAATATTCATTGTTTTCCCATGAATCCATCTCCACCATGAAGAAAAATAATTATGATGGTATTATTATAACACTCTAGGGACATCATCACACATAAACATCCAAACCTATAAATATTGTGAAACCTTAAAGTCACTATGTATTAATATTTTATATTATTTTACCTTATCATGAGTAATTTATTGTAATGGAGAGTTGTTTTTCTTAAAATTTTGAAATTTTAAATATTTTATCTCTATACGTAGTTTACATGCACAATTTATGGAAAACTATATTGTTACCCTTACAAAAAGAAATGTTTGGTTCATTTTATTCTTTAACGGTTCTAGGTGCATCAATATAACATGATTTGGATAAAACTATGTGAAGTATAGAAGAAAAATTTCAAGCCCATTTATGTGTATGGGTGATGGTGCACGGCTTGCGCATAGTTAGTAAAAATATATGAAAATCATGATAGGTGATGCAGTTAATTAAAAAAAATTAATGGTTAGAACATGGATAGAAAACCATGATTCCAGACTATGTGGTGGGTTTTTTCTATCAAGTGGATTTTGTATGGTTGGAGCATGGTTTGTCAAACCATGTAAGCTTCCCAGTTTCTAAAAATTATCAAATTCCAATTGTGACCCTCTAAAATTAAAAAGTCTAAGGACCTCAAATTTCTTATCTCTCAATATATGAGCTTGGGTAATGAATGAAAGATATCCTATCATGGATTCTTGATTTATGGAATCTTCTTTCTTATATTCAAAAATATTTCAAGAGGTCATACCATCCTTATTTCTTATTCCCCTTCCTCCCTACCTCTATTTCCTTCCCCCTTCAATTTTATATCTTCTAAAAACCCTAAACAATATGTGGTAAAATTTTATGGTGTAGGATAGTTCTAATAATGGGTATTTTGGTTGGTTAGGTTTGAGGAGGAGGTCTCTTAGTAGTTTCATTCATTGAAGGTGGCTCATTATAGTGGGTTTTCTTGTGAAATGTGGTAAATATTAGTATGAAACATCACTTATAATTAATTCCATGTGATTCATAGACATTAAAATACTTCCTTATGAAATTATAATCCTATGTTATACCATTTATGTGTTTGAATTTCTTTTCAATGGTCTTTTATTTTTTTAATAGGAGGGTTTCCAAGGGATTTCTCATGTATTGTTTCGAAATAATTTAATCATGTGTCAAGTGTTTGATAGAATGATAATGTGGCCATTTTTAAATTAATTCAAAGATTTTAAAGTGTTTATTGGCTCAAATTGGGTTTTAAAGGAAGGAATATTGTATTTAAAGTGGTGTGTTGAACCCATTGAAATGGTTTTTATGGCTTTCTATCCTATGTAAAAGATTTGAAATTGTTTTTGGAAAAATGGTTGGTTTCTAAAATGAATTTCAGAGGGTGGTTTAATAAGGAGTGTTTTTAATGAGATGTTTAAATTGATTGAAATATATTGTAATCTCAATATTATTTTTGAAATCTTAGTTAATACAATTAAAAAGTGTTTTATTTTCTAAAATGTGTGTGAACATCAATTGATCCCCCTTATAATTAATTTTTTGATATATTTATTCACTGAATATATTTTAGGGTTTTTTAATGCCTTAATTTATGTAATTTAATTGATATTATTTCCAATATTTGGACTATTTAACTTGTTTTTTGATTTATGGTGGGGTAATACCAATATTTAGAAAAGGAAAAAATATATGATTATCATAAGATGAAGTCATTTCATGCTAAGATGTGAAGAGACATGACACGACACCGAAGAAATGAAGATAAAAATGAGATAGAATTTCACACTTCATGTCATTAAAACATTTCAAATCATGGAAAATAACAATACATGAACCTAAGAAAAAACAAGAATACAATCTATGAACATTTCAAGGCTCTAAACATTACACCTCATGAAACAGCTACATTATGTGAAAGCGTCAGGATGACCCAAAAATAACCAGATTCAACATATCAGGTGGAGAATAACTATTTTACATCCTTGATACCACCTAGGGTGACTTTTTTATGAAATTAAATGTGACATTATCCCCATATAAGTCAATAAATAGAGGTATGAGCTACTTCTATGAGGGTGATTTAGAGACCAAAGCTTGGGGTGAGAAGTTGTGTTGTACAGGGTCCTTACCAATTAAACTTATCCACTTTTTTCTATATGTTTCCTTTTTCTTTATTCCATACCCCATAATCTAACATCACTAGGATGAGGGGGTAAATCCCACCTTATTCTAGGGTTATGTAGTTTAATTGGGAATGTGTCATTGGATTTAATTATTTTAATTCATGTTATGGATTGTTTCAATTCCTTTATTAAAATCCAATCCCTTTATTTTAATTTTATCATGACCATTGAAATATTAATCTTAAAGAAAACATTAAGAGCATGAAACTGGTTAACTTGAATTGAGGAATGAAAATTTTCTCATTTAGGGTAACCATTTATAAATATTTTATCATAAAAAAACATGATTTATCAATGCCCTAAAATACCTATCCATATGAAAAGGTCTATTATTTGGCTGAGGAGAGTATACCATGACCATTGGATCCAACTCATCTCAACTCCAAATATAAAGATAGATTAATTTATTTCATTTCTAAAATCCAATTAAACCTGAACCCCAAAAACAATAAACCCTGACATGAAATTTTCCAATTGATTTCCTAACAAACATAATTTTCTTCCTTCTTTCTCTTTTTCAATATCAATCAGTATAATGCCTTTCTATTTCTTCAAAATCAAATAAAAAAATTATTTTAAAAACCTAATAAAATTAATTAATTAAGTTTTAGAGTCTGACCTCATACTTTACAAATAATATATTTTAATTAATTATGTATCATGGTTTGAGTTTTTATAAATTTTTTATTTTGATTAGATCTATATGGAAATAACAACACCTTTTTGGCCTTTCATATTTCATTGTGTATCATGACTCCTTAAGGGGTGTTTGAAATTATTATTACCTTATGAAATGCTTATTCATGGATGTGTAAGGGGCTATTTTGCATGATTGTTTAGCATGGGAGAATGGATATATTTTATAATGGATCAAAGTAATTATTTATTTGCTTTCTCACTTTTGGTTAACACGTCATAGGAGTCCTAGGTAACTAAGTATAGGTATAGACAAGTGAAAACCCCTAGTGTAGATTGTTATCTTACTAGGGGTCATTTATCATGGAGCTGATTTATCTCAGGATAGATTACATAACCATAATAAATTCACTATCATGGGTTGGTGGTAGGGTCCAACTAGTTTTATGAGACTATCAGGATAGACAGGTTCTTATAGGTTTACATAGGGTTTTTTTCACAATTTTGGATTGTGTTTCATGAGTCCTTCCAATGATTATTATATCCTTTTTTCACATTTTAAGGGATAAATTCCCATAATTTATTTGTATCCCATAGCTATTGATTATGTTTCAACAATACCTGTATGAGTTTATTTTTTAATGTGTTATTAATTCCATAGTTCTTGATTATGGGTGTATTTTTTCTTGTGGGTGTTTTTGGTTTACTTTCAAACTGATTTCTAGCATGGTTTGAAATGTGTGGTTTAAAATAAAGAGAATAATGATTTATGAGAAATAGTGTTTTATGAAATGTTTTAAAATATTGTGAAAATGGATGAATTTTAATTTTTGTAATAATTATAAAGGTCGTTATTTAATGATTTGAAAATTTTTAAATCAAAGGGTTCTCTTCACCTTATTTTATTTAATAAAGGAAAGATGTTTTATAAACATGATGGAACTTGTTACCAAGTTTCATTTATATTCACATATGAATAATCCATTTGTATAACATATGTTAAAACTATAATTAAAGAAATGTTTTATGAACATAAATACCTAGTCTCCTTAGTGAAATCATACTATGCATGTTCAGCTCATACCCTTCAATGAACTGGTGTACGAGTGTGTATATAGTTTCCTTATTTCCTCTCAACTGCCTAGTTTTTTTCAATCTATGTATATCTGTTGGAATGTTAATGTATGACCTAGTTATAATGAGTGATTATGGGTCACAAGTGGTTATGTTGGAGTTATTTGGCTTTTTTCTCTTTTCTCTTAGGATATTGTACATTGGTCTTCTTATCCGGTTGTATTTTATATTTATATTGGATACTTTTCTATCTATTTATCTTGTTCACTCTGTATCCTTCTTATTTATGAGATGATTTTGGGATGTTTATTTTGGATTATGTTTTATGTTCATACAACTGATTTGGATCACATGTATTGTTTATGACTCATTTTCTCATTATTAGTTTTATTTTATTAATTCAAGAGGGTAAAATTGTTCCCAAGTGGACATTCTTGATACCCAAGAACTAGTTTCTTATCTATGGGGATCAGTAATTCCCTTCATGTCTAGTGGAATACTAAGTCAGGTGATGTGTTCGGTTAGCTCGATTCAGTTCATGAAAAATTGTATTGGTTCCTAGGTTCTTTGTAAATGAATTGGTTTTTTAAACTCCCTTTTATTATTTGGGTGTTTCATGGTATAATGGAGTTAGAATTTTCATCAAGACATTTTAGTTTGGTCATGAATGGGTTCTTGATCGACACCTTCTAGGATGATGTTTGAGTTCCATGGGTAGTGGGATTTGGAGTGTGTTTGATTATTATTTTTTGATAGAGATTTGATATTAGTGATTTTGATACTCATTATCATGTGATGATATTCCTTGAGGGTTACTCTTTGTATTTGGGTTGAGGATAAGAAAAAAATAAATGGCATCAGGTTGGCTTGAATGGCCTAGTATATGGGGCGGTGACCAAACTCTTGATATCAAAAACATATCAAGAATTGTTGCATGACTATCCCAAGGGACATTAAACCATTTGTATGAGTCAATCATGGTCTTTTATTCCATTTGGTATTGATATTTAGAGTTCTCTAGACTGAATCCCAATGATAGGGATGAGTTAAAGGGAGTTTTTTGATATATTGACCTTGAATATTGAATTATTAATGGATTTTTGGCATGTTTTTTTAACACATTTATTGTGGAAAACTATTTTTTCTGTGTGAATAGTGAATTTTATTTAAAAAATTGATTCAAATTAATACTTTGGTATTTTTTGTAAATGGAATTTTTTTAATGAATTTTTTTTTAAAATGATTGATTTCATAATGAAGTAAGTTTTTTGAGTTAAAAATAGTTTTTTTATTGTATATAAAATGATTTGACCCAATTAGAGTGTGTTCCTATGGATGGTAAGTTTTAAAAAAGGAAAGTCAATAAATGATTTAAAATATTGTAAAAAGGTTGAAGTGCTTAGAAATAGAAAGTGGGTTCCTCATTTTAAATATAAATTAGTAGCTTCCATATCTAGGTAAAATCCTTTGAAATTCTCTTAAGGAATTAGGTTTTTAAAAAAGTGATATGTTCTAAAATGGTTAGGTGTTTTCAAAATATATACATTTCTGGGAAAAGTGATTTCATTCCATATGGAATGTGGTGTTTTTAAAGTAATGGGATTTTTGTCATGTGTTTTTTACAATATGTTAAGTTCCTCTCTATTTTTTCCTTCATGTGGGCTACGGCTGGTTGATTTTTTTTAACATGAAGGGGTCAGATTTAGGTTTCTTATTGTGTTTTTACACATAAAATAAGTTTCAATAAAAGGTATAAAGTATTTTTATTAGAATGAATCATAGGTTGAATCCTTTTTTTGTTTGAGTATATCTCTCTTAGTATTTGGAACATCCTAGACTTCGTACAGAGTGGTGGATGTCATTGTTCTATATATTTGTGTTCTGATGTGTCTTGTATAATTATTAAATATGGTATTTTTTAGTGGCTTTATCCCAAGATTGTATAGATGGGGGATTAATTGAGTTCCTAATACCACTTTTTGATAGATCGAACAATATAGGTTTGTAGCATTGTTGGATATGGCTGTTTGGTTTATTATTTATAGTTTTTTATGGTTATGTTAGTAGGTGAATTATGGTTGTGATTTGGATTTGGATGGTGGTGTATTTTGTGATTTTTTTCTCAAGGATATAATAAAGGATGAAGTTTTAAGGTGACATTTATATGGTATATCATTTGGGTGTTTTTTGGGTTACTCCCATGTGTGCGATCATCTCTTTGGGATGTTCATACATATTTTGGTTGTACATTGTTGGTTGGTTTGTGATAATAGATTATGGTAAAAGTTATGAATTAGTCCTTTTTAATGGGTAATATGATAATTCCTTAGTTGAATTCTTAGGTAAAAAGGTTGTACAGTTTGTTTCCAGTTATCCATGGGTGCTACTAGGCTAGTATTTTCTTTTTGGAGTTATCATGGGATGGTATTTTGTGATTTTATCCCCAAATTACCCTTTGTTGGGTTTCATGACCCAAAGTTAAGACTATATTATTCCATGTTTAGGAAATTTAATAATCATTTTTATTTATTCAGTTTCTTCTGAATGTATTGGTTTGGTGACATGATTTGGTTATCTTCTATGTTTTAGTTTTATGTTATTTAATATGTTTCTTGGACAGTGTTTCCTTTTTACAGTTGAGCTAGACTTTGTGGATGTATGTGGTTTATGAAATTCAGATTTTTATTTGTTTATTTTTGGAATATCATTTGTTTCACTGACACTCTCTTATAGAAGAGGTCATTGATTCTTCACCAATTTATATCAATTCTGAATGGTGGGGAGACCAATGCATGGTCTCCAATATTTTCATGTTTCTTATTGGATAATTGTGGTTTGATACATTCTTTAGTATTATTATTATGGTTTAGAAATATTTATGGAAATTTGAAGGGTGGTACCTTTTATTCTTTTCTTGTTTATAGGGGTATAGTGAGTTTTCCACATCCTAACCATCTCTTATGTAAGTGTTGAGTTTTTCATTCCTATTTTTCTTTTACCTGAACCAAGGACTTTCTGGGGGGGAAGTGGCATGGAGGGGGAAATTTTGATCCATCTTATCATAATTGATTAATATTTTATCTTATCATACCTTATATTTGGGGTAATTTAATGTTTAGGAATGTTTTTCTGGAATTTTTAAAATTATGGAAATATTCTCTTTGTGCATGGTTTGCAAACATGGTTTAGGGAAGACTTTGTGGTTATGTTTACAGAGCGAGTTTCTTAGTTCATTTTTTATTGAATGGTTCGAGGTGAAGGGGCATCTCATTGTTTTTTTAGGACCCCAAAAAACCCTAAGATGGGAGTTTTGAATCAAGGTGACAACATTTTCTTTGAATTAAATGAATCTTATCCCCACTTTGTTAAGAACTCATGAAATCTTATAAAGGGAAAAGAGAAATCACCTAATACATATAGAAAAGTGAGTAAACTCAATACATGAGAATTACTTGGTTCCCCACTATGGTCTCTTCTAAGGGGAATACATTGATAGTATGTTGATCATATCATAATCCACTAAGATTCATTATATGTTTTGGATTACAATTTATTTGGAAAGGTTTACTCTGCACCAGGTACACTACCTTTACAATGTTTAGGGTTTGTTCTCTCCTCACTCAAGGAACACTATCTCTTCTTGAGTATCACTCACTACTCTGGTAAAGTATCTTCCAAAATTTATATACTTATTGGTCTCTTCAATAAATTAGACACATAAGTCTTTTTCCCTGATTAGCATGAGATTATGGTTGTATCACAGTCCTGAATCAATGCTCTTAAATTCACTATTGACTTCAAAATAGGTGTTAAAAACCTATTATTAGAGAAAATATTTCACTTTCATGTAACTAGTTAGTTTTTTT
The DNA here is from genome assembly GCA_963277665.1 of Viscum album. Classification (NCBI taxonomy): domain Eukaryota; kingdom Viridiplantae; phylum Streptophyta; class Magnoliopsida; order Santalales; family Viscaceae; genus Viscum; species Viscum album. The sequence goes on from OY728162.1 coordinate 1,529,194,086, forward strand.
CACAACACTTTCACTTTTTTACAACTTTTCAATTTTCGTGCAACTTTCATCTTATTGTGAAACTCTAAATTTTTCACAAAACAGATGTTTCATGAATTTCACTTGGTCTTGATAGACAAAATTTACTTTCTTCATGCAACTCTTCTTCATGAAACTCTTTCACGAATCATAGGATCCATATCTTCATTGAGATAGTTTATTTTGAAGGAAATTGGTATCCTTGTATTTAGAGACACATCTAGCCCTTCACGTAACTGCCTTTCACACTACCAACCATACATGTAACATTCTTGGTCCACAAAACATCATTGATTTGACATATTCTTTAGCTTTAAACTCCATATTTATTTCATGGTTTCGTGAAACATTTATTTTTACACAACTTAAACACTTTTAGGAAAAAAGTTCTTAGTTATATTTTGATGAGGACGCCCTAAAATCTCACTTTCATGCAACTTTACAAAACTTCTTCACACTTTCACGCAACTATTTTATTTTTAATAAAATCATTCCTTTTCCAAAAAAAAACTTTTTATAACCTCTAAATTTTGGACCCCAAAAAATTGACAATCACAGGAAAACTACACCTCCTTCAACACTAAATCCACTCATAAGGTTCATCTCACTTGGCTTGAAATTTCCATGATCAACCCATTGTGGGATGGAAAAAAACACAACACACCATAAATTTCTAGATGAATAGCCTTTATTCCAAAAATATCCCCATTTGTGTTTTTTAGAAATCCAAATAGAAATTAAATAAATAACAATCCTCAAAAAATGGCTAATAGTGAAATAAATCATCCATCACTCTAAGTTTACGTGATAAAAACTCATTGTATAAAGTAAGATATCATGAGAGAATTACATGCCTCCAGAGAACTCATGTCCTCTTATCCTTTAAATTTCTCTATTCTCCCCCTTTGGAAATAAACCCAAAGAAACCATATTGTTCCTATTATCACCCAAAACACCCCATAGATCATATATCCCCTAAAATCTACACCACTTTTAAACATATATAGAACCCATTAAAAAAAACATGAGGGGTTAAATATGAACCTCCCAATGCGGTGGGAGGTGGCTGAACACTGAGGTTCAAACGATATTTATCAAACATTGGTAAAACCAATGGATTAGTCATGATGTCAACCAATTTATAATTACTACAAAGATACTCCATTTTAATCATACATTGTTCAAATTTTTATTTGATAGAGTGATATTTGTTCTTGATATGTTTGGTATGAGAGTTTTGAACTGGATTCTTTGTTATCTAGATCACACTCCTGTTGTCACAGAAGATCACCATGGGTTGTTTCACCTCATCACAAACATTTTCAAGTAGTTTCTTCATAAAAAATAGCTAATTCCATACTTTTTCATATAAATATACTCTAAATCATCCATACTAAGATAATTGATTTCTTGTTTCTTTCTTAACAAGACCATACATTTTTTACCAATCTAGAAGTTACCCCCACTTGTGGATTTTTTATCAACCACATCACCAGCCCAGTTAACATCATAAAAATTTGAAAATTCATGATCTTTCCCCACTTCAAAGTATAAACCAAACTTTATATCCCCTTGAATTTACATCAATATTCCTTTAACAATTTTAAAACTCGCTTTATTTGAATTAATTTAGAAGTGAGACATTAAATATGTTGCAAAGATGTTATTTTTTCATGTCATAATAAAATTCAATAAAATTTTAATTATCCTCCTGTTTAAGGTCTGATCCATATATTTTTCATCTTTATAATTCCAAACTTTTGTTCTAACAGAAGAAATAGTCAACATTGGTTTGAAATCATGCATGTTGAACTTCTTCAACAGCTCTCTTGCATACTTTTCCTGATAAATGATGGTCTATTCCTTGATCTGAATCACTTATAGCCCGAAAAAGTATTAGAGTCCCAAAATCATGGACATTTCAAATTCATATTTCATGTGATTAAAAAATTCTTCCACAAATCCATTCTTACTTACACAAAATATGATATCATCAACATATATGTTCATAATAAATTGATCTCTTTGTGATGTATTCATATAGAGATTATGGTCAAAACCTCCCCTTTTAAATTTAAACTTTTTATATAAGCATATAGTCAATCATACTAAGATTTTTGGGATTAATTTAGACCATATAGATCCTTCTAAAATCTAAAAACCTTTTATTCATCATTTCCAATTAGAAATCCCACTAGTTTTCAAATGTAAACTACATCCTCAGTAAAACCATTTAAGAATTCTATTTTGACATCCATATGATAAACTTTGTACCCACTTTAAATTTACATGGATAAGAATATCCCAATAGACTCTAGTTGATATAATGGAGAAAAAATTACTTCAACATCATCTCCCTTAATTTGTGCATAGACTTTACACACCAAGTGTGCCTTATTTCTAATCGCATTTCTATATTCATGGAATTTATTCTTAAATAACCACTTTGTTCTAATCAAATTTTGATTTTTTTTAGCATCTTAATAAGATCCCATGTATTATTTTGATAAAATTATTTATTAATTTCTTTAACCCATGATTAATCCTTTATTTCTTATTCAAATGAGGTTGGTTCCATCAATGATAGGGGAGTAAAATATGCTACATTCCTAATTATACTTATCTGGTAAGGTGATTCCCAATCCCCAATGATGTTATATTTTCAACATCCACTCTTATTTTTCTCCTATGAGTTTCTAGATGATTTCCTTCAACAATGGTTTCCTCTTATGATTCTACTTCTGAATCATCTTCATTTAGAGAACCTTGAAATTTAGTCAAGCCCTCTAGAATTTTTTATTTGAATCAATCCCTCTTCCACTTCCATTTTCATCTTCAAACATATCAATAAATTATCTCCTCAAGTTCTTAATAATTTTATCCTCAATGATATTGATATAATTTCCCTCTACAATCTTTCTAAGACAATTATTGTAGCATTTATAGGCTTTACTCTTCATTGAGTATCTAAGGAATATTCTTTCATCTGAAGCATCAACATACTTTCCTTGATTTCCATCTTTATTTTGGATAAAAAAATTACTTCCAAAAACACAAGAAAACTTTATTGATGGATTCCATCCATGACATATTTGATCGAGTGTAATTTCCTCTTCTAGACTCATCCATATTTAATTTTGACTATATATTTCAACTTGAACAACCACTTTCCAGTAGTGACGAGAAACACTACTCACTATCAACATAATTTTGTACATATTATTCACCTATCAATTTTTTATTCTAACAATACCATTTTACTGATCTCTTATCAATGAAGAAAAATCATTATTGATCCCATGTTTTTTAATTATTTTTTCAAATTAAATGGATGTATATTATCTTCCATTGTCAAAACATAATAACTTGATTATGTGGTAAGTTTCATTCTCAACTCTTCATATGTATTTGTGCAACCAATCAATTCTTATTTACTCTTCATAAACATCACAAATTATATTATAGTATAATAATTAATAAAAATAATGAATTTACTCTCTATCTATATGTGAAAACCACATTCATTGGATCACACACATCTGTATAAACTATATAAAGATGATTTTATTCCATTTGGTTCCTTGATTGATAATTTCAAAGAATCTTTCCTTACATGAAATCATTGATTATATTTTATCGATCAAACTTCTTATTGGGAATGTCTAATATGGCCTTTATCTTGGATAATTTTTCCAGGCACTTTTGATTAATGTGACCCAACCTCTAATGCCATAAGTTTTCTTCCTCTTCAATTATTAATAAAGAAGTGTTTTATTTACTTCATACCTAGTATAAAATTTCGTTTCTCCTATAGGATTTCATGATAGAATTAGTAAACTTAACTTTGATGGTTCACCCTTTCTGATTAAATTCCACTACTAGTCCTTAGTTATAAATTTGACTCGCACTCAGGATATTGTGATACAAGTATTCCATAGATACCACTTTCATTTTCTTTTGCTCGTCATTTTCTAATTGTGTATTTCCACTAACTTTTATCTTTAATGAACCATCAATGTCAACCCTAACTATTATATCAACTATTTATTTAAATTTTTCAACAAATTTTCATCTATTTTCATGTGGGATGAGTATATGCTATCAACAATCTAGGTGTTACTATTATTTGTAGCTTTCAGAGCAATTTATGCCACGTTGTCTTTCGCAATCTTCTTTTTTTCCTTCCATCATATACCATATTGAGTAAATTCATTATATAGAATCTCTAATATCTTTTAAACATTCATGATTGAATCATTCTCATAGTTTTCTTACAAATGATAATTCCTATTTTAAAGGGTTATATTTCTTGGTTTATTAGTATTAACTTGTCTCAAAGTTCAATAGTTATGGTTTTCAACTTTCCTCTTCCTTAAATGAATAGATTTATAGTCAAAGTTATTATAGTGAAAAAATAGCCTTATATATTATTTATAATATATTATAAAGGATAAGGTTTCATTATCCTTTTTTAAATTTTAGGTGATTCTATATTCAAATAGCTCCTTGCCTCTTCATAGTAAGACATAGTATTTCCCAAAAAGTTGCAAAATTGAAATTTCATAAAAGGAAATATTTTATCCCTTCCATTCCTCTACATGTACCTTAATTTTTTATAGGTATTTGGTTGATGATTATCTCAAGAAAATTTAGTAATATTTTTAACTCTTTTCTCTATATGGTCCTAAGTTTCCTCTATTTAGAACATCAGGTACCTTTGTGATATGTCCTACTTTTTGATTCCCTTTTTCGCTCATCTAATTTATAGACATAGTTACTTCTGTATCGTAACTGATTCCAATTATTCCCATAAACATAGTTATTTGATCATTTAATGTTTTATATATTCCTTTTAAACAATTTTTGACTCTTTATAAAGGCTCTGCCTTTGAGAACCTACCAAACTATAATTTCCTCTTCAGTTCCCCTAATTTTGTTTCAGTTTCTAGTTTACTCTTTAATTCAATGACTTATTCTTCAAGACCCTAAACCATCTTATAATTTTCACCTAATCTAGATGTAAGTTCATTAAAAATCATTCCCAGGTCTTCAATACTTGGTTTTAACTCCTTGAACTCCTTTGATCTTTCAAGAGTGGTAAAATGTTCTTCTTCCTCTCTTTACAGTCGATCAATATCTATTTTAAGATGATCCACTTACTTTGAATATTCTTTCAAAAAAATATTCAATATTTTTATTTTTATTTCTTTGAATTTTAATATCATTAAGATCACTCTAAAGTTCCACTTTTATATTGAAAACTCCATCTAATGAAATTTCTTCCTCTTTCATAGGTTCAACCATTTCAACTATAGTCATCATGGAATCTTCAACATCAGATTAAAACTCGGGTTCTGCATCTTCCAAAAAAAATTATCACCATGTTCCAATTTTTAAATTAATCTCTTCCTTTATAATTTCATTAATGAGTTGAATTCACCTTTTTTGGGACCATATCGGAAGCCTCTGTATGATTTCTTCTTCACTTTCTATATCATCAGTTTTTCTTGAGAACTGGGAAAAAATATACCCTAATTTACTACACCAAAAAAACCAAATGAATTTTGTCTTAAAATATCCCCTTTCCTCTCTATAATTTTATAGAAATAAGAGAAAGAAATTAATCATCCACATAATCTCTATTATCACTTCCTTTGGAAATTTCAATTTTTATATGTATTTGAATGTTATTTCCTTACTTTTTATAATTGTTTTCTCTTCTGGTTTGAGTCTCATTGCATAAGACACTAAACCACTTATCATATAATCAAGATAATTATTATAAAAATACATTTCCTAAAGGGATAACACTTTTGAATATATAGGTGGGAGAATTCTTAATAATTTCTTCACAGTATCAATATCCTTAATTTCTTCACAAATTCCTAGAATCGCTATAAAAAATTAATAATTTTATTAAAGAAACTATCTAATTTTTCATCTTGGTATATTTTCATATCATTTAAATTATTGTGAGTAACATAAAGTTTGGCCTCCTTCACTTTATTTTCACCTTCATATATATTTTCTAGTTTCTCCCATGAGGACTTGGTTGTAGTGAAACTCATCACCTTCAAATAGATTTTATTAGATAATTTTATAGTAAGGTCATTTTGAGCTTTGCAATTAGTATCATGAATTTTCATATCTATTTCATTCATAGATAGTAATATCATTATACCAACCTGAATCCCTTGAACTGAAACATAGAGAACTTCCATCTCTATAGATCACAGATGATTTCTCATTCTATTATTCTAAATATAAATGTTTCTTCCATCATAAAGGGTATATCCTATTACGTTCAGTAAATTATCAATCAAAACAAAAAATAGAATATAGATTAAACAAATATAACTTTTCCATTTGATACCACTTGTAGGACCCTATAACTCCTTGAGAGGGGAGGGGTGAATCAGAGTGTCAAATGTTTATTAGAATTAAATGGATCTTGTGCCCACATTTGTAGGATATCATGAAATCTGTCAAATATAAAATAGAAATCACCTAATACACATAACAAGAGAGATAAAACTCAACATTGTAGTTTTACTTAGTTCATCACTATGTTATAGTCTAAGGATTATACACTGAAAGTGTGTCGGTAATACCAGAATCCACTAAGCTTCGATATATTTTTTGAATTATAATTGATTTGGAAATGGAAACACCATTATAGTCACACTGCATTTACAAGGATTAGGATTTGGTCACTCCTCAACAAAGGAACATTGCCTCTTCTTCACTCTGACTCACTGATCTGGTAATATAACTTCTATAGTTTATAAACTTTTAGGTCTCTTCAATAGATTGGACACATAATTCATTGTCCCTAATTATCACAAGACTCTTCTTGCATAATAATCCTTAATCAATGCTCTTGAATGCACTATTCACTTCAAAACATATGTTAAAACCTATTATTTTCATAACTCTTTCACTTTTATGCAAATAGTAAGTTTTCTTGAAACTCTTGAACTTTTTCACAACTCCTCAGTTTCTATGAAACTTATGTTTTGTCACAAAACTCATACATTCATGAAAACAAAATGATTTATGAATTTCACTTGGTCTTGATAGACACAAGTTACTTTCTTCACATAAATCTACTTCACAAAAATCTTTCACAAACCAAGTCTTCTGTATCTTTATTGAGAGAGTTTCTTTTGAAGGAAAGGGGTAGCCATTAATTAAATAACATTGTTATATATTTGTGAAACTTACTTGCATTCCAAAAACCTTTCATGTAACTTTCATGTTCCACTAAAATTCATTAATTTTAGATTTCCTTTAGCTTGAAACTCCATCTATATTTCACAATTTCAGACAACATTGGTCTTCATGCAACTTCAAATATTTCATGAAATACTTTCCTTAGTCATATTTTTATGAGGAATCCCTAAAATATCACTTGTGTGAATATTTAAAAAAATAATTCACCCTTTAATGCAACTATTTTATTTTCATGAAAGTATTCCTATTGAAAAAAATCACTATCCTCCAAATTTTGGACCTCAAAAATTTATAAGACACTAAAAACTACAACAAATTCAGCACTGAAGCCACTCGGATTTATTAGATCACTTGGCTTGAAAATTCCTTGATAAACCCAGTTTTTATTAATAGAAAACATAAAACACCATTAATTTTCAGCTAAAGATACTTGGTTCTAACGATTTGGGTAAAATTGTGTGAATTCTAGGAGAAACCATGTGAGCCAATTTTTTCATAAGAGTAATAGAGAATGGCTTGTGCATGGTTTGTAGAAACTGTGTAATAAGAATATTAGGTGATCGAGTTCCTTAATAAATCTATTTCTCAGGGTTGGTAAATATTATAGTGAACCCATGAGAAGGGTTTTTTCTATCTAATGGATTCCACATAGTTGGAACACATTTTTCAAAATGGTGTGGTCAAACCATGTGAGCTTCCCATTTTCTAAAAAAATTAAATTTTAATTGTCCCCACCTCCTCAGAATTAAAAGGATGAAATCCTTCCTCTTTATTCCATTTTAATAATATATCCTTGGGTTCTCATAGGGGATATTCTCTCCTCACTCATTGATTTCTAAACTATTCTCCCTCAAATAAAATAAATTTTCATGAGATGAACACGTCCTTCTTTCTTTTTCCTCGTCCTCCCTTCTTCTCTTACCTTCCCCTTTATATTTTCTTCTTCCATGAACCCTAAATACTATGAGGTTTAGGATTATGAGTCAATATGTTTCTAATGATGGGGGTTTGATTGGTTATGGTTTTATATGATGTATCTTGGCATGGTTGATCATCCACCATTGAAGGAGATTCATTGTAACAAGTTTCCACTCAAAATGAGGTAGGTGCTTCTTTGAAACCTCCCTTGTAATTCATTTCATGTGATGATTTGAATTTTAAATGATTACTTATGAAATTATAAACTTATGATATACCTTTTATTAGTTTTGAATGGTTTTTAAATGAATTTATATATTTGATATGGAAGGGTTTCCAAGTAATTTCTCTTGAAATATTTTGAAATGATTTAATCACATGCTAAGTGTTTGATAGAAGGACTGTGTGTCCCTTTTTAAAATAATTAAAATGTTTTAAATTAGTTCTTGGTATTGATTGAGTTTTAAAGGAAGTACTTGTGATTTGAAGGGAAGATTTGAACCCATTAAATTCGTTTTTATGTCTTGATATCATATGTGAATGTTTTGAAATAGTTTATGGGTAACTAGTTGGTTTCCATTTGAATTTCAAAGGGTGGTTTGATAATTTGATTTCAAGGAGTCTTTGAAATTAGATTTTTAAGTGGTGTTAAATATATTGGAATCCCAATATTATTTTAAGAATCCTAGTTGGTTCCTTTAGATAATTTAAACCTTTCTTAAATATGTTGACCCTCAACTAACCCCCCCCCCATAATTGATATGTTGTTGTCTCCTCTGACCCCTAGGGGGATGTTTAAATTTTTTATTCCTTTATGAAATTAATATACATAATTTTGAAAGTATTTGTTTCATCTGAGGGTATATGAGGTGAGATGAGGTTTATTTTATATTTATAATTTATCCATGGGATTGTTTATTTGTTTTCTCACCTCTATTTTATATGACATGGGAGTCCTAGTTAACTATGTAGGGGTTCGGATAAGTGAAAAAACCTTCTGTGGGTTGTGATCTTGCTAAGGGGTCATTACCAAAGGATATGAGTTCTACAAATATAGATTATGTTCCCATAGTAGATTTATTCTACTAGGATGATTATAAGTACCTGCAAGTTCGACGAGACTATTGGGATTGATAGGTTCGTATAGTTTAACCTAGGGTTTATGTATCCAATTCAGATCATGTTACTTGAGTCTTAGAGAGTTTCCCATGATACTCTAGTCCTTCTTAGGATGTTTTAGGGTATCACATCCCATAAATTAATTTTTATCCCACAGTTATCAATTGTATGGAACCAATGTTTGGTTGATTTTCTTTTTCTATGTGTTCTTAATGACTTGGTGCCTCGTTGTGGTTTTATTTCTCATTGTGTACATTTTTTATTTAATTTCAAACTGATTTGTAATTTTTTCTGGAAAGTGTGGTTTTACATGAAAATCATAGTTGTTTATAAGAAATGCTATTTTATAAAATGTTTTATAAAAAGGGATAAATGGTGGAATGGGTCTTGTTTTCAATAATTTTAGAGGCCAGTTTTTTTTATTTGAAAATTCTTTAATAAAAGGGTTATCCTACCCTTATTTTATATTATAAAGGGTGGATGTTTTATAAATTTTATGGGCCTTATTAGTTGGTTTCACTTATATTAATACGGTAATAATCCATTCTTAAACCTTATGTTCAAACTAGAATTCATGAAATATTTTTTTAAGGTAGTTTCTTAGAATCCTTATAAAGATTCTCTTGGGTATATTTAGCTCACATCCTGTATATGCATCAGTGTATGGGTCGGTGTGTTTTTTCCTTGTTTCATATCAAGTTCCTAGTTTTTAGTTTTAGTATGTGGATGTACATTTCTATTTTGATGGACAATTGTGGCATGGTTAGAGGCCATGGGTCACTGGTGGTGATGTTGGAGTTATTTAACTTTCATTACATTTTCTCTTAATATTTTGTGTATTGGTTATTTTGTCCAATTTTATTTTATATTTCCATTGGATTATTTTTTCTCTAATTCTCTTATCTAATATGCATCATTATAATTGTTGAGATGATTTTGGGATGTTTGTTGCATGTTTATATAAATAATTTGGATCACATGTGTTTGTGTCTCATTTTCCTCTTATATCTTTGGTTTTATTATTGTATGGGGGAAATCATTCACAACCATTCATTCTTGATAGCCAGGAACTAGTTTCTTACTTGTGGGGATCTGGAAATCCCATTCGGACCTGGTGAAAGACTAGGTCAAGTGACCTGTTGGGTCGTTCTAAGCCAGTTTATTACAATTATTCAATAACTAGGTATTTATAAATCATTAATAGGTCAATTAGTTAAAATTAAGAAATTCCTAAAAATTCTTGGTCCATGTCCTAAAATCTAAATATATAAATTATGCCTCTCATTAGAAAAACAATTATTCTAGACACAACCACAGTGTTAGAATTTTCATATGATCTTCCTTTAATGATATATTAAAATTCATTCTCACATAATAAATATTTATTTAATAAATAAATATTATTTATTATTTATTATCCAACTAATTCATAAAATTAAAAAAAATTCTTAGCGTAAACACCACATTCTGATATCAACAGAACTATGAATAAAATTTCTAAGGATGTTTGATACACCAAAATTACCCTTTTACCCTCTCAAGGAACTCAAAAATTTTATAATAAAAATAAACAAAATCTCATGTCATTACATCCTCCATAGTTTTACCCCTTTTCATTATCAAAAAAGTAAAATACTCAGTATTTCATACATGTAAGTTCATTAACCACCTCATTCATTAAAACAACCAATCCTTACATGAAATTCATCCACATCAAAGGAAATGGGGCCTAATAAAACATTGAAAACATCCACATAAAAGTATACCCCTTATCCAAACACCTTAAATCAAATAAATTTTATTGAGAAACATTCCATCCATGGTTACATGTCTATGTTTCATAAAGGATGTCATAAATCATCACCTTTAACCTATAGGTGGTTTGCTACCACAGGTACTATCTATGGGAGTTCCACAATCCCCACCTTTAAAGAGAAATCTATATGTTCCCTAAATAAACATAAAACCAAATCACACCCTACCATAAGGAGATTCACCTAAATATTATGAATCATCCACTAAAGTTCTCTTGGGAAGAGTCACCTTGTGGTCTAATTCAATTCCACATCACTACCTGACATTGTTGCCCGATAAGTCATAATTTCCAATATCATAAACACAATTTTTTTTATTAAATCGACATGAATTGGTCACCCAATTAATATCTGAAGAAATTTATTAAAACCAAAAGTTTAACATTATAAACCACAAGTTGTAATGCACTTACACTAGTTTAGAATTGTAGAGAAATAAAAATAAATTAAGGATCAAACAAGAGGCCTCGCACCTGAAACACCATCACTCAAGGAGGTCACATGACTGCCTCTTCCAGTGTAATAAAATAAAGGAAGGGATGAAAATGGAAAGGACTATAACTATCCCCAAGACATACCAGCTATAAAAATCGAAAGAATCATATCAAGATAGAAAATCTCATTTACCTTCAATCAATCTAGTCATAAACCAGAAGGGCAGGTCGCCCCTGAAGGGACCGCCGGTTAAGAATAAGCAGAAGAAGAATCAAACCAAAGAAAAAACTAAGAAAACTACATAGAAGTGAAACACATATCTAGAAGAATTAGGTACACCACATATAAGAAAAAGTTTAAAAGAGGGTCGTCATCAATCATAAAAAATTCAACCAGAAACCTTGAACAAAATTATTTCCAAGGGATGTAATTAAAATTAAATCTTGGGTCCTTCTGAAATTCCTTAACCATTTTGATGAACATCCTCTTTCTAAGATCAAGATAGGTATCTAATAACATCTCCCCATTCTTATACTAACCAAAATAATTGTTTTCTTTCTCTTCAATCCATGAGTCAAGCTCATTTGGGAGCTCAAGATCTTCTATGAATTGATAACCATTCCTATATACAGGGTCATAATTCTCACATGATGAATCTTCTAAGTCCGAATCAGAAGAGGACACTGCATGATCTGAGGAGGCAGTTACATTATCATTAGGAAGTGGTTGTGGGGGAAGTTCATAATGTTCCTTTAATTTAGCAGTAAGAGAATGTGTGAAATTTATTAATGGTCATTTATATTGACTTCACAAACCTACTTAACTTTGATGCATCATCTTTTTTTATTTTTGAAGACCCATATCACTATTATATAAACTGGATGGGTTTTTAATGTTTATATCAACCTAATATATTAGCTAAAAACCCCTATATAACACCTAAAAACATAAGCAACTAAAACCAAAATCCCAATATAATCATCCATCATCACATAGTTAGGGTTGTTATATGATTTGTATAAATTCTCAGTTAAACCTACACCACCAAGGTTTATATGTACTATTGAGTGTTCTTACCTCAAAACATGTTCACTAAAATAGTAAAGGTGAGTCTTACAAGAAAAATACTATCCAACTTAGAGTTGTAGCAGCATACTCCCTACCTTTTGCAGAATCTACCAGTTACAATACTAAAGAATATGACCATACAATTCCAAAATCATTATTTCCAAACTAGGCCATCCTCATTAACTAGAAATAGGGGGGTCACTATAACCAATAGATGATATTCTATAAACAATTGAGGTTAGATTCTTAGATAGCTTCTCTAGACATAAAGCATAAAACTTTTATCAGTGTTTCATCCACCATTACATTATTGTGCTTCTCTATCCACACAAACTACTATGACTCTAAATTCCCAATAAACCAGCTTCTAAAATCCCAAAAATAGTTAAACATCCCCAATACATAGCTCATACCTAGAGGTTATACCACACCACTGGTTTTTTTGAAGCAATCTCAAAACAAAACCCCAAATATCTAGGCCAATTTTTATTCAATTCAAATTAGATCAGGGAATCATCAATGAAACTATCTCCCATAATTCACTAGTTCCACAATAAAGTAGGGGTGTTATTTTCTCCCAAAAATGTCCCAAGGATTCCTGGATTTCTTTAATGATACTAGAATTCTACCTATAAAATAACCTATACAAGATGTAAAATTTATTACATTTATCCTGATGAAACCATACTATAATAAGTTTCAAAACCACACCATCGATTATCTAGACATGAATAGTTTATCCAATAAATAATAGAGGATATAATCATGGCCTCAAAATTGAAGTGATATGAGAACAAATCACTCAATTTTGGAAACCAATAAAATTCCTCTAAGATAATTTCAATGTATTCTTCCACCATTATGGGTACAACTCTTCTGAAACCTATATGTTTCCCTTGGATACTAGCTAACTACTAGGTAACTAGATATAATCTCCTTTGTTTCAACCTACTCATCCAGAATAAGGTTCGATCTCATCACTGTTGGAAGATTATATCCCATGTACTCAACCATGAAACACCTCTCTATAATATCATATTATCCAACCATGCCAAGGCTGATATCACAGGGTCTCATCCATACATGGTGGAATCCATCAAAAATACTCTCTCACTAGAAAATAATTTCACACAATTAACTGCTAAGTGAATAGAAATAACTATAACTAGTTACAATAATATAACCCATATCTTGAAAGACTACTACACCTATTGTAGGAATATTTATATCTGATGATTCCTTTATTCATGAAGGTATCATCATGGAATCTCTCTGGTTATATTCAAAAAGAAACTAACCTAACTAAGGTGCATCACTACTAGGAAATCCTCAACCTTTCAATGCTGACTCATGGGCTCTAGTGTAGTTAAGGAATATTCCAAGAAATAAACCCATCTCAAATCCACCTTTTTATACCTTAATTGAAGGAACCTACTTCAACTTTTACCCAAGGGGTACCTTATCCATAGATCTTATTACTAAATCTATCACAATTGTGCTACCCTAAAGAGGGTCCGACATCTTGCAGACTCAAACTACCCACAAATTAATAGAATAAATCTAGAAAAATAAAATCTCAAACTCCAACTATGAAAGATTGGAACAATCTTATGTTTGAGTAAACATCATCCAATGGTTTATTGTTCCATGAACTTAATATTAGAGCCACCATCTAGTCATTGGGTTTTTTAGCCATAAATAAAAAGAAATTCAAAGACTCCAACCAATAAACATTTATATGAGGATCAAAATTACCTCAATTTCTATATGGTCTTAGTCATATGTATGCATATAGTGCAATCAACCTATGGGTGGTATCATTAGAATGTACTTCAATATTCTCTATAAAAATTAATGGTCATAGCATAGTGATGGGGGGTCATACCTCTATATTTAATAAATTATTATCACCCATTTGAATAGCTGTATTAATTACTCTTTTCTCTACTCATCGATGGTGAAAGGATCAAGATCTACCATAAACACATCACAATCTGGTTCCTAAATTTGATATATTCATCGATTGGGAACACCCTATATTATTTGTGATAAACCCATGGTTAATAGATAATATCTATAAAAGATAACATATAAATAATATGAATTATCATGACTAACTATTGGATTTTGGTGTGGGAACTATTTTCTATATAGGAGTTTCAATTTTTAAAAGTTAACTTTTTGGAATTATAATTGGTGGCACTATATGAATACAGGTTTAACTTCACCATGGATTTCCATATTTAGGATAGTGAAATTAGAAGAATAGAAGTAGTATCAATAGGGTTTTTCAACTGTAATAATTTTAAAGGAGGAACATCTTGATGCATAAACATGGGGAGTAGCCACATTCTATAAGAGTTTTAATATTTTCAATGATTTTATCAATAGTAATCTGATTCCTAATTCATTACATTATTCAAACTATATTAATTTATATATTTTACTAACTAAATAGTTTAGTTAGAGATTTTTGTCAGTTGGTCACATAGATATGTGGTATAAGATATATAGACATATAACTAGTTTAATAAGACCCTTAAAAGTGCATCAAACATAATCCTAATCTAGCAGTCCATAAAATCTGATATCATAAATAGGTTCTTATGTATGGTTTTTTTAAATATACATAAATTATTTTGAGAATATAACATGTATCATATTATTCAAAATTTATTCTCTACATTGTAATTCTTTAACATTGGTTGCATATATGTATATATTTATATAAATTTTATGAAGTGAAATGATAATTGACCTCTAAAAGTGTGCCTTTGAGTAATCCCTAATCAATATTCATCCTGATGTATTATATGTTGGCATAAAATTTTATGGTTGTCATGATTATGGTTCCTATATTTGGATATATAATATTATCATGAGGAAAAAAACTAGTTTTGTGCACTAGATGACCCATGATGTATCCCACATGGAGTGTTATACAATATATATTAGGTATAATAGGGATTTATGTTTCATATTTGTATTTCCTAATACTTGAGGCTGGTGATATTCCTTTCATGATAATCATTATACTTTGATGCCTATCGTACATAATCCTAGAGGCTTGTTGAATTAGGAATTGGTTTGGTATATTGATAATCAAGTGATTGGTTGGAGCTCAACCAAAAAGGTATTTTTACTCTCATATGATGAATATGATATTTATTCCCACGATTGAGATAGACTAGGGAAGTGTGCAGTCATACCTAGATATGATATATAATGTGATTATCTATCAATTAATGGGAATATGGTGTGCTCGTCCATAAGGGTGAATGACATGTGATGTATTCAACGAATTGGTCAGACTATACTAAGAGAAATAAGAATATATAAGTAGCTATATGGGATTATCATGATTTTAATCTCATGGTTTCTCAATGTCTTGGATAAATGGATAATGTGAAAATGAATACTTTAATATGATGTAGTTGATGGACACATGTATAATCACACATGTGTTTTATAAAGATCACGCAGACCTCTTTTTTAGCTTGAGTAATATAGATACTTTATTAGAGTTCGCTCTTTACTTAAATTTATAGATTCAATAATTTAAATTTTTTATCAATGCTTAAAAGTCCCATGGGGTCATAATTTTGGCTGGATAAATTTGGATTTATTTTTACTCAAAGTGATAATCTAAAAGTTTATCAGATTTTATCCAAAAGGGTTTTTGGATAGATATTCACTAGGTACTATATATGACATGATACATGGTGAAACTGATGATATATTTCCAGAAATGTTTTGGAATATATCCAAAAGGATTTTTAGATATGGTTTCATAAGTTATTATATATGATACAATATAAGGTGAAATGACACAATGTCTAAGTGGATTAATATAAGGGGGATATTAATAGAGATATACCCTAAGGACTTATACATTTGATGTATAATTGTTTATATAGTTTGATATGGGTTTATCATAATATATAGTATATGATACCATGAAACTATATATCAGTAATATTTTATGACTTGATGTTTAATAATTCTATATGAGCCTTAATGTATGATTTATCTGACGCCTTTTGATTAAGAATTGGAAAAAATATATTTAAAAAAAAATATATTAAAATATCTTACGCAATATATATCATTAATAAAAATTTCATATGATAGAAAGTATGTGAGGATCAACCATGCATTCATATGGTGAATGCATGAATGGCTGAATCATTAACGCATGTGTTCTATGACATATGAGTTAATGCATGATCATTTGAGGGGAATCCTTGATGTCTATATAAGGATATAATCACCATGAGATGGTTATGGTTTGATCCTAATGAATAATTTCTATAGATCCCCCATTCCCAGATCCCTATGTATCCTCCTCCCTTTATTGAGAGATATACTTTCATACCATGGGTAAAGGAGATTTCTGACCATGCTACTCATTTCCATAGATCTCTAAATAGAAGAATGGAAGTGATGGTAGCAATAGAAGTGATGCCCACCCTGACCATGGAAGTGATGGCTTCCATGTCATCCCCTCCCACTTCGGAGGGGTAGGGACCTCCATTAACCATTGAGGGGGTGTGTGCTCATTCTTTTTCACCATTATCTAACCATGATTCATTTCTAATTTCCCTCATATTTCACTTAGACCTAAAGTTCCATCATTGTTTAATGGATTCCCAAAACTCTTTCTCTCAGCTTTGGAGTTCACATATTCCTCATACCTTCTGAATCTGGACCTAGTTGTATGCTCAGGCAACATTATCCATTTATAGAATCATTTAATTGGTTTTTTTTCGTATATTGGGGCTTACAGAAATGTTAAAAAATTTCCCTTATTGAAAATAAGATCATCATGATTCCATTTTCATTAGAGAATGATTTGAACCAAGCATGGTCCAAAGCCCCTGATATTTGCAATAGATCTTGTTTTTACTTATTTAGGTGGTCTTATGATTTTCACATGAAATGATATGACCTTAACATATAAATCTAGGTTAGTTTTCCATAACTCTCTCCTCATTTTTAGAATCCTTTGATTATTTTAATGTTAGGGAATTTAGTTGTTCGATATCTATATTATGATAGTATAACTTGTGTTGTTTGCCACCTAATTTCTTCTTGAATTTGTGTTGAAGTCAATGTTTCAAGAATTCCATCATAGTATTTTTGGATTTTGATTGGGAAAGAGTTTTGATACAATAAATTAGTTGTTTTTTATACATGGTTTCATTCTTATTCATCGTACAAGAGTCTATTTCATCTGGTGGTAGTGTGTATGTGTGGGCTCATAAACCACCTCCAAATGGAAGATGTAGATTCAGGGTCAGGTCTTGGTGTAAGGGTTGTGGTGCTTATGTTGAATAAAGGTTTGAAGGAATAGGTTCCCATTGGTGATGATCTAGACTGAAGCATTATCAAACCTCTGTATTATTATTTTTTGGAGGTAGTGTGCACTAGAGACGGTCTTACATAGGAAGTTATAATAAAGGAAATAAAGGAGGAACGGCCTTCTATATTCGTGTCTTATAGAAGATCGTTATATATAGATGACTATTGGGGTTTGAATGAAGAAAAAAAAGATGATCCCATACAAAAAAAGGAATGATCTTTGAGTCTTGATCTGAAGGTAGTGGATATTTATGGCAGACTGAGATGTGATTTGGTTGAGCACAATTTAGTAATGTTTTCCCTGTCTTGGTCATATGGAATTGAGGTGTGTGTAAAATAGGGAATTTGGATCCAATAAATTCATCCAAGTCCAAATCACATGAGGAGATAGTGAAAACTAAAAATAGATATAACCATAAAGAGGAGTTACAAGTAGCATGTGAGGAAAGTGCAAAGGATTTTCCAAGTTTGAATGCAGCATCAGCTCTGAGATGAGGTCAACCAATAAGTGAGACTCTCCAAGTCCAATTCAGATTCAAAATCATTTTTAAACACTAAATTCAAATGAAAAGTATATTGATGAACCTAAAGGATGGTGAACATACATTCCAATATGGAAAATAAACTAGGTTGGGTCGATGTCTTTTGGTGGTATCAAGATGAGTGAAAAAGAAATAATCTCCTATGAAATGACGAACTATGAAAAATACCCCCAATAAATTATGATAAAATATGAGAATTACCCCCATGGGTCTATGATTTTTGGTTCTATCTTAGGTAATAGTAGGAAACTTAATCTTATTTTGGTTAATTTCTTAGTTTATAAGGTGGAAAATAAGGCCTCACAAAGATTACTCAAATTTAGTAAAAACCATTATAACTAGATCATGATGTAAGGAAAAGAAAATGGGGGTATAAATAAAGATGGTTCAATCAATAATTGTTGAATGTTTCAATTAGAAGTCTAGTAAGATGGGTGGGGAAGATCCAAGTGACGCCAACAAGGTTCCTGAAGTCACTATACATGACCAAGATTCAGTGTTTGATGTAATCTTGAATAGGTTAGCAGGGAAGGTTGAAGTGAAAAAATAAAAATGTTTGGAGTTAATTCCACACTATAATTAAGAAATTTCAGAATTATACTTCTAGATCAATTCTTTGAAGGAGGTTTTTAACAAAATATATGGGAGAATTATTCAAGTTAATGTTAATGAGGATTAAAGGGTGTGGGTAAACAAATAAGATCACATTTTGGTGTAGGGATTCAATTAAAGTAATATCAATTTTTTGGAATATATATATATACTCGGGTTAATATGGAAAATAATTTGTATGATCTTATCAAGGAATATCTTCATACAAAGTTAATTGTACTTTAATAGGGGTTATACAGGGTGAGTGATTCTAATAATCTTAGTTTTATCTTTAATGATTTTATAAGTTATTTATATGTTTGATTCATTTATGTTTTTACTTTTTTGTTTTCCCACTTTTCCTTAAATTTAATTTATAAATAAAAAATTAATTTTCATGTTAGGTAAATGAGATTCCCGATCAAGCATCAAGTGACTCATTCAACCCAAGGATAAACCAAATTGGAGGCACTCTGATGGATTTCTATAAATAATGTTAATCAAACCACTATGAATGAAGATTATAGTAGTAGTGAGAGGTATATAGTTTCTTCATTTTTAAATTTCGTAGTTTCAGATTCATGCATGTAATATTTTGGGTTTTGAGGCTTCTAATTGATTTCACTGCCTCAAAAAGTTTCATTATGTCCATGGAAACCCTTCATGTTTTTCTAGGGGTAAAATAAAATAAGTGTGGGAAATTAATAAATTAAATTTATTCATTATCTTTTGTTGATATTAAATTTATTTTATTCCATAAAATTTTCTAATCAAATATTTTTGTGACATTTTAGTCTTGAAGATTCATTTTAATAGATTTTTTGAATATTGATTATATAGAATCCTAGGCTTAAAATACATGGATATTTCATCATTGTTAAATGAATATTCAACATATTATAAAATTAGATTCCTGAGGAACATAATAGTTTACTATATATGGAAACATGGAACACATTCTTCAAATTTGGTTAAAGATATTAAACATCTCCCATAAAGATCTCCACCTTTAGTACTCCTACTTAAAACTTTTCTTCATGAAATGGGGAAAGGAAACATAATAAAGAGTGAGCTCAAATGATCAGTAAGGGTAAAAATAAAGGAGATGCATAATCATAACATGGACATAAGGGTATGAGAACATGATAATGATATTTGAAGAGATACCATACATATTAAAGATCATAATCATGAGTCATGGATTAAATATTAGTAGTTCATAATACATGAATCATAATGAAATCATAGAAAATGATTCATGAAGGAATAACATTTGAATAATACATATATATTTTTATAGAAACATAAACATGTAAAATCATTCCCTATAAATTAAGGATCATTGCCAAAACATATCTAGGCACTTCATGGGGGATGCACCTACTAGGAGGGACACACCACCATCCTCAGTCCCAATCGTTTCCTTATAGTGGATCAAGTTACACCTTCTTCCCATTGTGGATCATGATTCACAAATTTCTCATAGTGGATCAGGATGCACCTATTTTCCATTGTGTATCAGGATGTTCCTATTTCCCATTGTGGATCAGGATGCACATATTTCCCATTATGGATCGAGAAACACTCGTTTCCCATTATGTATCAATCCTATTGTCTTGTTTCCCATATTTATCTCATGATAAATAAATATTTACCCAATGGATTGGAGGGAGATATAGGTACCAACCATCACATAATTAAATCATACATATGAATTCCACAACATCATAATAAATATCCATATCATGGCCCATAAAAAAGATATGGGTTTCATAAACATCATATCATAACCCTTGAAATGAAATTAGTATGATAGAAATTTAATCATATAATAACCTTTGGAAACGTGATAGGTTTCAAAATTATTTCATTATAGAATAACCTATGAAATGAATCAGGTTTCACTAGCATTTTATCATGATATAACCTATGGAAGAGAAATTGGTTTTATAAAAAAATTGTTATATTATACATAAACCATTCAAATAACTAAAAATAATGGTGTCCTTGGATCGTATCCTAGTAAAGAATAAACTATATTAAATTATTTCATCTTATATGTAGAAGGATTATGAAATATCACTTGGTGCATTTCTTAAGGAAGATAAATTTAATTTGAAAATAAATTTTTAAGATATAAAACATTTTCAAAATGTTTTTAAATTTTAAATCACATTGAAAAATTATAAATTCATATTTAAAAATCATTTCAAACATTTCATGGGGAAAATATCCTTTCCTCTTTGAAAAATTATTTTTAAATCATAAAACTCATTAAAATCATTTTCTATGAAAATAACCTTGAACACTTATAGAGGTATCTTTGAAAAAAAAGTAAACACTTTTTAAAAAATAAAACATTTTTTTAAACCCTTTTTCATAAAAATGAGCTTAAAATATCATTTAGAAATATTTTTTGAATACATTTTTAGAAAACAAAATTGAATAAAACAAATTTCTAACCGAAAAGAGAAATAAAGTCGTATTTTCTTAAAAATATTTTCTTGATTTTGTTAATTACCAAAGAGTGGAAAATAGTACCATTACTTAAATAAATCACAGATAACCACATGATAATAAAATTCATGATAATTATTGAGATATGGATCGTAATATTTAATCAATGGAAGCATAATCATAAACAATCCTGATAAATGATGATATTGTATCAATAAACTCTTATCACTTTGGTAACTTTGAAATCAAAATTCCCATGAAATAATAACATTACATGAAGTATAAAATATTATGAAAATAATTATATTAATTATATAACATTAAAAAGACATTATATACACCTCATAAAAGGATATAGTTTTATAACATAACATGTGTCTCAAAGAAGGTAAATTGTTAAAAAATTACCTTACCGATTTGGTAACTTTTGAACTATAAACCCCGTGAAAGAGAGGTCATAAAATGGATATTTAAATATGCATAAATTTAATTATAATTATAATAGAATACATTCTTAGTAATTATACACACCACATTAAGAAACTAGTGGGGGATATTGAGTAAGTCTCGAAGAAATAAATGTAAGACTAGAAATCCACTTAGTACTTGAGTAACTTTTGAATCATGAGATCTGTGAAAAAATAACATTGATTAAAAATTTTAATATCATGAAATAGATAAAATTAATGGTATAAAATTTATTATTGAATTATATATACTAAAAAACAAGAATAAGTGGTGAATATGGCATATATCTCATAGAATTAAAAGTGAGACTAGAAAACCCTTACCTTACCTCTTGACTTTCTTCGTACATGTTAAAACCTCTTGTGTGATTAATATAATTTTTTTATAAATCCAAAAAAGAAACATTTTATTATATATCATACTATTTATTATTTTATTATAACTTTATATTACTCATTTATTAACAATTCCATGTTAATGTTACGTTTCAGGTAATATCTGCTTTGTTTTTCACACATGTTTTGACTTTTTATTCTTGGTCCTTTTACATAGATTATGTTTTAATTATTTCCAGAATATAAAAAATTAAATAAATATCATATATTTTCAGTATATAATTATGTGTAATAATATATAAAATAAATAAATATGAAGTTAAATACATCATTCATGGAGACAGTAGGTCGTACGTACGATAGAACATTGTTTCCATTTTCTTATCATACTTTTAAAGAAAGTAAATTAAATGATATGTATATATATATATATATATATTATTTATAGTACCAATATTATTTCATTTTTATCACATATTTTTATTAAACCCATCCTTGATACTTTCCATGTAAATCATGAGCAAATCACATTGTTTTAAGGTGGTGGTAGTCCACACATCCACAAACTAAATTATTATATTCCCACAAAATTGAATTCATGAAGGTATGTGTTATATAATAATTAAATAAGAATAAATATCATAAATATAATATATATATATAATATAAAAATACTAATTCCATCATTATTTCTAACCTTGAGAGGTGGTAATGGAATAATTAACACCATCGGTTCTCAAAGCGGTATTTCGTCGAACACACGAACAATGATTACTATCCCATTTAATAGAAGTGTGTGTAGGTGTTGGTAAAACCTTTAAAATAATAACATCGCAGTATATATAGTATACTGATGTTATTATATAATCATGTAATAAGAAAAATTTATGGGTTGGAGAAAAAAATAAAACAAAATTTCTCATTGAAGAATGTTGTCTCTCCTTCAGGTAACTCCTTTTGGTTTTTACCAAAGGACTTCCATTAGTTACTTTATTACCAAAGTTTAACTTTTAGTATTAGGTGATTTATATTGAGATATTATTTTTCAAGGGTTTTTATGAGCCAAATTTCATTTTAGGTGTTAAAAAGTAAGGGTTTGAGTTCCTCTATATATTGGAGGAGGAGTTTCATTCTTGTAAATACCAAAAGGAAAAGACTATTGAGAGGTCTCCCTTACATAATGTTCCACCAATAATGATTTTTATTCAATAAAATGGATTATATGGTCTAAATAATTCCATAATATTTATTTTGGACATGTTTATAGGTCATTTGTTCTTTTAAGATTAATTTTTAACCATTAAGTAAACTTGTTTTTACCTTAATCGATGTAATTAATTTTAATTTATTTCACTAATTTTTTTAGTAAAAAATAAGTTAATATTACAAGGAATTATAAATTATTATTATTAAAGATATGATATCTATTTTTCCAAATTAAAAACATAATTGGAAGAAATTAATTTAAAAATTATCTCACAGACGAGACGAGAGAACGAGTTTTTAAAGTGAAAATGTTCAAAAGTTTGAAATGTTTTTATATCCTATTTCATTGTGAAATTGATTAAAATGACCTATATTTTATTACTATATCTATAGTTTATCTAAATATATTTAAAACCTTTTTAAAATATAATCTAACTATATAAAAAAATTATATAAAAATGTAGTTTTCAATTAAAATTCAATGTTTTTCACTATTCATCAAAAAATTAAACTTCTCATAAAAATATAAACAATTCACCCAAGGTAAATTTTAATATTAATATTTAAAAAAAAATTATTTATTTTTAAAATAAAAAAATTAAGAAAATGTAAAAAAAAATTTAAACTAGGCTTCCAATAAAAGATGGTATACCTGCCTTTTAAAATAATATAACTTTTTATGCCTAAAACTAGGTTTGTTCATATTTTATTCCTATCAAACATATGGATGAATTTAAAAACATTTTTTTGAATTTATAATTTGTAAATTTCATTATTATATCTCAATAATAGTGATTGATTTAGTTTATTTAGAAAAAACACCTTGGTAGGAATAAAAATAGTTTTTCATAAAAATGTGTCTTTTATATTCAATTGGTTTTTGTTTTTATTTCTAATTAATTAATAACCAAAGAATTAATATTGTAAATGTGTTTAAATCATACTTTCATAATTTAGTTAATATTATTCATATCTTTCACTCCAATAGAATGTTGTTAACTATAATAATATTTTAATAATAATATTAATATTATATTGTAGTTTGGTAAAATTCAGTATTTCATGTAACACAAGCTATCGAGGGAACTTGGTATTATGTATAACATAAGCTAAAAATATTATTGTTTATACCATAAGCTAATATAAGTGTTGTGTATATTGTTTCATATAAAGAAAGCATAACTTTTTGTAGCGTGCAATATAATCCATAAAAGAAATTTAATTTATTCAAAAAAATTAATTCTTAAAATTTCATGGTGTAATATATAACAATTTGGACAAAAAATTTAATTTATTATATTTATTAATTTTTAGGGATAATATTAATGGACATATACTCATAATCCTTTGATTTTTTTATTCTAAATGTATGGTGTGGATGGTTCATAAGAGTAACTTCTACATGAAGCTAACTCATGATATTTAGAGGAAGTGGAAACTTAGAAAAGTAATTACACAATACCAACAATAAATTGTTAAATGAATACATAATATTTATCTCATTAAAACCTTACATGCATAAGAAATTTTCCTTTATCAGATTAGATATGAGGTTATACACAAATATAAGAATAACTATTTCTTTCATAAGAATAAATGAGTAATTGAAAATAATATATAAGTGTAATGTGAAATTTCATAATATTCACTATGAATGTGAAACTATTATGTAAGAATTTATACTTTTCTTTGATGATAGATAGTGAAAATACTACTAGGATATGTAATATTAACTTTAAATTTCTAAGGGTTAAATAAGAATAAATGAGGCTCATATATGAATAACCTACACTTAGTAAGACTAACTCGAATATCAAGACACTGGAAAAAGGATTTTTACTTTAGATAAATTTGGATCATAAACATATAAAATAATAACTCAAGATACATAAGATCTTTGACTTTTTAAAATTGGGATAATGGAATGACACATAAGAGTAAATGATATTTAAATTACTCATGAGGAACTATAGTTGTGAAGATCATCTCAATTCCATGTGCATATCATAAAATATAAGGGGGATAAGATTATATATTTTTATTAAAATTATTATACAAATTAATAAATAAGGAAGAAATATTTCTTGGTGTTACCCAATTAAGGAGACAATAATTAAAATAAGATTATTGGAAGTACAGATCTATAGGGGGATTCACAATCTCAATGGAAGCATTCAAAAGTACACATGTAGGGAATTTAACCTCACCTACTAACACATAGAGTCATAAAAAAAATAGAAGTGATGATTTGGATATTTAAAGGGATATAGGATACCATGAGAGTGGGATCAGGGGGTCGGGAGATCAAGGATTCAGTATTTATGATACTTTTAATTTATTTATTTATGTAGTTATTCTATGGATGTAACCCTTCACATAAAGGGATAAAACCCTTTACAGTGATTGGTACAATGGATAGGATAATATTTGTTGTACTTGAGTTTGAATATTCTAAATAAATTGTTATTATTTTGATTGATCTCATTTTTGCATAGTAGATAATTTTATTGGATGTTATTGTGTCCACTTTTATATTTCTCAGCAATAATTTTTGTATAGGTTGATAAAATCATATCTACATCCATTAAATATTTCATATATATGATGGAATAAGTATCATCAGGTGTTGAAGTATCTTGCAATTAATGATACATGTGTGAAAACAATGGTAATAATGTACGCAATGCCAATGGTAGTAACTGTTGTAACAAAATATGTGAATCATGACTTTTCAATCCATGTAACTTATAATTCATCAAGTCAACACACCTTGAGATGTTAATTGAATACCCATAATATACCTTCAAAATCATTAAAATTTGAAGTAATGTATCTTTATCCCTATTTTTCATTGCAAAAATTGTCATAGCATACTTTTCATTCTCATTTGGCCAGAGATTACATTTTATGTTCAATACTTGTAAGTCTTTGCGATCATTGAGATGATCCTTCAACTTTCCATTCTCATTAAGCAATGTGAAAATCAAATTATCACAGACATTCTTCTCAATATGAATCATATCAAGATTATGTCTCAACAAATTAAATTCCAAATATAGATGTTTAGAGAATATACTTTTTTTCTTCCATTGTTGCGTTCTGATTTCTCTTGACGATGCACTTTGAACTAGTTTCCCGCTATCATTCATATGAAGAACCTTCCCAAATTATGTTTCAACTTTTCCAAGTTTTTTCAATATTTCAGAACCAGTTAACAACATTGGAGGCGGTCTGTGTTCAATGAAACCGTTAAATTTTTATCTGTTCAGCCCAAATCTATGAGATGCATCGAGAAATCTTCTATGGCACAAGAAGCACCATTTTTATTGTGAGGTAATCAATTGGGATCAAAATCAAAGTTACAAATAGGAAAATCCAAACCCATGTAAGTGTTCCAACTAGATAAATTCCCAAGCCCAAGGAAGTTAATAATGGTCCACATTAAAGTAGCATGCATTTTGAACATTGTTTTAGAAGAAGCATCAAATGTCTCAACACCGTTGCTCCACAAATCCTATAATTCTTCAATTAAAGGATACAAGTATACATCAATATCATTTCCAAACATTTTTTTCCTAGAATAATAATCAAAATGATAAAATACGTTTGTTTCATACACATCCATGGAGGCAGATTGTAAGCGATCAAAACAACTGGCCAAATTCTATAACTAGTACTCAAAGTCCCAAATGGGTCGAATCCATCGGTAGTGAATCCCAATCAAACATTACTAGGATTAGCTGAGAAATATGGATGTAATGAATCAAATTTCTTCCATGCTTTTGAATATCATGGATGTCTCATTAACCCATCATTGTTATTATCTATAGAATTCCACTTCACGTGTTCGGTGGTTTTTGATGACATGAATAATCATTGCAATCAAGGATTTAAAGGAAAGTAACACAAAACCTTTGTAGGTGTGTTGTTTTTCTTCTTATTCATGAAATTATATTGATTCAAACTTCAAAAATCACTCATTTACTACCATATAGAAGAAGAACATTTTTTACAATCATGTCTACTTGAATCCTCTCGACAATAAAGCATACAATCATTGGGACACACTTGTATTTTTGTATAATTCAGACCAAGCCTGTTAAAAAAAATTCATATTATAAAATGACTCAAGGTTGTTTTCTTAAAGAAATGAATCATGCAACAATTCCAATATCATGTACATTGCCTTATTTGTAAATCCACATGGACATTTGATATGGTACAACTTTAGTATAAAATAATGTTTTGAATATTTCAAACATACACTATACAACTCTTGATTTCCATCGTCAACTAAATCATGAAACATATTTTCCTCAGTGAATTTTTCTCTTACATTAGTCTCCATAGAATTAAGAGAAAGATCCACTAATATGTTACAATCTTGATATGGTTTTCCTACAGTCTCAAAAACATTACTTGTCACATTGCTATTTGTGGCACCCTCATTTGGTTATTCTGATATGTTTTGATGTTGATGGTGGTCTCTTTCAGTGTCGAATTAATCATTTATAAGGTTTTGCATTTCATTTTCATTTGTCAATGAAGTTGGGAGGTCATTCTATGGATTGACATCATTTCTCAACCTTTTTGTAACATTCAATTCTTCGTTCCAAATCCAACACAAATATTGACCATAGAATTTCTTCAATATTAAATGTTCATAAACTTCATCTCTCTTCAACCATCTTCTAAATTTACATTTAAGACATGGATATCCCATTCTCCCTTCAACGAATTGATTTTAAAGTGAAAAATATAAAATCTCATTCAAACCCTTAACATACTGAGGTGTGTTCCTCGGTAATGTGATCCATCTTTTATCCATGTATATCACAATCTGCCTACACAATAATAAAAAAATTAAAACACATAACTATTACTAAATAGGGAAAGAGATTCATATATACTAGTTGAAAAAATATATAAATATGTAAAATAAGGTTTTATTATACAAATACATATGGTACATAATAAACCCACCCACTAGAAAACCAAAGCATGCAAATTAAAAAGATCCATAAAAGAAGATGAGAACAAGGATCTCATCCCTGTAGTTTTTTGTATGTCATGTTACACCAAAATAGATTGCCAAACTGATGATGTCATAACTTTTATATCACTAAGTCAAGGGCTTGATAAATCGTATAATAGTTGAATAGAAGTTAGGAATATAAAATGGAAACAAACTCTTACCTTAAACATGACTCACTACTTTAGAAAATACATGGGGAACCAAGATGTAGAACATGCCATGAATCATCAGGTGAAAAGATTCATGGCTAGGGTTGATGAATCCAAGGCTTATAAGTAAGGTATTTGTTTTTCCAGACTCAAAGGAAACATGAAATTCTGGAGATAAATGAAATCATGTATTTTAAATTTCCTAAAATAGATCATGAAATAACACTAAAAATTATTGATGTCAGTATACCTTTTATATTTCTATTTAATTTTGTTTCAATTATAGAAAGTGGTAATACCTTTTAAATCCATAGTCTTATGGAATTCATATAAAATATTCAATCCCCAAAAAATATACAATATGGGTTATATTAAATATTATGTATATTAATAAATTTTTTCCTACTTTTTATGTTATTTTTTGCCTCAAATTAGGATTCAAAGAGTTGGGTATGGTCTAGGGTTGATAATTTTAGAACATGTGGGGTATCATGGTGAAGTTTTATGGGTAGAAACATGTTGTGACCCTGCGTGTGATTAAATTTTTCTGATCTGGGGTGGATCATGGAACATAAATGGGTGTTGAAACACAATGTGGAGCTCTGGGGTGGATCATGTAACATACTTGGTGATCCACTATAGTCCAGGAGGGTCTCCACTTTCTCCAACCACCACTTTCATGCATGGGAATTTTTTATATTTTACTTTGTACTTTTAAAAATACATTTCCTTTTTCACTTATATGACTAGGAAATAATAGAGGTGAGCCATTTGGGAATGTTTCTTTAAACCCATTATTTATATTTCTAAAATATTGTTCAATGTCATATTGATGAGTCATTAATTGATTTGGACTCCTAGATGGTAGGATAACCTCATTAAAACCTCAATCATTAGTAATATTTTTTTTTTGTTTAATGGAATATCACTCCAAATCTATAACTTTGGTATTTTTATAGGTTTTAAAATATCTATTGATTGAGGATAAATAAAACAACTATATTTTAGGGGTTAAATTATAATGATAATAAGTAGGTGATAGTTAAATTTTTATCCATGTATTATTTGTTTTTTGTTTTTTGTGGTATATAGATGTTGGTCATGTTAAAGATAAATAAGTAGTCTATTTATGTTTGGAGAAAGTGGTTGCTGATGAAGAGATGAAAAAACACTACTTATAAGATAATGAATCAATTTTCCTATGAAAAACTTGTTCATATTCGGTTCCTCAAAAAGGAATGAATATAATAATAATTTACTAGAATTCCATAATAAACTATTAATATCAATTAAATGTTCATAGAATAAAGAATAAACAATACATATAGAATTTCCAGTGATTTATATGTTTTTTTATTCTAATATGATATAGGAAAGAGGGATTATAAATCACTGTGTCCCTAGGGAATGTAGTATTTGGATGTTAGAGGCTCCTAACTAGCCTAGAGGTTAGGAAAGTATTATGCATGGAGTGGTTTTCCCTTTAATAATCCACTATGATAAAATATTAAAGTAAATAACTCAATAATCGTAAGTAGTATATATAAAAGTTAATTATATGAATTTATGTATGAAACTAAATCTATTTTTTCCAAATTAAGAATTACTCTAGGGTATATATAAAATACATCCCAATTGAAAATTTCATATACAATAAAACTAAAATAGCTAGAAAATAATATAATAAAACCCCTCAACATGACATAAAAACATATAAAATCAACTTGATGATGTCTCTTAAAATCATCTCATATCTATTTAGAGTTTTTACCCTTACCTGCATCACCATGAATTTAATATTTATTAACTCAAGTTGTATATATAAAGGGTGTAATAAATAGTGCTAATAAACCCTTAAATAACCAAATAATGACAAATTTTAATCTTATCATATATTATTGGGGAAGGCTATTAAATTATTTAATTAAATCATAAAAAGATGATCTTTAAGGAATTTTTCACAAACCAATTCACCCATAGATCTTGTATACCAATATTAGATAATGCTGGTGGATTCTATAAACACCCACCAAGGAGTATGGTATCAAAAAACATGGCTCATGTAAGATTTATACAAAACATATGGAAGATAGTATATCCTCATCAAACATATGGAAGATAAAAAAACATGGTACCAAACACAAGGCCTAGAAAAAATCATGGATCAAGTCATGTCATATAATGTCAATTCCAAATGAATTTCCTCTTGTAAGTATAATAATATCTTAGAAAATAAACACGGAAAAAAAACACATTACCAATAGGGGCGGTGAGGCGCGCTGAGGGGTGGCGAGACGCGCTGAAGGGTGATGAGGTGCATTGAGGGGCGGCGAGCACGAGTCAGCACCAATGAAGGGGCGGAGAGCTAGGTTGGGGGCGGAAAAGGAGGGCAATAAGCATGGGTCTTTGGGGGTCACGGGGGTCGGGGGGGAGAAGGGGCAGTGACCTAGGTCTTTAGGGGTCGTAGGGGGAGAAGTGGGGAGAAGGGGGGATAAGGGGTGTCTCGCGGGGGTCGGGGGAAGTGTCGGCACTGTAAAAAACATGGTTTACCAGTGGTTTATTAAAACATTCTGCTAAACCCTTATTAAAAAGAATTAGTGGTTGTTTAGTAAATAGCCTCTAACAGACCGCCCCTAAGGCCTAATTTTGTTGTAGAGAATGTGTATGAAAACTGACCATGTGTTGTGTGGAGTAAGAATCTTCCCAAATAGATTAAAATTGTCACATGAAAGACCCAACCTTGCATTATGTAGGTCAACTGTGAAATCAAGATATCAAGTATCAAATTTATTCCATGAAAATACATTTATAGGATGAACCAACTCAACATTATTCTTTTTCTCTCAGTATCAGGCCATCACACATTTATTGATATTTCATTAGACATGAAAAGATTATAGAGTATGGGGATCAATGCAAGGTTTCACATTACTTTCTATAGTACATGGGATGGTGTTCTATCATATTTTGTCTTTCATTAGGATATGAAATATTTTATTCAATCATTACATTCATCAATTTCCTCCCAAAATAAACTACAATCTTTTAGGAAAGCAAGAATTTTGTTTTTTGAAAATATAAGTTCCACAACTATCTTCCATGTTATATAGTGGTTTTAGGGATATATTCATCATCTAAAAGTAATTCCTTCAAAATATAAGAATTTAATCGATGGTACTATTAGAAATATCATACATGGTTTTCCCATGAAGCAATTGGATTAAAAATTCCAAATTTTTCATTTTACCACATTGTCGATATACTGTAGTCATGGAAGTGTCATTCGATTTTTTCAACCTTGTAAACATCATAATTTTCATTAGATGAATCATGTGTTCTTGTATCAAAGTATTCTTGGATCGATATCCTTTTCTTCTCATGATAATGAATAAATAGAAACTAATCATCTAACAAATTTTCTATTCTAGTCCTCTCATTTATATCATAATAATTTTGAGATTTTATTTTCTCCCCATTGTGATACCACACATAGTAGTTTTTTTGAAACCCATATTTGGTTATATGGTAGTTAACTTATTCATAGCTTTACCAATGTCTTCTAACACATTTATCACATGGGAAGTGTATGTGACCATTATCTGAAGCATTTTCAAATGAAAAATCTAAAAAGCTCTCCAACTTGTTTTCAAAATCTCTTGAGATCCAATCAGTTTCATATATCCAACTTCCATCCATTATATTAAAAAATGTAAAATTTCATTCCATAAAATAAATTAAAAAATATTTAATTTTAATCAAATATATTGTTGACGCTCCTTTCGTCACAGAATCTAATGATCGGAAAAGGGAATATCTGAGCTCAAAGTGATTCAACCTTTGAAGAAAACATCAAAAATCGATAAAGGGATGAATAAGGAGAACATTGCCTATAGGTTGCGCAAGTTCCCTCATGGTCGCGCAAGTACACTTGCGCGCCGACTAGTGGTCGTGCAAGTACTTGCGCGACGCCTTATGGTCGTGCAAGTGACTTGCGCGACCTAAGTGATAACCGCCCGGTAACCGCCCGGTAACCGCCCAGGGTCTTCTTTTGCCTATAAATAGACCCTGTGGGCCCCCCATTCGAGAGGATCTTTTTCCAGAAACTCGGATTGAAGCTCCCGACACCCAAGTCTCTTCTCAAAGCTTCCAAAACACTTCTAAGGTAATTTCTTACCTAGAACGGAAGATCTAAAGAGAAAAAGGAAGGCCTAAGTGTTGAAACTTATCAAACACTTGCGCGCCGACTTAATTCCTTCAATATAACTTGCGCGTCCTTTTTTTGGAAGAAACTCAAGGGGATTCTAAAGGGTTCTATGAAAAGTCGCTCAAGTATTTCAATTCCGATTGAG
Organism: Viscum album; assembly: GCA_963277665.1. Lineage (NCBI taxonomy): Eukaryota > Viridiplantae > Streptophyta > Magnoliopsida > Santalales > Viscaceae > Viscum > Viscum album. Next base: position 1,529,227,184 of record OY728162.1, read on the forward strand.
AATCGTGCAAGTACCCCTCATGTCGTGCAAGTATACTTGCGCGACCAATACTTGCGCGCCGCCGCAGGACTTGCGCGTCTTTTAAGACTTGCACGCCCCTATCTTTTTGGGTGCCCATCTTGCCCATTTTACCCCTCTTAAGCCTTTTCACCTTTTCTTTTCAAGATTCAGTCTTCAAGACACTCTTCAAAGCCATTTATGGCATGATTTTCTTGATTTGACTTTCCTATCTGAAAGGAATTCTGTGGAATCTCTCTTAAAGTCTAGTGATGTAAATATCCTTATGTCACTAAAATACGGAGAGTTCATTCATTCAACCTCATCCTTTAAGATGAGAGAATCCTAACTTGGGTCTCCTTTTCAGGAATAATCCCCAGTGATAAAACCTTTAATTTGGGCATCTTCCTCAGGAGTAAGCCCCAAATTCTTAAAGTTCCCAATCTTGGGCATCCTCCTCAGGAGTAAGCCCCAATCAAGTCCTTTAATCTTGGGCATCTTTCTTAAGAATAAGCCCCAACCTCAAATATGGGCATCTTTCTTAAGAATAAGCCCCAAACCTTAATCCCTAACCTGGGTCTCCTTTTTCAGGAATAAGACTCAGTCATAACCTTGGGCCTCCTTTTCAGGAATTAGCCCCAAGTCCCCTTAAACTTCTCTTAACCAGTCATAATTCACCTTTGATTTGGGTTTCCTTTTCAGGAATAAAACCCAATCATAAGTCCCCTCCTAACTTGGGAATCCTCCTTAGGAGTAAGCCCTAAGATTAGAGTATTCAAATCTCCATGAAGCACATATAACTTTATGGACCCTGTTCATGGATTTTCTCCCTAAAAGTAAATCCTAAACCTTCATCTATTTGGGCAGTCATCCATACATAAGCCCCAAACAAATTCTTATGATTGCATCTTTCATGGCACAATTGTCTAAATTTTACTAATACCTCTTGTTTCTCACACCGAGCATGACTCACGTGAGCTTAGAGTGTAAAAGTAATTATGACATTCATCTTTGAGCCATCAATCATAAACATTATACTCCATTTCTCGAACTACGTGGGTTCTGATTCCTTTTCCAAAACAAAGGATACGTAGGTAGCCCTTTTATGGGTTCGATCCCAACTTTGAAATAATCTCTGTCCTTCTGAATGATGATAAACTTCAAGTGCCCCACTGAGTGGCTTTAAAACCATCCTGGTCATCATAATGACCAAGAGACTTTTATATAAATGTTTTGAAGGATACCATTGACCAAGAATCTCTAAACAGATATAAATGATTCTCTATTGATGAATAACCTCGAATACATATAAAATATTCTCTAAAATTCTTGCATATTTAATCATTGATTGTTAAAACTAAAGGAAAACACATTTTATACTTGGTAATGTAATAAGGATTCACGAACATAACTTAAATCTATAAAGAGTGTCCCGGAGTAGACAATAATTCCCCTCAAAAAGGTGTGATGAGTCCGACCTCCCATCCTCTCGACCAATGCAAATTCCTAAGCCTCATTAGTCCATAAGATAATGAGCGCCTGCCTTTGGAAAGTAGGTCCAAACGGATGTGGAATCATTGGATGTTTCCGGTTCTACGAAAAAACCTGTTAGAAACCGATCGGAACGTTTGAATCTCCCGTCCAGGAGGTCATCCCCGGATTCCGTGCGAAACAAAAATGGTGAACCCGACGTGAATCCTTAACCAAGTGAAAGTGATGTTCTTCTTATTTGTTAAAGCCCCTTGGGCCAACAAAGCAATCATTGACATGTGCTCATCCAAAAGATGCAGTGGCTGGATTCATCTTGATTATGTCTGTTACATGGAACAGGCACTATTTTCTCAAGATCTTCTGCAAAAAATGGCTTTCCTTAAATTCACCCATGTGAATACTGCTGCTATGAACACCTCTACTGTGAGGTCCGCTGCTGTGAAAACCAATGCTGCTACTCCTGCTGGAACGTCATCCGCTCTGAGGATGACATCACAAACTCAGCGTCTTCAACGCTGTGTTTCTAATGCACTGGTTAAGGAGTACCGTCGCAACGGTACTATCCCAACTTTGGAGGCCGCTCGTCAAGCCCTCCAATTTAACAACTCTACTTGGTCGTCCGGACAACGGCGGCCAGCAATCAAGAAGCAGGCGGTGCTGACTACCGTCTCCAACCGTTTCGGGTCGTTATCCCCGGAACGCAATTTCCATTCACTCCCTTACTTTGAGGAAGTGAATGAGCTGGTCCCGGAGGACCTTAATTCAAAAAGACAGGAGTCCTTCTCAAGGGATCCCATCAACAATCGCTGCCAGACTCGTGCGGTAGTGCGCCCTCAACATGATGAGGGTACCGACTCCAGGCATTCAGCTCAGGTTCCTCGAACCCGAGCAGGCAAGATGAACCGCCAGAGACGGAATCCGGTTAACAATAGGCAGGTTGTCATCCCTGCCATCTCCGAAGAAGTCCACCAACCTAACTTGGTGGCAAACAACGAGCAGACATACACACCTGCCCGTTTTAATTCAGCTGTCCAGCAGACTCGTCTGGCAGCATCAAGCCGATCCCGCCAGGCAATTCCGGCGGAGTACCATAGGCAGGAACATACACCTGCTTATACATCACCAGTTAGTCAGCAGAATCGTCTGACTACATATGATGGATCTCGTCAACCGCGTTTGGCGAAGTGTAATCAGCAGGCACATACACCTGCTAATACTAATCAGGCCTACCAACAGTCTCGTTTGGTAGCACCCGGAGAAGTCAGTCGGAAAGTCCCGACGACAAACAGGGGGCAGACTCAACTCTCTGCCTCCACACTTGAGTACTGTCAGGATTCACTGACAGGAAAAGGAGGACAGGAGCAGGCACATACACCTACTCCAATCCCGGAATGGACGTATATCCCCGTTCCGGCGGCTGAAGTCACCAAACATATTTTGTCAATGGTGAAAGAGCAGAAGCAAATTCCTGGTCATATTCTGGATGCTTGCCAGGATATCATAACAGCTTCAGCATCATCTCAGGGACAGACACATAAATCTATCCCTAGCAATGGAGTGACACATCAACGATTCACTCCAGAACAGACACACACATCTGTTCCAGTCCAATAGGGTTATGGGGCATACTCCCCCATATCATACGGACAACCAAGTCAGGCACATACACCTTATTTGAGTGGAGATCGTCAGCCTAACCTGACCATCTTTCCTGATCAGGCACATACACCTGCTCAGAGCAATCACTTTCTTCATCAAGTGGTTTATAAAGCGAGTAAGAAGGCATCTAAGAAAAAGATCCGCCCAGCACAGTCAGGAGATCAAAGGCCAATCTGCAACAAGGCCTTGCTCGATGCTGGAATTCTTGAAGCCCTCAGACATTTATCTGTCGGAATTCAAGATTCTACTCCCTCAGTTCCCAATAACGGGAACATTAATTCTGAAGGTCTTCAACAGACACTTCCTCATGAAGACTTGCTTCATGAAAATTCGGTCAATCTTGAAGTTTCTTCTTCAGATGAGAGCCACAGGAACCCTCTGTGTGGTCAGAAGGCCAAGGAGCAAGAGATTTCATCTTTTGCTGTAACCAATCATGACGGTCCTCCTCATGGTGATGAACTTCGCTGCGAAAGTCCTCTCCACAGTAGTGATTCACATTGTCTCGAAAATTCTTCAGAAGGCAATGTAGTGACGAGAAAGCCCTCCTATCTCGAGGCACTTGAAAACGTAAAACCAGTCATGTCTGATGTTTTGCTATCGGCAGGTGAAACTCTTTCTCCATCAGAAGATAGCCTGGGGTTCAGGTTATTCTCCGAACCATCCCTGGGTCATTCATCTTCCAGCATGAATAGTGATTTCTCTACCAATCTTGTTGAATCCGATGAAGCAACAAGGAAACACCAACTCTGGTCCAAACAGGTAGAAGAATCTTCATTTAATGATAAAGAGGAAATGCTGAACATGAGGAAAAAACTGGAAAAAGGTGATGTACCAGTCATGTTTTGGCCTTTGGCTGACTCCCAGTACGACATTCCAAAGATGTTGACGGATGATGGAATCCATGATATTCGTCTCAACATATGGAAAACTCTTTGTCAATTAAAGAAGAAGGTATTATCTTACGATGAATATAAAAATCATCTTAAGATAATAGAAGGGTTACAACGCCAGATTGATTTGGCATCTCTATCAGTCTCTCGGTATCCAAAGGCCGAAAAGCAATAGAGAACCCTTCAACGTTCATGCCTTGGCGCACTAAGAAGATTGTGTCAGTTAATTGACAATGCTCCATCTGATGTTCATATCATAGGATGGGGTGTTCACGGAGCACTACATTTTACAGTTCTTTCCGGTCAGCAAAGCCCGCCAAAAATTGTCTCATGCAATGTTATTGCCCATGGCCGGCCACAGTCAATGGGCTTTGTTCATAATCAAAAGCTTGCTCAAGAACAAGCTTCAACTAGTTCCTCTCAAAATCAAGTATATAGAGAACAGGTTGTTGAATTGCTCCTACATCAAGCAGGCGAGAATATTGCACAAGCCTCTCGTCTGGAGCAAACACGTCATCAAATGACAGAAGTTTCGGAAATCATCCAACGGTCTGTTGAACCAGGTGATAAAAGTGGATACAGGTTAATGCATCCAGCTAATTTCCGAACTAAGATTCGCAAGATCAAGAGAGATTTTAAGAAGATCTCAGACATAGCATGTCAAGAGACACCCCAGCTTGCCAGACTGGGGACTTCTCTAACCCAACCCTCAGAGTCAACAAATGGGATTCGAGGAGTTGAGCGGAAGCAGCAGGAACATCCCCAGTCCACCGGACTGGGGACTTTTTCAAATCTTCAATCCTTCCCTCAGAGAAAATCAGTATTCTCTCGATTAGGGAATAAGCCTCAAGAGGAACGAAGAGCCAAGCTGTCAGGAGATTCTCTCCAAGTGACGGTTCTCCAAGAAACTCCTGAGGGATCAAGTCAACGGAATGCCATGTCTCATCATGGACATAGAAGGAGACAATATCACAGAAATGCTGATAGAAAGGATTCCATGCAATATGCATCCATTAATGTCATCAATGCAGTTGCTGCTGATTCACCAGATGAGGCTCAATCAGAGGGATCAGACGAAGAGGTTCCTGCTCAAGAAGTCGTGCACACAGACCTAAATGAAGAAGGTGTGCGCACACGTAATCAAAGGCTTACCCAAAATTTGGGTATTCCTTCAAGTAACCCACTTCCCCCTCTCCGAAAAGGATCCAATAAGGGGAAAGGAAAGAATCAGGTTACTTCTCACCCTTCCTCTGAAGGAGGTCAATCGCTCTCATTAGAGCAAAGGTTTGCACAACAGGAGGAAGAAATGAAAGAATTAAGAAGGTTGAATGCAGAACTACTTCAGAGTAGTCTTCTTCTTAAGAATGCTGAAGTCCGACAGCCGAAGGAATTTGTTGTAACTACTGAGATGGATCAAGAATATCCTCCTTTATCAGTACACCCACAGAGGTCTAATCCTATGGGTCAAACGCAACAACGGTTGGCAGCACTACCGTTAGTTGCAGCACCAACCACCACGTCTGTCCAAGCTCCATTCATTGCACCTACCCAAAACCAAGTTCAACCTGACGTTTCTCAAAAGTTAATAACTACTATTGAGTCATTAATAGCTCGGTTAGAAACTATGGAAGGGAAACGGGCGCAAGTTCAACCTGAAAAGAAAGTTTACCCTGAATGGGTAGATTCAATTTCTCCTCCATCCAGTTTTGGAAACCCTATTTTCCCTACTTTCAATGGATCAGGCGACCCTGAACAACATTTGACGCATTATGTGTCTTGTTGTGATCCTATGATGGGAACTCCAGAGCAGCAAGAAGCAGTGAAACTCAGATGCTTCGTGCGAACCTTGCAAGGACCAGCTTTTGTCTGGTATACAAGCTTGAAATCCTGGTCAGTCATCGGATGGGAGGATCTTCGTCAAAAATTCCTTCTTCAGTTTAGCTCAACTTTTCCAAAAACGACAGTTTTCGATCTTACAAACTGCAAGCAAAGGGAGAATGAAAGAGTCTCTGATTTCATTGCTCGTTGGAAGGGATTAACGTATTCCTTGAGTTTATCACTCCCTCAGGAGGAATTGTTGCCAATCTGTGTGGCAAATTTGCGTGACGAATTACGCATGCCATTGATCCCTGTGAAATACATAGGAGGGTTTCGAGACCTTACTTCAATCGCTCAACAGATTGAAGATTCCCTTATACAGGCTAAGGTTAAATCTCGTGTAATTCCATCAGCTCCAGGAAGAAGAATGGGTAAAGCAGAAACTGCTACAGTTATGCTTAAACAGGCACCTGTACCTATTTCTACTTAAAAACCTTCATCTTCTCGAAGGACTCCACCTCCTGAACGCCAACAACAAAGGCTGTTTCGTCCAAATGATCAAAAAGATCAACGACGAAAACAATTTGAGGATATGAAGAGTAAAACATACTCTTTCCGAAGTGAGCAAGTTCCTGGTTACTTCATTTCAGCTCTGGAAAATAATTTGGTTCAATTACCAGTGCCGAAGAGGCCAAACAAGGAAGGAGATGAAGACCGTCCCAATTATTGTCCCTTTCATCAAATGTTGGGGCATCCCATCCAGGAGTGTTTTGTCTTTAAAGACCTCCTGCAAAAGATGGTCGACTTGGGACAAGTCAAATTGAAGGGTTCTTCAGCTCATGTAGCGTGTATTACCGCTACAGATCCAGAGGAAGGAGGCGAGTGGCAGGAAGTCAAAAGCAAAACTGTGAAAAAATATGATGATTGGATGGTCAGAAAGACAATCAATCGGACCCATTCCATTTTGCGAACACAATTGAAGAAGCCAATTGTGTCTCCTACAAAAGCTGCAGTAAAGCCTCCATCAAAAGACAAATCCTCAAAAGGGCAGCGCAATTCAAAGAAGAAAGAGGAATCATGAGAAGATGAGTATGCATCAAAGCCTAAATTGTCTTTGACTCTGGCAGATTTCATTCCATCTACTTCAAAGCCACGGGAACCGTCCCACCAAACGGCACAGCCTAAACAGGCTAACCTGGCAGAGTCTTTATCAGACGAAGAGTTAATCTTTGGTTCTGTTAATATGATTCAATTAACAGATTCATATTCCAGTCTTGATGAGCCTGAATTCCCTGTATCAAATAAGGGAACCCGAGGAAGTTCTAGAGGTTCAGGATATAGGGGAAGACGTGGATCTTTCCGAAGCCACTACTCTAATTCTACCCCTGCTAGCACTGTATATGCAACAGAAACTCGTGGTAGAGCCCTTCAGCGAGCTCAAAAAGAACAAGCAAGTTCTTCTGCCAATGGCCAACTCAGCTTCGGCACAGTTATTTTGGAAGACCGATTAAAGGTTCCATATTCTTTATCTCAGCAAGTAAATGGATCTAATCAGTCTAATTTTCCAAAACCAAAGATGTTTCCAACTTCAATACAAGATGCATCAGCTTCCAAAGCATCTGCTTCCAAGGTACCTGCTAAACCGCATATTCCTATTGGGAAACACAGGCCTCTAGATCAAAAGTATGATATATTGAAACACTTGGCCCAAGTACCAGCCAAATTATCAATTTTGGATGCTTTGAATCTATCAAGAGATCTTCGGGAAGCACTCATTGAAGCTTTGTCAAGTCCTCAAGACTTTGAAGCTGAAATTGCTGCAGCTAAAATTTATCACATAGAGAATAATCCTGCAGAATGCCATGCAGTGATATCTTTTACTGATAAAGATGAAGATGATGTTGTGAATGGGCACATAAAACCTTTGTACTTATCTGGAAAAGTCAATGGTATAGATGTTCGAAGAGCTTTTATTGACAATGGTTCAGGAGTCAACCTCATGCCCATTCGCACACTTCGTCGGTTGGGCCTCACGGAATCTGATTTATCACCTTCTACCATGATGTTGCAAGGATATGATAAAAATGAACAAGAACCACTGGGAGAAGTTACGCTCAGGACTCAGTTTGGAGATCTTGTTTCCAATTCGGATTTCATGATTGTTGATCAAGACTCAGCTTTCAATATCTTGCTTGGAAGACCCTGGCTACATCAGCATGCAGCTATTCCGTCATCATACCATCAATGTCTCAAATACTGTTTCGATGGTCAAGTTGGAACATTGTATGGTGATAAGGCCCCGTTCAAGACATGTGAGTCTTAATACATTGAGGCGGAATTTTATCACATGAAGGGAAGAGAAAAATCTACAATGAAGGAAATTACCAAAGTTAATGCTCCATATGGTTTGGAAAAAATTCCAATAAATCCATTTTCACATGTGAGTACAGATTATGTGTTACCTATCAGTCAAATTGAAAAAATAGGCCCAAATCAAAATACTCTTATAGAAAGATCCATAATGTCAATTACGGCAATCGAGCCAGACAACATGGGAGAAATTGGTAACTTACCAAGCAGTGATGAAAGCATAAGTGGTGACGTTTTCATTTCGTCTGCTGAAATCCAACAAGTCTATACTTTTCTAATCAGGCCAGAAGAAGTTATAGCAACACCAGAGGTAAATATTTATGTCGATTCTCAATCCATCATCTCCTCTTTATTTCCCAAAGAAGACCCTTTATCATCAATAGGGTCGGAAATGGAAGCTTCTTCTTCAAAATGTGAAAATTTTGACATTTCTTATGATCATGAGAATTTCGTTTTTTCATCTACTTTGCAAGTATAAACGGAAGAAATAACACATGATGAAGAGGAAGAGGAAGATATCAGAGATTCTCCTCCAGCATTTGAAGAGGGTATCTCTACCACTGTGGATGAACTCAGAGAAGTAAATCTGGGTACAGAGAAAGATCCACGCCCCACTTTAATTAGTGCGGCCATGACCCTTGAAGAGAAAGAGATGTATATTTCTTTTTTAAAGCAAAATAAAGATATTTTTGCTTGGAATTATACAGAGATGCCTGGCCTTGATCCTGATGTTGCCACCCATCATTTGGGTTTGCCAAAAGAACATCGAGGATTCAAGCAAGCTGCGAGAAGAACACACCCAACCTATGCTGCCAAAGTCGAGGCTGAAGTGGATAAGCTTATCAAAGCTAACTTCGTCAGAGAAGTTCAATATCCCAAGTGGTTGGATAATATTGTCCCTGTAAAGAAGAAGAATGGACAAATTAGGGTTTGCATCGATTTCAGAGATCTTAATCGGTATTGTCCTAAAGATGATTTCCCAGTTCCGATTACAGAACTCTTAATTGATGCGACGGCTGGCTATGAAGTACTTTCTTTCATGGATGGATATTCTGGATATAATCAGATCCTAATGGCCCCAGAAGATGAGGAATATACAGCCTTCAGAGCTCCTCAAGGTGTGTTTTGTTACCGGGTGATGCCCTTTGGTTTAAAGAATGCAGGTGCAACATATCAACGCGTCATGCATCGTATATTCAAACCTTTTCTAGGGAAATTTGTTGAATGCTATGTAGATGATCTGGTGGTTAAATCCAAACAACGTTTTGATCACTTGGCTGATTTGGAAGTCATATTCCACAAGCTTCGACAACATAATTTGAAGATGAACCCCTTAAAATGTGCTTTTGGGGTAACCTCAGGAAAATTCCTCGGCTTTGTTGTACGCCATCGTGGTATTGAAGTCGATCCTGAGAAGACCAAATCAATCCTTGGTATGTCACCTCCTCAGAATTTGAAAGAATTAAGAGGACTTCAAGGACACTTAGCCTATATTCGGCATTTCATCGCCAATTTGGCAGGCAAAAGTTTACCCTTTACCAAATTATTGAAGAAAGGAGTCACTTACCAGTGGACTGAAGAATGTCAAGAAGCATTTGATGTTCTCAAGAAATACCTCTTGAGTCCACCAGTACTCATGCCACCTGTTGAGGGTAGGCCTCTTATCCTCTATGTGACAGCTTTAGAGCGATCATTGGGTGCCTTTCTCGCTCAAAAGAATGATGTTGGGAATGAAAATAGTCTCTACTATCTCAGTAGAACTATGCTTGAAGCAGAAACCCGGTATTCGAGTATTGAAAAGTGCTGCCTAGCATTAATCTTTGCAGTTCAGAAACTGAGACACTACCTGCAACATCACGAGGTCCAATTGGTATCTCGTAATAATCCACTCAAATTCATCCTTAGTCGTCCAATGCTTACAGGACGTCTGGCAAGGTGGGCGGTTATTCTACAGCAGTTCGACATCCAGTATGTGTCTCAAAAGGCAATTAAGGGCCAAGATCTGGCTGATTTCCTGGCTGAACATCCTTCAGTGGAAGACACGTATTCAGATATCGAACTCCCTGATGGGGAAGTTTTCTCTATTCAAGAGAGTCCTCAAACATGAGAAATGTATTTTGATGGTGCTTCTAGAAGTCCAACAGGGAAGAAAATGGAAAATCCTAAATTCAACAAAGTTGGTTTAGGAATTGTGCTCATTTCTCCAGATAAGGCAGTGTTACCTTATTCCTTTTTGTTGTGGGAAGGTGGTACCAATAATGAAGCTGAATACCAAGCTCTCATTACAGGCTTGGAGTTAGCACTTCAAGCACAAGTGAATCACTTAAAGGTGAAAGGTGATTCAGACCTGGTAATCAAACAAGTCAATGGGGATTATTCCATCAGAAAAGAAGAATTAATCCCTTTGTATGATTACGTCAGAGAGTTAATATCGGAATTCCCTTCAGAACCGACATTTTCTTATGTCCCAAGATCACAAAATGCTCAAGCTGATGCACTGGCTAATATAGCCACAACTTTAGCAGATCCAAATCGGGACGAGACAACCATCTGTATTGCCCACCGTCGTGCAATTTCACCTTATGTTCAAGTCAGAATAGAGGAAATTAATGAAATTAGTCTCATTCCTGAACCGTATGGTCATACTACAGGATGGATGTCACCTATTAGGGAATACCTTCAAAATGGAACACTTCCACCTGATAGAGCCGAGAAAGAACAAATTCGGCGACGTGTGGTCAATTTTACTCTTTATGATGGTCCAAACCACCTCGAGAAAATTCTCTACAAACGTGGTTTTGATGGAGTTCTCTTCAGATGTATTGATGGTGAAGAGACAATGGCTGTCATAAACGAAGTGCATGCAGGAGTCTGTGGTGCCCACCAGTCTGGACATAGACTGTCTGATCAAATTCGAAGGCTTGGATACTTCTGGCCTTCAATGATACAAGATTGTGTTAATTTCACAAAGAAGTGTCATTCATGCCAAGTATATGCCAACTTCATTCATCAACCTCCAGAGTTGCTTCATACAGCTAAATACTCATGGACATTTTCCACATGGGGAATGGATGTGGTGGGACCTTACCCTTCAGCTACGACCAAGCAGTTTAAGTACATTCTTACTGCTACTGATTTCTTTTCCAAATGGGCAGAGGCAGTACCTCTCAAAGAAGTCAGTTCTAAATGCATTGTTAGCTTCATCAAGTCTAACATCATTACTAGATTTGGTGTCCCTCATACCATATTGATGGAAAACGGCACCAACTTCTGTTCTTCTGAGGTAAAGAAATTGTATCAAGAATACAACATTAATTCCAACCATTCATCTCGATATCATGCAGCGGTTAATGGCCAGATAGAGGCCTTCAACAAGACTCTTTCAAATATACTGCAAAAGATGGTGAATAAAGATAAGAGGTCATGGCCTGATAAACTCTATCATGCTTTATGGGCTTATCGTACTACCACTCGCAATGCAACGCGATCTACTCCATATTCATTGGTATATGGAACAGAAGCTGTCTTGCCAATTGAAGTTCAATTGCCCTCACTCAGAATAGCCATTTGTGATCAGTTGTCAACAGATGAGCAATCCCAAAAGTGGTTGAATGAATTGGAACAGTTAGATGAGAAAAGATTGTGCACTTTGCACCACTTGGAAATCTATCAGAATCGGATAGCACGAGCTTTTAACAAAAAAGTTCGTCTTCATTCATTCATTCAGGGAGAATTGGTATTGGTTCTCAGAGCACCAATGATACCAGGAAAGAAGCCTCCCAAACTTGAACCAAAATGGGAAGGACCTTATTCAATACATAAGGTCTACTCCAATGGAGCGTATTCTCTGATCTCAATGGATGGAGAACACATCACGACTCCAACTAATGCCAGATTTCTAAAGAAGTATTTTGTATAAACACAAAATATTGTTCCCAGAACCAAGACTCTTACAATTGGTTCATACAGCAATGGTCCAGTATGACCTTAAACTGCAACTTCATCCAACATGACGTTAAACTGTGTCACCATCAATGTCCGAGATGACATTAAACTATATTTTGTCCGAGATGACATTAAACTATATTGTGTCCTAGGAACATGACATTAAACTGTGTGGCACTTTCATCGTCCAGCATGACGTTAAACTGTAAAAAGTCCCCAGAACTGATATCCTCATATTGGTTCACCTTAGTCCTAGCTATATGACTTTAAACTGTACAGCACCAGTTCATCCTTGCTATATGACGTTAAACTATACAGCAATGGTCCAGTATGACTTTAAACTGCAGCTTCGTCCCACACGACATTAAACGGTGAAAAAGTTCCCTAAACCGTCCAGCATGACCTTAAACTGCATCATCCCTGGTCCATGTATATGACCATAAACTATTTGCAAATCCCTTATGTCCAGCAAGACGTTAAACTGTGACGTCCTAAATTACATGACGCAAAACTGTATAAAAGTCCCTCACGTCCAGAAAGACGTTAAACTATATAATCTCAAAAGTCCAGTATGACATTAAACTGCACCATTCACGGTCCATGCATATGACCTTAAACTATTTCGCACCTTCGTCCGACATGACGTTAAAATGGTACACTCTTTTGTCCTTACTGCATGACATTAAACTGCACAGTCCCCCTTTCGTCCAATATGACGTTAAACTATTTTATCCCCATCGTCCTAACTACATGACGCTAAATTGTACAGAAAATCCTTGATATGTCCTACATGACATTAAACTGTATTTTGTCCCTGCTACATGACACTAAACTGTGCAGCACCAATAGTCCTAACTGCAAGACTTTAAACTGCATAGTCCCCTTTTTATGTCCTACATGACATTAAACTGTACATCGTTAAGGTTGTTATTACCTCTTGTTTCTCACACCGAGTATGACTCACGTGAGCTTAGAGCGAACATCAACCATAACACTCCCTTTGGGCCACTAACCATGTGTAAGTCCCAACAATATTTTTTATTAGATCATTGTCCACAAGAACAACTTGATCATTGATTCATTCTTTAATTGAACTACACGGACTTTGATCCTTGCCCTCCAGGCTGGGTATGTAGGCAACCTCCCAGGGTTCAAGCCCAAAAAACAATCTCTTCACATCGGTTCACCACAACCTCATATGATGTTGATTTGTGAAACCGCCCCTGGAATCAATATCTTTACATTGATTCACTTTTGTCCTTGTTATATGACGTTAAACTATACAACACTTTTGTCCGGTACGACAATAAACTACAATTTTCTTTGATTTCCTCATTTGAGAAGGAACCATTATTGACATTGTTTTTTTCAATCATGGTTTTCATTTTCAAAAGACTACGTGCATACATGGTAATGCCTGAACTTTTTATCTTAGGTTAAACCATCATTGCACTAAATTCCCCTTTCACCCTTCACATGTACAAACCAAATTTGTACAAAGGGTAGTTCTAGAACTACGTGGACTTGATTCCCATCCTTATGGGATACGTAGGAACATTCGAGTGTCCCTCGAATCCAGTCCCAAGTCTTTTGGGCCTAACCCCAAATTTCACTTTCAGTCCCTTGGCTGAAAAGTCCTCATGAAAACGCACACTGTGTATTCATTATTATGGTCCGAATTCTATGACCCTAAACTAAGATCACTCATACTTTCGTCCTGCACGACGTTAAACTGCATTTCAAGAACTACGTATGGCTTGATTCTCATTCTTATGAGATACGTAGTGAAGTCCAAGTTTCAATTCAGGACCCAGCCACAACATGATTATGGTTTTCATTGACCCATGTATCTCTATATACATTGGACAATACCCATCTTTATGTATTATAATCCTAACCTTAAATATTTTCAGATCTTCATAACCCTTTTCATGACTTCTAGTCACAAAAATGTCAAACTTCTGAGAATTATTTTGCCTGACTATGCAGCACGTGCCCATAGGTGGCCTTGCATAAACAGTCCACATAACAGACTTGTCAGCCAAAAGATGCTATTCATTTGACCATGCAGCCAATGCCCATAGGTGGCCCTGCATATTTCAACCCCCTAACGGGTTTTGTTAAATAATAGTAACTTCATTCTTGGGAAGAATGCCTCTTTTTTCCTTATTTGTCTTAAACAACAATATGTAGGGATCCGCGAAAAAAAAATATAGCCATCCTTAACATATTTGTCCCATATCCTTTTTCATGATCTGAAAGTATTCAAGTCTATGGTTTATTCTTCTTCCCTATGTTTGGGTCAGACCTTCGTAGGAGTGATATTCATCCAGTTCTTCGATATTCTTATTTGGAAATATCTTCTCCATATTCAAGTACCTCTTTCCATACAACAAACTCTATGCTTTAGAAAATTTGAATCTCCATAAACTTTCACTGGCTTTTAGCACTAGGAAAGTAAATTTCTGGGAGTTCTTTTGCCTGACTATGCAGCATGTGCCCATAGGTGGCCTTGCATAAACAGTCCACATAACAGACTTGTCAGCCAAAAGATGCTATTTTATTTGACTATGCAGCCAATGCCCATAGGTGGCCCTGCATATTTCAACCCCCTAACGGGTTTTGTTAAATAATAGTAACTTCATTATTGGGAACTACTTCTTCTAATGCCTTTTAGCTATTTTTCATATCATTTCTCAGATTCAAATATTCTTAAGCCATAGTTTACATTTTTTCCCTCATACTTGAGTATGGTAATATGTTTTCAGATGAACTTTCAAGGAATTGTGTCAATTCTAATCCATTTTGGTCAAAGCTATTTCGACCTTAAACATTAGCCCCTTTATGTCCGGCATGCATGACTTTAAACTACCCACAAAAGACAAAGGAACTCTGAATAAAAGTCAAGTTCCAGCACACTTGCGCGCCGCCCTCTGTGCACTGAAGACTTGCGCGCCACCCTTTTCCTTTGAATGGATTCGATTTCCTCAGAGTCAAATCCTCATTTCTCTCCGGATCCAACTCTGAGGGGGGACTTTTGTTGACGCTCCTTTCGTCACAGAATATAATGATCGGAAAAGGGAATATCTGAGCTCAAAGTGATTCAACCTTTGAAGAAAACATCAAAAATCGACAAAGGGATGAACAAGGAGAACATTGCCTATAGGTCGCGCAAGTTCCCTCATGGTCGCGCAAGTACACTTGTGCGCCGACTAGTGGTCGTGCAAGTACTTGCGCGACGCCTTATGGTCGTGCAAGTGACTTGCGCGACCTAAGTGATAACCGCCTGTTAACCGCCCGGTAACCGCCCAGGGTCTTCTTTTGCCTATAAATAGACCCTGTGGGCCCCCCATTCGAGAGGATCTTTTTCCAGAAACTCGGATTGAAGCTCCCGACGCCCAAGTATCTTCTCAAAGCTTCCAAAACACTTCTAAGGTAATTTCTTACCTAGAACGGAAGATCTAAAGAGAAAAAGGAAGGCCTAAGTGTTGAAACTTATCAAACACTTGCGCGCCGACTTAATTCCTTCAATATAACTTGCGCGTCCTTTTTTTGGAAGAAACTCAAGGGGATTCTAAATGGTTCTATGAAAAGTCGCTCAAGTATTTCAATTCCGATTGAGAATCGTGCAAGTACCCCTCATGTCGCGCAAGTATACTTGCGCGACCAATACTTGCGCGCCGCCGCAGGACTTGCCCGTCTTTTAAGACTTGCGCTCCCCTATCTTTTTGGGTGCCCATCTTGCCCATTTTACCCCTCTTAAGCCGTTTCACCTTTCCTTTTCAAGATTAAGTCTTCAAGACACTCTTCAAAGCCATTTATGGCATGATTTGCTTGATTTGACTTTCCTATCTGAAAGGAATTCTGTGGAATCTCTCTTAAAGTCTAGTGATGTAAATATCCTTATGTCACTAAAATACGGAGAGTTCATTCATTCAACCTCATCCTTTAAGATGAGAGAATCCTAACTTGGGTCTCCTTTTCAGGAATAATCCCCAGTGATAAAACCTTTAATCTGGGCATCTTCCTCAGGAGTAAGCCCCAAATTCTTAAAGTTCCCAATCTTGGGCATCCTCCTCAGGAGTAAGCCCCAATAAAGTCCTTTAATCTTGGGCATCTTTCTTAAGAATAATCCCCAACCTCAAATATGGGCATCTTTCTTAAGAATAAGCCCCAAACCTTAATCCCTAACCTGGGTCTCCTTTTTCAGGAATAAGACTCAGTCATAACCTTGGGCCTCCTTTTCAGGAATTAGCCCCAAGTCCCCTTAAACTTCTCTTAACCAGTCATAATTCACCTTTGATTTGGGTTTCCTTTTCAGGAATAAAACCCAATCATAAGTCCCCTCCTAACTTGGGCATCCTCCTTAGGAGTAAGCCCTAAGATTAGAGTATTCAAATCTCCATGAAGCACATATAACTTTATGGACCCTGTTCATGGATTTTCTCCCTAAAAGTAAATCCTAAACCTTCATCTATTTGGGCAGTCATCCATACATAAGCCCCAAAAAAATTCTTATGATTGCATCTTTCATGGCACAATTGTCTAAATTTTACTAATACCTCTTGTTTCTCACACCGAGCATGACTCACGTGAGCTTAGAGTGTAAAAGTAATTATGACATTCATCTTTGAGCCATCAATCATAAACATCATACTCCATTTCTCGAACTACGTGGGTTCTTATTCCTTTTCCAAAACAAAGGATACGTAGGTAGCCCTTTTATGGGTTCGATCCCAACTTTGAAATAATCTCTGTCCTTCTGAATGATGATAAACTTCAAGTGCCCCACTGAGTGGCTTTAAAACCAGCCTGGTCATCATAATGACCAAGAGACTTTTATATAAATGTTTTGAAGGATACCATTGACCAAGAATCTCTAAACAGATATAAATGATTCTCTATTGATGAAGAACCTCGAATACATATAAAAGATTCTCTAAAATTCTTGCATATTTAATCATTGATTGTTAAAACTAAAGGAAAACACATTTTATACTTGGTAATGTAATAAGGATTCACGAACATAACTTAAATCTATAAAGAGAGTCCCGGAGTAGACAATAATTCCCCTCAAAAAGGTGTGATGAGTCCGACCTCCCATCCTCTCGACCAATGCAAATTCCTAAGCCTCATTAGTCCACAAGCTAATGAGCGCCTGCCTTTGGAAAGTAGGTCCAAACGGATGTGGAATCATTGGATGTTTCCGGTTCTACGAACAAACCCGTTAGAAACCGATCGGAACGTTTGAATCTCCCGTCCAGGAGGTCATCCCCGGATTCCGTGCGAAACAAATATATTTAAGGAAATCAGAACTATTCACTTTATATAAAACCAACTGACACACTAGTCTATATGAGAATCATAATATAAAAGATAATAAAATACTATATATATATATATATAATACCATAAATATAAAACCATGATATTGAATTAAATTATATCAATGAGTAATAACTATATATAATTATACACAAAATTATGTTTATAATTACTGTTTTTATTTTTTATCTTATTCCATTAACTATGTAACAAATGTTATACTTATTAATTAAATTCATTTATAAAATATCACTACTTATAGGTAACCATATTCTATTTTATTCGGATCAGTTTTGGTCAGTTCTATTTTTTTTATTTGTTTAGTTCTAGTTGACTTAGTTTGGTTGTGTTTGGTAATTTTATTTGGATTGGGTTAGTGAATTCTTGTTAGAGTTTTATTAAATATTATTCAAGTTAGTTAATTTTTTTGTCATTACTATAGAATTTATTTTAGTTAGGATAAATTTATTTCACTTATTTTTATTTTAGTTTATTTTGATGTAGTTTAGTGTATTTTGTGTCTACTCAAGTCTACTTGGGTTATATCAATTCATTTCAATTCCATTCAGTTGGTTGGGTCAAGTCAGTTCATTATGATATAGATAGGATTTGTTAGTTCAGTTAGGTTTTAGTGTGTAAAGGGTTGATAGGTTCAGTTCATTTATTTTCAATCATAGTTAGGTCAGTTTTTCAGATTTTAGTTTTCTTAGGGTCTGGTCAATTCATCTCAATTTAGTTTATTTAGTGGTTCATCATAACAACAAATAAATTGGGAGATTATGTGAAACATAGTGTATGTGATGGAAAATCATTATATAAAAAAAGTTATCTCTATGGTAATTATGAGAAAACTATTGAAATCAAGTCTAAATTTATAGAGATCATTGTATTGTATAATTAATGATATTTATAATCAATAGTGACCCTCAAGTAAAGATATTTTTTTAGTGTAAGGAATATAAATTGTAGTATTTGTGATCAATGATTTCATAGTAGGATATTTTGATGATAAAAATATTATCACAATAAGATGTACATGTTAAATAGTTTATACACCATTGAAGATGATATTTTTTAGAAGTCTTATTTTCTAAGTTATCCATCTTAGAAAAATTCATTTTTGGTTGATTTTTATTTATCATTTTTTATTCTATTGATGGTTAGTGACTTTCATGGTACTTGAATGGTTTTATATAAGCTACTATTTGAGTTTGAATTCCTCAATAGATGAGTATTCTGAAAATATAGGCTATATTATAGGATGTGATAGGATTAACCTTGTATGGATATTCATTGAATATTAAACCTTATCCCATAATGTGAGTGGTATTTCCATATTGTTATACACTCCAATAGTTAATCCTATTCAAGGAAATTCCCTATTAAGACACTCTCTATCATTTGAGGCTTGTAAAATACACAATAAAATAACCCTGATAATGTATTTTTATAATACTAAAGGATTATTAAATATGATAACATGATTTACCCTATTGATATAGAATTATTTTTATCATAAAGGGTAATTTTATTTAACACTATAAGAATATAAAATAATTTCTCATCACCTACTCAAGTTATATTTAATTTTTAAATAAGATATTGTAGATCAGGTTGAGGTGTACAGTGTATCTAATGGTCAGGGAATTGAGACCAAACACTATATTGGTGGATGATTTCCTTAGATCCTAATTATGAAACATCCCCTATTATCACTATATTTTTTCTCAATCATTTCAAAATAAAACCCAAAATGTAATAACATGTATGAAAAATAATATTATCAAGATTTATCATGTATTATAGACCCAAACGTATTAAATATTTATTCAAATAATCATATATCATGTATAAATCATTAAATACATTGGAAATAATTATATAAAGATCATGAAAATTTTTCTACCTTCAGTTATACCAACAAAAACTTGTTTCTGTTGTTGTAACCACATCTCCATAACATTGATCTACGTTGAGAAGTCTTCACAAGCATCTCTTATGAGTAGCATTGGTCACTGAATCTCGATACATGGTCTGAATTTATACCACCCTCTGGCTATGACTGTGCCAAGACCACACTAGAATCAATAATATTTCACAACACCTTGGAGGCCCCATTCTCTTTTCTAACACACACACTATAGATATTTTCTAAATAATTAGTGTATATATTCATACAAGCCATAACAGTAAATTATATGTGATAGTGACACCTATAAAATCATTGTACCAACTTACACAGAAAATCCCTGAGGACTTCATTAGTATGGTTCCATCTATTCCCACAAACTCTAGAGAGATACTCCACCATTAGAAGATATGAAGTATTTGGAACATGCCAATTTTATATTCAAGAATAACCAAATGAAAACCTTAATGGATGATAGATTTCAGTGGATGGGGAATGAAACTGAACATCATAGATAAAAAGGAAAAATAAATATAGGCAAAAGATATAACTCATTTCAAACTCACCAATTTGAAGTGAAAGAAACCAAATAAATTAAACCAAGGATGGATCACCAGTTGGGAAGAAGAGGAGTGCTCTCCATTTGGGAAGAAGACTAGCACTTAGGTAGGAAAAAATGTGGATGGATTTAGGAATGAGGAGGGTTGGCCACACACTGTATTTGGGGAAACATTATCCCAAAGATTTTTTAAAATCACTAGGATAGCCTTATATAAAATGTCTTATCCCAATGGTTATGATGAACCACTGGGATAAGACCCCCTATGTCAATTGTTTTTTAAAACCATTAGCATATGGTAATTGGTATAACTAGTCTTTTTAGTAGTGGTGCATGTGAAAATTAAATATAATAGAGAAAATCACTCATTAATCCATCCTTTTCATGCAACAAATTGGAATAAGTTGAATATTTTCTCCAGTCATTAAAATTCAACATCATTAATGTGGCCATAACGTCTGGTAAACATGTCCAAAAACATTTAAATTTTGATGGTAGATAAAAATCTAAATTATGAAGAACTTTTAAGACAGAACCTTGGAAATTTTGATCCTTATTGTGGGAAGAAACATATAAAACTTCTATCAGATAGATTCTTGAAGAGAAATTTTATACTTTTCCTTTTATCTCATTTATTTTTCTTGGTTTTGTAATTGCTTCATATTACCCATAATTCATGGATACCCTTAACATAGAGGGGTAAACTTATAAGTTATGCGGGAGGGGTTTATTTTTTAATACTTTAGTTCTTTCACTTAATGGTTTATGATTTGTTTCCTCTCTTCTGAAAAGTTAGTTGCAGTTTTTAATAGTGGTTTTTATTATCAGGTACAATCATATTTGATTTCAGATTCCATTATTATTATTATTTATTTTCTAAATAATCATTATATCCTCCCATTAGGTTCTGGTTTATATATAATGTAATAGACTAGGTATTAGTGTTTATGTACTTGATGATCGTTAGTACATGTGGATGGGAGTAGTGGACACTCTTGATTGTTTGGGATAAACAAGATCTAATTGAGAATTGCCTAAGCCAATTGGGGGTATTCTCCAAAACTCTCTCATGCATTGGAAGGAGTGTATAACAAGATTTTGGTAAGGTTTATTATCACCATTACCATTTAACCAAGGGAGTGATAGTAATATATTTTTTAATATCACTTTTGTTATCTTAGCATAATAATATTGGATAAATTGGAACTATGATAGCATTATAATTGGAAAACCAACCCCGACCTGATCACCCAACTCATATCACTATTTTCAATAAATTTAATTTTCAATTTTTTTCAATATTTTGATTAATTTATTTCTTTTGTTTCATTTATTTCTTATAGTTTTATAATCTAATAATTTCTAAAATGGACACTTTTTACTCTAATTCAAAGTGACATGCCTTATTTTTGTGTTCTTCTCTCTAGAGACAACCTAGCTTGACCACTATATTATATTTTGACTTGGTAAATATTGTTTCTTAGACACCCCATGAGAAAAAATTTCCATAGATAAAGTCTCATAATGGATTAGGTCTACTCCCTAATCTCATACATCATATATCTCGAGACTAAAACATCGCCCAATGAAATGTAGGGCTATATAATTCTAAGTCCAACCATCGCGTTCATATCATGTACATGAATATGTGTGCCACATATATCATACAACATAAGGATGTATTTCATCTCTATTAATCCTATAATTAAAGAGTGTGATAAAAATAAATTTAATTGCCTAATAAATGAAGGATAAATAGATCTAGGTGAATATAGTTGAGTAGAAATGGGGATGGGTGTTCATTACATAATGGTTTGGCATGAAAAATCAAAAGGAAATTTTGGTAGTATAATGACGGTACTTAAAGATTCATATAATGGATTAATGAGAGTGAAATGGGTATCTCATCACTTGGAAATCATAAATTCAGTAATATGGATATATAAAATAATACTCTAACATAAATAATTGGAAAAAAGTCGTTATTTAAATCAGTTTCTTGAATAAAGTGGAGGATAAGATCCCTTACCTTGAGAGGGTGTTTCTTAATGCTTGGAAGGGGATTCTTAAGAGTTTGGAGGAACATTAGGAGAGATATATATAGGTAAGTTCATATTAATTTTATGATCCAAGAGTTTTGAGTGAAGATAAATGGGATTTTGGGTGGGTTTATGTAGAAAAAGAGAGGAGAATTCTTTATTAATTCCCAAATGCTTGTTTTAGATTCTGTATGAAAACATAATCAAACCCTCAAACCATACAATGGTTTTTTCTCATGGTTTATACCAAAGAGGATTGGTTTTCATTATTTTATAAGTATATCAACTAAAATAACTAAAATAATTCCCTTTATGATGTTGAAGTGAGTTATGTTTATAAAGAATTGTTTTCAAAACCTTAAAATATAATATAGGTTTTAGAGGATTAATTAAGGAATTATAAAAATAATAAAATATATTAAAACACATTATTTTAAATGGGAAACATAATTTTTTTTTTGTAAATTCTTTATCTTATTTATAAAATCACAATTGGTCTTTTATAATGTCATAATATATACAATATATATTTATCATATTTAATTTTGATCCACAAATTCGACTCTCTCTGAAAATTATGAAAAAATAATTATTAGATAATTTCAACATAGTTATTTAAAAAATAATATTTATTTTAATCAAATAATTTTCTATGTAATAGAATTTACACTTTAAAATAAAAAATCTAAATTTATGTAAATATTCAGGTTTTTTGACAATAACGTTTTCCTCACCCTTATAAAAATTATTTTTCATGTTGGAAAATTATACTATTATTTATATTTAATAAATATTATTTAATAAGCATATTTTATAAAATATCATTTATTTCAAAAACACTTTAATTAATTAAATTATATTGTCTTGATTGAGATTATATATTTCCCAAAAATATAACTCGTACTTCATTATATCATAATCTAATTTTTATCAAACTCGTTGCCTAATTATTTAAAACGTAATATTAAATAAAGGATAAATATAATAATTTTTTATCAAAATAAAATACAAAAATTCATACTTTTAGTTTCTAGATATATATATATCCCTTTATTACACCGGAAAATTCCCTAAGGTTAGGGTGTGAGGTGGTGATATTTTCTTGGGGTGTTTCGGTGAACATGGTTTATGTTGTGACCTCGATGAGCTTCAAATTATCTCGTAAAAAGTATCTATGGTGATTTAATTGTTGAATCTTGGCTTGGGATTGGTCAAGTGTAAATAATTGAGATTTTATGTCCCTTGTAACTTCTGATAAATGGGCTTCATAGGGTATGATCCTACTGGTTGAGACCATCATTTTCTTTATCTATGTCCATGGAACTTTGTCATAACCCTTAATATATAATTATCATATGATCACTGTATAATGATTATATTATCAATATTTATGATTATTAATGGTCTTTTAAAAATTAAAGACCATATAACGGTACAAAATAACTAAAGTATTGCATGTGTTGTATATATATATATATAATACATACTAAGGAATTTATTCAATTGAAAAGGGAATTTCATTTATAAAACTTTGGGTCATTACATTCTTTCCCCCTTCATAAATTTCTCCCTTTAATTTTTTTTCATAAAATAAAACAGACTAGGATACTTCTATTTCATCACCTATTCTGGTTCCCATGTGTCCTCCTCAAAAAAAAATTTCTGATACAACACTTTGACCAGGTGAGTTCTCTTATTTTGTAGAACTTTTTCTCTAATATCTAATATCTTCACTAGATACCCCTCATATGAAAGATCATTCTGTAATGGTACCACCTCTAAATTTAGTACATGTTAGGGGTCTTGTATGTACTTCTTTAAGAGGGATACATGGAACACATCATGTAATTGAGATAGGTTAGGGGAGAGTTTTAGTCGATAGGCCACCACTCCAATGCGATCGAGGGTCTCAAAGGGGTTGATGTATCACAGACTAAGCTTTCCCTTCTTACTAAAACTCCTGAATTTCTTCCATGGTGATATATGAAGAAACACCATATCTCAAACCTCAAAATCTAGATATCATTGAATATTGTATTCATAGTTTTTTTCAACTTTTTGTTCTTTTAATATGATGTTGAATAGTTTGAACGTTCTCCATAATCTCTTGTACAAGATCACATCCTATAATATTATACTCTCTAACTTCTTCCCAACATGTTAGAGTTGGAAATCTCTTCACATATATAGCCTCATAATGTACTCTATGAATTATAGAATGTAAATTGTTTTTATTTTAGATATCCAGGAAGGGAAGGTGTTGATTCCTATATCCTTATAAATCTATTTAATAAGATATCAATATATATTATATAGTTTTAATTTTACTTTCAGATTGACCATCCATTTGAGGGTAATAAGCACTATTGAAACTCAGTTCTATATCCAAATTATGTTGAAGTCTTCGACATGACATTAAGTTAAACCTTGGATCTAAATTAGATACAATAGTCAGTGGAACTCCATGAATTTGTACCACTTCCCTTAGGAATATCTTGGTGATTTGGTCAAGAGAGAAATATTCTTTAGTAATAATTAAATGATCTAGATTGGTAAGGCAATCGACTACAACCCAGATGTAGTTATTATCTATAGGTGTCATGGGGAGTCTTATGATTAAATACATGGTTATGTTTTTCTATTTAAATATATGTATGGGTAATGGTTTCATCATACCCTTGTACTTATGTCATTAGAACTTTACTTGTTGGCATACCAAGCATCGAGATACAAACTCCACAATCACCCTCTTCATGTTATCTCACTATAATTTTTTATTTAAATATATATACATATTAGTTATTCCTATATGAGTAGAGAAGGATAATATATTCACATCATTCATAGTTTCACACTTTATTTAAGGTTTTGATGGGATACAAGTATGAGTTTAATACCATATAACTCCATCATTTGCAAGGATGAACTCCATAATATTTTCTACCTTCTTCTATAGAAACTCATCATCTTTCTAGGCCTCCTTGATCCTCTCAATAACATATGGTTGAGTAGTTATTTGAGTAAAGTAAGATGAATATATTTTTATTATTCCCACTTTCATCCTTTTCTAATACAATAATATTTGATCCATTATAATCCTCATCATCAAATAGGGTTCCAGGATCCTTTCTACTTAGAGAATCTTCCACTTTTTTCACCTTCCCAGGATTGTAATAGATTGAACAATCATAATCCTTGATCTGCTTTAACCACCTTCATTGGTTAATATTGATCTCCCTTTGTTTTAATATATACATGAAGCTTTTATTATTCATATATATTCCACACTTCTACTCATGGATATTTAAGTTAGGGGATTCATAGGATATAACATTTTCATATTTCATGAGTATACATCGAATTTCCTTTTTCGAAACATCACTATAAATCACAAAATCCTTCCTCACTTGTGGGTAATGTTAGTACAAGTGTAGTGATTATCCTCTACTTCATCACTTTAAATAAATATCCACATTCATCAGTATAGATAAACCTAACACCCTTAAAATTTAGCTTGATTAGTGGTATTTAAAATCATAATAATTTTCTCACAAACCAATGAGAGTTCCTAGATAATACAAGTAAAATATGGATTTCTATCACAAATGTTGGTCTTGTCCATTTTTCGGTTGCCTTGGTTTTTGAAGGATCTATATATATCCCATTATTGGTGATAAAATACCCCAATAAAACTAATTATTATAAACAAAGCACACATTTAATCTATTTTTCATATAAATTTTCCTTCTTTAAGGTCTTCAGCATAGTATTTAAATGTTCTTCATGTTCCTCCTTTCTTTTGTAGTAAATAAGAATATCGTCTATAAATACTACCACAAAATTGTTGTGGTAATCCCTAAAAAATATATTCATCAATTACATGAATATTATCGGAACATTAGTGAGTCCAAATGGAATCACTATTAACACATAGTTTTCTTCCTTGTATGAAAATTAGTCCTGGGGATATCCACCTTCTTCACCTTTACTGGATAATATCCTGACCAAAGATCCACCTTAGATAGGTATTGGGCTCCATATAGTTGATCAAACATGTCATAAATCTGTGGTAGAGGATACTTATTCGTTATTCTGATCTTTTTTATCTCACATTAATCAATGCATAAGCACATTGACGCATCCTTATTCTTGAATAAGAGGTCCGGTTCACCCCATGGTGAAGCACTTGGGTATATAAACCCTTTATCGAGATTCTCCTATAATTGTTAATTTAGCTCCATAATTTCAAAAATAACCTTTCTATATAGATTCTTGTGTACTATAAAAGCTTTGGGTATGATCATGATTGAGAACTACACCTAATGGCTAGGAGAATGACTAAGAAATTCATTGGAAAACACATCAGTAAATTCCCTTAAAATGGTCATGTCATCAAGAATGATCTTTTATTTGGTCTTAATCATTTGAGCTAGATACAATTGCTTATAAGGAAATAATATACATTCTTGAGATGATGATACAAAAGAATATTCATCCTCCTCCTTGAAATTATATAGAATTGAAGGGCAATTCATGATATGGAGGGTGATTTCCTTCTATTGGAAATTTTCGTTGGCTCTATATAATGAAATCCAATCCATACCCAGAATTAAATCAAATTATACTAAAGGGAGTATCACAAGGTTCATTAGAATGTTCAGTGGGAAAATTTGAATAGGGGATGAGTTATATGCTTGGTATGCAATAATTGAACCATTATCCACCTTCACCAATAACTCTACTTCCATATTTTGAGGTGGTGTTTGACTAGTTATACTAAAATTACATGATATAAAATAATGCATATAACCATAAATGATAAGCCTACATTTCACTATTTGATTCTAGTTCTAATCATTTACTTAGTCCAAATTATTCTTAGGGATTGTAATTTTAAACATATTATTCACATAAAAGGTAAACGTATTAACACAAATGGGATAACTCATAAATGGAATATATTCCTTAACCTATAAATTTTTAGGTTTCAATATAAGTTATCTATGATCTATTTCCTAATATAAAATATTATAGGAATTTTTTCCCTTAATAATGGTTCATAAGGAGCTTGTGAATTTACCAAAGCATATCCCTTAGGAGTAATGTTGTCATTCACTAAATGATGATTGGGTCCAGCTCAATGTTCCCTTTTGGGGTTATTTCCCCTAGGTACCTTTGTTCAAGATCTACATCCACTTGTAGTTTCCATACAAGGATATATTTTATTGGGAACCACTTACTATATACTTTACCAAAATTTAAGGATTTTTTCCAATGTTTTTTCATATACCTAAGGATTTTTCTAGAGTTTTTTAATCTCAGCCCCCCAAAAAAACTAAACTTTTATCTAATGATAACTATGAAACCACATATTCTTAATACACTTTTTTTCAAAATTTATTATATAATGATAAACATAATACAATCCAAAACCATTTTGAACCCTATTGTATTTTGGAAATTAGGTATATAGCATAGAAACTTTCAACTGAAATAAAAAAAACATTATTGAAAGATTCCTTAACATTATCCTAAATTCCATATTTCTTTTAAAACTACACGGGATAACCTGGGGATGTACATAAGAAAGGGATGAGATATAAATCCTAATAAGGGAATAAATAAATAATAACATATGTTACAGTAGTACATGTGATCCAAGATGCATGTCATGGTAACATAAGTGGGGATACCTTCATAATCTTGAACAATGAGAAATGATATAATATGATAGTATAAAGGCAACATAGGAATTTGGAAAAAACATAAAACAAGACATAAGAATAATTCAAGGATAACTTCCAAGACAAAATAAAATGGTATAAAAATTCCCAAGATGTATTAGGTTTACTCCCTAATCCCATACATGACATCTCATGATACTAAAACATTACCCAATTCATTTAAGGGCTATATAATTTTGAGCCCACCCATCACATTCATATCATGTACATGTATAAGTGTGCCACATAGATCATACAACATAAAGATGTATTTAATAATTATTAATACCATGATTAAGGAGTTTAATATTCATGCATGGAATTACCAAATAAATTAATTATATGTACATCTAGTAAAATACTCATGATTATAAATGGGGATGGGTATTCACTGCAGAGTTCTTTGGCATGAATAATCATATGGAAATTTTAGCATCATAATGACAGTACTTAAAGATCCATATAAGGGATTAATGAGAGTGAAAGGGGTATATCATCACTTGTAAATCATAAGGTAATAAATAGGTATATATAAAATCATATTGTAATATGAATAATTAGAATAAAAAATACATAATTTAAAGGAGTTTTTTGAGATAGTGGAGAAGGAGAGGATCCCTTACCTTGAGAGGGTTCTTCATAAATCCTAGGAGTAGATTCTTAATAGATTGAGGGAACCTTGGGAGGGATATATAGAGGAAAGGTAAGATTAATTTCGTGCTCCAAGAGTTTTAAGTGAAGAGGGCTGGAGGATGGGTGGGTTTATATAGCCAAAAAGAGGAGAATTCTTTACTAATTTCCAGACTTACGTTTTGGACTCTATATGATAACATAATCAAAAACAAAAACCTTCCAATGGTTTTTGACCATTTATTCCAAAAACGAGGAGTGGTTCTCATTGTTTTATAATTATAATAACCAAACTCATTAAAATAATTCCCTTGGTTTTGTGGATGTTATTCATGTTTATAAAGAATTGGTTTTAAAAGCGTGAAATATAATATAGGTTTTGGAGGATTAAGGAATAATAAAATAAATAAAATAACTTGAAAAACACATTATTTTAAATGTTAAATATAATTTTTTCTTGGATACTATTTATAGTATTTATTACATCACTTTTTGTCTTTTATGATGTTATAATACATATCCTATATTTATAACATATTTAATTTTAACCCAAAAATTTGGTTGTCTCCAAAAATTATGAAAAAATCATCATTGGATAACATTGACCTAATTATTTTAAAAATAATATTTATTTTATCCAAATAGTACTCTAAGTATGAGAATTTACACTTTTAAATCAAAAATCCATTTTAATTTAAAAACACTGGTTTTTTTATAATAATAGTTTTCTGGCCCATATAAAAATAATTTTTGACTTCATAAAATTATATTATATTTAATAAATATTATTTAATAATAATATTTTATTAAAATTTAATTTATTTAAAAAAATTATTTAATTAAATAAAATAGATTTTCTTGATTGAAACTATTTATTTCCTAAAAATGCAATTTGTCTTTCATCATATCAAAATCTATTTTTTATCAAAATCATTATATAATCATCTAAAAAGTAATATTAAAAATGATATATATAATAATTGTTTTATTAAAATAAAATATTAAAATTCATAATATTATGGTCTAGATACATATCCCTTTATTAAACCATCAAATCTCCTAAGAATAAGGTGTGTGATGGTGAGAATTGCTTAGGATGGTTCAGCAAACATGGATTGGGTCATAATCATGATGAGATAACAATTCTCCCATAAATGGTTTCTCTCATGATTTAATTATTGAATCTTGGATTTAGATTAGTTAAGGGAAAATTTTAGTTATGTTATTTCCCTTGGTAGCTCTAATAAATGGTCTTCATAGGGTATGATCCTACAGGTTGAGGTCATCACTTCCTTTGTTTCTATCCATGGAACTTTATCATAACCATTAATATATAGTAATCATATGATCACTATATAAAATCTATATTATCAATGGTTATTATTGTTAAAGTTATTTTAAATCTGAAATACTATATAAAAACCCAAAATAACAAAAATAGTGCATGTGCTATCTATAACTGCATTACTTAATAATGCATTTATTCAATTGAAGAGGGAATTTAATTTATAAAAATGTAGGTTATTACAATGGGAGTCATCCTAAAGATACCACTAGATATGATATAATTGGAAGACATCATGAATTTGGTCTAGTCATGGAATGAGTTCCAACTAATAATCCACCTCACCAATATACCCCAACACCTCAAAGGGCCCAACAAACTAAGGCGAGAGCTTACTCCCCCACCAAACCCCCACTGCCCGTGTCAAGGGGTAACTCTCAAAAACACATAGTCTCTAACCTATAAATCCAAGGGCCTCATACTATAATAGGAATAATAGTTCTATAAATCATATGCTACTTTCATAAAACCTATGCTACTTTCATACTCTAATGAAAAAGTTGAAATATTTTTGTCGTGCTATGTACCACATTGGGAACATTAACCATGGACTCCCTAACCTTTGTTTAACACAATAGAGAATGAAATAGCTTCCATTACAATACCTATAATGGATACATGTCAATGGATGATTTATAGATATTGTTTTAAGAAAACTAAAACAAAGGAAAGTTCTTTTCCCAAGATCCATTGAAGTCCACTATGCATGCCCACAACATTTCCTCCAGCGTCTGGATGATCTACTATGTATGTGCATCTGTATGAGGGTAGAAAGTAGTGTTGAGGTGTAAATGAGTCCCAAAAGCATGATGAAATCTAATATATACTCATGAGGTAAAATTTTCATCTTGATATGAGACAATATTTCTCATGAATCTACTAAAATACACCACCTCATCCACATACCACCTCACCAAAACATCCATGGTGCATAACACCTTGATCGCTAAGAAGTGGGCTGATTTCATCAACCAATCCATGATTACCCAGATAGAATCACAATATCCCTAATATTTGGGTAAGAATGTGAATAAATCCATTGATATGTCTTTCTATTTACACTTGGGAACATTCAATGGCTATAAAAACTTCTAGTAACATGGTTCTTTGCTTTCACCTACTAACAAGCCAAACACCTCACCATAAAATCTGCCACTTTCTATTTTATCCCTAGACACCAAAGATTTCTCCTTGATCTAGGATAAATTTTTTCACTTTGAGATGTACCACTAAATTTGAGCTATGAAACTCATGTATAAATCCCTCATGCATCTCCTTTAGAATAAACAACCTCCCCTGGAAGAATATCTAGTTTTTTTCGTCCTCTGACCATCCCTTAGGAGCATCACCATGCCCAAAATAGTCACCCATAACCACTTCCTTTGATTCTCCCCATTGATACTCCTCAACCTAATACATTATATAATACATAACTATCATTTAATAAAGACAATCTTTACCACTACTCTCACCTACATTGAGATGTATTAGTGTAAGATCCTCCCTCCCTTTTAAAAGATCCACAGACTTCCGAGCCACATCTCCTTAAGACTTACAACTAGGTACATTAGCAACCACAATCACCTTTCCTTGGGTATAGTATATCTGAAATCCATAATCCTGAATTAAATCCATGCACCTCTACTAGTTTAGATTCAGATCCCACTAAGATAAAACATATTTAAGTATTTTTTTTAGTCCATGAAAAGCACATATCGCTCACCGATGAGGTAATGTTGCCACAAGTTTAATGAAAAAATAACATCCACCAACTCTAGATAATGGGTGGAATAGTTATTATCATGGGGGAGTAACTTCCAAGATACATAATAGATCACTTATCTTCATTACATCAACACACATCCCAAGACCAGACAAGAAGCATCATAGAAAACCTCAAACAACTCACCCTCCTCTAGAAGAAAAATAATTGGAGCATTAATGAACTTCTCTTTTAGATAACTGAATGTTTCATAAAACTAATTAGTCCATACGAAATATTGTTCCTTACTAGTCAATTCTATATATAGGACTACAACTTGAGAGAAATTGGATACAAACTTGTGGTAATAGCTCGCAATACTAAGGAAGTTGTGAACCTTCACCACATTCTTGGGTGCTTCCCAAGAAGTAACTACCTTGACCTTTGATGGGTCCACATCCACACCTGGATGAAACATCACATTATCAAGGAAATTCACCTATCATGTCCGGAAGTTACACTTAGATAACTTCCCATAAAGCTGGTGGTGTTGAAGAACCTATAGAACACACATAGATAATACACATTCTCCTCCTCTAACTTTGATTAGATCAGAATTTCATCAATGAACACAACTAAAAAATGGTCCATGAATTCATGGAACATGGTGTTAATGAGACCAATGAACACATATAGTGTGTTTGTGACACATAATAGCATGAACACAGTCTCGAAGTACTCATACATGCATATAAAGGAAGTCTTCAGGATATTTCCCTCCTTCACCCTCAGCTGGTGATACCCAAGCTGCAGATGGATCTTAGAAATCCATATAACTCCCCTAAACTACTAAAAATAATCAATACTCAAAATAGGATAGATATTATTGATCATAACCAGATACAACCTCTGGTAGTCTATACACAACCTCAAACTATCATCCACCTTCTTGGAAAAAAACACCAGAGCACCCCACTCTGACACCCTGGGGTTGATGAAACCCTTCTACATTAGATCATCTATCTAAATCCTTAGATACCAAAACTCATATGGTTCGATATGATAGGGAGAAATTGATATTATATAATCATTGGGCTATAAATATATCTCAAACTCAACATCATGTTGAGGGGGTAGTGTCACAACAACCTCAGAAAAACATCCAAAAACTCCCCAATAACCTTGGGAATCTCCACCATTCCAGCATACATTGATTCTATATAAAATTTTTCCATCAATGAAATAATGTTATCCACATGAATACTACCCAAATGAAAACGTCATCCACCAATGAAAACTGCACAATTTATATCCACATCCGAGAACATGACTCAACTTTAGAAGCAGTTGATAATAGAATACACAATATAGAACTAGTTGATGGAAAGGATGACATCATATTGTTGCATCTAAAGTAAAGAAATATCCACATGGTATTGATGTGTCCTCATCATCAGTCTACATGCCCGAAACACATCAAAAAAGTTTTTCTAGCCTCTGAATAGTAATTTCAACAATAGGGGTATGGGAATCCTATCTACGTCTAGCCCCAAGGTATAGACTAGAGTGGGTGAAATAGAGTGTGAATCTCTTGAATCAAACAAGTCATAAATAAGGGTGTAGAAAATGTTGATCTTACCACTAAGGAACTATATCAACTTTGGCATTTATTTCACTACTTCCTACAATTGGCCATGCCTAGCTCCCCTGCCTCTCTGCTGACATCCACCTCTATAGGCACACTTGGGATAAGGTCCCTGAATATAAGGAACATTCTAAGGCCATCCTCTACCTACTTCATCCCCCCTTGGAAGAGCATAAACTTGTTTCCCTACTAATGAAACATCATTGTAGGCAATTTCTATTGATGTTGATGTTGAACTTGACCACCTCCACCAAACTAAACTCGAAGAAGCACTTGGAACTTGTTCTGGAGATTTCCATGAACCCAAATACAAGACACACTAGCGCAAAGCCTCTCATAAAAACATGGAAACCACTAGACCCATAAGTCTAAAGAGGAAACAGCTGAGGTCGGCTCATTACTAGTTGGAACCTCAAAGTTCTTAACTCCTAAGAGCTATCACTAACAACTCTACATCTTTAGGAACTATATTGTCTCCCCTCTCATGGTAAACTTCCTCATGAGTGAAACCACTTTATCACCTTCACCTTTTTTTAAACTTAAATATATGTTGGAATTTTATAGTGAGTAACTATATACTGAATCAAAGTATATAGTGCCCCCTAAAAATGACACACTTAGGTTTACTCATCTGGAAAAAGGTTTAGAAAAAAACATGTCCTTGAACTTGATCACTAGCTCCCACACTGACATACTCCCCTACTGATGAGATATCATCTCATGCCTCCTTACTGCCTTCATGGTTGATGAAAGGTACTCTTCCCATAACACATTCTAAATGTAAACTCATGAAATATATGCCTCATTCCAGTCACTAGGATACAACATCCACCATTTATGCACAGATCCCCGTATCTGACTAACTTTCAAAGGGACCTGGTACTCTGTTGGGGACCAGATCGAACAAAAATTGATCTCTAGATTATCCAACAATCTCTATATCTCCACATAAAAAATACTTCCCTTGTAATTTCCTAAATTCTAACACTGAAAACACAAAACATCATTTTCCACTGATAATCCTTCCTAACCGAATGAACCCTCCAGCAATGGACCAGATTAGCCTGCTGAACATCCACTACCTGAACCACACATAGACAATGACCAAGATCCATAGATCAAAGGGAAACAAATATTTCTTAATCCCAATATGTAATAATTTAATTAAGATTAATTTTAATTAATATGGTCTTATTTTAACCTTTTTAAAACTAAAACCACCAAATTCAAACAATAACACAAGTTGTCATGATGCATGTACCTCTCTTGGGTCTCTACCCCGAAAATAGGTACACCTCACTTGATCATTTTACAATATCATATCCCATGATTTGGATCAGGGGGGACCTAAAATCCCATTTCCAATCTAGTCCCCCTACCTTATTTCAGGAACCAATGCCACCTAGCACTATTCCCATAAAAACCCATGCAATAATAATTGTGTCTAACTTCAAAATCTATCCTATATCTTAATCATAAGCATTTGATACAACTCTTTCATGACCCCCTCCCTCCAAAGATACCTCAATAAGGGGATAGAGATAACAAACCCTAAGTCTTGCCTCTAGTAGGCCCCAGGTTGGCAGCTAGCATTGAGGGTATAAAAATCTTATGTATGGGAGGCATTACCCTCTATAATAAAACAAAATCATAAGATAGGATGAATAAACGAATATAAACTCCATGAAATGATATAAAAGAAAAAAAAATTCATCCCACAAGTCATGTATAGAGTTAATAGATATAGATAAAACTCTCAAAAAGTAAATAACCAAAAGAAAAACTAAAGTAGTGACATAACATCAGTCCAAGAATCCAAGATAGTAATGTCCATCACGGTCCACATAGTTCTCCTGGAAACCTGAAAATTAGTTTATATACATAGGATGAGCATAAAAGTATACTAAGTAGTTATATACCAAATTATATCACACACATGTGAAAAGAGACTAATAATGCACCTCTAAGAAATTAGTATAACCAATAAGAACATAAAAAGGTCAACTATCCATCTCATCCTCACCAAATAACATTCACCAAATAATGAAATCCAAGTATAATGACATAATATGAATCATATCGATAAGAAGGTACCCTTCACCACTTTACCACTAATTTTCCACCCTAACACCCCAATTTCATATGTCCTAGCATTCTCATATCTTCCCTATAACATATCAAAAATCACCTCCCCATAGCACGGTCATATCACATATCACCTGAACACACCTGGGCCACCAAACCATATCCACTACCATAACCAGAGTAGTTGGTTATCATGAACATGAAGGGAATCAATGTTGTTCCCTCCTTGTTCTATGCACAAACCCCGCCATAAGCCTCCCCACAGCATGGTCACATCACATGCCACTACCCCACAACACGGTCATGTCACATCTCACCCACAGACACCTGGGCCATAACCTAGTGAACTATCTAACCTCCATCCATCATAGTCTATGCAAATCCAGTGTCTTAGAAGAGAGAGCAGGAAAGAGTGGGTAGCCATCCATCCATCCTCCCCACTAGGATGTTGGGAAGAATACCCCCATATATATATATATGAGTGTCAGAACATGTTTCTCAATGCAGGTGGGTTGAATATAGAAATCATAAGGAATATACATATATATTCACACACAAGAGAAACCTATGGGTTCAAAACCAAAAAAGGATACAAACCAACTCACAAAAAACCCCAATTCCACTACCATTACTAAATCCACAACATCACATAAGCAATACATGAGTCGCAACCCACTCTAAACTTTTTATTACAAGATAATCCAATTCCTATTATGTAGAACATTTAATTCAACATTGAAATATCATTTCAACCCATGAAATTTCAGTTTCAGCATTATCATTTAATTCGAAAACTACTTAGGAAATTTCCACAAACAACAGCACACCACCTTCATCAAGCCAACCAGCCCCACATTACTACCACCTTCCATGACTACCACCCAACAATATGGACAAAGAAACCCATCACATCACCACCCCACGTCACATCCAAACAAACCAATAACATTTCCACCCCACAGAATATCCAAACAAACCCATCACATCACCACCCCACAACATGGCTAAATAAACCCATCACTTCACCACCCCACAGCATGGCCAAAAAAACCCATAACATCACCGCCCAATAGATTGGTTCAACAAAAATATACTTTCCACATCACAATCAACATAAAATATTCATATTTATCAAGGGGTGTTTTCATCAATTTCACTTCTTTATTTAAGGGTATTCTCACATAATGCATAAATAATAGTCCAACCATTTTATTATCCAAATAAAAATGGTTATACAATTTATATTTATTCAAGGTGATTCCAATCAATCACACAAAAAGGGTTCCATAACTCATAAACTATGGTGAAAACAAATCCTTCAACGGTGATGATTTTCAATGGGTTATTTAGCCCATATAACGAAAATATAACAATAAAATCAATGTTGTAAAAACATGTGATCCAATCCCCCTTCCCCATCAATTTCAACTTTAACTAATTATTTATTGTTAATTACGATGATGAAACTATCATCCCAAGAGATAAAAAAAAGTAAACCCCTCTTGCATGACATGTAAAATTATAAATGAGGGATTCCCTACCTCAAATAAGATTTCCAATCTCACTACGCACCATAGGGTGTAAAATAAATTCCTATAAAAAAAACAACCACATAAATAAATCATGGATCAGCCTACACCACATCAAAATATCATCAAAACATAGCCTAGATCACCCCCAAACCATGGAAACACCACCACAGAGGATCTCTAGGGTAAGAACACGTGAAAAATAACTATAAAAGGATAATAACTCACCTCAGGTCATAAAAAAATCAACCATTGTAACCCAAGGATTGAAATAAGAGAAGGATGGTTGGAAGATCCCAAAAAAATCCAAGGTTTCCTCCAAAAACAATAGAAAGAGGTAACATATAAATGGGAAATAATTGGACCAAAAACCTATTTTAAACCTATAAAAATCATAACTTATGGAATTAGTTGAACTTTTACTCTATAAGTTTCACAGTCCATAGATTTTATACTGTAAAACCCACCTTTGCACTATAAAATCCTTGAAACTCCAAAACATGTAAAAAAACATGATACATATGGATATAGGTTTCTTACACTATAAATCCCCATCTTACAGCATAAATAGAATTTATGTCCAGCCCCTCACCAAACACAATCTGTAAGAAGACCGACTATTCAAGTCGTAAACTACAGGCTTATAGTGTAAAATCCTCTTTTATGATGTAAACCTCCCTTTTGTTACACACTTGTAGAAACAATTCTATAAAACCTCATCAAGCCTCATTTAAAGCAACACCAACACCTCAAACTAGTAAAGTAACAAGCTTGGAAGTCGCATATTGTTAAAATATTGAAATAAAATATAGGATTTGTGATGGAACTAACTGTTGGGTTTCTGAGGGTAGTTTAATGATTAAACCAAGTGGAAAAAAATAAACCCAAATCTAGGAAAACCCGTATGAGATAACTTTAAACCATGAAAACTATAAAATAAAGAAACTATGTACCTTACATCATAAGAATATTGTATTGTTTTTGTATTCATCCACTCCTGATGAATGTCACCAAATAGGTAGACAAAAGATATACCTCCTTCATGGTATATCCACGATCTATATAGAATCATCCATCAAATTAAAAATAACCCTCTTTCTCATGGTATTATATTATTTCAAAGTGTAAATTATGGAGAAGGAAGACAGATTTCAGTTGAAGCAAGAGTAGTCCAAGAATTTACACACCCGTTAAATGGGAACTGCTTCTTTATATATTCTATAGGACATTCTTGAACCTGGTATTGATTTTACTCAAATTTTATGTAATGTACAAGTAAAAACCTTTAGTTATGAATGCTTCAAAACCAATATCTTAAACAACCCCCACTTGTTTTATCACATGAAACTCTCAATAATGATAGATTATATGGAATATTCATCAAATTTTGACATGTAATGTTCACTACAAAGTGGAATTTGTGGCCTATAATATCATTTTATCATATGATATAATATGAAAAAGATCTATAAATTTATCCCAAAGATATACGTGTATCTTACAATATGATATAAGATTTAGGGAATAACTCCTTTAATTTTATACTTGCACTAAAGATTTATAAATTTTGTGTTATTTCACCATATATTATACCATATACAATAACATATGAAACCATAAACAAGAATAATTTTTGCATATCTTCCAAAATACATTTTAAATATATCATTTACTTTATCATGCATCACATTATATATAATATCTTGTGAAAACCCCATCCAAAACTCTTTTGGATAAACTCTAAAACACTTTTAGAGTATCTCTTTAAGTACAACGCAATCCCATTTAGTCAAATAGAAATATTATCATTATGGGAATTTGAAGCATTGATAACAAATATGAATCACTAGTTCTATAAATGTACGAAAAGAGCACCATCTAGTAAATCATCGGTGCTACTCAAACTACAAAGGGATCTGGAGTGATCGCTATTAAACATGTGTATCTTTATACCTAAGTCCACTAGCTACATCATAAGTATGCGTTTTTATATTATACCTTTTTTATAACACATCAAGTGACCATGAGACATAGAGTATTTCAATCCTATATAGTCAAATCATATGTTCTTGATTTTCATAATATATATTAACCAGGTCAATGAATACATCACATTTAATTCACCTTTATGTATAAGCACGTCGCATTCCATTCACCCTAATATATAAGCACATAATATTCACTATCTAGGTATGGATACACACTTCCTTAGTATATTATGATCAAGGTAATAGATGGAATACCCAACATATGGGAGGATAAATCTCATCTTAGTTGAGCTCCAACTGATGACATGATTAGCAACATACCCAACCACCCCCTATTTGGATAAGCCTCAAGTCTTGAGTAATAAATTTTTTAAGTATAAAGGTTATAATTCTAGGTATCTTAAAAACATTAGGTAGTGGGGAACCCAAGTATAAATAATTTTCCCCTAGTATACCAAATATCTAGTGTATAACACTCCATGAAGTATATTTTATGGGTCATCAAACATGAGAAATATATTTTGTGCCTCGTGATCATATTTCATATCTCAATACAAGAATCATACACATTTTAACCTTAAGATTTAATCACAACCTATAATACTTCATAATAAAAATTTATTAGGGATAACTCAAATTCATAAATTTGGAGGTCAATTACCATTTCGCTTCATGAAATTTATATCAATATATACATATATACATCCAATGTGAAATAATGATAAAGTATATATTTAATTTTTTATAATAAGATACATGTTATATTCTCAAAATTCTTTTATGAATACTCAATAAAAACATACATTATATCCTATCTAACATATCATATTTTATGGATCATCATATCAAGATTGTGTTTGCTTCACTTTCTAGGGTTTCTATATATACTTCCTACCAAATATCTATGTGACCACCTAATAAAAAACTACCTATAAAATATTTAGAGAATAATATCTATGAATAAATCTAGTTTGAATAATATTGATACTTAGGAATCAAATTCTTAATTTTTAACTCCTTGAACATATTCAAACTCCTTAACTTCACAACATCAAATGTTATGGTGTTAATAAATTTTTTTTCATAATTATTACTCATCCTAAGTACATCATAATCATTCATGTAACCTTTCTATCAAAATTTTACTTGCAATATTCTATTATCTAGTGTAACTATTTACATTACTACTTTACCAATATATTTTAAAATTCTTTATTATACAATGATATTTATTTCATTATAGAAACTAAATGTAACTCCTTACATTTCTCTTTAATAAAATATCATAAACTCTTTAAGATATTAAGAAGAATTTAATTTAATTTTTGACTGCTATAATTCTTTATTTATAACTTTAAACTTACCTAAGTTCAAATATACTCCCACTATCCTTTTAAACTATATATTTTCTAACTCTAGAAGTCTTGTTTTTTAATTTTTAAAATAGAAATTTTATAGTAAAGTAGGGACCATTATAATAAATACTCCATGAAAACATACCACCAAACAAAAAAACATCACAATAAAACACATACCATATCCTCTAAGATGAAATTTACATTATTGATATTTGAGAACTTCATACAGTGATTCAGACCATTTTGCACACTAGAACCAAACATCAAGCTTCATAATTGATCTTATGTATTATTTTCACTATATTTTAGCTTAAAAAAGAACAACATTGCACTATACATGCTACATCTAAAATTCAAAGTAATTCAAAGGACCAACATGCATCAAACTAGTACAACACTTCAATCATATCACAATTTAAAACCACAATCATCTATTTGAAGCATTCCTAAATAAAATCCTAAACATCACCAATTAGTAACTAGACCAAGTTTAAAAAAATCTACAACATTCCAACCCTCAAGAACCTAAAATAACTCAAATTACCATATCTATGAGGAGTATTGGATTAAGGTCACAAAATGATGGACATTCCTCATTACTAGAACCTGTTATCTGTGAAATAGATCTTATACCATGAAAAAATTATCATAGTTTAGTTTCATACCAGATAAAACTATAGGAATATTATAATGTGAACTCACAACCCCATTTCAATGAGTAGACCAAGATATCAACCCAACTACCAGGGAAGAATCCTTGTGAATTATAGACTTTTTTTAATGTTATAGAGAAAAACCATCATTATCAACCAGAATATGTTTACCCTTATTAACTAGGGATATCTATATAATATTCTATATTGAATCCACCAAAAAATTAACCTATTAAGGCCTAATAAGACCCCCCCACCACCACCACCACCACCACGACCACCAAAAATCTTAGGAAGATGAAGGATACAAGAGTTTTTTGGGTAGGAACCACTATACTCCTTTGAAAATCACCCACCAAACTTCTTCACATATGATCTCGGAGGGATTTGAATAATAAATGAAACTTGGGAGTTGGTGATGACCTCCCCCTAATCCCCTTTCCCAATACGGGTGTTAGGTAGGACCAAAACAACATTTAATGTGGTACTCATGGTGATACTAAAGGAATTCGAGAATAGAACTTAGATAGAGGACGAAGTCATCACTTGAACAGTTGGGGGTGCCTGAATTGGAGCATCACCCACATTGGGAGAAACCTATACTTTAGAATATTATTCTTGATGGTTAACTCTCCAATGTTTTCATTTACATGTATGACATATAGATTTCTAAATTCCTTAATGATATTAATTTTAATAAAAGCTAAAAATCTCCTCAAAGTAAGTATATTAAAAGAAGCCTTCTTTAACACCCACCAATATCTAGATATATTGAGGAAGATCCCTGGAAAATCCATTTCAATATAGAATTGGGTACAATAGGGATTTAGCATATGAATGGTGAAATTGTCAGTGTGAAGGAAACACTTAATCTAAATACATATCCCTTTTATGGTTATAAGGTTTTGAAAATGAATTATAAGGCTGGGAAGTTAGATCTACATGGCTGAATTCTTTAAATCATAGCCCCTATAGGTGTTTAAAGTCCATTGGAATAGAATTAATGGGCAATTGACACACCTCCAGGACTCACATGACTAGTCCAAGGTAATATCCTCATCGTAAAGAACATGAATATTGAAATGGAAATGATCAATAACCCTAATCACTTATGCTTATGTAATTTACCAATAAAAGTTGGCATATTTATCAAAGATACCCATTGGTGGCCAATTAGGAACAAAAATCACTTCCAGTATTTTGGAATAGATAATGGTATCCTTGATGAATTCAAATGTGTTAAGGATAATTTTTGTGATTCCTTGTGTGATTATGAAACCTTAAGAGATATCTTACAAGAAGTTATCTTCAAGATATGTGATATTAGGAAGAAAGAAGGGTTTGAATATATTGGAAACTTCAATAAGTACAAACCCATAGGGACCATCAACCCTTCCATATCAGAAATCACAACCACTTATTAAGTCCTTAACATTACCACATGTGGCGTTAGATTTTGTCTGCCCCCATAAAATATTTCATCCTCTTCACCCACTATAAATATCATCTCAATATGAATCTTAGACATTATATTCTCTTTAGAATATCATGATAAGATACATAAACTATTTTATGTTATGAAATAGTACTTATTTATTTTAGTGGTATTATTTAACAAGAAAACTATTGTATCAATACCATATATAGTATTCTATGTATTCAAGGAATTGTCTTGAAAACAATATTTTTCTTTAAAATAATCAACTAATAGTGGTAGAATCTTAATTCCTCATATTTTAAGAAATATCTAGAAAAAAACCATTATCCTGGATAAAATATTTTTATCCTTATCTAATTCTTAAAACATGTTATAGAATCAGATGAATCATAAAGCATGTGTATAAAATCCAACATCTCATATTATTCATAAAAAATCCGAATTAAAAAACAATGTCTCTTATCATATAAAATAAATGAGACAACTATACACATACTTTATAAAGATGCATTTGAAACTTAATTTATTACTCTGTATTCAACTCTTTGATATAGAAACTATTTTCTTTATCAGCTGAATATAAACTAAAAGTTTCATGAATTATTTCTTTGATATTGAACTCTAATATATTTAAAACATTTTTAAAGTATAACTTTGGTATCACATTGTCAAAAATCTATCCCCATTGGTACCCCTCTTGGGCTAGTAGTGAAGATGGGTGTAACCCCTGAATCCTTCCTTTAATAGGCCTTAGGTTTGAGACTAGCACTGAGGGTATAGAATTTATATGTGTGGAAGGTATTACCCTCAATAAATCCTTATAAAGATAAAATATCCCTCAATAAAATCCGTAACATAATAAATAAACATC
This sequence comes from Viscum album, assembly GCA_963277665.1. Taxonomy (NCBI): domain Eukaryota; kingdom Viridiplantae; phylum Streptophyta; class Magnoliopsida; order Santalales; family Viscaceae; genus Viscum; species Viscum album. Next base: position 1,529,270,153 of record OY728162.1, read on the forward strand.
TGAATATATGCAATGTCAAAAAAAGTATATAAAAATTAAAATAACACAAATAATTCCATGGTAGTGACCATAAACTACAAAAAATCATGAACAGATTCTATGAGCTAGTAACATCTAGTTTGATCACTAAATCACACCTAGTGTCCTAGAAAACATATATACATATATAGGGGTCAGCATAAAATTATACTCAATAGGATCCTCCATGAAACCTCTCTTGAAAATGTAGAAAAGATATTCAAACCCTACTGGATAAAAATATAAAACAACTCATCACCTAAATAGATAATATATATTCCCAAACTCACCACATCTCACTCGCCAAAAAATGTAAAAATGTAAGTAACATGATAAAAAAATCATATATAAGAAAAAGGTACCCCATTACTATTGTAGTGTTTAACTAGTCTCTCTAAACCCCAAAATATCATTTTCTAGTGACCCCATCCCCTCCATAAATCATACTACACATAAATGCCAACATTTCATATCCACATCATCATCGCATACTACTACCCAGGTAACTCATCACAGAAATATCATCATCTCATCCTCACATGTATGAATAACAATCCATTATGGCCAGATGTAAATAATCATTATACCTCAATCCATTACAATCCACGCATAAGTATGCATGTAATTAAAGTATGTGTTATAACATCAAGATAAAACTAACTAAACATACAAGAATAAAATAGCAGAGAGACATTAAATCCTGTATGGGTACATATTCTATACTACAATCCAACATAACCCAAAAATTCCCACATACTCAGTCCATGTCTTGAGGACAGAGTGGGTTAGGGGGAGTAGTTAGCCATTTGTTCCCTCGACAACAAATATGTTATGATCACACTCAGACCCCAAGGCCAACATGGGCATTGACTACCCAACTAAATCAAGTGGTGGAATATATTAAAATAAAAAAATATAATGATAGTATATTACACAACTATTCTAAGGTAAACTATCCTACCTCAAACTCAAGTTATAGTTGGCATCCCAAGTGACAAACTAACTACCATTACTATGAGTTAGAATCTAACATCATTCTAAGCACACAATCACCAAGGTTCATTATTAACCTAAAAAATTATTTAATTTCAATTATGATCCAATTATAAACCCCATAATATATTTTTGTTTAACCATTATTTGATTACAAAAAATACAAGGATATTTTATATTCAACCATTCAATTCTTGATTTCTCGTCCATAATATTTAACCATCTACCCCAAACAATCCATGGTTTCTATTTTATATATCATCAACATCCATTTTTCATGAGTTAATTTATATTACATTATTATTCCATAATCTCAAGTATTATAAGACTTCACCAACCCAATATCAAGGAAGATATGTACCTGAAATAATCAAGAAAACTACATCAAATAAAATATAATCACTATATAAAACAAAAAAAAATATTCATCAAGCTAGGATCCCACCCTAAGACAACTATCTAAGCTCCATCTCTAAGCCCTATTTATATAAAAATTGGGAACAATAGTCAAGACATTATATAAAAAAAATTTAACCATCTCACTATTATCGGTAACAAGACACTAAAATATTCAGGGAAAAACAAATTTACCCTCACCATAAAATCCATCCATACTAGGTTCCTTATTAATTCAAAGAAAGGGATTAGTCATTATAGGTACATTCATTAATGAAAAACATATTTTTAGTATAATAAACTCAAGGGGTGTCCAATACCATAACATCAAATGCATACAAGTTTATAGTAATCAAATTTGGGCTTACAACAGCGCTAAACATTTATTAAATCAAGCAATATTTTTCCTTTACCATATTAAATTAATCAGTTCATTATGAGGATTTTTCAGTAACAAGAAACCAAATAACTAATAGGTAGTAATAAATATAATCATTAAATATAATTTATCATTATAGTAATTATCAATCTAAAAAATTTTAAGGAAGAACTGTAGAATTCAGTGAATGTGTCTTACTTTATCTTCCTTATTTTTTCATCTAAATATTTATTAATCTATTTCAGCATGTCAAACATAAAAGGGGAGTATAGATAATTAAAAAATTAATATTTCATACTATCTAGAAAATAACACGAGTCAACTATCATGAATGAAATCACAAAAATACCAAAATCATAGTACCCCCTTTTTATTCTTATATTCCTTATAAATTTATTAATTATATAAAATTATATTCATTAGGGTTGATCCCACCATTTACCCATTTAATATTAGTCATATTAATCTCAAAATTAAATCTATAAAGAGAGAGGATATTATGGATCCCCTACCTCAATTAGAGCTCAACTGAATCGCTAAACAGGTATAGGATTGGTATTATAGAATAGGAGGGAAGAGGATACTTTTGAAGATAGAAGACTTGCAAGGGAATCATAATTGAATCATGACATGTGTTAGATAAAATATAAGGGATAAAAAAATCAAAGATATATTTAAAAATCTAAATGGTGGAGTCTCAGGTTATCTAGGGTTGATATTAAATGGGAAGGATAGAGCATAGGGAAGGGGTAGGCTGGTGGTAATAATAAATGTGTGACGAAATATTATCAATTATTACATAATGATGATATAAACAGGAATCGGTTGTAGTGTTTAAAATAATCAAATTGAATCCTTGAATACTTGGTAATTATATCACCTAATAGCATGGGTGATGCAATAAAATAATCAAACTAAAAATCCTAAAATATTATAGAGATAACCTGATTTAGAGCACCTCCATAGCATGTTGGTACCCAATATGGCCCTGATGCCCTCAACCATAACTCCCCTTATGAATCCCTCTACAACTTGGACATTTTTTCCTTACTTTTTCTGTCTCAACATAGCTTGGACCATGGAATGGGTGTCTTCCATCCCTATTTCTATACTACTTACATATCTTAACCTCTTCTCAACATAGCATCACCACGACAAGTGAAACGAGTGTTTCTCCCTTATCATTTCCTATAGGGAAACTCTCAAAGGGACACACCCATGAAATGGGTGTTTATCAATTATATGTGATTCATTATGACTTTATTAAACTCCCCCTATGAATAATTCCCTATAAAATGTTCATTTCACACCACAGAGGTCACCAAGAACCATAACAGACAAGGTCTATAGCCACATCCTCAAAACAGCCTTCATCACGGCTAAACCATGAATGTTTCACACCTCAGGTTCACTAATCACAAAAAATTTCTAACCTCTATAGTCATATCTCTAAAACGTTATCCTACATGAATATCACCATAGGAATTTTTCACCCTTGGTTCACCCCATGTTCACCATGCGCACAACACCATCACTACCTCCTCCATGGGATCTGCCTCAACATTGTGAATCTATAGTGATCCCAAAATCAACTACCCACCTCTAGAGAATATTAAATATCTCACTCATCCCTTATAATGATTAGAGAACATAAAGGAAGTGATTTGGAAAAACCAGGTCTTGACATCAGATAACTATCAAATAATTTTTATCTTAGAGAATCAAAAAGACCTAGGAGGGAAAATAGGATAAGGGATATAAGGATAATAAACCATGAGATTACTCACAAATTGGGTTCTTTATTTAATAATATAAAAACCCACATTACATAATGAGAGGCATGAAATACTCAGTATCATCAATCATATCATAAATAAACCAGGTTTATATATATCATCCCAATAAAAAATAAAACATAAAACTACTTAAGATACTAAACATGAATTTGGGACTTATATTCCTTATTACTCTTCTCCAAGACACTGTGTCTTTAAAATACAAAAATTGAATGGATAGCATGCCTTCACAACACCTTCTCCGAATAGTCCTAAATCTCATAAATTCATTCCTTGAATGTCACGCCACATTTAAATTCTAAATAATCCTAATAAATGACATGGGAATCATCATAAAGATTACAATTAATTTTTGATATTTAGAAAATGTCATGGATATTGTCCATATATAGGGGTAGCGCTAACCGACATGAGACTTCACCAACATGCTCCAATGCCTCAAAATGTCCAAATAAATTAGGGATAATTCTTATTCCCATAACCAATCCTTCCCTTCCCATAAAGAGGATATGCCTTCAAAAATACATGATCTCTGATTTTGAACTCCATAGATATCCTCCTATGATCGGAATAGGACTTATGAAGACCCTGATATAACATCATTCACTCAAAAATTGCATGAACCTTCTATATTGCTTTCTATACTAAGTCTATTTTGATAATAAATGAATCTTTAAACTTGGTCCAATGAAATGTAGATCTTTATATTCATCTATATGGTGCTTTTAATGTGTCTATACCAATGGTATACTTATAATTATTTTTATAAGAAAAATACACCAAGGTTAATTTCTTTTCCCACAATCCTCTAAAATATAGAATGCATGCACACAACACATATTTCACTGTGTGGATAATAAAATATGTATAACTATCCATCTTTAGATAGAAATTGCTGCTAAGGAATAGTTGAGATCTGAAAGAACATTAGAGACCACTTAAAAATTAAGAGGTAAACCTGGGATAATGATCAGATATTTTCATATTTAAAATCCCATGAATCCTTACAATCTCATCCAAATAATACCTTGACAAAACATTCATTGGTCTTGAATCCTTAATCTACAAAAAGTGAGTCGACTTCATCAAAAAAACACCCAAGTAGAATGAAATCATCCATAAGCTTCAGTTAAACTAGTAACAAAGTCCATTGAGATTTCTTACCTCTTATGTTGGTGAACATCTAATGGTTTAAGTAATGCATTATGAAAAAGATTCTTAGACATTACATTTTGGAAGACTAAACACTGATATATAATCTTCAACTAACCTATCTATCCCAAGACACCAAAATTGACCTATCGAGGTATGATACATATTAGCCATACCAGGATGTACCACCAATAGAAAACTATAGAACTCTTTAAGAACTACCTCACATGTCACTAAGTTAATGAAGAATTCCCCCTATAACAACACTTGATGTTGATCATCCTCAGACTATACCTTAGGGGCATCACCACAAACCACATGCTCCCAACAAACCCCTATCTCAGAATCCCCCAACTAGGATTCCTCCACCTATTACACTAAATATAACTACAACATCATCTAATAGAGACACCCTTTACCATCAACTTCTCACATATCATGGTTCATTGCTTTAAGCTCCTCCATCACTCTGCAATATTCTCTATACTCATGAAAAGTATCACTATGTGAATTCCTACTTGATTTATTGGCCAAAAAATTATATTTTCCCAATTTATAGTAAATATAAAATTCATAATCCAATAATAATTTTATATAACATCAATGTCACAAGTTTAAATCATGTTGGGAGAAGATATGCCTCAATCCCTTATGATCTATGGAGTTCACAATGCACTCATCAACAAGATAGTGTCATAAATACATCACATAAAACACAATTATGACAAGAATTAGATCATGGGTGTAATAGTTACATTCATAGCATTTTAATTGATGAGGCCAGAATAGATAATTACTCTCTACTTTGTCAAAAAATAAGCTAATTCAAGGCATGAAGCATCATAATCAACCTTAAAAATAACACCATACTTGTAAAAAATAATAAGAGTATTGAACATATTCTTTATTAAATAATTAAAAGGGGCTTGGAACAAGCCATTCCACACAAAATCTTGATCCTTCCAAGTCAATACTATTAGTGGATTCATAGTCAGAAAGAATTTAGGCATGAATCTCTTATAATATCCTATAAGATAAAGAAAAATTAAAACTTCTACAATATTATTAGGTGATACCCAAGAAACAACTATCTAGGTATTAGAAGGATCCATAAATACTCACTAATGAGAAATGACATGTCCCAAAAAATGAATACCATGGTATTGGAAATTATAATTCAACAGGTTCCCAAATAGCTGATAGTATTGAAGGACCTCTAAAACTGATCACAAATCCTCTGCACATTCCTCCTTAGATGCGGAATACACAAGGATATTATCTATGAACACCACCATAAATCAATATAAGAACTCATAAAATATGAAGTTCATGAGCCCCCTGAATACAAATAGGGTGTTCATGAAACTTAAGAGAATTATCGTGAACTCATAGTGTCCATAATAACATATAAATGAATCATTTAAATATCCTCATACATCACCCAAATCTGATGATATTTAGACCATTGATCAATCTTTGAGAACCAGCTATCCCTATTCATCTAATTAAATAAGTTATGAATTTGTGGAAGAGGTTATAAGTTCTTCATTTTCACATAATTCAAATAATGATAATTGGTACACAGTAGTAGGCTACCACATACCTTCCTCGTGCACATGACTGGAGTACACTAAGGTTATACACTTGTCCAAATAGAGCCTCACTAAAAAAATCATTAATTTATATTTGTGGCTCCTATGACTCAGAAGGTGACATCAGGATCGAAGAGGCACCCAATTGTAACTCTATCCCAAACTCAATCTCATGTTGAGGGGGTAGTGTTACAACATCCTGACGAAAGATATTATAGTAATCTTCAAAAACCCTAAGAAACACCTCTAATTAAACCTCTATTGAACTCAACACCATCCCAATCATCAATAAAATTGGGAAAAGACACTTATAACCCATCTAATGATCTTTCTCACCAATGAATATGACATGATCACTATTAGAAACATAAAATATAACTCAACTTATAAATAAATAAATAATAGTATAAAAAAAATACATCCAATCCATATTGAGGAAGTTGTTGTATGGATATATCTGTAAACATAATAAATATTATAAAAAGTGATGTTGCACTAGAATAAACTCAAAATATCTACACACATTATACAATATAACCTAACCTTCAACTGGTGTAATCTATTCTAAGGGAACTGGAAGCCTCTCAACCTCAAGTATCAGATCATGAGTGAGGACGGCTATAATAAAGGGGTACATATCTCCCAAATAAAACATGGAATTCACCTAGGTATTATAAAAACAGGTTATACCTAACATGATGTCTATATCTCCTCATGATAGAAACTTTAAGGAATTAATTTGACCATGTCCTTATCTATAAATTCTTTGGAAATGATGATGACTATATCCATGAATGAGCTATTCTCTCTTTACAAAGGGAAGAGGGGCATCATGGGGCTGTCCTCTACCCACCCCATCTTCTCTCTACTAATCAAGGTTTGAAGCACCCTATTTCCACTACTTCTTCAAAGGATATTACTTTAATGGATGAACCTGAAGTGGGATACCAAATTCTCATTGATTTCTAAGGAATTTTGAAGACTTAAGATTTTTATTCTTGCTAGTATCCTCTCAATAACCTCTTCATTTTCTAGCACCATCAGATGTGTCAACAACATGAATGGGGTGACCTGGCACAAGATCTCTAAATAAAAATCCTCTGTGATATGATTTTCCCTATCCTCCTCATATGATAAAAGGTTTGAATCATAAAAAATGATATTTTTATACCAAATAATAAACTCTATCACACTAAAATACCCCTATATGAGAGTAAGAATATCATGGTGATAATTATCCTTCATGATCTTTTAAAGAAAGATAATCCAAAAAATATCATGGAACTTCACCCAAGAAACTTTTGAATCCTCAAAATATATAATCAATAAAAACTACCATTATCAAGAAGCTCCATATAGAAAATATATCACAAATAGAATACAATACTCCCTCCATGTATGGATCAAATGGATGGAAATCTCCACCTCCTCTAACCAAGCCTTGATCTCCTGATTCAAAACAAATACCTCATACTTCTGTAGGATCTAGAATTAAAACTCATGAAGTATATTACTCCAAGTGTCATATTTTTTGACTTTAGCCTTGAATTTATCAACTAGAATATCTTTTTGAATATTATCAACAAGAACCTGATGAGGATGTCTACCTGGATATATATCTATAAAATAAAAAACTATTAGGGACTCAAAAACCTGAATTATAGAATACTTAATATTAATTAATTAAGATTCATATTATTTCTTATTGGTACCCAATTTAGTCATCGGAAAATATAATCACAATGCATTATCCTCACCTAAGTCTCTACCTTTCAAGAATTATCACTTCACTTAGTATGTTCAATAAGCTTATATTCATTTGATCAGATCATACGATGCCCTAAAATCCCATGTCTTATCCAATTTCCCTTACTTACATCACATGATAAGTTCAAATGAAATTATTTCCCTACCATACCATACAATCCTAACCAGTTATTATCCCCAAGCTTCATCATATATTTCAACCATAATCTTTAATTGAACTTTATCATAATCAACTCCCATTGCTACCCCTCCTAGGTGAGTGATGAATATGGGCGTGACCCTCACAGATCACCTCTAATAGGCTATGGGTTAGTGACTAGCACTGAGGCTGTAAAATGAACATATATACGAGGAATTACCCTCAATATATCCTAATAAAGATAAAATATTCACCAATCAACTCCATAACTTAATAAATAATCATCCCAATTTATGCAATTTCATATAAAGTAGAAATAAATTAAAATACCATGAAATATTCTTAAGTGGTGACCATGAACTCCAAAAACTCATGAATAACCTCCATAATATAGTAATGTCTAGACTTATCACCAACTCACACCCAATTCCTATATATATATATATATATTGGTGATCATACAAGTACAATTTTTAGGATCCTCACCAAAACATCTTGTGAAAAATATGAAAGAGGCATACTAAATCCCTAGTGAATAAATAGAGAAATAAACATGTCACTAAAACATTTAATTTATATTATCAACCTAACCAAGTCTCACTCACCAAATAATGAATATAAGTAAGTAACATGATAAAAAAATAATATATAAGATAAAGTCACCCCACTACCACTTTCATTCCAAACTATTCACACTAAACCCTAATTCCTCACATCTTGTCACTTCTATCCACACCATAAATAATAATGCACATCTTTTTCAACAAATCAAATCCATATAATCATCTCATACTTAACTCTAGATAACTCATCATAGCCACATCATCACCACATACTCACATGAATAAACTATGATCCATCACATACTTTTGTAAATATAAACTATACCTCAAGCCATTATAACTCATGCATAATTACTCATGTAATAAAAGTATGTTTTATAACCTTAAGCTTCCAAATCCCACACATACAAGTGATAAATAACCGAGAACCATTATAGCATGTATGGTTACAAATCCTATGCCACAATCCACCATATCTTAGACATTTCCACATACTCATTCCATGTCTATAGGAGATTGTAGCAAAGGGTGAGTAGTCAATCATTTGTTCCCTCAATAAGATAGATATTGGGAACACTCTCGAAACTCAAGACCAACAAGGCTATTAGTTTCCCAATCGAATTGGGTGGTGGACCATATGAAAATAAAAAAACATAATGATAGTATAGTACATAACCATTCTAATAGAAACTATCCTACCTAAGACTCAATTTATTTCTAATTTACTTTATGATAACTAAGATTCCATTACAAGGAGTAGAAAGATAATGTTTTTCTAATCACGCAATCACCAAGCTTCATCATTAACCTAAAACATTTAGTGTTTAGAAATTATCATTAACTTATAAAACCCTGTCATCAATTTTGGTTTAACCATTACATAATTACAAAAATCTAAGGGACTTTTATATTCAACCAATCAATTCCATATTTCACAACCATGTTATTTAAGGATCTACATCATCTAATACATGGTTTCTATTTAATAAATTGTTGCTATCATTAACAAAAATTTAACATGAGTTCATTTATATACCATTTTCATTCCATAATCTTTGGTATTCTAATACTCAATCGAACACATATTAAGAAATAGATATACCTGAAGTAATTAAGAAAACTAAAAAAAAGTTAAATATAATTACAATATTAAACAACAAGTAAAACAATCATAAAAATGAGATCCCAACCCAATATAATTATCCTGAATCCATCCCTGATACCTTTACACTTGGAAATTATGAATAACTAAAAATCCTAGCTCTCAACCTAGTCCAACTTTCCCACCATTATAGGAAACAATCCACTACCATATTTAGGGTAAAACATCCCGCCCCTCGTTAAATAAACCACCCATACCAGGTTTCTCTTTAATTCACAATAATGGATTAATAATTATAATTACATAAATGGAAAAAATCATATTTTCAACACAAAATACTCAAGGTTAATCCAAGTTAATAACATGAAATTTATACATGCATATACCAATCAGTGTTTGGCTTACAACAGCTCCAAACATTTATTCCAGCAAGAAATTTTTTTTGTTACTTTTTTAATTTTCTAGTCCATTATGAGAAGGTTTCAACAATAAAAAACAAAATAATCAAAAATTAATAATATATATAACCATTCAATATACATTTTCATACCAACACATTGACATGATAAATAATTCCAATTAATAGCTATAGAATTCACTAAATGTCTCACAGTTTATCCTCCTTATTTTACTATCTTTACATTTTTTAATCAATTTCGGCATGTCAAATATTAGATGGGAGAATATATAATCATAGAACCAAGATTTTTCAATATAAATTAAATCATAGTAGGAAATAATCATGAATAAAGTCACATCTATAATCAAATAACAACACCCCTTTTGTTGTTTTATTCCTCTGTCAATTATCTTCATTAAGGTCTCCATTTACCCATTAAAGATAAATAATGATAATATCACACCTATACATAAATAAAATAGAATATTATATATTCCCATCCTCACTTCGATCTGGTAAGACTCATTTCACAAGTACAGAAGTATCCCTACATAATAGTGAGAAGAAAAGGACACTTTGAAAGACAACAAACTTGCAAGGGACTCCTACTTGAATCATAGGAGGTATTACATTGAATCAAAGGGACAAAAAATTATAAATTTTTTAAACTCTAAATGGTGGTTTTTTAGGTCATCTAGAGTTGAGAGGAACTGAGAATGAGATAGAAGAAGAAAGATGAAGATTTAAGTTCAAAATGAATACATAAGGAAAGTTTATCAATTCCTACCTAATAATGAAACAAAAAAGAAGAAGTTATGGTAATTAAAATATCCACATCAAAACCATAAATACTTAATAGGTATATAACCTACCAGTATGGGTGGAGGAATAAATTCCCAAACAAAATATCTAAGAATTTTTAAGTTATAGCTAAGTTATGTTGAAGTTGGTTCCCTAGAACTAACTTATTTTGTACTTTATGATAACTTATATTCATGGTTTTGAATATAAATAAACTCTTTATCACATATTGATTATTATTCTATATAGCATTTCATGTGATAATGTTCCAAGAGTGGATGTTTCACTAAAAGGTCATAGTAGTTCTCTGCTATGATGAGAACCCATAAGTTCTATGAAACTATTATTAGATATATGTTCTATAGTCAGATGATATAATTTTAGGGACACAAATGATACAGTCTATCAGAGGTTGAGACTTATAGGACTTTGATGCACCTTCTCATGGTGTACTCCCTTGGTGATATCCAGTAGGATATTATGAAAACGAGACCTAATAGTAGGAAATACACATTTATAAGTGTCATTGGATGTTCCTATCTGTGTACGTGTATATTGGACCTTAGAATTTATGATTATTATTAATGGGTATTATGACTCGTGCACTTAGATTTATTTCCAAAAATCATGACGGCCTATTTTTGTGGTGAGGTAGGATATGTTGGGTGTGTTACGGGTAATACTGTATTAATGAATAATGCGACAAAGGATTTGTCTCTTCTGTTCTATAATGGAAGTTGATATCTCAGGCCCTTTGATGAAAATGATATAGCCAAAATAAATCCATGGTCATGGTGTTCTATAGGTTTAATTTATGGGAAGTCAAAGAATGAGAAATCGAGCACATGGTTTGATGGAACTTGCATGTAAACCACTTGATTGAAGATATCAAGACAAAGGGATTATATTACACGGTAAGCATTTTTATGATGTGACATGTCATTGCGACATTAAATTCTTTCTCTATGGGTGCCTTGGCATGTTGTTAGATTCTAACCTTGGAATTTAGGCTGATCCGCCTAATTCCACTAAGAAAGAGGCCTAGAGGGTCACACACTAAGTGTATCCAATATCTCAGTTAAATAATATATTATTTATTATTAAACAAGTTGAATAAATATTATTCCTTATTATGGTTTAATAATTATTCATGGATTCTTGATCGCATTTATTTCAGAACTAGTTATTCAAGAGAATATATTGTGGGTGGAATAATTAATAAATATTTATTTTCTCTTTAGTGAATATAAGATTTATATATTTATTAGCAAATAATGAAGTTATATTTATTTAATAAATAAATAGTCATTATTTAAGGTTTAATAAATATGGTGTAGGATTGGTAGGTCGAGTTAATGGTCCACTGAGAAATAATAATATTGAATATTATTTGATTAAATAATATTTAATTATAACTCTCAATATAAGAGCATGTCAATAAATAATAATGTTTTTTTTATTATTTGGAATGGAGTTTTTCTAGGATTAATAAAATAATTAAGGACCTTGTGCAGATTATTTATTATTACCCTAGTGAATTAAATACCCATTTATATTATTCCCTTATTATTCAACCATTATCTAAGCAATGATTATTATTGTTGTGCATAATGAATTTGAGAAAATCTCTCAAGCCTAGAGAGTTATTCCCTCTCTAAGAATACTCTCAATAACTAGAGATATCCTCCTCCAATAGGTCAAAGAGAAATATTTGGAAGTGGTTCTCAATGATATCAAAGGTTGAAATCACAAGCGCAAGTATCTTCTGTGATAGTACTCGGAGACTCCTTCAGCGACGTCCAGAGAGACTTGGAACATGTGTAGATCACCACTAGAGGATATCTACTCTTTATCTCCAAAATGAAATAATAGTTCACCTTAAAATTTGTGGCTGAACACATCAACTAAGAAATAATCACCTTAGAGGTAATTCTTTAATTAAATTAAATTAATTATAAACAAATTATATTTTTTCTCTCTCTTGGATCCAGGTTTATCTTGCTTTGTCAAAATCCTTGATTCAATTCCATGGATATTGGTGTTCATCATCATATTGATCCTATATTGTTCATTGAACATAGAGAAAATTAAATTTGGACATCATCCCTTCTGTTCTTTCACTGCGCCTAGAACCTACAAGTGGTATTCATGCGGGAATATTAATGTTTATAATTATTTCAATAATTTGTTGATGATTTACTCTTTAATAATTTATTTTTTCAATTCAATTTTAATCATTCACTTTAATCTTAATTATGAGATCTGTTCATACTCTATAATTTCTAAAATATCTAACATAAAAAATTATTTTTTTATATTAAAATTAAATCTAGGAACTCGTCCAACGGTGCCAAGGGTTCTATCTAGGTAACCCAATAGTACACATCGTGTAGATGGATCTAAAAGCCATGTAGTAGTGTTCAATGCATCAGAAGTAGTTCGTAAATTACTACACATGTGTTCATTAATGACACATGGTGTAGTTAATTCTTACATTGCGTGTTTACCAAGATAGACTAGCACACGGTCAGCTAGACTACATGTTGTGTGGCCCATTGGACATGGCATGTAGTCCCTTTAGATTCAAGGTCAAGATATGTATCCCATACATGGATTGACCTAATGGTGACCATGTAACTTGGAGTCTATATAGCGTGTGCCCCACTGTACATTCCATGTACTCCGAAGATTTCTGAAGTACACCTCAGACACCTTTTCCCCAGGTGTGTACTTCATATGGATAGTGAGGAGGGTACATGCTATATAGTTGGATCTACAAGCCTCATAATTTTTTCCATATTACACATATTTAAAATTTATTATTATAATATGTAACCCTTAATACTTTTACCTTCACATGGGTATAAAACTATGACACAACATGTGATTGGTGTTTTATATATATATATATATATATATATATATATATATAATTAAAATATACTTAATTTTCAAAGATTTTCACATCATGTATGAGTTGTATTACAATTATAATTCTATATGCATGCTACATGTAACAAAAAATGAAGTATATACAAGTATAATACATGCTGGGTATTTTTTGATGAGTATTCACTAGGTGACCTCCAAAGGTACAAGTTATGGACACAGTTAATTTTAAATGAATTTATTAATTTATTTAAAATTATAATGTATGAGAATCTCAAGGAAATTCAGAAAAAATTTTAAGATAAAAGGTTTGATTAATTAAAGATAATAATTAATCGATTCGAGCACAATTCATCTTAAATAAGAAAAATTAAATAATTTAATTCTAGTTTTATTAAATGAATAATTTGTTGCATGCATGTAGATGATCATGATCTAGAACAAACCTTTTTATGTGATTGGTTTCCCTTTTAATTTATTATTGAATAAAATTATTAGCATGTGTGCATTCTCTCCTCATTAATATGTAGGGAATGTGTGCCCATGGTTTCTTTTATGTAAACCCCCTTTTACCCCTCACCAACATGTGAGTAAAATCATATGTAATGGATGGAGATCCCAAGCTAGTGTAGGTGGTTCAAGTTATGAGCCGAGGTGAAATCGATCCATGGAGATCCAAAGGTGGATAGGTGGAAAGTTGTAAACATGAACCTAATTGGTTTAAGGTGTTTCTCCCCTATGTCAGTGGATAATTTATCAACCGCTAGATAAAATATCCATTAGAACAATCTCATTATTATACCCTTTATTTTATTTCTATCAGTTGTATGGTTATTCATTATTGATGTTTATGTTGTGATCACATAATTCATGAATTAAAAATCATGCAAGATGGAACTAAAATAAACTAGCTTATGCATAAATATTATCTAATATATGGTTAATCACTTAATATTATCCCACTTAATATTAAAAATCATGAGAAAAGATAATAAATGGAAATTTATGCATAGAGAGTAAAATCCCTCAATAAAATATTAAGTCGGTATAGCCTTCTATTACTTCAGTTAGAATCAAACCATAGCTCAAAGTGCTTAACCAGCCAATGTTGGGGTGATTTTAATTATTTGGGAATTATAATTTTAGGTTTGGGGTTTACGTGACTTATTTTACATCAAGGTTTGACTACAAAATCAGGAATTTGTGTAACTTATAGGAAAAGGTTGAGGATATCCAAAAATTAAGGATTTCAGGATTGGGGAGTCCACTCAACGGATCAAGAAGCTATGAGTTAATGCAGTTTTCATTTGAAATGACTACCTAAAACCTTTCAAATTTATTGACCATATAATTTTGGGGTAATTAAAAGGTAAATATGGATCCTTAATGCTAGAATGTCTAAGAAATTGGATATTCCATAGTCAATGGTGAGGGCTATTAGGTTTCAATAAAATAGTGGGATACTAATGAATATTTATTTATTTATTTGCCTTAATTTTATCAGATAAAGTACTAAAAATATTTTCATATTATTTTTAGAAGTGGCATTAAAAATTAAATCAAACATATTGTTGTGATCCATACTTGAGAAGGAAAACCTTCTCGCCACCACTAATTTCCAGGAGTGGAAAAGGAGCCTTCAGGTCATCCTTCACCATGAAAGGAAACTATATGTACTAGAAGAACCTTTACCAGTTGCACCTGGAAAGAAGGAAATATAAGAGAGGTATGAGATATCCAACACTTTTTCCCCAGATGATTTTCATACATAACTCAATCTATCATCACTTAAAAAGACCTTATATAGTTTTATTGTGAATTATAATATGATCAATAATGATAAGAGTCTATTATAACTTCTTAATTTAATTTTCCAAGTGGATAAGGACATGGGACATTAAAAGCATGTAGTCCTTATGGTGAATAAGAAGAGGAAGCCCAAGGAAAATGGGCCTAATACTTATAAATAGTCTAAATCCCCAGAGCACCATTCGACCAAGAAGAATAAGATCCAAAGGATGGGAAAGGAAAAGGATAAAGTATGATTTTCATATGGAAATTCAGGCCATTGGAAAAGAAACTGCAGTTAGAGGCAAGGGGAAGAAAAAGGTGCATTCGTTATCAAGTGAAATCTTTCCATTTCTACACATTGGGTATTAGATATAGATTTTGGTTCTCACGTATATATTAAAATGCAAGAACCAATTAGATTGTGGAAAATTTCCATAGGATAGGTAGATCTGTGAGCTACCAATGGTTTGATTTTGGCTGCTCTTTCCATTAGTGACTACCACCTTGGAGGGATCGGGTTCCAGAGGGCAGCGATGAGCCCTAGGCAGTGATGAGCCTTGCTTCGGCCCCTCCCCCGTCGGAGGGGGAGGGCCCCTTTCCGCATCCCCTTGATTCTTGGGCTCCTCCCTTCATCCCCTTTTCAAACCCTGACTGTGTTCCTTTCATTCCTCAGATTTTTGTCAGTCCGAAAGTCCTCAAAAGCTCCGAGGGGAGCCCTCTTCTTCCGATATCGAATCGAGAATTTGCAGAGGCTTCCTCCCTGCTGGACCTGACCCTGATTGCGCATTTCAAGTGGCGCTGACCATCGGTGGATATTTTTTACCACTTCATTTTTGATAAATGGGGTTTTAAAGAGCGAGATTTTGTCCGCCTCCTCAACTCTAGGAGCTTCATGATTCTGTTCGCCTCAGAAGAAAACCTGATTCTCTCCTAGTAGAGCATGCCTCCCTCATGAGACGGTGCATGATTTCTCCTATTTAGATGGTCATATGATGTCCATATGAAAAGAGATCCGAAAAATATGGAAATTTGGGTAAGTTTCCTTGAACTTCATCTTCCATTTCAAAATCCCTCGATTCTTCATTTACTCATGTTTAAAAAAACCGGTTAAGGACACTCCTCCAGAACCCATTGTGGCAGGGATTTTTAACAGAATGCGGAGAGATTTGGCAATCCCTCTTGGCATCAAGGTGGTTTATCGGGGTGACCAGGCCAGTGTGGTTGTTGAGGATCCTTCAAAACTGATGAAGTCTCATTATAAAGATTCGGGGGCCTTCAGTGAATCATCGCACAAGGGTGCGGCTAGTTTTAAACTATGCTCATATGCGATGGCAGTGCATAGTAGTGAGATCAACACCCCTACCAGGGGGATACACTCACCTGGAAAGGGAAATTTTAAGGTTGGACAGGAGTGGGAGGAGCCTGCAATTGAGGTAGGTTGACCTTTGGTCACATATCAGGGAGCCAACTCGGAGAGGATTTTGTCCAGCCTTCACTTAAACAATAGATTTGAAAGTCAAATACATGAGGGAGAGTTTGTAGGCAGCCCCAACTGTCCTTCTGAAGCCGATTCTCTTGGATTCCATTCCTTAGAATATATTGGTTTGGGAGGGGCTGATAAAGGGATGCACAACCAAAGAAAGAAAAACGAAGTAAGGAAAACAGATACCCGAGAAGTTGTATTATTTCAAAAAAACTAAAATATAAGGGGAAGAAAGACTACTCTTATCTTCCTAAACTAATGGATACTCGGTCATCCAAAAAATATAGAAACCCCAAGGAGCACAATTTTTAGTAAGAGACACGAGAGGAGGTTAGTCAGGATGATGCCATAGTGTCCCAAGTTCAATCGGATGGAGTCTCAAAGGTAGATGACCAATTCCAAGGGAGTCTGAAACTGCAGAAGCTGATGCTGGAAAGGGAAGATCCTCTTTCCCCTAGACAGTAACTTGTAGCAGGTCCTTTAGTCGACCTGCAGAGCCTGGAGGATAAAGAGTTGCATTCTCAGCTGAAACTGATCATGCATTATGGAGAATAAATGAATGAGGATGTTCTGGTGATAAAGGTGGCAAGGGAAGAAAGTGATCAAATGATGGGAAGACTGATCCAAGTGGCAGTTACAAGGGAGAAAGGGGAATGGATTGACAAGCAAGATCGTATACTGTTCAGAGGCTTCAATATGGAGAATATTAGAAAATAAGAATACATGAAGGCTTCGTATTATCTAGCAAGGCACTATGAAGAGAACATAGGGGAAGATCCAAGATTCTAGGTAAATTCCCTTCCCTGGAAATTTTTTAGGTAAGGTGACTCCAATCACCTAAGACTTGAGTTTAATTGTTCAGTTGTAACCTTTGAGTCTTGACATGTTTATCTGTAGGGTTCTCACTTCCCCCTTAAAAGTGTTTGAAAATAAAAAAGATAATTAAGAGGAGGAGACTACCACCTCACATTGCCCATGAGAATTATTTTGGTTTTACATGGCTGTTATTATGTACCTAGTGTTACCAAAAACATAATTTATGTATCAGGTTTAGATATAGATGGGTTTATTTTCAAATTCAAAAATAAAAGATGTTTCTTTGATAAGGACAACATATGTTATGGTATGATGCATTTAAATAATGGTCTGTATGTATTAAATTACGAAATCCATTTGTTGGAAATTGATAATGAATTAAGTTCACATGAATCATATAACACCCAGTTGTGGCATCACCATCTCTGTCATGTAAACGACAAGTGTTTGAAAAATATATTTCAAGATGTTTATTTAGGCTCTTATGAGTTAAAACCACTTGATAGATGTCACACTTGTTTATAAGGGAAAATGAGAAACCTCCATTTAGTGGACAGGGTGAAAGGCCACAGAGCTTCTATGATTGGTACACACTGATGTTTGGGGACCATTTCTAGTAGAAGCTAGAGGTGGATATTCTTACTTCATAAATTTTACTGATGACTTGAGTAGATATGGATATATT
Organism: Viscum album; assembly: GCA_963277665.1. Taxonomy (NCBI): domain Eukaryota; kingdom Viridiplantae; phylum Streptophyta; class Magnoliopsida; order Santalales; family Viscaceae; genus Viscum; species Viscum album. The sequence continues at coordinate 1,529,288,915 of OY728162.1, forward strand.
TAATTGATGAGGTATAAGTTTGAGTCCTTTGAGAAGTTCAAGGAATTTATGAATGAAGTAGAGAATTTTCTTGGTAAGAAGATAAAGAAGCTTTGATCGGATTGAGGTGTAGAATATCTTAACCAAGAGTTCATCAACTTTCTGTGAGAGTTTGGGACTCTATCTCAACTCACTCCACCTTATACATCGTAGTGGAATGGTTTTATTGAATGGAGGAACCATACCTTGTTGGGAATGGTAAGGATGATGATGAGTCATATAGATCTTACATTATCCTTTTGGGGATATTCATTGAAAACTAAGGTATACACATTAAACTAAGTACCAACTAAAGAAAAAAATGGAATTCCCTTCAAGCTATAGAGTGGAAAGAAATCCATTTTTTTCATACACGTGTATTTGGATGCGAGGAATTTGTTAAGGATTTATCATGAAATAAAATAGAACCCTGAGGCATGAGGTGTATATTTATAGGGTATCCCAAGGAAATAAATTGATACAAACTATACAACCCCTCAGACAAGAAAGTAATTGTCGCTAGACAAGCTGTATTTCTTGAGAGGGAGCACATCCTCAAAAAGGATAGTGGGAGCAAGATTGAGTTTGATGAAGTTGATGCTCAAGATACATAGGAGTTGGTATAGGAACAAGTTCCACATGTCCCCATGGAATATGTAGTTCCTAAAACACAAGTACTCCATAGGATCTCAAGAGAGGTAAGGGAACTAGAGAGATATGGTTTTATAGTCACCGAGGATGGTGACTCATTATTATTGGACAATTATGAATCTATCTTTTACAATGAGTTTATAGAGAGCTCAAAAGTTACAAGATGGCTAGAAGCTATAAATTTTGAAATGGATTCCATGTATCATAACCGAGTTTGGGTTCTTTTCAATGTACCAGTTGATGTAAATTCTATTGGGTGTAAATGGGTATTCAAGAGAAAACTGCATGTGGAAGGTAAAGTAATTACCTATTGTTTCCGACGCTTTCCGCCGAGGCGCGCGCGCATCTGTCCCTCCGCGAAGGGGGATGCGCGGCTTCATTGCCCCGCATTCCCACTTTCCAAATGCGGGCGGCATTCGTTCCTTGTTCAGGTACGTCTGCTCCTTGATCGAAAGGGATGATGGGATGTCAGTTCTTCCCTCCGTGGATTCCTCCTCGGAGCTCATCACCTAGTCCGGGTCTCCCTCATAGATTTAATACGTAGTTCATGAAACTCTTCCCAGTTCCATGTTTCCATGGATGCCGGTTAATTACACTGCTTCTGTCGGGACATTCCAAAGGGTCCGGTCAGGGCAGCAACCTTCAGTCAGGGGAGTAGTCACGTTGAGGCATCAGTAGCGTGTCTGGATGCCGGGGAACCTGGCGTGTTTTTCTGTTGTCCCTGGTCACAGGGCTTCTCGAGGGCGTGGAAGCCCGAGGCATCCCACATCGAACGCGGGTAATTATATTCCATAGACACATATATGAGGTTTTCCTCAGCTTCTCGTGTTTAACACAGGGTATGCCACGAGTTTAACGTCCAGCGGAGACGGATCAACCCAACCAGAGCATTAACCAGGGTAGATCGGATTGAGGGATTTTATTTGAAGGGAGGTGGATACCGGGGCCAGCCCATGGGCGGCCGCGAAGAAGAGCATACCGACATGGTCTCACCGAGACATGAGGCCCGGGCGAGGATCAGGGTGGATAGGGGATTAATGGAGCGGAGGGGATTGAAATGGGACCATCACAGGGGCGACGATGGAGTTGGGCTTGAGCCTTGAAGAGGCTTCCTACGTATCCCCGTGGCAGGGAATCAAAGTCCGCGTAGTTTGGGACGATGCCGGTAAATCGGCACGAGGGTGGACCTTGGCCCGATGGGCATCGTCAGCAAACCGACGTGAAAGTAGACCCGTGAGTCCACTAATGGTGGGCTTGAACCTCAGGAAGGTTTCCTACGTACCATTCCTTGACATGGATCAAAGACCTCGTAGTTCAGAGAATTGATGAGATACAGTTTAACGTCATTCGGGACGAGAATGAGCCCTGACGTGAATGAACGACAGGCATTGGGTGTCGGTGAACCGACGTAAATGGGGGACCTTGGTCCAATGGGAGATGGTCTTGAACCTTGGGAAGGTTTCCTACGTACCATGCCTTGACATGGATCAAAGTCCTCATAGTTCGGATTAGTCACAACGGCTTGCTGTCGAACTGGAATTGCAGTTTAACGTCGTGCTGGACGTAGGTAGAACTCGACGTGAATTGAATGATGGGTGGGCTTGAACCTCGTGGAGGTTTCCTACGTACCACGCCTTGACATGGATCAAAGACCTCGTAGTTCACTTGGATGATGGGTCGCAATGGCTTACCACTGGACCGGAATGGGACCCGACGTGAATGAGCGACGGGTGGGCTTGAACCTCAGGGAGGCTTCCTACGTACCATGCCTTGGCATGGATCAAAGTCCTCGTAGTTCACTAGGGAATGGGTGTGCATTTTAATGTCATGCAGGACAAAGAGACATACAGTTTAACGTCATGCTGGATGGGAGTGTGCAGTTTAATGTCATGAAGGACGTGGGTATGACCCGACATGAAAGTAGACACGTGAGTCCACTGGTGGTGGGATTGAACCTCGTGGAGGCTTCCTACATACCATGCCTTGACATGGATCAAAGTCATCGTAGTTCACTGGGATGATGGGTCGCAATGGCTTACCACTGGACCGGAATGGGACCCGATGTGAATGAGCGACTGGTGGCCTTGAACCTCAGGGAGGCTTCCTACGTACCATGCCTTGGCATGGATCAAAGTCCTCATAGTTCACTAGGGAATGGGTGTGCAATTTAATGTCATGCAGGACAAAGAGACATACAGTTTAACGTCATGCTGTACGGGAGTGTGCAGTTTAATGTCATGTAGGACGTGGGTATGACCCGACGTGAAAGTAGACCCGTGAGTCCACTAGTGGTGGGCTTGAACCTCATGCAGGCTTCCTACATATCATGCCTTGACATGGATCAAAGTCCTCGTAGTTCACATAGATGGGTGTCAGGGTCGGTGCTCACTCTAAGCCCACGTGAGACATGCTCGGTGTGAGAAACAAGAGGTTGCAAGGACCTGACGATCACGTCGCGAAGGATGCGTCTGTGAGAAGCGAAGAGGGGCTTACGAGTTAGGCGGCCCATGGTGGCGGGACTTACTCCAGGATGGAGTCCCATGGTGCGACAAAGCGCGAGAAAGGTGGACCTTGGTCCAATGATGGGAGGTACCTCGTCCCATATCACGCCCTCCACTGACATTGGTAGTGGGGAAGTACGGAGATGCCGAGGTGCAGCCATCTGTTGGGGAACTAGGGTCGCCCTTCTCCTACGAACATACGCCACTCAGAAAAGGAGGATATCATCCCTTTTGGATGGGTGATTCCATTCCCGTGGAGACGAGTGGTGTAAAGAATGTTCGAGCTGGGGAAACCCTTCATGAGGGAGACGAGGTTGGGTCACAGTTTAACGTCATGTGTTGAGGACGTGGTGCTTGGCAGTTTAACGTCCTGCAGCTCGAACGAGGTGGGTTCACTCCACACCCTTAGGACTTACATAACCGGTACCCTCTGGTCCTTGGGGGAGGGAAGGTACCAGTAAGGCCATGGCCATGGGGGGTTGTGGAACGAACCATCGAGGGGTCCACGTTAGCGTGGCTATGCGAAGAAGTAATATCCGTTAGCGAGCCTATGCGAAGAAGCATTAGGCGAAGCAACGCTACGGGTGGTATTGTCCATGGGACTTTGAAATCACATCGTGCAAACCTGGAGGGTCGCACGGGAAGAGGAATCGCTAAGAAAAGGAGTGTGCTTCGTGAAGTGGAGTGCCTTGGCCTTAGCATGGGGCACAGGTGGGAATGGAAGGTGCTTCACGAAGTGGAACAGTGTTCGCGGAGCACTGCCTCGCGAAGAAGGGGTGTCTCATGATGCAGGGTCCTGCAAAGCAGTGTGCTTCACGATGTGGAGTGATCCTTCCTTAGCATGGGACACGGGTGTGAATGGGAGGTGCTTCGCGAAGTGGAACAGATCACTGCCTCGTGAAGGAGGGTCCTACAAAGCAGTGTGCTTCGCGATGCGGAGTGATCCTTCCCTAGCATAGGGATCACTCGTATGGGTTGGGTGTTTTGCGAAGCACAAGTGCTCCGCGGCTACCCAGGTTCCCTTGGGAATCCCCTTCCTTCGCGAATTCCCTTGAGCTTCGCGAAGGGCATCCCTCTCGGAAGAGGGGATCAAAACGAGACAAAGCAGAGTCTTCTCGCGAAGTAGGAATACCTCGCAGAGCTCATGATTCCCGGGGAAAAGAGTGCTTCGCGATTCCAGAGAGGAGAAGCCGAAAGGTCGGATTGTCCGTCCCCTGGAATCAGGGGGAGTTCAGTATTTATAGGGAAGGGGCGTCGCGAAGCAGAACTCGCGCGCCGCCTCTGGAGCTTCGCGGCGGCTCGCGAATGTCAAACGCGTTCGTGGAAAATCACCGCCTCTGGAGCTTCGCGGCGGCTCGCGAACGTCAAACGCGTTCACGGAGAATCACTTCCTCTGTAGCTTCGCGGCGGCTCACGAACATCAAACGCATTCGCGGAGCATCACCGCCTCTGGACCTTCGCGAGGCCACGAGGGTCGGGGCGCTTCGCGACGGGGCTTCGCGCGAATGCTTCGCGTCGGGGCTTCGCGAGGCAGCACGCCTGCATTCCTTTTTTGCTCCTTTCTTTCAGGCCATATTTTGGCGCCAACAAATGCCCCCCCCCCCTCAGACTTGGAGCCGCGGAGGGAAAGGGTCGAAGTCTGAGGTAAAATCGCCAAAATTGTTGGAGGTTCGCGATGTCGCTCCGCGAAGGGGACACGCGATGCTGACTGGGGCCGTGGATCAGGCACCGCGATGCTCCGTGCTGGGGACGCGGATCAGGCGCCGCGATGCTCCGCGCTGGGGACGTGCCGCGATGCTCCAGGGTTGCCGCCTATAAATAGGGGGGTCGACCTCTTTTGTCCTCATGTGCCTTCTTTCTCTTTTTGTGCTCTCGACTTCGCGAAGCTCTGCGTACTCCGCGACATCCCTCCGCGAATCGAGCTTCGCGGCGAACCGCGGGTCTCCGGCTCTGTGTCCGCGCTAAATGAACATCTGCTTGTCGGTCTCGGCCGGTCTTCACAACTTGCTCTCGCGACCGACCTTCGCGGTTCAGCTTCGCGATTCAGCTTCGCGATCGACCTTCGCGATCCAGCTGAAAAAATTCTTTTCTGAGGGCCAGATATAAAATGACCCATCAAGAGGCTGCATTGGGGGTACTGGCAGATGTTGCTCGTCGGGATGAGATGGCCAACCGCCCAGGCTTGGGGGAGATGATCCGGAGCCACTCGGACCACACGTCTTTAACAGATCTGCTATCGGAGGGTCAGAAGGACTATCCGCAATGCAAGAAACTGTCACTGTACGGCTTCGGGCTGAGGGATGACGTCTTTATCCCTGAGGCGAGTAGGGATGAGCCAGCTTGCTGGTTCAGGATCATACCATGTCAGCACCAATGGTTTAGGGTGGCCGATGGTCACGCACAAGAGAACTTCACACCCGTCACTACTGACTGTATCTACAACCATGTGAACGACATTGACGGCAGGCCACTACAATCGGAGACGTCCCCTCCTCTCTACCGCACTATACTGAAGGTGGTTTGCAGGATTCGAAGAAAGGATGGTCCGATGAGTGGGACCTGCGCCAGGGCGGAAACTTTACCGATGACTAGGCCTGGGCCTACTGGGTAGGCGCCTCATGCGAGGAGTTTGGGGCCGAGCTGAGGAGAGTGGGGCTGTATGAGGCGGTGTGGGCCTCCCAATTCCACATTTAACAACCAAAGAAACTGATGCCGAAATTGCTGAGCAGATGGTCATCCAGGACCAACACTTTCCACCTGCATCACGGGGAGGTGGGCATCAGCCTATGGGATGTCCACCAAATTTATGGGGTCCCGATCTTGGGGGCCATGTATGACGAATTCCTCCCCGTCATCAGTGCATGGGAGGATACGGAGCAAATGCCGCGACTGGCATCGGCGCTGATGGCACTTGTCCCTGTAGAGGACAAGGAGGCAGTGAGAGATGTCCTTTTTAGGAGATGGTTTAACCGCTTCCGGAACTTCCCAGAGAATCGATAGTTCCCTTCGAGGCCTCGAACTTGTCCAAGGGTGGCCCAACGGGGTAAGGGGCACTCGTACTGGCGGGTCTTGGAGGACAGCCAATGGAAGACTTGGGGTTTCAGTGTCAGCACTGAACAACAGCCGATAGTCAGGCTGGCGGCGTTCATCGCGGCTCTCATCTGTGGCTGGATCCTACCAGTGAGAGATACAAGCATGGGGGTGTGGCCCAGCTCGTTTATCATGGCGTCGATGTTGTCCATGGGGCAACGGATCAATCTGGGGATCCCAATGCTCACCAAATTGTATATAATGCTGCGGCATGTCAGCGAGGGCAAGAAGCCTCCAAGGATATGCGGGCCCTTCCACCTCCTGTATGGGTGGATCGCAGTGAACGCGGTCGGGAGCTTCCCGTTCAAACTGGTTGTTCTGATGGTACTGAATCGTGTGTGGAGGGTGGACGAGTTTAATTTCAACCCCTTCCCCTTGCCAATGGGGATACTTACTGATGACGGGCGGGGAACGGAAGAACACCGGGCTTACCTTCTGGCCTTCCGAGGCGGAGTTTTGGTGGCACGGATAGATCGTGAGCCACTCTGCGAACCATACACCCCGCATCGGTTTGCGAGGCAGTTCTGGTGCCTCCAGCGGTTGACCCCACAGGTCTATTGGGAGGTGCGTCACGAGGAGCACCCGTGTGTGATGAGGCAGTTGTGGCTCATGTTCACACGGGAAGATGGAATGATGCGGATTGCCTTGCCTCCATCCACCGCTGCTTTCGGATTGGTGAAGGAGTACGCTATTAGTTGGGAGGCTGCTTACCCAGGAGAGATGCTGAAGCAACCAACTATCTGGGTCGGTGACGGTGGACCTCCTCTATCTTGAGGTCGGGGTCGGAGGGCAGCCAGAGCCTCTTGCGGTAGCGGGGCTGTCATGGCGGCGGGACCCGCACCGGCCGAGGGTATGGCAGCAGTGATGGATCCGGTGATTCTGGCAGAGCAGGGTCATCCGGAGGGGCGGCCACCAAGGGGATTTCGCAGGATATCCACTCAGGCTCCGGGGAAGCGTCTGCGTCATATTGACATGGCAGAGGATGTTGTCTTCCCGGAATCTTGGGACATTTGGGATGTCAACTGGCAATTCCTCAGTCCACCCAAGATGTGGGCCCACCTGAACCGCCTCGGGATGGAATTACTGGGCATAGGCCCAGTTCGGGCTGGATTCATGGCGTCTCCGGCGGAGGCAGAACAGTACCTGACCGAGCTGGAGAATTACGTCCACTCCAGTGGTGTCCCTCGCCCAATGACAGACCGGGTGAGGGTAATGTTGAATCAGACGGTCCCTCCACAGTTATCAGCTGCCGATCTGAGGGAGCGCTTCCCCTTGCCAGAGGAATCAGAGGACTCCTCTCGGGAGGATGAGGCTGGAGGAGGGAGCCCGTTGGAGGAGGGCGAGGTCGGAGACCGAGGCTCAGAATCCGACGACTTCGCAGAGGCTCTCAAGGTAGCATTCTGAACGTCTCTCCTTATGATCCGTTCTTGGGTCACTATGGACTTCTCACCAATGTTTGAGCCATGCAGGAGGAACTTGTCTGCAGGCCTCGTTCTCGCCACTTGGTGGGTGAGGATGTGGGACCTTCAGAACTCGCGCCCATGGCTGCGTCCAGTTCTGCGTTTGGTGGGACCAGAGCGCCCGAGGTGGCTCCCCCGGAATTTTCAGACCTTCCAACAGTATATGGAGGGCCTCGCCCCGGGGTCCCGTCAGCACCAGCTCAAGAGCAGGGCTAGGAGGTCGATCTCCGTAAGTCTCCTCCACCGGTCTCCTCGTTGTCACATGTAGACCATGCCAACTAACGTTTATGTCCCTCTTTGTCGTACAGTTCTTCAACTGGCGTGGGCTGTCGCGGAAAGACTGGTCGGGATGTCTGGTGGCATCCCTCCTAGGGGCATGCCAGTGATGGTGGCGATAGTCCCCCCATATCCTCAAGCTGCGACGCACACCATCACTGGAGGGACCATCAGCGGGGCCATACCCGAAGTCATTGAGGTGGAATCCAAGGAAGAGGATCAATCGGTCGGTCCCAGTCCTGTCGTGCCTGCTTCGGCGTCAGGTGTCGTACCAGATTCAACACCAGATGTAGATCCTGCTGAGGATTTCGTGCGGGCGTACCCTGTGTATGAGCCTGCTGATCGCGCGGACTGGGACGAAACGGCCTCCGACGAGGAAGACAGCAGCATAGTCCGACGCCGGTCGTGGAAGCTGATCACACTCTTTATCATGGACACTCCCCAAGCGCAATGGCTGGCCGAAATGGGTAGACTCCGCTCGCGGTTGTGCAAACTGTGTGCTGGGGGAGTGGATGCCTAATGTCCTCATGCACTCATTCGAGATCTTATGGCTGAGAAGATCCGGGAGTATGATCGGGGGCTCAGTGTGGGCTGGCAGCGGAGGAAGGCGACCAGCATCAAGAAGCTTCAGGACGCTGAAGGCGAGGTCCAACAAATGCAGATCCGGGCAGACGAGCTTTCAGCCTCTCTTGATGCACAATCTGAGCTGGTCTCTCGACTGAAGGCTCAGCTAGCAGAGGCAGAAGGGAAGATGAGACAGACCTCTAGAAAGATGGCTGCTATTCAGGCTGAGAGGGCCAGGGCCAAGGCTGACGAACGGCGCCCCGCCGCTGCTAAGGAGGAGCGGGAGCTGATTCAGTGGCAACAGGCCTTGGATGCCGCAAGTCAACGGGTAGCGGAGCTGCAATGCTCTTTTGACGGTGTCAACCCATCCATGGGGGAAGTCAACCCCCGAGTATTGTAATAAACCCAAAATCCTTTTATTGGTACTTTCATGCTTCAATTTGTTTGTTTTGAATGCCATAGCGCGCACGATTTCCACTGTTGAATTGCCCTGCAATGTTTGCGGGATGTTCGGTGAAAATTCCCCAAGCCAATCCAGATTTCTGAGAGATGGGAGAGGCTTGAAGGGAGAAGGAACTTTCGGGATATCTGAATTACCATTTCTTCAGCGTGCTCTTATGCACGAACGGGGCAACTCCATGGGCGCTGAAATCGGTCCAAACAGATGAAAATGGGGAGTGTGAATCACGATACCCAAGATTCGGAATGCTGTGGGGATGGTGTGACAATAAGGGACAACCGTTAACCTCGGAGGAGAAGCGGTATCCTTACTGTGTTAGCCTATAATGGGGATAACAAGCGAGGGTCGACCGTTGACCATGTTCGAAACACGGGACCATGTCACAAATGTTGTTGATAAATCCTTCAGGACGTTGGCCCAGGACAGTCAGCGGACCATAGGTCAGACATCCATACTGTTAGGGGGTCCTTCCAGGCATGACCCGTCTTCCGGAACGTTGGCCCAGGATGGTAGGTGAGCCGATACGGCATAAGACCAGGTCGTTAGGGAGTTCTTTCAGACATGAAAAGGGGACAAGGGTCCGAATAAGGGGCACGCAAAGCGTGGAATATGGAGTGATGGTTTGTCCGAACAGGATCCAACACTTAGGCAGTTACACCAACGTGGTGGGAGCACACCAGACGGGTGCATCGGTCTGATCGTGGATCAGTCCTTCTTTGGGATAGGACCTCTTTGGTGAGGGAATCTGTCACTTCCCAATGAGATCTTGGGGCATCCTGAACTTGTTCAGGGTAGAATCGCAGTTTAGTGTCGTGCGTTGAGGAAACACAGACCCCTGTAACGTCATTCGATAGGACGTGGAGCAAGATAAAAGATCCCAGAGAGCGTGTAGCGCGGTATATATGAAACCGACGCGAATGAGGACGTAGTCCAAATCATTCCACATACCCCTGGAGGAAACTCTTCAGATCGAGGGACCAAGAGTGAGGATTAGGCTGGGCCCGAAGCAGAGCGGTCGGGCATTCCTACGTACCCCATGAGGATGGGAATCAAGCCATACATAGTTCTGAAAGCACATTTTAACGTCATGAGGGACGATGAGAAGCCTGGCTGTGTTGGTATATATCCTGCCAAAACTACTAAGCCCACGTGAGTCGTGCTCAGTGTGGGAAACAAGCAGTAGTGGTGGGAATTTCCCGACACAGAAAGAAGCAGGTTAGGGCAAAGGGACGCTCGGTGTATACCGGCCCAGTGACACTAACACGATCATTTAGCGCACCTAGATGCGCGAAGAGGAAGAGTCGAGTATGATGGAATTCCACTTGAACATAAGGAAGTGTAAATGTGTGAATCATAGCGCTCGTGATTCAGACCACGATGATGGCGGCGTGACGATGGAGGATAACTGCTGACCATGTTCGCAACACAGCATCCTGTCGCATTGGCCTAGAAAGGGAATAGACAAATGAGCGTTGACCGTTGACCATGTTCGAAAAACGGGACCATGTCGCAAATGCTGTAAAATATCCATAGGGACGTTGGCCCGAAACGATTGGAGGGCCCTTAGGTCCAGCATTCATGGAGATCCCTTAGGCTTAGTATCCATGTCGTCTGAGGGTCCTTTTGGATGTGGAAGAGGATGAGGATCCAAATAGCGAGCTCAAGAAGCTTGGTCATGGGATGAGGGGAATGTCCCCATGAAAATCCCACACTTCGGACTCTTTTTCGAAACACATCTAAATATGGCAACGAGACGTATTAGATAGGGGGAGAAGATTCCTTTCCCATGGGGAGATCTTAGTTTAGGGTCGTAGAACTCGGACCATGGATGGGTAAGGGGAGTAGGGGATACATGGAAAGGTGGTTACAAAACCTGACGTAAATGAGGACCTAAGCCCTACTTACCATGCATTCTCTGGGGAAGTGCTCGAGTCAAGGGACCGAACACGAAGGCTAGGCTGGGCCCACGGGAAAGTCTCCGGGCGCTCCTACGTATCTCATATGGATGAGAATCAATCCATACATAGTTCTGGAGGGTGGAATGGTAAGGTACCAGTGCCAGGGGAAAAGGGAAGTGCGGGCATGGCTCTTGCACTAAAAGAAGCGGAATTTGATAAATCTTGTTTGTCCTTTAAGGTGAATGGTTTTTTTTTGTGAAGTGAAAGACCTAGAATAGTAGGTCGTGATGTCGCCACAAGGATCAAGCCATGATGGGCGTTTACAAATGGCATGGCATGTGACCAATACCCAACGTGATGTCCTCTACAATGAGGTCGTCACAATGCAGTTCTGTTTTTCGTCGTGCAGCCAGGACGATAATGTCACAGTTTAGGGTCGTATGATAGGACCACGAACCATGGGAGCCCTGAAGGACGCCATAATGCAGCTTTATCTCCCTGACATGCAAAGGTTCACTAAGGGATAGCACCAAAAGTGTCGAGATTCTACCTGGACATGATGATGTGGAAGATGATGTGAATCATGCAACCAACATTCGAGGACCGAAGGGGCTGGCGTGACGACAGAATATTACTGCTGACCATGTTCGCAACACAGCATCCTATCGCGTTAGCCTGAAATGGGGACAAACAAATGAGCATCGGCCGCTGACCATATTCGCAACGCGGAATTCTATCGATTTTTTGTCTGAAACCCTCGGGGGCATTAGCCCGTAACGGTAGGAGAGGCCTTAGGCGTAGTATCCAGGTCGTTATTGGGGGTCCCTCCAGGTGTGAAAGGTTATGAAAGCCCGAATGGAGGGGAACACGAAGCTTGACAAGTGGAAGGAACTTGATCAAGTTGAATCTGACACTCTCGGTCCTAGACCAGAGTACTCTTAACATATGGGCGAACCACTGCAAGGGGTCAAGAGACTCAACTTGAGGGTAACCAAGAGATGGGGGCTGGACCCGAAGCCTAGACATTCAGGTGGTCCTACATATCCCATGAGGATGGAAATCAAGCCACACGTAGTTCTGAAGGGTGCCTTTTAATGTCATGCAGGACAAGAAATAGGAGGACTGAACCGCATAATGGGGGTGTGCGTGGTGAAGCTATTGCAAACCCGACGTGACTGAGGACGTAGTCCCTCACTACGCCACGCAGCCCCGTAATCGGGGTCCTGAAGGCAGGACTAGAGAGGAGAATTAGCTGAACTCAATCTGGACCCAAGGACAGGAGGTTTGGGCATTCCTACATATCCCATTAGGATGGGAATCACGCGTAGTTCCAGATGAGAATCTTAGTTTATGGTCTTAGAGCTCGGACCATGAATGGGTGACAACTTCCCGAGTAAGCACAGATGTCAACCCGATCCCTAAGCCCACGTGAGCTAAACTCGGTGTGGGAAACAAGGGGGTATCCTCATCGCAATACTTGGGGGGAGTCAAACGGGAGTTGGTAGAGAGCCCCGAAGGACACCTTTGACATGGCTTGTTTCCCCAGCCTGCAGACGTGCACGAAGAAAAAGTACCAAGAGTTTCAAAACTCTACTTGGACACGATGAAGTGATGAAGGGAGTGAATTGTGCACCCGTCATTTTGGGCCTAATGGGTTGGCGTGGCGAGAGAGGAAAACTGTTAACCATGGTGGAAACGCAGCATCCATATCGCGATAGCCTGAAGTGGGAACAGAAAACGAGCATCGACTGCTGACCATATTCGCAACGCGGGATTTTATCGATTTCTTTTCCAAAACCCTCGGGGGCGTTGGCCTGTAATGGTATGAGAGCCCTTGGGCGTAGTATCCAGGCCGTTCTTGGGGGTCCCTCTGGGTTTAAAGGATGATGAAAGCCCGGATGCAGGGATACACAAAGCTTGGAAGGCGATGCGGACATGTCCGAGTAAAGCTTAGCATTCCAGGTAATAAACCAGAGTACTCTTAGGCACATTGGTGAACCACCGAAAAAGGGATCGACGAAACAGCTCAGGAGGGAGAGGTACAAGGCGTGGTCATTACAAGACCGACGTGAATGAGGATGTAGTTCTACACCACACCATATAATTCTCTCATGAAGGAGGGGTAGGCCAAGGGGCCAAGATGGGATGAAGATTCCCGAGGAATGGGGCTGGACCCAAAGCCTAGACATTCAGGTGGTCCTACGTATCCCATGAGGATTGGAATCAAGCCACACGTAGTTCTCCAAACGTAGTTTAACGTCATACGGGACGAGGAGGGGAGTAATATACCCCTAAACAAGAGAGGTGTACGGCATGGTGAAGAAGCCGTCGTGAATGAGGACGTAGTCCTACGTCACACCAAACTATCCTATAGGATAGGACTTGGGTCGTGGCCCGGAAAGGCCAAGGGGCATGGGGCTGAGCCTCAGTCAGGAAGGCCTGACTGGCTTGCAGTTTAACGTCTTGCAAAGAGGACGAGGGGCCAGGGGCCCAAGGAAGCCAAGGGGCCTGAGGCTGGTCCTCGTTAGGGGAGTCGTACGGCATGGTACATGATCCCGACGTGAATGAGGACGTAGTCCCACACCACACCGTACACTCCAGGTGAGAGATTGGGGAGAAGGCCAAGGGGCCTAAGATCATGCATCAATCATGAAGGCCCGACGGGTCTGCATTTTAACGTCTTACATGAGGACGAGGTTCGGGGACCCGAGGAGGCCAAGGGGCCTGAGGCTGGGCCTCATAAGGGGAGTCGTACGGCATGGTACATGATCCCGACGTGAATGAGGACGTAGCCCCACACCACACCGTACACTCCTATGGGGAATCAGGGTCGTGGGCCCGATTGCAAGCACCGCCCTGGGGAAGTTTGTCACCTCGGGATGGGGCAGAATGAATCACTGCACTCGATGGCTGGGACATCTCGGGGTGTACCCGAAGATCCAGGACACTGTTGACCATGTTCGAAACACAACGTTCCTATGGTGACCCGTTATGGGAGCAACAAATGAGCGTCGACCGCTGACCAAATTCACAACGCGGGACTTGTATCGGCTTGTTGCTTGAAAACCCTCAGGGGCGTTGGCCCGTATCGGTAGGAGAGCCCTTGGGCATTGTATCCAGTCCGTTCTTGGGGGTCCCTCTGGGTGTGAAAGACGATGGAATCCCAGTCAAGGAGTGGATGAAACATAGTTGTATCCATCCATGAAAGAGGCAAACATCTCCAGGGGGATATGCCGTCGGTTCGAGGCTTGCTCGATGTGAATTGGGGCAAAAGTGTGCGCCCTACCATATCTTAACCGGAAGGGAAGATCTTGGCTTTTGGGCTGGGCCAACAGAAAAAATGCCCGGGCGTTCCTACGTATCTCATGAGGATGAGAATAAAGCCATACGTAGTTCTTGAAGGCCATGCAGTTTAACGTCGTGCGGTGAGGACGTGGGAGGATAGAAGAACGGGAGTGGGCACATGGTGTGACCCTTACAATCCTTGTGCAAGCGGGGTTATATGAATGGGGCTAAAAAAACCCTACTCCTGCTGCACAAAGATTCTCCAAGGAAACTACCCCCAGGGGGGATAGTGGAAGAAAAACGCTTGGGGCTGGGCTCAAGACGAGGCGTCCGAGCGTTCCTACATATCCCATGAAGATGGGAATCAAGCCGCACGTAGTTCTTGACATGCAGTTTAACATCATGCGGGACGAGGGGAATCTCATTCGGGGATGTGCACGGTGCGGCAAGTAATCCGTCGTGAATGAGGACGTAGTCCTACACCACACCGTACGATCCCTTAAGAGGGTAAGTCGGGAAGAAACGAGGGGGCCTGGGGCCAAACCGCGGTCAGGGAGACCTGACCAGCTTGTGGTTGAACGTCTCGCGGTGAAGACGGGGGGCCAGGGGCCCAAGGAGGCCAAGGGGCCTGAGGCTAAGCCTCGGTTAGGAAGCCCTGACTGGCTTGCAGTTTATCATCTTGCAGTGAGGACGGAGATTCAGTTTAAGGTCGTGCGGGACCATGTCGCAGTTTAGGGTCGTGAAGGACCCTCTCGCAGTTTAGGGTCGTGCAGGACCACTTTTTCCCTAGGAAAAGTATCGCTTGAGGAATTTGGCATTGGTGGGAGGGGTTATACTCTCTTCATCTATGGTCACCAAGGAGTATGCTCCATTGGGGTAAACCTTATGGATGATATAAGGCCCTTCCCATTTGGGTTCTAATTTGGGCGGTTTCCTACCGGGAATCATTGGCGCTCGAAGGGCCAGTACCAGGTCGCCCTGTAGAAAAGAGCGGAGACGAACCTTCTTGTCGAAGGCCCTCGCTATCTTGTCCTGATGCCTTTCCAGATTGTGAAGGGCACGAAGTCGGTTCTCGTCCAGTGCTTCCAATTCAGCTAGACGGATCTCGGCTACCTCATCTGATGTCTGGTGATCATAAATTGTAGTGCATAGCGACGGCAGCTGGATCTCAATGGGTAGGACGGCCTCAGCTCCATACACCAGGGAATATGGGGTCACCTGGGTGAAGTTGCGAGTCGTCGTCCGGTATGCCCAGAGGGCGTTGGGGAGCTTGTCCGGCCAACTTTTCTTGTTTTGGCCAACCATCTTCTGCAGAATGTTAGAGAGGGTCTTGTTGAACGCCTCGATCTGTCCATTCGCCTGTGCGTGGTAGCGGGAGGTATGGTTTGACCGGATGTTGTACTTGGCGTACAATTTCTTTAATTCAGCCGCTCGGAAGTTGGTGCCGTTATCGGTGAGAACGGCGTGAGGGACCCCAAACCAGTGGATAATGTTGGAGCCCACGAAGTCAAAGATGGAATGGGCCTTGACCTCTTTGAGCGGAACTGCCTCTTCCCACTTGGAGAAGAAATCTGTAGCAGTCAGGATGAACCTACACTGGCGAGCTGTTGCCGGTGGATACGGTCCCACTACATCAAGCCCCCATACCGCAAATGGCCAAGAGTACTTGGTGGGGTGGAGGGGCTCCGGCGGCCGATGCAAGAAGTTGGCGTGTACTTGGCACGCGTGGCATCTTTTGGCATACCCAATGCAATCGCGGATCATGGAGGGCCAGAAGTACCCTAACCTCCGGATTTGATGGGACAGCTTCGGCCCAGCTTGATGGGTGCCACAGGAACCGGCGTGAACCTCTTGCATAACTTGAGGTATCTCTACTCCTTGGATGCAACGGAGGAGGACACCATCGAAACTCTGCTTATAAAGAATCTGTTCAAGACTGGGGCCACTCTGGAGGGTAAATTGCAGCGCACGGCGTCGGATTCGCTCGCGCTCGGCCCGGTCGTTCAGGAGGCGACCATTTTAGAGATACTCGACAAAAGGTTCCCTCCAGTCGGGATTGGCTTCAATCACTGTGTCTGACGAGCCCGGGACCCTTGACGTAGAGGGTCCGGCAGTGAGATGACTTACCCGCAGGCCATCATTGTCCTCTTGGGTGATGGGAGAAATAACTCTCTGGTGTGCCACATGTATGATCAAATCATCTTGCTCGGGTTCTGCGAGTGATGCGGCCAAGCCAGCCAGGGCGTCCTCTTGGCCGTTCTACGACCGTGGGACATGGGTGACCTCTGGTCGAGAAGATAATTGGGCCATTAGGCGAAGGGTGTACTCCAGCAATGGTGCAAGCTCCGGCTTCCTAACGACGTAGTCGCCATTAACCTGTGTGATTACCAGCTCGGAATCTCCCTTCACATGTAGATGGGGCACATGGATCTCAAGGGACAACTTGAGGCCAGTAATGAGAGCCCGGTACTCTGCCTCGTTGTTCGTACAACCTTCTGACAGCAGGAACGAGTATGGCAGGACGGCCTATGCCGGGGTGATGAAGACAATACCCAGGCCCCACTACTACAACCTACGCCTTTATCAGCGCTAAAAACCATCATTAACAGCGCTAGAAAAGCGCTGTTAATTCCGGCGTAGATAAAGGGGGGGTCCCCTTTATCAGCGCTCTGAGAAGCGCTGATATAGGGGACCTTTATCAGCGCTAAATTAGCGCTGATAAAGGTCCCATATATCAGCGTGCGGTGGAGCGCTGATAAAGGTCAACTATATCAGTGCTCCTTTAGCGCTGTTAAAGGTTTCCTTTATCAGCGCTAAAAAATCACTGATAAAGGGCCCAGCGCCTGCACCTAAAAACCAGTACCTGCACACCTGCACACCAGAATACCTGCACAAAAGGCAGTGTCAGCCCAGTCACTACCTACATTCGTTGTTTCCCCATGTTTATTCCAACATTTATAACTTTGATCTATTCCGTGACAGATCAAGTGTTCTTCCAACTCATCTGGACTAATTTGTTTTGAATAACAACAGCGTAAACACAGACAAAGGATTTGAGAAGATTCACATGCATGATCTATTGCAAACTTGATAAATTCTTTCACGCCTTCTTCATACTCTTTTGTCAACCGATTGGCATTCATCCATTCTTTATTTATATTCATCCTATTTAAAATCCATAGGATAAGTATATAGGTTAAAGGAGAAGGAATATGAGTATAATTTAGATAAAAAACAAGATACTTCAAGGAAATAAATGAATAAATAAATACCAAAATAAAAAATATATTGGGAACCACTACAATCCCCAAGCCTCACATCAATATGATACCACCGTGCGCCAGTGGAGGAGTAGGATGAGGCAGCGGACTAGGAGGAGGAGGAAGCGCCGGTGGAGGAGGAGGAGGACGAGGCTGCGGTGGAGGAGAAGGAGGAGGAAGAGGAGGAGGAGGAGGAGGAGGAGAGGAGGAGGAGGAGGTGGAGGCAGTGGAGGAGGAGGAGGATGAGGCCGGTGGAGGGGAGGAGGAGCAGGAGCAGAGGAGGAGGCGGCGGCCGCGGCGGAGGAGGAGGAAGCGGAGGCAGCAAAGGAGGAGGAGGAGGCCGCGGTGGTGGAGGAGGAGGCCGCGGTGGAGGAGGAGGCACTGGCGTGACCGCGGGGTGACCGCAGCGTGACCGCGGCGTGACCGCGGCGTGACCGCGGCGTGACCGCGGCGTGCGGAGGAGCAGGAGACGTGGAGGCACTGGCGGCACCAGCGGAGGAGGAGGAGGCATCGGCGGAGGAGGAGGAGGCCGCGGTGGAGGAGGAAGCACCGGCGGCAGCGCGGAGGCAGGGCAGAGGCAGGGCGAAGGCAGCGAAGGCAGCGGAGGAGGAGGAGGATGAGGCTGGTGGAGGGGAGGAGGAGCAGGAGCAGAGGAGGAGGAGGCGGCCGCAGAGGCACCGGCGTGACCGTGGCGTGACCGCAGAGGAGGAGGCGGCCGCGGAGGCACCGGCGGCACCGACAGAGGAGGAGGAGGCATCGGTGGAGGAGGAGGAGGCCGCGGTGGAGGAGGAGGCACCGGTGGCAGCGCAGAGGCAGGGCGGAGGTAGGGAGGAGGCAGCGGAGGAGGAGGAGGATGAGGCAGGTGGAGGAGGAGGAGCAGGAGCAGGAGCATAGGAGGAGGAGGTGGTCGCGGCGTAATAGGAGGAGGCGGCGGCTGCGGAGGCACCGGCGTGACCGCGGCGTGACCGCGGCGTGACCGCGGCGTGACCGCAGCGTGACCGCAGCGTGCGGAGGAGGAGGAGATGTGGAGGCACTGGCGGCACCGGCGGAGGAGGAGGAGGCATCGGTGGAGGAGGAGGAGGCCGCGGTGGAGGAGGAGGCACCGGAGGCACCGGCGGCAGCGCGGAGGCAGGGCGGAGGCAGGGCGGAGGCAGGGCAGAGGCAGCGAAGGCAGCGGAGGAGGAGGAGGATGAGGCCGGTGGAGGGGAGGAGGAGCAGGAGCAGAGGAGGAGGCGGCGGCTGCGGCGGAGGAGGAGGAGGCAGCGGAGGCAGCGGAGGAGGAGGAGGAGGCCGCGGTGGAGGAGGAGGAGGTCGCGGTGGAGGAGGAGGCACCGGCGGCAACGCATAGGCAGGGTGGAGGCAGGGCGGAGGCAGCGGAGGCAGCGGAGGCAGCGGAGGTAGCGGAGGAGGAGGAGGAGGAGGTCGGTGGAGGAGGAGGAGGAGGAGCAGGAGCAGAGGAGGAGGAGGCGGCCGCAGCGGAGGAGGAGGAGGCGGCGGCCGCGAAGACACCGGCGTGACCGCGGCGTGACCGCGGCGTGACCGCGGCGTGACCGCGGCGTGACCGCGGGGTGACCGCGGCGTGACGGCGGAGGAGGAGGAGGCCGTGGAGGCACCGGCGGAGGAGGGGGAGGCCGCGGAGGCACCGGCGGCACCGGCGGAGGAGGAGGAGGCATCGGCGGAGGCAGCGGAGGAGGAGGAGGATGAGGCCGGTGGAGGAGGAGGAGGAGGAGCAGGAGCAGAAGAGGAGGCGGCGGAGTTTTACTACTCGCTTATTATATTTTTAAGAACGCATGCATAATGTGTTATTTTATAGGTAATGGTACTGGATATGATAGTGTTGGATGGGAAAAGAGAAAACGGGTGAATGCTATGTTTTATGGACAGTTAAATAAAATGGTATTGAAAAATATCGCACCTTTTAGGATGAGGAAGATACGGTATTTGGACCCCCCCATTATACGCCCCACCTACATGTTCACCCACTAAACATCTCCCCCACCTAAACACCCCCACCTAAACACCCCCCACCCACTACACCCGCAGCACCTGCACCCCCCACTTCAAATAAAATTGATTCACACAAATCATGATAGTTGAAATATAGAACAAAAACAAAAAGCAAAGCAAATTACAGGCATAGCATACCGCACAATGGAGGAGGAGGAGGCCGCGGAGGCACCGGAGGAGGAGGAGGAGGAGGAGGAGGAGCAGAGGAGGAGGAGGCGGCCGTGGCGGAGGAGAAAGAGGTGGCGGCAGTGGCGGCAGCGGCGCAGACGAGGGCTTCCGCGAGAGCTTCGACGACCACAATATCGCGAGGTTATCTCGCAAACACGCTGCAACAAACGTACAAAAACTGAAATTACACTAACAAAGCCTTAAAACAACCCAAACGAGCAACAACGTGAAAGAACCACCTCGATACATTTTCAAAACATCACTTGCGCCATCGACATTATTTACAAAACCACTTTTAAGACTAAACACGCTTTTGACACTAATAAAAACTCAACTACACCACGACACATTCAGAAACACAACTGCACAAACTATCGATGCTGATAAATAGCCCAAAATGAGTTTTCAAAAAGAAAACGTACACTAACATCACCTAAACATAACACTAACAAATCAAACGCCCAAATAACCAAATCAAAACTAATTTCGCATCTTGAAAAACAATACACATTTGTTCCAAATTAATTTAATAAGAAAGATTGGCACATAAACAAGAATATTGGCGCAGATGCAAGAAGACGTAAACTAGGGACTCATAAACAGAATAAAATATTGACCTAAAATTATACAAACAAAAAAACAATGCAAACCTCACCTCGGCACAGAGGTATTCTCAACCAGCAGGGTCTGGGCTGGGTTCACCGGGGCTGCGGGACTCGCAACGGGAGGCCAGGACAACGCCGGCAAGGCGTGGGCTGGCCGGAACGACGCCGGCAGGCCGTGCGCTGGCCAGAACGGTACCAACAGGGCCCACAAAAGCCGAAATGATGCCAACAGGGTGTGGAAAGTCTGGGATGATGCTCGAAAGGGCGGCGCGACACCGGCAGGGGCGGCGCCGGCAAGCGCGGCGCCGACAAGGGTGGCGTTCGGGCTATGTAGGGAGAAGGAGGAGGTGCGGCAGCCAGAATCCGGTGGGAGGGCAGCGACGGAGGCAGCATCGCGCGATGGAGGGAACAAGTTGGGAGGGCGTCTGTTGGGCCAGGGAGCGACAGAGGGCACCGTGATCGCCGAGGGAGCCGCGCAGGGACCGACGGCGCGGTGAAGGGGATGCGGGAGCAGCGGGGTCCGGAGGAGGTCGCGCGAGGGAGCGGCGCCGCAGGGGGAGCGGCGCTGGAGGGGGAGCGCACCGGAGGGGCAGTGCGCCGGAGGGGGAGCGCTTCGGCTGGGCTACTACGCAGAGGAGGGGGGCCGCAGGGAGAGAGAAGGAGAGAAGGGGGAGGGGTTTCGGCGGCCGCGGCGGAGGAGAAGGAGGCGGCGGCAGTGGCGGCAGCGGCGGCAGCGGCGCAGACGAGGGCTTCCGCGAGAGCTTGATTGTGTGAGGGGAGGAGGAAGAGGACCCGCGGGTTTTTAATAAATCCGCGGGACCCTTTATCAGCGCTAGTAAGAAGCGCTGATAAAGGGTGTATTTATCAGCGCTAAAATGAAAAGCGCTGATAAATACAGCCTTTATCAGCGCTAAAGCGCTTTTGTTAGCGCTGATAAAGGGGTACCCTTTATCAGCGCTTTTCTAGCGCTGATACAGTGGAAGGCCTTTATCAGCGCTTTTGTTAGCGCTGATAAAGGCAGGCGCATGCCTTGCCCAGTTTTGTGGTAGTGCCCACTCTGTTGAGCTTGGGATCGTTGAGCCTCCTACTGGTGGGGCTCCAGGAGGTGCCGTCGAAATGCAGTTGCCAACAAGGGACAACATGATTGACCGAGAGGATCGTCTCGTCAGGGAAATCCAGGTCCAGGGATTGATCCGCAGAGATCGGATGGGCAGCTAAAAAGTCTTCCAACGCCTATCCCTTAATGGCCTTCTGAGGTACGAACCTGATATCAAACTGCTGGAGAATCACCGCCCATCGTGCCAGTCGACCAGTCAGCATGGGGCGGTTCAGGATGTACTTCAGTGGGTCTACCCGGGAGACCAATTGCACCTCATGGTGCTGTAGGTAATGTCGCAACTTCTGCATGGCGAATACGAGCGCAAGGTAGCTTTTTTCGATAGGGGAGTATCTCACTTCCGTATCGAGAAGCATGCTGCTGAGATAGTAGAGACTGTTCTCAGTACCCTCATTATTCTTCTGGGCGAGCAGCACGCCGAGGGATTTCTCCAGGGCGGTCACATAAAGGACCAGCGGCTTTCCGGAGACAGGTGGCATCAAGACCGGAGGTTGGAGCAGATACTGCTTGATTTCCTCAAAGGCGGTCTGACACTCCTCATCCAATTCGTAGGTGGCACCTTTCTTCATGAGCCGGGAAAAGGGATTACACTTGCCAGCCAGATTCGCGATGAATCGGCGTATGTAGGCTAAGTGGCCTTGAAGGCCTCGAAACTCCCGAATGTTGCTCGGGGGAGGCATTTGGCTGATGGCCTTGATCTTCTCTGGGTCGATCTCGATACCTCGGTATCTGACAACAAAGCCCAGGAACTTTCCAGAGGTGACCCCGAAGGCACATTTCAGCAGGTTCATCTTCAGGTGATGGGAACGAAGGAAACCGAACACTTTCTCAAGGTCTTTGAGATGGTCCTGGCGCTGACATGATTTGACTACGAGATCGTCTACGTAGCATTCCACCAATGTCCTGAGGATTGGTTTGAATATACGATGCATGGCCCTCTGATAAGTGGCACCTGCATTCTTCAAACCGAATGGCATAACCTGGTAGCAGAATGTACCTTGGGGAACCCTGAAGGCAGTGGACTCCTCGTCTTCGGGGGCCATCCGGATCTGGTTGTACCCAGAGTATCCATCCATAAAACAGAGGGCTTGGAACCCGGCTGTGGCGTCGATCAATAACTCTGTCACCGGGAGTGGGAAGTCATCCTTTGGGCAGTGGCGATTAAGATCACGGAAGTTGATGCAGACTCTGATCTGCCCATTCTTCTTCCTGACTGGCACAATGTTGGCGAGCCATTTGGGGTACTGTACCTCCTTAATGAAGTTGGATTTGATAAGCTTATCAACTTCGGCCTCAACCATGGCACCATGAGAAGGGTGCATTTTTCTGGTAGGCTGCTTAAACCCACGATGTTTTGCCGGGAGGCCCAGACGGTGAACGGCTACCTGGGGATCCAGTCCTGGCATCTCGTTGTAACTCCAGGCAAACACATCACGGTGTTGTTTGAGGAAGTCTATGTACCGTTGCCGCTCCTCGAGGGACATGGCTGCACTGATCAATGTGGGTTTCGGATCTGCCTCGCTACCAAGGTTCACCTGTACCAGTTCATCAACTGTGGTGGAGAAGCCTTCTTCAAAGGCAGGGGGAGCATCCTCCAGGTCTTCCTCCCCACCCGTGGGGGGGATTCCTGTGACTGGAGGTACTTCTGGGCCATCAAGATCCGAGGGGCAGCTGGTGCCGGCTTGGGCAGCAGCGGTCATCACATCGGGAGACCCACTTGCCATTGAGACTGTAGCAATGAATGCATTCGATCCTATCCCATCTGGCCTTCGGCCTAAGGGGCCACATTTGATAATGTCAAAGCAGTGGTGACGTGTCAGCCTGAGTCGGTGGATTCTAGCCCGGCAGAAGAGACACGTATGGCGTACCGCTGTCGTCATAATCTTGACGTCCCGGTACCATACAGGGGTAGGAGGTTCCTGGGTGACCTGAGCCTGGTTGGTGTAGGAGTACGAGGTGACTTTCCGCCGTCGCTTGGACACGGGAACATGCCTTCCTTGCGTACCCGAAACAACAAAACATTTCCCCATGTCGGGGGTCGTGGCCTCCAACCGGTGGATCGGAAGGATGTAGGCGTCATCCATGCTTGCCCAAGGATCACCTGTGACCAGGGCGGGTCCATCCTCACTTACCAGGATTTGTTTACCCTTACTTTTGTAATAACCCGCATCCAGATAGCGGGCCTCACAAGAAGAAAAAGGGGACGCATCTCCTTGGAGCACGCCTACTCGGCCGTTGAGGGAGTACTTGTGGCACTGGTGATACGACGAGGGGACCGCTGCATGCAGATGGAGCCATGGCCTACCCATCAACGCGTTGTAGGCGGTGTCCTGAGAGACGACCATGAACTCGGTGCTGGAAACTAAGCCACCAAACAGAGTCTTCAGGTGGATCTTGCCGACTGGGGTTTGCTCAGTCCTGTCATACCCCTGGATCCTGAGGTCAGAGGGAGTCAAATCACCTTCAGACAGACCCAGCTTTCGCAACGTCCGGGTCGAAATTAGATTGATTCCAGAACCCGTGTCAACGAGACAGCGGCGGATTTCCACGCTATTAAAATGGCCAGTGATGTACAGCGGGTGAATGTTCCCCTGTATAGGAGGGTCCTCATCTTCACCGGAGAACGAGATAACCTCCTGACACTCGGCGTTTTCAATCGTCTCGGTATGGAAGGCTTCTGCAGCTGCTACCTCCGTCTCAAACTGGAGGGGGCTCCTTAAGGCCTCGGCAAGTGCCTCACGCATTTCGGATGACAGGCGGAGGGCCTCAAGGATGGAGAGCCTTGCCGGAATGTCGTCCAGGTGTTTCAAGACATCATATTTGCATGCCAAACGCAAACCTTTTCTTACAAGAGGTCGCTCGGTACTTGGAGATACAACAGGTCCTGCTGGTTGGACCGGCGATCGGCTAGTACTGGGTACATCCTGCTGCCTACCAGTTGAGGCCTGGAGGATAGTCGCCGGACTGGGATTGGGCAGTAGAGGCTGGCCTGTAGCCGGGAAAGACTGACTGTCATACGAACGAGGCAGCTCTCCCCGATCCAGTAGCACGAACGACGATGGAGGTAGAGCCGAGGGCGTTAGATGGGGTTGCGCGTGCTTAGATCTGCGCTGAGCCTGCTGCCTGGTCTCATTAGCATGCACGTCTTGGCCAAAAGTGCCTGCTGATATACCTCGATGACCGGCACGATTGCGATTCTGCTGACGTTGAAGTCGGCTGGGAATGTTGGTGAGGTCTTCCTGGCATTACCTTTCATCGGGGGTCATATAGGGCTTTACCAGCTCCACGGTGTTAACCGAAGCGTACCCTTGACTTTCGCTCGAGGAGTCATCCGCCACTGGGCGGATTCTGGGAGGAATCCCCATTTCAGGGGGCATAAAATCGCCGAGATTGCGGGATGACGACGGCACCGGCGGTGCGCGTTGTTTCTTCTTGTGTCGCCGCTGCTTTCCCTTTTGGGAAGAGGTCGACTGCGAAGATTATGCGGAGGCACCGGCTGCTTCTTCTGAAGGCTCCGACTGCTTCAGGTGCGCCCGGATAATACCTTGGGCATGGAAGACAGTTTTTCAAGTCATCCAGTCGTCGTATTTCCGGGATCCGCGGCTGGGGACCTGCTGCCACTCGCCTTCACTGTCGCTGCCGATCTCTGATCCTGCAAAGACACCCACCACTTGCGCTGGTGTCGGGCCCAACTTGACTATGTTGTTATTGACCTGGTCTTGAAGCCAGTCTTTGAACACATATCATTGCTTGAGGGTGTGCCCCAGGATCCGATGATAAGGGCAGTAGTTGGGGTGATCGGTGAGATTTGCCTCTGTCGGCCTTCTGCACTCGGGCAAGCTCACAATCCCTTGCTCTAGAGCACTTCGGAAATAGCCAGGGACCTGATTTTCGTTAAACAAATAGGTCTGGTACCTTCTTTCCGGATAGGGGGCCCTGGGGGCCTGGCCCTGAAGAGGGGCCTGCCAAGGAGGCGGCGCCTGATTGTCCCGCCTAGGTGGCGGTGGTGCATTGCACGGGGGAACCTGTCGGTTCTGAGGCGGTCGCTGCTGGGCAGCAACTCCAGCTGCCTCAGGGCCTCTATTTGGGCCACCGCGGCAGGTTCAGCCCTGGCGGCCCTCCTGGCTGGGATCATGGGGGGCAACAAACGTGCCTGGCTAGCCTGTTGCAGGGCTTCCTCGAGGCGCTGAGCCTTATCTGAGAAATCCCTGAACCCTCCAGGGTAGTTCTGGGTGATCAGAGAGGGTACCATCTCTGTCTTTACATTCCCCACACACATCGTCAGTAATTTCTCCTGAGTCAGTGACATATCGAGGGAATACGTAAGTCCCTTCCACCAGGCGATGAAATCGCCAACCCGCTCATCAGGCCTCTGCTTGCACTTGAAGAGGTCCGCAATGCTGGTCTTACGCGTAGTGGAGCTGAACTGGTACAGGAACTGTCGGCGGAGATCCTCCCAACCGGTCACCGATCCGATAGGGAGCTGGATGTACCAAATGAATTCCGGACCTTCCAATGTCTGTACGAAACATCGGAGTTTGGTGGCTTCTTGCTGAGTCGGGGTCCCCAGCATGGGGCCACACCTGGAAGAGAAATGAGCCAAGTGCTGGGGCGGGTCCCCTGTCCCATTGAAGGGCGAGAAAGTGGGGTTCCCAAAACCCGGAGGTGCGGGCATATCATCCACCCACGCGGGATAAGGCTTGCCATCCGGTGGGACCGCCACCTGCCGCGTTTCTAACGCTTCAAGGCGAGCTTTGAGTGCCGTAATAATATCATCTGGGCGGGGGTCCCTGTCTTGACGGGGATCCCTAACCACAAGTGCATTGCCAGGTTCTTCAACATGGTAGATGGCTTCGGCCACTCGTGGGTCAACTGGCTGGACGACCTGCGGGGCGACTGGGGGAACCCGGACTGGATTCTTCGGGTTGCCCCATCGCTCATGAGGGGTTGGCGAAACGTATCGCGCCCTCTTGCCATACATCCCGGCTTCTGCCCTGTCTGCGGCAGTAGCATGATTAGGGTTGCCCGAAGGCATCTCACCGGGGGGAAACTGTTCCTTCCCCTGCTGCCCCGGCCTGGGATCACCATAGTCGGGTCGCCGCTCTACGGTGCGCTCAGCCAAAAGTTTGTCAACCAGCCTCTTCTGCTCGGCAAGCTGCTGGCGTAACGCGGCTTTTTCGGGATCTTCATCCGTTTTCTGCACAGAGGCGGACAGGTCGGAGTGCTTGACAGTTCCGACATACTCCTTACCCTTGCCGGTGTTTCGACTGAGTATCAGCGACTCGGTGGGTACGGGGAGGCCCAGCTGGTTCCTCTGCTGACGGGTAACTCTCCCTGATGGGTCCAGTAGTGGTGGTACGCCCTCAAGGGGTAGGTCTCCATCAAGTAGTTCGAGCTCGTCTTCCTTGTCCATGATGTCGGTCATGTGGACCGCAACGCCTCTCGAGGGCATGTCCTCGATGTCACATAGTGAATCGGGCTGTCGTCGGATAGGGTTGAAGAGAAGAGCGGCATAGTGTCCCCAACCACAGACTTGCACATGGGGGGTGGCTTCCCTGACGATTCTGAGGAGTGATCTAAAAGTCTGAACGCATTTCTGTTGAAGGGCGCTCTGGCGGCCTGGAGACTCAGGGTGTTGGGCCACAAGAAGCGCGGCTGCATCGATCAAGCGGCACTGCTCTCCGATTTCTTCGAAGTGCTCCCGACTTCTGGGGTACACTACCTGTTCGTAATGGAGGCGGAAGTGCATCGCCCATAGGGTTCGACAAAAGCACCCCACTTCCTCAGGGGTAAGAGACTCTGGTACGCGAAAATTCAGCGCCTCCGTCGGCCAGAATTTCTCCGGGAAGTAATATGCTGCAAGAATACTTCAGAAGCTCCTGGGCTCGAACTCAGGGTCTGGCCCTGTGTTGCCCCACTCGTCAAACGGGGACGGCTGAGGGACCGGTAGAAGCACCGAGGTGGGCCTCTGGGATAGTAGACTTGGCGGTGGAGAATACGGCGAACGAGCTGACTGGCCGCCGAACTCCGGGCCATCCTCCGAAGAGCGAGGTGACCTGGCCACAATGTCACGGTACGATGGGATGATAGCCACAACTTCCGGCATAGGAATCGCAGCTATTGATGACCGGTCATGTTGTTGTTATACCGCCATTGGCCCCCAAAATAGCTCTTCGTGGTCTCTGGTAGAGGTAGAGGGCGCTTCTAGTGACGATGGTGGCGATTGCGCGGTCGAGACCTGCGGAATTCCCAGAATCTCTTCCTCCTGGATGTACCTGCGGAGGGAGATGGGAATCCGGTGGACCTCATGTTCCAGGAGAATGAGGATAACTCATCTGGTTCCTTCCCCGGTCCTTGATACGGAGGAGCGGGGAGAAGCCTCCATGGCTGAATCGCATTCCGCTTCAGAGTCGGAGAAACGGGCAGGTTTGATCTCCACCCGGGCTTTCCCAGAACTCTTCTTGTGGCGGCGATGACCTGCTCTCCTGCCCTGGGGTGGCTCTTCGGGATAGGGTGGATCCCTATCATGGAGTCCCGGGGCGGCGTTGGCGCCGTGGCGGAGAGGGCCCCCACTCGAGATGGCCAAGGTGCGAGGGGCACCGGGGCAGATGTCGAAGGGTACATGGGGAGGGCCTCCATGAACAACACTCGTGTAGGTGGGGCCTCTGTTGGAATTGACAGGAGCATGGGGAGGACCTCCATGGTTACTGCGGGCGGAGCGAGGCTGACCTTCACTCCTATAGTTTTCGGGGCGAGGAGGACCTTCGCCGATTGCAGAGAGGACGTAGGGAGGGCCCCCACGTTGGAGAAGGACCGGATGGACGGCTCCTTCAGATCGGCGGTCAGGGGCAGGAGGATGGACTTTATACCCTGTATGGTGGGCGCGGGAAAGATTTGCACGCTGGGCGTCACTGCCGTGGGGCAGGTCTCCCTTGGGGATGGGGGTAGCACGAGGCATACCGCCATGACGGACTTCAGAGCGGGGAAGGCCCACGATCTGTGAAGTAACGGCACGGGGAGGACCTCTGTACGGTGTGATATCACCATGGGTTAGCTCACGGCGATCACCAGTTGGGCCTGCAACCTGGAGAGTCAACCCAGCCTGCCCGTGGGGAAGTTGGGGTCTCGATCCTGGTTGGGTAAAAGAGTGCCCCTGCTCAGGGTATACGGGGGATTCGTGATGCACGTCGGTGGTGGCTCAGGCCACTGTAGCTGTCGACGTTGACGCGCCTAGGCGAGCGTCCTCGGCCCGGGCCCGGCGCTGACGTCGGGTCAGGCGAGCTGGTGCAGGGGCATGGCCTGCCTGTTCTTCCTGCGGAGCCGGACGGCGGCGCTGACACGGCCGAGCGGGAGCTCTCGCCTGGAGCCCTTGGGTCGGGGCCCTGAGTGGGATGAGCCGGACGGCGCCCACCTCTTCGGCGTAAGGAGAGGAGTCGTCAAGGCGTTCCGGGGACAGGCTCCCGAAACAGTTGAACGTTGGGGTGGGGAGCAGGGGCTACCTGCGCGGCCTGTTAGGGCAGCGTTGACGACGAGGCATGGACGCCTCCAGGTCCAGACGGGCCATATCCCTAATTGGGATGACCCCTTCCTCCTCGTACCTGCGCACGAGGTTGTTGATCACCCTTCGCTGGATGACCTCGTATGGGGAAAGGGGGCGTGGGCGCCCTGTATTCCGCGATGTGGCAGCCGTCGTAGCAGTAGTGGTGCCATGTGGGGCGGCTGTGGGAACATTGCCCCTGCCCCTGCATAGGCTAGCGGGCGATGATCGCGTCTCTATAACAGCAACCTGGTTCCTGAGAAAGGAAGGGATCAACTCATCAGTACTGAGAGGAAAAGGATTGACAGCCAGTGCCCCAGCGTCCTTCCATTCTCCACGTCTGTAAGAAGGATCCACTCCAACACGCTGCAGAACGGAATGCCCCATGTTCTACTGCCCCGACTTCCGGTGAGTTTCACGACAGGCCCGCTATTTGCATGGCGGGACCAGGCGCCGGATATCTGGATCCAGCGACACGCCAATCTATTGGTGTCTCGAACGCTACTAATCTCCATACTGAGGAGAATAATTTCACGTCGGGTTCACCATTTCTATTTCCGACGCCTTCCGCTGGGGCGCGGGCGAATCCATCCCTCCGCGAAGGGGGACGCGTGGCTTCGTTGCCCCGCATTCCCGCTTTCCAAAGGCGGACGTCATTCGTTCCTT
Organism: Viscum album; assembly: GCA_963277665.1. Taxonomy (NCBI): domain Eukaryota; kingdom Viridiplantae; phylum Streptophyta; class Magnoliopsida; order Santalales; family Viscaceae; genus Viscum; species Viscum album. The sequence goes on from OY728162.1 coordinate 1,529,318,478, forward strand.
GTTCTGGTACGTCTTCTCCTTGATCGAAACGGGATGATGGGATGTCGGTTCTTCCCTCTGTGGATTCCTCCTCAGAGCTCGTCGCCTAGTCCGGGTCTCCCTCATAGATTTAATACGTAGTTCGTGAAACTCTTCCCAGTTCTATGTTTCCATGGATTCCGGTTAATTACACTGCTTCTGTCGGGACATTCCAAAGGGTCCGGTCAGGGCAGCAACCTTCAGTCGGGGGAGTAGTCACGTTGAGGCATCAGTAGCGTGTCTGGATGCTGGGGAACCTGGCGTGTTTGTCTGTCGTCCCTGGTCACATGGCTTCTCGAGGGCGTGGAATCCCGAGGCATCCCACATCGAACGCGGGGAATTATATGCCATAGACACATATCTGAGGTTTTCCTCAGCTTCCCCTGTTTAACACAGGGTATGCCGTGAGTTTAACGTCCGGCGGAGACGGATCAACCCAACCAGAGCATTAGCCAGGGTAGATCGGATTGAGGGATTTTCCTTGAAGGGAGGTCGATACCGGGGCCAGCCCATGGGCGGCCGCGAAGAAGAGCATACCGACATGGTCTCACCGAGACATGAGGCCCAGGCGAGGATCAGGGTGGATAGGGGATGAATGGAGCGGAGGGGAGTGAAATGGGACCATCGTAGGGGAGACGATGGAGTTGGGCTTGAGCCTTGAAGAGGCTTCCTACGTATCCCCGTGGCAGGGAATCAAAGTCCGCGTAGTTCGGGACGGTGCCGGTAAACCGGCACGAGGGTGGACCTTGGCCTGATGGGCATCGTCAGCAAACCGACGTGAAAGTAGACCCGTGAGTCCACTAATGGTGGGCTTGAACCTCGGGAAGGTTTCCTACGTACCATGCCTTGACATGGATCAAAGACCTCGTAGTTCATAGAATTGATGGGATACAGTTTAACATCATGCGGGACGAGAATGAGCCCTGACGTGAATGAACGATAGGCATTGGGTGTCGGTGAACCGACATAAATGGGGGACCTTGGTCCAATGGGAAATGGGCTTGAACCTTGGGAAGGTTTCCTACATACCATGTCTTGACATGGATCAAAGTCCTCGTAGTTCGGATTAGTCACAACAGCTTGTCGTCGAACTGGAATTGTAGTTTAACGTCGTGCTGGACGTAGGTAGAACTCGACGTGAATTGAATGATGGGTGGTCTTGAACCTCGTGGAGGTTTCCTACGTACCACGCCTTGACATGGATCAAAGACCTCGTAGTTCACTTGGATGATGGGTCGCAATGGCTTACCACTGGACCGGAATGGGACTCGACGTGAATGAGCGACGGGTGGGCTTGAACCTCGGGGAGGCTTCCTATGTACCATGCCTTGGCATGGATCAAAGTCCTCGTAGTTCACTAGGGAATGGGTGTGCAGTTTAATGTCATGCAGGACAAAGAGACATACAGTTTAACGTCATGCTGGACGGGAGTGTGCAGTTTAATGTCATGCAGGACGTGGGTATGACCCGACGTGAAAGTAGACCCGTGAGTCCACTAGTGGTGGGCTTGAACCTCGTGGAGGCTTCCTACGTACCATGCCTTGACATGGATCAAATTCCTCGTAGTTCACTTGGATGATGGGTCGCAATGGCTTACCACTGGACCGGAATGGGACCCGACGTGAATGAGCGACGGGTGGGCTTGAACCTCAGGGAGGCTTCCTACGTACCATGCCTTAGCATGGATCAAAGTCCTCGTAGTTCACTGGGGAATGGGTGTGCATTTTAATGTCATGCAGGACAAAGAGACATACAGTTTAACGTCATGCTGGATGGGAGTGTGCAGTTTAATGTCATGCAGTACGTGGGTATGACCCGACGTGAAAGTAGACTCGTGAGTCCACTAGTAGTGGGCTTGAACCTCGTGGAGGCTTCCTACGTAACATGCCTTGACATGGATCAAAGTCCTCGTAGTTCACATAGATGGGTGTCAGGGTCGGTGCTCACTCTAATCCCACGTGAGTCATGCTCGGTGTGAGAAACAAGAGGTTGCAAGGACCTGACGATCACGTCGTGAAGGATGCGTCCGTGAGAAGCGAAGAGGGGCTTACACGTTAGGAGGCCCATGGTGTCGGGACTTACACCAGGATGGAGGCCCATGGTGCGACAAAGCGCGAGAAAGATGGACCTTGGTCCAATGATGGGAGGTACCTCTTCCCATATCACGCCCTCCACTGACCTTGGTAGTGGGGAAGTATGGAGATGCAGAGGTGCAGCCATCTGTTGGGGAACTAGGGTTGCCCTTCTCCTACGAACATACGTCACTCTGAAAAGGAGGATATCATCCCTTGTGGATGGGTGATTCCATTACCATGGAGATGAGTGGTGTAAAGAATGTTCGAGCTGGGGAAACCCTTCGTGAGGGAGACGAGGTTGGGTCACAGTTTAACGTCATGTGTTGAGGACGTGGTGCTTGGCAGTTTAACGTCCTGCATCTCGGACGAGGTGGGTTCACTCCACACCCTTAGGACTTACATAACCGGTACCCTATGGTCCTTGGGGGAGGGAAGGTACCAGTAAGGCCATGGCCATGGGGGGTTGTGGAACGAACCATCGAGGGGTCCACGTTAGCGTGGCTATACGAAGAAGCAATAGCTGTTACCGTGCCTATGCGAAGAAGCATTAGGCGAAGCAACGCTACGGGTGGTATTGTCCATGGGACTTTGAAATCACATCGTGCAAACCTAGAGGGTCGCACGGGAAGAGAAATCTCTAAGAAAAGGAGTGTGCTTCGCGAAGTGGAGTGCCTTGGCCTTAGCATGGGGCGCAGGTGGGAATGGAAGGTGCTTCGCGAAGTGGAACAGTGTTCGCGGAGCACTGCCTCGCGAAGAAGGGGTGTCTTGCGAAGCAGGGTCCTGCAAAGCAGTTTGCTTCACGATGTGGAGTGATCCTGCCTTAGCATGGGACACAGGTGTGAATGGGAGGTGCTTCGCGAAGTGGAACAGATCACTGCCTCACGAAAGAGGGGTGCCTCGCGAAGGAGGGTCCTGCAAAGCAGTGTGCTTCGCGATGCGGAGCGATCCTGCCTTAGCATAGGGATCACTCGTATGGGTTGGGTGTTTCGCGAAGCACAAGTGCTCCGCGGCTACCCGGGTTCCCTTGGGAATCCCCTTCCTTCGCGAATTCCCTTGAGCTTCGCGAAGGGCATCCCTCTCGGAAGAGGGGCTCAAAACGAGACAAATCAGAGTCGTCTCGCGAAGTAGGAATACCTCGCGGAGCTCATGATTCCCAGGGCAAAGAGTGCTTCGCGATTCCAGAGAGGAGAAGCCAAAAGGTCGGATTGTTCGTCCCCTGGACTTAGGGGGAGTTCAGTATTTATAGGGAAGGGGTGCCTCGAAGCAGAACTCGTGCGCCGCCTCTGGAGCTTCGCGGCGGCTCGCGAACGTCAAATGCGTTCGCGGAGAATCACCGCCTCTGGAGCTTCGCGGCGGCTCGCGAACATCAAACGCGTTCGCAGAGCATCACCGCCTCTGGACCTTCGCAGCGGCTCGCGAACGTCAAACGCGTTCGCGGAGCATCACCGCCTCTGGACCTTCGCGAGGCCGCGAGGGTCGGGGTGCTTCGCGACAGGGCTTCGCGCGAATGCTTCGCGTCGGGGCTTCGCGAGGCAGCGCGCCTGCATTCCTTTTTTTTCTCCTTTCTTTCGGGCCATATTTTGGCGCCAACACCTATAAAGAAATGATATTGGATAAAGGGTTTAAACCGCATCAAGGAATTAACTATGATGAAACCATTTCTCCATTTTCCATGTTTAAATCCATTATAATCATATTTTCCATAGTAGCTTACCATAACTATGAGATTTGAAATATGGATGTCAAAATTGTATTCCTTAATGGGAACCTTTAGGAATATTTCTATATGACACAACCAGAAGGGTTTGTGACACCAGGTGATGCCAAAAGGATTTTCAAGTTGCAGTGATCCATTTATGGATTGAAGCAAGCATCTAGATCATGGAACATTCAATTTGATGAATCCATAAAAGAACTTGGTTTCATTAAAAATGAATGTGATACATGTGTTCACAAAAGGTTTAATGGGAATTCATTTGTTATCCAATTAGTATATGTTGATGACATATTACTTATTATAAATGACATACTAGTCTTAAAATCTATTAAGGACTGGTTGAACAAGTGCTTCTCCATGAAAGACTTAGGTGAAGCAGCCTACATTATAGGGATAAATATCATTCATGATAGATCTATGAGGCTTCTTGGACTAAGTCAAAATATATATAGACCAGATAATAAAGAGATTTATTATCGAACAATCCAATAGGGTATTGGTTCCAGTGTCACATTTATTATATCTTTCTAATAAAATGTGTCCCCAAACAGAAAAAGATAAAGATAGAATGGGTAAGATCCCAACCGCTTCAGCGATAGGATCAATCATGTATGCCATGTTATGTACAAGACTTGATGTTTCCTATGCACTGATCATGGTAGGAAGATATCAAGCAGATCTATAAGAACAACATTGGATTGTTGTTAAGACTATCCTTAAGTATCTGAGAAGAACTAAGGATATGTTCTTGGTGTATGGAGGATATGAGGAGCTAATAATCAGAGGGTATGTTGATTATATTTTTTAGATAGATTAGAATGATCTGAAGTTACAATCAGGATATGTTTTCTGTCTAAATGGAGGATTTGTGAGCTAGAAGAGTTCAAAATAGCTAGTTTTCACTGATTCTATAGTGGAGTCTAAGTATATAGAAGCTTCTAATGTAGCCAAGGAAGCCATATGGATTTGGAACTTTGTATGCGAGCTTGATGAAGTACCTAATAGTAAAGACCCTATCATATTGTATTTTGATAATACTATAGTGGTGGATCTTACAAAATATCCAAGGTCACATCAACAGAAAAAGCACATACTTTGCAAGTATCACCTCTTGAGGGGTTTTTATCAAAGAGGTGAAGTTGCAATAAGAAAATTATCCCTAGAAGATAATGTGGTGGACCCCTTGACTAAATTCCTATCTTAGCAAAATCATGAGTATCATGTGAGAGCTAGTGGACTGAAAGTCATCAGCAGTTTTCTCTAGTGCAAGTGGGAGTTTTTTTGGAGTTGGTGCCCTAGTACCAACTTCTTTTGTACTTTATGATTACTTATATTCATAGTTTTTGAATATAAATAAACTTATTATCACATCATGATTGTTATTCTATGTAACATTGTATGTGATAATGTCCCAAGAGTAGTTGTCACACTAAAAGTTCATAGGAGTTCCCCGCTACGATGAGAACATGGAACTGCTATGACACTATTCTTAGATATATGTTCTATAGTCGGATGGTATCATTTGAGAGACACAAATGATATATGATATCAGAAGTGGAGACTCATAGAAATTTGAGTCACATTCTCATGGTGTACACCCTTAGTGATATCTAGTAGGATATTATGAGAATGAGATACAACATTAGGAAATCCACATGTATAAGTGTCATTGGATGTTCCTATCTGGAGATGTGTGTATCGGTCCATAGACTTTAAGATTTTTATTAATGGGTATTATGACTCACGCACTTAGATATATTAGATAAATCGATAATGACATATGTTCTCTATGAGGTAGGATATGTTGGGTGTGTCACGATTAATATTGTATTAATGAATAATGTGAGAAAGGATTTGTCCCTTTTGTTCCATAATGTATGTTGATATCTCAGGCCCTTTGATGAAAATGATATAGCCTAAATAAATCAATGGACATGGTTTTATATTGTAAAGTTCAATTTCTAGGAAGTAAAATAATGAGAAATAGAGCACATGGGTTGATGTGACTTGCATGCAACTCACTTGATTGGAGATTTCGAGACAAATGGATTATATTACACGGTAAGAATTCATATGAGGTTACATGTAGTTGCATTATTAACTTCTTTCTCTATGGGTGCCTTATCATGTTTCTAGATGTTAACCTTGGAATTCAGGCTACTTTTCCTAATGCTACTGAGAAAGAGGCCTAGAGGGTCACACACTAAGTGTATCCAGTATCTCAGTTAAATAATATGTTATTTATTATTTAACAAGTTCAATAAATATTATTCCTAGTTATGGTTTAATAATTATTCATGGATTCCTGATCAAGTTTATTTCGGTACTAGTTATTCGAGAGAACATATTATGGACAGAATAACTAATAAATATTTATTTTCTATTTATTAAATATAATATTTATATATTTATTAGTGAATAATGAAATGATATTTATTTAATAAATAAATAGTCATTATTAAAGGTTTAATAAATATTGTGGAGGATTGGTGGACCAAGTTAATGGTCCAGTAAAAAATAATAAAATTGAATATTATTGTTTCCCTTTGGAATTGGGGATGATCTCATTGATTTAAGATTCAAACATTCCAAGCAGTTTCTAACGGGTTTGTTCATAGAACCGGAAACATCCAATGATTCCATATCCATTTGAACCTACTTTCCAAAGGTAGGCTCTCATCAGTTGTGGACTGATGAGGCTTAGGAATTTTCATTGGTCGAGAGGATGGGAGGTCAGACTCATCACCCCTTTTAGGGGAATTATTGTCTACTCCGGGGCTCTCTTTATAGATTTAAGTTATGTTCGTGAATCCTTATTACATTACCAAGTATAAAATGAGTTTTCCTTTAGATCTGACAATCAATGATTGATATGTTGGAAATTTAGAGAATCTTTTATATGTATTCAAGGTTCTTCATTGATAGAGTGTAACGCCCCGACCCCAGTTACCCAGAGTCGGTGCATTATTGTGTAACATTGGCATGATCACAGAAGATCAAGTCTCAAAAGACCGATTAGTTTAGTATCCTTGGAAACACTAGATACATTCATAAAAGTTACATTAAATCATAAATTGAAAAACTACAATAACATGGTCTCTATAGTCCACACTCATATCCCCTTCTGACTATCCCTGTAGGTCAGTCATAAAATATTTCTTCACATCCTGGGAAAAATAAAACATTGAAAGGGGTGAGCTCAGATGCTCAGTAAGGATGACAATATAGCGGAAGCTTTCATAAATAAACATAAAAATTTAAGGCAATGTATGACTAAAACAAAAGCCTTTTAAACTTTAACTTCAACATAATATGGAAAAAGTACAATGAGATAATTCCATTTACTTATTCACATGGATATTCTACTGGTCGAATAATCACATGTAATATCAATAACCACTTTCATAATGATGGAATTCATAATGCCAGACTATCATAACCACGTAGCCAAGGCCTCATGCCAAGACTATAAATAAGATTTTTTCAAGGCCTCCTGCCAAGACACTAGTTTTTCTCATGAGACCTTCCGATGCATCGAGGAGCTATAGAAAGCTCCACCCGTCACTTGTCAATTCCAATGCATTCCTCATATGAACAGTTTTCAACATATCATAAACCATAACATAATCGTATCACATAAAACATGCGTAAAGGAAACATAACATTTACACATTTCAATCACAAGATATCAATACAACACATTGATATAATAAAAACAATATCAAAACCATTTTCAATACCAAAATAAAATAAAATTAAAACTTGGTATTTATTTTTCATTTAAAAAAAGTTATGGATTGTAGAGGAAGCTGAAACTCAAATAATGGTCACGGAGGCGGAGAAGTCTTTGTTGCCGCATACGTATGACAAGAAAAACATTCCTTTTTGTTGTTTAGTAAAATGCTTCATATAAAAAGAACCCTTTTGAATAAACCTAAAAGTAAAAGGGGTTTATACACCGTATAAAAGAAATTTGTGTATAAAACAAAATATGCCTCAATGAATGGAGATTGAGACGAAGTCCCTTACAGATATCATTTTTTAAATAAAATAGATCTATTATGTGTATTCACTATATGTACACATAAATAAAGTATAAATAAAAGATAGTACATAATAATATCATGACATAATTTTAAAGTAGGAGATTAACCCAAAGAATGGAAATTGGGTTAAGAAGTTCCCTTACCTCGTGTCCGACTTGACTCGATCGTTCTTTAATATCCTGAATAATAAACTAGAGTTAATTTCTACTTTATTAAGAACATTTTTCAAGTTCATTATTCCTTTTATATCACTTATTACCATGTTATGAACATTATGTAATTATTTAAGTTAATAACGGCCATTTTGTTGATCTTTGGTACTTGAGTCAAAAATAAACTTCTTATAATTACAAGTTGTTCATGTGGTTATATCCAGAATTATATTCATGATGTAGATATCATATATATCATATATATCCATTATATACATGCATTTATAATATTACATAACATTTAGAGGTAAGAAATGAAATGCACTGTTCAGGGAGATGGTAAGCCTTACGTACGCATGAACGCTACTTTAATTTCTATTTCATATTTAATGGAATGAAATTATAATTATATAAAGGTATAATATTATTCCAGTATAATATAATTTATAATACCATTTACTCCATCCTTTATACATCCCACATATGGCATTATCGATTCAAATCACTTTGAGGGGGCGGTAGTCCGCACTTCCTAAAATGAAATTATCACGTTTACCCATAATGGAAATCATAAAGGTATGACATAAATGAAAAATACAGAATCATAAGGAAAACATAAACATAATATATAACAAGTATGAAAATAGTGTCATCATAATGTCCACCATGATAGGTGTTAAAATAATATTGAACAATCATTGTTTCGTGAGGCAGTAATTTGCCACCCATAGAAACAGTATGTTCTTTAACCATTTGACGAAGGTGTGTGTAAGTGTAAATAAAATACTTCCCATAAAAACATCCTAGTATATTTAATATACTTTTTTTGTTACAAAATAAAATAATACAAAGAGTTTAAGGGGTTTGAGAAGCAAAAAAAACAAAATAACATAAGAGAAGACATTGCCTTAAAATCGGGTAACTCTTTTTTTATTTGAGCCAAAGGATTCCTTGGGAAGAATTCTGCCCAAAGTGAGGCTTATAGGAGTAAGAGAGGGAAGTTGAGAGAGTATTTGGGCAGATTTTGGCCGATCCAAATGGCTTGAATTTGTGAATAAGGTGGGAGTGGTGGGGGACTTTTAAAAGAGGAGAAGAGGGGAACTCTTGGAAAGTAATGAAATGTTACATTATTATGAAATGATTTTCGGATTTCAAAGGTCCCACAATTATATATTTTGAAGATAAGGTGATAAGGGTTGTAAATATACTCATCCAATAGGGTTTTTACTTGTTTATGTCTTATATTTTACATTATCTTTTCATTTTATTTAAATCGTTAATTAATGAGGTAAGCGCTGCATCATCATGGTGTCATAAAAAAATTAATATATTTAATTTCTAAAAATTATAAAAAAATATCATGATTTAGGAAATATTTTTGGATTTACAATGAATATTTATAGTCTAAAAGTTACCTTATATAACCCCATGTAATAATTTTTTTAGTAAAACAACTCATGTTTGTCACAATTTTATTTTTTACTTTAAATAAAAAGTTATTATTGTCATTTTCTTACCCAAATGGATCCATGGGTCCCCAAGTTGACCCATGGATTGTCTTGGTCGGCCATGACTCATCAAATAAGTGTAGGACAAGTGTCAAGATATTTTCATATTTTTATAATATCATTTTTACCTTAAATTTCACTAATTACCTTTAATCACGGTTAATTAAACTTAAAAGTTACTATTCACCAAAAAAAATTATTTTAATCCCATTGAACCACATTTTACTTCCTAATGACAACCATGTATGTCGAATTTTTGAAAATCAAATCACAGAAGTGGTAATGTTTCATTTAAATGAAAAATCAGTTTTTTAACTACCACTTAGTGGTTTCACTATTCATCAAAAATTGAAGTTTTTCAGAACAATGCCAAAATTTCACCCTAAGATATAATTGATATTCCGAATTCAAAAATTATTTCTATTTTAAAAAATTCCAAAAATATAAGTTGCATTAATTAATTTTATAATTAATTCCCGTTGTCACAACAAATAACGGGTTTTTAAGAAACAATATATATCAAAAGATTGACAATTGTTTATGTCCAATTTCAAAGAGAAATTAATTCTAATGACCACCATTGGATAAAGTGGTAAAAATATATTCTAATTATACTTTAAAACCACTCAATAGTATAATTTATTACAATAAATTATTTTGATTAAAAAAATAAGTATTTATCACTATTCATAAAAAATTGGATGTTCTTAGAAAAATACCAAAAATTCAACATAGGCTAATTTCGATATTCAGAATCCAAAAATGAAGTCCATTTTGAAATCTAAAATATATATAATTTCAAAAAGTTGGTATTACTATTCATAATGGTTATTTTGATTAGTCTCGGTGTGTTAGAATCTCAAACTTGCATACAATGCAAGCTATTGCATTATTGAAAGAGAAGCGTATCGTGGAAGCTCAGGGTGTTACATTCTCCCCTCCTTTAATAAATTGAGTCCTCGCAATTTGAAATTTTTCTTTGAAAATAAATGGTTGAAAATAGAAAATACCTTTTTGGAAAACCCACATCGGAAATAAGGTTAATAAAATTTATCCTTAATAAGAGGGAAAGGGAAATGAAAAAGTCACCACTAAATTATGATCTTGATAAGGAGAACATTGGTGGAAATTAGAGACATATAATTGGAGGGAAAACGTAAATATTTTTAGGGGGTGATTGAGGTCATCAATCACAAACAAGTTTAAAATTGAGGGCCTCAAATCCTTCAATCTATGTTGATTTAAAATATTATCAGTTCAACAAGACATAAGGTATTAGGATAACACATTTTTTGTTTTAATATCCCTTTAATAAAGTTTAAGAATTAATTTATTCATAGAATAAGAGATAGGTATATATATATTTATGCTTGACAAATAGAGTTTCAACCTTCAACTAATTTCTACCACAAACTCATCTTTCACTCAAAAAGATAATAGAACTCAAAAATATTATATTTATCCTAATCGTACAAGGTTCAAAATATTAACACATACCATTTAGATTAGGAAAACTATTTTTTAATAACCAGGGACTTCCTGTAGGATAGTGGTAGGTAATAAAGTCCTGTCGCACTATGGTTGTGGGTTCGATTCCTACAGCTTTGTCCGACGCGACAGGTTATCCCCCGACCTACAGGTTGTCCTTTTCCTAAAACTATAGTATTATAATATTACAAAAATAATCTTCAGAAATGTTTTATCCTTAAACAATACTATCAAAAGTTCAACTTAATCCATTCCAACCTTTATAGTTATCCAAAATACCTCTGTCCAGACTTTCTCTAAAAGGTCTCTAAATTCCAAAATCAATTGTATCATCAGATTCCTCAAACAAAGTAAAGTTTCTCTTTTTGTCACATATAGAAATATGATTACCTTAATCATATTAAAACCTTAATGAAAACAACAAGTATTGCAGTACAATCCTTATATATATCACATTATCCTTATAACCAGAATATAATCCTTGAGTCCAAAAGCACCAATACATTAATTATTCCACTTCAACTGTAGTAACAGCATAAGATTATCCTTGATCCCTTGGCCTTTTCTAAGGTATATTTCCCTAACGATTAGGAAATTAATTTGTATAATGCCCCATTTCCCTACAATTATAGCATTCAACATTGATATCATCTTTCTTTCCCTTGCAATCATGAGCCTGGTGACCTTTTTCTCCACATTTATAACAAACTCTCATTCCTTTTAGGCAAGTACCGGGGTGATTCTTCCCACAATTATCACATAATGGAAAATCCTTCTTTCCCTTTTTCCCTTTATCTGTCTCTTGTTCCACCGTTCTCTTCTTCTCTTGCTTTACTTTGTTTTCATAAGACTTAGAGAATTACTTTTCTGTCTTGATAGCACATGAGACTATATCTTCGTATGTTGAGAAAGATTGTGACACTAAATCTTGATGGAGAAATGGTTTTAACCCATCAAAGTAATGATAAATCTTACTTCTTTGGTTATGTATATAATCTGCAGCATGTCTTGCTAACCTTGAAAAGTTGGATTCATACTTTGCGACATTCTCATCCTCCTTCTGCCTCAGACTCATAAATTTCCTTTCCATATCTGCTCGATGGTCATGTGGAAAGTATTTTTCTAAGAAAATTTCCTTAAAATCCCTCCATTCCATACTTGATACTTCTTCATTTTCCTTTTTGTTTTCAATCAGCGACCATCATTGATCGGCATCTCCAGTGAGGCGGTAAACTTCCATGACAACTTTCTCCCTTTCACTACTCCCCAAGGTGTGGAATATTTTCTCTAAGGATTTTATCCATTGCTCAGCTACTAATGGATTTGTACCCCCATTAAATGTTGGCAGTTGTTGCCTCATGAAATGATCTAACATTGATCCTACACGTTGCGGATCAGGGTGCTCCATACGAGTAAGGTTATTATTCATAACCTGGGTGAGTTGTCCTAGTATGGTGATAAGCTGATCAGCACCAGTTGTATCACTAGCTCCATTATAATTATCATAAGCAGGAGGGAAATCCCTACATAGAGTGCGTGTATTGATATGGTTTCCATTCCTTCCACTAGGCGCCATTTCTAAACAATGTCAAAAACTAGATTAGTTTATGAATCGATGTACACAATAACAAACTTGCAAAACAATTAACAAAAATTAAACTACTTATGGATATAATCCATAATCAAAAAAATGTTTCCTTTAAGGAAGTATACACTCATAAACCCTTCATAATGGTTCGTAAAGAAAATGAGAATAATCCTAAGCATATCCCCCAGGAGTGTCGTAACCAAGAGTGCAGCAAGGCCCGTTAACGTGCACCAGTTCCCGTTCGAGTCTAGTTCAAAGTGGTGTTTTCGGGTTTTACCCCTAGGTACATCTATGTCAGAGCCGCCTCTACCTACTCATATCCACACAGGGATGTATTTCTCGGAAAACTCACAAAATCTCTATAATACCAAAATTCTAGGAAGTTCTTCTATACTAATCATCAAAATCTATCTTAGGGTTATGTGCTCTAATCAGATTTTATCTAAATCTATCTTCCAAGGTTAGTACTAAACTACCTCTGATACCAACTGTAACGCCCGAACCCTAGTTATCCTGAGTTGGTGCATTATTGTGTAACATTGGTATGATCACAAAAGATCAAGTCTCGAAAGACTGATTAGTTTAGTAGCCTTGGAAACACTAGATACATTTATAAAAGTTACATTACATCATAAAGTGAAAAACTATAATAACATGGTCTCCATAGTCCACACTCATATCCCCTTCTGACTTTCCCTATAGGTCAGTCATAAAATATTTTTTCACATCCTGGGAAAAATAAAACATTGAAAGGGGTGATCTTAGATGATCAGTAAGGATAACAATATAGCGGAAGCTTTCATAAATAAACATAAAAATTTAAGGCAATGTATGACTAAAACAAAAGCCTTTTAAACATTAACTTCAACATAATATGGAAAAAGTACAATGAGATAATTCCATTTACTTATTCACATGGATATTCTACTGGTCTAATAATCACATGCAATATCAATAACCACTTTCATAATGATGGAATGTATAATGCCAGAATATCATAACCACGTAGCCAAGGCCTTATGCCAAGACTACAAATAAGATTTTGTCAAGGCCTCGTGCCAAGACACTAGTTTGTCTCATGAGACCTGCCGATGCATCAAGAGGCTATAGCGGGCTCCACCCGTCACTTGTTAAGTCCAATGCATTCCTCATATGAACAGGTTTCAACATATCATAAACCATAACATAATCGTATCACATAAAACATGCATAAAGGAAACATAACATTTCCACATTTCAATCACAAGATATCAATACAACACATTGATATAATAAAAACATTATCAAAACCATTTTCAATACAAAAATAAAAGAAAATTAAAACTTGGTATTTATTTTTCATTTAAAAAAAATTGGCTTGTAGAGGAAGTTGAAACTCAAATAATGGTCACGGCGGCGGAGAAGTCGTTGTCGCCACATATGTACGACAAGAAAAACATTCTTTTTTGTCGTTTAGTAAAACGCTTCATATAAAAAGATTCTTTTTTAATAAACTTAAATGTCAAGGCGGTTTATACACTGTATAAAAGAAATTTGTGTATAAAACAAAATATGCCTCAATGAATGGAGATTGAGACGAAGTCCCTTACAAATATCATTTTTTAAATAAAATATATCTATTATGTGTATTCACTATATTTAAACATAAATAAAGTATAAATACAAGATAGGACATAATAATATCATGACATAATTTTAAAGTAGGAGATTAACCCAAAGAATGGAAATTGGGTTAAGAAGTTCCCTTACCACGTGTCTGACTAGACTCGATCGTTCATTAATATCCTAAATAAGAAACTAGAGTTAATTTCTACTCGATTAAGAACCTTTTTCAAGTTCATTATTCCTTTTATATCACTTATTACCATGTTATGAACATTATGTAATTATTTAAGTTGATAACTGTCATTTTGTTGATCTTTGGTACTTGAGTCAAAAATAAACTTCTTATAATTACAAGTTGTTCATGTGGTAAAATATCCATTATATACAGAATTATATTCATGATTTAGATATCATATATATCATATATATCCTGTATATACATGCATTTATAATATTACATAACATTTAGAGGTAAGAAATGAAATGCACCGTTCATGGAGACAGTAAGTCGTACGTACGCATGAACGCTACTTTCATTTCTATTTCGTATTTAATGGAATGAAATTATAATTATATAAAGTTATACTAGTATTACAGTATAATATAATGTATAGTACCATTTAATCCATCCTTTATACACTCCACATATGGAATTATCGATTCAAATCACTTTGAGGGGGCGGTAGTCCGCATTTCCTAAAATGAAATTATCGCATTTACCCATAATGGAAATCCTAAAGGTATGCCATAAATGAAAAATACAGAATAATAAGGAAAACATAAACATAATATATATCATGTATGAAAATAGTGTCATCGTAATGGCCACCATGAGAGATGTTAAAAGAAGATTGAACAATCATCATTTCGTGAGGCAGTAATTCACCACCCACAGAAACAGTATGTTCTTTAACCATTTGACGAAGGTGTGTGTAAGTGTAAATAAAATAGTTCTCATAACAACATCCTATTATATTTAATATACTGGTGTTTTTACAAAATAAAAGAATACAAAGAGTTTAAGGGGTTGGAGAAGCAAAAAAAAACAAAATAACATAAGAGAAGACATTACCTTAAAATCGGGTAACTCTTTTTTGATTTGAGCCAAAGGCTTCCTTGGGAAGAATTCAGCCAAAGGTGAGGCTTCTAGGAGTAATATAGGGAATTTGAGAGAGTATTTGGTCAGATTTTGGCCGATACAAATGGCTTGAAGGTGTGAATAAGGTGGGAGTGGTGGGGGCCTTTTATAAGAGGAGAAGAGGGGCACTCTTGGAAAGTAATGAAATGTTACATTATTATGAAATGATTTTCGGATTTAAAAGGTCCCACAATTATATATTTAGAAGATAAGGTGATAAGGTTTTGAAATATACTCATACAATAGGTTTTTGAAATGTTTAAGTCTTAGCTTTTACATTATCTTTTCATTTTATTTAAATCGTTAATTAATGAGGTAATCGCTGCATCATCATGGTGTCATAAAAAATTAATTTATTTAATGTATAAAAATGATAAAAAAAATATCATGATGTAGGAAATCTTTTTTTATTTCCAATGAATATTTATAGTCGAAAAGGTACCTTATATAACCCCATGTAATAATTGCTTTAGTAAAACAACTCATGTTTGTGACAATTTTATTTTTACTTTAAATAAAAAGTTATTATTGTCATTTTATTACCCAAGTGGCTCCATGGGGTCCCCAAGTTGACCCATGGATTTTCTAGGTCGGCCATGACTCATCCAATAAGTGTAGGACAAGTGTCAAGATATTTTCATATTTTTATAATATCATTTTTACCTTAAATTTCACTAATTACCTTTAATCGCGATTAATTAAACTTAAAAGTTACTATTCACCAAAAAATTATTTTAATCCCATTGAACCACATTTTACTTACTAATGAAAACCATATATGTCGTATTTTTGAAAATAAAATCACAGAAGTGGTAATGTTTCATTTAAATGAAAAATTAGTTTTTTAACTACCACTTAGTGGTTTCACTATTCATCAAAAATTGAAGTTTTTCAAAACAATACCAAAATTTTACCCTAAGATATAATTGATATTCCAAATTCAAAAATGATGTATATTTTACAAAATTCCAAACATATAAGTTTCATTAATTAATTTTATAATTAATTCCCGCTGTCACAACAAATAGCGTGTTTTTAAGAAACAATATATATCAAAAGATTGACAATTGTTTATGTCCAATTTCAAAGTGAAATTAATTCTAATGACCACCATTGGATAAAGTGGTAAAAATATATTATAATTATACTTTAAAACCACTCAATAGATTAATTTATCATTATAAATTATTTTGATTAAAAAAGTTGTTTTTAAGTATTTTTCACTATTCATAAAAAATTGGAAGTTCTCAGAAAAATACCAAAAATTCAACATAGGTTAATTTCAATATTCCTAATCCAAAAATGAAGTCCATTTTGAAATATAAATTATATATAATTTCAGAAAGTGGGTATTACTATTCATAATGGCTATTTTGATTAGTCGCGGTGTGTTAGAATCTTGAACTTGCGTACAATACAAGCTATTGCATTATTGAAAGAGAAGCGTATCGTGGAAGCTTGGGGTGTTACATAGAGAATCATTTGTATTTGTTATAGATTCTTAGTCAATGGTATCCTTTGATACATAAAAGTATCTTGGTCATTATGATGACCATACTGGTTTTAAAGCCACTCAGTGGGGCACTTGAAGTTTATTGTCATTCAGAAGGACATTGATTATTTTAGAGCTGGGATTGTACCCGCAGATGGGCTACCTATGTATCCTTTTTTTAGTAAAAGGAATCAGAACCCACATAGTTCGAGTAAGTTAATATGATGTTTATGATTGATGGATCAAAGAAAGATTTCATAATTACTTTTACACTCTAAGCTCACGTGAGTCATGCTCGGTGTGAGAAACAAGAGGTATTGGTAAAACTAGACAATTGTGCCATAAAAGATGTAATCATAAGAAATTATGTGGGGCTTATCTATGTATGACTGCCCAAATAGATGAAGATTAGGATTTACTTCAGGAAAGAAATCCAGGAACATGGTCCATAAAGGTATATGTACTTTATGGAGATTTGGATACTCTAACTTGGGGCTTACTCCTGAAAAAGAGGCCCAAATTAGGAGGGGACATATGTTTGAGTTTTACTCCTGAGAAGGAGACCCAGATCAAAAGTAATTTAGGACTGGTTAAGAGAAATTAAGACTGGGGCTTACTCCAGAGAAGGAGGCCCAGGTTAAGAGGATTATGATTGGGTCTTACTCCTGAAAAGGATGCCCAGATTAGGGGACTTGGGGCTTAATCCTGAAAAGGAGTTCCAGGTTAGGAGGATTATGACTGGGGCTTACTCCTGAAAAGGAGGCCCAGGTTAGGGGACTTGGGGCTTACTCCTAAGGAGGATGCCCATATTTGGGATTTGAAACCGGGGCTTACTCCTGAAAAGGATGCCCAGGTTAAAGAGGACTTAGGGATTACTCCTAAGGAGGATGCCCAGATTTGATAATTATGACTAGGGATTATTCCTGAAAAGGAGGACCAGGTTAAAAGAATCTCTCATCTTAAAGGATGAGGTTGAATGAATGAAATCTCAACCTTTAGTGACATAAAGATGTGTAAATCACTAGGTTTTGAGAGATATTCCAAAGAATTCCTTTCAAATAAGGAAGTCAATCAAGAAAATATGCCATAAATGGCTTTGAAGAATGTTTTGAAGACTGAATCTTAAATAGGAGAGGTGGAATGGTATAAGAGGGGTGAAAATGGGCAAGAAAGGCACCCAAAAAGGCAGGGGTGTGCAAGTCCTGGCAGGCATGCAGGTACTGCGTGGGCGCTCAAGTCTTGGTCGCGCAAGTTTACCTGCGCGGCACATGGGTACTTGTGCGGTTGTCAGTCTTTAGGGTAATATTTGGGTGATACTTGGCTCAAACCCTTGGTATTATCCCTCGAGGCTTTCCAGAAGAGGGTGCGCAAGTTCTGGTGAAGAAGTAGGGTGGCGCGCAAGTGTGTCCATTTCCCTTAAGGGTAAAACACTTATGCGCGCAAGTGTTAGTGAATTCTAACACTTAGACCTTACTCCTCTTGTTTAGACCTTCCATTATAGGTAAAGAATTACCTTAGAAGTGTTCAGAATACCTGAAGAAGAGACTTGGGCATTCAGAGCTCTGAATATGAATTCTGGAAAAATTCCTCTTCAAATGGGGGCCCACAGGGTCTATTTATAGGCTAGATAAGACCTCGGGCAGTTATCACTTAGGGCGCACAAGTAACTTGCGCGACCATTAGGCGTCGCGCAAGTGGACTTGCGTGACAGTGATGGAACTTGCGCGGCGCACGTGCATTTGAAGCCTTGTTCATTCCCTTGTCGATTTTTGAGGTTTTCTTCAAAGGATGAATCAATTTGTGCTAAGTCATTTCCCTTTTCATTTTTTTGGACTCTATTACGAAAAGGAGTGTCAAAAAAAGTACCCCCTTAGAGTTGGATGCGAAAGAAATGAGGATTTGACTCTGAGGTTAGAAGAAAAAAGAAATTTGGCAGTTTAAAGTCATGCATGTCGGACATAAAAGGGCTAATGTTTAAGGTCGAAATAGCTTTGACCGAATGAATTAGAATTGACTCAATTCCTTGACAATTCATCTGAAAACATATTACCATACTCAAGTATGAGGGAAAATATGTAAACTATGACTTAAGAAAATTTGAATATGAGGAATGATATGAAAAAAGAGTTAAAAAGGCATTAGAAGAAGTATTTCCCATGAATGAAGTTACCATTATTTAACAAACCTGTTAGGGGGGTTGAATTAAGCAGGGCCACCTAAGGGCATTGGCTGCATAGTCAAATAAATATAATCTTTTGGCTGACAGGTCCGTTATGTAGACTACTTATGCAAGGCCACCTAAGGGCACGTGCATCATAGTCAAGCAAAATAACTCTCAGAAATTTACTTTCCTAGGGCTAAAAAGCCAGTGAAAGTTTATGGAGATTCAAATTTTCCAAAGTATAGAGTTTGCTGTATGGAAAGGGGTACTTGAATATGGAGAAGATATTTCCAAGCAAGATTATCAAAGAACTGGATGGATATCACTCCTACGAAGGTCTGACCCAAACGTACATAAAGAGAATATATAACCATAGACTTGAATACTTTCAGATCATGAAAAAATATATGGGGAAAATATGTTAAGGATGGCTATTTTTGTGGATCCCTACATATTTTCATTTAAGACAAATGAGGAAAAAAGAGGCTTTCTTCCCAAGAATAAAGTTACCAGTATCCGACAAACCCATTAGGGGGTTGAATTATGCAGGGACACCTAAGGGCATTGGCTGTATAGTCAAATAATAGTATCTTTTGGCTGACAAATCTGTTATGGAGACTATTTATGCAAGGCCACCTAAGGGCACGTACTGCATAGTCAGGGAAAAGAACTCTCATAAGTTTGACATTTTTGTGACTAGAAGTCAAGAAAAGGGTTATAAAGATCTGAAAATATTTAAGGTTAGGATTATGATACATAAATATGGGTATTGTCCAATTTATGCAAAGATACACAAATCAATACTAACCATAATCATGTTGTGGCTGGGTCCTGAATGGAAATGTTGGACTTCACTACGTATCCCATAAGGATGGGAATCAATCCATACGTAGTTCTTGAACTACAGTTTAACGTCATGTGGGACAAAAGGATTGGAGATCTTAGTTTAGGGTCATAGAGCTTGGACCATTATATGAAATACACAGTGTGTGTTTTCATGGAGACTTTTCAGCCAAGGGACTGAAAGAGGAATTTGGGGTTAGGCCCAAAAGACTTGGGGCTGGATTCGAGGGACACTTGAACGTTCCTACGTATCCCATAAGGATGGGAATCAAGCCCACGTAGTTCTAGAAATACTCTTTGTACAGATTTGGTTCGTACATGTGAAGGGTGAAAGGGGACTTTAGTGTAATGACGGTTTAACCCAAGATAAAAGGTTCAGGTATTGTCATGTATTCATGTAGTCTTTGAGATGAAACATGATTGAAAAACAATGTAAGTAATGATTCCCTCTCATGTGAGGGTATCAAAGAATATTATAGTTTATTGTCATACTGGACAAAATTATTGTATAGTTTAATGTCGTATAGCAAGGATGAAAGTGAACCAATTTAAAGATATTGATTCTAGAGTCGATTTCATGAATCAACATCGTATGAGATGGAGGTGAACCGATGTGAATAGATAGGTTTTGGGCTTGAACCTTGGGAGGTTTCTTATGTACCCAGCCTAGAAGGCAAGGATCTAAGTCCGCATAGTTCAATTAAAGAATGAATTAGTGATCAAGTTGTTCTTGGGGACAACAATCTAAAAAATAGTGTTGGGACTTACACATGGTTAGTAGCCCAAAGAGAGTGTTATGGTTGAAGTTTTCTCTAAGCTCACGTGAGTCATACTCGGTGTGAGAAAGAAGAGGTAGCAACAAACTTAACGATGCACAGTTTAATTTCATATAGGACATATAAAGGGACTATGCAGTTTAAAGTCTTGCAGTTAGGACTATTGGTGTTCCACAATTTAGTGTCATGTAGCAGGGACAAAATACAGTTTAATGTCATGTTGGACGTATTAAAGGATTTTCTGTACAGTTTAGCGTCATGTAGTTAGGACGATGGGGACAATACAGTTTAAATGTCATGTTGTAAAAAAAGAGGACTGTGCAGTTTAATTTCATGTAGTGAGGAAAAAAGATTACACCATTTAACGTCATGTTGGAAGTATTAGGGAATTTTTTCCACATTTTAACGTCATGTTGGATGAAAAAGGGACGATACAGTTTAGCGTCATGTTGGACGTAAGTGCCAATAGTTTATGGTCGTGTGCATGGACTGTGGATTGTTATGCAGTTTAACGTCTTTCTAGACGTAAGGGACTTCTATATAGTTTAACGTCATATAGCAAGGACGATGAAGGGGGACATAGTTTAACATCATTTTGGATGAAAGTGAAAATAGTTTAAGGTCATATGCATGGACCGTGGATGTTTATACAATTTAACGTCTTGATGGATGTGATGAGCAGTTTTAATGTAATGTAGGACCATTGTGCAGTTTAAGGTCATACTGGACCATTGTGCAATTTAAGGTTATACTGGACCATTGTGCAGTTTAAGGTCATACTGGACCATTGTGCAGTTTAAGGTCATACTGGACCATTGTGCAATTTAAGGTCGTACTGGACCATGGATGATATATTTTGTGTTTATACAAAATAATTCTTCAAAAATCTGGTATTGGTTGGAGTAGTGATGAGTTCTCCATCCATCTAGATTAATGAATAAGATTCATTGGAGTAGACCCTATGTATTGAGTAAGGTCCTTCCCATTTTGGCTCAAGCATGGGAGGTTTCTTTCCTAGTATCATTGGAGTTCTAAGAACTAATACCAATTCTCCCTGAGTGAATGAATGAAGATGAATTTTTTTTTTGAAAGATTGTGCTATTCGATTCTGATAGACTTCCAAGTGGTGCAAAGTGCACAATCTTTTCTCATCTATCTGTTCCAATTCATTCAATCACTTTTGAGAATGTTCATCTGTAGATGACTGATCACAAATGGCTACTCTGAGCGAGGGTAGCTGAACTTCAATGGGCAAGACTGCTTCGGTTCCATATACCAGTGAATATGGAGTTGACCGCATTGCAGTGCGGGTGGTAGTCTGATAAGCCCATAAAGCATGAAAGAGTTTATCAGGCCATGACTTCTTATCTTTATCCACCATCTTTTTGCAGTATATTGGAAAGAGTTTTGTTGAAGGCTTCTATCTGGCCATTTTCCGCTGCATGATACCGAGATGAATGATTGGATTTGATGTTGTATTCTTGATACAACTTCTTCACCTCAGATGAACAGAAGTTGGTGCCATTGTACGTCAATATGGTATGAGGGACACCAAATCTGGTAATGATGTTAGACTTAATGAAGCTAAAAATGAATTTAGAACTGACTTCCTTGAGAGGTACTACCTCTGCCAATTTGTAAAAGAAATCAGTAGTAGTAAGAATATACTTAAACTGTTTGGTCGTAGCTGAAGGGTAAGGTCCCACCACATCAATTCCCCATGTGGAAAATGGCCATGAGTATTTAGCTATATGAAGAAACTCTGGAGGTTGATGAATGAAGTTGGAATGTACTTGGCATGAATGACACTTCTTTGTGAAATCAACACAATCTTGTATCATTGAAGGCCAAAAGTATCCAAGCCTTCGAATCTGATCAGACAGTCTATGTCCATAATGGTGGGCACCACAGACTCCTGGATGCACTTCTTTCATGACAGCCATTGTCTCTTCACCATCAATGCATCTGAAGAGAACTCCATCAAAACCACATTTGTAGAGAATTTTCTCTAAGTGATCTGGGCTATCATAAAGAGTAAAATTGACCACACGTCGCCAGATTTGTTTTTTCTCGGCTCTATCAGGTGGAAGTGTTCCATTTTGAAGGTATTACCTGATAGGTGACATCCATCCTGTAGTATGACCATACGGTTCAGGAATGGGACTAATTTCAATAATTTCCTCTATTCTGGTTCGAACATAAGGTGAAATTGCACGAAGGTGGGAAATACTGATGGTTGTCTTGTCCCGATTTGGATCTGCTAGAGTTGTGGCTATATTAGCCAGTGCATCAGCTTGAGCATTTTGTGATCTTGGGACATAAGAAAATGTCAGTTCTGAAGGGAATTCCACCATTAACTCTCTGATGTAATCATAAAAAGGGATTAATTCTTCTTTTCTGATGGCATAATCCCCATTGACTTGTTTTATTACCAGGTCTGAATCACCTTTCACCTTTAAGTGATTCACTTGTGCTTGAAGCGCCAATTCCAATCCTGCGATGAGAGCTTGGTATTCTGCTTCATTATTGGTACCACCTTCCCATAATAAGAAGGAATAAGATAACACTTCATTTTCTGGAGAAATGAGCACAATTCATAAGCCAACTTTATTGAATTTAGGATTTTCCATTTTCCTCCCTGTTGGAATTCTGGAAGCACCATCAAAATACATTTCCCATACCTGAGGACTTTCGTGAATAGAGAAGATTTCCTCATTAGGAAGTTCAATATCTGAAGATGTGTCTTCCACTGAAGGGTGTTCAGCCAGGAAATCAGCCAGATCTTGGCCCTTTATTGCCTTTTGAGACACATACTGAATGTCGAATTGCTACAAAATAACTGCCCACCTTGCCAGACGTCCTGTAAGCATTGGACGACTAAGGATGAATTTGAGTGGGTTATTGCGAGATACCAATTGGACCTCGTGATGTTGCAGGTAGTGTCTCAACTTTTGAATTGCAAAGATTAATGCCAGGCAGCACTTCTCAATACTTGAATACCGGGTCTCTGCTTCAAGCATAGTCCGACTGAGGTAGTAGAGGCTGTTTTCATTCCCAGCGTCATTCTTCTGAGCAAGAAAGGCACCCAATGATCGCTCTAAAGTTGTCATGTAAAGGATAAGTGGTCTTCCTTCAACAGGTGGCATGAGTACCGGTGGACTCAAGAGGTATTTCTTGAGAATATCGAATGCTTCTTGACATTCTTCATTCCACTGGTAAGTGACTCCCTTATTCATCAATTTGGTGAAGGGTAAACTTTTGCCTGCCAAATTGGTGATGAAACGTCGAATATAGGCTAAGTGTCCTTGAATTCCACTTAATTATTTCAAATTTCAAGGAGGTTACATACAAAAGATTGACTTTGTCTTCTCAGGATCGACTTCAATACCATGATGGCGTACAACAAAGCCGATAGATTTTCCTGAGGTTACCCCAAAAGCACATTTTAAGGGGTTCATCTTTAAATTATGTTGCTGAAGTTTGCGGAATATGACTTCTAAATCAGCCAAGTGATTAGAACGTTGTTTTTATTTAACCACCAAATCATCCACATAACATTCAACAAACTTCCCTAAAAAGGGTTTGAAGATACGATGCATGGCACGCTGATATGTTGAACCTGCATTCTTTAAGCCAAGGGGAATTACCCGGTAGCAAAACACACCCTGAGGGGCTCTGAAGGCTGTGGATTCCTCATCTTCTAGAGCCATTTGGATTTTATTATATTCTGAATATCTATCCATGAAGGAAAGTGCTTCATATCCAGCTGTTGCATTAATTAAAAGTTCTGTAATCGGAACTGGGAAATTATCCTTAGGACAATGCCGATTAAGATCTATGAAATCGATGAAAACTCTAATTTGTCCATTCTTCTTCTTTACAGCAACAATATTATCCAACCAATTGGGATATTTAACTTCTATGATGAAGTTATCTTTGATAATCTTATCCACTTCAGCTTCAATTTTGGAAGCATAAGTTGGGTGTGTTCTTCTCGCGGCTTGCTTAAATCCTCGATGTTCTTCTGGTAAACCCAAATGATGAGTAGCCACATCAGGATTAAGCCTGGGAATTTCTGTATAGTTCCAAGAAAATATATCTCTATTTTGCTTTAAAAAGGAAATATACATCTCTTGTTCTTCAAGAGTCATGGACGCACTAATTAAAGTGGGGCGTGGATCTTCTTCTATACCCAGATTTATTTCTCTGAGTTCATCCACGGTGGTAGAGATACCCTCTTCAAATGTTGGAGGAGCATCTCTGAGATATTCCTCTTTTTCTTCAACATGTGTTATTTCTTCTGTTTCTACTTGCATAGTAGATGATGAAGCAAAATTTCCATGATCAGAAGAGATGTTAAAATTTGAACATCTTGAAGAAGAAGCTTCCATTTCTGACCCAATTGATGATGAAGGGTCTTCCTTGGGAAATAAAGAGGAGATGATGGATTGAGAATTGAAATCATTTTTCACCTTCGATGTTGCTATAAATTCTTTTAGATTTATTGGAAAAGTATATACTTGTTGGATTTCAGCAGATGAAATGAAGATGTCACCATTTGGGCTTTCATCACTGCTTGGTGGATTAACAATTTCTCCCATGTTGTCTGGCTCGATTTCCGTAATTGACATTATGGATCTTTCCATAAGAGTATTTTTATTTGGGTCTATCTTGTCAATTTGACTGATAGGCAACACATAATCTGTACTCACATGCTCAAATGGATTTACTGTAATCTTTTCCAAACCATACGGAGCATTAACTTTGGTAAGCTCCCTTGTTATGGATTTATCCTTTCCTATTATGTGATAGAATTCCGCCTCAATGTATTGAGACTCACATGTTTTGAACGGGGCCTTATCACCATACAATGTCCCAACTTGACCATCGAAACAATACTTGATACATTGATGGGATAGCCGCATGTTGATGTAGCCAGGGTCTTCCAAGCAAGATGTTGAAGGCTGAGCCTTGATCAACAACTATGAAATCTGAATTAGATACAAGATCTCCAATCTGAGTTCTGAGTGTAACCTCGCCTAGTGGTTCTTGTTCATTTTTATCATATCCTTGTAACATCATGGTAGAAGGAAATAAATCAGATTCCGTGAGGCCCAATCGACGAAGTGTACGAATGGGCATGAGGTTGACTCCTGAACCATTATCAATGAAAGCTCTTTGGACGTCTACTCCATTGACCTTGCCTGATAAATAAAAAGGTCTAATATGTCCATGCATGACATCATCTTCTTCTTCATCAGTAAAAGATATCACTGCATGGCATTCTGCAGGATTATTCTCTACGTGATAGACTTCAGCTGCAGCAATTTCAGTTTCAAACTCCAGAGGACTTGACAAAGCCTCGATGAGTGCCTCCTGAAGATCCTTTGACAAATGCAAAGCATCCAGAATTGATAACTTGGCCGGTACTTGGTCTAGGTGTTTCAATACATCATAATTTTTATCTAGAGGTCTGCATTTCCCAACAGGAACATGTGGTTTAGCAGGTACCTTGGAAGCAAATGCTTTGGAAGTTGGTGCATCTTGTATCGGGATAGGAGTTGGAAATATTTCTGGTTTTTGAATATTAGACCGATTAGATCCATTTACTTGCTGAGAGGAAGAAGATAGAACCTTCAACCGGTCTTCCAGAATAATTGTGCCAGGACTGAATTTGCTATTGGTGGAAGAACTTGCTTGTTCTTGTTGAGCTCGCTGAAGGGCTCTGCCACGAGTTTCTATTGCATACATAGTTCAAGAAGGGGTAGAATTGGAATAGTGGCTTCTGAAAGATCCACATCTTCCCCTGTATCCTGAGCCTCTGGAACTTCCTCTGATTCCTCTGTTTGATACAGGGAATTCAGGCTCATCGAAATCGAAACTTTTATTGGAATATAGATCTGTTAATTGAATCATATTAACAGAACCGAAAATCAACTCTTTATCCGATGAAGACTCTTCCTGACTAGCCAATTTAGGTTGTGCCGTTTGGTGGGACGGTGCCCATTGCTTTGAAGTAAATGGCATTGAATCTTCCAGAGTCAAAGACAACTTAGTCTTTGACACATACTCATCTTCTTCTGATTGTTCCTCTTTCTTGTAATTGTGCCATTTCTTTGAGGATTTTCCCTCTGATGAAGAGGGTTTTGCTGCGGCATTCATGGCAGAAGGCACAATTGGTATCTCCAATTGTGTTCACAAAATATCATGAGTTCAGTTGATCATCTTTCTAACCATCCAATAATCATATTTTTGTGAATTTTTTCTTTTGACTTCTTGCCACTCACCTTCCTCCTCTGGAACTGTAGCAGTAACACGTGCTACCTGAGATGAAGAACCTTTTAGTTTGACTTGTCCCGAGTTGACCATCTTTTACAAGAGGTCCTTGAAGACAAAACACTCCTGGATGGGATGCCCCAGCATTTGATTAAATGGGAAATAATTGGGACGGTCTTCATCTCCTTCCTTGTTTGGCCTCTTGGGCATTGGCAATTGAACCAAATTATTTTCCAGAGCCGAAATGAAATAACCAGGAACTTGTTCATTTTGGAAAGAGTAAACTTTACTTTTCAAATCCTAAATTTTTTTTTGTATTTGATCTCTTTGATTATCTTGACGAAACGGCCTTTGTTGTTGGCGCTCAGGAGGTAGAGCCCTTCGGGAAGATGAAGGTTTTGAGGTAGAAGCAGGTACAGGTGCTTGTTTAAGAATAACTGTAGCAGTCTCTACTTTACCCATTCTCCTTCCTGGAGCTAATGGAATTACACGAGATTTAGCCTTAGTCTGTATAAGAGAATCTTCAATCTGTTGAGCGATTGAAGGGTCTCAAAACCCTCCTATGTATTTCACAGGGATCAGCAGTGTGCGTAACTCATCATGCAAATTTTCCAAAAATATTGGCAAAAATTATTCTTGAGGAAGTGCTAAGCTCGGGGAATATGTTAATCCCTTCTAGCGAGCAATGAAATCAGAGACTCTTTCATTCTCCCTTTGCTTACAGTTTTTAAGATCAAAAACTATTGTCTTTGGAAAAGTTGAGCTGACTTGAAGAAGAAATCGTTGACGTAGATCTTCTCATCCGGTAATTGACCGGGATTCCAAGCTTGTGTACCAGACAAAGGATGGTCCTTGCAAGGTTCGCATGAAGCATCTGAGTTTCACTGCTTCTTGTTGTTCTGGAGTTCCCATCATAGGATAGTAACAAGACACATAATGCATCAAATGTTGTTCAGGATCGCCTAATCCATTGAAAATAGGGAATACAGGGTTCCCAAAACATGATGGGGGAGAGACTGAATCTACCCATTCAGGGTAAGCTCTCTTTTCTGGTTGAACCTGCATACGCTTCCCTTCCATAGTCTCTAACCGAGCTGTTAATGACTCAATGGTAGTTATTAACTTTTGAGAAACATCTGGTTGAACTAGGACTTGGGCAGGTGCAATGACTAGAGTTTGGATAGGTAAGGCAGCTAGTACTGCAACCGATGGCAGCACTGCCAATTTTTGTTGCACTTGACCCGTAAGATTAGACCTATGAGGGTGTACTGAGAGAGGATGATATTCTTGATCCATCTTAGTAGCTGCAACAACTTCCCTTGGCTGACTAAATCCATCACGTTTAGGAAGAAGACTTCCCTGAAGTAGTTCTGCATTCAACCTCCTCAATTCCTTCATCTCTTCCTCCTGTTGTGCAAACCTTTTCTCTAGTGAGAGCAATTGGATTTCTCCAGGGGAAGGATATTTAACCTGATTCTTTCCCTTCCCCTTTTTTGATCCCTTTCGGAGAGGGGGAAGTGGGTTACATGAAGTATTAACTAGGTTCTGAGTAATACTTTGATTTCGTGTACGCACACCTTCTTCATTTGTGTCTGTGCGTACATCTTCTTGAGTAGGAACCTCTTCATCTGAATCCCCTGAGTGAGCCTCATCTGGGGGATCAGCAACAACGGAATTGATGACATTGATTGATGCATAACGCATCGCATCCCTTATATCATCATTTCTGTGATATTGTCTTCTTCCATGTCTTTGATGAGACATTGCCTTTTGTTGATTCGATCCCTCAGGAACTTCTTGACGAACCGTAATTTAGAGGGAATCTCCTGATAATTTGGCTCTTCGTTTCTCCTGTGGCTTCTTCCCCAATCGATAGAAAACTGAATTTTGCTGAGGAGGGGATTGATGATTTGAAAAATTCCCAAGTCCGGTGGACTGGGGCTATTCCTGCGGTCTTTTCTCAACTCCTCGAATCCTATTTGTTGATTCTGAGGGTTGGTTTAATAGAGTCCCCAGTCTGGAAAGCTGGGGTGGCTCTTGAAATGCTATGTATGATACTTTCTTAAAATCTCTTCTGATCTTGCGGACCTTGGTCCAAAAATTAGCTGGATGCATCAACCTGCATCCACTTTTATCACCCGGCTCGAAAGACCATTGGATGATTTCTGACACTTATGTCACTTGATGATGTGCTTGCTCCATACGAGAGGCCTGTTCAATATTCTCATTTGCTTGATGCAAGAGTAATTCAACAAAGTTTTCTCTGTATTCTTGATTTTGAGAGGAAATAGTTGAATCATGTTCTTGGGCAAGCTTTTGATTACAAACAAAGCCAGGTATTCATGGTCGGCCATAGGAAATAACATTGCATGAGACCATTTTCGTTGGGCTTTACTGACTGGAGAGCACCATGAAATGCAGTTCTCCATGAACACCCCATCCTCTGACATGAATACCAGATGGGGCATTGGAAATTAACTGGCACAATCTTCTTAGTTCACTAAGGCATGAATGATGAAGGGTCCTCTGCTGCTTTTCAGCCTTCGAATATCGAGAGACTAATAGAGATGCCAAGTCAATTTGGTGTTGAAACCCTTCTATTATCTTAACATGATTTTCATATTCATCATAAGATAATACTTTCTTTTTCAACTGACAAATATTTTTCCATATGTTGAGACGAATATCATGAATTCCATCTTTCGTCAACATCTCTGGAATGTCATACTAAGAGTCAGTCAGAGGCCAAAACATGACTAGCACTTTACCTTTCTCCAGTTGTTTTCTCATGTTCAGCATTTCCTCTTTATCATTAAATGAAGATTCTTCTACCTGATTTGACCAGAGCCGGTGCTTCCTTGTTGCTTCATCAGATTCAACAAGATTGGTAGAGAAATCATTGATCAAACTAGAAGATGCATGACTTAGGGGTGGTTCGGAGAATGACCTACACCCTGAGCTATCTTCCGATTGAGAAATTATTTCACCTGCTAGCGATGAAGAATCAGACATGACTGGTTTTGCATTTGCAAGTGCCTCAAGATAGGAGGGATTTTTCGGCACTACATTGTCCACTGTAGCATTTTCCGGGCAATCTTCATCACTACTGCGGAGAGAACTTTCACAGCGAAATTCATCATCATGGGGAGGACCACCATGGTGGGTTACAGCAAAAGATGATATCCCTTGCTCCTTGGTCTTCTGACCACATAGAGGGTTCATGTGGCTCTCATCTAAAGATGAAACTTCGAGATCGACTGAATTTTCATGAAGCAAGCCTTCATGAGGAAGTGTCTGTTGAAGAGCTTCGGAATTAATGTTCCCACTATTGGGAAATGAGGGATTAGAATCTTGAATTCCAAAAGATAACTGTCTGAGGGCTTCAAGAACTCCAGCATAGAGCAAGGCCTTGTTACAGATTAGCTCTTGATTTCTTGACTGTGCTGGGTAGGTCTTCTTCTTAGACGTCTTCTTACTCAATTTAGCAGGTGTGTGTGCCTGCTTAGGAGAAATGATCAGGTTAAGATGATTATCTCCACTCAAACCAGGTGTATATGCCTAACTTGGTTATCCGTATGATATGGGGGAGTATGCCCCACAACCCTCTTGGACTGGAACAGATGTGTGTGTCTGTTCCGGAGTGAACTGTTGATGTGTCACTCCACTGGTAGGGATAGATTTCTATGTCTTCCCCTGAGATGTTGCTGAAGTTGTTATAATATCCTGGAAAGCATCCAGAATATGAGCGGGGATTTGCTTCTGATCTTTCACCATTGATAGAATATGCTTGGTGACTTCATCTTCTGGAACGGGAATATACGTCCATTCCATGCTTGGTGTAGGTGTATGTGCCTTCTCCTATCCTCCTTTTCCTATCAGTGAATCCTGACAGTACTCAAGTGTGGGGGTAGAGAATTGATTCTGCCTCATGTTTGTCACTGGATCTTTCTTTCTAACTTCTCCGTGCGCTACCAAGCGAGACTGTTGGTAGACTTGATTAATACTAGCAGGTGTATGTGCCTGTTGATTTCACTTCTCTGAACGTGGTTGACGAGATCCATCATATGTAGTTAGATGAGCCTACTGAATATCTGATGATGTATAAACAGGTGTATGTTCATGTGTATAATACTCCGCCAGAATTTCTTGACGAGATTGGCGTGAAGCTGCCAGATGAGTCTGCTGGACAGCGAAATTAAAACGGGCAGGTGTGTGTGCCCGCTCATTGCTTGCCACTAAGTTAGGTTGGTGGACTTCTCCGGAGATGGTAGAGATGATAACCTGCTCACTTTTAACCGGATTTCTCCTCTGGTGATTCGTCTTGCCTTCTCGGGTTCGAGGAACCTGAGCCGAACGCCTAGAGTCGGTACCCTCATCATGTTGAGGGCGCACTGCCGCACGAGTCTGGTGGTGATTGTTGGTGGGAGCCCTCAAGAAGGACTCATGTCTCCTTGAATTAAGTCCCTGAGGGACCTTCTCATTCACCTCCTAAGAATATGGGAGTGAATGTTGATTGTGTTCTGGGTATAATGACCCAAAATGGTTGGAGATGGTGGTTAGCACCGCCTGCTTCTTGATCACTGGTCATCGTTGTCTGGATGACCGGTGTGAGTTGTTCACTCGGAGGGCTTGTCAGGCAGCCTCCAGAGTTGGAATGGTACCATGTTGACGGTACTCCTTAACCAGCGCGTTTGATACCTAGCATTGAAGACGCTGAGTAGGTGATATCATCCTCAAAGCAGACGATGATTCAGTAGGAGTAGCAGTAGTGGCATTTGCAGTAGAAGTTTTCGCAGTAGACGTATTCACAGATGTGAACTTAAGAGAAGCCATTCTGTAAATGTAGAAGATCTTGAAAAAGAGTGCATGTTTGATATAACAAATTTAATCAAGATAAATTCATCCACTACATCTTTTGTATGAGCACAAATGTCAATGATTTTTTTTGTCTCTCTCATTGAGTTTTTTATAGGGGCCTAACAAATAAGTAAAACATCATTTTAACTTGGTTAAGGATTCACATTGGGTTCACCATTTTTTGTTTCCCTATGGAATTGGGGATGATCTCATTGATTTAAGATTCAAACATTCCAAGGTGTTTCTAATGGGTTTGTTCGTAGAACCAAAAATATCCAATGATTCCATATCCATTTGAACCTACTTTCCAAAGGTAGGCACTCATTAGTTGTGGACTGATGAGGCTTAGGAATTTTCATTGGTCGAGAGGATGGGAGGTCAGACTCATCACACCTTTTTAGTGGAATTATTGTCTACTCTGGGACTCTCTTTATAGATTTAAGTTATGTTCATGAATCCTTATTACATTACCAAGTATAAAATGAGTTTTCCTTTAGATCTGGCAATCAATGATTGATATGTATGAAATTTAGAGAATCTTTTTTATGTATTCGAGGTTCTTCATTGATAGAGAATAACATGTATTTGCTAGAGATTCTTAGTCAATAGTATCCTTTGATACATTAAAGTATCTTGGTCATTATGGTGACCATACTGGTTTTAAAGCCACTCAGTGGGGAACTTGAAGTTTATTGTCATTCAGAAGGACATTGATTATTTTAGGGCTGGGATCATACCCGCAGATGGGCTACCTACGTATCCTTTGTTTAGGAAAAGGAATCAGAACCCATGTAGTTTGAGTAAGGGAATATGATGTTTATGATTGATGACTCAAAGAAAGATGTTATAATTACTTTTACACTCTAAGACCCCATGAGTCATGCTCGGTGTGAGAAACAAGAGGTATTGGTAAAACTAGACAATTGTGCCATAAAAGATGCAATCATAAGAAATGATGTGGGGCTTATGTATGTATGACTTCCCAAATAGATGAATATTAGGATTTACTTCTGGGAAGAAATCTAGGAATAGGGTCCATAAAGGTATATGTACTTTATAGAGATTTGGATACTCTAACTTGGGACTTACTCCTGAAAAGGAGGCCCAAATTAGAAGGGGACTTATGTTTGAGTTTTACTCCTGATAAGGAGACCCAGATCAAAAGTAATTTAGGACTGGTTAAGAGAAATTAAGACTTGGGCTTACTCCAGAGAAGGAGGCCCAGGTTAAGAGGATTATGATTGAGGCTTACTCCTGAAAAGGATTCCCAGATTAGGGGACTTTGGGCTTACTCCTGAAAAGGAGGCCTAGGTTAGGGGACTTGGGGCTTACTCCTGAGGAGGATGCCCATATTTGGGATTTGAAACTGGGGCTTACTCCTGAAAAGGATGCCCAGGTTAAAGAGGACTTGGGGCTTACTCCTAAGGAGGATGCCCAGATTTGAGAATTATGACTAGGGCTTATTCTTGAAAAGGAGGCCCAGGTTAATAGAATCTCTCATCTTAAAGGATGAGGTTGAATGAATGAAATCTCAACCTTTTGTGACATAAAGATGTGTAAATCCTTAGGTTTTGAAAGATATTCCACGGAATTCCTTTCAGATAAGGAAGTCAATCAAGAAAATATGCCATAAATGGATTTGAAGAATGTTTTGAAGACTGAATCTTGAATAGGAGAGGTGGAATGGTATAAGAGGGGTGAAAATGGGCAAGAAAGGCACCCAAAAAGGCAGGGGCGCGCAAGTCCTGGCAGGTGCGCAGGTACTGCGTGGGCACGCAAGTCTTGGTCGCGCAGGTATACCTACATGGTACATGGGTACTTGCGCGGTTGTCAGTCCTTAGGGTAATATTTGGGCGAGACTTGGCTCAAACCCTTGGTATTATCCCTAGAGGCTTTCCAGAAGAGGGTGCGCAAGTTCTGGTGAATAAGTAGGGCGGTGCGCAAGTGTGTCCATTTTCCTTAAGGGTAAAACACTTAGGCACGCAAGTGTTAGTGAATTCTAACACTTAGACCTTACTCCTCTTGTGTAGACCTTACATTATAGGTAAGGAATTACCTTAGAAGTGTTCATAAGACCTGAAGAAGAGACTTGGGAATTCAGAGCTCTGTATGTGAATTCTGGAAAAATTCCTCTTCAAATGGGGGGCCCACAGAATCTATTTATTGGCTGGAGAAGACCCCGGGCAGTTATCAATTAGGGCCCTCAATTCACTTGTGCGACTATTAGGCATCGCGCAAGTGGACTTGTGCGACAGTGATGGAACTTGCACGGCACACGTGCATTTGAAGCCTTGTTCATGCCCTTGTCGATTTTTGTGGTTTTCTTCAAAGGATGAATCAATTTGTGCTAAGTCATTTCCCTTTTCATTTTGTTTGGACTCGGTGATGAAATGGAGCGTCAAAAATTATTATATTAAATAATATTTAATTATAACTCACAAGATAAGTGCATCTCAGGAAATAATAATGTTGATGTTATTATTTGGAATGGGGGTTTTGCTAGGATTAATAAAATAATTAAAGCACTTGTGTAGATTATTTATTATTACCCAAGTAAATTAAATACCTGGTTATATTATTCTCTTATTATCCAAGAACTCGCCAAGCGATGATTATTATTGTTGTACACAACAAATTGGAGAAAAAATCTCAAGAATAGAGAGTTCTTACCTTTCCAATAATTCTCTCAAGAATAAAAGAGATCCTCCTACATCGGATCACGGAGAAAACTTTGGAATCGGTTCTCAAGGAGATCGAAGGCATACATCTCAAGCATAAAGATATTCCATGCTAACACATAAAGACTCATTTGGAAACCTTTAGAGATTTGTGGAACACATGTGGATCACTTGTAGAGGACATATACTCTTGATCTCTATAACGCAATGATGGTAAACTTGTAGATTTTTGGCCAAATGAATCAATGAAGAAATAATCACCATGGAGGTAATTATTTAATTTAATTAAATTAATTGTAAAATATATATATATATTGATCCTCTATATTGGTTATGGGTTTCTATTCCTTTGTCTAAATCCTTGATTCAATTTTTTGGATACTGTTTTTCATCATTGTATTGGTCCCAGATTGTTCATTGAATATATAAAAAATTAAAGTTGGGTATTATCCCTCCTGCACTTCTGCTATGCTCAGAACCTACAAGTTAGACCACCACCATGCATTATGGTTCCCAACATGGTCATGGTCCCCTCAAATATGGATCCCCTTAATTAGACCTATATGGCATGGAGGTTTTCCCTTTCCATTTATAGACTTCAATGGCTTGGACCATGGTGTGGGGGCCCTCCCTCAAAGTTTCTATCTCAACTGTATATACCAACACCGTTATAACTACCAACACAAGCATTATGCCCTCCCCATTTCCCATGGGGAAGCTCTCAAAACACCACACCCATGAAAAGGGTGTTTCACCATTCCATATGGTTAAAAATGACTCTATTTAATTCCACATGGGCATCATGCCCTCTAAAATTGGTGTTTCATGCCTTGGGGTCACCAAGCACCACAACGGTTAAGTTCCATGACAATAACCCAAAATGGATAGATCTAAGGGAGTTTCACACTCTGGGTTCACCAAAACTAAAACATCAAACCTATATGTCCATAGTTCCAAAAATAACTCTAGCATATCTAGAAACATGGTCATTTCAAAGCCTAGGTTCACTCGGAACCAAAATGACTAAGATCCATGACCACAACTACCAAATAGATAACTCACCATATTCACAACACCACCATGACCTCCACCATGAGATCTAACACAGTATAATGAACCTATAGAGTTCCCAAACTAAACTCCCCGCCTCTATAACACCTCCAAACTCCCACTCGACCCCTAACAATCTTGGAAAAATCAAAGGAAGTGATTATAAAAAATTAGGATGTTACACACATACCCTTCAAAAAAATAATTAATTTCTATAACACTAATTCTTAACATAGAAATTATATGGATTTTCTCAAACTCCTTTAGGTATCCTATAAAATTCCATATATAGAAATATTACACCTACTTCCTGATAATCTAGGTTTTAAATGGCCTTAATTGGCTATTAAAAGAAACATTATTGGAATCTCTAACTAACTTTTCTTATTCTAGTTTGAACTTTTACCCTCTTATATAGTCTACATATCACCAGGACCTAGATATCATATTCCCAATTCATCTATGCTTATAAATTTGAGAATATTGAGTAAAAATTTATTAAACTCATTCACATTGTGTAAATATCTCCAAAAATGATAATAGAATGAATTCTATAACCAAAATAATCCTTAAATAAACCTATGGTCTCTCCAAGTCATTAACATGCCAAATCATATTGAGTATATATGAGTGGAGACTAAAGTTCCTTAGATTGTCATGAATTTATTTTTTTTAAACATGAGTGAATCATTATATTCTTCTTATCTGCATCTAATTTAAGTTCTAGATAACTTTTATAGTTGATAACTCGTTATTCTTTTTTTTACATATATAATTAGAAATTTTCTTAAGTTTCTAGTCTTAGGATTTTCTTACATTAAGCTTTCCATTTTAAAGGATGATTTAAAAGAAATGTTTTATGATAATGATGATGATTATGATGATGATCTACAATAAAATATTTTATTAGATATGTATCATATTTTACATTTTTTTAATAAGGACTTTAATTTAATGCACTCCTATAAAAATGATTAATCCTTTTAAAACCTATCATATCCATTAGTGGGCCAAGATCTATATTTCACTAAAAAAATAACCCCATTTTTTTTAAACTTCATATCTTAGCTTTTTAGGTAGTCCATTATTCCAATCATATCATATATAACTCTTAGATAGTCGAGCATACAACCCTTTACCCAATCCATCATGCACCATTCCCCTAGTATCTAAACTCTTAGGGTTTCCAACCTAAGTATAACCTCAAGAAAACACAAAGAGTTATGCTTATTACTCTTAAGGTTACCTCATTAATTTCTTTACTTATATATGCAATCCAAGGGCACCCCAGTTTTGTGTGAACCTACCCAGTTGGATAATTGAGGTCTTGATAAGTGTTTGCTTTAGAATGAATTTTACACTTAGTATTTTTAAGGCAATTTAATACCACCATCTTATCCCATGTTAATCCCTTTATGTGTATGAATTCTTCTAATGATGTAGTTTGTAATCTTATTCCTTCCACTAAATAATATCTTCAAACCATAAGGATGTGAAACTCTTTACACAACTCATATATTATGTTATCAACTTAAATTAAAATACAACTATATTTATCCATACCGAAATTTTATCCAATGCATAAGTTACTTAATAATATTTCATTTAAATGTTTATAATTATATGAAATTAACAATCTCCACATGATTAATCCTAATGACGCATATAGTCAACCCTCACTTTTTTAGACAATGCATAAGCCTCCAGGACAGTGATAATTTTGACCCAAAGTCCATCTACCTAGGAATACTTTACTCAAGAGAGACATCAATTACATTATAATTATAATTCCTAATACTCATAGATCATAATTAACTACTTAATTCAAGATCATAATGCAATATAATCTAAATTCAATGTAGAAGTAAACTAGATAGATCCATTATCATACCTAGCATGTAACTCCTTTGATACATGCATGATAATTTCTAAAATCAGTTTAACAACTTTAAACTAAATAATACACATAACAATTCATAATATAATAATTATATATATGAATAATAAATAAGGAAATATAATAAATAAATGAATTTCTCATAATTTTAAACATGTGATAAAAATTTATGAGTAATTCATAAAAAAAATCTAATTATAAAGAATTTACAATTTAGCAATTCATTATGGAAAATTCATAATTTCAAATATAAACACATTAAATTAATTTATTAATATAAAATTTTTCAGATTATTCATTACATGACATTTACTTTAAATATATGATGTTTCATGAAATATAAACATTTTATATTCCAATTCTATTATGTAAAAATTTATATAATCCATATATCATATATTTATCATTATTTAAACGTTGGTAAAATAAATCATCAAAACTCCTTTTGATGTGGTTTAAATAATTTATCAAATAATGCCTTAATTTGAAAAATTAAAATTAAATATTATGAAAAATCCATAATTCAAATATAAACTCTTTTATATTTTGGCCTTATTTTTTAATTTATAAATAATTTATAAATTTCCCTTATGAATTATAAATAAACACTTTATTTTTAAGTCATTAGGTTTTCTATATAATTTAGAAATTTGTATTTTCAAAATTATCATTTAATATTTGGTATATTTATTTGATAAATTTTTCATAAACATTTTTTAATTAATTATAAACATTTTATAATAAATTAATTTATAAATCCCTTTTATAAATAAAAATGCCCCAGTATATCTTTTTCCATAATTATTAAACCTTTTACAAATTATAAAATTTAATTCATTATTGAATTTAGAAAATAATTTTTCTTCACATATCATTTTTAACAATATGGGTACACGTTAAGTCATAAAAAAGGCTCCCCTATGTAAGAGTAAATAAGTTTAATATCACATATGGTGTTCTATATAGGAATAACCCAACACTCACTTGATATTAACCTATGTAAGAATAACTCATGTGACATAGGCCTATATACGATTAGCACCACATGACATGTTATCTATAGAGTGCTAAAAAATGTGTGGAATGACATTAACTCAGTGAGGAATGACCTTTATAGGATTAACTTCATGTGATGCATGATTATCACATGTAAGAATAACTATCATAGTGATGGCCTACATAAAGTTAACTAAGCATTATGTAAGGAGATAGAGATCACTATATAGCCTACATAATTTTAATGTGTAAAAATAATTCATGAAGTAGGGTGGATATCACACTTAAGATTAAGCGAGATTAATCTCACGTGGCATGAGTCTGTGTAGGGCGTTAAATCTTGCATGAGAGCCACTGACTTACAATATCACTACCTACATATTTTTAATCCAAGTGTTTCATGTGTTAGATTAAACTGCACTACTATATGTGACATTAACCCTGTGTTATTCTTAAATAACTGGGTAAGAATAATGTGGAAGCTCTCGTATACAAGGAAATCACCCTCAGTGCCCTGATGTTGTATTTTTTGATAGTCAGTGTATCATATTGATGGTACACTACTCTTTTTTAGCAGCAACATTATAATATTCATTTTATTCATGATTTCATGTATCAAATAGAAAGTTAAAGCTCTAATACCATTGTTGGGTTTCTAAGGGTAGTTTAATTATTAAACTAAGTAGTGGAAGTGATAAAGAAACCCAAATCCAAGAAAAACCATGTGAGAAAACCTGAAACTTTGAAAATAGTAAAATAAAGAAATTATGTACCTTATATCATAATAAGTTTTGGTTGTTGTCATCTTTATCTATTCTTAATGAAGATCACCAAAGAGGCTGCCAAAAGACACCCCACCTCTATGGTTTGTCCACGGGAAGCATTTAATCATCCATAAAATGGATGGGTCCCTCTATCATGATATTATAGTATCTCAAATTTTAAATAGATGAGTAGGAATAAATCTTTTAGGTGAAGGAATAGTCGACCAGGAATGCACAAACCCATCAAATGGGTATTACTTTTCTATATATTCCATGGATAGTTCTCGATACTTGCATGGTTTTTACTCAAATATTATGTAATGTTTGATTAAAATCCTTTGTTTATGAATTATTTATAACCTATAACCGAACTGACTCCCACTTGTTCAATCACATGAAATTATCAATGGTTATAGATTACCTGGAGTATTCATTAAATGTTAACATTTAACGTTCACTTCCATAAAAAGGAAGTAGCGTACAATATATTTATATTGTATCCTATGACATTCCAAATATCCATGAATATATTACCAAATGACATTCACATATAGTACAATATGTTATGGGGTTTAGTATATATCTTCATTATTAAGCGTGTAAAAATATGTGGTCATTTCAGTCATGATAATCTCAAAAATGAATTGTAAAACATAATAACCACATTTAACATTTCATCTTTGAAGATGACACTATGGTTTAGAAATAATACTTTTAAAATAGGAAAAACAAATCTATATGTAAGAAAAAATAGGTATTAACTAATATAAGAGTTATCTGTCTACACTAACTCATAATTAATTTCATTTGGCTTACTTACCATCAAGTGAACCTTGTTAAACACTTTTCATAACCTACTATATTTTAATATATTAATTACCAAATAAATTTTAATATAACAAATTTATGATTAAATTAATAATGGAATATAATAAAACATAAAAATTCCATAAATCATGAAAACTTTCATGAACTTCAAATAGTAAAGACCATAATCAATATGTTGTGCATTCATGTGGGTAGAATACACATAACATCCAATGTCCACTAAAATATAAAATTTTTAGCATGAATGAAATTATAATTAATAGTAGTTTATAATTAAATAAGTCTTATTTCCAATAAATTAATTGAATAAACCAACACTTAATACATATATTTATCACTCTTTGAGGTATATATTTAACTCTAGTTGAATTTCTTGGGTATTTCATAGCCGATGAAATGTATTTTGGATATATAAATACATAAACATAAGTAAAATCATTTTTTATGCAAAGATTATATAGATAACTAATTAGATAATTAATAAATTAAATCACTATAAGTTATATTTACTTAATGAAATGAAAATTGAAATTGAAATTCACTTACATGGAAAATAAAAGAAACACGGGTAGTGAGATCTCAACACCAATAAAAACATCCAATATGTATTTTTTAAAATATTCTTTACATATAGTCTCCCTCATATATTCCATCACTCCTCATAAACTCATAAAAAATATCCAACATAAAAGTATTCACTGATAATGTTTTTAGTCCTTAAGTAACCAAAGAAGTATCTGAAGGTGTTGATTCCTAAAATTTTTATTTATTTTATATTGATTATTTAAATTTTATATAATCCTATATAAGATAAATGTAATAAATCAATTCAAGTAATTTTAAATCAAAAGTAAATGAAAATTGTAAAAAAAACACATGCCTTATATGTTAATTAACGAAAAAAGCTAGAAGGACAGAGTAAAAAAATGACTCATACTCTATCCAATTATGGCCACCTCCTTAGTAGGAAATGAAATTGGATAATTTGGATCAATAATATCATTTATTGTTACTCTTACTTGATTATACTGCATAAACTGATGTTGTATAAAATCCCCCAAATTATGTATGATTCAGTTTTCTATAATATATAAATGGGGATCCCAAGCACACAAATCACAATACATAGTTGGGTCTAAATGAGGTAGTGAAATATCTAGATATATAGGTTGTACAAGTTGTGTTTAGCTCACCATATCTAAAAATATAGGCTATATATATGATTTAATTCACTCACTCGTTGACTGATTCATATCTCAAATATTATCCTTTAAGGAAACCATTTTACCCTTGTATTTTTCCTCACTCAATGTCATACTATAATTTCAAAAAATATCTGATACCAACACCTTCCTCATATCCACTTATGTTTCCCTAATGTTCATGAAAACCTAAAGTAGTTTTAATAATTTCCTTCCCACCCTCATAGAAAAACGGTTCCCTACATCACTTTCTCATGAAGAGTATCCTAAAATGATATATGTAAATGTTATATTAATGTGATTAATTTAAAAAATACTTATATTCAAGAAAAATATTAATTAATTATTATAGTATTATCAGATACTTGTTTTAATGTATTTTTAAGAAACTTCCACTTTTCTCATTCTTTCTCTTTTCCATTTTTCATGGTGAGTGGGTAGGGTAATGGAAAGCCAAACTGAACCTCTTCAAAGTTACTTCTAGATTTATATATTAATATATTTAAATTTTCATCAATCATTTTCTCCTCTGGTAAAGGATATCATCCACATTACAAAGTATGAGGGTATATATTCTATGTTTGTATCTCTTAGAGATATCTCTTGAATGTTAAGTAGAAAAGAATAAATGAATAATTCATCAAGTAATTAGAAAAAATAAATAAAAATTGATTTTATAAACAAAAATTATCATACCATAAAGGATTCCCCTAGCCGGTTGGTGAAAATCCCTTTCCTTATCTCTATATCTAAAAACCCATATTTGAGGCATGGATTTTCATTTTTTTCTTCACAAAAATATAAACTAGTGTCAACATTGATTTAAAATCCCTCCATATAATTGCCACAAAATATATCCACCTCTTTTCAACTACTTCCATCTTAGAAAAGTTTAATGTCATCTATAATTGAATAGATAAAATTTTGTTCATATGAAATATATAATCTTTGAACCATTAAAAAAATATATAAATTAGTTCAGATATTTTACCATTACACACTCCCACAACTGATCTTTCATTTTCTAGTCAATTATACTCTAATCAAGATATAATTTTAAAATATTACCTTGAATCTTCATAGAAATGAAACTTTTAAATTTATTCACCTTTGGGTCTACTAGGTTATTGTTATCCTTAAATTCAATTGGAAATATCTTCTCCCTACCATGAACAAGTGTTTTAGTAAATGTGTAATCCCATGTCTAGTAACTTTGGATATAATCTTCTCTCTGGAAGGAGTAGACTTAAAATTAGTCATCTCACTGGTAGTGTTGTAAATAATTTTAACAAACATTAGTTTACTTTTATTAAATAATTTAATTATTATAGATATATTTATATGAATAGATATACACATACCTCGGTAGATGTTCCCCTTCCTCTATGTCCATCACTTAAATAAATGTATACTACTTTAATGAAATTCTATCTAACTTTATTTAGTTATAATTAAATGGTTGTTCGAAGTAAAAAATTTTATTTTTTTAATAAAAAGTAAATTATATTTTTTTTAACTAATATAGTGAAATAAAAGTTCATATTTAAAAACAAATAATACAAAGAAATGGTCATAGTAAAACAATAATGTCGGACTTATTCAAATAAAAAATTTGTACATAAAACTGATGTATATAAAAATTAATAAAAAAATATTAAAAATGATCAATATATATATATATATTTATTTAAATATCCAAGTTAAAAAAGTAGTGTTTTAACATGTTTAAGTTTTGAAAAAAAATAGATATTTACTTGAATTATTAAGAGAGTAATAAAGTGTTTTTACATATCTATTTTTTTGTGATCATTTGGTATATCATGGACCATGTTTACATCACAATAATTTTTATAATTAGGTAATCATGTAATAGATGAAGAAATATCACACAAATCCACAATATTATAAATATCCTCATCACTAAAATTAATTTTTTATCCTTTTAAAATGATGGATTGCAGATCATTCGATGGGTCAATAACATAAAATATTTTTTTCATACATCAATATGATAAATGGTTCCTCTTTAAAACTAAATCTTTTCAAATTAAAAAGTGAAAATCCATAATTATCATGTTTTAAACCATTATTACTAACAACCCAGTTACACTTAAACACTAATAGTTGAAATTTAGTGTAATAAATTTACCATATACACTCAATAACTTTTTATTATGTTGTTGATGCAAAATTTGTATTTTTTTTTGCACTCTAAAAATAAATTATTTCAACAATGACTATTACTATATTATTTCGAATAGTACTCTTATTGTTTAGATTTTTTTCTAAAATTTGTGACCATTAATTTCAAAACCAGACCATGTGATCATATTAACATATTTTCCAATAGTTAACCATTTCAAGGTTTATGATATAGATAAATAAACGTTGAATTTCTCCTTAAACCATGAAACAAATATATTTTTATGCTCACTCATCAATCAATTTTCATTTATTTTTCAGATATTTTACCTTAAATAAAATAATATGAGATGATATATATGGTTTAAAATCACATGTGTTGCTCAAAATGTATAAATGTGTCAAAATCACTACACCGTGTGCAATTAACTTTAAATTTAATCCATAGATCCTCTTATCTTCACTATTGATTGCTAGATGTCAAGATATATAGAGACCGACATGCTCCACATTAATTATTCAGTACAGAACTCAACCACCTACTCTAATATATAATTTTTAAGGCCTCTTATCAATGAGGATTTTTAAAATTTTCAATCAAGAATTTAATATATCATTCAAAAAGATAAATTCAACGTAAATATATTGGCCCACATATCTTTAACTCTCATACCAAATGTATCACTGGATGAACCATTATATACAAAAATGATAGTGAAAAATACATATCTAGTTGAAACATTATGGGTAAAGATTCATTCTTCAACACATTTAACAAATTTAGATCCTTTCCTTTATTGAAAATGGAATTGAAAAAGTAGAAATACTTGATGATAGACTCTCTAAAATGAATCAAAAATATATTATGTAGTGAAATTTGTCATAGATTTTATATAAATACACAAAATTACTAATATTTCATACATATTAACTTCAAATCCTTCAAGGATACAAAATTT
The DNA here is from genome assembly GCA_963277665.1 of Viscum album. NCBI lineage: Eukaryota > Viridiplantae > Streptophyta > Magnoliopsida > Santalales > Viscaceae > Viscum > Viscum album. Next base: position 1,529,362,734 of record OY728162.1, read on the forward strand.
TCCACATTTTTATAATACCCACTTGGTACTTTAATACCATGATGACATTGATAGAAACTCGTTTTTTATTCTTTTATAAAGTTTTAAAAGTTGAAGTAAAATATGTTCTTTTTTCATTTCATAGTGGGATATAACTGAAAACATATTTCTACATATTAATTACAATTTTTCTTGTTGTTTATCTTATATAATGATGAGTGGTGGGGATGAAATGGTTGTATGAGAATAGGGTAGTCTATCCTTTTTATTTATTTTTTAAGGGTTGATTGTGGGGGTTTTGGGTATGGTTTCACAATAATTCACTCATATTTCACTACTTTAATTTTTTAAAAACTATCAATGGCCCCCATATCCATAATAAAGTATGAACCTTCTTTCCAAAGTCAAGAAGGTTTTTTGGGTTTCAGACCCAATAGTGCTTAGGAACTCTCATTAGTTGAGAGGATGGGAGGTTAGGCTCGCCATACCCTTTTGGGGGGGATTACTTCCTACTTTGGGACTCTCTTATAAATTAAAGATGTGTTTGAGAATATCTTCCTAATCCTGATACAGGACCATGTACCCTAACAAAATGATCAAGTGTTGAATATTTCTATGTGTAAAGGGGGTTTTATTAATGAGATTATTTTTATACATATGAGGTTCTTAATTTGTTTCTCTTTATTTCTTATAAATGGGTACCTACTAATATTTTGAATCCATATAACTAGGAACTCTAGAGTTTAGTTCCATCTAGGGAGGTGATTAATATTTCAAGGGTGGGATTAAACCTTTATGAGGCATCCTATGTATCTTGTTTATAATAGGAATAAAAAAAACATGTATTTTGTTTCACCCATGCAGTTTAACTTCATGAAAAAAGGAAATATATGAGGTCACTTAGGCATTGGGTACTGATATTGAGCCTTAGGAAGGCATTATACATATCCTGCTTATGATATGAATTAGAGTCATCAGAGTTTGATATGTCATCAGGACTTACCCTGTAGTGGATTCCCTTATATAAGGGTAGTTATATTATCACACTAAATGAGACTTATAAACTATGTTTTCCTTGGTTATGTGATATTCATGATGTGAAGGATATGATCATTACAAATCCCTAAGCCAATGTGATCTATGCTCGGTGTTGGAAATAATGCATAGAGAGTGATCAGTCTCATGGCATATGGAATCAGGACTTATGCACTGGGGTAGCAATTATAGGATGTTTTATATAGAGATCAGTAATTATGAAGGAATACTATGTATACTATTTACAATTGTAATCGGAGTCTTCATAGTTAAATTAACTTCTCAATCCATTTATGGATGAAGTAGTTAGATGGACCCGTAGGATAGTTTGGGTCCCATTGGAATGAATGTTAGAGACATGGATAAACTTACACTGAAGTGGGTTCCCATTAGATCTTAAGCCTTAGTGAGGAATCCTACATATTATTTTCGGACAAGAATCAGATTTCTCATAGTTTATTTTTGAGGTATTCCTGAATATGTCCATTGGGAAAGGTTATAATGTCCCGAGGTACCTACCTGACATCTCTTGATTGTCTTCCTGACATATCCTGGTTGTCTTCTTGACATTCCTGGGGTGTCTTCTTGGAATGTATGAGGATTTATAGACATGTCCTGATTTCCTAACAGTCATTCCTAAGGATGATCACATGATCCATTTGAACTTTTAGGAGGATGTCTCATGATATGGATCACATGTCTGGAAGACGTTGCATGATCAAGGATGACATGTCTAGAGGATGTTGCATAATCTGACTGGAATGTTTGGAGGATATTTCATAAATGGGGTGACATGTCTGGATGATGTCACATGAATATTATTATATGTTCAAAGATCATTTCAATACTTGGTCTACATTTATGGAGGGCATATCAAGACTTTCTTAACATGTCTGGAGGGCATCACATGACCTACTTGACATGTTTAGAGGGCATCGAATGATATGGTTAACATGTTTGGAGGATGTCACATGACTGGGATAACATGTATAAATGACATATCAAGACTTGGATGATAGTTCTTGATAACTTTCCAAGACCTGGTAGACATGTCAAAAGGACTCCACAAGATTTGGGTAACATGTCCTAGTGTTGCTGCATGACTTGGTTGACTTGTCCAAAGGACATCACATAATCCAAATGGCATGTACAAAGAGTGTCTCGTGATATGGGATACATACCCAGGTGATGTATCATGTTCTAGGTTGGTCATGTGAATTATTTAAAGATTAATGTATTTATATTTTCATAAGTCACCCAGATTTTTTATTCTTTTTAGTCTTTATTTCATATGTATCTCAAGTTTTGTCAAGAATTTGTTTATTTAGGTTTCATGTGACCCATTAGACATGAGAAAACTCTTTCTCATGATCTATATGACATGTCTAAAGTCCTTCGTGTGAAAAATAGAGTGTTCACACAAAGCACATATACACGACATAAGATCCCTTAGGTCGTTCCCTAGATTTTACCAGGTAGAAGACTCTTGTGATCACATGACTTTACATTCCTAGAAGTTTTCTTCAGTAATTTGTGTAGAAATTTTTGTCATCTATGTGTGCAGTCACCTTTTTGTACTAATGGGGAGTTTTTTTAGACCTCAACACCTTAATTATATACCACCTTGTGCAGCACATATATCACAATTATGAGATGGATTCATTGGAGGGATTTTTGCATCATGCACTTCGCATGATCCTTCCATGGGTCATCTATGGTGTCTCATGATGATCAGTGACCATGAGAATATTCCTCTATTTCAATATTTATGGGACCCCATCTGATCAAATGTATTTCTCATAATCATGTTTACATGTGAAAGAGCCTTCATTAGGTTAGGTTGACATGTCTCGGATTCTTCAAGAGACCAGGACACCTGTGGAAAGGATTTTGAATGATTAAAGATGAATTGTCTAGGGTCTTTCATGAGACTAAGGAAGCTTGTCAAGGGGGCCTTCACAGAATCTGGCTGACACATCAAAGGTCCCTCATGAGATCATGTTGGCTTGTTAAGGGGTCTTCGGAAGACTAATATGGATTATCCAAGTGAATTCATGTGATTTATGGTGATCACCCAAGGTTCATAACTCATTTCATATGAAGATAAAGGTATCTTCCCTCTTGGTAAGCTTATACATTTTCCCATTTTATTTCCATCCTTATTTTACAAGTACAGGGGATCTCATGATGTCGTGTGAGCATTATCATGGTCAATCACTTTTCTTGTCTATGGTGCATTACATAATCGATGTTGGGACTTACTATGATATGTGATCATTGTCACAGACAATCCTTCTACTTTTCTTTGGATCCATATGGGAATCACATATTTGAATGGATGTGTTTGAGGTCCTTCTCATGATGAAGGCGACATGTCAACATGATCTTTCACAACAAATTGGTCATGCAACCAAGGGATCTATGGGGTATTATGAATTGTATAAGAACATCACATAATGATCAATGTAACTTCATTCATATGAGGCTTCTACCTTCCTCTGCCTTTATTTCATAAGGGGTTCTGGGTTATTTTCAAGTGACCATCAATTGACAAGTTACATGATCAGAATAACTCATCTGGAATCCTCTGCATGATTACCAATGCCTATCAGGAAGCCTTCTCAAGAGAAATATGGTTGGTAAAAGGGGATATGTGTGATCATAATAATATCATTCACATTACATTATCAAATCTTATGACCTTCTAAAGGTCATATGATCCCATTTCCTTATGAATGTCACATGATCCATGTGATTCATCCACCTTCCTTTCCTTTGTTTTGTGGATAAAATAATACCCATGCTTCATTTATTTCTTTAATTCTATATTTTTCAATGCTCATTTGGTGGTAATCAATAAATACCCCCCCCCCCTCTCAAGAGATATGTATGCAGGGACAGTGACTTAGTTTTTAGGAGAGTAAATGTCTTCTTGAGTCTTTGGGGCTTCTTAGTACCAATGTCTCATGTGACATTTGGTCTTCCAAGTAACCTTTGGTATTATAAAGAGCACTCTATATATTGGGAGGCAAGGTCAGTTCATTTCACTAGTGGATATGAATTTATAGATCTCTCATGGTTGCTTCTATCATGTGATCAATTCACAAAAACTCATCGTAAGATCCATTTCACAAGACCTCTTTGTGGGAACTGATCACAAGATCTATTTTTCAAGATCTTCTCATGAAATTTGATTGTGTGTTTGTTCCTCCTAAATACCTTGTCTCAACACTTGTTAAAATGAATCACAAATAAATTCTGAGTAATTGGATGAACCTTGACCCAGGTCCTTGGGTGTATGGCTATCTTGTAGGATTAGCATGATTTGGTGGCTCGACTGTGTGATCACTGAGTCATTATGTATTTCATGTGACCATCTCACGGCCACGCATATCACAAGTTTCATGAAGAATAAAATGGTTTTGAGATGCTTCATGGGTCATGTGACTCGTGAGGTCTCCATGGATCATACAATTCATGTTACCTGTATCTGGTCATGTGATTTTGAATCCCTTAATGGTTCGTGAAATTCACATGATACTGTTATAGTCATGCATCTCTTTTGATAATATTTCTCACTCATCTAACATATTTTATTTGTTTTCTTAAAATGGATTCTAGTTCTTGTACATATTACACTACGGATGAATGGAGGGATATGATTACTGGGAATCGAAATGTTGACCCTTGGTATCACATGCACTCTCATAATGAGGTTTTGAATAGGCTTATCCTATCTTAAATTTATATTTGTTCCTTGTCACATCGATTTCCTTTGTACAGAACCAGTATTTTGGATGATGTTGTCATTCCCTCACCAAAACAAAATCCACTATCTTTCTGGTTGTCATATTCCCTAGATTATTTTCAAATTATGATTTATGAAGTTATTCAATTGGCTATGGTATGGTCCCAGGGGTTTTCATACATGTTGTAAAACTCCCATAAGGGTCTAAATGGTTGTGATTTTTCCTACCATCCCATTTCTCAAAGTTATTCAAGCATAATAATTTCCTTCCTGAATAATCTGATAGGTGGTTGTAGATCAAAATGGGACTTGTGACCCGATGGAAATGTTTCTGATGAATAGGTGTGGTCATTCTGGGTTAGACATAGATGCTCATGATTCTCTGACTAGATGCATTTTATTCATGATTATGAGCCAACATGGATTTATCAGTTCATTATTTATCATCAATCAGATTTTCTTAAAGAACTAATTATCCATTGGTTCCCTAGAATTAATTCCTTTAATTTTTTCCATGGTGAGGTAGGGATCATCCTCGGGGACATTTACCGACTAAGATGGATATATCCACATGGGGAGATGTATGATAAGTTTCTTCCTACCACAGATGTTTACAAAAACCCCACACAAACTCCAACCATGGAAAGGGACATGTATACCATTATAAATGATAATATAAGGAATAAGTTAAATCTAAAAATTTTCATTTACTTTATGTACTGGATCAACATCTTTCTATGTCATAGTGGGACTCATACAACTACTATATTCCCTCACTTGTGCCCCTCTTGATAGGTTTGTGATAGTGTGGGATCATATTGGGGTATCCTTGAGGATGCAGAGTATGACACATGGGGGTTCCAAGTTATATTGTAGGTATCCCAAAGTCTTCAGATATAAGGTTTTAATCCATGTTTCTAACTGGATTACTTTTACCGACCTAGGATACACGCTCAGGAATCAGAGTTGGCACACTGGTGATGACAGTTCAATTAGAAAAGGGGTGGTATATCAATATATTTTTACTAACTCTTCCTAACCTCTACCAACTTTTTGGCCATATCCAACAAGGAAACGTTCCTTATAGGATTAGTGTCCCTTTCTAGTTCTTATTTGGCGGGATAGGAGAGAATTTATGCTATTACAAATACCGTAACACTACTGAGATCCATGATGCCTTATTCAATCCCAGATTGTTGAGAATTTACAAGTTCTAGGCAATGTCTATAATCCTTGATGAGGTTACTAATATTTTTATATATCCTAATTGTTTCAACTTTATGCCTTTCCCCACACTAATCGGGCCAATTTTTGATAATAGAAATGGATCTCTCGATGAACGGGCATACAAAATATTTCTTCAAGATGGAGTTTCCATAACATGTATAAATGAGTTGATTCTTTATGATCCATATACCATTTACCTATCCTCTCACCAATTTATTTTCATTTAAAGGGTTTATCCTCACTCTTCTACTGGTATAAGGGGAGAACAACATTTTTGATCTTATCCGCCAATTTTGGATTATTTTAGAACATGAAGATACAAATGTTGAGACTATACTTCCTTCTATTGGAACTCTGATCTTCCTATCTTATGATTATTCCTATGCTTTTTTGAAAGCCTACCTGGGTGGTGTACTGAATATATTGGTAAGTGGATAAACCATGTGCTTCATTGAACCCTTTATCTATAGCAACAATGGGATTGATTCAACACTCAGGCAAGCCTTTGAGGAATCATCCTCAACCTAGAGATGACCATCCCATTATTAGGGTAGAATTAGTTGAGGAATTTGGTCCTTCAGCATGAGAAATGGAAGATTCATAATTTGAGAGAAGATCACATGGAACTTCCACTCTTGCTTCTTTTTTATCTCATTCAATCATCCCCCCTTCTGATATACCTACCCCAACATTTATAGAGTACCAACCATGGATTAGGCTAATCTATTATCAGATTCATACCTTGATCATTGAGTCTCCCCTAGAAATGTTTCGTGACTAAGAGGAATTCCTTCCCCATATCTTTAATTTTTTTAAAGAGGTTGGTGCCTTTCCCAAAGAGACCAAATCACAATTATTATAAAAGAAAGAGGTTACATGAGTCTAAAATATGGAATCATATTACAATACTTATCATGAGAAGGAATAAGATCAACATGGAGATCATCGAGCCAGGTAATGTCTTGATTTAATCCCTTGTTAGCAAGGCCATCAGTGACCATATTTTCTTCATGATAAATATGAGTGATGATATAGTTGATGTTGAGAAGCGAGCGTGTGCAATCCATCCAATGATTATTAATAGACCCTGGAAGATGTGTCACACCATTCCTAATCACTTGCATAATGGTAGTAGAATCACTTTCAATCCATATATTGATCTAACCATGTTTCTTTTTGAAATAGATATCATGTATCATACTCATCATTTCAGCCTCTAGAGATGAGGCAATTCCACAGTTACCAAGAAAGCATCTAAGGACCTGACCAAGGTGATTTTTGAACATCGCACCACAGCCCGTAGGAATTGAGTTTCCTTTGGAGGCACCATCCACATTTAATTTAATCTAACCAATAAAAGGATCTCTCTAGAACACATTGAAATTGAAAAGAGGTTGGAAAAATTTTCCATCAATCCAAAGACATCGCAGAATTACAAAGTCATCGACGGTGTTGTTGCAATGGCCTTTTTGCAGCGATGCAACTTCATGCATGGAAATAAGGATCCGCATCTAACCTATATTATAGATGAATGAGTAATTATTATGAATATTTTCATTTATATCATACCAGATCACATGATGCGTCTTAGCAATAGAAGCAAGAAAAGGGTTCTTGATTTGCTAAGAACTTTTCATATCCACACATCTCTTTAGTTGGGATTAGACAGAGTAAACATTCAACCATCTGCAGTCAAAGATGTCAAAAATATAGTTCCAAAGGGAATAAGAAGTGTAATAATAAATAATGATATGGTTAGTTTCTTCTCTGTGTAGATTGCAGAGTCTACAATTAGAGAAAAGTTGAATCCCAAACAATTGAAGGCACCTGTCTATGGGAACTCTATTGTGATAAAGGTGCCAAATGGGATTGAATCTTGAAGGCTTTATCCAAGGTTGGTCAAAGGGCATGTGTAGTTCTGATGATGAAGGTTTTATATCCTAATAAATGAGGGAAGCATCATAGGCACTTGAGTAGAGACTCTACATATTCTCTCATCTATAAGATTGGATAGACCTCTTGACTGGAGAAATAGCAGAATATGATGTATGTGTAACTATCACTAGATCCTATCTCCTGAAATCATAATCTATATTGGATACTAGTCATAAAGGAGATAAAGGGTTATCTTCTTTTATTGAGACTCTTCATCCTAAGGCGGCAATGGGGGAGGAAAAGAGAATGTAACTTTAGCATTCTATTGAAAATTCTCACTAGACTTTGGTTGATTCAAAAAATTCAACCAATCAAGTCTTATTATAGTATGATCACCAATGTTTTTGTTTTTATGGAATCTTTATAAAATCTCCAAAATGTGTAGATTCATCATTTCTATGCATCTTATCAATGAATAAATCCTCCAAACTTTATATGTCATTGTCCATCTTTCCTTCGTTCCTGATGTTCATGACATTTCATTGATCTAATGTCACATGAATCATCAATAATACCCATCCTTTTTATAATTATAAAGTAAACCTAAATGCATGGATTTGAATATTTAAATCCCAAAAGATTTATCTTGATAAATTTTCATGAATGACCACCAACATGAGGATATTTATTGATATACTTACTCTAGTTTTATTGATATTACCTGATTTAAAATGATAAATTGAGTAAAATATATGTCTCATAGGGATAATTCTCTAATTTTCACTGAATAAAATGGAATTAAAAGGCATATATTAATTTTTGTAAGGGAAAACTGATGACCCGTATAAGATTTATATTTTTTTATTTCATATTTCCCTAATTTTTTCCTAAGATTCATATATGGGAAGGCTTAGAGAGCGTGAACTTGGATTTTTCTTGGTCCAACCTCTTACAGGTTTCAACCTAAAATTTTTTGTTCCTTTTCCATTTTATGAATGCTTAATATTTTCTGGATCAAGTAAAGTGAATGTCTAGTGCGTAGAGACTTGAATTTTTTCTAGGATTTTCTTTTTGTGTTTTCAACCTGGAAAGCATTGTTTCTCTTTTAGTTGGATATTTTAAGGTCTTTCAAACTAGACCATCATTGTGTTATAGTATAGGATCTTCTAGCTTGGTCCTTTTGTTTCTAGTAATTTAGAGTCTTCTATATCTTACTCTATATTGGTGTAGTTTAGGGTCTTATAGATTGGACCATCTATTATTATAGTTTAGTGTCTTCTATCTTGGACCTTCTACTACTATTAATATTTTATTCATGATTTAATGTTCTCCATGCAGTTTAAAGTCATGCGGTAAGGATAGTTGTGAATTTTTAATGCCATTTAGTAAGGATATTTGTCATGCAGTTTAATGTCATGCGGTAAGGATATAAATATGCTATATAGTTTAAATTATTACTACCATGACAATATTGATGAATATATAATATCAGGAATACAAGCTAGGGATGTCCCAAAACACCCTAAGGTTCTAAGTATTTTCACAGTTTTTCTAGGGATAATGAGGATTGGAGTTCCTTTCCTGAAAGGACAATATTCCTCTAGTTGGTAGGTCAAAGTACTTATGCATTGATATAATAGTAAAATAGAGGTGTAAACACTCTTTTACAAGGTCCATGAAAGATTTCGGATATGGAATTAGTGAAAATAGAGTATTAGGGAAGCTGATTCCACCTGGATAACTAGAGTTTGGGTGGTTTAATTAAAAACCTAAAAGTTTTAATTGATGAATATGGGATGGGGAAGACATACAGGGGATGGACCAAAACACCCTAAGGTGTTAAGTTATACCACAGGGCTACCAGGTCTCATGAGGATTTAAGTTCCTTACTTTCAATGAGGTGATTTCTCTGGTTTGTAGGTTAAAAGACTTTATGCATCGATAGAATGGTTAATTAAAGGGTATACCCACTCTTTTCTAAGGTTCATGAAAGATTTACAAAGACTTAAACATTTGGATGATGAAGTAGGGTATGGAGAAAAAGACTATCCAAGAATAGTTATAGAACCCTAGGGTAGTTTATCTTTTATTTGGGAATCTCGGGCCCTATGCCATGTGGTTTTGATTCACATAGTGTGGGCCATCAAAAGATTCCGGAATGGAGTGTCGCATTACTTCTTTGAGAAGAGGTAAATTACATAGTAAAATAACATCTAGGATGTAAAATACGCTTCAATTGTTTTGTTATGGAGATTATAAATCATGTTCTAGGAATATATAAGTTAACTAGAGGTAGGAACTGGTGGGTACAGGTCCACCATTGAGGATGGAAGGAGCTAGTAATGTTCCACATGACCAAAACAATAACTCCTGGATTTAAGGGGGCCTTCCTAGTATCCAATTGTCTATTTGGAGGAACCAATCCCTATCACCATTTTTATATGGATAAGATACAAGATCAAAGAATCCCAAGGTCTATGGGGTTATAAGAGAATAATACCAACTCAAGGAACTGATTGTGTCATCTCAAACATTAAATTCATGAAGGTGGTTTATATAAAGTGTAAGATTCAAGAAGGTTCTGGCCACCCTAAAAGTCGTTTCACTGCCTAGTGAACACATTTTTGTAGTGAGGATATGTGAAAAACAATTACTCTAACTTTTTTCTGGAATAGGGGGCCTAGAAAGCACGAATCTTCTTTTACCAGGGACACAAGGAGGGCACTATGAGATTTATCAATCATTCACTTATGCTCTATTTTTTGTCAAAAATATAAATATGGAGAGTTTATCAAGAGGATACTTTACTTTTGATAAAACCAACCTTTGCGGGTTTTCAACCTGATAAGTTTTGTGCCTCTTTCACTATAAGATTAGGGTCTTTTTTTGGACCATAAAAGTTTAAAATTTTCATTAGTACATCTTTGACCAAAGTGTATGTAGTTTAAGGTCATGACACACATGGACCAATATAAGGGGAATGTCACACAATAACCTAATTAGGATACCCAGGGTCAAGGGTACTCTAACATCATTTTGATTGGGAGATTAAAATGTTGTAAATCATGGCATGGGTTTCTTAGGTCATTAGTAATTATATGTGATAATCTTGTTAGGGATGGCCCATAACACCTTAAGGTGTTGGGTTCTGCTATAGTGACTTCAGGATCACAAGGATAAGAAATCCCTTACTATAGGGAAAACATGTATCTATCTTGTAGGTTAAAGCCCTTATACATCACTATTACGGTCAAACAGAGAGATCTATTTTCTTTTCCAAGGGATATGGAAGATTTTTGGAATCTTGAGGCACTCAAGTCATGAAGTGTGGTTTATGGGTTGAGGTGTTTAAAAACATGATGGAAGTACCTTGTTCTATGTTTGTATGAGGTTAGGATCTTGTAGTCCTTTAATAGAGAGTGATGATGGGTTATGGACTGAATATTTTAACATCATGTAGTGGGGATATATTTATCATTCAGTTTAATGTTATGCGATAAGTAAATTTTCCTTGTAGTTTAATGTCATGCGGTAAGGACGTTTTCCTTTCCTTACAGTTTAACATCATGCAGTAAGGTCATAAATATGATATGAAATTTCAATTATTTATACTAGTACATGGTCCCTAATCTAAGATATTTCTTTGTCTCATTGGTGAGATCAGCTTTACAGGTTCCATAATCTCTCATGATCCATTATCGGCGTGATAATAAAGGTACAACTGGGCAGTCGACTAAGCTTCATGAGAGTGGGTCTCACATAGCTTGCTACACAGGTCCATCCCATATATAGTTGGGGGTATATTTTTATCATTTTATATGTTGTGACTAAACCTAGAATTAGAGATTCATGCATCATTATGTATCATGTGGTGACCAGAATCAAACCACATGTTGTTCTTGAATGAGAGATCTCTATACAGATCTGATCTGTATTCAAGGAGTGGGGACATTTTTTATTAAATCTCGACCCATGATCAAAGATCTAGTCATAACTATATATCTTGTGATGATAAAAATTAATACACACGTATTTATTGAATGGAAAAATATCAATGCAATTCTAACCCATACATAAAGGGGGGCATTGTTCCTGTTGATTGTTACAACTGGACCCAAGATTGGAGATCTGGGCATCACTACATATCCTATGATAATAAGAATCAAGAAACATGTAGTTATTGAATGTGAAAATATCCATGTAATTATTACTCAAATGTATAGTGGGTTATTTTTCTCGTTGATTCTTACAGCTGGACTCGAGATTGGAGATCTGGGCATCCCTTTGCATCATGTGATAACAAGAATCAAGACACACGTAGTTCTTGAATAGAAAACTCTCCATAAACTTCTAACACATACATAGAGGGGGAAATTGTTCCCATTGATTGTTATATCTAGACCTAGTATTGGAGATTCAGTTATCACTATGTATCCTATGATGATAAGAATCAAGCCACATGTAGTTCTTGAATGGGAAACTCTCCACACAAGTCTGACCCATACATAGAGGGGGACTTTTTCCCACATATTGTTATATCTAGACCTAGGATTATATATCTAGATATCACTACTTATCCTGTAATGACAAGAATCAAGACGCATATAGTTCTTGAATGTAGGTTTTTGGGGGGACAAACACCAAGGATAGTGTCCCCCTCAGGAGAGGTCCACAGTAATGCACATTTTATTATCATTAAGGAGACATAAACCATATAGTTAAACATTGTGAAGTAAGGAATTATGGTGTACCTTTTAAATTATTGCATCAAGGACCATTCTAACCCTATCATGAACTGATATATCAGAATCATGCGAGGAATCCTTTACACAAAATTTCTAAGCCCGCATGAGCTACGATCGATGTGAGAAACAAGAAACGGTAAAGGTTTCTCTCACCACATAAAGTCAATTAAAGGAAAAGATAGGGATACTTTTTATCTTGTAGTGTATAGGTCATGATATCAGATATACTAATCATGTATATCTCATTAGAGTGAGAATAAAGTTGTACATAGTTCTTGAAAACACATGTATTTTAACGTCATGTGGTATAGACATCATTCATTCCATTTAATGTCATGAGGTAAGGATGAAGGTTGCTTAACATGAAAAAAGAAATCTTGAATCCCTATAAACACTGGCAAGATGTTTTTGAAATCATCTCATAAGAGGCATCTCATGTTTATGATATAAGGCTTCTTGATCCATTTTCCCAAGGTATACCATGCTTGGTACACAGGGTAAGACTATATTTTAACGTAATGTGATGAAGACATTGTCACAAAATCTGATATCTTATGATGGGGACCGATATGTTGTATTTGGACCCAAGATTCTGGATCTAGGTGTCACTATGTATTCTATAATGGCAGGAATCAAGCCACATAAAGTTCTTGAATGAAGGTATTCCTTATGTAGATTTGACTCACACACAGGGATGGGGGAACTTCATTTTTCTTTTTCATAGATCTAGATCAAATACAGTGAATCACTAGTCAGATGATGTTCCACATGAAGTTTAATATCATGTGGTGATGACGTCTTCCATTTAGTTTAACGTCATTTGGTTAGGATATATCACGTATTTTAACATCATATGACTAGGACGAGAGATTTTATACAGTTTAATGTCTTTCTTCTAGGATTTACTTTATACAATTTAACATCATGTGTTCAGTATGTCAGAGGATTTAATGGTGTCTATGTAAAGTGTTTATTTAGAAAACTTGAATTGGTGGGGGTTGTGACATGTTCCCCATCCATTATGGCCAATGAGTAAGCTCTGTTGGAATAGACCTTATGTATGATGTAAGGAACTTACCATTTGGGTTCCATCATTGGAGGATTCTTTCCTATTATAATTGGTTTTTTAAGATCCAATACCAATTCTCCTTGAAGGAACGAATTTAGATGAACCTTTTTATTAAAGTATCGTGTGATCTGGTTCTAATGGACTCCAAGTTTGTGCAGTGTACGCAAACTTTTCTCATCGAGCTGCTCAAATTCATCCAACCACTATTTCAATTTCTCATCATCCAATAGTTGTCCATGGATAGCTATTTATAGTGAGGGAATTTTTACTTCTATGGGAAACAATCCCTCAGTTCTATAAACTAATGAATATGGAGTTTCTGGTGTAGTAGTGCTCATGGTGGTATGGTAGGCCCATAAAGCATAAAGGAGATCATTCGGCTGTGACTTCTTATACTTATTCACAATCTTCTAGAGTATATTTAACAGAGTCATTTTTAAGGCCTCTATCTATCCATTTTCCACTTCATGGTAGTGGGATGAATGTTTGGACTTGATGTTGTACTCCTAGTACAATTCTTCAACTCATTAGAATAGAAGTTGGTGTTGTTGTCCATCAAAATCATGTGTGGCACTCCGAATATGGTGATGATATTGGACTTCATGAAGTTAATGATATTATTCATCTGGAATTCCTTGAGGGGTATTGCCTTATCCCATTTGTAAAATAATTTAGTGGTAGTAAGGATGTACTTAAACTATTTTGTTGTGGTTGGGGTATATAGCCCCAAAAACATTCGTTCACTATACGGATAACGGCCAGGAATATTTATTTGCATTTAGAAATCTTGGGGGTTAGTGGATGAATTTTTTATGAATCTAGAATGCATGAAATTTCTTCGCAAATTCCACATAGTCATATATCATGGTTTTATAGTAGTAAAAAAGCCTCCTAATTTGGTGGGAGTGCCTGGTCCTGGACTAATCAGCACCGCAAGAGCATGCATGGGCTTCTTCCATGATGGTGGGAATCTCTCTTTCTTATATGCATATGAGGAGGATCCCATCAAATCCTCATTTTTAGAGTGATTTTTTCTCATTTGGCATGTACCAAAGGATAAAGTTCACTGCTCAGTGCCAAATCAATTCCCTTCCAACTCAGTATGTCAAGAGGGTCCCATTTTGAAGATAATCTAGTATAAGATCCATCCATCTGAGGGTAGATATTGGTTCATCATGCTCTGGGGTAGTGTTGATCTGATTAATTTATTCCATGTCATAGAAGATGACTGATGAGACCATCCTTCATTATGTGATGTAGAAGACCATCTTTTCCTAATCAAGGTCAGACATAACTATAACTACATTCGCCAGTGCATTAGCATAAGTATTTTGTGATTGGGTGACATAGAACAATGTGTGTTCAAAAGGGAACTCTAACATCAGACCCCTTATATAGCTGATGAGAGGGTATAATTCTTCCTTTTTTATGGAATATTCATCATTGATCTTCTTTATCACTAACTCTGAATCCCCTTTGATGTTTAGGTATTCTATCTATATCTATAGGGAAAGTTCTAATCCAGAAATGAGGACTTGGTATTCCACCTCATTATTAGTGTAGCCTTCGGATAGTGAGAAAGAGTAGGGAAAATTTTTTATTGTCCTGAAAAAAAAATACAATCCCTAAAACAACCTTATTGAGCTTCTATATTTCCATACTCTTGCTAATAGGACTTCGGGAGGCACCATCAAAATATATCTCCCATGTTCTTATAGTTTCATGGTCATAGAAAACCTACTCATCTGAAAGTTTGGTTTCCACTGGTGTACTTTCTGGGGTGGGGTGTGCTATAAGAAAATCAGTCAGGGCCTACCCTTTCACTGAACTAAATGTCATATTATAGAAGAGTAACTATCCATCAATCCAAACATCCAAAAAAACATAGGTAATCCAAGGTTGTACTTGAGTAGTTCGATACGAGAGACCAAATGGACTTCATGGTGCTGCAAGTAATACCTCTTATTTTTCACCACAAATATGAATGTGATGTAGTTCTTTTCGGCATTAGAATACTGGTATTAGTACCTAGAATAATTTTAATGAGGTAGTAAAGACTATTATCATTCACTGCATTGTTTTTCTATGTGAGGAGAGATCGAAATGATTGATCCATGGTGGCCACATATAAAATTAGTGTATTTTATTCCATTGGTGGAATCAAGACTGGTGGATGCAGTAAGTGCTTATTAAGACTCTCGAAGGCTTCTTGGTAGTCCTTGTCTCATCAGTAAGTGTGTCTCATATTCATTAACTTGGTGAGCGGGATATATTTTCCATCCAGGTTAGCTATGAAATTTCAAATGTAAGTGAGGTTCCCTTGGACCCCCCTCTGTTCTTTGAGATTCTGAGGTGGTTACATTTCTAGGATTGTGCTGGTCTTTTCTGGGTCGTCCTCAATGCCAAGATGACATACAAAAAATCCAAAGAATTTACCTAATGTTACCCCCAAAATATCATTTCATCGTATTAATCTTAAAACTGTGTTATTGTATCTTGTCAAAGATTATTTGAAGTTCCATGATGTGATCACTTCGCTATCAAGATTTTTTTTACCAGATCATTGACATAAAATTATACTTTTCATACAAATAAGGGATTAAAGATTTTATGCATGGTGCATTGATAAGTAATGATAACATTATCTAATACCAAGGGAATGAACTAGGATAAAATGATCCTCAGGGGTTCCCTAAAGTTTGTAGCTTCCTCATCTTTAGGGTCCATCTTTATTTGGTTATACCTTGAATACCAATCCTTGAATGAAATGGCATGGAAGCTTGAAACTGCATCGATCAAGAGCTATATGATCAGAAATGTCAAATAATCCTTTGTAAATGTTGATTAAGGTCTCTGATATCAATGCATACCTTGATCTTTCTATTCATTTTCTTTATAGGTAAAATGTTGGTAATCCATCTCAGGTATTTCACTTCTCAAAAAAAGTTGGCTTTGATCAATTTTTCAACTTCCAAATCTATTTTGGTAGCATAAGATGGGTGAATCATCCTAGTTTCATTCTTGAAACCTTGATAGTTTTATGGTAAGACTAGATGGTTCATAGACACAATGGGGTTCAGTTTGGCCATTTCTATATAATTCCAAGAAAACATGTATCAATGTTTATTTAGAAATGAGACGTATATCTCTTTCTTTTTAAGAGGCATGGCGGTACTAATGAATTTAGGTCTTGGGTCTTCTTATTTTACCATATTTACTTGCCTAAGCTCATATATGGAGGTGAATATTCATTCATCAAGTGTAGTAGCGGCGCTCCTGAGGTCATCCTATTATTCTTACACTTTTTAGTCTATAGAGACATTTTTAGACATGGTAGGTAATATGAGAGTATCTTTATCACTCTCAGTGTGATATAAGTCATGGGAATAGATATTTTCATCCCCTACTTCCATATTCATTTTAGAGAGATTCCATAGTTGATTTTTTCCCTTTACACTATCATTAGGGATATGAGGATCCCAGACATCCCAGATTAAGTCTACTGCCTTAATTAGATTTATGGGTAGCACATAATAACTATAGATCATGATCTATATATTTTTATGGGTGGTCCCAAAGCCATTGGGGGATACAACCTTCATATTTTCATCCACTATTGGTTGTTTTCCCTCCCTTCTATGGAAACTTTCATCAATATATGTAGCTTTTTCAGACTCAAAGGGGGCATTATCACCATGTAGTATGTCAACCTTTCCATCGATTGGGTATTTCAAACATTTATGAAATATTGAAGGTGCCACCACATGGTTGTGAAGCCATGTTATTATGATCAGTACATTGTATGTTTTTTATGGATGGATAACCATGAACTCAATTCTAGATGTTAGATCCCCAAACCGAGATTTGATCTTGATCTTCCTAAGAGTTATTTTCTTTCTCTTATCATACCCTTGAATGATTATCTTTGTAGGAGATAAATATAACTCACTATATATCAAACATTCAAGGTTCCAAATTGGATTCAAGTTGATCCCATAACCATTTTCAATCATAACCCTATGGATGTCAACATCATCAAGTTTTTCTAAAATATATAGGGGTCTGATATGTCCCCAGATGAACTCTTTCTAATCCTTCTCTATGAATGAGATTGCAACATGGTATTCTGATGCAATAGTCTCCACTTAATAAACCTCAGCTAAAATGACTTCAATATTGAATTACTGAGGAATTTGGAGGACTTCAATGAGTACCTTCATGAGTTATTTTGAAAGATGTAGTGCATCTAGAATTGATTTTTTGGATGGTAAAATCGCCAAATATTTAAGAAATTCATACTTTTTAGATAGAGTTTATCTCTTCCAAAGGTTGGTTTTCTCATTATTATGTGGTTTAGGATGTCACACCCTGACCGATGCTTAGTTTTAATTTAATTATTTTGGGTTTCACATTTGAGTTGTTTGAACGGGTTAAATTTTAAAGGAAATTTGGGATCTTATATGGGTGCACGACCATGTGTAGTTCCCAACATTAATAAGAAAATATTTTATGATTAAATTTATTATTTCACTGGTGCGTGACTATGTCGCAACCACGCATGCGTTTGTGTGTGGTGTCCAGACTCCATAATTAACGCAATTATTTTGCAATTGGTTTTATTATTTTAGTTTTATTATTAATATTATGATTATTTAAGTTAATGTTTCAATTAGTTTATTATTATTATTATTATTTCACCTGATACTTTAATTTGGTCGTTTTTTTATTATTTTGGTTTTATTATTTTTAGTTTTATTATTAGCATTAAAAAAAATTTCTATTAATTAAAATTTGGTTTTGTTCTTTTTTTTTTAATTCTTTTTTTTATTTTTTCCTTTAATTATTATTTTATTTACTTTCTATTTTATTATTATTAATATTTTTATTTTATTTTTATTTTTATTTTCTCTCTTTTATTTTTCCACCCCTCCATTTATCTCTCCCTATTTTCTTTTTTTTCTTCTCTCTTTTTTTTATTCTATCTTTTTTTTTCTCATTTTTTTTCTTCTCCCCCTCTCTTACGCTCCAGCCTTCCCCGTGTGGACCCCCTCACCCCTTTTAACCCTACCTGACCTGCAAGCCCCCCCTCCCCTTGCCTTCCTCCTTCGGCATGGCCTCCTCCAGTGCGGCCTCCTTTGGCACGACCTCCTCCGGCACGAACTGCCCCCTCCCCTTGCCTTCCTCCTCTAGCACAACCTCTTCCGGCGCGGCACGGCATCCTCCGGTGCAGACCTCCCCCACCCCTTCGCTCCTCCTCACCGGACCGACTACCACTGAACCACTCTGTCGCCTGACCGGCCTCCTCCGATGCACTCAAACCCCCACACATGCCTCACCTTGCTCGGCTGAACACCCATTGACTTTACCTCTTTTTTTTCCTGCACCGCGCAATCCCAACAGCCTCCTTAGAGCTTCGACCAACCTCCCACAGCCTCGTCATAGGTGTGTTCTCCTCCAACCGGGTTGTTCTTCCATTTTGGGTAATTTTATGGTTATGGTTTGGTTTGTGTTTGGTTCATTTATAGTGTAATTGATCTGATTGCTTGTTTTTAGGGCATAGTTGTGTTTTTTACGGTGTAATTGAAGTGCAGTGGACTTTGTGCACCAAATTTACGAATTCGGTCTACACTGAGGTAGGTGGTTCCATGTATAACTATTGCTTGATGAATTAATTTTATTGTTTGATTAATTTATCCTAACCTTTCATTAATTACTTGGGTGTGAACTTGGTTTTTAAAAATAATTTCACATGTATTGATTTATTTAGTATCATTTTAGTATAGTGCATAGTGCGTTTTTGTGAAAACCCTCATTTAGTCATTTGATTGTGTTATATAAGTTATGAAATTAGTTTATTTAATTTAGGAAGATCTGTGAATTAGATTATGAAGTGGTGATTATGTAAATTTTGTAATAAAAGGATTTTGTTGTGTGAGTTTTGTTAGTGAAAAATCATGTGACATCGCTTGGAATTGTTTTGTAGAATTTCTTAATGGTTTATGAAATGATATGGAAGTTGAGAATTGGTTTTAAAAATCATCTTGGGTGCACATCATTCCAAAATGGACATTTTTCATTTATTTACTAGTAGCATGTTTATTCCAAATGAGTTTGACTTTTCTATAAAAAAAACCATGCTGAGTAATTTATTGTTTTATAAATAGTGTTGCTACTTTAATAAATGTGTAAGGGATATAGTGGTGTTTTGGGTGTGTTTTTGATGTATTCCCATGTGGTGCTTCATGGGTCAGTTTTTATAAATTGTAAAATGTTTAATTAAATGATATTAGTGGTGCAAATCGTATTTCGATAAGATTATAATGTGTGTTAGGTTGTGTAAGAGGGTTTGAGTCGGTCTAGTGTGTTAAGCAGTGTTTTTCTCTTTAAAATTTATTTATGAAAATTTGAATTGTTTTATTAAATAATTATTAAGGGTGAAATTATGTATTGGTTAAATTGTGTAAATGTTTCCTGTGTGTAAAGGCATGCTCCATGTGTGGAAATTGTTTAATAAATTCTTTTAATGTTTTTTACCATGTAAGTGATTTCTTTGACTATGCAGTCATTTTAATTGGTTGTGTTAGTGATGCTGATTTGGTTTTGGGATATTTTTAGTGTGCGTATTATTATTTTTAAATAATTTTGTGTGTGTGAGTGTAGTGTTGGGTAGAGATAACACCTCAATTGTTTTCTTTGTTTATGTTTGGCATATGAAATGAACTCTAAACTACTTGAGCACAAATGGGAAGCCTAGGTACTAGGTGGGTGGACTAGTTCAAGTGTGCTAGTGATACGGAAGTGGCGTCATCCCGGTTTCACTTAGCTGGATTGACGACTACAACACTAACTAAACATTTAGATGATGTTGGGAGACCACTAGGTTGTGGATGTGATACCCTACTAGTGGCTCATGCACAAGAATGTATATTGATGTGTTTCTATACCATTTCTCACCGTGACACGATGTTCTAGGGTCCCACTTCTCACTAGTATCTTTATGGTCTCTCCCATGTTTTGTTCTCCTCTTTTGCTTTTCACTCACCGTTGACACACAGTGTGATGTTGGGGTTACCATTAAAGTTTGTGTGTGTGTGTGTTTTAATTTATGTTGTTTTTATTTAAAGTAGTTTTCCTTAAAACTGTTTTCATTAAAATTGTTTAAGCATTTATTTATTTTTCGTCTGTTAAATTGCAAATGTATTTGTCATTTAATAATTATGTGTGGAACCTTTTCTCAGTGGAATCCTACTGGGCTTTTATCTCACACCCTACATACACCTTTGGGTATATGTAAATTATGTTTCTTCTACATTCTAGGTTGAGGAATCGAGCATACCATTGGTGGTTTGGGTTTTCAGTGGCACCCTTGTGTTGGTTTGGTGGCAGTGGCTTGGGGATGTGACTCCTCAAGCCGCACAGAGGTTTGAGTTGGAGCTTTGGTTTTCCTTTGATGTAGTCTCTTTTGGGTTTTTAGTTGAAATTGTAAACTTTAAATCTGAACTTGGTGTAAGGGTTAGTTTGGTTATCTGATTTTAGTTTCAATTTATTCATCTTATTGTTTGTTTTATATTTATTTATTCAGGTAAATCATTCCCAAGTTTTATTTTTGATTCCTAGGAACTTGTGCCAGCCTGTGGGGATCAGGAACGCCCTTCGGGCCTTATCGTGGACCGGTTCAAGTATCAGTTTGATGGCAACCTGACTTGGTTCGTAAAAAAATGGTATCAAAGGAGGTTATGTTCTTATTACTTGGGGTGTTAGGTAGATTGGAGATAGGATTGTCGATACTCGAGTGGTAGGTGTGGGAAGAGCATCGTGAACTCTTACTCATTCCAATCCTTGAGTAACCTGGGGTAGTTCGAGATTTATGTTTTTGACTTTGGTCTCTACGGATGGGGGGTAACAATAAGAGTAAACTGGTACTGTATGCAGTCTCACATGGAGTAGAGACCCATGTGATGCTCTAGAGTACGGTTCGACACTCCTAGTGGTTGTAACTTGCCCAGGGCATGGTCTGCTAAACCATGTAGCCGGGTTAGGTATGACCATTAGTTCTCTGTCTAGGTGATTTGGAATTCATGATGTATTGATTCAGTTTAGGGTTGGCGTGAAAGTGTTTTTTCTAAAGGAAAGTGGACATTGGGGTTTCTATTATTTTATTTTTGGTGTGAGTTTGGCATGCTTCTTGGGGTGTGTTTCTCTTGAACCTTGTTTCTGGATTTTGGTGTTTTATTTGTCGAAGTTGAATTTCTAAAAAGATGTCCTGGGTTATTTAAAATTGAAGTGGGTTGTTTTATAAATGGAAATCATTTTAGAAATTTGTCATGAGTTTTTGAAATAGTTCTAGAAAAATGTGTTTTTGGAATATTCGGAACATTTTGTTTTGAAAGTGGAAGAGCCTTGTTTCTTTTCCAGTGGTATTCCTATGGGTGCTCACATGTGCATGTAGAAGTGATTAATGGATAGTTGGTGCATCATGTGTATGGGTGCCTGAGTGGCACAAAGATGCATATTTGTGAGGCATAGTGGAATATCAGTGGTGATGGATTGATTTTTAAGGCCACTTCTTGTTTCTTAAAAAGTGGGTTTTTCTCTAAAATGGGTTTTTGTGCTTAAATGGTTTTGGAATTGGAAAATGTTTTTGAGTCCGAAGTGAAAGCGATGGATTCGAAGGAGTTTTTGGGATTTGTTGTGTTGTGCTTGGTCTTTCAAGTGGGTGTTCATTTTTCTTTGAAAAAGAATTGATGTTTTTAATTGGAATTTTTTATTTGTGTCTGAGGTGTGGATCTTTTTTTGTGATGTGTTTGGATTTGTGGAAGAGTTTTTTGTGTTTATTGTTTAGAATATACCCCTAGAAATGTTCCATGGGTTTCCAGCAGGTCTCTCAGTTCTGGGATCAGCCCAGACTCCCAATGGAGTGGTGGAGTTGGGTTCTGCTCAGTTGTTTTAATTTTTGTAGATGTCGAGGTTAGTTGGATATCATTGAGTGCTTTGAGAATATTGGGAATGTCTCTAGTTTTTTAGGGACTCCAAAATATGTGTGGGTGTATGTTGTCTCGAGTATGTCTAGAGGAGTGGGACTAAACAAGTGAATGGTGATTGTTCTGTTTTTTCTATGAATTGGGATCAACTGATCAATCCTTGAGACTAGCCTCATTCTGTGGTTGTACCTAAGGAAGTGAAGGCCAAGGAAAGTGGTGGATTTCCTAGGTGCTAAAACAATCATCAAGCGGAGTTGGAGATGTGTTGACCTTTCTGATGAGATAGTTTCATGTTCCACAGAGGTTGTGCGGAACAATCATTTTAAAGTTCGTAATAGTTGTTGGAATTTCTTATATTGTGGTAAGTGAAGGTTCCTTGTCTGATGAGGAGTGTCAACCAAAGGGACTTGTTTTTGGATTACCCCTTCCATCAGTTTGCGTCGCGCATTTGACAGACTGCTCAATTTTCTATCTCTAGTGTGGTCAGTCATGCACTATAAGTTGTTCACTACAATTCTCATTTGGTAAGTTGACAAAGTGGACACTTGGGGGACGAGTAGAAGTATACAAGTTTCTTTTCTAGCGGAGAAAGTTTCATTCAAAGGTGGTCAGTTTATGACTGTGAGGTGGTAGATGCTTCAGACATTAGGGCCCCAGCCATAGGTCTTGGGCAGAAGCTTTCCTGCAGTCAAAACTCGTCGGACGTGGTGTGAGCTTGGTCTGACTTAAGTCCATATTGATGTATGGGGACAACTTAAATTTCTTTATTGCAGTATCGTCTCTGAAGGTGTCATTTTTTTTGTGAGGGGCATGAATTCTTGTCTCCTTTCTATGGTCTTAATTTATGGGAGTTCCTCTTGGGCCTTAAAGAGGTTCAGAGAATCTGTATTCTTGTAAATCTAGAAGGCGTTCACTATGAACCTTTTTGTGGTCAGTTATGAATAGAAATTGTACTCATTTTATAGATGCTCATGTCTTGTGGGATTAACGCATGCCTGTCGAGGTTGCTGCTATGTTAGGGGTTTCTGCTATCAAAACCATCTCATGTGGCGGAGTTTTGGCCAGTGTAGGAATCATCTATGAAGGTCAGTCGTGTTGGTGGGTTCATGATGAAGATTTAGGTCTTTATTGATCAACGTAAATTGGTAATTCCCATGCGGGTGTCATGGTGCTAGAAAAATTTTAAAATGGTGGGGAGGCCCACTGCGGGTCTCGCCGAAGTCCCCTCTTGTGTTGGCTTGGTTAAACTTAGGAAACTTGGAGGAGTAAGGCAGTGTTATAGGTTGTCTAGGTTTGTGAGTCATTTTGGTTTAGAGAACCAATTTTTGACAAGAATCCTAATATGGTGGGGAGACCACCATAGGATGAACTAGGGGGAACTCTATTTTGAATGTGTGCTTAGCGGGGCAACCCCTTACTTCTTTTTCACCCGACCTCGACCATGCTAATTGGTTATCTTGGGTAGTGGGTCATTGGATGAGTGTTATTGGAGATCTCAAGAAACCCTAGTGATCCCTAAGTCAGGGGTTGGGGTGTTCCATGTTGTAGTTCTGTTTCGAGGTGAATTCCTTGATGTTGGTCATTTGGCTTGGTGATTCTGGTTTTGAGATATTAGGGGTTTCAGTTCATGGGTGTTTTGAATGCCCGATCTTCAAGTGATTGAGTTTTTTTAGGTATCTTCGTGTTATTGCTTGTAATATTGGCTTGGTTAAGTCTTTTGGGACTTTTTGGGGGTAGAAAGTGTCATGGTGGGGAGAATTTTCAGACCCCAACTGATGCTTAGTTTTAATTTAATTATTTTGGGTTGCACTTTTGAGTTATTGGAATGGGTTCAATTTTAAAGGAAATTTGTGATCTTATAAGAGTAAACGACCGTGCGCGTGACCATGTGCAGTTCCAAACATTAATAATAAAATGTTTTATGATTAAATTTATTATTTCACCGGCACATGACTATGTCGCAACCACGCATGCGTTTGTGCGTGGTGTCTAGACTCCATAATTAATGCAATTATTTTGCAATTGGTTTTATTATTTTAGTTTTATTATTAATATTATGATTATTTAAGTTAATTTTTCAATTAGGTTATTATTATTATTATTATTTCAGATGATACTTTAATTTGGTCGTTTTTTATTATTTGGGTTTTATTATTTTTAGTTTTATTATTAGCATTAAAATTTGTTTCTATTAATTAAAATTTGGTTTTGTTCTATTATTTTTTTTTTTTATTCTTTATTTCATTTTTTTCTTTAATTATTATTTTATTTACTTTATATTTTATTATTATTAATATTATTATTTTATTTTTATTTTTATTTTCTCTCATTTATTTTTCCACCCCTCCATTTCTCTCTCCCTCTTTTATTCTTTTTCTTCTCTCTTTATTTTCTTCTCTCTTTTTTTTCTTCTCGCTTTTTTTTCTTCTCCCTCTCTCTTACGCTCCACCCTTCCTCGTGTGGACCCCCCTCACCCCTCCTAACCCTACCTGAGCTGCAAGCCCCTCCTCCCCTTGCCTTCCTCCTTCGGCATGGCCTCCTCCAGCACAGCCTCCTCTGGAACGACCTCCTCTAGCACGAACCGCCCCATACCCTTGCATTCCTCCTCTGGTGCAACCTCCTCCAGCGCAGCATGGCGTCCTCCTGTGCGGACCTCCCCCACCCCTTCGCTCCTCCTCACCAGACAGGCTACCACTGAACCACTCTGTCGCCTGACCGGCCTCCTCCGATGCACCGAAACCCCCACACGCGCCTCACCTTGCTCGGCTGAACACCCAATGACTTTACCTCTTTTTTTTCCAGCACCGCGCAAGCCCAACAACCTACTCAAAGCTTCGACCAACCTCCCACACCCTCATCGTAGGTGTGTTCTCCTCCAACCGGGTTGTTCTTCTATTTTGGGTAATTTTATGGTTATGGTTTGGTTTGTATTTGGTTCGTTTATGGTGTAATTGATCTGATTGCTTGTTTTTAGGGAATAGTTGTGTTTTTTACAGTACAATTGAAGTGCAGTGGACTTTGTGCACCAAATTTATGAATTCGGTCTACACTGAGGTAGGTGGTTCCATGTATAACTATTTCTTGATGAATTAATTTTCTTGTTTGATTAATTTATCCTAGCCTTTCATTAATTACTTGGGTGTGAACTTGGTTTTTAAAAATAATTTCACATGTCTTGATTTATTTAGTAGCATTTTAGTATAGTACATAGTTCATTTTTGTGAAAACCCTCATTGATTCATTTTATTGTGTTATATAAGTTGTGAAATTAGTTTATTTAATTTAGGAAGATCTGTGAATTGGATTATGAAGTGTTGATTATGTAAATTTTGTAATAAAAGGATTTTGTTGTGTGAGTTTTGATTGTGAAAAATCATGTGACGTCACTTGGAATTGTTTTATATAATTTCTTAATGGTTTATGAAATGATATGGAAGTTGAGAATTGGTTTTGAAAATCATATTGGGTGCACATCATTCCAGAATGGACATTTTTCATTTATTTACTAGTAGCATGTTCATTCCAAATGAGTTTGACTTTTCTATAAAATAAACCATGCCTAGTAATTTACTATTTTATAAATAGTGTTGCTACTTTAATAAATGTGTAAGGGATATAGTGGTGTTTTGGGAGTGTTTTTGATGTATTCCCATGTGGTGCTTCATGGTTCAGTTTTTATAAATTGTAAAATGTTTAATTAAATTATATTAGTGGTGAAAATCCTATTTCGATAAGATTATAATGTGTGTTAGGTTGTGTAATAGGGTTTGAGTCGGTCTAGTGTGTTAAGCAGTGTTTTTCTCTTTAAAATTTATTTATGAAAATTTGAATTGTTTTATTAAATAATTATTAAGGGTGAAAATTTGTATTGGTTAAATTTTGTAAATGTTTCCAGTGTGTAAAGTCATGCTCCGTGTGTGGAAATTGTTTAATAAATTCTTTTAATATTTTTTTACCATGTAAGTGATTTCTTTGACTATGCAGTCATTTTAATTGGTTGTGTTAGTGATGCTGATTTGGTTTTGGGATATTTTTAGTGTGCGTATTATTTTTTTTGAATGATTTTGTGTGTGAGAGTGTAGTGTTGGGTAGAGATAACACCTCATTTGTTTTTTTTGTTTATGTTTGTCATATGACATGAACTCTAAACTACTTGAGAACAAATGGGAAGCCTAGGTACTAGGTGGGTGGACTAGTTCAAGTGTGCTAGTGACACGGAAGTGGCATCATCCCGGTTTCACTTAGCTGGATTGACAACTACAACACTAACTAAACATCTGGATGATGTTGGGAGACCACTAGGTTGTGGATGTGATACCCTACTAGTGGCTCATGCACGAGAATGTATATTGATGTGTTTCTATATCATTTCTCATGGAGACATGATGTTCTAGGGTCCCACTTCTCACTAGTATCTTTATGGTCTCTCCCATGTTTTGTTCTCCTCTTTTGCTTTTCACTCACCGTTGACACACGGTGTGATGTTGGGGTTACCATTAAATTTTGTGTGTGTGTGTATTTTAATTTATCTTGTTTTTCTTTAAAGTAGTTTTCCTTAAAACTGTTTTCATTAAAATTGTTTAAGAATTTATTTATTTTTCGTCTGTTAAATTGCAAATGTATTTGTCATTTAATAATTATGTGTGGAACCTTTTCTCAGTGGAATCCTACTGGGCTTTTATCTCACACCCTACATACACCTTTGGGTATATGTAGATTATGTTTCTTCTACATTCCAGGTTGAGGAATCGAGCATACCATTGGTGGTTTGGGTTGTCAGTGGCACCCTTGTGTTGGTTTGGTGGCAGTGGCTTGGGGATGTGACTCCTCAAGTCGCACGGAGGTTTGATTTGGAGCTTTGGTTTTCTTTTAATGTAGTCTCTTTTGGGTTTTTAGTTGAAATTGTAAACTTTAAATATGAACTTGGTGTAAGGGTTAGTTCGGCTATCTGATTTTAGTTTCAATTTATTCATCTTATTGTTTGTTTTTTGTTTATTTATTCAGGTAAATCATTCCCAAGTTTTATTTTTTGATACCTAGGAACTTGTGCCAGCCAGTGGGGATCAGGAACGCCCTTCGGGCCTTGTCGTGGACCGGTTCAGGCATCGGTTTGATGGAAACCTGACTAGGTTCATGAAAAAATGGTATCAAAAGAGGTTATGTTCTTATTACTTGGGGTGTTAGGTAGATTGGATATAGGATTGTCGATACTCGAGTGGTAGGTGTAGGAAGAGCTTCGCGAACTCTTACTCGTTCCAATCCTTGAGTAACCAGGGGTAGTTTGAGATTTATGTTTTTGAATTTGGTCTCTACGGATGGGGGGTAACAATAAGAGTAAACTGGTACTACATGCAGTCTCACATGGAGTAGCGACCCATGTGATTCTCTAGAGTACGTTTCGACACTCCTCATGGTTATAACTTGCCCAGGGCATGGTCTGCTAAACCATGTAGTAGGATTAGGCATGACCACTAGTTCTCTGTCTAGGTGATTTGGAATTCATGATGTATTGCTTCAGTTTTGGGTTGGCGTGAAAGTGTTTTTTCTAAAGGAAAGTGGACTTTGGGGTTGCTATTATTTTCTTTTTTGTGTGAGTTTGGCATGCTTCTTGGGGTGTGTTTCTCTTAAACCTTGTTTCTAGATTTTGGTGTTTTATATGTCGAAGTTGAATTTCTAAAAGGATGTCTTGGGTTATTTAAAATTGAAGTGGGTTGTTTTATAAATGGAAAGAATTTTAGAAATTTGTCTTGAGTTTTTCAAATAGTTCTAGAAAAATGTGTTTTTGGAATATTGGGAACATTTTGTTTTGAAAGTGGAAGAGCCTTGTTTCTTTTCTAGTGGTATTCCTATGGGTGCTCACATGTTCATGTAGAAGTGATTAGTGGATAGTTGGTGCATCATGTTTATAGGTGCCTGAGTGGCACAAAGATGCATATTTGTGAGGCATAGTGGAATATCAGTGGTGATGGATTGATTTTTAAGGCCACTTCTTGTTTCTTAAAAAGTGGGTTTTTCTCTAAAATGGGTTTTTGTGCTTAAATGGTTTTGGAATTGGAAAATGTTTTTGAGTCCGAAGTGAAAGCGATGGGTTCAAAGGAGTTTTTGGGATTTTTTGTGTTGTGCTTGGTCTTTCAAGTGGGTGTTCCTTTTTCTTTGAAAAATAATTGATGTTTTAAATTAGAATTTTTTGATTTGTGTCTGAGGTGTGGATATTTGTTTTGTGATGTGTTTGGATTTGTGGAAGAATTTTTTGTTTTTATTGTTTAGAATATACCCCTAGAAATGTTCCATGGGTTTCCAGCAGGTCTCTCAGTTCTGGGATCAGCCCAGACTCCCAATGGAGTGGTGGAGTTGGGTTCTGCTCAGTTATTTTGATTTTTTGTAGATGTTGAGGTCAGTTGGATATCATTGAGTGCTTTGAGAATATTGGGAATGTCTCTGGTTTTTTAGGGAATCCAAAATATGTGTGGGTGTATGTTGTCTCGAGTATGTCTAGAGGAGTGGGACTAAACAAGTGAATGGTGATCGTTCTGTTTTTTCTATGAATGGGGATCAACTGATCAATCCTTGAGACTAGCCTCATTCTGCGGTTGTACCTAAGGAAGTGAAGTCCAGGGAAAGTGTTGGATTTCATAGGTGCTAAACCAATCATCAAGCGGAGTTGGAGATGTGTTGACCTTTTTGATGAGCTAGTTTCATGTTCCACAGAGGTTGTGTGGAAAAATCATTTTAAAGTATGTAATAGTTGTTGGCTTCTCTTATATTGTGGTAAGTGAAGGTTCCTTGTCTGATGAGGAGTGTGAATCGAAGGGACTTGTTTTTGGATTACCCCTTCCATCAGTTTGCGTCACGCATTTGACAGACTGCTCAATTTTCTATCTCTAGTGTGGTCAGTCATGCACTATAAGTTGTTCACTACAATTCTCATTTGGTAAGTTGAAAAAGTTGCCACTTTGGGTACGATTAGAAGTATGTAGGTTTCTTTTCTAGCGGAGGAAGTTTCATTCAAAGGTGGTCAGCTTATGACTGTGAGGTGGTAGATTCTTCAAACATTAGGGCCCCAGCCATAGGTCTCGGGGTGAAGCTTGTGTGCAGTCAAAACTCATCAGATGTGGTGCGAGATTGGTCTGAATTAAGTCCATATTGATGGATGGGGACAACTTAAATTTCATTATTGCAGTATCATCTCTGAAGGTGTCATTTTTGTTGTGAGGGGCATGAATTCCTATCTCCTTTCTATGGTCTTAATTTATGGGAGTTCCTCTTGGGCCTTAAAGAGGTTCATAGAATCTGTATTCTTGTAAATCTAGAAGGCGTTCACTATGAACCTTTTTGTGGTCAGTTATGAATCGAAATTATACTCATTTTAGAGATTCTCATGTCTTGTGGGATTAACGCATGCCTGTCCAGGTTGCTACTATGTTAGGGGTTTCTACTATCAAAACCATCTCATGTGGAAGAGTTTTGGCCAGTGTAGGAATCATCTGTGAAGGTCAGCCGTGTTAGTGGGTTCATGGTGAAGATTTCAGTCTGTATTGCTCAACATAAATTGGTAATTCTTGTGTGGGTGTCGTGGTTCTAGAAATTTTTTAAAATGGTGGGGAGACCCACTGCGGGTCTCGCCGAAGTCCCCTCTTGTGTTGGATTGGTTAAACTTAGGGAACTTGGAGGAGCAAGCCAGTGTTATAGGTTGTCTAGGTTTGTGAGTCATTTTGGTTTAGAGAACCAATTTTTGACAAGAATCCTAATATGGTGGGGAGACCACCATAGGATGAACTAGGGGGAACTCTATTTTGAAAGTGTGCTTAGCGGGGCAACCCCTTACTTCTTTTATGCCCGACCTCGACCATGCTAATTGGTTAGCTTGGGTAGTGGGTCATTGGATGAGTGTTCTTGGAGATCTCGAGCAACCCTAGTGATCCCTAAGTCAGGGGTTGGGGTGTTCCATGTTGTAGTTCTGTTTCGAGGTGAATTCCTTGATGTTGGTCATTTGGCTTGGTGATTCTGGTTTTGAGATATTAGGGGTTTCATGTCATGGGTGTTTTGAATGCCCGATCTTCAGGTGATTGAGTTTTGTTTTAGGTGTCTTCATGGTTTTTCTTGTAATATTGTCTTGGTTAAGTCTTTTGGGACTTTTTGGGGGTAGAAAGTGTCATGGTAGGGAGAATTGTCAGACCCCAACCGATGCTTAGTATTAATTTAATTATTTTGGGTTTCACTTTTGAGTTATAGGAATGGGTTCAATTTTAAAGGAAATTTGTGATCTTATAAGAGTGAACGATCGTGCGTGTGACCATGTGAAGTGAAAAAATTAATAAGAAAATGTTTTATGATTAAATTTATTATTTCACTGGCACGTGACTATGTTGCAACCATGCATGCATTTGTGCGTGGTGTCCAGACTCCATAATTAACGCAATTATTTTGCAATTGGTTTTATTATTTTAGTTGTATTATTAATATTATGATTATTTAAGTTAATGTTTCAATTAGTTTATTATTATTATTATTATTTCATCTGATACTTTAATTTGGTCGTTTTTTTATTATTTTGGTTTTATTATTTTTAGTTTTATTATTAGCATTAAAATTTGTTTCTATTAATTAAAATTTGGTTTTGTTCTTTTATTTTTTATTTTATTTTTATTCTTTATTTCATTTTTTTCTTTAATTATTATTTTATTTACTTTATATTTTATTATTATTAATATTATTATTTTATTATTATTTTTATTTTCTCTCTTTTATTTTTCCACCCCTCCATTTCTCTTTCCCTCTTTTCTTTTTTTTTTCTTCTCACTTTTTTTTCTTCTCACTTTTTTTTCTTCTCCCTCTCTCTTACACTCCACCCTTCCCCGTGTGGACCCCCCTCACCCCTCATAACCTTACCTGAGCTGCAAGCCCCCCCTCCCCTTGCCTTTCTCCTTCGGTATGGCCTCCTCCAGCGCCGCCTCCTCTGGCACGACCTCCTCCGGCACGAACCGCCCCCTCCCCTTGCCTTCCTCCTCTGGAGAAACCTCCTCTGGCGCGGCGCGGCGTCCTCCGGTGCGGACCTCCCCCACCCCTTCGCTCCTCCTCACCAGACCAGCTACCATTGACCACTCTGTCACCTGATTGGCCTCCTCCGATGCACTGAAACCCCCACACGCGCCTCACCTTGCTCGGCTTAACACCCAATGAATTTCCCTCTTTTTTTTCTGGCACCGTGCAAGCCCAACAGCCTCCTCAGAGATTCCACCAACCTCCCACACCCTCGTCTTAGGTGTGTTCTCCTCCAACCGGGTTGTTCTTCCATTTTGGGTAATTTTATGGTTATGGTTTGGTTTTTGTTTGGTTTGTTTATGGTGTAATTGATCTGATTGATTTTTTTAGGGCATAGTTGTTTTTTTTACGGTGCAATTGAAGTTCAATGGACTTTGTGCACCAAATTTACGAATTTGGTCTACATTGAGGTAGGTGGTTCCATGTATAACTATTTCTTGGTGAATTAATTTTCTTGTTTGATTAATTTACCCTAGCCTTTCATTAATTACTTGGGTGTGAACTTGGTTTTTAAAAATAATTTCACATGTCTTGATTTATTTAGTAGCATTTTAGTATAGTGCATAGTGTGTTTTTGTGAAAACCCTCATTGAGTCATTTTATTGTGTTATATAAGATGTGAAATTATTTTATTTAATTTATAAAGATCTGTGAATTGGATTATGAAGTGGTGATTATGTAAATTTTGTAATAAAAGGATTTTGTTGTGTGATTTTTGTTTGTGAAAAATCTAGTGACGTCGCTTGGAATTGTTTTATAGAATTTCTTAATGGTTTATGAAATGATATGGAAGTTGAGAATTGGTTTTGAAAATCATCTTGGGTGCAAATAATTCCAGAATAGACATTTTTCATTTATTTACTAGTAGCATGTTTATTCCAAATGAGTTTGACTTTTCTATAAAAAAAACCATGCTGAGTAATTTACTATTTTATAAATAGTGTTGCTACTTTAATAAATGTGTATGGGCTATAGTGGTGTTTTGGGTGTGTTCTTGATGTATTCCCATGTGGTGCTTCATGGGTCAGTTTTTATAAATTGTAAAATGTTTAATTAAATTATATTAGTGGTGCAAATCGTATTTCGATAAGA
This sequence comes from Viscum album, assembly GCA_963277665.1. Taxonomy (NCBI): domain Eukaryota; kingdom Viridiplantae; phylum Streptophyta; class Magnoliopsida; order Santalales; family Viscaceae; genus Viscum; species Viscum album. Next base: position 1,529,395,527 of record OY728162.1, read on the forward strand.
TTATAATGTGTGTTAGGTTTTTTAAGAGGGTTTGAGTCGGTCTAGTGTGTTAAGCAGTGTTTTTCTCTTTAAAATTTATTTATGAAAATTTGAATTGTTTTATTAATTAATTATTAAGGGTGAAAATTTGTATTGGTTAAATTGTGTAAATGTTTCCAGTGTGTAAAGTCATGCGTCATGTGTGGAAATTGTTTAATAAATTCTTTTAATGTTTTTTACCATGTAAGTGATTTCTTTGACTATGCAGTCACTTTAATTGGTTGTGTTAGTGATGCTGATTTGGTTTTGGGATATTTTTAGTGTGCATATTATTATTTTTTTAAATGATTTTGTGTGTGTGAGTGTAGTGTTGGGTAGAGATAACACCTCATTTGTTTTGTTTTTTTATGTTTGGCATATGACATGAACTCTAAACTACTTGAGCACAAATGGGAAGCCTATGTACTAGGTGGGTGGACTAGTTCAAGTGTGCTAGTGACACGGAAGTGGCATCATCCCGGTTTCACTTAGATAGATTGATGACTATAACACTAACTAAACATTTGGATGATGTTTGGAGACCACTAGGTTGTGGATGTGATACCCTACTAGTGGCTCCTGCAGGAGAATGTATATTGATGTGTTTCTATACCATTTCTCACCGAGACACGATGTTCTAGGGTCCCACTTCTCACTAGTATCTTTATGGTCTCTCCCATGTTTTGTTCTCCTCTTTTGCTTTTCACTCACCGTTGACACACGGTGTGATGTTGGGGTTACCATTAAAGTTTGTGTGTGTGTGTGTTTTAATTTATGTTGTTTTTCTTTAAAGTAGTTTTCCTTAAAACTGTTTTCATTAAAATTGTTTTAGAATTTATTTATTTTTTGTCTTTTAAATTACAAATGTATTTGTCATTTAATAATTATGTGTGAAACCTTTTCTCAGTGGAATCCTACAGGGCTTTTATCTCACACCCTACATACACCTTTGGGTATATGTAGATTATGTTTCTTCTACATTCCAGGTTGAGGAATCGAGTATACCATTGGTGGTTTGGGTTGTCAGTGGCACCCTTGTGTTGGTTTGGTGGCAGTGGCTTGGGGATGTGACTCCTCAAGTCGCACGGAGGTTTGATTTGGAGCTTTGGTTTTCCTTTGATGTAGTATCTTTTGGGAATTTAGTTGAAATTGTAAACTTTAAATCTGAACATGGTGTAAGGGTTAGTTTGGCTATATGATTTTAGTTTCAATTTATTCATCTTATTGTTTGTTTTATATTTATTTATTCAGGTAAATCATTCCTAAGTTTTATTTTTGATACCTAGGAACTTGTGCCAGCCTGTGGGGCTCAGGAACACCCTTCGGGCCTTGTCGTGGACCGGTTCAGGCATCGGTTTGATGGCAACCCGACTTGGTTCATGAAAAAATGGTATCAAAGTAGGTTATGTTCTTATTACTTGGGGTGTTAGGTAGATTGGATATAGGATTGTCGATACTCGAGTAGTAGGTGTGGGAAGAGCGTCATGAACTCTTACTCGTTCCAATCCTTGAGTAACCAGGGGTAGTTAGAGATTTATGTTTTTCAATTTGCTCTCTATGGATGGGGGGTAACAATAAGAGTAAACTGGTACTGCATGCAGTCTCACATGGAGTAGCGACCCATGTGATGCTCGAGAGTACGGTTTGACACTCCTAGTGGTTGTAACTTGCCCAGGGCATGGTCTTCTAAACCATGTAGCCGGGTTAGGCATGACCACTAGTTCTCTGTCTAGGTGATTTGGAATTTATGATGTATTGCTTCAGTTTTGGGTTGGCGTGAAAGTGTTTTTTCTAAAGGAAAGTGGACTTTCGGGTTGCTATTATTTTATTTTTGGTGTGAGTTTGGCATGCTTCTTGGGGTGTGTTTCTCTTGAACCTTGTTTCTGGATTTTGGTGTTTTATTTGTCGAAGTTGAATTTCTAAAAGGATGTCTTGGGTTATTTAAAATTGAATTGGTTTGTTTTATAAATGGAAATCATTTTAGAAATTTGTCTTGAGTTTTTGAAATATTTCTAGAAAAAGGTGTTTTTGGAATATTGGGAACATTTTGTTTTGAAAGTGGAAGAGCCTTGTTTCTTTTCCAGTGGTATTTCTATGGGTGCTCACATGTTCATATAGAAGTGATTAATGGATAGTTGGTGCATCATGTGGATGGGTGCCTGAGTGGCACAAAGATGCATATTTGTGAGGCATTGTGGAATATCAATGGTGATGGATTGATTTTTAAGGCCACTTCTTGTTTCTTAAAAAGTGGGCTTTTCTATAAAATGGGTTTTTGTGCTTAAATGGTTTTGGAATTGGAAAATGTTTTTGAGTCCTAAGTGAAAGCGATGGGTTCAAACGAGTTTTTGGGATTTTTTGTGTTGTGCTTGGTCTTTCAAGTGGGTGTTCATTTTTCTTTGAAAAAGAATTGATGTTTTAAATTGGAATTTTTTGATTTGTGTCTGAGGTGTGGATCTTTGTTTTGTGATGTGTTTGGATTTGTGGAAGAATTTTTTGTGTTTATTGTTTAGAATATATCCCTAGAAATGTTACATGGGTTTCCAGCAGGTCTCTCAATTCTAGGATCAGCCCAGAATCCCAATGGAGTGGTGGAGTTGGGTTTTGCTCAGTTGTTTTGATTTTTTGTAGATTTCGAGGTCAGTTGGATATCATTGAGTGCTTTGAGAATATTGGGAATGTCTCTGGTTTTTTAGGGACTCCAAAATATGTGTGGGTGTATGTTTTCTCGAGTATGTCTAGAGGAGTGGGACTAAACAAGTGAATGGTGATCGTTCTGTTTTTTCTATGAATGGGGGTCAACTGATCAATCCTTGAGACTAGCCTCATTCCGCGGTTGTACCTAAGGAAGTGAAGGCTAGGGAAAGTGGTGGATTTCATAGGTGTTAAACCAATCATCAAGCGGAGTTGGAGATGTGTTGACCTTTCTGAAGAGCTTGTTTCATGTTCCACAGAGGTTGTGCGGAACAATCATTTTAAAGTTCGTAATAGTTTTTTCCTTTCTTATATTGTGGTAAGTGAAGGTTCCTTGTCTGATGAGGAGTGTGAACCAAAGGGACTTGTTTTTGGATTACCCCTTCCATCAGTTTGCATCGCACATTTGACATACTGATCAATTTTCTATCTCTAGTGTGGTCAGTCATGCACTATAAGTTGTTCCTACAATTCTCATTTGGTAAGTTGACAAAGTGGCCACTTGGGGCACGAGTAGAAGTATGAAGGTTTCTTTTCTAGCAGAGTAAGTTTCATTCAAAGGTGTTCAGCTTATGACTGTGAGGTGGTAGATGCTTCAGACATCAGGGCCCTAGCCATAGGTCTTGGGGTGAAGCTTGCGTGCAGTCAAAACTCGTCGGACGTGGTGCGAGCTTGGTCTGACTTAAGTCCATATTGATGGATAGGGACAACTTAAATTTCTTTATTGAAGTATCGTCTCTGAAGGTGTCATTTTTTTTGTGAGGGGCATGAATTCCTGTCTCCTTTCTATGGTCTTAATTGATGGGAGTTCCTCTTGGGCCTTAAAGAGGTTCAGAGAATCTGTATTCTTGTAAATCTAGAAGGCGTTCACTATGAACCTTTTTGTGGTTTGTTATGAATTGAAATTATACTCATTTTAGAGATGCTCATGTCTTGTGGGATTAACGCGTGCCTGTCCAGGTTGCTGCTATGTTAGGGGTTTCTACTATCAGAACCATCTCATGTGGCGGAGTTTTGGCCAGTGTAGGAATCATATGTGAAGGTCAGCCGTGTTGGTGGGTTCATGATGAAGATTTCATTCTATATTTCTCAACGTAAATTGATAATGCCCGTGCGGGTGTCGTAGTGCTAGAAAAATTTTAAAATGGTGGGGAGACCCACTGCGGGTCTCGCCGACGTCCCCTCTTGTGTTGGATTGTTTAAACTTAGGGAACTTGGAGGAGCAAGCCAGTGTTATAGGTTGTCTAGGTTTGTGAGTCATTTTGGTTTAGAGAACCAATTTTTGACAAGAATCCTAATATGGTGGGGAGACCACCATAGGATGAACTAGGGGGAACTCTATTTTGAAAGTGTGCTTAGCGGGGCAACCCCTTACTTCTTTTTCGCCCGACCTCGACCATGCTAATCGGTTAGCTTGGGTAGTGGGTCATTTGATGAGTGTTCTTGGAGATCTCGAGCAACCCTAGTGATACCTAAGTCAGGGGTTGGGGTGTTCCATGTTGTAGTTCTGTTTTGAGGTGAATTCTTGGTCATTTGGTTTGGTGATTCTGGTTTTGAGATATTAGGGGTTTCAGGTCATGGGTGTTTTGAATGCCTGATCTTCAGGTGATTGAGTTTTGTTTTAGGTATCTTCATGGTATTGCTTGTAATATTGGCTTGGTTAAGTCTTTTAGTACTTTTTGGGGGCAGAAAGTGTCATGGTGGGGAGAATTGTCAGACCCCAACCGATGCTTAGTTGTAATTTAATTATTTTGGGTTTCACTTTTGAGTTATTTGAATGGGTTCAATTTTAAAAGGAAATTTGTGATCTTATAAGAGTGAACAACCATGCGCGTGACCATGTGCAGTGCCAAACATTAATAAGAAAATTTTTTGTGATTAAATTTATTATTTCACTGGCACGTGACTATGTCGCAACCACGCATGCATTTGTGCATGGTGTCCAGACTCCATAATTAATCCAATTATTTTGCAGTTGGTTTTATTATTTTAGTTTTGTTATTAATATTATGATTATTTAAGTTGATGTTTCAATTAGGTTATTATTATTATTATTATTTCATTTGATAGTTTAATTTTTTCGTTTTTTTATTATTTTGGTTTTATTATTTTTAGTTTTATTATTAGCATTAAAAAAAAATTCTATTAATTAGAATTTGGTTTTGTTCTTTAATTTTTATTTTATTTTTATTAAATATTTCGTTTTTTCCTCTTTAATTCTTATTTTATTTCCTTTCTATTTTATTATTATTATTATTATTTTCTCTCCTTTATTCCCCCCCTCCATTTCTCTCTCTGTATCTTCTTTTTTTTTCTTCTCTCTTTTTTTTCTTCTCCCTTTTTTTTCTTCTCCCTCTCTCTTGCACTCCACCCTTCATCGCACGGACCCCCCCCCCCCCCTCTCCCATCCTAACTCTACCCTAGCCATAATCCCCCCTCCCCTTTCCTTCCTCCTATGGTGCGGCCTCCTCCGACACGACCTCCTCCGGCACGGACCACCCCCTCCCCTTGCCTTCCTCCTCCAGTGCAGCCTCCTTCGGCATGGCGCAACATCCTCTGGTGCGGAACACCCCCTCCCCTTCGCCCCTTCTTACTGGACCGGCTACCACCAAACCACGTCGCTACACAACTTGTAACACCCCGAGATTTTATGAAAAATATTCTTTTTAATTTCATTAATGTCTTGTGTTGTACGCTACACCAAAAGGATCTTGCACAACACGCATCTTTGACTTGCCTTGCATTACATGCAATCGCGACCTTCCTCGATAGCGTGTGTAGTACGCAATACCGAGTTTCACTAAACAACGATAGGCTATTAAAATATTATTAAAACTAGCCGTTATGAATAGTAATAACCACCTTTTAAAATTTTAGAAATTTTATCTCTCAAAATGGACTTCATTTTTGGATTCGGAATATCGAAATTAGCTTAGGGTGAAATTTTGGTACTTTTCGGATAACTTTCATATTCTGATGAATAGTGAAAATTACTAAATTTTAATTAAAAACAACTTTTTTAATCAAAATAATTAATGGTGATAAATTATTAATTTGAGTGGTTTTAAAGTATATTTAGAATATATTTTTACAATTTAATACAATGTTCGTCATTGGATGTAAGTTCACATTTAAACCAGACATAAACAAGTGTCAATCTTTTGATAGTTATTATCTCTTAAAAACACGCTATTTGTTTTGACGACGGGAATTAATTTTTAAATTAATTAATGTAACTGATATGTTTTGAATTTGGTAAAATAGACATTATTTTTGAATTCATAATATCAAATATAGCTTAGGCCTAATGTTTTGTATTTTTCTGGAAACGTTCATTTTTTTTATGAATAGTGAAACCACTAACTGGTAGTTAAAAAACTGAATTTTTCATAAAACTTAATTTTTCCTCTTTTTTGAGTGGAATTTCGAAAATCCGAGAGACACAGTTAATATCAAGGACTAAAATGTGGGTCAATGAGATGAAAATAATTTTTTTTGAATAGTAACTTTTTACTTTTTTTTACCACGGTTAAAAGAAAATAGGGTAATTAAGGGTAAAAATGATATTATTATTACCCTAACACAAGTCCTAATTCTATTGGATAAGTGTAATTCTACCAAAAACAACCTTAGGAATAAAATATGACCATTTAAGCCAGCTTGGATTAGATTAGGACATTTATTATTAATTTATTTAAAGAAGGGTTAAAATAGTTAAAATCAAAGTTTAATAAGTAAATCATTTTTAATATAGGGTTATACATAAGATAAATTCGACTATAAATATTCATCAGAAAGATAAAAAGATTTAATACATAATTATATTTTATTTTTAATTTTTAGACATTAAATAATTTAATTTATTTATGACACAACGATGATGCAGTAATTATCTTATTAATGAAATATTGACATAATTGATGTTATAAATACCCAAATAAATGTAATTTGAGACTTTTTATGAATTACACTAATTTTAAAGGTTAATATGACATGTTATTATTGATTTAATTAACTTGGTTCGAACTAATCATTCTGTTATGATTTTCACAAAAATCAATTACTAAATAGTGTCAAAATTGATATAAAATAGTTTTTAAAACAAATATTATATTATTACTTGTTATTTTATTCCTAAAAATATAATGTTTGGACAAATGACTTAGATAAGGTTATATATATTAATAATAAACAACTTGGGGTTCGTTTGGCTTGATATAGTAAGTTTATTAATCTTATAGTGTAAGAAAACAAGAAGACACGGTAAAAGTAAAATTATCTAACTTAAAGTTAAATATAAATGATAAGGTTAAAATAGGAACCTAAACTTGTTTAAATTCTATTGGATGAGATTATTTCGACCCATCCCCACCTTAGCTTCGAAATAAATCAATTTGGAGCTATTTAAAACCGAATTTGGCTTTATAATAAAATAATATTTTTGGTTATTCCAAAGGTGCCCCTCTCCTCCCTTATAAAAGGGCACCCCCTCCCTCTCTTCCTCACACCACTTTGAGCCTTCAAGCTCGGAAAAACCCTGCCAATGTCTTCTCTCCACTTCCCTAGAGACATCCTAGAGGTCCTAGTCTTCTTCAAAGACCAATTTTAGTGCCCTAAGAGGAGGTATCAAAGAGGCGCTTCAAAGAAGAGGTAATGTCCGTTACCGATTCGTTCACCTTTATTTCTTCTTCCACTTCTTCTTATTAGGTTGTTTCATTATGAAGTAATAACATTAGTATCACTCATATACTGATATGTTATTATAAGTATGAAACAACCCTATTTTACCATCTATCCATCCTACGGAAAATGAAATCACCGCGCGTGCGTACGTACGGAATACCGTCTCCACGCTGTGGTGTAATCTATTTTCCACCACCACCTTAATTGGATGGTTATAATGGTGTAAATAATGACTATATATGATTATTGTAAAGTGATATTGATTCTTGAATAGTATATATATACTCCAATACAATTCCACAATCATGGGAACGATATCATCGCTCGTGCGTACGTACGGAATACCGTCTCCACGATGTGATGCGACTCGTTCTACATGATCTTCATTTCATAATGATTATATAAATGAATTTAATGAATTAATATGATATATATTACCCTAATACCATTCTGAAAATGAGTTATATATAACCTAAAAAGAAAAATAAGAATTTATTTGACAAAACACGCATAAGAACAAAAAGTAATAAACACCCGAATAACAAGTAATAATGAAATATTACCAATAACAATCTAAGAATATGACCATATATGATATCATAAAAATAATTATGATTCTGTAATAATTCAATAACATTATTTAAATCATTATACAGGAGGTTTGGACACTTACGAAGCAAATCGGACCTAAGGTAAGGGAAATATCACAATCTCATTTTTATTCGAGATTGTTTATACTTTGGTATTTACTGGGGTGTATTTTATCATCAACATCCATGTTTCCTCTATATGTAATATTTACATCATTCTACAATAGTCTATATCCAATTTTACCCTTCAGTAAAATATATGAAAGGAATCTTTTGTTGTTTTTCGTACGAGGTACTTTTTGACTTTTCCAACAAAAGTACGAGAAGAATGTTTTTTTAACTTATATAGCATGAATGGATTTTTAAAACATTATTTCCAAGAAGCTTCCTTTACAAGTTTTCAAGTTTATTTTTAATAAACTTCTTTTAGTTTAAAATTGTATGACATGTTAAGAAAGGAAAAATGATTTTGAAGTTGAAAGGATATTTTCCTCAAGAATGGAGTTCAAGTGTTATATCAAAATTATTTTCCATCTAAGATAATATAGGTTTATGTTTCCATCCCTATTATTAAATTGATTTGTCTATGTTGTGATGGAAATATTTTTATGAATTCCTTTATCTTATATGAATTTTTTTATGATGTCATGATGTTTAAGATTCCCATTTTTATTACATGGGTTACGCAATGATGTATGATTTATGATTTTGTGACACATAAGAATGGTATAATTATGAGATGGGTGGGACCTATATCTACCTCCAATGCATTGGGTAAAGATTTTATATCTCATGAGATAGACATGGCTGGAACGGTAGGTTATACCGGTTCAGTGAAACAGGACTGAAATGAGGAGTGAACTCAGTTCAGAAATGGACTTTGTCCACTAAGATAGTCTTGTCAATGATTCTTGACTAATAAGAAATGATTCTCTATGATTATGTGTGTATGACACAAAGTTTCATGTTTTAAGTTATGATTATTGGGATTACATTTCACTACTATGATTTATCTCATGTTATGAAATTATGATCTCTTTTGCTGGTTAAGATTTCCAAAAGATATGTTCTTATGAATATGATGTGATTGATATTTCTTTTGTTTACCCTTACTGAGAATTTGAGCTCACCCTTTTATGTTTTCTTTTCCCCAGGATATAAAGAAAGGATTAAAGTTTAAAAAAAAGAAGATTTTTATGGGAGATGTTGAAGATCTTTCACCACGATTAGAAGATTATATTCCGAGTTTCCAAAGACACTAAACTATTACGGTCCTTGTGTGTGTGTTTTTGTTATGTACTAATTATTCTACAAAAGTAATGTAATGTCTATGTACATTAATCTTTGGGTCTCTACAGTTGGTATCAGAGGAAAGGTTTAGTCAACCTTTGGAAACTAGGATGTGAGAACTTTGGTGAGATCCCTAGAGATATTTCTAAGGTATGTCTAGGGATGTCCCTAAGGTTAAGTATACGTATAGGTTATAGTCCTAGAATTACGCTAACGATCATAGAATTAAACCTAAGATGTTAGATATTGAAGGTACTCCCCCTTTATTATGTTGTTTTCCCTAGCATGATTTTTGCCTCTCACACTATTCTTTTTGGGTTTTAGACGATGGATGGAACCCGAAGGAACCGTGTTGATCAATGCAATGGACAATGCAATGATTTTCCTCCTGAATAAACAAATGTTATGGGAGATGGAGTGCAAAATCTTTTTGCTATACTTACACAAGCTATGAATCATTCGGGACTTCCAAATGAGCAGAGAAGGGAACAATATTCTATTGAGTCCTTCATGAGGCAACGTCCACCTTCTTTCAGTGGGCCTTCTGATCCACTTGTTGCTGAACAATGGATCTGTACCACTAAAAAGATATTTTCAGTTCTTCAATGTTTAGAACATCATAAAGTCATCTTAGCAGTATATCGTTTGTAAGGTGAAGCTGATCAATGGTGGAATCTTATCAAGAATACGAGGCCAAGAGATGAAATTGAGTCCATGGAATGGGACGAGTTCAAGAACTTATTTTTTAATAAGTAATTCCATCGTATTCTTCGAAAAAAGATGGAGAAGAAGTTTCTTGAACTAAAGCAAAAGGATGATGAATCTGTTGGTGTATACGAAGCGAATTTTACAAGGCTTGCAAGGTATGCATCTGGCTTTATCATCCAACCTGAAAGTAAAGTTGATCGATTCTTCAGTGGCTTAAAACCAAATCTTCGAAGGGAATTAGCTATAAGAGACTTCAGTATCTATGAAGAAATTGTGCGTTGTGCTATTAAGGTAGAAATGGAAGTTGGTGTTACTTATCCATCTAGTAGTTTTAATAAGAAACGAAAGACGGAGTTCAAGGAGAAATCTTAGAATAATGGTGAAAAGAAGATGAATGTTTCCTTATGCTCAAAATGTGGAAAGAATCATGGTGGAGATTGTCTTAAAGGGACTAGAAAATGTTTTAAGTGTGGAAAAGAAGGTCATCGAGCAGCTGAGTGTCGAAGTAATGGAAAAAGGGTTTCTAATGATGTGAATAAAGAAAAGACTACAGAGAACACACCACCAACACTTCAATGCTTCAAGTGCAAGGAAATGGGGCATTATGCTAATAAATGCCCTAATCCAAGGGTTAGTGATGATCGACATGAGCAACCACTTAAGGCAAAGGACAAAGGGAAGTCACATGCGATCACTATTGGTGATGTTGAATATGAAAACAATGTGGTGGAATGATTAAGTGTTTATGTAATGGGATTCCAAAATAATGTTGTATATAGTATCGTGTAATATTGGAATATTTATGTATTGGTCTATTGTGGTTTTCAATAATTTTATGGTACCGGTAACCATGGAAAGTGATTGAGATATTATTGGAAAAAATATGATATGCGCATAATGAAGGGAAAACGAGAAAATAAAATGTTTGACAGTATTCATGAGCTCATGACTGATATAAGGAAATAGTTATATCATGGTTTGTGGTTTTGGTATGTGAAAAGAGTTAACTTTTGACAGCACTCATGTTTTCACTAATATTCAATGGGTATTCATTTTTCAAGAGAATACATGATTAAGGCCATCGAATGTTTGGAATGTGACCAACAAGACATATCTCATGATATACGGGGATCAACGATGGTATTAACATGCTTGTTATATTAACTCTTTGGTAATCGTTTTCACTATAATATGAGATTGGACAGCAGTATTTTGGATAAGCCTAAAGATTGGAAATGATTATGTTGGACATAAGTTAGTATTGTTTAAGGATGGAACTTTTTTTTGATATTATTGATGGGATGTTATAGTAATGTAGTTTTAGAAAAAGGACAACCTGCAGGACGGGCGACATCCCATCGCGTCGGACAAGGCTGTGGGAATCGAACCCATAACCGAAGTGTGACTGGCCTTTATCGCCTACCACTGGACTACAGGAAGTTCCTGGTTAGTAGAAACTAGTTTTATTTTATTACGTGGTATGATATATGAAGTATAAGTTCATTTTTGGAATCGTATACGATTAACCTCACCATAGATGGTCTTATGTATTTTTGATAACTTTTTTAACCTTTTGTTGAGACAGATGGAATGACCCATCATTCTATCACATGATCTTCTAACACTTCACGAATGACAAATCCAACTTCATTTCTTTAAGATATTTTCCAAAGAACGACCAACGGTGACACTGTACCAAAATCATGAAAGTATTTCTTCTAATTTCAATTTCCTCAACTTTAGGGAAATGATCTTGAAAACCAAAAATGTTGTCCTAGTACTCTTATATCTGATGAATCAGATGGTACCTTAGATAGTCACAAATTTATGGCTTTGTGATTTCTGGATTTTCCATAGCCATGTTCTCTACCACTCTCCATCAGAACATGGTGGTTAGATTTCTCTTCCATATCCATATTTTCACCTATGTGGAAACCCAGTGATTAGTTTATTTGGGTAACTGTTACATTTCATACTTTTGTTTTTAAAGATTTTTTTTGGTATTCCTTTTTACGATGTGGGTTTCTATTAAAGAAACTTTAGAGTAGTAAACCATTTATAACCCCGACGAATTTCGAGGGCGAAATTCATTTTAAGGGGGGTAGAATGTAACACCCTGAGATTTTATGAAAAATATTTTTTTTATTTCATTAATGTCTTGTGTTGTATGCTACACCAAAAGGATCTTGCACAACACGCATCTTTGACTTGCCTTGCATTACACGCAATTGTGACCTTCCTCGATAGCGTGTGTAGTATGCAATACTGAGTTTCACTAAACAACGATATGCTATTAAAATATTATTAAAACTAGCCGTTATGAATAGTAATAACCACCTTTTAAAATTTTAGAAATTTTATCTCTCAAAATGGACTTCATTTTTGGATTCGAAATATCAAAATTAGCTTAGGGTGAAATTTTGGTACTTTTCGGATAACTTTCATATTCTGATGAATAGTGAAAATTACTAAATTTTAATTAAAAACAACTTTTTTAATCAAAATAATTAATAGTGATAAATTATTAATTTTAGTGGTTTTAAAGTATATTTAGAATGTATTTTTACAATTTAATACAATGTTGGTCATTGGATGTAAGTTCACTTTTAAACCAGACATAAACAAGTGTTAATCTTTTGATAGTTATTATCTCTTAAAAACACGCTATTTGTTTTGACGACGGGAATTAATTTTTAAATTAATTAATGTAACTGATATGTTTTGAATTTGGTAAAATAGAAATTATTTTTGAATTCATAATATCAAATATATCTTAGGCCTAATTTTTGTATTTTTCTGGAAACGTTCATTTTTTTGATGAATAGTGAAACCACTAAGTGGTAGTTAAAAAACTGAATTTTTCATAAAACTTAATTTTACCGCTTCTATGAGTGGAATTTCAAAAATCCAAGAGACACGGTTAATATCAAGGACTAAAATTTGGTTCAATGAGATGAAAATAATTTTTTGTGAATGGTAACTTTTTACTTTTTTTTACCACGGTTAAAAGTAAATAGGGTAATTAAGGGTAAAAATGATATTATTATTACCCTAAAACAAGTCCTAATTCTATTGGATAAGTTTAATTCGAAAAAAAACAACCTTAGGAATAAAATATGACCATTTAAGCCTACTTGGATTAGATTAGGACATTTATTATTAATTTATTTAAAGAAGGGTTAAAATATTTAAAATCAAAGTTTAATAAGTAAATAATTTTTAATATAGGGTTATACAAAAGATAAATTCGACTATAAATATTCATTAGAAAGATAAAAATATTTCCTACATAATAATATTTTATTTTTAATTTTTAGACATTAAATAATTTAATTTATTTATGACACAACGATGATGAAGTAATTATCTTATTAATGAAATATTGACATAATTGATGTTATAAATACCCAAATAAATGTAATTTGAGACTTTTTATGAATTCCACTAATTTTCCAGGTTACTATGACATGTTAGTATTGATTTAATTAACTTGGATCGAACTAATAATTCTGTTATTATTTTCACAAAAATCAATTACTAAATAGTGTCAAAATTGACATAAAATAGTTTTTAAAAGAAATATTATATTATTAATTGTTATTTTATTCCTAAAAATATAATGTTTGGAAAAATGACTTAGATAAGGTTATATATAATAATAATAAACAACTTGGGGTTCTTTTGGCTTGATATAGTAAGTTTATTACCTTATAGTGTAAGAAAACAAGAAGACACGGTAAAAGTAAAATTATCTAACTTAAAATTAAATATAAATGATAAGGTTAAAATAGGAACCTAAACTTGTTTAAATTCTATTGGATGAGAGTATTTTGACCCATCCCCACCTTAGCTTCTAAATAAATCAATTTGGGGCTATTTAAAACCGAATTTGTCTTTATAATAAAATAATATTTTTAGTTATTCCAAAGGTGCCCCTCTCCTCCCTTATAAAAGGGAACCCCCTCCCTCTCTTCCTCACACCACTTTGAGCCATCAATCTCATCCAACCCCTGACAATTTCTTCTCTCCACTTCCCTAGAGACATCCTAGAGGTCCTGGTCTTCTTCAAAGACCAATTTTAGTGCCCTAAGAGGAGGTATCAAAGAGGCGCTTCAAAGAAGAGGTAATGTCCGTTACCGATTCTTTCACCTTTATTTCTTCTTCCACTTCTTCTTATTAGGTTGTTTCATTATGAATTAATAACATCAGTATCACTCATATATTGATATGTTATTATAAGTATGAAACAACCATATTTCACCATCTATCCATCCTACGGAAAACGAAATCACCGCGCGTGCGTACGTACGGAATGTCGTCTCCACGCCGTGGTGTAATCTATTTTCCACCACCACCTTACTTGGATTGGTATAATGGTGTAAATAATGAATATATATGATTATTTTAAAGTGATATTGATTCTGAAATATTATAACCTAAAAAAAATAAGAATTTATTCGACAAAACACGCATAAGAACAAAAAGTAATAAACACCCGAATAACAAGTAATAATGAAATATTACCAATAAGAAGCTAAGAATATGACCATATATGATATCATAAAAATAATTATGATTCTAGAATAAGTCAATAACATTATTTAAATCATTATACAGGAGATTCGGACACTTACGAAGCAAATCGGACCTAAGGTAAGGCAAATATCACAATCTCATTTTTATTCGAGATATTTTATACTTTGGTATTTACTGGGGTGTATTTTATCATCCACATCCATGTTTCTTCAATATGTAATATTTACATCATTCTACAATAGACTATATCCAATTTTACCCTTCAGTAAAAGATATGAAAGGAATCTTTTGTTGTTTTTCGTATGAGGTACTTTTTGACTTTTCCGACAAAAGTACGAGAAGAATTTTTTTAACTTATACAGCATGAATGGATTTTTAAAACATTATTTCCAAGAAGCTTACTTTACAAGTTTTAAAGTTTATTTTTAATCAACTTATTTTAGTTTAAAATTGTATTACATGTTAAGAAAGGAAAAATTATTTTGAAGTTGAAAGGATATTTTCCTCAAGAATGGAGTTCAAGTGTCATATCAAAATTATTTTCCATATAAGATAATATAGGGTTATGTTTCCATCCCTATTATTATATTGATTTGACTATGTTGTGATGGAAATATTTTTATGAATTCCTTTATCTTATATGAATTGTTTTATGATGTCATGATGTTTAAGATTCCCATTTTTATTACATGGGTTACGCAATGATGTATGATTTATGATTTTGTGGCACACATAAGAATGGTATCATTATGAGATGGGTGGGACCTATATCTCCCTCCAATGCATTTGTTAAAGATTTTATATCTCATGAGATAGACATG
The DNA here is from genome assembly GCA_963277665.1 of Viscum album. NCBI lineage: Eukaryota > Viridiplantae > Streptophyta > Magnoliopsida > Santalales > Viscaceae > Viscum > Viscum album. Next base: position 1,529,410,867 of record OY728162.1, read on the forward strand.
GCTGGAACGGTAGGTTATACCGGTTCAGTGAAACAGGACTGAAACGAGGAGTGAACTCGGTTCAGAAATGGACATTGTCCACTAAGATAGTCTTGGCAATGAGTCTTGACTAATAAGAAATGATTCTATATGATTATGTGTGTATGACACAAAGTTTCAAGTTTTATGTTATGATTATTGGGATTACATTTCACTACTATGATTTATCCCATGTTATAAAATTATGATCTCTTTTGCAGGTTAAGATTTCCAAAAGATATGTTCTTATGAATATGATGTGATTGATATTTCTTTTTTTTACCCTTAATGAGCATTTGAGCTCACCCTTTTATGTTTTCTTTTCCCCAGGATATAAAGAAAGGATTTATGTTTAAAAAGAAGAAGATCTTTATGGGAGATTTTGAAGATCTTTCACCACGATTAGAAGATTATATTCCGAGTTTCCAAAGACACTAAACTATTACAGTCCTTGTGTGTGTGTTTTTGTTATGTACTAAGTATTCCGCAAAAGTAATGTAATTTCTATGTACGTTAAGCTTCAGGTCTCTATACAACTGGCCTCCTCCGATGCACTAAAACCCCCATGCATGCCTCCCCTTGCTTGGACGAACAACTGAAAACTTTCTCTCCTTTTTTTTCCGGCGCCGCGCAAGCCCGATAGCCTCCTCAGAGCTTCGGTGGACCGCCTGCACCCTCATCGTAGGTGAATTCTCCTACAACCAAGTTGTTCTTCCATTTTGGGTAATTTTATGGTTAGGGTTTGGTTTTTTTGGTTCATTTATGGTTTAATTGATCTGATTGCTTGTTTTTTGGGCTTAGTTGTGTTGTTTTCGGTGCAATTGAAGTGCGGTGGATTTGCGCACCAAATTTACAAAATTGGTCTACACCGAGGTAAGTGGTTCCACGTATAACTATTTCTCGATGAATTAATTTGATTTTTTGATTAATTTAGCATGCCCTTTCACTAATTAATTTGCTGCAAACTTGGTTTTTAAAAAGAATTTCACATGCGTTGATTTATTTTATAGCATGTTAGTATAGTGCATAGTGCGTTTTGGTAAAAACACTCATTGATTCATTTTATTGTGTTATAGAAGTTGTGAAATTAGTTTATTTAATTTAGGAAGAGTTGTGAATTATATAATTAAGTAGTGATGATGTGCATTTTGTAATAAAAGGATTTTTTTATGTGAGTTTTGTGTGTGAAAAATCATGTGGCGTCGCTTGGAATTATTTTATAGAATTTCTTAATGGTTTATGAAATGATATGGAAGTTGAGAATTGGTTTTTTAAATAATATTGGAGTGAACATCATTCTAGAATGAACATTTTTCATTTATTTACTAGTATCATGTTTATGCCATATGAGTTTGACTTTTCTGTAAAAAAAACCATGTCGAGCTATTTACTATTTTATAAACTGTGTTGCTACTTTAATAAAATGTGTCAGGGTTACAGTTGTGTTTTGGGTGTGTTTTTTATGTAATACCATGTGGTGCTACATGGGTTAGTTTTTATAAATTGTAAAATGTTTAATTAAATGATATTAGTGGTGAAAATCATGTTTCGATAAGATTATACTTTGTGTTGAGTTATGTAAGAGGGTTTGAGTCGGTCTAGTGTGTAAAGCGGTGTTTTTCTCTTTAAAATTTATTTATGAAAATCTGAATTGTTTTATTAAATAATTATTAAGGATCAAAAAAATGGTTAAAATTTTTTAATGTTTCTGGTGCGTAAAGGCATGAGACGTGTGAGGAAATTGTTTAATAAATTATTTTAATGTTTTTTTACCATGTAAGTGCTTTATTTGACTGTGCAGTCATTTTAATTGGTTGTGTAAGTGATGCAGATTTTGGTTTTGGGATATTTTTAGTGTGTGTATTATTATTTTTTAAATGGTTTTGTGTGTGTGAGTGTAGTGTTGGTTATAGATAACACCTCATTTGTTTTTTTTTTGTTTTTTTTTTGGCATATGACATGAACTCAAAACTAATTGAGGAAAAATGGGAAGCCTCGGTACTAGGTGGGAGGACTAGGACTAGTGTGCTAGTGATACGGAAGTGGCATTAGCCTGGTTTCACTTAGCTGGATTGATGACTACAACACTAACTAAACTTTTGGATGATGTTGGGAGACCACTAGGTTATGGATGTGTTATCCTAATAGTGGCTCGTGCATGAGAATGTATATTGTTGTGTTTCTATACCATTTATCATTGATACATGATGTTATAGGGTCCCACTTCTCACTAGTATCTTTAGGGCCTCTCCCATGTTTAGTGCTCCTCTTTTACTTTTCGCTCACCGTCGACACATGGTGTGACGTTGGGGTTACCATTAAAATGTGTGTGGTTGTGCTTTAATTTAAGTTGTTTTTCTTTAAATTAGTTTTGCTTAAAAAAAATTTCATTAAAATTGTTAAGCAGTTATTTATTTTTCGTCTGTTAAATTGAAAATGTATTTTTCATTTAATAATTATTCATGGAACCTTTTCTCAGTGGCATCCTGCTAGGATTTTAGCTCACACCCTATATACACCTTTGGGTGTATGTAGATTATGTTTCTTCTGCATTTCAGGTTGAACCATAGAGCATACCATTGGTGGTTTGGGTTGTCAGTGGCACCCTCATGTTGGTTTAGTGGTGGTGACTTGGGGATGTGACTCCTCATGTCGCGTGGAGGTTTGAGTTGGAGTTTTGGTTTTCCTTTGATGTAGTCTCTTTTGGGTTTTTAGTTCAAGTTGTAAACTTTAAATCTAAACTTGGTGTAAGGGTCTATTTGGTTGTCTAGTTTTAGTTTCAATTTATTCATCTTGTTGTTTGTTTTATATTTATTTATTTGGGTAAATCATTCCCAAGTTTTATTTTTGATACTTGGGAACTTGTGCCAGCCCGTGGGGATCAGGAACGTCCTTCGGGCCTTACCGCGGACTGGGTTGGGTGTCAGTTTGATGGTGACCCGACTTGGTTCATGACACAGAAACTGAGGTATTTGAGGTTGATAGGATTCGTAATTTTTTAGGGGTTGAAGGAGCATCTTTTATCCATATAATAGGTCATGTTGGCCTTCACCTTTGTCCAAGATGATCAGATAATTTCACCCCTTTCAGATAGTCATGTAAGATGAATGGGTGTAGAAAACTTCTATAGGGATATGGGACGCCTCTAAGTTTCTATTAGGCTTGATGGAGTACTTGCCCAAGGGTTTCGGATGCATATATATCCTCTATATGGATTTGAATGAGATATAGGGTTCAACCATGCCTGAGATGTCCCCTATATCCTCAGCTCCTACGCCTGTGGACTCCATCTCCTCATTCAGGTATAGGGAACTCAATCTCAGAGGGATATTAAGCATGGAAGAAGGGTTCTATTAAGTGTATTATATTAACATAACCAAATATGATCTCTTATTCTAATTTCGGTTATGTTTGGTGGATTGGTTCCCATTATTTAGATATTATAGGAAAGAAATATGCAAGATTCATTGAATGTGTCTAAGAAAAATATAAATCTTCCTCATTTTTCTCTTCCTATGTATGATGATTATTTCCTACTTCAAGTGGAATATTTGATGTCACCTCCCTAGGTGACATAACTGTTATGGGTTTATGAATTTTTTCCCTAAGGGTGGCATGAGTTTGGTTGACTGTATTTTGAATCATCCAATTGTCAAACATCTGCCCACGCTTGGATAGAACTTCTTTCTAATTACCCTTATCCTCTAGTTGAGTGATGGTTACACAAGTCACCAGTTCTTGAGATTTCTAAAATATCACATGTATGGAATTGACCATGCTTTGGAGGAAATCTTTGAAGATGAAACAATCCTGAATGGTATGACCCAACCTCCTATAGAAAGGGTAGTAGTCATTACATTTAGTGAGGTTGGCCTCATTGGGTTTCTTGGGTTATGAAAACTTGAGTAGGTTATTTTCCATGGTTTTAAGGAAATAACTGGGTAGTTTCACATGTCAGAAGGATCATGCTTTATTCATTAGTTCCTCAAAATATAGGTGACCCTAATCTCCTTTTTCCTTTGGTCGAGGGTGTTTTTTCTATTGTTGTCACTCGACAGGAGGTGTTGGATGATTCATAGATTTCATAGGTGCTTTAATGGGAACTAATACTAGTTTTATAGTAATAGTGGTAGTCTTTGCCTTACCAATACTTTTACCTAGTGTCGAGGGTATGGTCCGAGTTTTATTTTGATTCCATAGGAATTATTTTATTTTTTCAAACTCATGGAATCCACATGGATACTTTATTGGGATCAAATATGTCTGCAGCTCATCCCTAAGGTTTTCATCATAGAGTTATACTAATTTCTATTATGAGAGAGGGGTTGTAGGTGAATAAATTAACTCTTCCCATCTGGCTATGAAGTTATACACCCTCTCATTTCCACACTACTTGTAGTTTTTTAAGTCAACATTTTTTCCCCTAGCATAGAGCTGAAATAATAAAGGAATTTAGGATAAAGGTCTTTCCATACAATAATAGATCTTGTTAAAAGGACTTTTTTCCAAGAAAAGGCTATCCCTATCAGAGTTTGTAAAAAACGCCTCATCTTGGTTTCCTCTTTCTGATCTCGAGGGCCATCATCGGACCGCATCAGGAAAAAAAAGTGTGTGAGATGTTGTTCTGGATCTCCCACGCCATTAAAGGTATAGAATATAGGATTTTATAAATTAGTTGGGGGGGGGGATTTTTCATCCACACATTCAGGATATGTGTTCTTCTCAAACTTCATGGGTGCATGTCGTCCTCCCATGGATTCCATTCAAGAATCCAGGGATTCAATGGCATTGATTGGTTCTAGTGGTACTGCTACCTGGGTCACCTCCCATATATAGGAAGTGAGTGGGGATTGATGATGTAGCCCTATTTTCATATCCCACTGATTCTGAATCCATTATAAGACTGGATGATCATCATAGAGAGGAAGGGTTTGTCATTGTAATGTAAGGAATTCACAATCATATACAACATCCTCATTTATGTAGACTGGCTACCTAGATCTAGAGCTGGTCTGATTCTCAGATGTCTCTCTTGTAAGTGGATTGGATCTTTCATAAAATATAGGAGGAGGGATATTCATCTCTCATCTTGAAGATTATAACCAGTGGGAATGTTTCCCCAAATTATCTCCTCGTTAAGTTGTATGATATTTTTTATATGATTCTAATATTGTTACAACTACTCCTCATTTGAAAAAATTTCAACTCTTATGAGTAATTAGAGGGATATAACAACTTATTTCCCTTTATCCTTGTTAGTTTTTTCCTATAGAGGTGGAAACTCAATATTCGTAGGTGACGGGTTTTGGATTCTCCTCTGGTTCCACATACATGTAGCCTAAGTTGTGCATCTAGATCACCCTCCTCCCAAGGTATACATTCCATATTGTGTCCCTCTACATTTTCATATTGATCCACACCATCAATTGTGTTGATAGTGAAACCATTCACTGAGGTTTATCGGGAAATGGTATTCATCCCATTACTCTCAACTCAATATGGTGATTATGTACTTCTTACATCAAGGTCATTTTTCTAACCCCTAGCTATATTAAACCTTTTTGGCTTACACCCACTATGTGGTTTGATTGCCTTCATCATATGCTCCTCCCATATCATTCTCAGAGTGGTGTTCTTAAGGGAGTTTCCAATCATGCTTGTCGAATAGGCCTTGAATAGAAAAGGTTTGTCTTGTGGTGAGAGGAATGAATGGGATGTAAACTATCGATATTTACCTCCCAAACTAGAGAATACGGATTCCCTCTTTGGGGATGATGATAATGAAAACTACCCCAATCCTATAGGTTAGGGACTATTTGGGGCCTCTATTGGAACTTGATAATAATGTTGTTGAGGATTTAATTATTTTTATTGAGAATTTGATAACTCCTAGGGTAGAAATTGAGATATATATTCCCTCAGACCTATGGGTTGAGGTTGATATGGGAATGCCTCTGATTTCTATAGGACCCTCTCGGGGAGTGATGAATGTGGTGATGGTGATTGAGATAAAAATTCCACATCCCTATTGGATGGGTTTGTTTTGTAGTTATTGTTGATATACCCTAAATCCTCTCAAGGATTGATGATCAAAGGGGTGGAGTCAATGGAAAATATTCCCCCAGCCTGGTGGACTTGGTTTTCTTCTGGATGGCTGCTATGGAAGCTAGTATTGCGACCCATTTTATTTGGCACAACTATGATCGTGTATGAGCTTGGTGAAATGATAGCTAGTTATGGGATTCATTTTCTATGTGAAGTTTTCGAGTTATCCATAACTTCATATTTCATGTATGAAATTCATTCCCATTGTTTTGATGGGCCTAGTTTAAAGAACTGTTGGCGGTCCTCTCCCTCCATTTTTGATGTCTTGTCATATTTAAGGTGGGATTATTCCATTTTATCAACCAACAAGAGTGTGCATTACCTAGTCCCATAATTTTTTTGGAGGATATGACATTAAAGGACACCATATCTAGGGAGTACTATTTTTCAATGGGTTTAGTGAAGTGAAACACTTTATACTTTCCCCATCAGCGGATATGGATACCTGAAGAGGCTTTGGTGATCAGTTATCGAATATTTTTGGTGCAATGGTGTCAAGCGTGTTGTATATTTACACTTTGATTTTTGGGTTTTGGGTCTCGATCCATGGAGATAGTATCCAAGTCTATTTGACAACAAAGTATTATTGTGGTATGAATGTGACTATTGTATCCAAGATAAGGGAGGTATCTATCCTTCAATAATTGATGATTTGACCACATATTTTGTCATAGGTAAGGCATGCACTCCTTCTCTAACTCATCTGGGATATTTTAGTCAGAATTAGTGGGGGGAAATAACATGGTGGGGAGGTTGTTTCTAGATAAATCTCTTCATATATCCATTTCAGTCTTCTATTCACCATACTTACATGCCTCTACCTGGTCATACCATAGAGGTCACTTCTCTAGGTCATCTATTGACTATGGTGATGGGTTGCTGAGAGTTCATGGGGAACTATATAAGGTTGAACCTGGAGTTTTGATCACCTCTCTATAATAATGTGTATAATATTTTAGCACCTCTATATATGGAGGTGTCTAGGAGAGGGGATGGTTTCATTATTTGAGGTAGATATCATCATGGGGAGGTTGACTATGGTGGATGTCATGAGTAGAGTCCCTACGATACATCTCCACATTACCATGAGGAATATTTAGGTAATGATCTCATTATTCAATGGTTAAATAGTCAACAGACCCTTGATATGTTGCAGATATGAGTTGAACAACCTCAAGGACACTAGAATTAAGTAGGTCAGTGATATGAACCCCATTCTACATCATGGTCAGAATATGTTGACCTGACTTTTGGGGTTCAATAGGGATATGAGTCCTCTCTATTATGGTTGTTGAAATGTGTGAATAACCATTGGGTGATTCAAGAATATGATCTCATTGCTGAGAATTTGTTGGAGTTTTCCAATGAGATTCTATATTGTTGTCAAGAATATGAGCCTTCCTATGGGTGGGTACTAGAATATGTCAGTCAACCTTGGATAAAGTAGGGATATGATCCCAATTCAAATATTCATTCCTTATCAGAATATAATGAAAAATGTATGGAATGGTATAAGGGATATGAGAATCCTCTTGTATAACCTTTGAAGGATGTTGGTGTAGTCGTTCATCGGTGAAAGTAGAGAAATGAACCTGTCTTCCATGAGCTACCAGAATATTCCACGTAGCTTCACTAATAGGAATATAAACCTACCCCAAGGCATGTTATATTCTTACTTGGTGATCCTTGGTTGGAGAAAGAATACAAGACTAATCCTATGAATTTGGAGTATGCCGCCGATATTTTTTGATAAAAATATAAGCTTGTCCCGATGCATGTTCAACTCTCACTTGGTGAGCCCCAATTAGAATGGGAATATGCTCTTAGTCTGGTGCCTTTTGGAGTATATCTTCAGTCCTTTTCAATAGAAATGTGCACCTGTCCTGAGGCATGTGTTTCTATCACTTGGTGATACCTAGTTTAAAAGGGAATATGAGCCCAATATGATGCCTCTTCCCTTACCAGAATACATGGATAATCCTCTTGAATGGGAGAAAGAATTTTTTATTACTCTAGAGTAGCCACTTTCTCATAATGATCAGAGTGTTATGATACTCTGGCTATTAGGATAGTAATATTTTCTTGTCCCTATATATGTACCTATGTCAGAAGATTCCAACAAAGTTCTTCAGTTGTTTCTAGAATGTAGTGGCATTTTACCAAACTATGTGCAGTAATGTAGGTCTACACATTTTCTATCTCTAATATATACTAGAAGATATCTTCAATTAAAGTGGGGATATGATCCCACTCTTTTCATCCTTGTTCCATCATAATATGTTTATGGGATTCATACATGGAGGTAGGTATATGTTCCTCCCCCATGCTTGTTGTAGGAATACGTGTGAAAAATTAATTTGAGTGAGTAGGGATATGATATTTCTCACTGGTTACTACTAGAATATATTAGTGGGCTTCTTTATTGGAACTTTGGATATGATCCAACTCCCAATTATCCATAGATTTTCATGCCTGACATGACTTATTTGGTACCCTTTCATGAATATCCAGGGTGCAAATATGCCAGGTGGTGCCCTCGGCAGGCAACTAAGGGGAACTGGTGAGATAGCACAGGTGATGGTCATTGATAGGATTCCTCCACAGTAGCTCTTGAAATATATTGGATTCATAGATAAATCCTTGATCCACCTTACTCATATACAAAAGGTTTTTATTGTAGCGCACCAGGGATAATCTTTTAAAGTGATTAGTAGTGGCTATAAGAACCAATGGTTTCATTGCAGCTTTCATTAGATGATGAAAACTCATTAGTTTCAACATATGGAGACCCTTTCATGAATCCTCAAGGGTCAAGATCATACTATTTCAATGGTATTTCTAAACTATTTTGTTTGCCACCTAAATCTGAATTTGTCATGTGGGTGAGGTTTTTTTACAACCCTCAAGGGTTTCAGCCATAACTGATGTTCCAGAATAGTCACTGGATGAGGAAATAAAATCGGGTCAGGGTGTTATTTGTGAGATAGGTATCTATAGTGATAAAGAAAAAATAGAACAAGTTCATAGATCAGTGCATCATTTTAGGAATTATACATTCTCAATTGGATATTCATAGGTAACATAATTGTCCTTTATTATTCCTAGTTTGGTCATTTTTCTCACATGGACTTATCACAAATCTAATGTACATACTTCATGGGAACCCAGGTTACATAGTATTTCACATCAAACATTCAATTTTTTTACATCCATAACAATGTATGGGCCTACTTTCCAAAGGCAGATATTACCTTAGGTTTTAGACCCAACCATACATAGGAACTCACATTGGTCAAGTGGATTGGAGGTTGGTCTCATCATGCTCTTTAGGGGGAATTGTTTCCAACTCTGTGGCTCTCTTATAGATTTAAGATATGTTTGAGAATCTATTCTTAATCTTGATAACGGATCATTTACCCTAACAAAATGATCCATGTGTTGAATCTTTCCATGTGTAAAGGGGGTTCTATTAATGATTCCATCTATATTCATCTGAGTTTTTTCATTTGTTTCCTATTATCTCTTGGAAATGTGTAGCAGCTTATATTTTGAATCCATAAAACTGGGAACTCTAGATTTTACTATCATCTAGGGAGGCGATTAATATTTTGAGGATGCGATTAAACCTTTATGAGGCCTACTATGTATCTTATTTATAATATGAATCAAAAACCACATAGTTTGATTCAACTGTGTAGTTTAACGTCATGGGGAAAGGAGATATATGAGGATACTTAGGCACCGGGCATCGATCTTGGACCTTAAGAAGGAATCCTATGTGTCCTTCTTATGAGAGGAGTCAGAGTCATCGTAGTTCAATATGCCATTGGGAATTACCCTAAGGTGGATTCCCTTATATGGGGCAGTCATGTTATTCCACTGAATGGGTATTACATTATGAGGTTTCCCTAGTTGGGGGAGATTTATGATGTGAATGATATGATCATTACAAATCCCTAAGCTCGCATGATTCATGCTTAGTGTGGGAAACAAGGGATAGTAAGTGATTAGTCTCATAGCATATGGATTTGGGACTTATGCACTGGGGAAGCCTTATAATATGTTTTATATAGAGCTTGATACTTAGGAAGGCATCCTATGTATCTTATTTATAGTTGTAATTAGAGTCATTATATTTTAGTTGGATTCTAAATCCACTATTAGATGAGATAGGGAGATGAACCCATAGGATAGTTTGGGTCCCATGGGTTTGAATGTTGGATACATGGAGGGACTTACATTGAAGTTGGTTCCCATTAGAGCTAGGGCCTTAGGAAGGAATCCTAGGTATCCTTCTGGATATTAATTAGAGTTATAATAGTTCAGTTTGGGGGTATTCCCAAATATGTACATCAGAAAAGGTTATCATGTCCTGAGGTACATGCCTAACATGTCCTGATTGTCTACCTAAAATTCCCTGATTGTCTACCTAACATATCTAGGATGTTTTCTAGACATGTCTGAGTATATATGGGAATGTCCTTATTCCCTAACAGACATGTAAAAATATTATATCATGATCCATTTGACTTGTCTAGAGGGCATCACATGATCTAGATGTCATGTCTGGAAGACGTCTTATGATCAAGGATAATATATCTAGAGGACACAACATGATCTAGATGGCATTTTTGGAGGACATTTCATGACCAGGATGAAATGTCCAAAGTACATCACATGACTAGGCTGACATGTTAGTAGATCGTTGTAAGACTTGGGTGACATGTCTGGAGGACATCGCAAGACTTTTTTAACATATGACCTACTTGACATTTATGGAGGGCATCACATGATCTGATTGACATGTCTAGAGGATGTTTTATGGTCGGGATGACATTTATGAAGGAAATTTCAAGATTTTTATAACATGTCTAGATGACTTCACAAGACTTGGTAGACATGACAAAAGGACACTACAAGACTTGGGTGACATGTCTTGGTGAATCCGCGTGACTTGTTTGACATGTCCAAAGGACATCACATGATCCAAATGGCATGTCAGGAGGGTGTCACTTGACTTGGGTTACATTCCCTAGTGTTGTCACATGATCTAGGTAGGTCATGCGATATGTATGAATATTATCATATCTGTCTTCACATAAGTCTCATAACATTTTTAGTATTTTTCAATATTTATTGAATATGTGCCTTAAGGTTTTTAAATCATTAGCTTGTATTAAACATAAAGAAACTTCTTATCATGATCTAGTTTACATGATATAAGTCCTTCATGTGATCTATATAGTGATCACGCAAATCACATATTCATACCATGAGATCCCTTAGGTCATTACCTTAATTTTACCTGGTGGAAGACCCCCGCGATCACATGACTGTCCACTTTGAGAATTCTTCTCCTACACTCTGTGTAGTAGTTTTCATCATCTGTGTGAGTAGTTTCTTCTTTGTGCTGATAGGGTGGGATCTATAGGCCTCACTACCCCAGTTATACACCACCTTGCATGATGTGTTTTTCAAAATTATGAGTTGGAGTCGATGGAGGGATTTTTTTCATCACATGCTTCTCATAATCCTATCATGGGTTATCTATGGAATATCATGATGATTAGTGACCATGAGAAGATTCCATTATCACCTTGTTTATTTGACCCTTGCTGATCAAAGGGATTTCTCATAATCATGTTGAAATTTGAAAGAGCCTTCATAGGTTCAGGCCAACATGTCTAGGATTCTTCACAAGATCATGATGCCTATGGAAAGAATTTTGCATAATCAAAGAATAATTGTGTGGGGTCCTTCATGAGACTAAGGTGGATTGTAAAGGGGACCTTTGAGTGATCAGGATAACATGTCAAAGGTCCCTTGAGAGATCATGATGTGTTGTCAAGTGTTCTTCATGATACCGGGTTGGCTTGTCCAAGGGCCTTCATATGATATATGGTGATCACCTGAGGTGCATTACTCATTTTATATGAAAATAAATGTATATTCTCACCATGATAAGCTTATGAATTTTCCCATTTTATTTCCTTCCTTATTCTTTAAGGATACGAGATCATGTGACGTCGTGCAAGTTTTGTCATGTACAATCACTCTACTTGTTTATGGCGCCTCATGTGATCAATGTTAGACCTCATGATGCTATGCGAGCATTTTCATGGACAATCATTATAATTTTATATAGATCAATACGGGAATCAAATGTTTGAATAGATGTGTCTAAGGTCCTTCACATGATGAATACTCTTGCATGATAAGGTGGTAATGATTCTAGGGGCTTTTTTGGTATTGCGAATCGCATAAGCATGTCACATAAAGATCAACAGAATGATTCTTCATATTAGGATTTCTCCTTTCTATACATTTATTTTATAAGGGGATATATATGATTTTCATATTTATGTTGGTTGATAAGTCGCATGATCAAAATAACTCATCTGGAAGCCTTCACATTATTATCAGTGCCTATCAGGATGCCTTCTCAAGAATAGGAGGGATTGTCAAAGGGGATTCACATGATCATAAGAAGATCATGCGTAGTGCATGATTCATTATCATGTCCTTCTAAAGTTCATATGATCACACTTAATCTTGAAGTTTACTCGATCTATGTGATTCAGTCACCTTCCCTTCCTTTGTTTTTTAGATAAAATAATACCCATGATTTAGGTATTTATTCCATTCTATATTTTATGATGATCATTTGGAAGGATTCAACACATGTGATATAACTTTTTTATTTCCTTTTATATCTAACCAAGTTATAATCAAACTATCACTTAAGTTTTTCTTAATATTCATATCATTAATTTTATGTTTTACCTCCAAAAATCTATAATAATCTAAATCAAGTAAAATAGATCGTTTCTTCCATGTATTTTTTGATGACTTGAACTTTCTATATTCAAAAATGTAGCATCAATGTTTTCACTTTATTATAATATTAATTGGTTGAAAATGGTTGTGGTAGGAAATAATACCATTGAAAATCATTAAATTCCTTTTTAAATCTTCAATAAGGGTGATCCATTTGCAAAAAACTTTGATGGCCCATGTACATTATATTTCTCCCATTATAAAATTGATGATAAAAAAGTCCCTTAAATATAAAGTGAACAAGATTTATGTATTTTAACACTGTATCCAGATAATTTTTCATATGTAGTAAAGTCCTTTATAGTGGAAATTAGCATAGCACACAAAAGAAAATACTATTTATTTTATCCTTCAAACACTTTAACACCTACCACCCATATAAAGTTTAAATCATTAATTAATGGTGAAAGATAAACACTAATATCATTTTGAGGTTGTTTTGGTCTAGAAATCATCAAGTGTTTCATAATATATTTTTGCATCATATATATCTATGGGGACATTTTTGTAAACTACCGACATAACTGGCTATGAACTATATTGTCTATTGAGGCTCTGGTATGGATTAATTTTTTTATACACAGTCTCATTTTGATACTTCTAACTTTATTTATAAAATCAAGAAATTGATGATTAAATCTCATCCTATATGATGAATTAGTTGGGTGATGTAGGTTTCCATCTGAGATTCACTAATTTGTATGCCAACTCATCCTCTTTGCATCATTTAAATTTGGAAATAAATGCTTCAAATGGGGAATTATTGGAAGATACCAAATTTCCTTAACATGGGGTTTTTGTTAGATATGCACTAATATGGGCACCACCATGTCATGGTAGTGCATGTGATGTTTTATATTAAAATAGGCTCAACCACGGAATTTTGGGCCATGTGAAGACATGGTATGAAGCTACAACCTACATATGATGCATGAAATTAGATTTATTCTTTTGTTGGATGTTTTCTTCCACCTAATCTATCCACGAAGGTCCCATTTAATAAGTTTAAATGTTTGAGGGAGTTTCAGTCATGCATGTGATGTATGAACTAAGTTAATGTGTGCTTCACCATGGAGTGTCCTTGGACTATATAAACAACTACCATGCAATGTAAGTTGTAGGGGTGGTTTTCATGAATAAAATCTAAGACTCCTTTACACATGATTCTCTCTTAATCATCCTCTTTTACACTAGTGTATCTAGCAGGCCATGGAGGAAGGTAGGATACTTCTAAAACATTGAGTGATTCACTTAGTCTATGGATACCTCTAGCGTTGGAACATCATTTGGTTTCCACTTCTATGATCTATATCAAACATATTGAATTAATATCAACAAGTTAGTATAGGATTCTTCAGTGAACGGTACACACAAGTTTTCCGTTTTTAGTTTACATGTTGTTTCATTATTCTTCCATGGAAGTCCTATTTTATTGGTTTATCTTACTTCTGTTAATTCTATTAAGCATTAATCGAATCCATGGAAACCTATAAATGGAGTCAGAGTGATCCATGTTCTTATTTTATGAAATCATTATTGAGAAATATTGAATATTGAAGAGTAAAGCACCGCACACTGAAATAGCTCAGCTAAACCGTCACCATGCCATAGGACCAGTCATTTTTTCATTTGTTAAGAGTTAAAACATTCAAAATAGCCAGATGTTTTTCATTAGGGTGTGTTGAAGAAACTATTTTGGTTCTTTTGTAAAAAATTAATACATGTGAAACAACCAACAATGGCACGGTGTACATGTCGTTTTACATGGGTAAAGTGTCACCTCAAAATGACTTTAGAAAGGACACCATGGTATAGTCCAAGTTGTGGTGATTTAAAAAAGGATTCATAATTAACAAAAAAATTAGTGTAAGATATGGTGGAGATTTTTATCATGGTCACCACCACAGTTTAGCACAAGTCATGGTGCTAAGGAAAAAGATTCTACATTTTTCATTTTTGAATTGAATTAATAATTTAAAAATGGTTTATAAATTATTATAAAAGGTGTTTTTTGGGATATTTATTGATTAATAAAATTTTAATTAATTAATTAATTATAATATGTTTATAATTAATTAATAAATGTTTGTGAAAATTTTATTATTAATTATTCTTTGAAATTTAAAATATTAATATTTGGAATACTTTTTCAATTTATATGTCATGTTTTATGGATTATAAATAAAAGGGTTCATTTTATAATCATAAAATCTTATTTGTAAAGTGATTATAAATTACATAAATAAGGTCAACCTATAAATTTATTAATATTTTGAATTATTAATTGTTCATAATTATTTTTAATTGTTCAAAATTAAAAAGGCCTTATTTTAAATTCGAAGTATATGATATTTAGATTAAGCAAATGAATTATATAATAGAAATTGGATTAGAAAATTGTTTATAATTCATGATAATATTATATGTTTAAAATTAAATTCCATATAAAAAAATATGAAATTTACATATTAAAATGAATGTAAAGTGTTATATTCACAGTTATGAAATATCCCAAATAAATAAAGAAAATGTTATAAAAGTTTTTATAATTAGCTTTTATTTGTTAGTTTTTCCTAAATGGTTATATCATGTTTAATTATTTGAATCGTTTGTTTATTTAAAATTTATTCACTATTTTTTTCATATATAGTTATAAATTGTTTATATTATGAATATTTGTGTGCCAAAATCTATTTAATAAATTGCTTCTAGGATAGAGTCTTGTATTTTAATTCTATGATTGAATCCATAATGAATTTATTTTTTAATTTACCTTGACCTCATCTTTTAATTAGATTTATGAACTTTAATTTAGTTATTGATTATAGTTTATTCATATTAGGTTTTATTTATATTAGTTGGTGAATATAGTTGTTGAATGGGGTTTGTTATCTATCACTCTTTTCTTACTCATGTAGAGATTTTCAATCTCATATAACTCTATGAATTTACATAAAGATTTCATGTACCTTATATATATGATGCATTTTTATATGTTTAAATATGTTTGGATTCTAATTTTAGGTGAGTAACACAAACTTATGGGTCCTGTAAGCAGTAAAAATCAATATGGTTTGAACATATTAATTTAATGGAGTGAATAAGATTACAAACTAAATTTGTAGAAGAACATATATAAAATGGAATAAAATGAGATAATATGGTTATATTAAATCCTCTTACAATATTAAGTTATATATTCCTTCTAAAGAATCAATTTTCAAGACATTGATCATTCAACCAGGTAGTTTTGTTCCATATCTAGGTTATCTTGGATTATCTTGTGTCAGGAAAGAAAGTATGGGTGGAACTAGAACATCTCTGAGTAGTTTCATTTCATAGCCATATAATCCTAGATTTTCATTTTTTAGACAATTATTGCCATTTTATTTGGGTAATAGTAGCTGGGAAACCATAACAGTTAAGATATCAAAGGAATAGAGTTAGGTTCATCTATATGATGGATTGAGGAAAGGGTTTCCAGTAAACTATCCAAGAGTCATATATGATATTATTGGGATAATTCCATACTTATTATCCACTAAATGAGGCTAATATTAATTCTTAATATATATATATATATATATAATATTCATGTGCTTTATTATTCATAAACAACATTTTAGTGCATTTTACACTTTGAACATCATTTCACATTATGATTGTAATTCCTTCATAAAATGCACTATTATGTGGTACATTTTTTAACATCATTTAAAATACCCAATGATATTGATTTTATTTTCATATTTAATTTTCATGTTTATAATTATATTTTGAAAAATTCATACATGTGTAGTGTTGGAAGATTCACATTGGAAGACCACCAAAATTGGATTTCATGCAAACAATTCTGGAGAAGGCAGATTGGACACCAAACCACTGATGAGAATGCGGGGCCCAAAATACAGGCCCAATGAAGCCCAAATTTTATGGGACTATATAATAAATATATAGGAACAAATAAATATTCATAATAAAGTGCTAAGTCGGCCTCTATGATGGTTATTAAGGTGGCCCAATTTAGAGATAAAATTCTGTGGCTAGATTATGCGGCCCAGAAAAACAGCCCACCGATTTAATCCTATATCGGCAAACACAGATCCATTTGGGCTGGAATTTTACAAAGATATAGAAAACATCCATAGATTAACTTTTTTATTCTATGTCACACTCTAATTATGAAATCTAAAAGTACATTCAGACACGTATTTTCTGAGGATGATAGCTGGCTGCCACCTCAGGTCAAGGGTGGAAAAATCAACTCTCCCTCAACTTTCCACCCACTTATGGCCTACCACAATTAATCGAGGAGACTTGGACTATTGGAGGATCGATACAAGGCTTAAAAAATTCCTATTTAAGGCAGTGGTGGTGGAGTAGTTGATCATATTTGGTGCTTTGTTCAATTGTAATGTTACGCTGCGATTTTGTTGTCTCAAGTTTGTCTTTCACATATAAGTTGTTCAATTCACTTTAGTTTCTTAATAAAAGTTCTTATTTTCCTCTTATTATATTTTTCTTAATATCAATTTGATACCTTTGGTTAAAGGTGTGAATTTATTCACACCAAACCTTGTCAAAGTGTCACACAACGGTGGAGTTATCATTATTTCATTGTTTTTTTACTTCTTCATTTCCTCCCTCGTGAGTCTACTTTACGCTTCCATTGAAACCATAGAATCAATGGAGAGATAACCCAATTATGGGTTGATAAAAGAGAGTATAAAGGAGATGGATTTTATTTTATTTATCACCCCATTAATGTCTAATCACTTATTTTAATTGAGATTTTTATTTGATGATTTTTAAACTCCATCATCCTTGTTGAATTTAAGGCCACACACTTCAAGTGCTAATACGAACCTTTACCTTGAAGTGCTCAAAACATTGATCCTTCAAGTGTATAGGTGATTAGTATTAAATTTTTCAGGTATTAAACAAGTAAGTGATGATGTTGTTTGATATTCTTAAATGAACCCATCTCAAACATAATAAATTGAAATAGTGGAAAAAGAATTTCATCCAATCCACCTCGAGCGATAAACTAGGATCAACTAATTATTTTAAATTGATTTCACTTAAATATATTAGTTATCCTTTAAACCCATATAAAATCAACCCAATTTTTCCACTACATATCCAAAAACAGTCCATAGAATGTACGTGCCTAGAGGTTTCTTCTTAGGTCTCTGAGGTTTCGACAACCCAAGCTAAACTACAAGGACCGTTCTACCTTCATCACTTGGGTAAATTTGAGTGTGAATCAAATTTTGGCATTGTTAACGGGGACCCAAGTAAGTAATCTCAAGACCCATTCTATTTTCCCCCATTTCTTCTATTCTCACCCAAGATCTCTTATCTTGTCCCTTTCTCGTTTTTTTTCTTTTGGCGCATGTTCGCCTACACCCGCGATCAATCAATTCATCTATTTAGGGTGGAAATTCCTAGGGTTGGGGAGTCAAGTGAACCTAGGGGATTGTTTCCATTAGATCCTAATCCTATTAATATTATAGAGTCCAAAATTGATCCCATTTCAATGGTAGGTCTTCAAAGAAACCAACTCATAAACCCGAGTGGAAACCAAAATGGAAATCCAAATGAGGCAGCCCCAAACTTGGGGAATGAGGTCGATCAAACCATGAATGACTACCTCACACCTATCTGAACCAATGTCCCCTAATGCATTAGACATAATTCCCTAGGATATTCCAACTACATATTAAACCCCATGTCCTAAACCACCTTCCCACATTCCATGGAATGGAGTCTGAGATGCCCTACCTTCACGTTAAGGAGTTCAATGACATTGTAGAAACCATGTGTCCCCCACATCAACTAGAATCAGATAAGTTGAGGCTATTTACTTTTTCTTTAAAGGATTGAGATAAAAATTGGCTAAACAATTTGAGACCATCATACATCAACTCTTGGGACCAACTACAAAGATAATTCTACAAAAAATACTTTCCCCACCACAAAACAATTAAACTTAAAAAGAGTATCCAAAACTTTTTTGAAAAAGAGGGAGATTAATTCTATGAAACATGGGAGAGGTTCAAAGACATTCTAAACATGGTTCCACACCATGGTTTTTATATTCCTGAATAAGTGATAATTTTCTATGAAGGGTTGGGTCCAGGGAACAAACAATTCATTGACATGATGTTTAATAGAACCTTTAAAAACAAAGCCCCAAATGATGCTTACGAGTATCTAGAAAGCCTTGATGAACAAAACTAAACATGGAGAACTTCACCTTATTCTGAAAATACACAAAGAACTACTATAATTCATACACTTAGAGAAGAGGAAATACTTAGGGCTAAACTCACAGCACTCTCTAGGAAGTTTGAAGAGATAGACCTTAGGAAAGTCCATGAAATCCAAACGGTTGAGCCTGTTTGCACAATTTGTGACAAACATGACCATAAGATAGGCAACTACCCAACCATTCCATCCATAAAGGATGTTCTTTTAGGAGGAACCCCATTAGAAGTAAATTATTTGAACTTTCAAAAGCCTCAATATCAAAAAAACTTCAACCCAAGGTATAATGACCACCCAGGCTTCCGCTGGAAAGATAACCATAAACCTAGCCAACCACAGGGACAAAATACTTACCCCCATCAAAACTACCAAACCCATAACTAGTTCTAAACCCAACATATCCAATACCAGCAGCCACCAATCCATTTTCAACAAACCATCCCTCCTCCAAAATATCCCCCTGGGATAAACCAATATTCTCAATCACCAACCCAAACTGTTCCACAAATCCTACTAGAACAATTGTGCAAACAAATGGAAATGATGAACTCAGAAGTATCGTCCCTAAAACAAGAACTTCAAACCATCAAAACTGGAAAGGCACCCATGCCTACTCAGGCGGTACCATCCTCAACTTCAAGGGGAGATTCAAGTTGTACTCAAACAACTCACGAACAACTAAAGGTTGTGACTATTTTAAGAAGTGGGAAATCAATTGAGAATCCTGAAAAAATAAGTCAGAATCCATGTGAAGCTTAAAAATCTAATAAAATTTCAAATGAACCACAAGATAAAACTAAGTAAACTGATAACAATGTAAAAGAAACAATTATTCAACAAAAAACCCACAACCTGCTTCATTTCCTCAGCGCATGAGGGGGAAAACCAAGCGTGAATTGAGTGAAACATTAGGGGAAATCTTCTCACAAGTCAAGTTGAACATTCCCCTTCTCGGTGCCATCCAAACCATACCTGCCTACTCAAAGTACCTTAAGGACTTGTACACTTTTAAAAGAAAATTTTCACATAAAAATAAAGTCCTTTTGGATACTAATGTGAGTACCACCATTCAAGGGACCATTCCTCCTAAGTTGAAAGACTCGGGTTGCCCTTACATCAATGTTGAACTAGGAGAGAGAAAATTTATCAAGGCATTGTGTGACCTAGGTGTTAATTTCAATCTCATCCTCTATTTTGTGTACTGCCAGTTAGGCCTAGAAGAGATCCAACCCACATTTGTCACACTTCAACTTGCTGATCGTAGCATTAGGGTTCCAAAGGGAATTTTAAAGGGCGTTCTGGTAAAGGTTGAAAACTTCATCTACCCTGCTAACTTCATTTTCCTTAACAACCATCCAAACTTAGGAAATAAGGAACAAACCCCAATCATCCTTGGTCATCCTTTCCTTACAACAATTAACTCTGTTATTTGATTTCGAAACGGGAACATGAACATCACCTTTGGAAACATGAGTCTATATTTGAAGATCTATAATGAAAGATCACAAATAGGGGATGATGAGGACATTCATGAAGTAAGCATGATAGTAAGCATTGATAATGAATCCATAGAACATCAAGGAATATTTGATGGATGTTTAAGTCAGGATGATATTGATTTCCTTTGTTCACATGAAGGAAGTTTATCTCCTTAGCTTGAATCATTTTCAAATTTATCTTATGATGAAGTATTAGGTCCAACAATTAGTGAAACCTTTCAGAAAACCACTTTCATGGAGACCACTCCAACTTCCTTCCATAAATCTAATCAATCCAATCTAGTAGCTGAACCTTCTACATGTGGGGAATCAATCCTATCTAAAACTCTAGGAAAAAAATATTGATTCAATGTCCCAATATTCTGATGAAATTATGAACCAACCTGATCTTGAATTGAAGGAACTTCCCACTGCACTCAAGTATGCCTTCCTAGGGGAAAATCAAACACATCCTATTGTAATTTCTTCTTCTCTTGAATCCAATCATGAGAGTATTATTCTATATGTCCTTAGGAAAGATAAGAAAGCCATTGGTTGTACCCTATCTGATATTCCTAGGATTAGACCACTTATCAGGACTCATAGGATTGTTCTAGAATCTGATTCAAAGCCATGTTGTCAACCTCAACGGCGACTCAATCCTAATCTCATGGAGGTAGTAAAGAAGGAACTTAAGAAATTGTTAAAAGCTGGTATCATATATACCATAGCTGAGATTGAGTGGGTCAGCCCAATCCAAGTGGTTCCCAAGAAGGTAGGAATCATAGTGATAACCAATAAGGATGGAGAGATTCTTCCAACTAGGGTGAGTAGTGTCTGGAGAGTCTGCATCAACTATAAGAAGCTAAACTCATTTACCAAGAAGGATCATTTGCCATTACCATTCATTGACCAAGTCCTTGAGAGAGTGGAAGGTCATGCCATCTACTGTTTCTTAGATGGGTACTTGGGGTACAATCAGATTGAGGTATCCCTATAGGATCAAGGGAATACTACATTCACCTATCCATTCAACACCTTTGCCTTCAAACGCATGCCCTTTGGGTTATGCAATGCCCCTAGAACCTTCCAGCGGTGCATGATGGGAATCTTATCAGACATGGTAGGGGATTTTCTAGAGGTCTTCATGGATGACTTCTCTGTGTTTGGGGATACATTTGAGGGATGTCTGAGGAATGTGGAGAGTGTCTTATCAAGATGTGAAGAAAATAATTTGGTCCTAAACTAGAAAAAATTCCATTTCATGGTTAAAGAGGGACTATTTCTAGGCCATCTAGTCTCGAGTAGGGGATTGAAGTTGATAAAGCAAAGGTTGACATCATTCGTCACCTTCCATCACCCAAAACTGTCAAGGAAGTAAGGTCATTCTTAGGACATGTTGGTTTATATATAATATTCATCAAGGACTTTAGTTCAATATCATGTCCCCTTTGTGCTCTCCTAGTGAAGGATGCTCCATTTGTTTGGACAGAAAGCTGTGAGGGTTCATTCTCAACCCTCAAATCCTCTCTCACCTCTCCTCCCATTATGAAATCTCCAAATTGAAACCTTCCTTTAGAACTTATGTGTGATGCTAGTGACTTTGGTGTAGGATCTGTGTTAGGATAATGTTGTGATAAAACTCTTTATGTCATTGCTTATGTAAGAAAATCCTTAAATGATGCCCAAATCAACTACACCACCACTAAAAAGGAGTTACTTGCTATTGTGTTTGCCTTAGAGAAGTTTAGGTCCTGCCTCTTAGGATCCCCCATCACTGTGTTCACTGACCATTCTGCACTAAAATGCCTCTTCCAAAAACAAGATGCTAAGGCTAGACTGATTAGTTGGGTCCTTCTCTTACAAGAATTTGACCTCACAATCAAGGATAAAAAGGGCATTGAAAATATTGTAGTTGATCACCTCTCTAGGATAGAATTGAAAGACAACTCAAATCACCTTTCTATGTCTGATTCATTTCCTGATGAGCACATATACTCTGTGAGTGACTGCCCTTGGTATGCTGACATAGCCAACTTCTTAGTTACATGAGTCATTCCAAAATTATTAGGGACTCAAGGTAAAAGTAAATTCCTTTATTATGTTATTAAATATGTGTTTGATGATCCATACCCCTATAAGTTCTGCCCTGACCAAGTCATTAGGAGGTGTGTCTCAGAATATGAACAAGAGTCCATCCTTAAATTCTGTCATAGTGAGGCATGTGGAGGTCACTTTTCCTCTAAGAAAACATCTTCTAAGATTCTTTAGTGTGATATCTTCTAGCCCACTCTCTCAAGGGACTCAAACACATTTTGTCAAAGCTGTCCTAAGTGTCAACAAGTAGGGTCAATCACAAAAAGGAATCAAATTCCACTCACTCCCATCTTAGTGATTGAAATATTTGACTGTTGGGGAATCGATTTCATGGGTCCCTTCCCAAACTCTAGGGGATACCTCTACATCCTCTTAGCTATTGATTATGTCTCAAAATGGGTTGAATCCATTCCCACCAAGTCTAATGACCATCATGTTGTGATTCGATTTTTGAAAGAGAACATATTTTCTTAATTTGGAATCCCTAGGCTATAATTAGTGACCGAGGAACCCATTTCTGCAACTGTCCATTCTCTTCACTAATGTCTAAGTGTGGTATTTCTCATAAAGTTTCCACTACGTTCCATTTTCGAACCAATAGTCAAGCTGAGTTAACAATTTGGGAGATTTAAGAATGTTCTTGAAAAACTGCCAATCCTTCTAGGAAAGATTGGTCCAAGAAACTCTCAGATTCTCTTTGGACATATCGTACAGCATATAAAACCATCCTAGGAATGTAACCATATAGGTTGGTTTATGAAAATTCATGCCATTTACCTGTGGAAATTGAGCATAAGGCTTTTTGGGCAATTAAGAAAATAAATTATGACCACTCATTGGCCAAAACAAAAAGGAAATTAGATCTCAATGAACTTGAGGAACTAAGGATAGAGGCTTATGAAAATTTAGGGATCAACAAAGATAGAGTTAAAGCCTACCAATCTAGGAATATCAAAGTCAAACATTTTGAACCGGGAAAATTCATGCTCTTGTATAGTTCAAAACTTCATTTACACCTAGGAAAGTTAAGGTCTAGATGGTCAGGTCCTTTCATAGTGCATCATGTGTACCCCCATGGGGTAGTAGAGATTCGAGATCTCACTAGTGGTCACATTTTCAAGGTCAATGGTCATAGGTTAAAACCATTCATTGAATCATTCAATAAATAGGAAATAGAGGTTTAGTTAACTGATCCAACCTATAAACCAGGAAAAATTGATAGATTTAGGATCCATGTCGGGCTAATGAAATTAAACAAAAGCGTTTCACATGAGGAAACCCATGGTTTTCATGTTTCCAATATTTTTGGAATCATCTTTATTTTTAAAATAGGATTAATTAATCATTTTGATATTTAAAAAAATAGATTGGTGAACTGTTCTTCTATTATGAGTATGGATGGGTATGAAAGGGGAGAACAATATTCATCTGTGTCATGTGGTGTGATCCTTGAGTAATACCTTACCTAGAAATTCAAAAAGAATACAATGTATCATCAGTTCCTTTTATTTTTAAACTAAAAATACAAAAAATACAAATAAAAATATATTAATAAATAAAAAAAATGACACATCATAGGTCATGGTTCAAACCCTGTCACAACTAGCGAAGCCACGGGGAATCGAACCTGGGACCGAAGGGAGACAGGGGCGCGTGCTAACCACTGACCTATGACTTTTTGTGCTTCTTTATTCTATAATTTTTATATATATACTTATATTTTACTTTATTTATTATATATATATATATAGTTTTTTTTTGTTTTTTTTCCACTAGGGAATTCTTATAGTGACATCGAGATCAAGGGATTAAAAGGGAGCAACAAGAATTTCAACTTCAACCACCAGGTGACTTCATTCCATGATCCTCATTTTCAATTTCCTTTTTGAACTCCCATTCTCTACCTCTTCCCACTTCTAAATTTTCTTTTCTTTATACACAGGGGACGGTGTTTTTTAAGTTGCGGGAGAGATAAAATAAAAATGATTTTGTGTCAAAAAAATGTGTGTAAATGGAAATAAAAATTAATTTAAATTTGAACATGGTAATACACATTGCACACTTTGAAACTGAATATCAAATAATTTAGCATGCCCCAATTCTGATTTTAATCCTTGTATAATTTCATGATCATAGATTTTGGAAAGTGTGGCTGTCCAATGTGATATTTCATCATTTATATTTTCATCCAAATAAAAAAAATCACAATGCACGTCCTTTGGATAGTGGGGTATTAGTTTGAGTTCATGGGGTCCCCTAAATAAATGGCATAGGTTTGGTGATCATTTTAGTTTTAATATGAGTATTCAATAAAAAAAATTTAAAAAACAATAAATTTGCACTTAGAGCAATGGAATAACCTAATGCATGGATTTCGGCACTTGGGGATCGTGACTCCATAGTTGTCTGGCCTAGAGTTAGTAATTTTATCTCAATTACCATGGAAAAATTGAAAAAAATTGAATACTCATCTTAATATTGAAATTTGATTCCACCTAGCACTTCCATCATTTCCCTCTTGAATAAAGATGAACCCCCATGTCTAATGCGATGCACAACACATCATCACTCTTAATTGATATTGGATGAAATATGGCGATGAATTTGAACAAAGGAATGGTCTTGGTATTGGGATCTTCTTATGAAAATATCATGTATTACAATATTTTGATGGGTTTCATGATTTTTTGGTATAAGTGTTTTTGGATATCATTGTGTATTAAAAAAAATTTGGAAAAGGGAATTCGAATTTCATATTGTTGAGATATATTTTGATCGGGACTAGAAAAACTCAAGTTGGGGGGTGTGATTAGCCACTAAATGAGGCAAATATTAATTGTTAATATATATAATATTCATGTGATTTATTATTCATAAACACCATTTTAGTGCATTTTACACTTTGAACATCATTTCAAATTATGATTGTAATTCCTTCTTAAAATGTGCAATTATGTGGTACATTTTTTAACATCATTTAAAATACACAATGATCTTGATTTTATTTTAATATTTAATTTTCAGGTTTTTAATTATATTTGGAAGAATTCATACTTGTGGAGTGTTGGAAGATTCACATTGGAAGACCACCAAAATGGGATTTCATGCAAACAATTTTGGAGAAGGCAGATTGGACACCAGCCCACTGATGAGAATGTGGGGCCCAAAATACAGTCACAATGAAGCCCAGATTTTGTTGGCATCTATAATACATATGGAGGAACAAATAATTATTTAGATGCCAGTGCAAATTCGGCTTCCATCGTGGTTATTAAGGCGGCCCAATGTAGAGATAAAATTCTGGGCCATATTTTGATGCCCAGAAAAAGAGCCCACCGCCACATATCCATTTGGGCTATAATTTTACATAGATCTAGGAGACATCCAGAGATTCACTTTTTTATTATATGGACCACTCCAATTTGGCCATATAGAAGGCCATTCAGACGCATCTATTCGGTGGATGAAAGCTGGCAGCCACCTCGGGTCAAGGGTGGAAAAATCAACTCTCCCTCAACTTTCCACCCACCTATGGCCTACCAAAATTAATTGAGGAGACTTGGACTATTTGAGGAGTGACCCAAGGCTTCAAAAATTCCTATTTAAGGAAGTTGTGGAGTAGGATTTGATCATATTTGGTGATTTTATCAATTGTAATGTTATGTTGCGATTTTGTTGTCTCAAGTTTGTCTTTCACATGTAAGTTGTTCAATTCACTTTAGTTTCTTAATAAAAGTTCTTCTTTTCCTCTTATTCTGTTTTTATTAATATCACTTTGATATCATTGGTTCAATGTGTGAATTTATTCACACCAAACCTTGTGAAATTATCACACAACGATGGAGTGATCGTTATTTCATTGTTTTTTTTACTTCTCCATTTCCTCCCTCGTGAGTCTACTTTCTACTTCCATTGAAACCATAGAATCAATGGAGGGATAACCCACTTATGTGTTGATCCAAGGGAGTATCAAGGGACTGTATTGGATGTTATTTAGCACCCCATTAATTTCTAATCACTTCTTTTAATTGATATTTTTATTTGATGATTTTTAAACTCCACCGTCCTTGTTGAATTTAAGGCCACACACTTAAAGTGTTAATACAAACCTTTACCTTGAAGTGCTCAAAACATTGATCCTTAAAGTGTATAGGTGATTAGTATTAAAGTGTGCAGGTATTAAACCAGTAAGTGAGGATGTTTTTTGATATTCTTAAATGAACCCATCTCAAATATAAGAAATTTAAATAGTTGAAAAATAATTTCATCCAATCCACCCTGAGCGATAACCTAGGATCAACTCATTATTTTAAATTGAATTCACTTAAATTTGTTAGTTATCCTTTGAACCCATATAAAATCAACCCAATTTGGCCAATTCATATCCAAAAACAGTCCATAGAATATACGTGCCTATAGGTTTCTTCTTAGGTATCTGAGGGTTCGACAACCCAAGCTAAACTATAAGGACCATTATACCTTCATCTCTTAGGTAAATTTGAGCGTGAATCACCTACCTAAATAGCTAAGTTGTGAAATAAACACCATAGAGAACTAATTTCTTGGTAAAATAAGGATCTTGGACCATTAATAGATATGATAGATTTTAAAAGGGGTTGTCATTTTAGTAGGATCCCATTTAATAAAAGTCCTTATTAATTAGTTATAAAATGATACTCATCTGATAAAATATTTTTCTATACATAAATGACATCATCATAAAAATTAAAATTTAAGATTAATCCTTAGAATCATAAGATTAAAGTAATCTACTCTTAACAATGGTAACTTAAGAAAAGTTATTAATCTATAATGATAACTTTAAAAAAATTACAATAAATATTCTATGTGTTTGATCAATATCTATTTCTGAGTAATCAAGTGTTGAAGTTGTTCAACATATGAATCTAGTTTCTTATGGAAGTATAAAATTATTCACTTAGAGTTTTAAATACATTATAATAAATGTTTTAGTCTCTATGCATGTACTCAACATGAGTGGGTACATCATTAATTTGAGTAATTTTAGTCTCATATTCTTAATTTGATTGGGTATTCCAAATGATATTCAATATGATTGAATATGTTAATTAATCAGTGAGACTAAAGGTTTCCTTATAGTTTTATTAGTTATATAATTAAATTTTGTTATTTGGACAAATATATGACATTGACTATATGATTTAAAAGTGTCATAAAAATATTGAAAGTTATAAAGAGAAATAATTGAAGATTGAAGATTGAAGTTTAATTTTCAAGTTATGGAGCAAAGTATTTTCTACATTGATAAATTGGGTACATAAAACATGGATAAACTTGTCATAAGATTTGTGTTATCTAATTTTTCTATTAAAAAGAGCATGAAAAAAATTATTGTTTAATAAAATGGGATGGATTTTTCTGATACACATAGTTATGAATTTTTCATGTAATTTCATGGGTCTGATTCACTTATAAGTAACCAAACTAGAGAGCCACCATGCCTCAAGCACACCTCCTTGTATGACAGAGGATTCTAACTAGAAGTGAGGGTTTTTTAAGGTACTATGGGGAAACTACACCCTCGTGATTAGAGTGATACACAGTTGTGAAATAATAAATGAAAAAATAAAAATATATGACGATATGGGAAAAGTATAATAACATTCAAATAAATAAGGAATAGACAAAACAATATCCTGTGTCATATACCAAAAGTAGTCATGTCATGATGTCATAAAAAATGGGGGATGTAAGGGATACATAGTATTAGTAATATGAAATATGTTATACAAAATTGAATAAATATCAAAAAAAATCCCTAATAGAATCACAATCATAGGATCGGTCCTCTAATCCTACACTCCATTCTTGTACAGACAATCAATCATCCATAATAGGCCACTTTACCTTGTCCCTACCTGAATCCATAAAGTCTTATGAGGTACTAAATGGAGGTCTGAACATGGTCTGAGATAAACTTTGTAGGCCACCACCAATGGTGTCTAATGCCATCTAGTCTATGAATATATAATGAAACAGTGTGTAGTTAATATTGTTAATGGTAGTAAATGAAATAACTAGTAGACATATCGACCTGAGTACACAATGGGACACTCGTCCGATTCTACCTACTTTGACCTATTCCAGAATGTATCTAAATATTTAATAATTTCTATTTAATCATATTATAGGCTCGGGACCCAATCTCATAGCCAAGGCATCCCCTGATGATCATACTTATATAAGAGGTGGGTAAATCCATGGCATTTAGATCTTAATAGGGAAGGTAAAACAAGGTCATCCTACACAAGAACCATTAACCAAATACAATTATGTTCTTTTACTTGTAAGATTCTTCATTTAATTCATTGAGAAGCATCTCAATATTATCCAAGTTATTCCACATAGGGAACTCAAGTATCACTCTGGATGTACTATAAACCCATCACCCTATAATACCTTCCATGGAATTACACATTATAAATCATGTATCTCTCTAGAAATGGTATAAATACATTTCCCTCTATGCATGTCCTTATAATTCCATGTTGGGAATCCGAGTGTCACTCATAACATTATACAATTCACAACCCTCTGAGATTTTCCTTGCAAGTCCACATAGGAACCCAATTTAATATCATGGCATAATATAATTCCACTCACTAGGTGATCCCATCTAAGGAATCACATATAAGAATATATGTATCACCCATTGAGTAATAATTACATTTATAATTCATTTCAATTTGATAAGCCCGATGAGCCTATCCATGGAATTCTAAGTTAGAACCCATGTATCTCCCTCAACATGGAATACTAAATGGTCATGGTTAAAAATCTGTCCATACTATTTAAAAACACATTTAATTCAATTTTATCATTTCATTATAAGGGATAACTCTAGTATAAGTAAGAAATTTCAAGTCCTAGGAACATGGGATCACTATTCCCTCTTGAGTTTGATTCAATTTACATTTAATCCAATTAATTTAACGTCCCAATTTAACAAGGGTTAGGAATTCACCCCAATGGTGGTTCAATTTCATATTCAATGCTTGATCATTTAATATAAATTAATAGTTCACCCCAATGGGGTGGGTCAGATTGGGGTTCTCAAACTCGATGATGTTTATGGTTTATATAGGTCATGTAGGTAAAATATAATGTATTTAATATAGGAAAATACCATTTTAATATGTGATGTATAGATAATATAGTGCACAATATAATGGAACACTATTTAAACAACTAGACTTTTAGGGAAGGTAATTAAACCACCTATCTTGTCATGTTAGTAGACTCCTCATCCATTTTCAGCCTCTAACTTATTCTTGAATGAAATAAATAAAATAAATTTGTGAATACCTTAAAAATATGACATATTAGCACACATGGATTTAGTATTCCATATAATAATATAAAATAAGAATGGAAAAAAAATATTTAAGGGATTACCGGTATGGATCTAATGTGACCAACAATGAATAAAGTGGACACCGAACCTAGAATATGGATCAAAGGATAGCTTAGATCACAAAGGAGAGCTCTGACATGAGGTAGGTTATTGTGTGTGTAAATGGGAGGATAAAATATATAGGTAATTTAAATAGAAGGAAGGTAAAATCATAAATTCATCCACTTTTAAAGGGTTTGTGGTTTGACTGCACGGTTTTCCAAACTGTGCCCCAACAATGCTTCAAAACTGCTTGGGGTGCCTCCCCCTCTCATGGGGTTGGAACACTATTTGAAAAATGTTGTGTATCTGGTGTGGATCCTCTATAATTTTCTATAGAACCGCAACACAATTAGGTGGATTGCTTTCATGGTTTAACAAACTGTGTGTCTCCCTTATAGGGTTGTACAGTCTGATATTCACAGTTATCCCTAACCATGCTCTTACCATGAACCTCACCTTCTTCCTCTAAAAACTGAAGCTCCAAGATCTTAAAAGGCCTCAAAATCTACCAAACCCTTCCTTAAAATCTTAATCACTTAGATTTAAACAAAAAATGAGGGTTAAAACTAAAATTCAAAGGATCCTTACCTCATAGGAAAAACTTGGATGTTATAATCTCCCCTCATTAAAGTAACTCGTCCCCAATTTTCCCTTTTAAGGGTGGTAAAACACCATCTTAGAAAAGTTTTAGCCACTGGGCACATACATCAACCTCTCTCTCCTAGGTCTTGTCTTATACACGGTCATGCTTCTATATCACCCATACCAGTGGGACAGGCCTACCTTATAGAGTTTTCATGATTTGATCAAGGATATGAATAGGTTTCTCCTCAAAAAGAACCATCTACCTCCAACTCAACCTCATTGGGTTGAATAATATGAGATAGATATGAGTGATAATGACAAAGGTGGGATACATGGAAGACACCATAAATGTAAGAGTACCTCTGAGGAAGAGTTATCTGATAGGATACTATCCCAAATCACTCCAAGATCACAAAAGGTCTGACATAATGAGGCAATATCTTACCCTATATCTGAATCTTCTAATACACTATCATAGGAGAAACATGAAACTAAACCTGATCCCTGACCTTGAAATATAGAGGTTTTCAACAGTGATCATCATAATACTTCTACCTAAAATGTGTTATAGACATATTCTTCCTAATAATGTTTACCTTCTATGAAGTATCTTTAATGAGATTATGTTCTAGTAACACTATCTATCATGCCTCTAATTACCATAGGGGTGAATAGAATGTCCTGCCATATAGGGACTCATAAGGATCCATCTATATAGCACCTTGGAAACTATTTCTATATAAAAATTAAGAAAGAGGTGAGTTCATATACCACAAAAAATAAAAAACAAAGATACATACTTAGAGCATGTCCTTTAACTCTTATATCGTATTCTTGGACTGTTTGTCAGTTTTTGGGTGATAGGTTGTACTCAGCAACACCTACGAACCCAGTGCCTTATAAAACCCCTTTTAAAACTAAGATTTAAAATGAGTGTACCTATTTCATAAAATGGTAAATGGAACCCCATGAAGTCATATAATCTCTCATACATAGATCTTCCCAATCTTATCCACTTATAAGGTATCCCTGATAGAAAATAAGTGGGTGAACTTTTTCATCCTGTCAATAATCACCCAAATTGTGTCACAGCCTTGAGGTGACCTAGGTAAGACCATCACAAAATCCATAGTGGTGTCATCCCAATTCCTACCTAGAATGGGCATCGACTGTAAAATTTTCATTAGTAACTGGTGTTCTACCTTCACCTGCTGATAGATGTAACACTGAGTAACAAAACTCACGATATCCCTTTTCATCCATGGTCACCAATACTAAAAACGTAAGTTGTAGTACATATTGGTGAGACCAGTATGTACTACCGAATCAAAGGCATGATACTCTTGAATTAATTCCTCTAATATATCTATGGTCATTCTGACATGCTCATTAATGAACAAGATCTCATCCTCACCAATGACCCAACCAGATAGTGGTTCCTCGCCAAAAACGCTCTCTCGTAGAACCAATCCCTTGGGATCCAATAATTGTCTCATATTTACTCTATCTATAAGTGAATATCTCATTATTTAATCTATAATAATAGGTTTTATGTGATGATCCTTACGATCAAGGTGCATTTTATAAAAGAGCACCATCCACGTCCATTCATTACTAGCCTCCTGAACTGCCTATGTATAAGTGTTCCATCTTAGAGCATCTATAATGACATTACCCTTCCTAGGTATCTATGAAAGATCGAAGTCAAAAGATAATAGGTACTCAACCCACCTTTGTTTCCTGAGATTCAAGTCACATTGTGTAAAAATATATTTGAGGCTCTTGTGATCCATTTATACAACAAACTGATCTCCCAACAAATAATGACTCTAACAACACAAGGCATCAACCATAGTTGCAATATCACTATCATGTGTTAGGTAGTTATAATCATGAGTCCTTAATTAGTGAGACCCATATTCCATGACTCGATCTCCCTAAAAAACTACTCCTAGGCTAATAACTAATGCATCACAATAAATTTTATAATATCTTCTAGCATTAGATTAAATGAAGATCCGCACTGAACCTAATCATATTTTTAGCTCCTAAAAGGCTTCCACATAGATTCAGACCATAAGAATTTCAACCACTTCTTTTTAAATCTTGTAAGATGTTCTTCAAGGCATGATAAATCCTACATAAAGTTCCTATAATATCCATCTAGTCCTAAAAAATCAAATATAAAAAAGGTTCTTGGGATGCTACTAGGAAACAACATCCCTCACCTTCTTTGGGTCCATGGATACTTCTAATTCTAATATGATATGACCCAGGAAGAGAACCTTTTCAATCCAAAAGTGTCATTTTGTGAGTTTAACATACATCTATTTATATCTCAGTGTACCCAAAATGATATTAAGGCATTTATAATGTTTGTTTTGAGTATGTGATTGCACCAAGATTTTATCTATGAAAACTACCATAAATGAATCAGATGCGTGTAGAAAAATCAAATCATCAGATCCATGAAAAGTGTTGATTTGTTTTTAAGACCAAATGACATGACTAAAAACTCATACAATCCATATCTACTATAGAATGTTTTATGTGTTATTTCTAAAGGTTTAACCCATACCTGATGATATCCCAACCTCAAATCAATCTTAGAGAAAACCCAAGATCCTTAGTGTTGATCAAAGAGTTCACCTATTTGTGGTAGTGGATACCTATTCTTAACCATTATATAGTTCAACCAATGTTAATACAAAAAAAATATTGAGGGTATTATCCACATTCTTGGAAAAAAGTATAGATGAACCCCATAGTGAATTACTAGTCCATACAAAACCCTTAGCTTATAAGTCCTCTAGTTATCTCTTGAGCTTCTTCAACTCATTAGTAGTCATCCTATAAGGAGGAATGTATACTAGTGTTTCTCCTAGAACTATCCCAATATTAAACTCTACCACTCTCTTGGGAGGTAATCTAGAAAATTTTTCAAGGAAGGAAACCCTAAAATGATTCAATGTAGTAAGGAAATATGAACATCATGTTCCCCGATCATTTAGATAAAGACTAGCAATATGGTTTGTCACTCCACCTAGCCCACGATTCTCAAGTCCATATTGACTCTCATGGACATCTCATTCATCTTGGTGAACATAAATACCACTCTCAAGTGATATAAATGATACCCTTTGGAAATATAAATTAGCATGTTCATGATAAGGAATTAACCAGTCCATCCTAAGAATGATGTCAAAACCTATCATCTCAAGGATGAATGGGTTCCACAAGAACTGATAGTTTCCTATATCAATGGGGCACTCCTTATACTAGCCTATACTCTCTGATTGAATACCTAAAGGATTTTCAATCTTCATTTCCTCCACATAAGTTCTAGATATCAATCCCAAGACTCTCCACAATTACAACAAATATAAAGGAGTGGGAAGCACCTATGTAAAATAATACAAACAGTGAATTAGAGGATACTAATATCATTCCTCATTCAGTAAAAGGTCCACCACTCTAATCCTTTGGTAAATTCTATACTAAATTTAGTTGTCCAGATCCATGGGTCTAATCTATAGTCTGGCTACCATGAGCAGACCTACTTTGTTGGTGTTATATCTCATAATACTGGCTTTTATGGCCATGTCCACCTCCGCATCCTGATCAGATGGTAGTATTATATCTCCCTATCTAACATAGATCTATTGATCCTACTTTTGAATGTGGATTCACTATAGATCCCTTCTCATTAGGAATTGGAAGGAAATATCTACAAAATTTCTAAAGATAACCCGTATTTCTACAAGCTTGACACTCTATACCAGGTCCTTAATATAATGGGTCTTTGTGTGTCCCAACCTATCACACTGATGTAATACCACATGGTCACCTAGACACACACTCTAGCTACTACTACCCCCATGAGAAATCACAAATTGATGCTTCCACTGGTCGAAGTAATCCTATGTCTAGGTGTTAAACCTCCCCGACTCACACCTCTGACATCCCTCAAATTACCTTTAGTGATGGTTTCATAGTTCATTATCCCAAATATAGTATTCAATAAAAATAAATTCACCTATTATTGGACGGTATACCTAATTCCATCCTCAAATCACCTATCCCTAGATAGCTCATCACCCATAAGAATTGGTGAAAAGGAGTAAAGCTCTATAAAACAAGATGAATAGTCTATAACAAATAAATTACCCTTCTCTAGGTGCATAAACTCTATGGTTATATCATCCCTCAATATCTCAGGGTATAAATAATAATAGAATCCATTCTAGAAATCCCTCTAGACCATATCTTGATGATGGTCTACCTGGGTAATAACGTCCCACCATTACTTGGTAAAATCACAAATAATATACATAGTGTGATTCACTCTCCTATCAAGAGGTGTCTCAAGGTGCTAAAAAATAGACATCATGGACTCTAGCCATGATTTTATAGACTTCAGACCAACATCTCCTAAAAATGTGGGTGGATGCTGCTACTGAAATCCCTATATAGGGGCAAGTCTCAGGCCTCCATGCATACTCTTCATGAGTTATAGGAAACTCTCTTGAAACTAGGTGTCGATGCCCATGTCAGGTGTAACAAAAGGTGTCATAAGTGGAACTACAGGAGATAATATGAGTGCCTCAGGTCCTACCACCCCCAGATCATGGTCATCACTACCCTCCTAGAACATGAATTATGTTCATTATAGTGGAATATCTCTATAATTCCATGCACACACCTCATAATGAAAATCAATAATAGATAAGATCATAGTTATAAGAATAGGAAAAGTAAAAGCCTTCTTATATAGAGTCAACACCTCTCTTCCTGCTCCTAAAGATAGGTCTAGGTGATATAAAAAGTCATAAAGGAACCTAAAAGGCACTCCCTACTATCCACTACAAGGTCATGTCAGGTTCAAGTTCTCTGTTATACATTTGAGGTCTTTATAACGAAAAAATCCCTTTAAGTTTCAAAGGTCATCTCCATTTAATGGTAACAATTTGATTAAACTTTTAAGAATCAATAAGTTCACATTTATATTTATATATTTCATGGTCTAGTTAGATGAATCACCATTACCAAATTATAAAGTACTATGCTTTATAAGTTGTAATTGGAACATCATGTAACTGTAACCAGCCTTTTACACTCGACATCAGAATGTAACAACTCTTTAATTATGGTTGAATTATATAGATATCCATTTTCTAGTTTATAAAGGCCTATAATATTTATAAATTGAGATTTTAGTGCCCATTTAATTACAACCATACATGTTTCAGACAATGAAACCAGTGTTCCATGTCTCAAACATGTCGTAATTGGTTATTTAAGGTGCCAAAATCAAGCTAATTAGGAAAAACATTGCTTAGGTTATTGCTGATAATTTAATAACCAGTTACTTATTTTACTCCCAACAAGAATTTTAGTAGAATAATAGGTATAAAACTTAAGGCTATACAACATGTTTTAGTAAATGCATGTAATGATATTGACATGGAATGGAATATGCATGACATATAAATCCTCAAGTGCCTAAAATGATGCATGAGTAAAATACCTCATTGCCATACTATGCCAAGGATAGAAGTAAATACATAATTCTATTAAACACTGCACATCAATTCTATCACCCTATGATGAAATCAATATAAAATTAATAGGCATAATACATAATAATAAGTCCCTTCCTAATAAATTGTCTTTTTACCTGTATGTGGGTTAGTTACTCCCAACCACAAGCTCATTAACAATTTTTGTCACCTTCCTAGTCTAATGTTTAATAACCCAAATAGTAATAAAAATGGAAAAGGGGCCTTTAATTCCTTTTGTAACATATTGAGACTGATTCATTAATAAATAATTGAACCAGAGCACCACCTAACCTCAAGCACACCTCCCCATATTCCATAGGCTTCCAAATAGTAGTGAGGTTTAGTGAAAATACTATGGGGAGACTACACCCTCATGATTAGAGAGATACACAGCGGTTTAATAATCAAGGAAATACTGTAAACAAATGATAGTATGGAAATATAATATAATAACATCCAATTAAATAAAGAATAGATAGAAACCATAACCTGTGTTATATACCAAAAATTGATCATGTCATGATGTCCTACAAAATGGGGGATACAAGGGATATAGAGCATCAGACATATGCAACATGCTATACAAAAATGGAAAAAAAGATCAAAAGTTTTCCATAATAGTATCATAAGATTAGGCTTGGTCCTATTCTCATGTACTCCATATTAGTACATACAATCAAGCATCCATTGAAGGACACTTTCCCTTGTACCTACCTGCATCCATTAATTCTTCTTGGGTACTAGATGGTGGCCCAAAAAAGGTGTGAGATATACTCAATAGACTTTCATCAATGGTGTTTAATTCCATCCAACTTGTGAATATATAATGAAATAGTTTTTAGGTGATAATAATAAAGGCGGTAAATGAAATACCTAACACCCATGTCAGTATAGGTTCCCAATGGGATACTTGTCTAATTTTACCTACTTTATCCTATATTGGAATGTCTCTAAACATTTAATAATTTTTATTTAATCATATTACAGGTTCATGACCCAATCTCATAGCCAAGTAATACCATGATGATTGTATTCATATAATATGTGAGTAAATCCATGGAATTTAGAATGTAACTGAGAAGGTAAAACAATTTTTTCCCACATGAGGAGTATTGGCTGAATCTAATAATGTTATTTGACTTGGAAGATGCATAATTTAATTAATTGATCATCATCCTAAGCACATACAATGAGTTCCACATAGGGAACCCATGTATCACTCCATACATACTATGAACCCATCACCCTATGATCCCATACATGACATCCCACATTAGAACCCAAGTATCTCTATAGGCATGGTATAAAGACATTTCCCTCTAAGCCCATCCTTGTAATTCCTAATTAGGAATTTGATTATCACTCATGACATGATATAATGATGCACTTATCTATGATCTCGTACTTGGCATTCCATATAGGGAACCCAAGTGTTTCTCATGGAATAATATAATTACACTCTGCCAATGAGAACATCTAAGGCAACCCATATAGAAATCCATGTACCACCCATAGTGTAATAATTTTATTTATAATTCATTTCAAATTGATAAACCTGATGAGACTATCTAAAAATCCTTGAGTCAGAATCTAGGTATCACCCTCGGAATGGAATACTGAATTTTCATGGCTCATAATATATCCATACGACTTAAAAAAACATTTAATTCAATTTTAAAATTTCATTATAAGGGATAAATCAAGAATAAACAAGAAAGAGAAAGGCCTAGGGACATGTTCTCAAAATTCCCTCTTAATATTTATTCAATTTACATTACCTAAAATTTATTTAATTTCCCAATTTAACATAGGTGAGGTAAACACCCCAAGTATGGTTAAATTTCATATTCAAATCACGATTTAATATAAATTAATAACACATACAAATGGGGTGGGTTGGATTGGGGTTCCCAACCTCCATGATGTTATGATTCATATAGGTCATGTAGGTCTAATACCATGCATTTAATTTTGTAAAATATCATTTTAAGTGGTAATGTATGGAATGTCCAGTGCATGGCACAATAGCGCACTATTTAAACAACTAGACTTTAGGTAAATTCATTAAACTACCTACCTTATCTTGGAAGTATACTCTTATTTTATTGTCAACCTCTAACTTGGAATCAAACGAAATAAATCAAAGAAATAAGAGAAAACCTTTAAAATAGGGAATATTTTTTCAAATGGATTTAGAATTCTAGATGGTGAGATAAACAAATAAATGATACAAGATGATTGAAGAGATTACCAGTATGGATCCAATATAACCAATGATGAATGAAACAGATTCAAAATAGAGAAAATGGATTAAATCCTAGCTTGGATACCAAAGGATATCTTTAACATGATGGATACTATTGTGCATGAAAATTAGAGGAAAAAAGATGGAGGTAAGTTAAATAAAAGGAGGGGAGAAATTTTAAATTCACCCACTTTTAAATGGATTGAACGGTTTGGTTGCATGGTTGGCTAAACCATGTGCCAACCATGAACTAGTACTACCTAGGGTGCCACCCCACTCACATGAGTTTGGAAAATGGTTTGAAATCCCATGCATATCCCATTTTGATCCTCTATAATTTTCTATAGCACCCCCTAATGTTTTTGTTTCCCTCTTGAACAGTTTCACAAACTGTGTGTCACCCTTTTAAGTCTTCATTGTTTGAGGTGCAAAATTATCATTAATCATGCTCTAACCATTTACCTCCTTTTCTTCCTACAAAAAACCAGAGCTTTAAACTTCTAACAAGCCCCATACACTCTCTAACCCTTCCTTATACTCTTAATCACTTACATTTAAATAAAAAGGAAGTTTAAAAATGAAAATTAAAGTATTTTTACCTCATATGAAGAATTGGGATGTTACAATTCAATTCTATAACATGCTTTAAGGGAGACTAAAAATGGATTATTTTGGTTAGGTAATTCATTATATAGTCATTTATGGAAATGTTTGAACAATATGATTAAATTTAAGAAAATTTTGCTTAATATTCTCAAATTATAGAAAATAATTGATTTTGGAATATGATTTCTTAATACTAATGTTATATAGATAGAGAAAGTGGGTAAACAATAAAATAATAAGAGGAAAATCTAGTTTAAAAGTTCAACAATGTCTCTTCAAGAAGCAAGTTGAGGTCATTTAAATATATGGTTGTTAGGAAGGAAGTGAATTAATTTTATATGATGGGATTATACATAATACCTAAAGGAGTTTATGGAACTCCATATAATGTCCATGTTAGGTATGGATGTTATAAAAATTCTTTGATTTTGAAGGGTACGATATAATGAATGTATATTTTGAAAAGTGTTGTAAATAATAGGAGTTAAAAAACATAGAATTAATTGAATGATATTTTAGTTTATATTAATGAAGAAAAGAGTTTCTACATCAATATTTTTAATGTAAAAAAATGTGTCAAGCTCATATGAATCCAAATAGAGGGTGTGTATTTTCATCTTTTTCTATTATATGATAAGAGAGGATGTTCAATAATAAATATTTATTATGAACAACATATGGTGATTAATTTCATACACATTGTTTATGATTCATCGTGATTCTATAAAAAAAATAAAAGAATATTTGGATAAAGTTATTTATCTAGGATAAAAAATTTATCTAAGGGAATGTGTTCTCACCACCCATCAGTGGTATATTGTAGTGAAAATATTCTTTTCAAAAGGAAATATTACAAACACATAGAATACCATATGTGATATGGAAACTATATTTTATTTATTAAATATTACTAATAAAGGGAAATAAAGTTTATTTCCAAACACAAAGAAGGTTTTGTATATTATCAAGATATTCTAAAAATAATGTAGTATCTAAGAGGCTAGTGGGAGTACGTTTGGACTTAGAGAATTTAAAATTGGACAAATAAAGGATTACACTACTTTAAAGTTAAATTGAATTCCCTTTAATATCCTAAGGATTGTATATTGTGTTCTAGTAAATAAAAATGTAAAGAGTTGCAATTAGTTACCATATAAAATGGATATCATTATTTACTAAAGAGTTTTTTCAGTCTATGTATAAAGTTATTTCTCACTTAATATCCTAAAGAGATTAGGATATGTGATGATAAATAAGAATTTAAATAGTTTCATTTAGTTTTCATGAATAAGTTAACACCACTAAAGGATTATACCAATAAAATTAAAAATTGAATTACTCTTTATGTCCTAAAAAGATTTTACGGTGTGGTGGTAAATAAAAATGTGAAAAGTTATATTAGTTATTATAACAAAGTAAATGTAACTTTATCCTAAAAGGGTTTAGGATTTGTTGGAATTAATAATGTAAAATTTACATTATTTGATAATTTCAATGGAATTGTTTCTAAGGATGAA
The DNA here is from genome assembly GCA_963277665.1 of Viscum album. Taxonomy (NCBI): domain Eukaryota; kingdom Viridiplantae; phylum Streptophyta; class Magnoliopsida; order Santalales; family Viscaceae; genus Viscum; species Viscum album. Next base: position 1,529,451,624 of record OY728162.1, read on the forward strand.
TATAATGCACTTATAAATAGTTCTTAGTAGAAAACAAAAGTTTACATTATAACATTTGATGTTATGAAGTTGAGAAATTTGAATATGTTCAAGGAGTTGAACAATTAGTAATATGATTCATAAATATCAATATTATTAAAATTTTCTTAATTCATAGATATTTATCACTAAAGAGTTAGTGGTAGGGTTTTATCATATATTCACATAGAAATTTTATAGAAATTACATATGATGTAATGAGTTAACAAACCCTAAAAAGTGTATAAAACATATGGCTGATATGGTAGCTTTTTAAATATGATATGATCAATTGGTGTTTTTTTATGTTTTTTAAGTATTATTAAAACATTTAAAGGACATAAAAGGTATCATAATGGAATAAAAACTTTACTTTATCATCCTTTTATGTTGTCTACATAAATATTTATATAGATATACATTTCATTAAGTGTAATGATAATTGAACTCTCAAAGTAATACTTTGAATTTATCCCTGACCGATGTTTTTCAGGGATTATTATATTTATGAGGAACTTTTAAGGTTAGAATGAGTAGGATAATTTTATATAAATATGGAACATTATCATGAGGAACAACATAAAGAATGAAATTATTTTTGTGCACTAAATGACCCACTGGGTATACCACAAGGAGTTGTATACAGATGTATTTGGTATTCTAGGGGTCCATGGATTATATTTTAGTCCCTGCTACTTGAGGATTGAAAGATACTTAGCATGGTAACCTTCATACTTAGATACCCTACTTATATAATTCTACATATTGAATTATCCAATCAAGGGGTGATTTGGTATGTTGTTGAACATGTCCTCGGTTGGAGCTTAACCAAGATGGGATTTGTCCTCTTATATGATGAGTATGACATATATTCCTTTGATTGAGATGGAATGTGGAGTTTAAAACTACACCTAGAAGCTATATATGATGTTCTTATCTATTATTATGAGTTAAATTTATTGTGCCCATCTATGAAGATGAATGATATATGATGTATTATTCAACCAGTTTAGTTTGTACTCTGATAATTGAGAAAAGATGAGTAGGATTTAGGGGATTGACATACTCTATGTCCCATGGTCATTCTATGTCTTGGAAAAATAGAAAATATGAGAATCAAAGTTTTCATATGATGCATATTGGTGGAAAGAGGTGCAATGATGCATGTATTTGATGGAGATCACACTATATTCCTTTATATCTTGAGTAGGATTGAAATCTTTATAGAGGTTTCTTGTATCACCTCAAGTTTCAGGTACTTAGCCCTTTATTTATTTATTTTAAGTATATATAATGTTTAAGTTAATTTTTTGGATATTTGGAGTAGTTTTGGAATGTTTTTTAGGATTTTCTAGAGGTTCACAGTTTGAGAATGGTTAGTAGAAACCATGAAATACTTCTAGTAAATTGTACAAGGGAAATATTGGTCACTGAGCAGGTGCATGGTTAGTGCATGGTTTAGAAAAACCAAGAAGATTCCTAAGAGAAATCATAAAATACTAAATAATAGAGAAAAAAAAAGGTGGAGCATGGTTTTTATAACTCTGTGATTTAACCATGCAAGGTGTCTCTTGATAAAGTATCTTGTGTATGGTTAGTGCATGGTTTTTCTAACCCTACACCCTAACCAAGAATCATGAAAAATTAGATACAAAAATTGTATATCTAATTAATTTTACCTCATTAATCACTCATTTTTTTCTTAAATTAGTCATGACATGATTTCATATTCCTTATAATGTTTGAGATACAATTCCTTTCTATTAAAGAGTGATTCCTAGGAGAATCACAGTGCATTGGAGGCTCGGATTCATCGGTAAATGCTTGTTCTTCATCATTATTCTTAGATTTCTTCTTCTCATCTCTTCTAAAACTATAGATCTAATATATATAGGATATATATATATTGTTTCATGATAATTTTGATGAGATTTTTTTGATTTTATTGAATATAATAAGATCTAATATCGAATCTAGAATATCTAAGACAAGTTTTTTACGTTGGAGTTTCGTTCTTCGTTTTCACCAAAGTTTGAGAGGTAGGTGGATTATCTAACAAATCCTATTGATTAGAACTTGAATGTTTGATTTAAAATTGATTAAATTTCTTGAAATGTTTTGTATAAATTGTGGTTTTATTTGATGTAAATTATGGTTTGAATTATGGTTTTGGAAATCCTGGGAATTGGATGATTTTTTTTGGAAAAAACCATTTTTTATAATTTTAAAATGGTGATTTTAAAATTATGGTTGGTTTTGAATTAAGTAAAGTATTTGTTTAAATTATTGAAAGGGAATAAATTATTTTATTTAAATGGGTTGACTTTATTTGGGTATAATGGTTTGGCATGAGTTGAATGTGATGGTCAATGGTCATGAAGTATCACCATCAAAGGGGTAGAGTATGGGTGTCAAATTCCACAATCAATGATAAAACCAAGATTTTGTGTGTGTGTTTTGGATTTGTGTGGAAATGGAATAGTATATTACAAATCGAAAATTTATAAATGGTCTAACAATTTTTTGATGTATTCTTTGAGAAATGGTTGTGATAGATTGTTGATGATTACCTTGGAAAAAACTTGTTAATGGATTTGTTATTAACTGTTTTCATTAATTAAACTATTTTATAAAATGTTCTAACAAGTTTTATCCTAGTGGTGTGATTTGGGAATTAATTGGTGAAATACTACTAGGTTTTATACTCACCCCCTTCTAGGGTACTATGGTTATTTTGGAGATGTTATATATCGAGACATGGGTAAAGACAAGGTATCTCAGTTATTTAATGATTCTTCTTGATACTTTGGGTTGGGTTTGTGGATTTTGGAGATTGGAGTATATTGGGACTTTTTGAGTTGATTTTCATCATGTATTTGAGTTGTTTTGGTCTTTTATTCCACTTTTTACTCTTATATGGTTGTGGTTTTTTTGTCTTTAGTTGAGTTGTATTTTGTACCCATACATTATTTAGAGGTTGATTGTTCTGGTTATGGAGGTTTTGTTGTTTTATATTCAAATGGAAAATTTCCCTCCAACTGTTTATGATTCCCTTGGAATTTATTTCCAGCCTTTGGTGTCTTTTGGATGTCACCTAAGACCTAGTAGCACCCACCACCTCTTCCCAAGACAATGGGTGAGGGGCGGGATGTTACAAATGGTATCAGTTTTTTCAATAATTGGGTATCATTTGTGTTTAATCTTGGAGTTGGAAATGGTATTGGTCGATCCCTTAGGGTGGTATAAATGAGTAGGATTTTCAAAAATTGAAATATAGAGCATAAAAAAGCATAGCTAACCTATTTATGATAAACTTCAAGTTATGAGGGATTTTAGGTACATAAGTGTTTTGGGACACTTCTAGGAGTTGTTACTTCATCATCATGGGTTTAGCTGATGAGAAGAGAATTACATGAATTGATAGTAATGAATTCCCACTAGTAATTCATAATTAATTTGAGTAATGATTTATGATTTGGTGAAAAATAATTGATTTTTGAAAATAGTTGAAAATGGTTTGATTTTCAAAAAGCATAGTGTAATTTTCAAAAATGATTTGAAAGAAAAAAAATGAATTTTGGAAAACCTTATTATGATGTGTTTGATATGATGAATTTGAAATTGTTAAGACTTTAGTTACTAGTGAGTGAGAATAAATGGAGTTTTCTTTTGGTTATAGAGAATACCACTGGGTAAGCATCAAAGAAACTATTTAAAAGTGGATGTTGAGAATATGGTTTCACCTAAGCCACAGGTGAACCAATAGTTGGTTTAAAGTATTACTCAATCTTTTCAAGTCATAGATGGAGGGACCAAAAATGATGAACCAAGGCAAGTGGATCATTCAGTTCAGTTTCAAAAGTATAATCCATATATCTTTCAGGGTGATTCGGATCAAAAAAAAAGTAAAAGTGTGATTGAATATGATGAATAAAATCTTATATTTCCTTATCACACCAACTTAGTTGAATGTGAAGTTGGAAATGTATATTCTAGAAGATATTCCATGCCAATAGTGGGATTTAGTAGTTCAAGATAAATCAGACCAAGGCATGAAATGGGAGGATTTTGAATAATTGTTTAATAAAAAAAATGTATTCTCATGCCTTCCAGATTGCAAGAATAATAGACTTCTTCAGTTTAAAGCAAGTGAACCTCACAGTGAAAAAGTATGCTAATAAATTTATGAATCTATTCTTCTTTGAACCAGAATTTTTTGGAAGTTCGTCCTTGAAGGCATGTATTATTTGAATCAGGGTTGAGGTAAGATATTCTCTAAAATATTATTGTGCTTTGTATATCAGATTATACAGATATGTTTAATAGATAAAGGGTAGAAGAAAGGGATATATTAGGAAATAAAATTGTAGGAAGCATGTTGATACTTATGGGAACTAATGGTAACTCTAAGGATAGTATTAAGAGGAAGAGGGACATGTATTTCTAAGGTGGTGGTATGACTCAGTATAAGACAACATGATCATTGAATGTTCCTCCTAAACCAAATGGTAAACCCTGTTATTTTCAATGTGGTTTTATTGATCATATGAAGTGATATTGTATGACACCACCTAGAGCATGTCACAATTGAAACTATATGGTACATCTTCAGTTCTATTATCACAGTTCTCCAAGTTCATGTTCTAGGGACACATATCATGCTTCTCATCCATCGTATGCTTCGACGGGATGAGTGTAGCCGAATAGCTCCTGTCAACAGAATTGAGAAATCCATGGTTATTATAGGAATACCATCACTCCTCAACCAGTGAAATATAAAAATGGAAATAAAGTTAAAAGGTGTGGTGAGTAAGAAATTATATGGAGCTGATAAAATTATCATGGATAATTAATCTAGACCTTTAATAGTGAGAGGTAAAATTATATTTAATTCTACCTTTATACAAGATTTATTTGATATGGGCACATCCCACTCATTTATTTATTCTCATGTTGTTGATAATATGGGTTTTCATGTTGAGATGATGCCTCCTATTTTCAAACTTCAAAATTTTATTGTCCAAAGAGAATGTCGAGCCTTTGTGTGCCAAAAATGTTCTATAACTATCGATGGGGATGAATTGCTGTGGGATTTCTCTGTGGTTGAAATGGTTGTATATGACTTAATAATATGTATGTATTGGTTGAAAATGTTCAAAGGTCACATAAAATATTATACCCAAAGGATTTATTTTACAATTGTAGATGGCATAACGAATCTCTTTATAGGAGATAAAAATGTGAATGTAAGTGGAGCTGGATTGTTGGCACCAACAGTTAGAACTATCTCATACCAGTTGGAATCTTTGATCTTTGAATCTATATATGGGATCCAGAATAGTGATTTTTCAACAATTATTGATCAATTTCCTGATGTTTTTTATGATAATTTCTTAGGTTTTACACCTATAAGATAAGTGGAGATTATGATTGATCACTTACTAGGGAAAATTCCTATCTTACTTCCATCTTATCATATAGAACCAATGTAATTAAGGAAATTGAATGTCTAGTTCGAAAAGTTAGAAAGTAAAGGGTTTATCCAACCGATCACATCTCCATGGGTAGTACCAGTACATTTTGTGAAAATGGTAGATTGAACTCTTATTTTTTGTGTATATTATCATAAGATTAACCAAGTTATGATAAAGAAATGGTATCCTCTTCCATGATTTGATGGTCTTTTTGATTAATTGAGTGAATCTCATTGGTTCTCTAAAATTAACTTGCATTTAAGATATCACCAGCTACAAGTTTGGAAGGAGGATGTTCAAAGATAGCTTTTAAAAGCATATGTGGACATTATGAATTCATTATTATTAATTTTGGTCTTAAAAATACACCATACATCTTTTTGGAATTGATGAATTGGATATTTCAAAGGTATCTATATTTCTTTGTGGTGGTGTTTTTTGATGATATATTGGTATACTCTAGGACAATTTTTTGAGCATGAGAAACACTTGGAAACAGTGTTTTGTATCTTATGGGAACATCATTTGTATGACAAGTTATCAAAATGAAATTTCTGGATACAATAGGTCCATTTCTTTGGCTATGTTATCTTTGAAAAAGTTGTTTCTATAGATCTAGAAAATATAGAGGTTGTGATCTCTTGGAAACTTCCAAATAATGTCTTTTAGATATGCAGTTTTCTTAGCTTGGATGGTTATTACCGATGTTTTATTCATGAATTTTCATGACTAGATTCACCAATGATATATTTGACAAGGAAAAGTATTCCATTTCAATGTAATAATGAATGTCATAAGTCTTTTCAAGAGATTAAATTTTACCTTAAAACAACACTGATCTTGAAATTTCTAGAATCAGGACAAGGCTATGTGGTGTATTATGATTCTTCGGCATCTGGTTTGGGGTATATTCTCATTAAGGTAGATAATGTTGTCAAAAATGGATCATGGAAGTTACGGTTTCATGAGAATAACTACCCAACACATGATTTAGAATTAGCTATTGTGGTCCATTATTTGAATACATGGCATATTTAAATCTTTGGTGAGAAATTTATAGTGTTTATGGATCATAAGAGCTTGAAACAAATTTTCTCAGAAAGATATTTGAATCTGAGATAAAGAAGGTGGATGGGGTATCTTCAAATGTTTGAATTTGACATAATGTATACACCAAGTAAATGGAACTCTATGGTGGATTCCTTAAGAAAAATTTCATATAGCCAGTTAGTGAAAGATAATTTAGATCAATGGAAGCTAATGTTGGCGATGGCCTATATACACTTGGATTTTGAAGACCAAGGTAGTGTGACAGTTTTTTTATTTTCTTTTTTTCCGGATTTGGTTGAGAATGTTGAAGAGGAACATATATTTGATTCTGAATGTCTTGTTATGAGTTCAAAACTCAATGGTGGGGAAACCATTTAGGGATGGAAGATTGACAGAAGATCAGTTTTTTGGTTTCAAGATCGAATGGTTGTACCTTTGGCTTTCTGAGAACAACTTCTTCATGCATACCGCCATTCAAGATAGGTTGACTTTCCTTAAAAAAAATATTTATAAGAAAATTAAATAAAAAATTTAGTGGGATATCATGAAAAGAAAAGTGGTTGAGTTCATTTTGATATGCCTCACTTGTTAGTAGGTTAAGGCAGAGCACTATTGGTCAGTGGGTATGATGTATTCTTAACTGATTATCATATGGAAATGGGAGTAGATATATATGGATTTTGTAAAAGATCTACCAAGGATGGTTCATAAACATGATGTTATATGGGTGATAGTGGATTCGATCACAAAGTTGACCGATTTCATCCCAATTCATGAATCCAATACAGTAGAAGTCTTATCAAAAATATATATCCAAGAAGTGATAAAAAGGAATGGAATACCAGTTTTGATAGTATTAAACTGAGATCTGAGGTTTACATATCATTTTGGGAAGTCCTTAGATATGGAATTTTGGAATTAGTTGACTATAAGCATGACGTATCATCCTCAAATAGATGGAAAAATATGAGAGGATGATCCAAATGTTTGAGGGCATGGTTAAGGATTATGTAATGGATTTTTGTGTCTCATGGGAATAGAACGTATTGTTAGTGGATTTATTATATAACAATAGTTATCATACCTCGATACATATGAATCCTTTGGAAACATTGTATGGGAATTCTTGTTTTTATCTACTTTTTTGTATGTAAATAGGATAAAATTAACTAGTTAGAATTATCCTGTTACAAGAGATAATAAAAAATATTTGGTTGATCAGAAAGAGGATGGAGATAGCTCATATTCATTAAAAATAATATGTGGATCATCTGTGATGACAATTTTCATTTTAGGTGAGAGATCATGTGTTCTTGTGAATCTATCCATGGCTTGGGCACCATCTTTTTGGGAAGAAGGTATATTTATCTCCCTGATACATATGCCCTTTTGAGATACTTGAAAGGGTTAGTGAGGTGGAATATCAGTTTTATCTTCCACTAAATTTTAGTTCAGTGCATAATGTATTTCATGTATCTCAATTGAATAAGTATAAACCTAATCCTAACCATGTGATTCAATGGGATAATTTTGACCTAGAGTTAGATGCTATGTTGATTCATGTGATAGTACAAATTGTGGATAGGAAAGAGAAAGTATTTCATGGTAAAATAATCATTATATTATTGGTTTTATGAAAAAATGGTCAGATTTAGGAAGAAACTTGGGAGCATGAAAATTAAATTTTGGATTAATAGCCCAAACTCTTCCAAGGAAGAGAGAGTTTTCTACTTTTTGGGTAAAGAAAGAACAATGGTGGGGAGAATTTAGCACCCCCATTTTCAAGTAATTGACCCTTTATTTATGTATTTTAAGTATATATAATGTTTGGGTTAAGTTTTGGGAGTTTTGGAGAAGTTTTGGTGTGTTTTGAAAGCTTTTATGGAGATTCACAGTTTGAGAATAGTTATTAGAAACCGTGAAACACCTCCAAAAAACCATGTAAGGTAAATAGTGGTCATTGTCCAGGCACATGGTTGGTTCACGAATTGGACAAACCCTGTGGATTACTAGGAGAAATTATGAAATGTTGGATAGTGGGGAAACACATGGTTAGCACATAGTTTTTCAAACCTTGTGAGTTGTGGCTTGAGATAGTGACTCATGTACAGATAGTTCACGGTTTGTCTAACTATGTGCCCTCACTATGCACCATGAAAAATTAGATCCAAAAATTGTGGATCTAATTATTTTTACCTAAATAATCACACTTTTTCTCCTAAATCATTTTTAATATGATTTATTATTCCTCCCATGGCTGTAGAGACAAATCCTTTTGATCTGGGAGTGATTCCTAGGTGAATCAAAGTGCATTGGATTCCTAGATTCATTAGTAAGTGCTTGTTATTCATTGTTCTTCTTAGATTTATTCTTCTCCTCTATTTCATAACAATAGATATATTCCATAGAGGATAGATATATGTTGTTTCTTGAGAATCTTGATGATATTTTTTATTTTGTTGAAGGTAAAATGATCTAAGTTTGAATCTAGATTATCTAAGGTGGGTTTTTGAATTTTCTGTGTCATTCTTCATTTTTACCAAATATTGAGAGGTTGGTGGCCTTTATCTCAAATCTTATTGATTAGAACTTGAACGATTGATTTCAAAATGATTAAATTTCTTGAATTGTTGTGGAAATAATGGTGTGATTTGATGGAAATTCTAGTTTGAATTATGGTTTTGGAAATCATGGGGATTTAATGAATTTTTGGAAAAAACATTGTTTATAATTTAAAAATGGTGATTTTAAAATTATGGTTGGTTTTATGTAATTAAATTATTTTTTTAAATGATTTTAAAGGGAATAAATGATTTTATTCAAATGGGTTGACTTGATTTGGGCATAATGGTTGGGCATGAGTTGAATGGGACGGGTAATTGTTGTGAAGTGCCACCATCAAAGGGACAAAGTATGGATGTGAAATTCCACCATCAATGGTAACACCAATATTGTGTGTGTGTGTGTGTGTTTTGGATGTGTGTGGACATGAAATAGTATATTCCAAATCAAAAATTGAAAAATGGTTTAATGGATTTTTTGATGTATTCTTTTAAAAGTAGTTGTGATAGTTTTTTATGCTTATCTTGGAAAAAACTATTTAATGCATTTTTTATGAACTATTTTCATTTTTTAGATAGTTTTAGAAATTGTGTTAATAAGTTTTATCCTAGTGGAATGAGTTGGGAAGTCATTGGGGAAATCATACTGAGTTTTATACTCACCCCCTGGTTGGTCATTATGGTGTGTTTGAATATGTTATATATCTAGACATAGGTAAAGGCAAGATATCTTAGTTCTTTAGTAATTATTCTTGATACTTTAGGATGATATTTTATATTTGTGATCTTGGAATATATTGGGATTTTATGAGTTTATTTCCTTCGTATCTTTTTTTTTTGTATTTGAGTCTACTTTTTACTCTGATATGATTGTGGTTTTTTTGGATTCAATTGAGTTTTATTTTTGTACTCATGCATTATATAGAGGTTTATTTTTATGTTTATGGAGTTTTTGTTGTTTTATCTTAAAAGGTAAAATCATCCCCTAAATTTATATGTGTCCCTTTGAATTTATTTCTAGCCCTGGTGTCTTGGGAATGTCACCTAAGGCCTTGTATCACCCACCGCCTCTTCCTAAGAAATTGGTTAAGGGGAGGTATGTTACACCGCTATTTTCTTAAACTTATAGATCTTGATATTTGTATTTTTTTCAATGATATAAAGGAATTTTGGATAACACTTTTTGGTTGACTGAATAGGGATTTATTTTTACTTAGAGAGATACTCTAAAAGTGTTTTAGAGCTAATATAAAAGTGTTTTAGATGGATAGTCACAAGGTATTGTATTATGTAATACAAGGTGATGTTAATGATAGATTCCCAAGAGTGATTTAGAAGATATCCAAACATATTTTTAGATATGATTTTAAAATATGTTGTATATGATATAATATAAGGTGAAATAGAACAAGGTATGTAAGATTTTAGTGTATGTGGAAGATTGTTGGATATGCATTAAAATAGTAACCACCATGTTGTGGTAGTTTATATGAATCTATGTGTTAAAATGTGCTCTACCATAGTGTGTTGGATCATATAAATCCCTAGTATGAAGGAACATCCTCTACATGATGCATGGAATTAGATTCGATATTTTGGTGGTTATTTTATTCCACCTAAGTAATCCTTTGAGGGTTTGTTTCATAAGTTGAAATGTTTGAGGGAGTTTCATTCATGCATGTGATGCATAAACCAGACAAAGCACTAACTCAAGTGTTGTAACACTTGAGTTGATGTGTGCTTCATTGAGGAGAATCCTCATCCTATATAAACCACTACCATGTGATGGTAGTGCTAAAGGTGGTTCACATGAAGAAAGGTTAAGAATTTTGTACACCCAATGTTCTCTTTATCTTCTACCTTTACACCTGATGCTCTATCAGGCCATAGAGGAAGGTATAATCCCACTCAAATTTCAAGTGATTCAATTAGATCTTGGATGCCTCCAGAGGTTTCATTATTCTCTAATGGAGAGATACAATTTTGTGGTTTCTCTTTCATTCATTTCTTTGATTAATTGATAATAAACTCCTAGGAAACTCGTCAATTTAGTACATATCCTTGGGAATAAATCACAATTAAATCTATTGTCTATTTTATATTGTGATGTCTCACATTTAAGAATTTTTGATAAACCTTCATATTCCTTCTTATATAGCACACAATCATTAAGGAAAATATGTATTTTCTTATACCCCATTCCCATTATACATTTTTTTTATCATAATTGGAATCTATAATCTCATTACTTTATAAAAGTATCTCTTTAATAATTTCAAGCAATTCAGTAAAACTTTTGTCACTTTAACTATTATTGGCCTTTAAGTTAACCGATCTCTGAAATGCTGATAACACTATAAATTTAATAAAACTTGGGAATAATGGTTTTTTAGCATCATCATATATTCATTAAATACTTATTATTCTTCAATGGTTTTAATTACTACATGGTTAATTAATTCATTAAGTTGATCCTCTGTCTCATACTGAATATCTTCATTAATATTATATCTTGAATTCTTTTTTATTTCACCATCTCAAATCCAACATCTATAAATATGATTAAAATCATAGTAAATCATATGGTCTTTGATTTATATAAACCCTAATTTTCTCATACTCAAACACTTATTTCATAGATAGAAAACAAATGTTTCTATTTTCAAGATTTCATTCAAAAAATTCTAATAAATCTTCAACCTCTTTCACATATTTGTCACTTATTTTTTATTCATTTATCCAATTACGATCCATTAATTATCTAAAATAATAATTAAAATTAAAAATATGTTAAAATACTCAAAAATATAAATATATAAATTTAAAACATATATATAGACACACACACACACACACACACACATATATATAAAATATAAACATATAAAACAAAAAATATAAATTTAAAACATATATAAACATATCAATTTAAAATAAATACATATAAACATATAAACATATAAATTTAAAAAATATTATCATATGAACATATAAATTTAAAATGTATAAATTAAAAACATATAAATATATAAACATATAATCATAAATTTAATATATATATATATATTATATAACATATTGACATATAAACCTTTAAATTAAAATTCTAAAAACATATAAATATAAAAATTTAAAATATTTAAAATTATATTATATAAAACATTTTAATATAGAAATTTAACACATATAAACATATATATTTAAAACATGTAAACATGTTTTCATGTATATCAAACCACATAAAAATTTAAAAATGTATATAAATAATAGATTTTTCATTGGAAATCAAAACCATTACACATAAATCGAAATATAAAAATTAATATTTTGATTTATTTAACATTTAAAGGAAACTAATTTAACAATAAATTAAAAAAAATATTAAAATTATAATTTCAGCCCACATGACTATTAATTTGAGTAACAAATCTAACTAATACTCAATAAAACATCACCTAAATGCCTAAAATTCAACATTACACTACAAAAAAAATAAAAAATAAACTAATTATAAAATAAATGATATAAGGGTTATTTAGGATTCTTAAACTAAATCCTACTTCAAAATAAAAAATGATGAAAATAAAGGAAAGAAGTTGGAACTCACAGAAAATGTGGATAATCAGAATGGAGAATGATGATGGCGATGACCTGGGGTGGTGAAAGGGGGTTAAGGGTGGTAGGAGGGGGTCGAGGTCATAGAAAGGGGGTTGGTGGGGTTGGAATCAAGAAAATGTTGTCTAAAATATGAGTTTGAAGAGGAATGTTATGGTGGAGACTCATGATGATTAAGGTTTCAAGTTTTCTAGCATAGTAAAATAATAAGGGGGCTTTGTTCCTATGTGTTTTAATTTTTTTAAATGGTTTTAAAGTCGGTTTAATGAAAACCATAGTTAAAAGATTTATCTTAATGGATTTTAACCTTGTTTATCTAATAATAATCATTAAAAGTTTTTTAACATGAATTATTATATAATCAATGTTAAAAGAACCAATGAATATATTATCTATTCTACTAGTTTATATTTTAACCTTAGGTTTTAGATTTGTTTTGAAAAACCTATGACAATAATTTCCAAGTGGTCATTCTATCTATAAAGGTGTGTTTAGGGGAAATCATGTGATAGTGAGGAGGGGGTTCCGGTGGGAGGTGTTCAGCAATCCAATCCAACATTGTTCCTTTAATTAATTTTAAAAAAAATATAATTATATAATAGTTTTAAAATGGTTAAAATTCTAAAATTATTGATCTTGTATATAATAATTAATATTAATTGAATGAATCAACTAATAGGTCTCAAAAATCATAATTTTATAGGGAATATGGGAACTTCCTTAGAACTATATGATCTTCATTCTCCTGAAAAATGATGAAAATTTCTATTTAGAGGGTTTGAAGAATGTCTATTTTTTAAAAAAATAGTCCCAATGGGGTTCTAAAGCCCAAAAATATCAAACTTCATTTTTTTGTGAAAGATAATATCCTAAGTAATGCAATTCCAATAAAATTTTAATTTGGGATATCAATTACATGATATTTTCATTTTTATACTGAGGGTCCTTGTTCATGAAAAAATAATTTTCCCTATTTTCACCCCAAATTTCTCATAATGATCTATTAAATATTCTAAGTGAATATGATAAAAAACAAATGAATCAAAACAAAAATAAAATTATGATCACATGTAGTCCATTATGAATTCAAGATGTTAAATTCAAACTTCACCCCTTGTTGAAACACATTAACCTAAGAAACACTAGGTTGATAAAATTTAAATATTAAGTTTGGATTCTGAGACATTTGAATTTTTTTCATCAGGGGCCCTTGTTCATGAAAAAATATCATTCTTTAATCTTAATCATTTTTTATTTTGATCTCAACTTTAACCTTTTTAAATGCCAAATAGACATCAATAAGCACTTCTACCATCATTAAAGAAAAAATAATAGTTCAATAACATCTATAAACAAAGTAATTCACTAAAAAATAAGGATCACTATAAACCATGTGGAACATACTCTTTCTTCAAAAATATTATTGTTTCCTTGATCAGGATATAGAAAAATATTTTAATTCAAATATATATTTTAATTGGTCACATATATTTATAATATTATATGCTTATTTCATTAGTTTTATAAAATATGATTTTATTTCAATACTTGATCTTTGGATTCTAAAGATAATATGGTTCAATTCCATAACCATAAAAGATAAAAAAAAAATATGGTTATGTGTACCATGCTTCACATGAATTTTAAAATAGTTTCTACTAATTGTAACTATGTTGGGTAACTTTTGTAGTTATTCTTTAAACACTTAGTTTTTTTCCACTACTTTGACTAACATTTGAGTTTCTAATCAATGAAACTCTATCCATGCTCAGATTTCACTCCACACAACTCTAGTTTCCACTTCACATATCATGATTCCACCTGAATCTTTACTCGAACACATTTTACTCAATGCACAAAGGCAGACCCAATGTTCTACTCCATGTAGTAATCTCTTTTTTTAAACATAATTGATTCATGAAATATATTTTACTGCCTCATATGATATGAACTTTATAATAGTTATTTTTGCAACCAGTACTCTGACCACTTTAATTTTTCTTTATCATTATTAACATTGATTCTACATTAATATTATCCCTTAAAACATAAATCCTTGAATTGTTAGCCCCTTCAGCTAAACTCTAAGATCTCTATTGTTATTCAATAACATTTCAAGCACCTTAATCATTTCATCACTATATTTTCACATGGTTTGATGCATACTATTCATGGATTGGAAACAAGTCTAATAATTCAATAATTCATTAGTTATGAAATTAACAAGAACTAAAGACAATGTTTAAATAGTATTAAAATTTTAAAATAATGTTAGACCACTTATTCACCCCCACTCAGTGGTATTGATCAATCCTATGACTCTTTATTTTCTTAATGATTTATCCAATTTTATATTTTTGTTCCCAAATATAATTTGATAATTGAGAGGATGGGGGTGAATTAGTGATCACTTTTGTTTTTATGATTCATTCCCTTTTAACCCAAACTATTGAACTTGTTAAGGTGCTCAATCCAATCAATGATTTTCACAGCATCACATTCATGTGTATTAATAAAAAATAAAGAGAACATCACACAGTATTTACAAGGTTCAGCCAAAAGGCCTACTCCTTTCCATGTTAATTATTCCCCCCAACATGGATTCTCCATTATCTCTAGAAATCATTTACAATAAATATTCTACTATTCTCTGCACCACTTCCATAGTTCACTGGAAGATGCAATAATTTATCAACAATGATCAAAAAAAATTCCTTTGACACCCGATGCTTTTTTCACCAATGGATATTGGTATTACTCCATGAGAAGATGGATCAATAGGTCTATATGTTTACTCCATCATGAAATTTAGTAGTAGTGCTAATATCAAGACTTCCTCTGGATCCTGGGTGATCAATATCTTTCTCGATATTCATGAATACTTGAGTGCGCAATAGATTTCCTTTTACTTTAATGGTACTCAGATTTTTCTCCCTCTCTCTATTTCTATAATCATGTATAAATCTCTCAAAATTATCATATAGTGTATGCGAGTTCTTAATATTCTTCACACACTTTCATCCTTCTCTACCTACATATATTTATAATCACATAGAATAATACCTCATGAATATTATTCCTTATATTCGTAATGTGGAAACTCCATGATTATTTATGCCCACCAAATGAGAATAGAAAAATCAAAAAAGGAAGGAACACTTGAATATGGGTATTATTTTCCTCACAAAGAAAAGGAATAAAAGGTGTCCAAAACTCACAGATTGCATGATCCTCTAAGAGACACATGATCAAAAAACCTTCAGAAGGTCACAAGAAGGAGTCATACATAGTGCATAACCCAAGACAGATCTTGTGGGTCCCCTTTGACAAGTATTTATGCTCCTGTAAAGGCATCCCAAACAATATTTGTTTATGTGGTGGCTACCAAACAAGAACCCCCAAGTCACACAAATTTTCAAGCAAAGAGCATCGGACAAGCCATCCAAAAATACTTGGAAAATGGGGAGGTAAATATCCAAAATGTGGGGGGGATATTTTTGTCATAAAACTCATGATATACACCAATGAAGCTATAGAGACACCATATAATCCCTTGTGACATGTATGGCTAGTCGCACAAGAGACCGTTGGCATGTCACCCCCGTCACGCAAAGGGATTCAGACATGTCCATGTGGTATTGTGCTCCCCCTTTGGCTCCAAAAAAAAGGAAAAGGGTATGTCCATGATAATAAATGTTAATTAGCATAATACCTTTTGTTGATTTCATGATACATCACTAATGGGGAGAATGATTATCCTCAACAACACTCAAGAAAACTAGTGAGACCCCAGGCCTTGGTAAAATAAACAAGGAAATAAAAGGGGGGAAAATAGGGATCCACTTCTGGTCACAAAAATCATGAGATATTCCCCATATAGTTCACGAGACACAACAATCCCATGGTGACATGTCCACCTCATCACACAAGAGCCCAATGGTATGTTACTGTCACTACATGAAAGACTTCACACATGTCCAAGTGGTCCTACGCTCCCCCTTCGGCTCCATAAGAAAAACATAAGTGTTTTTTCATGAAATGATCATGCATCACCATAGGATACTTTGTTGGTCACATGATTCTTAACTGGTGGGGAGATCAATTGTCTTCGACAACACTCATTCAAGCTCTCAATATCCCCAAGCCTTTGAGAAATAAAAGAAGGAAATAAAATAGAGAATGAGGGAGCATCATACAGTCATAAACTTCATGTGAAATGCTTGTTCACATCGCAAAACCTTGAAAAATACCTTTAGCATGATAGACTGATCTCAAGAAATCCCCCTGACATTCCATTATTGTCTCACAAAAGGTCCCAGAAAATTCACCTAAGATCATGTGAACTCCTTTTAACAGGCATCCTGGTCTCATCAAAGTTCTTATGCGTGTTAGCCTAAGGATGTGGAAGTCCCTTGGCATGCCCACATGATTAAGAAAGACCCCATTAATTGGCTATAATCCAATAAATAGTGAGTTTATAGGATGGTATTGTAGTCACTGAAAATAAAGTAACACCCCCAAGATGACCTATAGCAGGATCTTGTGAAATTCATGACATCAATGCCCTCTAATGACTCTAGCCTGGATATGTGCGATATATACTACACAAAGCAGTGAATAACCAGGGTGGTGAGGTATATAAATCCCCCACCTTGGAATCAAAAAATTTATCATGGGATCCTCTAAATGGTGAACCTGGGCATCATAGAAAATTTATTAGAGTGGCTGATCTTACAATTGGAAAGGTTCTTCATTATGTCAAATTTGGGTAATAACTAGATAAATCATGTGGCATGCATAGGAACTTCATGTGATCAATCATATATCACATGGAGGACTTATAGAGGGTTATGTAAAGGACATCCCGCATATCTACTAAATCACATGGGACTTAAAACAATATAACACTAAAAATATATATTTCATATGAAATAAAAGGCTGGAATAAAGACTAAAATATGGGAAACTTATGCAAAGAACATGTATTTCGATCCTCATGCGCTTCGCATGAACCACCCGAGTCACGCGATAGACATGGTGCACCCCCCCCCCCCCCGGGGGGGGGATGACACTCAAGTCTCGTGAAACCCTATGGGCTTGCTATCCAAACCTTGTGATGTACCTCAGACATGTCACCCAAATCATATGGCAGTACCATTACATGTTAGTTGAGTCTTGTGATAGTACCTGAGTTTGTCAACTAGATCATGTGAAATCCTCCAGACAAGTAATCCAGATCTTGTGGCGTCCTATGGAAAAACCATCCATATCTTGCGATGTCCTCTAGATATGTCATCCAGATTTTGTAATGATGCTCGAACAAGTCAGTCGGGACATGTAACTCCCTCTAAACATTTCACACTGACTCTCACTATGCCATCCAACTGTGTCACCTAGCTTTCAAAATGACACCAATTCAAGTTAACCAAATCATGTGAAACCATCCAAGAATGTAAACCAAGATCATGTGATGGATTCTAAGATCAACCATCCATGTCTTATGATGTCCTCCAGACAAGTCAGCCATGGTCATGCGACAACCTTCAGACATTCCATCCATATTATGTGATTTCCCTTAGAAAATTCAACTAGATCATTCAATTGTCTTTGGAAATGTTAGTAAGACATCTTCTTTCATGTAAAGAAAACAATCAAGGCATGTATAGAGTAAAATAAATGTGTATTAGGAAGAAAAGTAGACTAGATTAAGCAGACATCCTAGGACTTGATAACCTTGTCCAACCTCCATAAAGGACAGCCTCAGTGTCTAATCCCTGACCCATTGAACTATGATGTCTCTGATTCCTGCTATAATTATGATATATAGGATTCCTTATTAAGGAATGAGCTATATAATAAACTTATAAAGGGTAGCCCTAGCATATAAGTCCCACATCCACAAGTAGTGAGACTGTTCATTTTCCATCCCTTTTTTTCCCACACTAAGCATAACTCATGAGGGATTAGGAAATTTTAATGATCATATCATTCACAAATAGAGGCCTCAGTGTGTAAGCCTTGGACCATTGAACTATGATGACTCTAATTCCTGCTAAAACCATGATACATAGGACACCTTCTTAAGGCCCAAACTCTATAATAAAAATCTAAAGGATAGTCCCAACACATAATTTTTGCATCCACTAGTAGTGATACTAGTCATTTTTTAACTCTTATTTACCACATCGAGCATAGATCATATGGGATTATAAAATTTTAAAGATCATATCATTCTCAAAGGGAAGCCTTAATGTGTCAACCCTAACCCATTGAACTACAATGACTCTGATTCCTACTATAATCAGGATATATAGGACACATTCTTAAGGCTCGAGCCCCATAATAAACATCCAAAGGGAGGTCCTAGAACATAATTCATGCATCCACAAGTAGTGAGACTGGTCATTTTACATCTTTTTCCCACACCAAGAATAGATCATGTGGGATTAGAAAATTTAAATGATCATATCATTCACAAAGGAAATCCTCAATGTGTAAGCTCTGGCCCATTGAACTATAATGACTCTAATTACTATTATAACTAGGATATGTAGGATGCCTTCTTAAATTATGAGCTCAAATGGGTATCCAATTCAGTGTAAGTCCTGCCATGTCTCTGACATTCTGACCATCGAGGCTCAATATCTCCCATGGGATGATGATCCTTCATCATACACCAACAGATTAAGAAATCGCTAAACTATGATAACTCTGATTTCTATCATAACCAGGATACATAAGATGTCTTCCAAAGGCCTAAGCCCTATATTAAGCATCCAATGGGATTTCCTAGAATGTAATCCTTGCATCCATATACAACAAGGCTAATTACTTTCTATCCCTTGTTTCCTACACTAATCATAGCTCACGTTGGATTAGGGAGTCATAGTGATCACCTCATTGGAATCATGTATCTCCACCAGCCAGGGAAACCATAGTATGTAATCCCTATTCAATGGTATGATAAAATTACCCATCGCCCAGGGGTATCTACCTTGGGTTCATTATGAAGGGCATGACTGAACTATGATAACTCTGACACTTACTATAACTAGGATACATAAGAATCCTCCCTAAGGCTTGATCTCAACACCTAGTTCCCAAGTTCCCACATATATATCCTTTCTATGCAATGTTAAAATGCAAAGGTTTAATGAAATATTTGTATTTTGATTCCTGTTATAAAACAAGATAAGTAGGATGCCTCATAATGGCTCAATCCCATCCTAGAAATATTAAGTGCCTCCCTGGATAACAAAAAACTATGGAGTTCCTGGTTATATGACTTCAACATATAAGAAACTATGTACCAAAGGGAAATAGATGAAGAACCTAATATTTATAAAGATGGATTCACAAAAAGATCCCCCCCCCCTCTTTTCATATAAATATACTTAACCTGTGATCATTTTGTTAGGGTACCCAGTCTCGTATTGGGGTTAGGAAGAGATTCTAAAATATATATTAAATTTATTAGAGAATCTTGGAGTATGTAATAATTCCCCCAAAAGAGGTGTGGTGATTCGGACCTCCTATCAGCTCGGCCAATGTGAGCTCCTAAGCATTGTTGGGTCTGAACCCCCAAAGGATCGCCTACCTTAGGAAAGTAGTTATGTACCCTATTATGGATGTGGGAGTCGCTGGTAGTTTTTACAAGGGGTAAAAAATTGTGGGACTAAATTGAATGATTGTACAAATATATTGAACCCCCCACTGAAATCAACCCATCGGGTCAGGATAGCCACATCTTTCTGATGAAACAAGAATAGGGAACCAACTAAGAAATCATTAAACTTTGGAATCTCTTTCATAATATTAAAAGGTTAGACTACCCAGTTATCATTGGACCATTGAAGTTGCCATCATATAGGTGATTCCTTGTCCCCAAAAACCCATGAGAAACAAAAATGGTAAACCCAACATGAATCTATCAAATAAAAAATATTGGGTTATTATCTGTTGGGCCATTTTGTTTTCATTTCCTATGAAAACAAAAATAGTGAACCCAACATGAAACTCTCAAATAGCAAGATGATCAGTTGACCATGAAATGGATCTTATGGATGCTCTTATGTAGTCAATTCTCTAATGAAATAAGTATATCCTCACTTTGATAAGTCCACATGAGTAGAATGGAAGGATTGGGAATAAAAGTACAATTGTGTTACCCATGCATATTTGATTGAGCACATATCATGCCTATAATGGCACATTGATCAGTGACCTTGTTCCTTGTTGTATGAATGAATATAGATACTACTCTCATAAAAAACACCCCGATTTGTGATAATATATTAATCTAGTGTCTATTCTGAAAAATCAGCTATAATTTCAACACATATGGGCCTCAGAATAACCTAACCCACATGACATCTTCAGCATAGGGTGGAAATGTAATAGTCCAGGAATACCATCATCATGGTATGATCCCAACAATCTAGGCCTCCCATGAGGGTCTTCAAGTACTAAAACTGATAAGTCTTATTTTTTCAAGGAAATATGTATTAAATCAAATGACCCTCGTTTCCACATCCAACCACTTCAGAAGTTTATACTCACAGTGTGAAAATCACCACTTTTAGTATCTAATGAAGGTGGGTCGAGGATCCAACTATGGATATCTTATAGTTCAGGGGATGACAAGGAGGTATCCTATAAAATGAAATAACAAATTCCATACCATTGATACCCATAATTCATCTACTAAAGGTACCACCCAACACACTACCACCTCTGATACCCATGCACAAGAAACAAGGAAGACACATCGGGCATAGAAGGCTATAGATAATCATGAGTGGGCTCATATCCCCACTCTCGCAAATGATGTATGCTAGCATTTTCTAGAAATAACTAGTGATCATGCTCATATCCCTTCTCACTCAGAACAAGTCTATGGGCATATTCCTATAGAAATCATAAGGGAGGCTCATATCCTTATCCCCATGAATGAAGTCCATCGGCATATTACGGTGGAACAAGGAGGAAAAAAGTGGTCTCATATCCCCTATTAAATTGAATATATCTATTAGTATATATTGAATATGGAAAATATGAATGATTATATCCCTGTGTACAATTTTATAAAATGCCATTACATCTTAGAAACAGTTGAAGAACTATGACGACATATTTCAAAACTGGTATAGATACAGGGAAAGGCACATATTTGTATCCCAATATCCAGGGAAGCCCAGCACTCTGATCATTATGAACAAGTGATAGATCTTGAGAAATTACACATTATTGGTCCCATCCATAAGTTTTATTGGCATATTTTGGTAAAGGAAGAGGTGTTTTACTAGGCTTGTATTCGTGTTCCAACCAGGGATCACCATGTGAGAGCATAACATGGATCGCGATAGGAGATCATGCCTATTGAAAAAGTCTGGTGGCATATTATAAAGGCCCAGGACTAGGCTCATTTCTCCATTATAGTTGGGGAACACCAAGTTAGAGGGAAACATGCCTCGGGAAAGGCTCATATTCTTATCAAAGAATACCAGCAGCATACTCCAAAGGCCTAGGATCAGGATCATATCCTCATTCTAGTTGAGGATCACCAAGTGAGAATAGAACATGAATTAGGATAGACTCATATTCCTATCATTGAATCTTCCTAGAATATTCTAGTAGATCATAGAATCTAGGAACATATTCCCACTTCCATCGATGAATGAATGCACCATCATCCTTCCAATAAAATATAGGAGGAGGCTCATATCCCTTATCTCATTCCATAGGTCAATCATCATATTTTGGTGGGGAATGCATATTTAGACCAAGAACATATTCTTCTTGAAACTGGGGATTACTAAGTGAGAGTGTCACATGCCTTGGGGTAGGCTCATATCCCTTCCAAAAAAGACCAACGATATATTCCAAAGGCTTGGAATCAGGCTCATACTCTTGTTCTGACCGAGGCTCACCAAGTGAGAATGTCACATGCCTCAAGATAGGATCATATTCCTATCAATAGTAAGGAATATAATTTTCATATTCTAGTATCTTATAAGTAGTGGAATCATACTCTTGTATCACCAGATATTTATAAAAAAGGTTTGGAAACCATCATACAGCAGTCTTATATCCCTACACAATTCTAGAAGGCAGATCAACATATTTTGGACACAATGAATAACAAGGCTCATATCTATAATATTCTCAATGAAAGTTTCCTTGAGGTTGTTTGAAACACATTCTCAACACCAAAAGGGTTTACTAACTCTTCAATAAAATAATAATATGATCATTACTGTAATAGTCCTTCTCATGGTAGTGTGGAGATGGATCGTAAGGACTCTACTATAGACATATTCCATGGTCAACCTCCCTACGGTGATATTTTACATGGATAAGGAAATACTACCCTTTACCAGACACCTCTATATAGAAAGGTTTTCAAAACTCAGATGCCATCATATAGATAAGTGCTCAAAACATCAAGGTCAATTGTATAAAGTAACCCATCAAATTTCAAAAGCACTCCACTCTGGTCAGTAGGAGACCCCAAGAAACACCTTCTCTGGTATGATCGGATGGAGACATGTAAGTATGATGAAGAGGAATCTAGTATTGTTATATGGATATAGTTAGCTATAAATAGCCTCCCCATCATGTTATGTCCTCTTGTTACTTCTGACTATGAGATCCCATAAGAGATAGAGAAGGAGTGAATGCCTTATCTATGCTAAAATATGTTTGAAATTCACCGGTGACTGAAGACTAGATACCTACCTTATCCAAGATATGAGGTTCACCTTAATAGCATCAAGATACTCTATTGTTAGCTAGACATGGTTGTTATCTCCATGGACCAGGATCCAAAACTGTAAAAGAACAACACAAATTTTCAACATGTTTAACGACCCAAATCCAGAGCCACTCGACTGCAAAACCGTACCCGGTTCACCACATAACCTCAAGCACATTTCCCCAAATGCCAGAGGCTGACAACTAGTAGTGAGGGCCTTGTTGAGTCAGTGGGGAAACTATGCCCTCATTTGGTAAAGTATGCATCGGAAAGAAAATAACATAAACAATAGCGGAAGCAGAAAACAACACACGACAACTGAAACTGAACAGCGGAAGAAATGTATAATATAATAATGATACAGCATGGCACATGTTTCTATGGAAAGAAGTAAACAAAACAACATGCTGAAATACAACTGAAACCCAAGTAGCAAAAGTAAACAGTAAACTTCAGCAGCATTGTAAGCCTAAGCTCGGTCCCATGCTCTCCAGCTCTAACCAGCAATCAAGCACCTGAGGTAGAAGGGACACAATCCCTATCCACACCTGCAACCATATAACTTGTTTGGGCTTAAAAGCAGGACCCAAACAGGGTGTGAGACTAATCCCAGTAGGCGACCACCAAAAGATCTATGCCCTACTGTCGGTGAGCAATATAGAAAAAGTAATGGAAATAAATGCAGCAGAGAAATAGGGGTACACTAAAGTAAACAATCCTACAATTCTCCATTCACATTTATTTATTAATTTAATTAAATCATTTTGTCATCAAACAAAGAATCTAGAAAAATATCTCTATATTCCAAAGACATAACAAGTAACACAACAGGTATCTCAGCAGACTACCTAAACTACAAGCAGTACAAACCCAAGATTGTTCTTTGGCTTGGTGGACTCGTCACAACCAACCAACAATATTTATTACACTAATCATCTGGGTGGCTCACGTGGGAAGGCCCTTATGGTCAAGAATTCAAACAAAGGCAAAGACACTCTGAGG
Organism: Viscum album; assembly: GCA_963277665.1. Lineage (NCBI taxonomy): Eukaryota > Viridiplantae > Streptophyta > Magnoliopsida > Santalales > Viscaceae > Viscum > Viscum album. The sequence continues at coordinate 1,529,476,097 of OY728162.1, forward strand.
AAGCACTCAACTTCAATTCCCCATATGGTCTTACAGCGATACTACAGACTCTCTGAGGAAGCACTTACTTCTAATTCCTCCTTTAGTCTTGATTAGATAATTATCAGACCCTCTGAGAGAGCACAAATTCCATCCCCCTTATGGTCTCATAATGGTAATAATAAAATAGGCCCTCTGAGGAAGCACTCAATATCAATTCCCCCTATGGTCTTACTACACTAGGTTCCTGCAGCCCTGAGTAAAAGAAATCGTACATAAACGATTCATATCAACCCTAAGTATGTTCCACAAACTACTTGGATAATATCTAAAATGCATCAAAAGCATATAAAAAGTAGGTAATACATGCAATCAACTATATCAAGGAAAGCAAGCAATGCAACAAGGTCTGCCTCACATGCAACCCAAGCCAAACGGCGATAAACAACCAAAACAATGGAAACACCCATGGGGTGGTCCTCAAACATGCTAACAAGAAATTATTAACCATCTAATAACCTCAAGAATACATGAAATCTATTCCAGATAACAATACAGGATCAAAACCCTAACCCGAGATACCCGATACATGGGTACCCAACACTTTTGCACCAAAAATTCAAAGACATTCAACATTGGGAAACAAACCACCTACCTAGATCATTGTAGGTTGATATACTTGAACCTCGGCCGGTTTATAGGCCTAGAATGGAGTAGATCTGCAAAAATGTATAAAACATTCAACCTTATATAACTCACACGAGAGGAAGAATTAGGAAACAAGGACAAAGAAGAACCAAGAACTCACCACTGCGATTCTATTGTAACTGACGGTGTTCGATTCAGATAGCTGGTGACGGATCGGTGGCTCGGAGAAGATTCGTCCTCCTCAGACGCTCTAGGAAAAAATAGGCAGAGAAGAAGATGAAAATAGGGTTAAGTCGCGACCCCATTCCGATTAATGAAATAAAAAAGAAAAGTACACGGCGTGTACTCGTCCTTTCCATACACCACATTAAGAAGCCTCCACATCACCACTACACACCATTTGTGTGGCCCGGACACGGCCAGCACATGGCCTCGTGTGGGAGAAAAGTACACGGCGTGTACTCATAAAGTACACAGCGTGTACATAGAAAATTTCCATATTTTCTCCTTTTTCTCAAAAACAACCAGAAAAGGAAAAACATACCTGAAAAGAAGGTCTGGGTGCTTACAAACTCCCCCCCCCTTAAAGAAATTCATCCCTGAATTTCCTAACAAGGCATAGAAGAAGAACCCTCGAACAACTCCAGCCACTATGATCGCATGTCAGCCTCCCTTTCCCAAGTCTCATCCTGTACACGACCGTGTTTCCATAGCACCCGTACCAGAGGAACAGACCAGCCACGGAGTATCTTTGAACTACGATCAACAATCCTAATAGGGTTCTCCTCAAACGATGCATCCTGCTCTAGCTCAACCTCCTCAGGTTGAAATACATGAGACGGGTCTGAGAAATACCACCAAATCTGAGAAACATGGAAGATGCCGTGCATATCATGGTACCTCTAAGGTAACTACAACCTGTAAGAAACCAGCCCGACTCTCTCCAGAACCTCAAACAGTCTGATGTATCTCGGTGAAAGCTTTCCCTATCTTCCAATCCTCTTGTGTCCCATCCTCGGGGTAACACATAGGAAAACCTGATCTCCGACCTCAAACTCTAAAGGTCATCTCTGCTGATCAGCATAAGATTTCAGCCAAGACTATGTAGTAGCCATCCTCTTCCGAATCAACTCCACCTAGTCTGTGGTCTCCTGAACAAGACGAGGTCCCAGCACAGCTGCCTCTCCCGCCTCCAGCCAACACAAGGGTGATCAGCACAGACTACCGTACAAAGCCTCGTAAGGTGCCATATGAATAGTTGCTTGAAAACTATTATTATAGGAAAACTCCACTATAGGTATATGTTTCTCCCATGAACCTCCAAAATCAAGGATGCATACTCGAAGCATGTCCTCCAGCACCTAAATCGTGTGCTCCAACTGGCCATCTATCTGGGGATGGTAAGCTGTACTCAGAAGTACTTGTGTACCTAAAGCCCTCTGTAGCCCCTTCCAGAAATGAAAAGTAAAGTGGGCGTCCCTATCAGAAACGATAGAACTCGGAACCCCATGCAAGCGTACAATCTCCCAGATGTACAACCTCCCAAGCTCATCCACACCGAAGGTCTCCTTGATTGGTAAGAAATGTGCAACCTTCATGAGCATGTCCACTATAACCCAAACCACATCATTCCCTCGAGGCGATCTCGATAACCCTTTCACGAAGTCCGTCGCGACATCATTCCATTTCCACTTAGGAATGGGTAACTACTGTAGAAGCCCTGTTGGTCACTGATGCTCTGCCTTCACCTACTGGCAGGTGGAGCACTGCATAACAAAACTAGCCACATCCTTCTTCATACATGGACACCAATACTGACGACGTAAGTCTCGATACATCTTTGTGACACCAGGATGAACTGCCCAATCTGAAGCATGAAACTCCCACATCAGCTCCTCACGTATGTCTACTGAAACCCATACACGACCATGAAAATGTAACACCTCATCGTCGACCACTGTCCACCCCGGAGTAGGGTCTCCATCTGACACACCCTCCCATAGGACTAGGCCTTCTGGGTCTGATAGCTTCCTCATTCTAACTCGATCTAGAAGAGTGGAGGTAACAACTATAGAAGAAAGAACTGTCTGTCCCTATCTGTCATGCACCTCCAAATGCATCTCAGAGAACAGATCCATAAGCTGCCACTCGCTGTTGGCCTCATGAACTGCTTGTAACTGAGTTCTCCTGCTCAGTGTGTCTGCCACAGCATTGCCTTTCCCAGACGTATAAGCAAGCTCGAAGTCAAAAGACTGTAGGTACTCAACTCACCTCTACTGTCTCAGATTTAAGTCATGATGTGTGAAGATATACTTGAGGATCTTGTTGTCAGTATATACCACAAAATGCTCTCCTGGAATATAGTGTCTCTAACAACGCAAATCATGAACAACAACATCCAACTCCAAGTCATGTGTCGGATAGTTCTTCTCATGTGGCCTCAACTACCGAGATCCATAAGCAACAACACAATCCTCCTGCATAAGCACTGCTCCAAGCCCGATGCCAGATGTATCACAGAAAACTGTATAACTCTTGCCCGGCTCTGGTAAAACTAGAATCGGTGTTGAAGTCAATCTCCCCTTCAGCTCCTGAAAGTATGAATCGCAGGCTTCTAACCAAATATACTTCAAACCTTTCTTAGTAAAGCCCGTCAATAGTGCTTCCAAGCATGATAATTCCTATATAAACTGCCTGTAGTAACCAGCCAGCCCTAAGAAACTTCGTACCTCAAAGACATTCTTTGGATGCTCCCAGGTGACTACTGTTCTCATATTCTCTGGGTCTACTGATACTCCTGTCTCTGAGATGACATGTCCTAGGAAGTGAATCTCGTCCATCCAGAAGTGGAACTTAGAGAGCCTAGCGTACAAATGATTCTCTCTCAGTGTACCCAATATGATCTCAAGATGGATAGCATGGTCATGTCGAGTGTGAGAGTACACCAAGATATCGTCCACAAAAACCACCATGAAGGAATCCAAGTAAGGATGGAAAACTCTGTTCATCAGTGCCATGAAGACTGCTGGCGTATTCGTGAGACTGAACGGCATAACCAAATACTCGTACAGACCATACCTTCTCTGGAAATCTGTAAGAGGTATATCTGATGGTATGACATGAAACTGATTATAGATGGATCTCAAGTCAATCTTTGAGAACACCCTGGCTCCTTGAAGCTGATCAAAAATATCATCAAACCTTGGCAAGGGATACCGGTTCTTGACCATTAACTGGTTCAGCTTCTGATAATCCACACAAAGCCGTAAAGTACCATCCGCCTTCTTCACAAACAAAATAGGCAAACCCCAAGGGGAAGTACTGGGTCGGATAAAACTCTTTTCCTTCAAATCCTCCAACTTCTTCTTGAGCTCTTGCAACTCAGGAATAGCCATCCTATAAGAAGGTATGGATACCAGTGATACTCCTGGCACAAGGTCAATATAGAAGTCTACTTCACGCTCTGGAGGAAACCATGAAAATTATTCTGGAAAGACATCCAGAAAATGATCAACTACCGGAGGAAAATCCATTTGAGAAGTCCCATGATCATCCAGGTATAAACTATCAATCTGGGCTGTGACACCACCCAACCGATGATGCTCTGGTCCAGATCTGCTTTCCTGGACATCCCATTCACCCTTGTGAAGAAAAGACCTGCCCTCTGGTGATGTGAAACTCACCCTACAGAGATAGAAATCGACAAGGGCCTGAAAAGGAACTAGACAGTCTATTCTGAGAATGACATCGTAACCTGTCATCTCTAGGACATAAAGATCCCACAAGAAGTGATACCCACCAACCTCAAGGGGGAACTCCCTGCACTGACGCACACTAGAAGTTCTAAGTCCCAAGGGAGTTTCTAGTGTCATCATATCCTCAGAAGTAAATATAGTAAGTCTAAGGCTCTCCATAGTGTGCACAGAAATAAAGCTATGAGAAGCTCATGTATCAAAAAGTGCAGAAGATAAAACTGAGGCCACTAAGATCGTACCTCGCACTGTGGAAGGTCCAGGATCCTACTTCTGATGAATATGCTCTATTGCAAACATCTGGCCAGTACCACGGCCCTGTGTAGTAGCTTGAGATCCCGGAGATGATCCTCCTTGAGCCTGACCACTGCGTCCACAGCCTCTACCCTGGCCTGAATGGCCTGTAGAACTCCAACCCCCAGTCTGCTACGGAACTGGTAAACCTGCTCCTATACGTGGGGTCGAAACTGATCCTCCTTCACTAGCCGCTGGAAGAAGAACCATGAAAACCCACTACAGGTGACCCATATTGCCGCAAGATCGGCACTCTACTGGGTCCCTCAGGAACCGAGGCATTTTATGCCCGTCCTTCCCACACTGGTAGCACATAACTTTTCTACCTGAAGGAACATCGCGCTTTCTCGAGTCACCTCGTGTAGACTCTTGATGGTGCTTCCTGCTATCAGAAGGAAAGGTACAAACTCTGGATGTTGAACCGCCCTAGCTCACTGCTCCAGTATCCCTCAGATTCCTCTCTGTGATCACCTCCTGGTTAACTATCAAAGAAATAGAAGTCAACTGGAAGACGTTCACCTGTGATCTGATCTCTGGTCTGAGTCCCTCCTCAAACTTCCTCTCTAAGAATAGATCGTCATTCCCCAGAATGGGAGTGAAACGTTGTAACTCAGTAAAACGGGAGGAATAATCCATAACTGATAGAGTACCTTGCTGCAGGTTCATGAACTCTCTGGCTCTGTTAGCCCTTAATGTTTCCGGGTATAAGTAGTTGTAGAATGTACGCTGAAACTCCTCCCAAGAAACTATCTGATGGCGCCTTGCCTGAGAAACTATGTCCCACCATCTCTTGGCGGAATCTCGTAGCATGTAAGTCACGAGATTCAACCTTCTGTCTGGGGGTGTCTTGAGATTATCAAAGATAGAAACCATTGCTTCGAACCAAGATTCCGCAGCCTGAGGTCCTCCATCCCCTGAGAACGTGGGAGGATACTGCTGCTGGAAGACTCGCGTAATCTCTGCCATAGACTGGGCAGGTTGCTTAGCTCCCTGAAAGGTCTGTATGAACCTCATGAATCCCTCACGAAACTGTGCGTCTACACCAGTATTCGGGATAACTGCCTGTGCCATATCCGAAGTACGATCGTCATCAGATCCCAGATGTGCAATGGGAGGACGTCTTGGTGGAATGACTCTGCAAGGTCAAAAGCACACCTTTATTAACAATGAGCACAGTTTCAAACTCAAAAGGGAGAAAACGAAATAGAAGACGAAACTTTTAAAACTGGAAAAAACATAGTTACACGGCGTGTAGTTCCCACACATGGAGTGTTCCTAAAATATTTTACTTAGGCGTGTACACTGACTAACCTGGCTGTGTAAACACCAACTACACGGCGTGTTATTTTAATATACATGACGTGTACCATTCTTTTTCCTCCTGCCCGATTACTCCTACATGACTAAGTCACATGGATTGTCCCAGCCGAGGACTACACGGTGTGTCTATCTACTACACGGCATGTCCTTAAGGTTTTTCCCCTGTCTGTGTCATTAGTTACACGGAATGGTACACAGACCAAAACTACACGGCGTGTCAACAACGTACACAGTGTGTTATCCCTAAGATTTTCCAACCCATGTATTCAACTACACGGCTGGGTCATACGGACCATTACTACATGGAATGTCAACATGGTACACGGCATGTTGTTTCTGAGGTTTTCCAGCCCATGTATTCAACTACATGGCTAGATCACACGGAAGAAGAGTACACGGCGTGTACTTCAAAGTACACAGCGTGTAACCGTGAAAAGTAGTTCTTCCCGAACTGAAGAACACCTGGCGTGTGTTCATAAGGCCACACACTGTGTTGTCTGGGTTTCTGGGTAGTAGTCATACAAAACTCCCCTAAACCACTGAAAAACACTGAAAACCAGCACCTATGTGTCAAATTCCGATCCGTGGGGGCCCATACTCCCCGCGAATCAAAGCTTGACATCATAACAATGCATATAAAAATTAAACAGTATGATGATTCCATAATCCGCCAAATTCCGACCCTCGAGGGACCATAACACCTCTAAGATAAAATCTTGGCGTCCATGCTAAATAATTTGTAAGATAAACAACACCCTATCAACATAGTAGGTATTTCTATCACAGCAACTATCACAACAGCATGCATAATCTATCACAACATCCATCATAACAGCATGCAATTTATAATGCACCCTAGATGGCATGGTAAAATGAATGACATGTTATTTTTCTAACCAATGCCTATATGATGCATGAAATGGAATACCCTCATCTCATCGGGTTGCAACAAAATAGAACCACAATCATATAAACTGTAACAGCACAAAACAAGTGCATCACCCAACGGTGAAATATAATCAACTGTAACACTTGAAAAAACTATAAATTGAAATTAAGAGGTGATATAGCTTTTCCCTGTACACAGGTTAATTACTCCTGGGCACAGTTAAGTACCAACTACCCATATCTTCCTATCCCTGTCTATTGTCGCCAAACAGTAAGGAAATAGAAAAGAAGGAAAACCCCTCTGATACCACTTTGTAACGACCCGAATCTGGATCCACTCAACTGGCGCCCCGTACCCGGTTCACCACATGACCACAAGCGCATTTTCCCAAATTCCAGAGGATGCCGACTAGCAGCAAGGGCCTTGATGATTCAGTGGGGAAACTATGCCCTCATTTGGTAAAGTATGCAGCGGAAGGAAAATAACATAAACAATAGCGGAAGTAGTAAATAGCACATGACAACTGAAACTAAACAGCGGAAGAAATGTATAATATAATAATGATGTAGAATGTCACATGTTTCTATGGAAGTCAGTAAACAAAACAATGTGTTGAAATACAACTGAAACCCAAGTATCAAAAGTAAACTGTAAACTCCAGCAGCATCGCAAGCCTAAGCTCTGTCCAATGCTCTCCAACTCTAACCAGCAATCAAGCACCTGAGGTAGAAGGGCCACAATCCCTATCCACACCTGCAACCATATAACCTGTTTGGGCTGAAAATCAGGACCCAAACAAGGTGTGATACTAATCCCAGTAGGCAACCACCAAAAGATCTATGCCCTACTGTCAGTGAGCAATATAGCAAAAGTAATGGAAATAAATGCAGTAGAGAAACAGGGGTAAACTAAAGTAAACAATCCTACAATTCTCCATTAACATTTATTTATTCATTTAATTCAATCATTTAGTCATCAATCAAAGAATCTATCAAAATAGCTCTATAGTCCAAAGACATAGCAAGTAACACGATAGGCATCTCAGCAGACTACCTAAAGTACAAGCAGTACAAACCCAATCTTGTTCTTTGGTTTGGTGGACTCATCACAACCAACCAACAATATTTATTACACTGACCCTTTGGGTGGCTCACGTGGACAGGCCCTTATGTTCAAGCATTCGAACAAAGGCAAAGACGCTCTGAGGAATCAATCAACGTCAATTCCCCATATGGTCTTGTAGTGATACTACAGACTCTCTGAGGAAGCACTTACGTCTAATTACCCCTTTAGTCACAATTTGATAATTATCAGACCCTCTGAGAGAGCACAAACTCAATCCCCCTTATGGTCTCTTAATGGTAATAATTAAACAGGCCCTCGGAGGAAGCACTCAACGTCAATTCCCCCTATGGTCTAACTACACCAGGTTCCCACAGCCCTGAGTAAAAGAAATCGTACGTAAACGATTCGTAGCTTCCCTAATTATGTTCACCAAACTACTTGTATAATATCTACAATGAATCAAAATCATATAAACAGTAGGCAATACATGAAATCAACTATATCAAGGCAAGAAAGCAATGCAACAAGGTCTGCCTCACAGGCAACCTAAGCCAAACAGTGATAAACTGCCAAAATAAGGGAAACACACATGGGGTGATCCTCAAACATGATAACAAGAAATTATTAACCATATAATAACCTCAAGAATACATGGAATCTAAGGCGGATAACAATACAGGATCAAAACACTAACCCGAGATACCTGATACATGGGTACCCAGCACTTTTTCACCAAAAACTCAAAGACATTCAATGTAGGGAAACAAACCACCTACCTCAATCCTCGTATGTTGATATAATTGAACCTCGACCTATGAATCGGCCTATAATGGAGTAGATCTACAAAAATGTCTAAAACGTTCAACCTCAGATAACTCACACTAGAGGAAGAATCAGAAAATGAGGCCAAAGAAGAACCAAGAACCCACCACTGCGATTCAATTGCAACTGACTATGTTCGATTCAGATAGTTGGTGATGGATTGGTGGCTTGGAGAATATTCGGCCTCCTTGGACACTCTGGGTGGAAATAGGTGGATAAGAAGATGAAAACAGGGTTAATTCGCGACCTTGGTCCGATTAATGAAATAAAAAGAAAAGTACATGGCGTGTACTTCATGAGTACACGGCGTGTACTCGCCCTTTCTGTACACCGCATTAAGCGGCCTCCACATCACCACTACACACCGTGTGTGTTGACCAGACACGGCCAGCACACGACCTCGTGTGGGAGAAAATTACACGGCATGTACTCATAAAGTACGCGACGTGTACTTAGAAAATTTCCAGATTTTCCCCTTTTTCTCAAAAACGACTAGAAAAGGAAAAACATACCTGGAAAGAAGGTTTGGTTTCTTACAACATGATTGCCTCCATTTCATCACAACTCTTCAAAAATTGATAGTAAAATCCACTTCATGTATCTATATTCAATGATGGGGAAATTATGGATCATTACACTTCACCACACCCCAAGAATAGAAGAACCCCTTAGATGTGATGTATTTTAATGTCACAACCTTCAGTGAAATCAGGGGACTGGATAACGCTTAGACCATTTGGTCACTACAATGAAAAGCTCATGATTCAATGGTACCCAGACATTAAAAATGGAGGAAGAGGATAGCTGAAAACTCTTTGAACTAGATCCCTCAAATCAATGGTAATGAATTTCAGACACGAAATCTAAGGTTGTAATAAAATTTAAGTCATCTTGTAGAAACTAACTCCCATCATGGGTTTCCATTGTACCCAACTCTTACATGAGACCAAATATGCCAAATAAAATAGGCTAAAGTAGTAGCTACCATAGTATTTTTTCAAAATCATACCCAGCTCACCGAGCTGGGGGAATATCTACCACATCCTACACCTCTCAAATCGTCAATTCCCAAGAGGATTCAGGACATATCATCAGTAGTAGAAAACAAACCCCAGTCCATTAGGATGCGGGGATTTATATCTAAATCACTATCACTAGGTGCATCATCCCCTAAGAGGGTTCAGGGGTAATCAATGATTATTCTAGATTAACCACAACCCTATAGGATGGGGGAATTTATATCTCAATGAATATCCCAATAATCATCAAATCCTCAGATAAAAGCATCATATCCTCAACAATAAGACCAATCAATTCCAATTGTAGCCACAGATAATCCCCAAAATTCAGATCTGGGGGCATTTTCATCATCATTATCACAATATAGAGAATCATTCTTCTCTATTTTGGGAGGTAAAAATCAATTTTTGGCATCCCATATATTCCTCCCACCATAAGAAAAACCTTTTTTATTTGGGGACCATTTGGAAATCATGATCGTAAACTCCCTAAAGGTCATTACTCATAGACTGAGACAAGAGGAGTGTATAGGGAAGGCAATAATACCCTGTCATGGTTGCAATCCAAAATGGACCAATATTGCAATCATTTGAGAAATGACCCTAATGAAGGAAATGCAGAATCATCTTGTTGCGTTGAAAGTAATGGGACAACAATCATTTCCTGATATACCTCTATGAATTTCATCACTATCAACACAATAGATATGGTGGATTGAGACACAGATATAGAGTGTCTCAACATAGAAAACATACCTCGATAGGATGATTTGGATGCACCAACTGAAGTTTCACACACCTAGAACCAAAGAAGGCTCCAAAATCTAGAACCTCTGAATATAGAATTTCCACCTCTCTAGTGGAACACTATCAAAGATAAATGGAAAGGTGTGATTGTATCCTAATAACCACCTAAAAGAGTAAAAATTCATTTCATATAGGGAAGTTGTCACAATATGATAATGAGATGAAAACTATCTGACAACTCAATGAGTAGATAATCATGGGAAATATTCCCACTAGTTATCATCTTCAGGTCGAGGTGAATATTCCTCCTCTTATAAGATATAATCCACCAAAAAGAGAAACATCTAAGTATTAGAATGTCCCTGGATCTAGGAAGACAGTCTATATAAATGAAGAAGTCGAAAATGATCATGAATTCCCTCTATTACGAAGATAGGATATCCCTTTCCAGAGTAATAATTTTGGTCTTTGTACAAATCAAGAATTATAGGGAGATGAAAATAGGGCCACCTCATCAGGCCCTACCTACTCCTTGTAGATGTTAGGTGGCTCAAAAATTAGTGCCTCCAGAATTTCTCAACTTCATCGAGTCCCTAGATACTCTAATGGAATCCATGGATGGGTGACGTGCACATATGTAGCCTGAGAAAAATCCATATCCCAAATAGGTGGATGACACTTTGCCTCCACCCAATTTTGAAAGTCCTAATTTCTCTAACATTGACGGCATGAGATACCCTGAATAGAATCTCACACACTTATTATCCCAATGTGGGATAATGATGGTCCTTAGAGATCAATTGGAGGTGACTAATGTGAGGTGTTTTGTATAGACTCTAGTAGGTCCATCCTTTTTTTGGTAGAGCAACCTTCCAGCAGGATCCGTTGTAGGATGGTAAAACCTTTATTTTTAATTCCTTTATTAATTCATCTCTACACTAAAGAAAATTACAATCATAGACCTAATGAACTGAATGCAACACAAAAATGATAGGTTTTCTAATTTTATAGCCATGTGGAAGGGTTTAGCCTATTCACTCAGCATCCCTCTCTTGTGGGAACAATTGTTGGAACTCTGTACTAAAAATATCTAGAATGAGTAGAAGACACCTCTGATCCTAATGATGTATCCAGGTGGGCTTTGTGAGTTTGTAGAAATGGCCCAATGTTTGTAAGATACCATTTAGCAAACCCGAGAAAAATCTAAATTCATTCCTTCAACATAGGGGAAAATGTTCTACAAGGAAGAAGTTGTCGTTATTACCCTCAAACCAATAGTAATTCCCATTAAATAGCCTAAGTAGGTTCTGAACCACTTATAATCTCTTATCAAGTGGTAATACCAAAAAAAATTCCTAATCTATAAGCATAGATAAATTAGGGTCACCCAAGATTTGAGGAATAGATGAATAAATCACACTCCTTATGAAATGAATAAGTCCCTGGTTATTTCCTTATAGACATGGACAAAAATATGCTCTAGCTATCACAACCCAAGAATCCCAATGAGGTCAACCTCACCGACCATCCCAACTACTTCCCTTTCCATAGAATAATGGGTCATAATATTTAGGATTGTTTCATCTTCAAAGACATCCTTTAAGGCATAGTTGATTATGGATAGGTAGTTTTAGATAACTTCTTATAGCAGGTGGCCTGTATAACCATTGCTCAATCATAAGAAGAGGGCTATTTTCATAAAGTTCTAGCCAGGCATGGGCAGAAGTTCAACAATTAGATAACTTGGAAAATAGTTGACTGAACTCATGTCACCCTGAGAGTAAATCTACGTAAAACCACAATAGCTCCACCAATAAAGAATGTGACATCAGATATGTCTCCCAAATGTGGATGCGACCATCAGATATGGGAATAGATAGAAGAGGAAGAGTCATATTTTTCTCCGAAGCAAGATCTGACTCTTATACACTTCTTCCCTTTAACATCTAAAGCATAAGAACCACCCCACCAAATATAACCCTCATCATATGAATAGATTATATTTGGTTATTTTAATATGATTCACCTAGAATACCTCTTCTCTGATGATGAATATTCCTATCAGTATGAGTTCCCCACACCAAACCAAGAAATAGGAGGCTGCATGCACAGGAACTGAGGATAAAGGGGATAACATAGGCATGGTTGGACCCAATATTTCGGTCACGTCCCAATATAATCCATATATGTAGTTGAGACCAATTTTCAAGAACTCCATCAAGACCAATGGAGACATGGATATGTCTTAGAACCCTCCAAAAGTCGTCTACACCCAGTTGTCCTACATGACCACCTAGCAGGCGTTCGATTACCTGATCATCCCAATAAATGGGGAAAACTAGTATGACCCATGCCACTAGTATAAGATGTTCCTGTAACCTCTTCATAAGCACCAAGCCCATCTACCTCAAATGCCTCAGCATATAATCTACATGTCAAGGAGAAAATCCACCTTGGGAAGTGCCGCCCTATGGCACAAAAGTATGACATTATGAAATAACTAGAGTTTTTCCCATCCAATATCTCAATCCTCGATGCACTACATATTTAAAAAGAACTCAGAGAGTCACTCATTGAATCCCTCCAAAGACCATAGGAATTAAAGATATAAGTCACTACAGCTAAGGTCTATTGAATGGAGACCATTTAAGAAGAATGGAATGTCTCTATCTCATTCATAGAACAAGATTATTAAGAGGACATCCAAGGATACATCATGCCCATTTATGTTTCAGGTAAACACAATAATGTTAATATCTGAAGGGATCTGATTAACAATGGTTATGGGATTAATCCTATCCCAATTCGAACCCTCCAATGTTTAGGATATAGCAAAGGGGATTTGTATCGCACAAATATGATCATTAAAGGGTATGATAATCATGAGAAAATACCTCTTAGGAAGATCAAACTCGAAGATTAGTTTGGGAATCTCACATATGATACTGAGTTTATCGTTATCTAGTAATACACCACATAAAATGTCTTGCTCAGAAGACCCTAACTCCATATCCACATGGGTGTACTTTCAACATTACATAAATATATGAAATACCCTATCAATGGAAATGTTGTTATACTACATGGTGACAGTTCTCCCTTTGAGACTTGAGAACCCACATATGCTGAAGTAGGTTTCTAAAAAATAAGAGGAAAATAACTAATGGTGGATGACTGTATACAGGTAGTTACCCCCAATGTATTGGGGACTGCCCCTAAAAATCCATGAAGTATGCTCTATAGTGACTATGTCCTCCACATAAATCTAGTTAAGGTAATAAACCAAGTTCCTAAGGCCCAATTCTCTCCTATCCTCAGTGACAATACAAAATACAATCAATTATAATATCTCTCTATAATGAATCTGGTGGTAGGAGGTGATAATTTCTTTTCTCATGGCCTCTTTCACCTAGATAGTGATAGATATGCCCCCAAATTTCCATCTCCATCTTAGAATGACTCCATAGACTCAAAGGTGGAAGAAGAAGAGGATGACCTTAGGAATACCCCTCCTACATTTTAGGAAGGGGTCTCTACCACCATCGATGAGCTCAGGCAGGTAAATATAGGAACAAAAAATGACCCACGACCTAAAATGATTATTGTCTCCATTCCCCTATTAGAGAAAGATATATGCATCGCATTTCTAAAGCAACACTAATATTTGTTTGCTTGGAATTATAAAGAAATACCCAGACTAAATTCAAATGTGGCTAAACACAATCATGGATTACCTAATAACCATCGAGGCTTGAAGTAGACAACTAGGTGGATAAACCCCTCTCATGTTACCAATATAGAGGTAGAAGTTGATAAATAAATCAAAGACAACATTTTATGAGAAGTGAAATTCTTAAGATGGATTTCCAATATTTTCCCCATTAAGAAAAAGAATGGGTATATTAGGGTATGCATCGATTTTAGAGACCTTAATCAACATTTCCTAAAGGAAAACTTTCCATTATCGATTATATAACTCTTGATCAATGAAACTATTGGATTCCAAGATCAATCCTTCATGTATGGGTATTCAGGGTACAATTTGATAAATATTTCCCCTAGAGATGTAAAATACACTACCTTTAAAGTTTACCAAGGGATATTTTACTATTAGGTCATTCTCTTTGGATTAAAGAATGTTGGCGCTACTTATCAACATTTCATACATCATATCTTTAAGGCATTCCTAGGAAGGATGGCCTAATGTTACGTTAATGACCTGGTTTTGAAATCTTGATAGCGATGTGATCACTTCAAAGATCTTCGAACATTCTTTGAAAATATGTGGAAGCATAGTATGAAGATGAATCCACTGAAATTCACTTTTAGAGTAACATCAGGGAAGTTCCTTGGATTTGTGGAACGTCTCAGCAGCATTGAGGTCGACTCAAATAATACTAGTGTTATTTTAGCAATGTCACCCCCATAAATATCAAAGAACTAAGGAGACTCCAAGGAAACCTCACCTACATTCAGAGTTTCATAACCAACTTAGATGGAAAAACTCCCTTAAACCAGGATAATGAAGAAGGGAATCACTTAATAATGGTACGGGGACTTCCAAGAATCCTTTGAAAGTCTCAATCAGTATCTATTTCACCCACTAGTCCTGATGAAAAAAGTGGAAGGAAATATACTCATCTTATATGTGGCCTCTATGGAACACTCACTTGTCACCCTCCTCGCATAGAATAATGACATGAGGAGTGAGAAAAGTCTTTATTACCTAATCTGAACAATGCTAGGTACTGAAACCTGATACTTAGATGTCGAGAAGAACTGCCTCACACTCATATTTGTAGTTCTAAAGCTAAGGCATTACTTATAGCACCATGAAGTCCATATGGACTCTCATATTGATCTGATCAAGTACATCCTTGGTCGTCCCATGCTAACTGGGTATCTGACTCGATGGGCGGTCATTTTTCAATAATATGACATCCAGTTTGTGTCATAGAAGGTAGTGAAAGGTAAATCCCTATATGATTTCATTGTGGAACATCCCATCCCAAAAAGTACACTAGTATACATCAAAATCCCGAATGAGGAGGTTTTCTAAACCCATGACACTTCTCAGACATGGGAGATTTATTTTGATGGAACCTCCTGAAGTTCTATTGGCAAAAGGATAGAAAATATGAAGCTCAATCAGGTAGGTTTAGGGATTATATATGTTTCACCAGACAAATAAAGTTTTCCTTAATATTTCTCACTATCAAAAGTATACTTAAATAATGAGGCAGAATACCAAGCCCTCATCGCTATCTTAGAACTGTCCTTATAGCTATAGATAGCCTACCTAAATATCAAAGTGGATTCAGAACTAGTGATAAAGCAGATCAATAGTGAATATGTCATCAAAAATGAAAAATTGGTCCCTATAAATAGATAATTAAGTGTTCTAATGATATAATTTCCTTTTAATACCACGTTGAATTCTATTCCTTGATCATAAAATGCTCACGCTGATGCATTAGCTAATATTTCCACAGTCTTGGTTAACCCAAATTAGGAAAAAGAAATTTTCCGTATTACGCACTAAAGAATGGTCTTGTAGATCATCATATATGATATGAAAGAATTCAATCAGGTAAAAACTTACCAAGATCATGATGAATTGATATCCACTCTTTGATGGATGGATCCCATAATCAATTATCTCCAAAACGGGACTCTCCCAAAAAACCGATCTAAAAGGAAATAAATTTGGCAACGTCCAGTGAACTTTACCCTATGGGATGACCCAAATGAAAAAAAAAATACCTATAAAAGCATGGATTTGATGGAATCCTTCTCATATGAAAATAAAACGGTGATATTCATGATTTTATAGAATAATTCCATGCAGGCTCATGTGACTCTTATCATTATGGGACTAGAGTCTCCCGCCAAATCAGAATGCTAGGTTATTTCTAGTAAACCATGATACAGGATTGTGTGTAATTCACTAGAAAATTTCATGCATTCCATATCCATGAAACATTCATCAATCATCCCATGGAATTGCTATATATAGCTAAATATTCTCGGTCATCTATTGTTTGGGTAATGGATGTTATGGGGCCATATCCCCCATCCATATCTAAGCAGTTCATGTACATCCTTACCACTACTGAATTATTCTCTAAATGGGGTAAGGCAATACCCCTCAAGAAAGTTAAGATGAAGAATATCATCAACTTCATAAATTCCCATTTCATTACTAGGTTTAGGGCCCCTCACAAAATATTTACAGACAACAATACCAACTTCTATGCTATCGAATTGAATAAATTTTACTAGTAGTACAACATCGATCCAATCACTCATCCCAATATCATGCAGTGATAAATGGATAAATAGATGACTTCAACAAGAACTTTCAAAATTTCGTCAAAAGATAGTGAATAAATACAAGAATTCATGGTTGGATAAACTCTTTCATGCTTTATGGGACTATCGTATCACCACACATACTGCTACACAAGAAACTCCGTATTCATTGGTGTGTAGGACCGAGGAAGTATTTCCCATAGAATTCCAATTTCCCTCAATTTGAATATACATTTGTAGACAACTCTTGAATGGTGAGTAATCAAAAAAGTGGTTGGATGAGCTAGAATGACTCGATGAGAATAGGTTGTGTTCATTACAAACCTTGAAGTCCATCAGAATCAGATCACACAAACATTCAATAAAAAGGTTTGACTCCATTCATTTTTTCAAGGAGAATTGGTGTTGCCTCTCATAACCCCAATGATACCAGGAAATAAGACTCCAACTATGGAACCCAAATGGGAAGATCCTTATATCATATACAAGGTCTATCATATTGGAGCCTACACATTGGCTATAATGGATGGGGATAATGTCACCCCTACCAATGTGGGGTTTCTTAAGAAATACTTTTCATAGCTTTCATCAAGTGTCAAGTCCAAGTAGAAAGACTTTAAACTACAAAGCATCTCATGTCCTAACCATATGATGTTAAAATGTACGGAGTTATCCTATTTGTATGATGTTAAAATACACAAAGGTTCCTTAGTCGTACAATGTTAAATTGTGCAGGCATGTCCAGACCACATGACACTTAACTATATGGATCACATCCTCACCACATGAAATTAAACTACACAGATCCTCTAATGTTTCATCTTCAGTCATATCATTTGACCCTCTTCCTCACCCCAATATTTTAAAATCCACGACTGATGTCCTCTCCACATGACACTAAACTTCACAGTTCTCAAGAACTATGTGTGGCTTGATTCCTTCCATTACAGGATACGTAGTGACACCCAAACCTTTATTCTCATTTTTGGACACAAAATTCATCCTCTTTAGCATTGATTCACCCATGTCCTCACTGAAAGAAATTAAAATTTACAGTTGATGTCCTTGTCGCATGAAATTAAACTGCAAGGGTTTTTAGAACTACGTATGAGTTTATTTTCATTTCAATGAGATACATAGGGATTCCTCAATCCTATATCTTGGTATAGCCACCACATGATACAAAATTCCCATGTCTTATCCTTAATAACATCTACATGGTGAGAGGAACCTTTTCCATTTCTTATTTCTCACACCGAGCATAGCTCACATGAGCTTAGGAATTTCAGTAAGGGATTCCTTGCATGAACAAGGCATAATATCTCATGACAGATTCATCATGGTCTTGAATGAAAGACATTAAAAGGAATACAATGATCCCTCACCACATGAAATTAAACTAAATGGTTGATTTCCCTTTCATGACATAAAATTTCACATTCCTATAGACCTCGCTCGAGAAGACTACTATTTTCGGTGATTGGTCTCCTACCACACCTCCATTCAAGAACTACATATTACTTGATTCCTAACATCACAGGATATATAGTGATTCCTGAATATCCAACCTTTTGTCCAATCACAACAAATAATCATAAAAATTCCCCCTCACTATGTATAGGTTAGACTTGAACAGGAAGCTTCTTCCTCGAGAACTATGTGTGGCTTGATTACTATTATCATTGAATACGTAGTGATTTTTGTTGGAGATGGTTCCCTAGAACCAACTTATTTGTAATTTATGATAACTTTTATTCATGGTTTTGAATATTAATAAACTACATATCACATCATTATTGTTCTTATACATGACATAGTATGTGATAATTTCCTAAGAGTAGCTGTCGCACTAAAAGGTCATAGCAGTTTCCTGCTATGATTAGAACCTAGAAGTACTATGACACTATTCTTGAATATATATTCTATAGATGGATGATATCATTTGAGGGACATAAATGATATATGCTATCAGGGATGGATACTCATAGGACTTTGAGACACCTTCTCATGGTGTACACCCTTGGTAATATTCAGTAGGATATTATGATAATGAGACATGTCAGTAGGAAATCCACATTTATATGTGTCATTGGATGTTCCTATCTATGTATTTTTTTATTGGTCCTTATAATTTAAGATTATTATTAATGAGTATTATGAGTCATGTACTTTGATGTATTGATGAAAATCGGGGTGACAGATGTTCACGGCGAGGTAGGATACGTTGGGTGTGTCATGAGTAATATTTCATTAATGAATAAATGCAAGAAAGGATTTATCCCTTCTATTTTTAACAGAAGTTGATATATCAGGCCCTTTAATGGAAATTATGTAGCCTAAATAAATCCATGTCCATGGTGTTCAATTTTAAAGTTCTATTTTTGGAAAGTTGAAGAAAGAGACATCGAGCACATAGGTTGATGGCACTGGCATGCAACTTGCTTGATTTGAGATATCGTGATAAAAGGATTATATGATACAGTAAGCATCTGTATGAGGTATGATATCATTATGGAATTAAATTATTTCTCTATGGGTGTCTTGGCATGTTTCTAGATGTTAACCTTGAACTTTAGGATTCTTTATCTAATGCCACTGAGAAAGATGCCTAGAGGGTCACATGCTAAGTGTATTCAGAATCTCAGTTAAATAATATATTATTATTTAAGAAGTTGAATAAATATTATTCCTAGATGTGTTTTAATAATTATTCATGTATGCTTCATCACATATATTCCATCACCAGTTATTCTAGAAAATATAATGTGAATGAAATATTTAATAAATATTATTTTCTATTTAGTGGATATAATATTTATTTATTTATTTGTGAATAATGCAATGATATATATTTAATAAATAAATAGTCATTGTTCAAGGCCCAATAAATATGGAGGAATTGCGAACCAAGGTTTAAGGTCTGGTGAGAAATAATAAATATTGAATATTATTTAATTAAATAGTATTTAATATAATTCAAATTTTAAGTGCATATCGATAAATAATATTATTATTATTATTATTTGACATGGGGTTTTGTAGGGATTAAATAAATAATGAAGTCAACTTGTGCTATTATTTTATTTTAACTCTAGAAATATATAAACCCATTTATATTATTTATCAATGAGCCAATTCATTTTTGTTGGTTGTGCATAATGGATTTGAAGAATCCTCTCAAACCTAGAGAGCTCCCTTCTCTAAGAATACTCCCAAGAATGGAAAAAAAATCTACCTCCACCATATTAAGGAGAATGCTTTGGAAGTGGTTATCATAGTGATCAAAGGAAGACAATGAAATCATGAGGATCTGCCATACTATCAACCAAATATTCCTTCAACGATGTTAGGATATTCATGGAACACATGTGGATCACTGATAAAGGGAATCTACACTTGATTCCTATAATGCAATAATGGTGCAGTGTAGATCTGTCACTAGTTTAATCAATGAAGAAATAATTCCAACAATGTTAATTATTTAATTAATTAAATTAATTATAAATAATATATGATGATCCTCCATCTAGTTCTGGCATTATTACTCTTGTCTAATTTCATTGATCAAATTCTATATATCATGCCATTTATCATCATGTAGATCTCGGATTGATCATTGATCATGAAAAAAACCATGTTGGACACCTCCCATCACACACTTTCATTGTACCTGGAACCTATAAGTGGTGTCAAATGGGTCACATAATTATTTATAATTATTTAAAGATCATTGGTGATTTACGCATTTTTAATTTAGTTTTTCAATTCAAGTTTAATCATTCTTTTAATCTGAATTGTGAGATCA
The DNA here is from genome assembly GCA_963277665.1 of Viscum album. Classification (NCBI taxonomy): domain Eukaryota; kingdom Viridiplantae; phylum Streptophyta; class Magnoliopsida; order Santalales; family Viscaceae; genus Viscum; species Viscum album. Next base: position 1,529,496,749 of record OY728162.1, read on the forward strand.
ATTTCTTTCTATTTTATTTCCCATATATCAAATCGAAACAATTTATTTATTATTAAAATAAAATTTAGGAACTCCTCTAGAGGTGATAAGGATTCTGACTGGACAACACAGGAGTACACACCATGTAACTGGAGTTATATGTCGTGTACTTGTGTTCAATGCACTAGGAGTTAATTTAGAAATTACTCAAACTGTGTGCATTGATTACACATGATATATTTAATTCTTACACTGCATGTTGACTGGGATAGACTATCACACAGTCATCCAGAGTACACGTCATGTAGCCCACATACATGGTGTGTAGTCCCTTTGAGTCAAAGATGGTTCATGTATTTCAATACATGGCCTACCTGACTAGTGACCATGTAATTTGGAGATCGCATGGTGTGTATACCATTGAACATTCCATGTACTCATTTTTTTAATGTACAATTTACACATAGTCTCTTGGAATGTACCTTAGATAGAGGGTGAGAGATATACATGTCGTGTAGCTCAGCTTCACATGTCGTGTACTTATACCAAATTACAGAAATTTTAAAATTTATTTATTATATTATTTAAACCTTGAGACATGTTCTTATGTGTGGTAATTAAGTTGATAGTACAATCCATGTGATGGGTTTTAATATTTATATATATATATAAATGTTCAATTAACATCTATATAATGATCGGATCATCATATCATGTATGATTCATATTACAGTTGTTAATCTACATGCATTAAAGCATGACACATTATAGAAAAATAATGTAATTTGTGTAATCATTAAGTTGATACTACACATAATGAAATTATGTGATAAGTTGTGTATGATATATATAATGAATAATAAAAAAGTATACAAGTATAATACATGTTGGGTAGATTCTGATGGGTAATCATTGTATTGCCTCCAGGGTACATTTATGTAAACATTTAATTTTAAATGGATTTATTTAATTTTTTTAAAATTATAATGGATGATAATATCAAGGAAATTCAAATAATAATTAAGATAAAATAATTAATTAATTAAATATAATAATTAATTGATTTGAGTATGATTTATCTTAAATAATAACGATTAAGAGCTGAATGTTGGTTTTATTAAATTTTTAATTCATTGAATTCATGTAGATGATTGATGTTAATAATATTTTCATAACTTTTTATATACTCCCTTTACTTATTTTATATAAAATGTGCATAATTTCTGTGAAATATGAATGCTTAAATATTAAATATAGTTTTTGAGAACTATTTGAATTCAATCAGATTCAAGTTAGTTTACTATTTTAATTATAAATATCACCATAAATATCCAAATTTTATGGTTTTTGTTTTTTAGAATTCCTAATTCAATATAAAACATTTAATTATAAGGTATCTTGGACCAATTCTTCCATTTGGAGGGTCATATGGTCTACACAAAAAAACCCAAATAATCTGTGATGAAACTGGAAAATCCATGAAGATAGAATTACTAGGCTCACTCCAGAAGTCCAAATCCTTTAATTCTCCTCCAAAGTATGGGATAAAATTATTTTTATATACTCCATTTACTAATTTTATATGAAATGTTCATAATTTGTGTGAAATATGAATGTTTAAATATTAAATATAATTTTTCACCACTATTTGAATTCATCCATATTCAAGTAAGTTTACTATTTTAATTATAACTCTCACCATACTTATCCAAATTGCATGGTTTTTACTTTTTAGGATTAATCATTAAATATAAAACATTTAATTAGAAGGGATATTGGACCAATTCTCACATTTGAAGGATCATATGGTCCACAAAAAAGTCCCATATAATCTGTGAAGAAACTAGACCATCCATGAAGATAGAATTACTGGAATCACTCCAGAAGTCCAAATACTTTAATTATCCTCCAAACTTTGGGGTAAATTCAATTAATATTGGATAAAAATTTCAATGTCTAAATTCAAAGATAAGGGGGCCAACTGATGAATCTAAACCCATCCCACCATTCTATCTGAGAAATGAAATTAGCACACCATTATTCATTTTTCTCTTGATAAAGACATCCATTAGATATGAGATTTTGAAGTGTGAAAGAGGAGATAATCATAGGACAACTTTGTTTAATAAAGTGTTCGTATTTTAGTGCATATTCCTATTCAAAAACCCGTTCACATTTTGGCCTTTAAAAAGTTTGGATTGAAATGGACAGATTAAAATTGTTTCATAAAACCGACATAACATTGGCTCCTTAAGTCAAAATTCCTCAAAATGTTGAGATTATTCTGAAAATATTATTTTATACAACTTTTAAGAAGATTCTATCTCTATATTTTTCTGTCTGAATTATCAAACCGGTGATGCAAGTGGAGGTGTAGTTTTGGAATGCAAATAGTCCACTTCCTTGGGCTATAAATACTTCCCCCTCCTCTCCTTGTAAAGAGTTGGAATTTAAGATCAAATGAGGATAGTTTGTCACGACCAAGGCTCTTCCAAAGTCTTTTGAGGACCTTTCATACTCAATTTTTCACTTTAGAAACCATTCCTCCTTGCTTCCTTTCATTTACTTTTGTGTTGTTCTTCATTTGTAATCATGTAGGTGTTTGTTTTTGTAATTCTATTTTAATGCAAGTTTCTTCTTAATTTTCTATTTTAATCATCCATCCTATGTTATTAATTATTAATTCTCTTAAAGTATTTTAAATCAATATAAAACCCCTTCCCTTATTTTTCTTCCTCATTCAATCGAAATTCTATTTTTAATTCTCATCATTGTTTGTGTGTGTGTGTGTTCGGTGCACAAATATTTTCTTATCCCATTCTTTTTCTTCTCTTATTAGCTCATCATAATAAACATAATAAACCATATTTCTAATCATCTTAATGTTTGAGTAAATATACCATTGTGTTGAGTTAAATTTTAGGGATGTTAAGTGACTGAGAGTATTTGCTCGATGAGTATTCCTTAATTTAACATTGTGTGTGTTAGACTTAACATGTCATGGATTAATGAAATATTTTTTTTAAAATATGGATTCCATGGTTTATTGGAATCATAAATACACTACCACAGTCAAGTAATGATTGAGTTTAGAATTCTAGTTAATTTAGGGCTTGTATTAAAGCCTTAACACTTAGGAATTTCAATCAACGTCAACTTGAGACATGGGTGTTGATTTAATGCAATATAAAGAAAGGATCAAGGATATCACAAGCTTAACTACCTAATGATGAACTCAACCAAATATTTATCAAATTATTAAATCAATCTTAATTAATCAATCATTTCAATTAATCTCTGCAAACAAAACCCCCAATAAAAAAACAATCAACTAAAAACAATCAACTATTAAAAAGTATCATCATTGAGGATTTGACCCGAGTGTTGTTATACATATTAGCAGAGCACCGAAACCTTGAACGGTATATAGGTGACAATCATCCACGCTTTCAAATGGTTTCATTTCCTGGAATGGTTCATTAAGTAGTCATTCATTTCTAGTTATTGTAAAAAAATAAAAATAAAAAATTCAAAAAAAATTGAAAATAAAAATACAAAGAAAACTCGTCTTCCTCTTTATTCCAAAATCTATCAGAATGCCCCTAGCCTCCCAAAAAATCCCTCAGATTTGTTTGACCCTAAAATTGAGTGAAAACTTCACCAACTTAGGAGGAACATAATAGATAATCAGTTCATTAAAGAACCTATCCGTGTCCAACCAATTGAATTAGATATGGCCAATCCTAAGGAAAAAACACTTGAAGAACTTCCTACCCCTAATTTGAATTACTAACCTCTTAGTATTCAATATCCAAACATAGTGTCTAACTTCGAACTCAAATCAGGTTTGATTCATCTTCCCCCTCATTTCCACGGGCTAGCTGGTGAGGATCCACATCTCCAACTTAAAGAGTTCCAATTGGTGTGCTCTACCATGAAGCCTCAAGGGGTTTCTGAGGAACAAATCAAACTTCAAGAATTCTTTTTCTCCCTAGCTGACACTGCTAAGTCATGGATCTACTACCTTTCTCCTAGTTCCATAAACTCATGGATTGACATGAAGCGACTTTTCTTAGAGAAATTCTTTCATGCTTCACGTACTGCTTCTATCTAAAAGGAAATAAGTGGTATCCGTCAATTCCCAAATGAATCACTCCATGAGTATTGGGAGAGGTTCAAAAGGCTTGTTGCAACCTGACCGCACCACCAAATCTCTGACTAACTCTTTATCCAATACTTCTATGAGGGGCTATTGGATATGAAGAGAACTCTCATTAATTCCTCAAGTGGTGGTTCTCTTCTTGATAAAACTCCTGCAGCTACAAGAGATCTCATAAGCAACATGGATGCAAACACAAAAAAAATCCATACTAGAGCACATGCTCAAGTAAAACAATCCCAAGATATTCAGTCAATAGAGCCGAACAAGATTACAGAGTGGATGAGTGAACTTACAGGTCTTGTGGGACAACTATCTATGGCATCTAAAGCCCCAACTTCATCTTATCTACAATATCTATTCCCTAGACCTATCAAGAACTGTGGAATCTGCAGCTCCCCTTCTCATCCAATTGACACATGTCCATAACTTCAAGAGGATCCCTCTGTTTTATCCGAACTAATGGAGCTCAATGCATCATATGCTCAGAGGAACACCAACCCTCAACAATCAAGTCAGTTCATTAGAAACTTAAACCAACCCCACTATGAGCCCTTATCTTCTACCTTCAACCAAGGCTTGTGGTATAGTAATCCCATTTCTCATCCCCCTCAATTCCCTCATCAAAATCCAAACCAATTCCAATATGGTCAAGGTGGTGGTAACTTTCATCAACCTTATCCTTTTGTTCCTCAACCTCAAAGGAACAATCCTCCTCCTGGATTCCACTATCCTAGTGAGCCTTCCCAATTCCAAAACCAATACAATTTCTTTCCCAAAAACCAAAATCAAGGAAATACCAATCTAGGATAAGCCTTTTATTCCAAGAAACCATGGGAAAGTGCAGTGGAAGATCTTGACTCCTTCACCCATTCAAGACTCAAAAATATTGAAACCCAAATTGGTAAACTTTCATCCCACCTGAGCTAGCAATAACAATCAAATTCTTCCCAACTCCCAGCTAAACCATTACCCAACCCCAAGGGTAATGTAAGTGCATTTTCACTTAGATCAGGAAATCAAATTGTTATGCCTCAAGATAAGTCCTCCAACCCCCCTTTAAATTTTTACCTAGAAAATGAAAAGAAAAATAAACTTGAAAAGGAATATGAATCCATTACCTCACCTCCTTCCATTCCACTTAGGAATCCAATTCCTTTTCCTCAATCCATTTCTAATCCAAAGAAGTACTTTGAATCTAATCCTGAAATGATCAACATGTTTAGACATGTTTAAGTCAAAATTCCCCTCTTAGATGCCATAAAACAAATCCCTAAGTATTCCAAGTTTCTTAAAGAATTGTGCACCCATAAGAGGGATCTTAGGACCTTTAAAAATGTTTCCACCCAGTATTCTATTCCCATAAAGTGAAAATATCCAGGGAACTTTACGGTTCTATGCCAAATTGGAAGTTCCAACTTCGATGATGCACTCATAGACCTAGGAGCCTCAATTAATGTCATGCCAAAATCCATCTTCTCTAACCTTGGTCTTGGTCCCTTGCATCCAACAGGTGTTGTCATTCAATTGGCCAATCGAAAAATTACTAGTCCTAAGGGTATAATTGAGGATGTCCTTTTCCATGTGAATGATCTTATATTCCCTGTTGATTTATATGTCCTTAACATGGAAGGTGAGACAAACTCTTCCCAATCTCCCCTAATTCTAGGAATACCATTCCTAATGATAGCTAGAACCAAAATTGATGTCCATTCAGGCATTTTATCCATGGAATTTTGTGACCAACTGGTCAAGTTCAACATTTTCCAAGCCATGCGGTACCCATCTGAGGATCACTCTACATTCTCAATCCATGCTTTTTAGGACACTTATAAGAGTCAATTGAACCCCATTCCATCACTTCTATCTTGTTATAACGAGAGTGGATCTTGTGAAATATGCACCATGATTAACAAAGTCATAAATGGTGAAGTTTATGTAGAAATATCATTCATAGACTCTATCAATCTAGAGGATCTTGAAAACTCTCTTGAATCCCACATCAACTCTGATTTCTACTACTCCACCTTAGACAGTATTAAGGAAAATGAATTTGAAGCAACTGAAATCCCTTCCTCCATTCCTAAGTTGTCTAACCCACAAATGAGAGATGATACTAATCTGAAACCTCTTCTTGAACACCTGAAATATGCATTCCTTTTCCATGATCACTCATATCCTGTCATTATCTCCAATTCACTTATTAAAACTAAGGAGTCCAAACTTGTTCAGGTGTTAGAGGAAAACAAAAAGTCCTTATCTTAGACCCTAAATGACATACCAGGAATCAACCCTTCTCTTTGCATGCATCATATCCATCTTGAGGAATCATCCAAACAAATTAGAAAACCACAACAAAGACTCAATCCACTCATACTTGAGGTAGTTAGGGAAGACATCACCAAGCTTCTTCAAGCTGGTATTATCTACCCAATTTCTGATAGTGAATGGGTTAGTCCAATTCAAGTTGTACCTAAGAAGGGTGTGATAACTATTATCATAAATGAACATGGTGAGGTAGTCACAAATCGAGTGAAGAAAAAATGCCGTGTGTGCATCGATTATAGGAAATTTAATGTTGAAACAAGAAAATATCACTACCCTCTTCCATTCCTTGATCAGATTCTAGAATGATTATCTGGAAATTCACACTATTGCTTTCTTGATGGATACACTGGCTACTTCCAAATCCCAATCGCACCTTAGGACTAATAAAAGACTACTTTCACTTTCCCCTTTGGAACATATGCATATATAATAATGCATTTTGGCCTTTTCAATGCTTCTACAACATTCCATAGATTTGTGATGAGTATCTTTTCTGAATTCATTGAACACTGCATGGAAGTCTTCATGGATGACTTTACCATTTGTGGTGAGTCATTTGAATCTTTCTTTAATTCACTCTCTATAGTCCTTCAAAAGTGTTTCAAGTGTAACCTTGTATTAAATTTTGAAAAATTTCACTTCATGGTTTCAAATGGGATTGTTCTAGGGAACATAGTTTCAAAAGAGGGTATTGAAGTTGATCCTGCCAAAATTGAAGTGATCCAATCACTTCATGAACCCAGTTCTATTCAAGACATCTATCCATTCCTTGGTCATGCCGGTTTGTATCAGAGATTCATCCATAACAATAGTAGGATTTACCTACCACTCACTTGGTTTCTCCAAAATGATGTCACTTTCCATTTTGATGAGATTTGTAAGAGAGCCTTCATTGAACTCAAAACTTCCCTTACATTTGGCCCGATAATCCAACCTTTGGATTGGTCTTTACCCTTAGAGTTGATGTGTGATGCTTCTAATAGAGTTGTTGGGGCTGTTCTTGGTCAAAGAAGAGAAAAAATTCCTCATTTCATCTATTATGCTTCAAAAACTTTGGATGAAACTCAATCTTACTACACTGTCACTGAAAAAGAACTTTTAGCAGTGTTTTTTACCTTAGATAAATTCCAGCCCTATCTCTTAGATGCCAAAATCATCATCTTCACAGACCATTTTTCTACAAAGTTCTTACTCAAAAAATTGATTCCAAACCAAGGATAATAAGATGGATCCTAATGCTCCAAGAGTTTTACCTTGAAATAAAAGATAGACCAAGAAAAGAAAACTCGGTGGTTGATCACCTGAGTAGAATTTATAATTCTTCTCATTCTAAAAAAATTGATCCAAAATTTCCAACTGAGCACCTCTCATATATCATTCCAAAGTTACCATGGTATGCCCTAATTTTAAATTACTTGGTTTCTGGTGTTTTCCTGAAAATTTTTCAAAATAAAAAAAAAGTAAAGTTGAAAATTTATTCAAAACCCTATTTTTGGGAATAAAATAAACATTGTAAAATTGGGGTTGACATGGTAATTATAAGATGTGTTGATGAAGATGAACATTCCTCCATCTTATAGTTCTGTTACTCCCTTCTCGGAGGTGGACACTTTGCACTAAAAAGGACCTCCTGAAAGGTCCTAAACTCTGGATTCTTCTAGCTTTCACTCTTTAAAGACTCACATGAGTTCTATCAGTCATGTCCCACTTGCCAAAATTTTGGCATAATTTCAAAGATAAATGAAATTCCCTAAAATCCTTTAATCTTTTGTGAGATATTTGGTGTTTGGGGCATCAATTTCATGGGACCATTCCCCCCTTACAATGTATTCTCATACATTCTTCTAGTAGTAGATTATGTTTCTAGGTGGTTAGAGTCCAAACCCACTAGAAAGGATGATTCAAATACTGTTAGTGAGTTCCTAAATACACACATCTTCAAGTGATTTAGCACACCACATCCCTTGATAAGTGACTTAGGAACCCATTTTTGTAATAGAACCATAGAATATCTTTTTAAAAAGTATGGTGTTGTACATAAAACTATAATTGAATATCAACCCCAAAAAAATGGCATGGATGAACTTTCTAATAGATAATTCAAAAGAGTTCTTAAGAGAATTGTTAAGCCCTCCAGAAAAGACTGGCCTGAAAGACTTGGTGAAGCACTTTGGGCTTATCAAACTGCCTATAAACACCCATTAGGATGTATCCTTTTAGGATAGTATTTGGTAAAGCATGTAATTTACTAGTTTAAATCTAACATTAAGTCTTTTTGGGCTGTGAAAACCTGTAATTTTGATTGTGAAAAATCTAGTGAAGAGAGATTGTTGTAGTTGACTGAACTGGAGGATCTTCAAGTTGATTCCTATGAGAATTTCAATCTCTATAAAGAAAAGGATAAGGTAATTCATGATGAAAACATCTTTAGAAAGGTGTTCCATGATGGTTATAATGTATTTCTCTTCAAATCTTGATTTTGGATTCACCCAGGTAAGCTTAATTCTCGATAGGAAGGTCCTTTTATTATTTCTCATGTTTACCCATTTAGTACAGTGCAAATCCAAGACCCCTCTTCCAGAAGGAAATTCATCGTAAATGGACATCAATTGAAGCTTCATCATGAGAGGACACATATACTGAGGACTACATCAACTTCCATCAAATCCCCAACTCCTATTGTTGATCCACTTCTAGATGGAAATGGAAACCCGCCAAATCCAAACCAGGGGGCACCTCTTTCCCTTTAACTCCACTTCTCTCTCTCTCTCTATTTCTTCTTCTTCCTCCCTCATTCTATTTTTTTTACCACATTACTCATCATACTTTTTATTTACTATTTATCTTTTTTGTGGGTGTGTCTTTATAAAAAAAACTATAAAAAACCTAAAAAACTGAAAAACAATAATAAAAATCACTTAAAAAATATGAAAAAGTCATAGTTATTATTACTCACCTTCAAATTTTGAAATTTTGTTTAAACATTTTGGGGAGTCAAAAGACATGATTTTATCTCAAAAATTTTGTATTTTCATCATATATTTTGATAAAGAATATTGTTTCAAAACCAAAAAAATTTGAATGCTCAATTTTTTATTTGGAAAATGATTTTCCCCAACAGTGAAGAACAATATTATATTTCATTCCAAGTCCACCTACGGCCATCTTTTCAAAATGTGTGGTTTTTACCCCCATTCTTGAGTCTTGATTTTGTGAACCTTTAAGCTGAATTTCTTACTTTTGTGGGCAATGATAGAGGCATTTTCTAAACCTCATGAGAGTAATAATATCCAAATATCCTCCCATTAACCTTACATTAATCCAACTTTTTAAATCCCCTTAGAGCCTATGAAAACATTTTATTTGATAGTAACATTACAAGCCCAATACCTTGTCCCACCCAACATCTACATGGATTTACATTGTATGTTTTCTTAAAATTTAAGTGTGGGGGGAATGGATTTCATTTTTGGGTTTCATTTTCTTGATTTTCAACATGCTATCATATGCTTGAGGGAAATCATCCATTTTAGTGTGGGAGAGGGGTTTTCATCCAGTGTGGTTTGGTAATTTATATATTATTATGACATATTGTTCAAATTTTATTGAAAAGTGTTCAAAAAAACAAAAAAAACAAAAAAAATGACAAAAAATGTGTTGTGTCTTGAGAGGGTCAAAAATCACTCTTTATCAACCTTTTATATTGTGATAACTATTACAATTAATGTCTTTAGGAGATAAAACATAGGTTGGGAGATGATTGTGAGATTTGTTTCAAGTTCAACTTACAAAAAAAAAGAAAAAAATAACACTTGCATTATATATTCTTGTGTCATTGGGAGAAGTTTTGTGTTCTGTAAATATTCTATATTATTATTCCCTTTAAATATTATTCCTATTTTGTGTCTCAATTCACACAATATTTCCCTTGTAACTTTTTTTCCCATTTCCTTCCATATTTTATTTCATAAATATTGTGCATTTCTTTTTCCATGTTGGTGTTTTACCCCTCTTTCCACTCTATTGAATATTATATTCCTACCATCCCAAAGACACTGAAAAACCCCTTAAAAATACCTCTTGATTCTTGTGCACTTTAGGATAGGTAATAGAAGCTAATATCTCTTTCAAACTCTATTATTTTCTCTTTTGGTTAGTGAATGAGTGAACCTACAGAAATAAATTTATATCATCTTGAGAGAAGTGAGTTTTGAGTGCCCACATTTTACATTTATAAATTTGAGCATGAAAAAGAGTTATTTTTTGAACATTATTTCTGTAACAATTTGTAGTGGAATTCAATATGGATGAGTGAAATGGTCTAAACCCCCCCTGATTGGGGAAAACAAAATTTTAATATTTGTTGGTGAGTGAAAATGATTTTTTCATGGTTTTATATTTATTGTACATGAGGACATGAACAAGACTAAGTGTGGGGGATTGTTGTTAATAATATTTTCATAACTTTTTATATACTCCCTTTACTTATTTTATATGAAATGTTCATAATTTGTGTTAAATATGAATGTTTAAATATTAAATATAATTTTTGAGTACTATTTGAATTTATCCTGATTCAAGTCAATTTACTATTTTAATTATAACTCTCTCCATAATTATCACAATTGCATGGTTTTTGTTTTTTAGGATTCTTAATTCAATATAAATCATTTAATTAGAAGGTATATTGGACCAATTCTTCCATTTGGAGGGTCATATGATCCACACAAAAATGCCCAAATAATCTGTGAAGAAACTGGACCATCCATGAATGTAGAATTACTGGGCTCACTCCAAAAGTACAAATCCATTAATTCTCCTAAAAAGGTAGTGGGACAATTCAATGCATCTTGGATAAAATTTTAAAGGTCCAAATCCAAATATAAGGGGGCCAACTGATGAACTTAAACCCATCCCACCATTATGTCTGGGAAATGAAATTAGCACACCATTATTGATTTTTATCTTGATAGAGACATTCATTCGAGATGAGATTTTGTAGTGTGAGAGAGGAGATATAGATAGATTACTTTGTTGAATAAAGTGTTCAGAGTTTAGGTCATCTTCCTATAAACGCATTCACATTTTGGTATTTAAAAAGTTTGGATTGAAATGGACATATTAAAATTGTTTAATCAAACCGTCATAACTTTGGATCCTTAAGTCCAAATGCCTCAAAATTTTGAGAGTAGACATCCAAAATTATTATCTAAAATTTTTAATAAGTGTCTATCTCTATATTATTCTATATAAATTATCAAAATGGTGATGCAAGTGGAGGGGTAGTTTTGGAATGCAAACAGTCCACTTCCTTTGGCTATAAATACTTCTCCCTCCTCTCCTTGTAAAGAGTTGTCATTTCAGAGCAAAGGAGGATAGTTTGGAACGAAAAAGACTCTTCCAAAGGCTTAGGAGGATCTTCCATACTCAATTTGTCACTTAATAAACCATTCCTCCTTGCTTCCTTTCATTTACTTTTGTGTTGCTCTTTATTTGTAATCGTGTAAATGTTTGTTTTTGTAATTCTCTGTTAATGAAAGTTTATTCTTAATTTTATCTTTTAATCATCCAAACTATGTTATTAAATATTAATTCTCTTAAAATATTTTAAATCAATCTGAAACCCCTTCACTTATTTTTCTTCCTCATTCAATCTAAATTCTATTTTTAATTCTCATCATTGTTTGTGTGCGTGTATGTTCGGCGCACAACTCTTTTCTTATCCCATTATTTTTCTTATCTTATTAACTCATCATCATAAACATAATAAAACATATTTATAATCATATTAATGGATGAGTAAATCTACCATTGGGGCGAGTCAATGTTTAGGGATGTTAAGTGACTGAGAGTATTTTCTCGATGAGTATTCTTTAATTTAACATTGTGTATGTTGGGCTTAACATGTCATGGATTAATGACATATTTTGTTTAACGTATGGATTCCATGGATTATTGGAACCATAAATACACTACCAAAATCAAGTAATGATTTAGATTATAATTCTAGTTAAGTTAAGTCTTGGATTAAATCCTTAACACTTAGGAATTCCAATCAATGTCAACTTGTGACATGGGTGTTAATTTAATTCAATATAAAGTAAGGCTCAATGATATCACAAGATTAACTACCTAATGATGAAATCACCCTAATATTTATCAAATTTTTAAATCAATATTAATCAATAAATAATTTCAATTAATCTCTTCAAACAAACCCCTCAATCAAAATAAAATCAACTAAAAACAATCGACTATTAAAAGGTATCATCACAGATGATTCGATCCGAGTGCTGCTATACACATTAGTAGAGAACCGAAACCTTGAATAGTTGATAGGAAAAAATAGACCATGATTTAAATTATCATGAGCTAGACCAAACCTTTGTATTTTATTGGTTTCACTTAATGTATTATTAAATTAAATTATCAGCATGGATGCCTTATCTCCTATTATTATGTAGGGCCTATGTGCCCATGGTTTCTTGTATGTAAACCCCATGTCTCCTCAGATGTGTGTGATTAAAAGGAATATGTAAATGATGTAGCTCCCAAACTATTGGAGGCAATTCAATTTTAGAGCTAAGGAAAAACCAATCCAAGGAGATACATAGGTGGATAGGTGGAAATCTATAACACAAACCTTAATCAGTTCAAGGTGTTCTCACCCTAGGTCAGCGGTTTGTTTATTAACTGCTAGATAAACTAACCATTAGTATAATATCATGATCATACTAATTTATTATTTTATTTTTTTCAAGTTTCATGGTTATTTTATTATGGATTTTTTATCACAATCACATAATTTAATGAAATTAACTAGCATGCAAGATAAAACTAAAATAAATTGGCTTATGTGTAAATATTATCTAATACATGGTTAATCACTTAAGTAAATCCAATTAATATTAAAAAGAATTTGATAAAGAAAATAATTTGAAATTTATGAAAAAAAGGATAAAATCCATTGATTATATATATTAATTCAGTATAGCCTTCCAATACTTCAGTTAAAATTGAACCATAGTTCAAAGTACTTGACCAGCCAAATTTGGGGTGATTTCAATTATCAGGGAATTATAACTTGAAGTTTTGGGTTGACATAACTTAGTTCACATCATGGGTTGACTTCCAAAGTATGAATTGGTGTAACTAAGAGGCAAATGTTGAGTAAATCTAAATTAATGATTTCATGATTGGGGAGTCCACTCAACAAATCAAGGAATTATGAGTTAATGCATTTGGAATTTGGAATTCCTACTTAAAACCATTCAAGTTGTTTGACTAACCAAAGTTGGGGTAATGAGAAGGGGAATATGAATTGTTTCCACTAGAATATCCAAGAAATAGGATTTTCCAAAGATAATGGTGAGGGATATTGGGTTTTTATAAAATAATGGGAGACTAATAAATATAATATTTATTTATTTGTCTAAATTTTATCAGATAAAGTGCTAAAACCCTACTCATCTTATTTGTAGAAATGTAAATAAAATGACATCGAGCATATAATTTTAATCCATACTTGATAAGGAAAACCTTATCACCGGCACAAATTTCTAAGAGTGGAAAAGGTGCCTACATGACATCCTTCACCATTAAAGGAAATTATATGTGCTAAAAGAACCATTTTATAGTTACTCCTGGTAATGAGGAAACTGGTGAAGAGATATCTATCTATGAGAAACATATGAATGATTCTAAATATGTTCAATATTTCATACTATCATCCATGTCCAATGATATTTTAAAGTAACATGAGGATATGGATGCTTATAGCATGATATCTCACATTTGGGATCTCTATAAAGAGAAGGCGAGACAAGATAGGTATGAGATCTCCAATTATTTATTTACATATAATCTTGGATATCTTGCACCAACTAGGACTTGTGTAGTCAAGATTATCGGCTACATTGAATGCCTAAACATCTTAGGGATTAAATTCTTAGATGATTTGTGTACAGATATCATACTTTAATCACTGCCTAAAACATTCTCTAGTTTTATTGTTAATTACAATATGAGAAATAATGAGAAGAGTCTTTCATAAATTATTACTTTGATTCTCCAAGTGGATAAGGACATGGGGAATGATAAACCCATAGTCCTTATGGTGAATAAGAAAATAAAGAATAATGAAAAGGGGCCTAATACTTATAAATAGTCTAAAGATCTCGAGCATCGTCTATCCAAGAAGAAGAATATTTAGAGGCAAGGCAAGGAAAAGGAGGCAGTATGTTTTTCATGTGGCAAGTCAGGCCATAAGAAGAGGAATTTCACCCAGAAGCAAGGGTAAGATAAAGTTGAGTTTGTTATTTAGTGTAATATTTCAATATCTACACATTGGGTATTAGATATAGCTTGTGATGCTCACATCTATATCAAAATATAGGAACCAAGTAGATTTTGAAATATCTCCTGAGGAGAGGTGGATCTGAGAGCTGCTAATGGTGAAAGGATGGATTCTCTAGCCATTGGTGACTACCACCACTCATTTCCAATAGGAATGATTTTGGTTTTGAAAGATTTTTATTATTTAACTACAGTTACCAAGAACATAATTTATGTATCATGCCTGGATATAGATGGGTTTAATTTCAAATTTAGAAATAAAAGTTGTTTATTTTATAAGGAAAACATATGTTATGGTATGAAACATTTAAATAATGGTCTTTATGTATTAATTTATGAAAAAAAGAGTGTTATAAATTGATAACAAATCATGTCCACATGACTCGTATAACACCCAACTTTAGCATCACCATTATGGTCATGTAAACGAGAATCGTTTGACAGAGCTCTATCAAGATGGTTATTTAGACTCTTTTGAGATAAAACCACTTGATATATGTCATGATTATTTACTAAGAAAAATGACCAAACTGCCATTTTGTGGATTGTTTGAAAGGGCTATAGAGCTTCTAGGATTGGTACACACTGATGTGTGTGGACCATTTCTAGTAAAATCTAGAGGTGAATATTCTTACTTTATAACTTTTACTGGGGAATTGAGTAGATATGGCTATGTCTATTTAATGAGGTATAAGTCTGGGTACTTTTAGAAATTCAAGGAATTAAAGAATTATTTATATAATCAACTTGGTAAGAAGATAAAGAAGCTTCGATCAGATCAAGGTGGTGAATATCTTAACCAAGAGTTTATCAACATTATATGAGATTTTGGGATTATATCTTAACTAAATCCACCTTATACACCATAATGGAATGGTGTTAGTGAAAGGAGTAACCATACATTGTTAAACATAGTAAGGTCAATGATGAGTAATGCAAATCTTCTATTATCCTTTTTAGGATATGCATTAAAAACTATGGCATACACATTAAACTGAGTTCCAACTAAAGAAAAAAACGTAATTCTCTTGGAGTTATGGAGTGGAAAGAAACCCATTTTGTCACATACACATGTATGGGGTTACGAGACATTTTTTAAGGTCTTGTTAGGAAACAAACTAGCACCCCAAGGCACTAATTGTATCTTTATAGGGTATCCCAAGGAAACAAAAGGATAATACC
Organism: Viscum album; assembly: GCA_963277665.1. Lineage (NCBI taxonomy): Eukaryota > Viridiplantae > Streptophyta > Magnoliopsida > Santalales > Viscaceae > Viscum > Viscum album. The sequence continues at coordinate 1,529,512,752 of OY728162.1, forward strand.
TATACAACTCATTAGATAAGAAAGTGATTATCACCAAACAAGCTATATTTCTTGAGAGGGACTACATCCTCAAAAAGGATAGTGGGAGCAAGATTGAATTTTATGAATTTTATGATCAAGATACACAAGAGTTTGAGCAGGAACGAGTTCCATAGGTCCCCATGGAAGAAGTATTTCCTAAAACACAAGTACTATGTAGGATCATAATAGGGTTAAGAGAACCAAATTGATATGTTTTTCTAGTCACCGAATATAGTGACTCGTTATTGGTTGACAATGATGAACCTCTATCCTACAAGGAGGAAGTATAGATCTCAGAAACTGCAAGATGGAAAGGATCCATGAATCCTAAAATGGATTCCATGTATCATAAAGAAGTTTGGGTTCTGGTTGATTTTCTAATTGATGTAAAGCTCATTGGGTGAAAATGGGTATTCAAGAGGAAACTAGATATGGAAGGTAAAGTAAATACCTATAAATAAATTCTAGTGGCTAAATTCATATCTCAGTAAAAGAATTATTATCATGTGAGAGTTAGTAGACTAAAGGTTATTAGTGGTTGGATCTAGTGCAAGTGGGAGTCTGTTAGATTTGGTTCCCTGGAACCAACTTCTATGTACATTATGATGAATTTCATTAATGGTTTTTAATATTAATAAACTACTTATCACATCATGGTTATTTTTATGTGTGACATAGTATGTGATAATGTCTTAAGAGTAGTTGTCACACTAAAAGGTTATAGTAGTCCCATGCTATGATGAGAACCTGTAAGTGCTATGACATAATTCTTGAATATATATTCTATATCTAGATGATATCATTTGAGGGACATAAATGATACAGGATATCAGGGGTGGAGACTTATAGGACTTTGAGGTACCTTCTCATGGTGTATACCCTTGGTGATATCCAATAAGATATTATGAGAATGAGACCCTCCATTAGAAAGTCCACATTTATAGGTGTCATTGGATGTTCCTATCTATGGACGTGTGTATTTTTTCTTATACTTTAAGATTATTATTAATGAGTATTATGAGTCACGTACTTTGATTTATTGATGAAAACCATGACAATAGATGTTTACAGTGAGGTAAGATATGTTGGGTGTGTCACAAGTAATATTACATTAATGAATAAATGCAAGAAAGGATTTATCCATTATGTTTTTAATAGAAGTTTATATCTCAGGCACTTTGATGAAAATGATATAGCCTAAATAAATCCATGGCCATGGTGTTCAATTGGAAAGTTCTATTTTCAGAAATTTAAAGAAAGAGACATCAAGCACATAGGTTGATGGCACCAGCATGCAACCTTATTGATTTGAGATATCATGATAAAGGGATTATATTACATAGTAATCATCCGTATAAGGTATTATTTCATTACGGCATTAACTTTTTTCTCTATGGGTGTCTTGGTGTGTTGCTAGATGCTAACCTTGGACTTTAGGCTACTTCACCTAATGCCATTGAGAAAGAGGCATGTAGGGTCACATGTTAAGTGTATCCAAAATCTCATTTAAATAATATATTATTATTTAACAAGTTGAATAAATATTATTTCCAGACGTGGTTTAATAACTATTCATGTATGCTTGATTGCATATATTCTGTCACTAGTTATTTGAGAGAATATAATGTTAATGGAGTATTTAACAAATATTTATTTGATATTTAGTGAATATAATATTTATTTATTTATTGGATAATAATAAAGTAATATTTATTTAATAAATAAATAGTCATTATTCAAGGCCTAATAAATATGGAATGGTGGGATGAGGTTTTAGGTCCAATGAGAAATAATAAATATTGAATATTATTTAATTAAAAAATATTTAATATAATTCACAAGCTAATCACATGTCTAGAAATAATAATATTATTATTATTATTTGACATAGGGTTCCCTAGAGATTAAATAAATAATGTAGGGAACTTTTGATATTATGTTATTTTAACCCTAGTAATATATAAACCCATTTATATTATTTTCTCAATTATCCAATTAATTTTTTTTCGTTGTGCACAATGGATTTGGAGAATCCTCTCAAGCCTAGAGAGATACCTTCTCTAAGAACAATCCCAATAACTAAGAGAAATATCCTTCCACCAGATCAAGGACAATTCTTTGGAAGCGGTTCTCATATTGATCAAAGATAGATTTCACAATCACAAGGATATATCATGCTAGCACTCAGAGATTCCTTCTACAATTTCTGGAGATTCATAGAACATGTGTGGATCGCCGCTAAAGGGAATCATCACTCGATTACTACAGTGCACTAATGGTGTAGCACATATTTTTCACCAAATTCATCAATAAAGAAATAATTCCCACAAAGGTAATTCTTTAATTAAATAAATTAATTATAAATAATATGTGATGATCCTCCCTCTGGTTTCAGCATTATTACTCTTGTCTAATTCCATTGATCCAATTCCTTATATCATGGTGTTTATCATCATGTAGATCTTGGATTGATCATCGAACATGACACAATCCATATGGGTAAATTCCCATCACATGCTTCCATTACACCTGGAACCTAAAATTCCCAGATTTCCATCCTTGGGTCTAGCTGTAATACCCTTTTCATGTCAGGAATCCTATGTCCTTGTCACATTATGTTAAATTTCATGGTTCCTTGAGAACTATGTGTGGAATTATTTCTATCGTCATAGGATATGTAGTGATTCCTGGATCACCAATCCTAGGCCTAGCTACAACAATCAATAGAAACAATGCCCACCTTGGCATATAGGTCAGACCTATGTAGAGAGTTTCTCATTCAAGAACTATGTGTGGCTTTATTCCTTTCATCAAAGGATATGTAATAATTCTCAAATCTCCAATCCTAGGACCAGCTAAAAAAATAATTAAAAATTTTACCCCAACTTCATAGGGGATGAGCCATACAAGACCATTTTTTTCTACATACTAGTCATATCTACAAGTAGCCTACTTGTGCATGTAATATATCTTGCATAATTTTTCATGACGGTTCCCATGTCCTTACTACATAACATTAAAATGAAAGGAAAATGTCCTTACTGCATGATGTTAAATTGAATAGAATAAATTAATTCCCCACTACATGACATTAAACTATGAAGACCCTTATCCATTATCATCCTTTATCAAAGGAACATAAGATACTTACCCTGGTCATCCAGATTATGGAATGCTTCTTCCATATTTTAAGCACCTCAATTAATAAATCACACATCATGTCTTGAGCACCTCAGGTTTCTAAAAAAAATTATCGCCCTTGTAAAGGAAAAGCGATCTCTATGTTTGACCATGCTATTGATGCATAAGGGATCAGACCTAAAAACTAGAGAAATATTGTCTCTATAAGAATGGATTTCTAATACTTGTGATCCTGACATCATCATGGTATAACTCAACACCCGAGGGTGTTCTGATCCATCCCTGGTATGATTATCCAATATCATTACTCATGACCTGATAACCTCAAGCCATGATTTAAAACATTTTCATCTCCTGGTCAAAAGGATGTTGGGGTGCTCTTGACCCTGGGTATCCTAATTGGGCTCTTGTGTAACATCCCCCATATTAGTTCCATGTACATCGTGACCCTAAAATACCTTTTCTTTGGTAAAATTTGTACATCCTTCAACTATATCCTATAATGTTTCAAATCACAAGACCTTAAACTAGTAGTGAAAGAGACACAAACCTTTTCAGGTTAAAAACCCACAATGGGAATCCTGAGAAAAATTCAAGTACTCACTCACTAAACTCTTTATCTCTAGAGTTTAGGAAAAAGTTAGGGCATAAATAAATAATACATAAAGCTCATATGGCCTAATTATTATCCCTATTAAAACCTAATCTATGCTCATTGGACCCCCTGGTTTAGTAAAGAGTTAAGAGTAATGATTCCTCACATCTCCTCGCTACGAGAATATGTTCACTAGACAGTGAAACAACTTTTAGGGTTCTTGAAACATTATTGTATATTAAACTTTCCACAAATCAAACATCATGATTTGATCACCTTGAATCTCCATAAACCTTTCATAGACCTTAGAAAAGGATACCTAGATTCAGGGTACCTTTTGTTTCTCTATGCATGTATGCCTATGGCTATTTCATATGCACCTATGATCATCAACCAAATGTGTCACTCTGAAAAAAGGAATTTCTGATCCTTGTGATCCCCAACATCACCACTTCAGCACTCAGCACATCAATGTGTTATGGGCCTTTCCCAGTATGATTGTCCCATATCATCCTCCTGGACCGAGCAATTTGGACCATGATTTACCATCCTTGTACCAGACTATCCAAGTGGATTAAACATCCTTGATGTTCAATCACTATGTTTTGAACCCTTTCTCTAGGAATGTGGAAATCCATTATTTAACCTTTGATATCCCACACCTCGTGATTTGAAACCATAGGATGTAGGGATCAAGACTCATAATTAAGAGTTGAACTACCCTAGGGTTCCATAAACCTTCCTGGATAGCTTTCCTCCATACCCAGCCTCATCATCTGAATGTTTGAGTCTTCATGAATCTTTCATTTCCCTCATAAAGGAGTGAATATTATCTTTTATTTACCATTATATCGATAAATTAGGGATTTTACCTACCAACTAAAGGTATCTTCTCATTACATGCAAAGAACTCTGAACTTTTCAAGACCCGGTAACACCATGGTAGAACCTAGAACCTCAAAGTGTTATTGGTCATCCCTGTAATATCTTCCCCACTCCATATTAAATGACTCAAACTTTTGTATTATGACTTATACTACCCATATTCCAACTATTCAGGTGGACCTATCATCTCTATTATTTCTCCCTTGCCAATATTACTTGAATAAATCTTTCATGACCCTTGGAAAATAGTGTAGACACCTCTATTTGAAAATGATACCGATGCATAAGGTATTTGACCTACCAACTAAAGGAATATCCTCTTTATAGGAAAGGAGCTCTAATCCTTGTGAGCCTTAGAAACACCATGTAGAACTCCATACCCTATGGTGTTTTGGGTCATTCCTATCATGTCTATACCATATTACATGATTATCAATCAAGTCCTGACATTAATACTTTAAACTGCACGGCATCCCAAGGTCCAAGCAAAAAGAACCTAAACAACAAAGATAGAAGGTCCAAGCTAAAAGACCATAAACTACAGCAATAAAAGGTCTAAACTAAAAGACCCTGAACTACAACACATCAGTAATTTAGTTTAAAAGAATGGAAAATCATGTAAGGCCCACCATATAACCTTGTAAAAAATCAAGCTATGCTCATTAATATTATCATCTTTGGAAAAAGATATATCACTCTCCCTCCAAGAAATATAACCTACTCAATTTTACTTTTGTGAAATAGGTAATCTCAAGATAACTAGAATAGATACATCAATGAGGAACCCCATTATTGGTGGGAATTCATGATCACTTCTCAAGAAGAATCTGTTATGATTTAAATATTCAGATCCAGACATTTGGGTTTACTTAATATTATGGAAAGGATGGGTACTATTGGTGATTTATATAACATCGGATCAGAAAAATTTCATGTGCATCATGAATAAAAGAAAACTAAACAAAAACATATAGAGTTCAGAAAATCCATTTATTGATAGCGTGCAATAGGAGGAATCTCCACATTTTGGAGTCTCTCCAAGAATCTCATAAAAAATAGAAAGCATGTCAATGATCAAACTATAATAATATTTTATCGACTGAGCTGGCTAAGTTGGTGAGAGTATGGTGAGAATTGTCAATTGAACATTGAAGTTCTTCTCACCTTGCCTCTTCTACTTCTTCCCCAAGATGGAGAGTCTAAACTAAAGTAGTTAGCTCCTCAAATATTTTTTGAGCAGTTTTCAATGAGGATGATTACGTTGAGAGGTCATACCTCAAGAGAGCTAGGATTTTTTCATATCTTCTCATCTGGATGGTCTAGGAATCCATATGGGATTAAAAATTATATATAAACTAAATACTCTACTCTAATTCATCCAAAGTCTCCTTTATCTGTTTGACAAGGGGAGCCTCATCTCCAAGATTGTGTAAGAACCTCTTATTGGTATCCAAATCTTTCCAAGTCAGCATAATTTGCCTAATGACTTTTTATAGTGGTTTTCAATCAAATAAATCCACCCCCAATTCATTAAATAGTGAACAAAGGAATTCTTCTTGGTCATATAACATTTCTAGATGATTCTCAGTAATCAAGGAGTGAATATACTATCAGATCATCCTATTCCATGTCTGAGATTATATGGATATCGGGGAAGTAAGAGAGAAAGTCCCATGTATTATTCCCTTAATAGAGGCATCACCCATTTCTTGTGTCGAAGGGCTAACTTCCTCAATAGATTTTGTCTCAATATCAGGATGGTCATCACCAGGATGGGGGTGCTTCCTTGACATCTCACCCAACTCCTGAATTAGATCCATAATTACTATAGATAAAGGGGTCATTGAGTTAAATGGTTTGTCCACATGATGAATCGGTTGGATTAGCACACTACTCAGACAGTATTATAACCAATATTGGGAATAATCTTGAGTAAGAAAGGCAGGAGCATTAACAGATGGAAGAATGATCTTAGTATTAGTGTCTTCATGCACCAACATCATCCAAAACTAGCAGATGATCTCAAGGTTTCACTCTCCTCGCATGCTAGTTGAAGGAAGAGGAGAGATCCTTTGGGTACGACTAAACTAATGAGAAAACCAATAAGGTTTATATGGATCAAAGATGATCATCTCATCCTAGATATAAGAACCCCATCCTAAAGTGAGATCTTGTATGACCTTTCATCAATAGAGATACCTTAATTGTCAATTATTATCCCATTCGGTTTAGGTTAAGGGATGAAATTAAAGCTATTGGGTTGACTCAACACATCAGTAACCTTATCAGATCCTAGTGATATGGCCCCGACCCCATATATTTTTAGAAACTTGGGACAAGATAAGGAATATAAAATCCTGGTGGTATTGTAGTATTCATAGTAATGGAAATGATCCCCTATCTAGCCAAATAAAAACTATATAAAGGACCAATGCTCCTATAAGGGATGTTGCCCTACTGAATGTTGACCAAGAGTTGGTAAAGGAGTGTAGGGATCAGCACCGCCATATTAAGGCATCATCCCTCTACTAATCACACTTCCATCACCAGCATACAAACTTGGATTCCTGAACATGCATCCCCAGTTGGGAAGGCCATCTATTTAGGAATATGGACATGAATCCCACAAACATAAGGCTTGGAGAGATGTCAGGTTTCACTCGGTATCCCCATGAAGTATGATCCCCAACTTTCAAAATGTCCTAATACAAACTGGCACTATCACAAAACTTCTAGGAAGGGAACCAATGGTGGTGTATATAAATCGTCCTAGCTCCATTATGATAAAGAAAAATTTTGATCAAATATTTGAAAGAGATAAGCGATCACATAGTCAGGTCCTTTCTTAAAATTTCCTTCACAATAATGAGTATGTCCCTCACCAAGATTGTAGTTTGAAAAGGGTTATCCCAAACATCTACGGTGGGAAGTAATTCATCGTACATATCTATGAGAGGAGGGATCCCACCTAGTTGATAGATATCCAAGAGACTAACTTCTACCTCAATATGGGATATATGAAATGAGTTAGTTTCAGGGTACCAATGACTTACCAATTCCCTGAGAAGATCATATTGAGGATAAAAAATAAATTGGGAAGTCCATTCTACTTTAAAAAAATGTACATCATATAACTAATTAGAAAACTATATGCAACCTTTCCTAACCCATAATGTCCATTCCCATCCATCAAAAAAGTTACCACCATGATGGAGATCCTATTTTGAGCTTCATCTTTCACCCGGGTTGTTTAGAGAAGAGACGAATATACTCAAATAGATATGACTGATGGGATAGTGAGAAAAATCACAGCCTTCTGGACCCAATGGAGAGTTTTACAACATATAAGAAAACCTCTAGGATCAATCCACAACCATTTTCCCATCCTTGGTAATTATCATATGAATACAGTTAAGAGAAGTTGACGCCCAACAATAAGAAAGATTGTAGTCCGAAGAAGAAATAACAATGTCATCTAGCAAGTCAACCCCATATAGAATAAGTCAGTGTGATAAAGTATAATTCTAGATCTCAAATAATAGAAACTATTTTAGAACATCATTATTAGAATTCATGTGGTATCGAGGGTCAACATTGCGGTTTCTAGCAATCATGGCCCTTTGATTAGCCACAGCTGAGGAAGTATAAAGAGAGTTGGAAGTCATCTGAAAAAAAGTAAGTGTCATATGTTAGATATATAAAATAAAATATATTAAAGTAAAGACATAAAATTCTAGAAACTTCATGCACACTGCATAAATCAGTATGGAATTCTTGATCGCATAAAGGATTTGTGAATTGCTTGGTTCATGAAGATCATGTGGACCGCACAAACCTATAGAACATCATGCAACTGCATGACCCCTTAGAATACTCATGATCATGTGACCTTAACATGGTTACACAAACCATAAAATAGTTGAAAAGGATCATGTGATCGAGCTAGAAGATCCTATGAAACCTTAAAATCCATTTGTGCATCTCTATGGCTGAAGTTCAAGAAATTTCTAAAATTATGGTCGTGGTTTATTTGAACAAGCAGCTAGGAAAAATAGATATTCTGAAGCATTTCTTGTGTTAAGGTCTCATGAATGTATCTCATGATCAGTTCTTGCATAAGGTTCTTGAGAAAGGATTATGTGATGGAGGCAGGGCATAAGATCTTTGAGAAGCGGGGTATCCTATGAATGAATAGCTCTCTACTCCCCTATTTATATGGAATTATATGGAATACAAAATGTTTCCTAGAAGACCAAACGTCACCTGGAAGACCAAGTATTATCCAAAGACACTAATTTGTGATAGAACCAAAGCCTCAAGCAGGAATTTACTTTCCTCATAATCAATCCCTTTCCCCCATGTACATCACTCTCGAGGGGGTATTTGTTGACATCCACCAAATGATCATTTAAAATTCATAAAAAAAGGAATACATGAATATGGGTAATATTTTTCCCTCAAATAAAAGGACAAATAGGTGGCTAGAACTCATGGATCACAAGAGCCTCCAAGATACATGTCATCACATGACCTTCATAAAGTCAGGAGAAGGATTCATGCATAACACATAACTAGTGTAAAATCCTATAGATCCCCTTTGACAAGTCCCACTCTTGTGAAGGCATCCCAGAAAATTGTTGATCACACAGTGAATTTCTAATGATCACCCTTAGGTCACACAAATTGTCAAGCAATGGGTGCCTGAAAAACCATTCGAAAATCCTTGGAAAATAGGGAGGAAATATCCAAAAGTTAGGAGCCTATTATGGTCATAAAACTTACGCGATGCACCCATTTATCTCATGAGACACCATAGAATACCCAGTGTTATGTCTTCCTATCATGCAAGATCCTGCTGGCATGTCACCCCCATCATGTGAAGGGCTTCAAACATGTCCGGGTTGTCTCGCACTCCCCCTTTGGCTCTAAAAACAATTAGAAGGGTTTTTCCATGATAATGATCACATATCACCCTAAGACCTTTTGTTTTTCACATGATGCATCACCGATAGTGATAATTATTTTTCACAACAACACTTACGAAAACTCATGAGACCCCAGTCTTTTGTAAAATAAACAAGGAAATAAAAAGGGGAAAAGGAAGGATCCTCTTATAGTCACAAACATCATGAAACATGCCCCATATAGTTTTTGAGACACTTAAAGCCCATGGTGACATGTAAAAATCACCATAAGAGCGCCCACTGGCATGTCACCCTCACCAAGGGACCTCATACGTGTCCAAGCAGTTATGTGCTCCCCCTTCAGCTCTATAAATAAAATAGAAGGGATTGTCCATGAAATGGTCACACATCACCACATTACCCTTTGTTCTTCACGTAATACATCACTGGTGGGGAGAGTGATTGTCTTCAACAAAAATCAAGAAATATTACAAGATCTCCAACCCTTTGAAAAATAAGATAAGGAAATAAAAGGGAAAAGGCGGGAACCTCTTGCAGTTGTAAACTTCATGTGATTCTCTCATGCGCTTCACTAGAAATCACAAAATCCCTTCGCCATAATGGAATGATCTCATTAAATCCCCCTTGAATTCCATCCTTTTCTTTCGAAAGGTCCCAAAAAAGTCACCTAAGATCATGTGAAAGTTTCAGCAGGCATCCAAATCTCACGAAAGTCCTTAGGCATATCCACCTCACAATTTCAAAATCCCTTGGCATGCCCACATGATTAGGAAAGATCCCATTAATTGGATATAATCCAATAAATGGGGCATTGATGGGATGGTATTATGGTCACTAAAAATCATGCAACGCCCCTGGAATGACCTACATCTGGATATCGTAAAACACGTTCCATAAAAACCCTCAACTGACTCCAGCCTGAATTTATATGATACACGCCATGAAAATAAGTGAATAATTATGGTGATGAGTCCTATAAATCCCACACCCTAGCATTAAAAAATGAATCTTGGGATCCTTGAACTGACGCACCCAGGCATCAGAGTAGATTTCTTGAATTGGACGATCTCACGATCAAAAAGGTTCTCCGTCAGGTAAAATTCGGGGAACAACCAGAGCAATCATGCAGTATGAAAAGGCACTTCATGTGTTCACTCATAGATAACACGAAGGACTTTTAGTGGGTTACAAAAAATAAATCTCATATATCTTCTAAATCATATGGGAATTAAAACAATCTAACACTAAAAAAATATAAGGTGTCTCTAATAAAAGGCTGGAATAAAGGCTAAAATACGGGAAACTTATGTGAAGAACATATACATTGATCCTCGTGAACTTTGTGTAAACCACTCAGGTCATGTGAAAACACCAGTACATGTCATCTAGATCACATGAAATTCCTTTTTTGTGCTATTTAGATCATGAGAAGTCCCCTGAACATGTCAAAAAAGTCACATGGCACCCCCCGGGCATGCCATCCAAGTCTCATGAAACCCACCAGGCACGCCATCCAGACTTTGTGATGTCCCTCATACATGTCACCCAAATCATATGGTGGTACTAATACATATTAGCTGAGTCTCACGATAGTACTCGGGTATATCAACTGGATCTCGCAGCATCCTCTGGACGAGCCATCCAGATCTCGTGACGTCCTCCAGAAAAACCAGTCAGATCTTGCAATGCCCTCCAGACATGTCAACTGGTTTCTGTGATGTAACCCAAACAAGTCATATAGGACATGTAAAATCCTCCATAAATGTCACACTGACTCTAGTGACTCCCTCAAATAATTTCATACATCTTTCACAATGAATCTAGGGAAAGTTTGTTGGATCATGTGATGCCCTCCAAGAATGTCATCCAAGATCATGTGATGGCTTCCAAGATCAACCATCCATGTCTTGCAATGTCCTCCAGACAATTCAACCTTGGTCATGCAGTGACTTTGAGACATGTCATCCAAGTTATGTGATGTCCCTAGGATAATTCAATTGGATCATGTGAATGTATTTGGACATGTCAGGCACACATCCTCCAATATGTCAAGCATACAATCAAGGCATGTCAAGCAGACAATCAATGTATTTCAAGCATACAAGCAGGCCAGATCAAGCGGTCATCCCGGGACTTGATAACCATATCCGGACTCCATAAAGGGAATCCCCAATGTGTAATCCCCAACCCATTATACTATGATGACTCTGATTCCTTCTATAACTAGGATATATAGGTGATCTCATTGTCGAGCGCATCAAATTAGATGTTTATTTTTAACTAGAATTTATGCAGTATAGTAGCAACCCTAGGTCATCTATCGAAGGAGATTTAGATCATTAATTAAAAAATGAGGTTCTGATAAAGAAAATAAAAGGGGAATGGGGTTTTATAAAACTTGGGTTTTTTATCTTTAAGAACAAAAATTGAAAGTATATTACTACTGAGAGAAAACGGTTGGAGAAATTGTGATCAACCTGGGTAAGTGTCCCTTGATTCTCAATCCGTCATCACTCTCAAGGTAAAGGGAAAGATCATTGATTCCTTGATTTTATACTTATTGAAACTAGTAATGGTATGTTAGTTATTACTAGGTTACCACCTAGTATTTGATCGATCAATGATATTGATTATCAGAAACCGCTTAAAATCAACAAACATGAATCAATGTAAAAAAACAGAACTCAATCAAGGCATTACATCAACAACGTGATGAGATGACCAAATTTGTGTCAATGATAAAAATATTCCACAAGACAAGAACATTAAAATTCATAGGTTCAAGCTTCTGTATTTTATCAACTGACACAATCTATTTGCACACTCATAAAAGGGAGGGGTGAGAAAAGAGGTAACTGCACTCAAATCATCACAAGATCCGAGTTATGCATGGAAGCATGTGGATTATTGTTCCTTTGATTTGTATTTGATCATAACAGAATAAAAAATTAAAAGGTAGAAATGAAGAACAATTGAAAACAGACCAGGAAATCAATTACCTTATGAAGATTATAAGTGTGGAGCTCGGGATTACAACAAAGGACACTCCCCAAATTGATCACTAAGAGGTTTAGAAGTACATGAGGGAGAAGAGAAATAAAATGGGTGAAGAGAGATATCCAATTAGACAAACCTTCACCCCTAATAATGAAACATGATAGAATGAGGTTAGGAGTAATTTTATGGACAAAAACATCACACTTTCCACAAAAGAGGTCAAGTGCCTAAGGGACTAGGTCACTATTCAGGACAGAATTTTTAATCCTTATTTATCCGGCTATTTGACTGAACAAAACAAGTTCAATTGTCATTACATTAGGTGGAGAGGTGCACCTTCAAGTTATCTATCCATGGGAGGTAGAATTATCCCAATTGGATCTCTAAGGCCCGAGTTATGGCCCAAATATAGAAGGGTAGTTCAATCAGGCTCACCCATAATTTCTTCACATTGTGGGCCTATTTTGGGACTCAAAATGGACTAATTGGGATTCATGATCTTATAGAGAAATTTATCCCACATTTTTTGCACTCATACACCCATTTTTATCCCAATTGGATTCATGTATTATCCACATTACAAATAATTGTCCACCTGCATGCTTGGACTTTCAAGCAGTTTGGCCCATTTTCCTTGAATTCCATCATGGGATCTCCAAATCACTTCCTCCTACAATGTAAACACCAAAACAAGTAAAATTTCCCTATTAAATAGTGATAAACATTAATTAATTGATTCAAACATAAATTGAAATTTATTATAATATTTGTAATATTCATTACAAAACCAGTTTAAAACATTGGTATAGGGGTGAAATAAAACAGTGGATCGTGGTACGATCACACCCCCATGCCTAAACATTTGCACTCCTGGGAAAAGTATAATATCCTAATCATGTATCATTGCTAAATAATAGGTGTGAAAACATCCAATATTCTTTTGAAATGAAATTCATCATTTCTCTTTTATGGAATAAATTTTTCCTTTCATCTTTCTTTTCTCACATTCAAAATTGTTCAACTTCATTTGTTCACCCATTCAACATGTTGCAGCCTACCTCACTTAGAAATTTTCCCTCTTCACTCAAGGAATATATGAAAGTGGAGTTATTCTATTTTCCCAGAGCTCATGTTATATTACCATATGCTTTCCAAGATTATAAGTTCTCTACCAGTAGAAAATAGTATGCTACTCAAGAGGACTTCCAATAGGTTGTTCTGAGGTTCAAGGGTTGGTGGGATTTAATGTTTATAAATTTGAGGTTGAAGAGGAGTGTTTAATATCTTATGTATAAAACAATTCAAACTTTAGAAAGTGTTTACAATGAATTTACACACTCAACACCTCATAAAGTGTATCACCTCCAAATCACTCTCCCCATTTTCCATCTCTGTGGGTCACAACCAAGCAGTGAATAATAATGAGTAAACATTTATTTTCTCCATTTTTTTCTTTTGTTTTGTTTTTTTTCAGATGTATAGAAATATTTTTTTTAGATAAAGAGGGAAACATATATAATACAATGATGCAATATGTCTTATAAAACCATTTCTAAAGGAAAATGTAGGAATCCTTTATATGAACCCATAACAATGATTCTTTTTTCATAATTCCCATGGAAACACCCTATCTCTCACAATTTTTGAAAATAAAATAAGAATATACACAAGAGATGGGTAGGTAGGGATAAATTAGCTTGTAATGTGGCTACCTAATAGGTATTTCATGGTCTCTAACTCTTAAGAAGGATAAAATGTAAAGGTGTCTAAAAATATAGGATAATTGTACAAAGGAATTTTCAAAAAACGATTGCCTTTATCATGAATGTAGAATAATTGAATCTTATGGATTCAAACAAAATAAAGGCAATTTCTAGTTTCTCTTCATGACCCAAGACTCTCAAGAAAGTGATTAAAAGGAAGAATATGAAATAAAGGGCTCAGAATGTCTCTCAGGTAAGGGATTAAAATATTGGTCAGTGATAATGAGTCATGGGATTCAAAAATACATTAAACACCTAAGAATGATTTGAAAATATAAATTCTAGAAAAATATTCCATATTAATATTCATTTGAAAAACATTTTTCCAAAAACAATGGAATTTTCCACACAATCCACTCAAGAATAAAAAATTATTTTGTATATTATTTTTAAGATCAATTTATATATAAAAACAAAAAATAAATAAATCAAAAATTAAAACACATTTTTTTGTTTTTTTGTTATTTTTTGTTTTGTTTTTTTTTTCTATTTTTTTCTGTTATTTTTTTGTTTAATCCTAACTATGACATGTCACCCTCCCATACACCTAAATGTTACATTGTCCTCAATGAAAGTATTTTAAATAAATAGATAAGTAAGTAAAGTTAGGGAGAAGGGACAACCTGCTAAGTGGTGTCATATATGGCATCTATCAGTTAGATTTCCTCCATAAGATGCTTTGGAAAATCCTCATAGAAGTGTTTGAGCCTCTGCTCATTGACAGTAATTTTTTGTCCACTCTTCTCATGAAAAACCTGTATAGAACCAAAAGGGTAAACATCAGTAACCCTAGGTCGTCTCTCAAAGAGTGTTGTTGAGCGCGTCAAATTAGATGTTTATATTTAACTAGAATTTCTGCAGTATAGTAGTAACCCTAGGTCGTCTCTCGGGGGAGATTTAGCCTAGAATTGTACATGAGGACCTTCTCACCAATATGGAACTTCCACTGATGAATAATTCTATCATGGAGAGCCTTTGTCTTCTCTTTATAGATCTAGTAGTTCTCATATGCATCAGGTCGAATTTCTTCAAACTCTTGAATCTGCAACTTCCTATGCTCACCTGCATATGAAAGATTCATATTACATTTTTTAACAGCCCAATATGCATGGTGTTCTACCTCCACTAAGAGGTGAAAATCTTTTCCAAACACAATTTTATATGGTGACATTCCTATTGGGGTTTTAAAAGATGTACCGTACGTCCAAAGTGCATCATCCAAGCACAAACTCCAATCTTTTCTATTGGGTTGTACCATTTTTTCCAAGATTCACTTAACTTCCCAATTTAAGATTTCTACTTGTCCATTAGTTTGGGGGGAGATATGCTGTAGAGACTTTATGAACAACCCCATACTTATGAGGCAAATCTTTCATGTTGCGATTTCAAAAATGTGAACCCTGGTCACTAATGATGAATCTAGGTAAACCAAACCTACTTAAAATTTGGGACCTCACAAAATCAACAACCACTCAAGAGTCATCGATCCTAGTGGTCTTTACTTCCACCCATTTAGATACATAGTCAGTAGCCAATAAGATGTATACAAATCCAAATGAATTTTTAAAAGGCCCCATGAAGTCAATGCCCCGTCCATCGAAGATCTCACAAAATAACATGGGTTTTTGGGGTATTTCATTCCTCTTGGAGATATTCCCTGTGAACTAACAATGACTACATGACTTGAAAAATATATGGGCATCCCTATACAAATTTGGCCAATAAATTCATGATTCAAGGACCTTTTGAGTTGTACGTTGAGATCCAAAGTGGCCCCCAGAGGCCAAAGTGTGGTATAAGGTCAAAACAGAGGTGAACCCATGGTTAGGGACACACCGATGAAGTACTTGGTCACCACAAATTCTCCAAAAATATGGGTCATCCCAAATATACCACTGATAGTCATGCTTAAGTATCTTGGATTGTGAAGTACTGAAATCAGTGGGGACCCTAGATGTAGCTAGAAAATTCACAATGTCTACATACCAGTAGGTAAGGTCCACAACATCATAAAGGTTCTCATGAGGGAAGAATTCTCCAATGGGGAGGGGTGAGTCAACATGATGGTCCAATGGTGGGAAAATCCTACTAATGTGGTAATCTACCATATTTTCCACTCCTCTATTATCTCTAATCTCAAGTTCAAACTCTTGGAGGAGGAGCATCCACCGAATGAGGCGGGGTTTAGCTTCAAGTTTCTTTAGGAGAAAACAAAGGGAAACATAATCAGAAAAGACAATGTTTTTTGACCCAATATGATATGAACGGAATTTTTTCAAGGCAAACACAATAGATAGAAGTTATTTTTTAGTGGTTTTTTAGTTTTTCTAGGTAGGGTAAAGGGTACGAGAGGCATACGTAGTGACATGAGGAGCCTTCTCAACCCTTTGTAATAAAACTACCCCAATTTCAAAGTTAGAGGCATCACACATAAGTTCAAAGTGGAGATCCCACCTTGGAGGTTGGATGATGGGAGGTGATGTGAGACTCTTTTTTAGTGAATCGAATGCATTATCACAATTGTTATCAAACAAAAAATTAGAATCCTTTTGTAATAACTGGGACAGGGGAAGTACGATCTTACTAAAGACTTTAATGAATCGGGGATAAAACCCAGCATGACCCAAGAAAGATCGCACCTCACAAACACATTTTGGATACATAAGGGATGAAATTAATTCAATTTTAGATTTATCAACTTGAATTTCCTTATTTTAAATGTCATTCCCAAGAATTATCCCTCGCTCAACCATGAAATGGCATTTCTCATAATTTAAAACAATATCTTTTTCAATTCAGCGGTGGAGGACAGAACCTAAGTGTTCCAAACAATCATAAAAATAAGAACCATATACTATGAAATCATCCATAAAGACTTTCATAAAACTCTCAAGGTACTCAGAAAAAATACTCAACATACATTTCTAAAAAGTACCAGGAGCATTACATAGACTGAATGGAATCCTTCTGTATGAAAATGTTCCGAATGGACAGGTAAATTTTGTATTTTCTTAATCCTCAGGGGCTATATGGATTTGGAAATAACCCAAATAGCCATCAAGGAAACAATAATGGGACTTACCAGCCAATCGTTCTAACATTTGGTAAATGAAAGGTAGAGAAAAGTGGTCCTTTCATGTGGCTTGATTCAGTCGACAGTAGTCAATATAGACTCGCCAACTGTTTTGCACACGTGTTGGAACCAATTCATTACTTTCATTTGAAACAACTGTTATTCCTGATTTTTTAGCCACAATTTTCACTGGGCTAACACATTTACTATCAGATATAGGATAAATGATCCCTGCAGCAAGTAATTTACTGACTTCCAATTTTACTACTTTAAGGAGAGTTGGATTCAACCAGTGTTGAGATTGTCTTATGGGATTATCCTAACCATCCAAAAGTATATGGTTCATACAAATAGATGGGATAATCCCAAAAATTTCATCCAATGTCCATCCTATTGCCTTTTTACACTCTCTCAAAAGGTTGAGCAGTTTCAATTCCTATTGTGGAGAGAGTTTATTGGCAATAATGATGGGAAATTGGTCAAACCCTCAAGATATGCATATTTTAAATTAGAAGGAATTTGTTTAAGTTCCAACACCGGTGGTTTCTATATTGAGGTAATGGATTTAGGGGGAGTGAGGTCCATTAAATTGTCTATCTGCTCATGTTTATTCTCTAAATATAGATAATCTATTGAAATGCGGTTTGAAAAATCATTAATGGTCATGGGTACCTTAGAGTGAACACACTCATCAATTAAAGCACAAAATTTACACTTTTCAGAACCCACACAACAATCAAAACATGAATCAAAACTCAAATCATCCAATGTTGAAGAAGAGGAAATTGAATCAGAGTATGGGTTGAGGAGAGAATTGTGTGTGTGTGCATCATTTGAGATCACTTCCATCGAATAGATAGGAAGAGTGAAGTGCTCTTCAATGGGGTGTTTCATAGCCTCAAGGATGTTAAAACTTACCTTTTATCCTTCGAACTCCATGGATAGCGTACCATTGTGAACATTGATGATCATCTTTGTTGTTTTAAGGAATTCCCTCCCAAGTATGAGAGGAGTGTGTCCTTGGGTTCAGGTATCTTCCAGCTCAAGAATGTAGAAATCAGCAGGGAAGATGAGATTATTAACTCATACAAGGACATCCTCAATCACTCATATTGGATTCATAGTACTTCAGTTGGAAAGTTGTATGACAATGCTCGTTGGTTGAATCTCTCTAACCTGCAGAGAAGTGTACACAGAGTGAGGCATTACATTAATGGAAGAACCTAAATCTATCATAGCATCAGAAAATAAGGTCTCCCCTATGGTACAAGGTATTGTGAATGTGCCCACATCCTTGCACTTAGTTGGCATTGCTGGTTGAATCAATGTTGAAACACTTATTCCTAGGTTGACTCTTTCATTCCCCTTTAGCCTTCGTCTATGGGTACAGATTTATTTGAGAAATTTTTCATAACGAGGAATTTTCTTAACTAAATCCAACAATGGAATATTAACTTGAACTTTTTTAAATGTATCCATTATTTAATTGTCAATATCATTATTAAAGTTTTTCTTAGATTTAGTGAGTCTTTGAGGGAAAGGAAGAGGAATGGATTGTTCATGGGAATCCTTAATGATAATTTGATTACTCTTTTTTCTTATTTTTCTTTGCCTAAAACATTTGAGGGTTGGAGAAGAGAGTTTTCAAGAGGGGGGCATACTTGTGGTGTAGAATCGGTAGAATGAGAAACTTCTTTACCACTATGAAGTGTAATTGCACATATGTTACCTTTGTCCTTTGGATTAGCAATGGGTTGGGATGGTAGTTGTCTAGAACCTTGCATCTTAAGCTCACTGATGGCGTTCTCCAATTGTCCCACTTGAGTTTGTAGGTCTTGAATTGCCGATTATATGGTCTTTTGGAACTGGAGGTTCTTGGTTGCCATTTGTTTCACCATATCCTCGAGGCTTGGTTCAAATTAGGGAGGAGGAGGATGATTGTTTTGAGAAGTTGAAGGATAATAAGGTTTCATACCTTGGCCTTGTGAATACCAATTTTTCTTGGGGTAGCTTGAGTTTCCTCCTTGTCGGTACTGGGGTTGTGCTTGCCACCTGGGGTTTGAATTTGGCCTGAATGGCTCTTTCTTGAAGGGAGGTGCTTGTTGGAATGGACGCCCTAGGAACACGGCTGCACAAGACTCAGGTGAATCTTGAAGTTGTGGGCACTGGTCAGAAAAATGTGTATTGTCATAACAAATACCACAATGTAATGGAACAGGAGAAGATTGTGAGTCACCTTGTGCTTGAGCTAATTGCCTTAGAAGTTTATGCATCTCATAAATATTGTTATCTATCTTTTGTTCTAGATATGAATGAATTACCTCATTAAATCCTTGGGTTGGTGCAATAGATCATGTACCAAATTGTTGTGCATTTTGAGCCATGTTGTCTATTAAGTCATGAGTGGTGGAAGGAGTTTTATCAACTAGGGAAACACCGGCTACAGCATCAATCATTCCACGATCCATGGGTAAAGTCCCTCATAGAAGTATTAGATTAACATTTTTTCACTAATCTGGTGGCGGGGTCATCTTGAGAAAAGTATTTTGAATCGCTCCCAGTATTCGTGAAGGGTCTCTCCTTGTGATTTCCCAATGCCACAAATTTCTTTCCTAATTGATACAGTTCAGGAGGCAGGGAAGAACTTCTCTAAAAATAGTCTTTTTAGGTCATTACATCCCCCAATTGTGGTAGTAAAATAGTATATACAATCTTTGGCTACACCATAAAAGGAGAAACGGAATGCCCTAAACTTAATTAAGTCCTCAGACACATTTTGGGGCTTCATTCTAGAGCACGCTATGTAAAACTCCTTAAGGTGTTTATTAGGGTCATCACTGGGAAGACCATGGAATTTAGGAAGAATGTGGATGAGGCATGATCTCAGCTCAAATTTGGATGCTTCCTCGAGATATTTTATGTACGTAGGTTGGTACTCCACATCCGAGGTGGTCATTTCTTTTAAGGTTTTATTATTTTCATCCATGTTTTCCTAGGTTTGATTGGGTTTAATTTTTTATTGGTTTATGGACACTTGAGGTTCCAAAAGGTGTTCCTCGGTGTTACTTAATATAACTTCTCTAGATTACTTGATTTTTGAATGGAGTGATTTTTCAATTTCAGGTTCAAATTCAAGTAGTGTTTCTTTACTAGATCTTTTCATGCAATAATGATGTCCAGTTTGATTGATTGATTGTTTGTTTTTGTTTTTTTATTTTTTTTTAAATTTTTTTATGGAAGATGAATGAAATAAAAATACGTAAGAAATGAAATGAGTAAATAAAATAGAATTTTATACTTTAAAATTAGATAGAAAGATGGAGAAGAATAAGAAAAAGATAGAGAGAGGAAGAACACACAAAAATAACCAAAAATAGAAACAAAAACCAAAACCAAAAAATTGAATGGGGGTGGAGTATTGAAAGGGGTACTAATTAATAAGTAAAATAAATAAATAAAATGAAATAAAGGAAAAAAATGATCTTTGGTTTCCAGCAATAATGCCAAAATTTGATCGTGTTGTCGAGCACATCAAATTAGATGTTTATTTTTAACTAGAATTTCTATAGTATAGCAGCAACCCTAGGTCATCTCTTGAAGGAGATTTAGATCATTAATTACAAAATGAGGTTATGATTAAGAAACTAAAAGGGTAATTGGGTTTTATAAAACTTGGGTTTTGTTTCTTTAAGAAAATAAATTGAAAGTATATTACTACTTAGAGAAAACGGTTGGAGAAATCATGATCAACTTGGGTAAGTGTCCCTTGATGCTCAATCTATCATCACTCTCAAGGGAAAGGGAAGGATCATTGATTACTTGATTTTATAATTAATGAAACCAGTAATGGTATTTGATTTCTTACTAGGTTAATACCTAGTATTTGATCGATCAATGATATTGATTATAGGCAACTGCTTAAAATCAACAAACATGAATCGATGTAAAAAACAGAACTCAATAAAGGCATCACATCAACAACGTGATGAGATGAACATATTTGTGTCAATGATAAAAATGGTTCACAAGACAATAACATGCATATTAATAGGTTAAAGCTCTTGAATTTTATCAACCAATTTAATCTATTTTCACACTCATGAAAGGGAGGGGTGAGAAAAGAGGCAACCGCACTCAAATCATCACAAGATCCGGGTTATGTATGGAAGCATGTGGATTCTTATTCCTATGATTTGTATTTGATCATACTAGAATAAAAATAAATTTAAAAGGTATAAATAAATAACAATTGAAAACAAACCTGGAAATCAATTACCTTATGAATATTACAAGTGTGGAGCTCAGGATTACAACAAAGGACACTCCCCAAATTGATCACTAAGAGGTTTAGAAGTACATGAGGGGGGAAGAGAAATAAAATGGGTGAATAGAGCTCTCCAATTCGACTAAAATTCACCAATGGTATTGAAAAATGAGATAATGATGGGGAGGAGTGATTTTATAGACAAAAACATCACACTTTCCACAAAATAGGTCAAGTGCCTAAGGGACTAGGTCACTATTCAAGATATAATTTTTAATTCTTCTTTATCCAGCTGGTTGACTGACCAAAACGCATTAAATTATCATTAAATTAGGCAAAGAGGTGATAATTCTAGGTATCTGTCCATGGGAGGTGGAATTATCCCAATTGGATCTCTTAGTCCCGAATTATTACCCAAATACAGAAGTGTGGTCCAATCTGGCCCACCCAGAATTTCTTCACATTGTGGGCCTATTTTGGGCCTCCAAATGGACGAATTGGGTTTCATGATCTTCTTGATAATTGTATACCACATTTTTTTCACTCATAAACCCAACTGTGTCCCAATTGGATGTATTGATTATCCACAATACAAATAATTTTCTACCTTCATGCTTGGGCTTTCAAGCAGTTTGGCCCATTTTGCTTGAATTCAATCACGGGCTCTCCAAATCACCTCCTCCTACAATATAAACACCAAAACAAGTAAAATTTCCCTATTAAATAGTGATAAAAATTAATTCATTGATTCAAACATAAAGTGAAATTTATTATAATATTTGTAATATTCATTACAAAACCAGTTTAAAACATTGGTATAAGGGTGAAATAAAACAGTGGATCGTGGTACGATTAGTAGGACGCCTTCTTTAGGGCCTGATATCTATAATAAACATAAAAAGGACTCTACCAGTACATAATTATGGAATCCATTAAGTATTGATACTATTCATTTTCCATCCATTGTTTCCTATATTGGGTATAGCTCCTACGGGATTAGGAAATTGAAATGATCATATCATTCACAATGGGCATCCTCAGTGTGTAATCCTTGACCCATCGAACTATGATGACTATGATTCCTATTATAACCAAAATACGTAAGACACATTCTCAAGGCCTAATCTCCCAAATTAAAATCCAAAGGGAAGTCACATCGTATAAGTCCTACATTCGCATGTAGTGAGATTGGTCATTTACCATCCCTTATTTCCCACACCAAGCATAAATCACAGGGTCTTAGAAAATTTCAATGATCATATCATTCATAAAGGGAAGCCTTAGCATGTAAAACATGACCCATTAAACTATGATGAATTTGATTCTTGTTATAACTAGGATATCTAGGAT
This sequence comes from Viscum album, assembly GCA_963277665.1. NCBI lineage: Eukaryota > Viridiplantae > Streptophyta > Magnoliopsida > Santalales > Viscaceae > Viscum > Viscum album. Next base: position 1,529,535,766 of record OY728162.1, read on the forward strand.
GCCTTCTTGAGGCCTAATCTCCATAATAAACATCCAAAGGGTTGTCCTAATGTATAATTCTTGCCACAAGTAGTGAGAATTATCATTTTCCATCCCTTATTTCCCATACCAAGAATATATCATGTGGGATTATGAAATTGCAATGATCATATCATTTACAAATGTAAATCTTAGTTTGTAATCCCCAACCCATTGAACTATTATAAATCTAATTCCTACTATAATCAGGATGCATAGGATGACTTTTTAAGGCTTGAGATCAAATGGGAAACCACTTTGGTGTATGTATAACCATGTTTTTGACATTCTGAACATCAGGACTCAATCTATCCCATGGGATGATGATCATTCCTCATACACTAATGGATTGAGAAATCATTGAACTATGATGAATCTGATTCCTACCATAACCAAGATACGTAGGATTCCTTACAAAATCTCATGACCCGTATTAATCATCCAATGGGTTGTCCTAGCATGTAAGCCCCAAATCCATATACAATGAAGATGATTACTTGTTATCCATTGTTTTCCACACCTTCATAGCTCACATAGTCTTAGGGAGTTAAAATTAACACCTCATTAGCATTGTGAATATTAACCATCTAGGGAAACCTCAGTACGTAAGCCTCGATCGGTGGTATGATACAATTACCCATCACATAGGGGTATCTACCTTGGGGTCAGTCCTAAGTTCATGGATAAACTATGATAAATTTGATTCCTATTATAACCAGGATACATAGGATACCTCCCTAAGGCTCAACCTCAATACCTAATTCCCAAGTGCCCACATATATGTCCTTTTCGTATGATGTTAAATTGTATGGTTTTAATGAAGTATTTGGGTTTTGATTCCTATTATGAAATGGGATATGTAGAATACCTCATAATGGATCAATCCCATCCTCAAAATATTAACTACCTCCCTAGATAGAAACAAACTTCAATGTACCTAGTTATATAGATTCAACAAATAAGTAGTTACCTGATCGCACTGCAATTCACTATTTCATTTTCACCCTTACACCATTATTCTAAACTTGTTTTGTATTTAAAATTATAGAAATAATAACAAATTTAACTTCATGTTATATTAGTTTATTTTGTTTTTATCACTGTTAAAAAGGGAAATATTACTTTTTTTGATGAATTCATTGTAGGAAGAGGTGATTTAGAGGCCTTAGAGATGATCTAGAAGGAAATGGGCCAAACTACATGGAATCCCATGGAAATCTATACACTTTTTTGAAAATTACGAGAATTTCGTGGCTCCAAATGATCTGAAACTTTTTGGTACGCTCAAAAACTTAATTTTCTACAACCCGTCTCAAGGAACTAAATCCCAATTCGTCCATCTGATGGCCCATATTAACCATTCTGTTCAGGGGATAGAATGTTTCTGAATTCAAATATTTGGTTTGGTATTTTGACCATATCTCCCAATACATATGTATAATGGAAACAAAACTTGACATTGAGATATTCAATAGTCCTTTCAACAACTCTTATCTTTTGTCAAAGTCATGATATGACTTTCTACAAGTCAAAAACTGAGACAAAATTGCTATCTCAAAAATAGGTTTCTCAAAACCATGTCCCATTTTGGCTATAAAAAAGCACCATGGGAACCTCATTTGGGAGTTAGAACCATGAGTCAATCTCTATCATTTTGGAGTCCTATAGTAGTATCCTCTTTATCCTAGAAGTTCTAGAGGCCTCTATCCACATAGGGGGATCAAGGATGAAGAAGGAGTTCCACCCAACTCTCCTCCTCCTCTCGATGTTGGGCTAATCGGTGGGTGTTCATTGTAAGGGAGCCACACATCTTGTAAAGAGAGTTATGGCACTTGTAATATTACTGGTTTGATATATTTTGGGTTTGAAAACATTTCATTCAGAATTATCTTACTTTGATTTATCTTTGTTTGATTTAACCGAATGAAATGCTCTTTACTTTTAACCGATCGGCGTAAGGTTTTGAGTGTGTGACTTGAGTTGTTCTAATTGGACAGCACAAGAATCCTTTTCTTCCCCACTTATTTGAGATTTCAATTTGATTTGAAATTTATTATACCATGCATGAGATCTGGACCTTATCTATATGATTGTTATGTTAAGGTTTGTCTCAATGTGCTTTGATATAAAAGCTTGGAAAGTAATCGGGATTCTGATTAATTTTAACCAAAGAATAACATCAAACCCTAATTAATATCCAATAGAAATAAACTTAAAAGGTATGTATTGAACTCACAATGAACCCTTTATCTCGTATTTTTCAAAATTCACTTGGTCTTTTAAATTTATAACTCTTTAAATTAAGTTACTTTTTTGAAACTGTTTGCAAAACCACCCCCCAGTTTTAGTAATTTTTATTAAAAATACAGACTCAAAACCTATCAATTCTCATTGAGAGATAACATAGGGTCTGACCTTGATTTAGGTGCTTCTATAAATGTGATGGATCACTCCATTTACTCTTCTTTTCAGGTCAGTGAACTGAATTCCACTGGAATAGTCATTTAGCTAGTAAATCAGAGTACAGAACACCCTTCTGGTGTGTTGGAGGATGTTCTTGTGAGGGTGAAAATTTGAATTTTTACTGTTTATTTTTATGTGCTAAAAATGGAAGATGATAGGATGAATGGACATTCCCCAATTATATTGATGAGACCCTTTTTGAAAACCACAAAAATCATAATTAATGTTCATAATGGTACATTATCTATGGAATTTGGTGGTGACATAGTATATTTCAACATCCTTGATTCCATGAAGCACCCCTCAAAATAAAATTCCTCTCTCTCATTAAATTCAATTGATGTACTCCCTTCCCCTGAAAACACTTCTTTTCATTCCCTCGATCCTATTTATAAGTTTTGATCCTTGATCAAAATTATTGGTAATGAATCATGCATTGATTGTTGTAGTGTTCTAGAAAAGTGTCATGCATGTTTATTAATTGATAATTTCTTGAACACTGAGGATCCAATGACCATCGATGATACTGCTAAGCTTGTAAAAGCACATTCCTCATATTAGTATGATACAATTGAGTAGTTATATGAGATTAGTGACCTCTCACTTTTACATACACTCCCATAAATCCAAAATACACCTAAATTGGAACTGAAACAACTGCCTCAAGATTTAAAATATTTATATCTTGAGAATAAAAACAATTTTCCTGTCTTCATTGCTAGTTCACTCCCTCCTGATCATAAACTGTGACTGCTTGAACTTTTGAGGGAGTATAAACAAGCATTGGGATGGACACTTGAATACATTCCTGGTATTAGCCCATCAATTTATACACATCATATTTTGTTAAATGATGAGGCTAAATCAGTGAGGTACAAACAATGTCAACTGAACCCAAACCGCTTAGATGTAGTTAAAAAAATTAACAAAATTATTGGCCATTGGAATCATTTACCCCATCTCTGATAATTAATGGGTTAGTCCCATTCAAGTGGTTCCTAAAAAACCGATCTTACAGTCATCAAAAATGAAAATAATGAATTGGTTCAAACTCATGTACAGAATAGTTGGTGTGTCTATATAGATTATCGTTGACTAAACCAACACACTAGGAAGGACCATTTCCCATTGTCATTCATTGACCAAATTCTATTGAGGCTAGTGGGGAAGTCCCATTACTATTTTCTTGATGGGTATTATGGATACTTTCATATCCATATTTCCCCTAAGGATCAGTAAAATAAAACCTTCACTTGCCCCTTTAACACATTTGCCTATATAAGGATTCCATTTGGTCTGTGAAATGTTCCAGGTACTTTCTAGTGATGTATGGTTAAGATTTTTTCTGATTACCTGGAGAAATGCATGGAAGTTTTCATGGATTATTTCACTGTTTATGGATCCTATTTTGATGAATGTTTGAGTAGTCTTAGTTTAGTCCTACGTCGCTGTATTGAAAATAATCTTGTATTAAATTATGAGAAATTTTATTTCATGGTGCGGCAAGGTATAGTTTTGGGGCATGTCATTTATGGGGATGGTGTCTAAGTAGATAAATCGAAAGTGGATATCATTTCTTCCTTTCCATTCCCTAAAAATGTATGGGATGTGCAGTATTTCCTAGGTCATACTGGATTTTAACATCGTTTCATTTGTGACTTTAGTAAAATCACACGCCCCCTATCCTAATTACTCTAAAAATAAAAATAATTTGTTTTTGATAAATAATGTGAAGAAGCTTTTAATATGTTAAAATGGAGTCTCACGTCACCCCCGGTAATCCAACCACCTTGGTGGGATTTACCATTTGAGCTCATGTGTGATGCCTCTAACTATGTAGTTGGGGTAGTCTTGTCACAAAGGTTCGATCAAGATCCACATGTCATTACCTATGCCTCATGTACTTTGGACCATTCCCAATAAAACTACACCACAACTGAAAAATAATTCATTTCCATTGTGTTTTCCTTGGCCAAATTCGGGTCATACCTTTTGGGGTCCAAATTCATTGTGTTCTCAGACCATGCATCCCTCCGGTATCTCCTTAAGAAACTAAAATCCAAGCCACATCTCATTCATTGGATGCTCCTCCTTCAATAATTCAATCTATAAATTAGAGATAAAAATGAAGTAGAGAATGTGGTGGATGACTATATCAGTAGGATTCCCCTATCCTCAGACATTGACTCATCCCCTTGTATTCCTATAAATGATATGTTTCCCAATGAGAAATTGTAACGAGTGCAAGATGTTATTATTTGGTATTCTAAAATTATAAATTATTTGGTAGCATCTTTCATTCCTACCGATTTCAACAAAAACCAAACCATTCGTCTAAAACCTGAGTCTCGTTGGTACATTTGGGATGAACCCTACCTATGGCACACAAGTAGTGATTAAGTCCTTAAGAGTTGTGTTCTTGATAGTGAGTTTTAGTTTGTCCTTAGATTCTTCCACACTCTTGATTTTTGGGTCCACTTTGGTCCTCAATGGACTACTCACAAAGTCCTTGATTCTGGTCTCTTTTGGCCAACACTTTTTCGAGATGCCCATGATTTTTGTAAATATTGTTCTTATTTTCAAAGAATGGGTAATGTCTCTAAAATAAATTAAACTCCACAACAATCATTTCCCTTTCATGACATTTTTTATGTTTGGGGTATTGACTTTATGGGGCCATTTCCCAATTCCTTTGGCCACTTGTACATTCTTCTAGTAGTTGATTATGTGTCAAAATGGGTAAAGGAGCGAGCTACAAGGAACGATGATTCTAAGGCAGTTATTGAATTTTTGAGAACCCAAATCTTCTATAGGTTTGGATTACCTAGGTTCATCATTAGTGACCAGGGTTCTCATTTCTACAACCAAAAAATGCAATCACTTTTGCATCGGTATGGGGTCGGTCATCGAGTGTCTACTTTATATCACCCACAGACCAATGGTCAAGCTGAGGTGTCAAATAGGGAGGTAAAACAAATTCTTGAAAAAATGGTTCAACCCAATAGAAAAGATTGGAGTCTTAGAATTGATGATTCATTGCGGGCTTACCGTAATGCTTTTAAAACCCTAATTAGAATGTCACCTTATAGGCTTGTTTTTTGTAAAGAGTTTCACCACTTTATTGAGATTGGTCACTGGACCTACTGGGTCATAAAACAATGAAATTATAATCATTTCAATACTGGTTCTCAAAGGAAGTTGCAGATTCATGAGCTGGAGGAAATGAGAAGAGATGCATATGAGAACTCCAGGATTTATAAGGCGAGAACCAAAGCTTCCCATGACTACCTTATCCTTCATTGTAAGTTCCAAATTGAGAATAAGGTCTTACTCTAAAATATAAGGATAAAATTGCATCTTAGTAAGCTTCGTTTCCACTGGTTTGGACTATAAACTGTTATTAATCTCTCTATGTTCGGTGTTGTTCAGATTCAAAATGAAGAAACCAAAAAAACCTTCACTGTCAATGGGAAGGAGCTAAATCACTTTCATGAAGCCATTCTAGAGTCCCTGATGGAGGAACTCCATGTTCATGAAGTGACCTAATAATGACACCCACCAGGTTTTATCCTTCCTTCCCAGATTATTTTTTTTATAGTGAGGACATTTCATGTTCTGTGTGTGGGGGATGGGTACATTCCTGGGTTAGTTAGGAATTTTCATCATTTTTTTCTTCTTCTCATGTCGATTTTTGAATAGTATTTTCACTTTACCTCATGTTTTATCCCATGCTTTTATGTCAAAATTTTAATTTTATCATGGAAAAAGATTCCCACTTTAAAATAATTCCAAATCATTTTTCATTGTTGAGTCTATTGTGTGGAAAATTCCATTGTTTTTAGAAAAAAAAATCAAATGAATGTTGATATGGAATCTTTTTAAAGAATTTATATTTTCAAAACATCCTTAGGTGTTGAATGGATTTTTGAAACCCATGCCTCATTATAACTAACCAATATTTTAATCCCTTACCCAAGAGACATTCTAATCCCTTTATGGCATATTCTTTATTTTAATTACTTTCTTGAGAGTCTTGAGTCATATAGAGAAACTAGAACTTGCCTTGATTCTGTTTTAATCCATAAGATTCAAGTGTTCTACATTCATGATAGAGGCCATCATTCATTGAAAATCCCTTTGTATAATTAACCACTATTTTTGGCCACCTTGACATTTTACCCTTATTAAGCCTTAGAGACCATGAAATGCCTATTAGGTAGCCACATTATAAGACTATTTATCCCTACATATTCATATATTGTGTACATTCTTGTTTTAATTTTAGCAAGTGTGGGGTAGAGGGTGTTTACATGGGAATTATCATGAATGAATCATTATTATAGATTGATAGAAAGGGTGCCTACATTTTCCTTAGGCAGTGGGTTCACAAGCCATATTGTATCATTGTTTTACAAATTTTCCCTCTTTATCTTCAATGAAAATTGTAAAAAAAAGGAAAATAATTTTGTACATTGAAAAAAAAACAAAAGAAAAAGAAAAAAACTGATGGAGAAAAGAGGAAGTTTATTCATTATTATTAACTAATTGGTTGTGACCCACACAAATGGACAATGGGGATAGTGTGTTGGAAGTGACACATTTTGTGAGGGGATGAGTGTGTACATTAATTGTGAATACTTGCTAAATTTTGACATGTTTTTTACTTAAGAGATTAAACACTCTTCTTCTGCCTCGGATTTAGTATACATTAAATCCTACCAACCCTTAAACCTCAGAAAAACTTATTGGAAGTCCTCTTGAGTAGCACACTAGTTTCTACTGGTAAGGAACATAGAATCTTGGAAATCATATGGTAAGATCACATGAAATCTAGGAAAAGATAATAACTCCATGTTCATATGTTCCTTTAGTGTAGAGGAAAATTTTCTAAGTGAGGTAGGTTGTGACATGTTGCATGGGTGAACAAATGAATTTGAACAAATTCAAATGTAAGAGAAGAAAAATGATAGGAAAATTGATTTTATAAAAGAGGCATGATAAATTTAATTTCAAAAGAATCTTGGAACTTTTATCACCTTTTATTTTTCAATGATACTTGGTTGGGATATAATACTTTGCCTAGGAGTTCAAATGTTTAGGTGTGGGGGTGTGATCGCACCACGATTCACTGTTTCATTTTTAACCTTACACCACTGTGCTAAACTTGTATTGTATTGTATTGAAAATTATAAAAATAATAACAAATTTCACTTCATGTTTGATTAATTAATTTTTTTTATCACTTTTAAAAATGTAAATGTTACTTTTTTATAAATTCATTGTAGGAGGAGGTGATTTGGAGGCCCTGGAGATTATCTAGAAGGAAATGGGTCAAACTGCATGGCATCCCATGGACATATGTCCATTGTTTTGAACATTACTAGAATTATGTGCCTCTAAATGGGCTGAAAATTTTTTTTCCTCTCCAAAACTTCATCTTGTACAACCCATATCAAGGAACCAAATCCTAATTCATCCATCTGATATCCCATCCAAACCATTCTGTGAAGGGGACATAATCTTCCCGAATTCAAATGTTTGGTTCGGTATTTTGACCATATCTCCCAATAAAAATGTCTAATGGCCTATAAACTTGACATGGAGATATTAAATAGTCCTAAAAACAACTCATATCTTTTAGAAAATCCATGATATGGATTTATACTAGTCCAAAACTAATACACAAGTGGTATCTCAAAAACAGGGTGCTCAAAACCATGTCCCATTTTTGGCTATAAAAAGGTACCATGTGAACCTCATTTGGGAGTTCGAAACAGGATCCAATCTCTACCATTTTGGAGTAATATATGATTCTACTCATAATCCTAGAATTTCTGGAGGCTCTTATCCTCATATGGGGTCAAGGATGAAGAAGGAGTTCCACCTGACTTTCCTCCTCCTCTCGATGTTGGGATAATCAGTGGGTGTTCATTATGAGGGAGCTACACATCCTGTAAAGGGAGTTCTAGAACTTTTAATACTACTATTTTGATATATTTTGGGTTTGAAAACATTTCATTCATAAGTATATTACTTTGATTTATCTTTTTTTGATTTAACTGAATGAAATTCTCTTTACTTTTAACTGATCGGTGTGAGGTTTTGAGTGCGTGACTTAAGTAATTCTGATTGGACAGCACAAGAATCCTTTTCTTCCCCACTTATTTGAGATTTAAATTTGATTTGGAAGTTATTATACCATTCATGAGATCTGTACCTTAGCTATATGATTTTTATGTTAAGGTTTGGCTTAATGTGATTTGATATAAAAGATTGGAAAGTAATTGAGATTCTAATTAATTTCAACCAAAGACTTAAATCAAACCATAATTAATATTCAAGAACAATGAACTTCAAAGGTGTGTAGTAAAATCACAATGAACCCTTTATCTCATATTTTTCAAAATACACTTGGTCTTTCAACTTTATAACTCTTTAAATTATGTTACTTTCTTGAAACTGTTTTCAAAACCACCCCCCTCTTTTAGTAATTTTTATTAAAATACACACTCAAAACCTATCAATACTCCTTGAGAGACAACCTAGGGTCTTCCCTAGACTACAAAATCTTCTTTAAATCACTATAAATTTGACATTCCGTGACAATGTGGTCACTAACCACCAAAGGGAAATGGATGAAGAACCTTGGATACATATAGTTGGATTCACCAATAAGACCCACCCTCTCTTTGAATTTAAAGAGAATTAGCCTATGATCATTTTTTTAGGGTAACTGTTATGGTATCAGGATTATGAATAGATTCTCAAACATATCTTAAATCTATAAAAGAATCTTGTAGTAGGAAAAAATTCCTCCTGAAATTGGTGTGATGAGTCTGACCTCCAATCCTCTTCACCAATGTGAGCTCCTAAGCATCATTGGGTCTGAAACCCCAAAGGACCACCTACCTTTGGAAAGAATTTTTAAACCCAGTTATAGATGTGGTAGTCATTGGGAGTTTATTATAGGGATAAAAAATGGTATGTATGACTTGAATGATTGTACAAAGACATTTAACCCCCACTACAATCAACTCATCGGGTCAGGCTAGCCATATCTTTTCCAAAACAAGAATGAAGAACTAGACGATAAATCATTTAACTATGGAATATCCTTTGTGAGATAAAAAGGATGGAATGCTCAATTCTCATCAGGCCATTGAAGTTCCCATCCCATGATTGGTACCTTTTCTCCAAAAACCCACAAGAAACATTGATCTTCAACAGGAATAATCCCCTCTCATTTAAAAAAATAAACAGATTCCCAAATTATTTCTCATTTAAATTACCATTAAAATATTCATTTAAATATATTGAATATTCAGGCATTATTCTTCTTCTTTTTTATTCATGAAAATTAATTCTTTAAATTCATTCGATATCTTCACGTGCATGTATCCATTTATCTTTTCCACATGGAAATTTTTATTTGTGGGGGTGGAACTTATCTCATATTTATATTAATATATATTTGATAAAGTTTTATGTTCATGGTAAGGACTATTCTTAGATTCATATGATCAGTACGGCTCTAAAAAGTTTGTATTAAGGATTTATATTTCATATTTAAAAACTTTTATTTGGATCAGATTACGTATGATGATGTCATATTTTCAATATTCAACAGCTTATTCACCTACTCAAAGGATTATGTTCATGATAAAGCTTATGATTAGAGTCATACGATTATTATATATCTTCAAAGTATCATGCTTAAGACTTATATTCCATCTTCAAAGACTTATATTTGTCTTAGAAGACCTACGATGAAGTCATACATTCAATCTTCAAAGTCTTATTCTCCTTCTCAAAGATTTATACCTTGTTCAAACATGTGTATCAACCACATGCCTTGGTTTGGATCAACTGCATGTTCAAACTCCATCAACCATAAGAAAAATTATTGATAGATTATAAAAAAAACCATAGATCGACCGCACAAACACCTGATAAACCATGTGAAGCTACAATTCCTTCCTCAGTCTGGTGTGATCAGTTCATTGGCCATATAAAGAACCAATAGTCTACGTGATCAAATCCAATAAACCATGACTGGTCATTCGTGTGAAGTTATGGTCAGTGCATTGACCACACCTTTATCTTAGTCCATAAATTCTAGAATTTCTCCACTTCAAACCAGGGACTCTTCAAATCATCTTCATACCTTCTCAAGAAACTCAAACACACTTCCAACATGTTGTAGATAGTATTTCTACCTCTAAAAAACTTTTCATGAATTTATTGAAGATCAACACATCAATCATCACATTTATGGTTGTTACTTTTAAGCTACCCATCCAAGGTTTTCAAGTAGAAACAATACATATCCTTTTCCATTCTATTATGATAGTAACTCACTCAACTAATAGACTTGGATTACTTTATCAAGCATGACATCCAATGCTAACTCATGAATCCGTAAAAATATTCCAAACATGATCACCACCATCACGATAGACATATTGAAAAAAATTTCAACCAAAACCTTTTGGGCACAATAATCTCTCCCTTTTTAATTTTTTTCATTTTCCCCACACATTTTTAAAGTCAATATGTGTGTTATATTCCTTCTCCCACTTATTATAAATAAAATTTAAAGGTTAAATAGGGATCTTATCACCTTGTCAAGACAAAAACTTCTCCTCCTTTAAGAAATATCTTCAGAATCTTATGATGTAAGGTTTATATCACATGATTTTCCTTAGAAAAAGCCTTTAATTAGCCCACTCTATGTCTACTTGGGATAACTCAGTGTAGAAAACAAGAGGGATATAACCAAGGATTTCAATATTTTTCTTAAAAAACCAACTATGTGATATCATTATCATATTCTCATTTCAAGGGTGTATCATAAAAATTTATTTAAAAAAATGTAGTCTACACACATCTCAACAAACCATCAAAACATGTCATATGTAAGAAAAACAACTCCCCTTTTATCTCATCTTTTTATCAACCAACACTCCTTATTAATTAGTTCATTAAATACAATGTTTACCAAGGGTTATAAATTTTATTTTTATACCTCAAACTCCATATTTCATGGGGTTTTCTAGATTTTATAGTTTCACACAACTTATGATATATTAACACCTCCATCATCATTTTTTCTCCCCCTCAACGGGTTCACTCACTCTTCTATTTCAGGGTAGTTGAAACACTATGAAATCAACCTTCTTTGGTTCCCATCTCTGATAACACTACATCTATCCTTGAATTCATTACAAGCTAGAACAAATAAATGATAATAATTTGGAATAAGGAGGGACCTTATTTATTCCCCATAGGCAATAATCAAGCTAAGAGTTTCCTCTTGACATTGACCATTCTTTTCTATCACACTCAACACTTTTATTATAATCCTCCAAATCCATATTTTTGTATTCTCTGGAAAAAACTTATTGAGTTTAAGTGTGATCCCTAAGAAAAGAAAAATCTCAAAAATGTTACCAGTGAAAAATCCAAAATATAAGTCGAACCATGGATACAAAATTCAAACTGAGAATTCCATCACTGCCTGCCAACAAAAAAAATTTGAAATTCAAAATCAACATAAATAGAACATCATCCACCACATCACTATCGACCGAATCCAAAATAGGTCCAGCATTCAAAATTCAAAAATTAAACCAATCAATTCCTTGAACACACCACTATTAAATCCTTGAGTCATAGTAACCTAGTCTTCTATCAGCATCAAGTTGTTCCATGAGATGCACCATCAATCTGTTGGCATTACCAACTTGCCGATGTGAAACCACCAGAATATGACCTCTAAAACCACTGAAAAAACCTAGAATATACTCCCCAAAAACCTTTATAGAAATAAATATGTAAGAAGAATGAGAATGGGGACCCAAATGGGGAGGATAATATGTTGTTTTTGCCTCTTGTAAAACCTTTGGCCACTCAATCAACACCTCACAAAACATGCTTGAAGACCATCATTCCAGACCAACTAAGAAGGGAGCTTTGGACTAGGGTGTCAGAGCAGAGATGAGAAGATAAATCCCTTGAGAATGAGCCATACCTTGGCAAGGAATTCAACTCGAACTTCAAGATCACCTCCAAGAAAACAAAGGAAATAATGGAAATAGCACCAGTCTCATCATCAGCAAATAATCATCTTCATCGTGAAAGAATCACTAAAACTATATAATTAACAATCCTTCTCTCCCACCGGATAAAACCATCACCAAAACATGTTGACGTCACACGCACTTCCATAATATACTCAAAACCGCCATAAGAACCTTCTTACTATATCAAGAGTCGGGCCTAGAAAAAATGGTTTGGCAACAAGAGCAGAGGAAGTGAAAATAGGCCTACAAACAAAAGAGTGGAAAACATAAAAAGTAGTAAGGAATCAAGATAAAATGTATTGATGACTGCAACCACCTACACAATCCCAAACCACCGGATCTCCATCATGTGAAACTAAAATGGGGTTTATCATGATGTTTCTATGTGATAAGAGTAGAGGTAGTGGTAGTTTAGACCCTCCAAATAGTAAGAAAACCTAGAACTACCAACAAAATGAGATGGGAAACCAAAACAATAAAGATGATAAGATGAAAACACAAATTGTATTTGTTTTCCTTTTGCTTTAGCATTCATCTATTCTTTCTCCATTTTATTGGATCACTCTAACTGAGCTATCCAAATTACTAATAATTATTTCTTAAATCATTGATCTTCATTGTGCTTCTCGCATATCTTCTTTTAAGTCTTAATATCGCATTACTCCTTCCTTTTAGATTTTTAAATCATTTTTCCTTTCTTAGAATGGGTAATCTCTCCTAACAGAATATTTATGAACTCCTTAGTATAGTGATCTTATTTTCCTTATCTCTCACATTACTCTTGTAAATATCCAAAAAAAAATTGGATGGATAGATTTGGTTTATTCTTGAAACCATATTTCTTATCCTTTAAATCTATCCTAGAATTCTCACCAAGGATCCTCCTTAGTTATTGTTTTTTCCCTAGTAATTACATATTAAACCAATAAGTAATGTATTTTTCACTATACCTTCAAAAATACTAGAAAAAACCTCTAAAATTATATCTTATACTTTAATAACAAATTTATTCGGTATTCTTATATTTTTTCCATCTATAAATAGACCCTCCTTGTTCTTAAGGTGAAGTGGAATTCTTGGCCACATTTTTTCCTTTGATGTGGAAGAGTGTATCTCATGATTATTCTTGGTCAAAAAATGTTTTACCTTGTGTTTTCTATATACGTTGTTAGAGATACCAGAATTAAAAGAGGACAGTTTAGGTGCATATTTCTCTTTCCTCCTAAAACCTATATTCTCACTAACTTGGTAAGATTTACCTTTAGCCTCATACGATTACTGAAGTCTTCTCTAGTTTTGTTTATCTCATTCTAAAAAATAATATATATTGCTTGTGTCTCTCCCAGTTCTTCTTCTTTTGTAGCTAGCTTCCCCTTAAGGTCACTGATAATCTTTTCTTATTCAACTTCTCTAAGTTTGTGATTCTTGATCTCATCAATATATATATATATATATATATATATATTCCTTCTTGATAATATCTTATTTTTCTTCATCATCCTTTTTTATCCTTTAGTGGATTTATTTTATCTTTATTGAGTTATGTAATCTTCTAAAAAAAGATCACAATTTGTTTTTTAGTTACCAATTAATCTTTGTCCTTTCCTCTTCATCATCATCACTACTTTATAAATCAAATCCTTTTGAAAAAGGATCAAATAAATTGACTTCGTTATCTGATTTGATAAATGAGTTATCTTTCTCTTTCTTTTATATAAAGCTTCTTAATTTGTTTCTAAAATACTTCTTATTCTTAATCTTTTTATATTTTTAGGTTTTCTAATCCTCTTCATCTGATTTAGATTCTTCAACCAGATTCTTTGGAAAATATTTTGCAGTATTACCAATATAATCACAATTATAACATCTAAGTAATTTCTTACATTTTCCTTTCCATTTTCTCTTCTTGAATCCTTTTGATAAAAGAGAAAAAATTTGGTTAAATTCTTCATCATCCATAGCATCTAAATCATTGGATTCTCTATCCTCTTGTTCTCTAAATTTTCTTTTTCTCATGGATTCAAAGTCTATCTCATATTTTGATTTATTCTTGAAAATAATTACCCTTATCATCTCATATTAAATGAGAATATTGTGAAGTTCACCCAAGGAATGATTTTACCTTTCTTATAAAGATGAAACCTTGGAATAAAATCTATCTAGAAATCCTATCATCAACTTATTAACTTTTATAGAATCCTCTAGTTTCTCACCAAATACTAAAATATTACTAATTGTAACATTCACCTAGGTGAAAAGTTCATTTATATTCTCAACATTAACCATTTTAATATCATTAAATTTACTTATCTATACATGTATCTTAGCTTCATTCACCTTAATATTGCCTTTATAGTATCTTCTATATTTTCCTCATATCTAATTTGTTGTTTAAAGTCCCATTACCATTGTATAGTCATTTTTTGAAATAGAAGTCATGATATAATTTTGATCTATTTCATCTAACCCCATATTTCACTTATCAGCTTGAATCATACTAGAACCTTCATTAATGAGTGGAAAACCCACTGTAATAGCATATATAACTCCTAGGATGAGTGAAAGGAGGTAGGGTGACATCTTATTCCTCTAACCATGGTAGTTTTTTCCATCAAAAGTAGGAATTTTTTTCATGTTTGTAGAATTTAAGTTCTCTATTTCTCAATAACTTCTTTGGGATCTTTAGAGGTAACATTAATTTGATGCCACTTATTGTTCCCAAATATGATTGGATCACTAAGAGTGGGAGGGTGTGAATCAATGATCACTTATATTTTTATGATTTATTCCCTTTTAAACAAAACTCTTGAACTTTTTAAGGTTCTTTATCCACTCAAAAATTTCTCACAACCGCACATTCGTGTGTAGTAGTAAAAAGTAAGAGAACATCGCATAGTGTTTACAAGGTTCGACTGAAAGGAAAACTCCTTACCATGTTTTTTATTCCCCCCAACATGGATTATACACCATCTATAAAAAAAATTAAAACATAGATTCTACTATAGTCTTCGCCATTTTTAGATTCCATTGGAAGATACAATGATTCATCAACAAAGATCTAACAAAGAAAGACCTTTGACTCTTGGTTCTCTCAACACCACTAAATGTTGGTATTCCTCTATGAGTAAATGGATTAGAGGGTATACCTGAGTAATCCCTCAAGAAATTCAGTAGCAATTCTGATCTCAAGACTAACTCTAGATATTGGGTTATCAGGATCTTCCTCAGTCTTCATGAATACTTGGGTGCACATCAGATCTCCTTCTTCTTCAATAGTGCATGGCTTCATCTCCTTCTCTCTCAAAAACAATGATGTATCGGGATCTCAAAATTATTTCATTGTGTATATGATTTCTCAATATTGTTCACACACTTTCATACTTTTTTATATGCATATATTTATAATCACATTGAATAATAACTTTTGGATATTATTCCCCATATTATTAATATGGAAACTCAATGATCTTTAGTGAGTGTGATATCCTCTCATTTAAATTGGTTAATAGATTCCCAATTTATTCCTCATTTAAATCATCATTCAAATCCTCATTAAAATATCATGAATACTTGAGGATTATTATTATTTTTCTCTAAAAAATACACTTCTTTAAACTCATTCAAGATCTTCACGTGTATGGATTCATGTATCTTTTCCACATTGAAATTTCTATTTTTGGGTGTGGAGTTTATCTCGACTTTATCTCCATCTTTTTGCAACAATGGATTGAATTTATGGAAATACTTATGATTAGAGTCATATGATCAACATAGTTATCAAATTATTATTTTTTAAACTTACATTCCATCTTCAAATACTTACACTCAACTCATAAGACTTGTGATAAAGTCATACATTCAAAATTAATTGGTTTATTCTCATGCCCAAAGACTTATGATGAAGTCGTATGATTGGTAGAAGGAATATGCTCATTAATTTTCCAATATCCTAGTCATATTCTTATTTAATAAAACTCCTCTAATGTGGATCGACCTCATGGAAAGATTGAACATCTGGATCAACTGAATTTCTTAGTCTGGATCGACCTCATGTTCAAACTTCATCGACCACAAGAACAAGTCTAAATCAGTCATATGAAAAAACCTCATATCGACCGCAAAAACACCAAATTGGAAATTTGAAGCTACCATGAATTAATTATTCTAGTATAGTCAATAGATCAATCACATTAAGAACCAATCAACTGCATGATCAAATCCAATTGATCGTGCCTGATCGATCATGTGATCTATGGTCGTTGGATTGACCACACCTTTGTCTCAGTCTAGAAATTATAAAATTACTCTACTTTGAAATGATGTCCCATAAAATCATATCCATTTATTATGAAGAAACTCAAACATACTTCCAACATGTTATATATAGTGATTCTACTTCTATGAACATTGTTCATGAATTCCTTGAAGATCATCATATCCATCATCACATTTACGGCTACTATTTTGAAGTTGTACAACCAAGGTGTTTAAGAAGAATCATTGCATAACCTTTTCTATTTTATCAGGGAATAAACTCACTCAACTAATAGAATTGGATTTATTTATCAAGAATGACAACCAATGTCAACTCATGAATCCAAAATAATCTTTTAAACATCATCACCTCCATCACCAAACACATATTGAAATATTGACAACAAGTGCAACCAAAACCTTTTGGTCACAAAATGTGACAACCCAGGTAATAGTAGTAATGAATCAATATTATGATTTATTTATGGATTCATATTCATCATAGTTTTATAAATAATTTTATATGTTTTCTTTCAAATAAAAAAAATAAATAGTTTTATTCTAACTAAAGTTTTTTCCGTGTATTATATGGTTTTATTTAAATTTTCAGGTTCTAAATTATAAATATTGAATTTCATAAAATGAATTTATTTTTTTATATTATCATATAAAATTTACCTTAAAGTGAATTTTTTATATTTTTTAAAAAAGATTGATTTTTTGTGAATAGTAAAAATACCGATTTTTATAAAACTGTCATTTATTTTAAAGTATTTAAAAATAATAATTATATTTTGGATTTGTTTTAAATTAAAATTAATCCCATTTAAATAAAAATCCAATTAATTTCCTATAGATTAGAATTATAGTTGATTTTAGTATAAATTAATCTTTGGGCTTAAAAATGCATTTTTCAAAAAAACTACTTTCATTGCATTTTGCGTTATTTTATTAAAATTAATTTATAACACTTCTATATATTGAATCTTGAAAATTTGATTTTATATTTTGAATCTCTAGGTTCAATTTTATTAATGATTTCAATTTCATTTTTTATAAGTAATAGTAACTGTAATAAATTGTTATTGCCATGGTAAAGGGTAAAAGAAGTTAATTGGGGTTAAAAATTTGTGAAAAAAGGTCAAAAAATGTCATATTAAATCCTATTGGATAAGATTATTTCAAGAAATTTCACCTTATATTATAAATTGGATTATTTTATTCCCACTTAACCTTGAGTAAGGCATTTATAATTTTTAAAAGTTAAGAATAATTACAAGAGTACCACTCCCTTCACTTGTAAAAGGGAACCTCCTCCACTCACTTATTCAAAAAAATTGATCACTATATTTTATTTAATATTTTAAAAAATAAATTACCAACTATAATCCCCACTTTTTAGTTTTTTTCCCTCCAAAAGACCAACCTAGATGGCTCAAGGTGTAATCCAAAGGAGGTTTTCCAAATAAGATATATAACTCTTAACCGAGTTCTTTCATGTTTATTTCTTTTTCTATCACTTTCAAACCTATAATAACCATGTTGATATAATAAGATAAATATATAAAATATAATTAAATGTTATTATTTTTATGTTAAAACATTTTTTCATTGCCTTTTCTATCCTTGGGGGGATGATAAAATCGCTCGTGCGTACGTGTGGATTATCACCTCCATGAAGCGATGTGTATCATTTTTTATCATCTCCGCATATGGATGGTTAAAATGATTCATAAAATGAATATATATAATATTTATAAAGTTTTTATGATTCTTTAAAGATAATATATTATCTACCTACTTACTCTTCCATCCATTGGAAAATGATAATGTCGTTTGTGCATACATGTGGACGACCACCTCCATGAAGTGATGTGATTCGTTTTTCATTTCCACCTTACATGGATGGTAATAAGGATGGATTTAATGAATAAATATTATAATTATAAAATAAATATAATTATTTAAAGGTAAACCTTTATCAACTTTTTTTTATATCTTAGAAAAAAGGAAAACGTCGCTCATGTCTATGTGCGAACTACCTCCTCCATGATATGAGGTGATTCGTTTTCCATAATTGAATTATATGGTTTGTTATAAAAGTGTGTTTAATGTATAAATATAATAATTATGAAATAAATAATATTATATAATCATTAATTCTTGACCATGGTCAACCTATAAAGTCTATTTTAAAAATTAAATACTGAATGACTGTAAAACGTCTGATGTAAACTTAACTGATTTAGTAACTAAATAAAAATGGTAATAAATGGAATAAATGGAATATGTAATGAATATTAAAAAGGGTTTTAATAATGTAAAAAAACTAACATAACTTTATTATTCAGGAGTTAGAGAATATATAAATCTAGATGAGACTTAAGGTAAGGGATTTTTCTTTAAAACCGAGTTTTAAAGTTTTCCTTCCAACTCATTTTCCTCCATATCCTTGTTCTTTTGAATTCTCAAGAATATTCTTATTTATAATTAAAATATTAGTACAGTTTATTTCAAAAAAAATTAATTTATTTATATATTTTTTAAAATGAATCTTTTCAACATTTTCCATATGGGTTATTTTTTTCTTTTTATGAAAATGTAAAAAAAATTAATGTATATGGATTGAACACCTTTTCCAATAATCATAGTAATTATTATTTATCAATATTACTATGAAATAATTCATGAATTTTCAAAGAAGAAACTATTCCGATTCTTTTCTAAATTTTTTTCATTAATATTTTTCAAAATAAAGTAATATTTATCAATAATTTTATGTGAAAATTGAAAGTGATTTTTCTTATAGATTAAAATGAGTTTTCCAAGGGTTTTATGGTGAAAAGTGTAACCTTATAAGTGTTTTATTATTAATATGGTAATTGATCATTATATATTATATTAGTTGATCCTGATATAGATCATGATGATGGGTGACCCTGATATAGTGATTCAATGCATTGGATAATGATTTAGTCTTCAATTGTGAAAAACAAGGGAGATAACTAGATAGTTTACTCCTATGGAATTAACTGGGCATCAATTATTATAACATGAGTTAAAAAATTAAAATAGGTTATTAATATTACTATCCAAGATACATATTTCATTCTTAATAAGGTTTTTTATGTAAATATATTGATTTCATGGAGAAAGAAAAGTTTATAGACTTTTAAAGGTGAAATATTTACTTTTCAAGGTAAGTTTACATGAGTTCTCATATTCTTCAAGATGCCTTCATGGTTTTCCTATGCTTAATAATTGGTTTTAAAATGTTTTATTTTATAAAAGGTTGATTTTCATATGTGTAAATTTTTTATTTATGTGCTCAAAGTTTTATTATGAAAAAGGTACACATTTTCATGGGTTTTAATGTTTTCATTGGACTAACAAGTTTCCTTTATTTTTATATCCCTTACTGAGATTTTTATGCTCATCCCAAATTTTTAAATTATTTTTACAGGATCTAAGGATAAGTGGGAAATATACCAGTTCAAACTTTATGCTTTTGACTCGCCTTAAAATAAACAAAAGTGTTTTGAAGGAAACAAGGGTGTAAAATTAAAAACATGTTTTTGTGGAAAAAAATGTACACTATGTAGAATTTTATACTTTTTTATATAATTTTTTTCTTAATTTTATAAATATCTAACCCTAAAATATCATGGAAATTTAAAAATTTGAAATCCTTACTATTAAACTCATATTTATGGGTTTTAAAAGTAATAAGGTGTTATAGTTGTTATGAGATAACGGTTTATATAATTTTAGGGGTTAAGAGGATGTTAAAAGACACTCTTAAGAGATTTAGTTTTATGGTTATATTATCATGAGATAGTTTTATAGGATTTTCATATTTCACCATCTAATCCATTTCTATTCATAATGGTTTCCCATAGAGGAAATAGGGTATCTAGAGTGGGAAGGAATCAAAGGGATACTAACCTTCCAAATCGACAACTTAGAATGATTAGAATATATAAGATTATAGTAGTGTTAATTAAGTTGGTACATACTATTATTAATGGAACCCATGAAAGATAACTACTAAATTTTCCATTGAGGAACATGTTTATAGTGGAGTATTTCATTAAACATAACCCTCCATCTTTTGATGGATCTTCAGACCTAGTGAAAACTGAAGGATGGGTAAATACATTGGAGAAGATATTTCAAATTTTGGGATGTTCATAACATAAATAAGGAAACTCTTTATATTTATCATTTAAAAGGTGAATTTAATCGGTGGTGGTATATGATTAAGAATACTAAGGAAAATGATGAGATTTATGTCATGTAGTGTACAATCTTTAAAGATATTTTTCTTGAGAAGTATTTTATTCAAGTTCTTAGACTTAGAATTGAAAGGAAATTTCTAGATTTGAAGAAAAATAAAAAATACCCAATCGAAGGTTATGAAATTTTTTTACTAAATTTTCTAGGTGTACACTAAATTTCATTCTAGACTATGAAAGTGGGTTTTTTGTGTTTTATATAGGTATAAAACAAATTTTATGAAGAGAACTATCCTATTGTGAATTTAAAATTTATAAATAAATTATTCGATGTGTTGAGAAATTTAATATGGAGTTTGTCGACACTTACATGCCTCATGAAAATAAGAGTAAGAAATAATATAGTTGGCAAGCAGTGGAGAATCATACAAATAATAAATTTGGAGGTAATCCCCCCAAATGTTCCAAATATGGTAAAAGTGGTTTTACATAATTATTGATAAGATCATTAAAGTTATATAAATGTTTTAATCATTCTAATTTGGTTCATGAATACTAGTAAAAGATTTTTAATTAGACAGGTAATTTCAAAATAGATAGTCAGTTGGTAGT
This sequence comes from Viscum album, assembly GCA_963277665.1. Classification (NCBI taxonomy): domain Eukaryota; kingdom Viridiplantae; phylum Streptophyta; class Magnoliopsida; order Santalales; family Viscaceae; genus Viscum; species Viscum album. Next base: position 1,529,557,430 of record OY728162.1, read on the forward strand.
GAGATATTTTAATTACAATGAGTTAGGTCATTATGTTAATGCTTGTCTAAAATTAGTTAATCGGGGTGTAAATCATCAATATCAAAAATAAAAAGGTATGGAAAAGTCTTTTGATACTACTATGATAGATGCAGGGCCTTCAAATAAAGTGTAAACATGTACATTACTTTTTTATTCAGATTATGTCAATGTCTTATTTTGATTCAGGGTCTATGAATTATTTTATGTCTAAGAAATTTTCAAGTAAAATGAAAATACTAGATCATGGAATGAAGTCAAAACTTTTGGTAAAAACTCCTAGGGTAATATAAATGAAATAATAATTTAAATATTCTTATTATCATCAGTGGAATAGTTTTTCCTACAAATCTTATTGTTTTTCCCATTGTAAAGTTTTATTTTATTCTGGTTATGAATTGGATTTTAGTTTATCATGCTAAGATAGATTATAGAGATAAAAAGGTTATTTTTCATAATAATTTATTATTTGTATATAAGAATGAATTCATACCTTTGATAACATATCAATAGGATTAGAAACTGACTAAATATGAGAGTGTTATCTTGCACATATTATTGAAAAGAAGGAAACTGTTCAAATTAGTGATGTGAAATAGTAAATGAATATCTGGATGTATTTTTGGATGATTTTATTTTTTTTATTACTGGTTGGAAGGTTGAATCTACTGTTAACTAGGTTCTTGTTACCAACCTGATTTCAAAACCCCCTTAGTGAATGGATCAAATAGAACTTTTGGAATTGAAAAATTTGTTACAATAGTTTCTTGATAAGGGTTTCATTCTAATTCACCTTGAGGTGATCCTGTTTTGTTTATTAAAAATAAGCATGGTTTTATGTGACTTTACATTGATTATAGATCACTCAATAACATCATTATTAAGAATAAGTATATGTTTCCTCATATCTGTGACTTATTTGATCAACTCCAGAGTACTCAGTATTTTTCAAATATTGATCTCAGGTTTGGATATCACCAGTCAAAAGTGAAAGAAGGAGACATTCTGAGAATGCTTTTTTGTACTAGGTATGACCATTATGAGTTTATGGTTATTCCTTTCTGGTTTATGGATGCACACATTGTATTTATGGATCTTATGAATAGAGTTTTTCATGAGTATTTAGATAAATTTATAGTGGTTTTCATTGATTAAATTATAGTTTATTCTAAAACATAAAAGGATCATGAAATACATATAATGATTATTTTACATACTTTAAAATAAAATAAGTTGAATAGAAATTTTAGGAAATTTGAATTTTGGTTACAACTGATTTCATTCCTTGGGAATATTATTTCTAAATATGTAATAATTATTGATCCTACTAAAACTAAAGTGGTGAAAGAGTTTACAATACCTATAAATGTAATTAATATTCAAAGTTTTCTTGTATCAGTAGGTTATTACCGATGTTTTTTTGAAAATTTTTCTTGATTATCTAATCCACTAACCAAGTTAACTCAAAAAGGAGTTAAATTTTTCTGAACAAAGGAATGTGGTGAATGCTTCCAATAATTAAAAATAAGATTTTTTAGTGATCTAGTGTTATCCTTTCCAATAATAAATGGTGAATTTTTCATTTATAGTGATGCCTTTTTGAATGACATTGGTTATGTTTTGATATGGAATAATCAATTGATCATGTATACATCATGTTAATTGAAACCCCATGGGATGAATTATCATACACATGACCTTGAACTAGTTTTAGTGGTTTTTTCTTTAAAAATATGGATACACCATTTATATGGGGAGAAATTTGAAGTAAATATTGACCATAAAAGTTTGAAGTATATATTCACTCAAAAATAATTGAACATGAGATAGAGAAGATGTCTCGAACTGATAAAGGAATATGATTGCACAATTCACTATAATCCAGCTAAATAAAACATGGTAGTTGATTACTTTGGTCTAAAATATAATAAATAATTAGTTATTCTTTTTTTCAAATATTATCCTTTGGTTAATTAATTAATGAATTTTTTCCTAGAAATTATACATATCGTAACTCCCTATCTTTTGGTTCAGGTGTCAGTGCAGTCATCTTTATTGATAAAATTAAGCATGCTTGTACTGAAGATCATGGTTTGAAATAAAGATTATATTTTGTTAATAAGGTTAAGTTACCTAAATTTAACATTTAAAAATAAGGTGTTATGATATTTGGAAAGAGGTTTTGTGTGTTAAGCAATTCCCAATTGAAGAAGGAATTATTGAGTGAAGCTCGTAGCTATTTGTTTTTTTTTCATCCCAGTAGCACTAAAATGTATAGAGACCTTTAATAATATTATTTTTTGGATCTAATAAAGAAATATAATATTGATTTTATCATGAAACATTTGAATTTTTAATGGTTTAAAGCTGAGTGGTAATGACCAGAGGGGATACTTCATCCTTTTCTAGTGCTTGAATGGAAATGGGATAATATATCCATGGATTTTATAGTGGGGTTACTAAAGATATCTCAAGGTAATAATAAAATTTGGGTAATTTTTGATCGATTAGAAAAATATGAAAATTTTCTTACTATCTTGGATAATATATCTTTGGATCAACTTCCTAAACTTTATCTTAAAGAGATAGTCAGATTATATAGAGACTCTCTCTCTATTGTATCTAATCATGATTTCATATTTACCTATAATTTTTGGAAATGACTTAAAAAGTAATTGGGTACTAAATTAAATTTCAGTACAACTTTTCATCATAAATCTATTGGATAGTAAAAGTGAATGATTCATGCTTTAGAAGATATGCTTCTAGCTTTCACATTATATTATCAGGGAATTTGGGATCAATATCTTTCATTAGTTCAATTTTCATATAATAACCATTTTCTTTTTAGTATACTGATAGCACATTTTGAGGAATTATATGAAAATAAGTTTCAGACTCCATCATGTTGGGACAAAGTTAGTACCATAACGGGTAGAAGAAAGGTTGAGGATGTAAAGATGATTCAGTGGCACATGACGGTAGCTCAAAGCAGAGATAAAAGTTATGTAGATAATGAAGGAACCTAGTAATTTGTGGAAGTATATAAAATAAGGATTTTAAAATTTTGGTTTCATATTCATGTTAAAAACACTAAATCCATAAAACCCGTTTCTTAGATTTTTCATGGATCGCATGAAATTAAATTTAAGTATGAAGAAAAAATCAAACAAAATGGTAAATAGTACCTTGTTCTTTTGAAAATGAAAATATGATCTTCTCATCATTGGCATGTAGTGGCTCTAAGGAACCAATAAGTGAATCCTATAGATATTCCACACATTCACCATAGATCATAGATCATAGTTATTTAATTATCAGATGATAACATGGTAAATCAAAGTGTTATATGATGTCCCTTTGATTGCATGTAGAACTGGTGATGATTCATCAGAGGGAATCAATCAAATATTTTTATTCCTTCAGTTTCTCTCTTCAAAACTTGAAAGAGAGGTGGGGAGGGCACTAAAATTCTTGGAATAATATTTTCATCACATTTTGGGATTAAAAAATCAATTTATATTAGGGTTTAAGTTTCTATAAATTGTGTTTTAGTGCCTATAAAAACTTAACCTTTAAAAATACCCAAGAAACTCACTTACAGCTTAGTTAACTAATCATAAACATCATAAATTTTTTATCACTATCTTGTTACATAAATAATATGTCATGTGATAAAATATAAACCATTTTCTCATCTCATAAACTCCCCTTATAATTTGATGAACCTTGAACATGTTATGTTCATTTGAAAAGTTATATTTTATCATATTCAATTTTATACTTAAATAACTTGTGAATACCTTGAGAAATAAATTCAATAATTATTATTCTAAAATTTAATAATATAATTTAATTATTTTTAATTACGATCAATCACTCTTGGACATTTACCAACCCCTTTATTTTGGGCCCACTTTGTCCTAAACTCATATTAATCTAAATAGGTGGAACTTGTGGATACACTTAGTGTGTCACCCTTTAGGACTTTATATCTATAGAAGTGATTCATGATCATAGACTAAGAGTGGATTCTAGTGACATATCATTTCCCCTAAGGAAATAAAAAAATCATGGTTATGACAACCTCTTACGAACATGCATCGTTTAATATAATATCTTTGTATCATGATATCCTATAAAGTAAGATAAAGAATCTGTGTTATTATCCATTATTTATTTATTTATTTATTGACCTTACTAGATGAACTTACATTAAATCACCATATCCATGGATTTAGTAAATGTATTACCATCCTGATCAACTAGGTCTGAGATATCTCTTCCTCAAATATGAAGCAAAAAAATCACATTTTGATCATTCAACCAATGACATGCCATTAATGAAACACCCAACGCAACCTACCTTACCATAAATTCAATTTCATGGTTTTTGTCTTTCATAAAAGTATGTGATAAAATGGTACACAATGATAATGATCTCACTTCAAGAGACTAATGCACATTCTCATATATAAGAACAACTGATGACACCTGAAACATGCGGTGCTCCTATTTGTGGGTCAATACCCATGATCTCCTCTACTCAAGATCAATAAGTGCAAACTTTATGAGAATAAGTCTCAAGGATTATGAGACCTCAACACCTGATAGTTAGACATCATCTGTGTCCTATCAGTATGATGTATCTAGACCACGGGACATGTGTTTAAGATTATTATCATGGTATCTCAAGGTTTACATTATAGGTGGGAACTACTATAACCTTTTGATATAACACATAATCTAAGGATATTACCATGTAAATAGTAGACATAGAAGTATCAATGCTATTATGGTAAGAAAAAATGCATATATATATATATATATATAATCGTATACATGTAATTGTAATCAGAGTACATATAGGAGTTGGGTCTAGGAAACCAACTTACAACACACCCACTTGAACTAGAGTCAACTACTAAAAACTTTTAACCCTCTAGTTCTCACATGAGAATCATACTTCTATTGGGATATGGATTTAGTTAGGGGGTTTTCCATGTTATCCTCTATGGATACTCTACTAACTAAAACTTCATCTCTTTGAGTAAAATCACCCAAGAGATGAAACATATGAAGTATATGCTTCATCCTTTTGTGTGGATTGGGTTCCTTGGAAAATACCACTGTTGCAATACTATCACAATAAACTATAATAGGGTATGAACTACTAAGTATAACACTATGTTATGAATTAAATTTTTATATCCATACCAATTCCATAACTACATCATAAGATGTTATATACTCATATTCCAATATAGAATAATTGACTACAGACTGCTTCAATATTATCCATCTCACTGCACCACTATTCAAGAAAAATACATAGACTAATAGTGATTTCATATCATTTTGATCTTTTTGAAATATTGCATCAGTGTACCCCCTCACAACTAGCTCCTCATATTCTCTACACATCAAGAACATATCCTCTATATGTCTCGAGTACATCAGGATAGTTTTTACAGCTACCCAATTCATCTCTCCTGGATTGTCTTGATATCTTACCACCATGATTAAATCAAATGAAACATCAAACTAGGTACATAGTATGGCATAATTAATAGATCCCACTAACAAATCATAAGGTATTATGCTCATTTTTTCAATATCATTTTGTGTTTTTGGACAAATTTCCTTGGAGATATTAATACCATGTGACATCGATAAAAAACTTATCTTGGATTGTTCCATATTTTACCTTTTGAGTACTTTTTCAATGTATGTACTTTGACTTTGCCGAAGAATCTTATGATATCTATCTTGATAGATTTTAATACCTAGAATATAGGATACTTCACCTAATTCTTTCATGTAGAAGAATTCATTTAATCAAGTCTTAACTAACTGCATGACTAGCACTTCATTACCCATTATTAATATGTTATCAACATATAAAATCAGAAAAATGATGTCATTTACACTAACCTTCATATAGGTACATGAAATGCTTTTGTTCTTAACAAAAAAAAATTATGGCCTCATAAAAACTAACATTTCATAATTTTAATGTCTGATTCAATCTATAAATGGATATATACAACTTTTATACTTTATTGATACTCTTTGACATGATAAACCCTCAGGTTATGTCATATCGACATATTTAACCAAATTCCCATTTAGAAAATAAAATTTGACATCCATTTCCCAAATTTCATAATCATGGAAAGTTGTTATTACAAGTAATATTTTGGAGGATTTTAACATTACCACTGGTGAGAATGTTTCATCGCAGTTTATTCCTTGACATTTCTTTAAAACTTTTGAAATGAATCATGATTTATAGGTTCTAATATGTCCATCCATGTCCAGTTTTTTCTTGAATACCCATTTACACTCAATAGTTTTTACATTAGCTGGAGGGTATACCCAAATAAAAACTTGATTTGGATACATGGAATCCATATAAAAAATCATGGATTATTTCCTTTTATTATCATTCTTTCTATCCACCGCTTCCTTGTAGGTTAGAGGTTCATCATTACCTTGGAGTAATGTTTCACCTAACTTGATGATAATAAAACAATATCTATCTGGATCTCTAACCTCTTTAGTAGGACTATGTAGTACTTGTGTCTCAAGAACTTCTTTGTCTCCCACTGTCTCTTTTAGATATTTTTTCTGTACCAACTCTTGTATATATAGAGTATCAACTTCATCAAAGTCAATATTTTTTCCAATATATCCATTAGAAATGTGTTCCCTTTCTAGAAATATGGTATGCCTTTCCACAATCAGTTTTCTATCTAAAGGTTTGTATAGGTAGTATCCTTTAGTTTCCTAAGGATAGCCTATAAAGATTCACTTCATGATTAGAGATGTTAGTTTTTATTAGTTATCATCTTAAAAAATGCCACAAATCCACATGCACATATATGTGACAGATCAGGTTTCTTTTCATACCATAACTCATATGAAACCTCCTTTTTTACTTTAGTTAGTACTCAATTTAGTTCATATGTCATAGTCTGTAGTGAATATCCCCAAAATGATAATGGTAGAGTTTAATGACTCATCGCCAATCTTACCATTTCAAGTAAGGTATGATTTCTACTTTCACTAACACCATTCCACTGAGGTGTATAGAGAGGAGTGAGTTAGAAGACTATCTTACACTCCTTTAAGAGATCAATGAATATTTGGTTTAGATATTCCCCTCCATGATCTGAGTGGATCTTCTTAATCTTTTTATCAATCTAATTCTCTAATTCAATTTGATATTACTTAAACATATAAAAAGAATTTGACTTATACCTAATGAATTAAGTATAAACATGCCTACTAAATTCATCGGTAAAAGTAATGAAAAAATATAACCCATCCCTTTCCTCTACTAAAAATGGACCACATACATTAGTATGAATCAAATCCAATAGGTTTGTGGCTCTCTCATTTACCACTAAAAGGTGCTTTGGTCATTTTACCTCATAAACAAGTGTGGAATACATCCAAGGGTTTCAACTCAATGGAGACTAAATACCCTATTTTATGTTGTTTTCTGAAACATTTTTAATTTACATGACTTAGCCTGAAGTGCCATAGGTGGGTAGGATATGATTCATTTTTTCCAGATTTTTTCAACACATGGTTTTCAAGTTCAGGTATATAAAATCCATTATTAATATGTTTCATACCATAACATATGTTATCCTTATAAAAGAGACAACATTTATTTCTAAACTTGACATAAAAAATATAGTGTTTAAGAATGACACTATGATTATGTTTCTAGTAATATAAGGTATATAATAACAATTATTTAACATAAGAGCTAAACCACTATGCAAAGTGAGATGGTAATCTCTTGCTACTAATGCTATCATTCTTACACCATTTTATGGTCAGAGAACTACCTCACCCTTTAAAATCTTCTAGAATCTACTTGGTTATTAAATTTGAATACAAATGTGTGAGTCAAGTATTTTATCCAATACCCAAATTGTAGATATAGATAGATTACATTCAATGAAAAATATACATGAAGCATGAGCATTACCTTTATTCCTCTTCCCAACTATATAATTCTTCTTCCAGTAGTATTTCTTGTCACATACAACATAGACTACCTCATACTCATTATTATCCCTATGTATCATTAGTTTCTTAGAGGGGCAGTGTGTCAGTGCATTGGACTTAGACTTGACTTTGACACCTTATTTTATCCTTTCCTTCCCATGTTCACTATAAGTACAGAATATTTTGAATTATTCATATCCTTATTATCTTGGTGAACTAAATCCAATAAATCTAGGATATACTTATTTATGTTATTCATATTATAATTAATGATGAAAGTCAATAAGTTTCATGGTAAAGAGGAACAAATTATATTAGTTGTTAGTTTTCAATTCAATTTAAACCCAAGGGATTCTAATCGCTTGATGTACCTAAACATTTTGAGTATATTAGGTACTACTTGATTCCCTTATTCTAGCCTACATTTCAATATTGAACTTGATATATCATATATTTATTGTTAAGATCTCTCCTAATATAACTCTTGGAGATGAGATAGAATCTTGTGGGCATCTTTAACCTCATGCATTATCTACAACTCACTAGATATAGGTGTAAATATAACACACTAGACATCCAATGTATCATCCACATGCTTATTATATTTATCTATTTCAAACTTACTTTCTCCCTAAGGGGGCTAAGTAGGATTTTTGTATTCTGTCACATAAATATTCTTTTATTGGCATGGTATTATGTGAAAGTGCATATACCACTCCTGGAAGTTATTATCAGTAAAGATATTCTCTTTATCTAATACTAACCATAGTGAAATTTAATTAGTGGTAGTTTCCATTTTATCTACAAAAAAATAAAGTTATTATATCATTACTTTAGCTTGATTTCCAATAGGAATTTTTAAATTATTAATTTTACATGAACCCCACTATTTTATCAAACCCTAGTATCCGTAAAATACTATATTCTAACTACTCTATTCCTTGATTATTCTAGAAAAAATGATATTTAAACCTCTCTTCATAGCCTGAGCTATGGAATCACCACTACTCCAAGAATCTAAGGTAGGATTTTGGCTGAAAAAACGCTTTAACCCATGTATCCTTGATCCTTCAAGTGGAGTCTCATCTCCTACAAAGGATTACCTTGTATTTCCTAACACTTTGCCTCTAAATTTTCAAAAAACTAGATATGGATACTTCGTTACTATAAAATTTAGTTAAGTTGACCCGCCGCTTTCATGATAATGTACCAGTAGTAAGAGGCACCCTAAATTAGGGCTAACAGACACCTCAAACATACAATTTTGTTCCAATTCAAGTGATGGAATACATTTTGACTTAATATAAATTTTAAGAATTTTAACTTATCTCGGTGGATGAAATATTTTTCTATTTAAAATGATTTTTTTATGTGATCATACTCATAATTTAACCATGATTTAAATAGAAAACATTCACCACAAATGTTCATTTTATCTATGCATTCTATTTTATCATCCTATGTGATCACACATAATACATAAAAATACATAAAATAATAAAACCATGAAAATGATAAAATAAATAAATAAATAATGACATGATCATGATTCATTAACTATTGGTTAATCCATCAAGTGAATAATTGATTAAGTAAGGCCCTATGGGAATTACTTAAGTTAATATCTCACTCAAATCGCAGTGCCCACAACACTCATACACATCATCTATTTTGTTCACACCAACTATATACTCAAAACACATTGTCAAAAACTCCTCAAAAATTTGTTCAAACATATACTCACATACAGGTGAGGGGAACTCAAGGTGAAAAAAGACATTTTATAACTCAAATGTGGACATGTAGACCATTATACATTTAAAGAGAGAGGGACAATATAATGATCATCAAAAAAAATATTACATTTTAAAACATAAATGAAATGATTAAATTAAATAAATAATAAACTAAATATGTATGGGTTGATCTTGACTCATGATCTATCTGTAGGTTCTGGACGCAGTAAAAGCGCAGGATGGGCATGTACCCAACTTTGAAAATTACCATGATTGATGATTAATCCATGATCAATATGATGATAAACTCTAGTATTCATAGAATTGAATCAAAGATAAAAGACAAAGGAGAGAACCTGGAATCGATAAGAGTGGATCAACATATTTTGTTTATAATTAATTTAATTTAATTAAAGAATTACCTTTAAGGTGATTCTTTATTCGTTGATGTGTTTGACCATGGGTCTGAGGTGTGGCTTCGTTGTGATATAGAATACAAGTATATGATTCCTCTAGCGGTGATCTACACATGCTCCACGTATCTCTAAACGTCGTCGAAGGAGTCTCTGGGTAATAGCGTGGAAGATCCTTTTACTTGTGATGTCCACCTCTTATCATCTTGATAATCACTTCCAAAGTGTTCTCCTATATTCAATGGAGGAGGATCTATCTCATTTTTTAGAGAGTTCTTGGAGAGGGAAGAGTTCTCTAGGATTGAGAGCTTTTTCTCCAAAGATGTTGTTCACACCACGATTGGTTAGCCGGTCAAATGACCCCTTGGCTAATTGAGAGAATAATAACATAATGAGGAATTTAATTCACTAGGTAATAATTAATAATTAGAACAAGTGTTGTTACTTAATTTATTATTCCATGTAAAACCCAATGTCAAATAATAATAGAAATGCTATTATTTCCATGACATGTTCTTAACTTGCATGTTATATTTAAATATTATTTAACCAAATAATATTTAATTTTATTTCTCAACATACTCATAACTGTTCCACCAATCATCCTCAATATTTATTGGGACTTGAATAATGACTATTTATTTATTAAATAAATATAACTACATTATTCACCGACAAATAAATATTTTGTCCGCAATATATTCTCTCAAATAACTAGCGACAAAATAGATGTGATCAGGCATACTTGAATAATTGTTAAACCAAAATCGGGAATAATATTTATTTAACTGAGATACTAGATACACTTAGTGTGTGACCCTCTAGACCTCTTTATCATCAGCATTAGGCGGGATTGCCTAAAGTCCAATATTACTGTCTAGCATGGGTCAAAGAACCCAATAGAAAGTAGTTAATGTCACAACGACATGTCACCTCAAACGAATGTTTACCATGTCATATATTCCCTCTGTCCTGATATCTTCAATCAAGAGGGTTACTTGCAAGTTCCATCAACCCATGTGCTCGATTTCTTATTATTTAACTTCTCAGAATTGAACTTTTCTAGAGAACACCATGGAAATGGATTTAGTTATGGTATGTCATTTCCATCAAAGAGATTGAGATACCTACTTCCATAAAAGTGAAAAATCTGTTCTCGCATTATTCACTAATGCAGTATTACTCGTGATGCACCCAACATATCCTACCTTGTCGTGAACATTTTTCATCATAGTTTTCATCAATACATCTAAGTGTGTGAGTCATAATACCCATTAATAATAATATTAAATTCTAAGGACCAATACACACATCCACAGATAGGAACATCCAATGAAACTTATGAATATATATTTCTTACTGGCGAGTATTGTTCTCATAATATCTTCCTAGATATTACCAAGGGAGCACACCATGAGAAGGGGCCTCAAAGTTTTATGAGTCTCCACCCTTGATAGCCTATATCATTTGTGTCCCTTAAAATGATATCATTTGGCCATATAACATATATTCAAGAATAGTTTCATGGTACTTTTGGGTTCTCATCATAGTAGGGATCCGCTATGACCTTTTAGTGTGACAACTATTCTTAGAACATTATCACATATTATGTCATATAGAAGAACAATCATGATGTGATAAAGAGTTTATTAATATTAATCAAATGAATACAAGTTTATCATAAAGTAAAAAGAATTTGGTTTCTAGGGAACCAATTCCAACAGACTCCCAATTACACTAAAGACAACTGCTAAAAACCTTCAGTTCGCTAGATCTCAAATGATATTAATGATTCTGATGAGATAGGCCTTTAGTCAAGGGGTCTACCACGTTCTCTTCCATAGACACTCTCCTGATTGAAACTTCACCCCTTTGATAGAAATCCCTCAAGCGGTGATACTTTTAGAGCATTTTCTTTGTCCATTGATGTGACCTTGGCTCTTTTTCAAGAGCCACCACTGTAGTATTATCACAATACAATGTAATAGTATCCTTACTTCTAGGTATCAAATCAATATCCTATACAAATTTCTGAATCTAGATGGCTTCCTTGGATACATTAGAAGCCACTATATATTCAGACTCTACTGTAGAATTAGTTATAACTGGATTCTTTGAACTCTTCCAACCCCCAGCTCCTCTATTGAGAAAGAAAACATGTACTGATTTCAACTTTAGATCATTCTGATCTATCTGAAAACCAGCATCATCATACCCTTGGATGAAAATATCCTCGTCTCCTCCATACACCAAGAACATATCCTTAGTTCTTCTCAGATACTTAAGGATAGTCTTGACATCAGTCTATTGTTGTTCTCTTATATATTCTTGATATCTTCCTACCATGATCAATGCATAGGTAACATAAAGTTTGGTACATAACATGGCATAAATTATAGATCCTCTCACTGAAGTGTATGGAATCTTAGTCATCTTTTCTTTCTCATGTTGTGTCTGGGGATACTTTTTTTTTGAACAATGTATACCATATGACACTAGAACCAATCCCCTCTTGGATTTTTCCATACTAAATCTCTTTAGTATCTGGTCAATGTTTTTACTTTGACTTAGTCCAAGCAGCCTCTTGGATCTATCATCAATGATCTTGATCCCTAGAATGTAGGCTGCTTCACCTAAGTCCTTTATGGAGAATCGCTTTTTCAACCATCCCTTGAATGACTACAAGACTGGTATGTTGTTTCCAATAACACTACTAGAAATTTGGGCTATAACAACGATTTAAAATTTTGGCTATAGGTCCTCAAACCGTGGATATAGGTAATAGCCACGGTTTGAGAAATTGTGTCTAAGTTTGGTGTGGCTATAGGCCTAGACTTATAGTAGTGGTTTGGAACCGTGGCTATAGGTAATATCATTATATACATGGTTTAGAATAGTGGTAATATCACTATAGCGATGGTTTAGAACCATGGATATACTAGATTATGGACATAGTTTATTACCACGGTTAGAAATTGTGGCATTAGACCTATAGCCATGTTTAAAAACCATAGAAATAGACCTATAGCCATAGTTAAAAACCATGGATATAGGTATATATCTAGGATTCAAATAGTGGTAATATCACTATATCCATGGTTTAGAACAATGGATATACTAGAGGATGGACACAATTTATTTCCACAGTTAAAAACTGTGTCATTAGACCTATATCCATAGTTAAAACCGTGGTAATAGACCTATATCCATGGTTAGAAACCGTTTCTATAGGGTCTTAAAAACCATAAAAAATATCCCCCCGCCCCCTACACAGCCCCCCCCCCCCCTGCAGTATCCCACCCCCCCTGGACAGCCCCCCTCCCCTGCAAAGACCCCCTAGACGCCCCCTACAGACCCCTCCCTTCTGAACACCCCCCCTTCTTCCTAGACACCCTATATAAACCCCGCTCCCCCTCCCTTGGAAAGCCCCCTCCCCCTAAAAATCCCCCTCTTGGAAAACCCCCCCTATAGACCCCTCCCTCCCTCCTAGACACCCCCTACCTTCTAGACACTAGACACCCCCACCCTGTATAAACCCCCTATCTCCCCTCCCCTAGCCAGCCCCCTCTCCCCTACAAACCCCTCCCTCCTGGACACCCCCCTGTATCCCCCTCCCTCCTGGACACTGGACACACCCCACCATACATAACCCCCCCCCCCTCCCATGGATAGCCCCCTACCCCCTGCAAATCCCCCTGGATAGCCCCCCTGTAAATCCCCCCTCCTAGATAACCCCCCCATCCTGCAGACCCCTCCCTCCTGCAGACCCCTCCCTCCTAGACACTGTACATCCCCCACCCTACATAAACCCCCTTCCCCTCCCCTGGATAGCCCCCTCCCCCTGCAAATCCCCCCCTACAGACCACTCCCTCCTGGACACCCCCCTGCATCCCCCTACCTCCTGGACTACATAAACCCCCCTCCCATGTACATCCCCCCTTCCCCCCTGCAAAGCCCCCCTCCTGGACAACCCCCCCCCCCCTCCTAGACACCCCCCTGCAGACCCCTCCCTCCTGGACACTGGACACCCCCCACCCTACATAACCCCCCCCCTCCCATGGACATCCCCCCTCCCCCTACAAATCCCCCCTAGACAGCCCCCCTACAAAGCCCCCTCCTGGACAACCCCCTCCCCCTCCTGCAAACCCCTCCCTCCTAGGCACTGGACACCCCCCCACCCTACATAAACCCCCCCTCCCTCCTCCCCTGGACATCCCCCCTCCCCCTTGCAAAGCCCCCCCTGCAGACCCCCCCCCCCCCTCCTAGACACTCCCCTGTAGCCCCCTCCCTCCTGGACATTGGACACCCCCCCCACCCTACATAAACCCCCCTCCCCCTCCCCTAGACATCCCCCCTTCCCCCCTGCAAATCCCCCATCCTAGACAACCCCCCTCCCCCTCCCCTAGACACCCCCTTGTAGACCCCTCCCTCCTGGACTCTGGATACCCCCATCCTACATAAACCCCCCTTCCCTAGATAGCCCCCTCCCCCTACAAAGCCCCCCTGAATAGCCCCCCCCCCCTGAAAATCCCCCCTCCTGGACAACCCCCCCTTCCTGCAGACCCCTCCCTCCTGGACATTGGGCACCCCCAACTCTATATAACCCCCCCTTGGATAGCCCCCCTCCCCCTGCAAAGCCCCCCCTATAGATCCCTCCATCCTAGAGACCCCCTTGTATCCCCCTCCCTCCAGGACACTGGACACCCCCACCCTACATAAACCCCCCCTCCTCCCTCCCCTGGATATCCCCCCTTCCCCCTGTAAAGATCCCCTCCTGGACACCCCCCCCCCTCCTGGACACCCCCTGCATACCCCTCCCTCCTAGACATGAGACACCCCCACCCTACATAAACCCCCCTCCCCTGGACAGCCCCCCTCTCCTTGGATAGCCCCCTGCAAATCCCCCCTTCTGGACACTGGACACCCCCACCCTACAGAACCCCCCCCCCCGGACACCCCCACCCTCCCTCCCAGACACCCCCCCCCCCCCCACCTTCCCCCCTACACACCCCCCTTCCCTCCCCCACACTCGGCCCCCTCCCTCCTGGAAACCCCCCTGAAATAGCCTATGCATTCCAGAAAAAAAAAAGGTTTCCTGCATATTCAAATCCTCTCCTGCCAAAAAAACAAAGTTCCTGCAGAAATGAGAGGAATTATCAGGGTGGAACACCCAACTCATCCCCCCTCCCCCAGCACACACCCCCCCCCCTTCCCCTTTCCCCCCACCTACACACCCCCTCCCCCTGCCCCCAGCACACCCCCTTGCCCCCTCCCCCTTCACACCCCCCCCCCCTTCACACCCCCTCCCCCTACCACCCCCCCCCCCCCCACCTGCACACCCCCTCCCCCTGCCCCCAGCAAACACCCCCTACCCCCCCCCCACCCACCCCACACACCCCCTGAAGGAGTTCAACATGAAGAAAAAAGTATTGAGACAACTGTTCTTATTCCTGAAAAAAGTCCAATTGTGACTATGCCTAGTGTTTAAACTGCAGAAGGAAGAGCTATATCGGAGGTGAACCATCATTTAATGGATCCAATTATACTTGGATCACTTGCTGATGAAGATAAAACTGATGATGTGGTTATGGAAACTATTGAACATTCTCATACACCACCTATACCATCACCGCCTCCTATTGTGCATGAGGAATCACCCTTTATTAGTAAGATCTCTTAAAGTTATAAAATGTAATCTTTTTCCTCTGATATTCTAAATGAGTTTAATAATATTTAAAGAGATTATAATGATATGAAACAGAAGTTAAAATAAACTAATGATGAGATTAGATAACTTAAGAAGTCCTTTATTTCCAAGTTTGATTTTGACAATTTGGTTGGGTTAATGACTACCCAAAAAAAAGTTGATTAGGAGTCTCCAATCATTCCCACTTATTCAAAAAGTTGTTTTTGAAGTAAGTTTCAATGAGCTTAAGGATGTGAATAGTCTAGTTAGATATTTGAAGGATGTCTATACTACCAAGTCTGAGTTCAATGATCTTGGCGTTATGGTTGTATCTCAAAGGTACATGTTCCAAAATCTTTCAATGGTGCAATTAGACATGTCTCAATATGTTCTTGATGAGGTTAAGTATTTTATGGACTGAAATAAAGGGAATTCTGCACTTTATAAAGTGTTGTATTAATCTAGTTTGAGTTCATCAAATAGTTTCAACCCTATATAACTTCCACCTCAGAACCTTAAATTGTTCCAGTTTTTTAGAGTGGAGTTGATAAATTTCTATAAAAATTGAATTATGTATCCTTACATATTCATTCTCTATAGTGTGATATGTTCACACCATTCCTTATGCAATATTTCAATAGGAATATTATGGGTGAGTTCTATGATACCAGATAAAATGTCAGGAAGCTCGGTATTGGAACTAATAGATCCGTAAAATTAAGTAGTGGTCTTTATGATGAATTTGATGGGAAGTTGAATGAGATCATGAATGTATCTAAGTATGATCAATGTATGGTTTTTAGATCTCTTGTTCTAGTATCTAGAAACTACTAGCATTTGTTAACCTCTTTGAACAAGGTCTATAAATAAGTTCAAGGGATATATTCATATTCTTCCTTGAAAAATCTAGTGGTTATTAGAAAACAATTTTTTAAAATAATAAAGCAATTATGGAAATAAGTTTTTAAAACAATTAGGAAATTATAGAATTTAAATTAAAGGTTTAGGCAGAGGGAACCAACCTCAACCTCAAGGCACATTGCTTTTGACAACAAAAACTCGAATCTTCCTTTTTTTCGCTTGCACGCATATGTAACTTCACATATATATAAGGATAGATAGCCCCTATGTACATATTTTCATGGCCAAATATGCACAAGGGGGTCCTTATATATATGTTTATACTTTAATATACCCCTTTACACTTACACATGTATACAGTTTTCATATCTATATATAAGCACACCTAGCCCCAATATATATATCCATACTACCATGAGTGAATATATATATATAAAGGGGGAACTTATATATGTATATGCCTACCTATGCATACACATGTAAGGCTTTGTCAACGGCGAGTCGAATCTGCCTCAACGAAATCCAAAATGCATTGCAAAAATATAAGGAACCCAAAAATCACAAATTCCCTAATTGAAATTGGGCCAAAGAATACAAACAGAATAAACCTTACTCAAATACGATGTTGAACTCACTTTCATTGATGGTGGTGGATAGAACCGGCCTCATCATAAGAAACCACCTATAAGAAAATAGTGGGAAAAATTAGATATAACGACTTCTTATATATATGTGATTAGTGTGTTAACTGTACATGATAAATGATACATAAATTCATAACCAACAATGAACAAATAATATTGAGATTGATATGTACATCCCAATACTAAATAACATGATCATTAATAAACCTCTATTTTTCAAACATCACCTTCAATTTCCTATTCAAAAATCAAAAATCACCAAAATATGGGAATAAAGTAAACTTCCATCAGCACTTAAAGGTGAGAAATGGGGATTAGAAATTGTTCTTAACCCATAAAATCCATTCCTTGAATGTATAAAATACCTAAAACTCTTCATTCATATATCCTTCTTTATTTTCTAGATTGAAACCTCATTTTTTAGCATGTTATTCTTATGGAATTCACCTTTATTCTTAGTTTATATAGGTTTATAAATTTTATAAATTAGATAATTTTCCTTATTTTATTCTTACTCAATCCCCTAACCCCCCCCCCCCCCACACCACCACCCCCCTCCCACCTCCCCCTGTATAGCCTCCCCCCCAAACCAATCCCCTCTCCCACAACCACCCACTACCCCCTCCCCCTGTACCACCCCCACCCCATACTCTAGCCTACACCATCTCCCTAGCTTGCACCAGCCCCCAAACCTCTGCACCATCCCCCCTAACCCCCTACACCACCCCCACCCCTTCCCCTGCACCACCCCCACCCCTTCCCCTATACTAGCCTCCCCCCAAACCAGTCCCCTCCCCCCAAAATCAGTCCCCCCCCAAACCAGTCCCCTCCCCCCAAACCCAGTCCCCCCACCTCCCTACCCCCCCCCCTCCCCCAAAACCTAGTCCCCCCACCTCCCTACCCCCCCCCCTCCCCACCTATACCACCCCCAGCCCCCTATCTTGCACCATCCCCCCAACCCCCCTAGCCTACACCAGCCCCCACACCCCCACACCCCTGCACCATCCCCCCTAACCCCCCTGCACCACCCCTACCCCTTCCCCTGTACTAGACTCCCCCTCAAACCAGTCCTCTCCCCCCAAAACCAGTCCCCCCCCAACCCCCCTCCCCCCTACACCAACCCCCTAGCCTGCACCAGCCCCCCAACCCCCCTCCCCCCCCCCAATTCCCTCTAATTATATTATGATATAAATATAAATTTGAGCTAACTTGTTCTTATTCCTAGTGGTATATGTTGTAATGTATTTGGGGATTACCTACTCAGTTTTATGTCTGTGTAGTATCTTTTATTTTATTCCATCTGCTACTCTGATATTATATCTAGTTTGGATGTGTGGTTTCACTACTTGGATGCCTCTATCCAGTTCCATATCAATCAAATTCATATTCTATTATAGGGTTGTGGGTTATTGTTCACCGAGCCACTAGTCCACCCATTTTATCTCCCTAAGACCTCTCTAGCCTTGTAGTCGTCCTCTTCCATTAACTTTTTAACCCCTATCCCTATTTTGAATAAAATAAGTGGCCCAATAAGCTGACACTATATTCAAATTCATGTTGATATTAGCATCTCGACTACCCAACATGAGTACTTGTTGGCTTACCAAAGCAAGGGGAAGGGACATGCCACCAAAAAAGGTGAAGAGAACTGCTTTTTTTAACCATAATACTCAGACCATAACATATTTTTATATTATAAAGTTACTTAATGAGTATCCCTCAACATAAACTTTGACATAGACCATGACTACAATGTAGAGTTCCCTAGTAGTATATGAGCAGGCTACACCCAGTACCCCAGAATTATTCACCATCTCCAAAAATACAATATTAGGAGATAAGAAATATATATATATATATATAAGGTTCCTAGTTTTGAATAATTATTAACCATATCCAAAACTCTCTTACATCAGGGCTAACGTGCTGGAAGAATAGAAATATATATCAGTATCCTCTAGAAGAGAATCCATCCCTGCCAAATCAAGTGGTATGTTCACGAAGACCTCTATAGCTAGAAACCAACATGATTGAACTAACACCTCAGCCACCACCGCTTCTTTATGGGCCATGATTGATAGTGAAGGATCATTTAAATAAAATTAACACACACCCACATCTTCATAAGTGGATACATACTCTTCCAAGTGAGCTTTGTAGAGACCTGCTCATTTTTGAAAAATTAGAATGTGTTGCCAAAATAATCCAATGAATGAAAGGAGTGAATTTCCACATATAATAGAGGATTCTAGGGTAGAATAACTTGAAAATATAGTTTGATTCCATTCCTATTACCTTCCAGTGAATTCTCACCAAAAGGCACTAAAGTTGAAATGGTACTTCCCAAAGTGGAATAGCCCCCCTCATCTGGGAAATAGACCTGGGAATTCATTATTATTGGTCTCCCAATTTCCATGAAACACTTCTCCCATAGATATATCATGGAGATAATATTTAGGGGATGGAAGTAGTGTATATTCATTACTATACTCCTTCTATATGAACAAAAACATAAAGGACATCAATACAGTTTTAATGGAATCATGTCCCTTTAAACATAGCAGTGATATCAGTCTTCCCACTACCTATATGGGATAGCCAAAACTGATCATGAAAATTTGAAGTGAGCTGAGAACCACCACTCAGTGAACCAAATATGAATATAGAAATTGAACATTAAATAAATATGATGAAGGTATGCATATAATTTATCATTTGTTATAAAAAAATATAAAGGTACAGGATTCAAAAGTGCATACCTAGGGATCAACTATCCAACCATGATACAGACCAATGTACAGAAGATCGAATATTTTACACTCAAGAGTAAACTAGAAATCATCAATTCTACAATCATGGTGTATTACAAGTAAATTTGATTAAAAACACAACAAATGGTTACTAATTTCTTTCAAAAAATTGTATAAAATAATCATTACCTCCTGAATTTTATATTCAGGTCAATCCCGGTTGCAAGTCATGGGAGAAAATAAATTGCATTAGCTATATTTTCTTGTTGGTTATATGAAGAGAATGCATCTCTATCCTTCATACCAGTACAAGTCATCAAACTCACAATATGATCAGTGAAACTAATTGAGTGTCTGCCTCAAGAAAAAATTGAAAATTGGACTACATACCATCAGAGGTGTGCCGAAGGAGATAGAGGGGACACCTCGGAGCAGCGTCATTTAGGAGGTATGATGGTCGTGTTAGAGGAGGATACAATTCAATATAATAATAATAAAACTTAACTACTACATAAACAAACATATCTCATAATAGCATAATTCAATATATGTAGAAACAGTCAGAATCACCGCAATACAATTCAGTATTACAATAATCAAACCTCATTGCGTAATAAAATTACACATATTAAAAATCCAAAAATACAATTCACATCAATATTGAGTCTTAATATCAGTATCATAATATTCATGATAACCCTTATCCACGCCTCCTACCGAAACACCATCAGCACCTCTCACGCCACCAGCATCATCATCTATATCAGCATCGGTACCAACACTGACACTAGGACTGACTCTGACTACAGCTATGGCTCCAGCTCCAGCTCTGGCTCTGGAAGAAGAATTTACATTATCAAAAATCATCGACATCAAACATGTTTCAACTGCTGCAGTTTCTTCTAGTGAAAGTATAGAAGAAATGGTATACATAACTTTCATCATATTTTCAAATATCACATTTTCTATTTTTTGAGTTGCTTCTTTGATTGAAGAATTCATCTATTCCACTATGACCAAACCAGAACTGGTACTCAAAGAAACATTATCAGTAGACCAGTATCAAGATGGTACAATCTTCTTCCTAGGTCGACAATGCACTCTTCCCTGATGCTCATCTCCTAATACCTGGTGTAGATGATCGTTCGGGCCCAAATTGTTAGGTTCTTTTTCTGCCAATGTCTCCAAATAATTCTATTGATTTATATATAACATAAATTAAAATGATAAAATAATATAAGGAATTAAATTAATTCAAAATAAAATAAATTGAAATATACTTTCAATTTCCTTCTCGGTGTCATTATTTGGCATAGTACCATCTTTCTTTTTTCTGCTTATACAAAACAAACTAGAGAGAGAAAACGACCCTTAATATTAAATTCTTTTTTATATAAATAACAAAGAAATAAATCAAAATTGGAAGTAAAAATAATTATACTAAATGAAGCTAAATATTTTAAATATTAAATTACCTGTGTTTACTCAAGATCTGGGAGTGAAGTGTGTCCATGAGTATAAACATGTTTCATTCCACTATTATTTATTTTATTTCTGTATGATTTCTCCTATAAACAAATAATTATATAATTTCATTAACATAAATAAAACTTGTTTTAAAATAAATAAATGAATATATATATAAATTTAACAAATACCTTAAACTCTTGACTCTTCCAATATTCGATCATATCTTTGTACCGGTACTTCTTCAAGCTCCGTGCTAATTCTTTTTTTCCAACCAAGATATAAGTCATACTTGTACGCTCGCCAGATTTCACCTAAATCCATTAACCTTGTAGCCTTGGCATTTTTTCCATCAGAAAAATTATATTGGAGCTACAATGGAAAAAATATTTGTTAAGAAAATATTATAAATTAATACATATAAAAGGTGATTAATATTACTTACCCAAATATCTTCCCAGGCATTGTCCTTTATTTGTTCTCCAACTTCCCTACAACTTATTGGTTGAACCGGAATGATATTGTTGTGTATAGAAAGTGTTCCCATAAAGATTTTACATTCCGTAACATTTTTTTAATTATATATATGTCCTCATTGTATTCAACCATGATTTGCGTGTGTTGATTCCAAACCTCTCTCATTTTTGTGCGGCCTCATCATCTGGTGGAGACTGGAGATAATCATGAAAAAAAGGTAAAAAGGACAATAATATATATGAACTTATCATTAATCACTAACAGTAATGTTTAAACACATACCAATAGATGGGGGATATTCTGACCCCTGAAGTGCAGTGTCTAGAGGGGGAGTAGCCTCTGTGGTAGGTGGGATATCTATAGTAGGAGTAATCTATACAGTAGATGGATAATCTGGTACAGATGAGGGTGGATATGGATATAGATATGGTGGTGGGATATATGGGGGCGCAGTGCCCTGTACAGTGGATGGTGGGAATGGAAAATAAGGAGGGATGGGAGTCTAAGAACTACCATTTGATGTGGGTGTGGGTAGAAAGGGATATGTAAAATGTGGGTATGGATAATATGGAGGTGTCATAATGGGAGTATGACCTTTTAGTGACTCAAGCGGCATAGTAGTAGGCTGAAATATAGAATCAATACCCCACTCCATACTATCATCCTCGGTAGTATAATCCAACTATCTCCTCGATGAAGTAACCTAAAATAACATAGATGATAAAATAAAACGAACAATAACAAGATAAATAATATGAAAGACCATAATATCCAAACATAAATTGTACTTACAATGTTGGCCAGATGAGACATATGTTGTTCATTTATTTATATTCTTCTATTTCTTATAATATCATCATATTCAGAAATTTTGACCTGGAAATTTAAAATAATATTCTCAAATAAATAGAAATAATGAAAAATGTTAAATAATACAATTGTATCATAAAACAATGAGATACATTTTCAATGTGATATTTATATTGATAAAATATCAAGACGTATCTATTTTCAATAATTACTATAGATGAGCTTAAACATAAATTGGTCAGACTATAAATAGTTTTATATTCAGCAATGGTATAAAATATACTATTTAATTTGATATCATGTATGGAAGTTTAAAAAAACACATACAATATTACGATAATGTCAGGTAAATACTTAAAAATGTGTCAACGTTATGTGTGCTCTGTGACAATTTCCGGTTCACAATCTATTCTAGAAATTGAGTCATCTGTGACATCAAATGCAATATTCAAATGAATACCAACAGGTTCATCCACAATATCATTTTCATCCAAGTATTCATCAAAAATATGTCTAGGAATGACATCAACAATAACACCAAATTTTTGTTGTAACGGGTCAGTTATATTAAAAACTTATCTAGCCTGTGATGCAAGAATATAAGATTCATCGGTGTAAAGCTGGTGATTCATATCAATCACTCTAAATCCATAGTTATCAATATGCATTCCTTGTCATGTCATTGAATCAAACCACTTACATTTCATCACTGTGACACGACCGTGTGCATAGTAATTTAATAAAATGATTCTTTCAACAACACCATAATATGATATATTTTCTGACCGATGTTTTCTATCAGATGCACTCACATAACAATCTGTTGTGGTGCTTATCGTGACACCGTCATGTTGTGTTGCCATTTTTTTCACAGCTATTTATAACAAATTTAAATCCATTGACAATCATAGATTTACAATCACGTACCACATCGTTTGGACCAAAGGATAATGCTCTTACTTCATCTGATACTTCATTCATTGGTAGAGTTAAAAACTAAAAGATACCAACATTGAATATTAAACAGAGACATGTGATTATGTTATGAGAAGAAAAAAATCTATTACCTTTGACTTTAACCAAGCAGCAAATTCTTTGTTGTGCAACAGTTCCTTCCTCTTAATAGATAGAGAGCGATGTCTCTTTTTTATAATTTCTAAATGTTCTCTACAAATATGAAAGATTAAAAATATCAAAAGATATAAAGAAATAACATAATGAAAAAATTCATATTTATTAGTTTACTTACTTGATATAATAATCAAGCACACCACAGTTGAATAATACTGTACGATGAGCCATTTCCCACTCTTCCCTGCTTAAAGTACAAAATGAGTACGATCCAGATATCCCCCCTATTTGGGGTAGTGAAGAAAATACAGGCTCAATGGGATTATATTTCTCATCTTCAGTTATCATAAGTCGATTAGACCTCATGGTGACGTTATCCAAGTACAATGAACATAACTCCATGCATTCTTGTGCTAAATAACATTTCACAATAGAGCCTTCAAGGTGATATTTATTTCTCACATAAGATTTCAATGTAAACATCATTCTTTCTGTAGGATACATCCACCAAATCGAAACAAGACCCCCAAAAAGAACTTCTATGGGAAGATGCAAAGTCATATGTAATATAAATATGAAAAATGACGGTGGGAAAATTTTCTCCAAGTCGCAAAGAATAATCAGTGCATCTCTTTACAATTTCTAAACAACACTTCTGCTTAGTATTTTGGCACAAAGGTCTTGATAAAAATGACATAACTTAATCACAAAAACTCTAACATTATGTGAAAGTAAATGTCAAATGGAAATATGAATCAAATCATGTAACAAGACATGGTAATCATGGGTTTTAAGAGATTTTAGTTTCATATCTTGTGTATTCACCATTTTCGAAATATTACTTGAATAACCATCTGGAACCTTCAAACTTTCCAAGACCTAAAGAAATTGTTTCTTCTCCACATTTGTCATCGAATAACAGGAAATAGGTACTTTCCACTTATTTTGACCAATTAACTCAGGATGAAGTTTTTCTCTTATACCCCAATCCATCAAATCATGACGAGACCACAAATCATATTTTGTTTTGCATTTGACATTTAAAATAGTAGCAAGTAACATCTCACAAATGTTTTTCTTGATATTCATTACATCCAAACAATGATGCAATAAATTCGATGACCAATATAGTAACTCAAAGAATATGACTTTCTTTATCCAATTGTTATTGGAATTCTAATTAACATGTTTCCACTTTCAGATATTTGATTGAATTTTTTCAAGAACATAATTCAAATCATCAAGTTCTTTAACAATATCATTACCTAACATTCATTGAGGTGTCTCATCTGTCTCAATAGTATTATCGAACTGTCTTCAATTTTTCTTGTATGGATGATCCATCAGTAGAAATCGATGATACCCTATGAAGCTGAAGGTTCGTCAAAACTTTAATCTTCGGAAACTTGTATTTTTCATACAGATAAGGCAGGATGATTTCTTTTTATTACTCCAACCAGACATCATTTCATAGGTAGGGAAATCATTTATCGTTCATAATAAAGCTACACAAAATATAAAGTACTCCTTTCTAAATGCATCGTACGCCTGTGCACCAACAATCCAAAGCTCCTTTAACTCCTCTATTAATGGTTGCAAGTATATATCAATATCATTTCAAGGATCACTGGGTCTAGATATCAATATACTCATGATAGTAAATGGATTATTCATACACATACATGAAGGAAATTTATAAATGTGAATGAAAATAGTCCAAGTACTGTGTGCAGTATGCATTTGGAGAAATGGGTTGAAACCATCACAAGATAATCTCAATCTAAAATTTTGTGGGTCAGCTGCAAAATCAGGATGTAACCTATAAAATTTCTTCTAAGCCAACCCATATGTAGTATGCACTATTTCTTCATTATCTTTATTTCTTTTATCTTCATGTCATCTCATATTCTTTTCCATTTTTTCTGACATAATTTTTTTTTGAAGCTTGTGAATTAAAGGGAAGTGCCACATCACTTTCTCTAGTATGTGAGATTGCATTTCGTCTTTATTAGTCTTCCACCTTGATGTGCCACACTATTTTCACTAACTTAACTCTGCATTTTCCTTCCAGAACAGACAAAAATCTTTGGGGCAAGAATGTATCTTAATAAATGAAAATCCAAATTTTTCAACCAACTTTGATGCCATGTAATCGTTTTCTAGAATACATGCATCATTATGCAGTAAATCCTTAATAAATGTAAGGAGATAATAAAATGTAGTATTACTAAATCCATACATTGTTTTTCCATGATATAATCACATTAAAACTCAAGTTTTATCATTTTTTCACATGCCTAATATACTGGGGTATTTGAATCTTCCATCAGCTTTCTAACACTCTCAACGTCATCATCCTGATTAATAGACAAAAATTTTGTTTCAGTATTCATTTCCTCTTGCATTGGTCTACATGAGGAGTTGGCTTTAGAAACAAAAGTAAACCAATCAGAAATCATATTTTTCATATCAATACTTTCTACTAAATCGATGTCATTCACCACTTGTTCTTTTTCTCTATTGTGATACCATACATGATAATTTTTTTGGAAACCTTGTTTAGTGATATGATAACTCACTTCCTCGCGAGTTAACCATGGTCTTACCACACAATAATAACACGGTCATCGAATCAATCTTCCATCTGAATCATTAGTGAATTCAAAGTCCAAGAAATATCGTAACTCCTTCTAAATTTCATTATTGATCCGATCAATGTTGTACATCCAGTATCTATCCATTCTGAGCCATATAAACATACATTAAATAAATAATCAAGAAAATGACTTAACATTATATGTATTGTTTCATAATATAATAAGTAACCATCAATAACATGTCAATAAAAAAATCATAACAAATATTATGGTTAAGGGAATTCATAAATGTTTCAAATCGTAAAAAATCATGAATAGTTACACATTTCTATGACCACATAAGATTATTTTGGTGTACCTACAACACCCACATTAAAACCTAGATGTTTGAACAATGACCTATTATGTTTTTTATATAATTATCTGATGGGAACCCCCCCCCCCTCCTGGACACCCCTCCCCCTCCCTCTTGGACACCCCCCTCCCCCACCGGACACCCCCTCCCTCCTGGACAGCACCCCCGACCCCCCTTGGAAAGTCCCCCTCCCCCTGCACCCCCACACCCCTTTACCCCCTCCCTACCCCATGCACACTACTCCCCTAGACCCCTTCTCCCCCCTTCTGGATAGCCCCCCCTCCACTTGTACCCCCTGCCCCCCTCCCTGCACATTGCCCCCCAAAACTCCCCCCCCCCCCTCCTGGACACCCCTCCCCCCTGGACCCCCACCCCACCCCACCCCACCCCTTGCACCCCCACACCCCTGCTCCCTACACCCCCCCCCCCCACCTCCCACCCCCCTCCTAGATAGCCCCCCTCCCCCTACACCCCCTACCCCCCTCCCTACACATTGCCCCCTTGGACCCCCCTCCCCCCCCACACCCCCTGCCCCCCTTCCCCCCTCCCCCTGCACCCCCTGCCCCCCTCCCCCTACACCCCCCACCCCCTGATCCCTACACACTACCCCCCCCCCCCACCTCCCACCCCCTCCTGGACAGCCCCCATCCTCCTTCACCCCTTTCCCAATCCCTATACACTGCCCCCCCCCCCCCCCCCCCGCACACTGCCCCCCCCCCCCCCAACCCCCACCCCGGACACACACACCTCCTCCTAGACAGCCCCACTCCCCCTGTATCCCTTCCCCCTCCCCCTGTACCCCCACACCCCTACTCCCTGCACACTCCCACCCCCCTCCTGGATAGCCCCCTCCCCCCGCACCCCCTTCCCCCCTCCCTGCACATAACCCCTCCTGGATACCCCCTCCTCCTGCACCCCCACACCCCATGCACACTTCCACCCCCCCCCCAACCCCCCACCCACCCCCCCCCCAAACACCCCCCCTGGACAGCCCCCCTCCCCCTGCACCCCCTTCCCCCCTTCTAGGGAATCACCAACATAATAGATGGATCAAACTAGCTCAGAAAAAAAAACAATACATGTAATACATAGGCCAAATCCAAGATCTCATCTAGAAACAAATCCATACTGAGTGCTCCGATATATGATAACACATAATAAATCATAGGTATAACCTATCATGACAAATCTCACTAAACCTAGTCAGAACATCAACAATAAATAAAATAAAAACCTATAATAAGCACTAAAAAGATCATTATTTATTCATAAATATAGGATAACCATATAAATAGCATAAACTTTTATAACAAAATGAAACTGTGATATTCGTACATCATTAGTGAAAAGATGATCTCCACAGGCTATAGATAAATATTTCTGATATAAAAAATAAAAAAAAGAATAATATATGCTCAATCATAAAAGATACCATAGTATGTATTAGAGTCTCTTCCATCTCTATGATAAGCAACTTGTGCTCAATCACCTAACATAGGGACTTCCCCCTTACCCAAATCCTTGATAAAAATGTCTGAACATGCACTAAGGTACCCGTGTAGGGTGTGATAATAAAAACCTAGTAGGAAACCACCAACAAGACCTTAGATTTAGTGTTGAAATATGAGTGAGTGCATTCACTAATGATATCTAAATAAAAAATCAGTTATGTACCTAAGTTGGGCCATCGTGCACTAACCAAGTTTTGATGAACCCCAACACTACCTAATTTTCCCAATGCTAAAAGGAATGGTCATCTTGTACAAAAAACCATTACCAACCATATAGGTAGTGGATAACATGGAAGGAATAATATATAAAACGTCCCACATTGGAAATAAATAATGAAAATTCATAACATAACCATCCTTCTATATAGGAAATTGATTTAGGGAAGGTATAACACAACAAACCTATTATATAGGAACTTCATCACAAGGAATCTATAACATAGCCGACGTCCCATATAGGAAACTAATCATGATGGAGTAAAATAATCACCTTATTATATAGGAAATAGATCATGGGAAAGGTGTAAAAAATCCAACCTATAATATAATAAATGAATCATAATGAAGGTGTAACATATCTGACCTCCTGTATAGGAAATTAATCACGAGGAATGTGTAACACAACTAAAATCTAATACATGAAATGACAAGATAGAATAGGCTACAAGGAAAAACCATTTTGTAAGACCTATGGAAAGGTCCCAAGTCCCCACCTCATCCCCAATATGGAATTTTAATCCAACATGGACTAATTATACTTTGAATACAAGGTATACCCATGATCTAACCATATGATCTACGGCCCATTATCTGAATCACCCATTATAAGAAACCAAGCCTATTGGATAATTCTCCCACTACATCTCATCACTATATACCATATCATTTATTTTGAAGACCCATATTATTCATAATTTAGGAATGACATGATCCATAATAATGGTTCAAGATAACCACCCATATATTATGTAAAAAAACATAGACATCCCACTTTAGGTCTTGATAACTAAGTTGTAAAACCATCACTACATATTTTGGGTTGGTTATGAAAAAAATATAAAACTCATAAACCACCCACATGAGGTCAATTATACCATTTAGAATCTATCTAAGATCTTAAATGTGGGAGTTATAAGAACCACATTCATACTCATGCACCTACATGTGTGATAGTTCATATTATCTCATATAAATGATGAAATATGATAAGGAACTCCCACATTAATCAACTAAGAGTTACCTTTCCAAGTGGATTTATCTAATTTGAGTTCAATTAATCACCTCACAAAACCTTGAATAAAACTACATAAATTAAGGATGTAAAAAAAGTAGAGAGAATGATGAAATAAATACAAGCTCAAGGATTTCATGAAGTTAAACATACTGAAATGGAGTGAATATAACTTATGATGATTTAATCTAGTAACAAATTATGTGTGTAATCTCTTGGAACCTTGGGGGAATGAAAAATGTGTTTCCAATCACGGATAGGCCGGATGAAGAAGGAATAAGAGGTAAAAAAGATTTTATAAGGTGAAAACCTAGAAATTCTATTAAATTATCCACCCAAGATAACAACAAGGTTCCTGGTTCCCTATTGGTCACCATTTACAAAATCACCAGCTGACTAGTGGGGCATTAGGAGATACTTTCCTCTAGACAGGTCATTAGGTATACTGAGGGCTCTTGCTGCTTTATTTCTATTTTAGAACTATGGTTACCCATCTTTGAATTACTACTAACACATGAAACCACAAATCACAGTACAACCTTAAAATCAGAACATTGATGAAATTAGATGGTATAAAATACCTGCGTTGATTGGAATCTTCTAGGAGGAGGGTTCCACGGTGAGAGTTCATCGAAGAGGAGGGCGCCGCGATGAGAGAGGTCTCCGAGGAGGAGGGTGCCGCTGTGAGAGAGGTCATTGGGGAGGAGAGTGTCATGGTGAGAGAGTTCATTGGAGAGGAGGGCGCCACAATGAGGAGAGGTTGGGTAGGAGAGGTCGGGTAGGAGAGGTTGGGAAGGAGAAGTCTCTAGGGAGGAGGGCGCCGCAGTGAGGAGAGGTCGGGGAGGAGAATTTATCAGGGAGAAGTCACCAGGGAGGAGGGAGTCATGGTGAGGAGAGGTCGGGGAGGAGAAGTCATCGGGGAGAGCAGGTGTGAGGTGAGTATCAAATTGGGGAGGACGAGCCTAATACCAAATAATTTACAGACACGGTATAGCCACGGTGAATTAATTAAACTGTGGAAATTAGAAAGGTATATCCACAGGCCAATAAAACTGTAGTTATAGGTCTGTGTCTGTAGCTTTAATTTATAGTAGGGTAAGCAATATGTTGTCAATATACACTACTAGGATAAAGACCACATTCCCATTAAATCTCTTGTAAACACATGGATCACATTCATTCTTAATGAAACCAATTTTTCTTATGGCTTCATCAAATAAAATGTTCCATGACCTGGATGATTGCTTTAATCCATAAATGGATCTCTGCAACTTGCATACCCTTTTAGCATTACATGGTGTCACAAACCCTTTTGGTTGTGTCATATATACATCTTCCTGAAGGTTCTCATTAAGGAATGCAGTTTTGACATCCATATGCCAAATATCATATTAATGTAAATTTGTTATGGAAAGTATTATTCTTATGTATTTAAACATGGAAACTAGATAATAGGTTTCATCATAGTGAATTCCTTGATTTTATTTAAAATCTTTAGTGACTAGCCTTACTTTATAGGTACTAACTTGACCTTCCATGTCCAGTTTCTTCTTGAATACACATTTACACCCAATAGGCTTTACATCAACTAGTGCATCGAATAAAACCTAGACTTGGTTCTAATGCATGGAATCCATCTCAAAATTCATAGCTTATATCCATCTTGCAGCTTATGAACTTTCTGCTTATTCCTTGTATGAGATAGGTTCATCATTGTCCAACAATAATGATTAACCATCCTTAGTGAAAAGGAAACCATATCTCTCTGGTTCCCTTACCTCTCTTGTAATCCTACGTGGTACTTGTGTTTCAGGAACTACCTCTTCCATAGATACCTATAGAACTTGTTCATGTACTAACTCTTGTGTATCTTGAGTATTAACTTCATCGAAGTCAATCTTGCTCCCACTATCCTTTTTGATAATTTTCTCCCTCTCAATAAAGATGACCTATCTGGAAACAATCACTTTCTTATTTGAGGGGTTGTATAGGTAGTATCACTTTGTTTCCTTAGGATACCCTATAAAGATACACTTCATGCCCTGGGTGCTAGTTTGTTGACTGGTAAAGTCTTAACAAACACCTCACATCCCCATACATGTGTATGTGACAAAGTGGGTTTCTTTCCACTCCATAGATTGAAGGGAATCCCATTTTCCACCTTAGTAGGTACTTGGTTTAATGTTTATGTTGCAGTTATCAATGCATATCCCCAAAATGATAATGGATGATATACATGACTCATCATCTACATTACCATGTCCAACAAGGTATGGTTCCTCCTTTAACTAACACCATTCCATTGTGGTGTATAAGGTGGAGTGAGTTGATATAGAATCATAGACTCTCATAAAAGGTTTATGAACTCTTGGTTAAGATATTCTCCACCTCGATCCGATCGAAGCTTATTTATCTTCTTACCAAGATGATTCTCTAATTCATTATTGAACTCCTTGAATTTATCAAAGGACTCAAACTTATACATCATTAAGTAGATATATCCATATCTACTCAAGTCATTAGTAAAAGTAATGAAGTAAGAATATCCACCTCTAGCTTCTATTGTAAATGGTCCATGCACATCAGTGTGCACCAATCCTAGAATATTTGTCACCCTTTCACCATATCCAAAAAATGGTAGTTTGGTTATTTTTCCTTGTAAATAAGCGTGACATCTATAAGTGGTTTTAGCTCAGAAGAGACTAAATAACCATCTTGATAGAGCTTTGTCAAAAACTTCTCATTTACATTACCGGGATGGTGATGCTATAACTGGGAGTTGTATGAGTCATTTGAACTTGGTTCGTTATCAATTGCCAATACTTGGTTCTCATAATTTAATACATATGGATCATTATTTAAATGTTCCATATCATAATATATGTTTTCCTTATAAAATTAATAACATTTATTTCCAAAATTGAAAATAAATCCATCTGTATATAAACTCGATACAGAAATTATGTTCTTGGTAACACTAGGTACATAATAACATCCATGTAAAACCAAAATCATTCCCATCATCAATGTGAGGTGGTAGTCACCAATGGAAGGATCAAAAAGCCTCACACTCACAGATCCACCTCTCCTCTACTAATTTTCCGAAATCTAATTGGTTCATGAATTTGAATACAGATATGAGCACCACAAGCTGTATCTAATACCCAATGTGTAGAAATGGAAATATTTCACTTGATAATGAACGAAACTTTGTCTTCCTCTTTCCTTTGGGTTCAGTTCATCTTCTAGTGGCCTAAATTTCCACATACAAAGTATACTACCTCCTTTTCCTTGCCCTGCCTTGGGATCTTCTTCTTCTTGGTCAGACGGTGCTCGGGAGATTTAGACTATTTATAAATATTAGTCCACTTTTCCTTGTCTTTCCTCTTCTTATTCACTATAAGGACTGTGGGTTTTTCATGACCCATGTCCTTATCAACATTGTGAATCAGGGTAAGAAGCTCTGATATAATCTTATCATTATTGCTTGTATTATAATTCATAATAAAACTAGAGAAGGTCTTAGGTAATGATGATATTATGAGATCTATATGCAACTCATTTGGGAATTTAATACATAAGATGTCCAAATGCTCAATGTATCCAATAAGCTTGACTACATGTGGTCCAGTTGGCATAGACTCTCTAAGCTTAGTATTTAACGAAGTGTTGAAGATATCATACCACTTCTGTCTCACCTTCTCTTGATAGAGATCTCGAAGGTGATACATTATGCTATAAGAATCCATTTCCTCATTTTTCTTCAAGATCTCATTGGTCATGGATGATAGCATGAGGCACTGAACATTCGTAGCATCATTCAGATGTTTCTCATAAACATAGAGTTCCTCATCACTCGCCTCATTTCTAGGCACAACTGGTAATGACTCTTCCAGAACATAAAGTTTCCTCTTGGTGAAGGATAACCCGAAGGTACCTTTTCCACTCCTGGAAATTAGTTTCGATGAGAAGGTTTTCCTTCTCGAGTATGGATCACAATGATATGTTTGATGTCATTTTGATTTATTTTTCTACAAATTAAGATAAATAGAGTTTTAGTACTTTATCTTGATAAATATAGATAGATAAATAAATTAATATTTATTAGTCTCTCGCTATTTTTTCAAAACTCAATAACCCTCACAATTAGCTTCATAATATCATGTTTCTTGGTCATTCTTATGGCAAGGATCCATATTTCCCTTCGCATTACCCAAACTAGGGTTGTTCAAGCAACTTTAAAGGTTTTAGGTAGGCATTCCAAATTCCAACTAATTAACTCACATCTCCTTGATCTATTGAGTGTACTCCCCAATCCTGAAATCCTTAATTTTTTATTTCCTCAACCTTTACCTCTCAATTATACCAAGTCTTACTAGGGAAGTCATCCCTTGATGTAAACTAAGTTAAGTCAAACCAAAAACTCAAATTAGAATTCCTTAATAATTGAAAGCACCCCAAATTGGGTTGGTCAAGCACTTTAAAATATGGTTTGATTCTAACTGAAGTAATAGAAGGTCATGCTGACTTAATATTTAATTGAGGGATTTTATTATTTATTCATAAATTAACACTTATTATATTTTCACATTCTTGTTAATATTGAGTGGGATTTACTTAACTGATTAACCATGTAGGCATAATATTTTCACATAAGCCATTTTATTTTAATTCTATCTTGTATGCTTATTAGTTAATTAATTATGTGATCACATCAAACATCCATAATGAATAACCATACAACTAGCATAAATAAATAAAGGGTATGATTATGAGATTTACTATATTTTAGTTTATATAGAGGTTGATAAACTAACCCTGGACTAGGGTAGAAACACCTTGAACTGTTTAAGGTTTATGTTTACAGCTTTCCACTTGTCCACCTTTGTATCTCCTTGGATTGGTTTCGTCTCGACTCCTAACTTGAACCACATCCACTAGCTTGGGAGCTCTATCCATTACATATGTTTTTAACTTACACACAATTGAGGGGTAAAATGGGGTTTACATAAAAGAAACCATGGGCATGCAGGCCCTACATATTAATGAGGAGAAGGAACGTAGGCTAACAATTTTACTTTAATAAATAAATTAAAAGGGAACCAATCACAAACAAAAATCTGTCCTAGCTCATGATCATCCACATACATTCAACTAATCATGCATTTAATAAAACTAGAATTCAATTCTTTAATCATTCTTATTAAGATAAATTACGATCGAATTAATTAATCATTATCTTTAATTAATCAATCCTTTTTATCTTAATCCTTTTCTAAATTTCCTTTATATTCGCATCCATAACCTTGTACATAACTTGTACCTTGGAGGCAACCCAGTGAATACCCATCCAAAACTATCTAGCATGTATTTATACTTGTATACACTTTATTCTTTGTGACATGTAGCACACACATAGAATTATAATTGTTATAAAACTCATACATTGTGTGAAGATCTTTGAACATTATACAGATGTTAATTAAACATTTATATATATATATATATATATATATATATATAACACCTATCACATGTTGTGTCCCAGATTTACACCCACACGAAGGTACATGTCTCAAGGGTTTACATAATATAATAATAAATTTTTAAATCTATGTAATCTGGAAATAGTACAATGCATGTAGATCCAACTACATGGTGTGTACCCTCCTCACCATCCATCTGAAGTACATTCCTAGGGAAATGAGGTGTGAGGTGTAAGAATTGGTGTCCTAGAACCAACTGATTTTACTTTGATTACATGGATATTTAATTTATTATTACTTATTTTTCATTGTTCTGCATGAATATGATGTAATAATGTCTTAGAGTATTTTTTGCATTGATAAGGTCATAGAAGTTCCCCACTATGATGAGAACCTTGAAATGTATAACAATATTCTTAAATATAGTTCTTCGTTTGGATGATATACTATGATGGAACATGTAGCATACAGACTGTCAAGTGTGAGTACTCGTAAGCAGATAAGACTTCCTCTCATGAAGTTCGCACTTGGTAGGCTCCAAGATAGGAGATTATAAGAATAGACCCGCAATTAGGAATTCCACATGTTTTGGTGTCATCGGATATTTTTATCTTTGAGCATGTATAATTATCCTTAGACTTTAATATTATCATTAATACTTGTCACGACTCTCACACTTTGATTTACTGACGAAAATCGTCACACAGGTAGTTGGTGGGAAGTAGGGTACGTTGGGTGCGTCACGAGTAGTATGTTATTAATGGATAAGTCAAGGATTTTTCCCTTCCATTTATGGAAGTTGATATCTCGGCCCTTTTATTGAAATAGAACCATCGCACTAAATTCTATGGTCATAGTGTAACAATGAGTTTATTTCAGTTAGTCAAAGAATGACGTATCAAGCATAAAAGTTGATGACACTATCACGAAACCCACTTGATGAGATATTGCAAAAAAGGGATTATATTACACAGTGAGTGTTCGTATGTGGATATCATTGTTGCAACTTTACATTCTTTCTCTTGGGTGCCTTGACCTATTTTCATATAGTACTCTTGGACTTTAGGCAATCCCACCTAATGCCAATGAGAAAGAATCCTAGAGGGTCACATAATAAGTGTTTTTGGTGGTCTCGGATAAATTATATTTGAATTTAATTAATTAAATAAATATTATTCTCAAGACTGTGGAATAATTTTATTCAAGTTAAAATGATTTCATAAATTAAATAAAATATATTTATTTATTTTATTTAAAATTTAATAAATATTTATTTACTAGATTGTAAATAAAATATTTATTTAAGATAATAAATTATTTATTTATTTATTCAGATGTTCAATAAATGTAAGTGGAGTTTGAGTGGACCAAGGCCGGTCTGGTATTAAAATAATTATTTTCAATATGGTAAATAATTATTTAACTAGTTGTCACAAGTTAAAATAATAATGACGCTACTATTATTTTGTGATGTGGAATTTTATTTATAATTCCATTTTTCACAAGTTGGCGCACCATGAATAATGACGAAGTATTATTATGAGCATGGTTTTTATCTAATTTCATGAATGTATTTAATTTTTTCTATGCAATTAAATATTGTAACTGAAATTCCATGTATATAAATAGAAAAGTATGCCTATTGTGCCATACACCAGACCACACCACACGCCTGGTGAATTGAGAATTGTTGAGCCAAGAAATTTCTCTCTCGAATCCTATTCTCTACCCTCTCAAGAATGAGAGACATTCTTTAAGGCAAAAGAACAAGAGATCAATAACGACCGACACAAGACACTCACTTCGCTGCGCTAGCACCCAGAGAACGAGCGGTGTCGATTGAAGGCCATCGGAGCACATGTGGATCACCACTAGAGGGATTCTAGTTTTTATCCTTACAAGCACAATGAGATAATCTAGAAGGTTCATTTCGTATGATCAATATCATAAACGAAGAAAAATTCCAAAGATCTAGGTATTATTTTTCTTTATGAAATTAATTAAATTAATTATAAACATGATGTGCAAGATCCTCTCTAAAGGTTTCGAGACTCATTATTATTTATCTAAATCTCTGATTATATTCTGTGGAGACTGATGTTCATCGTCGTATTGATCCCTAAATAATCATTGATCATGGTAAAAATCAAAGTTGGGTACCACACCAACCACGCTTCCACTGCACCCGGAACCTTAAAGTGGTATCAGAGCAGTTACATCATAGTTTATAATTATTTAAATATTTTTTTATAACTTATGCATTTAATAATTTAGTTGTTTCAATTCATGTTAATTTTTCTGCAAATTTGAACCTCAAGAACTATTACTCCTCTTTCATTTCTTGTTCACCTTATAGAAATGATATTTTATTTTAAGTTTGATTAAAATAAAATATATGATCTCATCCGGAGGTTCCAAAGCTTCCTGATCGTACAACACCAGAACACACCACGTGTATTCAATAGTACACATCGTGTAGTCAAGATTTAATACATCAGACCAGTTCTCCAAACCAAGTCGTGTGTTGGAGTCTTTCTAAGTCTTAAATGACTCCATTTGTTGACCAGGAATAGGTGGCACGTGGTTTCCAGATTACACATTGTGTGGCCCAATGGACACAGTGTGTAGTCCCTTCAGGTTAGGGTTGGACCGTGTACCCCATACATAGAGATCCCTGTTGGAGACTATATAATGAGGAACTACACAGAGTGTGGCCAACTGGACACACCGTGTACTCCAAAGATTTCCAAAGTACACTCACATGTCGTTTCCCCAGGCGTGTACTTTGGATGGACGATGAACAATAATACACACCATGTAGTTAGAACTACACATCGTGTACTCATCCAAATTATGTAGATTTATTAAAATTTATTATTAAATTATACAAACCCTTGAGATGTGTACCATTGTGTAGGCGTAAAGCTGAGACATAACACGTGATAGGTGTTTTATATATATGTGTTTAATTTAACATCTGCATAATGTTCATTTCTACTCATTGGGTAGTTATGAATAGGAATTCATTGGGTTGCCTCCAAGGTACAAGTTATGTACAAATATAATTTTAAATGAATTTATTTGTTTAAAATTATGATGGATGAGAATCTAAAGGAAATTCAGAAAAGGATTTAAGATAAAAGGATTGATTAATTAAAGATGATATAATTAATTGATTCGTGCGAGATTTATCTTAAACAAGAGCGATTAAATAATTGAATGCTAGTTTTATTTATGCGTAAATATCTTTGCATGTATGGATGATCATGAGCTAGATCAAGACCTTTGTATGTGGATGGTTTATTTTAATTTATGTATTTGAATTAAATTTGTTAGTCTGCAAGCCTTCTTCTCATTAATATGTAGGGCCTACATGCCCAAGGTTTATTTTATGTAAAACCCCTTTTACCCCTCAACTACATGTGAGTAAAAAAAAGGGAATATGTAATAGATGGAACTACCAAGATAGTGGAGGCGGTTCAAGATGGATCCAAGACTAAATCAATCCCAGGAGATACAAAGGTGGACAGGTGGAAGCTGTAAACATGAACCCAAAAGGTTCAAGGTGTTTTTCCCCAAGGACAAGGTTAGTTTATCAACCGCTAGATAAACTAACCATTAGAAAATCTCATGATCATGCCATTTAATTTATTTTATTTCTATCATTTTCATGGTTTATCATTATGGACGTGTTGTTACAATCACATAATTAATGAATTAAACAAGCATGCAAGATATAACTAAAATAAACCAGACTTTTGTGTAAATATTATCAAGACATGGTTAATCACTTAAGTAAGTTCCACTTAATATTAACAAGCATGTGATAATAATAAAAGCATGCATAAGAGATAAAAATCCCTCAAATAAAATATTAAGTAAGACCAATCCTTTCGTTACTTGATTAAGGGAAAAACTCAATAAAACTATATGTTTGACCAACCCTTGTTGGGACACTTACTTTTATACAGGAAGCCCTTATGAAAGGTTTCAGGTTGACTTAACCATATTACATCAAGAGGAGTAGCCCTTGCTAGACTTGGTGTAATATTTGAGGCAAGAGTTGAGGAAATACAAAGTCATGATTTTTGGATTGGGGAGTCCACTCAATGGATCAAGGAGCTATAAGCCCGCAGTTGGAAAAGAAATGCCTACCTAAATACCTTCTAATAGCTTGACCAACCCTTTTGGGGTTATGCGAAGAGTAATATGGATCCTTTCCACTAGAATGTCATGGAAACTGGATATTCCGAGTTCAATGGTGAGGGCCATTGGGACTTGATAAAATAGTGGGAGACTTAATAAAATTTATTATTTCTCATAAAATGTAATCAAGAAAGTACTAATGATATTCTCTTTTAATTATAGAATAAAAATGAAAAGCTTGTCAACCACACTATCCCTGCAATCAATTCTAGATAAAGACAACATCCTTGCCATCAGTAACTTCCAAGAATGGTTTAGACGCCTTCGGGTTATCCTACGCCATGAATGGAAGTTTTACGTGTTGGGGTCATCATTACCTGATTTTCCTACCAAAGAGGTGATTGATGAGGATTTCCTAGTCTATGAGAAATATATTAATAACGCAGTCAACATTCAATGTTTTATGTTATCATCAATGTCTAGTGATCTCATAAAATCTCATGAAAACATGGATGCTTATAGCATGCTCGAGCACCTCTGTGGTCTTTAACAGGAGAGACCAATACGTGAAAGTTTGATATCTCTAAGGCACTCTTTCAGAGTAAGCTTGGAGAATGTGCCCCAGCTGGGCCCCATGTAGTCAAGATCATTGGCTATATTTAGCGCCTGGAGGTTCTAGGGTTTAAACTCCCTGAAGAACTGGGCACCGATCTCATTATCGCATCACTCCCTCAGAGCTTCTCTAACTTTGTTGTCAATTTCAATATGAACAACATCGATAAGTATCTATCTAATATTCTTATCCTCATTCGCCAAGTGGACAAAGATATGAATCACAAAAAGTCTTTTTTCCTTATGGTGAATAAGAGGAAAGGGAAGGCGAAGAGATTTAAGCCCAAAGCTTCTTCACAACCTTCCAAGAAAAGGAATATCAAAGGGGGGGAGAGAACATGAGGCTGTTTGTTTCACATGTGGCAAGAAGGGCCACTAGAAGAAGAACTACACCTAGCCTAAGAAGCAAGGGGAAGCTTCAGGTGCATTTGTTATCAAATGAAATCTATTTGTTTCTAAAAATTGGGTATTAGATACAGCTTGTGGTGCTCACATATGTTTCCAAATATAGGAACTAAGTATATTCAAGAATATTGATTGAGGGGAGGTAGATCTATGAGAAGCCAACAGATCTATAATTTTTGTTGTAGATGTTGGGGACTACCACCTCACATTGCCAACTAGGATGATCTTGGTGTTAAAGGGTTGCTTTTATGTGACTTCTGTAACCAAAAACATAATTTCTATATCCAGAATAGATATAGATGGATTTGTTTTCAAGTTTGGAAATGAATGTTGCTTCTTTTATAAAGATATCATTTTTGGTAGGGCACATTTATACAACGGTATTTATGTGTTGTATTACCCAAACCAAGTAATGGTAATTGATGACAAAGATACTTCACATGACTCATACCACATCCAAATTTGGAATCACCATCTAGGTCATGTAAATGAGAAATTCTTGACAAAGTCACATCAAGATGGATATTTATATTATTTTGAACTAAAACCACTTGGCGTATGTCATGCATGTTTACAAGGAAAAATGACCAAAGCCCCATTTGGTGGGAAAGGATAAAGGGATAAAGAGCTTCTTGAATTAGTTCATACCGATATCTGTGTACCATATCCTATTGAAGCAAGGGGTGGGTACTCATACTTCATAACTTTTACTGATGATTTTAGTAGATATGGATATATCTAATTAATGAGGTATAAGTCGGATTCCTTTTATAAGTTCAAGGAATACAAGAATGAAGTTGAGAACCATCTTGGTAAGAAGATTAAGAAACTTCGCTTAGACCAAGGTGGAGAATATCTTAATCGGGACTTCATTGATTACTTACAAGAGTTTGGGATTGTATCCCAACTCACTCCTCTTTACACACCTCAATGTAATGGTGTAAGTGAAATTAGGAACCGCACCTTGTTGGACATGGTGAGATCAATGATGAGTCATGCAAGTCTTTCATTATCCTTTTAGGGGTATGCGTTACAAACAATGGCACACATACTAAACTAAGTACCAACTAAATCGATAAATGGTATTCTATATGAGCTATGGAGTGGAAGAAAATCCATGTTATTGAATTTACATGTGTGGGGTAGCAGAGAATTTTTTAAGGCCTCTTCAGGTAATAAACTCGCACCCCGAGGCACAAAGTGTACCTTTATAGGATACCCCAATGAAAGAAGGGGATATTACCTATTCAACCCCTTAGAAAAAAAAGGTTATAGTGGAAAGACATGACATATTCCTTGAGAGGGAGCACATGTCAAAAATATATGGTGGGAGAAAGATAGACTTTGATGAAGTCAAGTCTCTAGGTACACAATAGTTGGTACAGGAATAGATTCCACAAAGCCCCATGGAAGAAGAATATGTTCTAGAGACACAAGTACTGCATAGGATTTCAAGAGAGATTAGAGAATCAGAATGGTATGGTTTTCTAGTTACCGAGGATGGTGAGTCATTATTAGTTGATAATAATGATCCTCTAACCTACAAGGAATTATTAAGTGGCACTAACATTTCTAAGTGGAAAGAATCCATGAATTCTGAAATGGATTCCATGTACCAAAACCAAGTTTGGATTTTGGTATATCCTCCAGTTGATGTAAAGCCTATTGGTTGCAAATGGGTATCCAAGAAGAAACTGGACATGGAAGGACAAGTCAGTGCCTATAAGGTATGAATGGTTGCAAAAGGGTTTAAACAGTGTCAAGGAATTGACTGCGATGAAACATTCTCACCGGTTGCAATTCTAAAATCCATCAGAATTTTACTTGCCATTATGGCTTACCATGACTATGAGATTTCGCAAATGGATTTCAAAACAACATTACTTAAAGGGAACCTTCAGGAAGATGCCTACATGACACAACCTTAAGGGTTTGTGACTCCAAAGGATTCTAATAAGGTATGCAAGTTGCAGAAATCCATTTATGGATTAAATAAAGCATCCAGGTCATAGAACATTCATTTTGATGAAGCCATAAAAGAATTTGGTTTTATCAAGAATGAATGTGAGCCTTGTGTCTATAAACGGTTTAGTGGGAGTGCAGTCATTTTCCTAATAGTATATGTTGATGAAATATTACTTATTGGAAACTAGATACTAGTTATACAGTCTGTTAAGGCATGGTTGAATCAATTTTTATCCATGTACTTGGGTGAGGTAGTGTATATTCTTGGGATCAAGATCCATCGTGATAGATCTAAGAGATTGTTGGGCCTAAGTCAAAGTACATACATTGATAAGATACTGAAGAGATTCAGTATGGAACAATATAAGACGGGATTATTGTTAGCGTCACATGGCATTCATCTTTCCAAGAAAATGTGTCCTCAAACACATGAGGAAATAAAGATAATGGCAAGGAATCCATATGCATCAGCGATTGGATCAGTCATGTATGTCATGCTATGTACTAGGCTGGATGTCACCTATGCATTGATTGTGGTAGGAAGATATCAAGATGGCCTAGGTGACCACTATTGGATGGCAGTCAAGACTATCCTAAAGTATCTGAGGCATACTAAGGATATATTCTTGTTTTATGGAAGAGATGAGGAAATAGTCATTAGAGGATATGAAGATGCTAGTTTCCAGACTGATCAAGATGACATGAAGTCACAAACAGGATACATATTCACTTTTAATGGAGGTGCAGTGAGTTGGAAGAGCTCAAAGCAGAGTGTGGTCGCAGATTCTAAAATAGATTTTGAGTATATCGCAGCTTCTGAGGCAGCTAAACAAGCAGGTTGGATGTAAAGCTTCATCCAGAAGCTAGATGTGATACCTAGCAGTAAAGATCCCATCACATTATACTGTGATAATATTTTAGTGGTGGATCTCGCAAAAGAGCCAATGTCACATCATATGAAGAAGCACATACTTCGAAAGTATCATCTCTTGAGGGATTTTTCTCAGAGATGTGAAGTTGCAGTGAGAAATATTTCCATGGAATATAACATGGCAGACCCCTTGACTTAGCAGAAACATGATCATCATGTGAGTTCTAGAAAACTGAATGTCATAGGCAGTTGGCTCTAGTCCAAGTGGGAGTTTGTAAGAGTTGGTGTCCTAGAACCAACTGGTTTTACTTTTATTACATGTATATTTAAATATATAATTACATATTTTTCATTTTTCTTTATGACTATGATGTAATAATGTCCTAGAGTATTTGTTGCATTGATAAGGTCATGGAAATTCCCCGTTATGACGAGAACCTTGAAATGCAATAACAATATTCTTAAATATAGTTTTGTGGTTGGATGACATACTATGATGGGACACATATCATGTAGACCTTCAGATAAAAGTACTCATAAGTAGATGATACTTACTCTCATGAAGTTCGCACTTTGTAATCTCCAAGATAGGAGATTATGAGAACAGACCCGCTACTGGGAATTTTTCATGTTTTGGTGTCATCAGATATTTATATCTATGAGCATGTGAAATGATTATTAGACTTTAATATTTTCATTAATACATGTCATGACTCATGTACTTTGATTTACTGATGAAAATCGTCACACAAACAGTTGGTGGGAAGTAGGGTATGTTGGGTGCATCATGAGTGGCATGTTATTAATAGATAAGTTAAGGAAAGATTTTTCTCTTCCATTTATGGAAGTTGATATCTTGGCCCTTTTATTGAAATACAATTGTTGCACAAAATTCCATGTCCATGGTGTAACAATGAGTTTATTTCAGGTAGTCAAAGAACAACATATCAAGCATAAAAGTTGATGACACTATCATGAAACCTGCTTGATGAGATATTGCGACAAATGGATTATATTACACAGTGAGTGTTCGTATGTGGATGTTGTTATTGTGACTTTACATTCTTTCTCTTGGGTGCCTTGACACATTGTTAGACAGTACTCTTGGAATTTAGGCAAGCCTGCCTAATGACAATGAGAAAGAATTCTAAAGGGTCACACACTAAGTGTTTTTGGTGGTCTTGGTTAAATTCTATTTGAATTTAATTAATGAAATAAATATTATTCTCAAGATAGTGGAATAATTCTATTCAAGTTAAAATGATCGCATAAATTAAATAAAATATATTTATTTATTTTATTGAACATTTAATAAATATTTATTTACTAGTTTGTAAATAAAATATTTATTTAAGAGAATAAATTATGTATTTATTTATTCAGGTGTTCAATAAATGGAAGTGGAGTTCGAATGGACCAAGGCCGGTCTAGTAGTAAAATAATTATTTACAAGATGGTAAATAATTATTTAACTAGTTGGCACAAGTTAAAATAA
Source organism: Viscum album (assembly GCA_963277665.1). NCBI lineage: Eukaryota > Viridiplantae > Streptophyta > Magnoliopsida > Santalales > Viscaceae > Viscum > Viscum album. The sequence continues at coordinate 1,529,602,062 of OY728162.1, forward strand.
TAATGATGCTGTTATTATTTTTTGACGTGGAATTTTATTTATAATTCCTTTTTGTGTAAGTTGGCGCACCATGAATAATGACGCAGTATTATTATGAGCATGAGTTTTCTCTAAGTTCATGAATGTATTTAATTGTTGTTATTCAATTAAAAATTGTAACTAAAATTCCATGTATATAAATAGACAAGTACGCCTATTGTGCCATACACCAGACCACACCACATGCCTGGTGAATTGAGAATTGTTGAGCCAAACAATTTCTCTCTCAGATCTTCTTCTCTCCCCTCTCAAGAATGAGATATGTTCTTCAAGGCCGAAGAACAAGTAATCAAGAATGATCGACACAAGACACTCACTTTGTCGTGCTAACACTCGGAGAATGAGCAGTGTTGATCAGAGGCCATCAGAGCACGTGTGGATCATCGCTAGAGGTATTCTAGTTTGGAACCTTACAAGCGCAACAAGATAATCCGAAATGGTCATTCTGAATGATCAACATCATCAATGAAGAAAAATACCAAAGATCCAGGTATTATTTTTCTTTATGAAATTAATTAAATTAATTATAAACATGATGTGCAAGATCCTCTCTAAAGGTTTTGGGCCTCTTTATTCTTTATCTAAATATTTGATTATATTCCATGGAGACTGGAGTTCATCGTCGTATTGATCTTGGAATAATCATTCATCATGGTAAAAATCAAAGTTGGGTACTACACCAACCACGCTTCCATTGCGCTCGGAACCTTCATGAGGTGTAATTCAAAAATCTTCGGAGTACACGACATGTCCAGTGGGCCACATGCCATATAGACTCTTCATGACATAGTTACCAGCCGGGAAAGCCATTTATGGGATACACAACTTGACCCTGACCCGAAGGGACTATGAGTCATGTCTAGTGGGCCACATGGCGTGTAGTCTGGATGACTATGCGCCAATCTGTCCTGGTCAAAATGTGGTGTAAGAATTAACTACATCGCATGTCATTAATGTGAACAGCTTGAGTAATTTTGGAATTACTCTGGACACATTGAACACAACTACATGATGTGTAATCCGGATTACATGGTGTGTGTGGAAGATTACACAATGTGTAATTCCAAATACAAGGTGTATACTATCGTGTTACCTGGATAGAATTGTCGGTTCCTCCTGATGAGATCCTCGATTTAATTTTAATCATAAAATTATTTGCTTCTATTAAATCTTTGAGAAATGATAAGGGAGGAATAGACCTCAAAATTCATATTATAAGAACAATTAAACATGAATTGACAAACTAAATTATTAAAGTATAAATCATCAACAAATTATTTAAATAATTATAAATGAAAATATGACCCCTATGATACCACTTGTAGGTTCCGAGCGCAGTGGAAGAACATGATGGGCGTATACCCAACTTTTCAAATTTTCATGATCGATGATTAATTCAGGGTTAATACGATGATAAACGCCAGTATCCACAGAATGGAATCAAAGATAAAAGTAAAAGGAGAGAACCTGGAACTGAGAAGAGAGGTTCAATATATTTTGTTTATAATTAATTTAATTTAATTAAAAAACTAACTCCAAGGTGATTCTTCCTTCATTGATGTGTTTGACCATAGGTTCGAGGTGCGGCTTCGTTGTGATGTAGAATCCAAGGATAGGATTACTCTAGTGGTGATCTACATGTGCTTCACGTATCTTCAAACATCGCCGAAGGAATCTTCAGGTGATAGCGTGGAATATTATTTCTCTTATGATGTCTTCCTTTAATCACCTTTAGAATCACTTCCAAAGTATTCTCCTAGATTTGGTGGAGGAGGATCTCTCTTTTTCTTGAGAGAGTTCTTGGAGAGGGAAGAGTTATCTAGGATAAAGAGTTTTTTCTCCAAGGATGTTGTGCACACCACGATTGGTTAGTTGGTCGAATGACCCCTTGACTAATTTAGAGAATAATAACATAAAGTATAATTTAATTCACTAGGTAATAATAAATAATTAGCATAAGTGTCATTACTTAATTTATTATTCCATGTGAAACCCCATGTCAAATAATAATAGCAATTCTATTATTTCCATGACGTGTGCTTAACTTGCATGTTATATTTAAATATTATTTAACTAAATAATATTTAATATTATTTCTCACCAGACCCATAACTTGGTTCGCTGATCCTTCTCAATATTTATCGGGCCTTGAATAATGACTATTTATTTATTAAATAAATATATCTACATTATTCTCTGATAAATAAATATTCTGTCCACAATATATTATCTTGAATAACTAGTGATGAAATAGATGTGGTCAGGCATAATTGAATAATTATTAAACCACAACTGGGAATAATACTTATTCAACTTGTTAAATAATAAATTATTTAACTGAGATACTTACAACACTTAGTGTGTAACCCTCTAGGAATCTTTCTCATCAGCATTAGGTGGGCTTGCCTAAAGTCCAAGATTACTGTCTAGTAATGGGTCAAGGCACCCAAGATAAAGAAGTTAATGTCACAACAACATGTCACCTCATATGAACTCTTACTGTGTAATATAATCCATTTTTTCCGATATCTCTAATCAAGCGGGTTTCATGAAAGTGTCATCAACCCATGTGCTTGATTTCTCATTCTTTGACTTCCTGGAATTGAACTTGCCTAGAGAACACCATGGACATGGATTTATTTAGGCTATATCATTTCCATCAAAGGGCATGAGATATCTACTTCCATAGAAGTGACAAATCCTTTCTCGCATTATTCATTAATGTAGTATTACTCATGATGCACCCAACATATCCTACCTTGCCGCGAACATTTTTCATCATGGTTTTCATCAATACATCTAAGTGCGTGAGTCATAATACCCATTAATAATAATATTAAAGTCTAAGGACCAATACACACGCCTGTAGATTGGAACATCAAATGACACATATGAATGTGAATTTCTTACTGGTGAGTCTTGTTCTCATAATATCATCCTAAATATTACCAAGGTCACACACCATGAGAAGTTGCTTCAAAGTTTCATTAGTCCTCACCCATGATATCCTGTATCATTTGTGTCCCTTCAAATGATATCATCCATTCATAGAACATATATTCAAGAATAGTGTCATAGCACTTTCGAGTTCTCATCATAGAATGGATCCTCTATGACCTTTTAGTGTGACAGTTATTCTTAGGACATTATCACATACTATGTCATACAGAAGAACAATCCTGATGTGATAAATATTTTATTAATATTCATACAATGAATATATATTTATCATAAAGTACAAAAAAGTTGGTTTCTAGGGAACCAATTACAATAGACTCCCGATTTCACTAGAGCTAACTGCTAACAACCTTCAGTCCTCTAGCTCTCACATGATATTCATGCTTCTACAAAGATAGTCCTTTAGTCAAGGGATCCACCACATTCTCTTCCATGGACACTCTGATCACTGCAACTTCACCCCTTTTATAGAAATGTCTTAAGAGGTGATACTTTATAAGTAAGTGTTTTATCTATTGATGTGACCTTGGATCCTTTGAAAGAGCCACCGTTGCAGTATTATCACAATACAATGTAATGGGATCCTTACTACTAGGTACTACATCAATCTCCTAGAAAAAGTTTTGAATCCATATGGCTTCCTTGGATGCATCAGTAGCCGCTATATATTCAGAATCCACTGCAAAACCAGCAACAGATGGATGATTTTAACTCTTTCGTCTCACAACTCCTCCATTGAGATAGAAAAAATATCCTGATTGCAACTTTAGATCATTCTAATCATTTTGAAAACCAGCATCAACATACCCTCTGATGACAAGCTCTTCATCTCTTCCATACACCAGGAACATATCCTTAGTTCTTCTCAGATACTTAAGGATAGTCTTGACAGCAGTCCAATGTTGTTCTCTTAGATATTCTTGATACCTACCTACCATGCTCAGTGCATAGGAAACATCAATTCTAGTACATAACATGGCATATATGATAGATCCTATTTCTGAATCGTATGGAATCTTAGTCATCTTCTATTTCTCATGTTGTGTCTGGGGAAACATTTTCTTAGAAAGATGTATACCATGTGGCACTAGAACCAATCCACTGCTGGATTGTTCCATGCTAAATATCTTTTGTATCTGGTCAATGTATGTACTTTGAATTAGTCCAATAAGCCTCTTGGATATATCATGAATGATCTTGATCCCGAGAATGTAGTCTACTTTGCCTAAGTCCTTCATGGAGAAGCACTTGTTCAACCAGTCCTAGACTGACTGTAACACTAGTATGTCATTTCCAATAAGAAATATGTCATCAACATACACTACTATGATAATGACCAAATTCCCATTAAATTTTTTGTAAACACATGGATCATATTCATTCTTAATGAAACCAAATTCTCTTATGGCTTCATCAGATCGAATGTTCCATGACCTGGATGAATTCTTTAATCCATAAATGGATTTATGCAACTTGCATACCCCTTTAGCATCACATGGTGTCACAAACCCTTTTGTTTGTGTCATATAGACATCTTTCTAAAGGTTCTCATTAAGGAATATAGTTTTGAAATCCATTTTCCAAATAGCATAGTCATGGAAAGTTATTATGGTAAGTATGATTCTTATGGATTTAAAAATGGAAACTGGTGAAAAGGTTTCATCATAGTAAATTCCTTTATGTTGTTCAAAACCTTTAGCAACTAGCCTTGATTTATAGGTACTAACTTGACCTTCCATGTCCATTTTTTTCTTGAATACCCATTTACACCCAACAGGATTTACATCAACCGGCCCATCAACCAAAACCCAGACTTGGTTCTGATACATGGAATCTATCTCAGAATTCAAAGATATTATCCATCTTATAGCTTATGAGCTTTTTACTTCTTCCTTGTATGAGATAGGTTCATCATTGTCTAACAATAATTAGTCACCATCCTCAATGACAAGGAAGTCATATCTCTCTGGTTCTCTTACCTCTCTTCTACTCCTATGTAGTACTTGTGTTTCAGGAAATAACTCTTCCATGGGGACCTATGGAACTTGTTCCTGTACTAAATCATGTGTATCTTGATCATTAACTTCATCAAAGTCAATATTTCTTCCACTATCCTTTGTGAGGATGTTCTCCCTCTTAAGAAATATAGCTTGACTGGAAATAGTCACTTTCTTATCTGAGGGGTTGTATAGGTAGTATCCCTTTGTTTCTTTGGGATACCCTATAAAGATACACTTCATGCCTCCGGGTTCTAGTTAGTTTCCTGAGAAAGACTTAACAAATGTCCCGCATCCCAATACACATGTACGCAAAAAATTGGGTTTCTTTCCACTCTATAGCTCAAAGGGAATCCCATTTTCTGCCTTAGTTAGTACTTAGTTTAATGTGTATGTCGTAGTTTTCAATGCATATCCCCAAAAGGATAATGGAAGATCTGCATGACTCATCATCGAACTTACCATGTCCAACAAGGTATGGTTCCTCCTTTCACTAACACCATTCCACTATGGTGTATAAGGTGGATTGAGTTGAGATAGAATCCCAGACTCCCATCAAAGTTTGATGAACTCTTGGTTAATATATTCTCCACCTCAATCTGATTGAAGCCTATCTATCTTCTAACCAAGATGATTCTCTACTTCATTCTTGAACTCCTTTAATTTCTCAAAGGACTCGAACTTAGACTTCATTAAGTAGACATAGACATATCTACTCAAGTCATTAGTAAAATTAATAATGTAAGAATATCCACCACTATATTCTATTGGAAATAGTCCACACACATCAGTGTGTACCAATCTAGAAGCTTTGTGGACCTTTCACCCTATACATCAAATGGTGGTTTGGTTATTTTCCCTTGTAAACAATTGTGACATATATCAAGTGGTTTTAGCTCAGAATAGTCTAAATAACCATCTTGATAGAGATTTTTCAAATTTTTCTCATTTACATGACTGAGATAGTGATGCCACAACTGGGTGTTGTATGAGTCGTGTGAACTTGGTTCATTATCAATTTCTAGCACTTGGTTCTAGTAATTTAATACATAAAGACCATTATTTAAATGTGACATACCATAACATATGTTGTCCTTATAAAAGTAACAACATTTATTTCCAAACTTGAAAATAAATCCATATGTATCTAAACTATGTACAGAACTTATGTTCTTAGTAACACTTTCTACATAATAACAGCCATGTAAAACCAAAATCATTCATGTCGACAATGTAAGGTGGTAGTCACCAATGGCAAGGGCAGCCAACCTCGCACCATTGGCATCTCGAAGATCCACCTCTCCTCTATAAATTTTCTGAAATCTACTTGGTTCCTACATTTGAATACAGATTTGAGCACCACAAGATATATATAATGCCCAATGTGTAGAAATGGAAATATTGCACTTGATAATAAACACACATTTGGATTCCTCTTGCCTCTGGGTGAAATTCCTATTCTAGTGGCATGACTTTAAACATTCAAATCATATAGCCTCCTTTTCCTTGACCTACCTTTAGATATTCTTCTTCTTGGTCAGATGGTGCTCAAGAGCTTTAGACTATTTATAAATCTTAGGCCCTTTTCCTTGTCCTTCCTCTTTATATTCACTATAAGGACTATGGGTTTTTCACGCCCCATGTCTTTATCAATATGGATAATTAGGGTAAGAAGCTCTGACGGACTCTTCTCATTATTTCTCATATTATAATTCATAATAAAATTAGAGAATGTCTTGGGCAGTGATGATAGTATGAGATCTTTACGCAACTCATCTGGGAATTTAATCCCTAAGATGTCCAAATGCTCAATGTAGCCAATAAGCTTGAATACATGTGGTCTAGATGGCATAGACTCTCCAAGATTATTAGTGAACAAAGCATTAGAGATCTCATACATCTTCTATCTTGCCTTATCTTGATATAGATCTCAAATGTGAGACATTGTGCTATAAGTATCCATTTTCTCATGTTGCTTCAAGAGCTCATTGTTCATGGATGATAGCATGAGGCACTGAGCATTCATAGTTTCATTCAAATGTTTCTCGTACACAGATATTTCCTCATCACTTGCCTCATTTATAAGTGCAACTGGTAAAGGCTCTTCTAGTACATAAAGTTTCCTCTCATGGTGAAGGATAACCTAAAGGTGCCTTTTCCACTCCTAGAAATTAGTGCTAGTGATAAGGTTTTCCTTCTTGATTATGGATCGCAATGATATGTTTGATGTAATTTTGATTTATTTTTTCTACAAATTAAGATTAATAAAGTTTTAGTAATTTATCTTGATAAATATAAACAAATAAATAAACTAATATTTATTAATCTCCCACTATTTCGTCAAAACCCAATAGCCCTCACCATTGGCTTCAGAATATCCTATTTCTTATAAATTCTAGCATCAAGGATCCATATTTCCCTTCAAATTACCCCAACTAGGGTTGTTCAAGAAACTTGAAAGGTTTTAGGTAGGCATTCCAAATTCCAACTACATTAACTCACGGCTCCTTGATCTGTTGAGTGGACTTCCCAATCTTTAAATATTTAATTTTTGATTTCCTCAACTTTTGCCTCTCAGTTACACCAAGTCCTACGAGGGAAGTCAACCCTTGAGGTAAACTAAGTTATGTCAACCCAAAACCTCAAATTAGAATTCCCTAATAATTGAAATCACCCCAATTAGGGTTGGTCAAGCACTTTGAACTATGGCTCAATTCTAACTGAAGTAATGGAGGGTCATGCCAACTTAATATTTAATTGAGAGATTTTATCCTTTATTCAAAAATTTCCACTTATTATATTTTTCATATTATTGCTAATATTAAGTGGGATATACTTAAGTTATTAAGCATGTATAGATAATATTTATGCATAAGCCATTTTATTTTTAGTTCCATCTTGTATGCTTGTTAGTTCATTAATTATGTGATCACATCAAACATCCATAATGAATAACCATACAACTGATAGAAATAAATAAAGGGTATGATCATGAGATTTACTATAGGTTATTTTATTTAGAGGTTTATAAACTAACCCTTACCTAAGGGAGAAACACCATGAACCATTTAAGGTTTGTGTTTACAGCATTCCAATTGTCCACGTTTCTATCTCCTTATATTGGTTTCACATTGGCTTCTAACTTGAACCGCCTCCACTAGCTTGGGAGCTCCATCCATTACATATGCTTTTAACTCACATGCAGGTGAGGGGTAAAGGGGGGTTTACATAAAAGAAACCATGAGAAAATAGGTCTTACATATTAATGAGGCGACGACACACAAGCTAACAATTTTAATTTAATAAATAAATTAAAAGGGAACTAATAAAAAACAAAGGTTTGGTCTAGCTCATGATCATCCACATACATGAAATGAAAGCACAGGATACATAAAACCCATAACTTAGTAGTGAACAAAAAACTCAACTTGCCTGTGATTCAGGTCCAATGTAGATTCCATACCATGGCACTCAAAGGGGCACCTCACACACACACACACACATATATATATATATAATATGTATTTATATTATATATATGTGTGTGTGTGTGTTTAACTTATGTGAACACACTTTCACATCAAGCCTCATCCAAGGCTTATGTGAAACTCCACATAAATTAGCCATATATATAATATAAATATGTACTAGATTTTTTTCATGATTTTTTCTAAAAAAATCATCAATCTTCGATCGATCATATATTTTTCATACAAAATTGGATTGACATGTCATCAATTGTGTTGAAAATGTATCGAAACCCTCTTTCCTAATATTAGAAAATTTAATTGAAATTTTAAATTATTCAACTCAAATAATTATATATTCACTGTGATACCAATTGAATGAAATCAAGGATTTGCAGTAGTGTGTAAAATATGTATTTTAAAATTTCAGGTTTGGATTCATATTAAAGACACTGAATTTTTAATACACATACCTAGATTTTTCATGTATCATTTGTAATTAAATTTAATAATGAAGAACAAAATAAAATTAAATCATAAAAGGTAAAGTGTTCATTTGAAATCTCCAATATGATTTTCTCACAGTTAGTGTGTGGTAGCTCAATGGTACCAAGTAAGGCATCCTATAGATCATCCACACATGCACCAAAACTCCTGGAGCATTGTTCTTTGATTCTCATATTATAGTATGGGAAATTGAAGAGTTATGTTATGTCCTTTCAATCATGTGAATAATGATTGATCGATTCATGAGAGGGAATCAATCAAATTTTGTTCTTCCTTTGGTCTCTCTCTATAAAACTTGAGTGATAGGTGGGGAGAGCATTCAAATTCATGTAAGTGGTTGTTCACCACATTTTTTTCTTAAAAAACTATTTATGTTAGGGTTTAATTTTGTTCCCATGTATTATCAAGACCACTGAGAGGGGGTGAATCAGTAGTTCCTTTTTCTTTTATAATAAAGTTTCTTAACTTATTTAGTAAAACTTTCTTAACCCCTGAAACCTGTTAAAGTTAAAATCCACTCAAATAAAACTTCTAAACCTTTCCTTTAATATGAAAAAAATGTAAAGAGAAGGTATCACATAATATTTACAAGGTTTGGTACAAAGACCTACTCTTTTCCATGTTGGATAGTCCCACCAACATGGATTTTTTTACTATATTCTATATGGAATACAAAGTCACAAGTAGTAAAAAATTATACAAACCCAGTAGAAACATTTCTACTATAGTTGGTTATATCCCCAGATATCATTTTCATTATCCGCTTTCCCATAGCTGGTTATACACCCTAATAAGACAAACAAGACTTTTCAGCAACTAGTAAGTATCTATAGTTACAAGATTCACTTTCCTTTATTATCTAATCCACTCCATAAATTCTTCACTTCCTCCACAAGTAATTTAAATAAAAATTTACATATGTACACTCTTCAAGAACTTCAAAAATTCTCTAAATAACTTTTTGTTCTTGAAACTTATTATAAAAACTCAGTTCGTAAATATTCCTTAGCAATATCAATTCAATCTTCCTCAGTCTGTAAACTCTATCCAATGGTCTCTATCTGATTGTCCTTAGTCTAATTCTCTTTCTGCTCTTCCTTCTTTGATTGAGTAGGAACTCAATAAATAGATCACAATTATTCCTTTTGATGGAACTCAGTTCGATGAAACTTTCTCTGATGGATGTCACTCAGATGGGTTTACTATGATATAATTGCTTCAATAAAGCATTGTATGTTGGAACATTATTTGATGATCATATTGAACCTCACTTAGATGGACTCATTCTGATGGAAATTCCTCATCTTCAACCTAAAAACAATATCTGTTTGGAAACTCAATACTTGACAAAAAATGTCAGATGTCTCAACACACGTTAAGAATTCAAGTTGTGCACATCGTAAAAATGGCCTTAGATATAATTTAATAGGCACCACAAAATGGTAAACGCAAGAAAACCAATTTTACTTCCCGCTCAATGAAATTTGTAAATCCTAAATTTTTTATTCATTTAAGTCTTCATGTTTGACTTATTCAACTATTCATAATCCTTCTAGGTGCTTCTCAAATCTTTATAATTCTTCAAGTTTATAAACATTTCTTCAGTATGATTCTTTATTACAATTTCTCATTCTGATTCTTCATTATGATGACGGCATACAACAGATTCTTCATTAAGTTTCTATATACCAAATGATCATATATGAAAACTAGATGACTTTTCATTATGATGAAAACACATGAAACACTGAAGATGTCCCATTACGATGACCTCTTATAAACACTTAAATTATTCTCAAGAAGATGATCTGTATCAACTCTTAAATGTAATACATTGAAACCATTCTGAAATATCTTCAAAGTATTTCTCCTTTTCTTCAATTCCTCAAACCTAAGATCCTGTATCCGATGAAGTTCAACATTTGATGAATTTATCAATGTCATCATGTGTCTGAGGGATCGGTCTCTGTATTCCTCTATTGGATCAGTTACAATAATCAATACTTTTTTCTTGACCTATTTGTAAGAGAACAATGTATGGCTTCTTGTTTTCTTGACCCAATTGAAATACGATTCAATCTTTCTCAAATATTATTCCTCTGATAAAACTATTCATCCGATATACAAAGGATACAAATAATATAAATCAGTTTCAGAATCCATTATGACGGTTCATTAGCATACAACATCTGATGGACCGGTGTTGATAGTGACTTATTTTACTCAATAAGATATTTCCTTTTCTAATTATGATACCAATGAACATTAAGCACTCAACTTCTTTCTCTAGAGATTTATATAATATTTCTTAATGGTTTGACTGAAAACCAAAAATTCTATCTTTCATGTTATGAATAAACCTTCTCATCCTTTAAATAAATTTTCATTTGGTGATCTTACACCAATGAACTGAGACTAGAAAGCTTCATCTTCATCAACTTTATTATTTCACAAACTTTTTCTTGTATCATGAATTACTCGTGACTTTGAATATAGTGAAGATCATCTTTAGCATCATCTAACTTATAATATAAAGTTTTTTAACTTCCCATCCTTTCTGACATACAACTTTCTTTCCAAAACTCAATATGATTAGAAGAACTCCCCCTTTATTTCATAAAGCTTGAATCACAATATTTTCAAACAACTTAGGACTTTTTTGAATTAAAAAATAGAAAATCATCACCAGGTTTACATTGGATCCATTCAAACTTTGAAACACTTTCTTATTATGATCACCACTTTCATTCGAGATTAAATATAATTTCTACTAGCCTCTAACTTTCTATCAAAATCCCAATCCAATAGATCATATTGACTCATGTCGATTTGCTAGATCTGACTCTCATGCTGATAGTCTGGATCTTATTGAAAACTTCACACACACCTTTCTTCAATATATATTTCCATTAACTTCTCAACATACTTTATTTATTCAACATAATCAACCTATTTATCTATTGAAAAAAAATAAAACCAAAACATAACTTGGGCCTAACAATCTCCCCATTTATGTTTGTTATCAATACCCACTTAAACTAATTCAATATAATATTACTTAGTTGTGTTATTTTTATTCTTATTATTCTTTTCTTACTATTCATATTTTTTATCTATCCCACTTTTTTGTATTTCTCCAGCTTATTGAAAATCAAATTCAAAGGGGGCATCATGAAAATTTTTCCCCTTTTTTAAAAATGATCTCATTTCCAAGGGTTGAAACTTTTCATCTCAAAAACTCAAAACTCTTTTTCAGGAGAACATAGGTATCACATGAGTTTCTTAATAAAGAGACTTTAACTAAACAACTCTAAGTCTATGTGGAAAACCTGGTGTGGAAAACAAGAGTGAATAATCAAGGTTGTCAATGTTTTCCATTGCACAACTTTCATGCAATACCCTTTTCATGTTTCTATAAACATTCTCATTTCTTGGGAAAATATTGAAAGGGTTTGTTTAAGATAAAAGTAACATTCACCCATCTCAAAAAACATATCAGAAAGTTCAAGTATATAAACACAACTTTCAAAAAATCATATTTTGTAACCTCTTTACTTTCTTTTTCAAGAATAGTAAGAGACTCATCAACATCATATTTCTTATTTTAACTCCTTCAATTCCCTGCATGTTAGCACAAATAAAAATATTTTTGGGAATAAGGAGGAACCTCAGTTGTTTCTTAGAAGAATATTTCAGACTGAGAGTCCTCTCTTAGCCTTGTCTTTTCTTCTTCTTCTTGGATTTTGCATTGGATGTATTTTATTCCTTCTGTTCAACCTTCTCAAGTTTTGTAACAAGTTTCTTTTCATCTGCATATTCTTCTGATAAGGGTGTCAACATCTTTTCTTCTTTTAGAACCCTTTTGTTATAGTGAGTTTGTAATAACTATTTCATTCCTTCCTCTTATTCTAAAAGGATAATCAAACAACTTTTAGTAACATTCCCTTCTTGCTCACACCTTTTGAACTTTTTCAAAATTTTCAAATCACCATATGTTGAAAACTTTTTATCAACTTTGTTCTCAACTTTAGAAACCTTTTTATTTCCATTTTATTCAACTAATTTTTTTTATTCTTCTAAATTTCTAGCCATGTCAACTTGTTCTATCCAAATAACTAAGAACTCTTTCTTTTTGGACTCAGCATGTTTGTTTTTATCTACTTTCTTAACATACTTAGATTTATTCACCTTATGAGTTTTCCTTTTTGTCTCTATATAGTTTTTAGGAATATTTGATATATTTTTTTCATCATATATCCCCCATTTATTCATACCTATTTCCTAGTAGTGACATGTTGTACTAGTATGAATAAGATCTTTGTCCAAAAACTCCAGAACACTAGCAATGACCTCTAAATCTTGATTTTTCAAACTGATAGTGAACTTGTTCAGAACATTGTTATTGTTGTTCCTATTTCACAAACAATAGACCACTTTTCTTAGGAGGATACTTTCCTAAATAATTACTATCTTTCTTATTGAAAGATTTTTTCTCAAAAACCTATTTTTGTAAACCTTTTTCACCTTCTTTGGAAGTTTCACCTTTAACATCAACTACCTTGGTGAAGTTTTATCTCATTTTTCTTATCTCACTTCATGATGTAAGAAACATTTATTTTGTTTATAGAAACTATTATTCTTTCACATATAACTTACTTTTCATAACATCTATGATTTTTTTGGATTTATCTATCTTTAACTTGTTCTTTTTACTTTATTCAACAAGGGTAGATTCTATCTTACTGATATTCTCATTGCTAGCATAATTTTATTCATAACATTTCTATTTTATTTCAAGCTCACCATTATCAAAAGTTAGTTCTTTAACATATTTTTGAATATTACTTCTTTCTTTCTTGAGTTGAGTATTTTGTTCAAGTGCATTCTCAAAATTCATTTTTAGAATCCATTCAATTTCTATCATCTCATCATAATCATTATCACTACTAGATGAATCACTTCCATTTCTAAATTGAGAAATTAAGTTGAGTTGATGATCGTGTTAATCAATGGATGAGTAATAATCCTTATTTTTTGTACTTAGATAACTTTTCTTCTTCTTTTCATAAGGAAACCCTTCCTTATGTTTCTTCCACTTTTGTTTTTGAGATTTATCATCATCTTCCTTAGACTCATACTCTTCAATTTTATTCCTAGGAAAATTCTGTGAAAAATGTTCCTTCCCTTCACAATTCCAATATCTAAGGGTTTTTCTTTTCTATCTTCCCTTGTTGTATTTCTTAAAAAGTAGGGAAACTATTATGTTGAAATATTCAGCTTCTTACTCTTCTTCTGAACCACTTGGTTTTCTTTAAAATATTTATCTTAGTTTTCACCTTTTAAAAAATATTTGAAGGCCATTTCTTGATCAAACTTTTCTTTAATTTTCAAAACGTTATCTATTCTCATTTCATAAGTAACAAGAGTGCTGTGAAAATTGTCCAAAGATAGAGTTTCTGGATCTTTATCTTCTAAATATGAAACTTTAGCATCAAACTTATCTAGGGTAATTCTCAAGATCTTTTAAACAACAGTTGAGTCTTCCAATTTCTCACTAAGACATCATATGGTGCTAATAATATCATTCACCCTTATAAAGAAGTCACCAACATATTCTTTCTCATCCATTTTTAGATCTTCATACTTCAGCCTCCAAAGTTGTAACTTTTCCTTCTTCGCCTTTTTATTTCTTTCATAAATGGTTTTCAACTTATCCCAGATACATTTGGTAGTTATAACTCCCTTTACTATAAGAAACTCACTTTCAATTAGTGATGAGAGTAAAGTATTCTTAGATCTTACATCATACTCAATATTTTTCTTATCAGCGGTAATAAGAAGATAATTCTCAATACAAGGAGGAAATCCATCTATAGTAGCTTTCAAAACATCATACCCAAGAGACATAAGATATGGAAGCATTCTATCTTTCCAGATATGATATTTCTTACCATTGAAAACTAGAACCCCCATATAGTTCACTGAATTAAAATTATCTATTCTCATAGATAGATATTTCAAATGAAACCTAGGCTTTGATACTAATTTTTGTTCCTTGTTGGGATCAAGAACACTCAGAGAGGGGGTGAATAAATGGTTCATTTTTCTTTTATAATAAAGTTTTTTAACTTCTTTAGTAAAAATTTCTTAACATATGAAACATGTTAAAGTTATAATCCACTCAAATAAAAATTCTCAAACTCAACTTTTGTATGAAATAAATTTAAAGAGAAGGAAACACATGATATTTACAAGGTTCGGTACAAATACCTACTCCTTTCCATGTTGGATAGTCCCACCAATATGGATTCTTTTACTATCTTCTTTCCAGAATACAAAGGCACAAGTAGTGAACAATTCTACAATCCTAGTAGCAACTTTCCTAGTATTTGGTTATACACCCCAACTATCCTTTTCAGTATCCACTTTCCTATGACTATTTATACACCCCAGCAAGACAAACAAGCCTTTTTAGCAACTGTTAAGTATCCAAAATTACAATCTTTACCTTACTTATTCTTTTCTGATCCACTTTAGAAAGTTTTAACTTCCTCCACAAGTAAGTTGAATCAAACTTTACTTGTGTACACTCTTCAAAAACTTCAACAATTATCTAAGGAACTTATTGGTCTTGAAACTTTTTCTAGAAACTTAGTCCAAAAATATTCCTCGATAGTGTCAGTCTAATCTTCCTCAATTCAGTAACCTGTGTCTGATGGTATTCATCTGATTATACTTGGTCGAATTATCTTTATGTTCTTCCTTATTTAATTGATTAAAAACTCAATCGGTAGCTCACAATTCTTTCGTACAATGTAACTTGGTCTGATGAACCTTGCTCTAATGGATGTCGCTCTGATGGGATTACTCTGATGGAATTGTTCCTATAAAGCATCGTCTGTTGGAACTTTCTTCAATGATTGGATTAAACATTACTCTATTGGACTCGTTCCAATGGAACTTCCTCAACTTCAACCTAAAAAACAATCTTTGGTTAGAAACTCAATACCTAACAAAAAAATGTTAGAGATCTCAGTGCACATTAAGAATTTAGGTTTAGCACAACATAAAAATGTCCTAATCTCTCCTTTTATAGGCACCACAGAATGGTAAAGGTGAGAAAACCAATTTCACTTCCCCGCTCAATGAAATTTGTAAATCCCAAATTTATCATTCATTTAAGTCTTCATCTTTTACTTATTCAACTCTTCATAATAATTTTGGGAACTTCTCGAATCTTTATAATTCTTCAGGTTTACAAACATTTCATTAGACTGATTATTCATTATGATTCTTCATTCTGGTTCTTCATTATGATGAAGGCATACAACAGATTCTTCATTACATTTCTCTGTACCAAATGATCATATATGAAAACTAGTTGACTTACCATTATAATAAAAATACATGCAACACTGATGAAGGACCATTATAATGACCTCTTGTAAACACTGAAAGTCTTCTCATACAGATGTTCCATATCAACTCTTAAATGTAAGACATTGAAAATCATTCTAAAATATCTTCAAAGTATTTATCCTTTTTTTCAATTACTCAGACCAAAGATCCCACATCTGATGAAGTTCAGAATCTAATGACTTTATCTTGTCATCATGCATCTAATGGATCGGTCTTTGTCTTCCTTTATTATATCGGTGTCAACAATAAATACTTTTTTTCATTTGATCTTGACCCATTTGTAAGAGAACAAAGTATGAATTATTTTATTCTTGATCTAATTAAAATAAAATTAAATCTTTCTTAAAAATTATGCCTTTGATAAAACTCTACATTCGATATACAAAGGATACCAACAATATGAATCAGTGTCAGAATCCATTATGATGGTTCGATAGCATACCGCGCCCGATGGACCAGAGCGGTAGTGACTTATTTTCTTCACCAAGATCTTTGATTTTTTTATTATGATACCAATGAAATTTCATCACTCAACTTATTTATCTAATGATTTATATCTTTTGTCTTATTGATCTTACTGAAAAACAGCATCTCCATTTGTCGCATTTTGAACAAACCTTCTTAAACTTCAAACAAATATGTATCTAGTGATCTTAAACCAATGAACTAAGACTAGAAATCTCTAGTTTCATCAACTTCCTTCTTTCAAAAACTTCTACTTATATAATTACTTCCTCATAACTTTGAATATCGTGAATATTAGCTTTAACATCATCTAACTTATAATAGTAATTTTGTAACTTCTCATCCTTTCAAACATACATCTTTATTTCCAAACCTCAATATGATTGGCATCACTCCCCCTTTATTTAATAAAGATTGCATCATAAGTTTTTTAAACAACTTATGACTTTTGTGAATTACAAAACATCAAAGCATCGTCGGTTTTGCATTGGAGCCATTCAGACTATGAAACACTTCCTCATTACGATCACCACTTTCATTACAGACTCGATATGATTTCCAATAGATTATGACTTTCTATTAAAATCCCAATTCGATAGATTATATTGACTCATGCAGATGTGATGGATCTAATTCTCATTTTGATAGTCTAGATCTGATTAAAAACTTCACACACACCTTCCTTAAATCCAGATTCTATTACCTTTTCAACATACTTTCTTTATTCAACATAATAAACCTATTGATATATTGACAAAAAATACAACCAAAACACAACTTGGTCCTAACATTTAAGTTTTCATAAATCACATTTTAGTCCCTATGGAAACTTAACCTTCAAAAATACCCAAAAAACACACTTATGACTTAGTTAACTTGTCATAAGAGTCATAAATATTTTATTATTATCTTGTGACATAAATTACATGTCATGTTGTTAGACCAACTAGGTTAAATACCCTAATAGGGGGTGAATCAGGGTATGATAGGTTAAAATAACTACCCCTTCGGATCTTGTTTCATTATTAAACAAAACACTCTTATCTCCTCCTACTGTAGCAATGTATGAATATAAATGAAATCATGCATGAGACATAAAAAATTTACTTGGTTCACCCTCACCGAGATACATCTAAGGAGCATACAATGCTGATGTGTCGGTGTACCAAATCCATTAAGGCTCACTACCAAAATCCAAGGTTTGAACTAGATTGAATCTACATCTAGGTTCGCTGTCTTTACAAAGTTTAGGGAAACCTCGCTACTTCTCAAGGGTTAGTCCCTAAATCTATTTGTCTAACTCACTACCGGTGGAAAGGATCACCTTTTTTATCTTCCTTTACTCACTAATATAGAAAGGATTCACACTCATTTTATGGACATGTAGGTCCCTTCATTATCAATAATGAATACATCCTCAGTTGTAGATAGATGCTCTATTGATGTCCCACTTTCATCCAGTTGATAAATATCACTTTATAATAGGTTTATCAAGTAATCCCTTTTTAATAATTTTTTGATGCTCACTTCCTTCACGAAGCACGCCTCTTTCGCAAAGCTCAAATAGCCTTCGCAAAGCAATCACCTTTCGCAGAGCTCACTTTTTTTGTGAGTCTCAACTAGCCTTCATGAAGCACACAACTTTTAGTCACCTTTATAGCCTTTGAAATCTTTAATACTTTCATGATGCTCATAATTTTTGTTCAGTGTTTATAGCCTTCACAAACCACCTTTCTTTGTGAACATTTTTTCAAAAACTACCTTCGCAAATCCAGATCCTTAGAATCTTCGTTAAGTCTCACTACTTTTCTGAAAGGGGTAGAGGCTTATTTATAGGTGTCTCCTTTGATTCCAAAATCTTCCATACACATCATCACCATTTATAGAAGCTCTCCCATTTCATTCATGATGCTCCCTATCTTCAAGAAGAACCATGAGAATTTCCCATTTGTGAAGCTTGTCGTAGTTGTAAAGATTACCATCAAACCTTTCATGATTCGCAATGCTCATTCGCGATGATCCACAAATTCACAAAATAGCCTTTGAGAAAACTATTCTTCATGAAACTAATTCCTTTTTCATATTTTTACAAGGAATTCAAGGAAATATATCTTTCACGATGCTAGAAATCCTCCAAAATTTAGACCCAAAAAATTTGGCAAACACTGGGAAACGACATCACCTTATATACACAATTTTATGTACCACTTCCAGGGCATCCATTCCATTTTCATGGATTTTTTTCAACATACGTTGTCGAAATTATCTTTGGAACTCCACAAAATACCTTGGAAACCCAATTTTTTAACAAACACAATCAACCCAAAAAACATTGAAATGATACCTTGATGGATTTTTGCCCAACAATCTCCCCCTTTGGTATTGTTGAAAACTCTTCACAATTTGATACCTCATTAAAACTTATTCTATCTTCTACCACTATTTGCTTGTTTCAATTCATATAATGATAAAATATTTACTCAACACATACTCTAATCCCACATAATCAATGCTCTACCTGAGAAGCAAGAGTAGTATGCAAATTTAATCAATGAATCACTTCATTCCAAAACTACTCATCTACTTTCATCATGAACCTCATCTGTCGTGATATTTAACCTTTGATTGATCACCTTTAGCATCATTAGATTTAAAAATTCCCCCACATCACTACTCCCCCTATTAGTTTCTCCCCCTATCTTAATTAAGACATTTTCTACCCTTTAATAGTCACAATTTCTCCCCCGTTTTCAATGAACCTGAACATCACCTCATTGTTGTCTGCAATAGGGTAAAGAACATAGATCAATAAATTAGGTAAAACGCAGCATACCTTAGGGAGAGAGGGTCCCACATCCACAATTTTTCAAGTGCATAGAGTCAACTAAACTCCTAGATCCATTCGATGCCTTTCAAATTCTTCTTTGGGTAAGACCTTTGTTAGAATGTTCATAACTTATAGTTATGTAGGCACATACTCCAACTTCACAAGCCCTTTCTCCACATTCTCCTTTATAAAATTATATTTCATTTTAATGTGATTTATCCTTCAGTGATGGATAGGATTTTTTATGATATTTATATCAATTTAATTATCATAATGGGTTCTGATCGAAGACTTCACTTCAACCCTCATATCATCAAGTTGTTGCTTCATCCACAACAACTATATGCACACTTGAGTAGCCGCAATATATTCATCTTCTATAGTGCTCGATGAAATGCAATATTATTTCTTGATTAACCAAGAAATACATAATCTAAAAAGATAAAATGCACCACCTAACATTGATTTTCTATCATTAGTTTATCTAGACCAATCTACATCTGTATGGCCCAATAACTCTTGCTGAGATTTTTTATTGAACAACAAATTGAAATCCACCATTACCTTGATATGATGAAGTATTCTTTTCACTGAAATCAAGTGTATTTCCTTGGGATTACTTTGATATTGTACTACTTATCATGTGGAAAAAACATTATCAGGTCTTTTTGTTGTCAAGTACAACAAATTGTCAATGATTTTCCTGTATTCTATTACATTAACTACATTCCCTTCATCATCCCATGATAGTTTCATCCAGGTAGACACCCAAGTCATCATCTACTTGGAATTATCCATTATAAATCTTCTCAAAATCTCATTAGCATGTTTATATTAAGATATGAATGTTCCATTCTTTCCTTGTGTTGCCTATAAACCAAGGAAAAACATCAGTTCACCAATCATTGACATTTTGAATTCACTTTTCATGAATTTCACAAACTGAGTGTATTGTGCTTCATCTAATCCAAAAAATATTATACCATTGACATATACCAGTACCATCATATTTTTATTACTATCATTATTGACATAGATATTGTAATCAACTCCACCATGATGAAAATTGAGATTCTTTAAAAATTGATCTAGCCTTGAATATCATGCTCTTGGTGATTGATTCAACCCATATAATGCCTTCTTCAACTAAAAAACTTTGTTATCGTATTCATGAATGATAAAACCATATGGATTCTCAATATAAACTTCTTCTTCTAAAATACCATTAATAAATGTGGACCTGACATCCATCTACAAAACTTTGAACTTTTATTGCGCCGATATGGCTAAGAATAATCTGATTTTCTATAGCTTTGAAACGGGTGAAAATGTTTCATCAACATCTATAACCTCTATATGTGATTACCCTCTACACACTAGTCATGCTTTGTTTTGAATCACTGCACCGTATTTATTTAACTTGTTGTGAAAGAACCATTTATTCCCGATGACATTCTTATCTATTAGCCTTGAAATAATTTCCTATGTATGATTATTCTCAATTCGGTCAAGCTCTTCATTCATAGCTTGGATTTAGTTGTCATCTACAGTTTCTTCCTCAAAATATTTAGGCTCTACCTATGATAAGATCGATTCTTTCTATAGATTATTCATCCTCCTTATCTTCACCAACGTTGTCTGATCACCGATTATGTTCTACCTATCAAGTTTAGATCTTCTATTTGATCTTTGTGAAAATACTAGATTGTGATCATCCTTTTCATTATTTGAATCTTATTTTGAATCATCCTATGGAACTAAAACATCCCTTGATCTTCTTATCTCTTCATCAATATCCTCCTGATATTGATCATGTATTTGATAAAGATTCTTCTCATTTTATACTATAGTTATATCATTGCTTTCAACTACCTTTCTCAGACACTTATTATAGTACTTATATGCTTTTCTTTTCTTTGAGTAGCCAATAAATATCCCTTCATCTCCATGGGATTCAAACTTCATATGTTTCTTCTTATTAATAATGAAACACTTACTTACAAAGACTCAAAAGTACTTCAACATTGGATTATTCTCATACCATAGCTCATATTGAGTATTATCTTCTTTCAGACATAATAACACTCTATTTTATGTGTATACTAATTTCATCACTGCTTCTTTCCAAAACTTCTTTGTTAGGTCTTTCTTAATGAGCATTGTTCTAGCTATGTTGTTGATAATTCGATTACTTCACTCAACTACTCCATTTTTCTGTGGATTTATTATTGTTGAAACTTGGTGCTTTATCCCATGTTTCTCAAGATAATCCTCTACTTGGATATTTATTAATTCTATTCCATTATATGTTTGGATCTTTCAGATTCTTTAACCCAACATATTTTCAACTTCGCTTCGATAAGTTGTTATGAAACTGAACACCTCAGATTTGTGGGTGATGATTGAAACCCATGTCATTATGCTAAAATCATTAATGAAGGGAACATAATATCTCCTCTCATAAATATATCTTAGTGAAATAGGTCTACACACATCAATATTCACCAACTGAAGCAATTTTTTTTGACCTTTTCTCTTTTTCTTGATATGTCTTTTGAATAATCTTCCCTTGTTGACAAGCATCGCACGTATGAGTACGATCACATGATAACCTATGGAGGTCTTGAGAAGCATCACATTTCACCAGATCTTCCAAGGATGTTTGACTCAAGTGACCAAGACGTTTATGTCATAAATTTTTTTCTTCTTCCTTGGATATAAAGTACATATCTTCTTCTCCAATTACAAGGTATATATTTCCCTTTGTACACTTTCCCTACAAAAAAATTACACCATATTTGTTTGTAATGATAATTAATTTCTTTGAAAAGATTATGGAATGTCCTGAGTCGTGTAGTTGACTTACACTTAGAAAGTTGTTATTGAGACCTTCAATAACTAAAACATCTACATGCCTCATGTATTTTCCCCCTAACTAGGATTTTCCTGATCCAATAATCTCCAAGCCTTCATCATTACCAAATATTACAATACCTTCCTTATCACACCTGATTCTGGTCACCATATCCTTATTTACTATCATATGATAGGTGAATCCACTCTCAATGATCCATATTCCAATGTGGTCTAATGCTTTAAAAGTAATCTCTGCAACCATTAAATGATTATCCATTTTATTTTTTATCCATGTTTTTTACTTTATACCCAGTATAGATTGATAATATTTATCTCCCTCGGAGTATGATGGACCAACTTCATCTTGTATAGCTACAAAAAAATCATTTTTAGATCATTTGATGATACATTGAATTGTTTCTTATGACCACATTTATTCTACTTCAGAAAATTTCTCTGCATTTTTTATGAGCAGTATCTTTCCATGTGCCCGAATCCTCCACACCTGAAATAGTGACCATCAAGTGATGTTCTGGAATATTGAGTTTTGTATGGATATCTTTGTTGGTATTGTTCCCTTCGATACCTCTTGGATATGGAACAAACATTTTGTGAGTTCCCCATATTTCCACAATAATAACATCTCATGTGGGGTACATTCCTATGTAGAAATACTACACTATTGGTTCTCCCTTGGGTTCTTTGAATCTTCAAGTTCTGATTTTTACTCAAATCAATATTCAATCTTAGAGCAGGATCTTATTGTATGACTTCAACCATTACTGCTTTCTATTTTTGATCAAGCCTCATACTAACCTTATTATTTGGATTTGACTATTTATTTTGTTCTTCTACACCTCTATGCTCCACCTACATTATTTTTATTTCCTGAATGATCTGCTTTCCTGATGGTGTACTGAGATTAAAGAGTTTTCTTGATCCTTAACACATTTTCTCAGGACTAAGACTTCCTATTAAAGTTATTCAATACATTTGAATTGATATTTTCCTTTCAAACTATCGATTTCTCATTTCTATTCTTCGATTTTGATCTTGTACTCAACAAAATTTTCTGAGCTCTCTAGAATTAAAGACTTCAGTTTTTTAATTTTTTTCATTTAGCTCAATCTTCTCTTATTCATGTTGCTACATATGAAGTTTGTCATCACAAACTAATTTGTTGGATTTATTCATTTTGGTTCTCCAAACATCTATTTCCTCAAGAGTAGCTTCTAATTAGGCCTGAAGGTCAAATCTTCCTTCTACTTTTTCTTCATTATTGTCACTTTATTCCCTTTTTTGGTAATTTCTGACAAATTCCACCATGGAATCTTCTTTTTGATCCTTACAATCCTCCAACTCTTCTACCTCATATTCTTCTAAACTATCATATTATTTTGAAAACAGATACTTCGTTTTGAAGAAGTTTCTCTTGACTTTCACATAGGTTGAAGACTTATTCCTAGGAATTTCGACATCATCCTCATCATCATCTTGAAACTTCTTAGGGCACCTCACTGAAATATTTCCAACCTTTACACATCTAAAGCATGCAATTCAAAGTTTCCCTTTGAACTTTCCTTTTCCTCTTCGTAAACTTGATGAAAGGAATGATATGACTTCATCTATATCTTCTTCTTCCTACCCATCTTAAATAGTGAAATTATTTATGGCCTTCAATTCCACTTCTTTAGACTTCCCCTTTTCCACATACTCATTATAATCATTTCTTATCTTTTATGTAACAAGTGTATTGTGCAAGCTATACAATTTTAGTTCTTTTGGATCTTTATCTTACAATACAGAAACTTTAAGATTGAAATGGGGTGGAAGTCTTATCAAGATATGATTTTCAATCTTTACATCTTCAATAATTTCTCTAAGACCACACATGTATTCCATAATAACATTCACCTAGTCAAATAATGCATCGACGCGCTCATTAGGGTGCATTCTGAGATCCTCATACTTGTTCCATAGAACCTGCAGCTTTGCTTCTCTAACTTTTGAGTCACCATCATATATATTTAGTAATTTTACCCCACATAGCATGTGATAAATTACACAAAATCACCTTTATAAAGATAAAATTATATGTGGATCCCCCTAAAGCATTGATTAATTTGGTTTCAGCATCCAATTCCCTTCAGTCAGCTTCTGATAAAGCACCATTGTAAATATTGGTTGATACTTCATGCATGGATTCTATAAATACATCCATTCCTAATGATTGAAAGTATTGTTGTGTCTGATTTTTCCATAATTTCAAATTGTTTCCATCAAAGATCAGAATCCTTTTGTGATTTGAAAACATCCATTTCTTCTACTAAGAGATAACCAATGACTTTTAACCTTTACCTCTAATATCAATTGTTATCCCAACTAGGTTAAATATCCTGATAGGGGTGAATCAAGGTATAATAGATTAAAACAACTTCCCCTTCAGATATTGTTTCATTGTTATACAAAACACTCTTCTCTTCTTCTCTCATAGCAATGTATGAATATAAATTAAATAATGCATGAGACATGACAATTTTTCTTGGTTCACCCTCACTGGGCTACATCCAAGGATTATACAACAATGATGTGCCGATGTGCCAAATTCACTAAGGTTCACTTCCAAAATACAAGGTTCGGGCTAGATCACTTATATTCCCAAGATCATTACCTTTATAAATTTTATCAAAATCTCACTACTTACCAAGGTTCAATCCCTAACTATTTATTTGACTCACTACTGTTGGAAAGGATCACATTCTTCCTCTTCCTTTTCTCACTACTCTAAAAAGGATTCACACTCAGTTTATAGATATATAGGTCCCTTCATTATCAATAATGAATATATTCTTAGTTGTAGATAGATAATCTATTTAAGTCCCACTTTCATCTAGTTGATTAATATCACTTTGCCACGGGTTTACCAAGAAATCCATTTTCAACACTTTCACAATTCTTACAACCTTTACAAACCACGCCTCTTTCATGATGATCAAATAGCCTTCACGAAGCAATCACCTTTTGTGAAGCTCACTTTTTTCACGAATCTCAACTAGCCTTTACTAAGCACACAAATTTTGGTCACCTTTTATTTCCTTCACAAACTTCAACACTTTTTCAATGCTCACAATTTGCAGTCGGTATTTATAGCCTTCGAGAACCACCTTTCTTCACAAACATTTCACAAGAACTACCTTTGTGAACTATTTTCACGAATCCAAAGCCTTAGAATCTTCGTTAAGTCTCACTACTTTTCTAAAGGGGGTAGAGGACTATTTATAGGAATTTCCTTCAATTCTATAAGCTTCCATCCATGTCATCACAATTTCACAAATCTCCCCCATTTTGTTCGTGATGCTCCCTATCTTTGTGAAGCAACATGATAATTTCCCATTCACAAAGCTTGTTTTAGTCACAGAGTTTATCGTCAAACCTTTTGTGATTCACAATTCTCATTCACAATGATCCACACCTTCAAAAAATAGCCTTCACGAAACTCATGACTTTTCCATATTTTTAATAGGCCTTTAAGGAAATTCATATTTCACAATGCTATCCATCCTCTAAATTTTGGACCCTAAATTTTTTTCAAACACTGGGAAACAGCGTCACCTTGTGTATGCAATTTTTATACCACTTCTAGGTCATCTATTCCTTTTTCATGGATCTTTTTCAATATACCTTTTCGATAATGTCTTTTAAACTCCACAACATACCTTAGAAATCCACTTTGTCAACAAACACAATCAACCCAAAAACACTGAAATGACACCTTGAGGGATTTTTTCCTAACACATGTGATAAAATTTGAATCATTTTCTCAGCTCATAAACTACCCTAATAATTTAATGAACCTTTAACATGTTATGTTCATTCGAAAAAATATATTTTCTCATATTCACTTTTATACTTAAATAAATTGTGAATACCTTGAGAAATAAATTCAATCACTATTATTCTATACTTTAATGATATAATTGAATTATTTTTACTTTTGATTGATCACACTTTGACATTTATTTCCTCTACATGTGGGGCCCACTTCATCCTAAACTCTTATTCATATGAATATGTGGAACTTGTGGATACACATAGTCTGTGACCCTCTAATACCTTATCTCAATAGTAGTGAGCCCCACTCATAGGCTAAGAGTGGAGTTTGGTAACCCATTATGAACCCTAATGAGATAAGTAATGTCATAGCTATGACAACCTTCTATAAAAAATGCATCGTATAATATAATCTCTCTCTCTTGAAATATCTCATAAAGCAAGATGCACACTCTGTTTCACCATCCTTTATTACTTTATTTATTCATTTACATTAATAGATAGACTTACCTTCAATAATTATGATTGTGGATTTAATAAAGGTATTATCATCATGATAAATTGGGACTGAGATATCTCTTACTCAACACAGAAGTGAAAGATATCATCTTGATCATTCAACCAATTACACACCACCAATGGAACACCCAATACAAGATACATCACTACAACCTCAATTGCATGGTGTTTTTCTTGCATAAAATTATGTGATCAAATGGTACATATTGATAATGGTCTGAAGTTAAGAGACCAATACACTTGTTCATAGATAAGAACAACCAAAGACACCTAAAAACATGTGGTTTTCCTATTAGTGGATTGGTCCTCATGATCTCCTACACTAGAGATATCTAAGTGAAAACTTCATGAGAAGAAGTCTCAATGATTATGTGCCTCCAACACCTGTTATTCAGACATCATCCATGTTATATTAGTATGATGTATCTAGACCATAGGACATGAATTTAAGATTACTATTATATTATATTGATGTTCTCATTATATCTAAAAACTATTATAACCTTTTTATATGATGAGTAATCAAATGACATTACTATGTAACTAATTTACATAAAAGTATAAATAATTGTGGTAAGAAAAAACTTATGTATATATCAAATTGTATACATGTAATGGTAATCAAAGTGTGTATAGGAGTTGGGTCTAGGGAACCCACACACAATAGATAAAAGGATGCAAGATCTTTCACTTGAGATAAAAAATCATGTCTTTCTTAAAATATCTCCATGGAAAGGTGTTATGTGTTTTGGTAAAAGGGGAAAGTTAAGTCTGTGTTTTATTGGACCATGAAAAATTCTAGAAAAAGTGGGATTAGTTCCTTACTGAGTAGCCTTACCTTCAATTTTATCTCAAGTATATGATGAATTTTATGTTTCATTATTAAGGAAATATATACCTGATGTCTCTCATCCTTTGATCCTTGAGTTGGTATAGTTGGAAGAGAATCTTTCCTATAGAGAAAATCTGATTTAGATTTTGAATCGCATGGAGCAGTTATTATAGAATAAGTTAATTTTCTAGGTTATTGTTTTATGTAAGAATGATATTATTGAGGAAGTAATATGGAAATAATAAAATTTATGAGGGAAAAAATAACCTCACTTTTTTAATTAATGGATAAAATTATGAGGATATAATTTCTTAAAAGGGAGAACGTGACTATTGGAGTTGGTGCCCTAGAACCAACTTATGTGTACTTTATGATAACATGTATTCATTATTTTGAATATTAATAAACTCCTTACCGCATCATTATTGTTCTTATATGTAACATAGTATATGATAATGTCGTAATAGTAGTTTTCATAGAGAAAGGTCATAGTAGTTCCCCACTATGATGAAAACTCATAAGTGTCATGACAGTATTCTTAAATATATGTTATATAGCTAGATGAAATTATTTGAGGGACAATAATGATATAGGCTATCAAGGGTGGAGACTCATATGGACTTTGAGGTACCTTCTCATGGTATATGCCCTTGGTAATATACAGTATAGGATATTATGAGAACAAGACTCACCAATAGGAAATCCACATTTATATGTTTCATTAGATGTTCCTATATATGGATGTGTTTATTGATAATTAGAATTTAATATTATTATTAATCAGTATTATAAGTTGCATACTTTGATGTATTGACAAAAACATTCATGTCATATGCTTGCGGTGAGGTGGGATATGTTGGGTGCGACATGAGTATTATTTCATTAATGAATAATGTGGGAAAGGATTTATAACTTCTGTTGTTTAATGGAAGTTGATATCTCAGACCCTTTGATGAAAATGATATAGCCTAAATAAATCCATGGCCATGGTGTTCTGTAGTCAAGTTTGATTTCCAAAAAGTTAAAAAAAGAGACATCAAGCATATAGGTTAATGGCACCAGCATGTAGTTTTCTTAATTAGAGATATCACAATAAATGGATTATATTACACAGTAATCATCTGTACTAATTTTTATGTCATTGGGACATTAACTTCTTTCTCTATGGGTGTCTTGGAATGTTATTAGACGCTAACCTTGTACTTTGGTATGTTTCACCTAATGTTACTGAGAAAGAGACCTAGAGGGTCACACACTAAGTGTATCCAGAACCTTAGTTAAATATTATTATTATTTATTATCTAAAAATAATAATAAATATTATTCTCACACGTGGTTTAATAATTATTCATGTTTACTTGATTTCATATATTTTTTAACAAGTTATTCGAGAGAATATTTTGTGAGTGGAATATTCAATAAATATTTAGTTGATATTTAGTGAATAAAATATTTATTTATGTATTAGAGAATCATGTAGTGATGTTTATTTATTAAATAAATAGTCATTATTCAAGGTCTGATAAATATTATGGAGGAATGGTGGGCTGAGTTTAAAGGTCTAGTGATAAATAATGTGTGTGTGTGTGTGTGTGTGTGTGTGTGTATGTGTGTTGAATATTATTTGAATAAATAATATTTAATTTAATTCATGAGTGCATGTCAAGAAATAATAATAATAATAATAATATTGTTATTATTATTATTATAGGTATAGGGTTTTGTAGGGATTAAGAAAAATAATAAGGGTGTGTATTAAATTATTATTTTCTAACCCTAGTGATATATAAACTCAATTATATTATTTCTCTAGTAGAGACAATTCATTTGGTTGTGCATAACAAGGTATTGAGAGAATAATCTCAAAGCCCTAGAGAGATCTCTCTCTAAGAATGGTCTCAATAATGAAAAGCAATTATCCTCCACCACCACTCTCAAGTATATAGATATCAAAGAGAACTCTTCCTTGGAACAATTATTTGGGTGATCAAAGGATAATGACACAATAGGAACTACCATGCTAGCACCTAGATATTCCTACAGTGATGTTCGGAGGTTCGTGGAACATGTGTGGATCGTTGTTGGAGGGAATCTATTCTTTATTCCTGCAACACAGTTATAGTACGACATAGAGATGTCATCACATTCATCAATGAAGAAATAATTCCTCATAATATAATTATTTAATTACTTAAATTAATTGTGAATAATATGTGATTATCCTATGATTTGGTTCCAACGTTTTATCTTATCAATATTCTTTGATTTAATTTCATTGATCACAGTGTTTATCATCATGTAAATCTCAGATTAATCGTCAATTGCGACAAAAATATGAGTTGGGCATGCCCAATTCGAAGCTTCCACTATTCCTAGAACTTTCAAGTGGTATCAAAGAGGTTACATAATTATTTATAATTATTTAAAGATCATTGTTTGATTTACGCATTTTTCGTTAGTTTATAATTCCAGTTTAATCATTATTTAATTTGAATTGTGAGATCTACTTTATTATTATTATTTTTTTGAAAATATAATCAAATAAATTAATTTTATGAATTAAATACATACGAAGAACTCATCTAGTGGTTCTGAGGAATCTGGCATGTTGACACGAGAGTACATGTCGTATAGCCTGTTGGTACATGATGTGTACTTGTGTTCAATTCACCAAGAATTAATTCAAAATTAATTCAAGATATCTACATTTATTACATGTAGTAAGTTTAATTACAAATAACATATTGACTGGGCCATCTTGGTGCATGATCATCCAGAGTACATATCTTGTAACTTATGCACATAAGGTGTACTCCTTTAGTCACAGATGGGTAGTGTATCTTCTTACACAACCTACATGAATGGTGACTGTGTAACTCAGATACCACACACTGTATAGCCCATGAACACACCATGTAATCTAATATTATCCATGGAATTGTTACACACTGAGTCCCTAGGCATGTGTCATAGATAGACGGTGATAATAATACACGACATGTAGCTGGAATGTACACATTGTGTACTTTTGCCAAATTATACAGAATTAAAAATTAATTTATTATACTGTTCAAAC
This sequence comes from Viscum album, assembly GCA_963277665.1. NCBI lineage: Eukaryota > Viridiplantae > Streptophyta > Magnoliopsida > Santalales > Viscaceae > Viscum > Viscum album. Next base: position 1,529,632,855 of record OY728162.1, read on the forward strand.
CGTGTCAACATGTATTTTTTGTGGTAATTAATTTAATAAAACACATTGTGTGGTGGGTTATATATATATATTAAATATCTATTTAATTTTTTTTTGTAATGTTCAGAATTTCATATCATGTATAATTCATAATACAGTTATTACTCTACACGCATCGAAATATTAAATGCTACGTAAATACCATGTAAATCATGTGGTCATTAAGTTGATAGTACACACCATGAAGTTATGTGATAAGTCATGTATATTAGATTACATGTGATTAAATAGTATATGAATATAATATATATTGGGTATTTAGGATGGGTACTTGCTATATTGCCTCCAATGTACATTTTTATACACAGATAATTTTAAACAAATTTATTTAATTTGTTTATAATTATGATAGATGAGAATCTCAAGAAAATTTGGATGAGAATTAAGATAAAATAATTGATTAATTAAAGAAGATAATTAATTGATTTTAGTGTGGTTTATCTTAAGTAAGAACGATTAGAATTGAATAGTAATTGTATTAAATGCATAATTGGTTGAATGTATGTGGATGATCATGAGAATAGACTAAACCTTTGCATGTGATTGGTTTATTTTAATTTATTATTAAATTAAATTATTACCATATGTGTCATCCCTCATCTCATTATGTAAGGCCCCGCGTGCCCGTGGTTTCTGTTATGTAAACCTCTTAAACAATCCTATGGTTCCTATCACCTACATGTGAGTAAAAGCATATGTAATGGATGGATATTATAAGATAGTGGAGGAGATTCAAGTTTGGATATAAGGTGAAACCAATCCAAGGGAGATGAATAAGTGGACATGTATAAAGTTACAACACAAACCATAAATGGTTCAAGGTGTTTTCCCATAGTTTGATGATTAGTTTATCATCCACTAAATAAAATAACCATTGGTAAAAGCTCATGATCATACTACTGTATTATTTTATTTCTATCAAGTTTCATGGTTATTTCATTATAGATGTTTTTTCATGATCACATGAATTAATGTATTAATAATCATGCAAAATAGAATGAAAATAAATTGGCTTATTCATAAAAATTATCTAAGACATGGTTAATCACTTAAGTAAATCCAATTAATATTAACTATCATGTAATAAAGATAATAATTGTAAATTTATTCATAGAGATAAAATCCCTCAATTATATATATTAATTTGGTATACCCTTCCACTTCTTGAGTTAAAATCAAACCATAGTTCAAAGTGTTTGACCGGCCAAAGTTGGGGTGCTTTTAATTATCATGGAATTCTAACTTAAAGTTTTGGGTTGACTTAACTTAGTTCACATAAATGGTTGATTTCCAAAGTAGTAATTTGGAAGATATTGTTGAAATCCAATTTAAGGATTTTAGTATTGGGGAGTCCACTCAACAGATCAAGGAATTATGAGTTGATGCAGTTGGAATTTATAATACTTACCTAAAACCCTTCAAATTGCTTGATCGTCCAAATTTAGGGTGATGAAAAGGTGGATATGGATCCTTTCCACTAGAATGTACAAGAAATGGGATATTCAGAAGTTAATGGTGATAACTATTGAGATTTGATAAAATAGTGGGAGTTCAATGAATATGATATTTATTTATTTGTCTAAATTTATCAGATAAAGTACTAAAATATACTCATATTATTTGTAAAAATGATAATAAATATTAATTCAAACATATAGTTGTGATCCATACTTAAGAAAGAAAACCTTATCACTGAAAAAAGTTTTCAGGAGTGGAAAAAGCACTTACGTATTATCATACTCCGTGAAATGAAATTATATGTGCTGGAAGAACCTATTCTTGAAGACTTGGTAAAGATTCTAGTGATTAAGAGTTGTCTCTCTATGAGAAACATTTGAATGATGCTACAAATGTTTAATGTTTCATGTTATTGTATATGACCAATTATCTTCTAAAGAAATACGAGGACATTGATGTGTATAGCATGATGTCTCACCTTTGGTATATCTATCAAGAGAAGGTAATACAAGATAGATGTGAGATCTATAATGCTCTATTTATGACTAAACGTGGAGAGTAATCACCGGTTGGGGATCATGTATTCAAGCTTATTAGCTACATTGAACTCTTAGACATCTTAGGGATTAAATTCTTAGATGAGTTGTGCACAGATATCATACTTTCCTCACTACCCAGGACCTTTTCCAATTTTATTGTTAATTATAACATGATCAATAATGATAAGAGTCTTTTAGAACTTATTACTTTGATTCGCCAAGTGGACAAGGATATGGGGCATAACAAATCCGTAGACCTTATGGTGAATAAGAAAAGGAAGAACAAGACAAAGGGGGACAAGAATCATAATAAGTCTAAACCTCATGAGCACTATCCTTACAAGAAAAAGGAAGATCTAGAGGTAGGTTAAGGAAAAGGAATCAGTATGTTTTTCATGTGGCAAGCAAAGCCATTAGAAGAGGAACTACACCTAAAAGTAAGAGGAAGTTAAAGGTGTGTTTTTTATGGAGTGTAATATTTCAATATCTTTGAATTGGGTATTAGATACAACTTTTGGTTCTCACATATATATCTAAATGAAAAAAAACCAAGTATATTCCGAATGATTTCTAGAGGAGAGTTGGATTTTCATGTTATCGATAGTGTGAGGATGGCTGCTCTAGACATTGCAGACCGCCACCTTTAGTTTCCAATGGGAATGATATTGGTTTTAAAGGATTTTTATTATGTACCAACTATTATCAAGAACAAAATTTCTATGTATTTCCTAGATAGATATGGTTTTATTTTCAAATTTGGAAATAAAAGTTGTTTCTTTTATAAAGATAACATATGTTATGGTATGACACATTTAAATAATGGAATTTATGTATTAAATTGTAAAAACCAAGTATTGGAAATTGATAACGAATCATGTTCACATGACTTATATAACACCCAACTATGTCATCACCACCTTGGTCATGTAAATGAGAAGCATTTGACAAAGCTCGATAAATATGGATATTTAGAGTATTTTAAACTAAACCCACTTGAAAGATGTCATGCTTGTTTACAAAGAAAAATGACCAAACCACCATTCAATGGACATGGTGAAAGGGCTATAGATCTTATAGGATTGATACAAACTGATGTGTGTGAACCATTTTCAGTATAATTTAGAGGTGGATACTCTTACTTCATAACTTTTTCTATTGACTTGAGTAGATATGGCTACGTATACTTAATGAGGTATAAGTCTGAGTCCTCTGATAAATTCAAAGAATTTAAGAATAAAGTATATAATCAACTTGGAAAGAAGATAAAGAATATTCGATTAGATTGAGGTGGTAAATATCTTAACCAAGAGTTTTTTGAATTTTTACAGGAGTTTGGGATTCTTTCTCAACTCATTCCACCTTACACACCACAGTGGAATAGTGTTAGTAAAAGGAGTAATCATGCCTTGTTAGACATGGTAAGGTTGATGATGAGTCATGCAGATCTTATATTATCATTTTGGGGATATGAATTAAAAATTATGGTATATAAATTAAATTGAGTACCAAATAAAGTGGAAAATGGAATTACCTTTGAGTTATGAAGCAGAAAGAAACCTGTTTTTTTGCGTACACATGTATGGGGTTGCAAAGAATTTTTTAAGGCCTTCTTAGGAAACAAACTAGCACCCTAGGTCATAAAGTGTATATTTATAGGGTATCCTAAGGAAACAAAGGGATACTAACTATATAACCCCTTAGATAATAAATTTATTATTTCCAGATAAGTCATTTTTCTTGAGAGAGATTGAATCATCAAAAGAGATAGTGGAAGAAAGATTGACTTCGATGAAGTTGATGCTCAAGATATACAAGAGTTGGTACAGGAACAGATTCCATAGGTCCCTGTGAAAGAAGTAGTTCCCGAAACACAAGTACTATGTAAGTGCACTAGAGAGGTAAGAGAATTAGAGATATATGGTTTTCTAGACGCTGAATATGGTGACTCATTATTGGTTGATAATGATGAACCCCTCTCCTACAAAAAGGCAGTATAGATCTCAGAAGCTGTAAGATGGAAAGAAGCCATGAATTATGAAATGGATTACATGTATCAGAACCAAGTTTGGGTTTTGGTCAATCTGCCCATTTATGTAAAGAATGTTAGGTTCAAGTGGGTATTCAAGAGAAAACTGGGCATGGATGGTAAATTAAATTCATATAAATCAAGGCTAGTAGCTAAAGGTTTTAAGAAATCAATGAATTCACTGTGATGAAACGTTTTCACCAATTTCCATATTTAAATGGATTATAATTCTACTTTATATAGCAGCTTACCATGACTATAAAATTTGGAAGATGGATGTCAAAACTGCTTTCCTTAATGGGAACCTTCAGGAAGATATTTATATGACACAACCAGAAGGGTTTGTAACTCCAATTGATGCTAAAAAGATGTGTAAGTTACAGATATCTAATTATATATTGAATCAAGCATCTATTTCATAGAACATTTGATTCTATGAAGCAATAAAAGAATTTGGTTTCATTGAGAATGAATATGAGTCATGTGTTTATAAGCGGTTTAGTGGGAATGCGGTCATTATCCTAATAGTATATATTGATGACATATTACTCATTGGAAATTACATACCAGTATTATAGTTTGTTAAGGACTGGTTAAACAAATGTTTCACCATGAAGGACTTAGATGAAGTAGCCTATATTCTAGGGATCAAGATCATTTGTGATAGATCCAAGAGGTTTCTTGGACTAAGTTAAGGTATATATATTTACCAGATACTAAAGAGATTTAGTATAGAACAATGCAAGAGGGGATTGGTTCTAGTGTCACATGGTATACATCTTTCTAAGAAAATGTATCCTCGAACATAATATGAGGAAGATAAAATGATTAAGATCTCATATGTTTTAGTGATATAATCAATCATATCTGCCATGTTATGTACCAAACTTGATATTTCCTATGCACTGAACATGGTAGACAGATATCAAGCTGATTCAAGAGAACAACATTGGTCTACTATTAAGGATATTATTGAGTATCTAAGAAGAAATAAGGATATATTCCTAGTGTATGGAGGAGATTAAGAGCTAGTTATCAGGGGATATACTGATGATGGTTTTCAAACATATCAAAATGATATGAAGTTGTAGTCATGATATTTTTTCTATCTCAATATAGGAGTTGTGAGTTGGAAGAGTTCAAAGCATAATTTTTTTTCTAATTCTACAATGGATTCTGAATATATAATGACTTTTGATGTAGCTAAAGAAGCCTTTTGAAATTGAAACTTTTTCCCAGAGCTTGATGTGGTACCTAGTAGTAAAGATCATATCACATTGTATTGTGATAATACTGCAATGAACAAAGAACATACTCTGAAAGTATCACATATTGAGGGATTTTTTCTCAGAGGAGTGAGTTTGTAGTAATCGGAGTTCCCATGGAAGAAAACTTGGTATATCCCTTAACTAAAGGTCTATCTCATTAGAAGCATGGGTATTATATGAGGGCTAGCGGACATAAGGCTGTTAGAAGTTGGCTCTAGTGTAAGTGGGAGTATGTTGGAGTTAGTGTCTTGGAACCAACTTATGTCTACTTTATGATAACTTGTATTAATTGTTTTGAATATTAATAAACTTTTTATCACATCATGACTGTTCTTCTATGTTACATAGTATATGATAATGTCCTAAGAGTAGTTGTTGCACTGAAAGGTTATAATTGTTCCTTGTTATGATGAGAACCTAGAAGTGTCAAGATATTATTCTTAAATATATGTTATATAGATGAATGAAATCATTTGAGGGATACAAATGATATAGGTTATCAGGGATGGAGACTCATAGGACTCTGAGGCACATTCTCATGTTGTACAACCTTGGTAATATATGGTGTATGATATTATGAAAATGAGACCCACCAATAGGAAATCCACATTTATTTGTGTCATTGGATGTTCACATCTATGAACATGTGTATTGATCCTTAGACTCTAATATTCTTATTAATGAGTATTATAAGTCACATACTTTGATGTATTGATGAAAACTTTGATGACATATGTTCGTGGTGAGGTAGGATATGTTGGGTGCATCACGAGTGATATTTCATTAATGAATAATGCAAGAAAGGATTTTTCCTTTCTACTCTTTAATGGAAGTTGATATATCAATCCCTTTGATGGAAATGATATATCCTAAATAAATCAATGGTCAGGGTGTTTCATAGGCAAGTTAGATTTCTATAAATTCAAACAAAGAGACATTAAGCATGTAGGTTGATGACACTAACATGCAACCTACTTAATTATATATATCACGATAAAATAATTATATTAAAAAATAAGCATTATTATGCGGTTTTATGTTATTGTGACATTAACTTCTTTATCTATGGATATCTTGGTGTATTGTTATATTCTAACATTAGACTTTGGGGTGCTTCGCCTAATACCCTTGAGAAAGAGACCTAGAGGGTCACATACTAAGTGTATCCAGAACCTCCGTTAAATAATATTATTATTTATTATTTAAAAATTTAAATAAATATTATTATTATACATGGATTAATTATTATTCATGTTTGATTGATTTCATATATTCTATCACTGGTTATTCGAGAGAATGTTTTTTGAGAAAAATGTTTAATAAATATTTATTTGTTATTTAGTGAATATAATATTTATTTATCTATTGGTGAATAATGTAGTGATATTTATTTATTAAATAAATATCCATTATTCATGTTTTGATAAATATTATGGAGGAATGGAGAACCAAGTTTAAAGGTCCGGTGAGAAATAATATATATATTGAATATTATTTGAATAAATAATATTTAATTTAATTTGAGAGTTTAGTGCATGTCAAGAAATATTATTATTATTATTATTATTATTATTATTATTGACATGGGGTTTTGTATGGATTAAGAAAAATAATAAGGGTGAATATGTAGTTATTATTTTATAACCCTAGTAATATTTAACCCAATTATATTATTTCTCCAGTAAAGCCAATTCATTTGGTTGTGCACAATGAGATCCAAAAAGGATTCTCTCAAAGCCCTAGAGAGATCCCTCTCTAATAATTCTCTTAGGAATGGAGAGTGACCCCCTCTACCACCACTTAAGTCTGGAGAGATCAAAGATAACTCTTCCTTGAAGTGATTCTCAGGGTGGTCAAAGGCGAACGATGCAAGCATTAGGATCTTCTATGCCAGCACCTAGAGATTCCTATGATGATGTTTGGAGGTTCGTGAAATGCATGTGGATCACCATTAGAGGGAATATATTCTTGATTCCTACAACGTAATGATGGTATGACATAGAGACATTGTCTGATCCATTAACAAAGAAAGAATTCCTTACAAGGTAATTATTTAATTGCTTAAATTAATTATAAATAATATGTGATGATCTTGCACTTTGGTTTCAGTATTTTCTCCCATAAATATTATTTTATTTAATTCTATTGATCATGGTGTTTATCGTCATGTAAATCTCAGATTAATCATCGATTACGACAAAAAGTTGAGTTGGACATGCCCGATCTAGTGCTTCGGATGCGCTCGAAACCTTCAGTGACAGCCCAAGTAATCTTAGTAATTAATTAATTTTATGGTTTATAATTAATCATTTTATGGATTCATATTCATCATAGTGTTATAAATAATTTTATATGTTTTTTTTTAATTAAAAAAATAGTTTTATTCTAACAAAAGTGTTTTCCATGTATTATATGGTTGTATTTAAATATTAAATTTCAAAATTTTAGAAATTAAATTTTATAAAATCGAATTAATTTTTTATATCATCATATTAAATTTATCTTAGGGTGAATTTATGAGATTTTTCTGAAAAGACTGATTTTTTGGTGAATGGTGAAAATACTAATTTTTATAAAAACTGTCATTTTTTCAAGTATTTAAAAATCTCATTCGGTTTTGGATTGGTTTTAAAGAAACATTAGTCCCATTTAACTAAACACAATCCAATTATTTTCATATAAATCAGTATTATACTTTATTTTGGTATAAATTCTTTTTTATGCTTAAAAACACATTTTTCGAGAAAAAAACTATTTTTAGTTGTGTTTTTCATTCTTTTATTAAAATGAATTTCTATCACTTCTAAAAATTTAATCTTAAAAATTAGATTTAATTTTTTGAATCAGAAGTTTGAAATTTTGTAATGAGTTCAATGTCATTTTTTTATAATGAATATTAACCATGGTAAAAAAAATTAAAAGGTTGGGGCTGAAGCCTCAATTTATTATTTTAAAGCAAAGACCTCTTTAGTGTGGGTAGAGGGAGACCCATTACATAGCCCGAAGGCCCAAGGCCAAGTGGCCTGAATACAAGGCTTGAAAGCCCATTTTTTGGCCCAAAGGACCCCTCGGTGAACATTACTGCTACAGTACCCGCGCTGCTACAGTTCCTGCTACAGTACTTGCCGCCAGTACAGTACCTTGAAATAGTGCCTTCGCCGCTACAGTGTCATCGCTGCTATAGTTCTGCCACTACTACAGTACCCTGCTACAGTACTGCTACAGTACCCCCGGAAATTCTTCCCTGCCCGGATTTGATCCCGGGTCTTTTGGATGCCAAGCAGGAGCTTGTATTAAAGGGTAAAATGGGTTAATTAGTATTAAAACTTTGTGATAAGGTCACAAAATCTCATCATAAATCTTATTTTATATGATTATTTAAACTATTATCATCTTATCTTCAAAATTGGATTGTTTTAGTGTCACTTGACCATGAGTAATACATTTATAATATTTAAAATTTAAGAATAATTACAAGTGTGTCACTCCCCTCACTTATAAAAGGGAACATCTTATCCTCACTTATTCATAAACTTTGACCACTATATCTTATCCAATCCCTACCCAAATACCTACCTAACTCTCCTCACCATGTCTTAGAGGTTTTTATCTCTCCAAAATACCAACCTATACGGATTAAATAAACCAACAGAGGTTTTCTAAAGAAGAGGTATAACTCTTAACCGAGTTCTTTTATGTGTATTTATTCTTCTACCTCCTTCAAACCTATCATAACCATGATGATATAATAGAATTAGTATCTAAAATATACTAAAATCTTACTATGTTTATGGTGAAACCCTTTTTCATCTCATTTTTCATCCTATGGGGAATGAAGACATCGCTTGTACGTACATGTGGACTACCACATCCATGAAGCGATATGTTTCATTTTTCATCACCACCTCATATAGATGGTTAAAATGATGAATCAAATGAATATATATGATATTTATAACATTATTGTGATTTTTTAAAGATAAGATATAATATACCTTCTTACTCTTCCATTTGTTGGAAAATGATGATGTCGCTCGTGCATAGGTGTGGACTACCACCTCCATGAAGTGATGTGATTCATTTTTTCATTTCCACATTACATGGATGGTCATAAGGATGGATTTAATGAATTGATATGATAATTAAAATTTAAATATTATTCTAGAAATGTAAACCATTATCTATTTTATTTCCTTTTTATCTCTTATAAAAATGGAAAGATCGCTCGTGCGTACATGTAGACTACCGCCTTCATGAAACAACGTGATTCATTTTTCATGACCACCTTACATGGTTTGTTTTAAAAGTGTGTTTAATTTATAAATACAATAATTATGGAATTAATAAGATTCTAAAACCATGAACCCTTGACCATGGTCAACCTATAAAGGTTGGTTTAAAAAATTAAAGACTGAATGACCATAAAACGTCTGTTGTAAACTTAACTGATTTAGTAACTAAATAAAAAATGGTAATATATGAAATAAAAAAATAGAAATTTAATAAACATTAAAATGATTATTAATAAATTAAATAATATAATATTAATATTAATATTTGGGAGTTAGAGAGCACTCAAACCTAGATAGGACTTAAGGTAAGATATTTTTCTTTAAAATCAAGTTTTAATATTTTCTTTCCAACTCTTTTCCTCCACAAAAATGTTCTTTAAAATGTCTCAAGAATGTTATTATTTATAATTAAAATAATTTTAAACATTATTTTAAACTATTTTTGACTTCACAGAGTCTTAAAAAATAATTTTTTCAACATTTTCTATATGAGTTATTTTTGAATTTTTACAAAAGTGCAAAAAGAATGTTTTTTTTAATGTATATGACTTGAACAACTTTTCTCACCATCATATTAATTATTCTTTATTAAGATTACTCTAAAAATTTTCATGGTTTTTCAAAGAATAACTTATTCCAATTGTTATGGAAAAAAAATCCTTGAGAGTTTTTAAAAGAAAGGGATGTTTCTCCACATTTTTATGTGAAAATGGAAAGGGTTTTTTGTTTATGGATTAAAATGGGTATTTCAAGGGTTTTAGGTGAAAAGTGTGTGGTTGTAAATATTTTGTTCATGATACAGTACTTTAGAATTATAATTGATGATGGGTGATATTGATATAGCTCATGACGATGGGTAAGTTTGATATAGCTCTCCAATGCATCAGGTAGTGATTTAGTCTTCGAAAGAGAAAAATGAGGGAGATAACAGAAAGGTTACTCCTATGGAATTAATTGCCCATCACTTATTTCACATGGGCTAAACACGAGTGAACATGAGTTATGAATATGATACTCCAAGTTACTTATTTCATGTTTACTAAGGGTTTTTATGAAAATATTTTGACTTCATGTGGATCGAAAAGTTTATGAACTTTTAAAGGTTAAAGGTTTTCTTTTTAAAGGAAGTTTATATGAGTTTTCATGTTTTGAAATATGCATCCAAAGTTTTTATATGCTTGATAATGGGTTTTCAAATGTTTTCTTTGAGAAAATTTTGATTCTATTATGTGGAAATGTTTTTTTTATGTGATCAAAGTTTTATTGTTGAAAAAGGTAAACATTTTTATGGGTTTCATGTTTTCATTGTACTAATGAGTTTCCTTTATTTTTATGTCATTTTCTAAACTTTTTATGATCATCCCACATTTTTAAATGTTTTTCAAAGGATCTAAGTATGGTTATGAATTATATCAAGGTTAAACTTTCTTCTTTGGACTCACTTTGAAAGAAGTAAAAATGTCTTGAATGAAACAGAGGTGTAAACTTAAAACTCTGTTTTTGCGAAAACCGTGCACACTATATAGAGTGTTCACTTTTTTATGCAATGTTTTTTATAATTCTCTAAAACACTAAACCTAAAAAAAGATCATGGAAATGTAAAAATGTGAAATCTTTGCTATTAAACTCATTTTAAGTATTGTTAAAGTAATAGGGTGTTATACAACATATATAATAATTGCACACTCTATATTTTCACTTTTTTGGCACTAACTACTTTTTATCATCGATTACAGCAGTAATAACACTTTTTAAAGAAAGTTGAACTTTATTGTCCCATTTACTATAAGTAATTGGGTGGATAATTTTATCTTTTAACAATTTAAACACTTATTCGTTTAAAGTTGCAAGCACTAGTTGCTCATTATTATTTGAAGTTGTTTAATAGGATGAGGAAAATATTCTAAATAAATCACATGCATACACACACATGGGTTGATTCCTAAAATATCATATGAATACCATTAAATGGATTTCTTATTATCCTTATGAACTTTAACAAGTTGTTTCTCCTTGAAAAAATTAAGAGCTGATATAATAATTAAAAGGATTTTCACTTCCAATTTCCTCAAGAATTTTATGAATTTATGCCTTCAAATTAGTTTTTTTAAGTGAAGATTCAAATTTCATCAAAGTGATTTCTTTCTCTACAAGCTTACTCGAAGGTTTTACAACATTAAATTTTATTTTAGAATGTCATTGGAGTTACAATAAAACATTATTAACAAATAATGATTCTATGGAAAGTGAAATATCCAACAAATTGATTAAAGAATTATTTTTTCACCTCAAATTACAATAAGTTGTGAATTTTATGCTATGCCAACCAACTGTTTTTTTGGGACTATCCTCACAACTCAACCAAAAAAATAACTTACTAAATCACATATCGATTGGTATTTCCATCTTCACATTGGTTGCAAACAAAAAAACATTTTCAAATTTTATCATTGTATTTTTATTTATAGGTAGATCGATTTAAAAAATGATTTTATCTTATGACAGAAATTTCATGGACTTGAGGATGATGAATTTGGCTTCTTGGTCGAAAAATTCTATAGAAATAATACCAACATGCACATCAATCCTGGTTATGGTAGTCATTAAAAGAGGCCTTATGAGAATATGAGAATGCTAATTAAATGAATACTGAAATTTCATGTCAAACATGTAAAAAAATAATTGGAAAAAATAATTTATTGACTCCAATTGTGATATCCTCAACTGAACCAAAAGGGTTAGACAATACTCTTGTTTTCTAATTAAATCATTATATTTTTTCCCAATAGGAATTGATCCTAAACTCATAAAAACATATATCAATATGACAATGATTGAGATTTCTTAACCACTAAAGCATTCTGAAATTGAAAATTTCCAATTTTACAAAGTAATGTGAAGGTATCACGGTCTTTTAATTTCACAGAGGTATGGTTGAATGAAAGTATACATTTCCAAAGTAATTCAAATTAATTTATTTGGTGAATGGTGCCTTCAAAAAGCTATCATATTTTGAAATTTGAACTTCAATAAAATCAAGCTTCATAATTTTTCCAGCTTCTAACTCACATTGTGTGTCCTTATTCATTGCTTCATGGGTTTGATGTATGTTTTATTCATATGACCCATCTCCACAACAACAAAAAAAAGTAAATGAGAGTAAGCTCCATCACATTTTCATCCATTCAAAAATCCACAGGTTTTCTCTAAACCAACATCACGTAAGATGGCATCATTCAGCAACACCTCTGTAATTAATATGCAATGTGTAATATTTCTATAACATATTTGAATTTTCTATTTTAATTTTTGAAATAAATTTTACAAAATATGTTGGAAAATACATTGAATAGTGTTGTGTGTGTGAGAGTGGATTCAATCTATTTGTATCTTTATTTTTTAGAAAAATGATAACAAATTTTTCTCTCTTTGAAAAATTCAACGCATTTTTTAATGTTTTTTGAAAATGATAAAAAATAGTATCTTAAACAAAATCTTAGTTTTCAGTTAAAAGATTGTATGATATAATAAGAATGATACGAGATTTTTTTTGATAAATTCATTTTATCCATTCACTAGGAGGACTAATTGATAGTTAAAAAAATGAAAATTTTGGAACTTGAGAATAAATTTAAAAATGAATTCATTTGTAATTTCCAACAACAATAATAGTATTAATAATTTAAATTATTGTTATTATTTTGTCTGTGCAAAACACTTTAAATATATATAAATAGTGTTAAAAAATGACAATACAATGATATATAAATAAACCCATTACCTATTGATGATATATAAAGAAACTCATTACCTATTGATTCCCCGTTAATTGGGTATCCGACATTACTCTATCTAATTATATAGGGTTAGAGTAGTTTTTAAACGGGTATTTATAGGTTTAAGGTAACAAATTGAAAACTGGATTAATAAACATGTATGGTTAGAGTATCACTCTCAGGGTACCATAAACCTGAACCCGATTATGAAAATTATTATTATTTAATCAATAATAAAATTTTAAACAACACTACAGTTATAAAAAATATTTATTTATTTTGATTTTGATTCATATTATATTTATAAGTAAATTTTAAACATGAATTCATATATGTTATTCAATAAAGTACAATGACAAAATATATTTACCATATTATAGTTTTATAAATAAAATTTAAAAATTTGAATTTATAATCAGATAATTAAAAGAGTTAGGATAGTTAAACAAACCTATTAGAATCAAAGGGTTTGAACAGTTAAAAACATAACAGGGCAGAATCAAAGTATCAAATTTAAAAAACAAACCCATTAGAATTAGAAATAAACGGGCGGAAGGAAGGACTTTGTGTAGCACAATGACCTTGATCGTTCTTGAGGAAAAGCAAATAAGTCAGGGGCAGGATCGGGTGGACACCCCAAGCTGGGTCCCAACTGTTTTAAAGGAAATTCCATTTCCAACTGTCGAGTCACACTCAAACTACAAGGAACCACCAGACCCAGGCTCAGGGGTACATCATCTTGGTGATAACCCACCAGATCTGGTCTCTAGTTTAGATGATGTTGCACCTGGTACTACCTCTCAGGAAAAAGACGATATGGCTGGAATAACGTTGAATGCCACTATAAAACAGTGGACATGGAGAAGGGTGTTCTGCGGGGAGAGGGGTGTGGAGCATTCCGGTTCACAGGTCAATGAGCATAAATGGCGTTATGAGGCATGTCAGATATCAGAAATCCTTCCAAAGAGGTGGAAAGTAGCAGATGACGGACAATTGGTCGAAGTTGCAAAGGCGGCGGCAGGAGTGTCCTAGCACTGCCTAGGGCCATGAAAATCCTTTGCTGGAACTGTCGGGGGCTTGGCAATCCCTGAACGGTTCGTGTTCTCCATCACTGGAGTTCCAAATATCGCCCTGACATAGTTTTTGTATCCGAAACTATGTTGGATTTCCAGTATGCTGGCATGTTGGGTTCGAAGATTGGTTTCAAAAACATCCTTCCCATTGGAAGACAGGGACACTTGGGTGGCCTCTGCCTCGTGTGGAAAGAGGATCTTGGGGTCCAGATTTCTAATTTTTCAATAAATCACATCGCGGTTATAGTCGCTGGCCTAGGGTCTCCTACTTGGTCGTTTGTAGGTTTTTATGGGTGGCCGGGTGGGAATGATAAGCACAAATCATGGGCCCTTTTGAATCAGTTGTGGAACTCTTTACCTGGCCCTCTTCTGATAAGGGGGGATTTCAACAAGGTCCTTTTTCATCATGAAAAAGAAGGGGGACACGTGAGGAGTGGCGCTGCTATGGATGAGTTTAGGAATTCCCTTTTGTTGAACTCTCTTCATAACCTCGGGTTTTCTGGCTCTCCGTTTACCTGGAGGCGGGGTAGGTCAATGGAGAACCGTCTTGCGAGAAGGTTGGATAGATTTGTTGGGAATGATGAGTGGACTTCTCTTTTTCATGCCTTCTCTATTGTTCATCTACCCCATTCTCTTCTGAACACTGTCCAATCATCTTGTCAACGCTCTCTCAAGGGAAACAGAGAAGGCCTGTGCGGACATTTCGATTTGAAAGTATGTGGCTCCAAGACAACAACTATGAAAAGATGGTCCAAGCGGCATAGGAGGGACTGAATCAGTGCCTCATGTCTAATATATGCAACATTGCTTCTTGCTTACAGAAGTGGAGCTCTGCGAGGTTCGGAGAATTTGACAGACGCATTAATGAGACTGAGACTCGCTTAAAGCGACTCCACTCTTCTCCTTGTTATGCCTCTGTTCTTGATAATATCTCTGTTACGGAAAAGAATCTTAATGCAGCGCTGAGGGAGAAGGAGAGTTTCTGGTTTCTTTGGGCAAGAGAGTCTCACATCAGAGATGGCGATCAAAATACCAACTACTTTCACCACAGAGCGTCTGGATGGAGAAGGAAAAATCATATCGCGCATCTGGAAGATCCCAACGGGAGAGTTGTTCATGATATCAAGGATATTCACTCCATCATCCTGAATTTTTTCAATAAACTCTATGAAGCGGAAAGCATCTGCACTCCTACAAGTCTGACTAGCTGCATCCCAAAGTTGGTTACGGAAGATATGAACCGTCAGTTGGAAAGAGATATCTCGGACAATGAAGTTTTTGGCGCTCTGCATCTTATTCACTCTACCAAGGCCCTGGGGCCGGATGAGTTTCATGCTCTGTTCTTTAAACTCTTTTGGCATATCGTTGGGCCTGATGTGGTGGCCCTGCTGAAAGAGGTGTGGGCATGTAGAACATCTCTTGAATCCCTTAATGAAACTCTTATTACTCTTATCCCAAAAACTCAGTGCCCTCAGAAAGTCTCAGAGTTTCGGCTAATCAGTCTGTGCAATGCGGTTTACAAAATTTTCTCCAAAATCTTGGTAACCAGACTTAGGGACTTCCTCCCGTTGATTGTTTCTGATAACCAAAGTGTTTTTGTTCCAAAGAGATCTATTACTGATAATGCTGCCATCGCTATTGAAGTATTCCACTCTATGAAAACTCGTTCCTCTTCTAAGAGAGGCATCATGAAAATGAAATTAGATATGATGAAAGCTTATGACAAAGTTGAATGTCCTTTTCTTGAACTTGTTCTCTCCAAGTTGGGCTTTGGGATGAGATGAGTTTCTAATATCTTGAATTGCATTACGTCTGTCCCCTACAGAATTAATATTAATGGGGCCCCTTCAGCGAATTTTAAACCATCGAGAGGTTTGAGACAAGGGGATCCCCTGTCACCTTATCTCTTCATTCTGGTGGCTGATGTTTTTTCTCACCTCCTTTTGAAGGTGGTAGATCAAGGAATTATCCATGGTGCTAAGGTATGTAGAAATGCCCCTATCTCCCATCTATTCTTTGCAAATGATAAACTTCTTTTTGCTCGTGCTACCTCGCAAGAATGCAGTTCAATGTTGCATATCATCAATCTGTACGAAAGAGCATCTGGGCAACGTCTTAATCCTTCGAAATCAGAGTTATCTTTCAGTAAAGACGTCTCACAAGTAAAGAGAGAGGAGCTGCAGAGAATGTGTGGTTTTCCACTGGTTGAGAAGCATCCTAAGTACCTTGGACTCCTGACCCTTGTTGGTAGGTCAAAGAAACAAGTGTTCGGCTCAATTATGAACAGAGTGGATAATCTGATTTGTCTTTGGTCTAGTAATAAGATTTCCAAGGCGGGAAAGGAAGTTCTCATGAAGTCAGTGGCCCAAGCAATCCCTTCTTATGCTATATCGCTGTTTAAATTCCCGGAAACTCTCATAGATCAGATCCATTCCTGGTTGGCCAATTTTTGGTGGGGCTCTTATGAGGGAAAACGTAACTCACACTGGATGTCTTGGGAGAAGCTGTGCGTTTCAAAATTTCGTGGGGGCCTTGGCTTTAGGAATCTCAAATGGTTTAACGAGGCTCTTCTGGCAAAGCAAGGATGACGCCTCCCCTCCCATCCATCTGCCATGTTCTCAAAGGTTCTGCGAGAAAAATATTTCCCTCATTCCGACTTCTTGCATGCCCAGTTGGGCCCAAGACCGAGTTTTTTGTGGAGAAGCATATGGGGCGCAAAATCCCTCCTTGACATGGGCTGCGTCTAGAGAATTGTTGACGGGCATAATGTTCATGTTTGGAAGGACCCCTGGCTGGAAAATTGCATTAACCATAAGGTCTCTTCGACTATTGTTCTTGGTTTCGAAGATGCAAGGGTACGAGATCTGATTAATGACTCGCTTGAGGATTGGGATCGCGGGAAGCTTTACAGCTGGTTTAATGAGGTTGACCGTCAGCTCATCCTAAGTATTCCTCCCACACCAGGGATGGGCAATGACCAGTTTTGCTGAACCGGGGAGTCTCATGGCAGATATTTTGTCCGCTCGGGTCACAAAATGCGGGTCCAAGGAGTGGCTCATGCCTTTCCTGATAATAGATGGAAGATTATCTAGGCGCTCACTACCCACCTTAAGGTGAAATTTTTTTGGTGGCAGGTCTGCTCTGGGGTTCTCCCAACCCGTGACTTTTTGGTGCGGCGTCATTTGGCGGAGGATGACACCTGTCCGTTGTGCCTCCAGGAGGTGGAATCCCCTTTGCATGCAATTCTTTCCTGTCGTGGGGTGGAAGGGGTGTGGAAGGCATGGAAACCGAATTTTGGTTTGTTCTTTGATCTTTCAATTAGGCTGGTCCAAAATTTGGTTAAATGGGTGGCTTCTCTTGAACCGAGAGTGGTGGGGTTGATCTGCACAATTGCTTGGTTTGTATGGACTAGACGAAATGATCGCATTTTCCAAATGAAGGTAACCCATGATCGTCTTTGGGTGGATAGAGTTAGGGAATGGGTGAATGGTTGGAAGAATTACGATTCGGTGCCTCCTTTGGGCAACTCTCGGCAGCCGACTCCTTGTTGGTCTCCCCCCCTGAGGGTTTCCTCAAGATCAATACTGATATTGTTGTCTCTGCTAATTTCAGGGGTGGAATTAGACTCATTGCTCATAATAGTTCTGGCCAGATTGTGGAAGCTCAGTGTCGGGCTGTGCCTTTTCCGTGGAGCCCTGTGGTGGCGGAGACCTCTGCTATCCTCCATGGGATCATTTTTGCCTGTTCAAAAAATTGGACCAAGGTTTGGGTGGAATCCGACTACTTCGAAGTAGTGAACGCTCTAGCTTCGAAGGACGATGAATCTCAACCGTATGGACTTATCTTGAGGAGGATCTGGTCATTGACCGAAGTCTTTGCTGCATGCAAATTTTCTTTTATCAAGCGAGAAGGGAATATGCAAACTCATTGTTTGGCTTGTTTTGGGAAATCTTAGGGTGATCATTGTTGGGTGGACTCGTTTCCTGATTGGCTTTGTAGCTCTGATTTGTTTGATCAGTAATATATCTTATCTTTTTCTCAAAAAAAAACACTAGTTTGAATAAAAAAACACAGAAAACTTCAGTAAAGGCCAAAAAAACATTATGAATTTTAAATTGAAATGAGATTTAATTTTAATCTAAAATAATACAGATTCTTAATTTGAATTAGACCTATATTTTGATCCTCAACCATCATTGCCCCTATCTTAAATTTGAGAGTACTCACTAGTTGCCATCCTTTATCCGTTTAATTTTCTCAGCTTCAAAAGCGTCTAAAACCCGTATCTATTGCCACGTGTTGCCGACCACCAATATCGAGTAATAGATGAACGAATGAACGGTCAAGATCGCCAAGGTGCTGGCTTGCACGGGAGTGCGTCATTTTAAAATCGCCGGTACGCAAATCGCTCCCCTGCCGAGATCGATCGCGGAATAGATCTGTTGCTCGCGTCCTGGGTACTCTTTCAAACGCCAATTCACAGGTTTTCTGAGGTGAAATATCCTTTTCAACGTTCTTTTGATCCCATCCCACTATGCACTGCTTGATATTATTATTCCTGCCGTCACCTCAAGAGAGATGAATGCGGTGCATTTACTGTTTCCAGCTTCTGTTTAGTTTGTCAGATTCGGAAGCCGCCAGGTGGCTGACAATGCTGTTTGATTCCGTCTTCTTTTCAAGATGATATAAATCGTTTGTTGGAATTCGTGCCATCGCTGATGCGGAGTCATATTTGTTTGAATTGGATTGCGTAGTTTTGAAGTCGGCGAAATGTTGAGTTGATAGGGATGTTGTAATGTGTGATTGTCTTGATTGTTTCCTGCCCACTTGCCATGATTTGCGTGGATCTTTGATTTATGCCTTTTTTCTTCAGCTTTCAGGCTAATAATCGATTGCTTGGTCTCATCGTAGCCAAATCGTATGTCATTACTCTCATTAATTTTTACATTTTATACGGAGCCTGATCTGTTGATGCGTTTTTTTTTCTTGTCTTGGTCATTTGATCTGTTGTTTGACTGAACAGTAAAAAATCTAGAATTTTAGTATACTAGTTATAATTGTGGTACCCTGATTCAATAGCTCATGAAATAATGGATAAAACGCACGATTCATCCGTGAACACATTGCCATTAGAATGACTTCATGTTATGGATTCTGATAAGGTGTTTTGTTGTTCTTCCATTCTCCTTATTGGAAGAAGTCGTTTTTTCTCATCTCATGGCTGCTGTATGTAGATATATTTTTAATGGAGATTTTCTATTCAACAATTTTCAATTAATATATAATAAGATTCATAATTTATGTCCGCTTAATAACAATGAATCAAATTTTCTTCCATTCTTCGCACATGAACTATGGTACAGCCTGCTGCAAGCCCCCATTCTCCCATTCATGGTACTTCATTTTTCTTAAGTGACGTTGACTGGATTTCTACAGCTTCTGATAAAAGATGGCAGATTCTGAGGATATTCAGCCCCTTGTCTGTGACAATGGAACCGGAATGGTTAAGGTATTGTGCAAGACTTGCATTATTACCTCATCTAATTAGAGTGTGCTAATTATCAAACATTGCCAACCTATCTAGTTCAGTTGATTGATTTGTTATTGGCTTATAGGCTGGTTTTGCTGGAGATGATGCACCTAGGGCTGTGTTCCCTAGTATTGTTGGCCGCCCACGTCACACTGGTGTGATGGTTGGTATGGGACAGAAGGATGCTTATGTTGGTGATGAGGCTCAGTCAAAGCGTGGGATATTGACACTTAAATACCCAATTGAGCATGGTATTGTTAGCAACTGGGATGACATGGAGAAGATTTGGCATCATACCTTTTATAACGAGCTCCGCGTGGCCCCTGAAGAGCACCCAGTTTTACTAACCGAAGCACCCCTAAACCCCAAGGCTAACCGTGAGAAAATGACTCAAATTATGTTTGAAACCTTCAATACACCTGCAATGTACGTTGCCATCCAGGCTGTCCTCTCTCTTTATGCCAGTGGCCGTACAACTGGTAAGCATTGCAATTTCATGTTTTTGTTACTTTGATAAAATCTGCATCCATCTGAGATCTGAAGAATTATTTGCAGCGTATTGCAAATGTATTGTCATATCAAGTTTGCAGAAGATGCTGCTGTCTTGGGAGTCTTTGTTTGACGGCAATTATTGAAAACTTCCTGTAGCACTTATCATATCACTGATTATAAGTGCTCCTGTATAAGCCTCTGCTTGTTAACATTTATTGAAAGCTCCTTGTAGCACTCATTACTTATGATTAGTACTTTTGTGTAAGCATTTCCAGATTGCTTGTCGTAAAAGTTCTTTTCTGTCACCTATTTAACTGGGATTTCTCAGAAATTTAAGTGCAAGCAGCTTCTCAGAAACAGAAGAAACGTCGCTCATTTTTTCAAATTGCTTACATAAGTGATAAGTGTTATCATCACTTTTCAGTAAGTGCTGAGTGTTTTCAGATTGCTTAGATTCTGTTTGACAACACTTACTGAAAACTGCTTATAACTCTTACCTACGAAAATTGATTCCGTATAACTTTCACTTAATTGGTTTTTATCAGAACTGATAAGTGTTACAAGCAGTTTTGAATAAGTGCTGTCAAACTGGCCCTTATTGGAAAATTGTTTTCCCGTGTTAAGTGTTATAAGCAGTTCCTTGTTTTGGAATTTAAGTGTTAATGATTTTATAGAAACATAACAAAAAGCACCACTTATTTTTTCAAATTGCTTTATAAGTAGTTTTCAATAAGCATTGTCAAATGGAGTAGTGTTTATTATATAGACAAGCTGCGATTTGCTTGCCTGCACAGTGAGAAATGTTAAATAAAAAAAGTCATAAAAAGTAGGCTCTTTTGAACTTCTTTTCTACTGGATACATGGGCAGGAGCTGCTAGCGCTGATTTTCTGTCTTGTGGGTGCTATTTACCTTCTGCATTGTATTATTTGTGGATGAGTGCATTTTCTCTCTGTTTGTGATTGGAATACTTCTAATGATGATTTGGCATTAGAGAGGTTTGTTTGATGATAAACCTACTGTTTTGTTTCTGTATTTTGTAGGCATTGTACTTGACTCTGGAGACGGTGTCAGTCACACTGTCCCAATTTACGAGGGTTATGCTCTCCCACACGCCATCCTGCGTCTTGACCTAGCAGGTCGTGACCTCACTGATGCCCTCATGAAAATCTTAACTGAGCGAGGCTACACTTTCACTACAACTGCTGAACGTGAAATTGTGAGGGACATGAAGGAGAAGCTGGCATACATTGCTCTGGACTATGAGCAAGAGCTAGAGACCGCCAAGACTAGTTCTGCTGTTGAGAAAAGTTATGAGCTGCCTGATGGGCAGGTTATCACCATTGGGGCTGAGCGTTTCCGATGCCCCGAAGTCCTTTTCCAGCCATCCATGATTGGGATGGAATCTGCTGGCATTCATGAAACCACATATAATTCCATTATGAAATGCGATGTCGATATCAGGAAAGATTTGTATGGAAACATTGTGCTTAGTGGTGGATCCTCCATGTTCCCGGGCATTGCTGACAGAATGAGCAAGGAAATCACTGCTTTGGCGCCAAGCAGCATGAAGATCAAGGTGGTAGCTCCTCCTGAAAGAAAGTATAGTGTTTGGATTGGAGGCTCAATCCTTGCATCTCTCAGCACATTCCAGCAGGTTCGTGCCTTTTATTTGGTGATATTTTATTACTTGATGATTATGTCGACTGCAAGAGCCGGCCTGAAAGGCCAATATATGCATGTTGGCTTTTATGTCTGAGTGATGTTATGCGTGAGTGATGTTATGTTTACGCGTCTTGTTATCATACATCCTGTTACATTTCTAAAACTTCACCCTTGAAACATCAAACTCATCCCTCCAAATTCAAGAGACTCATTTTAATGATGACATATGCCGATCATTTTTTTATTGAACTTGTCATCATCTTAGGAATATATCATTTTGTAGTATATGTTGGGATTCAAATACTGTAAAATCATGTCTCTTGAATGAAGCCAGGAACCTTTTATATAGAGAAATAAACAAACACAAGACTCGAGATTGGCGGAAGATACAAAATGAGATAGACTTAAGCAAACAAAAATGACCTGAGCACTAACTGCTTGATACATCATCACCGTAGCTCTCTCCTAGCTCTCTCCTTCAAATTGGAGTATATGTATTTGATAGAGATTTCAAGTAGAAAAGAGGAAATTCTGTTCAAGAATCTGGAATTCAGTACAGGATTTTCTAGAATTCGAGGACGGCGACTTTGTTCCTGGGAGAACTCTCCTTCGCAGGCCCTAGGTTTGCTAGCCTAACCAACAAAATAACCGAATACCCTCCTTACCGTACCAGACTCCCTACACATATTCCTCTCAACTAACTACTAACAAATGCAAAATTACAACACTGCCCCTGACAAGTATTATTGCCCACTGCCCCTCTGGTACATATTGACTATGGGCGGTCTGGGCTGACTCCCTATTGGACTGACAGTGGGTTTGGCCACCTCATTCCTATCACTATCCCTTCCTTGAAAATCCACCTTGCCCCCAAGGTGACAATTAAGAAACTGGATCTTCAAAACTCCAGCATTCTCCTATGTCGCTTCTTCAGGTGTCCTTCCTCACCACTTAATCAGCCACATTAGAGTTCTTCCTCGAATCCTTTCAGCCAAAACTTCCTCTGGGTAGTTTGTGTCTTCACCAAATTCATTCGGCAAAACTTTCTCTACGGGGTGAGTGCCAACTACAGCTTTCAATTGGTACACACGGAATACTGGATGTACTCTACTGTTTTCAGAAAGTTGGAAGTCTATAAGCAACAGTCCCAACCCTACCAACAACCTCAAATGGCCCATAATACCTGACAGCCAACTTTGTGTTAATCATAGACATTGCCCCCGGTCGTTTTGGTTTTAGTTTGACCCAAACTAAATCCCCTTCTTTATAAGACACTTCTCAGTGATGTTGGTTAGCAAATTTCGCCATTATCTGACACGCTCTCTAAAGATTCGTCCAGAGTTGTTTTAAAGCCTCATCCCTGTCAGTTAACGCATTAGCTACAACCTCAACCACGACTTCACCCTCGGTGTAATGCAAAATCTGTGGAGGTTTGCGGCCATACATTGCTTCATACGGGGTCTTCCCGGTAGAGGTATGGTAGGAGGTATTGTAACTAAATTCCGCCCAAGCCAACCACATCTCCCCAATGTTTTTGGATGATCGGAAGAGAAACACCTCAAGTACACCTCCAAACATCTATTAAACACCTCAGTTTGGTCATCACTCTGTGGATGATAGGAGTTCATCTTCAATGTAGTACCCTACAATTTAAAGAGTTCCTGCCAAAATTAACTGGTGAAAAGCGGATCCCTGTCACGAACTATAGCGCCAGGTACTCTGTGAAATTTCATGATCTCCTTCATAAACACATCTGCAGCCGTCTTTGCTAAATACGGGTGCTTGAGTGGAATAAAGTGGGGCGTACTTGCTCAATTTGTTAACCACCATCAGCACCACTTCAAAGCCTCGTGACTTCGGTAACCCAGATATGAAGTCCATAGATACCTCTTTCCAAACGAGTTCCCGGTATAGGCAATGGTTGAATGAGTTAGCAGGGCTTAAGGCCTTGTATTTATTCTTTTGGAAAACTTCACATTCTTGGATGAGTTTTTGTACCACCTGTGTCATACTAGCCCAATAAACCGCATTTGCAAGTCGTTTTTAGGTCTTCAGATACACCAAATGGCCCCCATTGGTGAGGAATGGCAGTATTGCAACATCTTGGGAATCAGAACCGTAAAACTAGTATGTGTTCAAAGAACAGTCGGCCATTTCAGAAGGTATTGCCCGGCCTCGCTGTACCATCTCATAACAGAGCTTTTATTGCCATCAAATGGCCATCATGTAGTTCGAAACAGCCATGTGCATACACACGCCTTCCTTGGTGGCTCTAGATGAAGCATCCACTGCACTATTCAATTTCCCAGGTTTGTAGATTACCTCAAAATCATAACCCAACAACTTAGCTTGCTAACACTTTTGATCCATTGTTATGACCCTTTGACTTAGCATGTGTTTCAGGCTTTTGATGATTAGTATGAACCTCAAATCGTTGTCCCATCAAATACTGCTTCCAATGTTGGATCGATAGGACCAAGCCATTAACTTTTTTTCATAGATTGATTTCGCCAAATTAGAATTGTATAATGCTTTGCTGAAAAAAGCAAGTGGTCTCTCTTCCTGCATCAACACAGCTCCAATATCTGACCCCGAGGCGTCACACTCCACCGCAAAAGTCTGAGAAATCTAGCATACATAACACAGGTGCAGAGGTCGTGGAACCTTTCCGCGTTACAAAGTTTCCTGCACCTCTGGAGGCCACTTAAAACCTTCCGTCAAAGCTGTTAGTGGTTGAACTATTTTTCCATAATCTTTAATAAACTTCTGGTAGTACTCGGTGAGGCCCAAGAACCCCCTTCCTTATGTTTCTTGGTTCCAGCCATTTCAAAATTGCATCCAATCTCTTGGGATCCATAGAGACCTACTCTGTAGAAATAATGTGTCCCAAATATTCCACTGATCTCCTCCAAAAACACTCTTTCTCAACATAGACCGGAAGACTGCATTCGTGGTAGCCTGGAAAGTTGCAGGAGTATTTATCAACCCAAATGACATCCTAAACATTCATAATGCCCTCCATGAATTTTAAAAGCAGTTTTCCCTATATTTCTTTCCTTTATCTGTACGTGATGAAATCCGGACTTCAAGTCTATTTTAGTGAAGTATCCCGCTCCATCTAACGTGTCCATCAACTCCTCTATCACATGGATCAGAGACCTATCGGGTACTATCAACTTGTTCAACACCGAGTAATCAACATACATCTTCCAGCCTCCATCCTTCTTTTTTACCAAAATTATTGGATTGGATTAAGGGCTTGTGCTATGCCGGATAAACCCCTGTTCTAGCAGCTCCTGCACCTGTTTTTCAATCTCGTTCTTCATGAAATGTGAGTGTTTGTAGGGTCTGAGATTCACTGGAACCGCCCCCTCTTTAAGCTTAATGGCATGATCTGTCTCTCTCCTCGACGGTAAGTTTCTGGGCATCTCAAACACTGCTCTATATTGTCATAATACCTCCTGCAACTGTCATCGCCCATTGTATCCCCTGAACCAGCAGCCTCACCCGTCCAAGATATTCCTGTTCTAATGGGTAGTTACATAGCCCAAGGTCTCGAGCCACGTTATTCCCAGCACCAGATTTGGCCCTGTGGTATTGAAGATATAAGTGTCTGCTTCGAACACCTCTTCTCCCAGCTTTATCTTCACGGGTTTACAAATTCCCTGTGCTGCTACTTGATGCCCATTTCCCAGCCTGATGTTAAACGACATGGTCTCAACAACATGTGTGTGAAGTACCGCAATAGTTGCTTGGAAATAAAACTGTGACTTGCTCCACTATCCACCAAAATGAACATTGGTATTCCTTCTGTACTCACCTTCATCAACATTGACTTGGCGTTTTTTGCTCGCGTCTCCTCTAGAACACAAACTGTCATTCCTTGCATTTTCATTTCCCACAAGTCTGCTGGCTTCCCTTCTTTCACCGTTTCCTATCTGAGTGCCTCCTCTTCCTCTCCGTGTGGCTCTGCATACTCTCATACCATTAGCTTAAAACCTTTCCTAGGACATCTATGCCCCAGACCAAATTTATGTCCACAAGTATAACGCAAGCCTTTTGTTTTTCTTTTCTCAAATTCTTCCCTGGACAGATTTTGTACTCCTTTCCACCATGGTGCATAATCACCCCTCCTTTCCCTTTCATTCTCATCCGCCGTTGGGACAAATTTCATTGTACTCGTATTCCAGTTTCTCCTTTGGCTGTTAGGAGCATTTCTCCTATTTCGCGGCCAAGTCCCTTCACCAGCATCTCCCTTTCTACCCTCATGGACAGAGTCAACAACTGGGCCTTGTTCAGCGGCCCATGAGTCATCACTGTACTCCGAATCTCAGGTCTCAGCCTTCCTATGAATAGACTCATATACCATTTCCGAGAGAGGTCTGGAATCTGCAGAGCTATCCACTCAAACTCATCTATATATTCATCCACTATACCAATTTGCTGCAGTCCCTAAAAGTAGATTACCTGATCTTCCTTCGCCGCATTGCCATATTGTCCGAGCAACTCCTCTCTGAGTTGCGACCATGTAAACTCAGTTCTAATTGATTTCAGTGATGTTATCTAATACTGGACCACTCCTTCCATAGATAACCGTGCCAATGGCCTTCAACTCCTCTCGAGTCCGGTGGATTGAAAAGTAGGCCTCTCGGCTCTTGTGATCCAAGTCACTGGATCCTTTCTTGAGAAAAATCGGCATCTTGACTTGATTGGTGGTCGTCCGCATCTCATCCCAGTCCGCAGCTCGCATTTCCCTGCCGTCTGACACCACCATGTCCCTCGGACCACTTCTTCCAACTTCAGGTTTCGGACTCCTTCCACCTTCCTCTACTATAGCTGACTTTCCCTTGCTATCATTTCTAGTTGAACTCTCAGCCTGACTCCCTACAAGCCGTGCTGTAGCAATTATAAGCTCCCGGATTTCTGTTCTCAGTTCTGAAACTGATGTTTCCACAGCTGCAAGCTGTTTCTCCATGCGTGAGGGCATAAGCTACAAAGTCGACTTCAATTTCCAAGATCTAGAATTCTTCTTTTAAATCATCTCTCTAGAATATCTCCATCTGTAGGAGATTTAACTCAAATGAAAGCACCAATTGATAGAGATTCAAGTAGAAAAGAGGAAATTCTATTCAAGAATCTGGAATTCAGTACAGGATTTTCTAGAACTTGAGGACTTAGGTTTGTGGCTCTCTGTTCCTGGGAAAACTCTCCTTTGCAGGCCCTAGGCTTGCTAGCCTAACCAACGAAATAACTGAATGCCCTCCCTACTGTATCAGACTGCCTATATATATTCCTCCCGGCCAACAACTAACAAATGCTAAATTACGACACTGCCCCTGGCAGTTGAGTATGATTGCCCCCCCCCCCATTACTATCAATATGGGGGTCTGGGCCACCCCATTCCTATCAATATTTTCCATGCCCAGTTACACAAAACTTTTATTCATGTCCCTGGAATCTCTATAGTGAACATGGCGGCTTGTTCTCTAGCTCGTGTATAGTCAAAAGTAAGGTTTTTTTTATCACATTTCTCTCGAACAAAGTGACAATCAATTTTGATATGCTTAATCCGTTCATGGAAAACAATATTTGTATCAGTTTTACCAACTGTCCCGATTGTTGCACCGTCCATGTTCGTAGGATCTATTTTTGTCATGTGTGTAATGTCTCGACACTTTGGAGTAACACTTGAGCAAGATACAGTGGTGTGCTTCTTAATTTGCCAGGAGGTGAGATTACCACCGACGACATCAACATATCCAAAAGAGGATCTTTAACAGGACAGCCAACCTGCATAATTAACATCACAAAATGTTTGCACATTAGTGTGCCCATGATTGGAGTACAATAATCTCAGTCTCAGACTCAGTTTTTTCTTGACATATCTAACGGTGTGTGGGACTGCATCTTGCCGTAGTCTTGCAGGATGATCCGTGAATTGACCAACTTTGTTTACAACACAAGAAATATTTGGTCTTGTCATTGTGAGGTAGTTCAATTTACTGACAAGTTGATGATACCTCATGTGAATGGAATGCGCCACCTTGCATGAAGGTATTTCTCATTTGACTCAAAAGAGGTGTCTATAGTGTCCGTCTTCTGTAGCAAATTCAAGACATACCTTTGCAAAGACAAGAAAATTCCTTTGAGCATCTAGATACCTCAATCCTCAAAAAGTAGTTCAGAGAGCCCAATATTGGTCACAGCTTTAACAAAAATGATCAAACCCCAGACTGTTCTGTTTAAAAAAGAACACTTGCTGTTTTTTTTTTGATTTGTGATACTGGTTTCTTTCATCATCTGGAATGCAGATGTGGATTGCCAAGGCTGAGTATGACGAATCGGGGCCATCCATCGTGCACCGGAAATGCTTCTAATCCACCTTATTATCCTGCTTGCAATAATCCCACTTTTTTATCTTTGTTTTTCATTTTTCCCAGCTCTCTTATTTTTATTTTATTTTGTGTTGTATGTGAGATGACGTGGGGATGACAGACACCCCAATTCTTTCATAGTTGTAAGAACTCTGCAGACTGAATTCCTTTTTAGCAATTCATGGTTGCTTTCATTCATAAGACGTGTTGAAGCATAATCTCACAGGAGTCCTGTATCTTTATCTTTGTTTCCTTGTATGTTTTATAATCCCTACGCATGCATCAAATTGATAGGATAAACATTAATGTTACCAATGATTCTACAATGTAAATTATACATTGTGTCATGTTACACTGGTACAACTTTTATATAAATTTATCAATATCACATATTTGAATTTTATTTATTTTTGTTTTTATTGTTGTGATAGCATATAATTTTATCTCGGAATTTAATGTTATTGTAGGTCCATTTTCAAAGAGTTTGACCCATCTCATTTAGTTGCATGTTATTGAAGTTCCTTTGTCATGAAGTATGTTAAATGTTGTAGAAATTTTATATTTAAATTGTTGAATATGCATGTAAATATGTCTCACTATGCCGACCATTCTAAATTGAGTGACATATATTTATATACATATGATATTCCTTTTCCACCCATAAAAAAAGCCTAATTAAAAATAAAAGAAATAAAAATTTAATGAGTTATTAGGATTATTTTTTGAGGATTTAGTTAACCCATAATTATATATGTTTATATTAATTTATATCATGCCATTTAAACTTTAACATAAAGGTAAATATAAATTATCACCTAATCTATATTACAAACGGTTGGTGAAGGGAACTACAAAGCTATAAAGAAGCATGTAATACAGGTTGGTGAAGGGAACTACAAAGCTATAAAGAAGCATGTAATACTGACGTGCAAGAAGTTGGAGAGACTCAAACTTGAGACCTACACCCCACAAGGCTTTCTAGGTTAGGCCCTAGAGGAAAATTAGCACCTAATTTATAATTTAAAAAGATTACTTTGAAATAGTTTATACATAAAAGACAGTGGGAAAAAAGAGAAATAAATATAAGAAACAAAACAAAGTTAATTTCCTTTCATGTTTTATCTTTCAAGGATGAGACATTAAAAGTAAAACCTTCTTTTTAAGATGGAAAGAGTGAAGAATTCAAATGAAGGAATAGAGACTCATATTTTAGTTGATCTTGAAAATTCGTACTCCTTTAGAGCAGGAAATTATTACACAATCCAACCTCGTCAGAACCTCACTCGAGTTGATGATTAGGCCAAGTGTTTTTCTCCATTCTCGCCATGATTGAATTTAAGAGGGCGTGCACACACAATGAGAAACAATCGCCCATAGTGTCTGTAACAGCCGTCAAAAAAAGATATCCAATGCCATACAAACATAACATAAAAATGTATATAAATGCAAACACAAATGCACCAACCAATGAATTTGAATTGCATTGTCAAGCCATCACCTACTCCACGATCTCCATGGTCTCCATGGTCTCCCTAGCACAACAATGAGTACATCCCACATAGGTTTGTTAAGGCTCAGTATAACAACCCAATAAGACATCGTAAGTACCGAGCAATGCTAAAGCTAAGCATGTGCATGCATGATAATAAAAGAATATGTAATCATAACATATAGTTGTAGCCTCACATCTGATTACCCCAATGGTAATCTAAGCCATACATATGCCAAGAGACTACCCCATCCTAGGATCTCAAATTTCATCATGTAAGAGCATAGTTCATCTATGTAAACTATGCCCAAACCCACCACAAACACACTTCCCAAATATAAAGTTTGAGAGGACACACAAATACCCACCCACCCACGCACACACGCACAAACACATGCCCGCCCGCCCATTGCATTCGCATGCTGTGCATGCACGCTACACACCCACACCCACCCACCCACGCACGCATGCCCACGCCCACCCACCCACAATGACTCACTTCGTACGAAGAGATACCATAACATCACCATCTGAGAATGCCACTGTACAACTTAAGAGATCCCATAGTGCGGTGACACTCCGTACGAAGGGATACCATAACATCACCATTGAGGACCATGCAGTGCAAAGTTTATCATCATGCAAAGGAATTCCATAACTCCATGTGCCAATGTATGAAGGATCACACAATACGTGCTGTGACTCACTTCGTACGAAGGGATACTGTAACATCACCATTGAGGACCATGTAGTTCAAAGTCCATCCTCATGCAAAGGAATTTCGTATCTCCATGTGCCAATGTATGGAGGATCACACAATACGTGCAGTGACTCACTTCGTATGAAGGGCTATCATAACTTCACCATTAAGGACCATGCAGTGCAGAGTCTATTGTCATGTAAAGGAATTCCATAACTCTATGTGTCAATGTATGGAGGATCACACAATATCAAACATATAGTTGGACAAAGGAATGCCACATAGCGTAGATAATGATATCATGTAAGGTAATGCTTACACTCCACAACCATCAAATATCCGTGGATGACCGCCAAACATAAAGTCTAAGTTTTAGGGTCTTGTCGAGAAGAACTATGGGCGGGTGGTCCACTGCAACATTATCACTTAAATAACATGAAAGAACCAAGGGAGACACACATCAACCCATTCACATAGCCATCTCCAAGAGGACAAGCCTGTATCTTCATTATCATCCAACATCTCTAATATGGGTAACAAAATAAAATCGTTGTTAGCATAACCATATCCAAGATTCCAATCCACAATCCACTTCCATAATCCACAATCCACTTCCCCTTTGGTTATCCAAATGATCTCAAGATAATTCATCACCGATGTTTATCAATACTTTCACGGGGTGTGCACGTTGAAACCAAGAGGATGGGATGTCGACTCGTCCCACAAAGGAGTTTTTGTCTAGTCCACGAATCTCTTATAGATCTAAGTGTATTTGTGAAATCTTTCCTAGAAACAATATCAGTTACCTTTTTGATGAAAGTGATTGATTGACACTGATGCATTTTAAATAATCACAAAGAAATCATGTTATTCAACCTTTAGCTCAAGTTTTTTTACTATAGTTTAAAGCTATACAGGAAGGATCTTTGAAATTTAATGTTATCCAGGAAGGTGTGTGGGACAAGGGGAGGCGTAAGTTTCCAGAGTGGAGGGATTGGGCTTGTAGAGGGTTTCCTATGTATCCTCTAAGGAGGAATCAAAACCACATAGTTTGTGCCATAGTTTAAAGACACATGACAAGGTGTTATACCTAGGTGAACAAGGTTTTCAATTTTAGGTCAAGTAAGAAGGCACAACATGCATTTTAAAGACACATGAGTAGGGAAAATTTCATGCCTTTTAAGGTCATGTGAGAAGTACCAACATTTACTAGTGCAAAAAGCCTTATTAACGTCATTTTTTTATTTTTATGTCACCTTTTAGCCGCCGTTAATAATGTCAACATTATAAATATTGTCTTTAACATCGGTTAAAAAAACCCACACTATAAATCAATAATGGAACAATTTTTTTACGTTGGTTATTTAATAACCGATGTAAAATATAATATATTACGTCGGTTATTAAATAACCGACGTGAAAGGTCTTCACGATGAAGGTTTTTACGTCGGTTATAAAATAACCGATGTAAAAAACCCACAGAATATATTTTTAACATCGGTTATAAAATAACTGATGAAAAACTATTTTTTTAAAATAATTCATGTTACTCTTCCTCTCCACTGTCGACCAAACCAGAAACAAGTAGAACCAGCAGCAGAGCGACAACAAAATTAAAGAACAGAAACAAGCAGGACCAGGAGCAAAATTACACATTCACAGTTACAACATTCAAAAATTACAATATTAACTAAAAACAAACCTAAATCCAACCAAAACAACTACCAAATACACATTTACAATTACAACATTCAAAATTACAATATTCACTAAAAAAACTAAAATCCAGTCAAACTTGTAAAATAATTTGACCATTCCAGTTGTAAGTGTGCGACCTCCTATGCACTATAAGGTTGAGGGTCATAAAATAGCTACAAATTAAAAGGAAAGTAGTTAACATGTATAATGAATAAAACAAATAAAATATTAAGGAATAGTTTATAAGGAAATCTAACCTCGTTGAATTTCGTAACTGTTCCAGTTGTAATTATTTCATACATACATCCGAGCACATAATATCCGTATTCGACGACGTCTTGTTGTATATGACAATTTTGTTTAAATGAGTTTGTCAATTCAAAATACCATTTTTATGTAATACATCCAAAATGTACTAATTATAAATAGATATTCACCTTTACTTTTACATATTTGAGCTTGTCACTTTTTTTTTGTGGTTTTTCAAAAGAAATCCCATCCCCTGTTAGAAAATAATATGAATGAAATAAATTTAAAATTTATTATAATATAAACTATTAAGAAATTAAAACTCACTTTTCCAAGATGTTCTTAAAATTTCCTCACACATTACCATGGATAGAGTATATCCAATAAAGTGTCTTCTCCCTTGGACAAAAAACACCTAACATCCAATGGTCACTGATATAAAAGAAAATTTAATGTTAGTGATTATTATGTTAAAAGATAAATAACACTTTCTAAGATATATGTTCCATACCTCTCAACATAAGGAAACATTCGGCACTGTGTAATTACATTCTATTCAAATCTTTCAGCAATATAAATTATTATTTGTTCCTCAGTCAATGCGTGCACTTCAGGTGAAATCAACTATGGGTCTATCAATCCATATACATCCATCTTTTCATTCTCCTTGCACATTTTATAAAGATACCTAATACAAAACAGACATAAGTATACATTTTCAATAAATTTAACGCAGGGAAAGATTTATGTTAAGACTTACATGGAAAAAACTTGAATCACGTTGATGCCCAACTTATCTCCAGAAACAAGCTCCATGATATCATTTTTCAAAATCCCCACATCTATTGAACGCCCACAAACATGAGCTTCCATTGGAAACGTATAATGACCCACCAACAAATTTAAATATCTTGACAATCTGTCAAGACTACTAGAATCTGTATCTGATGTCATAACCCTTTTTCTTTGTTATTTCCTATACAATATTTCTTTACCTTTAAAGTAATCCTGTAAATAAATAGATAAATATATTAACTTTCAAATGTTAAAACATATTTAATACAAAAAGTAAAATAAAAGATAAAATATACACATACCTCTATGGTAATGTGTTGCAGAAGTCTAGATAACCAAACTAAAAAGTGGTCGATACTTTGTCCAAATGTCCTCACCTCATCTATAAGTAACGGTACTCTAGCTGATATATTTATAATATCCTGTACATTGACCCTATGCTGCTCTACCTCTAACTGTTGATGATGAATTGTATCTCCTATATAATATAACAACCCATATACAACTATATGATAATGAGAATCATCAAAATACAACTCACAATAACTAAAAAGCTATGGAGAAGGGGGTGTAGGAGTAGGATACAAAATGGGGTCTATAGGTGGAGGTGGAGGATAAATAATGGGGTCTGCAGGTGAAGGTGGGGGAGTGGGAGCTGCTGGCAGTGGTGGGTGAGTGGGAGTTGCAGTTTGAAATTGTCTTTGCATGTCTGCAAACATAGACTGTACCGACGCTCTGATATTTTACTCCATCATCGCATTAATATTTTGAACTTCAGCCTCCAAAGATTCTATCATTTTTTTTGATAAAACCCATCCATGGAAGAAGCCGAAGAACATGGTAACACTTTTCTCACCGATACACCCGTCGAGTATCCTCATACACGACCTGGGTGTTCAGGATTTCCCAATGCTACAGATAAAATATCTTGCCTCCCATCACCTTTAAATACCCAATGTGTGCTCTACTCCTCAAGATAATCCTATATGAATTATTCAAAAAATTCTGTAATGATTCAAAGTATATAAATAATTGAATTAACTTAAATAAATAAAATAAACATCTTACAATCCTCTCAGCTACGACCCTCGATTCTTCCATAAGATATTTCCCCCTTTTACTCATCTGAGCCCTCTTCCATTTTTCATGTCTAGACGGAGGGGATGGAGGGGAAACCTCTCCAGAACTTAAAGACCCAGCTCTAAGTTTTTGTAAATTTTCAGCCATCATTTTTTTCCAATAAAGTATACCCTCCTTGAGATAAACTATGTTGGTATACATTTCTAGATTGGATCTCCTGATGAGATCTCCTCGATTCCTGTAAATTAAGAATAAGAAATCATTAATAAGTCATTAATAAGATCATTAATATAAGAAAAATTCTAAAATATTACCTTACACTTACCAAAAATGATTCTTGTCTTCTACTTTCAACAAATTATTTCCACATGTCTTCATTTATAAAAGGATATATATGACATTGATTGTCCTATTACCTATTCCCAAAAATGAAATCAGATGTGAGGGTTGATTTGAAATCCCTCCATATCCTAGCAGCCATCGATAAACATTTCCTCATGACTCCTCTAGTGTCAGGTATATCAAATGTCATCTGATAAAGAAACGAGAAAACATATTATACTATAAACATTTCAAGATTAGTCAAACAATAGAAAAAGATCTTACCAAAATATTCTCCCATAATTGAGCTAGAGTTGTTCTGTCAACACTTCTCTAATCATTAAACAAAATGTTGACTTTGATTTTACCCTGAGTTGATACAAAACCCTTGAATTGTTTTGTATTAGGACCTCTTGGAATATTATTCTCATCAAAGTCTACCACTATCCTTTTGGTCTTGGCTACGAGCAAGTGACAATTTTGGTAAACGTGTGCAACCACATTTACCAACCCTCGAGCTCTTTTTTCCATTGTGGGAGTACATGAAGAAGATTGAGGAACATTAAGAAGAGCATGTGGATGTTCCTCCCTAGAGGTATGATCATGAAGATCATCTCCATAAGTATGTGGTTGATCAACTGATTGATCTGTCATTATCCTTCAAATTAAGGAAACAAACATTTAGTACACAAATATACAAATTCACATATTACAATTCTAATGTAAACAAAAAATGAAAAATTATGAAACAAAAAAGTAAGCTAAAACTTAACACAGTATTATTCATATTTTTTATAGTTAACTAAAATGTTAACAACAATAATGATATATGAAATGTCATGTAAATGAATAAAAAAAATCCAAAATTGGTGTTGGAATATTAAAAATGGTCCAACCTAATAAATCATTTTTACACAAAAAAGAATATTTTTTAACATATTAGATTTAAAATAATTGTCATTCAACAAAATCAATAAATATATAAGTTACGTAATGGTAAACATGGTAAACTAAAAAAAACTAAACTAAAATAAACAAACATTTCTACTTATTAGTTTTAATAAGTGTTTTAATAAAGAAAAAAAATTACAATATCTAACATTTTATGAAATTAATAAAAGTAAACGAGAAATAAACACATGTTACCTGTAATATTAGGAATGTTACTAATGGATTGTTTTCCCAAATTCCTTCTCTATGATCATTCCTTATGGCACAAACCATGTCTACAACATGCTCATCATTATTATCTGTTAATCTTTCCATGGAAGTAGGGATCTCACATAAATCAACATCTTCATCAAGTTGATCATCACCAACATATTGTTTTTTACTTGTAAAACAATATACCACTGCATATCGAATTGATCAAGAACATAGAAAATTTATTTTGCATGTGTTTCTATTATAAAAGAATCAGCTGTGTCTTCTTATCTATTCAGATTAACAAGTGTCATTCCAAATTCATCATGTATGACACTGTTGTTACCGATAAACCATTTGCAGTTAAACATTGGAACTTTAATTTTAATGAAATCAACCTCTAATATTTCTTCAATGACTCCATAATATGCACTTGATGCAGAAATTGAGTTTTTGTCTTTAGAACTCAAAAAATGCATTTGCTTCTGCGAACACCAATACACCACTATCCTGAACTGCACTTCTGTTGTCCTAAGCTTTCGTATGAAATTTATAGCCATTTATTTTCATTTTCCAAATCATGATA
This sequence comes from Viscum album, assembly GCA_963277665.1. Lineage (NCBI taxonomy): Eukaryota > Viridiplantae > Streptophyta > Magnoliopsida > Santalales > Viscaceae > Viscum > Viscum album. The sequence continues at coordinate 1,529,669,446 of OY728162.1, forward strand.
ATTTGAATTAAAAGTAAGGTTGGTTAAAGATTCAACATATACCTTATCCATGAATCAATTGTTGTTCTTTGGAATTTTATCTAGAAAACTAACATTCTTATGATTATCACTTTCACTTTTTAAAGAATTATCTGAAGAATTGTCTCCTCCACACATACTTCAAGTGTTAGAAGATTTCAAACTTTCCTTACTTTTATGCTGGTAGCGATTCTTAAAATTTTGATCCTTTTTATATTTTATTTTCTGTATTGGGAAATCCAGCCTAATATGATCAGGCTTCTTACACTTATAGAAGACCATTTTATAATAATAATCTTTCTCATTCCTATCTCTTAAATTATTCTTATACTTGTATCTAAAGTATTTATTTCCAATAATCTTATTCATTCTCCAAGATAATTGGGAAAGTTTATTCTGAATTTCTTTAGAAGAACTACTTTCAGTCTCAACTCTAACTTTCTTCTTTTTAAAAAATTTAGGAAAATTTTCTACAAATCTAATTTTCTTAGAAATATCTGATGTAGAAGAAAAAGATACTCCACCATTTTTCTTTTTCATTTTCTCAGAATCTCTCTTCAATCTACCCTCATACCACATGAGAGTTCCAATTAGATTATTTAAGATCAACTTTGTAATTTTATTAGTATCATCTAGAGATGTTATTTTAGATTCCCACTCTCCAGGAATAATCTAAATGATCTTCTCAACCCAAATTTCATCAGTAAGATATTTATCACCAAGAAATTGTAAGCTATTAACAATCATTATGAACCTATGATGCATCTTTGCAACAGATTCACCAGGTAAGAAATCAAAAGCTAGATAGTCTACTCTCAACATATCTATTATGGCCTTAATAACTTTGGATGTTACAAAGTGTGTAATTTCAAGCTTTTTCTAGATACTATTAGCAGCTTCACATGAAGATATTTTACTATAGATATTTCTAGTCATAGAACACAAATAAAGTATGTATGACTATTTGATTTAGACAATACTATAACTTCTCTTGATTAGTAAAAGTATAAACTTCTTTTTTAAGAATATGATAACTTCCAATCAGCATAACAAAATTATCTACCCCAATATTGATAATAAAGGTTTTCATATGGTCTCTCCAATATTCATAACTAGTACCATAAAAAAGTGGTTGTCTTCTAGGATTTAAATTCTCAAGGGTTCTAAAATTCAAACCTTCCATCTCTATAAAAACAAAAATACTCTTTCTATAAATACATATTAGTGTAAAATGATTTATACCAAAAATTTGTAAACAAAACAAATTCATAAACTCAGAAACTTACTTGAATATAAATGTAGCAATTTTAACAAAGTATTGCAAGTTAAATATGTAGAACCTCCTCTGATACCAAATAACAGATTGTAATAATATGTAAATGGTTACAAGAGGGTGGGGGTGGGTGGGGGGTGAATTGTAGTTTTTAAAATTAAAATCAACAAAATCCTTTTAGATCTATTTTGATTTATTGGATGAGCACTCTATATGATATTTATAGATATGTAATCGAAAAAAATTTATTCTAATACTTTTTGTATAATCAGATTTATAAGAAAATATTATTACAAAGTTAAACTTTCCTTACATATACACAACAGAAATAAAAATTGTAAAAAAAGCAATGTAAAACTTTATAAAGTTCTAAATAAAAACTTACATAAAATTTATAAAATAATATCAACAATTTAACCTCTAGTGTAAAGGAAGTCAATCACCTTGAATTAGTGTATCCACAATTTTACCTAACTGTAAAGATCTATCTTTATTTAGAAAGAAATCCATCAATAAAAAAGATTGGAATATCTTCACCTTCCTAGCCTTGGAATCCCTTGATCAAAAAGAACAGACATAGTAGTCTTCCTATCCCCAAAAACCCTCGATTAGTAAGATAAAATACAACTCAGTCTTCCTATCTTTGGAATCCCTCGGTCAAACCTAACCAGACACAACTAATACAATCACAAATTTTTTAATGCATTTAAAAACCTCACATGAATGCCTAAAAACAGAAAACTCTCTAAAGATTATAATGAGCGTACTAGTAACAAGATGTTATAAAAAGCTACAAAGAATCTTCAAATTGATTTAGTTGTAAAAGTATCTACTCCCACCTCCTCGAATGCACCTCTATTTATAGGTTAATCTCCAACAATCATATTTCATGATTCTCAGAGTTGGTTGAAATGGATTTGGATAAACTCTTCCTTCAATTGTAATGTTCTATATAGACTTCATCCGATGGTCATTTTGGTAGCATCATCAAAATTCTATAAAATATTTTATCTAATAGAGTACAATTTGTTTATCTAATAGGATAGATTTTAATCATTCGCTAAAATTAAAACCATCATTTGATAGTTTTCACAAAGTTTCATCCGGAGAGTATGTCTACCATCGTCTGATGAATATCTAACCAATTAACAAAGTGAAACTTCATCTGGTGAGACTTATTTATAATTTTTAAGTTATACATTATAAAAAATTCTTTTAATGAATTATGAAATCATCCATCCAATGTACAAAACACATGTTCGTTCGATTATAAAGTTCCATCCGATTATAAAGATTGTCTGATTATGAAAATTCATCCAATTAACAAAGTTTTCTACATTTGGTCAAAATATATGATTTATAGAAAAAAAAATTCTAAAACCTTGGGAATTATAAAGTTAGTAAAACATGATATTTAAGAAAGTGTGTTGTGATTTTCAAAAAAAAAGGTTGAAAGTGTTGAAAGTAGAACTTTCAAATCAAAAATTATGTGGCATAAGGAGATCCCATTTACATATTCTTTATAGAGAGAAATATCCATTCTGGTCAAAATTAAACTCATGTTATCTAAGTAAGGATCCTAGAATGATATTCATGAAAAAATGAATGATAGAAATTTTTGGGTGCCTACAATAGTCAATCAAGGTGGTCAATAGGATAACATTTCAATCCAGTTTCATTCAAAATACCAGTCATTATATCAAGATTATGAGAGGAACCATTTGATAACTCTCACCTATTAAGAATCCATAATCTATATAAACTACCCACCTATACTAGAGAATAAGATAAACATGATTGTCATTCCAAATCATCAAATTGTTGCATTTTTCTACATTTCTGATCTTAAAAATTTTTGGCATTCATTCCTAAACTCATGTAATTACCTAAAAGTTATTTAATAACCATTATTACTCTCAAATTATTCTAAATTATTAATCTTATGAAGTAATCATAGCATCACCCCAGATCTTCAGTTCCATTGAAGGCTCCTTGTGAATCATTAGCACTACAATTATTGATAGATTAATCTTACACATGTCGGTGTCAAAAATATTCTTTTAGGAAAAACACTATTTGGGGAGATTCAAATAACTCAAAGGAATATATTTTCTTGGTTTACTTGAGTAAATGAACACACTGAGATTAATAATTTTCTAGATTCGTGTCATCATCAAATATGATGTCCAAGTATTTTAAATTCCCAAACACCCTTTAAAATAGTCTCAAATGGATTCAATATTATCAGTTTCATGATCTACATGAAAAAACGAGCAAAATAGACTATTCATGGACATCATATAGATATTGGAAAAAATATGAAGTATTTTAAATTATAGAAAAAGTGGGACTCATAATAGCCTTAATCCATGCCTTATGATGTGATTTTGGGGAGACCTATAAGGAACCAACCCTTATTCAATCTACAATTTCATTTTTAAACAAGAATTCATTTTTTTTTCATTCTTGAAGATCTTTTTAGGTTTATAGTTTTAGAGAATTAGGTCATAACTCTTAAACAAAAAACCCATACATTGCAATTTTAACACTTCCTCTTAGTATCAATTTTCCCCACAATACAAGACTTTTAAAATAAAACATGTTTTCTTTTCATGAAAAATATTTACAATTTTCAATTTGACTTCTTATTTGTTTATACTCACCCTTAAAACCTATAAAAAACATTTGAAAATGTGGTATGAGATTAAAACGATCAGTAAAGGACATAAAAATAAGAATAAAGAAATACTTTAGTCCATTCACTAGTAGAAAAACTGTTTATAACGTCATAGTTTTCACGTCAGTTATTTAGGCCAATGTGGAAATCTGGGAATATTATTTTTTTACATCGGTTTTCCATTAAATAACATGGAAAAGGTATTTTTCACATTGGCTATATAAAAACTGATGTGAAAAAATGTATATTTTCTGCCCTTTTATGTTAGTTAAATGATAGAACTGATGTGAAAGAGCAGTTTTTCATGTTAGTTATATTATAACTGACATAAAAAACTGTATTTTCACATCATTTAAATGATAACCAATATAAAAAAACTTTTACAACTTTTTGAATTGATGGAGGGTTCATTTCATGGTCTTCCATTATCACGACGTAGGTCTCATTTCTCTCTTTAACAAGACCTAACTCTCTCATTTCTTCGATCTGGTGGTCCAATATCACATTACTTAATCAACCCTCAGGTTTCATCAGCCATGTGTTACACATCAAAGTTAAATATGAAGTAATCCTCACACATTTTCATTTCTCTCTTTTCGGTCATTCTTTGGTGTGAAATCTCTAACTGATGATTGTTCAATCATTCTTGCATTACCATATTCATACACTCAGGGTTTTTAGCTTCATCATTGCACGTTTGATTCTAGATATTCTCATCTCTAACTAACTCACCTAAAGGTTTGAATATATTTTATAATGTGTTAATTAGTTATTTCTGATTTTATTTCTAGTATTAATTAGTTGTTCTCATTCAATATATTTTACCTTGGTTGGATTACTTTAAAATTATTTTATAGAACATGTCATGATAAGGAGTATTATTCAGGTGATAAGATAGGTGGATCTTGTGTGTTTCTACATTGTCATTCAGGTCAATGAGTTGGGTTTTAAATTAATTAGGTGTTGATATCATAGTGGGTTCATTTCATTTCTCATAAAGTTGGCGCATGGTAGATTTGAAAAATTCTTTTTCATGTAATTTCACATCACAAGATGGGTTTTCTAATGGGTGTTTTGTTTAAGAGATGACATGTGTGTATTGTAGAATAGAATGGGAGTTTTTGTTAAAAATTAGTTGGGATGGACCGATCGTGGGTTTGATGGAGCTATAAAGAGTTTGAAATTGGTAATTAGTAGCGAAAACCATTTCTAATGGATGATCAAGAGTAAGGGGATCATTATAGATGATTCTTATTGATGAGAATACCTATGGTGTGGAGTTTATTATGGGGTGAGTCATTACAGGTTAATCAATTTAGTGGGATATTGAATGCCTTGTATGGAAGTAAGGGTGATTTGATAAATGGGACTCATATGAGAATTTTGAGACTATGAGCATTTTTATGCGGCGTTTTTATGCATGATCATGTGTTTCAACGGTACTCTAAGGCATTATAAAAGGGTTAAATGAGTGATTGATCTACTTTTTAAAGTAGTAGACCAACTGGGTACCCAGTTAGGGAATACTATGTACCATATGAATTCCCATGAAGCAAGGTTTAATGTGACATTTTTTTAAACTAAGACTCAATTTATGATTTGAATATATTATTAATTACAAAATAGAATAATTTTTTTTATAAATAATCAACTATGAATTAGTTGTTCTCATTTTATATTTTTTTTATGGATATAATTTTATATATTTTTTAATAATTTCACAAGGTTATATCCATTTATTTTTACTTGAGATTTTTTTGAAATGAATCATTATTGTAATTCCTTTCAAAAGAATGAATTTTCTCATCAAAATTTTCTATTTTCCTTCTAATGTTTCCATTCTTGGTTTTCTATATTTTTTAATTTCATTTCTAATCTCAATATTTTATAAATTACTCCCTTTATCTTTGATATTTATTTTTTATATTTGTTATAAATAATAATGAATCAAAGTGGGGGGGGGGATATGGCTCACCTTTCTGGCCTATGTGTGTGGTGTGTGTTTGTTTAATGTAATTATAACCCTAAAAGCCTAATATATATATATATATATATATTTACAATAACGAATCAAATTTGGATTAATGCACCTATAATAAGTGATGAATATGAGAAAGGTGTTGATTATTTTTTGGAATTTTCTAAACAAAATGTTCCAAACAATGAAATGTTTTTCTGTCCATGCTTGAAATGTTTAAATATAAAGAAGTTAAAAAGTAGAGTGATCAAATATCATTTAATTTTTCATGGTTTTAATTTGAGTTACAACCCTTGGATTAGGCATGGTGAAACCGGGCAGAATTTTAGATTTATTGATGATGGTGCTTTGCACGATGATAAATTTGATCAACTTGATGAAATAATTAATGATATTGAAGTAAAGGAAATTGAGAAACAACAGACAATTGAGCATTTATATGGTGATTATGAAAAACCATTGAATCCAGGTTATATGAAATATACGGTTTTATCGACGGTGTTAAGATTGATTAACCTGAAGGCAAAACATGGATGGAGTGACAATAGTTTTACAGAGTTGCTACAATTTTTGAAAGACATTCTTCCTAAAGACAATGATCTTCTATATTCACATTATAAGGCCAAGAAAATATTATGCTTGATGGGATTGGGGTACAAGAAAATACATGTCTACCCGAATGATTGTATGCTATATAGAAAACAATATGAATTGCTATTAGAGTGTCCTAAATGTGGGACATCATAGTATAATTTGAAAGAAAAATCATAACCTGATTTAAAAGTTACAGAGACCCCTACCAAGGCATTTTGGTATCTTCTTATAATTCATCATTTGAAACATTTATTTTCTAATTCACATGATGAAAAAAGGTTAATATGGCATGCTTTTGAGTGGATATGTGATGGAAAAATACTTTATCTAGCTTATTTTTTATAGTGGAAGAAAATTGATCAGTAGTTTCCTACATTCAGAAATAAAGTTAGAAATCTCAGACTTGGACTGTGCACAGATGGAATGAATACATATTGAATCCTTATTAGAACACATAGTTAATGACATGTTTTATTGGTAATTTACAACTTATATCCTGAATTTTGTATGAAGTGAAAATATGTCATGCTGAGTTTAATGATCTGTGGACCAAAATAGCACGAAAATGATATTGACATTTTCTTGTCACCATTAATTTATGATTTGAAAATGTAATGATAGGAAGGTATATGGGTGTATAATTCTTATAAAATGGAATATTTTCAACTGCATACAATGATTATGTTCACTATAAATAACTTCCGAGCATATGGAAATTCATCTAGATATAATGGTAAGGGGCATAAAGGTTTTCCAATTTGTGAATAACAGACTTCATATTATCAACTAAATCATGGGAGGAAAATAGTATACATGGGTCATAAAAAGTTTTTTCCTATGGATCACTCTTATAGAATATTAAAAAAAGGATTTTAATGGCTCACATGAATTTAATATTTCTCCAAAACCATTATCCACTGATCAGTATTTTGAGAGGGTACAAAACATTTATGTGACATTTGGAAAGATATATAAATTTGGTAATGTTAGAAATATTTGGAAGAAATGGTCAATATTTTTTGAGCTAACATATTGGAGATATTATGAGGTGAAACATAACATTGATTTCATGCATTTAGAGAAGAATATATGTGAATGTTTTATTGGAACTTTTTTAGATATTAAAGGAAATCATAAAGATGGGTTGAATGCAAGAATAGATTTACTCTCAATGGGAATACGTTTGGAATTGTCTCCCACTCCTGAAGGAAGGAGAACATTCCTACCCCCGGATTTTCATACCATATACAAGGGGGAGAAAATTATCTTTTATCAATTTATTCATGATATAAAAGTTCCACACGGTTATTCTTCAAATGTAAAAAATTTTGTGCCTTTAAAGGATTTGAAGTTGACAGGTATAAAATATCATGACTGTCACATCATGATGCAACAACTCCTACTAGCTAGATTGCGTAGAATATTTCCCAACCATGTCACAATAACTATCATGAAGGTGTGTTATTTTTTAATTCAATTTATAATAAGGATATTTATTTGAATGCTTTGAATACTTTAGATAACAAATTGGTTTCTATACTTTTTCAATTAGAAATGTATTTTCCTCCATCTTTTTTTAATATCATGGTGTATTTAATGGTTCATTGGTGAGAGAAATAAATCTTTATGGATTGAGAAGTATATTTTTGAAGAGGTTATAGAGTTTTGTACAAGCTATTTTTCAACAATGGATCACCTCGGTTTTCCTACATCTCTCTATAAACAAGTTAATTATGGGGGAAAGGGGATTCGTGGATTGAAAATCAAATCGTTGATAGGTGAAGAGATAAAGAAGGTGTATTTATACATATTAAATAACATAGATTATGCTCAAACATATATAACATTGCATATTAATGTGTTGAAACAAAGTTATCAAAAAAATAAAGATATGTGTATTTTGAATGAGTATAATTTTTTTTGACATGGTTTAAAGAGACCATGCTCGGTAAACTAGATGCATCAAAAACATTTATATGGTTAGTGGGTGGTCTAAGTTTAAACTTTATAACATGGGTAGGGTATGACATTAATGGATATACTTTTCATATGAAAGATCAAGACAATAGTAGTGCGGTTCAGAATAGTAGTGTGTTGGTGTTCACAGAAGAAATGCATTTTTTGAGTGCCAAAGACAAAAACCCAATCTACACATCAAATTAATATTATGGAGTCATTTAAGAAATATGGGAGGTTGATTACATTAAATATAAAGTTCCAATTTTTAAGTGTAAATGGTTTATCAATAAAAAAAGTGTCTGATATGATGAATTTGGAATGACACTAGTTAATTTGGATAAATTGGAATACACAAATGATCCTTTTATCATGGAAAGACATGCAATTTTTTTCTATGTTCTTGATCAATATGATATGCAATAGTCTATTGTTTTACAAGAAAAAAAAATAGTATGTTGGTGATGATAAACTTGATGAAGATGCTAATTTATGTGAGATCCCTACTTCCATGGAATGATTAACAAATAATATTGATGAGAACATCATAGAAATGGTTTGTGATATACATAACGATCATGATGAAGGAATTTTGGAAAAAAATATTTAGTACATTCCTAATATTACAAGTAACATATATTTAATTATGGTTTAATTTTTTAAATTTCATAAGTTAGATATTTTAATTTGATCTTCTTTTTTAAAACATATATTATTACTAATAAGTTATTTTTTTTGTTTATATTAGTTTAGTTTTTTCTAGTTTTATATGTTTACCCTTACACAACTTATCTATTAATTGATTTTTTTTGAAAACCAATTATTTTAAATTTAACATTTTAAATAAAAATAAAATATATTGTATAAAATCATATTATAAATAAATTCTTTTTGTTGTAAAAATGATTTATCATGTTGGTGAATTTTAATTATGTCATTTCATCTCTCATTAATATTATGTAGTTTTCATTTATTTATGTCATTTCATCTCTCATTAATATTGTTATCATTTTAGTTAACTATAACAAATATGAATAAAAATTTGTTACATTTAGTTTACTTTACCTTTTGTTTGATAATTTTTAATTTTCTATTTAAATTTGTATGTAATTTTTGGATTTGTATATTTTTGTACTAATTGATATTACTTTGATTTGTAAGATAATGATAGATCAATCATATGATTCACCACATATATCTAGAGATGATCATACTCATACCTCTAGGGAGGAATGTACACATGCTCCTATTGATGAGCCTCCTCATTCTTCTTTACATGAACATATACTTCCATGAGGGAAAGAAAGAGTTCGAGGGTTGGTAAACGTGGCACCACACATTTACCAAAATTATCAATTTCCAGTATCTAGGAACAGAGGATAACAATAGACTTTGATGATACGGATATTCCAAGAGGTCCAAATTCAAAACAATTCAAGACTTTCGTAACAATATAGGCTAAAAGAAAAGTTAGTATTTTGTTTGATGATTGGAAAAGTGTTGAGAAAGGGACATTATCAAAATTATGGGAGACCATTTTGGTAAGCTTGTTTATTATTATTTTACTTATCTTGAAATGTTTATAGTAATATATGTTTTTCCCCTTCTTATCAGATGACATATGATATGCCTGATACTAGAGGAGTCAGGAGGGAATGTTTATCATTGGATTCTAGGAGATGGAGGGATTTTAAATCATCCCTCACATCATAGTTCATTTTTGGGAATAGAAAACATGAAAATCCATGTGATATATATACATTTATAGATGAATATACATGGAATCAATTTGTTGAAAGTAGATGATGAGAAGAGTTTTTAGTAAGTGAAATGTTAACTTTTAATAATTTTTTTATATTAATGACCATGTTAATGATTTCTTTATTCTTAATTATTAATTTACAGCAATCAATGTGATCTCATCAGGAGATTCAAGCTATAAATGTATACTCTCATACATTATCTCAAGGAGGGTATATGTTCTTGGAAGAACACATGCTAGCAGAAAAAATTAAAAAGTTGAGAGCTGAGTCTGCAGGGTCTTTAGAGGTTGCCCCTCCCCCCCACTATACATGAAAAATGGAAGAGGGTTTATATGAGAAAAAAGGACAATATCTTATGGAAGATTCAATAGTTGTAGCTGATAAGATTGTAAGATGTTTACTTTATTTATTTATTGAAGTTAGATCAAAATATATTGTGATTCATTACAGATTTTTTCAAATATTACATAGAGGATTCTCTTGTGGAGAAGAGCACACAAGGGGTATTTATTGTTAAGGGTAGAAAGGATATTTTAGCTACAACATTGGGAAACCCTAAACACCCAGGACATGTATGATGATACTTGATCAGTGTATTAGTAAGAAAAGTGTTTCTATGTTTAGAAGCTTCATCAAAGAAGCACGTTTATAAAAAATAGAATCTTTGGAATCCAATGTTCAGGATATTCAAGTGATGATGGAGGACACGATTATAGATTTGGTACAATCGATGTTTACAGAAATTCAAGGAAAGTTTCGGCCTTCTGATCTGACTCCTCCACCTCAACCAGCAAATCCCACTCCTCCTTCTTACTTTACCCACACATCTCTATTTCCAGATGCCACTCCTTATCATGCTAACCCTACACCCCTCCTCCACAACTTCCAAGTTACTATGAGTTATATGTTGATGATCCTCATCATATTATTTCATATGAGATGATATATTATATCAGTGATACCATTCATCATCAGTAGATTGAGATAGAGCATCATAGGGCCAATGTATAGAATATTATAGATAGATCATAAAAATACAATGTCCTATAGATGAGGTGAGTACAGTTGGACAAAGTATCAGTCAATTTTTAGTTTAGTAATATAGACTACTTTGACATATTACCATAGAGGTATGTATATATGTTATATTTTATTTCATTTTATTATTAATTTTTTTTCTCTTTTTAAATTTTATATATTTATCTATTTTTTACAGGAATAATTTAAAGGTAAAGAAATACTATATAGAAAAAAATCAAAGTTTCATGACTTCAGATAGAAATTATATTTGTCTTGATAGATTTTCAACATGCTCAAATTTGTTATGGGGAGTATATTAGATTCCAATTGATGCTGCTATTTATGGGAGTGCAATGACTGTGAGGATTTTGAAAAATGATATCATGGTGTTTGTAGCTAGAGATCAATTGGGAATGAACATGATGCAAATGTTTTCCATGTAATTCGATTAACAAATTTTTTCTATTCCTTTAATTTATTGAAAATTTATAATTATGCCCGCTTTGTATTAGGTATCTATATAAAATTTTTATAGACCATGAAAAGGATGATGTATATGGATTTATGGACACACAATTTATTTATCTTATATTGATAACGACCGATGCAGAAATAATAGTTTATATAGCTGAAATATTTCAGAAGAATGTCATCATTCAGTGTTAGATATTTCCATATATTGAAGAGTATGAAACATTTTTTTCTCATAAAGTGTTATATATCACTTAACATATTAAAAAATAATATTAAATTTTCTTTTATATCAGTCGTCATTGGATGTTGGGTGATTTTTTTCTAAGAGATAAGACATTGTACTGGCTATGCTCTATCCATGGTGAAGTGAGATAAAATTTTCAGAATGTATTGAACAGGTAAATTTTATTATTTTAATAATTGTTTATATTATAATTAATAAAATTTATTTTATTTATATTGTTTTCAAGTAGGGCATGAAATTTCTTTAGAGAGACGACAAGAAAGAAGTGCTCCAAGATCAAATTTGTAAAAGATAAGGTGAATTTTCATTTACAATTACTAAATTTTGGATATATTACTTAAAAACATTATTTTGAATTAAAATTTGTTTGAAATAGTTTCATAAACAAGAATATGAAAAGGAATGTGGATATTATGTTTTAAGATTTATGTATGAAATAATTTCAACTGAGATAGTTACAAAGTTTTATAAGGTTAGATTTCTTTATAAAGATTTCCTTAATATTTCATATGTTTTATTGAAAGTTCAAGTTAAATACTTTCTTTATTATTTTGTAGATTTTTTTTGACCTATGAATATATTGTGAAGAGGGGTTGAGAGATTTACAAATTGAATGGGATAATCATTTTACAGGTTTGATTGATTTTTAGTTTATTTTCAATATACATTGTAAATTTAAAAGTTCAATTTTAAGTGTCTTTTTCTAGTTTTATGCTACCTTTTCTACTGTTTTGTTGCTTTTGGCTACTACTGTGGTGGAGAATGAATCAATGAACAATTAAAAAAAATTGTTTTTCACATCAGCTATCAGATAACTGAGATGAACAAAAAATTACCTCATTATTTTTCACATTGGTTATCTAATAACTGATGTGAAAAAAATGGGGTAATTTTTTTTCCATACCAGTTATCCAATAACCGATGTGAAAAATGATTTTTCAGGTCAGTTATAGAATAAAAAATGTGAAAAAAATGATAAAAAAAATTAATTTATGACGCTTATTTTAGTTAACCAAAATGAAAAATTTATTTATAACGCCACGTCTAATAACATCGCTCAATAACCGACGTCAAAAGGAATAAAAACCGATGTGAAAAATCATTTATGAACTAGTGATTTTTAAATCATGAGATTATAAAATAGACTTTTCCTTTAACATAATAAAAATTGAGGTCAAACAATCATTTACTTACACATGAAATTCGATTACTTCCCAAAGTTTTTCATAAAACACTTTATAAGAAAACATAAAGGTAAAATCATAATCATGAATTTTTCTTAGAAAACATGAGAACTCATAAAAAATGTTTTCTTAAAAATATACCTTTTTACCCTAAATAGGCATAATCATTACTTTAAAACAAAATATCATTAGATTAACTTTTTAAATCAAATGATTTCTATGAAAACTCATGTGAAAGTATAAAAGAGTCATATAGATTCCTTGGGACATCATCTTCAGAGAACCCTTACAAGAACCCTTATAACTAGAATAAATATTAGTATTTACTTCCAATATAATTCTCTGAAGAACATAATAATTACCCAGTTCATTGGAGAGCTATATTGATCTCACCCTTAATCATGAGATATATCAAGATCACCCATCATCGTGATCCATATCGGGCTCACCTGTCATTATAAATAGTTTCCAAGGACCATAACATGCCTGGAACACATAAAATCTTACATTTCCATCATCAAACTCATAAAAATATCCTTTTAAACCCATAGGTAAAATATTTTTCGATTTTGATATATCCCTTTCCTTTAAAACCCCATTTTTATAATGGAAATACCCAGAACAAAGGGAATGAGGTATTTTCTTTGAAGAAAACAAAGAATATTATAAAGTAATCCAAATATCAAATAATGGTTATGGTGGGAAGAAAATCCATTGATGCCATATATGTTAAAATAAAACATTACTTTTGACTTTTGTAAAGAAAATCAAAACGTTCCTGATAAAATATTTAAAAAGATTCCTTTTGATAACCTTTGCAAGAAAGTAAAAATAGGCATAACATTTCCTTTATAATTCATTTATGTCCATATAAATACATCCATAAAATAATTTTTATAATACGGATATGGAAGGAAAATATTTAGAAAAAAAGATATTTAAAAACATTTAAAATGAGTTTTTAAAGTAAAATATCCCTTACCTAGAGTGTGACTCATCACATACGTTCATTATCTTCTTGAATAATAATATTATGCTAATTATTTACTTTCTTAGGAACCTAAAGTTTATCATTACTTTTATTTTATATATTTCCACATTAAATTTAATCAATCGATCAACAATCATTTTAATGATATTCGAATCTAAAGAACCTTTGAGATGTTTTTATTTTTAATTTTTTTTATTTTTTGACAACTAACCTTTTTGTATAAGAATGTTTTTTTATTCAGGATCATACCTAGTCCATCGTAATGAGTTTTTCATAAGAAAGATAAATGTCACTAATTGTTGCTGAATCCATACACAAAGGGATAGAAAAGTTTTATCCTTAAGAAAGTTGTTTTCCAGACACAGGTTTCTGGACTCAGGTTATAAGGCTGAGAAACATCAGATGTAGAAGTGGTCAGAAAGATGAAGTTTTTGATCAGATAGACCATTGGTATCAAGTCCATTGGTATGAATTTCAAGATCTATTAGACATGGTGTATGTTATAAAGTATGAAGTTACAGAGTGAAGAAGTCAGAATGATGCTGAAGAGGTTTGTTGAAGAAAGTGAAGTCAGGCGTTAGAAAGTTCTCAAATTTTTTAATCCAAATCATATGATTCTTTGCTGGTTATGAAATTCTCACAAATCATGAAAACTATCATGATAAAATATTTTGAAGAAATAGAGGAATCATAAAGATTGTATTAGTTCTAGAAACAAAAACACAGAAGATCAGACCCAGAAGTATCAAACACAAAAGTTTGTCAAATGCATGAATGTGTAAATATGATGAAGTTTGAATTTTTTCAAAGTTGTAGAGTGGAGTTTCCATCATTATGATAAATCCATCTTAATGATAATTCCATAGTTATGAGGATTCCATCAGTCTGAATCTAATAAGGAAAGATAATTGGACTGACTCTGAGGAGGAAAGGCAATTGGGATGACTTTGAGGAGGAAAGTCAATCAAACTGACTCTGAGGAGGAAAGTCAACTAGACTAACTATGATAAGGAAATACAATCCAACTGAATCTGATAAGGAAATCTAATTTATCATAATTAGATAAGGAAGAGAATCAGATTGTAATGAGAAGAGGAAGATAGTCAGATTTTAATGATCAGAGGAAGAAAGTCAGATCATAATTAGTAGAGGGAGAAAGTCACATCATAATGAGTTGAAGAAGATACTCATATCATAATGAGTAGAGGAAGATATCCAGATAATAGTGAGAAGAGGAATAAAGTCATATCATAATGAGTAGAGGAAGAAAGTAATATCATAACGAGTAGAGGAAAAAAATTCAAATTACAGCAAGTTGAGGATGTTTATCATAATGAAACTGAGAAAGTTATATCATACTGAAGAAAAGTTAGTATGTTTGAGAAGGTTTGAATTAATCAAAGGTCAAGCTTAAATGCGAGTGATTTTTAGAGTTTTTGAAATTTGGGTAAGCAGTAAAAGTTTTTCAATTTCACACCTTTGCTATTCTAAGTCACCTAAAAATAGAGGCATAGTTCATTCCTACTTTGAATCCTTTTTGATGTTTATAAAAGGTGGAGCATTGCATATTTATTTTCAAAGATTTATTTTCAGACTGAGACCTAATTAGAAGGTCGGAATTCTGAATTTTTTGTTTAACTAACTGAGAAGATCAGATTGAGAAGATCAGATTGAGAAGATCAGACTGGGAAGTTGAGAAAACTTTGAGAAGTAAAGTTTTAGAAAAAGGTTCATTATAATGAGACAATCATAATGAGGATCAGACCCAGGGTCATCAGACTAAGGTTCTAGACATAGTTTTGTGGAGAAAAAGTTTTTTGCGATATTTTCTTTTGTCGATAATTTTTTTTAATAAAACTTTGTAAACTGAAGAGAGTTAGTATAATCATTACTATCAGGAGATAGAATTTGTCTAATAAGAGTTGGAACAATTTGTATTTACTTCTTTTTAATAGTGAATTTCTATAGACCCACAAAAGTGGCTATGGAAAGTATTTTGGTTCTCACACTAAGGACGAACCTTGTAAATCTTGTGTGCTTTACTTTATTTCCTAATTTTTCATGCATTATTATTTACTAAAATATTATAAGGAAATTAATATTAACATGTTTCATGGGTTAAGTTTCTAAAAGTCTTGAAACTCATAAAAAGTGAACAAATGATTTTACCCCCCTTCTCAGTTGTTTTTCGATCCTTTGGAACTTCAATTGGTATTAGAGAAAAGGTTCCCTTATTAAATCCTTATCATGGATAATATCAATTCTTTCAATATTATAGGAATTCCTAAATTTTATGGAAAAAATTATTATGGATGAAAAATTAGGATGATTCCTTATTTCTTATCTCTTATATGGGAAGTTATTGATGCCGCTACAATTGGGTTTCCGCCTATTGAGAAGGATGCCCTGATGAATTTTTCTGATAAGAGAAATATTAAAGTTGATGGAAAATATAGAAATTCTATCCTTATATCCTTATCATAAAATATTTATATAAATGAGATGGATCTCAAAAACTTAAAAGAGTATGCGGGATAAATGGAAAGTATTTTTGAAGGGAATACTAAAGTGAATGAAGAAAAGATAAAAATCTGGTGTGGTAAGTATGAAGATATTAGAATGAGAGATGAATAAACCATTGATAAATACTTCACCAGATTAAATGATTGTCTTTTAACAACAATGGATTTAGAGATTTCCCGTAAGATTCTACAATTGTGAAGAAGCTTATGAGAAAATTTACAGATAGATTTGATTCCAAAATTTCATCTTTAAAAGATAAGGATGACTTATCTCTTGATTAATTTCATAAATTTATTATTTCTTATGAAATTATTAAAGCTTCAATGTATAAAAAGAATATGAAAGATTAAATGGATTTTGATTCCATGAGAAAAATGAAAATACAAGATGCTGAAGATGTTGATCCTTGTTACTCTGATGATAAATATGATGATGAGTTGAATGAAAAAATCATGTCTCTTATATCCAAGATCTATCAAAGAGGTAGAGGAAAGTATGGAGGTAAAATTCCTCTCAAATGTTTTTAGTGTGGTGGTATCATACACTTTTCTATGAATTGTCTAAAGAAATTCAGAGAATATCAAGAAGATTTTGATGAAAAACCTCAATAGAATAAGTGAAACAAAATTTATAAAGAAGAAAATACATACAAAAAATATAAGAAGAAGTTAAATAGATAAAAAATGAGTATGTTGAGTAAGAAAGATAAATTAGACTCAACTAAAAACAATTCTTCAGAAGATAAAAGTTTTAAAAAATTCAGAACCTTCATTTCAAAAGTTGAGAAAAAAAAAGATTCCTAAGATAGTGAAGAAAGTTGTGAAGAATCATATATAGTGTATCAACTCAGAATAGATCTTGTTTCATATCCTGAGAAAAAAAAAATTCTCAATAAATAAATTATAGTAATGAATAAATATTGTGGAGAAGTTTTTGAATTAAGAAAAGATTTCATCAAGGAAGAGGAAGAATATATCCAGGAGATTTTTATTTACAAACTTAGAATTGTTGAATAGGGAAATATGGTTGAAGATATCATCCAAAAGATGGAATCTAAGGAAGAATAAGTAAACAAGTTTCAATAAAAAATTATTGAGTCTGAAAGTACCTTGAGGAATATGAATAAAAACTTCAAAAAATCTTACAAAGTAAAAGATGAGACTTCTAAAGTTGCTGAGAAGGCTCAAAACAAGAATCCGGTGAAATAATCACTCACAAAAAATAATGTTTCATCTAATTATTCTAACATTTCAGGTTCTGGAAAAGGTGTTGGGAAATATAGAGTGTAAAAAGGGTGTGAAGAAACTATTTCATCTACAAAATATGAAAACCCACTTAGGAGGAAAGATAGTATACACATAGAGATTGTTAAAGCATGAAGCAGTTATCAACCTCAATAAAGTTTTTACAGAGAAAGATCTTATTTCAATAGAAAATCAAGATTTGATGAATATTTCTGGTGTTGTGGAATCTATGGTCACAAGGATTATAATTTTTGTCATAACTTTTCACTTCTTGAAAGAAGGTTTGAATAAATAAAAAACAATGGTGGAAGAAGGATAAGTAACTTTTATAACCCAAAAGAAGTTATAAAAGGAAAAACTCAAGATGTTAAAAACTTTCCAAAAAAATAAATTTGAATGTCTAGAAGAAGTTTGTGGAAGATGATATGAGTCTGTTCATCATGATAAAATATGTATGACACTTTTTCCAGAACAAGTTTCTTATGGTAGAAAAGAAAAGGAAGCTGGAAAGAATAAAGTTAAAGAAATATCTTTTGTTCTTGAGACAGCTTTGAACGCAAGTAAAAGGAACAAACCATGAATACTTGATAGTGGTTCTTCTTTAAATATGAAAGGTGATATAAAAATCTTGAAACATTTTAAAATCCATGATTAAGGAGAAGTTACCCTTGGTAATGATAGTTCCTTAAAAATCATAGGAATTAGAACAGATGAGATTGAAGTAGAAAAGTTGAAATCTAAGGAAGTTTTATTTATTGATGGGATAAAACATAAATTACTTAGTGTAAGTAAAATTTATGATGATGGAAAATAAGTGATATTAAGAAAATATTCTTGTGTTATTGGGAAATGTGGAAAGGTTATTACAGAAGGAGAAATAACCAGTGGGAATCTCTTCCAAAAAGAAGAATTTAACAACTCCTATTACTTCAGTGCTGAAGATGAAAATAAGTTATGGTATCGAAGACTAGGATAAATTGGGTAGAAAAAAATGAACAAAATTTATAAAGTTGATACTGTTAGAAACTTTCCATAATTGAAAGGAAGAGAATAACATGTTTGTGTAACTTGTCAAAAAGGGAAGATGACTAACAAAGTCACAAGAGAGTTGAGATTCAATCTACCAGACCTCTTAAGATTATTCATTTTGATTTATGTGGGCTGATGAGGCTTCAATAAAAAAATAAGATTTATAATTGATCAATTTTATTTATGATTTCAATTGGATTACAAACATCATGTTTATGAAACACAAATTAGAAGTTTTATAAATGTCAGGTTTTCCAAAAAAGAAGTTGAGAAAGAAATGGGGGATTATATAAAGAAGTTGAGAATGTATAATGGTACTAAATTCACATGAAATAATTTTGAAATTTATATCATAAATCATGGTATCAAACATTAGTATAGTGCTCCCTACACTCCACAACAAAATGGAGTAGAAAAAAGAAATAATATAATTTTTGTAGAAATGGGAAGAAGTATGTTAGCAGAATACAAACTTTCAAAGTTCTATTTGAGAGAAGCTATTAGTACTACTGTACATGTTCAAAATAGATTCTTGTTGAGACTGAAAATAAAAATGACTCCTTATAAATTGTGGTATAACAGAAAACATTCATTGAACCACTTAAAAGTTTTTGAAAGTCCATGTTTACTTATAATAAAAAATCCAGATCTGGGAAATTTTGATGAGAAAGATGAAGAAATAACTTTTATGGGTTATTCACCCAATGGAAGAAGTTACAAATGTTGGAAAAAATCTTTACAAAATTTTGTGGACTCATATTATGTGAATGTAATTGAAAATTAAAATTCCTTAACAAAAGTTTTTGAGAATGTTGAGGAGGATAAAATGGAGATTTCCAACGATAGTGAAAGTAAGTAAAAACATCCTTACCAAGATTCAAGATAATCATGTGATGAGGAAAGTTCAGCTGGAAGAAAAACTTTGTAATTTCCTACATTAAAAAAATGTTGATTCTGAAAACATTATTTGGAATTAGAAGGCTATAGTTCAGACCAGAAGAAAGTTGATATTAGAAAATCAGACTTCACTTATCTCAAAAGTTAAACTGGAATCAGTTTCAAGAGATATTCAACACAAAGAATGAGTGGATGATATGAATGAAGATTTGTATAAAATTGAGAAAAATGAAACATGAAAAATTATTCAATGTCTATAAGGTAAAATTTTTATCTAAATAAAATGGGTTTATAGAAATAAGTTGAATGAACATAGATAAGTTTCAAGAAAAAAATATAAACTTTTTTATAAAGGCTACACACAGGTGGAAGGTGTGAATTTTGATGAAATATTTGACCCTGTTTCAAGGTTATAAACTATTAAAATATTTATAGCAGTGGATTTTCATTATAATTACAAAGTTTATCAAATGGATCTAAAGTCACCATTTCTCAATAGAGAAATTAAAGAAGAAGTTTACATTGAACAACCTTGTGGGTTTCTACTTGATGAGGATGAAACAAAGTTTTTAGATTGAATAAATATTTATATTGGATGAAATAATCCCCACATTCATGGTATTCTAATATTGATTTTTTTGAGAATATTGAATTTTTCTAAAGGAAAAGTTGATAGAAACCTATATATAAAAGATGTTGACTCCAAAACTCTAATCATAATTGTTTATGTGGATGATATAATTTTTTATGGGGATAGAGAAGATGTTTTTAAAACCTTTTCTGAATAAATGAAAAGGAACTTTGAAATTTCAATGTTCATAGAATTAACATTATTCTTTGGATTACAAGTTTAACAAAAAGAAAAATACATTTTCCTTTCTCAAGAAAATAATTCCAGGGAATTTTTACAAAAGTTCGGTATAGAAGAATCCAAATATTTTTATACTCCTATATCAGTGGGGATGAAGTTGGGTAAAGATGAGTCTATAAAAAGTGTGAATCAAAAAGACTTTTAGAAGCTGATTGGAAGTCTAATTTACCTTAAAAATTCAAGACTTGATATTGTTTATGCTGTGACTTTGTGTTCCAGGTATCAAAGTAATCTGAAAGAATCAATTATGTTGGAAGAAAATAGAATTTTAAGATATGTCAAAGGAATAACTTCACATGGTTTGTTATAAAAAAGAAATTGTGAGATAAAGTTTAATGGTTATACTGATGCTAATTAATATGAATATTGTAATGATATAAAATCAACCTCAGGAGGAATATTTTTCTTGGGTGAATGTTGTTTGAGTTGGCATAGTAAGAAACAAAGTTTAGTAACTTTAAGACCAACTGAATCCAAGTAAATTGTAGCTACTGAGGCTTATAATAAAATATTGTGGATGAAAGTTTAGTTGGAAGACTTGAAAGTAAAAGTTTCTAAACCATTGAAGATACATTGTAATAATCATAGTGTAATTGATCTTTCTAAAAATTATGTCCAACATTCAAGATCCAAACACATTGATATAAAGTTTAAATTTATAAAAGAGAATGTTTCTACTAGAGATGTTATGCTAGAATATATCTCAAAAAAATATCAAATAGTTGATATCTTCTCAAAATATATTCCAAAGGATAGATTTGTGGAATTGAGGCTACAACTTCATGTTCATCCTCCTACCATGACTTCCTAAACCTCATAAGAAAGAACCCCCACCGTGCTTTGTATTAAGTTGATAAAGGTGGATAGAAAGTAATAACTTTTTTACTTTGTAATAATTTTTTACTTATCTTTATTTTATGAATCTGAAACTGTGGTTATCATAAAATGGGGAAATGAAAAATAAAAGTAAGAGGGAAAGAAAAAAGTGAGGGGGAGTTTATCTTAACATGGATGAAAAATTTTCTTGTCACTAAGGGATGAAATTCATTCAAAATAATTACTTTATCCAGTATTGTGGTGTTAGGAAACTCTTTTTGAGAAAGGATATGTTTTGATAAAATTCAAAAAACTTAAGTTATTTACAAAAGTTGAGTTTTTGGAAAACTTTCTGAGAGTTGAAAAGTTGTTAATGAGTGTTTTCAACAAATCGAAAGGGGGAGATTAAAGAACATTTGTGATGTTTTTGTTTTTAACAAAGTTTTTGTATTTTTTGACAACTAACCTTTTTGTATAAGAATGTTTTTATTATTCAGGATCAGACCCAGTCTATCATAATAAGTTTTTCACAAGAAAGTTGAAATTTGATGAATCCAAACACAATGGGAGAGAGAAGTTTTATCCTTAAGAAAGTTGTTTTCCAGACATAAGTTTCAAAAATCAGGTTATTAGACCACGCAACACTGGAAACAGAAGGGGTAAGAAATATGAAGTTGTTGATCAGACACACCATTGGTCCCAGGTCCATAGATATGAAGTTCAACATCCATCAGACATAGTTTTTGTTAGAAAGTCTGAAGTTACAGAGTGAGGAAGTTAGAATGATGTTGAATAGGTTTGTTGAATAAAGTGAAGTTAGGCGTTAGAAAGTTCACAAACTTTCTAATCCAAGTCAGATGATTATTTTCTAGTCATGAAGTTCTCACAAATCATGAAAACTATCATGATAAAACCTTTTGAAGAAATGGAGGAATCGTAAATATTGTATCGGTTCTAGAAAACCGAACACAGAAGATTAGATCTAGAATTATAATACACAAAAGTTCTTTAGATGTCTGAATGTGTAAAGATGATAAATTTTGGATTCTTTTCAAAGTTGTAGATTAGAGTTTCCATCATTATGATAAATCCATCATAACAGGAATTCCATCATTATGTGTATTGCATCAGACTGAATCTGAGAAGGAAAGATAATCAAACTGAATCTGAGGAGGAAATTCAATCAGAATGACTCTAAGGAGGAAAGTCAATTAGACTGACTCTGAGGAGGAAATTCAATCAGACTAACTCTAAGGAGGAAATACAATCAGAATTACCATGATAAGGAAGCTCAGTTCATCATAATTAGTTGAGGAAGAGAGTCAGATTTTAATGAGAAGAGGAAGTTAATTAGATTGGAATGACCAGAGGAATAAAGTCAGATCTTAATGAGAAGAGGAAAAAATTCACATCGTAATCAATTAAGGAAGAGAATAAGATCATAATGAATAGATGAAGATAGTCAGATCATAATTAGAAGATGAAGAAAGTCAGATCATAATGAATAGAGGAAGAAATTTAGATCATAATGAGCAGAGGAAGAAATTCAGATCTTAGTGAGCTAAGGATGCTTATCATAAAGAAGCTGAGGAAGTTACATCATACTGAAGTGAATTTAGTATGTTAGATAAGGTTTTAATCAATCAATTTTGAAGCTTAAATGTGAGTGATTTTTGGAATGTTTAAATTTTTCTAAGCGGGAAAAGTTTTTCAATTTATCGCCTTTGATATTCCGATTTTCCTATAAATAGAGGTAGAGTTCATTCATACTTTGAATCTTTTTTGAAGTGTAGAAAAGGTAGAGAACTTTATATTTATTTTAAAAGTTTTATTTCTGGACTGAGACCACATTAGAAGGTTGAACTTCTGAATGTTTTTTACCGAACTGAGAATATCATACTGAGAAGATCAGATTGATTATTTGAGTAGAGTTTGAGAGGTGCAATTTGAGAAAAGGGGTCATTGTAATGAGTTCATTGTAATGAGATAATCAGACTGAGGATCATACCTAGGTTCATCAGACTGAGGTTCTGGACAAAGTTTTTTGGAGAAAAAGTTTTTTGTGATCTTTTCTTTTATGGCTCAATTGTCTATAAGAAAACTTTGTAAACTGATGGGAGTTAGTATAATCATCCCTATAGAGAGATATAAGGTTTATAATGGGAGTTGGAATAATTTATATTCACTTATTCTTAATAGTTAATTTCTATAGACCCACAGGAGTGTCTATGGTATGAATGTAGGTTCTCACACTAAGGTCAAACCTTGTAAATATTATGTGCTTTACTTGCTTTCCCACTTTTTCATGAATGAGTATTTACTAAAATATGATAAAAAATTAATATTAATAGTTTTTAGGGGTTAAGTTTCTAAAAGTATCAAAACTCATAAAAAGTGAACAACTAATTCAACCCCCCCTTCTCAGTTGTTTTTTGATCCTTTGGAACTTTAGAATCATATGTCCAAAATGACTTCAGTAGGCTGACTATGGTCAAAGAGTTCAATATCCCATCATCTCCAAAAAATAATCATGAAATAATTTTCATTTTTTTATATTAATTTTAATTTTAAAACCATTCATGAAAGATGGTTATGAAAAATGAACTACGTTACAATCCTGGAGATGATAGACTGTACGTACACATGATTAACGTTTCCATTAATTGAACATGATGGAAAGAAGGTAAGATTTATTTTATCATTAAATAATGATTATTATATCATAAATATCATATTTTTCTTTAAATAAATATATATAGTATCTATGTGATGTGGTCATGAAAAATTAATCACATCACTTCATGGAGGTGGTAATCCACATGTATGTACAAACGATGTTATCATTATTCAATGGATGAAAAGTTAAGTAGATGATATATTATATTTATATAATATTCATGAATATATATATATATATACACACATTAAAACCATCATTATATATATCCATAAGAGGTTGTTTTTGAAAATAAATTACATCAGTTTGTGAGGTAGTAGTCTTCCATACATACGAATGATGGGTTTATTTCCCATTTGATGGAAGAAGGATATGGATATAGGTTATAACATTAACATAACACCATCATAGTATATTTAAGATACCAATGTTATTATTTCATCATGTTTGAATAATATTTGAAGGATACGGAAAAATAAATAAAATTAAAATATTCAGTTAAAAGCTATACCTCTTCTTCATACAACCTCCTTTACTTTAAATCTTAAGCCCTCCAAGGTTGGTATTTTACCAAAAATAATAACTCTATAACATGGTGATGGATTTTAAGAAATTATTTTAGTAGTTCTTGGCTGAGATAAAGTTCTAAAATGGTGTAAATAAGAGAGGAGAGAAGGTTCCCTTTTATAAGTGCGAGGATGGACATTCTTGGATTTTCTTACAGTATTAAATTAATATAAAATAATTTCCATGTTTAAGTGGCTCCAAATTGATATAATTTAAAGATAGGATGAATATGGGTTTAAATAATCTCATAAAATAAATTAATTACAAGTTTAGATTATGTTTTTACCATTATCTCTTTGTTTTAACCCCATGTATTTTGACAATTACAACAATATCAATGTTTTTACTCTTTAGGGCTCAAGAAAGTTTATATAAAAGAAAAAATGATCCATAAATGGACCATGTTTGATATTTATAACAATATACCATTACCTTGTCCGAAGATATATTTTTTTTATGAATTTTAAATCATTTAATAAAATATTATTTATTATAAAATATCATTAATTCATTTTTTGAACTATTCATTTAATTTGACTTTAATGACACCAATATAGAAATGAAATTAAAATATAAACCTTTAAAACATATATAATATATTATATTTATCTAAAATATTCATGGGAAACTTTAAATCACTAATACAATATTACTTTTAGGGTTTTTAAAACCATTTACTTGATTTTTAAATAATTCGCACAAGCACTGTGTTAGTCTTGCATAAGCATTTTAGGTAATTATATAATCACTAAAAATTAAAAATAAATTACAATAATAAAAATAATTTCATTAGGCTCAAAATAAAATTTAATATTCTTTAATAATTTATTTTTATACCTATGTGAACATATAAGATGAATTTAAAAGATAGAGAGTGACATTTTTTATTTTTCTTTACTTCAAATAATATAAAGGTAAAAATCAAAGATAAAAGGGAAAATATCATATTTTTAAACTTTAGAAAATTATAGATAAAATAGTATCATCCAATGAAATAAAATCAAGTTTTTAAATTAATTTTAAGCCTTATCACATTAGTTTTAACCGTAATTAACTCATCTTACCTTATAGTGGTAACAAAACTTTACTATGATTACTATTCTTAATGACCAAAAATAAAAGGGAACTATTTATGAAATTTTGACCTAAAAATTAAAAATATGTAATCCATTTTTCAAGATTCAATTTATATAATTGGTAGAATTTAATTTTAAATTAAACCTGCAAAACGCGATGAAAAATAGTTTTTTTAGAAAAATTCCATTTTAAGCATAAAAATGTTTTATACCAAATTTAAGTATAGAATTCATTTTGAAGACTATAATTTTATTTTTTAATAATAATAAAATAATTAAATTTTAAAAATAATATAAAATAGAATTTTAACTTGTAAATACTTGAAAAGAAAATAAAATTTCCAATAAAAATCAGTATTTTGCACTATTTATTGAAAAATCAAACTTTTTAGAAAATTCTCAAAAAATCATATTAAGATAATTTTGACTTGATGAATTCAAAAATAAATTTCATTATGTAAAATTAAAATACTATAATTTTGATAGAAAGCTTTTAAATAAAACCATATAATGCATGAAAACCCACTTTGGTTAGAAATAAATCCTTTTCCTTTTGACTAAAAAATTACCTAATATTATTATAATGAATATAACTCTATAAAATTTAATTAATTAATATAAAAAATACATGAAAATGATTTGTCTTACCATTACATGGGTTGTTACATTCTTCCCCATTTTTGGAAATTATGTCCTTATAATTTTATTTACTATTTAAATAAGTGGGGATATCTTTCCTTTATAGAATTTTATGACTCCCATGTTGTTTCTTCAATCATATAGTTCTTAAAAAAACATTAACCTAGTGAATCATCTTATTCCATAACCACTTATCTCTATGATCATGAATCTGAACAATCTATTCCGTATATGAAAGGTTTTCTTCCAACTGAACTACTTCAGGGCTAAAAACTTGAGATACATGTGGAACATATTTTCTTAACAAAAAAACATGAAACATGTCATCTAAATGAGATAAAATAGAGTCTAGGAAACTTGGTTAATAACCGATCCAAAATTATATAGGATTTCATATGGTCCAATGAACCATTGACTTAGCTTCCCATTTTTACCAAAATGCATAACACTTTTCCATGGTGATATTTTAAGAAAAACAAGATCACCTACCTTGAGTAAAAGATATTTCCTTTGGTTATATATATAACTTTTCTATCTACTTTGAGACATTATCATATGTTGTTGAATCATCTTTACCTTCTCAACCATTTATTCTACCAATTATGGTTCCAACAACGTTATTTTTCCTACTTCATTCCAAAAAGATGAAGTATGGAACCACTTTCCATATAATGCCTCAAAAGGTGCTATAAATATACCATAATGAAAACTATTATTATAAGAAAATTTAACTAATGAAAGGTGCTGATACCAACTTCCCTAGTAATTCATTGAATAAGAATAGGACATGTATTCCAAATTTTTAACCTTTCTCTCAACTATCCATCAGATTTAGGATTAAAAGATGTACTAAAATTTAATTGATCACCTAATGAATTCTGAAAAACTTTTACAAAAATTACAAGTAAACCTAGGATCATGGAAAAATATAATGGATAGAGGAACTGCATGTAACATTATTATCTCCTTGAGATATAGTTGAGAAATATGATCTAAATACATAATATATTGAATAGGAAGGAAATGTATAGATTTAGTTAATCAATCAATAATAACCCAAATCACATTATTACCTAGATATGTATTTGGTAATCCCACCATGAAATCCATGGATATATTCTATCATTTCCATTATGGAACTAACAAGGGATGAAATATTCCCTTTGGTAATTTTCATTTTTCTTTAAGCTCTTGAAGATTCAAAAATTTTGTGGTAAATTCAACAATATATATTTTCATTCCATCCCATCAGTAATACCTTAAAGGTCTCTATACAACTTAGTGCTTCTATGATGAATAAAAAATGGGGAATTATGAGCCTCACTCAATAGTTCTATCTTAAATTGGGAATCACATGACACACATAATATTTTTCCAAATATAATTACTCCTTCATCAACATTAAACTTTGGAAAATTACCCTTCTTAACATATTTTACCTTTTCCTGTAAAACATGATACTCCTTATGAGCTTGATTAATTATTTTCGACAGATGATTTTACTGACACCTAAAAAAAACTAGAGGGAGTTCCTGCACACACAATTTATTTGAAAAAAGTCATTAAATTACTAACCAAAGGGTTATGTTCCAAATATAACATGGTTAATATAGAATTATCTTTCTGATTCAAAGCATCAACTATATTGTTTGATTTTATAGGATGGTAATAAATCATGTAGTCATAATCCTTAGTCAGTTCTAAAAATATTCTCTGCATCATGTTCGACCATTTCTAAGTGAAAATACACTTAAAACTTTTTTAATAAATATTTATTTAAAAATTTACTCTATATAAATTATGTCACCAATTTTTTACATAAAAAACCATAACAAATAATTCCAGATCATGTGTAGGATAATTTAAATTATGAGGTTTTAGTTAACATGACTTAGAAGTAATTACTTGATAATTATGCATCATAATTCAACCAAGTACTATCAATGAAGCATCAATATAGATTAAATATTCACCATTTATACAGAGAAAATCTAAAACTGGAGCATTCACCAATATTATTTTCAGTTTCTATAAGTAATCATAACACTCTTTTGTCTAGATTAATTTAAATCCTTTCCAAGTTAACTTAGTCAGTGGGATAGATAACTAAGAAAATTTTTCAACAAACCACCAGTAACAATCCACCAATCTAAGAAAACTACGAATCTATATGAATTTTTTAGTTATTGTCCATTACTAAAAAACTTTAGTTTTAATAGGGTCAAAAATTATTATATATTTAGAGACAATATGATAGAGGAAAGAAATATTTTGCAACCAAAATTCACACTTACTAAATTTTCCATATAACAACTTTTATTTCAAGGTTTTCAAAAAAATCCTTAGGTTTCTTTCATGATCCTCATGGATTTTAGAATATACCAATATATCATCAATAAACACAACTTCAAACTTATCTAAATAGTCATGGAAAACCCTATTCATAAGATCCATGAATACAATTAGCGCATTAGATAACCCAAAGAGAATAACTACAAACTCATAATGCCCATATCTAGTATGAAACACTATCTTTAGAATATATTATTCCTCCACCTTCAATAGATGGTATCCTAACCTGAGACCAATCTTTAAAAAATAATGCACTCCCTGAAGTTGATCAAACAAATCATCGATATGTGGTAAAGGATATTTTTTATTTACAGTGATGTTATTCAAGGATCTATAATCAATGAAAAGTTTCATTGAGACATATTTATTTTTAACAAATAAAATAGAATCACACCATAATGATGTTCTAGGATGAATTAAGATTTATCTATAAACTCCTACAAATGCTTTTCCAATTCTAAAATTTATACTTGATCCATTCGATAAGAGGATTTTGAAATTGGATTAGCATAAGGCACTAATTCAATAGTAAACTCAACCTCCCTCTTCTCAACAATATGTGAAAGATAACATTCATTTCCATATTTTAAAAGTTTTCCATCTTCTTGATATGTTATCAAAGTTATGAATTCATTCTTCTATAAAAATTAAAACTCATTTTGAAAAAAAAATTCTTTAGTTGTATAATATATCTTATCATAGTAAACAAAAATCCAATCCATACATAGAATAACATAAAACTCTACAAGGGAAAAGACAATAAGCTTTTCAGGTAAATCCTTTCCACAAACAATAACATAAATATTATTATAATTTTTTTCACCTTAATACTTCCCCATTTATTTTTACCAAAATTTATAAATTCATTTATTGAGGTGATATTTCCAATTTATCAATTTTTTTAGAAATGAAAGAGTGTCTAAACCCCAAATCAAACAAAAAATTGGTATAATCTGACTAAATAAGCAATGTACCTAACTCCACATCATTGTATGGTCTAATATCTTTCTAAGTAGTCACAAATTATTTAGACACTCCTTTATATTTGTGATCTTGATGATTTTCATCCTTTATTCCTATATTTGGATAAGTACTCACATAATGACCCATCTAATTACAATTAAAGAATCTTACCATCAAATTTTCATTAAATTTATGGTCATTTTCTTTACATTCATGAGCCACAATTCCAAACATTCCACATCAGAAACACTTCCCAAATTTTATAAGGCATTCTCCAGGGTGATTTTTACTACACTTATCAAAAGATAGAAACTTTATTTTCTTACCATAAGATTTATTTTATGAATTATTACCCATTTAATACCATCTAGACCTTCTCTTCTTGTTGTTGTAATGAAATACATGATCATCAAAAAACTATATTTTTACCTTCTCAAAACATCGAAAAAGTTTCTCGTAAATTTTAAATTCATAGGAATCAAATTCCCTTAGATATATTGGATTAAACCATGAGTAAAACCAATTAATTTTACTATTAAGATCCTATATAAAATTTGGTATGTACCTTGCTAATCAGGAGAAGTTTTCTTCACAGATGACCACCAGATCTTTCTCCTCCTACCTCAATTCCAAGAACTTATTTTCCATACCAAGTCAAAATACCTTAGGAAAATGTTTCTAAAGGAAAATATCCTTAAATATTCTCATTAAATGGAATAAATCTCTTATATTTCTAAATTATTCTTAACCATTGACTATTATTGATCGACTTTACCTTCAAAATGTAAATATAAATATTTACCTTTTGATGATCTAGACAACCCATGACTTTGAATATCTTCTCTAAGGATTTAACCCATCCTTTAACTATCACAGGGTCAGATGATCCACTAAATGCTGGAGGGTGTTATTTCATGACATTCTTTACTATAGACATGTTCCTTTATGGTGAATGCATTTTCTCTCTCACATGGATACTATCACTATTTATAGCATGTGTCAACTAATACATCATAATAACAAACTTATATTTTCCAAATCCAACCATTCTAGGTTATTGATTTGGAAGGAAATTGTCCCCTTGTTGCCTTCCTACTTAAGCTTATATATTTCCTCTACAGAAAACCATTATGAACAGACCTAGTTTAGAAGAATAAATATAGTAAACATAAAATGATATATCATGATAACCATAAATTATAATCTCTTAAGGGTATTTACTTCCATGATCCTAAAATTTAAAATTATCTAAACCTTGATCTAATACAAAATATAAGGACCTAACCATTATTCAATCCCTAATTGCATTTTAAACAAAAATTAATTTTCTTGAATTCTCTAAAATCTTATGATGTTTAGAGTTTTAGAAAATTTTGTCATAAAACTTACATAACAGTCCCATACATTACAAGATGGACACTTCCTATCAGTATCCATTTTTTTCACAATGAAATAATCTTTAAATAAAACATGTTTTATTTTGATAAAAATATTTATGAATTTAAAATTGACTTATTCTTTATTCCTACACATCCTTAAAACCTATGAAAAACATTTAAAAACATGGGATGGGCGCAAAAATATGAGTAAGCTAAATAAAAAAAATAAAAAAATAAACTCGTTAGTCCATTTTAAAACCATGAGATCATAAAATAGAGATTTTATTTAACATAATAAACTTTGAACTCAAATAATTGTTTACTTACACATGAAATCAAACTTACTGCCCAATGTTTTTCATAAAATACTTTATAAGAAAATATAAAGGCAAAATAATAATCATGTGGGTTTTTTATAAAACATGAGAACCTGTGATTTTTATTTCTTAAAAACATACCTTTTTACCCCAAAATGGAATAATCATTACTTTATAAAACAAAATATCATTAAATTAACTTTTTAAATCAAATTATTTCCATGAAAACTCATTAATAAGCATAGAAAATTCATATAGGGGCCTTGTTGCATCATATTTATAAAACCCTTACAAAAAACCTTACAACTGGAATAACCATTATGGTAGAATTCCAACATAATTCTCTGAAGAACATAATCATTACCCAATGCATCAGTGAGCTATATCAGGCTCACCTTTCATCATGAGAAATATTAGGTTCACCCATCATCATGAGCTATATTGAGCTCAACCATAATTATAAAGAATTTATAAGGACCATAAAATGAATGAAACACATAATTTTTTTATTTACATCATCAAACTCATAAAATATCTTTTTAAACCCACAAGTAAAACATTTTTGGATATTTATATATCCCTTTCCTTTGAAACACAATTTTCAAAACTACAATATGAAGAAAAAAAAGGAAAGGAGGGTTTTTATTTCAATAAAACATGGAATATTATAAATTAAGACAAATATAAAATAAAGGTTATGGTGGTGGGAAAATCTATTGATGCCTTATATGTTAAAATTAAACATTCCTTTTTTCCTTTTGTAAAAAAGTCAAAATGTTACGTATAAAATACATAAAAAGATTCTTTTTGAAAACCATTGAAAGGAAGTAAAAAGTGAAATAAAATTTCCTATATAATTAATTTATTTCCATATAAATACATCTATAAAATAATTTTAAGAATATGGACATGGAATAAAAAGATTTAGAAAAATAGATCTTTAAAAACATTTAAAATGAATTTTTAAGGTAAAGTGTCCCTTACCTCGAGTCCGAATTGTCATGTAAATTCATTTTATTCCTAAATAATAATATTATTTTAATTATTTACTTACTTAAGAACCTTGTTCAAGTTTATTATTCATTACCATGTTAAATTTAACTACTTAATCAATTAAGTTCTCATTAGATGTTTTGATGATATTAAGTTCATGTAACGACCCAAAGTTTCATTAATGGAAAATCCATCTTGATCTAGTTAAATGTATCTTTATGTAAAATGTTTATATAAGATGTCAACTTATTTGGTTTTCTTTTATAGTCGTTGAATAGTGATCAAATGATTAGTATAAATATAGGGATTTAACAAATCCAATTTACTCAGAAAAAGGAAGCGATGGCCTCATCCAGTAGAATTGCTCCATACGAAGCCTATTTATCAGAGCTTGGAAAAGAGGTGGCATCCTTGGGCTTGGCTTTTGACCAAGACCAAGCTGAGCTTCATCATTTCAAGCTCGAACGGGACCATCTATGGGAAAAGTGGAAGTTGATAGAGATTACCACTCGAGCAATGTTATCTGAGCCACCCCAAGAGTCTGTCACTATCGCACACCTTACCCTTAGGTCTTATGCGGCTGTTTTAAGGGTTTATGTAACAAATAGCTAGTACCATGTTCATGTACATTATTTTTGTATATAATAATGAATATACCTTCTTATCATTATTGATACATTGTAAATAGTTTTTAAAGTACAAATAGTGTTTTTAGTTATTATTTAATTAAGAAATCTATTTTATTAAATTATTGGATTTTTGAATTAAATAATATTTTAATAAAATATTATTATTATTAAATTAATTTTTTTATATATAAATTATCATATAATTTTATGAATGCAATTGTAATTTTTATTAAGGTTTGAAGGCCATTTTTGTCAAAACTCATGAATTTTCGATAAATGTTGGTTTTTATTTTAAAAGTAAAAATTAACATATTTAGAAAATTATTTAGATAAAATAAATATTATTTATGGAATCAGGACATTGAAATTATCCAACGGAGAATTTTTCATAATTTTCTGAGACAGTCAAATTTTTGGGTAAAAATTAAATACCGTTTAAATATATAATGTGTTTTATGACATCATAATGACCAAATAGTGATGTAATAAAATACTATAAGCTTTATTTTCATCCAATATATGTTGTACCATTAAAATAATGTAATTTTGGGTTTGTTTGACTTATTTTAAAAAGCATTAATGGATCCCTCAAGACTTATTAAACATCTTGTCTTTTTAAATTATTTTCAATGGGAGTGTGACTCACCTCCACATAAGAAACCCCATTATTTTTAGAATTTCGGAATTTGGCCTTATAAAATATTTTTTTCCTATTCCCTTTTACAAAAATCATGGGCAAAAACCATCGTCTGGTTTGTGGTTTGGATTAGTTTAATGTAAGGGGTCCCAAACCTAAATAATAAAGAATTCCTTCACATTTCCTATATAAACCCACCCAAGATCCCACTTCATCCTCACTCAAAGCCTTTTGAGTTCATCCAACCTATACCCTAATCTCTCTATAATCCTCCCAAGGTGCCCCAAGCTCCCAAGAATCCTCTCTCAAGCCTCTCTCTAGCCTTTGGAAGCACACTTCCAAGTAAGAGTTTTTCTTCCTTTCACACTTTTGTCCAGTTTTCTTAATATTGTTATGACCTTTTATTTTCAATTATAAATTCTGGGGTATGGTTTCTCACCTCCCCCATACTTTCCTATTAGTTTTTGAAATATGGGATACCTCTTTCTCGCTCATTAAATTCCTCCCATGTACACCTGTTACTATGCCTAAATTCCGAAAGGAACTTCTCTCTCCTCATTTACATTCAAGTAATAATTTTGTATCATGAATCTAAATTCCATTACAATTGTTGGGACATGTATATATATGACCCCCTTACTTTCCATTTAATTTAAATATGATTAGACACCCCTTTCTCTCTCATCAACGATTTTTATGAATTCTTATGTCACACTGTTATGCTGCCAAAATTGCACCGCTTTTCTAAGCCAATGCCATTGTGTAGTGAATACCATGCCCATTTCTCCATCAAGGGTATTCACCTTTATGCACATTTACTTATTGATTATAAATTTTCATGTATGAATTCCACATTCCTTTATCGTGGAATAAATAATTATATTTTATGAATCCATGTTTTATGATCCATGTGGCACACTTATGCATGAAATGAAATGTTTAAGAAGGGTGCGCCCTTATAGCACTCCAATGCATTGGGTAAATTATAGTATCATGATACGTCATGTGCAATTAGTGTTGAATCATGATAATTCAAGTTAAATGAGGTTTTAATCGTGCTTCATGTGCAATGAGGGTTTACTCATGCTCCATGTGCAATGAGCCTTGGCTCATGCTAATTCCATGTTAAGTGTTGTTGCCACATTTCCATATTATGATTATCATGTTTTATCATGCATTTATGTTCATGTTTCTCTTGTGATCTATTGATATACCTATTGTCTAACATGTATTTTACTCCCTATGTATTCCATGTTTATTCTCTTACTGGGCTTTATAGCTCACCCTTTTCTTATGCATGTCCTCAGGTTATCCCATGCAATTCTAAGTACGAGGGAATGTAGTGGTCATGTAAAGGAAGTTTTCAATAAAGATGTTGTATTTAATGTTTTAAGTTGTTATGTAATGATCCTAATCCCCAAATACACTAAATCTCTCGATCTTCTTTGTTGTATCAAGTAAAGTTTTATGTAATAAATCATGTTTAAGTTTGTAATAAAAACAGGGTTGTCATAGTTGGTATCAGAGGATAGGTTTAGTTATTTTTGGGATTAGGATTAGAAAACCCTAGTAAATCCTTAGAATCAAGACTAAGTACAATAAAAACGTCCCTAAGTTTTGGTGAGTATTGAGTAAGTGGTTTATCAAGAAAATACATCCCTTTCTAGATACGAGCAGGTAGAGGCGGCTCTGGCACAAATGTATCCTAGGGGTAAAACCCAAAAACACCGCTTTGAGCTAGACTCGAATGGGAACTAGTGCACGACAACAAGACTTGCTGCACTCTTGGTTATGACAATACCGGGGGATATGCTTTGGTAAATTCACAATCTTAGTATGAAACCTTATTAAGGGAATAAAATAAAACCCTCTAAGAATATATGTTAGAAAGTAGATCACAAAAATCCTAGATTGAAGCCTATAGATTCATAAGTTAAAGAAATAAAATTTAATTTATAAGTCATCAAATTTTTTCTTTGGATTACTTTTTATGTGTTACCCCTAATTTTCCTTTTATTCTAGCCAATGGCCGGTAATAGGAGGACTCAGGCTAACAACCGATGTGAAGATCAGTGTGATGACTGTACTAATGAGATTCCCAATCCAATGGGAGCGAGAATCACAAACTTTGTCATGCTTCTCTCTCAGCTAACTTAATATTTGAATAGAAACACGGTTCAAGAGGAACGTTCAACCCCCCCTAAGAAAAAACAAGTCACTATCGAGAGCTTCATGAGACAAAGGCCTCCTAATTTTAGTGGATCATCCGATCCCATGATCGCTGAACAATGGATCAACTCCATTGAAAAGATCTTCTCCATCCTTCAATGTTTTGAACAAGAGAAGGTTCTCCTGGAGGCTTATCGTATGGAGGGTGAAGCTGATCAATAGTGGACATTGATCAAAAATACGAAGCCTGAGGAGGAGATCGAGGCGTTGAAATGGAAGGATTTCCAGAAGATGTTTTTCGATAAATATTTTCCGCGCACCCTTCGGATTAAGATGAAAAGGGACTTCCTTTCCCTCAAGCAAAAAGATGAAGAATCTATTGGAGCGTACGAGGAAAACTTCACAAGGCTTGCACGATACACTTCTAGCTTTGTCGTTACCCCCGAATGCAAGGTTGACCACTTCTTTAGTGGGATGAAGCCTAGCCTACGGAAAGCATTGGTGATCCGTGACTTTGACAGCTATGAGGAAATTGTCCGATGTGCCCTCAAGGTCGAAATGGAGATCAGGGAATCACAGGGGTATCATGGGGACAAGAAGCGTAAGGTATACTTAAATGCTGGCAGTCCGATGGATAAATCCAATAGTGCTAAGAAGATCCAACACACCACTTGCCAAAAGTGTAGAAAGAAGCACCATGGAAATTGCCTCAAGGGGATGAGGAAATGATTTAGGCGTGGAAGAGAAGGGCACCTAACTGTTAACTGTCGGCAAGAACGACCCACAACTGCGATAGAGGAGAGGAACTCTCCATTCGAACCTCAACGCATTGTTCATTGCTAAAAATGTAAAGAACCGTGGAATATTGAAAATCAGTGCCCTAATACAAGGGTTTTCGGAGGTAACCAACAACCTCCAAGGCAGCAAGGGCGAGATTTTTCCATTACTTCTGCCTAAGTGAACCCCGACAACGAAGTGGTGACAGGTACGCTAGTTATTAATTCAATAATAGAAAATGTACTTTTTGATTTAGGTTCTACGCATTCTTTTATATCTCAAAAGTTTAGTAGAACAATCCCAGCACCACCACAAATCATAGAAGTGAAGATATCAGTGAGTATGGAAAATGGAGAAATCATTGCATCCCATGAATATAACTCCTCCCCTATCATAATTTGTGGATTGAATTTCCCGGAGAACCTCGTCATACTCCCTCTGGTGGAATTTTATGCAATTATTGGCATGGATTGGCTTTCCTTATATAGAGCCAACATAAATTTCCAGGAGAGGGAAATCACTCTCCATATGGAGAATCGACCCCCAATTCTTTACAAGTGTAAGGATGAAGTTGAATCTCCTTTAGCTCCATAATCTCAAGCATGGATATTAATGCCCTATGAGAACACGTATCTGGCTCATATGATTGAGTCTAAGGAAGAAACCATCCTTGAAGAAATTCCTATTGTGAGGGAATTCACTGAAGTGTTTCCAAAGGAATTGCCTGGTCTTCCTCCTAGAAGAGACGTTTAATTCTCAATTAAACTTATACCCGGGGCTCTACCAATATCCAAGACTCCATATAGAATGGATGTCGTGGAGCTTGAAGAGCTGAAGAAACAACTATAGGAGAATCTGGATAAAGGGTTTATATGCCTAAGTGCTTCACCATGGGGTGAACCAGTCCTCTTCGTCAAGAAGAAGGACAGGTCAATGTGGCTTTGCATCGATTATCGTGAACTTAAAAAAATCACGATAAAGAACAAGTATCCTCTACCACGGATCAATGACTTTTTTGATCAGTTATGTGGATAAAAATAATTATCCAAGGTAGATTTTCGGTCATTATATTATCAAGTAAGGGTGAAGAAGGAATATATCCCCAATACTGCTTTTTGCACAAGATACGGGCACTATGAATTCATAGTAATGCCTTTCGGACTCACTAATTCTCTAGCAATCTTCATGGACTTGATGAATAGATTCTTTAGAGATTACCTAGACAAATTTGTGGTAATCTTTATAGATGATATTCTAATATACTCCAAAACCAAGGAGGATCATGAGGAGCATTTAAGAACTGTACTAGAGACTTTGTGTAAAAAGAAGCTCTATGCAAAGTACAGTAAGTGTGAGTTCTGGTTGAAGGAGGTCTCATTTTTGGGCCATATCATCACAAGAAATGGTATATCTGTGGATCCCTCCAAAATAGATGCAATTGAGGGATGGCCGAGGCCAACATCGGTAATGGATATCCGTAGCTTCTTGGGGTTATCTGGATATTATTGACGATTTGTGAGAAATTTCTCATAATTGTCCAACCCTCTTACCAAGCTAACTCGGAAGGGAATAAAGTTTTCTTGGAGTGATGAATGCAAAGAAAGCTTCAAGGAGTTGAAAAGGAGGCTTATCACTGCGCCCGTTCTCACTTTACCCACAAGTGGGGAACTTTGTGTGGTATTCAGTGATGCTTCAAAGAAGGGCTTAGGCTGTGTGCTGATGCAGAATGATAAAGTGATATCCTATGCCTCAAGGTAGTTGAAAATCCATGAGCGAAACTATCCAACGCATGATCTGGAGTTGGTGGCTGTGATATTTTCCTTGAAAATCTGGAGGCATTATCTCTATGGAGAGAAATGTGAGATATATACTGACCACAAGAGTCTTAAATATATATTCACACAGAAAGAGCTTAATATGCACCAGAGAAGATGGATAAAGCTCATCAAGGATTATGACTATTCAATCCATTACCACCCTGGGAAAGAGAACAAGGTGGAAGATTCCCTAAGTAGAAAGGAACCAGTGATTCTATCACTGATGAGAATTGAAAAGTATCCAATCTTTTTAGACTTGATGAATATGGACATGGGAATCATAAAGAAGGGAACATTATCAATCCTTTCACAAATGATTGCTCAACCGTATCTTTTGGAAAGGTTAAAGTATTCTCAAAATGATGATGTATGAATTCAGAAAAAAGTGGAAGCTATTGAAAAAGGGAAATCCTCTAAGTTTATTGTTAATGAAGAAGAAATTGTGTGGTTTGGGAAAAGACTATATGTTCCATCAAGTTCAGAGCTGAAGAAGGAACTTTTGGATGATGCACATAGTTCAAATTTATCTATTCACCCAGGGAGAACAAAGATGTATCGAGATCTCTAAGAAAACTTTTTGTGGGATAATATGAAGAAGGAGATCACTGAATATACATCAAAGTGCCTGGTGTGTCAGCAAGTGAAGGCAGAGAGGCAGAAGTCTAAGGGGATGATGCAACCGTTGCCCATGCCAGAATGGAAATGGGAGAACATCACCATGGACTTTGTCACCGGGCTTCCGAGGACATCCAAAGGCAACAATGCAATATGGGTTGTTGTGGATTGTCTTACAAAGACTGCACACTTCATTTCTATTCAGGAGGATTTCTCATTGGATCAACTGGCACGAATATATATCAGGGAAGTGGTAAGGATTCATGGAGTACTACTATCTATTTTGTCTGACCGAGATCCAAGATTCATCTCTAAGTTTTGGAAGAGTCTTCAATATGCTCTGAATACCGAACTGAACTTCAGTACGGCCTATCATCCTCAAACTGATGGCCAATCCAAGCAGACTATCCAAACACTTGAGGAAATGTTGAGAGCGTGCTCAATGGACTTTAAAGGAGGATGGGATCAACATCTTCCTCTGGTTGAGTTCTCTTATAATAACAGTTTCCACTCGAGCATCCAAATGGCACCATATGAAGCCCTGTACGAGAAAAGGTGCAGAACACCGACATGTTGGGATGAGTTCGGTGAACATAAGCTGCTTGAACTAAAAATGGTCGAAGAAATGGTGGAGAAGGTGAAAACCATTCAACATCATATCAAGGCATCCCATAGTCGATAGAAGAGTTATCCAGATAACCGTCGACGAGACCTTGAGTTTAAAGTTGGAGAGATGGTTTTTCTATGCATATCTCTGTGGAAGAAGGTCATGAGGTTTGGAAAGAAAGGGAAGCTAAGTACAAGGTACATCATCCCCTTCAAGATTCTTGATCGTGTTGGGGCTGTGGCCTATCGACTAGCACTTCCACCTACCATGTCCAAAGTACATGATGTCTTTCATGTATCCCTATTAAGGAAGTACATATCGGACCCTTCATATGTACTCTCTTCTGAGGTGGTACAGTTGGAGGATGATCTTTCTTATGAGGAGCAACCAGTAAAGATCTTAGATCATAGAGAAAAATTTCTAAAAAAATAAGACAATGCCCCTCGTCAAGGTGTTGTGGTGAAATCACAAGTTTGAAGAAGCGACTTGGGAATCGGAGGAAATGATGAAGCTGAGTTACCCACATCTTTTTTCGTGTGGGAAAATGAGATTTCAAGGGAAAAATTTCTTAAGGGGGGAATATTGTAACGACCCAAAGTTTCATTAATGGAAAATCCCTCTTGATCTAGTTAAATGTCTCTTTATGTAAAATGTTTATATAAGATGTCAAATTCTTTGGTTTTATGTTAAGAATTGTGACAGTTTCTTTTATAGCCATTGAACAGTGATCACATGATTAGTATAAATATAGGGATTTAACAAATCTAATTTACTTAGACAAAGGAAGCGATGGCCTCATCCAGTAGAATTGCTCCATATGAAGCCCATTTATTAGAGCTCAGAAAAGTGGTGGTGTCCTTGAGCTTAGCTCTTGACCAAGGCCAAGCTGAGCTTCATCATGTCAAGCTCAAATGGGACCGTCTACAGGAAAAGTGGAAGTTGATAGAGATTACCACTCAAGCGATGTTATCCGAGCCACCCTAAGAGTCTGTCACCATCGCACACCTTACCCTTAGGTCTTATGCGGTGGTTTTAAGGGTTCATGTAACAAATCTCTAGTACTATGTTCATGTACATTATTTTTGTATATAATAATGAATATACCTTCTTGTCATTATTGATACATTGTAAATAGTTTTTAAAGTACAAATAGTGTTTTTAGTTATTATTTAATTAAGAAATCTATTTTATTAAATTAATGTATTTTTGAATTAAATAATATTTTAATAAAATATTATTATTATTAAATTAATTTTATTATATATAAATGATTATATAATTTTATTAATGCAATTGTAATTTTTATTAAGGTTTGAAGGCCATTTTTGTCAAAACTCGTGAATTTTCGATAAATGTCGGTTTTTATTTTAGAAGTAAAAATTAATATATTTAGAAAATTATTTAGATAGAATAAATATTATTTATGGAATCAAGACATTGAAATTATCCAACAGTGAATTTTTCATAATTTTTTGAGACAGTCAAATTTTTGGGTAAAAATTAAATACCGTTTAAATATATAATGTGTTTTATGACATCATAATGACAAAATAGTGATGTAATAAAATACTATAATCTTTATTTTCGACCAATATATGTTGTACCATTAAAATAATGTGATTTTGGATTTGTTTGACTTATTTTACGAAGCATTAATGGACCCCTCAAGACTTATTAAACATCTTGTCTTTTTAAATTGTTTTCCATGGAAGTGTGACTCACCTCCACATAAGAAACCCCATTATTTTAAGAAGTTCGGACTTTGGACTTATAAAATATTTTTCTACTCTTCCCTTTTCCAAAAACCATGGGACAAAACCATGGGCTGATTTGTGGTTTGGATTAGTTTAATGTAAGGGGTCCCAAACCTAAATAATAAATAATTCTTTCACCTTTCCTATATAAACCCACCCAAGATCCCACTTCCTCATCACTCAAAGCCTTTTGAGTTCGTCCAACCTCTTCCTTACTCTCTCTAGAATCCTCAAAATGTGCCCCAAGCTCCCAAGAATCCTCTCTAAAGCCTCTCTCTAGCCTTTGGAAGCACACTTCCAAGTAAGGGTTTTTCTTCCTTTCACACTTTTTTCCAGTTTTCTTAATATTGTTATGCCCTTTTATTTTCAATTATAAATGCTGGGGTATGGTTTCTCACCTCCCCATACTGACCTATTAGTGTTTAAAAGATGGTATACCCCTTTCTCTCTCATTAAATGCCTCCCATGTACACCCGTTACTATGCCGAAATTCCGAAAGGAACATCTCTCTCCCCATTTACATTCAAGAAATACTTTTGTATCATGAATCTAAATTACATTACAATTGTTGGGACATGTATATATATGACCCCCTTACTGTCCATTTCATGTAAATATTATGAGACACCCCTTTATCTCTCATCAACCATTTTTATGAATTCTTATGTCACGCCGTTACACTGCCGAAATTGCATCGCTTTTCTAAGCCAATGCCATTGTGTAGTGAATTCCATGCCCATTTATCCATCAAGGGTATTCACCTTTATGCACATTTACTTATTGATTATAAAGTTTCATGTATGAATTCCACATTCCTTTATCATGGAATAAATGATTATATTTTATGAATCCATGTTTTATGATCCATGTGGCACACTTATGCATGAAATGAAATGTTTAAGAAGGGTGCACCCTTATAGCGCTCCAATGCAGTGGGTAAAGTATAGTATCATGATAAATCATGTGAAATTAGTGTTGAATCGTACTAATTCAAGTTCAATGGGGGTTTACTAATGCTTCATGTGCAATAAGGGTTTACTCATGCTCCATGTGCAATGAGCCTTGGCTCATGCTAATTCCATGTTAAGTGTTGTTGCCACATTTCCATATTATGATTATCATGTTTTATCATGAATTTATATTAATGTTT
The DNA here is from genome assembly GCA_963277665.1 of Viscum album. Lineage (NCBI taxonomy): Eukaryota > Viridiplantae > Streptophyta > Magnoliopsida > Santalales > Viscaceae > Viscum > Viscum album. The sequence continues at coordinate 1,529,712,116 of OY728162.1, forward strand.
CTATTGTGATCTATTTAAATACATATTTTCTAAAATTTATTGTACTCCTCATGTATTCCATGTTTATTCCCTTACCGGGCTTTATAACTCACCCTTTTCTTATGCATGTCCCCAGGTTATCCCATGCAATGCTAAGTACGAGGGAATGTAGTGGTCATGTAAAGGAATTTTTCAATAAAGATGTTGTATTTCATGTTTTAAGTTGTTATGTAATGATCATAATCCCCAAAGACACTAAACCTCTTGATCTTCTTTGTTGTATCAAGTAAATTTTTATGTAATAAATCATGTTTAAGTTTGTAATAAAAAGCAGGGTTGTCAAAGTTCATATGTCCAAAATGAATTTGTTAGGTTGACTATGTTCCAAGAGATAATTATAAAATAATATATAGAATAATAATCATAAAATAATTATAACTATTATATATTAATTTTAATTTTGAAACCCTTCATGAAATATGGTTATGAAAAATGAACCATGTTACAATCATGGAGACGGTAGACCACACATATGCATGAGCAACATCACCATTTTTCAATGGCCATAATGGAAATAATGTAAGATTGAGTTTATATTTATATAATGATGATTATATCATAAATATTATATTATTATTTAAATACACTTATATATAGCATCTATATGACATGGTTATGAAAAATGAATCACATCACTTTGTGGATGTGGTAATCCACATGTATGCATGAATGAAGTTATCATTCTTAAATGGATGGATAGGTAAGAAATTAAATTATATATTATATTTATATAATGATAAATATTTTATTAATATCATATATATACATTAAATACATCTTTATATACAACCATAATAGGTTGTGATGGGAAATGAATTACATCGGTCCGTGAGGCGATAGTCCGCTATACATACGAACGATAAATTAATTTACCATTTTATAGAAGAAAGAGATGGATATAGGTTATTACATTAACATAAAAAAGTATTATTATATTTAATATAATGGTGTTATTATCTCAACATGTTTTAATAAGTTTTGAAGGATGTTGAAGAATAAATAAAACTAAAACATTCAATTAAAATCTATACCTCTTCTCTAGACAACCTCCTTTTCTTTACAACTTAATCCCTATAAGGTGGATATTATGCCCAAATTAAGACATATATAACATGGGGATGGATTTTAAATAATTATTTGGGTAGGTTTTTTCTGAGATATAGTGATCAAACAGTTTTAGTAAGAGAGGACAAGAGGTGTTATTTTATAAGTGAGGGGAGGGGAATTCTTGTAATCTCTTAAAATATTAAATTAATATAAAGTAATTTTCATGTTAAAGTGTATAAAAATTGATATAATTAGAATATATTATGATTATGGTTCTATATTATATCTTAATATAAAATCTGGATAAGTTTATATTATGTTTTTATCATATCTCTTTGTTTTAATCCCCCCTTAACACTTTTTCTTTACTTAAAATAATATAAAGGTAAAAATAAAAGATAAAATGAAATAGAAGGCCGTATTTTAAAAGTTTGGATGATTATAGATGAAATATACTCATAAAATTAAATAAAGGATAGTGTTTGAATGAATTTTAAGCTTTATCACATTAGTTTTAACCATAATTAACTCATTTTACCCTTATTGTGGTAACAAAAATTTAATATGGTTACTATTCATAATGAAAAAAATTAAAGGGAAATATTTAAAAAAATTTGACCTCCTGATTGAAAATATGGGATATATTTTTCAAGATTCAATTTCTAGAAGTTTCAAAACTTAATTTAAAATTAAACCTGCAAAACACGATGAAAAATGTTTTTTTTTCTGAAAAATTATTTTTTAAGTATAAAAATGTTTTTATAAAAAATTTAAGCATAAAATTAATTTAAAAGAAAATAATTTAGTTTTTTAATTAAAATTAAATAATTAAATTTTAAAAAAAATACATAAATTAATTTTAATTTGTAAATACTTGAAAATAAAATATACTTTCCATTAGAAATCAGTATTTTTCACTATTCATTAAAAAATATAAATTTTCACAGTATTCTAAAAAATTCATCATAATATAATTTTGAAATTATAAATTCAATAATTAAGTTCATTTTGTTAAATTAAAATTATATAGTTTTTAAATATAACTTTTAAATAAAACTATATAATGCATGAAAACCCAATTTTATTAGTAATAAAGCCTTTTCCTTTTGACTGAAAAATTACCTAATATTCTTATAATTAATATAAATCTATAAAATATAATTAATTAATATTAATAATACATGAAAATGTTTTATATTAAAATTACATAGGTTGTTTGAAGACCCATGTCTAAGTGGCTTCGGGTGTGTGGATCCCACATGAACCATGCTGAGTCAAGTTTTGATGGTCCATTTACTGGGCCATGCCTTGTTTGGCCTGGGTTGGCCTATGACACTTATCTCTATATTAGTTATCTTTTTCAAACTCCACCCTCTACATACCCTATACAATATGGCCCCTTATCTCACCACTATACGACCTAAATTTCATGTACCAACCCCACCAAGAATCCTCCTAGGTCGATAGTGAAGTTGTGAGTGACATCCTAAAGCCTACCTCCAATAGGATACTAGGTGGCTACTAACACCAAGTATATAAAATTCACTATATGGGAGGAATTAAACATTTTATATGGAACAAAAAACATCACCATAAACATTAAAAAACTAAACAATGCAATATAACTATATGAAACCAACCATGCATGATATACCAGAAAACCCAAACAAATAAAAAAATAATGGATAAAACCTTTAAAACAATCCTCATTATAATCGATGAAAAATAAAAAAGAATGCAACTCCTCTAACTCTAGGTAACCAATAAGTGATCCAAGATAATATGACCCAACACAATCTCTAACCCGATCTTATAATTCTATAAATGATAAAAGTAGGGGTGGACATGAAACAATAATTAGTAGGTTCCACCATAGAAAACCCTCGCGACAATGTGGATGAAGCATACTAAAACATGTAATAGAATAAAATAGTTAATATATCCCATCCTAATTTATGTTTGACGCATCCCATATCACTACAACCAAAATATACTAGAAACAATAGAGTTCATATAAGAATAATCCCATCATTAAAATAATAATATCAATAGGGACCCTGCAACCCACATCCCACCGAATCCACCTATAAGGGAATACAACTTACCTACAGAATAAAACATCCCATAAGTATATCTATCAGAAGAATATAACTTCCATGATGGAATGTAACATCCCTGAGAATACAACATCACATATGCATATCGTGAAAGTTTAATATAAGACTATACGATACTATATAGATGTTAGGGTTCAACTGAAATCCAATATGAAATGAACATAAGTTTTCATGGAGTCTAACATTGGTGGTTTCCACACAATTAAGGGAGAATACCAATCAACCATTAGTGAAATAAGAAAATATACAATGATATTACCTCAATAGACACAACTTTTGGTCTCATTTCTACACCATTACATCTTCACATTCCTATATCTATCTATGGTATGCAATCAATTCAATCCAGTCATCACAAAATGTTAATTATACACTTCAAAGTACTACCAATTTCACTACAAGGTTTCCAAATTATGGGCATTAGAACATGATAGCAATACCACACTACGTACCTCAACCAAAAAACGTCATAAACACTTTACTCTTCCACATATCAATATCATAGTGTTCCACATGTCTCAGCCTCTTAACTCACATGACCTTTTCCACTCATTTTAGGAATTAAATATTTGATCACCTTTCCTCATTACCTTGTGTTGATGCTCCGTTCTGTCACAGAGTCCAAAGATTGACTAAGGAGAGTACCTCAAGAAAAAAAGTGGGAAAACATCAAGAAATTTGTAAAGGCATTAAGGCGCGCAAGTATACCTACGCGCCATCCTTGGGCGCGCAAGTCACTTGCACTCCAGAAATTAGGCGCGAAAGTCACTTGCGCGTCCTAAGTGAAAATTTTCCCAAACCTCAGGATGCCTATAAATACCCCCTGTGGGCCCCCCATTTTGAAGAGTAAATTTTCCAGAATTCAGATACAGAGATCTGAATTCCCAAGTATCTTCTTCAAGTCTTACGAACACCTCTAAGGTAGTTTCTTACCTAGAATGGGAGATCTAAAGAGGAAGAATAAGGCTTAAGTGTTAGAACTCATCAACACTTGCGCGTCTAAGTGTCCATCCCTTAAGGGAATTGGAGATACTTGCGCACCACCTCACCCTCTCATGGGAACTTGCGCGCCTCCTTTCTGAAATATTATAGGGATGATACTAAGGGCTTGAGTTCAAAGTCGCCTAAGTATTACCCTACAGGTTCTCCGTCGCCCAAGTGCACTCATATCGTGCAAGTATACTTGCGCGACCAGGACTTGCGCGCCCAAACAGGACTTGCGCGCCTACCTCTTTTTGGGTGCCCCTCCGTCCTATTCACCTTTTTTCTTTAAATCCACCTTTCCTCTTCAAGATATAGCCTTCAAAACCCTCTTCAAAGCCACTTATGACATGATTTCTTTATTGTATTCCTTATCTGAAAGGAGTTCTGTGGAATATCTCCCAAAACCTTGTGATTTATATAACTTTATATCACTATAGTTAGAGGAACCCTTCATTCAACCTCATCCCTTAAGATGATAGAATCTTTGATCTGGGCATCCTCCTTAGGAGTAAGCCCCAATCATAAGTCACCTTAACCTTGGGAATCCTCCTTAAGAGTATGCCCCAAGTCCCTTTAATTTAGGAATCCTCTTTAGGAGTAATCCCTAAGTTAAGTCTCCAAATTTCCATAAGGCACAAACACCTTTATGGAACCTGTCTCCGGGCATCCTTCTTAAGAGTAAGCCCAAAGTCCCCCTAATTTGGGCATCCTCCTCAGGAGAAAGCCCCAAATTAGAGTATCCAAATCTCAATAAAGCACAAATACCTTTATGGACCCTATTCCTAGGCTTATTTCCTAAGGTATATCCTAGTCTTAATCTACTTGGGCAGTTATAGATATATAAGCCCTACATCATTCCTTGTGACCGCATATTTCGTGGCAAAATCATCAAGTTTACTGATACCTCTTGTTTCTCACATCGATCATGACTCATGTGAGATTAGAGTGTAAAAAGTAACCATGACACATCTTCAAGGGCCGTTAATCATACATAATCCCCACACTTCTTAAATCGAACTACATGGACTTTGATCCCTACCTTAAAAGTAGAGTACATAAGAAGCCTTTTTAAGGTTCAAGACCATCATCCATTAATTCTTTTTCATCCCATATGACATTAAACTATATACTTCCTATCAAACTATGTGGGTTCTGATTCCTTTCTTTTTTTAACAAGGATACGTAGGTAACCCATCTTTAGGTACGATCCCAACTCTGAAATAATCCATATCCTTCTGAATGACAATAAACTTCAAGTGCCCCACTGAGTGGCTTTAAAACCAGTATGGTCATCATAACGACCAAGAGATTTCCATATAATGTATTGAAGGATACCACTGACTAAGAATCTCCAATACATACGGATGATTCTCCATCATTGAATAACCTCAAATACATATAAAAGATTCTCTAAATCTCATACATATCAATCATTGGTTGCAAGATCTAAAGGAAAACTCATTTTCATACTTGGTGAATTAATAAGGATTAGTGAACATAACTTAAATCTATAAGAGAGTCCATGAGTAGGTAATAATTCCCCTAAAAAAGGTGTGATGAGCCTGACCTCTCATCATCTTGACCAACGCAAATTCTTAAACCTCATCGGTTCACAACTAATGAGCACATACTTTGGAAAGTAGGTACAAATGGGTATAGAATCATTGGATGTTTCCGGTTCTACAGATAAACCTGTTAGAAACTGATTAGAAAGCTTGAACCTTAAACAAACAAGGTCATCCCCATTTCCAGAAGAAACAAAAAATGGTGAACCCGACGTGAATCCTTAACCAAGTTAAAATGATGTTTTACTTATTTGTTAGGCCCCTATTAAACTCAATGTGTGCGCCAAAAAATCAATCAATAATATGTGTGCTCATACAAAAGATGTAGCTTTGAATAGGATTATCTTTATTGTGTCTACTATATCAAACATGAACCCTTTATCAAGATCTCTCTTCAATCGAAATGGCTTCTTCAAAATTCACACATGTGAATGCCTCGACCGCTACTCTTGCTGGATCCTCGTCTGCTCTGAGGATGAAATCACCTAATCAGCATCTGAAACACTGGGTCTCAAATGAATTAGTGAGGGAATACCATAAACATGGTACCATCCCGACTCTGGAGGCCGCTTGACAGGCCCTTCAAGTTAACAACTCACCCTAGTTGTCCGAACAGCAACAACCAGTGATCAAGAAACAGGTGGTGCCAACCACCATTTCCAACCGTTTTAGATTGTTATCCCTGGAATGCAACAACCAGTACCTCCCATATTATAGGGAAGTTAATGAAGAGGTCACTCAAGGCCTCAAGTCAAGAATATAGGATCCCTTCCTGAGGACTCCCACCAACAATCGCCGCCAGACTCGTGGAATAGAGTACCCTCAACATGATGAGGGTATCACCTCCAGGCGTTCGGATCAGGTTCCTCAAACCCGAGAATGAAAGATGAACCACCAGAGGTGACGACCAGTCAACAGGGAGCAGGTTCTTACCTCTTCCCCCTCCAGACAAGTCCACTAACCTAACTTAGTGGCAAGCGATGAGCATGCACACACACCCGTCCGTCTTAATCTTGCTGTCCAGTAGACTCATCTGGAAGCAAATCGCCATTCCCACCAGGAAATTCTAGTGGAGTACTATAAACAGGAACATACACCTATTTATAAATCATCAGCTAGTTAGCTGGATTGTCTGACTACATACAATGAAACCCGCCAACCCAATGTATTGACAACTAGTAAACAGACACATACAACTGCTTTCACTCATCAATCCTTCCAGCAGTCTCATCTGCCAGTATTGAAGGATGTTTGTCAACCACGTTCAGAAAAGTGAAATCAGTAGTCACATACACCTGCTATTATTAATCAAGTTAACCAACAGTCTCGTTTGGTAGCTCCAGGAGATGTCAATTGGAAATCCCCAATGGAAAACAGGCGACAGACACAAAATTCTGCCCCCACACATGAGTACTGTCAGAATCCACTAACAGGAAAAGGAGGACAGGAGTAGGCACACACACTTACTCCAAACATAGAATGTATGTATATTCCTGTTCCGGCAGCTGAAGTCACCAATCACATTCTGTCAATGGTGATGGAGCAGAAGAAAATTCCTGCTCATATCCTGGATGCTTGTCAGGATATTATCATAGCTTCAGCAACATCTAAGGGAAAGAAACACAACTACGTCCCTATCAGTAGAGTGACTCATCAACATGTCACCCCAGAATAGATATAAACCTCTATTCCATTCCAAGAGGGTCATGGGGCATACTCCCCCATGTTATATGGAAAACCGAGTCGGGCACACACACCCGATTCAAATGAGGATCGTCAGCCTAACCTGGCCATTTCTCCCAAGCAGGCACACATACCTGCCCACAATAACCACTTACATCAACAAGTGGTTTCCAATGGGAGTAAGAAGGCTTCCGATAAAAAACCCATCCATCATAGTTGAAAAATCAAGAGACAATCTATAATAATGCCTTGCTCAATGCTGGATTTCTTGAATCCCTCAGACAATTGTCTGTTGCAAATCAAGATTCTACTCTCTCATTTTCAGATTTCAGAAGTAACAACAATAATTACGAAGGTCTTCAACAGACTCTTCCTCATGAAGGCTTGCTTCATAATAATTTGGTCGATCTCGAATTTTTATCTTCAGATGAGAGTTTTGATAACCCTCTGCGTAACTAGAAGACTAAGGAGTAAAATCTTTCATCTTTTGCTGTAACCCACCATGGTGGTCCTCTTCATGATGATGATGATGAATTTAGCTACGAAAGTCCTCTTCGTAGTAGTAATTCGCATTGCCTAGAAAATTCTTCAATGGAAAATGCAGTAATGAGAAATCCCTCTTATCTTGAGGCACTTGAAAATGCGAAGACAGTCATGTATGATGATGATGATGATGAATTTAGTTGAAAAATTCCTCTTCATAGTAGTAATTCACATTGCCTGGAAAATTATTCAATGGACAATGAAGTAATAAGAAAGACCCCTTATCTTGAGGCACTTTCAAATGCGAAGCCAGTCATGTCTGATGCCTTACCATCAGCAGGTGAAATACTTTCTCAATCAGAAGATAGCCCGAGGTGTAGGTCATTCTCCGAACCACCCCTAGGTCATTCATCTTCTAATTTGACAAATGAATTCTCTACCAATATTTTTTAATCTGATAAATCAACAAAGAAGCACCAACTTTGGTCCAATTAGGTAGAATAATCTTCATCAAATGACGAATAGTAAGTACTGAATATGAGAAAACAATTGGCAAAAGGTGAAATACTAGTCATGTTTTAGCCTTTGGCTGACTCTCAGTATGATATTCCAGAAATGTTGATAGAAGATTGTATTCATGATATTCATCTCAACATATTGAAAAATCTTTGTCACTTAAAAGAAAAAATATTATCTTATTACGAATATCAAAATCATGTCAAGGTAATAGAAGGGTTGCAACGCCAAATTGACTTGGCATCTCTCTCAGTTTCCCGAAATCCAAAGGTTGAAAAGCAGCAGAGAGCCCTTCAGCATTCATGCCCTGGCGAGTTGAAAAGGTTGCACCAATTAATTACCAATGCCCCATCTGGTATTCATATCAAGGGATGAGGTATTCATAGAGCACTGCATTTCACTGTACTCTCCAATCAACAAAGCCCACCCAAAGTGGTCTCATGCAATGTTATTGCCCATGGCTGGCTACATCCAACTGGTTTTGTGTGTAATCAAATGCTTTCTCAAGAACAAGCCTCAACTAGTTCTTCCCAAAGTCAGGCATATAAAGAAAAAGTTGTCGAATTACTCTTGCATCAAGAAAATGAGAATATCAAACATGATTCTCGTTTAGATCATGCACATCATCAGGTGACAGAAGTTTCAGAAATAATCCAACGGTCATCTAAGCTAGGTGATTTGAGTGGATGTAGGTTGATGCATCCAGCCAATTTCCGAACTAAAATCCAAAAAATCAGGAGGGATTTTAAGAAAGTTTCAGATGTAGCAGCTCAAGAACCACCTCAGCTTGCCAGGCTGGGGACTCTTTTAATCCAACCCTCAGGATCAATAGGCAGGATTTAAGGAGTTGAGTAGGAACAGCCCCAGTCCACCGGACTGGAGACTTTTTCAAATTCTCAATCTCTTCCTCAACGAAAGTCATTCTTCTCTCAATTAGGGAAGAATCCACAAGAGGAATGCAAAGCTGAATTATCTAGAGATTCCCTCCAAATTACGATTCATCAAGAAGTTCCTAAGGGATCAACTAAATCAAGGGCAATGTCTCATAAAGGACATGGAAGAAGATAGTATCGCAGAAATGATGACAAAAGGTCTGCAATGTGTTATGCATCAATAAATGTCATCAATGTCGTTGTCACTGATCCCCCAGAACATGAGGCTCACTCAGAGGGATCAGATGAAGAAGTTCCTGTTCAAGAGGCTATGCATACAGAAATAAATGAAGAAGGTGTGCATACCAGAAACCAGAGGGCTTCCTAGAGGCAAGATATTTCTTTGGGTAATTCTCTTCCATACTCCAGAATGGAACATGCCAAGGAAAAGGGTAAAAGTCAGGTTACACCCCACCCTACCTCTGGAGAAGGCCAATCGCTCTTATTAAAGGAAAGGTTCACACAATAAGAAGAAGAAATTAAGGAATTAAGGAGGTTAAATGCAGAAATAATTCAAGTTAGTATTCCTCCTAATCATGCTGGAGTTAATCAATCAAGGGAATTTGTTGCAACTACTGGGATGGATCAAGAATATCCCCCTTTACAAGTACACCCTCACAGGTCCAATCCTAAGGGTCATACGCAACAACAATCAGCAATACTACCATCAGTGGCAGTCCTGGTCACTACGCCCATCCAAACTCTAGTTATTACACCTACTTAGGTCCAAGCTCAAACAGATATTTCTCGAAAATTAATGAATAACATTGAATCATTAACATCTCAATTGGAAGCTATGAAAGGAAAGTGTTCACAAATTCAACCGGAAAAGAGAGCTTACCCTGAATGGGTGGATGCAATTCCCCCCCATCAAATTTTTCAAGTACCACATTCCCAATTTTTAATGGTTCAGGAGATCCAGAACAACACTTAACACATTTTGTTTCTCGTTGTGATCCTATTATGGGAACTCCTCAACAACAAGAAGAAGTTAAGCTTATGTGTTTTGTACAGTCATTACAAGGGCCTACTTTTTTCTGGTATACAAGTTTGCAATCCCAGTCAATTACTAGGTGGGAAGATCTCCGTCCAAGGTTCCTTCTTCAATTCAGCTCAACATTTCCAAATACGTCAATTTTTTATCTTACCAATTGTAAGAAAAGGGAAAATGAAAGAGTTTCAGATTTCATTGCTCGCTGTAAGGGATTAACATATTCCTTAAGCTTAGCACTCCCTCAAGAAGAATTGTTGACAATCTGTGTGGAAAATTTGTGTGATGAATTACGCACACCATTGATCTCTGTGAAATACACAGGAGGGTTTCAAGACCTTACTTCAATCGCTCAGCAGATCGAAGATTCTCTTATATAGACTAAGGCTAAAACTCGTGTAATTCCATCAGTTTTGGGAAGGAGAATAGGGAAAGTAGAGACTGCTACAGTTACACTTAAAGAAGCACCTGTACTAGCTTCCACTTCAAAACCATCATCATATCGAAGGGATCCACCCCCTAAGTGTCAACAACAACGACCGCCTCTTCAAGATGATCAAAGAGATCAAAGGCAGAAATAATTTGAAGAATTGAAGAACAAAGTTTATTCTTTCCGGAATGAACAAATTCGGGGTTACTTCATCTCATCTTTGGAAAACAACCTAGTTCAGTTGCAAAGGACCAAAAGGCTGAACAAGGAAGGAGATGAAGAACTCCTCAACTATTGACTATTTCATCAGATGTTGGGGCATCCCATTCAGGAGTGTTTTGTCTTCAAAGACCTCCTGAAAAATATGGTGGACTCTGGACATGTAAAATTGAAAGGTTCTTCAGCCCAAGTAGCATGTGTTACTGCTATTGATCCAGAGGGAGAAGGTGAGTGGAATGAAGTCAAAAGTAAAAATGAGCAGAAATATGATGATTGTATGGTCAGGAAAACGATCAACCGGACTCATTCCATTTTACGAACACAATTGAATCAACCAATTGTGTCTTCTGCTATGAATGCTGCAGAAAAACCCCCTTCATTAGAAGGAAAATCTTCAAAGAAGCAGTGTAATTTGAAGAAAGAAGAGAAGTCAGAAGAAGAAGAGCTCGTGTCAAAGCCTAAGTTGTCTTTGAATCTGGAAGATTTTATGCCATTTGCTTCAAAAGCACGGACACCACCCCACCAAACAGAACAACCTGAACTGGCTAATCAGGCATAATCTTCATCAGATGAAGAATTAATCTTTGGTTCTATTAACATGATTCATTTAATAGATTCTTATGACAATGAAAGTTTTGATTATGATGAACATAATTTCCCTGTATCCAACAGAGGAATTAGAGTAAGAGACATAGGTCTAGGATACAAGGGAAGATTTGGATATTCCATAAGCCACTATTTCAATCCTACCCCTGCTAGAACTGTATATGCGGCAGAAACGCGTGGCAAAGCCCTCCAGTGGGCTCAACATGAACAAGAAAGTTCTTCCACACATTGAAGATTCGGTCCTGACACAATTATTTTGGAAGACTGGTTAGAGATCCCACCTTCTTAATTTCATCAAATAGATAGACCTAGTCGGTCTAATCTACCGAAGCCAGGAGTATTTCCAAATCCTATCCCGATACGGGATGCATCTACTGCTAAAGCATCAACTTCTAAGGCACCTGCAAAATCATAGTTTTATGATGGAAAACACAGAACTTTAGACCAAAAGTATGATGTTTTGAAACATTTGGCCCAAGTACCGGCCAAGTTATCAATTCTGGATGCCTTGAATTTATCAAAAGATCTTCGGGAGGCACTTATTGAGGCTTTGTCAAGTCCTTAAGAATTCAAAACTGAAATTGCTATGACTGAGGTTTACCATATATAGAATGATCCTTCAGAATTCCATGCAGTGATATCTTTTACAGATAAATATATAGATGATATTATATATGGACATATTAGACCTTTGTATCTATCTAGAAAAGTCAATGATATAGACATCCGAGGAGCTTTCATTGATAATGGATCATGAGTCAATCTCATTCCTATTCATACACTTCGTCGATTGGGCTTCACCAAATCTAATTTATATCCTTCTACTATGATGTTACAAGGATATGATATGAATGAACAGGAACCTCTGGGAAAAATTACACTCAGAATTCAATTTGGAGACCATGTTTCTAATTCAAATTTCATGGTTGTTTGTTAGGACACAACTTTCAACATTTTTCTTGGGAGACCTTGGCTACATCAACATGTGACCGTACCTTCGTCATACCACCAATGTCTCAAATATTGTTTCGATGGTCAAATCGAGACATTGTATGGTGACGAAACCCCATTCAAAACATGTGAATATCAATACATTGAAGTAGATTTTTATCACATGGAAGGAAAGAAAAAATCCACAGTGAAGAAGGTCACCAAAATTAATGCTCCATATGGTTTGGAAAAGATTCCAGTAAACCCATTCATACATGTGAGTACAAATTATGTGTTGCCTATCAGTCAAATTTATGGGATAGAACCAAATCCAAACACTCTTATGGAAACTTCCATAGTGTCAATTAAGACAATCGAGCCAGACAGCATGGGAGAAATTGTTGATTGGCCAAGAAATGATGGAAGCTTACATGGATAAGTCTTCATTTCGTCCACTGAAATTCAGCAATTATATACTTCATCAACCAGGCCAGAAGAAGGTATAGTAATACCAGAGGAAAATAATGATGTCGATTCTCAATCCATCATCTTCTCTCTATAACCTTATAAATACCCTTCATCATCAATAGGGTCAGAAATGACAACCTCTTTTTCAAGATGTTCAAGTTTTAACTTCTCCCTTGACCATAGAAGTTCTGCTTCATCATCTACTATGCAAGTAGAAACAGAGGAAGTAACACATATTGAAGAAGAAGATGAAGATCTCAGAGATGATCCTCTAGAATTTGAAGAGGGTATCTCTACCAATGTGGATGAACTCAAAGAAATAAATTTGGGTACAAAAGAAGATCCATGCCCCACTTTGATTAGTGCAGCCATGACTCTTGAAGAGAAAGAAATGTATAATTCATTTCTAAAGAAAAATCAAGATGTATTTTCTTGGAATTATACAGAAATGACAGGTCTTGATCTCGATGTTTCCACTCATCATTTGGGTTTTTTAGAAGAACATTGAGGATTTAAGCAAGCCGTAAGAAGAACACACCCAACTTATGCCTCCAAAATTGAAGCTGAAGTTGATATGTTTATCAAGGATAACTTCATCAGATAAGTTCAATATCCCAAATGGATGGCTAATATTGTCCCTGTGAAAAAGAATAATGGAAAAATTAGAGTTTGCATTGACTTTAGAGATCTTAATCGGCATTGTCCCAAGGATGATTTTCTAGTTCTGATCACAGAACTCTTAATTGATGCAACCACTAGCTACGAAGCTCTTTCCTTCATGGATGGATATTATGGGTATAATATAATCCAAATGGCTCTAGAAGATGAAGAATCTACATCCTTCAGAGCCCCTCAAGGTGTGTTTTACTATCGGGTAATTCCCTTTGGCCTGAAGAATACATGTGCAACATATCAACGTGCCATGCACCATATCTTCAAACCCTTTTTAGGGAAATTTGTTGAATGTTATCTGGATTATTTGGTGGTTAAATATAGACAACATTCTAATTACTTGGCTGATCTAGAAATCATATTCAACAAACTTCCACAACATAATTTGAAGATTAACCCCTTGAAATTTGCTTTCGGGGTAACCTCAGGAAAATTTCTCGGCTTTGTTGTATGCCATCGTGGTATCAAAGTTGATCCTGTGAAGAAAAAATAAATCCTTAGTATGTCACCTCCTAGAAATTTGAAATAATTAAGAGGAATTCAAGGACATTTGGCCTATATTCGGTGCTTTATCGCCAATTTGGCAGGCAAATTTTTACCCTTCACTAGATTAATGAAGAAGGGAGTTACTTACCAATGGACCAAAGATTTCCAAGAGGCATTTGATATTCTCAAGAAATATATCTTGAGTCTACTGGTATTAATGACACCTGTTGAAGGAAGACCACTTATCCTCTATGTGACAGCTTTAGAGTGATCATTGGGTGCCTTCCTTGCCCAAAAGAATGATGCTAGGAATGAAAACAACCTATATTATCTCAGTCCGACTATGCTTGATGCAGAAACTCGATATTAAAGTATTGAAAAGTGCTACCTAGCATTAATCTTTGTAGTTCCGAAATTGAGACACTACCTACAACATCATGAGATCTAATTGGTATCTTGCAATAACCTGCTCAAATTTATCCTTAGTCGTCCAATGCTTACAGGATGTATGGCAAGGTGGGCAATTATTTTGCAGTAGTTTGATATCCAATATGTGTCTTAAAAGGCAATAAAGGGCCAAGATCTGGCTGATTTCCTTACTAAACACCCATCTGTAGAAGATACATCTTTAAATACTGAACTCCCTGATGATGAAGTCTTCTCTATTCAAGATAATCCTCAAACATGGGAAATGTACTTTGATGGTGCCTCCAGAAGTCCAATAGGTAAGAAAATAGAAGATCCTAAATTCAAAAAAGCTGGGTTAGGAATTGTGCTTATTTCCCCAAAAAAGGCAGTGCTACCCTATTCCTTCTTATTGTTGAAAGGTGGTACAAACAATGAAGCAGAATATAAATCTCTCATCGCAGGCTTGGAATTGGCGCTTCAGGCACATGTGAACCACTTAAGGGTAAAAGGTGATTCATATTTGGTAATCAAACAAATCAATGGGGATTATTCCATTAGAAAAGAAGAGTTAATCCCTTTGTGTGATTACGTCAGAGAGTTAATGGCATAATTTTCCTCAGAACCGACATTTTCTTATGTCCCGCGATTACAAAATTCCCAAGCTGATGCACTGGATAATGTAGCCACAACCTGGAAGATCCAAATTAGGATGAAACAATCATCAGTATTTCCCACTATCGTACAGTTTCACCATATGTTAAAATTAGAACAAAATAAATCAATGAAATCAGTCCCATTTCTGAACCATATGGTCATACTACAGGATGGATGACACCTATCAGGGAATACCTTCAAAATGGAACACTCCCACCTGATAGAGCTGGGAAAGAACAAGTTCGGTGACATGTGGTCAATTTTACTCTTTATGATAGCCCAAATCACCAAAATATTCTCTACAAGCGAGGTTTTGATGGAATTCTATTTAGATGTATTGATGGCGAAGAGACAATGGCCATCATGAATGAAGTACATGTAAGAGTTTGTGGTGCCCACTAGTCTGGACATAGACTTTCTGGTCAAATCTGAAGGCTTGGATACTTCTGGCCTTCAATGATCCAAGATTTTGTTGATTTCACTAAGAAGTGTCATTATTTCCAAGTTAATTCATCAACACCCAAAGTTGCTTCATACAACTAAATACTCATGGAAATTTCCCACATGGGGAATGGATGTAGTAGGACCTTACCCTTCGGCTACATCCAAGCAGATTAAGTATATTCTTAATGCTACTGATTTCTTTTCCAAATGGGCAGATGCAATACCTCTCAAAGAATTTAGTTCTAAAAGAATTGTTAGCTTCATCAAGTCTAACATCATTACCATATTTGGTATCCATCATACCATATTGACGGATAATGGTACCAACATTTGTTCATACAAGGTGAGAAAGTTGTATCAAGAATACAACATCAAATCCAACCATTCATCTCAGTATTATGCAGCGGCCAATGTCCAAATAGAAGCTTTCGATAATACTCTTTCAAACATATTGAAAAAGATGGTGGATAAAGATAAGAAATCATGGTCTGATAAACTTTTTCATGCTTTATGGGCTTATCAGACCACTACCCACACTGCTACGTGGTCAACTCCATACTCATTGGTATATGGAACAGAAGTAGTCCTACCCATTGAAGTTCAATTACCTTCACTCATAGTAGCCATTTGTGATCAGTCATCCACAGATGAAAAATCTCAGAAGCGATTTGATGAATTGGAACGATTATATGAAAAAAGATTGTGCACCCTGCACCACTTGGAAGTCTATCAGAATCAAATAGCATGAGATTTCAATAAAAAAGTTCGTCTTCATTCATTCATTCAAGGAGAATTGGTATTAGTCCTCAGAACTCCAATGATACCAGGAAAAAAACATCCCAAGCTTGAGCCAAAGTGGGAAGGACCTTATTCAATACATTAGGTCTACTCTAATTGAGCTTATTCTTTAATCTCAATGGATGGAGAACTCATTACAACTCCAACCAATGCAATATTCTTGAAGAAGTATTTTTTGTAATACAAATACACCTATAGTCTTCACTGCAAGACTTTAAACTACACAGTCCCCAATAGTCCTCACTGTAAGACTTTAAACTGAATAGCTCCTCTACCATCCAACATGACGTTAAATTGTGTCCCCTTTGTCTTCCTACATGACGTTAAACTATGCACATGTCCTGCAAGACATTAAACTACAATAGGTCCTAGCTACATGATGCTAAACTGTACAACACCCTTTTTTCCCACATGATGTTAAACTGCGCATCGTTAGGGTTGTTGTTACCTTTTGTTTCTCACACCGAGCATGAATCACGTGAGCTTAGAGTAAGCTTCAACCATAACACCCTCTCTGGGCCGCTAAACACGCGTAAGTCCCAACACCATCTTCAGGTTTTCCTCAAGTAAAAATTGATCACCATTTCATTCTCAATCGAACTACGCAGACTTTGATCCTTGCCTTCTAGGCTGGGTACGTAGGAAACCTCCTGAGGTTCAAGCCCAAAACCAATATCTTCACATCATTTCACCTCCATATCATATGATGTTAAACAATGAATCCCCCCCAAAAAAACCAATATCTTCACATTTGTTCATCATCGTCCTTACTATATGACGTTAAACTATACAGTCCCCCTTTGTCCTCGCTGCAAGACATTAAACTGAATAACAATACATCCTAGATATATGATGATAAACTATTCAACACCGGTCCATGCATATGACCTTAAACTATTCTCACTTTTTTCCTGTATGACAATAAACTACAACAGTCTCTGACACCCTCACCTGAGAGGGAATCATTATTAACATTGATCCCCAATCATGTTATATTCCAGGGACTACGTGCATACATGGAAATGCCCGAACCTTTAATCTTGGATCCAACCATCATTGCACTAAAGTCCCCTTTCACCCTTCACATGTACGAACCAAATCTGTACAGAGGGTATTTCAAGAACTACGTATGGATTGATTCCCATCCTTATGGGATACGTAGGAACATTCGAGCATCCCTCGAACCCAGCCCCAAAATATTTGGGCCTAACCCCAAACTCCACTGTCAGTCCCTTGGCTGAGAAGTCCCCCTGTGAGCACATGAATGTGGTATGAAAACCCTGGCCTTTATTCACATCAGTTTTATAAAAAACACACAAGGTGTCTCCCTCATTATGGTCTGAACTCTACGAACCTAAGCTAAGATCTCCTAGATTCTCATACCATATGACGTTAAACTATATTTCAAGAACTACATATGGCTTGGTTCTCATTCTAATGAGATATGTAGTGAAGTACAACATCTCAATTCATGACCCAGCCACAACATGATTATGGTTAGCATTGGTCTATGTTTTTCTTAAAAAGGTTAAGGCCGAAGCCTCAATTTTATTATTAAAGCAAAGACCTCTTAAAGTATGGGTAGAGGGAGACCCATTACATAGCCTAAAGGCCCAAGGACAAGTAGCCCAAATACAAGGCATGAAAGCCAATTTTATGGCCCAAAGGACCCCTCAGTGAATAGTACTTCTATAGTACCCGCGTTGCTACAGTACCTGCTACAGTACCCGCAGCCGCTACAGTATCCTGCAATAGTTCCTCCACAGCTACAGTGTTGCTGCTGCTACAGTTCCACCACTGCTATAGTACTGCTACAGTGCCCTGCTATAGTGCCCTGCTACAGTACTTCTACAGTGCTCAGAAATTAGTCCCTACCCGGATTTGATCCTGGGTCTTTTGGATACCAAGAAGGAGCCTCTACCACTTGGGTACATTCTCGTTGGCATTGGTCTATGTATTTCCTTCATGCATTGAACAATACCCATTTTTTTATGTGTCATACTCCTAACCTTAAATACTTCCAGATCTCCATAACCCTTTTCTTCACTTCTGGTCACAAAATGTCTGATACCCGGGAATTCTTTTGCCTGACTATGCAGCACGTGCCCTTAGGCGGCTTTGCATAAGTAGTCTACATAACAGGCCTGCCAGCCAAAAGATGCTATTATTTGACTATACAGCCAATGCCCTTAAGTGGCCCTACATAATTCAAACCCCCTAACAAGTTTGTCAAATAGTGGTAACTTTATTCTTCGGGAGAAATCTTTTTTTTTTCCTTATTGGTCTTAATGATGATATGTAGGGATCTGCAAAAAACATCCATCCTTAACATATTTGTCCCATACTCTTTTTCATGATCTGAAAGTATTCAAGTCTATGGTTTATATTTTCCTTCCCTGCATTTGGGTCAGACCTTCGCAAAAGTGACATTCATCCAATTCTTTGAAAATCTTGATTAGGAATATCCTCTCCATATTCAAGTACCTCTCTCCATATAGCAGACTCTATGCTTTGGAATATTTGAATCTCCATAAACTTCCACTGGCTTTTAGCAATAGAAAAATAAAATTTCTAAGAGTTCTTTTGCCTGACTATGTAGCACATGCCCCTAGGTGGCCTTGCATAAGTAGTCTACATAACAGACCTGTCAGCCAAAAGATGCTATTATTTGACTATGCATCCAATGCCCTTAAATGGCCCTAAATAATTCAACCCCCTAACATGTTTGTCAAATAGTGGTAACTTCACTCTTAGGAAATACTTCCTCTAATACCTTTTAGCCCTTTTTTCATATCATTCCTCAGATTCAAAATTTCTTAGGTCATAGTTTGCATGTTTTCCCCCATACTTGAATTTGGTAATATTTTTTCAAACAAATTATCAAGGAATTGAGTTAATTTTAATCCATTCGGTCAAATCTATTCAACCTTAAACATTAGCCTTTTTATGTCTGACGTGCATGAATTTAAACTACCCACAAAAGACAAGGGAACTCTAAACGAAAGTCAAGTCCCAGTTCACTAAACATACATTTTGTATGATTTAGGTAATATTGAGAAATTAAAAGATGGAAAGTTTGTGGGGTTGTTTGTACCACCCTAGAAAAAATCAAACTATGATTACTAGGACCATTGGATTAGGTAAACATTTAAAGCAGGTAGAAGGAGAATGCAGGTACAAATGATTAAAGATTAAATGTATTTTTCATTGATGAACAAGATTAGAAGAACATACACAGACTGGAGTCTCTTCTCTTTTTCAAGAAATCGCTTCACAGCATCCCGAGCCTCATTAGCATCCACCTGGAATTTATTCATTCAACTGGATACAATAAGAGACGCAGTGATACCATCTCTTCTTGGAAAAATTGTAAAATAATGTTCTTGAGTGCGGTTTGAGAAAATTTTCTACTGATCAAACAGTGACTCTATTTATGTCCAAGAGACTTGGAAGATGGATACATGGATTTGAGAATGGAGCATTGGAAGTAAAGATCCATTTGGAGAGAGTACTCTTTTTAGATATTGTTCTAATGTCATGATAGTATTCTCTCCACCAACCGAAAGTGGGAAACATATCAGCCCATGGGTTTTCCATTTTCATATCTGCAAGGAAATGGAATGGAGAAATTTTTTTTGAAAGTTCACACCATTGTTGATGCTCTTAATTCAAAAAATAACTAAAATAGAGGGGTAGCAGTATGGCTGCATCTCGGGCATGTAATTCTTTGCCTTTGGAATGTTGAATCCTTGCAGATGTCCATGGCCATACAAAGGCAAGTAGATGCTCGGTGGGAAATTAGCATGATATTTCTTCAAGTACTTAGCCAAATCTGGGAGAGTTCTATCACAGATATCATAATATTCATGGACAATGATGTTCATCATATTATCTATTCTCTTGCTAGCCAACTCATCAGCTGATCCGATTCTTCTAGGAGCCATTGAATCTGCACAAAGATCGAATAATTAACTTTTAAGTAAGTTGGTTTTTCATAAAATTTGTGAAGAAATAAAAAAATGGCTAAGTCATTAAGGCGCACAAGTCTAATCTTGGCACGCAAGTCTAAGCCGGTCACGCAAGTTTTACCGTACTAGTACTGGCGTGAAAGTCAGAAGCAGACTGAGGAAGCGTGCCACAATGAAAGAAGCGCGGACAAGCAAAAATCCAAGACACCTACGCGACGAGAGCAAGAAGCAGTCGAAAGCTGGATGCTTTGCACGGAGTGGCACCCATATTTATAAGCGATCTAGAAACTTGCGCGCCGCTACCTGCACGATTGAAACCTGCGCACCCAAAACCCTGGTTTCTCTTTTTCACCTCAGAGTTAAAACCTCTTTCTTTTTTTCGGATCCAACTCTTAGGGGGGACTTTTATTGACGCTCTGTTCCATCACAGAGTCCAAAGATTGACTAAGGAGAGTACCTCAATCAAGAAATAGGGAAGAACATCAAGAAATTTACAAAGGCATTAAGGCGTGCAAGTATACCTGTGCGCCGGCCTTGGGCACGCAAGTCACTTGCATGGCAAACATTAGGCAAGAAAGTCACTTGCACGTCATAAGTTAAATTTATCCCAAACCTCAGGAGGCCTATAAATACCCCCTGCGGGCCCCCCATTTCGAAGAGGAATTTTTCCAGAATTCAGATACAGAGCTCTGAATGCCCAAGTCTCTTCTTCAAGTCTTCCAAACACCTATAAGGTAGTTTCTTAACTAGAGTGGGAGATATAAAGAAGAAGAATACGACTTAGGTGTTAGAACTCATCAACACTTGCGCACATAAGTGTCTAACCCTTAAGGGAATTGGAGATACTTGCACGCCACCTTGCCCTCTCATGGGAACTTGCACACCTCCTTTTTGAAAGATTCTATGGATGATACTAAGGGCTTGAGTTCAAAGTCACCCAAGTATTACCATACATGTTCTTCGTCACCCAAATTCACTCATATCGTGCATGTATACTTGCGTGATCAGGACTTGCATGCCCAAACATGACTTGCGCGCCTGCCTCTTTTTGGGTGCCCCTCCTGCCTATTCACCTCCTTTCTTTAAATCCACCTTTCCTATTCAAGATATAGCATTCAAAACCCTCTTCAAAGCCACTTATGACATGATTTCTTTGTTGGATTCCTTATCTGAAAGGAGTTCTGTGGAATATCTACCAAAAACTTTTGATTTATATAACTTTATATCACTATGGTTAGAGGTTCCCTTCATTAAACCTCATCCCTTAAGATGAGAGAATCTTTGATCTGGGCATACTCCTTAGGAGTAAGCCCCAATCATAAGTCCCCTTAACCTTGGTCATCCTCCTTAGGAGTAATCCCCAAGTCCCTTTAATTTTGGCATCCTACTTAGGATTAAGCCTTAAGTTAAGTCTCCAAATCTCTATAAGACACAAACACCTTTATGGACCCTGTCTCTGGGCATCCTCCTTTGGAGTAAGGCCCAAGTACCCCCTAATTTGGGCATCCTCCTCAGGAGAAAGCCCCAAATTAGAGTATCC
Organism: Viscum album; assembly: GCA_963277665.1. NCBI lineage: Eukaryota > Viridiplantae > Streptophyta > Magnoliopsida > Santalales > Viscaceae > Viscum > Viscum album. The sequence continues at coordinate 1,529,734,096 of OY728162.1, forward strand.
AAATCTCCATAAAGCATAAATACCTTTATGGAACTTGTTCCTAGGTTTCTTTCCTAAAGTAAGTCCTAGTCTTCATCTACTTGGGTAGTTATAGATATATAAGCCCCACATAATTCCTTGTGACAACATCTTTCATGGCACAATTGTCAAGTTTACTGATACCTCTTGTTTCTCACATCGAGCATGACTCACGTGAGCTTAGAGTATAAAAAGTAACCACTACACATATTCATGGGCCGTTAATCATACTAATCCCCAAACTTCTTAAATCGAACTACATGGAATTTGATCTCTACCTTAAAATTAGAGTACGTAGGAACCCTTTTTAAGGTTCAAGAACATCATCCATTAATTCTTTTTCATCCCATATGACGTTAAACTATATACTTCCTATAGAACTACGTGAGTTCTGATTCCTTTATTTTTTTAACAAGGATACGTAGGTAGCCTATATACAGGTATGATCCCAACTCTAAAATAATCCCTATCCTTATGAATGAAAATAAACTTCATGTGCCCAACTGAGTGGCTTTAAAACCAGTATGGTTATCATAATGACTAAGAGATTTCCATATAATGTATTGAAGGATACCATTAACTAAGAATATCCAATGCATACAGATGATTCTCCATCGACGAAGAACTTCAAATACATATAAAATATTCTCTAAATCTCATACATATCAATCATTGGTTGCAATATCTAAAGGAAAACTCATTTTCATACTTGGTGAATTAATAAGGATTCGTGAAAATAACTTAAATCTATAAGAGAGTCCCGGAGTACATAATAATTCCCCTAAAAAAGGTGTGATGAGCCTGACCTCCCATCCTCTCGACCAATGAAAATTCTTAAACCTCATCAGTTCACAACTAATGAGCACTTACCTTTGGAAAGCAGGTCCAAATGGATATAGAATCATTGGATGTTTCCAGTTCTACGAATAAACCCGTTAGAAACCGATTGGAAAGCTTAAACCTTAAACAAACAAGGTCATCCCCATTTCCAGAAGAAACACCATGTCAATTCAATCTCATTGCAATAATACATATTCTCATAGGTAAATATGTATATATCGGAAAATTGAATCCATTATCATTTATTAAAATATAAAATTTGATTACTTATTATACTCCCATCATCATATAGTTTGTACAAAACAACACATTTGTTTACTAATTAAATATATAAAATTTGATTATATTATCTAGAATACAACACACAGTTTGAATTTCCCCGTTATCTCTCTCCACTTTCATGAAACACTTTCCAATCAATCAAATACCCCATAATCTTAACTATATAATTATGTTTAACTATCCACCCATAAGTACTAAAAGATGATAAATCCACATAAACACATAAGTAAAAGTATTTTCTTTATAATCACCTACTTATTATAGTATTCAATTATATGAACGATCATTGTTTTCTCACCTTCTAATATCTAAGTCTTTATCCATGAAAAAAAATCTGTACAATCTATCCAATCATATCCAATTCCAAGAGAAATAGATAAAAGAAGCATTTCATTAATCCATCACAAGAATAAACTCAAGATTCCACTTACTGACATTAAAAGCTTCAATCTAATCACTCCCATGAAGAAATATGTCAATAGATGATGAAGATCCTAAGAAATCTCACCAAAGTCTCTCTATAGTCTATATTAGGGTTGAAGAGAAATAATAGGAGAAAATAAAGATGGCCAAGGTGGTTTTCATTATTTTTAAAATTTCTTCCAAAAAACTATGACCTATTTATAAGAAACAAAATTTGTTTTATTTGTTCAAAGAACAATATGAATATTATAATGTGTTTTTATTTCCTTCATTAAAATTCATAGTTGGTTACCAAATAAAATTCACTACCATTTTATCTCCAACATGACATGTCGAATAAAACCATGATTATTTTTGTGAATTTTACAAAAACCATGAAATGAAACCATTTCATGTACAATTTTTCATGTTGACCATATAAATAAAAAAATCTTATCATAATTATCCATGACATTTTTTTAATAAACATTTCCTGTTTTCTCTTTCTAGGATTCCAATAGCTTTACTAAAATCCTCTTCAAACCATTATTGAGAACCATAAAATTTTCAATAAACCATGACATGGGAAATTATTTTAGTGTTTTAATTTTAATTTAATTATTTTTTTAAATGATTATATTAAAGTTTTAAGGATCTAGGAATTTAAGTGGAATAGAGTTAGGAGATTAAGGTGAAAGGAGTAAAGGGAATCAAGGTGCAGAATAAGGCACCAGAATCTTGGTGGACTACCACTAGGAATCCAATGGCACTTTTTAGACACTAGAAGTAGATTGGATACCTACAATATTTTTTTTGGGGGGGGGGGTGGGTTTGAGGGGTATTTTTTTAAAATGGATAAAATGGTTATTTTGGTTGAAAATTCTATATGAATTTAAACCCAAACATAGTGTTCATTTCTAGAAAGTCAATTGTAACACCTTCAATGTTACATAATCCATATATTCTTCTTACCAAATGAATCCATCAACCAAGTCACTAAAATTATTTACCAAGATTATGTAAAGGCCTACCATTAGTGGATAAAAGGTAACACCCTCAATCATTGCTCTATATTTCAATAATATTTTGTTGTAATAGAAAATACCAAATATTTCTATTCCATTAGATTTTAAACTTGATCTTTTTTTTCCATTATACCTCTAAGTTGTTTTAGTAGATTTTATTATATAATTTAGAGGTAAGGTTAACCATTATTATTGATCAATTTATATTCCTCCTAAGGAAGCCGGTTAAATACTCAAATACCATTTACTTAGTTTTCCCAAATTAGTGAACCAATGACATATCCTCTTTATTTGGCTTGTATATTTGGATTAAATAAATCATATGGTAGGTGAACCCTCATTTTCTATCATATTATTTCAATTTTGATGATAAAAAAACATGGGGTATAGTGATAAATAATCAGAAAAATGTTTTATCTTATAATTTTTTAGAATTTTTTTTCTTTAAACTAAGTTTTCTAATCAGTTTTTCTCTCATGACTTATTAAAAATTATATCTTGTCCATACCTTATCATGTTTATTTAAACATTTTCATACTAAATTTTGATATACATTCAATTTCTACATGATTTCATACATGGTTCATGATTTTTAATCCATGTATACATGTTACCATATGTTATTCATGATATGTAATACATGTATACATAATTATATATGTTATTATTTCTATGTAGTATGTGTTATGGGTTTTCATATATGATTATTATCCTTTATGATATGTTTAGATGCATCCATATCTATTTATTGTTTTTTTATCTTTTATGGTTGTTTCCACATGTAGTGTTTGACATGTGGATCCTTGATATTATTATGTATTATATATGAATGTATTGAAGGACTTATTATATATGTTAGGGATTGATATGTGTACATTTTCTACATATATGGATATACGTACATATGATTATGGTATTCCTCTCTATGAGGAGAGAGACTTCATATATAGAGAAAAATATGTACGTGTGCGTGCGAACACACACATAACTTTATTTATAGATTTAATTAGAATAAATAGAGTTAAATTTTTTTAACCAAAACTTCAAAATTAGGTAAAGAGGCAAATTTTATTTTTATTTATAAAAATATGTTACTGAGGAAAAAATCGAGTTACCATGATAAATGTAAAATGAGGTAAAAAGGGTTAAACTAAGTGGTAAAGACTTATAATACCATGAATTCATAACTATAAATTGTGTGTATGAGAGTATTCACGGACCATATCCATTATTTTTTCACTTTACCCACTTCCTTTTAAAATGACAACCTTACACCTTAAGAAATGAGTATATATAGAAATTCCACTAAAAAATCACCTATAGAAGGACCCCTCCTATACCCCTACCAAAACAATAAAATAATTAAGTTTTATATTGAATAAATACCCATTTTTACTCTAATAAACCATTATTAGACTTTTGGTAACTTCTGTTTCAAAGAAGGAATTATAAATCCTTCATTTTGAAGTGACTCATATCAAGAAGTAGAGAAATCATAAAATTAAGCACCTAATTCTTCACCATATTTTTTTCAATTACCTTATCATAAACAATATTTATAAATATAATTATAAAATATAATTATTTTCTATTAACATCACTATTATTTCAAGTAAATTATATTAATATCATATAACTTGAAACTCTTACTCATTCACTAGCATAACATGTTCTTGTTTTGGTCAGTTCAACCATCCACGTGAATGATGCTATACCAAAATCAAAATATTCATCATGAATAATTATAAATACAATAATATAGTAAATATATGATATTAAGGATTAATTTATTTCATTAATATGGTTTTTTAATTTTGAATCAAAAATTAAATGGTCATTATAAAGTAAATTATTGTTATTAGTAAATTACCCAAAACATGATCATCAAGGATTCCATTCCCATGAACCATACCCATAATTTTAATAAAATGAACATGGGACTATATAAATCATTATAAAATAATTATTTCACTACCTTTAATAATTTGGGAACAGTGAACTTGGTATCAAAGGACAATGATTAACATTTCCATTAACAAATTTGTACGAAACAATCAAAATCACTAAAAATTCGATGATGAAAATAAATAATAACTAACTTATATATGTGTAATGAATTATTATAATTGAAAATTATAAAGGTAATATATATGGTTAAGTATTTTTTTTAAAGTGATTAATATTATTTTGTTTATAATACTGTAGGTTAAAATGCTTTTGTAGGATTTGGGAGTAAATGTAAGGGTTTCTTATCTCAATTTTCCTTTCATTGAGATATGTTACATATTAACCACATATCTTATTTTGTGTGGTGTATGTACTACCCCATGAATATATTTTATTATATTTTTCATGAAATTTAATATATTTACAAATCCATCTCTTGTTTTCTCTTTCAATGGATTTTGATTCAAAAGTTATCAAAGCTGTAAGAGTTTATTTTACAATATCACTTTGAAATAATTTTTTTATTAAACTTATATTAAGATAAATTATATTTTATTCTCTATAATTTGAAAACTATTTTTTATTCTCCTATGGTTATTTATAGGTATATATTTATTCTTTCCATTTCATCTCCCTTTGGTTAACAATTTTATTGAAACAATTTTTATAATTGGAGGTGGCGTTATTACTTCTTTTTGGTCTGGAATATTCATCCTTCATATCCATATTTTTTATATTATTTTATGGATATCCTTATCTCTAATTTTATGACACCCTTATTTTGAAGAAATCCTCTTTTCTATTAATTATTTTATGTTTTGTAATATTTAGGCAATGTCTCAAGAAGTTTTTGGATGGTTTTGGAATTCAAATCATGTTTAGAGAAGTTCCTAATGGAATGGTAGTGTTTGATGCACCGTAGAGGTTTTCTTTGTATCTTGAGGCATACAAATATGCTATAGAGTCTTGATGAGGGGTTTTATCGATTTTGGTAAGTTTTTGGTTTATTTCATGGGAATTTGGATACAACTTGAAGTCCCTTTAGGATCTTTTGGGGAGTTTTGGTAATTTTTTTTGATCTCGAGGTAGCTATGGAATGACCCTTAAGCTATGCCGCATATGGAAATTGCATCAAATTTTTGTAGTGAGATGGATTCCCTATGACATGGAGACCCAAAGTGGGGAATTTATGTGGTTCTATCATTTTTAGGGTCATTGCACCATGGAACTAAGATAAGGTTCAACCTTCTTCTTTAGCCTTGGAATTATGTGGTGTGGTTGTTCCATTGTTGTTTGACCTCTTTCTTGGGTTTAGAGGATCTACGATGTTAACCAAATCATATTTATTGGACCCAGTTTTGACCAGACTCATTGTATCATGGTCTTCTTCCTTTCATCATGGAATCTACTCCATGTTAGTATATTGTGGATTAAGCTAGGGTGTTGCACCATGGTCTTATAATTTCTAGTTTTCCTATAAATAACTGAACCCCCTAAAACCCCATAATTATTCCACCATTTCTCTTGATTCTTAGGAAACACAAGTAAATCCTTTAGAGTTATTTCAACCCTAATTTCATTGGTTTTGATCCCTAAATCCAAGAGATTTATTTTTGGAAATCATAGGATTCTGAACCTCAATATTCCTCTAGGCCTTTCAGATGATCTTCGACTTCTAGACTCCATTATTGATGATTATTTGAGTGTTTGATCATGGAAACAAAAGGAAAACAAAAGAAAGATTCCAAATCTGTTAGATTATGTAAATATTCCTCATGTCGATCATTTCATGGTAGGTTGTTTTTCACTCTTTCCACTTACTCTAGAATGAAAATGATTTCATGTTCATAATTAAATTATTCTTTTATTTGGAATGAAAACTCATAATGAATCTATATTGAAAATTACTCTTTCGAGTTGATCTTTAAATCCTGAGTTTTGGGTGATTCCAAAAATGTGTTTGATAAAATCATTAAATGATTTCCATTAAAAAAAGTGGGATTTGGGTGTAAAAATTTAGAATAATCATGGATGTGGTGTGTGTTAATATTTTTATTATATGATTCCTTATTGGTAAAAACATGGAACTCAATTCTAGACTAGAGGAATAAAAAGGTATATCACCAAGATATGGATTAGTGAAGGATGGGTTACCACTCAAAATTATAGGGACTATCATTCAGCATGCATGGGCGTGTGTCTGTAAAAACTATAATTGTGGATGAAAAGCGGGTTTAGAAGATATGTGGATAATATTTATAAAAAAATTACTTTTGATAGAATAATTTGATATGCTTACTTCTATTTTATATGAAATCCATGAAAATGTTTTATAAAAATTGTGAGTTGAACTGATTTTTTTTAATAACATGTGGGAAAAGTATCTTGGGATTTTACTACTGGGTATGATTACCCCCTGAATATAAAGTTTTGTTCATATGATGACACTATTTTCCATGATATTGGAAAGGGGATATTTTTTTTCACTAGTAGTGCTTATTGATGTAACTATCATGGAGGTTGGAGATGGAGTTTGGGAGTTGGTCATATATTGGGAGTTTGGAGCAGTGCCGCCTTGTTTCCTGAGAATTTATTTATTTTGTAGTTAGAGTTGTTATTTGTTTTCACTGTTAATATAATTATTTTCTTGTTACACTTTTGGTTTTCATATTTACTCATGAATCAATTGTATAGTTCTCTTGGGTTTTTATTTTATTTTATGGTTGTATGTTTTTTTAAACAGGTGGTGCCTTGGTCAAAAAACCAAGGCACATTTATTAAAGAAATAAAAGATTTCAAAAGTATGAAAGATGGGATTTTTTACAATATTTTTCATAACATGGGATAAAATAAAAAGGAAGGTCATCTGACATGTCACATTTGACTCTATTATTGGAAATAACATCATCAACCGTGTTCGTTTCATGAAATGTATCTGTAATAATGTGGTTGATCTCTAAGAGAGAAAGAGAGAAATCTATCCATAGAGTTGTGAGTGTCCAAGAAATATGCACCACATCATTCCCAAGAGCTTGCACAATGGTGATTGAATAACTTTCTATCCAAATATTATTCCAGCCTTGCAGCCTTGTGAAGGTGATACCATGGATAAAACTCAACATTTCTACCTCCAAAGATGAGGCGCTACCACAAGTGCCATACCCAAGGTGGTTTTTGTACATTGTTCCGCATACTGAGGGTCCTGGGTTACCTTTATAGGCACCTTAAACATTAAATTTAATCCAACCTGGGAGAGGGGATTTCCAAAAAACTTTGAAAGTGCATCAAGGCTGACTATAGATTCCTTCAACACTGAGGCACCACAAGAAGCTAAAGTCAGATATAGAATTATTTCAATGCCCCTGTTGAATAAATAAACTTCATGAATGGTAGTGAAGATCCTCACCCAGACTTCATGGAAACTAAATGAGATATTATGATGTAAATAAGATTTTTTTCCATACTAGATCACATTAATAATCTTAGTGAAAACATCCAAAAATAAGTGCTTGATCTGCAGAGAGGCATCCATAGCTGCACAACAATAATTTAATGGTTGTATGTATGTGTGTGTAAAAAGGAAAAAATGTTCTCCCTATTTCTTGTTAAAACCTCGAAATTTATTTCCAACCTTTGATGTTTGAGGAATTTCATATAAGATCAGTGGAACCACGGCTCTTTCCAAGCCAATGGTTAGGGTTGGGATGTTAGAAATGATATAAGTTTGGTCAGTCTATCAGTCAGGATTGTAACAAGTAAATATGACACATTGAGACATTAAATGTATAACATAAAATGATATTTCTAACATCTTTATACTGAACTTCAAGTTACTAGGGTGTTCTAGGTACAAAAAGTGTTCTAAAACACTTCTAGGTGTATTGTTACATCATCTTCATGGGTTTAGGTGATGAGAGTGGAGTATCATGAATTATTAAAGAGACTTACCACTAGGACTATATTATCACATGATTATTATATTTTGATACTATTATATTTTAATTTTGGTTGATTTGATACGATATATGATATAACCTTGAATAAGTAAACAATTAAATAATCAAATGGTAATTTTTTCTATAGTTATATAATGATAATTCCACCAGTGAGGAGAATGAGAAACCTATTAGAGGGTGAAATAGAGAATGCGGTTCCGCCTAAACCACATGTGAACCAAAAGGCAGTATAGAGTATTATGGATGTATTCCAGTATTTTGAAAAGTTACGTTGGGGGTTAGGAACCTCATCTCATGAATCACTCATAAAAAATATAGAATCATAATCCACCGAAGTTTTAGGGTGATTTAGGATTTGAAAAAGAAGAAGTATGGCTAGATAAGATGAATAATATCTTCAAATTCCTTAAAAACCCAGTGGAGATTAAAGTAAATCTAATAACATACATTCTTAAATACCCGACACTATAATGGTGAGACTTAATAGTTTAAGAAAAGTTGGAATGGGTTCTTACTTGAGAGGGATTTTTGGAGTTGTTCAATAAAAAGTTTTATCCAGACACCTTCTAGTTGGAGAAGATGATGAACTTATTATAACTAAAACAAGGAATTATGTTAGTGACTAAATATGCTTCTCATTTCATGCACCTGGTTCATTTCAAATTAGAGGTAGAAACTAGAGAAAGGTTGAATGAACAAATATTTGAGGGAGGTCTATGACCTGATATTTACTCTAAATTAGTCATGTTTTGTATTAAAGATTATAAAAAGTTTGTGAATAAGGTACTAGTGGGAGAGAGAGATCTTTTAGGGAATATTAGTGGAGGGGACACCTTCATCCATCCTATGCAGGTAAAAAATCTAATATAGGGAATAAGTGTAAAAGAGAGATCTATTCCTAGAGAAGTAGGGCACTGAAGAATCAGTCTATGGGACTAGTCACTTATCAACTACATCATAGAAATGTACTAGGTTTATTTTAGTGTGGTTATATTCAACATAATAAGATTGAGTGTACTACACCACCTTGATATTTTCAAATCCATGGAAAACGATAACATATCAAGAGATATTTACTTAGACCTCAAAAGTCAATAAGAGGAGATGGATTGAACCAATCTCATATCTACCATGCTCAAATGGAATGATCTCATTATAATAGTTCTCTACCTCAAAATTGGGTGTACCGGGATGAAACAAGAAACATATCATTTGTATAGATGAAACTAAAACAAGGGATAAGGAACTATTCTATATGACACGATCAACAATTTTATATATCTAATAAAGTGATTTCAACTGAGAAACCAAGTCCTTAATGGTGTGGGGTACCATTCTTCTAAACTCTAAACTTATAAATGTATTGTTTGATATTGGTGTATCACATTTTTTTATTTCTTATCATGTTGTTAAACAATTAGACTTTCAGGTGGAGATAATACCTCACATCATGAGAATCAATAAACCAATCGGTCTTCAGGAATGCATGGGATTCAAGTGCCCAACTTATAGCATTACCATTATTTTAGTATATTTATTTTTGGAGTTTACTATCTTATAGATTTATATTTTTGATGTAGTATTTGGAATGGACTAGTTAGTATAATTCAAATCCCATATCAATTGATACGCTTGACAAGTAACTTTCACATCCTTGGATGGAACTATACAGTTATTCAATGGGTATTGGGATATGAATACTGATAGAGTAGTGCCTTTATTAGTAGTATATGAGACATTTTATAGTCAACCAATAGTAATTAATTTGGTCACTACTGATGAAACTATAGATAAGACTCTTCTTAAAATAGTAGACTGATATCTGGATTTCTTTTTGAATGATTTCTCTAGGATACCCCTAGAATGGGAAATTAAATTTTCTATTGATCTACTTCCAAGAACAAGCCCTATTTTTATTTTTCATATAGTATGGATCCAAAAAACTTGTGGGAATTAAAGTTCCAACTAGAAGAATTGGAGATAAAGGGATTCATTAAACCTAGTACATCACCTTGGGCTACTCCAATTCTGTTCATAAAGAAGGTAGATATTTCTCTTCAGTTGCGTGTCAAATATCATAAATTGAATCAAGTAATGATCAAGAATCAATATCATCTTCCATGAATCAATGATCTATTTTGTCTATTTAATGGATGCAATTGGTTTTATAGGATTAATTTTCAATTGGAATACCATCAAATCAGATTCATGAAAGAGTATATTCCAAAGAAAACATTTCAGAGTCAATATATCCATTATGAATACATTATCATATCATTTATTCTAATTAATTCACTAATATATTTCATGGACTTGATGAAACATATCTTCCATAAGTACCTTGATTCCTTTATTGTGGTATTTTTCAATGATATTTTGGTTTACTCTCAAAGAAAGAATAACCATGAGGATCCCTTAGAGATTATATTGAACACACTATGAAATCATCAAATTCATGCTAAATTTTATAAGTGAGCCTTATGGATATAAAATTTTCATTTACTTGGGTATGCTATTTCGAAACAAGGCATATCATTTTACCCTCATAAGATCGAAGCATTCATTTATTGGTAGACACCCAAGAATTTATTTGAGATACACAATTTTCTAGGATTAGTTGGATATTATAATCACTTTTATATTTATCAAGGCTTTATTCTCCCATAAATTCATTAATAATAAAGGGAATTTCTTTTGGTTGGATTGAATATTTTCATTAATCCTTTTTGGAGTTTAAATCTTGGATCACTTTAACACCTAACCTTATCTTACTAGAACTAGGTTAGGGATATGTTGTATATTGTGATGCATTTGGATTGAGACTGGGTTGTATTATTATATAAGGAGATCATTTTTTGTAATATATATTAAGATAGTTACAAAAACATGAAAACAGTTATCCAATGCATGAATTGGAATTAGCTATAGTGGTCTATGCCTTAAAATCATGGCACCACTATCTCTTTGGGTAAAATTTCACTATCCACACTAATTATAAAATATTGAAACAAATATTCTCTAAGATAGAACTAAACTTGAGGAAAAAATTTTAGATGAAGTATATCTAGATGTTTTATTTCAACTTGGAGTATACACACATGAAAGATAATTCAGTGCCTGATGCTTTGAGTCAAAATTCTTATAATGGAATGGTTAGAGAAGCTCATGACCAATGGAAGTTGATGAGTGTTATTGAGGACATGCATATGGAATATACAAAAAATTTCACATCCATAATTTATTTTTAGCTATTATTTTTTTATTTATGTATTGTACTTATCCCTTGGATTTACCAAGAGTATTTGGAGAAAAATAGAGTTTTGGAACCTTCAGTAGGTGGCGCAAGATTAAGGGAAATTGTGCGCCAACCTAGGGAAAACCATGAACCCTAGAAAATGGATCTATCTAGGCCTCATGGTCAGCCTCATGGGTGTGCTACCTCCCCCAAGAAACCATGTAGCCTCATTCATATTGGAAAGAGAGGGACACATAGTTTCCATACAATTTGGAAAACAGTGCGGGCTAACCACGTGTCCTATCCGGGTCATTAAAAATGATAAATTTACTCTTTTTACTTATTTTTATTTAACACTAAATCACCCCTAATCTGATTCATACATGATTTTCATCCCTAGTAGATTCCTCCACTTCTTATTGGACCACTTGAACTCTAATATTTGGGTGGTTTTGGCCTTAGTTCTTCAAGAAATCATCAAATAAGTCTCTTTTATCTTGGTTTCTACCTTATTCTAGGGTTTGTATTCCCTATTTTTTAGGTCCTTGTTTATTTAGTGGGTTGGTTGACCTAATAAAAGTTCAATTGGGTAAAATCATGATGTTTGTGGTTAAAACTTTCATTTATAGGTTTCTCTTGTGGTTCAGTTATGGTTTTCTACCAGATTATGGAAGTTTACAAGCTTGAGGTAGGTGGTTCCATGATTTTACACTATTAGATGAATTTGGTTTGCTTTCTTGGTCTTATAAATGTGTTCTATAGATTATGTGTGTGGTGATAAATGTGTTTTCAAAGTTATTTGAAGTGTTTATAGGTTGGAAGATGGTTTTCTAAAAGAATTTGATTGCGTTTCATGTGTGCCTATTTGTTTTGATTTATAAATGTGTTCAAGGGATTGTGTGAAAAGGTGAAAAATATGTTTTAAAAGGGGTTTTAGGTACATTTGTGATGAAATTTGGTTTTCTAAAATAAATTAGTTTTGTTACATGTGGGATTATTTTTTTATGTTCCTTAAATGTGTGGTATAAATTGTGTAAGTGATGTGAAGCATGTTTTAAAATGGATTTGGTGTGAATATGGTTTTAAAAAGAGGATTTGATTATAGAAAATGGTGGTTTCCATGTGATATTTGATTGTGGAATGAACATGCTTGTAAAAGAAATGTTTTTTTTTTGTTTTTTCATGATGGTTGGAATGTGTATTTGAAAGTGATGATTTATGTAATATGTGAAATGGAAATTGAGCATAAAGGTAATCCTGAATATCTAGGTGGGAAAACTAGAACTAGTATACTATTTGATTTTGTAGGGCCTAGGCCTAGTTTCTTCTAGCAATATTGACACTACAACACTAACTAAACATGTGATATGATTGGAGACCACTAGACCTTGGGATGCATTCCCCTCTCATGGCTTGTGCATGAGGATGCTGTGGGTTTTGGATTATGTTTGGAGACCACTAGATTTTGGGATGTTCTCCCTTATAGTGTATCAAGAATAAGGACACTATGGGTTTTGGTTGTAGGAGCTTATCACTGAGGTATGAGGTTTCTAGGGCCCCACTAGTGCTAGTACCTATAGTGATTTTCCATGGTGATCTCTTGTGCTGTGATGTTTTTGTGATGTGGTGATAAACATCAATATATGATAGAACTTGGATATATTTTAATTTCAAATAAATCTTCTTTTGAGAAAGTATTTCTTAAAAATGTTTTCTTTTTAATGTTTTATTTAAAAATGTTTCCATGTTATTTCTTAAAACTTTCATGGTGATTTATCTTCTATTTGTATAGCATGGAATCTTTATTTTGGGGTGGAATCCTACTGGGATTTGGATCACACCCTATAAACACACTTGGGTGTATGTAGAATTTTCTATGTATGACCCAGGTAAAGGAAATATGTTCCATTGTGGTGATGGTGGATTCAGTTACTAGCGTTCCACTTCTTGCAGGTTTTGGTGGTGGTGGCATGAGGGAGATTGACCTCTTGTTTCATGAAGATTTTTGAGTTGTGGTTTATTTTTTCCCTTTACTTAGTGGTATTTTGGTTTTGGTTAAAGTTTTAAAACATTGAATTTGAAAATTTTTGTATCCCTTTTGGTCTTGTTCATTAGTTATGTGATGTTCTATTATCCTTTTCGATTATTCTTTGTTAAATACATGGGTGAAATCATTCCCAAAAGTGTATTGTTGATACCCAAAAACTATTTTCTAGCCCATGGGGATCGGTAACACCCTTTGGACCATGTCTCGGGCTGGGCCGGGTTTTGGGTTGGATGGAAATCCATCTTGGTTAGTGACAAAATGGAATTAGAGCGTGGTTTTCACCCTTTCCTTGGGTCATTCTATTTGGGAAGAACCTAGATAATCAGGATCTAGGATTTCTGGGGCTTGAGGTTTGGTTGCAAGTGGTGTGTATGACCAACACACCTTATAACAAGCCTTGAGTTTCTATGAGATATTGGGAATTGGTTTGAATTATCCTATAGGAGATATGTGCAGGCTGCAGACTTATATGGACAATGGGTGGGGGTGGAGTAGTTTGGTTTGGATTATTATTGTGATGAATTTGGATTTTTTATGATTTGTGGAATTGTTTGGAATATGTTATTTTTTTGAACATTTTCATAATTATGTATTTATGGTTCTTCCTATGGTTGTTTCTTGGTGTGGCAAGATGCCTCCTTAAAGAACTCCTGTGCAGCCTCAGGAAGAGGCCGAAGAGAGTTATCCCTCACTGATTGATCAGAGAATAGTGGAAGTAGTGATTCAGGATATCCAAGACTTGGGTTTGGGAATGGGATCTGGATCTTCTCAAGTCAGGGAAGGTGAACCAAGTCCATAGAAGGAGAAAGATCAGGGGTTCCTCAAGAACAATCCTCCTTCCTTCTGGGGTAGCACACATCCCTAAGAAGCTGAGGATTAGATTAAGAAGATCAAGAAGATGTTTGAGTTTTCTGAAATACTGAAGATAGTCACGGTAAATTGTACTTCATTCATTTTTGAAGGTTCATTATAAAGTGGTGGGACTCAGTGGTGCAAGTCGAGAAACATGAGTAGATGGGGTGGATGGATTTCAATATTGTCTTTGACGAGTTGTATTTTCTTAAGATATTACCCTTCACCAAGTCTTGAGAGTTTTTGGATCTTCTCCAGGGATACTAGACTGTGATGGAGTATGCTAACCACTTTTCAGAGTTGGTTCGGTTCACACTCGAGGTATTTTCCAATGAACATTTGAGGGATCAAAAGTTCGAGATAGGGTTGTGACCATAGATCTGATCCCAAGTCTTTTTGTTTAAGTTTAAGACTTATTATGAGGTGGTTAATTGTGCTTTTATGATAAAGGTTGATGATAGAGGCAAGTATGGTTTCTATAGAACAATTTAATGAGTGTTCTAGGGTAGTGGAAACTCATTTTAGAAGAAGATGAAGTAAGAAGAGAAAGAGAATATGAGAGGTGGTAGTTTAGGTCATCCTTCTCGTATGTCTTCGTCTATGGCTTCCAATGATGGGTCTGTTGAGTTCCATAAGTGTTGGAAGGTAGGGAACATGAGATATACATGTTTAGATCCACCCAAACCTCACCATAGATGTAGATCTATGGGGAACTTGAAACATTTTTTCAAGGTGGAACACCCAAATCAGAGTGGTGTAGGATCTATAGATTTTAAAGGGATGTCAGCCTGATCAGAACCGTCTAAGACAATGAGTTCTCAATTCAGAGGTTTTGGAGGTAGGGATGGATCTTCTTATGGGTAGATTCAGTTCATGGCATAGCCATAGGTCAATAATCATTCTCTGGGTCAGGATGAGATGAGGCATCTTCATGCTGTGGGTTGAGTTCCAATAGAATCACATGCATGGTCTACACCAGTTTAAGGTACTAGTCATATTACGTCATCATTAGCTATTTTTTTGTTTGATAACAGTGCCTCTATTTATTTTATTTCTTCCCATATCGTGAATATGTTAAAGTTGTCAACCAAGCCTATTCCATATGCGATGGAGCTAGTAATTCCTCTTGGTAAGAAGATAGAACAAGGTTTTAGGTTTCTGTCTTGTGCACTCACCATGTGATGACCCAGACTCTCTTGGTCCTTCCCTTTGCCAAAATCCGGGTTGCGTCTTGGTGAGACCGATCGGCGGGACCGGTCGGCGGGACCGATCGGCGGGACCGATCGGTGCGGCCGATCGGCGAGGCCGATCGGTGAGACCGATCGGCGTCAGTAGCGCTCCTTTGCACAAATAGGGTTTTAAACCCTATTCTGACTCGTTTAAGCGTGTTTTTAAGACCCGTTATGCGCATAAGAGCTTTAATTAAATACTTAATCAATTTCATGAGTCAGATTAAACCACCCGACCCCCTTTTTAATGATGAGTGGAGCCGCGTGGTCATCCCACGACCCCCGCACCTTACGCAGTTTCACGTTTTCACCTCAACCGTCCCCGACTCTTATAAACTAAGGGTTAGCCATGGTTTCTCCTTTCCTCGATCGTGGATTTTCACAAACAGCTTCTGGTGCATCGGGCGCATCGTTATCCGTAAAGTTCCGCGCCCCCGGCCTAAACGCCGATTATCTATCAACAAGTAGGGAATTTCTCCTTCGTCTCTCTCTTTTGTGTATCATGCAGGGTGGGTGTGCTTTTGATTTTGTAGAATTGGGTAAACCAGACCTAAATAAAGATAATGAACGAATTATATAAAGAAAGAGGGGGGGCTGTGATTGTTGATGCTGTCTTATATTTTGATGTTGTTTCTTCTATGACCATCTTGTTGAGTTGTGCTGGATTATGCCTCCTGAAAATTGTGGCCGTTGGTGGTCGTTGTTTGTGAACTAATGAACCCTAATGATGTTTTAAATGGGTTGCTTGTGGTTGTAAAATCCTGCTGTGAAAAGTGAATTAGTTAATCACGTATATCCAGCTGAATAATTGAAAGCACTAGGATCAACCCTTTTGTGATAAATCCCGGTTATAACACACGGAATTTTAATCATGGAGTGTGTTAAGTCGTTTAAATATGAAAATACCGGCAATCCCCGACTTGTGTTAGTGGTGGTAGTTGGTTGTTTTTCTTTCGGGCTGATTGCTGGAGATGTGGGAGGGGATGGGATCCCCTCCTCATTTATACTCTCGGTGGTTGTGTGAATTTGGGAGATGGGATCTCCTGTTGGTATGGATTCGATGGTTGTGAGTTTTAAATCTGGGTGGTTACTTGTTTATATCACGAATTGGGGTGGAATCCTCTGTTGTTGAGAACCAGGTGTGGGCGTTTTGGTTGATGTTTGACTGTTTACTTTCCTAGACTTATGGCTATGCCTACTAGTTGCCCAGTAGTGCTTAAACATAAACATTATTACTGAACGTGAAATAAGAAAGGGGACAAATGGGTTGTTAGCGTGAGTCGTGACTCGGACTTGAGCGTTGTTGTGATCTGTAGGCTGTCTGAAGAAAAACCTAGCTTGGGTGAGTGCTTGCTACCTATATATATATACTTGTATCTTTGTGTTTCTTATTCGCGCCCCACCCAAGTTGACCACTTAGTGCCGAACACCCCCATTTCATGGGGGAGGGTGTTTTTCCCAACACTATTCATAGTGGCTGGTTATTAGCTCCTTTTCTGCTCCCTTTCCCGGATAGCCCAAGTGTCTTCAGGCAGTATGTGATGGCCTGAGGTTCATTATTAGCCCAAGAACCTTTGGGCGGGGTAGTGTGGTGGTTGGCCAGGTGTGTGCGGCAGGTGGTTTCCCAAGCGTCTTCGGGATGAGGCCCAGGTGTCTTCGGGCGTGGAAGTGGATCCTTTAGCCCAGGTGTCTTCGGGCGTGGTGGTGGTTGTTCTGGCCTACGTGGTTGCAGGCATGGTTACATGTGACAGTTGTGGCCCAGGTGTGTGCGGGCGGGATTCAGCAGTGAAACTGCGTGCGGTTGAGGCCCAGGTGTGTGCGGGCAGGATTTCGGCAGTGGGACTGCGTGTAGTGGCCCAGGTGTGTGCGGGCGGGTGTGGCAGTGGGACTGCAGTGAGAATGGCGGGATTGGTCCGATGCGTAGGATGTCTCAATAACCAGTGGGAAAGTGGTGCGGGGTACCCAAACATCGATGTGCTCTTAATATATATATATATATATTACTTGACTTGCATTATTTTGGGAGTGAGCCTTGGTGAGGCCTGGGGCGGATATTTTTCCTTGTTAGGTGTTTGGTTTACTCTTTTTCTCACGAGACTTTAGTACGTTCCCCCACTTGTACACGGGAGTCTTGGTTTTCCCTACTGAGTGTACTTGTGTGCTCACCCTACGTATATAAAACTGCTTTCAGGTTTCCAGGAGGACTTCGGGGATCACGCAGGACCTTACTAGCTCGGACCTTTGGAGCAGTTGCAGTTGTTGTTTTTCTTTTCCCTTTGGTACTTACCTTGTGGTCACCTTTTGCACCTTGTGGCTTTTACTTTTGAAACATGCATGTGGGAATGGTTTACTTTTGGATTTAATTTTCTTTATACCTTAGTTTTGTTGGGTTTTCTTCTCCTTATCTCTTGATCCTATAAAATAAAAAGGGTAATGCCTTCCATTTGTGAGAAATTTCTATACCCTTGGTGCTAGTCACAACTCCGGGACCTATTGGAGGTCGGTTTCAGGGGTCATTATCTCTCCTTCAACTTAAAGAAGGAAGGGCCTAGCAATCTGCTGACCCTTCCCTCCTTTTGGTGAAGGCAGGTCATGACACACCATGTCAGGGGTCAATCTGGAATGGGATTTCCTGATTTTGGAAATGGACCTATTTGAATTGATTCTTGGTATGGATTGGATGGTTCATTTCCAAGTGAACATCGATTATTATCATCAGTAAGTGAGTTTTGTGGAACCTGATGGGAGTAACCAGGTTTTTCAAGGTAAATGGGATCCTCGGCCAAGACATACTAGACCTCCGCTTCTATAATTAGGAAATATCATTTTTCATATCTCATCGCTCATGTTGGAGAATGGTGATAACAGTCTAGAAGTTAGATTACCTCCCGTGGTGGATGATTTTTCAGAGTTATTTTCATAGGATTTATCAGGTTTACCCCTAGAGTTGAATGTAGAGTTCACCATCAACTTTTCACTGGGAAAAAAATTGATATATCTTCCCTCATACTGTATAGCACCCATCTAGTTGAGAGAATTAAAGGTACAAATGGACAATTTGGAATCCAAAGGATTCATTCACCTGAGTGTCTCACCTTGGGCCGTCGTAGTGTTGTTTGTAAAAAAGATGATGGATATCTCTGGTTATGTATTGATTATCAGAAACTGAATAAGTAAATGATCAATAATAAATCCCCTTTTCCCCATATTGATGACCTTTTTTATCAACTTAAGGGGGAGAGGTAGTTTTCTAATATCGATCTGCGTTTCAGATATCACCAGGTCAGAATCAAGGAGGTGGATGTTCTAAAACTGTATTTACAAAGTAGGTATGACCATTTTCAGTATTTGGTAACACCTTTTAGGTTTAAGAATGATATAATGGTCTTTATGGATCTCATGAATAGGGTGTTCCACTAGTATCTTGATTCCTTTGTCATGGTATTTGTAAATGACATCCTTGTCAATTATGGGACTGAGGAGGAGCATGATCGACATTTGAGTATCATGTTGGGAACTCTTTGGGATAATCGTCTCTTTGAAAAGTTTCCTAAGTGCACCTTATGTATCAGAGAGGTGAAGTTTCTGGGTTATGTGATCTTGGAATGAGGGGTTTTGGTGAACCTCGAGAAGATCAGTGAAGTGATGTCATGTGAACAACCGAAGAAGGTTTTTGAAATTAGGAGCTTTCTAACCCTGAAAGGGTATTATAGGTGGTTTATTTAGGATTTCTCTTAGATTTTTTCATCCATGACCATGATTACCTAGAAAGGGGTTAAGTTTTAATGAAACCAAGTGTGTCAAGCATCCTTTTAGGAGCTTAAGCAGTGGTTGACCACAACCCTAATTTTGATCTTTCTAGAATTTAGAAAGGGATATGTGATTTACTATGATTTATTAGGTATGGGCCTTAGGTGTATGCTAATGTTGGATGACCATGTGGTGGAATATGGATCTCTCCAACTCTGACCACATGAAAAGAATTATCTAACCCATGACCTGAAGTTAGCAGTGGTGATGCATGCCTTAATTATGTGGTGTCATTTTCTTTTCAGGTAGAAGTTTGTAGTTTGTTCTAATCATAAGAGATTAGGATACATTTTATCCCAGAAGGACTTGAATTTGAGGTAGCATCGTTGGGATGATTACCTTCATGGGTTCAATGATATTTTCTATACCCAAAGAAAAGGAAATGTAGTTGTAGATGCCTTGACAAGGAAAGTTCTAGTGAAAGTGTTGAAAGAGTCCGGTGATGAGTGGATTTTGATGGGTATTTTTTCCCAATTTAATCTCTAGACCAAGGAGTATATTGGAGGTGGATTCTTGGCTAGTGTTCAGCAGAAACCTTCCTTTCTAGAGTTTATTTGGAAAGAGCAGCCTAGTGATGAGTTGTTCCAACATTCTATGCAGTTCCAAAATGGTTGGGAGGTGCCTTGTGAATAATCGTTATCTCCTAAGGGAGTTTTTGTGCTTCAAGGGTCACTTTGTGGTGCCGTTCTCATTGTAGAAGGTAGTGATGCATGATAGACACTAATCTCAGTGGTCTGTTCATCCCAGTACCACCAAGATGTTCTATGATGTGCATCGATAGTTCTAGTGGGAAGGTATGAAGTGGGATGAAGTTGACTTTGTATCTCAATGTTATATATGTCAACAGGTTAAATTAGAGCACTAGAGGCCCTCTAGTTTTCTTTATCCACTACCCATTCCTACATGGAAGTGGAATGAGATAACCATGGATTTTATTTTTGGATTACCTCATGCACACTGAGGGTGGAATTCCATTTGGGTAGTGATTGACTATTTGACCAAATTAGACCACTTAATTATAATCATGGATTCAACCAAAGTGGGTGAGTTGGGTCAGTTGTATGTTTCGAAGATATTGAGACTTCATGGTGTACCATCAACAATTTTTTAGACAAAGACACTCATTTTACCTCATGGTTTTGGGAAGGCCTTTAGAAGGAAATGGGGTCACAGGTTAAGTTGATCATGACATACCAGCCTCAAACGGATGGTCAAACGAAGCTGGTGAATTAGATCTTGGAAGACATTCTATGTGCATGTGTGTTGGATTTTAGAGGTTCGTGGGATATTCATTTGGGGTTGGTCAAGTTTTAATTTTATAATTATTATCAATCATTAATCTGGATGGTTCCCTTTGAGGTACTTTATGGTCGATCATGTCAGTATCCTTTATGTTGGGATGAGGTGGGTGAGACCTCATTGTTGAGTCCAAGCCTTATAAAAGAAACATATTATAAAGTAAAGTTGATCAGGAAGTTTTTATTGATAGTGAAAAGTTTCCATAAGTCTTACACTAATCAGAGTTGCTGGGATTTTGAGTTCTCTGTGGGTGATTGGGTGTTCCTAAAAGTGGCACCTCATTTGGGTCACCATCATTTGGTAAGTAAGGGAAACTAATGTTGAGGCATGTCATACCTTTTGAAATCACTAAGAGGGTTGGTAAAGTGGAATACCTATTGTATTTTACCTCATATTTGAAGTCAATTCATGACATATACCATGTCACTTAGTTGAAAAAGTATAATTTGGATCCATCTTATGTGTTAAATTGGGAGGAGTTAGAGTTAGAGACTGATCTGTCTATGTTCAAGTGGCCAGTGTAGATTGTGAATTCTCAGAAGAAAGTGATTCATGGTAAGTACATACCATTGGTCTAATTTCTTTGGAATCATGGTTGTGATGAGCATGAAACTTGGGAGCAAAAATCTTAGGTTGTGAAGGAGTATCCATTTTTGTTCTTTGATCGGACTCTAGAATGAATTTCTAAGGGCAGAAAGTTTCCATGGTGGGGGGAATTGTTACATATGTGTTTTTTGGAGGTATTATTTTATTTTATTATTTTATT
The DNA here is from genome assembly GCA_963277665.1 of Viscum album. Taxonomy (NCBI): domain Eukaryota; kingdom Viridiplantae; phylum Streptophyta; class Magnoliopsida; order Santalales; family Viscaceae; genus Viscum; species Viscum album. The sequence goes on from OY728162.1 coordinate 1,529,755,804, forward strand.
TTACTTATCCCTATGATTTCCTAGGAGTTTTTGGATAAAAATAGAGTTTTTATACCCTTTAGCAGGTGGCACATGGTTAGTTCATGGTTAAGGGAAACCGTGTTCCAGCCCAGAGAAAACCCTGTTCCCTAGACAATGGATTTTTCCCGACCACATGACCATAAACACGGGCACACACCCTCCCCTAGGAAAACATATGACCTCATTCCTATTTGATAGAGAGGGATTCATGGTTTCTACATGGTTTGGAAAATTGTGCGGGCTAGCCATGCGGCCTATTCAGGTCATTAAGAAATAGAAATTTACTCCTTTTCCCTATTCATATTTAACCCTAAATCACCCCTAATCCGAGTCATAAAGTATTTTAATCCCTAATATCTTCCTCTACTCATTCTTGGACCCCTTTAACTCGAATATTTGGGCAGTTTTTTCCTTGGTTATTCAAGAAATAATGAAGTATCTTTTCTCTTAGTTTCTCCTTTATTCCAGTGTTTCTCTTTCCTCTTTCTTGGGTCCGTGCTTCTTCAAAGGATTGGTTGACATAATAAGGGTTTAATCTTGTGTTTTTGGGTAAAATCATGATGTTTTTGGTTCGATAATGCCTTTATAGGGTTCTTTTGTGGTTTGATTGTGGTTTTCCACCAGATTCCAGAATTTTCCAAGCTTGAGGTAGGTGGTTCCATGCTTTTACATTATTAGATAAATTTGGTGTGCTTTCTTGGTCTTATAAACGTGTTCTATGGATTGTGTGTGTGGTGAGAAATGTGTTTTAAATGTGATTTGAAGTGCATATGGGTTGTAATATGGTTTTATAAAAGAAGTTGATTGTGTTTCATGCGTGCCTATTTATTGTGCTTTATAAATTTGTTTAACGGATTGTGTGAAAAGGTACAAAATATGATTTAAAATGGGTTTGAGTACATATGTGATGAAAGTTAGTTTTATAAAAGAAATGAGTATTGTTTCTTGGGAGATTCTTTGTTATGTTCCTTAAATGTGTGCTATGAATTGTATAAGTGATGAGAAGCACATTTTAAAAAGTATTTAGTGTGCAAATGGATTTAAAAAGGGGTTTTAATTATAGAAAATGATGGTTTACATGTGATATTTGATAGTGGGATGAACATGCTTGTGAAATACATGATTTTTATTGTATGTTCATGATGCTTGGCACATGTATATAAAAGTTATGATTTATGTGACATGTGAAATAGAAATTGAGAACAAATGGAATCCTGAGTATCTATGTGGGTGAACGAGAACTAGTAAGCTAGTTGATTTGGTAGGGTCGAGGCTCAGTTTATTATAGTAGGATTGATCCTAAAACACTAACTAAACATGTGATATGATCAAAGAACACTATACTATGGGATGATTTCCCCTCTAGTGGATCATGAATGAGGACACTATGGGTTTTAACTTATGTTTGGAGACCACTAAACCTTGGGATGCATTCCCATATAGTGTATAATGCATGGGGATACTGTGGGTTTTGGTTGGAGGAGATTATCACCGAGGTATGAGGTTCCTAAGGCCCCAATAGTGCTAGTACCTATAGGAATTTCCTGTGGTGCTCTCTTATAATGTGATGTTTTTATGATGTGGTACTAACTGTCGATATATGATAGAACTTGTGTACATTTTAATTTCAAAGCAAGATTATTTTGAGAATGTATTTCTTAGATATGTTTTCTTTAAAACATTTTATTTAAAATTGTTTCCAAGTTCTTTATTAAAACTTTCATGGTGATTTATCTTCTAATGTTATAGCATGAAATATTTATTTTGGAGTGGAATATTACTAGGATTTGTCTCACACCCTACATACACCATTGGGTGTATGTAGACTTTTCTATGTATGACCTAGGTAAAGGCAAGATGTTCTGTGGTGGTGGTGGTGGATTCGGCTGCTAGTGTTCCACTTCTTACAGGTGTTAGTGGTGGTGGATTAAGGGCGATGACCCTCTCATTGCATAGAGATTTTTAAGTAGTGGTTTAGTTGTTCCCTTTTCTTAGTGGTATTTTGGTTTTGGTTAAAGTTGTAAAACATTGAATCTAAAAATTGTTGTATCCCTTTCAGTCTTGGTCATTAGTTATATGATGTTATATTATCCTTGTTGGTTATTATTTGTTAAATACATGGGTTAAATCATTCCCAAAAGTATATTATTGATAAATAGGCACTGTTTTCCAACCTGTGGGGACCAGGAACACCCTTCGGGCTATGTCTCAGGTTGGGTCGGGTGTTGGGTTGGATGGTACCCAGGCTTGGTTTGTCACAAAACCGAATGAAAATGGATTTTTATTCTCAATCAATCTTGTTAATTTTTTTTGAATTTATCCAGAGAATATCAATAATCATATCTTGAATACATCACCATTATGTTAAACCTAAATGGTGGGGGGACCTTGGATGATTGGATAGAGGATGAAAAATCATCATTGCATTTTTATAAATGAATTCTAGTACCCTAGTCTTTCTTGGAACAGATTATTTTAGTGTATCACCATTAAAAATGATGTATTCACTTGGGTACTTAGAAAATGCACAAGGAAATAAATCTCATTTTGGGGTTAGGTATGAAAATAAAGATTAAGGATCATGTCATGAAATGTTTCACTTGTCAACAGGTAAAGGATGAGCATCAACATATTTCTAGGATACTGCAATCTATGTCTATATCTATTTGGAAATAAGATTAGATTATCATAGAATTTTTCATAGGTATACCATAGATGCTTCAAAAACATGATTCTATTTGTGTAATTGTAGATCAAATAAAAAATTCAGCACATTTTCTCCCAATATGAGGGGCCAACATGGTATAGTATATAAAAAATATATATATTTGGTAAGTGTTTAAGTTGCATATAGTACCAACATCCATTATCTATGACAGAGTTCCTTGATTTAATTATTAGTTTCAGAACTTTTTTAGTAGGCTCTTAGGTTCTAGTTGACTATGAGCATAATATATCATCCCTAGATGGATGCGAAACCAGAACATATGATTTATAAATTGTAATATATGCTTAGTGTTTGTGTCATGGACTTTGGTGGATCATGGGGAGATCATATGCCTTTAGTGGAGTTCTCATATAATAACATTTATTAGTCTATGATACATATGGAACTATTCAAAGAATTATATGTCCTTCCTTTCCACACTCCACTTTGTTGGGTGGAAATAGGATAAAATTAACTAATTGGATATAATATTGTCCAAGAGACTATAAAAAATATTCATTTGATTAGGAAGAATACGGATACAACCCAAAGATAAAAAAATCATATGCAGATCATTTTCATTACCCATTATCTTTTGATATAGGTGGACATGTATTTCTAAAACTATCACCATGTTTGGGCCATTTTAATTTGGGAAATAAAGGAAAACTTACTCCATGATATATGGGACTATTTGAGATTCTGGAAAGTATCAGTGACATTCAATATCTATTAGATTTACCACTGAGATTTAGTGCTATCCATAATATTTTACATGCATCTCAACTGAAAAAGTACCAGTCGTATCCTAGTCATGTGATTAGTTGGGATCATGTTACTCTTGATCCTAATGTGATATTTATCCATGAACTGATTTTAATTTTACATAGATAGAGAAATAAATTTTTAGGGATAACTATTTCCTTAGTATGAGTATTATGGAAACATGATAAGATTCAAGAAGAGACTAGTGAATGAGAGAAATTAATTATGGATCAATGGAAAAAACTCTTCAAAGACAACCACAATATCTAGATTTTTGAGGATTAAAATCCTAATGAAGGGGAGAATGTGACACCCTCTATTTGAGGAAATTATTTATTTTATTATGTATTTTAAGTTATGGAATAGTTTTTCTAAGTCTTAGAATGTTAATAGATGGTTTTAGAATGTTTTTGAAGAATTTTTAATGGTTCAAAATTTGGGAATGGTTAAGGGAAATTATACAGAATATATAGAAAACCATGTGATTTGAATATTGAGTTATTAGGTAGGTGTATATTTGGAAAATAATACGACTAACCATGTGATTTAGAAATTTTTAGATAGTGTTTATTTATATGATTAGAGCATATTTTTCCAAACCATTTGACCTAATCATGAGATGCCATAAATTATATCAAAAAATTAGATATAAAAAATGAAAATTTTCTAAAAAACCTCATTTTTCTTTCAATGGATTTAGTTCTCAATTTTTGGACCTCCTCTAGTCAATTTTTTGCGATATTTGACTTTCAGAAACTGTTGTCCATGATTCTTCGAGTGTTGTATCTCAGAAACAAAAGGCAAGGGATCCTTTATTCCCTTATAATCTAAATGTGATTGTTATCTATTGAATAAAACCCTATATTAGGGTTGTTATGGATGGATCTATGGGTTCAGAAATTTTTTGATTGAACCTTCTTATGATTTATTGGTGGAATAGAATAAAGAGTCCAGATCTACGAGATCATGTGAAAATTATTCATGTCAAACATATATGAGGTAGGAGGTTTTTCCCTCTTTCCACTTTCTCTAGAACATGAGGGTTATTTAGTTTTTAAAATAATTTCTTCCTTATTTGAAATAAAATCATCATGTTAAAACTCTGTTTGATTATGCACTCACTTGTTATTTATTGAAACATGGGTTGTGGGTGATGCCCACAAGGTGGTTGATGAATTGATAAAATGGTTTTCATAAAATAAATAAAGGGTTTTAATGTTTGAACTTGTAATAGTATGGTTAACATATGTTCATTTACATTGGACCTTTTCTTGAGGGACTTGGTCAGAGGGACAATTTGAGGCTAATGATTATTGTTAAGTGAAAACTTAGTGGAGTAAGGATATCCACTCATGATCAAGGGAGATGCCATTAAACATGAATGGGTGTGTGTGTGTGTGAATATGGAATAGTTATGCCAAGTAATTTAAAAGAACTATTTCTGATACCTATGAGAACTATATGTTTGGTGAACTGCTCTTGACTTTATTTTTGTCTATTTTAGATATAAACTATGAAATTGTTTAATATTCTTGATGTTCTGTACTACTATTTTATGAAAATGGCAAGATAACCCGATTCTTGTTTTAATAGAATGTGGGAAAATTCACTAAGAGTTTTCATGTTGGGTTATTATAATCACCGACTGCATTTTCACTTTCATGCATATACATATATTATTTTTCATGATACAGGAAAGGTTAATGTTTCATATTTCACTAGCATCGATTCTTGATGTAGTTATTATGGATATTTGAGATGGAGATTGGGATTTGGTCATGTTCTAGGAGTCTGGAGTGGTGCCACCTTGGTTCTTGTGTCTATTAATTTTTTAGTTTTTGTTTTTATGGTTTCTTTTATTTCTACCATTACTTTGATTATTTGACTTATTATACCTTAACTTGTTAGTTTGACTCATGCATCATTTTCATTGTTGTGGGTTTTTTATATTGGTTATATGTGTGTGTTTGTGTCTCTTTTTAAAAGGTTAAAATATCCCCTATTTATTTTTAAACCCTATACATTTATTTTCAACCTTTGGTGTCTGGGGAATGTCACCTAAGTTTAGTGACACCTCAGCTCCTTCCAAGACAATGGTTAGGGTCAGGATGTTACAGTAATATCCTGAGATTTTATGAAATATATTATTTAAAATTAATTAAAATTATTTAATATATTTCAATACATGAAATATATATTTTATCTTGCATCACACACAACACCATGTTTATCTTGCATCGCATGCAACATTGAGTTCCTTTTATGACTTATGTTACACACAATCCCGAGTCTTACCGGATAATAATATACTATTAATATTATTATTATAGTTATCACCTAGCCATTTTAATGGAGAAAATGAATGAGATTAAATAATTTATGAAATTATAGTTTTTAGATGTTTATAAAATTAATTCATTGGTTACTAATTAATTATAATTGAAAATAAAGACTAATTGAATATAAAGGATGTGTTTTTTATGAAAAACTATTTTTTATGACTAGAATGACATTTTATCTTAATAAATTAAATTAATAACTATTAGTGAAATATATTAATGAAATTTATATTTTATATATTTAATCAAATGTTTTTAAATTCATCCAATTTTTTTTGATAGGCTTAGGATATGAATAAATCCAATTTTAAGCATAAAAAGCTATATATTTTTAAAAGCCAGTTTTACCGTCTTTTAAAGAAACACTTGTTTTAAAACTAAATTTTGAAACTTTTATAAATTATATTTTAAAAAATAGACTTAATTTTATAAATTTTAATATAAAAAATTACTTTGGGTGATTTTTTGGTATTTTTCTAAGAAGTTTCATGTTTTGATGAATAATAAAAATACTGGATTTTAATTAAAACCAGCTTTTTCATCTAAGTAATTTATACTGTTAAATTTTATTTTTAATTTGTTTTAAAGTATAATTAGATAAATTTTATATAATTTAATCCAATTTAGGTTATTTTAATTAACTTCACATTTAAATTGGATATAAAAACATTTAAAACATTTGAACTTTTTACTTTAAAATCCCACTTTCTCATTATGTCTGTGAGATTAATTTTAAATTAAAATTTTCCAATTATGTGATTAGAATTTTTAAAAATGGATTACATATTTAAAATAATAATAATTTATAATATCTAGTAAGCTCAACTTATTTTTCTACAAAAAATATTAGTGAAAGCAATTAAAATGATTTACAACGATTAAGATAAAAATGAGTTTACTTAGTGGATAAACTTTAATCTTAAGGGGACAAATGAAATAGAAACTTATACAAAACCCATTTTACGGTCATATATAGACCATATCCATTATTTTAATTAATTTGGTTCATTATTGGAGGAACATGATTTAAGGGAGACCTCCCAATAGTGTTTACCTTTTTGTATTTATAAGAATGCCACTCCTCCTCCACTATAAAAATGAACTCAGTATCTCCCATTATTCAAACATATGAATCCTTTTGTGTCATAAAAAACCTACAAAAATAATCTCCCAAAATCCATCCTCTCATCCTAGAAGCCTCACTTTGAGCAGAAATCATACAAAGGAAGTCTTTTGGTGAAAACCAAAAGGAGTTACCTGAAGAAGAGGAAGATAAAAACACACATGACAAGTCAAAATAAAGGTTTTAAAGAATGATGTTTAACGAGTTATGTATATAAAGGATTTATAAAGGATTATGTTTATATCCTAATGTAAAATAATAATATTTGGGTTAAATGGGAGAAATGTTCATTTAAATTCATGTGAATTGTTTATGTAGGAGTTTTTCCTAATTCTCTAAAATTCTAAACCTAAAAGGTCATATAGAATGTAAGTGATACACATTTTTATTTTTATGATTGTAAGGTTTAGATGAAAAATTTGGGTCACAATTATCAGGTTAAAATTCAGGAATGTAAAGTTATAGATATCATCACAGGATCTGGGAGTGCGGGTTCTGGGTTGTTATAGTTGGTATCAAAGTTTGTTTTAGATAAATTTGGAGATTATAATGTTTTAATGTGAAATTATATTAAGATTTATGAATAATATCATAATTATATAAGCCTAAGGATGATCAAAATTTCAAAATCTTTGGCATACCATTGTAGTTTTAATCTATGAGATCTTAAAGTGATTAATGACAATTTTTGGGAGACATTTTTTTGGGTTGGTGTATTTGTAAGCCCTAGAATCAAAATGAAGTGTCTTTAGGGAGGAATTATTTTTTAATATTAATGAAAAAATATGGAAAACCATAATTCTGGGTGATAACCTATCACATCAGGCTAGGCGGTGGATCTTAAACCCATGAACAAAGGATGACAAGGGTTTCACGCCTACCACGGGCCTACATGATGTCCTGGTTAGTTTGAATTTTTTTAGGTAAAGATTAAGTTTATTTGGATAAAATATGGAATATTATTTGAGGAATAATGGTTTATTTATCTTGAATAATATATAATAAAATAATTATAATATTTGGGTTTAGAACTTAGTTGGGAAATGTTTGAATAATTTTAAGGATAGTTATTTATGGAATGATTTAGTTTCAACTTTGGTTATTACTATTGAATTTTGAAGATTAGTGTATCATATGAATGTTTAATCATTTTGGTATCTATCTTACCATGTTTTAACCATTTTGGTTTTGGTTAATGTCTAAATATAGGTGTAATAGCTTGAAGTTCCTTTTTATGGTTATGTGGTCTTTAAAAGTTGATTTTAGTGATTCAGAAATTAAAAATTCATCTTGAATACACATAATTTGGAGAAAAGATGATATTTTGGTGTAAATGTACTACAAGATTAAATTCTACTCATAAAGTAAGTAAAATACCTTTTTTTCTTATTCTAGATAGTAAAATAATTATTTAACTCTAGGAAAATAATCTTGAAAAAAAATTATTATCCCAGTACCTTCAATTATGATGATCCAATGGTATTTTACATCATAATAGATTTATTTTTTTGAGGCCCTTAACTTTACATTGATCATTCACTTGTTTGTGATCAATGAACATAATCAATCTCTAATTATTTACGCTTTTCCTTCATTCCCACCTATATTCTCTCTATGTGGAATCCTAGTTATTCATGACATTTGGTGACCTTTATATTTCCCAATTTTCCTTTTAAGAGGATGTTTTATTAACCATTTTTACAATTTGGGTTTCAATAAAGGAATTCAATTTTTTTTAATCCTTTGATAACCAAGATGAATTTCAAGGGAAAAATTCATTTTAAGGCGGGTAGGATGTAACATACCAAGATTTTATAAAATATATTCTTTAAAATTAATTTAAATCATTTAATATATTTCATTACATGAAATACATTGTTTAACTTAAACCACACACAACATTGATTTTCTTTGACGACTTATGTTACACACAATCCCAAGTCTTACCAGACAACAATATACTATTAATTTTGTTATGATAGTTATCACCTAGCCTTTGAAATGATAAGAATGAATGATATTAACTAAATTATGAAATTATAGTTTAAAAATGTTTATAAATTTAATTAATTGGTTACTAATTAAGTAGAAATTAAAATAATGACTAATTGAATATAATGGATGTGTTTTTATGAAAAAACTATTTTTATGACAAGAATGGTGTTTTATCTTAATAAATTAAATTAATCTCTATTAGTGAAAGATATTAATTGAATTTATATTTTATATATTTAATTAAATGTTTTTAAATTCATCCAATAATTTTTATAGGCTTAAGATAAGAATAAATCAAATTTTAAGCATAAAAAGCTGTATATTTTTAAAAGGTAGTTTTATCACCTTTTAATGGTGTACTTATTTTAAAAATAAATTTTGACACTTTTATAAATTATATTTGAAAAAATAAACTTTATTTTTTAAATAATAATATAAAAATTTACTTCGGGTGAATTTTTGATATTTTTCTGAGAAGTTTCAAGTTTTGATGAATAGTGAAAATATTGGATTTTTATTGAAAATTGATTTTTCTTCTAAATAATTTATAGTATTAAATTATAATTTTAATTGATTTTAAAGTATAATTATATAATTTTCATATCCTTTAATCCAATTTATGTCATTGGAATCAATTTCACATTGAAATTGGATATAAAAACATTTCAAACTTTTGAACTTTTTTACTTTAAAAACCCGCTTTCTCGTTCTATCTGTAGGATTAATTTTAAATTAAATCATTCCACTTATGTGATTTGAATCTATAAAAATGGATTCAATATTTTTAATTATAATAAATTATAATTTCTAGTAAGTTCAAATTAGTTTTTTTTCCAAAAATATTAGTGAAAACAATTAAAATTAATTACAGCGATTAAGGTAAAAATGAGTTTAGTTAGGGTTAAACTTTAATCTTAAGGGGATAAATGACCCATAAAATTTCAAAAAACCATTTTATATACTTATTTAAACCATATACCCACTTTTATCTAATTTAGTGCATTATTGGAGGAACATGATGTAAGAGAGACCTCCCAATAGTGTTTACCTTTTTATATTTACAAGAATGTCACTCCTCCTCCACTATAAAAAGGTAATCACTCCCCCCATTATTCACAACTCTAAAGCATTTTGGATCATAAAATAACTACCCAAATAATCTCCCAGAATATTTCCTCTCATATTAGAAGTATCACTTTGGGTAGAAAGCAAACCAAGTAAGTCCTTTGGTGTAAACCGAAAGAAGTTACCCGAAGAAGAGGTAGATAAAGACACACATGAAAAGTCAGACTCAAGGTTTTAAAGAATAAAATTGAATGAGTTATGTCTATAAATTATTTCACAAGGATAATGTTGATGACCTAATTTTAAATAATAAGAGATTGTTTAAATGGAAAAAATGTTCATTTAAAGTCATGCGAATTTTTTATGTAGGAGTTTTCTCTAATTCTCTAAAACTCTAAACCTAAAGTGTCCACTAGAATGTAGGTGATACAAGATTTACTTTTGATTATTATAAGGTTTATACAACAAAATTGTCTCACAATTATCATTAATAAATCAAGGAATGTAAATTTATGGATTTCAGCATAGGATCTAGGAGTGCAGGTCCTGGGATGTTATAGTGACACCATGAAACTTTATAGATAGATATATCATTGATGTTTTAATAGAGGCCCATATTTGATTACATCTATAAACTCAAAATTTCATATTTAATTTCAATGATACATAGTCTCATAGGATCAAAAAATTAGACCACGGAATAATTATTACTTTTTTGACAAAGTGTTTGTTCCAAAATAAAGTGAGTTTGATAAACAATATCAAAAAGAGTTCATATGGATTCAAAAGGAGTTATGAAGTTTTTTCATTAAGTCCATATTGTATTTTAGTGAAGTGGGATATTTTTTAATTTTAACTAAAATAGTTATATCATATTGTACTATATACTTTATTTTTATCCAATAATGTGAATATGATGAATGTTACATATCTTGAGATTATATTTCCTTTAACATAATGTGATATGCATGATGCATATTTTGAGATTATATTGCCTTTGAAGTAACTCTGAGTCATAGGCTTTAGATTTCACTACCTTAAAATTTTACCCTTAGTTAAAGTGTTGAGATTATATTACCACTAATGTTATATAAGATGGAATTTGGGTGCATGGATACTGACAGATCTTCCATAACGGTTTTCTTCAATTATAAATTAATGATTGATTTTATTTTTTTTTCTATATGAACTGATTACAATCATTTGAAATATAAAAATGATTATAAACTCAATAATAATATGTTATCATAATGTATTTTAGTTTCTATACAATGGATGGCGACTCTTGAATCTATTCATTGAATGAAGGGATCCTATATAAAGGTTAGAGATTCTATTTCTAGGTAAGTATGACAATGATAAGACATAGATGGAACTCTCTTCTACCCATATAATTTATTTTTATTCACCAATGAAGGTGATAGAACACCTTTCGATATCAGGGTCCCTCTCATAGTGTATGAGTATTTTAGTGTCTGGTGTCATCCTTATAGAGGCATGAGTCTGAGACTTATTTCTTAGTGATCTTCATCAAAAAAACTCTATTAAAAGATCAACAAAGATAGAGAATTTTTGTGATTGAGGAACATATATTTATGTTTCATTTCTTCCACTACATGCTGATATAATGAAGATATATTAGGAAAATATATGGGTTTCTTCCACTAAAATAACCACGAGATGATCTTATAAGACCCATCACTATCCACTAGTTGAGTGCTAAGTATGGATATGAGATATATTGAACATTTATAGTTTGTGTGTATATACTAACCATATTATTCACTTATATTGGATGATACTACAACATTTAGACCTAAGTGTTGGGGTGCAGAGTTTAACCACTCATATTCTCATTCTTCCCAAGTTCTAGGAGGATCATGAACAGGGTGATAAAATCTCTAGTTGCTCTACTATGTGGGACTGACTATATTATATCTTTCCAAGATTAATTTTTTATGAATCATATTGATGAATATAATGTAGTTTGAGATAGGTATTGGAATGGTACCCTCAAGATCATAGTGTGGATATTACATCGCTTAGGTACTCTTCATTCTTGAGTGCCAGATTTTTCACCAAAATTGGATTCACAGTCACACCATGAACCCAAATTTTGATATGTTTTGCATGTTATTATTTTGATATGTGTTGTCAATAAACCTGATTTTGGATATGTTACACCTTTACCTATTGGTTTTCCTATGAGAAAAAATATTCATATGCCCAGGTCTATCTTTGTTACACCTTTCCTAGATGGGTTTCCTTTATGTGAGGTTGGATATGTCACACCTTCCTTTGATATGTTTCCTATTTTATCTAGTTATAACATGAATGATTACTGATATCATCTAAAGTATGTGGGGTCAGATATCATAGTGGTCTATTTAGAACATGATGACCCGATGTGATTTATTTTATTTTTCATGTTCATTTTCTTGGGGTTATATATACTATATATGACAATGTATATAAGAAATGTGTTGGTGGTGCCTTGTTGAGGTATATACTAGCACCCTGTATGGGCACTTTAGTATGCCTATAGGCCCTTTTATTTTCCTTTTAGGTAATTGTTTGTATATGTGATATAGATGGAGTATAAATATGGATGGTTAGGAGATAGATTCAAGGAGGGATTCAAAGTTGTGCTGACGTCACTAATATTTTAGTATTTCCTTTACTTTGTACTCATTCAGTTCGTGGGTAACCCTTGATGTATGTTTGTATGCTAATCATAGGTACATTTTTTGTTATAGCATAATGAAATTATATATTATTTATAGTTTGAATCTAGTCGTATATCCTTGTTCTTACTCTAATGGTATCTATGATTCCATGATTTATCTATTATTTTATGTTGGGATATCGAGAGTATAGTCACCCCATGTTAGTTATAGAATATATATTCTATTTGGAAGCCTTTGGTGTATGAGGAGGCATACCTGAGGTCATGTGGCACTCTGACTCAGGCTGACGCTTGATTATCTGGGCCAGGGCTTTATAGTGATGGTGTATGCCTAATTTTTTTGAAATTATTTAGGAAATGAATTACCTATCCCAATAACATAAAGGATAATGGTTTATAAAGTTTAAAATTTTAAAAGTTCAAGGATTGTGAAGTCAAAATTATTTTTTATATTACTAAGTTTATTGATAATTTAATTATTTTGAATTGTGGCCTGCATTTATATTTATATATATATTTTTTAATTTTACTCTTTTTGAACATGAGGACATATTTAACCTAAAGCGTGGTGGAGTTGATATTTACCATTTATTCATTACTTTTATTATTAATTTATATATATTTTAAGATGTTTTCATATTTTAAATTGATTTATTAAAGTAAAAATAATTTATAATCTTAAGAATTATTTTTTTACAAACCTGTAGATTTTAACGATTTTTATCAATTTTTATTTTCTTAAATTGATCATGAATTAATTATCAATATAATTATTTAAATTTTGATTTTTTAAAAACAAAATATAAAGGTTTTTAAAATTTTATATTAAAATTTAAAAAATATTATGTGATATTTGATTTTAATAAATATTGAATGTTCTGTTTAAAGATTTTGTTAATTTTTCATTAATAAAATTTCTATTGGATTCAAAATGTTATGTGCCTATTTAATTATAATTTATTTATTATGTTTACATAATTTTTTTATTTTATTCTTATTATTATGCGGTAAGATTATGTTTTCATTTTTATGAATATTATAATTATAGATTGTAATTTATAAGTAGTCAAATAGCTTATTAAAAAAAGAAGAGGGTATTTTTAAAATATTTTTTATTCTATATTGATCAATCATTTTTTATGGAATTTGGTTTTTAACCAATTTATCATTTTTTATTTATTTTTATTTTAATATAGGTTTTTCTATGTATACTAATATAACATATCATTAATTTTCATGAATTAAATTCGATTTTTTATAGCCTCCAAACTATCATGTTATTATTAGAAGAAATGTTCTATTGTTTCCCAAATGTTTAATGTTTGTTGTTTTCTTATTATTTCAATTATAATATATTATTTTACATATATGTGTGTGTCTATATATATATATAAATTTTGGTTTTCATAAATCATAGTTAAATTATGTTTTATACTTTAGTAAAGTGAAATGGTCATAATTGTGTAGGTTCTACTCTGGTAAATATTATATATCATGTTTTAGTGTTTTGTTAAATCCTATTAGATACTTCTTATATTTTTATATTTCCTTTTTTTATTTGAATTGTTTTATATTTTTAATTTTTAGATTTTCCATGTGTTAGTATTTTCAAATGTTCGGCCTTTAGAGTTTTTAAATGTCCCGATTCCTGATTTTATTTGTTCTATGAATGTCTCATTTGGTTTTACTATAATAATTATTAAGTGAAAAATAAACTATTAAATGTTATGTTGTGGTCCACAAGTAAATTTTCTACTTTCTATGTTCTATTTCATGCTTGTATAAACAAGTAAATAATTGCAGTAATTGTTTTTTAATAATATTATGAAATAAATCAAATATTATTGTCTTTATATTATGATTTGATAATTTATATTATCACTTTAAACCCATATAATCCCATTACACATATATTTTACCATACTTAGAAATTTAATGAAATTATAATTCATAGAGAGATCATCTTGAATGATTTTATTAAGGTTCCTTTTTAGTCTATATATACTTCTTTTAAAAACTAAATTTATTATTAAATTTACCCCATTAACACCTAAATTCCCTATGTCTTTTTCTAACATGTCTAAACTATATTAATCTAGTCCCAATCATTTTCTTGTCAATCAGAGCCACTCCAATTTTCTCTCAAACACATTAATTTATAATATTATCCATCTTACTATACCCGATTGTCTATATTAAAATTTTCATTTTTGTTACCCTTATTTTTTGTTCATGGAATCCCATTAAAGGTCAAAACTCACTAAAATATAGAATAGATGGTCTAATACTAGTCCTATAAAATTCAACCTTCATTTTCAAATAAATGTTTTGGTAAAAAATAATATTATAAGACTTTCTATATTTTATCAATATATTTTGAATCCAATAAGAGATATCTACATTAATATTTCCATCACATTACAAAAATGAGCCTAAATATAAAAAATAAACTTTTGAAATAATTTGGGATCTAAATCTCACATCTATAACATTACTATTCAATCCATCACTAAACTAGCACTCCATATATATTGTCTTATCCTTACTAAGGCATAAACCTTTTGATTCTAAAGTATCTATTCATAAATATAACTTTAAATTGATGGTATCTTTTTATTCTATAATTAGAACTATATCATCTAATAAAATAATTCAATTAGGTATCTTATCTTGAATATGATTTGAAATTTCATTTAATAAAAAAGAAAAAAAGCACGAGATTAAAGTTTAACCTTGATGAAATCCTATCAAGATAGTGTATTATCACCCACTAGAGTTCTAGATTGAGTCAAATTATCTTTATAAACATCTTGGATAAGTTTTATGTACACCACCTTCACCCCTTTTCTTTCAAGATATTTTCATAAAACTACTCAAGGAACTTTATTATATGAATATTTTAAATTAATGAAAACCATAAGACAATATTAGGGTTTTTTTTTTCAATAATACTACATTATAACTATAATCTAATGGATTTATTTTGTAGTTAAATGTCTATAAATGAAAAAAAATATTATATAAAAATTTAGTTTCTTTTTGAATCCTCTGTTCAATCACTCTCCCCCAAAGTTTCATGGTATGGAACATAAGCTTTATATCTATATAATTTCCATAACTTAAAGTATTATTTATTTTTATATATAGGAACTGGATAAATATTCATCCATTCATCCAAAATTTTCCTATATTTCATAATCTCATTAAATAACCTAATGATCTATTTAATACCCAATGCCCCTAAATATTTCTTCACTTAAAGAAAAATGTTGTATTGTCCAACTACTTTACTATTATTTATCCTTCTTTATGCATCTTTAAACTCAAAAGGATGATTTTTTTTGATAATAACTATAATTGAGTTCCTCTATACTAATACTTAGATTATATAAGTCTAATATTTCATATTCTCTTTATTGATTATATTATTAAAGTATCATCACCAATGTTTCTTAATTTACCCATCCTTAAAAATGGTATGTAGTTATTCTTCTTTTATGCTCTGAACATGATCATAATTTCTAGATTTTTAAACTCTATACCTTTCTAAACTATATATTCTTTTTAAAAAAAGCTCAATATGTAAAGAATGGTAAAAATCATCAAAAACATTATATTTGGCCTCACTAACTGATTTCTAAGCCTCTCTATGAGAAACATGATATCTATCCCACGTATATTCGTCAATATAAAACTTTTTATTTATGATAAGGAAAATATATTATATGGGAATTGAGATTTTTTAAATAAAATAAACATTTTTTTCACTAAAAATAAAAATTCATATCTACCTTTATGATTAAGGGGTTTGTTAGAAATATAAAATAATGTTTTCATGAAGTAAAAAAGTTAGAAATAATGGAAAATGTTATACCTAATTAATCTATTAAATATCCACAATTCATTTATTATAAATGTACATGAATAAAAATCTATAAAAGGAATACTATAAAATCATAAATGAAATGAACTCCAATGATTAAATTTGAAAAATTATTATTTGTGAGTGGTCATCAGCTAAGAATCTTCTAAATGAATCAATAAACTCATTCTGCTAAAGGTTAATTGTCTTTTAATTACATTAGTATAATAACCACTAAAGAGACTTTACTTACTAAATGAATGGATAAATCAATGATTATTATTATAAACTTAGTTTTATCAATGAAACTATTGACATTTGTGATCTATCATATCTAACTTAGAACTCATTTGACTAAAAAATGCACTACCTAAAAGTGGGGTTACAAGGGTAAGGGAAAAGATCTCAGAGTTCTAAAAATTGATAAAAATAAATCAAAATAAGGGGGTAAATAATAACTTATCATTTAATCCAATAATAAAAGACCTATTTTAACAATGTATCATGAATTTATTACTTGAAATGGTCAAAACCCTACAATTATGGACCCAACCCTCTCAAGACATCCAAATATTCACTATATAACCTTGTAATTCAAAACCCAATTCTTTGTTCTAGTGATCATATTAAACACATGCCCCATGCTATGAACATTCAATATAAATGCAACCCAGATTCATCCTAATGACCATTCTTTGTATCAATATTCTAATATCCATAACACTTTTGAGTATGGATGCATTTAGATATATATTTTCTATAAAAATATATCCCTTAGGTTTATCTATAAATTTAAACTCTATTAAGTTTTTCCAAACAAATTATACCATCTCCGCTTTACCATGGGTATGATAGGCACCAATTAGTATCACCCATAGAGAGAAATAAAGTTTGAATAGAATTCCACTCATGACATTCATCACTTACCTAAACATCCCATCCCAACCCAAAAGATCCAATATGCATGCATACTGCTTATATTCTGGTGATATTACATGGTGGTTAACAAAAGAATTAAAGTAGCATTGTACCTCAAATACAAGTCCTGAGTGGATGTATCTTGAAAAAATAGATAAATATATTGGATGATATGGCACACATCCCATCCCTAAAATGCTTTTGAAAACCTCAATTGTATTCATTCCCTTGTGAGTTTGAGTATATATCACTATCATTCCATTATAAAAAACAATATTTTTCTTTGAGATTGAGTCAATGAATATTCTTTACTTTATAATTCATCCATACTTAAAATAAATTATTCCAATTTCGGTGAACTAAGTTAATTTATTGAGTCCATATTTTTTCATTTAACACTCCATATTGATTTTGAGGGAGTGGAATATTCCGAAAAAATTATGGAATATTATTATTGTCAATGGTTCATTTGAGAAATATTGATATACCTTGATTCACCCCCTCTCAGGGTATTTATATAACACCCATGGTATGAGGTAATTCTATGTTCTGTTATACATTTTAATTTATGTAATTTTTGGGATAAGTATTTGGAAGTTACTAGATGGTTTTAGAGTATTTTGAAGGGTTTTTAAGGATTCACAATTTGAGAAATGTTTGGGGAAAACATACAACTTCTCTAAGAAACCATACTGGGTAAATTTGGTAATTTTGGGTAGGTTTATGATAGGCATATGATTTTCCTAATCATGAGAGTTGGAGGTTTCTATAAAGTGGTGAGTTTCATGGTTTCCACTTTATTTTCTTGACTGTGAAACCTAACCATGCGACCTGGAAGTTTTGGATAATGGATATTTTAATGGTTTCTACATAGTTTTCCTAATTGTATAGGGTCATTAATCTATTCAAAAAATTGGTTCTAAAATATGAAACTCACCCGAAAATCATCATTCTTCTTTCCCTAAATTAGGATATTGACTCTTGGCTTTCTTCTAGGATATTTCTAACGATATTCAACTTCTGAACTCTTTTCTTGATGATTCTTTGAGCATTGGATCTTGGAAACAAAAGGTAAGGGCTCTGTTCTTCCCTTATAATATTGATCTACACATTTTATATTGAATGAAACCCTAGAATGGGTTTTTTTATGAGTGGATCTATGAGATAAAATGATTTTTGATCAAAATTTATTGTGATTCATTAGAGAAATGGAATAAAGAGTCCAAATCTATGAGATTATGTGAATATTATTCATGTTGAACGTTTTTGAGGTAGGTGGCCCCTTTATTATTCAAAATTTTCCAGAATGTAAAGGTTCTATTATTTTTAAATAAAATAATTTTACTTTTAAATGAAAAAGTCATGCTAAAACTCTATTAAAAATTTCTCTTACTGGTTAATCTTGAAATGGGGATGCCCACAACATATTTGACAAAATAATTTAATTATTTTCCTTAAAAAAAGGGTTTTGGGTGTGAGAGCATGGAAAAAATGATATATGTGGAATGTGTTCATATTTTCATTGTATAAGGCCCTATTGGTATAAACTTGGAAATTAGTTCCAAACTAGAGGCTTGAGAGGATATATCACCAAGTGAAGACTTGGTGAATGATAGATCACTGCTTGTGAGTATAAGGATTTTTATTCAACATGAATGGGTGTGTGTGTGTGTGAACTTGAACTATGAATTCCAAGTGGGTTTAAAAGTTTTATGTCCACTATTTAATAATAATATTTTTGATAAAATAATTTGATATGGTTCTTTCTATTTTATAAAAAGAAAATGTATTTTTTATGAATTGCCTTGATATGCTTCCTGCTGTGTTATAAAAAGAAACTGTATTTTATCTAAACTGATTTGATGTGATTCCTTATGTTTTACAAAACCTTTTGCTAACCTAATTTTTTAGTTGAATTTTTGGGGAAGTCTTGGGGTTTTCCTACTAAGTATGATTACTGAACCCCTACATATGCACTTTGGTGCGTATGCATACACTATTTTCCATGATTTAGGAAAGAGGAAGATTTCATATTTCTCTAGTGGATAATATTGAGGATGAGTTCATTGATGTCTGGAGTTGGAGCTTTGGAGTTGGTTAGGCCTTAGAATCTAGACTGGTGCCACCTTGTCATGAGAGTCTTGCTTTATTTTGGAGTCTTAGATATTATGTTCTTATCATTATTCTTTATGTTACTCTGATATTGTTGGGTTATTGTATTTTTAGTTATATTATTTACATATAATGCATCATACAATATTAGTTTGGTTGTTCTAGGATTTTCTTGAAACTTTGTGTATATTTAAAGGTCAAATCATCCCCTAATGATTTAATAATCCCTTGAAATTTATTTTTAGGATTTTGTGTCTGGGGCATGTCACCCAAGGTTAGTGAAAACTCAACTCTTTCCAAGCCAATGGTTAGGGATGGGTTTTTACAAATGGGAAAAGGAATTCAGTGGGATTAGATGGGTATTATCATCAATTGTTTTGTGATTTCTCAAGTATTACTTCTCTTATGATTATGTTGATGAGAAAAAGGATTCCATTCAAGTAGAATGAAGATCTTTAGAAATTATTTTAGGATATTAAATCTTAGTTCACTTCAACACCTATCCTTATCTCACCCGAACTAGGTTAGGGCTATGTGGTATATTATGATGCATCTGGATTGAGATTATGTGGTGTTCTTATATAGGGAGATCATGTTGTGTCTTATGGATCAAGGAAGTTAATAACACTTGAAAAGAATTATTCAATGCATGATCTGAAATTAGATGAAGTGGTCCATGACTTAAAGACATGGTGCCACTATCACTTTGGGGAAAAGTTCGCAATATTCATTGATCATAATATCTTGAAATATATCTTCTATTAGAGAAATATATCTTCTCTTAGAGAAATCTGAGCTTGAGGTAACACTATTGGATAACTTATCTCCGGATGTTTGACTTCAACTTAGAGTATACACCCAAGAAATGGAATTCAGTGGCTGATGCCTTGAGTTGGAAGTCTTATAATGAGATGGTTAGAGAATCTCATGACCAATGGAAGTTTATGAGTGTTATTACTGACATTAATATAGACTATGTAAAATAGAATGAAAATTCCATTTTCTTCTGGGTCACTCTTGTTCCTGATTTTATGGATTTATCCAAAGAGGCTCAACAAACAGATCTTGAATGCATCACCATTAGATCAAATATAAATGATAGGGAGACCATAGACACTTGGGAAGAGGATAAAAACTCAGTGTTATATTTATAGAACTAAATTTTGGTACCCAAATCTTTCCAAGAATAGATTCTTTCAGTGTATCACCATTCAAAATGGGCTATTCACTATAGGAAAAACAGGCTTTTGCGACGGGCTATTTGCGATAGGGGGTTCGACTCGTTGCAAATAACAAGTTATTTGTGACGGGATTTGGGGTCCCGTCGCAAAAAGTAATGTGCGGTTTGGGGCGGGGTACGCGCCAAAGCGCGAGAAGGTTATTTGTGATGGGGAATCCCCCATTGCAACTAGTGCGTCGGTCGGAGGGTATTTACGACGGGACCCGTCGCAAATACCGGCGGCAGTAAATGAGTTTTTGCGATGGGATATTGTCCAATCACAAAAAGTGTGTCGGCATATCACTTTTTGCGACAGAGCCCATCGCAAATACCCTTTTAACCGCCAACATCAATTAATACGGGCAAAGGTATTTGTGACGGGGCCCGTCACAAAAATAACCTTTTGCGACGGGAATACCGTTGCAAAAGGTCCCATCGCAACTAATCTAACCTATATATACCCCCATATGTTTTTTCAAATCCTCCTCTCAATTCTCACTTTCTCTCTCTCTCTCTCAACCCTATTTTCAGAGTGAAAATTTGCGCGAGTTAGTTTTTTTTGACGAAAAAGTTGTGAAGCCGTCTACATCAATAGGAGATCAAGTTTAAAGCTATTTATATTTTATTTAATTTAGTATTTATTTCATTTTTTATGTTAATTTTAATTATATTTGACTAGTTTTAATTAAATTAGATTTAAATTGTTTTGTTTACGGTATTTATTTGTAATAATAAATTGAAATTATTAGTACTAATTTTTAATAAATATGAATAATTAGTAATAAATAGGAATAATTAGTAATAAATAGGAATAATTAGTAATAATTAGTAATAAATAGTAATAATTAGGAATAATTAGAAATAAATAGTTATTATTATCAATAAATATGAATAATTAGTAATAATTAGAAATAAATAGTAATAAATAGTAATAAATAGTAATAAATAGTAATAATTAGAAATAATTAGAAACAAATAGTAATAATTAGGAATAATTAGTAATAATTAGGAATAAATAGTAATAAATAGGAATAAATAGTTATAAATAGGAATAATTAGTAATAAATATGAATAATTAGTAATAAATAGTAATAAATAGTAATAATTAGTAATAATTAGGAATAATTAGGAATAATTAGGAATAATTAGTAATAATTAGGAATAATTAGGAATAATTAGGAATAATTAGGAATAATTAGGAATAATTAGGAATAATTAGGAATAATTAGTAATAATTAGGAATAATTAGGAATAAATAGTAATAAATAGTAATAAATAGTAATAAATAGTAATAAATAGTAATAAATAGTAAAAATTAGTAATAACCAGGAATAATTAGTAATAAATAAGAATAATTAGTAATAAATAGGAATAATTAGTAATAAATAGGAATAATTAGTAATAAATAGTAATAAATAGTAATAAATAGGAATAAATAGAAATAATTAGGAATAATTTAGAATAATTAGGAATAACTAGCAATAATTAGGAATAATTAGGAATAATTAGCAATAATTAGGAATAATTAGGAATAATTAGCTATAATTAGGAATAATTAGGAATAATTAGGAATAATTAAAAATAATTAGGAATAATTAGGAATAATTAGGAATAATTAGGAATAATTAGGAATAATTAGAAATAAATAATAATAATTATAAAAAAATAGCCAAAAATAGCAATAATTAGCAATAAATAGCAATAAATAGAAATAATTAGGAATAATTAGCAATAATTAGGAATAATTAGCAATAATTAGCAATAATTAGTAATAATTAGCAATAATTAGAAATAATTAGGAATAATTAGGAATAATTAGGAATAATTAGGAATAATTAGGAATAATTAGGAATAATTAGTAATAATTAGGAATAATTAGGAATAATTAGGAATAAATTAAAATAAATAGTAATAAATAGGAATAAATAGTAATAAATAGTAATAAATAGTAATAAATAGTAATAATTAGTAATAATTAGTAATAATTAGTAATAATTATTAATAATTATTAATAATTAGTAATAATTAGTAATAATTAGGAATAATTAGTAATAATTAGGAATAATTAGGAATAATTAGGAATAATTAGTAATAATTATTAATAAATAGAAATAAATAGGAATAAATAATAATAAATAATAATAAATAAGAATAAATAGGAATAAATAGGAATAAATAGAAATAAATAGGAATAAATATGTAGAATTTGGAATAAATAGGAATAAATAGTAATTAATAGGAATAAATAGTAATAAATAGTAATAAATAGTAATAATTTGTAATAAATAGTAATAATTTGTAATAAATAGTAATAAACAGTAATAATTAGTAATAAAAAGTAATAAATAGTAATAATTAGTAATAAATAGCAATAATTAGTAATAATTAGTAATGGTTGGTAATAATTAGTAACGATTAGTAATGATTAGTAATAATTAGTAATAATTAGTAATAATTAGTAATAATTAGTAATAATTAGGAATAATTAGGAATAATTAGTTAACATTAGTAATAAATAGGAATAAATAGTAGTAATTAGTAGTAATTAGTAGTAATTAGTAGTAAATAGTAGTATATAGTAGTAAATAGTTGTAAATAGTAGTAAATAATAGTAAATAGTAGTAAATAGGAATAAATAGGGAATACTTAGTAATAAATAGGGAATAATTAGTAATAAATAGGAATAATTAGTAATAAATAGGAATAATTAGTAATAAATAGGAATAATTAATAATAAATAGGAATAATTAGCAATAAAAAGCAATAAATAGGAATAATTAGCAATATATAAGAATAATTAGTAATAAATAGAAATAATTAGCAATAAATTCTAATAACTTGTGATAACTTGACACAATTTCTAGTGGATTGACGATATTCCTTTTGCTCGATGAATCTTCTTCTTTCAACTTTCATCGACTCAAAACATTATGAAAAGTATTCTTCTACGTATGCATATCCAATATCGTATGCACGAGTTTGAATATGCATTCATAGGACCACATTTTTATAATTTTTTTAGGTGGTGATAATTGCAAGAAGATGATTCATCGATGAAAAGGGGGCTCTTTTTTCCGACAGCTCATTTACTTGCATCTTTCTCACACTGAAATCACAATGAATAATTTGCTCGGAGGTAGGATTATTCATTCTTGTACACGAGAATGAATAAGCGTACGTGCGAGAAAATTATTCATTTTGATTTCAGTGTGAGAAAGATGCAAGTAAATGAGACTTCAGACAAAAGAGGAGCCATCAATCCACTGGAAATTGTGTCGCCTAAATTTAATGGTAATTATTAAGAAGTAGTTGTAATTATTTATCTTCTTTTTTCAGATAGTGTTTTTATAATTTTAAATTATTCAAAAACAGTGATGATTTTATATTTTGAAGAAAAATATGGAACAAGAAAATCGACATCAGTCATTATTAGATGATCGCACTTGGAAAAATCAGCGTAGAAATTCAAATGGTTCTGGTTTAAATCCTGTATATATTGAGGGTGTTGAAGCTTTCTTATCATTTGCACCATCAAAACCAGAATATGTTTCAGAATCTAAAATTAAGTTTCCTTGTAAAAAATGTGCCCTGAGAACGTTTGACACATTTGACAAGGTTGGGGGACATCTCTTACGATTTGGTTTTCAACCAGATTATGTTTTTTGGTATCAACATAGTGAACGCAGTTCCAGAGAAGATACTAATAACTTGATTCCGAATCCATAACGGTTTCAAAATTTAGTACATGATATTGCAAGTCCATCTATTCAAAAAACTGAAACTCAAGATGATATTGATTTAACTACTGAGTTGGAACCATCTGAATTTTATGAGTTGTTGAGGTCTACTGAGGATGCATTATATCTTGATTGAAAGATAAGAAAATTAAAAGTGGTTACAAAATTTATGGCTATCAAATCAGATAATGCAATTTCAAACAACTGTTTAGATCAAATATTTTCTTTGGTTAAAACACTATTACCTGAAGGAAATGTGTTGCCTATAAATTACTATAAGAGAAAGAGGTCGGTTTATAATTTGGACCTTAGTTATCGGACTATTCATGCATGTGAAAATGATTTCATATTATATTATGGTGAAAATGAGTCATTGGATAATTGTCCCACATGTGGAAAATCGAGGTATAAGGAAGCTCAACTAGGGAAGCCTGGATCGATTACTGTAAAACAATTGAGATATTTCCCCGTTACACCGAGGCTGCAATGTTTATTTATGTCTTAGAACACAATGTCAATGATTTCATGGCACAAAACCAATATTTCAACTGATAAAAGCTTGAATCATTCATCTGATGGTGATTTATGGAAACATTTTGACCATCTGCATCTGCCTTTTTCTTTAGAAGCCCGAAACATGCAATTGGGTCTTTCTACTGATGGTTTCTATCCATTTGATTCTTATGGTAGTCAGTATTCATGTTGGCCTATCTTTATAACTCTGTACAATTTACCTCCATGGATGTTGATGAAGGATCCCTATATCTTTTTAACATTATTAATCCTAGGACATCCGAAAAAGAATATTGATGTTTATTTGAAACCATTGATTCATGAGTTAAATGAATTATGGAGTAATGGTTTTAGTACATATGATGTGGCTGCGAAATAAAATTTCATATTAAAAGCTGCATTGATGTGGATGATTAGTAACTTTCCGGCATATGACATGTTATCTGGCTAGAGTACACATGGTCTGAAATCATGTCCTTACTGTATGGAAGAAAACAAAGCCTTTATGATCGTCAATGGAAAAAAACCTTACTATTTTGACTGTCATCATAGATTTCTTCCAACAGATCATCCTTTTAGAAGGAACAAATCTCATTTTAGAAAAGGAACAATTGAAAGGGATGAACCTCCAAAAATAATCTCAGGTAAAAAGTTAAAATCAGTTTTATTTTCATTAACTCCTATCACATTTGGGCCAACAGTAAACCAATAGAAAATTCATGGCTTTGGGAAAGAACATAATTGGATAAAACAGAGCATTTTTTGGGATCTTCCATATAGGTCTGATTTATTGATCCACCACATGTTGGATGTCATGCATATTGAGAAGAACTATTTTGATAATTTATTTCATACAGTTTTGGATACACCAGGTAAGACCAAAGATACTATAAAAGCACGATTAGATCTTGCCCAAATTTGCAGGCGAACAGAACTTGAACTATTTGAAAATGTTAGATCACAGAGGTTAATGAAACCCAAAGCATCTTATATACTGTCCAAAGAGATTTGCTTATTATTTTATCAATGGATTGCAGATTTGATACTTCCAGAGGGCTATGCTTACAATTTGGGTAGATGTGTTAAGAATTGTTATATTACCGGATTAAAAAGTCATGTTTGTCATGTTATAATGGAAAGAATTATGCTGATTGGATTTAGAGGTTTGTTTAATTCTATTATTTGGGATTTGATAACAGAAATATCATATTTTTTTGAGACATTTTTTCAGTGACAAAAGACTATGATGCGCTAAAAAAACTGAAAGAAGATATTGCTGTAATTATATGTAAACTGGAAAAAATATTTCTGCCGACTTTCTTTGACTCAATAGAACATATAATATTACATTTGACACATGAAGCTAAATGTGGAGGTCTAGTACAGTTTCAATGGATGAACCCATTTGATAGATGCATGCAGAATTTGAATAAAAAAGTACATAACAAAGCATCAATTGAAGGCTCAATTGCTGAAGCTTATTTGTAAGAAGAAATTGCTTTTTTATGCTCTCATTATTTTGAATCTAAATATCCATCAAAACAAAATCGCATGGGATGAAACAATGGGAATGTTAATGATGAAATGGAAAATCAATTATCTGTTTTTAATTAGCAAAATATTGGCTTCGATGGAGTTCATGAACGATGACTTTCAGATGATGAATATCACAGAGCTCATATATATGTTCTGCTCAACTATGAAGAAATGACATCATTTGTATTGTGAGTTCTTATATCACTTATTCTATAATTTATGTTACAGTATGTAAACTTATTTTATTTTTAGGTTATATGATAATTATATCAAGAAACAACTTCCACAAATTACAGCAGCTGCTCTTGAAGAACACAGACAATTTTTTTTCTTAATGGTTTAAAAAACCGGTAACATAAATTATTGATGGTTTAATATCAATTTAATTTATTATTTATTATATTGATAATTATTTTACAAATTTTCAGGTGTCTCAACATACTGATAAAATTGATAAGTAATTGTGTATATTGAGTAACCCACCATCCAAAATGGTTAAATATTATAATTCATATGTGGTGAATGGTTTTCGATTTCATACACGTGCATATGGGGAATCAAAAAAAAAAAATGAACAGTGGAGTTTTTTTGAGAGGATCGCATCACAGAGAAACTGAAGTTGAATTTTATGGCATTCTGGATGAAATTATCGAGCAATGTTATCTAGGACAGAATCACATAACGATGTTTAAATGTCAGTGGATGGATACTGAGAGAGGCTTGTGTGTTCATCCGACTCATGGAATTGTCGATATTAAATATAAAAGTATTCTTATAGTAAATGAACCATTTTTAATGGATCAATAGGCACATAAAATTTATTACACAAAGTACTATGCTACTTCAAGAGACTTGAGTGATTAGTGGAGCATAATAAAAATGAAATCTCGGGAAAATCAGTTTACTCAAACTGAATGTGGTTCCAATGAAGTGGAAGGAATTGAAAATTTTCAAGAGACTACTCAAAATCTATCTTTTTCAAAAAGAGACGTGAATATCGATGATGACACCCCACAATTAAGGATCGATGATGACGAAGATATTAATGATGTTACAAATGAATTTGAAATGACAAGAGATGATGAATCTAAAACTCATATGGATATTGATGATGTTAAGGAGGATGATGAAGACATTGACATCGTCAGATATAAAGATGACGATGAAGGTGAACATTGACACAGTTAAATGCTGGTTATAATCATAGCTAATATATATCTATATATAATAGTTATTTTCAACTATCTGCTAACGACAATCATTTTGTGTTTAAGATGGACCCTGATCTATATAGTGAGTTGCAGGAGGCTGAGCTACCTTTGGATGAGGGGTATTTTGGATCATCTGACCCTCATCATACTTGCAGTTCAGGGGGTACGTAGAGGGGGCGCGGTCTTGCGCGACTGATGATTCCTGAACCTATCCCCAAGAAACTTCCACGTCTTGGCTTCGATCCATGCACATAGAGGCATGATAACCTGTATATTTTAGTTAGCTTTCATTAATTTATTTATATATATATTCTAATTGTTTGATTATTTATTCGTTTTTCACAGTTTTACTCATGTAGCTGTTGGATAGGGGAGCGCTATCTTGCACAATTATTTTTCTCAGCCATAGATCACATGGGAACAA
This sequence comes from Viscum album, assembly GCA_963277665.1. NCBI lineage: Eukaryota > Viridiplantae > Streptophyta > Magnoliopsida > Santalales > Viscaceae > Viscum > Viscum album. The sequence continues at coordinate 1,529,784,037 of OY728162.1, forward strand.
ATTCCCGTTGATGTGCAGCTCATCTTGTTCAATCATTGGTTGGTACGTAAATAAATAATATTTATTTTGAAATTTATTTTATTAATAAATTGATATTATAAATTATTTGCAGGGTTTATGGTATTCCATCGATGATAGCATGCGTGACGCTATCCACGTGGTATGGAAGGTGTCTATGTGTGACCGTTTCTGCCATTTTTTGCACAATTTGAGAAGGATGACTATTAAGAAAGCAGGAGTGAAAGAATTTGATGAGTCGTGTAGATCGCACCAACCAGAGTACATTTCATCTCACGTTTGGGATGGATTATATTTACATTGGTTGGATGGTGGATTTCAGAGGAGATCTTCAGTGGGTCGGTAGAACCGGGAGAGACGGGAGGTGACACATCGAGCTGGTAGCTGTACATTTAGTACGCATAAAGGGAATCCGGTAAGTATCTTTTTTAATTATTTTATATAACTTTAAATATAAACAGTTTATTTTATATTTCTATAAGTAGTCAAGCATCCCTATATTATGTAGTATGACCTTTATCGGAGGATGTATAATGATCCATCTACTAGAGAGATTAGAGGTGATCTCCAATGTCAGATTGTGGTTGGTATTATTTTTTTTTTCATTTTGAAAATTAACTGCATATAATATTTTCACAATTTTAATTTCAAATTGGAATTGAAGGAGTCATATAAGGCTGAAACCTCTCAAAAAAGGCTGAGAGTTAGGACGAGACGACTAATCAGACCGGTGCCCACCATTTCGATGAGGCAGCATGGATGCAGGCGACTCAGTATAGTTTTGAGAAGGGCTGAGTAGTTGGTATCGACTCTCATTTAACTCATGGTACTTATTATGGTACTGTTGTGATGTCGGCGTCCATCTCGAGAGGCGATCGTAGAGAGGCATCATCTTCTGCCTCACAGTATCAGGAGCAGTTGCAAGCTCAGGCTGAGCTTATAGAGAGTTTGCAGAAGCAGTATGAAGAGATGTGTCAGCAGCATCAGCAACAACAACAACAACACGAGGAGGAGATGCGTCGATGGGAGCAGCAACAATAGCAGCATCATGAGAAGATGGAGTACATGCGCCATCTGACTCGTAGTTTAGGGATGAAGTTTCCTCCACAATCTCCTACAGATCCTCCACCTCCAGAAGATGACCCCCTAGTGAGTTTTTTTACATTAAAAACATTTAAATTCAATATTTGTTGTAATATGTACTATTTACAGTTTTTGTTTTTTATATTGTTTCAAATATTTCATAATTTAATTTAATTTTTTTATATTTTATTTATTTATTATTATTATTATATTTTTTAATAGTTGTTTATTTTACTAATAATAATAATAATAATAATAATAATAATAATAATAATAATTTATGATTTTTTTTATATTTTTTTGTAAATATTGAGAATTTTAATAATTTTTTATTTTATTATTATTTTAATAATAATAATATTAAATTTCCATTAATCATAATTTTATTAAATATATTTTTTAGTATTATATTTTTTAATGTTTGTTTATTTTACTAATAATAAAAAATATTTGATGATTTCTTTTTATATTTTTTTTCAGAATATTGAGAATTTTAATATTTTTTATTCTTTTATTATTTTAATAATATTAATATAATTTTTTCATTAATCATAATCTTATTAAATATATATATTTTTATTATGTTTAGTATTTGTGGTGGGTTTTTTTTGTGACGGGAGCCCGTCGCAAATAATTTAAATATAAATTTTTAGAAATATTATTTGCGACGGGACGACGGGACTGTCACAAAAGGGTTTTATATATAATGTATATAACCGGAGACTTATTTGTGACGGGACCATCTCCCCATCGAAAAAAGTTTATTTATATATAATGTTTATAATTGGAGACTTATTTGCGATGCCGTTTTCTAAAACGGGCTATTTGTGACGGGGCCCCGTCACTAAAGCCTATTTGCGATGATATCCCATCGTAAATAGCCCATCGTAAATAGCCCGTATTCCAATAGTGATTCACCCGAGTACTTAGAAAATGTATATGGAGATTAGAGTCCATTTCTAGTAGACTGGTATGAAAATAAATATTGTAGATCATTCCATGAAATGTATCCCTTTTCAAAAGGTAAAATCAAAGAATCAACATCCTACTGGTATGCTATAATCTATGCATATTACTATTTAGAAATGGGAGAAAATTACCATAGAATTTTTCATAGGTTTATCACCAATGATTCATAAGTATGATACTATTTCTGTAATTATGGATTGAATCACAACATTGGTACACTTTCTCCAAATATGAGAGTCTAACATGGTGTAGGATTTGGAAAAGATGTATATTTAGGAAGTGATTAAGTTTCATGGAGTACCAGTATCTATTATCTCTGATAGAGATTATCATTTTACTTATCAGTTTTAGTGATCTTTACAACATGCACTTGAAACCTAGTTGAACATGATCATGATATATCATCCTCATATGGATGAATAATCAAAATGTATGATTCAAATATTGGAAGATATTCTTAGAGATTGTGTCATGGACTTTTGTGGCTCATGAGAATATTATATGACTTGATTAGAGTTCTTGTATAATAAAAAATATCAATACATGATATATATGGTTCTATTCAAGGAATTTTATGGCCATACTTTTCATTCTCCACTTTATTGGGTGGAAATGAGATAAACTTCACTAATTAGAACTAGACTTGTTCAAGAGATTACAATAAATATTTAGATGACTAGGAAGTGGATGGTTATAACCCAGAGACAGAAGAAATCATATGAAGATCATCATCATCACTAATTATATTTTCATTTAGGTGAACATAGATTTTTAAAATTTTCACCATGATTAGGTGATTGTCATTTGGAAAACAAAGGAAAAATAGATCTTCAATTTGTGGGACTATTTGATGTTTTTGAATGTATCAAAAATGTTTCATATGAATTATATTTACCAATAAGATTTAGTGTTGTCCATAATTCTTTCCATATCTCTTAATTAAATAAGTACCTTCTGAATCCCAGTCATGTGATTAGATGGGATCATGTTACTATTGAAACTAATGTGAAATTTATCCATGATACAATTTGGATTATGGATATATAGGGAAAGACCTTGTGAGGGATAACTATTTCCTTGGTATGAGTATTATGAAACCATAGTCATATCTAAGAATAGACTAGGGAATAAGATAAATTCATACCAGATAAATGGATAAAACTCTTAAAAGACAATTCTAATATCCATCTTTCTAAGGACATAAAGCTAAATGGTGAGGAGAATAAAACACCCCCATTTTATGGAAATTATTTATTCTATTATTTATTTTATGTTATAGAATATTTGGGCTAAGTACTAGGAAGTTATTATATGGTTTTAGATTATTCATGAATCATTTTTAAGGGTGAACAATTTGACCATGGTTAGGGGAAACCGTGTAGCTTCTCCAGGAAATCATGTCGGGAGAATTTGGGAGATCATGTTAGGTTCAGAGTTTTCCTAACTATGATTCCTAACCATGAAAATTAGATAATTTTGGACAGTGTTGAGTTACATAGTTAGTGCCTGTGCAACTTGGAAATTTTTGGAAAGACATGGTTCGAATGATTGACACACAGTTTTCCTAACCATGTGACCTAAATATGTGATGTCATTAATCAATTATGATTTTTTTTCTAGAACCCAATAATTTCTTGAAAACTGTAATTATTCATTTCTTGACTTAGGATATTGGCTCTCAGCCTTCCTCTAGGTGATTTCTAAAGATCTTTAATTTCCAGACTCCATTTTGGTGATTATTTGAGTGTTAGATATTGGAAACAAAAGGTAAGGGCTTCATTCTTCATTTATAATTTATATTTTCTTATTTTATCTTGAATGGAACCCTAGATTGGGTTTTTATGGAAATATATATTGGATATGACAAGTTTTGATCAAAATTTATATTTTTTTTTCAGAAATAGAAGAAAGAGTACAGATCTATGAGATCATGTGGAGATTCTTTATATCAGACATTTTGAGGTAGGTGGCTTCTACCTTATTCCACTTTTTCTAGAATGATAAGAATCTCTTATTTCTAAATAAACTAATTTTACTTTATACTAAAAAATTCTTGTTGAAACACTACTAAAAATATATATTGCTGATTAATATTGAAATATTGGGTAGTGGGTGATTCCCACAATGTGTTTGAAAAAATGATTTAATAAATTTCCTTTAAAAAGGGTTTTTGGTTTAGGAAATTGGAAAAAATTATGGATGTATCTTGTGTTCATATTTTCTTTATATGGGGCCTTATTTGTGTAGACTTGGATCTCAATTCCATACTGGAGGCATCAGAGGATATATTACTATGTAATGGATTAGTGAAGTAAAAATCACCACTCATGACCATAAGGAGTGTCATTCAACATGCATGGCTGTGTGTGTGTGAGATTTTTCACTATATACACTGAGTAGGTTTAGAAGTTTTTTACCACTATTTAAGAAACTATTTTGATATTATTCTTACTATTTTATAAAAATAAACTATATTATTGATAAACCACTTTGATATGCTTCCCGTTGTTTTATAAAAAGGAACTTTATTTTTGATAGGCTTATTTGATGTGATTCCTTCTATTTTATAAGACTATGAGCTAACATGATTCTTGTTTTAGTTTTATCTATAGGGAAATATTGAGGTTTTTTTATTGGTTATGATTACTCACCCCTTTAATATAAACTTTGGTGCATATATATATAATGTTTTCCATGATATAGTAAAGGGGAGAATTTCTTATTTATATAGTGGAGCTTCTTGAGGTTTCATTCATGGATATATAGAGTTGGAGCTTTGGATTTGGTTGGTTCTTAGAGTATAGAGTGATTCCACCATGGTGCTCAAGTCTTTATTTATTTTTGAATCTTAATTATTATGTTATTTTCATTATTTCTACTATTCCTCTAATATTTTTGGGTTATTGGATTTTGAGTTGTAATGCTTACATATCATGCATCATATAGTATTGCTTTAGGTTTTCTATGATTGTATTTAAAAGTTGTGTATGTTTAAATGGAAAATAACCCCCCAATGATTTAGTAATCCCTTATAATTTATTTCTAACATTTGGTATCTACGGGATGTCACATAAGGTTAGTGTCACCTTATCTCTTTGTAAACCAATGGTTAGGGTTTGGTTGTTACAACCTGGGAAAGGGAATTCAGTGGATGATAGCTTGAGTTGTAAGACTTATAATGATATGTACAAAGAAGATCCTGACCAATGTAATTTGATGAGTTTTATTGCTAACATGCATTTGGATGATTCAGAATAGAATGAAAATATAATTTTTCATCGATCACACTTGTTCCTGATTTGATGGATTTACTCAAAAATTCTCAAGAAATAAATCTTGATTGCATCACCATTTGGTCAAAACTAAATGGTGGGGAAACTATGAATGGTTGGAAAGAGGATACAAAATTGAAATTTCATTTCTGGAACCAAATTCTGGTACCCTAATATTTCCATAACATATTATTTTTGTGTATCACCATTTTAAATGGTCTATTCACCCAAGTACTTAAAAAATGTACAAGGAAATTAAAATCCATTTTTGGTGTTTAGGTATTAAAATAAAGATTGCAGATCATGTCATGAAATATCTCACTTGCCAATAGGTAAAATAAAACCATCAAATTCTTGCTGGTATACTACAATCTATGCCTATACTTGTTTAGAAATGAGAGAAGATTTCCATGTAATTTGTCAGAGGTCTACTATGGATGCTTCAGAAGCATGATGCTACTTGGATAATTGTGGATCGACTCACAAATGTGACACACTTTCTCCCAATATACGATTCCAACACTATAGAGTATTTTTCATATATATATATATATATTCAAGAAGTAGTTAAGTTTCATGGAGTACTGATATCTATTATCTCTGATGGAGATCCTCATTTTATTTCTCAGTTGTGGAACTCTTTGAAATAGGCTCTTGGAGCCTAGTTGAATATAATCATGATATATCATCCTCAGATGGATGGGTAGCCAGGATATATAATTTAGACATTGTAGGATTTTCTTATAGCTTGTGTCATGGATTTTGGAGGATAGTGGGAAGAATATATGCCTTTAGTTGAGTTATCATATAATAAAAATTATAAGGATATGATAAATATGGCTCTGTTTGAGGCATTGTATGCCCTTCCTTGTCTCTCTTCACTTTGTTGGGTGGAAATGGGAGAAACCTAACTAATTGCATCTAGTCTTCTCCAATAGACTGTATAAAATATTAATATGATTATTAAGTGTATTTCTACAACAAAGAGACAAAAAAATCATATACATATCATTTTTTCCCATTATCTTTTGATGTAGGTGACCACATATTCTTGATAGTGTCACCATTATTAAGTTATCATCATTTGGGAAAGGAATAAAAAAAACTCCTTGAAATGTGGGGCCATTTTGAGATTTTAAAATGTTTCAACAATTTTTCATATCGATCAGATTTACCAAAAATATTTAGTACTATCCATAATGTTTTAAACACCTCAAAATTGAAGAATTAACAAATAGATCATAGTCATGTGATTATCTAGGATCATGTTAGTCTTTAAATTTATGCAACATTTATCTAAAAAATAATTCAGATTCTAGATAGACAAGGAAAGGGCTTGTGAGGGATAACTATTTACCTGATATGAGTGTTATGGTAGCATGATAAGATCCAATAAGATACTTGGGAATAAGAGAAATTTATACTGAATCAATGGCCGAAACTCAAATACACCACCAATATATAGATTTACAAGGATGAAAATCTAAATGGTGGGGAGAATATAACACCCCTGGTTTGAGGTAATTATTTTTTCTATTTATTATTTTATGTTATTGAATAGTTAGGATAAGTCATGGGAAGTCACTGGATGATTTTAGATTGTTTTTGAATCATTTGCAAGGGTGAAGATTTTGAGTATAGTTAGAGGAAACCATATAACCTATCTAGAAAACTATGCGTGGTGAATTTGAGAGTTCTGGGATGGGGCATCGTTGGTGAACAATTTACCTAATAGTGCATTATAACTATGAAAATTAGAGGTTTTCATATAGTGGTGATTCACATGGTTTGCACATGATTTTACTAATTGTACGATCTAACTGTGTGACCTAAAACTTTTTAGACAATGGTGATTTTCATGGTGGGTGTACATTTTTCTTAACCGTACTACCTAACCATGTGACATCATTTATCTATTCTAAAAATTGGTTCTAAAACTATAAACGCACCCAAAAATGCTCATTATTCTTTCCTTGACTTAGGCTCTTGACTCTCATCCTTCTTCTATGTGATTTATCAAAATATTTGACTTCCAAAATCTATTCTCGACGATTCATTGGATCTTGGAAAAAAGGTAAGGTCTCTATTCTTCTCTTCATATATATATATATACTCATTTTATATTGAAAAAAACCCTAGATCGAGTTTTTTATGGCATGATCTATGGGATCAAATAAGTTTTAAGAAAAATTTATTGTGATTTATTAGAGAAACAAAAGAAAGAGTCCAGATCTGTGAGATCATGTATAGATTCTTTATATAATTTTTTTTTTGTGGTAGGTGGATTATACCTTATTTCAATTTTTATGGAATAATATGGATCTCTTATTTCTAAATAAAAACCTTCTTCTTTGGAATGAAAAAATTATGTTGAAACTATGCTGAAAATTTCTTTTACCGATTAATCTTGAAATCTTAGGTTGTGGGTGATTCCCACAACATGTTTATCAAAATGATTTAATGGTTTTCCTTAAAAAATTTGTTTTTGGAATGATAAATTGGATAGAATCATGGATGGGGAGTGTGTTCATATTTTCATTATATGAGGACTTGTTGGTATGAAATTTATTTTCACTTCTAGACTTGATTCATGTGAGGATATTTTTATTGTATAGATTTATAGATTTGGAGATTTATAGTTGGTCAAGTTCTAGATTCTCGAGTAGTGCCACCTTGGTTCTTGAGTCTTGATTTATTTTAGAGTCTTTGTTATTATGTTATTTTCATTATTTCCATTATTACTCTGATATTAGAAGGTTATTAGATTTTGAGTTGTATTGTTTACATATCACGCATCATATAATATTGGTTTGGTTGTTCTATGATTCCCTTGATAGGTTGTTTATGTTTAAATATAAAATCATCCCCCATTGAATTATTAATACCTTGGAATTTGTTTGCAGCCTTTGGTGTCCACAGGATGTCACCTAAGGTTAATAGAAACCTGGATATTTCCAATACAATGGTTAGGTCCAGGTTATTATAATTTACCTTGTTTGGGGCCAATAAGTAGTATCAGATCTAAAGGATCCTATAGAAGACTCTCTCATAGAAGTAATGCTAGTGATTGTCAACCATAAGGGTATTATGAATAAAATTTAATTATAAGATGATTTTGAAGATTAGTAAATTGATAAAGTGATTCCTTTCCTTTCCTTAAACCTCAAATAGAAAAAGGAATATTCAAAGGAAAGCTTCCACTTATTTTCTTTCAATGTGGAAATTTTTTCCTTCTCATAGAAAAGTATTGGAAGAAATTATGAGATGATGATGATAAGGATACCTCAAAGAATTCATATAAGGGTGTGAGAGGTAAGAGGAACTCACAAAATAAATTCTTCAAAAGTAATAACTTTCTTTCCCAAGTGGATTTTAGCTGAGAAGAAACTAAATTGGAGTTTAAGACTATAAAGATCTCACTAAATATATTCTTTCGATAATCATAAAAAATCCATAGTCAAAGGATTATGATGATAAAAGAACTAAATTTGAGGGAATAGTCGACCTCAAGGTTTAATTAGAAGTTTCTATTGAATAGATAAATGTTTGGTGGTCAAAAATAAAGAAATAAAATAGTGTGGTATGTGATTCCAAACTACATATACAACAATAATAAGAAGAAAAATTTAAGTTAAATGTTGAGATTAAATAACTTAAATATGAAAATATTGGAGGCTTGGATAAATAATTTGATCTCAAACTCAAGATTAATGAACATAATCGAATCATTGATGGTTTAACTGATTATATCAATAATCATGTTAAAAGGATCAATAATATTGAAGGTGAAGTTAGAACCATACAATTGAAGCTCAATTATCAAGAAAGGCTTCTAACTTTGAGTATGACATCATGAATTTAGAGTGGTTGTGTCACGACCCGCCCTCGGGGTCCGTGCCGTGACTACCCCAAGCCCGCCTTCCATAGGCCAGGGGCTGGCGACTAGCACCAAGGCGTAAAATCCCGATAACTGGGAAGGCATTGCCTTTATAAAGAAAACAAGCACCACAGAGTACAAGCGGAAGTAAAACACTAAGTACAAAAAGAAGAGCTGAAAAGTAAAAAGGGGCCGGAAATACAAGCCCAACTGTAAAGTACAACTCGAAAGGGAAAACAGCGACTGGAAAGTAAAGCTGCTACGCTGAGATGTCCACTGGAAATCCCACCTGAAGGGTGGGTACAGATAGCTCCTCTGCTCCTAGGGTCCCGCCATCCGCTCCGAGTATGTCCCGCCCAGTGGTCCACCTCCGGGTACCGCCTCGTCGTATAGTCCACCTCCAGGTACCGTCCAGTCCTCGAACCTTCGACTTCTGTCAGCACTGTCCGTCGTCTGCAACCAACACAATGAGGTGCGGGCATAGCCCGTGCAGGGGTGAGTATAACGATACTCAGTAGGGACCCCGAGACCCTCAAGGTCTCACTAAAACCAACAAGGATAAACACAAGAAGATCTCAACAGATAAACTCTACTTAGGTATATGCCCATACATATACCTAAGTTATCAAGTAACCCATCTCAATCATGAGGAAACACAAGGATTGTGAAAACGACGGATAACCACTACCCGGGTATATGCCCATACATATACCAAAGTTAGCAAGTGACCCATCTCAATCATGAGGAAACACAAGGATTGTGAAAACGACGGATAACCACTACCCGGGTATATGCCCATACATATACCAAAGTTAGCAAGTGACCCATCTCAATCATGAGGTAAACACAAGGTCAAAAGTCTCAGCTCAAACCAGGATTTTCATTATCGAAACCGTAACTGCTGAAGAGCTCCGTCTCTGGAGTGTGCAGTGGTCCTGTCACGACTCCGAGGTACTGCTCACTAACCTAAGACTGCTGAAGTACTCCTCCTGTCGAGTACCCCGGGTCAGCCACCCAGACATAGTAGTGCTTCCCGCCGAGGTATGTCACCCAAACTCAGTAGTGCACACCCCCTAGTAGCCTGCTGAGGTACTCTCCGGACGAGCACCGCGGGTCTGCACTGTCACACAGGTAGTGCTCCGTCCGCCATGGGTCTGCACCTCAGAAAGTAGTGCTCCGTCCACTGGGCTAGTCGACTCACTCCAAGTCGAGTCGGTCAAGCAGTCGTCAGGTCTCAGCCAGCTACACGGTCTCCGTACATCGCACGCTCGTCACTGGGAGGGTCCGCTCCACGAGCTACAGGTCGATACTCCAAGTATCTCAAAGTCCCGCAAAGAAGTATCTCAAAAGTACGTTTCGTCACAGGGGTCTCAACGCAACAGACGGCACGTCGATCGGACGCCCGGTCTGTGAGTTATTAGCCTTTTCGTCCCAGGGGCCCGGTTGGTTTCGAGTGCGAACCAATCCCGGCCGTATCTCAACTGTACCCCGAACTCCCATAGGGTATACTCAAAGGGACCGTTACTCAACGTAACCACTAACGCCGCTGACGGTTCGTCAAACAGACGTCCTGTCTGAAAGATATTAGCTTTTCCGTTCCAGGGGCCCGGTTGGATTTCGGGTACAATCCAACCCGGCCATACTCCGACTGTATCCAAAACTCGGGCGGAGTATGTCAAAAGTTCCGTCTCATCAAGAGGAAGTCAACGAAACAGACGGCGCGTCAATCGGACGCCCGGTCTGTGAGTTATTGGCATTTTCGTCTCCGGGGCCCGGTTGGTTTTTATGGAAAAACCATCCCGACCGTACTCCACCTGCGTCCAAACCTTGGGCGGAGTATGCCAAAAGATCCGTCTCACTAAAAGGAACACAACGCGACTGACGGCACGTCAATCGGACGTCCGTAGCTCAAGATATGAGCGTTTCCGCTCCGAAGGCCCGATTGGTTTCGTGAACGAACCAACCCGGCCAAACTCAAAGTAAACCGAAACCTTGAGTGCGATATACCGAAACGACCGTCTCGATCCAAGGATCGCGTTGCCGCAGACGGTTCGTCATTCGGAGGTCCGAGGCTCAAGTTATGAGCCAAAAACCAAAACTGGTTCGAAACGGGGGGGGGGGGGTCCGGGTCCGGGCCGACCCGGCCTGACCCCCCCATGGGCGGCGGCGGCGGCCGGCGGCGGCGGGCGGCGGCGGCGGGTGGCGGCGGCGGGCCACGGCGGCGGCGGGCTGCGGCGGCGGCGGGCCGCGGCGAGGCTACGCACGCGGGGACTAAGCCCCGCGGTTTTCATCAGGCGGCGCGGCTATGCCGCGCCGTTTTTTTCTTAAGAAACGCCCCCCCCCCCCCCCCCCCCCCCCCCACGTGGGGGGCCTGCTGTGCGGAACCGGGGGGCCGGCTGCCCCCCCCTCCCTTCTATGAACCGCCCCCCCTCATTAAGAGGGGGGTTTTGAAGAGCCGGCCGGGGGATTAATTCCCCCGGTTTTCCGCTATCCGGCCGGCCAGCTGGCCGGCCAGTTTTTCTCCAACGGGACCGGAAATTCCGGTCCCCACTTCGGCTTCCGACGCCGGCGGCCCGGCCGCCGGTCTTCTCTTCCGCCGCGGCCCGGAACCGGCCGCGGTCTCCTCGTTCCGCCGCGGCCCGGAACCGGCCGCGACGTTCGTCGTCCGGCGCGGTGCGACGACACCGCGCCCCTCCGCCGCACTTTAATTTCTTTCAACGCGGCGCGACGGCGTCGCATTCTTGATGTTTCTTCCATGGTGTGCGCGCGACGGCGTTGCGTAAAATAAATGCACGATCAACCGCGTGGTGCGACGGCACCACGCCACTTGCTTCCACCCGCAAGAACAAACAAGAACGTTGGAGGGGGTTCGGCCGTGTTCGTACGGTCCGGCCCCCTCACGTTAAATTAATAACGCAACTTTAAAATAAATCAAGCCTCACGTTAGTCTTGCTAAAAAATCACGTTCAAGAATGAGATAATTAAATATTAAATCAACATCCCCTACCTCGGGTATAAGTTCGAGGAATCGTCTACGTTCCGCGGAAGACGGCGTCGCGGAGGTCGGGCGTCGCAGTCGTCGTTGGCGAAACTTGCACGCCGACGAAGGTTGTCTGAAGAAGAGGTGGCGTCCCCTTCGTTGACACGGAGGACGAAGAAGAGAGGCGTCGTTCTTCGTCGGAGAAAGAGCGTTCCTCGTCAAGTCTTGAGGAAAGTCAAATAATAAAGAAAACAACGAACTCAAGAACCTCTACCTCGATAGTCGCACGTTGACGGAGTCGTGGAATATCGGTGTCGATTCCTTTGATGTCGGAGGAAGAGTCGTTGTCGAAGGCGTTCGTCGCGGAAAACCGTCGCGGAATAGATGACGCGGAAGAAGTACGTCGCGTCGCGGATACGGCGTCGCGGATGGATCGTGTTCTTCGGCGGAGAAGTTCTTCGTTGAAGAACGACGTTCTTCGCGTTCTTCGTTGGGTTTGAAGAAGTAGAAGAGGCTCTCCAAAAGCTCTCAAGGAGACAAAACAAACAACCCAAAATAAAATAAGACAACTTCTTATTTTATTATTACAAAACATAAAAGAATTTCAAAAGTTTGAAATTCAAAAAGGGTTTAACTCCCTTAATTAATTAAGAACTCAAGTTGACAACATTAAATGAAATGAGCTAAAGGGGAGGTTTTGAGAGAATTTGAGGAGTTGGGGTTCGTGTGGACCCCACCTCACTTAATCCTCCCAAGGGAGGTTAAGTGGATGTGGGTCCCACTCCCAACTCCCTTTGGTAGGACTTAACTAGTTAAAAGAAATAAAATTTGTTCCTCACAAATTTTATTTAACTTAAACTAAAAACCCAAAAACTAACTTTCAACTCGCAACAAACGCAACTCCCGAAAAGGTCTCTTTAAGCGAATATCGGCGCTGCGAGTTCATCGGTGCCCTCGGATTTCAATTCCGAGCACCAGATCAAAAGTTATGAATTCCCGCTCGTTCGTTCACTGAACATACCCGAGCCAAACTTCGGAAATTAATTCCGGGCACTCCGGGCCTCGGAATCAGGTGCCGTCTGAAACCGCGCTCTTGTAAAATTCTAAAGAAAATTAAGAAAAAATTTCCCTTGAATTTTACGGGTCTTTACATTACTCCCACCTCAGGGATTTACGTCCCCGTAAAGCTACATCAAAAACTAGGGAAACAAAAGAGGGTACTGAGCACGCATCTGAGCCTCCCGCTCCCATGTGCTCTCCTGGAGATTCCCGTGCCGCCATCTATTGCGCACAAGAGGAATCGATCGCCCATGTAGGACCCGCTCCTGTCGATCCTCTATCTCCACCGGGACCTCCGTAAAAGTCGCCCCATCGTCAACGTCAAGCTCCCCATGGTCAAAGATGTGCGTCGGGTCGTGCACGTATCTCCTCAGTTGAGACACGTGGAAGACGTCGTGCACCCGGTGTATCTGAGGTGGTAGAGCCAGGCGATAAGCCACCTCGCCAACCCTGCTGAGGACTTGTAAGGGTCCGATGAAGCGCGGAGATAACTTGTCGCCTCGGCCAAATCTCCGAATACCACGTCGAGGTGAGACCCGCAAGAAGACGAGGTCACCATCCTCGAACTCTAGTGGCCTCCGCCTCCTGTCAGCGTATGACTTCTTCCAGCTCTGTGTTGTCCTCATCCGCTCCTGGATGACATGGACCTCTTCTGACGTGGCCCGGACCATCTCTGGTCCCATAAGAGCTGCGAGATTTCTTCTTTGCCGATAAGAGAAACCTGGTCTCATCCCCTGGATGAACCACATTCTTTGCCTAAAACAGTCAATCCTAACATGGATGATACTAATCCATACCAAGGATGACGTCGTAAGGCCTCGACGCTACTACTAAGAGATCCAACCGTTACTCTCGCCTCCAAGGGTTGAGTCACACTGTCGGCATCAGTGTGTGGTAACTGGGTCTCCTCCAGTAGATGTCTCACAAGTGAGGGTCAAGTCAACAGTCAACTGGAACCTCTTAGTAACATCACAAAAGAGGACAGGAAAGAAAACATCACAAAGGTATGCGTCTTTTATTATTGCAGCTCATATTACAAGACGCTACACAAAAGCAACATCAACATGGAACTAGAAGTACAAAAGACGTATCCACTAGTTCCTCCCCTGTCCACCTGCTCCCAGAGCTTCATCATTTGTCGCTGCCTCAACCTCGGTGGCTCCCTCCAAGCCTGCGGATCGAGGAGTCGGACAGTCACGTGCCAGGTGACCCTTTCCGCCACAGGAGTAACATTGTCCGTTTCTGGCACGCCTGGCTCTGACCCCACCTCGGGTGCCCCGCACCACCGGTCCTAAAACCCGAGATCGCCTAACTGCTGGTCTGGTCCTCCTGGACCTCTGCATCATCTGTCTACTGCCCACAGATGACTCGGCTTCTGATCGAAAAACACGCGGCAAAGGCAGAATATCCTGTACACGCTCGGGGTGTAGAGATACTGGCACAAACTCCACCCTGAAGAAGGTCTCGAAGTCTTCCCATGCGAAGTTCATCTCATCGCAAAACTGAAACAAGTGGCTCCACCACCTACCTGCTGCTGCCTGAAGGAGGCTGGTAGCAAAGATCACCATGAAGTCTGCCGGCGTCCCCACTAGCCTGAAGACTCTCACCACAGACTCCAGCCAAACCTCAGCCGCCTGCGGGTCCGTCTCTCCCCGGAACCTGGGTGGCCTCTGGCGCTGGAACTCGTGCAGCGCGCTCAAGCGTCGTGCATCGCCTACTGCTGGGGCTGGTGGCATCGGTGGCCCAACGTATGGTAGTACCGCTGGTGCCTCCGCTGGTGCCTCAACTGCAAGAGGGCCCTGTACCGAAGCCTCGTCGCTCGACAGACTGTCAGCACGCTCATCCCTCCGGGCTCTAGCTGGTCGTCTGAGAAAAGACATCCTCAAAGAAACAACGTAACACGATCAAACAATTATACCTGGTGAGCTGACCTAGTTTGAGCTGTTTTAAGGGGAAAAACCTTTGAAAACACACACGCAATCAGTGTTTTCGTGCACAAAGTCGGAAATCAGTTGTCAGGGTCCTGGTGTATGGATACGTCGGCCGCCCGCACCAACACTGGACTCCCTGAACTGAAAACCACACTCGGTACTCTCAACACTATTGCTTCACAGAAAGAAACATCAGAGTTATAAGTTCTGCGGTAGAACCGAACTCCTCTGATACCAATTTGTCACGACCCGCCCTCGGGGTCCGTGCCGTGACTACCCTAAGCCCGCCTTCCATAGGCCAGGGGCTGGCGACTAGCACCAAGGCGTAAAATCCCGATAACTGGGAAGGCATTGCCTTTATAAAGAAAACAAGCACCACAGAGTACAAGCGGAAGTAAAACACTAAGTACAAAAAGAAGAGCTGAAAAGTAAAAAGGGGCCGGAAATACAAGCCCAACTGTAAAGTACAACTCGAAAGGGAAAACAGCGACTGGAAAGTAAAGCTGCTACGCTGAGATGTCCACTGGAAATCCCACCTGAAGGGTGGGTACAGATAGCTCCTCTGCTCCTCGGGTCCCGCCATCCGCTCCGAGTATGTCCCGCCCAGTGGTCCACCTCCGGGTACCGCCTCGTCGTATAGTCCACCTCCAGGTACCGTCCAGTCCTCGAACCTTCGACTTCTGTCAGCACTGTCCGTCGTCTGCAACCAACACAACGAGGTGCGGGCATAGCCCGTGCAGGGGTGAGTATAACGATACTCAGTAGGGACCCCGAGACCCTCAAGGTCTCACTAAAACCAACAAGGATAAACACAAGAAGATCTCAACAGATAAACTCTACTTAGGTATATGCCCATACATATACCTAAGTTATCAAGTAACCCATCTCAATCATGAGGAAACACAAGGATTGTGAAAACGACGGATAACCACTACCCGGGTATATGCCCATACATATACCAAAGTTAGCAAGTGACCCATCTCAATCATGAGGAAACACAAGGATTGTGAAAACGACGGATAACCACTACCCGGGTATATGCCCATACATATACCAAAGTTAGCAAGTGACCCATCTCAATCATGAGGTAAACACAAGGTCAAAAGTCTCAGCTCAAACCAGGATTTTCATTATCGAAACCGTAACTGCTGAAGAGCTCCGTCTCTGGAGTGTGCAGTGGTCCTGTCACGACTCCGAGGTACTGCTCACTAACCTAAGACTGCTGAAGTACTCCTCCTGTCGAGTACCCCGGGTCAGCCACCCAGACACAGTAGTGCTTCCCGCCGAGGTATGTCACCCAAACTCAGTAGTGCACACCCCCTAGTAGCCTGCTGAGGTACTCTCCGGACGAGCACCGCGGGTCTGCACTGTCACACAGGTAGTGCTCCGTCCGCCATGGGTCTGCACCTCAGAAAGTAGTGCTCCGTCCACTGGGCTAGTCGACTCACTCCAAGTCGAGTCGGTCAAGCAGTCGTCAGGTCTCAGCCAGCTACACGGTCTCCGTACATCGCACGCTCGTCACTGGGAGGGTCCGCTCCACGAGCTACAGGTCGATACTCCAAGTATCTCAAAGTCCCGCAAAGAAGTATCTCAAAAGTCCGTTTCGTCACAGGGGTCTCAACGCAACAGACGGCACGTCGATCGGACGCCCGGTCTGTGAGTTATTAGCCTTTTCGTCCCAGGGGCCCGGTTGGTTTCGAGTGCGAACCAATCCCGGCCGTATCTCAACTGTACCCCGAACTCCAATAGGGTATACTCAAAGGGACCGTTACTCAACGTAACCACTAACGCCGCTGACGGTTCGTCAAACGGACGTCCTGTCTGAAAGATATTAGCTTTTCCGTTCCAGGGGCCCGGTTGGATTTCGGGTACAATCCAACCCGGCCATACTCCGACTGTATCCAAAACTCGGGCGGAGTATGTCAAAAGTTCCGTCTCATCAAGAGGAAGTCAACGAAATAGACGGCGCGTCAATCGGACGCCCGGTCTGTGAGTTATTGGCATTTTCGTCTCCGGGGCCTGGTTGGTTTTTATGGCAAAACCATCCCGACCGTACTCCACCTGCGTCCAAACCTCGGGCGGAGTATGCCAAAAGATCCTTCTCACTAAAAGGAACACAACGCGACTGACGGCACGTCAATCGGACGTCCGTAGCTCAAGATATGAGCGTTTCCGCTCCGAAGGCCCGGTTGGTTTCGTGAACGAACCAACCCGGCCAAACTCAAAGTAAACCGAAACCTTGAGTGCGATATACCGAAACGACCGTCTCCATCCAAGGATCGCATTGCCGCAGACGGTTCGTCATTCGGAGGTCCGAGGCTCAAGTTATGAGCCAAAAACCAAAACTGGTTCGAAACGGGGGGGTCCGGGTCCGGGCCGACCCGGCCTGACCCCCCCCTGGGCGGCGCGGTGGCCGGCGGCGGCGGCGGCGGGCCGCGGCGGCGGCGGGCCGCGGCGAGGCTGCGCACGCGGGGGCTAAACCCCGCGGTTTTCATCAGGCGGCGCGGCTATGCCGTGCCGTTTTTTTCTTAAGAAACGCCCCCCCCACGTGGGGGGCCTGCTGTGCGGAACCGGGGGGCCGGCTGCCCCCCCCCCCTCCCTTCTATGAACCGCCCCCCTCATTAAGAGGGGGGTTTTGAAGAGCCGGCCGAGGGATTAATTCCCCCGGTTTTCCGCTATCCGGCCGGCCAGCTGGCCGGCCGGTTTTTCTCCAACGGGACCGGAAATTCCGGTCCCCACTTCGGCTTCCAACGCCGGCGGCCCGGCCGCCGGTCTTCTCTTCCGCCGCGGCCCGGAACCGGCCGCGGTCTCCTCGTTCCGCCGCGGCCCGGAACCGGCCGCGACGTTCGTCGTCCGGCGCGGTGCGACGACACCGCGCCCCTCCGCCGCACTTTAATTTCTTTCAACGCGGCGCGACGGCGTCGCGTTCTTGATGTTTCTTCCATGGTGTGCGCGCGACGGCGTTGCGTAAAATAAATGCACGATCAACCGCGTGGTGCGACGGCACCACGCCACTTGCTTCCACCCGCAAGAACAAACAAGAACGTTGGAGGGGGTTCGGCCGTGTTCGTACGGTCCGGCCCCCTCACGTTAAATTAATAACGCAACTTTAAAATAAATCAAGCCTCACATTAGTCTTGCTAAAAAATCACGTTCAAGAATGAGATAATTAAATATTAAATCAACATCCCCTACCTCGGGTATAAGTTCGAGGAATCGTCTACGTTCCGCGGAAGATGGCGTCGCGGAGGTCGGGCGTCGCGGTCGTCGTTGGCGAAACTTGCACGCCGACGAAGGTTGTCCGAAGAAGAGGTGGCGTCCCCTTCGTTGACACGGAGGACGAAGAAGAGAGGCGTCGTTCTTCGTCGGAGAAAGAGCGTTCCTCGTCAAGTCTTGAGGAAAGTCAAATAATAAAGAAAACAACGAACTCAAGAACCTCTACCTCGATAGTCGCACGTTGACGGAGTCGTGGAATATCGGTGTCGATTCCTTTGACGTCGGAGGAAGAGTCGTTGTCGAAGGCGTTCGTCGCGGAAAACCGTCGCGGAAGAGATGACGCGGAAGAAGTACGTCGCGTCGCGGATACGGCGTCGCGGATGGATCGTGTTCTTCGGCGGAGAAGTTCTTCGTTGAAGAACGACGTTCTTCGCGTTCTTCGTTGGGTTTGAAGAAGTAGAAGAGGCTCTCCAAAAGCTCTCAAGGAGACAAAACAAACAACCCAAAATAAAATAAGACAACTTCTTATTTTCTTATTACAAAACATAAAAGAATTTCAAAAGTTTGAAATTCAAAAAGGGTTTAACTCCCTTAATTAATTAAGAACTCAAGTTGACAACATTAAATGAAATGAGCTAAAGGGGAGGTTTTGAGAGAATTTGAGGAGTTGGGGTTCGTGTGGACCCCACCTCACTTAATCCTCCCAAGGGAGGTTAAGTGGATGTGGGTCCCACTCCCAACTCCCTTTGGTAGGAATTAACTAGTTAAAAGAAATAAAATTTGTTCCTCACAAATTTTATTTAACTTAAACTAAAAACCCAAAAACTAACTTTCAACTCGCAACAAACGCAACTCCCGAAAAGGTCTCTTTAAGCGAATATCGGCGCTGCGAGTTCATCGGTGCCCTCGGATTTCAATTCCGAGCACCGGATCAAAAGTTAGGAATTCCCGCTCGTTCGTTCACTGAACGTACCCGAGCCAAACTTCGGAAATTAATTCCGGGCACTCCGGGCCTCGGAATCAGGTGCCGTCTGAAACTGCGCTCTTGTAAAATTCTAAAGAAAATTAAGAAAAAATTTCCCTTGAATTTTACGGGTCTTTACAGGTTGGGTTATAAAGAAAGCTATGGAGGTTCATGGGGAATCAACGGAGAAGGTGTAAACTTGAAAATAAATTTAATGGTTCAAATAAAAAGTAAATACTACTGAGGGTCTTGATTATATGAAAAAAACCAGTAACAGTTGATGCGATACCATAAGCACCCACACTCTATAATAAGATTGATTTGGGTGACTTACACAAGAACCAAAATTCCATTAATGTAGTAGTAAAAAAATTAAATAATAAACCAATGATTTATTTTTATATTTTTTAAAATATAGTATATACTCAATACATATGTTCTATAACAAAAATGCATTTTAGGGATTAAGAGAAAAAAAAATAGATGAGTAGAGTTTCCCACTACGGATATGTTTTTAGTGGATACTAATTTTAGTGTGAAGGTTATGTACATAAATCCATGAATTTCTCATCAAGGGTATAAAGGAGCGTTCTTACGGAGACCTAGAGGAGTAAATCTCAGTAGGAGAAATCTTCATCAAGTAATATGAATACACATAATCATTTTTCATCTCTATAATATGAGAATGATCCAATATATATGTAGATTAGACAATCACATTTACCATTAAAGGAAAGAAAGTAGTGAACATGTATTAAGAAGGAAAGATATATGAAGAAAAATTTCATGGTGGTTACTTTAAAAGAAATATGTAGGGTTGGAGTGTAGATCCTTGACAATTAATGTAATTAAACTATAATGGGAAACTAGAATCTTTCCATGAGAATCAAATATAACAAATAAGGTGCCATCCATTTTAGTAATGATAAAGGTTTGAATATCATCAGCTTCAAAAAATATAATCTTGGAGGAAAATATTTGAGGCACATTGGTGATTAAAGGTCTTGGTCACAATTTACTTAGTGTATTTCAATTGTGTGACTTAGGGTATACAATAAATATCAATAATAAGGGTTTTATCATCAAAGGAAGAGACATATTTATTATAATTCAAGGGAAGTACATAAAATATAATCTCTATATCATTGGCGGAGAAGAAAAAAGGTTCTTTTTATCCAAGGAAGAGTGAAATAATCCATGGTAGAAGTGGATATGGAACTTAATCCAAAAGTATTTAGATGATTTGGTGAAGAATGAAGAAGCACCTAATATCCTCAATATTTCATGCGATTTCACTCATATGTGTGATACTTGAAAAAAATAGAAAATCATTTGAAAGACCTATAAGTTAAAGGAAAAATAATTTAACAATATTTCTTAGGTTGGTGCATGCTGATGTGTGTTGGAAAATATCACCCAATTCTATGGATAGAAAAAGGAATTATGTACTATTCATTGATAGATCATAAGTGTTAAAGAGGAAAAGTTTTATCTTAAATAGAGCATAATTTTTTTAAAGAGGATTCCAAGGACACCAATTTATCAAAGATATTAATAAATAACTTTATAAAATTGAGAAGAACCAAACATGGGAAATTATCCAAAGAATAGAATAAAAAAATAATCATCAAAACCAAGTATGCATTCTAGAACAAAGTCAATGAATATGGAAAGGTGGATCAGAACAAATCATGTATGGTGTGAAAAGGACATTCCCAAATCAAAAGAATTGATGTTTATGAGATATTTACACTTGTTTCTCAATCAAAAACTATTGGAATATTCTTCGTGACATTAGTGAACAGAGGATTGAAAATGTATCAAATAGTTTTAAAATCAACATTCCTTAATGGAGTTCTTGAGGAGTAAGTTTATATTGAGCAAGATGGATGAATTTATTATAGATGTATATGAGAGAAAAGTTTTTCAGTTTAATAAGGCTTTGTATGGAATGAATCAAGAACCAAAAAATTTGTATTTAAGGCTGGGTCAATACTTGAGAAAGCTTAGAATTTAATGAGGTGGAGTTGATCACAACTTCTACATTAATAATGATAAATTTTAGGTCCACTAGGATAGATACCCTGGGGGGGGGGTTAATCAAGGTATGACCGATTAAAACAATTTCCCCTTTTGATATTGTTTCATTGTTAAAAAAAACTCTCTTCTCTCTATACTTCCCATTGTAGAGTATGAACAAATCTTAAATCATCTACATGACTCAACAATTTTACTTGGTTCACCCTCACTGGGCTACATCCAAGGAGCATACACTAACGATGTTCCAATGTACCAAATTCACTATAAGCGCAATACTGTTTAAAAAGTTTGGAGAGAACTCACTATCCCTCCTGGTTTACAACCAATCACAATTTGAAAGCTCACTGCTCTCTCAACTTAAGTGTGCTCGCTACTTTTTTAGAAGATCCACTCATAGTTTATAGACTTGTAGGTCCCTTTCTTATCTTTAATGAATGCATCCTCCACTGTATGTTGATGCTCTATTTATGTCCCACTTTCATCAACTGATGAATACCACTTTACCACAGATGTACTAGGAAACTCCAAATCTTTTGTTCAACCATTACTGCATCTTGCACGCAACTTTAATGTCTTGTGTGCAATATTCCACTTTTGTTGCGAAACACCCATTGCACACAACTTCAATATTTCATGCAACTAAAATTTTACACGCAACTTTCTTAGCTTGCGTGAAACTCAAAATCTTTCACACAACTCCCTTTGTTTAAAATTCTTACACGATACATAGATCGGATTCTCTCTAAGTGTTGACCTTCTTCAAATGATGGGTTCACCTTTTATTTATAGGTGTCGTCGACCCCTGCGTATAAGATTTACCACATCACTCAAGATTCCCTCTGTGCATGAAAATACTCATTTGATGTCGCATTGGGCGTGCAAGTTCCTTTCATGAAACCTCATCTTTCACGCATATTTCCAAATATTTCGCGCACATCATGACTTTTCCATTTTTTAACATTCTGATATCGAAACATTCCTTGAATGAAAGTTTCTAAACCACCTTCAATCTTGTGTGCAACTTCCTTTTCCAAAAACACATTTCTCCATTTTCTTATTTTCATGCCCAAAAATTTGGAAAACACTGGAAAAAAACACCACCTTATAACTATTCTTTTTGTACTGCCCCCATATCATCCTTTCCTTTGTCATGGTTCTTTGTTAACACAGGTTTTCAGCAATATATTTGGAACTCAAGAACTCACAATGGAAACCCTCTTTTTCAACAAACAAACCTTATTTTTCAATAAACACAATCAACCTAAAAATGCTTCAATGATTCCTTGAGGTATTTTTGCCCAAAAATGTCCCCCTTTGGGTTTATCGGATACTCTTTCATAAAAAGATACCTCTTTATAGTTACATCAATCTTCTGTCACCATTCGCTTCATGCGATTCAGATAGCGATAAATGATTCACTCAACACATACCCTGATCCCACATGAGCAATGCTTGGCATGAGAAAAAAGATTGAATGAAAAGTTCATCAATGGATCACTTTATTTCTGACACCAATTCTTAACACCACATTGATACCAATAAACTACTTTTATCACAAACCTCAATTTTTTGATACATCTTCCTTAATCAATCACTACTAGCATCATCATATTTAAAACTCCTCCTTCTGTACTTATTGGGTTATTGTGTTTTACAATATAAGATCTGGATAATCACTTAAAACACCAAAGAAACACATACTCTCATCATGTTACTCCCCCTACTAACTTCTCCAACTTTCATTCTTAACACCCCCTATCTCGCTACGCCACCTGCCAGCTTCTCCCTGTGTCTCAATAGAGACATTTTCTTCCCCTTGAACTTGAATAGTCATAATTTATCCCCCTTTGTCAACAAACCCAAAGGTCACTCCTTTGTGGTCTGCAAAAGAGTAAGAAACACAGATCAATACATTAAAAAAAATACACCATACCCCAGGGAGGGGGGGGGGTGTCCCACATCCACACTTTTTCAAGTGTGGGGAGTCAACTGAACTCCCAGATCTAGTCGATGCCTCTCAAATGCTTCTTTGGGTAAGGCCTTTATCAGAATGTCCGCAACCTGTAGCTCTGTAGGCACATACTCTAACTTTACAATCCGTTACTCCACCTTCTCCTTGATAAAGTGATATTTGATCTCAATGTGCTTTTTCCTTGAGTGATGGAATAGTTTTTTGATAATATTGATAGCACTCAAATTATCACACTGGATTCCAATCAGAGACTTCACTTATACTCCCATATCATCAAGCTGTTGCTTCATCCACAATAACTGTGTGCAAACTTGAGAGGTGGAAATATACTCATACTCTGTGGTACTCAATGAAATGAAATATTTCTTCTTGATTAGCCAAGAAATACACAGACCTCCAAGATATAAAGAACCTCCTGATGTTTATTTTTTATCATCTGCTGATCCGACCTAATCTGCATCTATATATCCCAATAGCTCTATTTGAGAATTTTCAGTATACTTCAAATCAAAATACATAGTTCCTTTGATATATCGAAGTATTATTTTCATTACAAGCATGTGTCTTATCTTGGGATTGCTTTGATATTACACTTCTTGGAATATGGAGAAAACAATATCAGGTATTGTCACTATTAGTTATAGTAAACTTCTAATTATCTTCCTATATTCTGTGATATTAACTGCCTTTCCATCATTATCTTTTGATAATTTTATCTGAGTAGAAACCAAATTCTTCATATCTTTGTAATTTTCCATTCCAAATCTTCTCAGAACCTCCTTGGAATATTTGTATTAAAAAATGAATGTTCCATTCCTTCCTTGTATCACCTGTAAACCAAGGAAAAATGTTATCTCACCAATCATTGACATTTCAAACTCATTTTCATGAATTCAGAAAACTGTCTACACTGAGATTCATCTGAACTGCCAAATATTATGTCATCAACATAAACTAGAACCACCATCCTTTTATTATTATTTTTGTTGAAATAGATATTGTAATCAACTCCACCACACTGAAATCCAAGCTTCTTCAAATACTGATCAAGCCTCGAGTACCATTCTCTTGGTTCTTGTTTAAGCCCATATAGTGATTTATTCAACTGAAAAACTTTTTTTCTCATCTTCATGAATGATAAAACCATATAGATTCTCAATATAAACTTCTTCTTCCATAGCCCCATTCAAAAAATGCAGATTTGACATCCATTTGGAAAACCTTTAACTTCCATTGCACTGCAATGGACCAGAATAATCTGATTATTTCCAGCCTTTCCATAGGTGAAAATGTCTCATCAACATCAATAACCTCTATATGGGAGTATCCTTTACACATGAAACATGATTTGTTTTGGATCACAACACCATATTCATTCATTTTGTTGTGAAAGACCCATTTTGTCTCGATAACATTCTTATCTTCCAGCCTCGAAACAATCTCCCAAGTCTGATTCTTTTCAATCTGGTCTAGCTCTTCATTCATCGCTTGCACCCAATTTTAATATTCAGCTACATCAACAAAAAATTTAGGTTCAACATGAGATAAGAGAGATGTCTGCTATAGTGAATTCATTCTTCTTGTTTGAACTGGCGCTGTCTGATAACCAATGATATTATGCCTGTCAATTTCAGCTTGGCTCTTTGGCTTCTTTGTAGACACGGACTTGAATTCTTCTTTTTCATCATCATTATCTTCTTCTGAGTTAGCATTTACTATTTCTGTTGCCCCTATGTTACTTTCCTCTCCATCAATTTCATCAAGAAACTGTCCACTGTGATGTTTCTCTTCATTTTCCACAACAGTGGCGTCATTGCTTTTAACTACTTTTCTGAGCCTCTTGTTAAAGAGTTTGTATGATTTTCTTTTTCTTGAGTATCCAAGGAATATCCCCTCATCTCCATGTAACTCAAATTTCCTATGTTTTTATTTGTTAAGAATGAAGCACTTAATTCCAAAGATTCAAAAGTATTTAACTATTGGCTTCTTTCCATACCACATCTTATACAGAGTCTTTCATTTCTTCAGACATAGCATAGCCCTGTTAGAAATGTAGACCGATGTCAAAACTTCTTCCTTACAAGATTTATCTGGTAGGTCTTTTTCAATGAGCATCGTTCTTTCCATGTTGTTGATGATCTGATTTCTCCTTTCAACCACTCCATTATTTTGGGAAGTTCTTACTGAAGAAACTTGATTCCTTATCCCATGTTTCTTGAGATAATATTCCACTTGAATTTTTGTGAATTCCGTACCATTATTAGTATGAAAATTCATAATTTTATGCCCAAGCATCCTTTCTGATTCCCTCTGATACTTTTTTAAGAAGTTGAACACATAAAACTTATGAGAAATGAAAACACCCATGCCATTATTCTATAATAATCATTGAACAGAACATAATACCTCTTTCCGTCAATGGATCTTGGTGAGATATTTCCACATACATCAGCATGCACCAATTTGAGAACTCTTGTTAACTTCTTTTCCTTTTCCTTATACGTCTTTCTGATGATTTTACCCTATTGACATGCATCACATGTATGAGTATGATCACCTAATATATTAAGGAGATCTCTAGCTGCATTACACCTTACCAGATCTTTTAGGGATGATTGGAATAAATGACCAATTTGTTTATGCCACAATTTTTTTTCTTCCTCTCTAGATAAAAAGAATATATCTTCTTCCCCACTTACACGGTATATATTTCCCTTTGTTCTTTTTCTTTATAGAATAACTACAATATCTCTTCCTTTGATGATACACATCTTCTTGTTAAATCTTGTATAATTCCCTAATTCACATAGGTGATCGACACTATGGAATTTGTGACTGAGACCTTCTACTACTAAGACATCAATGTGTCTCATTTATTTGCCCCCAAACCTAGCCTTTCTCGAGCCAATTATCTTCAGACCTTCATCATTTCCAGACTTGAAAAACCCTTCTTTATAATATTTTATGCCTATAATAATATCCTTATTCCCTATCACGTGGGATGTGCAACCACTATCAAGGATCCATACACTAAAATGGTCCGGTTCTTTAAGGGTAATTTCAGCAACCACTGCCTTCTTAGCTCTCTTCATATTAGTCCATGTTTTTGTCTTCATAATTGACATAGATTGAGATTTCTGATATTTCTCAGAATATGATGGAACAAATTCATCTTGAAAGGCTACAAATCTATTTTGCATTTTCAACTCACCTGTTGGTTCATTGATCTGCTACTTGCAAAAATTTTGGTTTTTCTTTAGCACATTCCTCTATATGGTCGATGTACAATATATAGACATGTGCCTAAATCCTCTACACCAAAATCAATGTCCCTTGAAATATGTTCTAGAGTACCTTTCTCTATTTGGCTTCCAATTCTATTCTTGTGCCCTTCGGTATCTTCTAGATATAGAACAAACATTTTGTGAGTGTCCCATCTTTCCACAACAATAACACCTGATGAAGGGTACATTCCTGCATGTAACTTATATAATGCTAGTTGTCCCTTGGGTTCTCTGAATCTTCTGATTCTTCTTCATACCCACATTAATCTTCATTCTCGAAATGGGTGCTTGCGGTCTGACTTCAACCCGGACTATTTTCTATTTTTAATCAAGCCCCGCATCAGCCTTAACGTCTGAACATGATTCTTGCTTCTTTTATACTGGACCACTATGATCACCTTTCATCTTTTTAGTCTTCTAAATGATCTTCTATCCTGATAACTTTTTGGGAATCAAAATTTTTTCTTGGTCCTTAACTTTTAATCGTAGACAAAAAACTTCCTCTTTAAGTTATTTGATACAATTAACTCGATATTTCACTATATTATTCATGTCATCAATCTCCCACTTCTGTTCTTCAACCTTGATTTTATACTCACTAACCGATTCCGAGTTCTCTGGTGCTGAAAACTTGAGTTTCTCAATTTCTTCTATTAACTCAGACTTCTATTCTTCTTGTTGCTTCATATAGAGTTTGGCATCACAAAACACTTTGTTGTATTTCTTCATTTTGTCTCTCCAAACATCTATCTCTTCAAGAGAGGATTCTAACTCAGCTTTCATAACAATTCTTCCTTCAACTTCTTCTTCTTCATCAATGTCAGTTTCTTAATTTTTCTAAGCACTACCAATAACATCCACCATAGAATTCTATCCATGATCTTTGAAGTTATATATCTCTTTGACCTATTCAACCTTAGATTCATTTTAACTATCATATTCTTTTGAAAGAAGATTCATCTTCTTGAAGAAATTTCTCTTGAATTGTTTCTTTCCTTTCACATAGGCTGAAGAAGTTTTCTTGGGAATTTCAACTTCATACTCATCATATTCTTGGAAATTTGTGGGGCATATTTCCATAAGATGTCCAAAATTTCCACACCTAAAGCAAGAAAGCATAAGTTTTCCTTTGAACTTTCCTTTTCCTCTTTATAGATTTGAAAAAAAGAATGACATCACATCATCTGTCTCTTCTTTTATAACAACCCGTCCCCTAGGGCCCATGCCGTGAGTACCCCAATCCCCCCTTCTATAGGCCAGGGGCTGGCAACTAGCACTGAAAAGGCGTAACCCTATAACGGGAAGGAATTACCTTTAAACCTATATAAACACACAATCCAAGAACATAATAAGAAGTAACTACAAACTAAACTGCTATAGTAAAAAGTGTACTGAAAGTAAAGGGGCTGAAATACAAGACCTAATTAAATCCTAGATCATCCACCGAGGATCCTACATGAAGGGTAGGTACAGATCGTCTCTATAACACTCCACGTCAGCCCATCTCCTCTGTGTACTTCCTGGTCCTGACTCCCTTAACCTCGGCCCAGCTGCTTGTCGCTTGCACAAGACACAACCAGGTGCGGGCGAAACCCATGCAGGGGTGAGTATAACAATACTCAGTAGGGCCCCCGAGACCCCCGAAGGTCTCACAGAATTCCACAAGTTAGACCAAAAAGCATGATCTTAATCACAAAGCATAAAGAAAATACACAGCTCAAACATAGTCTCAGTTCAAACCAGGTATTAGTGAAGTATAGAAGTACAAATGATTAGGCGTGAAACTAGATCATCTTATTCTATCAAGAGGCACTACTGCTTACCATACGAAGTATGACCCACATAGAATCGATAGGTACTAACCCCAAAAATGACCCACACAGGATTTTACCCACCCAAAGTCGATAGGTACTAACCTCCGCAATGACCCACATAGGATCTGACCTGCCTGGAGTTGATAGGTACTAACCCCAGCAATGACCCACACAGGATCCGACCCACATAGGATCGGTATGCACTGACCCACACAAGATTTCTAAGCACTGACCCACACAGGATATGACCCACATAGGATCAGTATGTCGCTGATCCATGATGGGCCTCTCTAAGGATGGTCCTCATTGGGTCGCGAGGTGCTGATCCACATAGGATATCTAGGTGATGACCTATACAGGATGACTCGATACTCACCTCCGTATGATCTGTCTCCAACCTCCGCCTCACTTCCAGCCACTGGATTCTCACTCATAGTACACTTGATTATGGGAGAACCATTCCTAAATCCTTCAGTCGTATTTAAACTGACACGAAGTCCCACAAAAAAGTATCCTGATGATCCTTCACGTCATAAGGGTCCCAACGCAAAAGACGACATGTCAACCAGACGCCCGGTTTGCGAGTTATTGGCATTTTAGTGCCAAGGGCCCGGTTGGATTTGGAGTTGATCCAACCCGGCTATACTCCAAATTTATCCAAAACTATTGTGTATTATTCCAAAAGGACCGCCTCATCCTAAGGGTTCCAACACAACAGACGGCGTGTCAACCATACGCCCAGTTTGTTAGTTGCATTCATTTCCGTGAAATGGGGGAGATCGCACATCGGTCTAGCCTAGCTCGGTCTAGCCTAGAAGAATATGTCAAAGGGACCGCTTCCAAAAAGGGGTCCCAATGCCACTGACAGCGTGTCAATCAGACACCTAGTTCATCAGTTACATGTGTTTCATTATTCAGGGACCGGTTGGGTCTAGGCCCGGTCTGACTCGATCAAATCAGCCCGACACAATGGGTCCTGGGGTCTACCTGACCCCACTTGGGTAAGACCCTTTAACAATCAGCCCAGTTCACTGGGTCCGGCCTGTCGGGGTCGGCCCGGTTTGGTTCTTGGGCCTAGGCCATGGTTGGCCTGACCCACCAGGTGGGGATCGTCCCACCCACTAGGCAGGTCTGGCCCGCTTGGTCGGACTGCACCAGATTGGTCCGCCCAGAGGCAGACCGTTGCGTCCTACTGGCCCTGCGGTTGCAGGGCCATTTCGGCCAATCGGTGGGGCACTATCCCACCGCAATTACCGGTCTACCATTTGGTCAACCGGGTTTCACCAACGTGGCGTGACATCAGCCACGCAGTACCCTCCTACCGCGGCCTAATGGACGCGACCAGTTCTACCGGTAGTGTCTGTGGGCACCGCCCTTGTCCCGCGCGACCGGCTCGGGCCGGCCGCCCTTGGCCGCCGCAGCGTGCCATCGCACGCCGCCTTCCACCACCTGCGTTCGGTTGCCACGGGTCTCCTCCAGCCACCATCAGCTACCGCCGACATGGCGCACCAGCGGTTTCTTCCGTGGGTCATCAGATGTGCTCCGATGTCCGTTCTTGGTGTTGTCTACACCTACAGCTCTCTTACACTGCTGCCGTCATAGCATGACCCTCTATTTCATGCTTCCATCATGTTGGAAATTGTTCCCCATAGTTCACATCAATAACGAAGCAGTGGAGGGTCTGGGGACTTATTAGTTTGGCCCGCGCCTCCGTGTTAAGGTGATAACAATTGGGAGAGGATTTAATTTATCAAAAACAACTTCAAAATAAACCACTTACCTGGAAGAGACGTTTTCTGGCGATGATTGATGGAACTTCTTCATCATTGTAGTCAGTTCGCGATTCGATGGCATTCATCACCGTTCGTTGGAACCGGTCCTGTCCTCCAAGTGGTTGATTTCATGGTACATTCCAGAGCTTTGTCACTTGGTGAATCCATGCCAACACTCTACCCTGAGCTCCATATAAATAGGAGAGGGGGAGGGGGAGTAATGGACGTCGAATTAATAGGGTTCATTTAATTAAGGAATCTTCCTAATTCCAATGGTGCAGTTACAAGAATAAAGGAGAGTCAAGTAATTTAATGGCTTGACGTGTCATTGGTCCCACCACCGCTGCTTGTCCATTGGAGGAAAGGAGAAATAAAAATAAATTAACTTTGTTATTTTATTATTCTCTTAAATGTCCAAAAACTAAATTTCCCCCCCGACCTACTACGGTTGAAGTGAAGCCCCCCTTAAGAAAAACCCAGAACTGTGGATTCAACTGTGCTCTTGGATTTTCAATCTGAGCAATGAGCCAAAATATAGAAAACACCGCCCTTGCGTTTACTGAACGTACCTAAAACAAAGTTCAGAAAATTATTAACAGTCACCCTCAACCTGCGCCAGTCGAGGTTATGCTTTGCCTAAGGGAAACACATCCCAACGAACCCAACTGTACTCTCCAATTTTCAATCTGAGTTACCTTATAGAAGTTATGTATTTTAACAATAAAATAATTTTTAATTAATTATTTTATTTACATCCAAAAATAACTTCCATAATTGGCATACGCCGACCAATGTTAGTATCTTCCTAAAGAAATCATACCCTCACGAGCTCAGTGGTGGTCTCAGATTTTTAATCTGAGTCACCGTTTGTGAGTTATAATCATTTGAAAAATAAAATAACTTTATTTAATTATTTTATTTATGGTTATGCCATTTTCGGGTTTTTTTCATCGGAGGCCTACGCCAACTAAAATTAAGTCGCGACCAGGGTAAACCAGCTATCCTGAACGCAATGGTGCCCTCATATTTCTGATCCGGGAAATAATTTAAGGGTTATTATACTTTTATAGGAAAACCACTCACGAGCACTATTTTAAACTTAACATTTTTTGACGGATCATTCTGGGTACTCTGGGCCTCAGAATCACGCTCTGTCAGATTTCACAGTGTCGAAATAATTCCATATAATTAAAAAAAATTATATGGAAATTACGAGACATTACATTCTCCCCACCTTAGGGCTTTACATCCCCGAAAGCCAAAATAAAGGAAAATCTGACAAATGAGGGTATTGAGCATGAATTTGAGCCTCCCGCTCCCATTTTCTCTCTTGGAGGTCCTCATGCTACCACCAAAATCACACAAGAGGAATTGACCATCCACAAAGGACTCGGTCCTGTCGATCCTCTATCTCCACCAGGAACTCCGTAAAAGTTTCCCCATCATCAAAGTCCAACTCGCCCTAGTTGATAACGTGTGATGAATCATGCATACACCTCCACAGCTGCGACACATGGAAAACATTATGCACTCGGTGCATCTATGGGGGAAGAGATAGATGGTACACCACCTCTCCCACTCTGTTGAGAATCTAGAAAGATCCGATGAACCTCGGAGATAGCTTTCCACCCCATCCAAACATCTGTAATCCTTGTCAGGGTGAGATTTGTAGGAAGACATGGTCTCCCTACTCAGACCCCAAGGGTCTCCGTCTCCTATTGGCATAAGACTTCTGTTAGCTCTGTGCAGTTTTCACTTGCTGACAAGTGAGGCATCATGATACAAACTCTTCCACTGCTTCCTTTATCCCTGGTCACTAGTACTGATGCCATAGGTCTTGGTACATCTTCTCCACTCTAGGATGTACCGTTAAAGGTAAGGTATGTAACTCCCTCAACACCTCCTCCCAAATCATCATTGGTACTATGGTGCATCCTCTGAAGGGAACAACATGCTACACACCTTTAGAAAATCATTCAGAAGACCTTCCAAAGGATATATGAGCACGTCGGGCCTTGCAGTCAATATCCCCAAGTTGTGCCTCCCAAACTCGCTGAAGAATTGGGGGAGTGATAGTCATATATTGGAGGTAATCTGCTCCATATTTATCCACGAAGGATATCTGCAACGTGACTAGCTTCTCTGACACCTCACTCAGTAGTTGTAGACCAGACCTCCTGTTGAGTGCATCTGCTACCATGTTCCCCTTCCCAGGAGTATAGAATATCTCAAAGTCATAGTCCTGGAGGAACTGTAGCCATCGCCACTGTCTTAGGTTCAGGTCCTTCTTTTAGAAGAAATATCTGAGACTCTTGTGATCAGATTAAATAGTGAACCATTCATCCATCAACTAGTGCCGCCACATCTTCAGTACAAAGACCACTGCTGCTATCTTTAGGTCATGGGTATCGTAGATTTGCTCATTCTATCTCAATTTTCGTGAGTCGTAGGCGATCAATGCCCACCCCTGTATTAGGAAACAACATATTATGGTCCCTGATGCATCGCAGTAGACTACACACCCATCACCTTCTCCTGGTAGCCTCAAGATGGGGGCACTCATCAGTCTCTGTCTCAGATCTTGAAAGCTCTGCTGACACTTCTCCATCCACAGGAAAGACTCCACCTTCTTTGCCAAAGCTGAAAAGGGTGCCGCTACCCTGATGAAGTCAGGTACAAATCTCTGGTAGTACCTAGACAAAGCATAAGTCCCACTCCCTTCAGGGAAGTAATCCTAGAAACATCCTTTGAAAAGATGTACCCACACTCTACCACTACTGTTGGGAACTGAAAACTGAAAACTCCTACTACCATGAGGGTAAGGCTGGCCGACTCAAGAGTGATCGGCTGCATCCTCATGTGCATGAGTTTATCATGTGCTGCATGGGTTTACTTTTTTTTCCAACCAAGGAAAACCCTATTCCAATGCTATAGATATACTACATCCTTTCTACCTAAAACAGTCAATCTGGGTATGAACTATGGATGTCCAGTCCATTCCCAAACTAATGTCGTATGGCCTCGACGCTGCCACCAAGAGGTTCCAACTGAAACTATCACCTCAAGGGTCAGATAAAACCATCATCATAAGTGTGATTATCGAGTCTCCTCCCAAAGGTATCTCCAAATGTGAGGGTTAAGTCATCGGTTTAACCAAAAACTCTAGGTCTTGAAAAAGATTCATGGCAAGAAGGAATGATTGGTACCTATGTATATTAATACAACAACTAGTAGTAGACACAAACCGTACCTCGAATCATTCCTGGAGACCTTGGGTCACACTCCTTGACCACATATAGCTACTCCCTTCCCCTGTCCTCCAGCTCCCTGAGCCTAGTGGGGACCATATTGGGGTTGTGGTTGTAACATGTCGAAATGTATACCACCTCATAATGCTCTCCAAGATCCCCTTCCACATATGCTGCCCTGAAGATTCATATGTTCATATCACTTCCTCATCTCGAAACATTTTACATGCTCAAGTCTCCGAGACTGGCACCGGTTTCATGCTTTCCCACCACTAAAATTCACTGGCCGTATTCACTTAGCCAAAGAACATTCAACCACAGAGGTTCTCTCTAGCACCCTAATATAAGTATGAATGCATAGAAGAATAGTGCTAGCTCAGATTTCCCTAAACACACCTCGATAGGAGGTCTGAGCCCTGAAGAACTGACCAAACTGTATTCATTGTGTACCTAGGATGGTTGGTACACCTCGATGAATACTCAGCTACTAATATGTTGTCCTTCCAAATATGTAAAATCTCTAGGAAACACTCACCCTTTAGCTTTTTATGTCAAGATACCCCCTTTTATAAGAAAGGTTCTCAATCTTGTCCACAGAAAAGTCACCTCTTTGCAATATTAGGGTAATCTAAACCCTATCATCATCCTGCTGAGCCACATAGAAGGCTCTCTACCAGGACTTCCATCTGATCAAATGGTGCCCTGGATAGATGGAAACTCAACCACCTCCTCAAGCTAGTCCTCAACCTCCTGTGAGTTAGTCTCACCTCAGAACCTGAGGGGTATCTGATGCTGAAATACGTGTAAGGAACTAAGACTACATGTGTCCTCTAAAGGTACCACTAGTTGTAACTGCTGACCAACGAGCAGTGTTATAGATGGCACACTACCCGAAGGTACCATATCAGGCAACAATCTATGTATCGAAGCCTCATCATCATGAGAACCATCCTCATGGTAACACACTGATAAAGACTAGCATCTAGGATCACCATATGATCTTATAGTGTCCCAACTAGGCGGAAAACTCTAGCCACAACCTCTAGCTAGTCCTCAGCTGCCTGGGGGTCTGTCTCACCTCAAAACCTTAGAGGCCTTTGCCGCTGGAACTCATGAAACGTGCTCAGTTGGCATGCACAGTCCACTGGTAGCATCTGTTGGTAACTGCTGCCCAATGGGTGGTGGTGTTGCTGGTACACCACCCAAAGGTTCCAACATAGTAAGAGGCCCCTACATCAGAGCCTTGTCACTTGGTGGTCCGTCATCGTGTACTCTCTTGGGAATCCAAGCTAGCTGTCTACGCGGCGACATCCTGATAAGGAACAGATGCTCCACGGTCATTAAGTTATACCCGGTGAGCTAACTCCAAAGAAACTAAGGATAAACATTTCCAAAACACATGCAATCAGTGTTTTTGTGCACTGAGTCAGAAATCAGAATTCAGGGTCCTGGTGTATGGATACGTCGGCCGCCGCACCAACACTGGACTCCCTGAACTAAAAACCACACTCAAAACACTTAACACTATTACTCCATTGAAAAGATAAGAGTCCTAGTTCTTTAGTAGAACCGACTCCTCTGATACCACTTTTTAACGACCCGTCTCCCGAGGCCCGTGCTGTGACTACCCCAAGCCCGCCTTCCATAGGCCATGGGTTGAAACTAGCACCGAAAAGGAATAACCCTATAATGGGAAGGCATTGCCTCTAAAACTGTACAAACACACAATCCAAAAACACAACAAGAAGTAACTACAAAGTAAACTACTATAGTAAATAGTGTATTGAAAGTAAAGGGGCCAAAATACAAGCCCAACTGAAAAGTACAAGTACAACTGAAAAGAGAAAACAAATCTTGGATCATCTACTGAGGATCCTACCTGAAGGGTAGGTACAGATCGTCTCCATAACACTCCAAGTCAGCCTGTCTTCTCCATGTACAGCCTTGTCCTGGCTCCCTCAACCTCAGGCCAGCTACTCATCACCTACACAAGACACAACCAGGTGCGGGTGAAGCCCGTGTAGGGGTGAGTATTAAAATACTCAGTAGGGACCCTGAGACACCTGAAGGTCTCACATAATTCCATAAGGTAGACCACAAAGCATGATCTTAATCACAAAGCACAAATCAAAGGCACAACTCAAACATGGTCTTAGCTCAAACCAGGTACTAGTGAAGTATAGAAGTACAAATGATTAAGTGGGAAGCTAGATCATCTTATTCTGTCAAGAGGCACTACTACTGACCCTACAGAGTATCACCCACACAGGATCGATAGGTACTAACCCCCGAAATGACCCACACAGGATCCGACCCGCCCTGAGTCGATAGGTACTAACCCCCACAATGACCACAAAAGATCTGACCCACCTGGAGTCGATAGGTACTAACCCCCACAATGACCCACACAGGATCTGACCCACACAAGATCGGTATGCATTGACCCACACAGGATCACTGAACGCGGACCCACACAGGATCTGACCCACACATGATCGGTAAGTTGCTGATCCACGATTGGACGCTCTAAGGCTGGTCCTCATCAGGTCGTGAGGTACTGATCCACACAGGATCACTAGGTGTTGACCCATATAGGATTGCTCGGTACTAACCTCCGTATGATCTGTCTCCAACCTCTGCCTCACTGCCAGCCACTGGATTCCCGCTCATAGTACGCTTGATTCTGGGAGAACTACTCCTCAATCCTTTAATCATTTTTAAACTAGAACTAAGTCCCATGAAGAAGTATCCCGATGATCCATCATGTCATAAGGGTCCCAATGCAAAAGACAACGCGTCAACTGGACACCCGGTCTGTAAGTTATTGGCATTTTAGTGCCGAGGGCCCGGTTAGATTTGGAGTCAATCCAAACCATCCATACTCCAATTTTCTCTAAAACTATCATGGAGTATTTAAAAATTACTGCCTCGTCCTAAGGGTTCCAACATAATAGATGATGCGTCAATCAGACACTCGATCTGTTAGTTTCATCCCTTTCCGTGAAACTGGGGAGATCACACCTCGGTCCAACCAAGCTCGGTCAGCCCCGACGGAATATGCCAAAGGGAACGCTTCCCAAAAGGGGTCCCAATTCCATTGACGACATGTCAATCAGACACCCAGTCCATCAGTTATGAGCGTTTATTTATTTGGGGACCGGTTTGGTCTGGGCCAGGTCCGACTCGGTCAGACCGACCAGACACAATGGGTCCCGGGGTCTACCTGACCCTGGTCAGGTCTGGCCTGGTTCACTGGGTCTGGGTAGTTAGGGTCAGTCCGGTTCAGTTCGCGGGCCTGGCATGTGGTTGGCCCGGCCCATCGGGTGGGGCTCGTCCCACCCACGCTGGTCCGCTGGGCCGCGGGTCCGACCCGCTTGGTCGGATTGCACCGGGTTGGTCCGCCTGGAGGTAGACTGTTGCGTCCCGCTGGCCCCACGGTTTCAGGGCTGTTTTGGCTAGCCGGTGGGGTGCTGCCCCACCGTGTAACTGTTGTCTGTTTTGGTCGACTGGGGGTCCGCCAACCCGGCGCGGGGCCGCACCGCTCTCCACCTGCCGCGACTTCGAGCCGCGGCCTCCTCTAGCGGCGCGCGACAGTGCGCCGCTCTGCCTCTGCCTTCTGCGGCTAGCTCGAGCCAGTCGCCCTCTTCACCCACCATGGCTTCGGCCACAGCCCTGGCCACCTGCGGCGTGTGACGACGCTCCACACCTCCTCCATTACTGGCCGATGCCGGCCGTTCTGCAAACCATCACGGAATAGTGTCGCGACCTCCTCCTACGGCGTGCGACGACGCGCCGTCTCCATCGTGGCCGACCAGTGTCACCGTGTTGGTGGTCTTTCATAGAGAAATCAAGGGTAAACAAGGTAGCGGAGGGTTCGGGCCATGTTCATTTGGCCCGTGCCCTCCACGTTAGCTTGAAAACATGAGGAAGGAAAAAATGATTCAACAATCACTTGAAATTATAAAAAAATAAAATCCTTACCTAGAAGAGACGTTCATTGACGATGATTGATGAAACTCCTTCATCACTGTCGTCGGTTTGTGATTCGGTGGCGTTCATCACCACTCGCTGGAACCGATCCCGTCCTCCAAGTGGTTGGCGTCGTGGTACTTTTCCAGAGCTTCGTTGCTTGGTGAAGCTGTGCCAACACTCTACCCCGAGCTCCATATAAATATGAGAGGGGGAGGGCGAGTAATGCACATAAAATTAATAAGGTTTATTTAATTAAGGAACCTTCCTAATTCCAATAGTGCAGTTACAAGAATAAAGGGGAGTCAAGCCATTTAATGGCTTGACGTGTCATTGGTCCCGCCACCACCGCTAGTTCGTTGGAGGAAAGGAAAAATAAAAATAAAATAAATTTTTTATTTTATTATTCACTTAAATGTCCAAAAAATTACTTTTTCTCCTGACCTACTATGGTCTAAGTGAAGACTCTATTAAGTGAAACCCAGTACTTTGGATTCAATAGTGCTCTCATATTTTTGATCCGAGCAACGAGTCAAAAGATAGAAAACACCGCCCACACATTTACTGAACGTACCCGAAAAAAGTTCAGAAAATTATTAACAGTCGCCCTCGACCCGTGCCAGTCAAGGTTAGGCTCTTCCTAAAGGAAACATATCCCAAAGAACTCAAGAGTACTATCTAATTTTTAATATGAGTTACCATTTAGAACTTATGTATTTTAATAATAAAATAATTGTTACTTAATTATTTTATTTATGGATAAAAACTAACTTCCATAATTGGACCGTGTCGACCAATGTTAGTATCTTCCTAAAGAAATAACACCCTCATGAGGTCAGTGGTGGTCTCAGATTTTTAATCCGAGTCACAGTTCATGATTTATAATCATTTGAAAAATAAAATAACTTTATTTAATTATTTTATTTACGGTTATTCCATTTTCAGGTTTTTTCACCGAAGGCCTGTGAAGACTAAACTTAAGTCTCGCCTAGGGTAAACCTGCTATCCTGAACGCAATGGTGCCCTCAGATTTCTGATCCGGGCACCTGTTTAAGAGTTATTACACTTTTTTAGGAAAACCACTCATGCAATCTATTTTAAACTTAACATTTTTCGACGGATCATTCTGGGCACTTCGGGCATCAGAATCACACACCATCAGATTTCACGGTCTTGAAATAATTCCATATAATTAAAAAAATATATATAAATTCCCAAAAATTACATATTATTCTAGAAAATATTAAATGGTGAGCTTATTCATGACATTGAATTCCACATACTTAGATTTCCCCTTTTCCACAACATCATTATCATCATTTCTCATTTCATATTCTACAATGGTACTGTGCAAGTTATTAAGTGTCATCTCTTTTGAATATTTATCTTCTAGTACTGAAACTTTTATATTGAACAGAGGTGGAATTTTACCCAAGACATGCTTCATAATATTTATATCTTCAATGACTTCTCCAAGACCTCACATGTCTTCCACTACAATATTTACCCTATCAAAGAATGCATCGACATACTCATTTGAGTTCAATATCATATCATTATACTTGTTCCAAATAACCTGAAGCTTTTCCTCTCTAACCATAGAATATCCTTAATATATATTAAATAGCTTTTACCACATGGCATGTGATGTTTTTCATGACATTACCTTCATATATATATCACTGGATAGGGATCCCTTAAGGCATTGATTCCCTTGGCATAAACATCCAATTCTCTTCTCTTATCATCTGATAAAGCAGCACCATTGATGTCAGTTGAGATACCATGCATTTCTACTGTAAACATGTTCATTCCCAAAGATCGGAAGTAGTTTTGCATCCAATTCTTACATAGTTGAAAATTATTCCCATAGAATATAGGAATCCCTTTGTGATTGATGACCTCAAATGAGAGATAAACATTGATATTAACTTGATTCTGATACCAATTGTTAGGTCTACTAGGCTAGATACCCTGAGAGGGGGGGAGGGGTGAATCAGGGTATGGCTGATTAAAATAATTGAACCTTTTTATCTTTTTTCATCGTTAAACAAAACTCTCTTCTCTTTCTCCTTACCATTATAGAGTATAAAAAAATATTAAAGCATACATAGGACTCAACAATTTTACTTGGTTCACCCTCACTGGGCTACGTTCAAGGAGCATACACTGATGATGTGCCAATACACCAAATCCACTATAAGCGCACTTCTGTTTACAAAGTTTGGAGTGAACTCACTGTCCCTCCTGATTTACAAACAATCACAATTTGAAAGCTCACTACTTTCTCAACTGAAGTATGCTCACTGCTTCTTCAGAAGATCCACTCACAGTTTATAGACTTGTAGGTCCCTTATTTATATTTAATGAATGCATCCTCCACTGTATGTAGATGCTCTATTGATGTCCCATTTTCATCCACTGATGAATATCACTTTACCACAGATGTTTTGGGAAACTCGAAATCTTTCTCACAACCCTTACCATGTCTTGCATTCGACTTTAATGTCTTGTGTTAAAGATCCCACTTTTGTCACGAAACACCCCTTGCGCGCAACTTCAATCTTATGCACAACTCAAATCTCTTGTGTAACTTTCTTAGCTTGTGTGCAACTCAAAATCTTTCATGAAACTCCCTTTTATTAAAATTATTACACGATTCAGCGCTCAAATTCTCTCTAAGTGTTGAAATTCTTTGAATGAGGGGGGTCGCCTCTTATTTATAGGTGTCATCAACCCCTACATGGAAGATTCACTGCCTTTCTCAAGATTCCCTTTGTGTGTGAAAATCCTCATTTGACGTCACATTGGGCGTGCAAGTTCCTTTCACGCAACCTCATCTTTTTCGCATATTTCCAAATCTTTCATGCACATAATTCCTTTTCCATTTTTAGACATTCTGATCCAGAAACATGAATTTCATGAAAGTGTCCAAACCACCTTCAATCTTGCACACAACTTCTTCTTCCAAAAATACATTTCTCTATTTTCTGATTTTCAGGCCCAAAAATTTGGCAAATACTGGAAAATGGAGCCACCTTATAATTGTTCTTTTAATACAACCTACAAATCTTCCTTTCATTTTTCATGGTTCTTTGTCAATATAGGTTGTCAATAATATCTCTAGAACTCAATAAATCACCATGGAAACCCTCTTTGTCAACAAAAAAACCCACTTTGTCAATAAACACAATCAACCTAAAAACGCTTCAATGCTTCCTTGTGGTATTTTTTCCCAACAATAAAGAACATAGGATTTTGGTTTAGATTAATTTGGATGACATAATATTTAGATACTTAGACAATTCACAATGATATATATTTTTAGAATATATCAGGTGTGGTTTTGATATGTTTAGGATTTGGAAGTTAACATTTTTCCTTAGTCTATAGGTAATTCAAGGGTTAGAAAATTTATTTCTCAATCAAACTATGCCAATGAAGTTATCAATAGATTTGGAATGGTGTATTACAAGATGATGACAACATTATTTTCTACCCATATAAAGTTTTCAAGAGAGGGAAATTGAAATATGGTCAATGTAATGGAATATATGAAAATCATCAGAATCCTACTATACCTAAAAATGACATGTCATGGAATTTTGTTTTCCATAGGTTTGGACGCATGGTACCAAAGTTTTCTCAAAGAAAACCATATAATAGTAGTACAAATGATTATTTTATACATCAATAGTATAATATATTTTGTTTTGTTCTATAATAGAAGATATTAACATGATTTTTTGGGATATACATCCATAGATTGGGCTGGTTCAGTGGGTGATCATAAGTTATAATTGGGATGTGTTTTTTATATATTAGAAGTTTTTGAATTTATTTTATAATAAAGAAGAAAGACTTCATATTACTTAAAAATATATAAGTTGAATATATAGTGTCTAATAAAGAATGTAATCAACCAATATGGATGAATAAATAACTTGAGTATGTCAAAGTTGATGTAAAATCTTCTATTTCAATCACATGTGATAGTTCAAGTGTTATTAATCTAAGAAAAAAACAATGTCCATATTTTAAGGAAAAAATCATCAATATAAAGTATCACTTTATTAAGGATAAGGTTGAACAAGGGATGGTGAAATTAGAGTACGTTTAAATGCAAAATAAAAATGTGGACATAATGATAAAGGAACTACCTAAGGTTGAGTTTGATAAAAATAGGTTTTCTCTTGGAGTCCAACCATATCTATTCAACTAGATGGTTTGGTGAAGAGACTCCCACTCCTTAATTTTTTTATATATATGAAGTCATGAAAACTCTCTACTGATGTGAATGTTTGGATTTATAACTCT
Organism: Viscum album; assembly: GCA_963277665.1. NCBI lineage: Eukaryota > Viridiplantae > Streptophyta > Magnoliopsida > Santalales > Viscaceae > Viscum > Viscum album. Next base: position 1,529,825,822 of record OY728162.1, read on the forward strand.
ATTTTTTAGACTTTAAAAGAATTTATCTTTGGGTTTGTTGAAAAAGTGGGATAAGTTTTCCATAAATGACATGGGAGGAGTTTTCAATGATCATATATGAAGTCTTGGAGTGTTCTTTCCTAGGGTAAAATGGGGAGAAATTACATGCTTGTGTCATGGAAAGGGGGAGAGTTCTTGGATTCTTATTCAGGGGGAGTAGTAGGATAAAATTGTTGAGGTGTATGGATATCATGGGAAGTTTTTTATGAGGATATATTCATTTAAATATTGTATCTCATGATGATACTGGATCATGTGGGTTTATAGTTTTTGATTAGTGATTCATTAATGAACTATATGAAGTTATCAGGTGAGAAGATGGTGAATATTGTTTATTTTTTTTATATAGGGATTGTCAACAAACCCAAAACGAGATATTATTAGATAAAATCCCTTAGTGTGATTTTAAGGTTTTTTTTGTCGACAAAATCAATTGAATAATTAAAAGGGAGTTTCTAAAGGATTTTATATACATGAAGGATGGATAAAGTATTTAAAGAGGAATTTATATTAGAAGATATAATCATAATTCTAAGATTATGTTGTGGTATGGATAACTATGACTATGATTGTTGAAAAATGGTGATAAGGTTGGTTTTATGTCGTGTAACATGATGTTTTGAGTTTTCAAAGTACCTATGTGAAACCAAGATAAATTATACACCATGATATAGTGCACAAAGTTTCATATTAAGAACATCTCTATATAAAATTGATAATGATGGTTTAAAAATTGTGGAATCCATGGTTTATGTTTAATAATTTTAGTGAAAAATGGAAAAAGGATGAAATGGATAGATAATGGGGACCAATCTATAGAGAAAACTATAGTGGATTTTGAGGATTCCTATTTAAAATAGGAAAACCAACTATAGGAATTTTGGTCACCATGGAGAAATTATGTAAGGCTGGTTCAGTTGAGAAGCTGGATGACCACTTTTTCATGGATTATCTTATGTTGAGTCTTGGGATTCTGATACTAAAAATGAACACAATCATGTGGGTGTGGTGTTGAGAGTTTTAAAGGTAATTTTACTTAGATAATTCTTATATAATGGTTATCATTGCACTATTCCATGGTGAGTGGATTTATAATGGATTTGAAGTGAAATTTTTTGTGAGAATGAGTGGAAGATATAGGCTACCCATATTGGAAGGTGTTCATGCATGAATATTAAATACAACAAATAAGGTTGAGTCAGCATACTCAAAAATTTTAATCTTATATCTTTTAGGTGGATGAATTTTGCATTAAATGAGTTATCTAAATTCAAGTTTTAGGTAAGTATTTTGGATGAATTTAACAAATTAAATGAAGGTGTATTGATGATCTATCAGAACTGTAACATTATAATTTTCTAGATATATGAACAATTTATCTCTGTATTGTATTTAACTGAAGGAAGTCTCATAAAATATAGAGTGAATAATAGAGTTCACATATACATAGAGGGATCGGATTAAGAGTTCCTAACTAGTACTAGAAAGTTGATGGTTTATAGAGAAAAATTAATACACCCCTATTGATGTAAACTCAATTATTGTTCATATAGACCAAGACAATAACAATAATTAGGGAAGTGTGTATCTTGAGTGTGTGAAAGTAGTGAGTTATTTATTTTATATGAGGGTTATAACACTAGATAGTAAGTGTAGCCTCTCTTCATTGTAATTAACAAGAAGTGTTCTTAGTGTTTTGTGTGCATGAAACATCATCATTCTTTGCTCCTTAGATTAACCTAGTTTGGGTAAACCCAATGCATTGCTTGTGTCCCTATTTTATTTCTTTATTTGTATCAATTACAAGGTATTGTTGTGTTACTACTAACTTTTTGAAAAAGATTATTGGAAATGGCTCATTTTAGAAATACCAGCATACCTTGATTAATACCCCTCATGGTATTTACCTTGTTTGGGACCAATATATTTGATTATACAAAAGTCCATATAAGAATCACCGAGATCTCATGTAATAAAGAAACACCACTCATGTAAGAGTCACACAAAGTTTTTCCTATAATATTAATATAATCACATATATAATTAATAAATGAAGTAAAAAAACATATGAAAAACCAAGTATGAGCATAATAAGACTAAATACCAACACGAACATATCATGGTGAATAATGAACTTGTAAATCATACTAGAATATAGAAAACTAAAAAATTATTAGTTTCATTTTTAAATCAAACATGAATCCTAACTTAAAAAAATCTTAACCATTTATAAATAAAAATAAGGGATATGTCATTGAGCCTAATTTTATTCATGCAGAACCATATTTAAAATATCTAAATAATGATGATACTTAGATAAATATATAGACTTATTTAAACTATTGGATGGTTTTTCGTCAGTGTGCATCTTATTGACACATGATATTCCACTTTCAATAAATTATCTAATAAAATTAAGCCTAAATTCTATAAGATTATACTTACCATAATATATTATGTTCTTAGAAAAATGCAATGATGATTGAGAATCTGAGTAAACTGTAATACCAAAATTACTTAAATATCACTCATAAATACAACCTTTTATCCACATGAATTATTTAATCATTTGTATCAAATAAATATATCTAGACTCAGTGGTAGAGAGGGCTACAAGAGATTTCATAATTCATTTTTAGGAAATGGACTTTTATTTTCTAAAACATATAAATTGTTAGATATTTACTAGTGACAATATTTTAAACATAATCAGAATCCAAAAATCCAGTCACAATATCATCATGCTTAATATTTCTACCATAAAAAAGCAATAAAGAAGGAGTAGAAGAGATGTACTTAACAACCACATAAAGGCATTCCAATGTGTCTTACCCAAATTTCCCATGGATCTTCTTAAACTACAAATAAAAAAAGTAATATATGGTCTAGTATATATCATAACATATATTATGATACCCACTACCTTAGCATATATAATTATACTCATAACCTTAATATCAGTAGTATTCATAGGATACTGGGAAAGAGACAACTAGAAAAATGGGATACAAACACGCTTTAAAGATTCAAAAAATATATTTTAAGCACATTAAGGAAATATACATGCTAAGACAAATAAATAAGTTTATTATTTCTATCTTTAACTATTTACATACCTTAAATATACTTGATATATCCTAGATCATTTATTTCAATCAATTTTTTCAATTTCACTTTAATAGTAGTGATCAAACTCATGTTACTACAAATGATTACCATATCATTAATACAAAGAAATAAGTAGAGCATGCAGTTTTGAACAGATTTAAAATAATAACATGAGTCAAAATTAATTTTATAGAATTTATTTTGCAACATGAATGAATCAAATTTCTTATAAAACTACCCAGAGGGGTTATTTAAACCATAAAATACTAAATAGATAAAAATAACTTATTAGGTTTGAATTCATTTGAAAAACCATTAAGTGGATTCAAAAAGTGATTTTTATCAAGATCACCATGAAAAAAAGTTATTTTAACTTCTAACTATTCAATAAGAAGTTCAAGGTAATAAAAACTAATCTTAAAAAATTATAGTGGAATATTATTTAACCTCGTGAGAGAAAATTTTAGAACAATCAATCCCTTATATTTAAAGGAATCCCTTGGCCACAAGTCTGGCATAATACTTGATTTTATTTTATTCAGTGTTATATTCCTTCCTTTTGGTAATTTATTTGTGGTCAATAACCTTGGAAGTAGATGGATTTTTCATAATAGACTAGGTATGGTTATTATTAATAGAATATATTTCATAAAGTTTTAAAGTAATCCAATTCCCAGAATCACTGTGATTTATAGCATGTTTATAGGTTTGGGGGTCCTCACTACTCAGATCCTAGGAAATATGGAATGAAAAATTAGCCATATCAGTATGAATGTACCTAGATAGAGGTATGAAAACTCTCTCAACCTAGTATTTGGTGATTTGATAATCCCAAATTTTATTAAGAGGCTTACTATTTGAATCACTATAAAAAACAAACTCAAAATGTGGCTCGAGTTAAGGAATCAGTGGAGGAGTCTCAATAGGAGACTTAGTTTTACCTATAGGATCAACCAAAATATCCCTTGTTTGGTATGTAACACTACTATCATCAGTGGAAGGTTTCCCCTTAGGAGAAACAAACTCATGGAGCATAACATCTCATCTAAAAATACATTTATGAAAATAGGTTTATTAACCCACATTTTATGACCTTTTAACCCCTTAGGATAACCTATGAAAATAAAATCAATAACCCTAGGTTTGATATTTTTAGTTTTAATGTGTGTATAAGAAGTAAAACCAAATACCCTTATATTCCCATGAGTAAGAGTTTAGATACTCCATAGTTCTTCCAATGTCTTAAATACATTAGTAGGGGATGATCACCTACTAATAAGATAGACTGCTGTAGTGGTAGTCTTTTCCCAAAAATATTTATGTAGTCACAATAATTGAAGTATGCTATAAATATATTCTAGAATGGAGTGATTTATGCGATCTTATAGACTATTTTTATAGAGTTTGGATGTCAATTCAACACCTAATAATTCCTTCAAACACACAAATTGAGTGAACTTGGCTAAAAGATATTGTAAAACTTTATCAGTTCTCATGGACTTAAACTTCCTCCTAAATTAGTTCCCCATAACAAACTTCTTGGTTTTAAACACCTTAGGTATATTATAATTATTCCTCAAAATATAGATCCAAACCTTCCTGGAAAATCAATCTATAAATGTTTTAAAATATGAGTCACCACAACGAGAAGAATTCCTAGAAGGACCCAAAAAATATGAGTGGACATATTCTAGAGGGAAACTATATTTAAATATAGACCTATAGAAGTAGAATATATTAGACTTACCTAAAACACGGTACTCATAAAATAGTAAGTTACTTGGTGTAATCTTAGATAAGATCCCCTTTTACACAACTTCTCAAGCCCCTTAACACTGACATGCCCCAACCTCATATGCCAAAGCATAGTCTTATCGGTTTTAGTGATGTAGGTACTACCTAAATACCCATCATGTGTATTTTCATTTAAAACATACAACCCATTAATAATAGATCCCTTAATGACTATAAAGGAAAATTTATAGATCTAAAGTAAACCAGATTCATATTTAAAGGTAAAACCCTTTTGATCAATAACCCTTATATAAATGTGGTTCCTATGTGGTTAAGAGACCCACTTTACATATTGTAAGGTGAAAAAAGAGCTTTAATAAATATTTAACAATACCGAGACTCCCCCCATGACCCTACTTCTTTTTTTTGTTTCCAAGAACAGCATCACCATCAACTCCCTCAATCAATTCAGAAAAGCAATATATATCTGGTCACATATGAAAATAGAAAACTAAGTCAAGTATCGATTCATTACTCATATAGTGGTAATTAAAAGTTAGGATCTCAACAGAATATCAAATAGGATTTATATATAGGGAATGTTCACTAGATTATATTTAATTATCATCATATTTTATCTTGGGACACTTAGGTCTTGTAACAACTTGAAGTGTTATAAATAAAATCCCCCTTATGTGTTAATTAAATGTCTTATTATGTATTATTGTTACAGAAAACACATGCACTTATTTTGTTTTATTATATCCAATTTTATTTAAATAAACATTAAGTATCATTACCATGGATAATATAGTCGTTGAATAGCGATCACATGGTTAGTTTAAATACAGGGTTTTAATAAATCCAATTGACACAGACAAAATAAGTGATAGCTTTAACCAGTAGGATCATACCCTATAAAGCCCATTTATCAAAGCTTCCCAGGGAGATAGAATCAATATTATTTTCCCTTGAACAATACTAAGATAATATCCAACAACTTAATCATGAGTGAAACCATTTATGGGAGAAGTTCAAGCTCATCGAGATGACGACCCAAACCATGTTTTCCAAACCACCCCATGAAAGTCTCACTATCACACACCTTGACATTAAGGAATCTGATAGTGTATTAAAGGGATATGTATTAATACCCTAGTAATATGAATATGCACATTATTTTTTATAGAATAATGAATTTTAGAAGCATGTTAAGGAAGTTTTCAATAATGTTGTTGTATCCCATGTTCAAGATATTATTATATGTAACTAATTATCAAATATACTAGAATTATTGATATTTTGGGTTTCATAATGCGTTCTTTTATGTAATAAATCATTAATTAATGTTAAATAAATAGTAGGGTTGTTATAGGCCTAACATGTAAATGTTTCTTATAATGATATTAGGTAACCTCTCTAGGATTTGGTATAGAATGATTTCAATTAGATTGACTATAGTTATTACCATTATTTATCCCTTAAACCATATTCTTTCCTCAAAATTCAGTCTGACCCCTAACAGTAAGAATATCTAATTTAGGATTAACCTTAGGTGTACCATGCAATTATCTAGAAAGAAAGACAGATTGAACTTCTTCTAAAGAGAATGAATATCTACCATACATAATATAATCATCAATGTTATCATAAAAGCTATCAAAGAAGGTTAAAATAATTAAATCTCTATCTTCATTATTAACTATAACATTTATATTTTCTCAATTTAATATAATTTTTCTGAATTTATAAATATGTAACCAGATTAGAATATTATGGTGTATCTTGAAATTATATATCCTATGTTTATTATGTAGATTCACAACTAAAAAACCAGTTATATTTAATTTTTTAATTTTAGTCAAATAAAAGAAGAAGAGGTTTCAAAAGTAAGCTGATATAGGACCTTATCACCAAAATACAAGATAATAGATCCATGATATTTCAAAATAATCTCAAAAGAAATATCGATATAGGTAATCACAACCTGTCCATCAGGGGACTAGCTGACCATAAGATTTTTGGCCCTATCAAGTGCATCATAAAGACCTTTTTTTGACCATAGTGCGAGAATATTAATTCACTAAAGATTAAAATCATTTCCTACATCAAAATTATCAATTTATTATATAGAATATTCAATTATAAAAATCTAAGAGGCTCTGATACCAATTTTTGAGGATAATGTTAATCATACACTATCCTGAAACAACCCAAGAATCACTAATTTTATATAAGGTTTATTCAATATGATAAATCTAGGTTGTGAATAAAATTAAAGGTGAAAAAGTGATGGTATTGATTATTCATGAAGTGAATGAGTAAAATAGAGTAAACAAAAAAGAGAATAATACATCAATTTAATGCGGTTCGAACTAGTTTTGTTCTATATCCATTATAATAAAACCACACTATCTTAATGCGTTAACCAAAATATAGAATACAAGATAGGAAGTATGAGAAAAAAGATGAAATAAACCTATATTCACAATAACATAAAATATTCAAAGAAAAAATACAATAAAATTATAGACTAGATAGACTTATAATAGGCTGATTCCAACTTGAAATATTTCATAAAACAATTATCTAGTTTATCTTCATGTTATAGGAATCACCAATGGAATAAGAAAAAGATCTTCTTGGAGATACTATTTATGAGCCTCCATCAGATGAAAAATCTATGAAAAACTTATTACAACAACAAAAAGGAAAAATGAGCAGCAAAAAGTGGATGATAACTTCATCTATGGTGACCTTCTCTTAATCATGATCTCCATCTCTATTTGGTTTGAACTGAAATGGTAGAAACCCAAAATCAGAACTTCAATAGAATAACCCTATAAGATATATTATAGAGAAATAATATAGGCCTGAGGGATGAGGATTTATATAATGGATCAACATAGGTGGAAAACTGTGTTTGGATCAACCATAACAAACCCATGTGAGAATGAGTAATATATGAATTGTGAGGCGACAAACCTATTGTATGATATTTAATACCCCATGGTATAAGAATAAACAATAGGATATATATATATATATTATATAATAATAAACATCCATAAATAGATTATTTTGGGTGTACTTGAGCATTTATGTTAGGAAAAAACCAACACTCACGTCAAGTGAAACAATGCTCTCATGTCAGCTAAACCCAAACTCATGTGAGGTAAAAAGCTCCTATGTATGAATAACAAAAACTAAATATAAGAATCACAATGACCTCATATAATAATTAAACACCACTAATATAAGATTCACACATAGGGACTCACATAAGATTAATAGAATATCATGTATGATTAATCAACACAGTAAACTCACATAATAAATAACCAAGGATGAGACTAATAAGACCAATAATCAACACAAATAAATCACGGTGAATAATAAACTAATAAATCATAAATAAAAAAAATAAAAAAAAATTAATTGAATAGTTTCATTTGTAAATCAAACAAGAATGATAAATTAAACAAATACAGTGGTCTACCATGATTGAAATAAGATGAAATCATTAAATTTTAAGAAACACATATCATGGGAATTTCAACAAAAAAATACTCTACTTTATTAGGATTCCCTATATTTGATAACTTAGTGATAATGGAATTCCAAAAATAAACATTTGGAAACCCAATACCATGATAAATTAGGAAATCATCTCCAATGAGTCTATAATGGGAGTAAATATGAAAGATATGGTTATGGAGTAAAAAAACTATATAGACCTAAGGAGATGTGTAGAGAATGGAATTTCCATGCAATGGGTATAGATTTTGTAGAAACACATGCATTTATGAATTTGTATAATTTATAGCACAACTCTACATAAGACTGTATGAGTGATGTTTCATGGAGTCATTATAGAGATAAGATTAAATGTAGAATTATAGATTATAGGGGTAATTGAGGGCCATCATGAGAGATTAAAGATATTTTAATACAATGAAGGGATAATCAGAGTTGCGAGTTAGAGTTTACCCATGTTCATCAAAGGTTCCCAATTAAATTGACATATAACAATAAAGATAACCTATAAGAAACTAATAAAAATGGAATAATAATATAAATAATTAATTTTAGATGATAAAAAACCAATATAGATATGAGGGGAAATAATGTGGGTCTAAACATAGAAGAAAAATCTCCATATATCCTAACTTATAGAAGGTAAAATAAAATGACTAACACCTAGATTAATTTGGTTGAATTACATGAGGTGAATCTATCATGCATCAATATAAAACTTAAAAATAATTATTGAAGATCAATAAATATAGAAATGATAAAAATTCAATCATTTTCAATACTAAACAATGATGTGAACTCAGTTAAAAATTTATAAATATAAAAAATACTAGTATTACACTATATAACCAATTAATAGATAAGTCTTTTATAGATTCATGTATCATAAGTAATGAAACATTTTATTCATAAATTTTTTTAAAGTATTTTCAAACATAGAAAAATTATTAAATATTTTATTGTAAGTTAAAATTATAATAAAATTTTTTTAAAAATAACTTAGAAATTCTTATATAGTAATACTTATCATTAGTGATAAATGATATAAGAAGTGTCAAGTGCTATATGAAGGAGTCATAAAATTATACTCCTAGATAAACCATTCATAAATAAGTTTCATAAATAAAAATTTTACTCATTTGAAAATGGGAACAAGTCTCTACATACCTAAAAATAAATTTTATGAAAACACATTATATGTTGAACTCTATTTTAAAATCAATAAAAAATAAAAAAACTGATACTCTTGAACTTTAGGAATTAGAATATGTTGATGTATCATCTATAAAAAAGTATCATTAATATATTAGAAATAGATATTTGAATATATTTATAAATATGAATATTGAGATCTGGTTACCAAGAACCATTTTTTTCATGAACCCTCCCCCAAAAGGTACCCCTCATAGGCTGGAAACGAAGGGAGAGAGATAATAATCCCTTGAGTCTTGCCTTTAGTAGGCCCTATATTGGATACTAGAATTGAGGGTATAAAAATATCACATATTGAAGACATTACCCTCAATAGATTAAGTAGGACTAAGAGATAGGATATCAACTGCCAAGAAACTCCATAACATAATATAAAAGGAAAGGAAAAAAACCATCCCATGATGCATTTACAATATCAACAATACAATAAAAGTATATAAAGGAAAAAAACAAGTCCTATGATAATGAATCAACAACATCTCCAATATCCAAGAGAGTAATGTCCATATCAGTACCAAAATTCCTACTTTAAACCTAAAAAATTGTTTATATATGAATATGGTGAGTAAAATATGTATACTTAGTGGGTTCATACCCAAAGTCACTCATGCACATGTGAAAGGAGCATACTAATGCACTAGTGAATGAACTACAAAACTGACATGCACCTAAACAGGATGACTAGCCAGTCCTAGCCTCACCATGTCCTACTCACCAAATAACACATCCATGTATAATAATACAATAATAATCATATCAATAAAGGGTACCCTACATTTCTCACCAACTGATATTCTTCTCTCACACCCTAACATAGAACATCCCAGTTTTCCCATCCCTTATTTATCCACCAACCTCATACCATCACAAACCTCATTATAATGAGAAAACCACAGCTCCCAACCCATTCTAGACCTACCACATCCTAATCACCCCCTAACTAATTCCATAAAATAGAATAGTAGGGTATCATGAAAATGAATAACATCAACCTCATGCCCTCCTACTATACATGACCCCCACCACAAACCACATAATCCTTTAATCAATCACCACCTCTAGTGCACTTTTGACTTTTGTCCATCACAACCTGTTTATATCAACCTTGCCTGGAAGAGAGAATGGGGAAGAGGGGGTATTTAGCCATCCTTCCTCACTATCCAAAAATTGTAAAAAACACCCCCAAAACATTTGGGTGTTAGCACATAGTGGTTGACATGGGTGTGGTGCATAAAAAGCAACATGAAAATACAAGATAGATTGATAACACACAAGCCTAACTTGTGGGTTCATAATATGAGCACTAATGTATCTCATGAAATCACCACCACATCTCACAAACTCTACCAATATCTATAGACACCAGTAACAAATCACACCACACAACCGCCACATACAATCCATACAATCCCACTTTCATTTATAAGTTCCACCATTTCTAGAATTATTGAGTTTTACCTAACTTTCATTTAATAAGATATTCCATTTCACATTAACACAAACCATTTGTTTATCTTTCAATTCATTTTAGCATATTATCACACATCAATTTCATCCCATTATATTTTATTTTTAGCATTTCAAAAACATTCCATGGGTAAGCAAGAAACCAACACAACCACACCTAACTATAGCTCATCAACCTCACATCAAACAACATCACAACACAACATGCCAAACCATTACCACAACCCAACCATCTCACAAAAAAAACCATAATTCATAGCCACCACACATCATGTAAGGCCCTGAGATCTTATGCTATGTATCTTTTAAATTTAACATCTTCAATAGATTATGTTATATGCAACACCGAGTTTAAAATCACAATATACTGTTAAATATTAACATAATCATTGGAATAGTAATGTGACTATTAGGAATAGAAATCTATCCATTAGAATAGTAAACTCACCCATGAAATTATAAATAAAATTTAGGCATCTTATGAATGAAAATATAATATATGGAATAAGTAAATAATTTTTTTAAAAATGATAAATTAAGTGTTGGTATTTTTGTAAAGCGTAAATGTTTATTTACAATTTTATAATTAATATAATGATTAAAAAAAAATATTTTCATAAAATAGATTCATAAATTAATATTTTGTTTCATTATAATTATAATATAATTTTATGACACCATAATTAATTTTTCAAAGTGTCACAAAATCATTTATAATATTAAAAAATATATTTTTTGAATAAATGATGATTTTATTTAAAAGTTAAAATTATAATGTTTATAAAATTATTTTCATAAAATGAAGTCATTTTTTAAAATCTAAACATCTAAAAATGGTTAGGGTGAAATATTTGGATTTTTCTGAAATAGTTGAATTTTTGGTGAATAGTGAAATACAGTAATTTAGGGTATTTAACATTTTAAGTAAATAAATGAATTTTTGAGTCATGATTGAGTCATGTATGATTTAAGTGACCATTATATCAAACTCACGTTCTATATTTACTGTATTTAGTCACAATAATAAATACCATTGATAGTCTTGAGCCAAAATAATAAACTAAAGAATAAAATAATCAAAAAACAACCCTCTCCTCCACTATAAATACCTCTCATTACCACCTTTTGTCCTCAAAAATTATAAGACATAGATCTTACTAATATTATACCCAATTACTCTCCCAAAACCCTTCCCAATGTTTTGGTATTTTTGGTCTCACCAAAAAACCATTTCCATGTCCCTTAAGGAGGTTCTCAAGGAGACGACACTCAAGAGGTAAAACATTCCCTCTCTCTCTTTCAATTTCTTTTCTTTTATTATCCTTCCATAATCTCCCCTATCCAAAGTAACATGATAACTCAAATATCATATATATACTGTAATTTTATTATTTTTTTGGTATATCCACCATCAATTATCTTTTCTTCCCCTTTTGTTCTAGAAATAAAAACATTGTCCGTGGGGTGTCGATTCACCACCTTATTGGACAATGATTTTCTATTTTCTAATATTGCCTTCAAGGGTGGTCCTAAAACCATTATAATGGTTAAAAAAGATTTTAAAACGTATATTAAAACTTATTTAGTGTTCCATAACCAGTATATATACATAATATTAATTAATAAAACAAAACCAGTGCATGATGATTGAAAAAATGACAAAATAATATAAACAATTATCATTAATGTCTTATCCGATGAATTATACTCATATCTAAAAAAAATTATATATAAGACCATTTAATATTCTATAATTTCGTTAATAATATACAATTTCAATTCTAGATAACTATTCTCATTTTACATGATCTTTCATACATATATACAAGTGAACTAATCATGAAAACCAAGGAAACAAACACTCCCAAATGAAGAAATTAAATCTTATAACTCATCAAAAAGGACATAAATGAACTTAATAAAATTATAATAAATAAAATACATGTTGAAAAGGTTCTTAATTAAATTATTAATGAATTTAATTTCATTATCCAGGATATTAGGTGCAAGCGCAGAACACTTTCGAACATAAGGTAAGAGATTCTCTCCAAAAATATGTACCTAGCTCAATTATTCTTTCTTTTGTAGGGAAATACACGATTTATTAGGTTTCCATTACAATTCCTCCTAATAATCAACCTTGATTAAAGTGACCTTCCTATTTTTTTACCTATTTCAACTATAATCCATTATTTATTTTAAGCCACTATTTTTTTCTAAAATCACACTTTTTATCATGAAAAACTATCTTAGTTTATTTATGGCTTTATGTAAACAATTATTCCTTTTTCCTTTTTAAAGACTTTTTAATATTTTCCCTTAAACCTCACTAAAGTGGCTTATTTATAAAGTTTCATAAACACTATTTTTACATGTTTCACTTTAGTTAGAAATTAATTATCAAGATATATGATTATTTTATGTTATGAATGTCCATATATGATTTAAATTCATCCTTTTATGGGCACATTTATGATACGCTGATTTTTTATTCCTTATGACATGATTACGATACCCATTTCATTACATGGGTAAACCTTATGTTAATTCTTTATGCTTAATTAAGGTTGATCTATTATGATACCATATACCATATTTTACTAAATGGTTTATGATCATTTTGACTAGGGATGTACTATATTGATTCCATTTTCCAGATTAATCTAGATAGTTTATGATTATGGTTACTGATTGAGGAAATTATTTAGATTTTATATGCTATTTTCAATATGAATGTATATGTTGATTATATTTCACCACTTTCATATGAGTAATTCATTGGACTTAGTAAGTGTTAGGCGAGGCCCGTTATATCCCCTCGACGAATCAGTAGGTCTCATGAGATAAATTGGACTAGGTTTTGATCCATAACATACAAATTTATTAGATTCTTGGAATGAATCCTTGACAACAATATACCTTGGCATGAAGCCTTGATGGTATGATTATGATGTCCCACATTTTACATTCCATCATTAAGAGATTAGTTATTGATATTCCATTTGATTATTCGACTAATATAATTTCCATGGTTAAGTTTCACTATCATGTGATTATTTATATGACTGTTCATGCTCCGTTCTATCACAGAGTCCAAAGATTGACTAAAGGAAGTACCTCAAGCAAAGAAGAGGAAGAACATCAAGAATTTCACAAAGGCATTAAGGCACGCAAGTATACCTGCGCGCCAGCTTTGGGCACGCAAGTCACTTGCGCGCCAGACATGAGGTGCGCAATTCACTTGGGCACCCTAAGTGAAATTTTTCCCAAACATCAGGAGGCCTATAAATACCCCCTGTGGACCCCCCATTACGAGAACGAAAAATTCCAAAAGTCATATTTAAGCTCTCGGTGCCCTAGTATCTACTTGAAGTCTTCCAAACACTTCTAAGGTAATTTATTACCTAGAATGGAAGATCTAAAGAGGGGGAAGAAGGCTTAAGTGTTGAAATTAATCAACACTGACGTGCCTAAGTGTCTAACCCTTAAGTGAAATGAAGACACTTGCGCGCCACCTTATCCCTTCAACAAAACTTGCACACCACACTTTTGGAAGCCTTTAGGGATAATACTGAGGGCTTGAGCCAAGTCTCGCCCAAGTATTACCCTATGGGTTAACCGTTGCACAAGTACAAATGTGTCACACAAGTATACTTGTGTGACCAGTACTTGCACGCCCAAACAGGACTTGCGTGCCTACCTCTATTTGGGTGACCCTCCTGCTTATTCAACTCTTTTCGTCAAATCTACCTCTCCTCATCAAGATTTAGCCCTCAAAACCCTCTTCAAATCCATTTTTTGCACGGTTCCTTCATTGGCTTCCATATCTAAAAGGAATTCTGTGGAAAATATCTCAAAACCTAAGTAATTTACATATCTTTATGTCACTAAGGTTAGATATTTAATTCATTCAACCCCATCCTTTAAAGATGAGAGATTCCCTAAATATGGGCATCCTCCTTAAGAGTAAGGCCCAAGTTCCCTAATCTGGGAATCCTCCTTAGGAGTAAGCCCCAAGTTCCCTAATCTGGGCATCCTCCTTAGGAGTAAGCCCCAAGTTCCCTAATTTGGGCATCCTCCTTAGGAGTAAGCCCCAAGTTCCCTAATCTGGGCATCCTCCTTAGGAGTAAGCCCCAAGCTCCCTAACCTGGGCCTCCTTTTTCAGGAGTAAGACCCAGTCATAATTACCCTTAACCTGAGATTCCTCTTTAGGAGTAAGCCCCAGTCTTAATTTCTCTTGATATGGGCTTCCTTCTCAGAAATAAAACCCAATCATAAGTCCCCTCTAATTTGGGCATCCTTTTTAGGAGTAAGCCCCAAGTTAAGTATCCAAATCTCTATAAAGCACACATACCTTTATGGACCTTATTCTCGAGCTTCTTCTCCAAAGAAAGTCCTGATCTTCATC
This sequence comes from Viscum album, assembly GCA_963277665.1. NCBI lineage: Eukaryota > Viridiplantae > Streptophyta > Magnoliopsida > Santalales > Viscaceae > Viscum > Viscum album. The sequence continues at coordinate 1,529,841,327 of OY728162.1, forward strand.
TATCTGGGCATTCATACATACATATGCCCCACATCATTTCTTATAATTGCATCTTTCATGGCAAAATCATCAGATTTTACTGATACCTCTTGTTTCTCACACTGAGCATGACTCACGTGAGCTTAGAGCGTAAAATTAATTATGAGATCTTTCTTTGAGCCATCGATCATGTTTAAACCCTCATACTTCTTCACTTGAACTACGTGGGTTCTGATTCCTTTTCTAACAAGGATACGTAGGTAGCCCACCTATGGGTACGATCCCAAATCTAAAATAATACCTATCCTTATGAATGACAATAAACTTCAAGTGACCCACTGAGTGGCTTTGAAACCAGTACGGTTATCATAATGACCAAGATATTCCTATATAATGTGTTGAAGGATACCATTGACTAAGAATATCTAAAAAATACAGATGATTCTCTATCGATGAAGAACCTCAAATACATATAAAATATTCTCTAAATTTCATACATATTAATCATTGATTGTCAGATATAAAGGAAAGATCATTTTCATACTTGGTAATTTAATTAGGATTCATGAACATAACTCATATCTATAAAGAGAGTCTCGGAGTAGACAATAATTCCCCCCAAAAAAAGGTGTGATGAGTCTGACCTCCCATCCTCTCGACCAATGCAAATTCTTAATCCTCATCAGTCCACAACTGATGAGCACCTACCTTTGGAAAGTAGGTCCAAATGGATATAGAATCATTGGATGTTTCCAGTTCTACAAATAAAACCGTTAGAAACATATTATAATGTTTGAACCTTAAACAAATAAGGTCACTCCCATTTCCAAAAGAAACAAAAAATGGTGAACCCGATGTGAATCCTTAACCAAGTTAAATGATGTTTTACTTATTTGTTAGGACCCTATTTAACTTAATGTGAGGGACAACAAAACAATCAATAACATATGTGCTCATCCAAAATATGTAGTGGCTGAACTTATCTTTATTATGTTTTTTATATCAAATAGGCACTCTTTTCTAAGATCTCTCTGCGTTACAGAAATGGATTCTCTAAAGTTCACGCCTATGAATGAATCTGCTGCTACTCCTACTAGATCTTCGTCCGCTCTGAGGACGACATCACCTACTCAGCATCTTCAATGATGGGTATCAAATGCACTAGTTAAGGAATACCATCAACACGGTACCATTCCGACTCTGGAGGCCGCTCGACAAGCCCTCCAAGTCAATAATTCACCCTGGTTGTCCAGACAGCAACGACCAACGATCAAGAAGCAGGTGGTGCCAATAACTGTATCCAACCATTTTGGGTCGTTATCCCTGGAACGCAATCACTAGTCCCTCCCATACTATAGGGAGGTTGATCAGGAGGTCACTCAGGGCCTCCATTAAAAGATGTAGGGGTCCTTCCCAAGGAATCCCACAAAAAATCACCGCCAGACTCATGTGGTAGTATTCCCTCAACATGCTGAGGGTGTTGTTTCCAGGAGTTCTTCTCAGGTTCCTCAAACCCGAACAGGCAAGACGAACTGCCAGAAGCAACGACCGGTCAACAGGGAGTGGGTTCTTACCTCTGCCCCCTCCGGACAAGTCCACTAACCTAACTTGGTGGCAAGTGATGAGCGAGAACACACACCAGTCCGTTTTAATCCCACTGTCCAGCAGATTTATCTGGCAGCAACCCGCCATTCCTGCCAGGAAATTTCGGCGGAGTATTATAGGCCGGAACATACACCTACTTACACTCATCAATCCTTCCAGCAGTCTCATCTGCCAGTATTGAAGGATGTTTTTCAACCACATTCAATGGAGTACAATCAGCAGACACATACACCTACTAGTATTATTCAAGATAACCAACAGTCTCATTTGGTATCTCCAGGAGATGTCAATTGTAATGCCCCAATGACGAGCAGGAGACAGACACAAAATTCTGACCCCACACATGAGTACAATCAGAATCCACTGACAGAAAAAGGAGGACCGGAGCAGGCACATACACCTACTCCAGACACGGAATGGACGTATATTCCCATTCCAGCAGCTGAAGTCACCAAGCATATTCTGTCAATGGTGAAAGAGCTGAAGAAAATCCCTGATCATATTCTAGATACCTACCAGGATATTATAATAACTTCAGTAGCATCTCAGGGAAAGACACATAAATATATCCCTATCAGCAGAGTGACTCATCTGCATGTCACCCTGAAGCAGACACACACCTCTGTTCCAGTCCAGGAGGGTCATGGGGCATACTCCCCCATGTCATATGGAAAACTGAGTCGGGCACATACACCCGATTCAAATGAGGATCATCAGCCTAACCTGGCCATTTCTCTTGAGCAGGCACATACACTTGACCACAATAACCACTTTTTTCAACAAGTGGTTCCCAAAATGAGTAAGAATGCGTCTAAGAAGAAGACCCGTTCATCACAGTCAAGAAATCAAGAGCCTATTTCTAATAAGGCCTTGCTCGATGCTGGAGTTCTTAAAGCCCTCAGAAAATTATCTATTGGAACTCAAGATTCTACTCTCTCATTTCCCAATAGTAGGAACATTAATTCCTAAGGTCTTCATCAGACACTTCTTCTTGAAGGCTTGCTTCATGACAGTTCGGTCGATCTCGAAGTATCATCTTCATATGAGAGCCACGAGAACCCTTTGTGTGGCCAGAAGATCAAGGAGAAAAAGGTTTCATCTTTTGCTATAACCCACCATGGTGGTCCTCCCCATGATGATAAATTTAGCTGTGAAATTCCTCTCCGTAGTAGTAATTCTCATTGCCTAGAAAATTTTTCAAAGGACAATGCAGTAATGAGAAAGCCCTATTATCTTGAGGCACTTGCAAATGTGAATCTAGTTATGTATGATGCTTTACCGCTAGCAGGTGAAATACTTTCTCAATCAGAAGACAGCCCGGGGTGTAGGTTATTCTCCAAACCACCCCTGGGTCATTCATCTTCTAGTTTGATAAATGAATTCTCTACCAATATTGTTGAATCTGATGAAGCAAAAATAAAGCACCATCTTTGGTCTAATTAGGTAGAATAATCTTCATCAAATGATAAATAGGAAATGCTAAATATGAGAAAACAACTGGCGAAAGGTGAAGTACCAATCATGTTTTGGCCTTTGGCTGACTCTCAGTATGATATCCCAGAAATGTTGATGGAAGATTGTATTCACGATATTCATCTCAACATGTGGAAAACCCTTTGTTAATTTAAAAAGAAAATATTATCTTATGATGAATATGAAAATCATGTTAAGATAATATAAGGGTTACAACGCCAAATTTATTTGGCATCTCTCTCAGTTTCTTGATATCCGAAGGTTGAAAAGCAGCAAAGATCCCTTCAACGTTCATGCCTTGGTGCACTAAAAAGATTGCACCAGTTAATTACCAATGCCCCATCTGGTATTCATATCAGGGGATGGGGTGTTCATGGAGCACCACATTTCACTCTACTATCCAGTCAACAAAGCCCTCCAAAAATGGTCTCATGCAATGTTATTGCCCATGGCTGACCACAACCAATTGGTTTTGTATGTAATCAAAGGCTTACTCAGGAACATGCCTCAACTAGTTCTTCCCAAATTCAGGAAAACAGAGAACAAGTTTTCGAATTAATCTTGCATCAAGAAAATGAGAATATCAAATAGGCTTCTCGTTTAGATCTTTCACATCACCAAGTGACATAAGTGTCAGAAATGATCCAACGGTCATTTGAGCCAGGTGATTTGAGTGGATGTAGGTTGATGCATCCAGCCAATTTCCGGACTAAATTCCGCAAAATCAGAAGAGATTTTAATAAGGTTTCAGATATAGCAGCTCAAGATCCACCTCATCTTGCCAGGCTGAGGACTCTTTTAACCCAACCCTCAGAATCAACAAATAGGATTTGAGGAGTTGAGCAAGAACAGCAGGAACAGCCCCAGTCCACCGGACTGGGGTCTTTTTCACATCCTCAATCTCTTCCTCAGCTAAATTCAGTCTTCTCTCGATCAGGGAAGAAGCCACAAGAGGAACATAGATCCAAATTATTAGAAGATTCTATCCAAATTACAGTTCATTAAGATGTCCCTGAGGGATCAACCAAACCAAGGGAAATGTCTCATCAAGGACATGGGAGAAGATAGTATCGCATAAATTATGATAGAAGGGGTGCAATGCGTTATTCATCAATAAATTTCATTGATGCTGTTTTCACTGATCCCACAGAACATGAGGCTCACTCAAGGGAATCAGATGAAGAAGTTCTTATTCAAGAGACTGTATGCACTGAAACAAATGAAGAAGGTGCGTATACTAGAAATCAAAGGCTTACCCAAAATCTAGGTATTCCTTAAAATAACCAACTTCCCTCTCTCCAAAAGGTGTCCAAAAAGGGGAAATGAAAAAAGTCAGGTTACCCACCCTACCTCTAGAGAAGGCCAATCACTCTCATTAGAGGAAAGGTTCGCATGACAAGAAGAAGAAATAAAGGAATTAAGGAGGTTAAATGCAGAACTAGTTCAAGACAGTCTTCCTCCTAATCATACTGGAGTTAATCAATCAAGGGAATTTGTTACAGCTACTGGGATGGATCAAGAATATCCCCCTTTACAAGTACACCCTTGCAGGTCTAATATTAAGGGTCATATGCAACAACCGGCAATACTACCATCAGTGGTAGTCCCGGTCGCTACACCCATCCAAACTCTAGTTATTGCACCTTCTCAGGTCCAATCTCAACCAGATTTTTCTCAAAAATTAATGACTATCCTTGAGTCATTAACATCTCAGTTGGAAGCTATGGAAGGAAAGCGTGCAAAAGTTCAACCAGAAAAGAGAGCTTACCCTGAATTGGTGGATGATATCCCTCCCCCATCAAATTTTTCAAGTACCACATTCCCAATTTTTAATGGTTCGGGAGATCCAGAATAATACTTAACACATTTTGTTTCTCATTGTGATCCTATGATGGGAACTCCTTAACAAAAAGAAGCAGTTAAGCTCAGGTGTTTTGTACAGTCATTACAAGGACCTGCTTTTGTCTAGTATATAAGTTCTCAATCCTGGTCAATTACTAGGTGGGAAGATCTCTGTGAAAGGTTCCTCCTTTAATTTAGCTGAACGTTGCCAAAGACGACAATTTTTGATCTTACCAATTATAAGCAAAGGGAAGATGAAATAGTTTCAGATTTCATTGCTCACTGGAAGGGATTAACATATTCCTTAAGTTTAGCACTCCCTCAAGAAGAATTGTTTCCAATCTGTGTGGAAAATTTTCTTGATGAATTGCGCACACCCTTGATCCCTGTGAAATACATAGGAGGGTTTCGAGACCTTAATTCAATCACTCAGTAGATCGAATATTCTCTTATACATACTAAGGCTAAAACTCATGTAATTCTATCAGTTCTGGGAAGGAGAATAGGGAAAGAAGAGACTGCTATAGTTACACTTAAACAAGCACCTATACCTGCTTCCACTTCAAACTCTTCATCATATCGAAGGGCTCCACCTACTGATCATAAACAACAATGGTCGTCTTTTCAAGATGATCAAAGAGATCAAAGGCAGAAACCGTTTGAATAATTGAAGAACAAATTTTATTCTTTCTAAAATGAACAAGTTCTGGGTTATTTCATCTCTGCTCTGGAAAACAACCTGGTTCAGTTTCCAAGGCCCAAAAGGCCGAATAAGGAAGGAGATGAAGACCTCCCCAAATATTTTCCATTTCATAAGATGTTAGGGAATCCCATTCAGGAGTTTTTTGTCTTCAAAGACCTTCTGCAAAAAAATGGTGGACTCTGGACAAGTAAAAATTAAAGGTTCTTCAGCCCAAGTAGCATGTGTTACTGCTACTAATACAGAGAGAGAAGGTGAGTGGCACGAAGTCAAAAGTAAAAATGTGCAAAAATATGATTATTGGATGGTTAGGAAAATGATCAACCGAACTCATGCCATTTTACGAACGCAATTGAATCAACCAATTGTGTCTTCTGATATAAATGTCACAAAACCCCCCTTCATCAGAAGGAAAATCTTCAAAGAAAAGGCATAATTCAAATAAAGAAGAGAAGTCAGAAGAAGATGAGCTCATGTCAAAGCCCATGTTGTCTTTGAATCTGGAAGATTTTATTCCATCTACTTCAAAAGTATGGGCACCGCCCCACCAAACAGCACAACCTGAAATGACTAATCAGGTAGAATCTTCATCAGATGAAGAATTAATCTTTGGTTCTGTTAACATGATTCATTTAACAGATCCTTATGCCTATGATAGTTTCGATTATGATGAACCTAATTTCCCTATATCAAAAAGAGGAATTAGAGGAATATACAGAGGTCTAGGATACAGGGGAAGACGTGGATATTCCAGAATCCACTATTTCAATCCTACCCCTGCTAGAACTGTATATGCGGCAGAAACTTGTGGTAGAGCCCTTCAGCGGGCTCAACAGGAACAAGAAAGTTCTTCCACACATGGAAGATTCGGTCCTAACAGAGTTATTGTTGAAGACCAGTTAGAGTTCCCATCTTCTTCCTCTCATCAAATAGATATACCTAATCGGTATAATCTACCAAAGCCAGGAGTATTTCCAACTCCTACCCCGATACAAGATGCATCTACTTCCAAAGCATCAACTTCTAAAGCACTTACAAAACAACATGTTCCTATTGGGAAACACAGACCTTTAGACCAAAAGTATGATGTCTTGAAACATTTGGCCCAAGTACCAACCAAGTTATCAATTCTAGATGCCTTGAATCTATTAAAAGATCTTCGAGAGGCACTTATTGAGGCTTTGTCAAGTCCTCAAGAATTTGAAACTGAAATTGCTGCAGCTGAAGTCTACCATATAGAGAATGATCCTACAGAATGCCATGCAGTGATATCTTTTACAGATGAAGATGAAGATGATGTTGTACATGGACATATCAAACCTTTGTATCTATCAGGAAAAGTCAATGATATAGACATCCAATGAGTTTTCATTGATAATGACTCATGAGTCAATCTCATTCCTATTCGTAAACTTCGTCGATTGGTCTTTATCGAATCTAATTTATCTCCTTCTACTATGATTATGAAAGGATATGATAAGAATGAACAGGAACCTCTGGGTGAAATTACACTCAAAATTCAGCTTGGAGACCTTGTATCTAATTCAAATTTCATGGTTGTTCATCAGTACACAACCTTCAACATTTTTCTTGGAAGACCTTGGCTACATCAACATGCAACCGTACCTTCGTCGTACCATCAATGTCTCAAATATTGTTTCAATGGTCAAATCGGGACATTGTATGGTGACAAAGCCCCATTCAAAACATGTGAATCTCAATACATTGAGGCAGAGTTTTATCACATGGAAGAAAAGGAAAAATCCACAGCGAATAAGGTCACCAAAATTAATGATACATATGGTTTGGAAAAGATTCTAGTAAACCCATTCATACATGTGAGTAAAGATTATGTGTTGCCTATCAGTCAAATTGACAGGATAGACCCAAATCCAAACAATCTTATGGAAACATCCATAATTTCAATTATGGAAATCAAGTCAGACAACAAGGGAGAAATTGTTGATTGTCCAAGCAATGATGAAAGCTTACATGGATATGTCTTGATTTCTCCACTGAAATCCAGCAATTATATACTTCATCAACTAGGCCAGAAGAAGTGATAGCAATTCCAGAGGAAAAAATGATGTCAATTATCAATCCATCATCTCCTCTCTATTACCTTAAGAAGACCCTTCATCATTAATAGGGTCAGAAATGGCAGCCTCTTCTTCAAGATGTTCAAACTTTAACTTCTCTCCTGACTATGGAAATCCTGCTTTGTCATCTACTATGAAAGTAGAAACAAAGTAAGTAACACATATTGAAGAAGAAGACGAAGATCTCAGAGATGCTCCTCAAACATTTGAAGAGGGTATCTCTACCACTGTGGATGAACTTAGAGAAATAAATCTGGGTACAAAAGAATATCCATGCCACACTTTAATTAGTGCGGCCACGACTCTTGAAGAGCAAGAAATGTATATTTCATTTCTAAAGCAAAATAGAGATGTATTTTCTTGGAATTATATAGAAATTCTGGGTCTTGATCCTGATGTTGCCACTCATCATTTGGGTTTTCCAGAAGAACATCAAGGATTCAAGCAAGCCGCAAGAAGAACACACCCAACTTATGCATCCAAAATTGAAGCTGAAGTTGATAGGCTTATCAAGGTTAACTTTTTCATAGAAGTTCAATATCCCAAATGGCTGGCTAATATTGTTCCTGTAAAAAGAAGAATGGAAAAATTAGAGTTTTCATTGACTTTAGAGATCTTAATCGGCATTGTCGTAAGGATGATTTTACAGTTCCGATCACAGAACTTTTAATTGATGCAACAACTAGTTATGAAGCACTTTCCTTCATGGATGGATATTCTAGGTACAATCAAATATGAATGGCCCCAGAAGATGAATATTCTGCAGCCTTTATAGCTTATCAAGGTGTGTTTTGATATCAGGTAATTCCCTTTGGCTTGAAGAATGCAGGTGCAACGTATCAACGTGCCATGCACCTTATCTTCAAACCCTTTTTAGGGAGATTTGTCGAATGTTATGTGGATGATTTTGTGGTTAAATATAGACAATTTTATGATCACTTGGATGATCTGGAAATCATATTCAACAAACTTCGACAACACAATTTGAAGATGAACCCCTTGAAATGTACTTTTGGGGTAACCTCAGGAAAATTTCTTGGCTTTGTTGTACGCCATCATGGTATCGAAGTCGATCCTGAGAAGAAAAAAGAAATCCTTGGTATGTCAACTCCTATAAATTTGAAATAATTAAGAGTACTTCAAGGACACTTGGCCTATATTCGACGTTTCATTGCCAATTTGGTAGGAAAAAGTTTACCCTTCACCAAATTGATGAAGAAGGTAGTCACTTACCAGTGGACTGAAGAATTCCAAGGGTCATTCAATATTATCAAGAGATATCTCTTGAGTCCACTGGTATTAATGCCACCTGTTGAAGGAAGACCACTTATTGTTTATGTAACAGCTTTAGAGCGATCATTGGGTGCCTTCCTTGCCCAAAAGAATGATGATAGGAATGAAAACAACCTTTACTATCTTAGTCGGACTATGATTGAAGCAGAAACCTGATATTCAAGTATTGAAAAGTGCTACCTAGAATTAATATTTTCATTTTAGAAATTGAGACACTACCTGCAACATCATGAGGTCCAGTTGGTATCTCTCAATAACCTGCTCAAATTTATCCTTAGTCTTCCAATGCTTACAGGACGTTTGGAAATATGGGCAGTTATTTTGTAGCAATTTGATATCTAGTATGTGTCTCAAAAGGAAATAAAGGTCCAAGCTCTGGCTGATTTATTAGCTGAACACCCTTTTGTAAAAGATACATATTTAAGTACTGAAATACCTAATGAGGAAATTTTCTCTATTCAAGATAATCCTCAAACATGGGAAATGTACTTTGATGGTGCCTCCAGAAGTCCAACAGGGAATAAAATGGAAGATTCTAAATTAAACAAAGTTGGGTTAGGAATCATGCTTATTTCCCCAGAAAAGGAAGTGCTACCCTATTCTTTTTTATTGTTGGGAGGCGATACAAATAATGAAGCAGAATATCAAGCACTCATCGCTGGCTTGGAATTGGCGCTTCAGGAATAGGTGAATCACTTAAAGGTAAAAGGTGATTCATATTTGGTAATCAAAAAAGTCAATGGGAATTATGACATTAGAAAAGAAGAGTTAATCCCTTTGTATGATTACTTCATAGATTTAATGGTGTAATTTCCATCATAACTGACATTTTATTATGTCCCGCGATCACAAAATGCTCAAGATGATGCACTGTCTAATGTAGCCACAACCTTGGAAGATCCAAACTGGGACGAAACAATCATCAGTATTGCCCACTGTCATATAGTTTCACCTTATATTCAAATTAGAATAGAGGAAATCAATGAAATCAGTCCCATTTCTGAACCATATGGTCATACTACAGGATGGATGACACCTATCAGGGAATGACTTCAAAATGGAACACTCCCACCTGATAGAGCCGGGAAAGAACAAGTTTGGCGACGTGTGGTCAATTTTACACTTTATGATAGCCCAGATCACCAAAAAATTCTATACAAGCAAGGTTTTGATGGAATTCTATTCAGATGTATTGATGGAGAAGATATAATAGATTTCATGAATGAAGTACATGCAGGAGTTTGTGGTTCCCACCAGTCTGAACATAGACTTTCTGGTCAAATACGAAGGCTTGGATACTTCTGTCCTTCAATGATGCAAGATTGTGTTGATTTCACTAAGAAGTGTCATTCATGTGAAGTATGTTCCAATTTCATTCATCAACCCCCAGAATTTCTTCATATAGCTAAATACTCATGTCCATTTGCCACATGGAGAATGGATGTAGTAGGACCTTACCCTTCGGCTACATCCAAGAAGTTTAAGTATATTATCACTACTACTAACTTCTTTTCCAAATGGGAAGAGGCAATACCTCTCAAAGAAGTTAGTTCTAAAAGCATTGTTAGCTCTATTAAGTCTAACATCATTAACATATTTGGTGTCCCTCATACTATATTGATGAACAATGTCACAAACTTCTGTTCATATGAGGTGAGAAACTTGTATCAAGAATAAAACAAGAAATCCAATCATTCATCTCAGTATCATGCAGCAACCAATGGACAAATAGAAGCTTTCAATAAGACTCTTTCAAACATACTGAAAAAGATGGTGGATAAAGATAAGAAGTCATGGCCTGATAAAATTTTTCATGCTTTATGGGCTTATCGGACCACCACCCGCACTACTACGTAGTCAACTCCATACTCATTAGTATATGGAACAGAGGCAGTCTTGCCCATTGAGGTTCAATTACCTTCACTCAGAGTAGCAATTTGTGATCAGTCATCCACATATGAACAATATCAAAAGCGATTTGATGAATTGGAACGATTAGATGAAAAAAGATTGTGCAGGCTGCACCACTTGGAAGTCTATTAGAATCGAATAGCATGAGCTTTGAATAAAAAAGTTCATCTTCATTCATTCATTCAAGGAGAATTGGTATTGGTCCTCAGAACTCCAATTATACCAAGAAAGAAACCTCCCAAGATTGAGCCAAAGTGGTAAGGACCTTATTCAATACATAATGTGTACTCCAATGGATCTTATTCTTTAATCTCAATGGATGGAGAACTCATCACAACTCCAACCAATGCAAGATTATTGAAGAAGTGTTTTGTGTAACACAAATACAATACGTCCTAGCTACATGACACTAAACTGTGCAACACTAGTCCTCACTGCAAGACTTTAAACTACACAGTCCTCTTTAGTCCTCACTATAAGACTTTAAATTACACAGTCACTTTTGTCCTTGCTGCAGGACATTAAACTGCATAGCTCCTGTTTCGTCCAACATGACGTTAAACTGTGTCCCCTTTCTCATCCAACATGACGTTAAATTGTTCATATGAGCTGCAAGAAGTTAAACTGAAAAGAACCCCATGTCTGTGACACATGACATTTAAACTGTGAAAAAGTCCCTTATACATCCTACATGACGTTAAACTGTATACATGTCCTGCAAGACGTTAAACTACAATACGTCCTAGCTATATGAAGTTAAACTATACAACAACCTTTCATCCAACATAAGGTTAAACTGTACATTGTTAGGGTTGTTGTTACCTCCTGTTTCTCACACCAAGAATGACTCACGCGAGCTTAGAGTAAGCCTCAACCATAACACCCTCTCTGGGCTATTAACCACGTGTAAGTCCCAACACCATCTTTGGGTTTTCCTCAAGTAAAACTCAATCACCATTTCATTCCCAATCAAACTACGTGGACTTTGATCCTTTCCTTCTAGGCTGGGTACGTAGGAAACCTCCTGAGGTTCAATCCCAAAACCAATATCTTCACATAGGTTCACCTTCATCTCATACAATGTTAATCCATGAGCCCCCCGAAACCAATATATTCACATTGGTTCATCATCATCCTCACTATATGAAGTTAAACCATACAGTCCCCCATTATCCCTCACCTAAGAGGGAATAATTATTAACATTGATCTCTAATCATGTTATATTCCAAAGACAACGTGCATACATGGTAATTCCCAAACCTTTAATCTTGGGTCAAACCATCACTGCACTAAAGTCCCCTTTCACCCTTCACTTGTACGAACCAAATCTGTATAGAGGTTATTTCAAGAACTCCATATGGCTTGCTTCCCATCCTTATGAGATATGTAGGAATGTTCGAGTATCCCTCAAATCCAGCCCCAAGTCTTTGGGCCTAACCCCAAATTCCACTTTTAGTCCCTTGGCTGAGAAGTCCCCCTATGAAAACATGAATGTGGTATAAAAACCTTGGTCTTTATTCACATCAGGTTTATAAAACACACAATGTGTATTCCTTATTATGGTCTGAGCTCTATGATACTAAACTAAGATTTCCTAAATTCTCATCCCACATGAAATTAAACTGTATTTCAAGAACTGCATTTGGATTGATTCTCATCCTAATGAGATATGTAGTGAATTCCAACATTTCAATTCAGGACCCAGCCGTAACATGATTATGGTCAGCATTGGTCTATGTATCTTCTTTATGCATTGGACAATACCCATTTTCATATGTCATACTCCTAACCTTAAATACTTCCAGTTCTCCATACCCCTTTTCTTCACTTTTGGTCACAAAATGTCTGATACCCAGGAATTATTTTTCCTGACCATGCAGCATGTGCCCTTAGGTGGCCTTGCATAAAGTAGTCTACATAATGGACCTGTCAGCCAAAAGATGCTATTATTTAACTATGTATCCAATGCCCTTAAATGACCCATGCATAATTCAAACCCCCTAACGGGTTTGTCAAATAGTGGTAACTTCATTCTTGGGAGGAAAACCTATTTTTTCCTTTTTTGTCTTAATAAAAATATGTAGGGATCTGCAAAAATAGCCATCCTTAACATATTTGTCCCATACTCTTTTTCATGATCTAAAAGTATTTAATTCAATGGTTTATATTCCCCTTCCCTACGTTTGGGTCAGACCTTCGTAGGAGTGACATTCATCCAATTCTTTGACAATATTGATTGGGAATATCCTCTCCATATTCAAGTACCTCTCTCCATACAGTAGACTCTGTGCTTTGGAAAATTTGAATCTCCATAAACTTCCACCGGATTTTAGTAATAGAAAAGTAAATTTCCGAGAGTTCTTTTTCCAGACTATGCAGCACGCTCCCCTAGGTGGCCTTACATAAACAAGTCCACATAACGGACCTGTCAGCCAAAAGAATCCATTATTTGACTATGCAACCAATAACCTTAAATGGCCCCGCATAATTCAACCCCCTAACGGGTTTTTCAAATAATGGTAACTTTACTCTTAGGAAATACTTATTCTAATGCCTTTTAGCCCTTTTTTCATATCGTCCCTTAGATTTAAAATTTCTTAAGTCATAGTTTACATGTTTTCCTCCATACTTGAATATGGTAATATGTTTTTTAAACAAATTATCAAGGAATTGAGTCAATTTTTAATCCATACGGTCAAAGCTATTCGACCTTAAACATTATCCTTTTTATAGTCCAACATGCATGACTTTAAACTTCCAGATTCCTTGGTTTCTCCTTTTCCTCAGAGTCAAATCCTCTTTCCTTTTTCGGATCCAACTATGAGGGGGGATTTTTGTTGATGCTACATTCCATCACAGAGTCCAAATATTGACTAAAGGAAGTACCTCAAGAAAAAAAGAGGAAGAACATCAAGAATTTCAAAAACGCATTAAGGCGCACAAGTATACCTACGCGCCAACTTTGGGCACGCAAGTCACTTGCGATCCAGACATGAGGTGCACAAATAACTTGCGTGCCCTAAGTGAAATTTCTCCCAAACCTCAGGAGGCCTATAAATACCCCCTATGGTCCCCCCATTACGGGAACAAAAAATTCCAAAAGTCATATTTAAGCTCTCGGTGCCCTAGTCTCTACTTGAAGTCTTCCGAACATTTATAAGGCAATTTATTACCTAGAATAGAAGATCGAAAGAGGGGGAACAAGGACTAAGTGTTAAAATTCATCAACACTTGCGCGCCTAAGTGTCTAACCCTTAAGGGAAATTAAGAAAATTGCGCGCCACCTTACCCCTTCAACAAAACTTTCACGCCACACTTTTGGAAGCCTTTAGGGATAATAATAAGGACTTGAGCCAAGTCTCACCCAAGTATTACCCTATGGGTTAATCATCACACAAGTGCACATGTGTCGCACAAGCATACTTGCGCGACCAGTACTTGCACGCACCAATAGTACTTGCACGCCTACCTCTTTTTGGGTGCCCCTTCTGCTTATTCAACCTTTTATTCAAATCCACCTCTCCTCTTCAAGATTTATCCTTCAAAACCCTCTTCAAAGCCATTTTTTTGCATGTTTCCTTTATTGTCTTCCTTATCTGAAAGGAATTCTGTGGAACATCTCTCAAAACCTAAGTGATTTACATATCTTTATGTCGCTAAGGTTAGAGATTTCATTCATTCAACCAAATCCTTTAAAGATGAGAGATTCCCTAAATCTGGGCATCCTCCTTAGGAGTAAGCCCCGAGTTCCCTAATCTAGGCATCCTCCTTAGGAGTAAGCTCTAAGTTCCCTAATCTGGGCATCCTTCTTAAGAGTAAGCCCCAAGTTCCCTAATCTGGGCATCCTCCTTAGGAGTATGCCCCAAGTTCCCTAATCTGGGCATCCTCCATAGGAGTAAGCCCCAAGTTCCTTAACCTGGGCCTCGTTTTTCAAAAGTAAGCCCCAGTCATAATTCCCCTTAACCTGGGATTCCTCTTTAGGAGTAAGCCCCAGTCTTAATTTCTCTTGATCTAGGCTTCCTTCTCAGAAATAAAACCCAATCATAAGTCCCCTCTAATTTGGGCATCCTTCTTAGGAGTAAGCCCCAAGTTAAGTATCCAAATCTCCATAAAGCACACATACCTTTATGGACCTTGTTACAAGGCTTCTTCTCTAAAGTAAGTCCCGATATTCATCTATCTGTGCAGTCATACATACATAAGCCCCACATCATTTCTTATAATTGCATATTTCATGGCACAATCGTCAGATTTTACTGATACCTCTTGTTTCTCACACTGATCATGACTCACGTGAGCTTAGAGCATAAAAGTAATTATGAAATCTTTCTTTGAGCCATCAATAATGTATAAACCCTCATACTTCTTCACTCTAACTACGTGGATTCAGATTCCTTTTCTAAAAATTATATGTAGGTAGCCCACCTGCGGGTACGATCTTAACTCTAAAATAATCCTTGTCCTTCTGAATGACAATAAACTTCAAGTGCCCCACTGAGTGGATTTAAAATCAGTATGGTTATCATAATGACCAAGAGATTCCTATATAATGTGTTGAAGGATACCATTGACTAAGAATCTTTAAAAAATACAGATGATTCTCTATCGATGAAGAACCTCAAATACATATAAAAGATTCTCTAAATTTCATACATATTAATCATTGATTGTCAGATCTAAAGGAAATCTCATTTTCATACTTGGTAATTTAATAAGGATTCATGAACATAACTCAAATCTATAAAGAGAGTCCCGAAGTAAACAATAATTCCCCTAAAAAAGGTGTGATGAGTCCGACCTCCCATCCTATCGACCAATGTAAATTCTTAAGCCTCATCAGTCCACGACTGATGAGCTCCTACCTTTGGAAAGTAGGTCCAAATGGATATAGAATCATTGGATGTTTTTGGTTCTATGAATAAACCCCTTATAAACCGATTGGAATGTTTGAACATTAAACAAATAAGGTCACTCCCATTTCTAGAAGAAACAATGACACTATTTGATCAACTTTTATTCCTGTCATATTATGCTAAAGTTTATGTTTTAATGGAATGTGTTTTTGTTTATTCACCTGGACTTATTGTTTATGTTTATTTATGATAGATTCCACTGAATTCTTAACCTTACTAAGCATATGAACTCACCCCTTTATTATGTTTTATTTTTCCCCAAGATACCAGGAAGTTTATTATATATGATATGTGGGGTTAAAATAGGAGAATAATGGAATTATTAGAGGATTCACTATGTTATATTTTATATTTTAAATTATAATGTAAAATTCATGAATGTATCTAGTTTTCCAAAACTACTAAACTATTCTGTTCTTTGGGATGTGATCGCTTTCTTCACAGTACCAATGTAATAATGTAAGGAACCAGATCTAGGATACTAGGGTTTGGGTCTTTATAGTTGATATCAAATAAAGTTTAGTAGAAAATTTGGAAACTATAAAAACATATATTAGTGAAATATAACCCTAGAACTGTAGCTGGATCTGAATGATTTATAACTATACCAGGACAACTGACTCAGGTTATGAGTAATAACCTTACTTGCATGGAGAATCCTGATCCACAATGTGGTGTAACAATGTTAGACTACTTCATGCGACAAAAACCTCCATCATTTAATGGGATTACAAATCCATTTGTATTTGAGCAATGGATAGTTTCCTTAGAGAATATATTTTTCTCTTTGGGAAGTAATGAAAGGGATAAGGTTATAATGGTAGTTTATCATCTTCAAAAGATGTTGATCAATGATGGTCATTGATTCAAAACACTAATGAGGAAGATGAAATTGAAAACATGGAATGGAAGGATTTTAAGGAACTTTTCTTGTAAAATTATTTTCATAGAGAACAACAAGAAGATATGGAGAGACAATTCTTAAGTCTGAGTCAAAAGGAAGAAGAAAATTTTACTAAATATGAATCCAACTTTACAATATTAGAAAGGAATGCTATAAACTACATACGTAACCCAAGGATTAAGATTGTCCATTTCTTTGATGGTCTTAAGCCAAATCTTCAAAGGGCACTTGTTTTCCAAAATTTATCATCATATGAGGATATAGTATCATGTGATATCAAGATAGAGAAATAATTCAACAATTATTATAACTTCAAAAGGAAAAAAGAGAAGAAGAGGATGGCATAGAAAAATATGGATAAAGTTAATAAGGGAAAGAAGGTTTTTCCCACATGTTATAATTGTGGATGAAAACACCCCAGTACATTCTTATAAGGAAAAGTAGTTTGATTCAAGTGTGGAGAAAAAATCCAGCATGCTCAGGATTGTAAGAGTAGGAAATAATTTTATAATTTTCAATGCTTCAACTATAATGATATAGGGTACTATGAAAATTAATGCCCTAAGAGCCAAGGGAATATAACCTAGAAGAAGCTAAGGGACCAAATTAAATCATATGTTATTATTACTGATGAAATGGAATGATTAATGTCATTGAATTTGTATTCAAGAATTATGTTGTAAGAGTATATTAATTAGTGATATTATAGTTATAAGAACCATGAGATATATAAGGATTTTACTACAATACTTCTTCTTTAAGGAATTAGAGGCATGCGATGAATAACACCAGAAATCAAGAGAAGTGATTCTTTTTTAAGTTGATCTTCTTGAAAATACATGAATTGGGAAAGATAATCCTAAATATGTTAGTGATGTTGAGATAATAATAAATAGATGTTTATGGGATAGTATTGGTGACTATGAAGGTGGTTAGTGATATTATGGTTTATGGAATTATTAGATTTTTGGATTTAAGGGATATATTCAATAACATGAGATTTTAATCTTCAAATCACGAATGTTTCATAAAGATTTAAAGGGGGGAATTGAGGTATTCATATATTTGTTATGTGACAATAAGAGATACATTATTTGGTAAATATTATGTTAAGTTTATTTTGGAAATTTATAGATTTTTGGTCTTTGAATTTGGACAGACATATTTTAGATGAGTTTTAAGGTTAACTACTTATGGAGTGGATTAAGGATATTATTGATTAAGATTAAAGTATGATTTATCATATTGGATAACCTGTGCTAATAATTTTTCTTTTAGTAAACATTTAAAGGTTGAAGGATTGGATTTTGGATCTTATGATTCAAAAATGTGCTTTAGGCATAAAAATATGTCTTGAATATCCATCTCTAGATTTTATAAATAAAGTCGAGATAGATCGAAGCACAACCAAAGGATGAGATTATGACATGGAAAGGGATCAAGTAAGTTTATTTTCTCAAGCGATTCTATGGATAGAAAAATAAACCCTCAACTCTAGGAAAAAGATTTCAGAACAAAAACATCATATGTTTACTTTTCTTACTAAGAAATCCATGGTCTTTTAACTGATAAAAAATTTATGGTCTTGTGATGGTAAAATTTCTAATGATGATGTTCTCTATCACTCTCCATCAGAAATTGATAGTTAGATTATTCTTACATGACCATATTTTCACTTCTCACTAATGTTATCCTATTAAAATGCTTAATTTTTTGGTGACCTTCACATTTCCCATTCCATCTTATTAAGAGAAACGTATTATCAACCCAATTTATGTTGTGGGTTTCCCACAAAGAAATTTTTAAGTATAAAACTTTGATTTTCAAAGAGAAATTTAAAAAATGTGAGGATACAATTTCTTGTAGGGGAGAATTTATCACCCTGAGATATTATGGTATGTATCTTTTAAATTTAATATCTTCGATAACTTATGATACATGAAACACTGAGTTTAAAATCATGATATACTATTAAATATTATCATGATCATTGGAATAGTAATGTAATCATTAGGAATAGTAATCTAGCAATTAAAATAGTAACCTACCCCATGAAATTATAAATAAAATTTAGGCATATTATGAATAAAAATATAATATATTTATATCATTAAATAAGTAAATAAAAATTTAAAAAATGATAAATTAAGTGTTGATAATTTTATGAAGTGTAGATATTTATTTACAATTTTATAATTAATATAATTTTTTAAAGAAAATTTATTTTCATAAAATAGATTCATAAATTAATATATATTTTTCATTATAATTATAAGATAATTTTATGAGATCATAATTAATTTTTCAAAGCAATGCAAAATCGGTTATAATATTAAATTAATATTTTTCAAATAAATGATGATTTTATTTAAAAGATAAATTTCTCATATTTATAAAATTATTTTCATAAAATGGATTCCATTTTTGAAATCTACACATCAAAAAATGTTTAGGGTTAATTTTTGGGATTTTTCAGAAATAATTGATTCTTTAGTGAATAGTGAAATATGGTAATTTACGGTATTTAACATTATAATTAAATAAATGAATTTTTGAGTCATGTTTGAGTCATGGAGGATTTAAGTGACTATTATATAGAAATCAAATTCTCTATTTAATTTATTTAGTCACAAGAATTAATACTATTGATAGTCTTGATCCAAAATAATAAATTAGTGAATAAAATAATCAAAAAACACCCCTATCCTCCACTATAAATACCACCCATCACCACCTCTTCTCATCACATCTTCTAATCCTTATATCATGCTAATATTATTACAAATTCCTATAATAAGCCCCTTTCCCATGTTCTGGTCGTTCTGGTCTTTCTGGTCTGACCAAAAGACCATTTCCAAGTCCTTTAAGGAGGTTCTCAAGGAGACGACATTCAAGAGGTAAAACCTTCCCTCTTTCAATTTATTTTCTTTTCTTATCCTTCCCTCAACTCCCCTATACAAATTAACATGATAAATAAAGTATCATACATATATACTAATTTTATTATGTTAATGGTATATCCACCAATAATTCTCTTCTCTTCCCCTTTTTTTCTAAAAATGAAAACATCGTCCGTGAGGTGTCGATTCACCACCTTCATGGACAATGTTTTTTAATTTTATAATATCACCTTAAAGGATGGTCATAAACCATTATAATGGTTAAAATAAATTTTAAAATGTATATTTCAATTTATTTAATGTTTTGGAACCAGTATATATACATAATATTAACTAATAAAACAAAACTAGTGTGTGATGATCGAAAAAATGGAAAAATAATCTAAACAGTTATCATTAACGTTTTATCTAATGAATCACAACAATATCTGAAAAAATGATATATAAAACCATTTAATATTATGTAAGTTCATTAATAACATATAATTTTTAATCATGGATAACTATTCCTATTTTACATGATCTTTCATACATGTATACTATGAAACAATCATGAAAACCAAGGAAACGAACACTCCCGAACAATGAAACTAAATATTATAACTCATAAAAAAGGCCATAAATGAACTTAATAAAAGTATACTAAATAAAATAAATGTTTTATAGGTTATGAATTAAATTATTAATGAATATAATTTCATTATCCAAGACATTAAGTGCAAGTGCATAACAAATTTAGACATAAGGTAAGACATTCTCTCTAAACCCCCATTTTTCCCATCAAGTTATGCTTTATATCTCTTTACCCAAATGTAATTATTAATTATTTCTATTTAATATTCCTAGATTATATGTGTATGCTCCAAGAATATGTACCTATCTCAATTATCCCTTTGATTAGGAAATACATACTTTATAAGGTTTCCTTTTCAATTCCTCCTGATAAGCAAGCCTAATTAAAGAGACCTTCCCAATTTCTTACCCATTTTCAAGCACACTCCATAATCTATTTTAATCCACGAATATTGTTCTAAAATCACTATTTTTATCACGAAAAACTATCTTAGTGAATTTATGGTTTTATGAAAATAATTATTACTTTGTCCGCTTTAAAGACTCTTCTATATTTTCCCTTAAACTACACCGAGGTGACTCATTTGTAAAGTTTCTTAAGCACTCTTTTTACATGTTTCACTTCAATTGGGAGTAAATTATCTTAATATATGTCTATCTTCCCTTATGAATGTACATGTATGATTTAAATCCATTCATTCATGTACACCTTTATGATACACTGATTTTTTATGCTTTATGACGTGATTACACAATCCATTTTTTTTATTTTATAAAATACACCTTAAGGTTTAGTGGGAAAAATACATTCCAAAAAAACACCAAAAGAGATCCAAAATACAACAAATTAAAAATTCAAACCATTATTCAACCAAATACATAATTTTTAATTTGAACCACCTCGTGCAATTATGTCTAACACAAATCACCTACCACATAGTCATCCCCATAAATAAATATCAATCATCATCATCACATTATCATCCTTAATAGCCGATGGATGCAACTAGACTAATCACTAGAAAACCTTGAAAAGTATGCATCAGCCGAAAACACATCATCTGAGAGACCACCGTTGTCATTGTCAGCTGATCACCACCGAAGCTGATAGTTGGAAAAAAAGAAGACCCTTTAACCTAGGGAGCATCAAACCACCACCGTAGCCATCATGATACAATACTGTAATCCATAAAACACATTTTTAGTAATGAAAAAGAATAGAAAAAACCATTAAACCAAACCCTAAACATACTAAAGGGAGAAAATATGAAAATGCAATTCATCACACACAAAAACCATCAAACTAGGAACACCACAACATGTATTGAAGACATCATTGGACCTGACTCCTGGAACACTTTTGAACAATAAAATAAAACTTCCCAAAGACTCCATGAAACCCCCATAATAGTTTGACTGGGAGCGTAATGAAGGAACCGTAATCTAGTGTAGTGTTAGAATTGGGCTAGGGCGTCAACAGAGAAGCACATCCTCAGTTGGGCTGCCAAAATTGACCAATGAATCCATATCCATGTGAATATCACACCTGAAACAACACCAAAGGAACAACACCAATAGGGAGAAAGCACTAAGAGAGGATGATACCATATGCAAGCCAAGCACCTAAGAAAATAACACAACTCAACCCACACATCCCAAATATCCCCAAGAAAACTTGCATACCAGACCAAAATGGGGTTGGAAACACAACCACAAGGAGGAAAAAATAGGGGAATAGAAAATGAGGGATTCAATAGGGGAAAATGCCACAAAAGGGGATGAGTGGACTAAAGAAGTAGGAGAAAAAATAAACAAATAAGAAAGTGAAAAGAAACAGGGAAAGAGAGAAAAGAGGGAGGGATAAGGAAGTAGGGAGGAAAGGGGGGAGACAGAGTTGGAGAAGTGGCATGCCGACCTCCCCCCTCTGAGGCACCATAGAGGAAACCATAGTAGAGAGCATTTAGAGAGAGAATCCACTCAGAGGCTCCGTGATTGGTTCCCTTATGACATGATTATGATACCTATTTCTTTCCATGGGTAACACTTATATTAATTTATTAATTTTAACTAAGGTTGATCTGTTATGATAACATCTACCATATATTACTGAATGTTTTATGATCATTTTTGATTGGGGATGTACTGTCTTGATAGCATTCTCCATATTAATCTGGATAGTTTATGATTATGTTTAGTGATTGGGAAAATTATTTATATTTCATATGCTAGTTTCAATATGAATTTATATGTTGATTATGTTTCACACCTTTCATATGAGGAATGAATTGGACTTATTAAGTGTTATTTAGGGCCTGCTATAGCCCCTAAATGAATCAGTAGGTCTCATGAGACAAACTAGACCAGGTTTTAGCTGAGGCCTTACCCATTTATTAGATTCTTGGCATGAAGCCTTGACAGTAATAGATTCTTGGCATGAATCCTTGACAATATGTTGATGTCCTGTATTATATATTCCCTCATTATGAGATTTTTTATTGATATTACATATGATAATTTGACTAGTAGAATATCCATGGTCAAGTTTCATTCTTATGTGAATATTTATAAATCACTATTTGATCTATTTTTATTCTATCCATATTATGCTCACGTTTATGTTTTAATGGATTGTGGTTTTTGTTATTCAACTTTCCTTATTGTATATATATATTTATGATATATTCTACTGTATTCTTACCCTTACTGATCATCTAAAATCACCCCTTTATTATGTTTTATTTTCCCTAGGATTCTAATAATTTTATTATGTCTGATATGTAGGGTTAAACTAGGAGAATAAATGCATTCTCAAAGGATTAACTATGTTGTATTTTATATTTTACAATTTAATGTAAAATTTATGTATGTATCTAGTTTTCCAAACTACTAAACTATTAATTCCTTTGGGATACGATCAATTATTCATAGTACTAATGTAATAAATTAAGAAACTGGATCCAAGATACTAGGGTCTGGGTCTTTGCACATCAGCCCACATCGCATCCATTCCAACCAACCAAAGTCCCAGTGCCCAACACATTTCACTTAAAACTCAGTCTCCACCATCATTGTTAAAATCCACACATGATCCTCACACATCACATAAGGCAGCAAAATAAGAAAATCAACACATATCAGCACACTTTAGCATCTATATCTACCATAATTATAGTTTAAGGGATTTAATAACATCACATATTCTTTAAAATGGGTATTATTAGATAATTCCATATTTACATGGGAAAATAGTTCATTAGTAATATATGATTTCTTTAGAATTTTATACATGGTGAGTTCAAGAAATCAACATAATAAGGGTTTTGAAAATCACATAAATTACCATACATACAAGGCCCCCAATAGCCATTATTTTTTACAAGGAAAAAAACATGGTTAATCAATTAAGAAATATCATAAAAAAAGTAACATAATTATGAGAACTTTCATACCCATTCAATATATGTGTAGGAAAATTATTTATCTTCTTAATCCAATACATACTATTCACCCAATTGAAAACAGAAGTATGTAATTCTCACATATGCACATAAAAAGAAAAGGAGAAAGAGGATTTCTACCTCAAATGGTTATTTAAAGAGAGGCAATTTTCACAATAGAATGTTTGAGGAGTAAAACTATAAGATTAAGGGAAACCCACTAGATTTTTCTCTATAACAAGACACTATCAAGACACTCTCATAACTCATCCTAAAATAGATGAACTTTCCACAAAGATCCTCAAGAAAAGAGGAAGGAATAGAAAGGGGGAGAGGGAAAAAGTGGTAACCTTGGATAAAATACACTCAATCTCCACAATACAAGAGGTTATCATCCTTAAATGAGAAAAAAGGGGTTCCAAGGGGGTCTGGGGTCAACCAAGATTTCATAGGAAGGCTAGAAATTCAAACCAAGGAAGGGGTCACCCTTAATTTATAGAGGATGTTTTGATAGACTCCACTAAAACATGGTGACCTACCACTACACCATGGTTGCATTAGTAAATGGGAGGTCTGAACCCCCATTTTTGGATCCAAAAATATTAGCTATTTCAAAACACATTAAATCTACTTTGACCATCACCACGACCTTAGACATAGTCCAGTTTAAGGCACTTTGTATCCTCTAACATCCACCATTAAAGTACACTATGGCATAATACCAAATACTTATATGTTTTTCACTCACTAAACCCAATGAAACAATGTGGAAAGCTCAAAATCCCCATTTTAAAGAGGTGATCCTCAGATGTGGAATTCCAAGCACCACACCCACCCTGGGTGTTTCCACACTGCCCGTTTTATAACCACCCAAATGACAAGCCCACTGAAATGGCCACCTCAATTATTTTTACTCCTGAATATTTCCCATAGGGAAGCTAATATCCCACACACCCTCTAAAATAGATTGGGAATATATTTATCTGGTCATGGAATGTACGGTGTTACATAACCAATCTCCATAATGGCCAACATGCCCATGATCTCCACCATGCCTAGAGTTATGGTGTGGTGACCCTTAGAATGACCCAAAGCCTAACTCCATCCTCTAAAACACCTACAATATCCCCTAACATGACTCCATCACCCAATAATACAAAGAAATGGGAAAAAGGACTATATTGTTATATTATATACCTCCTAAATGATTCTTTTTCTTGATAATAAAAACAAAACCCAGAAGAGAAGTGACCACCACCAAAATTCATTCTCAGGAGATATATGTCAAACAAGAGAAACCTATTACCAACAAAATCAGTAAGATCCAGAATGTGATCCTTCCAAAAACATTACCTAGAAACCTTCATGAAAATGGGATATACAACTCAAATAGGATGCCACCACTGGATGATACCAAAGTTTCACCATCCTCCTTACTCACGACCAACTCTTCCCAATTACTCCTTCCATGTTAACCAGGTTTTCAAGATATACATACCTTGATAGAAAAAACATCCTCTATGATATATACCTAATCTATCACTACCTCCCAAGAGTTTGAATAAAAAGGAACAACATGTCATAGAATCTTTGGTCTATAAACTTGACTCCAAAGCTATTCACTCTCATCAACCCTCCAAAGCTCCTAAAACCCCTTCAAATAATCACACCTTCACACTTGGAAAAGGAATATTTTCTTAAATAATTTACGAAATGTCCCCATAATACATATATATCAAATAACTATACTTTATATCCCACCACCTTTGAGACACCTTCTAAAACAATCCAAGGACCAAAGGAACTTAGGATTAATTCGGGGTCTTCACTAACCCAAAAGAAACCTCAACCTCCTCCAACCAATGATCAACATCAAGACTGGAGGATCCACTAAAGAACTTAGACACTTCATATCTCTATAATTTCAGTAAGAATTTATCCCAATATCTTAATTTCTATTTCCACTACCCTAAACCTCACTGGAATTTGGAAGTAATAACTTCAAACTAGAAAATAACAAGTTTAGAATAAGTAACACAATCACACCCATTAACACACATGGTATATCGACACATAAAATTAAGGGAATCAATCCAAGACCATCATCACTAGCTAACTATTATTCACCACAACCCACACAACCACATCACTATTTTCCACCAAGAACAAAACCACTCCATCTCACATCATCCATAAGACACCTCACTTGCACATAAGTATTCAAACCACCATCTCATCCTCTAGAGAGAATCTTACAAAAATTACCACAACAACCAAAAACAACATCCCCATCCCATAAAAATGAACAAACCATAATTTATATAAGCATAAAAATCAAGGGAATCCACTTTCTATATTGGGATATTTTCTGGTTTGGGTGACCCTAACTCAACCGCATGGTTTTTGAATGTGACATAAATATAACACATCTTGATGGGGAATGGATTCACCCCCATTTAATATATTTTATAGTATAACACAAATTACCAGAATAAGTTCAATCATAAAAACCCCAAAAATTAATAAATAGAAATCAATCACTTCTTTATAACAATTTAGGTGTGGAAAGAAAGTTCATCTCCATGAATTTCAATATTTTCCAATTTTTTTTTTATTATCAACTTTAAGTGGTTAGACTTTTATGTGAGGTGTGTGATTCCATCAATACAACCATAACACAACCCATTATCACTAAAAGGTTATATATTCACTATAGTAAGAAACATCATCTCAAATATCACACAGTTTTCCAAGTTAAGAAATATAAATTATTGATGAATTAAGATTCATTACAGAACATATTCATCTTAAAAAACATTTAAAAAATCATATTATAATTCAAAAAAATGTTTTCATTTAGGCATATCAATGATTCAATGTAGAAATTAATAAAAAATGAAACCAAAAATAATACCCAACATTTCCATATCATTTTCAGAGGAAACATAATGCCTTGTATTTAAATAACTCTAACATTTGGCCAAGTTAAAGATATGAATTTCACATATTCTAGTATAAAAAATTAAGATTGGCACACTAAAACTAGACATTTTATTATTCACAAAACATTCTTCCCATAGAGAAAAATTGTACATGCTATATTCTCTTACATCATGGAATTTATTCCTAAATTAAACATTTCTTAAGAATTTCATCACACATGTGACTTGATTTTGGATTTAAAAATATAATATTCTTTTAGACCATAAAATAAAACTTCACATATTGTATCACTATGTTTCATGTTTGAAATTATCTAACTAAAAATTATTTAAACATTTAATTTCATAGGAAAGAATGAGTATATACTGAAATAAGGGTAAAATGATTTTGATTCTATATTTAAATACAATATGATCAATACATAAAATGTTTTCATATTCTAGTTACAATATACTAAACATGTTACATGATCAAGATCTATATGCCAATAATTTTATAATAGGGTGTACAAATGCTTTCAACATTAGATATACTCTAAATAATAAATTTATTTTGACTTAACATTTGAGGCATGTTTATTTAAGTGCTATAAATTTTTCAATATTAAAAAGAGAAAAATTAATCATGTCAAAAATTTTATGTCCCAATAGGTTACCACAAGA
This sequence comes from Viscum album, assembly GCA_963277665.1. Lineage (NCBI taxonomy): Eukaryota > Viridiplantae > Streptophyta > Magnoliopsida > Santalales > Viscaceae > Viscum > Viscum album. The sequence goes on from OY728162.1 coordinate 1,529,868,562, forward strand.
ATGTTTATCATTTTATAGGAATCTAAGAAAAAAACAATCAAAATATAGCCTTATAATAAATTCCTAACACATTCAAGTTACATATCATGAGAAAAAGGTAACACATGGCGTGAAATTCATATTTCTATGTTCAATAAAACAAATATTATAGACTAATAAATCTTCTAACGATGATTTGAAAATGATACAGATTTGTTTATTTAGAAAACATTCAAATTGTTAATGGTTATCATTGATCATGATTATCATTTTATAAAATTAAAATATAAAAGACACCAAAATTTCAGCAATTCTGTGAATTTATAACACTAGCATGAAACATGAAGAAGGGAGAATACTACAAACTACAATCATGAAAAAAAATATGGGTGATTTTTTCATGTGATGGTTTTTAAATTTAAAAATATCATCAATAAACATTCTTGTAATTTTTCTAGTATTCCCATATTTAAATAACTAAAATCAAATTTTAAGATAAGTCCATAGGCATGCTCATGATAAATCATGAAGGGATGAAATTAATGGCATACCAACTTGCACAAAAATAAAAATAATCCTTAGAATGGTTTAAAAAAATTTATCTCAACATGAAAATATGAAATCTACTCAAGGTAACATGCTTCATAAGGGTTTTTAAAATCCAGTATCTATTCACTACAAAATACAATAAGCATGCTTCAGTAATAATTTCAAACATTAGAAAAACATATTAGCATGATATGTATTCTAACAATGGGAAAAGATGAAATTCATGAAGAATCATGTTATAATAGGAGAGGGAATAAAATATTTGACTCCCAACCAAGTTTCAAACAAATGGTTCATTCCAGTTAATCACCAATTTACTATTTTATTCTAGGTTATATGACCAATTCATAAAATAATAATAGTTCATTAGAAACTACAACATTGGAAAAGTTAGAGAAACACATATAAATTTTCAATATTTATTTAATTAAATTCATTTTCAACTTCCATAAACCATCTCATTCAATCAAACATGAAAATAATCACGATGTATGTATCTTTCCTAGGTCTCTACCCTACGAGTGAAATCAATTCACTTGTCTATTCAAAAAGCTCAGAGACCTTCCATCGAATCATTGGGGCCCTAAAATACCGTGTCTTAGATGGTATACTTGGTCTATATCACACACTAAGTACCATTGACACCATTTCCTTACCAACCCATGTATTTATCACTTGTGCTTAACATTAATATCCACCCTATCACTCAACCAAAATATTTTATACCACTCTTTCATGACCCCCTCCCCCCAGAGGTACCCCTACCAGGATAAAAATGAAGGGAGAGAGATAATGACCCATCAATCATGACTTTAGAAGGCCCTAAGTTGGAAACTAGAATTAAGGGTATAACAATATCACATATAAAAGGAATTAACCTCATTAGATAAAGTAGGATTGAGAGATAAGAGATCAACTTCCAAGAAAATACATGAAATAATATCAAAGGAAATCAAACCACCCCATGATGCATGTACAATATCAACAATACAATAAAATTTTGCAAATGAATACCAAAAATAAAAGTCTTACGGTAGCCACTAAAAAATAACTCTAATATACAAGTTAGTAATGTATAATTCAGTACCCAAATTACTCCTAGAAACCTGAGAAATATATATGCATAATGTGAGAATAACATGTATACTTAGTAGGATCATACCCATGATCTCTCGTTCACATTTGAAAAAAACATACTAATTCACTAGTGAACAAACGGTAGGACCAACATGCACTTAAATAGGTCTACTAGCCAGTCTCATCCTCACCATATTCCACCCACTAAATAATTCATCCAAGTATTAAAAAAAAGAAGAAGAATATTGATAAAGGGTACCCTACACTGGTTCTCCATTGATCTGCTGCTATCACGCCCTAATGTCACATGTCCTAGAACTCTTATCCCTTATATATACATTATCCTCATACTATAAAAATTCTCATCATAATATGAAAACCAAAACTCCTAAATCATGCCACAACCATTGCATCCTCATCATCCGCAAACCAATTCCATAAACCATAATAGTAGGGTATCATGAACATGAAGGGAATAAAACTTGTTACCACATCTTACCATGCATGACCCTCACCATGAACCGCATAATCCTCTCATAAATAATCACCTCTAGTAAAATTTTAACTTCTGGCCATTAAAACCTGTGTGTATTAATCTCATCTGGAAGAGAGAGATGAGAAGACAGGGTATTCATCCATCTATCCTAACCATTCAGATCTTGATGAAAACACCCCTAAAACATTTGAGTGTTGAAATATAGTGCTTAATATAGGTGGGGTATATAAAAAGTAACATGAAAATACAAGATAGATAGTTAACACACATGACTGACCTATGGGTTGATAACAAGAGAACTAATGCATCTCACAACATCACCAGAACATCTCACAATCTCTACCAAAATAAACTTCCACCACTAATATATCACACCACATAACTACCATACACATTCCACATAAGATCAATTTCAATTAAAAGTTACATCATTTCTAGAATTATTGAGTTTTTACTAACTACCATTTACTAACCCATTCCATTTTACATTAACATGACCCATTTATTTATCTTTCAATTCATTTAATCCAATTAACACACATTGATTTCATCCCATTATATTTTAGTATTATCATTTTAATATCATTCCATGGATAACTGGGAAACCAACACAACCACACTACACCGCGGATCATCCACCCCATATCAACCAATATCAAAACACAACAAGCTAAGCCTCACCATTACCCAAACAACTCATTGGAAAAACCACACATCACAACCACTGTAAATCATCCCACATCATATCCATGCCAACCAACCATATCCCCATTTCCCAAGACATTCTATATCAAACCCAGTCTCCACCATCATCAGTAAAATTCCCACAAGATCCTCACACATTATACAAGAAAACACAATAATTATATCGAAACATAACTTCAAACTTCAACTTCTACATTTACCATAATTTCTGTTTTATAGATTTCATGACATCATTTTTTTAGCATGGGTATTATCAAACAATTCTAGATTTCTATGGGAAACTAGTCCATTATCCATATTAATGTTCATTATGATTTTATGTATAGTGAGTTCAAGAAATCAACACACTAATGGTTTCACAATTCATATCAATCACAATACAAAAAAGGACCGCAACAACTTTGATTTTCAACATGGTAACAATCATGGATAATCATTTAAGTAATATCATAAAAAAGTAAAATCATTATGATAACTACCATCCCTAATCAATTTTATATTTGGTAAAATTATTTATCTTCTTAAGACGACCCATATTATTCACCCAATGGAGAAAAAAGCATGAAATTTCTATATGTACACATAAAAAGAAGATAATGGGGATCCCCCACCTCAACTGATGTGTCAAAGAGAGCCACCACCCACAATAAAAGTACCAAGGAATCAAACTATACTAAGATCAAGGGGAAACCCACCAAAATATATTTACAAGAAGCCACTATCAAACCAATCTCAGAACATAGCCCCAAAAAAGGAACTCTCCATGATGAACCTCAAGGTGAAAGGAAAGAATAAAAAGGAGAAGAGGCAAAAATGGTGCCTTGTATTAAAGGCAATCAATCTGTAACATCCCTAGATTTCAGTATATATATTTTACTTTAAATAATACTAAGTTCAATATCTTTCTTCATAGGCACTAAAAAAAGGTCATAATACTTTATTAAATTAAAATAATCATCTTTAAAATAACATTATGATAACATATAGTATATCTATATATGAAATAAAAAAAAATTAAAATTCATTAAATTAGAAAATTTGTATGTAATAATGTTAGAAACACATGTTTAAGAATTCCATTTTTAAATAAAATAAGTTTATATTTTTATTATATATTTTATATTAAAAGTTAAAAATATATTTTTTTAGAAATAGAAATATATGAAAATAACTTTATTTTTCAATTTATAATATAAAAATGTAATCATTATGAATTTTTGATCTTTTTCTGAAAATAATAATTTTTAGTTGAATATGCGATTTTTATGAAAATTATAATTTTGATTAATTTATTAATATATAAGAATGATATAGATGGTAAAAAACCATTTAAGTTATAAAATATAAAATTAAATAATAATAATATTCATTTTAAAATATTATTTAAACTTAGAAAACCTCTGGAAAATATTTTTAGAACTAAAGTGAATGGTTACTTTAATAAAGAAAACCATTTTGTGTCTTTTATTTTAATTATTTTTTTTTCAGTAAAATTAGTTTATAACTTTATTTAAATGTTGAATAAACTTAATTTTATTTTTAATAAATTAATTTGGGTCATAAAAAATATTTACATTAATAATTTTAACTCAAACATAAATTTCATGCTTAAAAATACCATCATAAAAACTATTTTTAAATGTTAAGAGAATTTATTCTAAAATTATATTTTTATAATAATAATTTTAACTAATAAAATTAATATCATATATATGATTATAAAACTTAAAACTGATGGTAATATCAATATAAATTGATATCATTTTAATTAGTTAACATGGGTGAAAATAAAATTTACCTAGGTAAAAGTATAATTGGGTAAAGTGAAAAGTAAAATTAAATCCCATAAATCACTCATGGTTATCTCCAAAATGAGTGTATGGGAGGAGTTTCAGCCTTAAAATGTCCCAAACTCCATATTTTCAAAATATGGGAGTTTTTGAACTTTAAATGGTGTAAATAAATGATTTAATAAGTTATGGTAATCCAAAAACTAATCTTCCCTTCACTTATAAAAGGGACCGCTTACACCCATTATTTACACACCAATTCCTTTGAATTACTTAGTGAAACCATGACCATTTTTTTATCCTTTAACCCTATCTCATGAACCTATGATTTTGAACTTATTTAGTTATCTTAATCCCAAGTATAATTCCAAATAAAATAAAAGTTTCCAAAGAAGTTAGAGTGTGATCAACTAAGTGGGAATATAAGGTAAGGAATTTTTATCTAAAACTCCCTTCATTGATACAAACTTTAATTGATGCTCCAATTTACTTTTATATAGTGTATATTATTCCCAATTTTTATGTTATCATGAAATATCTTCTATTCATGGTATTTGAGGTTCATTTTCAAGATATTTATCCTTCAATGGTTTTGATTAAAATGTTACTCAAGTCGTAATTATTTTATCAAATCAATTCCTTTTTACCATGAGTCATGAAATCTGTTATTGATTTTGATCTTCCAAGTCACGTTTCCTACCATTAACTTTTCAAATTGTAGTTTTTTAGGTAATATTACTTCTATTTATTAATATCCCCCCTTTTGATGAAACATCTCCTCAAATAAAAACACTATGTTGATAAGAATAACTCATATACATTCTAATTAATATTTTTCTTCCATGTCTATGTTTTACCTATTTAAAGTTTGATCTATAACCCAAATATGTTTTATCTCAATTTAAATTCAAGTTTCCCTTTACCACTGTTCAAATGAAATTTTAATTATTCTTCTTATGATGTGGGTGTCAAAAAAGGGTTTGAAAGGCTTTTCTTTTAACATTTCCCACCTGGATAGTTTTTTAAAATGTTTTACATTCAATTAATGTTATAAATGTTTTAAAAATTGTCCCATAAATATTATTTTAAAGTTATTTTTAACTACATTAACTTTTTATAATTTTTTTTAATAGAAAATATTTTTAACATTTTCCACATGGTTCATTTTCAATTGATGGAATCTATTTTACCAGTTTCTATGTCAACATATATTTCTTACACCTTTGTTGTTTTCTAGTAGAATTAATCTCTACACTTTCAAGTTTTTATGAAAGGAAATTATTAATCTCATGGTTTAATAAAGTTTTTCTTTTTAATTTTTTTAAAGAACAATGAAAATTATTGTTATCACATTAATTTTACTAATTATTCTAAGAGTGTTTCCATATATCTCATATGCTTGATCAAATAAATTCTTCAATATAAGAGCCTCTGTGCTCACTTTTCTCAAGAAACAAATCTTTTATATCTATGGGATAATCCATCAATTCGTTTTTTCTTGATTATCCACTTTTATAGGCATGATTTTATTCTAATTCCTTCCTCTCTGAATGGCCCATGTTCCATTACATTTATTGAAGGGTATTCACCTAGATTCCCAATACATCAATAAAATAGATAAATCTATTTATAAACTATATATCTATTTCCTATAGGGTTTAAATACCATATACATAATCATCTTTATTGATTGGAATTTACCTATAATGATGCTTAAAGTCATTGAATACCCATTTTCCATGGGTTTATCGTGGAATGTTTATTGATGAAATAATCATTTCATCCTTAGGAAACCACTTAAAAATGTTATAAAACCCATTTTTTCCTTTGGTATTTTGATATGTTGATTGAAACCATGTTTTATATATATGTATTATTTTCATTATGTGATGGGTGGTCCTGAAATTATAGATCCCTCTAATACATTGGATAAAGTTTCTATCTCTTGAGATATCATGGTGCATGGGCCGTAAGCCTAGCCAACTATGGTGTGTGGGTAGTTATCCTAGCCAACTATGTTATGTTAATGAGGTAGGGATCCTTAAATTATGCTTATGATGTCATGTTTATATTTTCACCACATTCCTATATATCTATGATCATATGTTATGATCATTTATTAATCCATGTACATATGATATCATCTCTTTATTCCATGCTTCCAAGATTATAATCATCATGCTTATGATATCATGTTATGACTCTCATGTAATGGGTTTTTATTATGTTTAACCATACTTATCATTTTATCTCACCCTTTATTATGTTTCCCTTTCCCCAATTTATGTAAGAAAGTATTAAGTATGCTAATACTAGAAGTGTATCTTGTGTGGAGAGTTTATGGGTGATGTAGAAGACTCATCATCGATTTATTAGATTCTTATATAGTGGAAAAAGTGTCCATTTAATAAGAATACTTGAGATTTATTAGTTAGTGATTTGTACCAATTCTCTAAAACACTAAAATAAAAGGTCCTTGGATTGTAATTGTTTGAAAGATATTGTAATCTTAGATTTGTATCAAAGATATTGTTGTACGTTAAGTGTTTTCAGCGTCAGATCTATGAGAGTGGGAACTGGGGTGCTACAATTGGTATCAAAGAAGTGTTTATATAGATTTAGAGGTTAATATGTTATTAGTTGAGTATGATTTAGGATTTATTAATGAAATCAAGGGTTGGAGAGTAAAGGATGATCTTTGTTTCAAAGATATAGATAAACCTCTAGGTTTTAGTATGAAATATTTTATGTTTTTTGGGGATTATCATAAGAAAAATTAGTTTAAAACCTAGGTATAAGTATAATTATAGGATAACCTCATAAAATTTTGGTTAATTAGAGATTTTTTGTTTTTCCTATAAATTATATCTATGGATGGATAGTAGAAAGTGGATGCGGTTTTAGCACTGGTGTATCTAGGGGTAACAACCCTGAAAAGAGTTAGTTAGTTATATCTTGATCATAATTTTGGTGCATGGTTGATGGTCCTTAACTACACACATATCCAAACACTCTTGTGGATATTCTTGGGTTAATTCACATTCTCTTCACAAACCATTATGAAGGATTTGAATATATTCTTTTATGGAAGTAAACTGGTTTAGAGAACCTAATAGTAAAATGACCATGGATAAACTAAATAAATGACAATGATTAAAAAGTTAGGGTATACATATAATTTATGAATTATTTCTTCTAATATTAAAGTTTTCATTTTTTAAATTTAATAATTTAAGCTTTCCCATCCCTAAAATTTCTTTTAATTTAATCATTGGAGAAATAAGTAACCAAGATAACAATGGAAGAAATGGAAAATGAGATGATTGTGCCGACCTAAAATCTATCTGGAAAAGAATTGGGGATAAAAATATTATTATTATACTTAATAAACTATCATAAAATATTATTAATAATTGGAACATAGTAAAATTACAAAATAGATGAAATAAGAGAAGGATGAAGTCTCATGAAAATTCGGGTGATAAAGACGATGAAGGGAAAAAGATAAAATTTCCTTTATATAAAAAATGTGGGAAAAAAACATGGGGGAATGTATCAGAGGAACTAGAAAATGATTTATTTATATAAAAGGAGGACATAAATAATCTAGCTTGAAAGTGAAATTAAATCATTTAGTTAAACCGATAGAGGAAGAAGATTTATCTTTTAGTTTTACTTAAGATATTAATATAGGAATTTCATTAAAAAACTTATATTAAGTCATTTATATATTTTATTTGATGTCCATAATTAATGTTTTTTTTGTAAATAATTTCAAGTATGTAATTTAATTAAGTGGGGGTAGAATTTAACATCTGAGATTTCAATATATATATTTTCCTTTAAATAACACTGAGTTTGACATCTTTCTTCACACACACGAAAATGAAGGCCATGATACATTATTAAATTAAAATAATAATATTTAAAATTTAATTATAATAAAGTAATATATATATATATATATATTAAAATTAAGTTAAAATTCTTTAAATTATAAAATTTGAATGAAATAACATTTGAAACACTTAAAGCTTAAGAAGGCCATTTTTAAATAAAAGTAGTTTATCGTTATATTTTTTTTTCTATTAAAAGTTAAATATATAATTTTTTATAAATATAAATAGATAAAATTAAATTGATTTTTGAATTTATGATACCAAAATTTACTTAGTATGAATTTTTAATCATTTTCTGAAAATATTATTCTTTAGTCAAAAATGAAGTTTTTAAGAAAATTATAATTTTCATGACTTTATAAATATATAAGAATGACCTGAATGGTAATAAAACCATTTAAGTGATAGAATATGAAATTAAATAATAAAATTATGCATTTTATAATATTATTTTAACTTATAACACCCATGTACAACATTTTTATAACTAAAGTAAAAGGGTACTTTAATAAAGAAAAATGTTTTATTTTTTTTCTTTTAATTAATTAATATTTTTGTAAAATTATGTTATGGATGGATTATAATGTAAAATAACCTTAATTATATTTATAAAAAATTAATTTATGTGATAAAAAGTATTGAAATTAATAATTTTAAATCATACATAATTCTCATTCTTAAAAACACGATTATCTTAAAAACTGTTTTTAAGTGTTAAGCACGTTTATTCTAAATTTAACTTTTCTTAATCATAGTAATTTTAATTGATAAAATTAATATCATATATAGGATTATAATAATAAAATAATTTGGTAATATCAATATTAATTGATATCATTTTAATTATTTAACATGGGTGAAAAGAAAAGTTACCTGGGTAAAAGTACACTTGGGTAAAGTGAAAAATTAAAGTAAAAGCCCCTAAATAACTCACAGTTGTCTCCAAATTGAATATAATGGAGGATTTTTGACCTTAACATATTAAAAACTCCATATTTTATAAATAAGTTAGTCTTTTACCTTAAAATAGTGTAAAAGAATAATTTAATAAATTAAGGAAATTCCAAAACCACCATTCACTTCACTTATAAAAACTACCACTTACACCCCTTCTTTATACACCTATTCCTTAAAATTCCTTAGTAAAAATATTCCCATTTTTTTTATCCTTGAACCCTCTCACAAAAAATTATGAATTTGGACTTATTTATTTAGCATAATATCTTCATTTTTAATGATAATTTCAAGGAAAATCAAAGTTCCTAATGAAGTTAGAGTGTGATCAACTATATAGGGGATAAGGTAAGGATTTTTTGTATCAAACTCCCTTCATTGAGAAAAATTTTAATTTATGATTAAATTTAATTTTATATTGTTTATATTATATCTAATTTTTATTTTATCATGAAATATATTCTATTCCTGGTATTTAAGGATCATTTTCAAGCACTTTCACTTTCAATGGTTTTGATTAAAATTTTACTCAAGTCATAATTGTTTTCTCAACTCAATTTATTTTTCCTATGAGTCATTAAATCAATTATTAATTTTGATACTCTAGCCTATTTTATTACCATTAACTTTTTAAATGGTATATTTCCTTTCTTTTCTAGGGAATATTACTTCTCTTAATTATCCCCCCCTTTGACAAAAAACTTCCTTAAATAAAAACACGATGTTGATAAGAATAAATTAAATGCTTTACAATGGATATTTTTATTCTATGTCTATGTTTTACATATCAAAATTGTGATCAATAAACCAAATGTGTTTCATATCGTGACATTCAATTTTCCCTTCACCCTTTTCCAAATGAAAGTTTTATGATCTATTTTATGATATGGGTTCCATAAATGGGTTTTAAAGGATTTTTAACATTTTTCACATGGATAGTTTTCAAAAAGGGTTTAATTTAAAGTAATTTTATAAATACATTATAAAGTATTCCATATATATTTTTTTAAAATTTATTTACGACTAAATTTAATTTCTATATTTTTTAATATAAAATATTTTTAATGTTTTCTACATGGAATTTTTTCAATGGAAGGATCCTATTTTACATGCCTCTGTGCGAATGTATATTTACAAAACCTTTTTTATTTTTAATATAATCACTCTCTGTACTTTCAAGTTTTCAAAAAAATAAATTCTTATTCTCATGGTTTAATATATAATTCCTTTTTAAAAATTTTCAATAGAAAAGGGAAATTTTTATTTTCAAAGAAATTTTCTTAATACTTCTAAGAGTGTTCTTAATCTATGTCACTTTATTCATCAATTTTATTATTTAAATGATACCAGACACCTTCTTTATCTAGATATATAATGAAATTATATTTTACATCTATGATATGATCTATTACTACTTTTTTCTTTCTTGACTATCCATTTTTATAGACATGATTTTCTTCCATTGCCTTCCTATGTAAATGGACGATGTTACCTTACTTTAATTGAAGAGTATTAACCTATATTACCAATACATCAGTAAAATGAGGTATTTGTTTTCTAAAATGTATATCAATTTCTTATACAGTGTAAATACCATATGTGTAATCATCCTTATTGAGCGGTATTTACCTAGAATAATACTTAGTCATTGGATACCCATTTATTTTTTATGTGTTTATCATGTTATTTTTATTGATTAAATCATGAATTCTTCCTTAGGTAACCATATGAAAAGGATATAAACCCCATTTTATTTCCTTTGGTTTTATGATATGTTTATTTAAACCATGTGGCACACATGTGTAATATTTTCATTATGTGATAGATGGGCCCAAAATTATATAGCCCTCCAATGTATTTTGTAATGTTTATATCGCATGAGATATCATGGTGTGTGGGTAGTGATAATTGCTAAATATGGTGTGTGGGTAGTTAGACTAGTCAACTATGTTATGTTAATGAGGCAAAGACCCTTAAATTATTCTTATGATGTTATGTTTATGTTGTCACCACATTCCTATGATGACATGACCCTATGTTATGATCATTATTTAATCAATGTACATATGATATCGTCTCTTTATTCCATGTTTCCATGATTTTCATCACTCTACTTATAATATCATGTTATGAATCTTTTTACTCATGTTATGTTTTATTATTATGTTTTACCTTGCTGAGAATTTGAGCTCACCCTTTCTCTTGGGTTCCTTTCTCAAGGTTATTAAATAAAGTATTAAGTATGCCAATCTTATAATAGTATCTTTTAAAGAGAATTTATGGGAGATATGAATACTTATTATATATTTATTAACTTCTTATATAGTATAAAAAAGTGTCCATTTGATGAGATTTATTAGTTAATGTTTTTTTTATAATTCTCTAAAACTCTAAAATAAAAGGTCCTTGTATTATAATTTTGAGGAAGATATTGTAATCTTATATGTGTATCAACGATAGTATTGGAAGCTTTGTATTTTTGACACCAGATCTTAGAGAATGGGTCTTTGGGTGCTATGGTTAGTATCAGATTTGTGTTTAGATAAATTTATAGGTTAGGATGTTATTAGTTGAGGATGATTTAAGATTTAGGAATGAAATCAAGGGTTGATGAGTTAAAGATGATATTTGTTTCAAAAATATAGATAAACCATTAGGTTTTTAGTATTGAATATTTTATGTTTTTTTGGGATTAGGATAAGAGATCATTATTGGAAACCTTAGGTATAGTTCTAATTATATGATAACATCTATTTTTTTTTGGTAAAGTAGACATTATGTGGTTTTCCTTGCAATTACATCCCTATATAGACACTGGAAAGTTTATGCATTTTTGGTACAAATGAATCTAGAGGTAACAACCCTGAAAATAGTTGGTTGGGTATATCTCAGTAATTATTCTAGTGCATGGTGAATGAGACCTAAATACACACCTATCCCGACACTCCTGGGGGATAACCTTGGGTGAATTTTCATTCTATTTCCAAACCTTTATGATGGATTTGAACATATAATTTTATGAAAAAAAACTAGATTTGAAAACCTAATAGTAAAATGGTCATAGATAACCTAGATTAAAGATAAATATTAATAAGTTGGGGAATGCACATAATTTATGAATTAATTCTTATAATATCATATTTTTCACTTTGTACATTTACTAATTTAAGTTTACTCATCCCTATAATTTCTTTTAAATTAATAGATTGAGTAAGAAGGAACCAAGATAGATTAAATAGATAATGTAGTGATTTTACCAACCTATAATATATTGGGACAATACCTGGGGTTAAAAATATTTTTATTATGCCAAAACAACTCTCATGAAATAATATTAACAATGTGAACATAATATATGTTCAAATCATACTAAATAAGAGAAGGATGGTGTCTCATGAAGATTTAGTTGATGAAGATGACGAAGGAAAAAAGATACAGTTTCCTTCATGTAAATAATGTGGTAATAAACACATGGGGGAATGTATCAAAGGAGATATAAAATGTTTTATGTTTGTAAAAGGAGGTTATAAAGCATCTAGCTACTGAAAGAAAATGAATAATTTAGTTAACTCGACAGAGGAAGTAGATTTGTATTTTAGTTATACTTAAGATATTAATGTAGACATTTCATTTGAAATTTTATCATAAGTCATGTATATATTTTTTATGTCCTTGATTAATTTTATTATAAAAAAGTGTGAGGACAAAAGTTATTTAAGGGTGGTAGAATGAAACATCCTAAGATTTTAATATATATATTTTCATTTAAATAATACCGAGCTCAATATCATTCTTCACATACACGAAAACAAAGGCCATGATACATTATTAAATTAAAATAATAATATTTAAAATATCATTATGATAACATATAATATATCTATATATAAAATAAAAAAAATTAAAATTATTAAAATTATAAAATTTTTATGAAATAACATTAGAAACAATTAAGGTTTAAGAACATCATTTTTAAATAAAATATGTTTAGCTTTATAGTTTTTTATTTTATATTAAAATTTAAATATTTAATTTTTAGAATTAGAAGTAGATAAAATTAAATTTATTTTTTAATTTAGAATATAACATTTTTCTTAGTATTCATTTTTGATCATCTTCTAAAAATATAAATTTTTAATAGAAAATGAGGTTTTTATAAAAATTATAATTTTCATGACTTTATAAATATATAATAATGACCTATAAGGTCATAAAACCATTTAAGTGATAAATTATTAAATTAAGGAATAACATTATACATTTTAAAATATTATTTGAACTTAAAAATCATATGAGCAACATTTCTATAACTAAAGTAAAATGTTACTTTAATAAAAAAACTGTTTTATGTATTTTTTTTAATTATTATTTTTTAATTAGGATTTGGATTGATTTTAATATCACATAACATCAATTTTATTTATAATAAATCAATTTAGGTCATAAAAATTATTAACATTAATAATTTTAACTCACACATAAAATTTAATGCTTGAAAATATGACTATCTTAAAAAGAATTTTTAAATATTAAGCGTGTTTATTCTAAAATTAACTTTTATAGTGATTTATTTGATAAAATTAATATCATATCTTTAATTATAATAAGAAAATTAGGTGGTAATATCAATATTATTTGAGATCAATTTAATTTGTTAACATGGGTTAAAAATAAAGTTACTTAGTTAATAATACACTTGGGTAAAGTTAAAAGTAAAACCCCTAAATCACTCATGGTTGTCTCCAAAATGTGTGTATGGGAGGGGTTTCAACCTTAAAATGTCCAAAACTCAATATTTTAAAAATATGGGAGTCTTTGACCTTGAAATAATTTAATTAAATAATTTAATAAGTTAAGGTAATTCCAAGTCTACCCTTCCCCTCACTTATAAAAGGGCCCACTCATACACCTTCTTTAAACACCCATTCCATAGAATTATTATTTTTTAAAAGTATACCCATTTTTTCATCCTAAAACCATCCACCATAAACCTTATACTTTTTTACTTCTTTAGTTAGGTTAAAACCTTCGTTTCCAAGGATAATTCCAAGAAAAATCAAAGTTACCGATGAAGTTAGAGTGTGATATACTAAGTAGGGAAATAAGGCAAGATATTTTTGTGTCTCAAACTCCCTTCATTGAGAAATGTTTTAATTTATAATCCAATTTAATTTTATATGGTGTAATTCTACCCAATTATTTTTTTATCATGAAGTATCTTCGATTCATGGAGTTTGAGGTTCATTATCAAGCTCTTTCTCCTTCAAAGGTTTTGAGTAAAATATTACTCAAGTCGTAATTGTTTTCTCAAATCAAGTCCTTTTCCCATGAGTCGTGAAATATATTTTTGACTTTGATCTTCCAAGTCTCGTCTCTTGATATTAATTTTTCAAATGTTATATTTACTTTTTTATTTTAGGAATTATACTTCTATTTATTAATATCCCCCCTTTGATGAAACACTTCCTCAAATAAAAACACGACGATGATAAGAATATCTCATATACTTTCTAATGGATAATTTTCTTCCATGTCCATGTTTTACCTTTCAAAAATATGATATATAACACAAATATGATTCATATCAAGTGACCTTTAAGTATCCCTTCACCGCTTTTCTAATTAAGGTTTTATTATCCTTTTTATAATATGGGTTTCATAGAAGGGTTTTAGAGGATTTTTAATGTTTTACACATGGATAGTTTTTAAAAAGGATTTCCTTTCAAGTAATGTTATAAATGTTATAAAAATTTTTCCATAAATATTTTCTTAATGTTATTTTCAACTATATTGACTTTATTTTTTTTAATATAAAATATTTTTAACATTTTCCACATTAGTCATTTTTAATAGAAGGACTCTGATTTACACGTTTATATGTGAGAATATCTTTTCACCACATTTTTCATTTTCTAAGAGACATATTATATAGGATTTAAAGTTTCCAAAAATGGAAATTCTTATTCTCATGGTATAATAAAATGTTCCTTTTTAAAAAAATTCAAAGGACAAGGGAAATTCTTATTTTCAAAGTATTTTTCATCTATGTTTTATGATTTATGAAGTGTATTATTTAAATAATACCATAAACCTTCTTTATATGGATGGATAATGAAATTATATTTTACATTTATGAGATGATCTATCACTACTTTTTTCTTTCATAATTATCCATTTGTATAAGCATGATTTTCTTTTAATTCCTTCCTCTATGAATTCCCTATGTTCCATTACTGTTATTGAAGGGTATTCACCTATATTCCTAATAGAGCGATCAAATGGGGAAATTATTATCTAAAATATAGATCCATTTCCTATATGGTGTAAATACTATGTGCATAATCATATGTTTTGAGCATTATTTAGCTAGAATGATGCTTAAAGTCATTGTATACGCACTTATTTTCCATGGGTTTATCATGTCTTTTTTATTAATGAATTCATGAATAATTCCTTAGGGAACCAATTGAAAAGGATATAAAAACTAATTTATTTCCTTGATTTTTTATGATATATTGATCAAAACCATGTGGCACACATATTCGTGATTTTCATTATGTGAAGGGTGGGACCAGAATTATATTTCCCTCCAATACATTAGGTAATGTTTCCATATCATGAGATATCATGCTATGTAGGCAGTGATCTTAACCAACTGTGGTGTGTGGGATGTTAGCCTAGCCAAATATGTTATGTTAACGAGGTAATGAGACTTGAATTATGCTTATGATTTCATGTTTATGTTGTCTCCATATTCTTATGATGGCATGCTCTTATTTTATTATAATTTTTTAATCCATATACATATGATATCATCTATTTATTCCATGCTTCCATGATTATGATTATCCTACGTATGATATCATGTTATTATTAATGTCTATTATGTTATGATTTATTATTATATTTACCCTTTTTGATCATTTGAGATCATCCCTTCTTATGTTACCCTTTCCCTAGGTTATGAAGGAAAGTATTAAGTATGATAATCCTAGAAGTGTATCTTGAGTGTAGAATTTACGTGTGATGTTTGAGACTCATTATAGATTTATTAGCTTCTTATATAGTGGGAAAAAGTTTCCATTTTATGAGGATACATAAGATTTATTATTTAGTGATTTATTCTAATCATCTAAAACTCTAAACTAAAAGGTCCTTTGATTGTAATTGTGAGAATGATATTGTAATATTAGATGTATACCAAATCCAATGTTGTAAGTTATGTGTTTTGGAACAAGATAAGGTGGAACATGTCAAGGGGTTCTATATGATATCCACAATCCAATAGGTTAGCACCCTCAAATGAGACAAACAAGGGGTACCATGGGGGTTTGGGTTCAACCAAGGTTTTAGAGGAAGGCCTTAAATTTTAACCAAGGAATAACCGACCCTTAATTGGTATTGTAAGTTTTACTGGACTCCACCATAGCATGGGGATCTCCTACACCACACCTAGTACAATGGAATAATGAGATTTAGCTCCTCATTTTATATAGGTGAGATCCTGAAGATCTATTCCAAGACCACAACTACCCTGTGAATTTCCACATTGCTCATTTTATACAAGGTGACAACCCAAATTCCATTACCATATAAATAACCACCCCATCCATTTTACTATTGAGCATTTACCATTGGGAAAATTCTATCCTAACACTCCATCTAAACAATTTTGGGAAGAAGTTTCTATATACATGGGGTACACATTACCACAAAACCAATCTCCAAAATGGACATCACTACCACAAGATCCACCATGCCTAAAGCCACAATGTGGAGACCCATAGAATGATATATAACTCAAATCTTGAATCTAAATTACCTCTAAGATCCTCTAAAATAACTCAAAAACCCAAGAAAATAAAGAAACATTCTAGAAAGTGTCACGAACCAGCTTGGGTACCCTAGTAACCCAATAACCAAGACGACTTAGACATATCCCAAAGGGTGTTCCCAATCCCCATGGGTTGGCGACTAGAACTTGGCATCACACAACATGAAAGTGGGAACAATTTTTCCACAAACAATGCAGAAGTAAAAGAAGCAAGAAAATATAAATATCAAAAGAGAACTCCACTAGGAGTAAAGTACCAGAATATAATAAGGCATAAACAATCCCAAAGTACTACAACCCAAGTACTAAAATAGGGAAACAAAACCCAGGTCCCTAGGGAACCAATTCACCAAGACCACCGTTCAACAGTTGGATCCATCTCAAAGTGATCCTTTTCATTTACTCGAACCTGTAAGAAGATAATCTACAAACACCCAAAGGCACAAGTAGGGTGTGAGCTAAAAAAATCCCAGTAGGGTCTCACCAAATATTCCATAATAGATTCCCATAATATATTAACCAAAGGAGGTGATTTCAATTTTAAAGTAAAGAAGTTTTGAATTTTAAATCATATTTAAACAAATAATTCTATAAAATTAAAATTATGGAAAATACTTTAAGCATAGACTTTACTTTACAAGTGATTTAATATTTATAAAATAATGCCTTAAATAAAACATTTTATATAAAACAATTTATATAAAATCAAAAGGGGTATGTAAAATAGTTTTATCAACATTACGATACATTTATATCTCATATATAAATAAATAAGTGAGTAACATGTTCATATGAAAAATAGGTACAATAGTATTTCTAGCTATCAGACTCTGCACTCTCTAAGTGATCACAACAATATATATACATATAATTCCTCTGAAAATAGATCAGAGAGGACTCGTTGCCATCGCCTTTGGGATGTGACCTGTTTCATGTATGTTTTAAATCGTTGTAGTAATCGTAGAGTGTGTCCAAATAACTTACAATATTCCTAAGGCTTTCATGTTCTCTTATACAATCAACGATGAGAAATTTATTTTAAGACTACTTAAAATACAATTAAATCTCATTTACCCATTTCAAATTCCAGTTTCCATTTAAAACCAAAACACGGTTTAATAAAAAACATGCCTCTTTAATAAGATAAAACCATTGGGTTTCTATAAAAACATTTTAAAGACATTTTCACAATTTAAAAAATTCCATAAATTCTATTTCAGAGATAAAATTTAGAAATTCAATTAAAACAATTTCCATCAATTTGAAAACACACCCCAATTCAATAGAATTGGGGGTTTTTCCCCAGATTCATGCCAAAGCCATTGAAAAACCAAATGAAAGAAATTTATTCAAATCAAGAAACTGTATTTAAATCAAACAATTAAATTTAAATCAAGAAATTATATGGTTAATTTAATTGTCAAAGAAAGACAAAACCACCTAACTTAAGTTCACTGATGTCAGCCGCAATGATAAACCACCTTGTGTGATTCAATACACATACTCACAGCCTTATTATCATAAGCGTCGACACACCTACACTCTACATTAATCAAGGGTTCCTAGAACCAATATTAGTTATTTTATTTCAAAAGGAAACAAAATAACACATACAATGATACATTCTTCCTCCTGAATAATTTTCAAAATTACTAATTAAAATATTACATGCGATAATATTCTATCTCTCATGGAAAATTTAAAATTATCGATTAAAATATTACATTAGATGATATTTTAACTCTCTGGATAACTTCAAATTATCATTTAAAATATTACATGTGATAATATTTTATCTCTCATGGATAATATTAAATTATCATTTAAAATATCACAAGCGATAATATTTTATCTCTCATAGATAATTTCAAATTATCATTTAAAATATTACATACGATAATATTTTATATCAGATAGATAATTTTGAAATTATCATTTTATAATTATCCTGTGAAAAAACACGTAATTATCCTATGATAATTTTGATAATCATTCCATGTGATAATTACATTAAAATTATCCTTCAATAAATTTGTATAATTACATTCTAATAATTATTCCTTACAAATTATCATTCCAAAATTATCATATGATAATTTTATTTCACAAATTATCCTTTGATAATTTGATGAAATTATCCATTAATAAATTTTCATAATTATTTTCGATAAGACGTGTAATTGTTCATTAATAATTCAAAGCAATTATCGTATTATAATTTTATAAATTATCACTCAAAAATACATGTGATTATATTTTGAAAATTTATTTAAAATAATCCATTTAAAAATATGAAAAAATAGATTGAGGAATACCATGCTGCCTACAAAAAAAATATTTTTTTGCTCTTCTCATTAAGATGAATTGAACAGTACTGACTATGCGTAATTCTGATCAATAACGAAGAAGTTATAGAAGAGAGAAGATTAAAGTAAAAAATAAAATAAAATAAAATCAAGAAACCCAAACCACAGGAACCCCACATTGGAGCCTCGCGTGAATGGGTAGCCATCATCGCTAGAGGAGAAGACAACACAAGATGAATAGACCTACCGACCACATGCACGAAGAAATCAGGGTCCTTTGATTCGAACGACTCAACCAAGAACCGCAACCTATGGGTTTGGGAATTTAGAACCCCAATCCGTTTACTATTCATTCACCCAAGAATTTAAACCCTAATTTAATCCACCATTCCAACTGAAAATTGATGGTGGAGGGATTTAATTTCCTCTATTAATGTATTGGTAATTGAAACGGTGAAAAATGATCCAAAATTGAAGCTTTTGAATCGTTGAATCGTAAAAAATAGGGGATTACAGATTGGGGAAGATGGGTGAACAGTGCATTTCGATTTTTACTAATTAAATTAATAATAAAATCAAAATAATAAAGTAAATTATTTAATATTTTTAATGAAAAATTAAATAAATTAGTAGCCTAACCAAAATTGCGTTGCTCGTGAAAGTTGTACCCTGCCTAGGGTAAAAACCCTATCCCGAACCCAATGGTTGTCTCAGATTTTTGATATGACACACCATTTGAGATATATTAATGATTTATTATTTAAAAAACAGAATAAATAAATAATTAAAAATAAAAAGTTTTTTTATCGCGAGTGAGCCGTCCAAACGTCCGACGCTTACGAATTTTATACCCCGTTTAGGGTAAATCCCTTATTCTGGACCCATTGGTGGTCTCAAATTTCCCATAAAATGCAAAATTTGAGAGATATTTATTTATTTTTAATAAAATAATATATTAAATATTATTTAATAACTTTATCTCATGATAGATACATCCAAATGTCCAGTGCCTTCAAATATTACACCCCTATTAGGGTAAACACCACGTTTCAGACATAAAAGTGGTCTCCAATTTCTCATATGACACACTATTTTGGAGTTATTCAATTATTTTAAATAAATTGTGCGCACTTAATATAATACAATGAGTATTTTTATTCAGTCATCACCATGGATTTTTAGGCCTTGGAATCTCACACTAACTCAGTGTCTAACCCAAAAAATATTGAATTGAATATTACAAGATGTTAACTAGCATTTAATACCTTTAAAATATTTATCAAAAAAATCACTGATAAATCATTTTTCCCACTTAAGATATTAATAATTTAACATAAAAGGGTTTAGGAATACCTAAAAATAGTAACGTGATGTTACAACCTCCCCACCCTAGTAACTTCTTATCCCTAGAAAGACTACAAAAAAGACTCCAACTAAAAAAAATATGGTCACTAATCTCTCATCAGTGCCACCCTCTCCCACATCTCATGAGAATCAGAACCATGCTACCATAACACATAGTCTAGAGGTATTTTCCTCCCACGAAGTATCCTGGTCTCATAATTAATAACCCTGACTGTCCATTTTGTCACAGATAAATCAGGTTCCACTTCAAGTTCACACCAACTCCTAACATGATATAGGTCATATAAAAATTTTCAAAGATAATATACATGAAACACATTATGTATCAACATCAGCTACGGTGGTAGTGTCAAATTATATACAACTTTCCCCACATGTTCAAAAACCTCAAAAGGTACAACAAAATGAGGAGAAAGCTTCACTTACCTCCCAAGCTGTTGATGACCCAACCGGGGTGAATCCTTCAAGAATACCTAGTCACTAACTAAAAATTCCAAAGGCCTAGAATGATTATTAGCATAAGACTTATACTGGATCTATGCTGTAAATATTATCTGATGAATCAAATGAATCTTATATATCATCTCTTCTACCAAACTCGGTCTAACCAAGGAACTTTCAGTGATCTACAACCAACACAATAGAGATTTACAAGGAAGACTATACAAGTCCTCAAAAGGATCCATTCTGATCATAGACTGGTAACTATTATTATAAGAAAACTCAACCAGCCCCAAATGATCAACCCAAGCCCCAACAAAGTCAAGAACACAAGCAAGAAACACATCCTCAATAAGATTGTCCAACTCAGACTTCATCTATTTCAGTTCAGCTGGTTCCACATGGTAAGAGGGAATTAGAACTGGTTTTTTACCAAGCATCAAGTTAATGGAAAACACAACCTCTATTACCAGTGGTAAACTAGAAAAGTCAGAAGGAAACATGATGGAAAACTCAAAGACAACTGGAGGGAGATCACCACTCATTGAATCTATATCCAGATCAAAATCAAACATTGATATCACTTTCCCCAAATTTTCATAAAAAGGTCTAGCTCTGCTTGACCTTGGGTCCCATTATCCTTGAAAGACAAGAGACACACCACTGGTGTGGTAAGATAGATCTATCGAAGATAACAATTAATCTAGGATTTATTGGAAGTTAGCTAATCTATTCTGAAGATGACATTAATAGGTTTAATGTTGAGAATCAGATAACCCCAATCCATCTCGACATCAGATAGAGAGAAGACACAAGAGATACTATGAAGACCCCTATCTCTCTTCATACCAAAGGTTGTATTAATATCCATTGCACAAGATAGTTTCTCAATAGAAAGTTTAAAAAGGTTAACGATAAAAGTTGAAATAAATGAATGATATTCACTAGTATCAAATAGAAAAGTCACTAATGATGATTTTATAATAATGGTACCTATCACATTTGCTGTACCCATATCATCTTCCTCTGAAGATTCTTCTACTGCGTAAAGAAGATTCATTACAGATGCATGTGGCTGGAACTCTTTTTTACGTGAATCAATTGATTTCCCCATAGTTTTTTGGAGGTGTTGATGATCTCATGCCACTGATTGGAGTGGAAAAGCTGTGGCATAAATTTTTTAAGTTCCTTAAACATCCACAGGACCCACATTTTTTGGGTGCCTCAGTGCAGACCCTTTTTGAATGCCCTCAGAGACTACACTGGTAGCATATCTAATGGATTATTCTAGGAACTGAATGAGGTCAAAAATGACCCTGTTGTCAAGAACCACTATGAGAGTCATCATGATTCCTCTTTCCTTTAAAAATAAATCACATTTCTACTAGGAGAAAAAGAAACTTCCATCAACCCTGAATTTACAGCCAGGTCCATCTCAACCATCATCATCCTATTCAACACATTAGCATAACTGGGTAGCGTTAGCTAGAAAAACTGAGAACGAATATCAGATCGAATCCCCAACTCTAACTACCAAGCCTTTATCCTCTCATTAGATACAATCTTAGGTAAAAATTTCACAAGCTTAGAAAAGTGATTTGAATACTCAATCATGGTTTTGTTAGACTAGTCAATCTTGACATAATCTATATCCTTGGCCAACACCATTAACTCTGGATAGAGATGGTCCATGAAAATAACCTTGAAGTCCTCTTACTTTAAGCTCTCATTTTTCTTTTCCATCACTATTGTTTCCCACCATCTTCTACTCGGTCTCTCCACCACAAAGGTGGCATAGTTCACCTTGATCTTTCCTGGTGTCTCCAATAACTCAAACAAACATTCTATACTACCCAACAATTCCTCAGCATGTTTAGGATTAGTGGAACCTTTGAAAAATGGTGGTTTCTGGTGAAGGTAATATTGGGAATGACTTTGAATAGAATCCCCTTGAGGTTCTATAGTTGGAGCCCGAATGGGGACTAGAGGTGGTGCCTGCACCAAAGCTTGGACTGTATGCACAATCACCTCAACTAGATTTAGATACACAACACAATTTGCTCATTGAGGTTCAGTAACATCCTCCTCATGGATCCAATTTGAATATCTTTTTAGATACATGATGTTACAAAACAACAAAATACAACATTTAAGACCTTAGGTAGTGTTCAAATAGAGAAATGAGGGAAATTAATCCCAACCGAAAGAACAAAAAAGATTTGGATTTCACTTTATCTAAATCAAAATAGGGAAAAGACTAGAACTAATTCATAAGACATCTTTTCCTAACCACCCTTGGTAACTTAAGGTTAATTGAGGTGAGAGATAGTTAGAAACTCAATCACAACTACCTCTTAAGTCTCCATAAGATTTTACAAATGCATACTAAATTCTAGACAACAGCTCAACCTCCATTGATACCATTTTGTCACGAACCAGCCCAGGTACCCTAGTAACTCTATAACCGAGCTAGACCATACATAGCCCAAATGGTGTTCCCAATCCCCATGGGTTGGCGACTAGCACCTGACATAATACAACATGCAAGAGGGAACATTTTTTCCACTAACAATGCAGAAGTAAAAGAAGCAAGACAATATGAATATAAAAAGAGAACTCTACTGGGAGTAAAGTACCATAATACAAGGCATAAACAAGCTCAAATTACTACAACCAAAGTACTAAAACAAGTAAACACAACCCAATTCCCTAAGGAAACAACTCACCAAGACCACGGTTCAGCAGTTGGATCCATCTCAAAGTGATTCTTTCTTTTCCTTTGCACTTCACCTAGAAGAAGATAATCTACAATCACCTAAAGGAACAAGTAAGGTGTAAAATAAAAAAGCCAGCAGGTTCTCACAAAGAATTCCATAATAGATTCCAATAATATATTAACCAAAGTAAGTGATTTCAATTTTAAAGTAAACAAGTTTTTCATTTTAAATAATATTTAAACAAATCATGCTATACAATTCAAAAGATGGCAACTACTTTAAGCATAGGATTTACTTTACAAGTGATGGAATATTTATAAAACATTTTCTTAAATAAATTTTTTTATATAAAATCAGAAGGGGCATGTAAAATAGTTGTATCAAAATTATCATACATTCATACCTCATATATAAATAAACAAGAGAGAAACATAGTCATCTTCCAAATAGGTATGATAGTATTTTCAGCTACAGGACTCTGCACTCTTTAAGAGATCAAAATAATATGTGTACACATACATCCTCTAAACATAGATCATAGAAGACTCATCACCATCACCTAAGGGATGTGACCTACTAAATGCATGTTTTAGAATGTTGTAGTAATCGTAGTGTGTGTCCAAATAACTCAAAATCTACGTAAGTCTTGTATGTGCTCTTACACAATCAATGATGAGAAATTTTAAGACTACTTAAAATAAAATTAAATCCCATTTCCCCATTTCAAATGACAATTTTCCATTTAAAACCAAAACATGTTTTAATTAAAAAACATGCCTCTTTAGTAAGATAAAACCACAGGGTTTCTATCAAAACATTTTAAAGCCATTTTCACAATTTAACAAATTCCATCAATTCTATTTTAGAGATCAAATTCATCAATTAAATTAAAACCATTTCCATCCATTTGCAAACACACCCCAATTCAATGGAATTGGTGGTTTTTCCTAGATTCATGCCAAAACCATTGAAAAACAAAAGAAATAAATTTATTCAAATAAAGAAATTACATTTAAATAAAATAATTGAATTTAAATCAAGAAATTATAGGGCTAATTTAATTGTAAAAGAAAGATGGAACCAACTTTCTCAAGGTCACCGATGTCAGTGGCAATGATAAACCACCTTGTGTGATTCAATACACCTCCTCACAACCTTATTATCGTAAGCATCGACACACCTACACTGGACATTTGTCAGGGGTTCCTAGAACCAATATCAGTTATTTTATTTCAAAAGGAAGCAAAATAACACATACAATGATTACTTATTTCTCCTGAATAATTTTCAAAATTACAAATTAAAATATTACATGTGATAATATTTTATCTCTAATGGATAATATCAAATTATCGATTAAAATATTACATGCGATAATATTTTAACTCTCCTAGATAATTTCAAATTATCATTTAAAATATCACTTGTGATAATATTTTATCTCTCATGGATAATTTCAAATTATCATTTAAAATATCACATGCCATAATATTTTATCTCTCATGGATAATTTCCAAATTATCATTTTATAATTATAATAATTATCCTTTGAAAAAACACGTAATCATCCTATGATAATTTTGATAACCATTCCATATGGTAATTAAATTAAAATCATCCTTTAAGAAATATTCAAAATTATATTCTAATAATTATTCCTTAAAAATTATCATTCCATAATTATCGTATGATAATTTTCTTTCACAAATTATCCTTTGATAATATGATGCAATTATCCATCAATAATTTTTGATAATAATTTTTGATAAGACATGTAATTGTACATAAATAATTCAAAGCAATTATCATATGAAAATTTTATAAATTATCACTTGAAAAATCCATGTGATTATATTTTGATAATATATTTAAAATAATTCATTTAAAAATGTGAAAAATCAGATTGAGGAATACCTTACTACCTTCGAAACAAAAATATTATTTTGTTTTTACTCGTTGATATGAATTCAATGGTACCGACGATTGGTAATTATAATCAATAATGAAGAAGTTATAGAAGAGAGAAGATTGAAAATAATAATAAAATAAAATAAAATAAAATAAAGAAACCCAAATAATGGGTGCCCCAAACAGGCGCCTCGCATGAATGGGTAGCCGTTATCGTCGGAGGGGAAGACCGCACAAGAGGAATAGACCTACCGACCACAAGCATAAAGAAATTGGGGTCCTTAGATTTGAACGATTCAACGAAGAACCAAAACCTATGGGTTCAAGAATTTAGAACTCCAATCTATGTACTATTCATTCACCCAATAATTTAAACCTTAATTTAATCCACTATTTCAACTGAAAATTGATGGTGGATGGATTTAATTTTCCCCATTAATGCATTGGTAACTGAAACGGTGAAAAATGATCCAAAACCATAGCTTTTGAAACCTTGAATCGTCAAAAATGGAGGGTTACATTTTGGGGAAGATGTGTGAACAATGCGTTCTGATTTTTATTAATTAAATTAGTAATTAAATCAAAATAATAAATTCAATTATTTAATATTGTTATAAAAAACTTAAATTAATTAGTGACCTAACCAAAAACCCATTGCTTGTGAAAGTTATACCCTGGCTATGGTAAACACCCCATTCCGAACATAATTATGGTCTTATATTTTTAATACGATACACCGTTTGAGAGATATTAATGATCTATTATTTAAAAAATTTAATAATTAATTAATTAAAAATAAAAAGGTTTTTATCACGAGTGACCCATCCTAACACCCAATGATTATGAATGTTATATACCTTATAGGGTAAACCCCAAATTCCAGATCCATAGGTGGTCTCAGATTTCCCATACGATGCACAGTTTGAGAGATATTTAATTATTTTTAATAAAATAATATATTTAATATTATTTAATAACTTTATCTAACGAGTGACACATTCAAATGTCTGGTTCCTTCGAATGTTATACCCCTACTAGGGTAAACACCATGTTTTAGACATAAAAGTGGTATTAGATTTCTCATATGATTCACTGTTTTGGAGTTATTCAATTATTTTAAATAAATTCCATGCACTTAATATAATACAATTAATATTTTTATTCAGTCTTCACCAAGGATTTACGATCCTCGGAATCTCACACTAACTCAATGTCGAACCCCAAAAATATTCAATTGAATATTCCAAGAAGTTAACTAACTGTTAATTCCTTAAAAAAATTTATCAATAAAATCCCGGATAAATCATTTTCCCACTTAAGATATTAATAATTTAACACAAGAGAGGTTAGGAATACATGAAAAAAGTAACTAGATGTTACAAAAAGTCCCATGCCATTATAATTTCATGGAATTATCACACGTGATTCCTTTGGGAATATAAAAATATATAGAAATGATTTCATGCTTAGAAATAAGCATTGAAACCTAAAAATTACATGGTTTGTTTGATATAATAGATGTTTTCTTATATGAAATGCATGTAAAAATTAAATCGAAACACAAAAATAGTAAAATATGAATATAGTTTCCTAAAATAATACATAAGTTCCAATAAATCTATTCTTATTAATAACCATCAAATAAAAACTCACTCATTCTCAACATAATAGTAGGTTGCTAAAGTAATAACAAACATAACATGGTTATAAGGGTTAAAGTTACATGTGAAATATTAGTAATTTTTTTTATCAAGGTCATCTGTATGACGATATAACCCTAATCATAAGTTACATTAAACATAATTTTTTTTATTGGATAAAGTATTATAATTCACCTTCTTTATCACATGTTATGCTATACACATCTAATTTATCTTTAAAAATCACATCCTTTATCATGATTATTTTTTTATTTTGAAACATATTTATCAAGATATTTCTTTTCATTGATTATTTAAGTCATTCTTAAAAGATAATATATTACTCCCCCAATTCAAACATAAGAAAATATCACATGAGTATTAGAGTAAGTCCCAAAATTAATAACCCTTGAAATAATAATAAATCATCCCAATGGTTAAAATACTACACAATAGTAGTGAAAATAAAATGAGAAAAAAGAAACCATAATATAAAAATTCATTATCCAAAAAAGATAAAATAAAACTAATTCAACCTGGACACAATAAAAACAACCACCAATATTCCCGAAAAGGTATAAACTAAAGATAATAATAAAAATAGAAACAAAATTAAAAAAAAGTATAGGCAAAATATACCACTATAGCAATGAAAATAATCCAAATAAGAAAGAATATAAGTGAACTGAAATCTAGTCTTCCAAGTATAACCATCCAATTTTGTAAAATGAGGCTAGGGTTGACAAGTATAGAGGTCTTTACAACCATCAAAATGCCATTTGTATTCTCGCATACTAGTATAGAAATAAAGGGTCATACCTAAGGGAAGGTGGGTGAGTGATATAAAGTCTTATTCATATTCCTAACTAATAATATAATGGAAAAGTAGTGATGTGAGATCATGTAAGTTAAAAATTATGGAATAACAAATAAATATGTGATAATATTATGTTGGTCCTCGACAAGGATTTCACCCTGGGGGGTAGGGGTAAATCAGGACATGTCAATTAAAACTTTTACCTTTTCAATGATCTTGTTCCATATTTATTAGGAACACTTCTATAACTATTCCTCATAGCCATAATATAGAAAAATAAAGGACACAAACAATTTTACTTGGTTCAACTAAATGGGCTAATCCAAGGAGTATTCGTAACATTGTGTTTATGAACCCGAGACACCAAAGATCTCTAATTTTGTTGTTAAATGTTTTGGAGTGGCTACTATGACCCTCCTAGTTTAGAACCATGAACACTTGAAGGATTACTTCCCTCACACACTTTTAAATAACTCACTACTCCTCTTCATAGAATGGTGCTCATTGATATTGTTTTGATGATCTTTTTTCAATGAAATAATGGTTATAAAATACACCAGGTTGGTGTATAAATTTAGAATATTATATCCAAACATTCAATGGGATCACACTCTTAGAATACTCTCTTACCCATCTTTAACATTTCATCATAAAAGTTCTAGATATCACTCTATTTTTTGTTGTGAATAACTAAAATACCCATATCAACTTTTTTACAGAAAGAGACTATAATTTTCCAGACTCATATCTAGTTTCATTTTTAGATGTCATAAAGGAATATCCTTCCTCCTCAATTGAGAATAATTCCCCCTTTTTTACCTTTATATATTTTTTATTTATTTTACAATTTTGGAAATATTTTCATATTTCTATATGAGACACATCCTCTAAAGTAAGCACCACAATTTCCTTACATTTTTAAATGCCACCCATATTGCCTAAAATGGTTGGACTCATTATCTTTAAGATATACATGCTGAAAATGTTTTAATAATACATGATTCACCACATAATATAAATATCCATGTGGCCACTTTCAAGATTTCTTGGCATGTTGTGCGGAAAAAGCAGATAAAAAAACACCCTTGAGCATGTATTAAAATCATGATAATATTTAGTGTCAATCTTCCCTTAAATCAATAACTGAGTTTCTATATGCATAGAATCCAATTTTGATAATAAATAAAAACAATTTGAAATGTTTTAGGATTATATTTTCTATAAAATTCACAAAGGAATGATTCTTACACAAGTTTACCTCAATGGTAACATAGACCATGTATACTCAACTAGAGATAATGATTATGTAGACTTGAGATGATGGTTATGTGGGATAGACTCTTTTTTATAGATAGTTGAGACCATGGTTAAACATGAAAGGATCATAGTTACACAAGACAGGTAAATAGTGCTTACGAATTGTCTAAATTTATGTGTCCTATTACTCAACCAGATTTTCTAGAATTCCATCAAAACATATGAGAGTCAATCCAGTCATATTCCATCCTTCAAGAATCAAAAATAAAACATATGACACATTGAATATTCCTTGTACTTCATTATTATTAAATACAAACCAAAAATCACTCACATGGGATGATTTCCAACACATTTCTATAGCTAAGTCATGATAAGGAGCAAGAGGCATGCATAAACATTGTCAAGGTAAGTCCGATTGAATCAGCAAGTTGAGAAGATAATTTTATTAAGAAATAGGTTTCTAAAAGTTTAAAAAAATCAATCATAGAATTTTAATATTATATTTTAAGTAATATAATTGTAATTTCACTAAGATCAATATTTATTAAGAATGGGTTATGTGCCGTATTTTTAAAATAAGTGATCAAGGATTTAGTGACAAAATAAAATATCATTTAGTCATTAATATCCATAAATTATAATTCCATATATTAAATCTATTGATATATTATAATGGATATTAATTTAAAAATACTTTCAAAGTTTATTTTAATTTTTTAATACATAAATCAAAATAAAAATTGAATTGAAGGGAAAATTCCATGAAAGAATGAATCACAGTAAAGAATAAATAAATTTGAGAACATGAAATTTATTAACAACCAAATCCGTCACCCCCTTAAGAATTTAAGTATAATTCATGATTATAAAAAATAAGGATTACACGTTCAATTAAAATAGAAATATAGTAGATGAGAAAAGAGGTAGAAAAGGGTATTCTCTATTAAGATGTAATATCTCTCCATTACTTTATATTCTACATTATTTCTTCTTGAAAATAAACTCATGATTCCCCAAATTCACTTGACCATTTGGTCTTGAACTTAGTTGAACTATACTATCCTAGGATTAGTTTCTAGAATTAATTTATTATTTATTTAGAATCCTCCTGCTTCTGCCTTTTAAAAATCCCACCCAATAACTTAATTTCAAAAACCACCACCTAATTTTTATAACAGATTATTGAGAGGGTTATTAATTATCCTTATATAAATGATTATTTAGTTTTAGTAAAAACTCCCTAAAAAATTTCTTCCACTTTCATAAGTCATTATTTCTCTTAATTTCATCTACATTATTATAAAATCACTATGATTGTGTTGAACTCACATAACCAACATTATTGAGTCTAAATTTCTTTATCTATACCCTGAATGAGTCTCCTACACTTGGTATAGACTCCACTATGAATCTAAGTACTCATATTCACTCATTCTTATTTTCAAACCAATTATATTCATTCCATGGTTCAAATCCTTAATCAGTACTCAAATTAGAAGTGCAAACACTCATCTTCCATCAGATCGGCCTTTGGAATATTCATCATCTTTAGTCTCCATAATCTCCCCCCATCTTAGAATTTTTCTAGTCAAACTAAAATAACACTACACACTAATTTTTAGTCACAAACTAGGTATCATGAACCTGATCCATTTTTAATATGAAAAACTAGTCATTCACCAATTTAATTTAACTCGAACCAATGTGTTATGAATATAAGCCCTCAATTTAAAATAGTGTTCATAGTAAAATCTTTAATAACCCACCAAATTATTCATCATTGAACTAGAATCGAGCTATAGGGACCAATAATCCATCTTGGATAAAACTTTCATCCTTCATGAAGGACTCATGACTTTAGCTTTTAATTGGGAAATGATCGAGCATCTAGTGTGTGTCAACCTTTGATCATTGAACTACATAAATTGTAAACCCAATGCCTCCTCAATTTACTTCAAGTAGAACCTATACATAGATAAAATATAGTAAACACGTTCTTTGATCCCATAGATTTGGTTTGATTCATTGTTTTCTAAGCATTGACAATGGTTTTGATGAATTCTTACTTAGAAAACCTGACATAGTCAGTTGACAGACTCGATCTCCTCTTGGTGACACTGTACATCAACAAAATTATTTTCTTCAGGCTCAAATGGTCTTAAATAATATCCTTATAATATGATTCAATGATATCCTTTATATATTATATCACCTTTAAAGCCATGACCAAAATCCCTTTAACAAAAAATCTCAGGTCGAGCTTAAGAAACCACAATATGTACTTCTTTAATTTCTCTAGATTTTAAAAGTATTCTTAAATCAAGACTGAAAAATCTAAGTTGGATCACTTTTTTGAATGGTGAGGCTTTTGTTGAGCTCTAGTTTCATCTTCAACCATTTTTAAATTTGTTTTTTACTTTGAAATGGGTTTGACCCTTATGTGAATTTTACCCTTATAAAGCTTTTCCATTTCATTAGTGCACCCTTATGTATCTTATTCACTCTTATGTAGTTGTTCTATTAAAACATGGAACTATTATATGGTCTCATCCTTATATTACCTCTACACCCTTATTTAGGTCTTCTCCTAAGGGTGGTCTTCTCCTACAAATAAAATTCCAAAAATATATAAAAAATAACTTAAGGTGAAAAATTAAAGCTTCAAACAAATTTTAACAATAAATTTATATATTTAAAAATAAGAATAAAAAATTAAATCCATTAAAAAATTTTCAAGATAAAATCATGAAATAGTGTAAGAATTAACTCTAACACAAAAAATATTTTAAAAGCACTTTATAAAAAAATTAAATCAAGTTTTCACCAAGATGAACCAAGATATGTATCCTAAAAACATAAAAAAATTAAACTAAGTTTAAATTTATCAATCTAGTAATCAAAACACACTATTTCATAAAAAAACAAAAAAAATATATTTTCCAATTAAAATGATTGATTTGCAATATATTTTTGAATAAATAAAATTTATCATTATAAGTATTAAAATTATATATAAAATATGTGGAAGAAATGGATCAAAATAAAGATATATAAAATTACCCCACACTGAAGACGTTGATTGACTAATTAAAATCATAAAAAATATTACTAATGTTTAACCAAAAGATAATTTTTTAAAGAGATAATTGAGAATATGTTAATTGATTGAATTCATGGTTGAATTGGAATTATTAACCACTTAAAGTATCAAACAAATCCCTAATTTCAAGAAAAATTTAGAATCACTAAAAATGAAAATTTATCTGTGAAAACAGTAAATTTTGAATTTTTTAAGGGATTTTTGATGTGGTATCAATGAAATATAGTTTAGAAAAAATTGGTTCCCATACACCAATTTTAAAAAGATTTTCATTCTTTTGAAATAAATTATGAACCCCCTTACCCATTATCTTAGCTTAAAAACCAATATTAGTCAACTTTGTTTCAAATTAAAAAGTTAAATTAGTGTTTCCATTGGAAAACTTTATATAGAAACTAAATTCAACCTCCTAAACTATTAAGTTTAGAGAAAATTATTTTAATTTGGAAAATTATAAATTTGTTTCTAGTTCTTCCCAAAACACATTTAATCTAATAATAGATAGATTAAATATTTTATCCTCAAGAACCTCATTTGTTAAATCATTATTATTACTGACTTCCTGTGAAAAACTACTTGTGTCTAAGCCCAAAGTGTGTGATAAACCACTAGTTAAATTTAAAATTCCAAAATTTCATCCTAATAAGTAAAAGTACAATCAATAGAGTGTACTAATTAAAATTTAGGGGGTAAAATTTCAATTTAGTTTTTGAAAAATAAAAATTAGGGAATTCTAGACTAATCCTATTTTCCTTTAAAGGATAAATATTTATTTCCATGTACTTGAGTTGTTATTTAGAGAAATATCAAGTGGGAGGACCAAAAAAAAAATTGTTTAAAAATAAACCTTTTTTCAAATTTAGTCCCTCAACCTCTTCATCATGATCTAAGAGAAATTTCATTGGGTTCAAACTATCAAAATAGTGCATCTCACATTTCAAATAAATTTCCAAAATTTCAGAATTAATATCTTACAAATTTCCACCAAACACCTAATTTAAAATGATATTTAATTAATTTATAATGAAGAGAAATAAGTCAAAGGTTTTTTTATTATTTAAATCCAAATTTTGAATTTTTTTCCTCATCTTGAGTTGTCATGCCCTCAAAAATCCTATATCAGAATGTTTTTTATGGTTTAGTAACAAGGAAGAAAATATAGTTTTCTTTATGTAGTACTTTTTTATTATTATAATCCTCTACTCCACCCTCATTTAGAGTCTCCTAAACTCTTTGAGAGAAGTTATTTTTTAATTTATTAGGTTGATTAATTTGACAAATCTTTCTTTATCATACTCAAACAATTCCAATTCCATGGTTTGTTATTTAATTTACACATCACATTAAAATTATTGTTTATATTAAAATTAAACTAATTAATTTTTTTCATCCCTTAATTAATTTTTTTCTTTATTTTTTCATTTTCCTTCCAATATCCCATGTTTTAGTTTTTATTTTTTAAATTCAATCTTTATGAACTTCTTCATATTGGTAAAATTTAGTAATAAATTGTAGCATTAATTTTTAAAAAAACAAATGATCATCATGTTAGGGATAATAAAGTTATTGAATTTATTCAAATATATAGGGTTTAAATGGATGGTTATATAAAAAAATAAGCACTATAATATTGATACCATTGATCCCATGCCTAAAACTGATCTTTTTTTAATAACCATAAATTTACACATAATTTAATGTTTAACACAAAAAAGTATTAAGCATCAATTGAATGACATAGAAATCAATGATTTGAATTTATAAAAATAAATTCAATGAGATGAAATTGATTTAATCAGGTGTACACATCCAAAAGTAAGTAAATTTCTAACTTAAGACACACTGAAAAAAAGTATATTTTGAAATTTCAATTTCAATAAATTAAATTTAGCAGATACAAAAATTGTTATATTTTTTGTTTTTGTTTAATTGATTCTTTAGTGTTTATTAACCCTGTAAAATTTAGTGCCATTATATATATGGAAATAAAACTAAACTTTTACAAGGAAAAAGGTTATAATAAATATCAAAATATCATTTATATTATCCTACCTTAGCATAAAAATGAATTCTCAAACCAAAAGGAAGGTGGGTGAGTGATATGCGGAATCATTAATATTTTTAACTATTAAACTAATGGGAAAGTGGTGAAGTGTGAGAATGTAAGTGAAAAATGAAGTAATAAATGAGATATATGTGCTAACATTTCTACACATAAGCCATGTTAAGTAGAAATAGGAATTTGAAAATAAGTGGCAAGGGAAGACTGATTAAATCCACATGTTGAAAAGATAATTTTCATAAGAAATGGGTTTCTAAAAGGAATGAAAAATTGTTAATAAAATGTTTATATTCTCTATTGAGTAATATAACTGCTATTATACAAATATCAATCTTTTTCAAGAAGGGGTTTTGTTTAGTAGTGAGAAAAGAAGTGATCTAAGAGCTAGTCATGAAGTAAATTTCCATTTACTCATGAATAACCATTATTTATAATTTGATTTTCTCAATATGATGATATTTTATAGTGGTTAATTATTTTAAAATAGTTTCATATTTAATTTTAATTCTTCAATACATCAATAAAAATCGAAACAAAATTTAAGGGAAAATTCCATGAAATATTGAATCATAGTTAAGTAGGAAGAAATTCAATAACATGAACTTGATTAATAATCAAATAAATACTCCACCTAAAGAAGTTAAGTAAAGTGCATGATTATAAGAAAATAAGGAAAAAAATAAATTAAAATAGAAATAACATAGAAGATAAAATAAGGATAAAAGAGTCTTCTCTATCAAGATTTTATCTCTCTCCCTCGATTTATCTTCCATATTCCATCTTATTGAAACTCAACTCATGCATCCCCAAATAATTATTCTAATTTTAACTTCAAGTTTGATAAATTATGTTGTCCAAATATTAATTCATATATTTATTTAATGTTTACTACATAATTACACCTCTTTTTTTAAAACAAAATCATTCCACCGACTTAGTTTATATATTCAATTTCTATTTTTGTGATAGTTGAATGAGAGTGTTGTTATTTTTTCTTCTATGACTACTGATTTCGTTTAAGAAAAAAATCCCAAAAAAACTTCATCCACTTACACAAGTAATTATTTTATCTAGTTTTCATCTATATTAGTATATTTTAAATGAGATTCTATTGAACTCACCTAACCAATATTCTTGAGTCAATATCACATCATTCATACTTCTACCGAGTCTCCTTCACTTGGTCTAAACTCATCATTGACTCTAAGTAATTAGATTTAATCATTATTATTTTCAAACTATATCCCTCTATTATATGGATCAACTTATAAATTAGTTCTTAAAGTAGAATATGAAACACTTATCTTCCATCAGAATGAAACTCAAGATCTTCACAGGCTTCAATACCAATATTCTTCCCCCATCTCATACTTTCTATAGTTGAACTCGAAGAACAATATAAACCAATTTTTAGTCACAATATAGGCAGTACAAACCAAATATATCTTAAATATGAATAAACTAGTCATTATTTGACTGAATACAACTTAGACAAATGGGTGAAAAACTAAATCTTCAAATCAGACCAACAATCACAAAAAAATATTTCATAACCCACTGAATTCATCATCATTATACCAAAAATTATATATAGGGCCCCTCAATCCATCTTTTAGAAAAATCACATACCTTTTTAGCACTCTTAACATCATCTCTTGTTAGGAAAATGATTGAGCACTTAATTTGTGTCAACTTTCAATTTCTAAACTTGAGTAATCAGGAAATTGAGCCCCCCCCATTTACTTCAATTCAAACCTTTATTATGATCAAACCCAACAATCACATTATTTGATCCCATAGTTTCAATTTCATTAATATTTATCCAATATTGATAATGGTTTTAGTTACTTATTACTTAATTAAAATAACACAATTTTTTATAGACATGAACTCCTATCGGCGACATCATGCAACCACAACAAGATTTGATTCATACCTAGATGTCCTCTACTCACAACCTTCTATTGATATTTAACAATATATTTCATAGACTATAGCACTTCATAATATGTGATCAACCTCCCTTGAATGAAAATCTCTATTCAAGATCAAGAGACCACAATTCGAGATTCATTGTTTTCTCTAGCTTTGAAAAGTCTTCTTCAATCAAGACCAGAAAATATCATTTATATCTCTTTGTTTAATGGATAAGATCAGTTCAATATATTTTTCATCTTAAACTATGTATCGGTTTTTTTACTCTTACATGGATTTGACACTTATTTGGATTTTACCCCTATGATGCTACACCCTTAAATGATTTATTCCTTACATTAGTGCACCCTTAGACCACTTCTTCACTCTTTGTTGTTACACTGCTATAAGTTGGAAATCTTACAAGGTTTAATCATTATATTGTTGCTGCACCCTAACATAGGTTTTCTACTATATAAAAAATTCCAAAACTCTTGAAAAAAATCAATTGAAGTGAAAAATTAGAACTTCAAATATATTTTTAAAATGAATTTATAGATTTGAAAATAAGAATAAAAATGAATTACATCATAACATTCTCAAGATAAAATCAATAAATAGTGAAATAATTAACTCCAACACAAAAAACCTTTTTCAAAAACTTTAGAATAACATTTCAATCAAGTTTTTACCAAGATTAACTAAGGTATGTATTTAAAAAATATAATAAAATTAAGCCAAAGATCAATTTTTTAACTCAGTACTAAAAACACACTATTTCATAAAATAATTAAAATAATTATATTTTCCACTTAAAATGATCAAATCTAAATATATTTATAAATAAACAATATTTTATCATCATAAGATTTAATATTAAATAGAAAATATATGGTAAAAATGGATCAAAATAAATCCACATCATGGGTCTAAATAAAATTCCCATAAAAAAAGTATAATTCTGAATGTAACTTATTTTGTTCTATACATCGTCCTTTTCTAGTTAATACACTTTCTATTTTAATCTTGTAAAAACATTAAAAAATTTATAGAGATAATATAGTATCGTGAATTATGAAAAATAAATAAATATATCATCATATAAAATAAAAATAAAATCCTTAAAATAATATGTACCCCATTGGCCTCACTAGGTTAAATACCCTAAGAGGGGGGCATGGGTGAATCAGGGTATGATTTATTAAAAATATTTCCCCTTTTGATCTTGTTTCAGCATTAAAAAACACACTTCTCTATTTTTCTTGCAATAGCATATGATGAAATGTAAAGTATACAGGAGACACAAAAAGTTTACTTGGTTCACCCTTATTGTGATAATCCAAGGAACATACAACAATAATGTTCCGATGTACCACAATCACTACAATTCATTGCTATTTTTACAATCTTCAGAGTGAAATCACTGTCCCTTCTAGTTCACTACTAATCATGTTTTGATAATTCACTACTCTATCTTCTCAAAATTTATCACCGCCATTCCATAATAATTTTTTGTTGATATGAACCATATTTTAAGTTGTTCAAACTGAAATGGGTTTTATATTAAGATCTTTTTTTATTAATGAGATGAAATCCACTTTACTGTGTAAGATTTTATCCACACGTAATTCTTTCATGAACTATTCTTCTCTATAAAATTCCCTTCCCATGTGGACACTATTCAATACATACTTCTCTAACATAGAATTCCCCATGCTCATTGTCCTATGTGAGCTTCCTCGAGTACTTCTACTATGCGTACTTCTCTTACTCTACATGTAATTCACTATGCTTATTAATCTGTACATACAACTCTACTCTTACTCCTGTTCATGCACTCTAATTCATGTAATTCACTTTACATACTCTACTTCTTATACTATACATCACGTGCTCCACTTCATGCACTCTACTTTGTGTACTCCTCTTCATGTACTCTACTTAACACACTCCTATTTTTGAATTCCTTCCCAACTCTTAGAATTTACAATAATGATAGTTTGAGTTAATATTTTGTTCTTTATAATGAATTGATCAGGTGTACTTATATAGGAAAAACCCTATAGAAAATATGCATACTTACTAAGCAGTTATTATAATTACTAAGTGGTCCACATACTTACTAAGCATAAATCTTTCCTTTTCCAAATTTCTACACTATATTCATGGTAAATTATTCATAAACACTTTGATAATAACCTATATAAAAAAACACACTATAACCTTTTCAACCATCTTTTTCAATAAACACAATATCCCAAAATCTCAAAAAAAAATTACGGATTTTTCCAAATGATCTCCACTTTGGGTTTGTTGACAACACTTCAAAATAACTCTAACATTTTTTTAAAACCTTGCACTCTTCATTTTTTAAACTTTAACATACTATAATCCCACACTAGTAAATATTGGCATGACAAATAATATTAACATGAAAAGTTTATAAATGAATAAATTCATTCTTTATTTATATTAATGAATACTTCTCAATACCAAATATTGAATTAATACTAATTATTTCAAATAGATTTTAAATCTTGATAAGACCACTTCATCAACCATACCTAGTAAAATGATTTCATCACAAACTCAGAGTCATCCTCTCATGATATGAAGTCAATGACTAAGAAACATTAGCATAATCATGGTTAAAACTCCCAATGTATCCATGCCCCCTAATTCAATATATAAGATCTCTCTCCTTTTCATCATCTTTACTCATTTCAATTTTTGGTCTGAGTAATCTATTCCATTTAATGAAAAATATTTATATCCTTTATAAATTAACCCAAAGTTCACCCCTTTTTGGTTTGAAATAGGGAAAATAATAACAAGAAATATATGAGGTAATAAAAAAATAACCTGGGGGGTGTGGGTTTCACACCCACATTGTTTAAATGTAGTGGGTCAACTAGAATTTGAGATCCAGTCAATTCTTTTCAAATAATTCTTTGGAAATTACTTCTTTATGATATCTATAACTTGAAGTTCTGCAGGCCCATACTCCAAATTTACCATCCCATGCTATATTTTCTCATTTATAAAGTGATACTTGATTTTGATGTTCTTTATACTTGAATGATAGACTATATTTTTTCTAAGATTAATAACACTTGAATTATCACAATTTATTTTAATCAAAGACTTCACTTCAAATCTAAATTTTTCAAGCTACTGATCTATCCATAGTAACTACGTTCAAGATTGAGTATCCACAATATATTTAGATTTTTATGTTCTTAGTGAAATTCAGTTTTGTTTTTTACTAAACTAAGAAATGAATAATCTGACAAGATAAAATGTACCAACTGATAAAGAATTTCATTTATCCACTGAACCATCATATCCTATATATATATATCATAATAAATCTTGTAGAGATGTTTCAATATATAGAAAATAAAAATTCACCATACCGTTGATACAATGTAGTATGTTTTCATTTCATGAAAGTATATTTATTTTTGTTTACTTTGGAACCATTCCACACGACATATGGAAAAAACAATATCGGGTCATGTCACTATTAAGTACATTAGGCTCCCAATGATTTGCCTATATTCTATGAAATTTATCACTTTTCCATTATTATCCTTTAATAACTTCATATGGGTAGAAACTTGTGTCATCATCCCCTTGGAATCCTCTATTTGAAATATTCTTAAAACATCCTTGGAATATTTAAATTAAGAGATAAATGTAACATGCCTTCCTTATGATACTTTCAAAACAAGAAAAAACATCCATTCTCTAATCATAGATATTTCAAACTCTCACTTCATAAATTTTGTAAAATATTTTCACTGTGATTTATCTTACCCCCAAAGATTATGATGTCTATATTAACTGTCACTATCATCCTTTTATCACTCTCATTGTTGAAATATAGATTGTAATCAACTAAACCATGATAGAAACTGAGTTTCTTTAAGTATTGATACAATCATTAATACCACACTCTTGGTGCCCGATTCAGTCCATAAAGTGCCTTATCCAGTCAAAAAACTTTTTTTATCATATTCATGGACATGAAAAACATCCATATGTTCGATGTATTCCAATTATTTTATAACTCCATTTATAAATTTTGACTTGATTTCCATCAGGAAAACCTTAAATTTCATTTACACCACTATAGATAAGAATATCCAAATTATCTCCATACATTCCATATGAATACTTTTTTTTGTAGAAATATGATTATTTCATCCAGGAGTATCCCTTACACACCATTTATGCTTTATTTAGAATCACCTTTTCCATATTCATTCTATTTGTTATAGAAAACACATTTAATCTCAATGATATTCTTGTTTTATAGCCTCAAAACAAACTCCCAAGTCTAATTCTTCTCAATTTGGTCAAACTCTTCATTCATTTCCTAAACCAAATTCTCATCCCTAGATGCTTCTTTAAAACACTTCAACTCTACCTAAGATAAGAAAGTTTTTTTGTTATAGGTACCTAATTTTCCTTATCTGTATCAACACTGTTTGATCACCAATGATATTCTACCTATCAATTTCATCTTGGCACTTTGAATTCTATTTAGATGAAGGACTAACTTAATTATAATTATCTTCAGTTTCTTTTTCTTAATATAACTTAGACCCTTATAACCCCCCCGAGTTTCTCAACTCTTTATCACTATCCTCATAAAAATATTTATTGTTTTGCTGAAGCTTCTTCTCATTCTGCACTATAAGGACATCATTTCTTTCAACAACCTTTATTATCCTCTTATTGTACAATTTATATACTTTTCTTCTTCCTGAGTAACCAAGGAAAATTACTTTAGCTCCATGGATAAAACATTAGGTGTTTCCCCTTATTAAGATTAAAACACTTACTTATGAAGATTTAAAATTACTTTATCATTATATTCATTCCATACCATATATTATATGGATTCTTTTCCTCCCCCAGAAAAAATATCTATCTTATAAATAAAGACTGATGTTTTTTTCTTCTTCTTTCCAAAATATATCTAGCGGGTATTTATTAATAAGAATAGCTCCGAACATTCTATTTTTTGATCTAAATTATCTTCTCAGACACACCATTTTTATAAAGAGTTTTTACTACTGATACTTGGTTACTTATACCCTGTTTTTTGAGATAATAACACACTTTGTTGATTCTGAATTTCATTCCTTTATTGGTCCAAAATTTTAGAATCTTCTACCCCGGAATATTTTCATCCATCCTCCAATAATAATTAATACTATAGAACACCTCATGATTGTGAGTGATGACCATTATCTATTCCATCCCACTAAATTATCAATAAAACAACATAATATCTTTTCCCATAAATAGATCTTGGTGATATAGGCCCACACAAATCAATATATTCCAATTAAGGAACTCTAGTTTATTTCAGTTCTTTTTAATTATATATATTTTGAATAATCTTCAATTTTTTTTACACAAATCACATGTATGTATAATAATGTGATAGATTAGGGAGATCTTAAACTCCATAGTTATTCACCATATCTTCTAAGGATTATTGGTTAATATGAGAAAGTTACTTATTCCAAATTCTGTTTTCTTTTTCATTGAAAAAAAGAACATGTATTCTTTTTCACTAATAAGGTAGAGATCCCCCTTCACCTGATTCCCTTGAATAATAACTACACCATATATTACCTTAATAATAAAAGTCTTCTTTGTAATGTTTATTGTATTCCTTGATTCACATAGTTGGATAACACTTTATAAGTTGTAACCAAGAACTTTAATAATAAAGTCATAGACACATCTCATATATTTACCCCCAAATTTTTATTTATTAGATACAATAATCATAAGGCCTCAATCATAAAAAAATATGATGGCACCTTCCTTGTTGTACTTAATTCATGTAATAATATCCTCATTTCCCATCACGTGGGAAGTGTATCCACTATCAAGGAACCATACACAAATATGATATGATGTGTTTAACAAAATAATTTCATCCTCTCCCTTCTCAAGTCTTTTATTTTTTTGATCCATGTACTCAATTTCATACCTGATATTGATTTAAATTCTT
The DNA here is from genome assembly GCA_963277665.1 of Viscum album. Classification (NCBI taxonomy): domain Eukaryota; kingdom Viridiplantae; phylum Streptophyta; class Magnoliopsida; order Santalales; family Viscaceae; genus Viscum; species Viscum album. Next base: position 1,529,911,412 of record OY728162.1, read on the forward strand.
GATCTTTTTCAAAATAAGATGGACCAACTTCATCTTACAAAGCTACAAACCGATTTTGTGTTTTTATCTAGTTTGATGATTTAATGAGTTGTTATGTTTGACCAATTTTGGTGTTTAGAGGAAAATTCTTCTATATTATTGATTAGTAACACCAATCCATATATTTAAATCCTATACACCTGAAAAAATTACCATCAAAATCATGCTTGGAAAAGTGAATTATGCTTAATTACCTCTGTTGCTCACGGACCCACCAATACCTCTCGCTTATAGAATCAAAATTTTGAGAATGTACCATATTTATAAATAATAATATCTAAAATGAGGTTCATTATTGTGTGACTTTTAAATAACATCACTTATCCCTTGGGTTCTCTATGTATTTTGATTCTGAGTCATACCCAAATCACCTTCAACTTTAGAATGGGAGCCTGAGGACTGACATCAACCTTCATTACTTTAAATTTAAAATCAATCCTTATACTAAATTTTTAATTTTGTTGTTTCTGTTTCTTTATTAAACACCCCTTTTACATTTTTATGGAACTCTGTGCTTCATATTAACATTTTTTCTCCTGTAATGTCCACGTTATAATTCCCCAATCAATGTCACTAAAATGGAACCCGCATAAAGATTCTAATTGACCCAAGGAGTACGTCACCATATGAAATAGGTTATCTACTAGATGTGAGGGCCTAATATATCCATGGGGAGACTATTCCTTTAAAAAAAATCCTAAGGGCCATGATTGAATCTACCAAAAATTCAGCATGACCCATATGTGTAACAGATATCCCACAGACCAGTAAACATAAAACATGTTGCACCATAGGCCCCTGTATTAAATAATAGAATTCAGTAAATATATCTCTATGATGGATTAACTATAATAAAGTAGAAACCCTAAATTAACCTAGAATTATATACTGGTAAAATGACACATTAGCTAGCACATTCTAAATAATAACTGAAAATAAAATATAGCAACCTATGACCTAACTCACATATTCTAACCTACCAAATCTTTGGCCTCAACAACCTTCTAGACCTATACCATGTGTCCATCTCTAATAAATTATTTTTCCATTATAGAAAATATAAAGAACTATGAATGTACATTAAAACCCATTATGTGTGAGTCTAATGACCTAGTAGGAATCTCCAATGGCTCAATAATAATGGGTGACGATATGATAAAGTATATGTGTATGAAATACATATATAAAAGGTGAATTCATGATAATTAAACACCCCCCAAAAAAACATAACATACAAGAACATAAAACATACATGTCAGGTCATTGAGCGCCTAACATTCCACCTCGATCCCCAACCATACCTAATTCTTCCAGTGCCAGAGTGGCTATGAGCATGTAACTTTCCATGAAAACTAGTATTATACCCATGAATGTTTCTTATGAGCATGTAATCATAAATTCATTAGTACTATGCTTAATATCTAGATCCTAATAGAAAGTCCTATAAATCTAATAACAACACATATGAATCAAAGGAGCATATCCATGGCATTCCAAACTAGTAATCACAACAAATATAAGAGGGATTTACCCATGGAATTCCAAAACAAAAATCATAATGAATCCAAGGGGGATTTCCCCAAGTCATTACAAACTAGTAATCAAAATGAATCAAAGAGTGATTACCCCAGTGAATTCCAAAATCATATCAAATACAAAGGCTTGATCCAAGGAGCTAGTCCAAGGTATTCCATATATCTATATACATCTCGGTGGGTAGTGAATCCATCCAAAAATCATCTCATAGTAGTATATCTCATAGGGTTTGGCTATCTTTCTGAACCTGTCTCATATACTCAAGGCTGTCTTCTCAAGAACATGACATATCATCACTACAAAAATCATATCAGGCTCACACTAATTATTCAATTCTAATACAACACCTATAATCATCAACACCCATATATTACATGCACCCTCTCTAGGTTCAACATATTTTTGGGATACCCACTAAGGGTTCCCTAGGTCAAGACATAGCATAGTCACCCTACATGGGTTCCTTGATCACACTTACATCTCTTAGACCTAAATTTTTATTCTATTCATAATGTCTCTAACAGTATCTAGGTTCTTTTAAACATATATTTACCCTCTAAGAGGTCTATCACATCCATACAGATCAACCAACCACTTTGATACCTCCAAACGTCATAAGAAAACATGCATATTCATACATAAACATGAAACAAGAATAACACAAGGAAATCATAACAAGGGGTACATACAAAATAACTCATGCTTTAGAAAACAGAGCATTGTTAGCATCAAGTAAAATACACAAAAAGTAAGCCAAGTCAAGCCCTTATGACATTACACATTTCAAAAATAGTCAAAATACTGTTTAAAACTATTTATAATAGGAATCATATTCCAATTTTACTCACACAAGTCCCTTGTCCAAAATCATGTCAAAATTATCTTTCAAATATTTCATTTCCATTTTGAAATACCATTTCAAAACCACTTTATTAATTCACACATTTCACTTGAAATTATCATTTAATCCAAACCCTTTTTTAATGTAAATTTAAGAAATAAAAACCATTTTTTCAAGAACCCAACACACACCTCCAAACAATCCATAAATAAATCCACTAGCACTTGTTCGATCGAGGCATCACCATCGAACCATTTAACAATATATATGGTCTATGTTGACTATTTGGATGATGAGAGTCCATACCAATCCATATTGTAATAAAACAAAATTCATGAAACATGTATAAAGATATAATAATGATGTAAAAAACATAAAATATTAATTTGAACAAGATAATTAACAAATTCAGTCGAAGTCATTTCTCTTAATTCATAGCCCGACCACCTCTTCCTAGGCTCATCCAAGTTCCATCATCAACCCGAGATCCTATCTCAAGCCCCAACATAAAAAATAATTAATTATAAAATTTTATAATTAAGTATTCAAATAAATTGTAACAACTTATAATTATCCATTAAATTTAATTATATCAAATTATAATTAAATTGAAATTTAATTTTAATAGGCATAAATACCTAATAAATCACTTATCCATAACCCGTCAAGGAAACCTCAATCCATTGTTAGGATCACTCCCAAAATTCACCTGAACATAGGAAAATATCCTATCACATTAATTATATCAATTATAGTTAATTTCATAATTAATCAAATAGACATAATTTCCTAAAAGATCACCAGGAAACCTTATCACACCGAAATGGTGACCAACCACTCACGGAAGGCCCATTGCACACTCTTGAAACCATTTTGGAAAAAATCCCTTTCAAATAATGTCAATTTAGTAGGAATATTAATTTAATTATTTCAAAACCCTAGTTTAATCTATTGAACAACACACCTTAAGGTGAATAATGAATGATTTCTTGATTATATCCTCTTAGGACCTCCACCATGTGCCACACATGAAATACCCAAAAAGTGAGACAATTTACACCATGCTCTGAGGAAAATCTTCATAATCCCTAAACTAAAGAATTCCAAAATCATTGGAAATGAAGGGAGATAACATAGTGAAATAAGGGAAGTAACATACCTTGAATCACTATAAAAATGCACCAAAACACACCCCATTTGAAGGGGATCGAGAGAGATGATAGTGGGAGAAGCCCATAATTTAGCATGTACATAGGGGAAGAATATGGGGGGGGGAGTGGAGATATAAAATCTTGAAGGTGAAAATGGAATTTTCCCCATTTTAATATAATTTAGAAGGTCACACGGTTTAGCCACACGGTTTTTCGAACCATGTTCCAATTATGTGGTAGGCACTACCTTAAAAAATTCACTTTATACAGTTTACCAAATATGGTTCCAACCATGCAAACTTTATTTCTCAATTCTAAAAAATTTTAATGGTTTAGTCACATTGTTTTCCAAACCATATTCCAATCATAAAAAATGATTGTATAGTTAAATTTTAGATTTCACATGATTTTTCTACTACCATGCATGAATCCCCATTACAAAACCATGATGCATGGTTACATCACATGGTTTCCCCTAACCATGTCATAATTGTGTGTAGGGATAAAACCATTTAAAAACTTTATAAATTCAACCCAAAGCTCCTAGGAATTTACTGAGAACCCAAGAAACCTCTCAAGCCTTGATCCATACCCAAAACCACGACCTCAGGATATTCTAACTCTATGAATTTAAACCCAAGTCCCAATTATAAAAATGACCTTCATATTAGAATTCGAAAAATTAAAAAACCTATTGTATTTCATAACTAATCAAGGATCATGGTTTTACACCCCCCACCATAACACTTCATATCATCAAGAAGTATAAAAAATATTTCAACCATAGGCCCAAACCTATGACGGTCACCAATTTACCACTAATCAGTGATGTTCCCTCTCTAAATGCTGAACATGCTTCTACTATACAACTCCAATAACTATGTCTAGATACAATAAATTTTCTTCAAAACCCAATCGAATACTTATATGACCTCCACTGTACCCCAAATGATGCTCCAAATACAATTTCTACCTCACCACATTAAATCCTGTTCTAACACTAGTTAATCCACCTATGAATGACTTTTCCCAAGAACAATATTCCTCACCTGCCAATGCATTTCCACATTATCCAATTTTATCATAATGTATTAACACCCAAGGTCATCACTTATCCATATAGACATCCAAATTGAATCTCAAATCTAACCCTCGATGAAATTTTGTAGTTGGATTATCAAAAAACCCATTCAACCACCACACTCTACCAATGAGAACCAAAGCAGCACCAATTTGACTTAATTTTGGGTCACTACTACCATCTCAAGCCTATTACTACTATAGATATTCTATCCAACATCACATCTAAATTTACAAACTTGATCTAACCACTCACTAGAATCCCATTATCATTTAAACTGCCCATTGACCAACTATACTAAACTCACCACCATTCTTACATCAGGGTTTTACACTTGAAACTGATATGATGCTCCCCACCATAGGAGTATACTTATCATAGCTTCATTGAACCAAAACCCCAATCCATACTACTCACACCCATTACCACACCTAATGATTGGACATGGTCATCATGCTCATACCTAAGTGCCAATATGAAACATTTCTCACCAAATCCGATATGGTTCTCAACCCCACCCTTCAATACCCAAAATATTGAAGCACCTACAACCAATTTATCATGAGACCCATGTTTATCCCCACCAAAAGGCCCTATTATTAATGACTAATTCTAGTTAACGATACCCCCTACCATCAGAATCAACAATCAAAACAAAATAAAATAGTATAGACAACAGACCTATCAAAAATCACAACCAACTACTCAATCCTAACAACAAACATAAATACCATGAGCTTGACACACATGAATATCTCAAAAAAACATGACATACCCACTAAATTCATGGATCAACCAACTGGATCACTCCCAGTCAACTACTAATAATCTATAAGACCATCCTATAGAGGCAATGATCACTCTATACACACCACAATGATCAATTTAAACATACATTCCACCTCTCTTTGAGGTTTTCAAGAAAACACAACATGTATGCCCAACACATACTCAATCATATAGGTATTTCAAGGAAAAATCATAAACTCTAAGATTCCACATTCACACTAGCACTGGTTACATCATCATCATCATGTAATTTTTTATTAAAAGAGGGGGAAAGTACAAAGGGAAACAAAAGAGAAAAAAAGGGGGGATAAGAAAAGCACAAGAGGACCCGGTGGAAGACCCCTTCCCCCCTAGCCAAGATAGCCTGGGGTGGTATGAAGTGGTGAAGACCCAACATGTCTCCTTTGATACATTCAATCCCCTTAGGCTGAATACTCCATGTAGTGTGAAGAAATACCTCCTCCGTGCTGTTGGTGTCCACTGAGGCCAAGTGATCCGCGACCTTGTTCCCTTCTATCTAAGTGTGAAGGATACTCACTTTGGTATTGATAATTATTCTACATTTCCTGATGACATGGTTAATCAACCAAGGAGGATTGGTGAACCCTTTCAAGGATTTTTACACAATAATGGAGTCTATTTTGATTTCAGATATTCCTAGACCTTTTTGCGCAAAGGTTGATCCCGATGAGAATTGCCTTCGCCTCTGCTTGTAGATAAGACCCTTGTACCAAAATAGATGAGAAAGCGAGGTAAACCGAACCAAAGTGGTCAATAACCACTCCACCTTTGTGCAGGTTCCCTTGGACGCAAGAGCCGTCTGTATTCAGTTTGAAACCCACCGAAGGAGGATTCCATCGAACCCAGTTTCCATCCCTGCTTCTAGGTGCCATGTCCATGTTGGAGCCCCTTTGAAACTGACGAAGAGAGGGGGTGTCCTTCCATGACTTCACAGCCATGATCAGATCCAGAAGAAATTTTTTCTCCAAAACAATAATGACCCGAGCCGAAACCCTGAACCCCTCGTGTTTCGATTTGTTCTGAGCCTTCCATATTGACCAAAACCCCACATGCAGCACCACTGCTCGGGACACCCTCTCTGGACCTCTTTCCTCAGAGCCTTGGAACCACTTATCAAGAAAGGCATGGATGGAACCATCTGAGGGAAGTGGTGTAGAGAAGTCCCCCAGGAAATTCCACACCTCGCGTGCCCAGTCACTACCGAAGAACAGATGACCACTTCTCTCCTCAGTAGGAAAACTACAGCATACGCACGTGGATTCAAGCAGGATACCACATCTACGGATATTGTCATCTGTCGGGAGGCCTCTGTTACGAATCCTCCAGGTGAGGAAGTTGATGTTGGTGGGAATTTTTTTCACCCATATAAGCTCATCCCAGTCCTCACCCTACCTTTTACTATTGCCAATGCGGTGGAAATCCTTCGACGAAAGCATTCTCGAGGATGAGGCTGTGAACACACAATTTTCCTCCTCTTCGTTAAGCTCAATGAGTTGAAAGTTATCCTATTGATCTTTATTCAAAACTGAGTCGTTGAATCGAGGGAAGAGGCTGGCCTCATTGAGTGAAATGCCCGTAGTCAGGCATCCAAGAAAACCCAGTACTGTGCCACACCAATACTGATGATAGAAGGATATCTCACCCTTCCCCACTATCCATCTCGAGAAGGGACGAAGGATATCGACAATAGGGATGATCACTGACCAAAGGGAGGAAAGATTCCCCTCCCCTGGTATGCGGAGGCGCGTCACATATGCATGTATGATAGTCCCCCATAGGATACGATGTTCCATGACACTCCATGCAAGCCTCACATTAATGTAACCTCACTTTGTGGTTTCCAAAAAAACATTTCATATAAGATGAACATTGTTTCCCTCGGAATCCGGGGATGAACACCTTTATGGGAGGTTCAAACATTACGATCAGTTTCTAACGGGTTTGTTCGTAGAACCATAAACATCCAATGATTCCACATCCATTCGGACATACTTTCCAAAGGAAGGTGCTCATTAGTTTGTGGACTGATGAGGCTTAGGAATTTGCATTGGTCGAGAGGATGGGAGGTCGGACTCATCACACCTTTTTGAGGGGAATTATTGTCTACTCTGGGACTCTCTTTATAGATTTAAGTTATGTTCGTGAATCCTTATTACATTACGAAGTATAAAATGAGATTTCCCTAAGATCTAACAATCAATGATCAAATATGTAGGAAATTTAGAGATTCTTTTATATGTATTAGAGGTTCTTCATCGATAGAGAATCATCTGTATTTATTAGAGATTCTTGGTCAATGGTACCCTTCGACACATTTATATAGAAGTCGCTTGTCCATTATAATGACCATGCTGGTTTTAAAGACACTAAGTGGGGCACTTGAAGTTTATTGTCATTCAGAAGGACATGGATTATTTTAGAGTTGGGATCGAACCCGTAGATGGGCTACCTACGTATCCTTTGTTTAGAAAAGGAATCAGAACCCACGTAGTTCGAGTAAGGGAGTATGATGTTTATGATTGATGGATCAAAGAAGGATTTCACAATTACTTTTACACTCTAAGCTCACGTGAGTCATGATCGGTGTGAGAAACAAGAGGTATTGGTAAAAAAATTTGACAATTGTGCCATGAAAGATGCAATCATAAGAAATAATGCGGGGCTTATGTATGTATGACTGCCCAGATAAATGAAGGTTAGGATTTACTTTAGGGAAGAAATCCAGGAACATGGTCCATAAAGGTATATGTTCTTCATGGAGATTTTGAATACTCTAACTTGGGGCTTACTCCTGAAAAGGAGGCCCAAATTAGGAGAAGACTTATGATTAGGTTTCACTCCTGAAAAGGAATCCCAAATAAAAAAGTAAATTAGGACTGGTTAAGAGAAATTAAGACTGGGGCTTACTCTTGAAAAGGAGGCCCAAGTCAAGGATTAAGGTTTGGGGATTACTCCTTAGGAGGATGCCCAAATTAGGGGACCAGGGCTTACTCCTAAGAAGGATGCCCAGATTAGGGGATCTGGGGCTTACTCCTAAGAGGATGCCCACTATTAGAGGACTTGGGGCTTACTCCTAAAGAGGATGCCCAGATTAGGGTACTGGGTCTTACTCCTAAGGAGGATGCCCAGATTAGGGGACTATAAGAATTGTGACTTACTCCTAAGGAAGATGCCCATGTTAAGAATTATGACTGGGACTTACTCTTAAAAAGGAGGCCCAGGTTAGGGGATCTGGGGATTACTCCTAAGAGGATTCCCAAATTAGAGGACTTGGGGCTTAATCCTAAAGAGGATGCCCAAATTAGAGGACTTATGATTAGGGATTATTCCTGAAAAGGAGACCCAGGTTAAGGATTCTCTCATCTTAAAGGATGAGGTTAAATGAATGAAATCTCAATCTTTAGTGACATAAAGATGTGTAAATCACTAGGTTTTGATAGATATTCCACAGAATTCCTTTCAGATAAGGAATTCAAATCAAGAAATCATGCCATAAATGGCTGTGAAGAGTGTCTTGAAGACTGAATCTTGAATAGGAAAGGTGTAATGGCTTAAGAGGGGTGAAATGGGAAAGAAAGGAAACCAAAAAGGTAGGGGTGTGCAAATCCTAGCAGGCGCGCAGGTACTGCATGGGTGCGCAAGTCTTGGTCGCGCAAGTCTTGGTTGCACAGGTATACTTGCGCGACAAGTTTGGTACTTGCGTGGTGTTCGACCAGTAGGGTAATACTGGAGCGAATTTTGTTTAAGGCCTTTATAATCCTCTTGAGGTTCTTCCAGAAGAGGGGCGCGCAGGTTCTATTTAAGGAGTAAGGCGGCGCGCAAGTGTGTCCATTTCCCTTAAGGGCTGGCCACCTAGGCGCACAAGTGTTGATGAGTTTCAACAGTTAGGCCTTCCTCCCCCTCTTTAGATCTTCTGTTCTAGGTAAGAAATTACCTTAGAAGTGTTCCGGAAGCTTTGAGAAGAGACTAGGGCGCCGGGAGCTCAAATCTGAGTTTCTGGAAAAAATCCTCCCCGAATGGGGGGCCCACAGGGTCTATTTATAGGTAGTGAGAAGACCTCGGGCTGTTGTCACTTAGGTCACACAAGTCACTTGCGCGACCATAATGCGTCGCGCAAGTGGACTTGCACGACTATGAGGAAACTTGCGCGACTTATGGGCAATCTTCTCCTTGTTCATCCCTTTGTCGATTTTTGATATTTTCTTCAAAGGATGGATCAATTTGTGCTAAGTCATTTACCTTTACATTCATTTGGACTCTGTGATGAAAAAGGAGTGTCAACAAAAGTCCCCCCTCAGAGTTGAATCTGAAATAAATGAGCATTTTACCCTGAGGAGATCGAAGACATCCAAAGGAAAGGTGGCGCACAAGTCTTGATGGCGCAGAGGGAGGCGTGCAAGTGCGTATCACACAGGGCCTGGGCGCACTGGGTGTAGGCATGCAGATAGGGCCCTTGATTGCACAGGGTACGACGCGCAGGGTCTCGGCCACATCTATAAATAGAGGGACTCACTTCCGTACAAGCATATGGATTTGCGTATTTCAAACCTTCGAGATCTCACCGCGCAGGTTACCTTAGCCACGCAGGTTGCTCTATTTTCTGATGTTTCTTTGCTATCGTGCTGCTGTATAGGTATTTGTACTTGCACGGTTTATACTTGCATGTCAAGAACTAGCGCGGCACACAAACACTTGCGCGTCAAGTTTTAAACTTGTGCGCCTTAATGCCTTATCCATTTTTTCGAATTCTTTCACAAATTTTATGAAAAATAAACCCATTTAAGAGTTAGTTTATTCAACTTTTGTGCAAATTCAATGGCTCTTAGACCTAGAATAGTCGATGAACTGGCTAGAAAGTATATTGATGATATGATGAACATCATTGGCCATGATTACTATGATATCTGCGACAACACTCTCCTATATTTGGCTATGTAATTGAAGAAATATCATCTTAATTTCCCACAGAGCATCTACCTGCCTCTAAATGGTCATAGTCAACTGCAAGGATTCAATGTTCTATATGCAAAGAACTATACACCTGAAATGCAGCTGCATTACTACTCCTTCATTTCGGTTATGCTGTCCATTAAGAGCAACAACAATGGTGTGAACTTTCAAATTCTTCCTCCATGTCATTTCCTTGCAGATATGAAAATGGAAAACCCATGGGCTGAAATGTTTTCCGCTGCCGATTGGTGGAGAGAAGACAAACATGGAATTAGAGAAATATCTGAAAGAGTACTCTCTCCAAATGGATCTTTACTTCCAATGCTCCATTCTCAAATCCATGTATCCATCTTCCAAGTCTCTTGGACAGAAACAGAGTCACTGTTTGATCAGCAGAAAATTTTCTCAAACCACACTCAAGAACATCCTTTTACAATTGTTCCAAGAAGAGATGGTATCACTGCATCTCTTATTGTATCCGGTTGAATGAATGAATTCCAGGTGGTTGCTGATGAAGCTCAGGATGTCGTAAATCAAATGAAGATCTATGTTGAAAACCTCTTGTAATTCTTGAAAAAAAGAGAAGAGACTCCAATATATGGATGTCCTTCTAAATCTTGTGCATCAATGAAAAACACTTTCATCTTCAATCATTTGTATTTGCGTTCTCTTTTGCTACATGCTTTAGATTTTACCTAAGCCAATGGGCCTAGTAAGCATAGTTTGATTTTTACTAGGATTAATGTAAATAACCCTACAAACTTCAAACATTTTAATTGCTCAATGTTACCTAAATCATACTAAATGTATGTTTAGTGAGCTGGAACTTGACTTTTATTCAGAGTTCCTTTGTCTTTTGTGGGCAGTTTAAAGTCATGCACGTCGGACATAAAAAGGCTAATGTTTAAGGTCGAAATAGCTTTGACTGAAATGGATTAGAATTGACTCAATTCATTGAAAATTCATCTGAAAACATATTACCATACTCAAGTATGAGGGAAAAAAATGTAAACTATGGATTAAGAATATTTGAATCTGAGGAATGATATGAAAAAGAGCTGAAAGGCATCAGAAGAAGTAGTTTCCAAAAATGAAGTTACTATTATTTAACAAACCCGTTAGGGGGTTGAATTATGTAGGGCCACCTAAGGGCATTGGCTACATAGTAAAATAAAATAGTATCTTTTGGCTAACAAGTCTGTTATGTAGATTGTTTATGCAAGGCCGCCTATGGGCACGTGCTGCATAGTCAGGCAAAAGAACTCTCAGAAATTTACTTTCCTAGTGATAAAAAGCCAGTGAAAGTTTATGGAGATTCAAATCTTCAAAAGTATAGAGTTTGCTATATGGAATGAGGTACTTGAATATAGAGAAGATATTTCCAAACAAGATTATCAAAGAACTGGATGAATATCACTCCTACGAAGGTCTGACCCAAATATAGGGAAGGAGAATATAAGCCATAGACTTGAGCACTTTCAGATCATGAAAAAGGATATGGGACAAATATGTTAAGGATGACTATTTTTGAGGATCCCTACATACTGTCATTTAAGACAAATAAAGAAAAAAGAGGCATTCTTCCCAAGAATGAAGTTACCACTATCCGACAAACCTGTTAGGGGGTTGAATTATACAGGGCCACCTATGGGCATTGCCTGCATAGTCAAATAATAGTATCTTTTGCCTAACAAGTCTGTTATGTAGACTGTTTATGCAAGGCCACCTATGGGCACGTGCTGCATAGTCAGGAAAAATAACTCTCAGAAGTTTGACATTTTTGTGACTAGAAGTCATGAAAAAGGGTTATGAGGATCTGAAAATATTTAAGGTTAGGATTATGACACATAAAGATGAATATTGTTCAATATATACAGAGATACACAGATCAATGCTAACCATAATCATGTTGTGGCTGGGTCCTGAATTGAAATGTTGGACTTCACTATGTATCCAATAAGGATGAGAATCAAGCCATACGTAGTTATTAAACTATAGTTTAACATCATGTGGGACAAAAGGATTAGAGATCTTAGTTTAGGGTCATAGAGCTTGGACCATTGTAAGAAATACACAGTGTGTGTTTTCATGGGGACTTTTCAGCCAAGGTACTGAAAATGGAATTTGGGGTTAGGCCCAAAGACTTGGGGCTGGATTCGAGGGAAACTCGAACGTTCCTACATATCCCATAAGGATGGGAATTAAGCCCACGTAGTTCTATAAATACCCTCTGTACAAATTTGGTTCGTACATGTGAAGGGTGAAAGGGGACTTTAGTGCAATGATGGTTTAACCCAAGATAAAGGGTTCGATCATTTCCATGTATGCATGTAGTCTTTGAAATGAAACATGATTGAAAAATCAATGAAAATAATGGTTCCCTCTCAGGTGAGGGTATCAAAGAAATTTGCAGTTTATTGTCATACTGGACAAAAGTGTTGTATAGTTTAACGTCGTATAACAAGGAAAAAAGTGAACCAATGTAAAGATATCGATTATAAGGGCGGTTTCATGAATTAACATCATATGAGATAGAGATGAACCGATGTGAAGAGATTGGTTTTGGGCTTGAACCATGGGAGGTTGCCTACATACCCAGCCTAGAAGGCAAAGATCAAAGTCTGTGTAGTTCAATTAAAAAAAATGAATTAATGATCAAGTTGTTCTTAGGGACAACGACCTAAAAAATGATGTTGGGACTTACACATGGTTAGTAGCCCAGAGAGAGTGTTATGGTTGAGGTTTGCTCTAAGCTCACGTGAGTCATACTTGGTGTGAGAAACAAGAGGTAGAAAAAACCTTAACAATACATAGTTTAACGTCATGTAGGACGTATGAAGGGACTATGTAGTTTTAAAGTCTTACAGTTAGGACTATTGGTGCTGCACAGTTTAGTGTCATGTAGCAGGGACAAAAGTACAGTTTAATGTCATGTAGTACGTATCACAGACTTTCTGTACAGTTTAGCGTCATGTAGTTAGGACGATGGAGACAATAGAGTTTAACGTCGTGTTGGACGAAAGGTAGACTGTGCAGTTTAATGTCATGCAATGAGGACAAAAGAGTACACCATTTAACGTCATGTTGGACACATTGGGGATTTTTTTCACAGTTTAACGTCATGTTGGACGAAAAAGGGACGATACAGTTTAGCATCATGTTGGACGAAAGTGAGAATAGTTTAAGGTCATATGCATGGACCGTGGATGGTGCAGTTTAATGTCATGCTGGACGGTGGTGTAGTTTAAGGTCATACAGGACCTTTGATGATTATGTAGTTTAACATATTTCCGGACATAAGGTACTTTTATACAGTTTAGCATCATGTAGTTAGGACGTCACAGTTTAACGTCTTGCTGGACGTAAGGGACTTGAAAATAGTTTAAGGTCATATGCATGGACCATTGATGATGCAGTTTAAGGTCATACATGACCTTTTGGGGAACATTTCATAGTTCAGCATCGTGTGGGACGAAAGTACAAATAGTTTAAGGTCATATGTATGGACTGTTGCTGTATAGTTTAACGTCATATAGTAAGGACGAACTGGTGCTGCATAGTTTAGTGTCATGTTACAGGGACATGAGTACAGTTTAATGTCATTTAGGACATATTAAAGGACTTTTGTATAGTTTAACATCATATAGCACGGACGATGAAGGTGACACAGTTTAACGTCATGTTGGACGTATGTGCAAATAGTTTAGGGTCATATGCTTGGACCGTTGCTGTATAGTTTAATGTCATATAGCAAGGACGATCTGGTGCTGCACAATTTAGTGTCATGTTGCAGGGACATGAGTACAGTTTAATGTCATGTAGGACGTATTAAAGGACTTTTGTATAGTTTAATGTCATATAGCAAGGACGATTAAGGTGACACAGTTTAACGTCATGTTGGATGTATGTGCAAATAGTTTAGGGTCATATGATTGGACCGTTGCTGTATAGTTTAACACCATATAGCAAGGACGATCTGGTACTGCACAGTTTAGTGTCATGTTGCAGGGACATGAAAGGTACTCTGCAGTTTATACAAAATACTTCTTCAAAAATCTGGCATTGGTTGGAGTAGTGATGAGTTCTCCATCCATCGAGATTAATGAATAAGCTCTATTGGAGTAGACCCTATGTATTGAATAAGGTCCTTCCCATTTTGGCTCAAGCTTGGGAGGTTTCTTTCCCGGTATCATTGAAGTTCTGAGAACTAATACCAATTCTCCCTGAGTGAATGAACGAAGACAAACTTTTTTGTTAAAAGCTCATGCTATTCAATTCTGATAGATTTCTAAGTGGTGCAAAGTGCACAATATTTTCTCATCTAACCGTTCCAATTCATTCAATCGCTTTTGAGATTGCTCATGTGTAGATGACTGATCGCAAATGGCTACTCTGAGTGAGGTTAATTTAACTTCAATGGTCAAGACGACTTCTGTTCCATATACCAATGAATATGGAGTTGACCGAGTTGCAGTGCGGGTGGTAGTCTGATAAGCCCATAAACAATGAAAGAGTTTATCAAACCATGACCTCTTATCTTTATCCAACATCTTTTGTAGTATATTTGAAAGAGTCTTGTTAAAGGCTTCTATCTGGCCGTTGGCTGCTGCATGATACCGAGATGAATGGTTGGATTTGATGTTGTATTCTTGATAGAACTTCTTCATCTCGGATGAACAGAAATTGGTGCCATTGTCCGTCAATATGGTACGAGGGACACCAAATATGTTAATGATGTTAGGCTTGATGAAGCTAACAATTCATTTAGAACTGACTTCCTTGAGAGGTATTGCCTCTTCCCATTTGGAAAAGAAGTCAGTAGCAGTAAGAATGTACTTAAACTACTTGGTCGTTGCCGAAGGGTAAGGTCCCAACACATCCATTCCCCATGTGGAAAATGGCCATGAGTATTTAGCTGTATGAAGCAACTCTGGATGTTGATGAATGAAGTTGGCATGTACTTTGCATGAATTAAACTTATTTGTGAAATAAACACAATCTCGTATCATTGAAGGCCAAAAGTATCTAAGCCTTCGAATCTGATCAAACAGTCTATGTCCAGACTGGTGGGAACCACAGACTCCTGCATGCACTTCTTTCATGAAATCCATTGTCTCTTCACCATCAATGCATATGAAGAGAACTCCATCAAAACCACATTTGTAGAGAATTTTCTCTAGGTGATCTGAGCTATCATAAAGAGTAAAATTAACCACACGTTGCCGGATTTGTTCTTTCTCAGCTCTATCAGGTGGAAGTGTTCCATTTTGAAGGTATTCCTTGATAGGTGACATCCATCCTGTAGTATGACCATACGGTTCAGGTTTGGGACTAATTTCATTAATTTCTTCTGTTTTGATTCAAACATAAGGTGAAATTGCACGATGGTGGGCAATACTGATGGTTGTCTCGTCCCGATTTGGATCTACCAGAGCTGTGGCTATATTATCCAATGCATCAGCTTGAGCATTTTGTGATCTTGGGACATAAGAAAATGTTGGTTCCAAAGGGAATTCCGCCATTAACTCTCTGACGTAATCATACAAAGGGATTAGTTCTTCTTTTCTGATGGCATAATCCCCATTGACTTGTTTGATTACCAGGTCTGAATCACCCTTCACCTTTAAGTGATTCACTTGTGCTTGAAGCGCTAATTCCAAGCCTGTAATGGGAGCTTGGTATTCTGCTTCATTATTGGTACCACATTCCCACAATACGAAGGAATAAGGTAACATTGCCTTTTCTGGAGAAATGAGCACAATTCCTAAGCCAACTTTGTTGAATTTAGGATTTTCCATTTTCCACCCTATTAGATTTCTGGAAGAACCATCAAAATACATTTCCCATTCCTGAGGACTTTCTTGAATATAGAAGACTTCCTCATTAGGGAGTTCAATATCTGAAGATGTGTCTTCCACTAAAGAGTGTTCAGCTAGGAAATTAGCCAGAGCTTGGCCCTTTATCGCCTTTTGAGATACATACTGAATGTCGAATTGCTGTAAAATAACTGCCCATCTTGCTAGACGTCTTGTAAGCATTGGACGACTTAGGATAAATTTGAGCTGGTTATTGTGAGATACCAATTGGACCTCGTGATGTTGCAGGTAGTGTCTCAACTTCTGAACTACAAAGATTAATGCCAGGCAGCACTTCACAATACTTGAATACCTGGTTTCTGCTTCAAGTATAGTTCGACTGAAATAGTAGAGATTGTTTTCATTCCCAGCATCATTATTTTGAGCAAGAAAGGCACCCAATGATCGCTCTAGAGCTGTTACGTAGAGGATAAGTGGTCTTCCTTCAACATGTGGCATAAGTACCAGTGGACTCAAGAGGTATTTATTGAGAATATCAAATTCTTCTTGACATTCTTCAGTCCACTGGTAAGTGACTCCCTTCTTCATCAATTTGGTAAAGGGTGAACTTTTTCCTTCCAAATTGGTGATGAAATGCTGAATATAGGCTAAGTGTCCTTGAAGTCCTCTTAATTATTTCAAATTTTGAGGAGGTGACATAACAAGGATTGACTTGGTCTTCTCAGGATCGAATTCAATACCAAGATGGTGTACAAGAAAGCCGAGAAATTTTCTTGAGGTTACCCCAAAAACACATTTTAAGGGGTTCATATTCAAATTATGTTGTCGAAGCTTGCAGAATATGACTTCCAAATCAGCCAAGTGATTAGAAAGTTGTTTTTATTTAACCACGAAATAGTCTACATAGCATTCAACAAACTTTCCTAAGAAGGGTTTGAAGATATGATGCATGGCGCACTGATATGTTGCACCAGCATTCTTTAAGCCAAAGGGCATTACCCGGTAACAAAACACACCCTGAGGGGATCTAAAGGCTGTATACTCATCGTCTTCTGGGGCCATTCAGATCTGATTATATCCAGAATATCCATCCATGAAGGAAAGTGCTTCATAGACAGCTGTTGCATCAATTAGAAGTTCTGTAATCGGAACTGGGAAATCTTCCTTAGGACAATGCCGATTAAGATCTCTGAAATCGATGCAAACTATAATTTTTCCACTCTTTTTCTTTACAGGGACAATATTAGCCAACCATTTGGGATATTGAACTTCTATGATGAAGTTAGCTTTGATAAGATTATCCACTTCAGCTTCAATTTTAGAAGCATAAGTTGGGTGTGTTCTTCTTGCGGCTTGTTTAAAATCTCGATGTTCTTCTGGTAAACCCAAATGATGAGTAGCAACATCAGGATCAAGACCGGTCATTTCTGTATAGTTCCAAGCAAAAATATCTCTATTTCACTTTAGAAAAGAAATATACATCTCTTGCTTATCAAGGGTCATGGCCGCACTGATTAAAGTGGGGAATGGATCTTCCTTTGTACCCAGATTTATTTCTCTGAGTTCATCCACAGTGGTAGATATACCCTCTTCAAATGCTAGAGGAGCATCTCTGAGATCTTCCTCTTCTTCTTCATCATGTGTTATTTCTTCCTTTTCTACTTGCATAGTAGATGATAAAGCAGAATTTTCATGATCAGAAGAGATGTCAAAATTTGCATATCTTGAAGAAGAAGCTTCCATTTCTGACCCGATTGATGATGAAGGGTCTTCTTTGGGTAATAAAGAGGAGATGATGGATTAAGGATCGATATCATTGTTCACCTCCGATATTGCTATAACTTCTTCTGGCCTAATTGGTGAAGTATAGACTTGTTGGATTTCAGTAGATGAAATGAAGACGTCACCATTTGTGCTTTCATCACTACTTGGTAGATTACCAATTTCTCCCATGTTGTCTGGCTCGATTGCCATAATTGACATTATGGATCTTTTCATAAGAGTATTTTTAATTGAGTATACCTTGTCAATTTGACTGATAGGCAACACATAATCTGTACTCACAAGTGTAAATGGATTTACTGTAATTTTTTTTCAAACCATATGGAGCATTAACTTTGGTAATCTCCTTTGTTATGGATTTCTCCCTTTGCTTCATGTGATAGAATTACGCATCAATGTATTGAGACTCACATGTCTTGAATGGGGCCTTATCACTATACAATGTCCCAACTTGACCATCGAAACAATATTTGAGACATTGATGGTATGATGAAGGGATAACCGCATGTTGATGTAGCCAGGGTCTTCCAAGCAAGATGTTGAAGGCTGTGTCTTGATCAACAACCATGAAATCTGAATTGGATACAAGATCTCCAAAATGAGTTCTGAGTGTAACTTCACCCAGTGGTTCTTGTTCATTTTTATCATATTCCTGTAGAATCATGGTGGAAGGAGACAAATCATATTCCGTGAGGCCCAATCGATGAAGTGTACGAATGGGCATGAGGTTGACTCCTGAACCATTATCAATGAAAGATCTTTGGAAGTCTACACCATTGACCGTGCTAGATAAATACAAAGGTCTGATATGCCCATGCACAACATCATCTTCATATTTATTAGTAAAAGATATTATTGCATGGAATTCTGCAGGATTATTCTCTATGTGATAGACTTCAGCTGTAGTAATTTCAGTTTCAAACTCCTGAGGGCTTGACAAAGCCTCAATGAGTGCTTCCCGAAGATCTTTTGACAGATTCAAAGCATCCAGAATTGATAACTTGGCTGGTACTTAGGCCAAGTGTTTCAATACATCATACTTTTGATCCAGAGGTCTGCGTTTCCCAACAGGAATATGTGGTTTAGCAGGTACCTTGGAAATAGATGTTTTGGAAGTTGATGCATCTTGTATTGGGATAGGAGTTGACAACATCCTTGGTTTTGGAAGATTAGACCGATTAGAACCATTTACTTGCTGAGACGAAGAATATGGAACCTTCAATCGGTCTTCCAAAATAACTGTGCCAGGACTGAATTTGCTATTAGTAGAAGAACTTTCTTGTTCTCACTGAGCTCACTGAAGGGCTCTACCATGAGTTTCTGTTGCATACACAGTTCTAGAAGGGGTAGGATTGAATAGTGACTTATGAAAGATCCACGTCTTCCCCTGTATCCTGAACCTCTGAAACTTCCTCTGATTCCCTTGTTTGATAAAGGGAATTTAGGCTCATCAAAATTGAAACTGCGACTGGCATATGGATCTATTAATTGAATCATATTAACAGAACCAAATATTAACTCTTCGTCTGATGAAGACTCTGCCTGATTAGCATGTTTAGGCTATTCCGTTTGGTGGGGAGGTGCCCGTGGCTTTGAAGTAGATGGCATGAAGTCTACCAAATTCAAAGACGACTTAGGCTTTGACACATACTCATCCTCTTTTTATTCTTTTTCTTTCATTGAATCATGTTGTTTCTTTGAGGACTTTCCCTTTGACAAAGAGGGTTTTGCCGCAACATTCATGGCAGAAGACACAATTGGTTTCTTTAATTTTGTTCGCAAAATAGCATGAGTTCGAATGATTGTCTTTCTGACCATCCAATCATCATACTTTTGTGCATTTTTGCTTTTGACTTCCTGCCATTCATCTTCCTCCTCTGGAACTGTAGCAGTAACACATGCTACCTGGGCTGAGGAGCATTTCAATGTGACCTGTCTTGAGTCAACCATCTTTTGCAGGAGGTCATTGAAGACAAAACACTCCTAGATGGGTTGCCCCAAAATTTGATGAAAAGGGAAATAATTAGGATGGTCTTCATCTCCTTTCTTGTCTGGCCTCTTGGGCATTGGCAATTGGACCAAATTGTTTTCCAGAGCCGAAATGAAATAACCAAGAACTTTTTCATTTTGGAAATAGTATGTTTTTCTCTTCAAATCCTCAAATTGTTTTCGTCTTTGATCTCTTTGATCATTAGGACAAAACATCCTTTGTTGTTGGCGCTCAGGAGGTGGATCCCTTAGAGAAGATGAAGGTTTTTAAGTAGAAACAGGTACAGGCGCTTGTTTAAGCATAACTGTAGCAGTTTCTGCTTTACCCATTCTCCTTCCTGGAGCTGATGGAATTACATGAGATTTAGCCTTAGCCTGTATAAGGGAATATTCAATATGCTGAGCGATTGAAGTAAGGTCTCGAAACCCTCCTGTGTATTTCACAGGAATTAATGGCGTGCGTAATTCGTCACGCAGATTTGCCACACAGATTGGAAACAATTCTTCTTGAGGGAGTGCTAAACTCAAGGAATATTTTAATCCCTTCTAGCGAGCAATGAAATCAGAGACTCTTTAATTCTCCCATTGTTTATAGTTTGTAAGATCGAAAACTGCTATCTTTGGAAAAGTTGAGCTGAACTGAAGGTGGAATTTTTGGCGAAGATCCTCCCATCCGGTAATTGACTAGGATTGCAAGCTTGTATACCAAACAAAAGCTGGTCCTTGCAAGGTTCGCACGAAGCATCTGAGTTTCACTGATTCTTGCTGCTCCAGAGTTCCCATCATAGGATCGCAACAAGACACGTAATGCGTCAAATGTTGTTCAGGATCGCCTGATCAATTGAAAATAGGGAATACAGGGTTCCCAAAACTGGATGGCGGAGAAATTGAATCTACCCATTCAGGGTAAACTTTCTTTTCTGGTTGAACTTGTGCACGCTTCCCTTCCATAGTTTCTAACCGTGCTGTTAATGACTCAATAGTAGTTATTAACTTTTGAGAAACATCTAGTTGAACTTGGACTTAGGTAGGTGCAATGACTGGAGCTTGGACAGATGTGGCGATTGGCACTGCAACTGATGGTAGCACTGCCAATCGTTGTTGCACTTAGCCCGTAGGATTAGACCTGTGAGAGTGTACTGATAGAGGAGGATATTCTTGATCCATCTCAGTAGCTGCAACAAATTCCATTGGCTGACTGACTCTAGCATGCTTAAGAAGAAGACTACTCTGAAGTAGTTCTGCATTCAACCTTCTTAATTCCTTCATTTCTTCCTCTTTTTGTGAAAACCTTTGCTCTAGTGAGAGCGATTGGCCTTCTCCAAAGGAAGGATATATAACCTGATTCTTTCCCCTCCCTTTGTTGGACCCTTTTCGGAGAGGGGGAAGTGGGTTACTCAAAGAATTACCTAGGTTCTGAGTAATCCTTTGATTTCGTGTACGCACACCTTCTTCATTTGTATCGGTGCGTACATGTTCTTGAGCAGGAACCTCTTCATCTGAGTCTCCTAAGTGAGCCTCATCTGGTGGATCAGAAACAATGGCATTGATGACATTAATTGATGCATAACTCATCGCATCCCTTCTATCAGCATTTCTAGGATATTGTCTTCTTCCATGTCTTTGATGAGACATTGACTTTTGTTGATTCGATCCATCAGGAATTTCTTGACGAACCATAATTTGGAGGGAATCTCCTGATAATTTGGCTCTTCGTTCCTCTTGAGGTTTCTTCCCCAATCAAGAAAAGACCGACTTTTTTCTGAGGAGGGGATTGATGATTTGAAAAAGTCCCCAGTCCAGTGGACTGGGGCTGTTCCTGCTGATCCCGCTCAACTCCTCGGAACCTATTTGTTGATTCCGAGGGTTGGTTTAAAAGAGTCCCAAATCTGGCAAGCTGGGGTGGCTCTTAACATGATATGTCTGAGACTTTCTTGAAAGTACTTCTGATCTTGCAAACATTAGTTTGGAAATTAGTTGGATGCATTAACCTGTATCCGCTTTTATCACCCGGTTCAAAAGACTGTTGGATGATTTCCGAAACTTCTGTCACTTGGTGACGTGCTTGCTCCAAACGAGAAGCCTGTTCAATATTCTCATTTGCTTGATGCAAGAGTAATTCGACAACTTGTTCTCTATATTCTTGATTTTGAGAGGTACTAGTTGAAGCCTGTTCTTGGGAAAGATTTTGATTACAAACAAAGCCCATTGACTGTGGCCGACCATGGGCAATAACATTGCATGAGACCATTTTTGGCAGGCTTTGCTGACTGAAGAGCACCGTGAAATGTAGTGCTCCATGAACACCCCATCCTCTGACATGAATACCAGATGGGGAATTGGCAATTAACTGACACAATCTTCTTAATGCGCCAAAGCATGAACGTTGAAGGGATCTCTTCTGATTTTCAGCCTTCAGATATCGAGAGACTGAGAGAGACGCCAAATCAATATGACGTTGTAACCCTTCTATTATCTTAAGATGATTTTCATATTCATCATAAGATAATACTTTCTTTTTCAACTGAAAAAGAGTTTTCCATATGTTGAGACGAATATCATGAATTTCATCTTCCATCAACATTTCTGGAATATTATACTGAGAGTTAGCCAGAGGCCAAAACATGACTGACACTTCACCTTTCGCCAGTTGTTTTCTCATATTCAACATTTTCTCTTTATCATTTGATGAAGATTATTCTACCTTATTTGACCAGAGTTGGTGTTTCCTTGTTGCTTCATTAGATTCAACAGGATTGGTAGATAAATCATTGATCAAACTAGAAGATGCATGACTTAGGGGTGGTTCGGAGAATGGCCTACACCCTTGGCTATCTTCTGATTGAGAAATTATTTCACCTGATAGCGATGAAGCTTCAGACATGACTGGTTTTTCATTTGTAAGTGCCTCAAGATAATAGCTCTTTCTCGGCACTACATTGTCCACTGGAGCATTTTTTGGGCAATGTGCATCACTACTGCGGAGAGGAATTTCGCAGTGAAATTCATCATCATGGGGAGGACCACCATAATGGGTTACAACAAAAGATGAGATCTCCTGCTCCTTGGTCTTCTGACCACACATAGGGTTCCTATGGCACTCATCTAAAGATGAAACTTCGAGATCGACCGAATTGTCATGAAGCAAGCCTTCATGATGAAGTGTCTGTTGAAGACCTTCGGAATTAATGTTCCCACTATTGGGAACTGAGGGAGTAGAATCTTGAACTCTAAAAGATAATTGTCTGAGGGCTTCAAGAACTCCAGCATCGAGCAAGGCCTTGTTACAGATTGGCACTTGATCTCCTGACTGTGCTGGGCAGGTCTTTTTCTTAGACGCCTTCTTACTTGCCTTGGAAACCACTTGTTGATGAAAGTGGATACTCTGAGCAGGTGTATGTGCCTGATCAGGAAATATTGGCAGGTTAGGCTAACGATCTCCTCTCAAATCAGGTGTATGTGCCTGAATTGGTTGTTCGTATGATATGGGGGAGTATGCCCCATAACCCTCTTGGACTGGAACAGATGTGTGTGTCTATTCCGGAGTGAATTGTTGATGTATAAATCCACTATTAGGGATATATTTATGTCTTTCCCTGAGATGCCACAGAATTTGTTATAATATCCTGGTAGGCATCCAGAATATGAGCAGGGATTTGCTTCTGCTCTTTCACCATTGATAGAATATGCTTGGTGACTTCAGCTGCCGGAATAGGAATATACGTCCATTCCGGGCTTGGAGAAGGTGTATGTGCCTGCTCCTTCCCTCCTTTTCCTGTCAGTGAATCCTAACAGTACTCAAGTGTGGGGGTAGAGAGTTGAGTCTGCCTCCTATTTGTTGTTGGGGATTTCTGACTAACTTCTTCGAATGCTACCAAGCGAGACTATTGGTAGTCTTGATTAATACCAGCAGGTGTATGTGCCTGCTGATTGCACTTCACCAAACGTGTTTGAAGAGATCCATCATATGTAGTTAGATGAGCCTGCTGACTTGCTGATGATGTATAAATAGGTGTATGTTCCTGCCTATAGTACTCCGCCGGAATTGCCGGGCGGGATTGGCGTGATGCTGCCAGACGCGTCTGCTGGACAACAGAATTAAAATGGCTAGGTGTATGTGCCTGCTCATTACTTGCCACCAAGTTAGGTTGGTGGACTTCTCCGGAGATGGCAGAGATGAGAACCTAGTCACTGTTGACCGGATTCCGCCTCTGGTGGTTCATCTTGCTTGCTTGAGTTCGAGGAACCTGAGCCGAACGCCTGGAGTCGGTACCCTCATTATGTTGAGGGTGTACTGCCGCACGAGTTTGGCGGTGATTGTGGGTGGGAGCCCTCAGGAAGGACTCCTGTATGTTTGAATTAAGGTCCTGAGGGACCTGCTCATTCACCTCCCCAGAATAAGGGAGCTAATGGTGATTGAGTTCTGGGGATAACGACCCGAAATGGATGGAGACGGTAGTCAGTACCGCCTGCTTCTTGATCACTGGTCATCATTGTCCGGGCGACCGATGTGAGTTGTTTACTTGGAGGGCTTGTCGGGCAGCCTCCAGAGTTGGGATGGTACTGTGTTGACAGTACTCCTTAACCAGTGCATTTGATACCCAGCATTGAAGACACTGAGTAGGTGATATCATCCTTAGAGCGGACGATGATCCAGCAGGAGTAGCAGTAGTGGCATTTGTAGCAGTAGTATTCACAGGTGTGAACTTGATAGCAGCCATTCTAGAAATACAGAAGATCTTGGAAAAAGGGTGCCTGCTTGATATAACAGACGTAATCAAGATAAATTCAGCTACTACATCTTTTGGATGAGCACATATGTCAATGATTTTTTTGTTGGCCCTCTCATTGAGTTTTAAATAGGGGCCTAACAAATAGGTAAAACATTATTTTAACTTGGTTAAGGATTCACATCGGGTTCACCATTTTTTGTTTCCCTCAGAATCCGGGGATGACCTCCTTGATGGGAGGTTCAAACGTTCCGATCGGTTTCTAACGGGTTTATTCGTAGAACCGGAAACATCCAATGATTCCACATCCATTCAGACCTACTTTCCAAAGGTAGGTGCTCATTAGTTTGTGGACTGATGAGGCTTAGGAATTTTCATTGGTCGAGAGGATGGGAGGTCGGACTCATCACACCTTTTTGAGGGGAATTATTGTCTAATCCGGGACTCTCTTTATAGATTTAAGTTATGTTCGTGAATCCTTATTACATTACCAAGTATAAAATGAGCTTTCCTTCAGATCTAACAATCAATGATCAAATATGTAAAAAATTTAGAGATTTTTTTATATGTATTTGAGGTTCTTCATAGATAGAGAATCATCTATATTTATTAGATATTCTTGGTCAATGGTACCCTTCGACACATTTATATAGAAGTCTCTTGGTCATTATGATGACCATGCTGGTTTTAAAGCCACTCAGTGGGGCACTTGAAGTTTATTGTCATTCAGAAGGACATGGATTATTTTAGAGTTGGGATCGAACCCGTAGATGGGCTACCTACATATCCTTTGTTTAGAAAAGGAATCAGAACCCACATAGTTCGAGTAAGGGAGTATGATGTTTATGATTGATGGCTCAAAGAAGGATGTCACAATTAATTTTACACTCTAAGATCACGTGAGTCATGCTCGGTGTGAGAAACAAGAGGTATTGGTAAAAAATTAGACAATTGTGCCATGAAAGATACAATCATAAGAAATAATGTGGGGCTTATGTATGTATGACTTCCCAGATAAATGAAGGTTAGGATTTACTTTAGGGAAGAAATCTAGGAACAGGGTCCATAAAGGTATATGTGCTTCATAGAGATTTTGAATACTCTAACTTAGGGCTTACTCCTGAAAAGGAGGCCCAAATTAGGAGAAGACTTACGATTAGGTTTCACTCCTGAAAAGGAATCCCAGATCAAAAAGTAACTTAGGACTGGTTAAGAGAAATTAAGAATGGGGCTTACTCCTGAAAAGGAGGCCCAGGTCAAGGATTAAGGTTTAGGGCTTACTCCTAAGGAGGATGCCCAAATTAGGGGACCGGGGCTTACTCCTAATGAGGATGCCCAGATTAGGGGATCTGGGGCTTACTCCTAAGAGGATGCCCACCATTAGAGGACTTGGGGCTTACTCCTAAAGAGGATGCCTAGATTAGGGTACTGGGGATTACTCCTAAGGAGGATGCCCAGATTAGGGGACTGTAAGAATTGGGACTTACTCTTAAGGAAGATGACCAAGTTAAGAATTATGACTGGGACTTACTCCTAAAAAGGAGGCCCAAGTTAAGGGATCTGGGGATTACTCCTAAGAGGATGCCTAAATTAGAGGACTTGGGGCTTACTCTTAAAGAGGATGCCCAAATTAGAGGACTTCTGACTGGGGATTATTCCTGAATAGGAGACCCAGGTTAAGGATTCTCTCATATTAAAGGATGAGGTTAAATGAATGAAATCTCAATCTTTAGTGACATAAAGATGTGTAAATCAATAGGTTTTGAGAGACATTCCACAGACTTTATTTCAGATAAGGAAGTAAAATCAAGAAATCATGCCATAAATGGCTTTCAAGAGTGTCTTGAAGACTAAATCTTGAATACGAAAGGTGTAATGGCATAAGAGGAGTGAAATGGGCAAGAAAGGCGCCCAAAAAGGTAGGGGCACGCAAGTCCTGGCAGGTGCGCATGTACTGCGTGGGCGCGCAAGTCTTGGTCGCGTAGGTATACCAGTGCGACAATGTTGGTACTTGCGAGGTGTTCGACCAACAGGGTAATACTTTAGGGACTTTTGTTTAAGGCCTTTAGAATCCTCTTGAGGTTCTTCCAGAAGAGGGGTGCACAAGTTCTATTGAAGGATTAAGGTGGCGTGCAAGTGTGGCCATTTTCCTTAAGGGATGGTCACCTAGGCGCACAAGTGTTGATGATTTTCAACACTTAGGCCTTCCTACCCCTCTTTAGATCTTCCGTTCTAGGTAAGAAATTACCTTAGAAGTGTTCCGGAAGCTTTGAGAAGAGACTAGGGCGCCAGGAGCTAAAATCTGAGTTTCTGGAAAAAATCCTCCCCGAATGGGGGGTCCACAGGGTCTATTTATAGGTAGGGAGAAGACCCCGGGCGGTTATCACTTAGGTCGCGCAAGTCACTTGCACGACCATAATGCGCCACGCAAGTGGAATTGCGCAACTATGAGGAAACTTGCGTGACTTATGGGCAATCTTCTCCTTGTTCATCCCTTTGTCGATTTTTGATATTTTCTTCAAATGATGGATCAATTTGTGCTAAGTTATTTCCCTTTACATTCATTTGGACTATGTGACGAAAAAGGAGCATCAAAAAACATATAATCAAGAATTCAGTTATCCCTTAACCAAGAAATAAATCCAAGCAAACACAATTTACAGGGTACTGGTTACTTCTTTTAAAAAACCCACTCAAATAATTTTACATGAACCAAACTGACCTGATTTTTTAAAACACCCCCTGACATCCAAGTTTATTTCATAAAAAACAAAATATCAAAATCCCTATCCTATCCAATCCTTTTTTAAAAAACAAATCCCAGTTCCAAAAATCATTTTGAAATCTAATTCCAAAAAACATTTAATATTTATTTTTTAAATATTTTCCTCATATTTTATCAAGGATTGAAAATACAACACCATTCCAAAATAATCATCTCCATGATCCATTTCAATAAAACCAACCCTTGAAACCATTTTATACTCACCTTATTCCTATTCATGAGTTTTATCTTTTTAAAACTGAGTTTTCTAAAAAAATAATCATCCTAAAAACCATTTATTTATGGAATATTAAAAATCACAATAAATAGAATAAACCCCTCGAATACATAAGCACACCATATAATATATTTGGGAAAACACTGATTATATTATAAGTTTATTCAATTAGTAATGGATTCTGATAAGAAAACACGTTAAAAACACTATCTTTAGGCACACATATCATGATATAATCATGATACTATCATGATGCATGTATAACTTATCCACTCCCTACCAATCCTTATGATTCATCCCGAGTATCATCCATCCCACATTAGGATTCTCAGTCCAACCCAACACCTCACTCATCCTAGAGTGCATATTCCCAAGATTGTATATACCTTGAAAAATTGGGTTTCAAACAATGACATGATGGCCTAAAATGTTCTCAATATACCTCTTAAGTTTAAAAAACCTACCTCCACATATATCTAACACTTTCTCATCCAAAAAGTTCTATGATACCACTTTGTAACACCTCGGCCCAGGCCGCTTGAACAGTGACCACATAGGAATTCCACTTAACATCATGTGCACCACACCATATGCCATAGGCTTTCAACTAGTGGAAAAGGGACTAAGATAGCCATGAGGATAATATTCCCTCTAAAATAAATCCATAGGATCATGCTTGAATCTACCAAAAATTTGGAATGACTTATACGCACAAGAAAAATCCCATAAACCTGTATACATAAAACAGAGAGCCCTACATAACCCCATAATAAAAAAAATAAAGAAGTAAATATATCTATGTGGTTCATTATACATAATGGAGAAACAATATAAAATAAACATGGCATCATATATGAATAAAATGACACAATACCTATTACATGATAAACAATAACAGAATATAAAATATACCACTCTAGACTAACTCACATAATCCAACCTATTGAATCTCTAACCTCCATAACCTAATATACCAGACTCTATCTCTAAGTGATACCTATGCCTTGAGAGAAAATAGTAATATCTACCAATGTACATCGAAGCCCATGTTGTGTATGTGGGTAGGGGATGATTCCAATAACCCAGAAGAAATCCCCAATGCCTTAACAATACTGAGTGCTATTATGATCAAGTGGATGCATATGAAATACATATACAAAAGGTCTAGTCTTTCTCATGGAACACATAAACATATAAAATTAACATTAAATCACATCAAACAAACACGTGGGGTCATTGGGTTCTTGATAGGATACCTAGATCCTCAACTGTACCTTCTTCGACTAGTGCTTGAGTGGCTTTGAGCATGTGACATATCATGCCAACCAGTATTAGGCCCACACATGATTACCGGAAGAATTTACTAGGAAATATAGTGTTATCATACTCAATGAATATATCCAAGGAGAAATTCCTAGGTAACCCTTAACAACATATATGAATCCAAGGAGCATGTCTAATTTATTCCAAACTTGTAATCATAATGAATCCAAGGGGGATTTCCCCAAGGAATTATAAACCAATAATCATAATGAATCTAAGGGGGATTTACCAAAGGAATTAAAAATGATTAATCATAAAGAATACAAGGGGGACCTCCCCAAGGAATTATAAATCAATATTAGGTGTGAAGGTCAAATCCAAGGAGCTAGTCAAAGGTATCCCTTGTATCTACATACATCTCGATGTGAAATTAATCCCACCCAAATCATCTCATAGTAGCATGTATAACAATGGTCAAACATTTTACTAAATCTATCTTATATACCACAGGTCAACCTCTCAACTGTACGATCTATCATCGCACCAAAAACCATATCAAGATCACCCCAACTATTCAATTCTAAGGAAAAACTTATAATTATCAGAACCCATATCTCTCATGCACCCTATCTAGGGTCAATATATTACTAAGAAACCCTATAAGATTCCCTTAGGTCATGATGAAACATATTAACCCTACATGGGTTCCTTAATCACATTTTTACCACTCATACATAACCTATTATTCTATCCAAATGTCTCTCATTAGTCACTAGGGTTATTCAGAACTATCTCTACCTTATAAGGGGTTTTTAAAACCATCTGAATCAACCCACCACTTTAATACCACCCAATATCATAATCCAACACACATATTCACATATTAACAGACAATATACATCACATACAGAAATAATAGTAAGGGGCACATACAAAAGCACTCAGGATTTATAAAATAGATCATTTCCCTCATATCATCAAATAGACAAAAACGATCCAACTCAAGCCCTTCCAACTTCCCCTTTTCAAATAATCATTACAAAAATTTAGAATAGGTATAAAATTTTATATTTTACTCACTCTAGACACTTTTCCAAAAATCATGTCAAATATTTCTTTATAAAATTCCATTTTAGTTTTGAAATATCATTTCAAAACCCCTTTCTTAATTCACCCATTTCTATTGAAATTACTATTTAAGAAAAACACATATTTAAATTAAATTTTAAAAAGGAAAACCATTTTAATTTATATAATCCAAATCATTCCAAACAATCTATAAAGATGGCCATTGGTACTCATTTGACCAAGGAACAACCATCAAACTATTTACCTAGCTATGTGGTTCTTGTTGACCATTAGGTCATCATGAGTCCAACCCAATCCATGTTGAAATCACACACAATTCCTGAAGCATAAAAATAAATATAATATAATGGCACAAAAACATAAAATCACCAAATCGACAAGAATTTTAGCAAATTCAAGGACACCTACCTCAATTGAATCCATTTTTGTTAATTTACAACCCAACCACCTCTTCCTAGGCTCATCTAAGATCTAACACTAACCCCATATCCTATCTGACGTTTCCATTATTTTAGAACATTTTTTACATATTTTTCAAGGGATATATCGAGTGTTTAGTGACTAAAACTATTCCTTAAATGAGAAATTAATGAATATTTCATAAATTGTATTGAAATTATAATTAATTGAATATTTTAATAAAAATTTCTATTTTTAGTTATTAAATTATAAAAGTTCTAGGTGTCATTTTTATATCAATTAAGAACTATTTTTTTCTTGAATTTTCTTGATTTTAATTGAAAATATAAGTATAAATGATTTTTGGTGTTTAAACGGTCAAATTTTCTTTCTATTATTTCTCATTTATATAAGGAACATCATTTTTTTTAAATATTTGTTGAAATATTTTTCTAAGTTATTATAATGAAGTTTTGATTTTTAGAATTAATTCTTTCCATTTCTATTTTTTTAGTTTTTTTGTGAAATTCAATTTTAATTCTATCATTGAAAATTCATTGATTATTTTATGTTCAAATATTTTTTTGTTCAAATTAATAATTCTCATTAAATTTTGAATTATCTTTTTTAAGGAACTATGAAAAAATTTGTACAAAAGGAAACTACCAAATTTCAGTTGGAATAGTAATTAAACTAATCATGAACAACCTACCACAAAGAGGCATAACCAGTCAACAAACCATAAGACAAATTTTTTGATAAACCATAATAAACTCTCATGGTCAGTATGCTGACCACTTGTGCAAAATGGAATTGACCGTGTGTGAGTTTTGGTAAATTTCCAAGTTACCACTTGAATTAAATTTCAAGTGACTATTCTTGGCAAATGAAGTGAGCACATGATGAAGGCACAAGTAAATATTCTTCTAAACTATAATTTACTACACAATAAAACTATGGGAGCAATCTAACCTATCATGATCTCAACTTACTAGGAAATTGACAAAAATAAGGTAAAATTTAAATCTTCCATAAAGTAAGGCTTCCAACTAACCATCACTAAGGATGATGTCGGGATTCTCAAACATAAATTAAAAATAAGAATCCCTATTTACAAGATTGAACAATATGTGAATGAATAAGAAGATGTCATTTTAAGTAGATTATATACTGATGAAGATCATAGAACCCTGAATTTGTGATTCTATTGAAGAAGAACTGATTTTTGATTAATTGAAGAAAGTATGAATGGAAGAAGATAGTTGAAATCAAGACTGATGGAAACCATATGTCTATATCTTGAGATTCAAGTGGTACTGACAAGGAACTATGATGACCAAATCTCACTGAAAAAGATTCCAAACTCAATCCAGTGACGTTTTAAGTTAGTAAACCAAATTTGATGCTATGGATAATAGGAACATGATCTATTCAAAGTAGAAATTTTATCCATCATCATTTTTTAGAATTGTTGAAGTAGGGAAGCTGATTTCTTGACTTGAATTAGAGAACCAAGTATAGAGACTGAATTCAAAGAGTATGAATATTTCAATTTTGACTATCAGGAAAGAGGAAACATGTGATGGAATGAAGATGGTTGATGTTACTGAGCTACTATTGAGTTCCGAATCACTACCATAATATGCAGATGAAACTAAAGATATTAAGCATGAAGTTATTTGTCACTAGTTTTCTTGTATCTTATAGGATGATGATGAAAAGATGACAGGGGTATTGGTGATGTCCAACACTGTGGTTATCAATCTAATGGAGAGTGGCTGCCAAGTTCTTGAGAAAATTCTTGTGAGAGAATTATTTCTTGAAGAATACATCTCCGATCAGTGGTTCCAAACTAAATTATAACCAAGTTTAATAAACTAATGGATTCCCACAATAAGTTGATATTGCATTCCTATTGTTGATTTTAAGTGAACTCCTAAACCTTCTTAGATGTTATGGTCATGATATAATTCCCATGACTGAGGGTGAACCCATGATCATTAAAGTTGAGTTAGGATTTCTTGGTTGTTTTTAATATGAAAATGATTAATTTTCTTGAAATGATGAAGATGGGTGGTGGATTTGTGTTTTTGAAGATAATCATAAATTTTTGTGGCGAGCTAAATGTGAGAGGGGTTGGATAACTACTAGTGGATGAAATATCGATGGAAACCCAATCATTAAATCATCATGGTAAATATTACTTGACTTTATTTCTGACTAGTCCAAACTATATTGGGTTACAAAAATTTATTTTGGATACATTACACAAGCCCATAGGGAGCCCATATCTACCTTAAGGAGAATTTAATTAATTCTAAGTGTGGATCCCTAAAATTATAAAATCACAATTTGATGATGAGAAGGGAAGATAAAGATAGATATGTGAATATGCTGGATGATTTTAGATATTTCCAAATAAGCGGGGAAGGTTATATCAATCTAGATATTACCTTGAATCTTTTCACATGGGCCTATATCATTTTGTTATAAAATAATTACTAAAATTATTGGGGATTCAATATAAGATGGTGAAATAAAACTGAGAGCATGCCACATAGTTTTCAATGACTTTAAGAATAGTTTATTACCATTTTTATGTTTTATTTTTGAATAAATGTAGGGATGATCTCTATAGTTCCCCATTCTTGGACATGGTAGAAATACCTCGATTCCTAATTAATGATACATAGTCATAATTCTCTCCTTCTTCCCCATTCACTCATTCTGTAATTCTAGGTTCTAAATTTAAAAACATATTGATTGTTTTTTCTTCTTTCTCTGAGTATTATTACCTAAAACCTCTATAAATAGAGAGTTAATTTTTGATTCTTGATCTAGGAAGTGAAAATCGAAGCTTCATATAGATCTGAGATTCATGAAGATCGTCACATATTATTTACCCTTAGTAGATTATGATGGTGATTTGGGTGTTGTGATAGAACACTCTTTCATAGAAAAAAATTTCTACCATCTTTACACATTTATTTCCCCCTTTTTCCTCTCATTTTGTTTGAATGAGTGTGTGAGCATGGTTGTATGATTTGATGATCATAAAAGAACCATTTAATCTTATAATATTTTCTGAATAGAATGAATTTTTGTGTGATTCTTTTTACATTATATAGGATCACTCTTACGCTATAGAACTACTGTAGTTTATTGTTCTTAATTTAGGAGAGAGAGGTTTATGATCTAATTAATTATTCATTCATTTTTTAAGGTTAATGATCAATGGTTTTACTTATTTTTTGATCCGTTAAATGTGGTTGGGAGTGGAGAAACTCAAATATATCCATATTATTAATAAGTTTTTGTTCTTTATTCTTTATGTATTTTGTTTTTCACATCCTATTCACTACTATTTCTGATTTCCTTCATTATTTTTTTTACATTTTTCTAATTTAAAAAATAACACAAAAAGATTTTAGAAAGATCATTTAGTTAAGGGAAACTTATTCATTGAGATAGACCCCAAGGTTATCCACAATTCTATATCTATGGAGAATATAAAATAATTTTTGACCATCATCACAATAAGTATTATTATTTAAAAATGACATTGTTATTAGGGAAGAAAATTTTATTTTAGTGATTATTCATTTTTTATTTAAAAAAACGATGAAACCTCCACAAACCAAAGAAGACATAGTGGGATATTTTTACTAAATATTATGGTGAAATTCAATATTTTAAGTGAAGAATATTTTAAAGAATTCATAGAAGAATCCAAAGAATATTTGATACCACAACTTTTAGAAGCCTTATCTTGAAATTAAGAAGTTTTCACTATTTTCCCTGAGTATTATGCAGAAGAGTTGGAGCATACAACTTTTGAAATTGATATTCCATATAATTTAAGTTTAGAAATAGAATATCCACATAGTGATAACTTTTTCATGTTTTGTAAGGAGATGGTTTAAGAATAACTAGAGGAAGCATAACATAATTTTCAAGATCATTTTATTTCTAGTATTTTATTTTTTGATTTTTTATACCCTAAATTGTATAATGATTTTTTAATGCTTGAACAAACATATCCAGCTTAAGTCACCCTATTTTTTTCCATAGAATAATATAATTATAATGTGATTTATTTTGAATAGAGTCCGGAGTAGGATGAGACTACATCACTCCTGGCCCAGAAACACTATCAGGAGAACTTTCTAACCTTGAGAAAGAACAAGATAAATTTTTACTGGGTGATCTTGATTTCATAGAACAAGATGTGATATTTTTTAACATTTATTATATTTTAGTTGGTTTGGATTATGTTTTCACCATTGTAGGTATTGAATAGAAAAATCATCTTTGTGACTTCTTAGAGAGGCTTCAAGGAATTAAGACTTCCCCTTCTAAGGAACTTTTTGAACTCATAGTTTTTATTATAAATTCAAAGTTGGGAGGTAATGAAATAATAGAGTAATTTTAGGAATATTTAATGGGTGTTAAAGAGGATTATAACATTTATTTTATAGGTAAATAAAAATAATAATATTCTAGAATGAACCAGAAGATAGGTCACATCAAATATTTTAATTCTCACATCCCATGCACACTTCCCCTCAAAGTAAAGAAGAAGGATATAACCCATATATCCTTTTCTATATCTTCAAATCTATAAAAACTAAAATATTGAGAAGGTGTACTTTAATGAATCTGATAAATTGGTAATACACAAGTTTCAAAGCATTAATGTTTGAAAGAATTATATCTAGTGGTTCATATAAGAGACACCATAACCTCTTTCAGATTGGGGTTGACCCAAAGATTGTCCTATTATAGATAGTAAAACTACAACACCCCTTGGGGGGGGGGGTTATCCCAAGATTATATTTATATTTTTTTCTTATTTCATTTCATTTTTTATTAAAGTGATTTATAAAATCTTGTAGGTAATAACTATGTTGTGCATGCACAAGTTTCATGACTATTAAAAAAGAGAATCCATAAGCTTGTGCTTATTGGATAAAACCCCCAACATAATCCTTAGTTTATAATTATTTGAGTTAAATAGTATATTACTAATTTTACTAGTTTTAAAATTTTTAGTGACTTGAATATAGAATGCAAGGATCTTTCAAAATGATAACAAGGGGAGTATCTTGTATGAACTCTAATGATAAAAGCTTCTTCATCAGGGAAGTATTTATTTTAACTCTAAATTTTTTAATTATTATCATTAATATTACATTTTAGTTGGAATTAAGTGTGGGGAAATTCCCCTTGATGTTTTGAACTTATATTTCTGAATCTATTTTCATAGCTGGGTGTGAGGCTTTCTGATATCTAATTTGTTAGAAATCAATTTAAACCATAGTTTTTAATCTTGTATAGAACCCTTAAAATGAACTTGTATTTAAAATACTAATTTATGAATAGAAATTTATCAATATGATATTTTTTTGAGCTTTATTGGGATTTTTTTACCTTATTACAATTAATAAAGAATTAACTTAAAAAAATATTGTTTTTATATCTATTTGGATGTGTGGAAACTCTGTTTTTTGAACTCCAATGTAATGCCTTAAAAAATATATGAGCTATTAAATTTCATAAATTTTTTGAATGAAAATGTTATCAAACCTTACAATTAAACATTGGGGAAAATTTTAAGTTTTAATTTTGGGGGATAGGGGCTTAAAATGTTCCTTAACAGTGCTTTAATGTTATACCAAAACCCCCCAATTTTGTTTTTTCAAGAACAAATCCCTTTAAATCATAATTTCAAAATTTATATCAATAAATTTTTTCATGTGTTTTAGTAAAATAAAAAATCAATATTTTATTTTTTATGGAAAAAATATCATGGTGGTTTTAGGGCATTTCACTGATTATGAAATTAATAGACCTTCATGATTATTGAGTGATGTTGCCCACTGTTTTTATGGAATTTATTTTTACGAACTAGGAAATGGAGTGTTATAGGATAAATATTTATATAATTTGAATTATAATATTAGGAAATTGAATCTTTGAACTTGATCCTAAGGGACTTAGACTTTTTTTAAATGAACACATAAGATATCCAACTTAAAAGAGATTAATACAATTCATTTTAAAACTAGAGTAAAATTGGAAATTGGGATACCATGGTGAATCATTGAGACATTATGAACTAAAAAAATCCACTTATATATTCAATAAGTTATTTTCACATTCATGACTTTGGAAAATCAATAAAGTAATTGTTTCTCAAAATTGAATTCATTCAGGTGAGGGGAATGTTTAACCCAAATGATAAAGGGGTCAATTGACTTATAAGTTAATTATTTGAGTTGTATTAATGAAGTGAAGAATGAATCTTTGATTTTTAGAACATAGGGGAGAATTATAATTGAAGGTGCCTCTCACTGAAGTTTCAATTTTAATTAAATAAAATATTTATAACTTCTAGAACTGAGAAATGAATTTGTATTAAAGCTTGATAGTGAGTGATAATCAAATAGAAGTCATGATTTTTTGGCAATGGATTGTTCAGTGATTTTATTAAATTTTAGTGTGTATTTGAACTTGGATAGGATAATTATTTTAGGAGTATTTTTAAATAAATAAAATAAATTTAATTTCATGGGAGTGAAATTGATTAAGTGTGGGGAAACTTTATGTGACCATTATTTTAACACATTTTACACATTTTTATGGGGATATATTGAGTGTTTAGTGATTGGAAATGTACCTAAAATGAGAAATTAATGAATATTTTATAAATAGTGTTGAACTTTCAATTTATTGAATATTTTAATAAAACTTTATATTTTGGGTTCTTAATTGATAAAATTTCTTGGTGTAATTTTTATATCATTTAAGAATAGTTTTTTGTAGAATTTTAGTGGTTTTTTAGTGAGATTATAAGTGTAAATGATTTTTGAGTGTTTAAATGTTCAAATGTTCTTTCCCTAATTTCTAATCTATTTGAGGAACATTAATTCTTTTTAAAATATTCATTGGAAATATTTTTCTAAGGTATTTTTAATGAGGTGTTTTTTTTACAATTAATTATTAACATTTCCATGTTTTTACTTTAATTTTTTTATAGAATTCAATTTTATTTGTGCCATATAAAATTCATTGATTATTTTATGTTGAAATATTGTTTTTGAATTGATAATTCTAACTGAATTATAAATTATATTTTTTGGTCCTACTGAAAAATCTGTGTAAAGGAAACCGAGTACATGAAGGGTGCAATAGTCACTCAAATGACCATGAGAAACTTATTGCAAAGAAGCGTGGTTGATCAAATGACAACAAGATAAAATTTTAAACTAACCACAAGGCACTCTCATAGCCGGTATGCTGACTTCATATAAAAATGGGACAAACCATGTGTGAATTTGTTAAAGTACCAATTTATTATAGGAATTAAGTTTCAAGAGACTGTAACTGGGAAATTAATCGACCACATGATGAAGTCATAAGTGACCATTCTATTATCTTTAACCGACCACAAGGTTAAACCATGGGAGCAGCCCAACCAACAGTGAGCTCAACATGTTGTGAAAGTGACTAAAATAGAGAAAAATATAAACCAACTATGAAGTGAGGTTTCCAACTAACCATGCTTGAGGATGATGTTGGTATACTCGAACCTGAATTAAATTTAGGAATCATAATTTAAAATCGTGAATGAGACGTGATCAAAAAATCATATGTCGTTTTAAGTTGAACTCACCCTAATGAATATCATCCAACCCAAACATTATGAGTTGAATGGGGAAGAACAAAAAACTAAGGAATTGAAGTAATTTTGAATATAAAAATATATTTGAAACCAAGATCGATGGAAACTGGATGTACCAAGATTTGGATTCAATCTGTGCATACAAGTAACTATGATGGAAAAATCTTGCTGAAGAAGATTCAAAACTATATCTAGTGACCTTTAAATTCACTGAACCAAAGACCAGGCCATAGAGGATGGGAACCTAAGATCACTGAAGAAGAAATTTCATATGTTGTAACTTTTTTAGAACCATTTAAGTAGGGAAACTAATTTACTTTATTGAATAAAAAATAGGTTCTAAGAAAGAATTCAAAGAAGACGACTATATCAATTTTAACTGTTTAAGAAGAGGAACCCAGATCTCAAACATGGATGATAAAAAAGACTAAGCTATTATTGAGTTCCAAATCATTGCGATTCCATGAAGATGAAATTGAAGTTGATTGGGATGGAGATATTTTTCTCTAGCCTTTTGTGTCTTATCAGATGATGATATGAAGACAAAAGGTGTCGTGGTGATATCAATTGCTATTACTATAGATCTGAAGTAGAGTGTGTAACACCCCGAGATTTTGTGATTTTTAAAAAATGAATTTGATACTTTTGATATTTTTATTATATATAACAATACACATATCTTGGGTTATAGTAAACATTGAGTTTATCTTTCATTATATTCAACTTTGAGTTTTTTTTTGATAGTGTGTGAGACATGTGTCACTGAGATTCTACAAACCATGAAATACTATTATTATAATATGACTTTGATAACCTAGATATTAAATAGTTAGGTGCGAATATTACTATCTAATTTATGAAATATACCTATAAATTTACTACTCAATATAAATTTATTTATAAATTATTTCTATATAATCAATCAATTTTTAGTAAAGTAATTATATTATTCAAAAATATGTTTTCTTAAAAAACGATTTTATTAATTTTTATGATAAAATATTATAATTAATTTATATATATTTAAAGAAATTTATTTGATAAAATGAAATTCATTTTTTAAACTATCATATTGAAATTAACTTTTGGTGAAATTTAGGGATTTTTCAAAAAATATTGATTTTTCAGTGAATAGTAAAAAACACCGTTTTTTTGTAAAATTGTCATTTATTTTAAATATATTAAGTAATTTAAATGCAAAATCTTGTTTTAAAGTAACATAAGTATTATTTAGTTATATTTAATCCACTTAAATACTTTTTAATCAACCTGATATTGGATTTCAGCATAAGTTTATTTTTGGGTTAAATATTTTTTCTTCTAAAAACTATTTTAAAGTGCATAATGTTTCACTATTTTAATTTATTAAAATAATACTTAATTATGAATGTTTTAAAATAATTTATATATTATATATCAACAAATTTTAATTTATATTCATACAATTATTATTATTAGATATAGAGTTAATATAAAATCATATTGTGCTTGAAAAATACACTTCTTGAAAACACTCTTTTTCGTCACATTTGTGGGTTTGGTTTTAAATTGTTTTTTTAAAATTTTAGAAAATTAATTTTAAAATATATTTTTTTTTAAATTATCATTTCAAAATTATATTTCAATTAATTTTTTTATAATTTTCTAAAAAAGTTTAATTTTTTGATGAATAGCAAAAAATACTAGATTTAAATTTAAAACTACATTTTCGTTTAAATTATTTATAAAGTTAAATTATATTTTAAATTGGTTTTAAAGAAAAATTATCTCAATTATATATCTATTAATCAAATTTATGTAATTTGAATCAATTTCATATTGAAATTTTATATAAAAACTTGGAAGCTTTTAAAGATTTTATCATTGAAAACCTTATTTCTCATCACACATGTAGGATTAATTTTAAATTAAAATCTTCCACTTATCTGGAAGAAATTTGGGAAAATGGATTAATTATTTTTAATTAGAATAATTTATATTATATAATAAGTTTAAATTAGTTTTTTACGAAAATTAATAGTAAAAACAACAAAAATTATTTACCGTGGTTAAGGTAAAAATGGGTTTACCAAGGGTTAAACGAAAAAGACAAAGGTTAAAAATAACCCAAAAATTATAAAAAACCCATTGTAATATAATATTTAGACCTTATATATTGTAATATTTATAATTTTATATTTTTTTATCCCTTTTTAATTTGAAAAATGTGGGTACACCTTTTTCTTTCAAAAAATTACAAGCGTTCCACTCACCTCAGTTATAAAAGGCCACCCCTCTCCTATCTTATTCACACATTAAAAACATTTTGTTTTTTACAATAAATTCCCAATTAACTTAAAAAATTCCATTATATAATCTTATAATACTAATTTTTTATTATAAATACAACCTAGTAGGACTTTTGGTGCAAACCTATGGAGGTTACGTGAAGAAGATTCAATGTTATTCAATGACTGTTTTTATTTTATTTCTTCCTCCACATCCTTAAATAATTATTTAATCATGATGATATAATAAACTTAGTATATTCCATATAAAAATATATTTTTATGTTAAGTTAATGGCTGAGAAGAATACTCACTTCCACCACATGGGTTATGAAATTATTATTCGCGTGTATAGCAGACTACCACCTCACGACCTAATGTTATTCATTTTTCCATTACCACCTATCACAGTTGGGAATGATGATGGATATAAAGTATATATATCATATTGATAACATAATTATAACTTTTTATTTATTATATTATATGTATCATTTTTACTTCCCATTCCATTGGGGATAGGATAACGTCGTTTGTGTGTACAACAGACTATCGCCTCCCAAAGCGATACGATTCATTTTTCATTAACACTTTACATGGAAGATAATAAGGATAGATTTAATAAATATATATGATATTAATAATATAATTATTATATTAATTAAATATATATCATTTTAAAAGATAATATATCATTTCATTTCTTACCTTTTCACTCAATGAAAGATGATAACATCATTTGTGTACATATGGACTACTACCTTCATAAAGCAATGTGACTCTCTTTTCATCACCAAACCACATGGATGATATGTATAAGTATATTTAAAGAAATAATATGGTATTTATGATATTATAATAATTATGTAAAGATAATATATTACTTATCTCATTTCTATAACGATCATTGAAAAATGAAAATGTTACTCATGCATATGTACGACTTACCGTCCCCATGATCTTAACATACTTTATTTCTCAAAACCATATTTCTTGATTGGTATTAAAAGTATAATTAATGAAATAATATTTTAATTATTTCATGATTATTATTCTGTAGGTGATATTACCATGACCAAATTAATAGGACCAAAAATAACAAATGAAAACATATATGAATAATAGAGCGGTTATTACCCGAAACATGACTTTAATAAGGAATTATTAATAAATGGGTAATAAAAAGAAATAATTAAATCATATATGGTATGATATATGTAATTTTGGATATTTAATATATGTATAATAAACTTATATTTATTATACAAGAGTTTCTAATGAGAACGAATGAATTTGATACTTACAGTAAGGGATTTGAACCTCAATTTTTACTTATGTGAGACACATGCCATATTCACTAGCTATTTATTTTATATAGTGAGCATAATGAACATGGATTTATTTTATTATGATTCTACTAAAAATTATTTTTATTTTCATATCCATTTTATAATCTCTATTTCATAGGTTTTATAGTTCAAAAGTTACCAAAGTAGTACGAGATGTTTATCACAATTTTCCTTTCTTGAGATATATGGTTATGTTATGCACCTATATTATTTTATAAGGTGTATATAAATCTCCTTTGACATTTAATATAATGAATTTATTTATCATTATGATATTTTAAGTTTCTTTTAATGTAATTACTTCCTGAGGCTTAGGTTTCAAAGTTACCAAAGCAGTAAAGATTTTATGTTACAATCTCATAGTTTATTAGGATTATTTATGACTATGTTTCTGATGGTAAAATGTTACAATAAATATATCAAGGAAATCATAAATTTTATTATCCTATGTTTATGTTATTAGAATAAATTTTTCACCCTCATATCCCTCTCTTCATATACTCAAGTGTTTAAAAATTATGTTTTTAATAAAAATCATTTTTTCAGTCAAAAACCTTTTTTCTTCCAAAACCATTTTTTCTAAAAATGTTTTCAATTTTTTTAACATTTTTTAAAATTATTTTTGAAATAATTTTTTACCCATGTTTTAATTTTAATAATTTTTTTAAAGGAATATTCATATCATTTTCCAAACAATGTCCATTTGGATTTTACTAAAAATGTGAAAGGAATCATTATTTTAAAGTGTACGACATGAACAGAATTTACCGCTATCATGAGCATTATTTCTTTTGAAGATTCCTTTATAAGTTTTCATGGTTATTTTAAAATAAAAGAATTTATAGAACATTTTATGCATTTTTATTTTTAAAAATTTTATTTTTATAGAAAAGTTATTTTCCTTAAGAAATTATCCAATTGATTTATCTTTTAAAATCATTCTCATTATAAGATGAAATCCTTTAACACCAATTATTCATTGATGGGGATATGTACCAAGGATACAATTCTTATTCTTTATCTGAATGGTTTATGATGAAAATTTGTTTATGAAACCCATTTCTATTCCAGGGGTTACACCATGAGAAAATTATTATGAAACCCACTTATTTTCATAGGGTTTGCTATGATGAAATGATGACATGATTTTGAAACATGTATATTTTCCATAGGGTATGATATGATGGAATGTTTATTAAACCTATTTATTTCATGGTTTATGATGTGATGAATGTTTTATAATCTCATGGAACACATAGGTATTAT
This sequence comes from Viscum album, assembly GCA_963277665.1. Classification (NCBI taxonomy): domain Eukaryota; kingdom Viridiplantae; phylum Streptophyta; class Magnoliopsida; order Santalales; family Viscaceae; genus Viscum; species Viscum album. The sequence goes on from OY728162.1 coordinate 1,529,954,456, forward strand.
TTTCATTATGTAATGGGTGAGACCTATAACTCCGTCCAATGAATTAGGTAAACATATATATCTCATAAGATAGATAAGACTATAATGAGGAGTGATCCCAGTTCAATAAGAGAGTTTGTTCACTATGATGGTCTTATGAGTTAAAATTTAATACTATGATAGTTTGGAGAGGGAATCCATTCAACTATGATATCCTCGGTAGTGATCCTTAAATACCATGGAAATGATTTTCCATTCTTATTTGTATGACACAAATCTTTGTCTTATGATAATGTTATTATCTCATGGATCATGTTCTTTGATCCCCTTATTATTAGTGTCTTATGAATTACGAATTATTATTCCATGGATCAATATTATGATCTTTGATATGCATGGTATTATTTTCAAATGTTATATGTATGTTCTCATAATCGTTTGTTCATGTTATGCTTATATATCTTCATTTTTTTACCCTTACTGAGCATTTGATCTCACCCTTTCTTATGTTTCCTTTCACTGAGTTATGAAGAAATTCACTACGTATGATATGTCTAAGAAGGGTTATAGTTATGAAGATCATAGTGGGAGATAATATAGTTTACATACAGACTAGTATTTTGTGTTTCTAAGTTTTCAAAGACACTAAAATATTGCAGTTCTTAGGCATGTGTTTGTGTAATGTAATTACTATTCATAAAAAATGATGTAATATCTAAGTATTATAAGAATGGGATACTATAGTTGGTATCAAAGGAAATGTTTAGTTAACATTTAGAAACTAGGATGAAAAAAATTTAGTGATATCCCTAGGGATATTTCTAAGTATATGTCAAGGTATTTATCTAAGGATAAGTCTAAAGATGATTCAAATTATAGTAAAATATCTGGGATTTTTTTTAAAGGATAGATAAAGTGGTTTCAAAGTAGTTACATCCTTGTCTAGATACTACAAGTGGATGTGGATTTGACACAATGATACATGGTGGTAATAACTCAAAAAATGCACATTAAGTTAGACTTAATTTTCACATTGTGTATAACAATGGGCCTTACTGCACACCTAGTTTGAAACTCCTAGAGGATATGATTTGGAAATTTAAAAACTCATTAAGAACCATCATAATGGATTTAAATAGATTATGATCATTAATAGCATTGGATAAACCAAATGTGTCATAGATTAAAAATAAGGTTCCACGATTTAGACACCCTATATGTGATATTTCATGATTATGTGGTTTCAAACTATAAAAATTTCTACTTACACTATGATTTTTGGTTTTTGTCAATGGAGGGAACCAAAAGGAACTGGGTTAACATTGAATGTGAGAGAATTTGAATATGAGAAGCCAAATGGGATAATTAATGGAGTAAAGGATGTTGTGATTATTCCTAATCATTTATCATGATATATGACTAACAAAATGAATCTTTACCAACAATTAGACACACCAAAGATGAAAAGGATATAGTTCACTAAGAGTTTGGGTAATGGAAACCATAAAGGAGAGAATATTCTGTTTTTTATATGTCAAGAATTTGGGATGAAACACTCAAGGGAATGTATCATAGGAATAATAAGATGTTTTGAGTGTGGAAAATAAGGAACCAAAGTAAGTGATTGAAAAGTAAAAATTAAAAGTTCGATCAAAACAATGGATGAGAATAATGGTATCCCTAAGGTATCATCAACTATGGAATGTTTCAAAACTATAAAGTATAGGCATTATTAAAATTGATGTCCTATGGGGAATTCTTGTGAAGAGGATCGGAAAGGTTGTATGAGTAATGGATTTTCTGTTGATGATGATTAGAATACAAATGAAATATTAAATCAAAGAGGTATTAAGGAATAAGATAATGAAACATAGTTAATGGTTTGAGAATGAAGTAGGATTGTTGAAGTATTTATGTATTGGAATTTAAGAATTATTTTATATAAATTGTGAAATATACAAGGATTTTTTAGTATACATTTTTCATTAAGGATTTGAAAGAATATGTTGAAAGATGATGATGACCTAAAAAAGTGATTAAATGGAAATGTGATATTCCTGGAAAACATATGATTAAGGGAAATATAACCCTTAATATGTTCTTAATGTTGAGATAATGATGTTGGGATAAAGAGATAATTGAAATGTATAAAGTAAATTGGATAGTACTAATTATCTTAGAACAGATTAGTGATTTTTCAATAAAGTGGTTTATGATATCATTGATGGAGTATAGAATTTTGGATTTAAGGAATATATCCAATAATATATGTTTTATGTAAGGAATGAGGAATAATTCTTGTTTTCAATAAGACTTTATGGTAATTTAGTTTATTACCATGTTTAAAGAGAATACATGATGAATGTATTCAAATGTTTGGTATGTAAAAATCAATAGACACTTTATGATATATGAGGGATTAATATTAAGATTATTTTAAGAAACATAGTGACCTTCTTTATAACTTTTTAAATTTGGAAGGTTTATAAGGTTAACCATTTTTGGAATGGTTTAAGTTTAACTTTGGGTGAGGTTTTAGAGATTAACATATTACTTAAAAAGATGGAAATCTATCAATATTGGATAAATAATGTTAACCATTTTTTTATAACTAGATATAATAGGAATGATGTCACGACCCCCTCCCACTAAAGACGATTCAATGAAGGGAGAGGGATAATGATCCCCGATTCCCACCTCCAGTAGGCCCTGGGTTAGTGACTTGCACCAAGGGTAGAAAAATATCACAATATGGGAGGCATTACCTACTATAAAAGAATAGGATCAAGAGACATGATAAATAAACACAAAAAACTCTAATAGACTATGTAAAGGTAAAACAAAAACAATACCATAATGCATGAATAAAATAAAACTGATATATATATAAAAGTCTCTAAAGTAAATATAAAAAAGACAAGTCAATAATAGAAAATCAATAACAACTCTAACCTAGATAGTAATGTTCAGATCGGTCCCCAAAGTCTTGAAAACCTGAAAATAGTTTGTGTATGTAGGGTTTCCATTAAAGGTATACTCAGTAGGGACATAACCAAGGCCTCATGTACACATGTGAAAATATCATGCTAACTCACTAGTGAACAAATAGTATAACCAAGAAAGACCTACACATGTAATCTAACTGAACCCAACCTCATAATGGATCACTCACCAAATCAAGCATCCAATATAATAATATAATATCGAGATTATAAAAAAGAAAAGTGTCCTACTTCCTCTTCCCCACTGATTTTCTGCTCTCATGCCCCAACATAGAATTCCCTATGTTCCCATAATTTCCACACATATCATGTCATATCCCTCATACACACACCTGGTCCACACATCACATCACATCCTGACCATACACACCTGGTCCACACATCACATCACATCAAATCTCGAAGATACATGAAACCATACATCACAAGTCATCTCAAAGACATCTAGTACCACACATCATAGATCATCCCAAAGACACCTAGGACCACACATCACAACTCACCCCAAAGACACATGGTACCACAAGTTACAACTAAAGGAAGAGTGGGGGAGAGGGGGTATCCATACATCTATATTAGTACTATATTGGATGTTGGGGAAAACACCCAGAACCCAAAACCTATGAGCATTGGTAAGGTTATACAACTCAAGTGGGGAAAATATAAAATAACATGAAAATACATGATATAGAGATAACACACAATACCCAACAAAAGGGTTTATATTGAAAACACTAGAACACACTACATCACCATCACATACCATATGTCCATTATCAAAACTGATGCCACCACTATATGCAACACACCACAGAATTGTCACACAAGCCACACAATATCTTCAACTTTCAACTTTCAAGTTCCACCAATTTTATTCACAACCCTTTTCATTTCAATTTACCCCACCCATTAAATTATATTTAATCCATTAATCACATGCCAATTTTCACCCCACTATATTCAATTCCAACTCACTCATTTATTTATTTCATTTAAAATCGTAATTTATTCCACTACTACCCAGGAAACTAACACAACCACACCACACAACTATCACCACCGCACCACACATCCACCATCATAATCACACCACATCACCCAGGACACCTCACAACACAAAAAACACACATCTTATCCACCACCCAACCACAATTTCTATATACCACAACCACTTCACCACAAAACACAACTTCCCACATCACATCCATGATAAACAACCATCACATCATTTCCCCTGTGTACCACACAACCTATCCAGTTAGATCTATCATTGCCGAAAAACCACATGCCACAAAAAGCATCATAGAAAGCACATACATGCACAATAATAACTCATCCCAACTTCATATTTATTTATGAGACTAGTAAAATTACTTCTTTATATTAGCATGGGTATTATCACACAAACTAGATATCTAGGGGAAACTAATAATTATCCAAATATAAGTTCTTTAAAATTTTATTCAGGGTGAAATCACTCAACAAAGCAACATGGGTCATCACATATATCAACAACATAGCAATTAAGGCTTCCAATAACTTTTATTTTCATAATTTTAAACAGATAAGCATAACAATATCAACAACATATATAAAAAATAAAATCATGTGATAAATCCCAATACCCCTAAATCTTAGACATTCCAATTAATTATATGATTACTTCAAACCTTAATATCCACCCAAAGGTAAGAAAAAGCATGAAATTACCCCATGTATCATGTAAAAAGGGTGATAATGAGGACCCACTACCTCAAAGAAGCTTTCTGATCTTGATATGAACCACTTGGAGATAAATAAACCATCCAAGAACCACCGCCACACAAGAAATTGGTGGGTCAACCTACATTGCAACCAAATATCATCAAAACATAGCCCAAAATAATAATCCAAACCAAACCACACCACCATAGGGAAATACTAAGAATAAAAAAAAGCAAACAAAAGAGAAATAGGATAGAAATCGCTAAGGATCAATGATGGGAATCCAAGGATTGAAGATGGGAATCCATAGATCAATCCCCATCAAAGGAATATCAAAACACTAAGGAGAGGGATACTAGATCACTTAGAACAAGAGGGAGAGAGTCATTATAGCCATAGGGTTTGAGAAACCCGAGCGGCTGATTTTTTTTAATGATTTAAAACCTCAGGGATTTACACATCGTGTAATCCCCTTTCACATCGTGTAATCCTTTGGGTTTGGTTTTCAATGAAAATAAAATTTCTGTTTTATTATTTAACCCCGATTAATTAAACATTGTGAACCACCCTTGAAAAAATTGTGAAACACTTTTACACATCATGTAAACATCACATGTCATGAATTCACTATTCTTATAGTTTTTAATAGCCAATACGGCCAGGATTTCTCTATTACTCCTCTAAGAATCTCCAACACCTGAAAATGGAAAAGTAAAGAACTAATAAGGCAAAAATCGTTACATTAGATACCTCTCAGATGATTGTCTAGCTTGAGAATCCAAAACCAATCCCAAAAGAGAAGGGGTCTAAAAAAACACCCCCCGAGATACCTCTCAAGGATCTTGTCACACCACAAATGCTACCACCATCCAAACACACCAAAACAAACATCCACTAAACACTAGACAACCACACCATCACCTCTTACTAGGCACAACACTACGTCATCCGGTACCTTCCACAACTACCACTTTTCTACACAACAACTACACAACCATATAACATCCACACAAACCAAACCAACAATCCAAATTGCAGTGAACATATGAATCAAGGAATTTCATTCTCCATGTCAATATATTATCTGATTTGGACAACACTGACCCACTCACATGAGATTAATCACATCATAGTTAATACATCTCGACTAGGATTCAGGTCCTCCCATTTTTCATATATCAAAATTTTATCACACATCACACCTAAAGAGAACAACACATATTATAACATAGAAAGATATAAACATCACATCAAAAGAAAAATAGAATAAGAAAAAGACAAAAAAATCTTTGGGTACTGGGCATGAATCTGTGGCTCTCACTACCAAGTACTCTTCTCCAGAATACCATGCCTCCATAACACATAGAGTAAGGGAATGGTCCATCCAAACAATAACTTCTCTTGATGATACTAGATCTCTAATGGTTGCTCCAAAAATGCTACATCATCCTCAATATCTAACTCTCCCAAGTTAATTACATGGGATTCATCATAAATATACTGACAAATTTGAGATATGTGGAAGATGTTGTGGATCCGGTCTAGTTGTGGTGATAATTAATACTGATATTCCACCTCACTAACATGCCTCAACACCTCAAGGTGAGCAAAAAACTTGGGATAAAGATTACTCCCTCTACCAAACCTCCACGGCCCACAATGAGGGGAGAATCTCAAGAATACATGGTATCCAACCTCGAAATCTAGGGACCTTTATCTACAATCAACATAGGCCTTCTTACATAACTGCATCACCATAATCTACTCTAAAACCAACTTGATATTCTTGATCATGCTCTACACCACATCAGGATAAATAATTTCCAATTCTCCAACCTCTATCCATTATAACAGAGAATGACATGACCGCTCATACAACACCTCAAATGGAGCCATACCAATGAATGAGTGATAGCTATTGTTGTATGGAAACTTGACCAAAGGCATGTGTCAAACCCAATATCCACTAAATTCTAAGAAACATTCCATCAATGAATCCTCTAGTATTTGAATGGTTTGCTCTTTCTTCCCATCTATCTGAGGGTGGAAAGTATTGCTAATGTGAAACTAGGATCCAAAATCATGCTACAATCCCCTCCAGAATCACGAGGTTAAATAAGGATACTGATTATAGATGATGTTTCTTGGTACCCCATGAATCCAACCACATCATCCACATATTGGCTCGATAAAATAACCATGGAACTCGACTCATAGATTTCTAGAAAGTAAGCCGATTTCATCAGCCTATCCACTTTCACCCAAAAAACATCAAATGATTTCTGAGATTTGGGTAACCCTATGAAAATATACACTAAGGTGTAATACTATTTCCACTTAGGAATATATAAGGAATTCCAAAAACCACCCAGAACATGGTGTTCCACTTTCACTTACTAACAAACCAAACATATTTCCACAAAGTCTACCACTAACATTTTCATCCCCAACCACCAAAGCTATCCCCTCAGTCCATTATACATATTCGTCACATCGATATATACCACTAAATGTGATCTATGAAACTAATAGAGAACTCCCTCATAAATTCCCTACAGGACAAACAACCACCCTTGGAACAACATCTAATTATAATTGTCCTATGACTATCCCCCAGGAGCATCACCATGGATGAAATGATAACAAATCACCTCTGTCTCTTTGTCTCCCCAATGAGACTCATCCAATCGCTGCATCAAGGAAGACTCAACTGCCATCTGTTAAAGAGAACCATGACCACTATTCTCTCCAATGTCCAAATGCATTGCTACAAGCACCTCCATTCCTTTCCAAACATCCATAGACTCCTGATCCACATTATCTCAGGACGTACAACTTAATTCATTGGAAACGACATTACCCTTCCCTAGGGTATAAGTGATTTCAAAATCACAATCTTGAAGAAAATCCATCCACATACACTGGAATAGATTCAGATCCTGTTAAGTGAAAACATATCACTGGCTTTTGTTTTCCATGAAAACCCCCAAGCGCTCACTGATGAGGTAATGCCGACCCAAATTTAGAAAGAAAAATTTTACTGCCAACTCCAGATCATGGGAGGAATAATTAAATTCATGGGGATTTAACTTCCTATACCTATAATAGATTACTTACCTATTCTGAATTAACATGCATCCCAATACTAGATGGTACTCATCATAGAAAACCTTAAACAACACACCCTCCTCGAGAAACTGAAGCATTGGACAACTAACTAACTTCTCCTTCAAGTATATGAATGATTACTAACACTAGTCTTTCTACAAAAAATATTGGTACTTATTGGTCAACAATATTAGTGGGGCTGAAAATCTAGAGAAATAAGGCACAAACCCCTAATAATATACTACAAGACCAAGTAAACTGTGAACCTCTAACACATTATTGGGTGCTACCCAAGAAAAAACTACTTTGACCTTCAATGATGGTGTTGTAGGACCTGAAAAACAATATGATATGCTTGACATGATCCTCCTCCAACTTCGAGTAGCTGAAGATATCATCGATGAATAAAATGAAGAAATGGTCCAGGAACTCATGGAACACAGAGTTCATTAGTCCCATGAACATGACTGGTGTGTTCGTAATATTGAATAGAATAAATAAAAAATAAAAGTGCACATACCTACATCTAAAGGAAGTATTATGAATATCCTCAAATTTCACCCTCAACTTGTGATATCTAGACCATAGATTGATCTTCAATAACCAACTAGCTCCTCTCAAACGGTCAAACATATCATCGATACTCAGAAGTGGGTAACAATTCTTGACCATTACCTAATTCAACCATTGGTAGTATATACAAAATCTGAGATGACTATATCAATTATTAGAGAGTAACATTGCAACACCCCATGATGACATACTAGGTTAGATGAAACCCCTTTGCATCATATCATCCAGCTATATCCTCAACTAATGCGACTTCTTAGGCACCACCCAATAGGGATCCATAGAAATCAGAGACGCACCCAACTGCAAATATATTTTGAACATGACATCATGACAAGGAGGTACTTCCATAAAATCCTCTAGAAAAAACAAACAGGAATTCCTCCACAACCATGGGAACGCTCCCAGTCCAGGATTCTACAAAAAGCATTACCAACTGCAACAAAATAGGCTCTACTTGCCTACCACCCAACCAATAACCTCACTCACCAATAAATTCCACTTGCTGGAACTCCACATCTGAAAACACGACTCTCATCCAGAATTAGTCAATGAATTCAAACATGGAATATAGCCAATAAATTACAAGTATAATATCATATAGTTGCATCTATAATAAGAAGAAGTCCCCCACTGACCGGTGTTGCCCCATCACCAGTCTATATTTCTAGAACACATCAAACAAGGAAGTCTGACATCCAACTGGAGTAGATAACACCAAGGAAACTATAATACTCTCCACTTATAGTCCCAAAATATGAACCAAAGTGGGATAAACATAGAAGTGTGAGGATCCTAAATAAAAAAAATAATACACAAGGGTACCAAACAAACTAATCTTACCTTACAACTCCCAGCTCTACTAGCACTTTTTCCTCTAATACATGCATCTGACCATGCCCAGCTCCTATACCTCTATACGGTCAGCCTCCACGACAGTAATTTGGATAGATTCCTTCTAGAAGGGGACCATTACAATGCTTCCCTCAACCATATCTTAATGCTCTCAACTTATGAACAATAACCTGTAGTCCTTACCACTAGAACTGTCTCAGAGTCAACTATTATTGCTAAAAAGGGGCCCGACCACCCATCTAAAAATGGACTCCTAGAATGATTGGACCCTGAGAATGGTTGTGCCCATATCTCCCATAGATATATTATGAAAATTGAAAAATACCAAAAGGCTCTTGAAAACGACCTATCCTTGACGGTCAGAAATGAAATTTCCACGGTCAGTTCCCCGTTGAACATAACCCTGACCGCCTGAACACCCACGACCCATTTCTAGAATACTTGATCCTAAAAACACCATGATGGACACTATATCTGGGATCAACTACCAAGGAAATAATCTACTCAATAACTTCATAATTTTTCTGTACCTCTAGATATGTTGGGAGCATAAATGGTTTAACCACATACCTGATAACCGGAAGTAAGGCCTCCTCCAGATGTCGCACTCTAGACTCCTCATCTGGAAAACCATCTAGAGCATGGTGAAGAAGATCGTTGAACCTAATACAAAGTTCTTGAAAAGTCAAAATCCCTTGCTGAAGGGAGATAAACTCCTACCTCTTAGCTTCCCTCATCGTCGATGACTAAAACTCTTCTTGAAACTCCCTCTAAAATTCAGGACACAACACATATGCCTCCTTGTGGTCACCAAGAAACAACATACAACACTAACACAAACCTACCAACATCTGAATAACTACTAGAGGTACTCAAAACTCATATCATGCTTGGATTAGACTGAAAACAATCTCTATCTCTTCTATCCAGTGCTCTATCTCCAAATATGTGACACTCCCCTCATACTTGAAAAAACTATGCCATTGAAAGGCATAAAAATTCATCTTTCATGCCTCATCCTCCTATACTAGGTCAATCCTTGATGATCAATTGGATAAACCTATTGAATATAAGATACTCGAGAAAATTGCTAATGATGAACATGATCTATTCTTAAAAACAAGGAGAACATCCTAATCTTGGTAGTATAGAATTTTATTAAATATTATTTAATTTTATTCATTTTATTTTCAAACAACACCCAAATGAAACATGAACACAAATCATTACGATACATGTACCTCTCCTAGGTATCTACCCTACAAATTGTCCCACCTCACTTAGTTGTTCAAAAAGATTAAATTCCATGCACTGGATCATGGGGGCCCCTAAAATCCTATGTCCTAGTTGGTATCTCTAGCCTATGTCACAAACTAAGGTCAATTGGCACTACTTCCATACCAACCCATGAAATACTTATTGTTCCTAACTCCAAAATCTATCCTATCCCTCAACCATAACCTTTGATACCACTATGTCATGACCCCCTCCCACCAAAGATACCAAAATGAAGGGAGAGGGATAATAACCCTGGATTCCCACCTCTAGTAGGCCCCTAGTTGGTGAAAAGAACAGATGGTAGAGAAATCTCACAATATGGGAGGCATTACCCTCTATAAATGAATTGTATTAGGAGATAGAATAAAAAACACCAAAAACTCCAAAAATCTATGTAAAGGTAAACTAAAAACCATCTGACAATACATGAATAAAATAAAATCGATACATATAAAAGTATCTAAAGTAAATACCAAAAAGACCAGTTTACAGCAGCGACTTAACAACAACTCCAACCCAGATAGTAAAGTATATCTCAGTCCCCAAAGTCCTCCTGAAAACCTGAAAACAATTTTTATATGTAGGGTGAGCATAACAGGTATAATCAGTAGGGACATAACAATGTCCTCAAGTGCACATGTAAAAAGACAATTCTAATGTTCTAGTAAACAAACAATATAACCAAAAATCACCTACACAGGTAATCTAACTAAACCTATCCTCACAATGGATTACTCACCAAATCATGTATATAATATAATAATATAATATCGAGGTCATAGAAAAGTAAGGTTCCCCATTGTGTCTTTCCCACTAATTTTCTTCTCTCATGCCCCAATGTGAAACATCCTATGATCCCATCCATTACATAAATTTCACATCACATCCCACTCGCACACACCTGAGACACACATCAAATCACATCCCACCAATACAAACCTGATCCACACATCACATCACATCACATCACATCACATCACATCACATCACATCACATCACATCACATCACATCACATCACATCACATCACATCACATCACATCACATCACATCACATCACATCACATCACATCACATCACATCACATCACATCACAATACATATCGAAGACACTTGGGACCGTACATCACAACTAATCCTGAAGACAATTGTTACCAAAGATCACAACTTATCATATAAACACCTAGGAACACATGTCACAACTCATCCTGAAGAGACCTTGGACCATACGTCATAGTTGAAGGAAGAGAGGCGACTATTCTTATTACTGCCTTCCTAGATCTTGGGGAAGACACCTAGAACCCATAACCTCTGAGAATTGGTATGGTTATCAAACTTGTGTGAGGAGCATATAAAATAACATGAACAAACATGATATAGAGATAACACACAATACCCAACCTAAGGGTTCACATCGACAACACTAGTATACACCACATCACCACCATGTCCATATGCCTATTGTCACAACTGATGACACCAATATATGAAACCCACCACATAACCATCACACCTGACACAAAAAATCTTCCACTTTCATCATTCAATTTTCACCACTTTTATTCATTACCATTTTCATTTCAATTTACACCACTAATTCAATTATATTTAAGCCATTAATTACATGTAAATTTTACACAAGATTATATTCAATCTCAACTCACTAATTTATTCGTTTCATTTAGCATCGTAATTTATTCCACTACTACCTGTGAAACTAACACAACTACACCACACAACTATCTCCACCGCACCACACATCCACCATAGCTGTTTCACTACATTGCCCAATCCACCTCCCAACACAACAACCACACATATCATCCATAGAACAACCAAAACCTCTACATACCACAACCACTACACCACAACACAAAAATGATCACATTGCATCCATGCTAAGTAACTATCAAATCACTTACCCCACATACCACATAGCCAAGCTGGCCACATCTATCATTGCAAAAAAACCACAAGACACACAATGCATCAGAAAAAGAACAACCACAAAAAATAACAACACATCCTAAATTCAAATTTATATAGGGGCTTAATCACATTACTTATTTATATTAGCATGGGTATTATCACAAAAACCAGATATCCATGGGAAACCAATTATTATCCAAATATAAGTTATTTGACCATTAATTTAGGGTGAAATCACACAACAACACAATAAGGGTTATCACATATACCAACTACAGTGAAAGCAAGGCTTCAAACAACCACTATTTTCCAAATTGGTAATAGGGAGGCATATCAACATAAAAAAAATATAACAAAAAAACAAAACATGGGATAAAACCCCATACCCATCAATTTTAGACATGCTAATTAATTATATGATTAAATTGACCGTTAATATCCACCCAAAGTCAATAAAAAACATGCAATTCCCACAGATAGAATATAAAAAGGGTGAGAATGACGATCCCCTACCTCAAAGAACCTTTTCAATCTCACCACACATTGTATGGTGAAGAAGAAACCGCCAAAGAATCAATGCCACTTAAGAAACTGATGGGTCAACCTACAACAAACCCAAAGATCATCAAAATAATTCCCATGCACATAACCCAAACCAAACTACACCACCAAAGTGAACTTTTAAGAAGAATGGAAAGGAAATAGATGAGAAAGAGGAGATAACTCACTATGGATCGATGATGAGAAGCCAATGATCGAATACAATAATCCATAGATCAATCCCCATCATAAGAATCTCAAAACACCAAGGACAGGGTTACTAGATCACTTGGAACGAGAGGGAGTGAGCCAATGTAGCCATACGGTTTGAAAAATTGAGTGGATAAAAACATATAAATATGTAAAACACCAGGGATTTACATGATATGTAATACCCTTTCACATTGTGTAATCCTCAGGTTTTGGTTTTCACTGAAAAATGCTTCTCATTTTTATTATTTAGCCTTGATTAATTACACATCATGAACTGAACCTATAAAATCCATGGAACACTTTTACATGTTATATAAATGTTACATGACATGTATTCCCTATAATCTTTGTATCAGCCAACACCTCTAAGCTTGCTCTAGGACCCCTCCAAGAACCTCCAGCACCCAAAACTGGAAAAGAAATAGACCGAGAAGGCTTAAAACATTACAAAAGACCAATCTTTTATGGATTTTATTTAGTTCTTAATACATGTAAAATTCATCTCTTAGAGTAATAAATGAAGTGGAAATTGATCAAGGCACAACCAAAGGATGAAATTGGGCCTATAAAATAAAAAGATATCAAGTAATTACATTTTCAAATGTTCTAAATCTATATAGAAATGGAATTCTTTAACATTAGGAAAAGGATGTTGCAATAAAATGTTATCCCATTATACTCATTTTTGAGGATATCAATGACCTACTTCATGCCTCTTTGGTTTATGGTTTTGTGGTCATTAAACTCATTGTATCACCTAATTTTTTGTGATCAATGATCTTTATCACTCTCTATAATTATTCATACTTTTCTTTCATGCCCAAATCTTTACTTCCCACGGATGTTCTCCTATGTGGAAACCTAGTTATGAGTTACTTCAGGTCACCTTTAGGTTTCAAACATTCCAATTTTAAGTTAAGTTTTATTATTAATTTGTACAATGTGGGTTTATCCAAAGGAATATTCAAATGTTAAGCCTTTGATGATTGAGATGAATTTCAAGGGAGAAATTCATTTTAAAGGGGGTAGAATGTAACACCTTGATATTTTGTGATTTTTTTTCAAAAGAATTTAACATTTTAGATATTCTTAATTACACATAATAATGAGTATAAATTTTTGTTATAATCACCATCAAGTTTATCTTTCATTACACATAGCTAGGATTTTCTCTGATATCATGCATGGTATGTGACACTGAGCTTCAGTGAACTATGAAATAATTTTATTTTAAACATAAAAATTATAACCTAACCATTAAATAAGGGGATGCGAATAATATTAATTACATTATGAAATATATATAAAATTTAATTCTCAATATAGATTTATTTATAAATGAAAAGTAAATAATCAAATATTTTTTTTAAAGTAATTATATTTTTTAATAATATGTTTTCTTCAAATATGATTTTGATTACTTTTTATTAGAAAATATTCTAATTAATTTATAGAAATTTTACAAAATTAATTTTATAAAATTAATTTCATTTTTGAAATAATCATATTGAAATTAACTTATGGTAAAATTTAGGGATTTTTCATAAAGTATTGATTTTTCAATGAATAGTAAAAAATACAGATTTTTTGTAAAACTATCATTTATTTTCAATAAATTAAGTAATTTAAATGGAAACGTATGTTTTAAAGTAACATAATAATTAATTATTTATATTTAATTCACTTAACTAATTTTAAATAAAATTTATATTTTATTTTCGTATAAGTTTATTTTTGGGTTTAAAAAAGAGTTTTTTTCTGAAAATTATTTTAAAGTGCATAATGTTTCTATGTTTAAATTAATTAAAATAATCCATAATGAGGAATTTTTTAAATTAAATTTATATATTATATATTAATAATTTATATTTATACAATTATTATTATTAGACATAGAGTTAATATAAAACCATCTTTTTCTTGAAAAATATACTTATGAAAAACTGGCTTTTTCATCGCATATGCAGGTTTGGTTTTAAATTATTTTTATTACTCTATTATAAAATTTATTTGAAAATATAAACTTCATTTTTGAAATTATCATGTTAAAATTATATTAGATCTAATTTTGAACAATTTTCTAAAAAGATTAATTTTTTTGATGAATAGTGAAAAATACGAAATTTGAATTGAAAACCCTCCTTTTGTTTAAATCATTTATAATGTGAAATTATATTTTAATTAGGTTTTAAATAAAAATTAGATAAATTATATATCTATTAATAAAAATCATGTAATTGGAATCAATTTCATATTTAAATTGGATATAATTTTTTTTAAACTTTTGACAATTTTCTCTTTAAAAATCAACTTTTTCATCGCGTCTGTGAGATTAATTATAAATTAAATCTTTCCAATTATGTGAATTGAATTTGTAATAATGGGTTAAATATTATTAATATTAATTATATATATTATATAAAAAGGTAAACTTAATTTTTGACCAAAATTAATAGTAAAAACAGTAAAAATTATTTACTGTGGTTAAGGTAAAAATGGGTTTATCAGGGGGGGGGGTTAAACTAAAAAGATAAGAGTTAAAAACAACCCAAAACTCATAAAAAAACTATTTTATGTATATATTTAGACCTTAAATATTCTATTATTGATAATGGTCCATTTTTTAGCCTTTTGACATGTGAAAAATGTGGGCACACCTTTTTCTTTCAAAAAATTACAAGTGTGAAACTCACATCACTTATTGTGAACCTAATTTTCTTATATGATTTTTACATAATTTTGAAGATAAAAAATGTAATAGTGTTACAAAACTAGGATAAAAAGGTTTAGTGTCTTGGTAAAATTAGGACTATTCATAAATTTTATATAATAAGACATTAACATTATTTAATTCCTTCTTATTTAGCTTCTTAGTGGGATTATAAATATCCTTAGTAAAAGTAATCACCTAAGGATTTACATAAAAAATGAGTGAGATAGAATACCAGTAATAGGATAGATAAGAACATAAATCAATATAGAACGAGATTAACATAATCATCATCATCATAAAATAATCATAGGATCATCGTCATATTCATGAGATGAAGCATTAGATAAAGTCATGGAATGTGGTAATGCATAAAAATAAAACATCATGTCTTAGTGGTCAAATACCACACATTGTCGTGAACAAAGCTACCATCATGATCACACATAACATATGTGAATAATCATAAAATCAACCTCATTTTGAAACAATATAACATCATGTTCACTCATATTTCACATTATCTAATGAGATACATCACATTGCCCAATGAATTATATCACTATTTAATTCCGGGTGCATCTGTCACATCATAAGATTTACATAATCATTCATTCCACATAGAACATATAAAAATATATTCCATAAAATAAACCATGGAAAGGAAATGGGTTTCATGAGAATTTCATAAACCATAATTTCATGAATAAACATTGGGGTTCAAAAAATAAAAAGGTAATAACATACTTTGTATAAGTATCATCAATCTTGAGTGAATAATAAACAATCCCAAGAGAGGTAAAAGATGTGTTTTTTTAAAAGGAAGAGTTCTTTTGGAAAACCATTTGAATTTGTAATAAAATTTGTTTGGAAGCATGTATATCCTAAAAAAGAAAAGGGAAGTATAATGAAATTATATTTAAGGAACATTGAAGGAAATATACACACATAAATATGGAATAAAAGAGTGATAACCCAAAGAAAGGGGGTTGGGTTTGAGAATCCCCTTACCATATGTCTGAATGTTTTCATCACTTTGATATACAAGATAATCAAATTAGATTAATTAATTAATAAATACATATACTAGTATACAAGTATTTTATTTATTATAATTTTGTCATTTTCTTTTATGTCTATTATGATTTTTTATAGAGTTCAATTTCATCATTCGAGAGTGTTTGTTTTCTTGGTTTTCATGATTGCTTCACTTGTATACATGTATGGATGACCATGTAAAATGGAGGTAATTATCCAGAATTTAAATTTTATTTTATTAATGAACTTATAGGAGTTAAATTGGTCTTATTTGTTTCTATATATGAGGATGATTCATTAGATAAAATTTTAATGAAAATCGTTTGTATTAATTTTGGTGTGTTTCAATCATAACGAACTTGTTTTGTTTTATTATTTAAAATTATGTATATAAGTTAGTTACATAATGTAAAAAAGGTTATAAAATAAATTCTACAATCCTTTTCAACCATTATAATTTGTTTAATCCCAACCATAAAGGTGGTAAAAGAAAATGAAAATGTGCCATCCTTAAAGGCGATAAAACAATACCTCATAGACGACGTTTCTATTTTTAAAATAAAAGGGATTGAAGAAGAGGTTTGATGATAGATTATTACATTAACATAATAACATTATATTATATATAAGATACCATATTTATCATTCCACTTGGATAAGGGTAGGTGAGGATAAAAGAATAAAAGTAAAGGAATTTAAAAGAAATTAAAATAAAATGAAAGAGGATTTTACCTCTTTAATTCTCCTCCTTGAGAACCTACTTAGGGAAATTGGATTTGATATTTTGTTGATAAAAAATCATCTTGGATATAATTAATAGTATTGGGAATAGTATTGGGTAAAAATTGGACAATATTAAAGACTTTGGATGTGTAAGGAGAAGAAGTGGTGAGGTGTGGTATTTATAGTGGAGGAGAGGGGTGTTTTTTGATTATTTTATTCATTAGTTTATTATTTTGGAAGAAGACTATTAATAGCTTGAACATTATCACTAAATATATTTTAATAATGGAGTATAGTTATATATTATAGGCTTACATCATCCATACATCATATACGAATCAATAATTCATGTATTTGTTAAATATCGAAAATTTTCATATTTCACTATTCACAAAAAATTCACCTATTTTTGAAAAATCCCAAAAATTAACCTTGGTTATTTTTTGACATGTAGAATTAAAAAATTAACTCCATTTTATGAAACTAATTTTCTAAGTATCAGAAATTTATTTTTTAAATAAAATCATCATTTATTCAAAAAATACTGATTTTAAAATTATAATTGATTTCATGACACTTTGAAAAATTACTTAAGGTCACATAAAATTATCTTATAATCATAGGAAAAATACCAATTTATGAATACATTTTATGAAAACACATTTACTTTTAAATCATTATATTAATTATAAAATTGTGATTAAATATTTATAACTTACAAAAATACCAACACTCAATTTATCATTTATAAAACATTTATTTACTTATACCGTGAAATAAATATGTCATATTTTAACTCACAAGATACCTAAATTTTATTTATACTTTAATTGGAGAGGCTACTATTCTATAGGCTGGATTACTCTTCCTACTAGTCACATTACTATTCTAAAGGTCAAGTAATTATACTATTGGTATATGCTCCTTAACTTCTAGAAATACCTCTTATTCCATTAACTATTCATTTATAAAGTTTTTATTGTGTCTTATATGTGATTTTATGTGATTTATAATATGTGGCATAATTATAAGAATGGATTTTCCATTGATAAAATTATGGTTTGTTACATTTTCCCCCTTTTGAAATTTTACCCTCAAAATTTCACTTTACAAACTATGGTGAAAACAAGTGAGGGTACTTCTCCTTCATCTCCTCATCTGATTACCATGTTTTCTCTTAATATTTATGGTTTTTCCATAGTACATTGACTGGGTGAGTAGTCTTGTTGTGTAGAACTTTGTCTCTACATTCCATTATCTTCACCAATTGGTCCTCTTATAAGAGATAATTTTACAACTATACCACCTCTAAATTTAGTACATATGAGGGATATGATATATACTTTATTAAGAGGGATATGTGGAATACATTCTGTACTTGAGACTTATTAAGTAGAAGTTCTATTTGGTTGGCCACACCTCCGACATGATCAAGAATATCGAAGGGGTCAATGTACCCAAGACTCAACTTTCCTTTCTTCCCAAATCCCATGATCATATTCCATAGAGATATGCAGAGGAATACCTTGTCTCTAATATTAAACTCTAGGCCCCGTCGACGATTTTATACATAGATATTCTATCTACTTTGGGATGCCTTGATGTGACACTAAATGATTTTCACCTTCTCTACCATTTATACAACCATTTTAGGTCCTAGCATCTTATGTTCACTGAATTCATCACAACATACTGGTTTTATGCATCTTTTTAACATATATGGATTCATATAGGGCTATTTGGATGCTTGAGTGGAAAATATTATTGTAAGAGAACTCAACCAGAGGTAGATGTTGGTCCCATACACATTTGAATTCTATGTAACATGCTCTCAACATGTCTTCCAATTTCTGAATTGTCCACTCAGATTAGCCATCATTTTTAGGATGATAAGACATACTTAAGTTCAGTCCATTGTTTAGATATTGTTGGATACTTTGACAAAACTTAGAGGTGAATCACAGACCTCTATCGGATACAATATATAGAGGTACTCCATGAGGCCTTACCACTTCTATAATGTATATATGTGCAATTTCGACCAATGAGAAGTACTCTCAAATTGTGATAAAGTGAGCTATCTTTGTAAGATGATCCATGGCAACCCATATAGAATTTTTTCCTCTGGATGTATTTGGAAGTCTAGTGACAAAGTCCATAGTAATTTTCTCCCATTTCTATGTTGGAATGTGTAATGGTTAAAACATCCCCTTATAATATTTCCTTTCTACCTTCAATTACTGACATACGAGAAACATTGATGTATATTCAGTGATATCCTTCTTCATATTGTCCCACCAATAGTTCTCTTAGAGATCTTGATACATATTTGTGATACTTGGATGAATAGATAAGTTTGACCTATGTGCATCATTAAGAAGATATTTATTTATCTCTGGATTGGATGGAACACATAGTCATGAACTGAATATAATTAATCCTTCCTCATTCATTTTAAACTCTGTGGATATCCCATTTCTGATATCTTCCACCTTTTTCTGAATTTCTGCATCATTTCTTTGAGCATAATTTATTTTCTCCATGAGGGATGGTTGAACAATCATTAGAGAAAGGATTGATTATGTTCCTTCCTTAATGATTCCCATGTTCATCCCTTACATGTCTAATAATATAGGATCCTTCTCAATTCTCATCATTGATAAATATTCATGATTCTTTCTACAAAGAGTATCTTTCACATTATTTTCTTTACTAAGAATCTAGTGGATTGAGAATTCATAATCCTTGATGAGCTCTAACAATATTTGACGGAGCATATTAAGCTTCTTTTATATGAATATATATTTGAGTATTTTATGATTGATATATATCTCACACTTCTTCCCATAGATATAATACCGCTGGATTTTCAACACAAAGATAGCAACTACCAAATCCAAATCATTTATAAGATAGTTTTTATCATGAAGTTTTAACTTCCTTGAGGTTTAGGCTATCAATTTATCATTTTCATTAGTATATATCCTAATCCCTTCTTTGAAGAATCACTATATACCATAAAGAGTTCCCAACTTGTCAGAAGTGTGAGCACTGGTGCAATGATAAGCCTCTTTTTTTAACTCTTTGAAGCAATATTTACATTCACTGGTCCAAAAAAACTTTTATTCCTTTTTATTTAGCTTGGTTAGTGGGTTTGAAAATCATGAAAAAATATTTACAAATCACTAGTGATACCCAGCTGGACCAAGGAAACTACAGATCTCCAATACAGATGCTTTCCCAGACCACTTTTCTATTACCTTTGTATTGGAAGGGTTCACATATATTAATTTTTTGGTGATAACATACTGGAAGAAAGATGCTTCATCTATCCATAAATCACATTTACTGTACTTTTTATATATATTCTTCCTTCACAAAGTCTTCAACATAGTATTGAAATGATCTTTATATTCCTCCTTGCACTTGGATTATATCAAAATATCATCAATAATGACTACCACAAATTGTTAAAGGTAATATCAAAAGACTCTATTCATTAAGTCCATGAATATTGTTGGATCATTAGTGATTCATAAAGGAATCACTATAAACTTAGATAGTCTTGGGAATATCTTTATTCCTAACCTTTAATTGGTGATATCCCAACCGAAGGTCCACATTAGAGAAATACTTGGCCCCACATAACTGATTGAACAAGTCATCTATCCATAGAAGGGGATACTTATTATTTATTTTGTTTTTTGATCTCATGAAAATCAATGTAGAGGCACATAGATCCATCCTTATTCTTGATGTAGAGGACTGGTGCACCCTATGGTGAAGCACTCAGTCGTATAAAACCCTTGTTCAGATTATATTATAGATACTTCTTTAGTTCTTCAAACTCAATAGTTTCCATTCTCTAAGGTGTATTTGATATAGGCATAGATCCATGAATAAGTTAAATTGAGAACTCAACTCATTTATCTAGAGGAAGACCATAAAATTCTTCAGGGAACAAATTAGTGTAGTCCCCCACAATGGTCATGTCTTTGATCATGGTTATCTCCTTTCTCTCAATCATTTGAGATAGATATGATTTACCATAAGGAAATAATATACACATTGATATGATAATTCTAGATTATATTCATCATCATCCTTACAGTTATACATAATTAGAGGATGCATCGGGATGTGAAGAGTGATCTCCCTTTCCTGATAGTTGATGTTGTATTTTTATAAAGATATCCAATCCATACCTAATATAGCATAAAACTCCACCAAAGGAATTAAGACAAGATTTTATGGGAGTTTCAGTCCAAAAAAATTAACTAGGGAGGAGTTATACACTTTTTATGTAATAAATTCCCCATTTTATATTCTCACAGATAACTCAACCTCTATATTTTGAGGTGGTGTTTGAATTTTTTTGCTAAACTTTTAAGATATGAAAGAATACGTAGATCCAAAAAATATTACATTGGATATTATTGAATGAATAACCAATATACCTTTCACCACTTCATTTCCAGGATCCACCTCAGTAGTAGTGATGGCATAAGTTTTCCCTTACTCCTTTGGCTTTAGTGGTTGATGAATCTGATTACCCTCGAGGACTCAAGTTTTAGTGCACTACCATTCATAGTACCCTTGCTCTCTACAATTGAATAATTGGACAGTGGGTGGTGATCTCATTTCTTACACCACATTGTACAACTTCCTCATGTATCTTCGACATTTATGAGCTTGGTGGCCTTCTTTCCCACACTTAAAGCATTTCTACATCCCTTTGAGGAAATTCCCAAGAGGCTTCTTCCCAAATTTTTTATATGTTAGTGGTTGATTTTTCTTTCCACCTTTGTTATTAGATCCCCCATCTTGAAAATAAATCTTTAATTTAATCACCATATCCCTAGGACCAGTCTCCAAACTCTATATCCACTTTGAGATCACTTCAAACTACTTATTCATAACTACCAAAGTCTCTAATTTCAAGAGCCTTTCGAAGGTGTGGTTTTAAACCATTAATGAATCTATCTATTTTTATATAATTGTTGATAACAAACCCTGAGGCATACCTTTAAATCCTTGTGAAGTTTACTTCGTAAGCTGTGATATATTCACCTTCATTTTTCTTTATCTCTAATAATTATCTCTCTATATTTATAGAAAGAGTTGGAGGGAAATACTTGTTATGAAATATTTTCTTAAAGAATTTCCACTTCATATCTTAAATTTCATAATTTTTATTGGTGTTATTAATCAACACCAACCATTGATCAACCTCCCCATCTAAATGATAAATAGCCAAAGTTACCATCTCTGTCTTAAAACAGTGAAGCATAGAAACCATCTTCTCCATTGATTTGAACCACTTTTCTTCGACTAGTGGATCAAAACACCCACTAAATAAAGATGAGCAATTCTGAATAAAAGAATTTATATCTAGTTTCTACCACTTAGGTGAAGTAGGATGTTCCACATTTTTCATGTTATTGTTCATAGCATGAGATAGGTGGGTAAGAATCACTAGGAAATTATGAGCTCCACCTCCCAAGGAATTGGAGATATTGTTTGGGAAATCACTGCATTGTCCCTCACATGGGTTATTGGAATGGTTTCTCCTAGTTACCACCATTTTCTAAAATAGTAAACGTTTGAAAAAATAGAAGTCAATGAGTCATGAATAAATAATTTATTATATTGTGAAATTAACTCTAAAGGAATGCCCTGTGAGATACCTATTCTTAGAATTTTTCTAAAACAAAGCCACCTGGGTGCTTACATATACTTAGTCTCATACAATGTGTTTTCACTAATGTTATTTAATCCCAATTCCAAAATTAACTAAACCGTGCTATGATACCAAATATAGCGACCCTAATTATCTTACTTATATCATTTTAAAGATAGAAAATATAATAGTGTTACAAAACTAGGATCCAAAGGTTTACATTCCTGGAAAAATTAAGACCATTCATAAATTTTACATAATAAATCATAAAAATTATTCAACTACTTATTATTTATCTTCTTAGTGGCCTTTAAATTCTTCTTAGTACAAGTAATCATCTGAGGATTTACATCAAAGAAACGGGTGCGATAAAATCCCAATAGGGGGATAGATAAAAAAATGAATCAATATAACATGGGGTGAACATAATAATTAGAATCATAACATAATAATATGATCATTATCATAATCATGTGAGGAATCATTAGATAATGTCATGTAATGTAGTAACGCATAAAAATGAAACATCATGTGTTAGTGGTAAAATACCACACATAGTTGTTAATATATCTAGTATCATGTTCATGCATATTGAACATTATCTCATGATATAAATCAAATTAATCAATTAATTGGAGTGATATATAATTCTAGGCACACATATCATATCATAACATTTACATAATCATGCATGACACATAGAAATTAAAAAAATATATTCCATAAATAACCCATGTAAATGAAATGGGTTTCATGATAATTTAATAAATAATACTTTCATGAATAAACATTAGGGTTCTAAAAATAAAAATGGAATAGTATACTTGGTATAAGAATCATAAAACTTGATTTAATAAGAAACAATCTCAAGATAAGTAAAAGATATGTTTTTCTGAAAGAAGTTTTATTTTGAAATAACTTTTTAATTTTTCATAAAATCAGTATAGAAGCATGTATATCCCAGAAAATAAAAAGGAAAGATAATGAAATTATATTTATGTAACATTGAAGGTAATATCTACACATAAATTTGGAATGAAAGAGTGATAACCCAAATAAAGGATGTTAGGTTTGAGAATCCCCTTACCTTATGTCTGAATGCTTTATTCACTTTAATATCGTAGATAATAAAATTAGATTAATTAACAAATGAATCCAAAACCTATTGTACTTTTATTTGATTTATTATTATTTTATTAATTTCTTTTATGTCCATTTTGATGAGTTATAGAGTTCAATTTCATCATTTGGGAGTGTTCATTTTCTTGGTTTTCATGATCAGTTTACTTGTATACATGTATGGAAGATCACGTAAAATAGGGGTAATTATCAAAAATTGAAATTATATTTTATTAATTAACTTATATAATTTTAATTAGTCTTATATTTTTTTTATATATGAGGATTATTCATTAGATAAAATTTTAATTATATTTGTTTAGATTAATTTTGGTGGTTTTCAATCACAACGAACTCATTTTGTTTTATTATTTAATATTATGTATATAAGTTAGTTATAGAGTATACAAAGGTTATAAAATAAATTCTAAAATCTGTTTCAATCATTATAATGGTTTTAATTCCATATTTTAAAGTGATAAAGGAAAATGAAAACCTTTTGTCCATGAAGGCAATAAAACAACACATTACAGACAACATTTCCATTTTTATAATAAAAGGGAGAGGAGATGAGGTTTGATGATAGATTATTCCATAAAAATAATAAAATTATAGTATATATAAGGAAATGGAGTTATCATTCCACTTGGATAAGGGGAGGTGAGAAGAGAAGAATAAAAGTAGATAAATTTAATAGAAATTAATAGAAAATGAAAGAGGATTTTACCTTTGGATTATCCTTCTTGAGAACCTCCTTAGGGAAATTAAATTTGGTATTTTGTTGAGAAAAAGGATCTTGGATAGGGGTAATAGTATTGGGAAGTGTATTGGGTAAACATTGTACAATATTTAATGCTTTGTATGTGTGATGAGAAGAGGTTGTGATGAGTGGTATTTATAGTGGATGAGAGGGGTATTTTTTGTTTATTTTATTCATTACTTTATTATTTTGGATCAAGACTATTAATAGTTTGAACATTATTACAAAATATAATAAAATAATAATGGAAAGTTTGAGATTTTGTGATTACATCTGAAGTACACCATATATGACTCAATAATTCATGTATTTGTTAAATGCTGTAAATTACCTTATTTCACTATTCACAAAAAAAATCAACTATATTTGAAAAATATAAAAAATTCACCTTAACCATTTTTTGACAAGTAGAATTAAAAAATTAGCTCCATTTTATGAAAATATTTTTCTAAGTATGAGAAATTTAATTTTTAAATAAAATGATCATTTATTTGAAAAATACTGATTTTAAAATTATATCCAATATTATGAGACTTTGAAAAATTACTTAAGGTCTCATAAAATTATATTATAACCATAAAGAAAAATATTAATTTATGAATACATTTTAGGAAAATAAATTTTATTTTATATCATTATATTAATTATAAAATTGTAATTAAATATTTATAACTTACAAAAATACCAACACATAATTTATCATTTCTAAAATGTTTATTTACTTATACCATGAAATAAATATGTCATTTTTTAACTCATGAGATACCTAAATTTTAAATATAATTTCACAGGTGAGGTTACTATTCTATTATCCAAATTACTATTCTTAATAGTCACATTACTATTCCAAAGGTCATGTTACTATTTCATTAGTATAGGTTCCTTAACTTATTGAAATATCTCTTATTCCAATCATTATTTGTTTATAAATTTTGTATTGTGTCCTCTATGTGATTTTATATGATTTATAATATATGGACTAATTATAAGAAGGGAGTTTCCATTGATAAAATTCTGGGTTGATACATTCTTCCCCCCTTATAAAAGTTTCCCCTCAAAATTTAGTTTTACAATTTATGGTGAAAACAAGTGAGGGTACTTCTCCTTCATCACATCTTATGATTCCCATGTTTCCTCTTCGTACTTATGGTCTTTCTATAGTTTTTTGATCAGGTGAGTAGTCTTGTTGCATGGAACTTTATCTCTATAGTCCAAGATCTTCCCCGGTTTCTCCTCGTATAAGAAATAATTTTACAACTGCACCACCTATAAATTCAGTACATATGAGGGATCTGGTATGTAATTTCTCAATAGGGATATGTGGAATATATCGTGTACTTGAGGCATGTTTAGTGGAATTTCTAGTCGATAATCCACAGATTTTACAAGATCAAGAATCTCATAGGGGATGATGTACCTGGGACTCAACATTTATTTCTTCCCAAATCTGATTATCCTCTCTGATTGAGATATGCGGCGGAATACCGTGTCTCTAACCGAAAAATCTAGGACCCATCAAAGATTTTCTTTATAATACTTCTATCAACTTTGGGATCCTTGATGTGTTGATGAATGGTTTTCATCTTCTATACCATTTTTTCAACCATTTATGGTCCTAGTAACTTACGTTCACCGACTTCATCCCAACATTCCATTGTTCTGCATATTTTCCCCTAAAGGTATTCATATGGTTCCATTTGGATGCTCTAATGAAAACATATATTTTAAGAGAATTAAACCATAGGTAGATGTTGGTACCATCCTCATTTTAGGTACATAAAACATGCTCTCAACATGTCTTATAGTGTCTGAATTTTCTATGCATATTGGCCATCAGTTAGAGGATGATAAGTCCTACTGAAGTTCAGTTCAATGTTTAGAGCATATTGGAGAATTTTCTAGATCTTCAAGGTGAATCTTAGATCTCGATCAAATATAATACATAGTTTTACTCTATGTGGACTTAACACTTCTCTAATGTATATCTATGAAAGTTGATCCAGTGAGAAGTCCTATTTAATTATTATAAAGTGAGATGTATTTATAAGATGACCCACAGAAACCCATATATCATTGTTTCCTCCAGATGTCTTTGGATGTCCGATGACAAAAACCATGGTTATTTTATCCCATTTCCATGCTGGTATGGGTAATTATTGTATCATCCCCTTAGAATTTTTCCTTTCAGCCTTCATTTGTGTACATACTAGGCACTTTGATGTATATTCATTGATCCCCTTCTTCATATTGTCCCACAAATATTTCTCTCAGAGATCTCGATACATACTGTTTTCTCCCTGGATGAATAGAGAAGGTTGAGTTATGTGCATCATTTAGAAGCTCTCTCTTTATCTCTAGATTGGATGATACACAGAGTTTTAACCCAAATCTCATGAATCCTTCCTCATCCTTTTTGAACAATGTGGATATCCCATTTCTAATAGATTCCAACTTTTTAAAAATTTCCACATCATTTATTTGAGCATCCTTTATTTTCTGCATAAGGTATGGTTGAGCAATAATTTGAGAAAGGATTGATGATATTACTTTAATAATGATTACCATGTACATCATTTTTAGGTCTAAGAAGATTGTATCTTTATCAATTCTCATCATTGATAATGTTGTTGGATCCTTTCTACTTAGTGAATCTATCACCTTATTTTCTTGACCAAAATGGTAGTGGATTGAGGAGTCATAATACTTGATGAGATCTAACCGTATTTGATGGATCATACTAATATCCTTATGTGTGAATATATATTTAAGTATCTTATGATCAGTATACATCTCACATTTCTCCCCATAGAGATAATGCATCCTGATTTTCATCGAAAAGATCCCAACTGCCAACTCCAGATCATTCGTAGGATAGTTTTACTCTTGAAGTTTCACCTGCCTTGAGGTGTAGGCTATTAATTTATCATTTTTCATTAGAAAACAACATAATTTCTTCTTTGAAGCATCACTGTATACCATAAAGAGTTACACACTTGTTAGAAGTGTGAGTATTAGAATAGTGATAAAAATCTTTTTTAACTCTTTGAAGAAGTATTCACATTGACTAGTAAACAAATTTTTTTATACCTTCTGAGTCAGCTTGGTTAGTTGATTTTAAAATCATGAGAATTTATTCAAAAATCTCTGATAATACCCATCTTGACCAAGGAAACTATTAATCTCTGTTAATTTTTTTTATCTCGGATCACTCTTCAATTGCATTTTTTTTTGGAAGGGTCTATAGATATTCCTTTACTGGGGATAACATGCCCTAATAAATATAATTTCTCCATCCGAAACCCACATTTAATATACTTTTCATATAACTTATCCCTTCAAAAAATATTCTGCACAGTAGTCAAATGCTCATCATGTTCCTCTTTTCTATTGGAGTATATCAGAATATCATCAATAAAGACTAACAATTTTTTTTCAAGGTAATCTCTAAAGACTCTATTAATTAAGTCCATGAATATTTCTGGATCATTAGTGAGTCCAAAAGGAATCACTATGAACTCATAGTTTCCATACCTAATTTGAAAGTCAGTCTTGGGAATATCCTCCTTCCTCACCTTTAATTGGTGACATCCCAACTCAAGGTTAACCTTAGAGAAATACTTGGCCCCACACAACTGATTGAACATGTAATTTATACATGGAAGGGTATATTTGTTCTTTATAATGATTTTGTTGAGTTCATGAAAATCAATGCAGAGGCACATCAATCCAATCCATCTTCTTGATGAAGAGGACTGGAGCACCCTATGGCGAAGCACTTGTTTATATAAAACCCTTGTCCAGATTATCTTTTGACTTATTATTTAGTTATTATAATTAAATGGTGTTCATTATATAAGGTGTATTTTATATAATAATAGATCCAAGAATAAGTTCAGCTGAGAACTCAATTTCTTAGTTAGTGGGAAGACTAGACAATTCTTCACGGAACACATTAGTGTAGTCCCTAACAATGGGTGTGTTTTTGATCATGATTCTCTTCTTTGTCTCAATAATGTAAGCTAGATATTATTTCCTATAAATACATAATATCCACACTTGAGAAGATTATTCTCAAGGAAATTCATCCTCATACTTGAACTTATATAGAATTGGGGGATTCCTAGGGATATGAAGAGTGATATCCCTTTCCCAAAAGTTGATTTTGGATTTGTATGAAGATAGCCAATCCATGACCAATATAGCATAAAAATCCACTAAAGGACGTGAGACAATATTTTATGGGAGGTTAAGTCCACAAACATTATCCAAGGATGAGTTATATACTTTGGATGAAATAATTTTCCCATTTTCTATTCTCACAGATAACTCAACCTATATATTTTGGGATTGTGTTTGAATTGTTCTACTAAACATGCAAGATATGAAAGAATGCATAGACCCTGAATAAAATAGTAAAATCTATATTCTTGAATGAATAACCAATGTACCTATCACCTCCTAATTGTCGGGATACACATTAGTAGTACGGATGGGATACGATTTCCCTTGATCCTTTGGCTTTGGTGGATGATAATGCTTATTACCCCTATGGAGTTGAGGTTTAGTGCAATGGTTTCATAGTTCCCTTATTCACTATAATTGAAGCATTGGACCATGGGTGGTTCTCTCCTTTATTACACCACATTTTCCAGTTTCCTCATGTCTCTTTGACATTCATGGGATTGGTGTCCTTCTCTCCCATACTTGAAGTATTTCCCCATCCCTTTGAGGCAATTCCCATGGTGCTTCTTCTCACATTTTTTATATGTGAGTGGTTGAGTTTTCTTTCCAGCTTTGTCATTATATCCTCTAACTTGAAACTCTATCTTTCATTTCTTATCAATATATCCATTGGACCACTCTCCAAACTCCATATCTACTTTGAGATCACATCGAACAATTTATTCTTAACTCACAAAATTTCTAATTTCTACAACCTTTCAAAGGTGTGGTTTTAAACCACTAAATAATATATCTATTTTTCTATCATTGTTGATAACAAACCCTAAGGTATACTATGAAAGGCATGTGGAGTTTTATTCATAAGTCATGATAGATTCATCTTCCTTTTACTTCCGCTCTAATAATTCCCTCTCCATATTTGAATGAATAGTTTGAGGTAAATACTTGTAAAGAATTATTTTCTTAAAGTATTACCACTCCATATCATTAATTTCATCCTTTGGATTGGTGTTATTAATTAATTCCCACCATTTATCAGCCTCCCAAAATAAATGATAAATGACTAGAGTCACCTTCTCTATCTCAGAACAATGAAACATAAAAAATATATTCTCCATTGAGTTGACCAACTATTCCATAACTGGTGGATCAGAAGATTCACTAAACATCAGTGGTCATTTATTCATAAAAGACTTGATAGATAGTTTCTCCCTCTTAGGTGAAGTAGGATATTACAAATTATTCATGTTATTGTTCCTATCCTGAGACAACTAGGTAAGCATCACCATGAAATTTTGAACCCCACCTCCTTAGGCATTGTGGATGTCATTCGAGAGATCATTGCATTATCCATCACATGGGTTATTGGCCTGATTTCTCATAGTTCCCACTATTTTCTAAAATATTAGAGGTTTAAACAAAAAATAAGTAAAAAATTCATGAAGAAATAATTTAATCCATTGCAAAATTAACTCTAATGGAATTCCCTGTGGGATACCTATGTTCACATTTTTTCTAAAACAAATCTTTCTAGGTGCTTAAATATATTTAGTCTCATACAAAGGGTTTTCACTAATATTCTCTAATCCTAATTGGTAAAATAACTAAAACATGATCTAATACCTAATATAGTGACCCTATGTAAGACCCAAAGCTTCCAAGGTACATTTCTATTTAAATAATGCAATAGCTTGTGATGTACGCATCTCCGAGTTCTAGCACACCACAACAAATCAAACTAGTCATTTAAAAAGAAGTTATGAATAGTAATACCCACTTTTTGAAAATTTATAAAAGTTATTTTTCAAAATGGACTTAATTTTTGGATTTCTAAAATCAAAATTATCTTAGGGTGAATTTTTATTATTTTTTTGAAAACTTTCAATTTTTGATGAATAGTGAAAAACATTAAATTATTGTTTAAAATCGACTTTTTATTTAAATAATTGTTTTTAAATTTAAATTTATTTTAAAGTTAAAATATATACATAATACCTATATTAATCCAATGTAATTCATTGGAGTTATTTTATAATAAGATAAGATATATAAAATTTTATTGAACTTTTTAATGTCTTTTACCCACCTTCTAGGCACATTGGAAAATTTGCATAAAATGTAATTTTACCACTTCTATGAATTGAATTTAAAAAATCTGAGAGACACGGGTGACATCAGTAAGTAAAATATAGTTCAATGAGATTAAAATAATTTTTGGTAAATAGTAACTTTTGTATTTTATTTACCACGGTTAAAAGTAAATAGAGTAATTCAAGGTAAAAATGATATTATAATTACCCCAACACATGTCCTAATTCTGTTGGATAGGTTTATTTCAACCAAAATCATCCTTAAGACAAAAATATGATCCTTTTTGATCCACTTGGATTATATTAGGACATTTATTATATTTTATTTAAAGAAGAGTTAAAAGTGTTAAATTCAAATTTTTAAAACTAAACTATTTTTAATATTGGGTTATACAAAAGATAAATTCGACTATAAATATTAATTATAAATCTAAAACGATTTCCTACATCATGGTATTTTATTTATAATTTTTAGACATTATATAATTAAATTTATTTATGACACAATGATGATGAAGTAATGACCTTATTAATGAAAGATTAAAATAATTGATATTATAAATATTAGAATAAATATAAATTGAGACTTATAATGTATTAAATGAACTTTATAGGTTAATATGAAATGTTAGGGTTGATTAAATGATTTTTTTTCTAAGTATTAATGTTTTTATGACTTCTAAAAAAACCAAATACTAAATAGTGTCAAAATTGACATAAATGAGTTTTTAAAACAAATACTATATTATTAAATGATATAATATCACTAAAAATATATGATTTAGTCAAATGACTTAGATAAGGTTATATATGTTAGTAATTAACCACTTAGGGTTCTCTTGTCTTTTTTTAGTAAGTTTATTAACCATGTATTATAAAAATACGAGAGGACATGGTAAATATTAAACTATTTATTAAAGAGTTAAATCTAAAATATAAGGTTAATATAGTGACCTAAATATGTATAACAACTATTAGTTGAGAGGATTTTGACCCCGAACCACCTTAGACTCGAAATAAATCCATTTGGAGCCATTAGAAACCAAAATTTATTTTATAATAAAAAAATATTTCAAGGTTTTCCTAATGTGACCCTCACCTCTCTTAAAAATGGTACTTCCCATTATCTTAATTTCAAAACCTCCAAAGCTATTTTACTCTGTCAAACCCTTCTCAAATTTCCTACCAACTACCCTCAATTCAACTAAGAGGCCTTAATTTTATCAGAAATCCAACCTATGTATCACTTTTTTTCAAATCAAAAGGAAGAACCCGAAGAAGAGGTAATTATTTCATCACCTCTTTCAATGTTATTTTCTTCTTCCACTTCCACTTTGTTTGTTGTTTCCATACCAAAATAATAACTCCAGTACCTTCTACATACTGTGATATTATTATAAATATGGTACAACCATATTCATTATTCTATCCATCATATGAATGACAAAGTCACCATACATGCATACGTACAACTTACTGTCTCCTCATCGTGGTGTAGTTTGTTGTCCAACGCTTCATTATTTGGATGGGTATAATAATGAGTATAATTGATGTAAACAATAAATATAACATGTTAATGATTATTCATATATAATATACCATCCAATTACAAATAATTCCACCATCAATAAGATGATATTGTCGCTCAAGCGTACGTACGACTTACAGTCTCCACGACGCGATGAGATTTCGCTCACCATTATATGCATTCAAGAATAATTTTCATTTGATGATTAAAAATAATATTTAAGAACTTAATATCATTATATATATGAATCAAATATATCCTATCCCTAACAAACATGACTTACATAACAAAACATATAAAGGAAAACGAATCAGTTAACACCCGAAACAATGATACTGCTGAAATATTATTAACAAAGCAATATTAGAGGATCATATATGATATCATATTTATGTATGTGGTTATTTTATAATTTAATAACAATTACTTAAGAATTATAATGGTTATTAACATACCCTTGAATAAGGAAAATTACAAGGTAAGGGGTTTTCATCTCACTTTTTATTCCCATCAGATTCATGCTATATTTTTCATTATTTCCTCTTGTGTGGTATATGTACAGTACGTTCACAACAAGATGGGGAGTTTTTTTTGCCTTGATGATGCTACTCAATGTCTGTAGGTAGCGGTATGTCTGTGGATTTTTGTTGAGGTGGATCTTTTCATGGATCTCCCTTCAAAAGTTCTGAATCATTCTGAATCTTCTATCTCTTGGAGGGATCCCTTGGCTGTCTCGTCTCCTTCGGTGACGATGACGGTGACTGCGAAGATCCCTCCCCCTCTCATGGGGGAGGGATGATTCCTAAAAAATAAAGAACATTAGTTCCGACCTTTCTCAAATCCCAACCTTCTTCATTTATTTCTGAAAATTGAGTTATGCCTGAAGTCCATGAAACTCATTGAGGGTTGCCTAAATCTCCAAATTTAAAACTCAGAGTTCACGGAATCTACCGCACTTATGAATCTCACCCTGGTTGCATAGTTTAAGCAGTGAAGACCGTTAGTTGATTCCTTTGACAGGTTCGTCTTCGATGCTTGGGACCTCCAGGATTGGGCAGCAGTTGGCTTTCTCGATAATAGGCATATCATGATCTATTTTTTCTTCAGAGGAAGATATTATACTCGCCTGGTCAAGGGCACCCTGATGCGACAATGACTACCGCTTCTTCATGTTTCGTTGGTCGTTTGAATTCCCCATGAATCGTGACCCACCGTCTGCTATGATTTGTTTTCATTTTCCGCATCTACCTTTACCGTTCCAAACCCCCTCAATCATAAGGATGATCGGAAACCTCATTGGAAGATACCTTTGTTCGGATAGCTGAACGGAAGTGGTTTTCATTCCTTTTTTACCCGAGGGTATGTGTTGAGATGGATGTGTCGAAGGTTCCCTTTGATTCTGTCTGGATTACAATTGGTGAGGAATATAGGTGTAAACAACAAGTTGTGAATGAGGGCTGGATGGACTTTTGTTCTACTTGTAGGAGGCTGGGGCATGACTCGGATGTGTGCCTGCAGGGATCTTCTTCGATGGCGAGTAAGAGAGTTAGCTCCCAATCAAGGGGAGCTTGGCATAAGAGTGGGCAGGTCGTGAATCCGATGGTGGATAGTGGAAAGGGCAAGGATCCAATGGTTTGTGAGGCTACTATCTCTGAACATTAGGCCATGGGTGTAGAGAATAGAGTTGGGGGACCTCTACCACGACGACTGATCAAGGAGGAACATACGATGATAAAAGAAATAGATTGTAATTTAGTGGGGATGGGTCTCCTTAGAACTGAAGCGGTGGCTCAATGGCTTAACTTGAAGGTGTCGAATGTGTTCAACAGGCTGAAGGGGGATCTCGTGGGTCCTCCCATCTGTAGGATGCAGGATGAAGAAGGAAAATCCCAACATGTGGAGGTTCAGGTGGAAGGCGAGGCGAATGAGGGAAACCGGTCCTTGAATCTCTCATCGGGTAGTGAGGAAGTGGAGTTGCCGGGATTGGTTGCTGAGAAGGCCTGGAAGGGCAATGCAGATGTCAGTAAGGGGAGGTGAGGGTCTGATTGGGTTGCACCTGTTACAACCAAAGGTGAGCAGAAGGGGGATTCTAGTTCGTTTTGGTTGACGGTTCCCTTGTACAACATGTTTGAAGGTATCCCATAGGCTGATTTGAGTTTTGATTCCATTATTCCAGGTGAGTATGTCAGGGTCAATGTGTTGGCTACCAAAGTTCATGAACTCGCTCACTCAGTAGATGAGGACTCAAGTCTAAAATGTGATAGGGACTCCAGGAGAAGGAAGGGGAGGAATGACTACTCCTCACTACCTCCTCCTCTGAAGACCCACTCTGCAAAGAAAATGAGCAAGAAGAAGATGGACACGGAGGCTCTGAGACACCAGAAGTTTGAGGTACATGATGATCCTCCCATGGTCTTGCTGTTAAGATCCGATGACCAAGTGATAGAATAGACTTTATTACTCAACACAACTGAGGAGGAGGCAACTAAAATGATGGGGAGGTCTCTTGAGGTGTCTCTCAATGAGGAGAAATATTCATGGATTAACAAACATGACTCAATTTTGTTTAGAGGCTTTAATCAAGGAAAGATCAGTGTAGAGGAGTACATTTAGTCTTGGGACCAGCTGGAATTAGATTTTGAGAAGATGATATTAGAAGGATCTGATTTACAGATGGAATTCTTAATGTGGAATCTATTTAGGGAAATTGATTCTGGTAACATCAAGTTTATCTTTAAAATATCTGTTTAAGTTTTTGGCCTCGGGTGGATGGATTGAGGGTAATGTTTATGTGAGATATGCATATCTGGGATCCCTTGTTGTTTGATTTTGTTGTGAGTTTGATCTTGTTCCCTGCATTCGGCTTGGACCTGCTCTGGATAAGTATTAGAGCATGAAGTCTTCATCGAAGTAGACCTTTGGATTGGGATGTTGAGAGGGTATGGCGTTGCCATCGATTCCGTGCCCGTGCATCCCTGCACGAGACTGTCTACTGAGGGTTCTGTATCACTGGAGGCTTCTCATCATGGCATAGTTTCTAGGGTGGGACAGGGCCGGTTTATTTCTCTCGGTTTTCTTGGTTGTTCAGTTAACTTTTGTGGTTTCTCACTATTTCCTCAAGTGTTTTATTAATAATAAAAAAGTAATTTTTAGTTAGTGTGGTATATGTACTACTGATGATTATATTCATTGTGTAATATAATTTAATTTATGGGTATTTAAATCTTCATTGTATGATCCTTCTTTCATGGGGTGTATGTTTCATAAGTTAGCAAATTGGTAATATAATTTCAAATTTCAATTTCCACTAATTGGGTTTTACTTATACTTCATTGATTATTTTACTCCAAGATTATGTGTGGAATCACTATTTATTTATTTATGTATTAATTTACACTACCCTTTGTATAGATATTCTTTTGATACACATAATCACTCCATTGATAAATTCTCAAGTCATTGAAATGTACTTGATAAGGGTAATCTTAACACAATTTCCATTCATTGAATTAAACATCAAATTCATTGGTTTTGTTTTTACTAGAACATGTGTGAATGTCCTCTCATTGATTTACACTGAATATCAAATCATATTGAGTTTATTTCTATTTTTCACACATAATTATGTCATTTATTTATCCTTAATCTAAGGATACAATCATTATAAGGGATTTTTTCTCAATTTATATTCCATTGACACTTCTTTGTTGTTATGAGCCAATTCACTTTTATATGGTGTATATACTATCCTTTGACATATTATATCATGAATACCATTATTATAATGATATTATAAAGTTTTTATTAAATTTTATTCTTCAATTATTTGTATTCAAGTGTCTCTCATTTAGTTAGGAACTCTTTAACTAAAATATCATTTTAAATATTTATTCTTCTAAATCTTTCTCATTAATGTACTTGTTTTAAAAATGGTTTCATGGATTTATTTATATGGACATGAATGTCTTGAAATTAAAATTCCTTTAAAAAGAATCAAAGTGGTATGGTACACTTTGATTCAAAAATCTCTTTTAAATGACTTCTTTGATAAATAGTCTTAATTTTAAATGTTTTCAAGGAAAATGAGATATTTCTCTCAAATAGGTTTACTGATTATTTTCATCTATGTCAATATCCTTTATTTTATTTTATTCTTGATTAAGGTTGATTTATTATAATAAAATCTTCCATATTGTATAGAATGAGTTATGTTTGACTATAGATGTTCTATTTATATACCATTCATGGTTTGTGGTTGAAGTATTGACATTTTGTATGCTAGTTTTAATACAAATGTTTAGATCATGTTTCACCCTTTTCAAATGAGGAATAAATTGGACTTAGTAAGTGATAGGCATGGTCTGCTATAGCCCCTCGATGCATCGGTAGGTCTCATGAGACAAACTAACGTCTTGGAACAAGGCCTTAAAAAAATTTATATTTAGGGTCTTGGAACGATGCCTTGACTTTGTGGTTAAGATGTATAGAATTATGAATTCCATCATTATGAAATTATCTATTTAAATTAAATGTGATTATTTGACTAGTAGAATATCCATGTGAATAAGTAAATTGAATTATTTGACGTATCTTTTCCATATTATGTTGAAGTTTATGTTTAAAAGGCTTGTGTTTTAGTCTTATACAATACCTTAAATGTTTATGCTTATTTATGAGAGTTTCTGCTATATTTTTATCCTTACCGATCATCTGAGCTCAACCATTTTTTATGTTTTATTTTTCCCAGGATGAGAAGAAGTATATTATTATTAACCTGTAGGAATAGGATAAGGGATATGAGTGTGTTCAAAGGGGACACAATTTTATTGTTTTTTTCATTTCATAATGTATTTTAAGACATATGTATGTATCTAGTACTTCCAAGGCTAATAAACTAATTGGTATTTCAAACTTTATCTCTTGTGATCATGCCAATGTTATGTAATAGTTCACCTACTCTGGGTAACTAGGGTTGGGGCGTTACAGTTGGTATCAGAGGAAGTTTAGTATAAACCTTGGAAACTAGATTTAGAAAAACTCTAATTAGAGAACATTACCCTAAGATAGAATTTGAGGATTTGTATAGAATAACATCCTAGAATTTCGGCAATGTAGATATTTTGTGAGTTTTACAAGTAATACATACCTATCTAGATACTACCAGTGGATGTGGTTCTAGCATAGATGTACCTAGGAGTGAAAACTCCGACAAGGAGATTCGGGCTTGACCCGGGGTATCCTGGTACATGACAATAGGCATTAGTGTGCACCTGGTTTGACACTCATGGGGAATATTCTTAGGATAATTCACATTTTCTTTACAAACCGATTTGAAGGATTTTAATATAAGATGAGAATAAATAACCTTGGTTAAATCCTAAGGCGTTTTAGATTGAAAATAAAGTGTCATGATATTCTCTAAATGATTTTATGACTATTTTTATTCACACTATGCTTTCTGGTTTTAGTCAATGGATGGATTCCAAGGAAGTCATAGTAACATTGAACATGATGTACAAGGTGGACACAATGATGGAAATGAGAACAAAATGAAAAGTTGATAGGTGTGAAATATATCGTGTTAATGCCAAATTAGTTTTCCAAAAATATGATCAACAACATATACATTAACCAACTGCCAAAATAAACAAAGAAGAGAAAGGCGAAGAATGATAAGATCTCTAGTAGTGGAGATCATAGAGAAAAGAATGTCCAATTTTCTCATACAGGAAATGTGGAAGGATACACCTAGGAAAGTGTCTCAATGGAAAAAAGAAATGCTTCATGTGTGGGAAATAAGGACATAAAGTAAAGAATTGCTATGGAAAACTGAAGAGTACTATGGGAGAAAATAAAAATGATCCCAAGAATCCATTTAGAGTCATTTTTCATAAATGTATGGAACCTGGGAATTATCCAAGTCAATTACCTATTCTATAGGATAACCTATAGGTCAAGGAAGAACCTATGTGGAAATAAATGGATGGATAAATGTTTAAAAGTATTAGTGATCGTTGTTGATGGGATTACTTTGGAAGACTTTTCTCTTGTATGTGTAACCCTATAGTTTATTATGTGAAAATGATATTTGAGGAAGAATTATCTTTTCTTTTAGTGGATATAATTACAAAGACCAATTTGGGTTTATGTGATCCTCTAATTTGAGGCAATTATAGGTTATTACTTTTTGGGATGAAAATGCAAGGTATGAGATAACATTTATAGTTAAAATATTTTATGATTATTTATCTCATTTTTGGGAATGTTATAAAATTATATAGTTTTTGAAAACAGACAACACGTAAAACATGTGACAACCAGTCATGTCGGACAAAGATGTGGGAATCGAACCCATAACCAAAGTGCGATTGGGATTTCTCACCTACCACTAGACTATGTGAAGTCTCTGGTTAGTATGACTAATTCTTTTTAGTTAAATGATTTTATGGATCAAGAATATATTGATTTTGGGAACTTATTATTTTTCAAATGGATATCCTTAGTATAGGATAATAATTTGGTGATTAAGTGATAAATGTTATTTTGGAAGAAATTCTCTCTTTTGGGAACACTATATGCCTATGGAAAATAGAATACTATGGGATTTCATTTGAGGAGTAATGGTGGATTTTTATTTTGGAAGAATCAATGTTTTTATTATGGACTTATAGTGATTTGTTTTATTTATGGAAATGATTAATCTATCATAGAGAATATGTGATTAGGTTAATTACTTTTAAGTATGTGAATTTAAGAGTATTCAATGTTATTTAGAGATAAATGTTAAAATTTATCGTGGAAGACTACATAATCAAATAATTTTGAATTTTGGGTTTCAAACATAGTTTGGATTATTTTGAAACTTTTTAAGGAAATTGTTTATTGAATGGTCTTTATTGAACTTTGGGTATAGTTTGTTTAATTTTGGAGATTAAGACCAATATTTCTTTCTCTAAAGGATTATCCTTTTTGGGGATCATCTGATATTATACTAACCATTTTGTTTTTGGTTAATTTATAAATACAAGGGAAATATATAGTTCATTTTTTTGTGGATAATCAGATTCTCTTTAAGTTGATTCTAGCACTTTAGGTGTGACCAAGTCATCTTGAATACTCATCATTTGAAGAAAATATGAGTTTGTTGTAGAAATTTATTAAAGGATGAAACTCTACATGTAAATTAAGTATAAATAATTATGTTCTTAGTCAGTCTCATAAATAAATTCCTCAAAATTATGAAAAGGAACTTAAAACAAAAACTTTGTCCATTTACTCTTCCTACTGGGTAATCAAAGATCGTCTTACCCATCACAAGTTTATAGATTTAAGATTGTTAACTTTCTCATAATAATATCCTCAATCACTCTCCATTATAACTTGATGGTTAGTTTTCTCCTCCATATCCATGTTTTCCATCATGGTACCCTAGTATGTATTTTTTCTGGTAACCTTCATACTTACCTTTTTTTTATTTTAAATAGAGGCCTCATTAATCCTTTTTTTCGATGAGGGATTTCAACTAATATATTTTGAAATGTCAAATCCCTAGTTTTCAATCCCGAGTTTAAATTGCTAGGATGAAATTTTTTGAAGGAGGGGAGAATGTAACACCCCAAGATTCCATGGTACATTTCTCTTGGAATAATGCAATAGCTTGTGATGTACACATCTCTAAGTTCTAGCACACCATGACCAATCAAGCTATCCATTTAAAAAGTAGTTATGAATTGTAATACCCACGTTTTGAAATTTTATAAATTTTATTTTTCAAAATCGAATTCATTTTTGGATTCAGAAAATCAAAATTAGCTTAGGGTGAATTTTTGGTATTTTTTATGAAAACTTTCAATTTTTGATGAATAGTAAAAAACACTACGTTATTGTTTAAAACTGACTTTTTATTTAAATAATTATTTTTAAATTTATATTTATTTAAAAGTAAAAATAGATACACAATGCCTATATTAATCCAATGTAATTCATTGGAGTCATTTTATAATAAGATTAGATATATAAAATTTTATTGAACTTTTTAACGTCTTTTACCCACCTTCTAGGCACATTAACGAATTTTCATAAAACATAATTTTTACCGGTTATGTGAATTGAATTTAAAAAATACAAGAGACACAGTTGACATCAGTAAGTAAAATGTGGTTCAATGAGATGAAAATATTTTTTGGTCAATAGTAACTTTTGAATTTTATTTACCACGATTAAAAGTAAATAGGGTAATTAAAGGTAAAAATAATATTATAATTACCCCAAAACATATCCTAATTCTATTGGATAGGTGTATTTCGACCAAAATAAACCTTAGGACAAAAATATTATCCTTTTTTGATCCACTTGGATTATATTAGGACATTTATTATATTTTATTTAAAGAAGAGTTAAAAGTGTTAAATTCAAATTTTAACAACTAAAACATTTTTAATATATTTTTATACATAAGATAAACTTAACTATAAATATTAATTAGAAATATAAAAAGATTTCCTACATCATGGTATTTTATTTATAATTTTTAGACATTAAATAATTAAATTTATTTATGACACAATAATGATGCAGTAATTACCTTATTAATGAAAGATTAAAATAATTGATATTATAAATATTAGAATAAATGTAAATTGAGACTTTTAATGAATTCCAAAAACTTTCTAGGTTAATATGAAATTTTAGGGTTGATTAAATGAATTTTTTTCGAGGTAATAAAGTTGTTATGACTTTTAAAAAAACCAAATACTAAATAGTGTCAAAATTGACATAAATGAGTTTTTAAAAAGAATACTATATTATTAAATGGTATAATATTACTAAAAATATAAGATTCTGCCAAAGGACATATATAAGGTTATATATGTTAGTAATTAACCACTTGGAGTTCACTTGGTTTTTTTAGTCTGTTTATTAACCATGTAATATAAAAATACAAGAGGATATGGTAAATGTTAAACTATTTAACAAAGAGTTAAATCTAAAAGATAAGGTTAATATGGTGATATGAAAATTTCTAAAACCTATTGGTTGAGAATAGTTATACCCAGACCCACCTTATCCTCAAGATAAATTCTTTTGGATCCAATAG
This sequence comes from Viscum album, assembly GCA_963277665.1. NCBI lineage: Eukaryota > Viridiplantae > Streptophyta > Magnoliopsida > Santalales > Viscaceae > Viscum > Viscum album. The sequence continues at coordinate 1,529,996,561 of OY728162.1, forward strand.
AAACCAAATATTATTTTATAATAAAATAATATTTCAGGATTTTCCTAAAGTGACCCTCACCTATCTTATAAAAGGGTACTTCCCATTCTCTTAATTTCATACCTCCAAAGCCATTTGGATTAGACAAAACCTGATCAAATATCCTTCTAACTACCCTCACTTCAACCTACAGGCCTTAATTTGATCATAAATCCAACCCAAGGATCCCTTTTGTTCAAATCAAAAGGAAGAACCCAAAGAAGAGGTAATTATTTCATCACCTCTTCCAAAGTTCTTTTCTTCTTCCACTTCCTCTTTCTTTGTTTTTTCATACCAAAATAATAACTCCAGTACCTTATACATACTGTGATGTTATTATAAATATGGTACAACTATCACGAACCATCCCCCGGGGCCCGTGTCGTGACTACCCCAAGCCCGCCTTCCATAGGCTAGGGGATGATGACTAGCACCGAAAGCATAATCCCTAAATCTGGGAAGGCATTGACTTTAGAACCTGTAATCACATTTAACCAAGAAAACAACAAGATACAAACTCAAGTAAATTGAATTGTAAACAAAGTGAGTGCAGTAAGTAATAAGGGCCAAAATACAAGACCAAATAGAAAGTATAAAGAAAACTAGAAAGTACAAGACATCTGATAGGTGAAAAGCAGATCCTAGATCATCCACCATGAATCCTAGCTGAAGGTTAGGTATAGCTCACGAACGACCGTCTCTGCGGTTCACCTCGTCTAATGTCCACCTCCGAGCTACCTCCAGTCCTGGTACTCTCGCCCTCAATCAGCGCTGTCTATCATCTGTACCAAACACAAAAAGGTGTGGGCGTAGCCTTTGTAGGGGTGAGTATAATGATACTTAGTAGGGACCCCGATACCCTCAAGGACTCAAAAAATCCATAAAGGATAAACCACACAACATGAAAATATCTAACAACCCTACTTAGGTATATGCCCATACATATACTTAAGTTATCAAGTAATCCTATCTCAATCATGAGGAAACACAAGGTCCAACTCAAAATCCCTAAGCTCAACTATTCCACAAAGGGAGGAATACCACCAAGGTAAGTACCAAACATGTACACCACACAGAAGAATACCACCAAGGTATTACCATGAAGGAAAGTACCACACAGTTATGGACTCAGCTCACACCATGTATAACTTAGGTACAATAGTAGAGATGATTAGATGTAACTACCAAATCATCTTACTCTGTAAAGAGGCAGAACCATGGAGGATCCTAAATCATCATTAGACCCACATAGGATCAAAGTACGTCGTCAGATCCACCCAGGATCCTAGTACCTCGTCAGACCCACACAGGATCTTAGTACATCGTCAGACCCAAACAGGATCCTATTACATCGTCAGACCCATAAAGGATCCTAGTACAAAATCAGACCCACACAGGATCCTTGAGTAGCCCCGCATGAAATCCTAAAGCAGTTCCATGTGGGACCCTCAATCACAGACCCATGAAGGATCTCTTTCTCAAGTCATATCCAGCTACAGGGTTCTCGCACTAAGCTTGCTCCTCTCTGGGAGAGTCCGCTCCTCAATCCACTAGTCGATACTCCAACTGCCAAGAAGTCCCATGAAGAAGTATCTCAAAGGACCACCACATCACAGGGGTCTCAATGCAATAGACGGTGTGCCAATCAGACGCCCAATCAGTAAGTTATTAGCCTTTTAGTCCTGAGGGCCCGGTTGGATTCGTGCTCGATCCAACCCAACCATACCTCAAATTTACCCAAAAATCCATTGGGGGTATACCAAAGAGACTGTCTTTCTCCAAGGTTTATATCTCCATTGACGGTTTGTAAAACGGACGCCTGGTGCGAAAGTTATGGCCGATAGAATGAAAATATCATAGCTTGTCCGGGTCCTGTCCGACCCAGTCGGACTGACCTGGCCCTACCCGACCTGGGCCTACCCAACTTAGTTTGGGTCGACCCACCCCGTTGGGTCCGGTTCGGCCCTCTGGCTCCGGCCTGGCCTGCGCCCAGAGGCGCGGAGCGGCGCGAGGCCGTGAGGGCGGCGCCGAGGCCACGAGGGCCGGGCGAAGGCCGTAGGGGTCATGAAGGGCCACAGAGGCCGTGGGGGTCGTGGGGCCCACATAGGGACGTGAGGTTGCGAAGCCATGGGGGCCGTAGAGGGCTGCGAGGTGGCGAGCCCACGGGGGCCGTGAGGCCATAGGATGGCGGAGGCCGTAGGGCGGTGGTCCGCCGTGGCTAGCCGTGCGGCGCGGTCGCACGCCGTGCCTTCTCCGGCGGCCGACTTGACCTCCTGCCCTTCGTTCGTCACCTTTTTCGGGGCTGCCCGTGGTGATGGCTGTGGTTCTCGAGTTCCACCGGTGCCAACCGCCAACACCGGTCACCGTCACCATCATGAAGAACACACAAAAGAACCATAAGATTTTGCAGGGGGGTCGGGCCATGTTTGTTTGGCCTGTACCCTCCACGTTAGGGCGGTAGAAAATGGCTCAAGGAAGATGATTCAATGTGAGAGAGAAATTAACATTGATCAATTTAAAACAGACCCCTACCTCGAAGGTTTGTTTTTGTGTTGTGATAGAGAAGTTTAAGATGTCGACTTTTGTCGCTCCCACCACACGCCTCCGATCCCAAGCTCGTTTGTAGGATTAACGCTCTTCGTTGGAGGTGGTTCTTCATTGTTGAATATGTCCTCCATTGGAGGATGTCACGTGGAAGGATTCAAAGATGTTGGAGAATGTCAGCATTCTTCATTTGGAGAAGCGTTCTTCGTGGAAGAAGTTCTTTGTTGGAGAAGTGCAATTATCCCAAAAGCTCTCCCCTTCTCCTTTGCAAAATACTTGCCCAAAATCCCCACCAAAAAATGAAATATCCAACATAATAGAATATGTTATCTATTTAGTTTGTTGGCATAATTTCAAATTGGATTAATTAATTAATTGATCAGTTGGTATAATTAATCAAAGGGGGTGGCACAATTAAAATGGGGGAAGTTCAAGAGGCTTCCCCACATTTAAGAGGGATTTTAAGGGTTTCTCCCATTATGAGGGTTCAGATGGTCCCCAAATTTAGGAATTTATGTTGGGGGGTTTAGTCAAAGGTGGTCAATGTAACAGCCCGAGATTTTATGAAAAATATTCTTTTTTATTTCACTAATGTCTTGTGTTGTACGCTACACCAAAAGGAGCTTGCACAACACGCATCCTTGACTTGCCTTGCATTACGCGCAATCACGACCTTCCTCGATAGCGTGTGTAGTACGCAATACCGAGTTTCACTAAACAACGATATGCTATTAAAATATTATTAAAACTAGCCGTTATGAATAGTAATAACCACCTTTTTAAATTTTAGAAATTTTAGCTCCCAAAATGGACTTCATTTTTGGATTCGGAGTATCGAATTTAGCCTAAGGTGAAATTTTGGTACTTTTCGGATAACTTTCATATTCTGATGAATAGTGAAAATTACTAAATTATAATTAAAAACAACTTTTTTAATCAAAATAATTAATAGTGATAAATTATTAATTTGAGTTGTTTTAAAGTATATTTAGAATATATTTTTACAATTTAATACAATGTTGGTCATTGGATGTAATTTCACATTTAAACCAGACATAATCAAGTGTCAATCTTTTGATAGATATTATTTCTTAAAAACACGCTATTTGTTTTAACAGCGGGATTTAATTATAAAATTAATTAATGCAATTTCTATGTTATGAATTTGGTAAAATAGACTTCATTTTTTAATTTAGAATATGAAATATAGCTTAGGATGAAATTTTGGCTTTTTTCTGAAAACTTTCAATTTTTGATGAATAGTGAAACCACTAAGTGGTAGGTTAAAAACTGAATTTTGCATAAAACTTAATTTTACCGCTTCTGTGAATGGAATTTCGAAAATCCGACAGACACAGTTAATATCAAGGACTAAAATGTGGTTCAATGAGATGAAAATAATTTTTGATGAATAGTAACTTTTTACTTTTTTTTACCACGGTTAATAGTAAATAGGGTAACTAAGGGTAAATATGATATTACAATTACCCTAAAACATGTCCTAATTCTATTGGATAAGTGTAATTCGACCAAAAACAACCTTATGAATATAATATGACCATTTAGGTCCACTTGGATTAGATTATGACATTTAATATTATTTTAGTTAAAATCAAAGTTTAATAACTAAAACATTTTTAATATGGGGTTATACATAAGATAAATTCGACTATAAATATTCATTAGAAAGATAAAACGATTTCCTACATAATGATATTTTATTTATAATTTTTAGACTTTAAATAAATTAATTTATTTTTGACACAACGATGATGCTGTAATTACCCTTTTAAGGAAATATTAACATAATTGATGTTATAAATGCTCAAATGAATGTAATTTAAGACTTTTTATGAATTAAACTAATTTTCTAGGTTACTATGATGTATTAGTGTTGATTTAATCAACTTGGTTCGAACATATAATTCTGTTATGACTTTCAAAAAAATCATATATCAAATAGTGTCAAAATTGACACAAAATAGTTTTTAAATCAAATATTATATTATTAATTGTTATTTTATTCCTAAAAATCTAAGGTTCGGCCAAATGACTTAGATAAGGATATATTTATTAATAATATACAATTTGGGGTTCTTTTGGCATGTTATAGTAAGTGTATTAACCATATAGTGAAAGAAAACAAAAAGACACGGTAAAAGTTAAATTATTTAACTTAGAGTTAAATCTAATTGATAAGGTTAAAATAATAACCTAAACTTGTCTAAATCCTATTGGTTGATAGGATTTCGACCCATCCCCACTTTAGCTTCGAAATAAGACCATTTGGAACCATTATAAACCGATTTTGACATTAATATAAAATAATATTTTGAGGTATTCCTAAGGTGCCCCTCTCCTCCCTTATAAAAGGACACCTCCTCCCCCTCCTCCTCACACCAATTTGAGCACCCAAGCTCGGCCAACCCATGCCAAAATCTCTTCTCCACTTCCCTAGCAACATCCTAGAGGTTCTGGTCTTCCTCAAAGACCAATTCTAGTGCCCTAAGAGGAGGCCTCAAAGAGGCACTTCAAAGAAGAGGAGGTTCGGACACATACGAAGCAAATTGGACCTAAGGTAAGGGAAAATATCACAATCTCATTTTTATCCGAGATTGTTTATTCGTAAGTATTTACTGGGGTGTATTTTATCATCCACATCCATGTTTCATCAATATGTAATATTATTTCCATCCACCTAAAATTGTTTAAATCCATTTTTACCCTTCGGTGAGTTTTTAGTAATATGTATGAAAGGAATCTTTTGTCGTACGAGGTACTTTTTGACTTTTCCGACAAAAGTACGAAGAATGTTTTTTTAACTTATACGGCATGAATGGATTTTTAAAACATTATTTCCAAGAAGCTTCCTTTACAAGTTTTCAAGTTTATTTTTAATCAACTTCTTTTAGTTTAAAGTTTTATGACATGTTAAGAAAGGAAAAAATGTTTTTAAAAAAGGATATTTTCCTCAAGAATTCATTTCAAGTGTTTTATCAAAATTATTTTCCATCTAAGATAATAAAGGGTTATATTTTTATCCCTATTATTACATTGATTTGATCATGTTGTGATGGAATTATTTTTATGAATTCCTTTATCTTATATGAAATGATTTATGATGTCATGATGTTTCAAGAATCCCATTTTTGTTACATGTGTTATGCGATGATGTATGTTTTATGATTATGTGGCACACATAAGAAAGGATTCATTATAAGATGGGTGGGACCTATATCTCCCTCCAATGCATTGGGTAAAGATTTTATATCTCATGAGATAGACATGGCTGAAATGGTAGGTTATACCGGTTCAGTGAAACAGGACTGAAACGAGGGTTACTCGATTCAGAAAGGGACTTTGTCCACTAAGATAGTCTTGGCAATGAGTCATGACTAACAAGAAATGATTTTCCATGATTATGTGTTCATGCCACAAAGTTTCATGTTTCATGTTATGATTATGGCGATCTCATTTTCACTTCTATGATTTGTTCCATGTTAAGATATTATGATCTCTTTTGCAGGTTATGATTCTCAAAAAGATATGATATGATTTTTATTTCTTTTGTATACCCTTACTGAGCATTTGAGCTCACCCTTTTATGTTTTCTTTTCCCCAGGATATAAATAAATGTTTTAGGTAAAAAAAAGGGAAGATCTTTATGGGAGATATTGAAGGTCTTTCACCACGATTAGAAGATTACGTTCCGAGTTTCCAAAGACACTAAACTATTACGATCCTTTAGTGTGTGTTTTTGTTATGTACTAAGTATTCCGCAAAAGTAATGTAATGTCCATGTACGATAAGCTTCGGGTCTCTACAGTTGGTATCAGAGGAAAGGTTTAGTCAACCTTTGGAAACTAGGATGCGAGAACATTAGTGAGATCCCTAGAGATATTTATAAGGTATGTCTAGGGATGTCCCTAAGGATAAGTATACGTATAGGATACAGTCCTAGAACTACGATAACGATCATAGAATTTAACCTAAGATGTTAGATATCTAGGATACTCCACCTTTATTACGATGTTTTCCCTAGCATGATTTTTGCCTCTAAAACTATTCTTTTTTTTGGGTTTTAGAAAATGGCTGGAAACAAGATGATTCACGATAATGGAGGATATGATGGACAATGGAATGATATTCTTCATGAGCAACCAAATGAAATGGGATTTGGAAGTCCAAAGATCATTATTATGCCGAATCAGCAATCTCATAATATGATCAATAAAGTAAAATTTGGTAAGTTTCCTGACTCGGCTAATAAGAGAAAGATGGAGTTTCATGATGATCATAGAGGAAAGAAAGTTCAATTTCCCCTATGTAAATCATATGGGAAGAGGCATCAAGGAGAATGTTTCAAAGGAACTGGAAGATGCTTTGGGTGTGGAAAAGAAGGACACAAATCCAGTAAGTGCAATGGAAAATTTTCAGTTAACACCATGGATGAGGTTAATGGTATTGCCACGACATCAACAATGGTTAAATGTTTTAAATGTGGAATGTACGGGCATTATGCAAACCAATGCCCTAAGGGAATGTCTCATGAAGAGAATCGGTATGGTCGTATGGGTAGTATTTTTGTTGATGATGATGAAGAGACTACAAATGATATGTGAGATGAAAGAATTGTTGAAGCTCGGTCAATGGTTTAAGAATGTAGTGGAATGATTACATGTTTATCATGTGTAATGTTGTATAAGAAATCTCATGGTACTATGGAATAAAGAGACATCTAAGGATTGTTACACTGTTGTCTTTCCTTGAGTTATGAAAGTGTATGATTAATGGTACCACTATCCATGAATGGTTATTCAGATATTTTTGGAATTTAGATGATATGTGCATAATGAAGGAATAATAAGATAATGAGGTGTTTGATTGTATTCATGAGCTCATGACTGATATAAGGAGAAGGTTATATCATGGTTTGAGTATAGAGAATTTTTGGATTTTGGTATGTGGAAAGAGTTAACTTTTAACTGCATTCATGTTTTCACTAAGGTTCAATGGGTATTCAAGAGAATACATGATTAAGGCCTTTGAATGTTTGGAATGTGACCAACAAGACATATCTTATGATATATGGGGATTAACAACAGTATTAAATCTCTGGTAATCGTTTTCACTATATTATGAGAGTGGACTGTAGTATTATGGATAAGCCTAAAGATTAGAATGGATTATGTTGGACATAAGTTAGTATTGTTTAAGGATAGAAAATTTTCGATATTATTGATGAGATGTTATAGTAATGTAGTTTTAGAAAAAGGACAACCTGCAGGACAGGCGACAACCCATCGCTTCAGACAAGGCTATGGGAATCGAACCCACAACCGAAGTGCGACTGGACTTTATCACCTACCACTGGCCTACAGAAAGTCCCTGTTTAGTAGAAACTAGTTTTATTATATTAAGCAGTATGATATATGAAGTATAAGTCCATTTTAGGAACCATATATGATTAATCTCACTATAGACCGACTTATGTATATAATTTTTGCTAACCTTTTGTTTGAGACAGATGGAATGACACGTCATTCTATCACATGATCTGCTAACACTTCACTAATAACAAATTCAACTTCATTTATTTAAGAGATGAAGTGGAAATTGTTAAAGGCACGAACAACAGTGAGATTGTACCAAAATAAAGTAAGTATTTATTCTAATTCAAATTCTTCAACTTTAGGGAAATGATCTTGAAAACCAAAAATGTTGTCCTAGTAATCTTATACCTGATGAATCAGATGGTACCTTAGATCGTCACAAATTTATGGATTTGTGATTACTGGATTTTCCATAGCCATGTTCTCTACCACTCTCCATCAGAACATGATGGTTAGATTTCTCTTCCATATCCATATTTTCACCTATGTGGAAACCCGGTGATTAGTTTATTTGGGTAATATTTACATTTCATACCTTAGTTTTTAAAGCCAAGTTTTGGTATTCCTTTTTACAATGTGGGTTTCTATTAAAGAAACTTTCGAATAGTAAACCATTTATAACCCCGACGAATTTCGAGGGCGAAATTCATTTTAAGGGGGGTAGAATGTAACAACCCGAGATTTTATGAAAAATATTCTTTTTTATTTCACTAATGTCTTGTGTTGTACGCTACACCAAAAGGAGCTTGCACAACACGCATCCTTGACTTGCCTTGCATTACACGCAATCGCGACCTTCCTCGATAGCGTGTGTAGTACGCAATACCGAGCTTCACTAAACAACGATATGCTATTAAAATATTATTAAAACTAGCCGTTATGAATAGTAATAACCACCTTTTTAAATTTTAGAAATTTTAGCTCCCAAAATGGACTTCATTTTTGGATTCGGAGTATCGAATTTAGCCTAAGGTGAAATTTTGGTACTTTTCGGATAACTTTCATATTCTGATGAATAGTGAAAATTACTAAATTATAATTAAAAACAACTTTTTTAATCAAAATAATTAATAGGGATAAATTATTAATTTGAGTTGTTTTAAAGTATATTTAGAATATATTTTTACAATTTAATACAATGTTGGTCATTGGATGTAATTTCACATTTAAACCAGACATAATCAAGTGTCAATCTTTTGATAGATATTGTTTCTTAAAAACACGCTATTTGTTTTAACAACGGGATTTAATTATAAAATTAATTAATGCAATTTCTATGTTATGAATTTGGTAAAATAGACTTCATTTTTTAATTTAGAATATGAAATATAGCTTAGGATGAAATTTTGGCTTTTTTCTGAAAACTTTCAATTTTTGATGAATAGTGAAACCACTAAGTGGTAGGTTAAAAACTGAATTTTGCATAAAACTTAATTTTACCGCTTCTGTGAATGGAATTTCGAAAATCCGACAGACACGGTTAATATCAAGGACTAAAATGTGGTTCAATGAGATGAAAATAATTTTTGGTGAATAGTAACTTTTTACTTTTTTTTACCACGGTTAATAGTAAATAGGGTAACTAAGGGTAAATATGATATTACAATTACCCTAACACATGTCCTAATTCTATTGGATAAGTGTAATTCGACCAAAAACAACCTTATGAATATAATATGACCATTTAGGTCCACTTGGATTAGATTATGACATTTAATATTATTTTAGTTAAAATCAAAGTTTAATAACTAAAACATTTTTAATATGGGGTTATACATAAGATAAATTCGACTATAAATATTAATTAGAAATCTAAAACGATTTCCTACATAATGATATTTTATTTATAATTTTTAGACTTTAAATAAATTAATTTATTTTTGACACAACGATGATGCAGTAATTACCCTTTTAAGGAAATATTAACATAATTGATGTTATAAATGCTCAAATGAATGTAATTTAAGACTTTTTATGAATTAAACTAATTTTCTAGGTTACTATGATGTATTAGTGTTGATTTAATCAACTTGGTTCGAACATATAATTCTGTTATGACTTTCAAAAAAATCATATATCAAATAGTGTCAAAATTGACACAAAATAGTTTTTAAATCAAATATTATATTATTAATTGTTATTTTATTCCTAAAAATCTAAGGTTCGGCCAAATGACTTAGATAAGGATATATTTATTAATAATATACAATTTGGGGTTCGTTTGGCATGTTATAGTAAGTGTATTAACCATATAGTGAAAGAAAACAAAAAGACACGGTAAAAGTTAAATTATTTAACTTAGAGTTAAATCTAATTGATAAGGTTAAAATAATAACCTAAACTTGTCTAAATCCTATTGGTTGATAGGATTTCGACCCATCCCCACTTTAGCTTCGAAATAAGACCATTTGGAACCATTATAAACCGATTTTGACATTAATATAAAATAATATTTTGAGGTATTCCTAAGGTGCCCCTCTCCTCCCTTATAAAAGGACACCTCCTCCCCCTCCTCCTCACACCAATTTGAGCACCCAAGCTCGGCCAACCCCTGCCAAAATCTCTTCTCTACTTCCCTAGAAACATCCTAGAGGTTCTGGTCTTCCTCAAAGACCAATTCTAGTGCCCTAAGAGGAGGTCTCAAAGAGGCACTTCAAAGAAGAGGAGGTTCGGACACATACGAAGCAAATTGGACCTAAGGTAAGGGAAAATATCACAATCTCATTTTTATCTGAGATTTTTTATTCGTAAGTATTTACTGGGGTGTATTTTATCATCCACATCCATGTTTCATCAATATGTAATATTATTTCCATCCACCTAAAATTGTTTAAATCCATTTTTACCCTTCGGTGAGTTTTTAGTAATATGTATGAAAGGAATCTTTTGTCGTACGAGGTACTTTTTGACTTTTCCGACAAAAGTACGAAGAATGTTTTTTTTAACTTATACGGCATGAATGGATTTTTAAAACATTATTTCCAAGAAGCTTCATTTACAAGTTTTCAAGTTTATTTTTAATCAACTTCTTTTAGTTTAAAGTTTTATGACATGTTAAGAAAGGAAAAAGTGTTTTTAAAAAAGGATATTTTCCTCAAGAATTCATTTCAAGTGTTTTATCAAAATTATTTTCCATCTAAGATAATAAAGGGTTATATTTTTATCCCTATTATTACATTGATTTGATCATGTTTTGATGGAATTATTTTTATGAATTCCTTTATCTTATATGAAATGATTTATGATGTCATGATGTTTCAAGAATCCCATTTTTGTTACATGTGTTATGCGATGATGTATGTTTTATGATTATGTGGCACACATAAGAAAGGATTCATTATAAGATGGGTGGGACCTATATCTCCCTCCAATGCATTGGGTAAAGATTTTATATCTCATGAGATAGACATGGCTGAAATGGTAGGTTATACCGGTTCAGTGAAACAGGACTGAAACGAGGGTTACTCGATTCAGAAAGGGACTTTGTCCACTAAGATAGTCTTGGCAATGAGTCATGACTAACAAGAAATGATTTTCCATGATTATGTGTGCATGTCACAAAGTTTCAAGTTTCATGTTATGATTATGGCGATCTCATTTTCACTTCTATGATTTGTTCCATGTTAAGATATTATGATCTCTTTTGCAGGTTATGATTCTCAAAAAGATATGATATGATTTTTATTTCTTTTGTATACCCTTACTGAGCATTTGAGCTGACCCTTTTATGTTTTCTTTTCCCCAGGATATAAATAAAGGTTTTAGGTAAAAAAAAGGAAGATCTTTATGGGAGATATTGAAGGTCTTTCACCACGATTAGAAGATTACGTTCCGAGTTTCCAAAGACACTAAACTATTACGATCCTTTAGTGTGTGTTTTTGTTATGTACTAAGTATTCCGCAAAAGTAATGTAATGTCCATGTACGATAAGCTTCGGGTCTCTACAGTCAACACCACCATAACCCATGTGGGAGGTTTTAAACAAAAATAAAATAAAGGTTTATTTTATTTTATTTCCTTTTTTTTTCAAGAAAAACCCAAAATCTAACTTTCACCCTCAACCTACTGTGGTTGAGGTGAAGGTATCCTTAAGAGAATACCATCACTACGAGTTCAACAATGTCCTTATATTTCAATTCTAAGCACTGGTTCAGAAGTTACAAAAACCTACTCGTACGTTTACTGAATGTACCCGATTTTTTTTCTTCAGAAATTCATCCTAGGCACACCGGGCCTCAAAATCACGCACCGTAAATTTTTGCAGACTCTTAAAATTCCCATATATTTAAAAAAAATTAAATGGAATTAAGTGTCTTTAAAAAAACCATATTCATTATTCTATCCATTCTATGAATGAAAAATTCACCATACATGCGTACGTAAAGCTTACCGTCTCCACGTCGTGGTGTTGTTTGTTGTTCAACGCTTCATTCTTTGGATGGGTATAATAATGAGTATAATTTATGTAAATAATAAATATAACATGTTAATTATTTTTTATATATAATATACCATCCAATTACATAATATTCCACCATTAATATAATGATATTGTTGCTCGATCGTACGTACGACTTATCGTCTCCACGATGCGGTGAGATTTCATTCGCCATTATATCAATTCCAGAATAATGTTTTATTTGATGTTTAAAAATAATGTTTAAGAACTTAATATCACTCTAGATATTAATAAAATATATCCTATCCATAATAAACATGACTTACATAACAAAACATATAAAGGAAAATTAATCAGTTAACACCCGAAACAATGATACTACTGAAATATTATTAACAAAGAAATATTAGAGAATCATATATGATATCATATTTATGTATGTGGTTATTGTATAATTTAATAGATATTATTTAACCATTATATATGAGATCAACATACCCTCAACTAAGGAAAATTACATGGTAAGGGGTTTTCATCTCACTTTTTATTCCTGTGAGATTCATGCTATATTTTCCACTATTTCATTTTGTGTTGTGTATGTACTACCGATGATTGTATTTGTTGTGTAATATACATTAATTTAGGGGTATTTACATCTTTATTTTATGATCCTTCTTTCATGGGGTGTATGTTTCGTAAGTTACCAAATCGGGAAGGGAATTTCAAATTTCAATTTCCACTCATTGGGTTTTACGTATACTTAATTGATTATTTTACTCCAAGATTATGTGCGGAATAACAATTTATTTATTTATGTAGTAATTTCCACTCCCCTTTTTATGGATATAATTTTGATACACTTAACCACTCAATTAATAAATTCTCAAGTCATTTATAAGAACTTGATAAGGGTAATATTAACTCAATTTCCATTCATTGAGTTAAACATTCAAGTAATTGGTTTTGTTTTTACAAGAACATGTGTGAATGTATTGTCATTTATTTACACTGAATATCCCATTATATTGAGTGTATTTATATTTTTCACACATAAATATTTCATTGGTTTATCCTTAATCTAAGGATACAATCTTTATAAGGGATTTTGTCTCAATTTACATTCCATTGAGACTTCTTTGTTGTTATGCGCCGATTCACTTTTATATGGTGTATATACTATCTTTTGACATATTATATCATGAATCCCTTTATTCTTATGATATTATAAAGTTTTTATTAAATTTTATTCCTCAATTATTTGTATTCAAGCATCTCTCATTTTTTCAGGAATTGTTTAACTAAAATATCATTTTAAATATTTATTCTTCTAAATCATTCTCATTAATGTCCCTATTTTAAAAATAGGTTTAAGGATTTATTTATATGGACATGAATCTTTTGAAATTAAAATTCCTTTCAAAAGTTTGAAAGTGGTATGGTGCACTTTGATTTAAAAGTCTTTTTTAAATGAATTCTTTGATAAATTGGGTGACTTTTAAATGTTTTCATGGAAAATGAGATATTTATCTCAAATAACTTTACTGATTATTTTCATCTATGTAAATATCCTTCATTGTATTTTATTATTGATTGAAGTTGATTTATTATAATAAAATGTTCCATATTGTATTGAATGAGTTATGTTTGAATGTGGATGTGCTATTTTTATACCATTCATGGTTTGTGATTGAAGTATTGACATTTCATATGCTAGTTTTTATATGAATGTTTAGATTATGTTTTACCCATCCCATATGAGGAATGCATTGGACTTAGTAAGTGACGGGCGGGGCTGGTTATATCCCCTCGATGCATCGGTGGGTCTCATGAGACAAAATAGTGTCTTGGCATAAGGACTTGACAAAATTTATATTTAGGGTCTTAGCATGAGGCCTTTACTTTGTGGTTAAGATGTCCAACATTATGCATTCCATAATTATGAAGTTAGATATTGATATTACATGTGATTATTTGACTAGTAGAATATTCATGTGAATAAGTAAATGACATTATTTGACTTATCTTTTCCATATTATGCTTATGTTTATGTTTAAAAGTCTTGTGTTTTAGTCTTATATAATGCCTTAAATATTTATGCTTATTTATGATAGTTTCCGCTATATTGTTATCTTTACTGAGCATCTGAGCTCACCATTTATTATGTTTTATTTCTCCCAGGATGTGAAGAAGTATATTACGATTAACCTACATGAATAGGCTAAGGGATATTAGTGTTCTCAAATGGGACACAATGTTGTTGTTTTTTTCATTTCATAATGTAATGTAAAACAAATGTATGTATCTAGTACTTCCAATGATACTAAACTGATAAGTCTTTCAGACTTGATCTCTTGTGATCATTCCAATGTTATGTAATAATGCACCGACTCTAGATAACTAGGGTTGGGGCATTGCACCCTACTTTTCTTACATGATCAATGAATAATTTTGAAGATAAACAATATAATAGTGTTACAAAACCAGGATCCAATGGTTTAGTAACTTGATAAAATTAGAACCATTCATAACTTTAACATAATAAAACATAAACATTATTTAATTTATTCTTCATTATTTTCTCATTGGCCTTCACATCCTTCTTAGTATAAGTAATCACCTAAGGATTTACATCAAAGAAAGGGGTGATCTAAAGGACCAATAAGAGGATAGATAAGAAAATGAATCAATATAACATGGGTTGAGTATAATCATCATTATCATAACATAAGAATAGTATCATCATCATAATCACAAGTGGAATCATTAGATAAAGGCATGGAATGGGACAATGTATAAAAATGAAACATCACGTCTTAGTGGTAAAATACCACACATAGTTGTGAAAAAATATAGCATCATGTTCACACATATTGAAAATTATCTCATGAGATAGATCACATTAACCAATTAATTATAGAAATATATAATTACATTTGTACCTATCACATAATAACATTCACATAATCAGGAATTCCACATATAACATATAAAATCTATACCATAAAATAACTCATTGAAAGTAAATTGGTTTCATGAGAATTTAATAAATAATACTTTCATAAATAAAAATTGGGGTTCCCAAAATAAATATGGAATAACATACTTGGTGTGAGTATCTTCAATTATGAGTGAAAAAGAAATAATTTCAAGGGAAGTAAAAGATGTGACTTTTTGAAGGAAGAGTTCTTTTGGAAAAAACTTTTCATTTTTCATAAAATCTGATTAGAAACATGTATATCCTAAAAATAAAAGAGAAGGATAATGAAATTATATTTAAGTAACATTTAAGGAAATATCCACATATAAATTTGTAATTAAAGATTGATAACCCAAAGAAAGGGAGTTGGGTTTGAGAATCACCTCACCTTATGTATGAATGATTTCTTCCCTTTAATATCCTAGATAATCAAATTAGATTAATTAATTAATAAATAAATAACCTATTATAAATTAATTTTATTTATTATAATTTTATTAAGTTATTTTATAACAAATTTTATGAGTTATAAAGTTCAATTACATCATTTAGGAGTGTTCGTTTTCTTGGTTTTTATGATCGGTTCACTTGTATACATGCATGGAAGATCATGTAAAATGGGGGTATTAATCCAAAATTTAAATTATATGTTATTAATGAAATTAAATAAGTTTAATGGGTCTTATATATTATTTTTTTATATATATTAGTATTATTCATTAGATTAAATTTTAATGATAATTGTTTAGATTAATTTTGGCCGTTTTCGATCACAATGAAGTCATTTTGTTTTATTATTTAATATTATGTATATATGTTTGTTCTAAAAAATAGAAATTGTTATAACATAAATTTTAAAATATTTTTCAACCATTATAATGGTTTTAATACCAAATTTGAAGTAGGTAATGGAAAATGAAAACTTGTCGTCCTTGAAGTTGATAAAAATCACCTCACAGATGAAGTTTCTATTTTTAGAATAAAAGGGAGAGGAGAAGAGGTTAGATGGTAGATTATTACATTAAAATAAAATAAAATTATAGTATATATAATATAATATATATCATTCCACTTGGATAAGGTGAGGTTAATATATAACAAGAAAAGGAAATAAATTTTTAAATTCTCCTCCTTGAGAACCTTCTTAGGGAAATTGGATTTGGTATTTTTTTTGTGACCAAAGGATATTGGAAATGGGGAATATTATTGGTAAAATTATTGGATAGAAATTGTACAGGCTTAAATACTTTATATGTGTGAGGAAAAGAGGTGGTGAGGGTTAGTATTTATAGGAGAGGAGGGGGGTGTTTTTTTGATTATTTTATTCATTAGTTTATTATTTTGGATCAAGACTCTGAATAGTTTGAAAATTATCACAAAATATATTAAATTAATTAATGATATTTTGATATTATAGGATTAAATTATCCATACATCATCTCTGAATCAATAATTCATATATTTTTTAAACACTGTAAATTACTGTATTTCACCATTCACAAAAAATTCAACTTTTTTAAAAAAATCCAAAAAATTCAGTCTAATTTTTTCTTGATGTGTTTAATTCAAAAATTAACTCCATTTTATGAAAATATTTTTCTAATTATAATAAATTCAATATTTAAATAAAATTATCACTTGTTCGAAAAATACTGTTTTTAAAATTATAACCAATTTTATGACACTTTGAAAATTTATTTAAGGTCTCATTAAATTATATTATAATAATAGGAAACAAATACTAATTTATGAATATATTTTATGAAAATATATTTTCTTTTAAATCATTATATTAATTATAAAATTTCAATTAAATATTTATAACTTACAAAATTACCGAAACTTAATTTATCATTTCTAAAACATTTATTTACTCATACCATGACATAAATATATAATATTTTAATTTATAAGATACCTAAATTTTATTTATAATTTCATTAGTGAGTTCACTACTCTATTTGATGGATTGCTATTTCTTATGGTCACATTACTATTCCAAAGGTCAAGTTACTATTCCATTAGTATAGGTTCCTTAACTTCTAGAAATACCTATTATTCCATTAATTATTCATTTATAAAGTTTTTATTGTGTCATACATGTGATTTTATGTGATTTAAACTATATTTAATAATTATAATAAGGGATTTTCTGTTGTTAAAATTATGGGTTATTACATCACTTCTAAAAGGCCACCCCTCTCCACTCTTCTTCACACATTAAAACCCTTTTGGTTTAGAAAATACTTACCCAAATAACTTTCAAAATTATATCATATCATCATAAAATCCTTATTTTGGATATAAATCCAGCATTGGAAGTCCTTTGGTGCAAACCTATAGAGGTTAACCGAAGGAGTGGTAACGTTCTTAAACGAGTGTTTTTATTTTATTTCTTCCTCCAGTTACTTCAATTATTGTTTAACCATGATTCTATTGTCTCCTAAGTATATTCCATATATTTATATGTTTTTATATTTATTTTATGACCTATAAACATCCCCACTTACATCAAATGGGTTATGAAATCATTATTTGTTTGTACGACGGACTACCACCTCACAAACATATGTTATTCATTTTTCTATTACCACATATCATGGTTGGGAATGATTATGGATCTAAATTATATATATAATATTTATAAAAAAATTATACCTATATATTAATTATATCATATATACCTTTTTTACTTTCCATTCCGTAGGGAATATGATAAGATTGTTTGTGTGTACGGTGGACTATAGCCTCGTGAAGTGATGTGATTCGTTTTTCACAAACGTTTTACGTGGAAGATAATAAGTATAAAGTTAATAAATATATTTGATATACATGAAAAAAATTATGATATTCATGAAATATTTATCATTATTAAAAGATAATATATCATTTTCTTTCTTATCTTTTCACTCATAGAAAGATGACAACATCATTTGTGTACGCTTGGACTACCGCCTTCACGAAGCAATGTGACTCTATTTTCATTAACACACCACATGGATGATATGTATAAGTATATTTAAAGAAATAATATGTCATTTATTATATTATGATAATTTTTTAAAGATAATATATTACTTACCTCCTTTCCATAATGATTGTTGAAAAATGGAAATGTTAGTCATGCATACATACGACGAACTGTCTCTATGATTGTAACACACTTCATTTCTCAAAGCCATATTTATTGTTTGGTATTAAAAATATAATTTATGTATAAATATGATAATTATGTCATTATTATTATTCTGGATATTATGTAACCATGATCAAATTAAGAGGACCTAAAATAAAAAATCAAAACATATATGAAAAATAAAGTGGCTATTACATGAAATGTGACTTTAACATGGAATTGTTAATAAAAAAGTAATAAAAGGACATATGTAAATAATATATGGAATTATATATGTAATTTTGGTTCTTTAATATATTTATAATAAACCTATATTTATTATAAAGTAGTTTCAAATGAGTAAGAAATAAGTCGAGACTTACGGTAAGAGATTTCTATCTCACTTTTTACTTATGTGAGACACATGCCATATTCACAACCCTTTTATTTTATGTGATGTACATAATTCCCATGTATTTATTTTATGATTATTTTACTAAAAATTATTTTTATATACATATCCATTTTAGGATCTCTCGTTCATGGGGTTTTCGGTTCAAAAGTTACCAAAGCAGTAATGTATTTTTGAATCAATTTTCCTTCTTTGAGACATATGGTTATATTATGTGCTTATCTTATATTAAAAGGAGTATATACATACCATTTAACATGTAATATCATTAAATTATTTATCCTCATGATATTTTATTTTTCTTTTAATTTTATTCCTTAGTGGTGATTTCATTTTAATGTCACCAAAGTGGTAAACATTTTATGTTACAATCTCATCATTTATCAGAATTGTTTATGACTATGTTTCCAATGATCAAGTTTTATTATCCATGTAACGCCCCAACCCCAGTTACCCAGAGTCAGTGCATTATTACATAACATTGGCATGATAAAAAAGGATCAATACTTGAAAGACTGATTAGTTTAGTAGTCTTGGAAACACTAGATATATTCATAAGTCTTACATTACATCATAAGGTAAAAAAAACTACAAAAACATCTTGTCTTCATATCCCCTCATACTATCCCTGCAGGTCATTAATAAATTACTTCTTCACATCCTGGGAAAAATAAAACATTGAAAGGGGTGAGCTCAGATGCTCAGTAAGGATAACAATATAGCATAAGCTTTCATAGATAAGCATAAACAATTAAGGTAATGTATAACTAAAACAAAAGCCTTTTAAACTTGAACTTCAGCATAATATGGCAAAGATAAAATGAAATAATTCCATTTACTTATTCACAAGATTATTCTACTATTCGAATAATCACATGCAATATCAATAACCACTTTCATAATGATGGAATGCATAATTCCATACTATCATAACCACGCAGCCAAGGCCTCATGCCAAGACTACAAATAAGATTTTGTCAAGGCCTCATGCCAAGACACTAGTTTGTATCATGAGACCTACCGATGCATCGAGGAGCTATAGAGGTCTCCACCCGTCACTTACTAAGTCTAATACATTCCTCATATGAAAATTTTGAAACATAACATAAACATTTGTATTAAAACTAGCATATGAAATGTCAATACTTTATCCAAAAACCATGAATGGTATAAAAATAGCACATACACAGTCAAACATAACTCATTTGATACAATATAGAAGATTGTATTTTATCATATTAACCTCAATCGAGAATGATGAAGTATATTGACATAGATGAAAATAATCATCAAAACTATTGAGAGAAATATCCCCCTTTTTCTTGAAAACATTTAAAAGTCACACTATCTATCAAGAAGCCATTTAAAATAGATTTTTGAATCAAAGTGTCCCATACCACTTTGAAACTTTTAAAAGGAATTTTGATTTTAAAACTTTAATTTCCATATAAATAAATCCTTAAAACCATTTTTAAAACATGAATATTAATGATAAATATTTAGAATAATAAATCTTTAAAACATTTTAAAATGACATTTTAGTTAGAGTTCCTAACCAAAAGAGAGACAATTGAATACAAATAATTGAGGTAATAAAAAATTTGTAATTTCATGTGAATAAAGGGATTCATGATATTCTATTTCAAAGTATATTATAGACACCACATAAAAGTGATTTGGTGTATAACAACAAAGGAGTTTCAATGGAATGTAAATTGAGATGAAATATCTCATAAAGGCCATATCCTTAGGTTAAGGATAAATCAATAAAATAATTATGTGTGAAAAATATAAATATACTCAACATGATTGGATATTCAGTGTAAAACAATCAAAGTACATTCACACATATTCTTTTAAAAACAACACCAATGAATTGGATGTTTAACTCAACAAATCGAGATTGAGTAAAAATTACTCTTATCAAGTTCATAATGATGACTTGATAATTTATCAATGGAGTGATTATGTATATAAAAAGTATATCCACAGAAAGGAGAGTGAAAATTATGACATAATCAAATTAATAGTGATTCTACACATAATCTTTGAGTAAAATAATCAATAAAGTATGCGTAAAGCCGAATGAATGGAAATTGAAATTTCAAATTCCATTATCGATTTGGTAACTTATGAAACATACACCCATGAAAGAAGGATAATAAAATGATGATGTAAATATCCATAAATTAATGTATATTACAAAATGAATACAATCACAGGCAGTATACACACCACATGCAATAAATAAGTGGTGAACAATTGAAATCTCACGAAATTAAAAGTGAGATAAGAAACCCCTTACTTTGTACTTTTTAATTGGTAGACGGTAGGTTAACCTCATGTATAATGGTGAAATAATTGTTATTTAATTACAAAAAAATAATTTACATTAATATGATATCATATATGATCTTTTAACATTGATTTGTTAATAATATCTTAGTATTATCGTCGTTCTGGGTGTTAACGGATTCATTTTCCTTTATATTATTTGTTATACGAGCCATATTTGTTATTGATGGGATGTATCTTATTAATATACATAATTATATCATGTATATAAATATTATTTTTATTCATCAAATGAAATTTATTCTTGAATGGATATAATGGGGAATGAATCTCATCGCGTTCGTGGAGACGGTAATCCGTACGTACGCACTGGCGACAATATCATTATTTTGAAATTAAAATAATGTATAATTGGATGATATATCATATATAAATAATCATTATCATGTTATATTTATTATTTACATGAATTAAACATCATTATTATACCCACCCAAATAATAATATATTGAATAACAATTACACCACGACGTGGAGACGGTATGCCGTACGTACGCACGTATGGTGAAATGTCATTAAAAGGATGGATAAAATACTGAATATGGTTGTACCATATTTATAATAACATCATAGTATATAGAAGATACTGGATTTATTATTTTTGAATGGAAATAACAAATAAATAATAAGTGGAAGAAGAAAGGAACTTGAAAGAGGGTGGTGAAATCATTACCTCTTCTTCAGGTTCTTCATTTTGATTTGATAAAAAGGGCTCCTTAGGTTGGATTTATGATCAAAATAAGGCCTCTAGGTTGAATTGAGGGAAGTTGAGAGAATATTTGGTCAGGGTTTGGCTGAGAAAAAAGGCTTTGAAGGTGTGAAGAATTGGTTAGAATTGGTGTCCTTTTATAAGGGGGGAAGGGGCTCTTTAGAAAAAACTTAAAGTATTATTTTATAATAAATTCATATTTGGTTTATAATGGATCCAAAGTGGATTATTAAAATATAAGGTGGGTATTGGTCTAAATCCTTTCAACCAATATATTTTAGATAGTTTTAGGTCATTATATTAACCTTATCTTTTAGTTTTAACTCTTAGTTAATTAGTTTAAAATTTACCATGTCACTTTGTATTTTATATTATATAGTTAATAATCTTACTATATACATCCAAGAGACCCCCATGTGGTCCATTAATGATACACCTATCCTGATATAAGTTCTTTTGCCGAACCTTAGATTTTTAGGAATAGAATATCAATTAATAATATAATATTTGTTTTGAAAACTCATTTATGTCAATTTTGACACTATTCAATAATTGATTTTTTTAAAGTCATAAAAACTTTAATAATTCGAAAAATATTCATTTAAGAAATCATAAAATTTAATATTAACCAATAAAATTATTTTATGTCATCAAAACTTTCAAATTATATTTATTGTAACATTTATAATACCAATTATTTGATTCATTCATTAATAAGGAAAATACTGCATCGTTATTGTGTCATAAATAAATTTAATTATTCAATGTATAAAAATTATAAATAAAATACCATTATGTTGGAAATCGTTTTATATTTCTAATTAATATTTATTGTCCAAAATATAACATATATAACCCATTGTAAAATTTTTTTTACTAAAAGATATATGCTTATGTCATTTTTGTATTTACTTTAACTTAATTAATATAAAGTGTCATTATCACTTACAAGTGGATCCATGGGGTCCCAAAATAGACCCAAATATGCCCATGGTTGGAAAAGTATCAACCAATAGGGTTAGGACACATTTTCGGGTAAATTAATATTATTATAATATTATTTTTTTACCCTTATTTACTGGAGTTTCCCTTTAACCATGGTAAATAAAATATTTACCGAAGTAATTATTCAAAATTTCTAAAAATAAGAGGTACCTATTTACATAATTTGGAAATCAGGATTCCAAATATGGAATCCATTTTTCTAAATTCTAAACACATAATTGGCAGAAATTAATTTAAAATTAATTCCCGCTGTCAAAACAAAAAGTGCGTTTTTAAGAAATAATAACTATCTAAAGATAGACACTTGTTTATGTCTGGTTTAAATATGAAATTATGTCCAATGACCAACATTGTATTAAATGGTAAAAATATATTCTAAATATACTTTAAAACCACTCAAATTCATAATTTATCACTATTAATTATTTCGATTAAAAAAGTTGTTTTTAATTAAAATTTAGTGATTTTCACTATTCATCAAAATATGAAAGTTATCCGAAAAGTACCAAAATTTCAACCTAGGATAATTTTGATATTCAAAATCTAAAAATGATGTCCATTTTGAAAGATAAAATGTATAGAATTTCAAAAAGTGGGTATTACTATTCATAATGGCTAGTTTTATTAGTTGTGGTGTGTGTTAGAACTTGAAGTTGTGTACAACACACGCTACTGTATTATTCAGCAAGAAGCGTACCGTGGAAGCTTGGGGTGTTACATTCTCCCATCCTTCAATAAATTGTGTCCTAAAAATTTTTAAAATTGGGCTTGGGAATATAACGGAAACTCCCACATCAGAAAAAGAGTCAATAAAACTATCACTTTAAAAGAAAGAAAGAGAAGTACAAAGGTCACCCGATATAACCTATAGCAGGATTCCATGTAGAAAAACATGGATATGGATGATAAAATAAGTGTCAAGTTCTGATGGAGAGGGATAGAAAACATGATCAGGAGAAAGTTAACAATAAGAAAATCAAAAAGTTCTGATGTGACAACCGGTCATTAGTTTCCCAGTAGGAAAAGTAAACAGACAACATTTTTTTAAGTTACATTACATAAAGTTGAGGAATTCATTTCTGAGATTGACTAAGAACATAAAGAGATATACTTAATTTTTAAGTAAAGTTTAATTCTTTAATAAATTTCTACTACTAACTAATTTTTAAACGATGAGTATTATAGAAGACTTGGTCACACTAGAAGAGCTACAATAAAATTCTTATAGAATCACATGATCCACGAAGAATAAACTATATATTTACCTTGTCTTTAGAGATTAATCAAAACCAAAATGGTAAGTATAAGATATGATGATCCCCCAAAAGGTTATTTCATTAGAGAAAGAAACACTAATCTTAATTTCTAAAATTAAACCAACAATACCCCAAAGTTAAATAAATAGCATTCAATAAATAATTGTCCTTAAAATCTTTTAATAAAATCCAAAATAATATTGATACTCAAAACTTAGAAGAATTTGGTTATGTAGTCTTCCACGTTAAATGGTATCTCCAAATGACATCAATTACTCTTAAAGTCACATACTTAAAAGTAATTAACCTAATCACATATTCTCTATTATAGGTTAATCATTTCCATAAATAACCCAAATCACTATAAATACACAATAAAAACATAGATAAAAATCCACCATTACTCCTCAAATGAAATCCCATACTATACCATTTTCCTTGGGCATATAGTGTTCCCCACAAAGTGAACATCTTCTGAAATAACATTTATCACTTAATCACCAAATCATTTTACTATACTAAGGGTATTAATTTGATAAGACATAAGATCCCAAATAAAATTATTATTGATCAATAAAATCATTTAACTAAAAATAATAGTCACACTAACCAGGGACTTCACGTAGTCCAGTGGTAGGCGATAAATCCCAATCACACTTTGGTTGTGGGTTCAATTCCCACAGATTTGTTGGCCGTGAAGGGTTGTCACATGGTCTACGTGTTGTCCTTTTTCAAAAAATATATTTTATAACATTACCAAAATGAGACAAATTCCTCAAAATAACCATAACATAATTTAACCACAAATGTTATCTCATACCTTGCATTTTCATCCCAAATTATAATAACTTGTAATTTCCTCAAACCCAATGATCATATAAAACCAAATGGTTATTTATAACTATATCCACAAGAGAAAAGATAATTCTTCCTCAAATATCATTCTCACATGGAAAACTATAGGGTTACAAATACAAGAGAAAATTATTCCAAAGTAAACTCATCAACAAGGAGCACTAATACTTTTTAAACATTTATCCAACCATTTATTTCCACATAACGTCTTCTTTAACCAAGAATATATCCTATAGTATAGGGAATTCACTTGAGTAATGGCTAGGTCCCCTACATTTATGGAAAATGACTGTAAATGGATTCTTGGGACCATTTTTATCTTCTTCCACAGTACTCTTCATTTTTCTTTATCAATTCTTCACTTTATGTCCTTCCTTCCCGCACGTAAAGCATTTATTTGTCCCATTAAGACACTTTCTTGGGTGTCTCCTTCCACATTTCCTGCATGATAGAAATTGAGGATTCCTTTCTCTATAGTCTCCACTGATGGAGCTCTTATCATTCACCACCTTTCTCTTCTTTGATGAGTCCAGGAATTGGTTAATATATATATTGTTGATCATATTTTTGGAAAATTGATTTGGCATGAAGACGATATCTTTTACGCCTATCAACATTCCATTTTATTTCTCATTTCCACCACCGTTCCCACCTTGTACATCATTCTCAAAGTCACTATGACTTCCTTGGAATCCATCCATTGACTAAAACCAGAAAGCATTGTGTGAGTAACAATAGTCATAAAATCATTTAGAGAATATCATGTCACCATATTCTCAATTTGAAACACATTAGGATTAACCAAGGTCATTTACTCTAATCTTATATATAATAATTCAAATCACTTTGTAAAGAAAATGTAAATTATCCTAAGCATATACCCTGGGAGTGTTGTAACCAAGAGTGCATCAAGGCCCATTATCGTGCACCGATTCCCGTTCGAGACTAGCTCAAAGTGGTGTTTTCGGGGTTTTCCCCTAGGTACATCTGTGCCATAGCCGCCTCTACCTGCTCGTATCCAGACAGGGATGTATTGCTAGGAAAACTCACAAAATCTATACAATACCAAAACTTTAGGAAGTTCTTCTATACTAATCCTCAAATTCTATCTTAGGGCTATGTGCTCTAATCAAAGTTTGTCTAAATCTAGCTCCCAAGTTTTGTACTAAACTTCCTCTGATACCAACTGTAACACCCCGACCCCAGTCACCTAGAGTCGGTGCATTATTACATAACATTGGCATGATCACAAAGGATCAAGTCTCGAAAGACTGATTAGTTTAGTAGTCTTGGAAACACAAGATATATTCATAATTCTTACATTACATCATAAGGTGAAAAAACTAAAAAAACTTACTGTCTTCATATCCCCTCATACTATCCCTGCAGGTCATTCATAAATTACTTCTTCACATCTTGGAAAAAATAAAACATTGAAAGGGGTGAGCTCAGATGCTCAGTAAGGATAAAAATATAGCAGAAGATTTCATAGATAAGAATAAACAATTGAGACAATGTATAACTAAAACAAAAGCCTTTTAAACTTGAACTTTAGCATAATATGGAAAAGATAAAATGAAATAATTCCATTTACTTATTCACATGAATATTCTACTAGTCTAATAATTAAATGCAATATAAATAAACACTTTCATAATGATGGAATGCATAATGCCAAACTATCATTACCACGTAGCCAAGGCCTCGTGCCAAGACTACAAATACGATTTTGTCAAGGCCTCGTGCCAAGACACTAGTTTGTCTCATGAGACCTACCGATGCATCGAGGAGTTATAAAGGGATCCATCCGTCACTTAATAAGTCCAATGCATTCCTCAAATAAAAATTTTGAATCATAACATAAACATTCGTATTAAAACTAGCATACGAAATGTCAATACTTTATCCACAGACCATGAATGGTATAAAAATAGCGCATCCACAGTAAAAAATAACTCATTCGATACAATATGGAAGATTGTATTGTATCAGATTAACCTCAATCAAGAATGATGAAGGATATTGACATAGATGAAAACAATCATCAAAACTATTGAGAGAAATATCACCCTTTTTCTTGAAAACATTTAAAAGTCACACTATCTTTAAAGAATCCAATTAAAATAGATTTTTGAATCAAAGTGTCCCATACCACTTTGAAACTTTTAAAATGAATTTTTATTTTAAAACATTAATGTCCATATAAATAAATCCTTAAAACCATTTTTAAAACATGGAAATTAATGAGAACGATTTAGAATAATAAATCTTTAAAACATTTTAAAATGATATTTTAGTTAGAGTTCCTAACCAAAAGAGAGACAATTGAATAAAAATAATTGAGGTAATAAAAACCCTGTAATATCATGTGAATGAAGGGATTGATGATATACTATGTCAAAGTACATTGTATACACCATATAAAAGTGATTTTGTGTATAACAACAAAGGAGTCTCAATGGAATGTAAATTGAGATGAAATCTCTCATAAAGGCCATATCCTTAGGTTAAGGATCAATCAAATACATAATTATGTGTGACAAAAATAAATACACTCAACATGATTGGATATTCGTTGTAAAAAACTCAAAGTACATTCACACATATTCTTGTAAAAACAACTCCAATGAATTGGATGTTTTATTCAACAAATCGAGATTGAGTAAAAATTAATCTTATCAAGTTCATACTGATGACTTGAGAATTCATCAATGGAGTTATTATGTGTATCAAAAGTATATCCACAGAAAGGGGAGTGAAAATTATGACATAATCAAATGAATAGTGATTCCACACATAATCTTGGAGTAAAATAATCAATGAAGTATGCGTAAAGACGAATAAATGGAAATTGAAATTTTAAATTCCCTCATCGATTTGGTAACTTAAGAAACATACAAACATGAAAGAATTATAATACAAAGATGATGTAAATATCCATAAATTAAAGTATATTACACAATGAATACAATCATGGGGAGTACACACACCACATGCAATAAATAAGTGGTGGACAATGGAAATCTCACGAAATTAAAAGTGACATCAGAAACCCCTTACTTTTTAATTTTTCCTTGTTCGATGGTAGGTTAACCTCCTGTATAATGGTGAAATAATTGTTATTGAATTATAAAAAAATCATTTACATTAATATGATATCATATATGATCTTTTAACATTGATTTGTTAATAATATCTTAGTATTATCGTCGTTTTGGGTGTTAATGGATTCATTTTCCTTTATATTATTTGTTATGAGAGCCATATTTGTTATGGATGGGATATATCTTATTAATATAAATAATGACATCATGTATATAAAAATTATTTTTATTCATCAAATGAAATTTAGTCTTGAATGGATATTATGGGGGAATGAATCTCATCACGTTCGTGGAGACGGTAATCCGTAAGTACGCACGAGCGACAATATCATTATTTTGATATTAAAATAATATATAATTGGATGGTATATCATATATAAAGAATAATTATCTTGTTATATTTATTATTTAAATGAATTAAACATCATTATTATACCCATCCAAATAATAATATATTGAATAACAATTACACCACGACGTGGAGACGGTAGGCTGTACGTACGCACGTATGGTGACATGTCATTCAAATGATGGATAGAATACTGAATATGGTTGTACCATATTTATAATAACATAATAGTATAAAGAAGATACTGGAGTTATTATTTTAGGATGTAAATAACAAATAAATAATAAGTGGAAGAAGAAAGGAACTTGAAAGAGGGTGGTGAAATCATTACCTCTTCTTTGGGTTCTTCCTTTTGATTTGATCAAAAGGGCTCCTTAAGTTGGATTTATGATCCAAATAAGTCCTCTAGGTTGAATTTAGGGATTTGAGAGAATATTGGGGCAGGTTTTGGCCGAGCCAAAAGGCTTTGAAGGTGTTAATAATTGGTTAGAAGTGGTTTCCTTTTATAAGGGGGGAAGGGGCTCTTTAGAAAAAACTTAAAGTATTATTTTATAATAAATTAATATTCGGTTTATAACGGCTCAAAAGTGAATTATTAAAAGTATAAGGTGGGGATGGGTCTAAATAAGATCATAAAATAGATTTTAGACAGGTTGGGGTCATTATATTAACCTTATCTTTTAGTTTTAACTCTTAGTTAATTAGTTTGATATTTAACATGTCACTTTGTATTTTATATTATATAGTTAATAAACTTACTATATAAATCCAAGAGACCCCCAAGTGGTCCATTAATGATACAACTATCATTATATAAGTTCTTTGGCCAAACCTTAGATTTTTAGGAATATAATATCAATTAATAATATAATATTTGTTTTAAAAACTCATTTATGTCAATTTTGACACTATTCAATAATTGATTTTGTTAAAGTCATAAAAACTATATTAATTAGAAAAAAATTCATTTAAGAAATCCTAACATGTTATATTAACCAATAAAATTGGTTTATGTCATAAAAACTTTCAAATTATATTTATCTTAACATTTATAATACCAATTATTTGATTCATTCATTAATAAGGAAAATACTGTATCATTATTGTGTCATAAATAAATTTAATTATTAAATGTCTAAAAATTATAAATAAAACACCATTATGTAGAAAATCTTTTTAGACTTATAATTAATATTTATAGTCTAAAATATAACATATATAACTCATTGTATTTTTTTTTTTCTAAAAGATATATTCTTTTTCCATTTTTGTATTTACTTTAACTTAATTAATATAAAGTGTCATTATCACTTACACGTGGATCCATGGGGTCCCAAAATCGACCCAAATATTCCCATGGTCTGAAATGTATCATCCAATAGGGTTATTACAAGTTTTAGGGTAAATTAATATTATTATAATATTATTTTGTACCCATATTTACCGAATTTACCCATTAACCATGGTAAATAAAATATTTATCGAAGTAATTATTCAAAATGTCTAAAAATAAGAGTTACCTATTTACATAATTTGGAAATCCTGATTCCAAATATGGAATCCATTTTTTCAAATTCAAAACATAGAAGTGGAAGAAATTAATTTAAAATTAATTCCTGGTGCCAAAATAAAAAGCGTGTTTTTAAGAAATAATAAATATCAAAAGATTGACACTTGTTTATGTCTGGTTTAAATGTAAAATTATGTCCAATGACAAAAATTGTATTAAATGGTAAAAATATATTCTAAATATAATTTAAAACCACTCAAATTCATAATTTATCACTATTAATTATTTCAATTAATTTTTTTTAATTAAAATTTAGTAATTTTCACTATTCATCAAAATATGAAAGTTATCTGAAAAGTACCAAAATTTCCCCCTAGGATAATTTCGATATTCCAAATCCAAAAATGAAGTCCATTTTGAAATATAAAATGTATAAAATTTCAAAAAGTGGGTATTACTATTCATAACGGCTAGTTTTATTAGTTGTGGTGTGTGTTAGGACTTGAAGTTGCGTACAACACATGCTACTGTATTATTCAGCGAGAAGCGTACCATGGAAGATTGGGGTGTTACAATCCATCTCTCAATAAGATCATTAATTTTATTGTCCTCTGTTTATATTGGGAAAATAAATATTTTCCCTTTATTTCCCCTTTTTCTGTACTCAAGATTTTTAAAATAATGTTTTTTGTAAAAATCATTTTTCGGTCAAAAACTCTTCTTCGTTCAAAATTTTATTTCTTAAAAATCCCTTCAAAAATGTTTTTAACATTTTTAAAATGATTTATTAAATAAATTTTTACCCATTTTAACTTTTTAATTTTTTTAAATAATATTCATGTAATTTTACAAACAATTCATGTTTTCCTTTTATTAAAAATGTGAAAGGAATATATTTTTTAATGTGTATGAAATGAATTAAAGTTTTCACCATCATGAATTTTTTTTAAGACTACATTGTAATTTTCAAGGTTATTTTCAAAGAAAATTATTTCCAATTTTTTTAATTTATTTTTAGTTTTAGAAATTGGTTTTTAAGTAAAATATATTTTACTCAAGAAATGTTCCAATTGATTTATCTTTGAAAATCATTATCCATCTAAGATGACATAGTTTGATGTAACTTATGATTTGATGGGGATATGAAAAAAGTATTCCATTATTATTATTTACCTAAATGGTTTATGATTACAAGAAGTCTATGTAACCCTTTTCCTTTCAATGGGTCACACCATGATATATATATTTTTATGAAATTTGCTTCTTTTCACGGGTTATGATATGATGACATGATGAAATTATTATGAAACCTATCTCCTATCCACAGGTTATGATATGATGAAATTTTTATTAAACCCATTTAATTTCATGGGATATGATATGATGAATGTTTTATGATCTCATGGAGCATATATGTATGATTTTCATAATTTGATGGGTGGGACCTATATCCCCCTCCATTGCATTGGGTAAAGATTTATATCTCACGAGAGAGACAAGACTGGAATGGTGTGTGGTACCAGTTTAGTAACAGACATTTTCTGCTATGATAGTCATGGGAGTGAACCTTGACTGCTATGATGGTTTGGGTAGCGAACCCATTCCACTATGATATACTTATAAGTGACCCTTGAATACTATGGATATTATTTTCTATACTTATGTGTATTCTAAAAATATAATTCATATTGCAATGTTATGATCTTATGTCTCATGTTATTTTATTTCCTTATGATTAATGTCTTATGAACTGCCAATATTTATTTCATGACTCAATATTATAATCTTTTATATGAATGGTATGATTTTTAAATGTTATACTCATGTTCTCATACCATTATATTCATGTTATGATTACGTATCTCTCTTGTTTACCCTTACTGAGCATCTGATCTCACCCTTTCTTATGTTTCCTTTCCTCAAGTTATGCAGGAATTTATTAGGTAAGATATTCCTAATAAGGGTTCTATTTATAAAGATCATAGCGTGAGATGATGTAGTTTACCTATAGACCAGTTTTTGGTGTTTCTAAGATTCCAAGGACACTAAGATATTATGGTTATTATGTGTGTGTTTTCATAATATAATGAATATTCGTAAAACAATTATGTAATATCTATATATGATAAGACCAGGTCTCTATAGAGTACCCTCTAACTTATTGAGTTAATTATTATGATAGAATTATTTCTTGAATAAGATGAAAATTCATAATGGCACTAAGCTCGACCCGAACTAAGTTAAATGAACAACTATATTCCCATGATAATATGACCTCACCACTATCTGATATTGATTTTATGTGAACACTTTGGAAATTATTGGATATTTTAGCCCTGATAGAATTTTCAAGACTAAGTATGTACATGTGAATATTGAATTTATGTTTTGGAAACTTGGACAATTTGAAGATAAAGATGATCCATGTGCTCAAAATGATGAATATGGTTGGTTTCTATGGGTGTTGGTAGATGATCATAAATTTTGATGTAAGATGGGTTGGTTGCCTATCAATGGCTGAAATTTTGATGGAACAAATGGTATTCAAGCATCAAGGTGAATATTAACTACCTTTATTTTATACTAGACCATGCTATACTAGGTTAAAAAAATGTATTTTGGTTGCATAGTATAATCCCATAAGGGGGACCAAAGCTATTTCAAGTCCGAGTTAATTAAATCAAAGCATAGATCCCTAAAATTATAAAATCATAATTGGTTGATGAGAAGGGGAGGTGAATCTATAGATTTTAATATCCTGGAATATTCTGGATATTCCAAGATGAGAGAAGAAGGTTGCTACGAGATGGATATTCCCTCAAAGTTGTTCATGTGGGCATATCTCATTTTTTTACAAAATAATTATAACAATTATTGGGGATCACTAGAAGCTAGTGATGAGTAGTTAAGAGTATACCACATGGTTTTCAATACATTTTAGAAATGTTTTCACCATTTTTTTCTTTTATTTATGAATAAATGTAGGATTGATCTCTATATTTCACCAATTATAGAGATGGCAGGAATCCTTTGATTCCCAATTCACAAGACCTACCTCTAATTATATCATTTTACCCTATTCTCTCATTTTTTAGTTTTGGATTTTGACATTAAATATATGTAGATTATTTTTTATTTTTTCATCAAGTACTGTAACCTCAAACCTCAAAAAATAGAGAGATAATTTGAAAGGTTTTATCCAGAAAGTGAAACTTGATGCTTCTTAGAGATCTGAGATTCATGAAGATCATTACCTCGTATTCACCCTTAGGAGATTGTGATGGTGACTTGATGTGTTGTGAGCTCACACTGTTTTAAAGGAATTATTTTCTACTCAGTTTTCTAATTTTTATTCCCTATTCCACTCTGATTTTATCAACTGAGTGTGTGAGTTTTATTGTGTGATTTGATGATGTTAGAAAAATCATTTATGCATGTGAGATTTATTGACCTAAATGGATCAGTAGGGTGATTCTTCTTTCATTCTAGAGGATCAATCTTATACTGAAGAATTGATATAGTTGAGTTTTTAAAATTTAAGAGAGAGAGGAATGTGATATAATTCATTAGTAATACATCATGTGATGTTGATGATGAATGGTTTTACTTATTTTTTATATCTGTGATAAGAAATTGAGAGTGTAAAAACTTATACCAAGCCTTGTTCTTGATGAATTTGTATTATTTATTCATGCTGTCTTTTCTTATCCACATATCATTCACTACCATTTGTGATTTTCATCATTGTTTTTATATATGTATTTACTACTTTCCAATTTAAAAAAACACAAAAATATTTTAGTAAGATCACTAGGATAAGTGACATTGCTTACTTGAAACTAACCTCGAGGTTAGCCAATATGCTATATCTAGGTAGAATATATTTGTATTTTTTACCATACTCATGAAAAGGACATCATCATCACCATCCCAATACATGATATTGAAAATAATTAATTATAAAATTTTATAATCAATTATTTAAATCAATTTTAACAATTTATAATTAACCATCCAATTTAATTGTTATAATTTATAATTAAATTAAATTTCAATTTAAATATTCATAAACTCCTTATAAATAATTGAACCATAACTTATCCTTTAAACCTCAATCCATAGGGTGATGATCACTCTCAATAGACACCTGAACCTAGGCCACATATCCCATAAAATTAATTATAAAAATTATAATTATTTTAACTGTTAATCAAATAGGAATAATTTTCTAAAATCTTACCATGAAACATCATTTCACTAAAATAGAGACCAACACCTCTCAGAAGACCCATGGTACACTCCCAATAATATTCTAGGAAAAATACTTCTCATGAAATGTCTATATTGTATGAAAATTAATTTAATTTGAGTTAAAACCCCTTATATGATATTTGAATCACCATAACTCAAGGAAAATGATAACAAATGGCTTGATTACATCCTCTTGGGACCTCCTCCACGATATTCACATGAAAACCCCAAGAAACTAGAAAATTTCCACAATTATCCAATAGAAATAATCTTAAACCCTAAATAAAATAATCTCAAAATCATAGGAAATAAATGGATAGAATAACAGAGGGAAATAGAGGAAGGAACATACCTTAAATGTAAATACACACAAACACCCACTCTATTTGAATATGGGTCAAGAGAGAAGAGAGGGGGATAAAACCCTATTACTTACATTATCAAGGGAAGGGGAAGGGGTGGGTGGAGAACTAAAATCTAAAGGAAAAATGGTATTTACTTCCATTTTAATGAAATTCGGTATTTCGTATGGTTTAACCACACTGTTTTCCAAACAGTGTGCCAACCATGCGGTAGTCACTTCATTAATCAATTCACCTCACAGAGTTTGGAATCATGGTTTACCAAACAATGTGCCAACTATGAATCCTTCACTTTCCAAGACCACACTTCCTGCATGGTTTAGTTACATAGTCTGGAAAATCTTGATCTAACCATTAAAAATACCTCAACAATTGAATTTCAGATTTCACATGGTTTGTCTGCATCCGTGCACTAAGGCCCTATACAAAACCAAGATGCACAGTTACCCACATGGTTTTCCCTAACCACGTGTTGACTTTACAAAAGGTTAAAACCCTGTACAAACTTCTACAATTCATCCGAAAGCTCATAGGACTCACCCGAGAACCCAAAATACCTCTCAGGAATCAATCCGCACCCAAAATCCTTAACTTTGGGATTCTCTAACCATCAAAATTTAAATCCAAATCCTAATTATAAAAACCAACCTCATCCTGTAAGTATAAACATTAATAATCCCATTAGATTTCATAACTCATCAAGGAGTGGGGTTTTACATGCTTTATCGAAGTTATACCAAGAGATAAGAATCTATCACAGTCTTTGAATTTTCATCATAGGTTGATAACCACCTATTAAAGATTCTAAATAAATTTAAATTTATCTTTCATAGTGTTAATTAAACCATTGATAACCTTTTTCAATTATTTATTTTTGAGATTGTACTCAACAAAATTCTCTGAGATTTTTGGATTTTAATATTTAATCTTTTTAATCTCTTCCTTCAACTCATACTTATATTCTTCTCACTACTCTATAAAAAGTTTGGTATCATGAACTACTCTATTGGTTTTCTTTATTTTAGATTTATAAACACACACACACACACACACACATATTTAATACTAGTCTCTAATTCTTCATGAATATCAATTATTCCTCCTACTTATCCTTTATTATTGTTGCTCTCTTCTCTTTTATGGGAACTACCCACAAAAACCACCATATATTCTTCTCAGTGGCCTTTTTTAGTCCGAAATTTCTTTCATCTTAGTTTATATTGAACTATCCTCTTATAAAATATTGTTCCCTTTCTTAAGGAATTTTCATTTTGAACTTTTTCTGCCTTTCACATTGGATTAGGAATTACTCATAGGGATTTCATCCTCTTCCTCATCATCATCTTGATTATTTTTGGGACACTTTTCTAAAGTATTCATAACTTTTACATATTAAAATAATGTGAGTGGAAGTTTCTATTTAAACCTTCCTTTACCACATTGAAAATTTTAGTAAATAATGACATAAATTCATACAAATATTCATCTTCCTAGCTATCCCCCATGGTGAGATTCTTTATGGTCTTCAATTCCACCTCCATCAAATAAAACATTTCCACAACCTCATTATCATCATGTTTCAAATCATACATGACTAGGGTACTATAAAAACTATCCAATTTTATATCCATCAAATTTTTATACTTTACTATAGATACTTTCATATTTAATTGGGGTGAAAATATCCTTAGGATGTCCTTGATGATCTTCATATCCTTGAGGGTTTCAATGGGACTATACATGTCCTCCACAATCAAGTTCACCCAATCAAATAATCTATTAACATATTCATTTGGGTGCATCCTCATGTACTTATGCTTGTTCCACAAACCTTTCAATTTATATTATCATATATTTGAATCACCTTCATAATTATTTATCATATTTTCAAACATGGAATGTATGTATTTAATCTACATTACCATCATGAAGTTTTTATTGGAAAATGATTCCCTAAATCATTGATTCTTATGAATTTGAAATTCAATTAATTATTATCTACTTATAATAATTATACACTATCCATGCTAGCCTAAATTACATAAATCAAAACTATATGAACATCCATTTCTAGATATCATTAGTAGTTCTACATCTAAATCTTCTATAGTTGAAAATTATTTCCATCAAATATAAAAATCCATTTTTGATTAAATACTAACATTTCTTTTACAAAGAGAGAGTAACAATAAATTTAACATTTAGATTTGATAATAATTACAATTAAAACTAGTTTTATTACCATAGGTTGGTGGTAGGGGGAGAATAAGGTATGCCAGTTTAAAGAAATTTACCATTTTGATATTATTTCATCATTAAATAACACTCTTCTCTCTTTTTATCACAACAATATATGATGTAATGTAAATCATGAAAGATACGCAACAATTTGTATTGGTTCACACTAATTGGGAAAATTCAATGAGTATACAATGAAAGTGTGACAATGTATATTAATTTCTATTGTTAACTACTGTTTTAGATTTTTTTGTAGTGGACTCACAATCCCTCTTGGTTCACAATGAATCAAATTTTGAGAATCCACCCCTATATCTTCTAAAAAGTACTCACTACTCTTATAGAAGCATCTTATTATGATGTAAATCATATTTTAAATTGTTCACACTAAAATTGGCGTGACATTAACCCCCTTTCATCAATGATATGAAATCCTTATCACCACATAAGATTTTATACATGCATAATTCTTTCATGAATTATTCTTCTCTATAAAATTTCCTTCCTATGTGGCCACTATTCATCATGTAATTCTCCTATGTGGACTACCCCATGTGTAATATTCTATATAATCTTCCTCACATACTCCTTATATGTATACTTATCTTCCTAGGTGCGTACTACTCTGCATGTTATCCTATTCACTTACTCTTCTGATCTTACTCCTCTTTACGTACTTGTCCACTCTTACTCCTTTTCACTCACCCCTTTGTTCTTAATCCTCTATGCTTACTCCTTTATTTTTACTGTTCTTTGTTTACTCCTCTACACATACTACTTTTCACTTACACCACTTTTCTTAATCTACTTCACATACTACACTTCACACACTCCACTTCACATACTCCACTTCACATATTGTACTTAAATACTCGAATTTCATATTCGTCTTCGCATAAT
The DNA here is from genome assembly GCA_963277665.1 of Viscum album. NCBI lineage: Eukaryota > Viridiplantae > Streptophyta > Magnoliopsida > Santalales > Viscaceae > Viscum > Viscum album. Next base: position 1,530,034,314 of record OY728162.1, read on the forward strand.
CCACTTTACCTACTCCTCTTCATGAACTCCTTTACATATCACATTATTTAAAATGATGATAATCTATGTTAATACTTTTCTCTTTATAATAAACTAGGGGGTCCTTATATAGGAAAACCCCTCTAGAAAATCTATGTACTTACTAAGTGGTCAATGTACTTACTAAGCGACCCATGTACTTACCATGCAGAAATCCTTACTTTTCCAAATTTATATTCCATCTTCATGAAAAATGATTCTAAAACCAATTGAAAAATCTGGTATGTCCGCAAACACACTAGAACATTGTCAACTGGTTTTTTGAACATATACAATAACCCAAAATCTCCAAAACAAAATCCTTAGGTATTTTCAAAAACATACCCAATACGTGGATTCCTATTAAATAGAATAGGATTAAGGATATTTGTAGTGATGGTATTACATTCACGAGAAAACCAACATCATAAACATTAATTAAAAAAAATTCAATCATACATGTTTTAATTTCTTTTAATAACTCACACATATGTTGAAGAAAACTTAGTAAAAAATTAATAAAGGGTTAAAGCCCAAAATAAGAGCACCATTGTCAAACATGTTATTAATATTGGAGAATAAACTATTATGTTTTTAAAATTATTTATTTCCATCAAATTAATTCATCAAATAGTTATTCTGAGACAGAAATTGATTCTATTAAATAGTAATCACCCAAGAAGTAAAGGGATGAAAATATAAAGGGGTTAAATAAAAACACAAGAAAAATTTAATTAAAATAGAATAAATCCTTTAAAAATTATCAAATAATTGAGAGGTTCAATGTTATAAAGAGTATATAATGGTATAAAATTGAAGAAGAAAATTTTAACAAGGTTACACTCATATATCCTAATTTTTTATTCTCACAAAATCCCTTGTTTGTTTTCTAATGATTTTATTTTATGTAGATTTCTAGTTAATTATTTGTTTGTTATAGTTTCTCAATTGATTTTTTATTTTGAGTTTGTTGTTATTTTTTTGAGAAAGTTAGGATTCTTATGAATGTAGGGTTAGTCTTATATACACCCATAAAGCAAGTATTTAATCTTCCATATTGATTATTTTATAAAGTACTGGTCCATATATATCTATTAAAAAATGAATATTGATTTTACATATAAAACAATTCATAATGTTAATGAACTTACATATTAGCGAATTACTCTTATATATCAACATTAATTTTCATATGAAATATAAATTACAAGTAACTTTTATATATTGAGTTTTATTCAATAATTATATAAGTATTACGCATTACATTTGAAGCTAAGGAAAAAAGTTTTACTTATATATTCTCTGGGAAGACAAAAGTCACCCTTATATATTCACTACAAAGAAGATTACTGTTACATATTTCATAACACAAGAAAATTTACTTATTTTATAAATATCATTTATTGTACATAATGTTTCAAAAATCAAAATACTTCTTGAGAGTGTCACAAAAATTGATTTTAAGGAATATCAAATCTATCCAAAAATTATAAAGATAATATTTTTAAAGAGGAAATTACTCAACTCTAAAGTAGTTTGTTTTTCGTGGTTTGATTTTAATAAGATATTGATAAATAATTTATAATCATTTATTTCTAGAAATAATCTAATCAATGGTTTTAAGAATCTATTCTTTCAAATAGAAAATCATATATTCATATTTAGAGTAATTTCTAGATTGTAATCTCTTATTTTTTATTTGAGTTGTTTTCTTCCCACAAAGTACTATTATGTTCCAAACCATGTAAATACATACCTTGGTTGGTTAATTTAACTTTTGACTTTTCATATCTCTATTTTAGTTATATTATATGAGTGATTATAGCTTCGTGGATGGTGTGTGGATAGGGTGTGTGATTTTATTGTGTTATTTCATAGTTTTAGATATATTGCTCCGTGATGTTGAGGGTTTCAAACCATTGAGTCACCTTATTCCAAAATTTATGTTCCAAAGTTTGGTTCATTTTAGATCTCTGATTCTGTTAAAACATGTGGTATAAGTTTTTGGTATTTTAGTATAGGAACATCATACAAATACTATTAGAAAGTGCAAGTCTCATGTCCTCTATGAATTTTCATTTTAGTGTGATATTTATATTTTGGAAGGATTTCATTGGAATAAAGAATGGTGAGGATATAAAAGTTTAATAGAACATAGGTGATGTGAATTGTTTAACAAACAATGGATACATTCTATATTTTTGAGGTAGTAAACATTTCCCAAGTTTATGAATGAACATAATTTAAGTTTTCAAGATTGATGATGAATGATTTTGTACAGTATTTGCACATGGTGTTTGGAAGTTTTAAAAGGGTTCTATGGTGGTGGACCATGGTGTAAAAGATGAAACTTTGTATGTGATTAGGACTTACAAAGGTACTATCCTTATCAGAGTAAAAAATTCTTGAAATTTTAAGTACTGAAATGTATCTCCCAATCACATTGGTGAAAAAGTTTTATGGACCTTGTCTGTAAAGGGATCGCTGAAGCTTGATCATGTGGAGTGAGAACATGTGCAAGTTTCATCCTAGGAAAATAGTGGAATTTTTTTATTATTTCATTAGAAAATTATAAAAAGAATCAAAAGCTTGATCTTGTTCATAATAATGTATAGGTACCATCACTAGTTTAATCTAATGAGGATAAATTGTACTATAAAACCATCATCGATGATTCTATAAGGAAGGTGTTGGTGTTTTTAATCAAAAATAAGTATTATGTTTTTAGAAATTAAATCCGATTGAGAACCATGGTGGACTCCAAGAAGAGAATGAAGATGAAATGATTTTTTTAGAAAATAATGGTGAGTATAAAGGAATAAAGTTCTAGATATTCTATTGGATGAATGAAATTTGGATGGATAGTGATATTACTGAAAAACCTAAACAAAATTCCATTATGGAATGGACAAAAGAAACTTTTAATGAGAGTTCCATGAGCATGAGGTTATATTCTAGAATTATAAAGGAATAATGGGATGGAATAGTTAATTATTCAACATATATCATGAATCAGAGTCCTTCCTACCCATTGGGATAGAGTCAATCAAATGAACACTAGATTAGATGATCATTTTAGTTAACTAAGTTGAATGTTTTTTCATCAATCACATATTTACATTTCAATGTCATGAAAAGGGATAAGTTGGTAGTTTGGTTATAGAAATGTTTATTTATTGGTTAGATCAATGAAAAAATTGGTTTAAAACTCTGGGATAGAAACCAGTGAAAGGTTATCTGAGTTCAGAATATCCTCTTCAATAAGGAGAAATTATAGAAATATAAAAACTAGGAAGAATATGAACTTAGGAAAAAAGAACCAATGAAGTGACATTAGGATGATATGAGCATAGTATGGTTAGTTTTGGTATATTTGAGTATTATAGAAACCTAGGATTTTCATGCATAGATATTACATTTTTTAGATGAATATTTATTATATTACACAAAAATACATTTAAGGATCATAAATTTATAATACCTTTGGAAACATTGAAACATAAAAAACTAGTTTATAAGAGTTCTATATCATCTCCCACTTAGTTACTAATAATTAGAACCCTTATTATACATATCAAACATAATACCTCTCATCATAATATGGGGAAAATAAATATATGAAAGTGTGAGTTCAGATTCTCAATAAGGGTAAATAAGGGAAATATGTAAACATAATATGAGCATAAGGGTATGAGAACATGATAATAACATTTGAAAACCATACCCTTTATATCAAAGATCAAAATCTTTAGTTTTGGAATAAATATTGAAATTTTATAAGATATGAATTGTAAGGAAATCAAATAACATGATACATGAGAGCATAACATTAACATAAGACATAGAATTGTGGCATAAAGATAAATATAGAAATTCATTTACATAGTAATCAAGTATCATTGACAAGTCCATTATAGAAAAATGAGTTCACTCCCCAAACCATCATAGTAGTCAAGGTTTACTCCCAATACTATAATAGTGGAAAAAATCCCTTAATGAATTGATTTTACTTTTTATTCTAGTCCTATTTATCTCATGATATATTAATCATTACCTAATGAATTGGAGGGAGATATAGGTCCCACCCATCTTTGGTTATAATGTTACCACCAAACTTGATTATAACATAACCAACATCCTTGGTTATAAGGTAACCATAGTAAAAAATTGAAGACTATACATAATCACACCACAAGATCATAAAATATTCATTACATTAGAACCCATGAAAATAAATGGGCTTTATTAAAAATTAATTATATCTGAATGCATGAAAAGAAATGGGTTTTATAAACATTTCATCATATAATAACCCATGTAACATAAATAGGTTTCATAAACATCTATTCCTCATAAAACTAAAACACCCAGAGAAATAATAAAGATGGTTTCAGTAGATCACATCCCTAGTAAAGATTCAATATCATCAAAGCATATCATCTTAGATGGAAAATTATTTTGAAATAAAATCACTTGAAACCTTTGTTGAGGAAAAGAAAATTTCTAATTTGAAAAAAAAATTAAAACAATTTTTTTTTCAAAATCATTTTCATTGAAACTATACTTGGAAACATACAAAGGAATCTTTAAAGATCATTTAAAACATTTCTTAAGAAAAATATCCTTTCCACATTAATGTTTTTTTTGAAAAAAAAACATTAAAAAAATCCCTTTCTTTTGAAAATAATATTTGAAAATTATAGAGGAATATTTTAAAAAATGAGAGGTCAGGATGGTGGGAAATTATATTAATGTTGAATATATTAAAAGAAAGATTCCTTTTACGTTTTCAGTAAAAGCCAAATGAGCTTTTTTTTGGAAAACAACATGAATATTCCTTTTAAAATACTTTGTAAAATGTAAAACATGGGTAAAAATGTCTTTAAGAAATCCCTTGGAGAATGTTAAAACATTTTTGAAAACATTTTTAGAAAGCATAGATATAGAGGAAATATGGGTTTTGTATGAAGAGATAAAGATAGATGTTTATTTTAAATAATCTTTTGGTCTCTTTAATTATTTAAGAGAGGAAAATGAAAGGAAAACATGTATTATATAGAAATAACCAGAGGAGAATAAAATACATGGTTTTCTTTATAAATAGATCACAATATTTCATCATCAAAAAGTACAATCCTAAAAATACCAATAATGATGAGATTGTGACATAAAACCTTTACCGCTTTGGTATCTTTTGAATCGTAAGCCCATGAAAGAATAAATTTAAATAAAACTTTAAAAATCATGAGAATAAATAAATTCATGATATAACATGTCAACGAGGCCACATATATACCTCATAAAAGAATATATGTGCATAATATAGCAACCATAGCCTTTTACACATATCATTACATGATTTTAACCATAGTGAAGCATCATATTACAAGCCAAGGATCATAAAGTCTAGTGTCTTGGAGACTAGGTACATAAAACTTAAAACATGGAACTAAATATTCCATTTATTTATTTAATCTTCATAAAGAGCTTGTAACTTACATTTTTCTCATACAAATTCATAGGATAACCTGGGTATTACATGAACAAAGGGTTGAGCTTAGAATCCAAATAAGGGAATAAACATAAGAATAAGGCTTTATCACATGGGTTAGAAGGCATGATATAATGATATAAAAAGACATGGAACATATGAAATGATAACATAAAAAATGGGATCATATAAACCTGGATTCATAGTAATGTGTTAGCAACATAAAATGTTACTTTAGCCTGAATCAAGGCTCATTTCACATAGAGGGGAAAAAGTCAAGGTTAACCACCATGACCATTGCACATGGTAGAACGAGTCAAGGCTAATCGCCAAGACCGTTGCACATAAAATATCATGAGACTTAACTTTACCCAACGAATTCTAAGGATATTTGGGTGAAACCATCATAAAATGTACATGAATATTCATTCCACATATAGAATCATACATAATCAATCATACATAAAAAAAGGGTTACCCGTGGAAAATAATTGGTTATAATATTCATGTCATAAATCATAACAATTAGGAATATCATAAATTTTTCCATGAAGTAAAGGAATCATATCATTCATGGACATTTATAAGGTATAATAGGAATATACAATGATAATTTATGTCAATTATAAGTGATAATATGGCAAAAGAGTATTTAAGAAACATTATAATTAAAACATTTTAGTGCAGTTTAAGGAAAATATCAAAGATCAATTAAAATATAAAAGGTAATAATATTTTATATTAAATAAAAATTGATATAAGAAGGTTTTAATAATAAAAATACTAATTTTATAAAAACAATGGTGTCTTAAAATAGATGATAGAGTGCACTTGAAATTGGGTAAGAATTCGGGATGTTCCCTTAAAATGGGTTTGCTTATCGGGAAATATTGAGGAGGAAACCACTTAAAAAATATATAACCCAAAAATATAATAATGAATAGATATTTATAAATGAGTTTGTATAATGTACACAACATTTAAAATATTTACATAAAAATAAAAATAACTTAATTTGGGTAAAAAGAAATATAGAGCAACCCGAAGGAATAATGGAGGTTCATGTAGAATCCCTTACCTTAAGTCTGATGGTGTCCTTCACTTGATCTTAATGTCCTGGATTACCAAATTAAATTCATAAATTAATATTTACATAACCTATTATTTATTTAATCAATTTAGTATAACATTATTATGTTCATTCATAACCTTTTTGATGGCTTAAGAGGTTCAATTTCATTGTTTGTTTCATTGGTTTTCATGATTGGTTTACTTATATACATGCAAGGATAAAAATGTAAGATTAGAATGGTTGTCCAGAATTAGAGTTATAGGTTATTAGGGACCATCCATTATATTACTTGGTTATAAAATTAATTTGGTTATTTGTAGTGAAGATGAATCATTATATAAAATTTTAATGATAACTATTTTGGTTAATTGGCGATTTTTTGATCACATCGAACACATTTTTATTTATAAATTAATATCATGTGTAAAAAAGATTACATAAAATTAAATTAGACATAATAAATATATTATAGTCTTATTTGAACATAAAAATGGTTTTATGACCATAATTGAAGATGGTAATAGAAATTGAAAACCCATCATCCTTGAATGTGAGAAATTAACACATCTCAAATAGTGTTTTCATTTATAGTATAATAGGAGGGTAAAGAAGAGATGATGATATAATATTCCATTATCATAAAAAAAATCGAGTAAATTTAAGTTACTTGAGTTATCATAACATTTGGATGAAAGTAGGCAAGGAAATTAAAAGAAAAGAATGGAACTTGAAAGAAAATAAAAGAATGAAAAGAGAAATTTATCTCTTTAATATATCTTCCTTGAGAACCTATTTAAGGGAGAGGATTTGGTATTTTGAATAGACCAAGGGATGATGATGTGGGATAGGGATTTCTAGAGGGATTTTATCAGAATTTGGACTAGGTACAAGGCTTTATAGGAGTGAATAGAAGAGGGGGTGAGGGTGGTTTTTATGGTGGAGGAGAGGAGGGTTTTCTCAATATTTTAGTCATTCTTTTATTATTTTGATCAAGAAAACCAATAGTATTGATTATTGTGACAAGAAATAGTAATATGTTCATGTTATTTTTAACCCAAGTACATCATCCATTACTCTATAAATAGGGTATTTAACATATAATGTATATATACAACAATTTAGTGTATTTTAATATTCACAAAAAATCAGGCATTTCAGAAAAATCCAAAAATTCCCCTAACCATTTTTAGATATGTATGATTAAAAAATGAATTCCATTTTATGAAAATAATTTTCTAGGCAGGTGAAATTTAATTTTTAATTAAAATTATAATTTACTTGAAAAATACAAATTTTAAAATTAAATCTGCTTTTATAACACTTTGAAAAATTAATTAAGGTCTCTTAAAATTATCACATAATCATATGTAATCAAAATAATTATTTATGAATAAATTTTATGAAAATAAATTTTATTTTAAATTATTAAATTAATCATAAAATTGTAATTAAATATACATAAATTATAAAAATACCAACACTATGATATAATTATACCATACTATCACTTATAAGATGGATAAATTTTATTTATACTTTCATTGGTAATGTTACTTATTAACTTGGATGATTTATTATTCATAAGGGTCATATTAATACTCATAAGGGTAACATTACCATTCCTAAGGTTCAATTACTATTCACTAAAAAATAATTTTTTCTTATTAGACTCTAAACATCTTACTAATCACAACCATGTATGATAGTTTTTCGAAATTCAAATCACAGAAGGAACAATATTTTGTTTTAGGGTCACATAGTACTTAGTAGTTCATTGTTTTTTGATTTCATATGATTATAATATATGACATAATTATAAGAAGGGAATTTCCATTGATTAAACTTTGTGTCGTTAAATTATTCCCCCCTTATGAAATTTCACCCTAAAAATTTCGTTTTACATTCTAATCTATAAACAGGTGTGGGTATTTATCCTTCATTGATTACTCTAGTTCCTATGTTACCTCTTCATACTTATGGTTCCCCCATATTAATTTAACCAATTGAGTAGTCTTGTTTCACAGAAAATTATCTCTATGATCCAAGATCTTTACTAGAAACTCCTCGTAAGAAATATCTTTCTCTAACTGTACCGCCTATGAATACATAACATGTGAAGGATCTAGTATGTACTTACTTAAGAGAGATGCATGAAAGACATCATGTACATTAGACATGGTAGGTTGAAGTGCTAGTCGATAGGCCACAACTCCTACACGATCAAGAATCTTGAAGGCGCTGATGTACCTAGGACTTATCATTCCTTTCTTCCCCAATCTCATGATCCACTTCCATGTGATATGCATAGGAATACCATGTCTCAAACTTTAAACTCAATGTATCATCGAAAATTATTTTCATAGCTCTTTTGTCGACTTTGGGATTCCTTGATGTGATATGGAATTGTTTTCACCTTATCCACCATTTCTTCAACCATTTCAGGTCCTACTAGCTTATGCTCACAAACTTTATCCCATCATTCCAGTGTTCTGCACTTTTCCCATAAAGGGATTCATATGGTGCCATTTGGATCCTGGAGTCAAAAATGTTGTTGTAGGAGAATTCAACCAGTGAAAGATATTGGTCCCATCCTCCTTTGAATCCCATATAACACAATCTCAACATGTATTCCAGTGTCTGAATAGTTTTCTCATATTAGACATCAGTTTGAGGATATAGGCCATACCGAAGTTCTTTTCAGTTCTTAGAGCATTTTGAATAATTTTCTAGAACTTTGAGGTTAATCCAGATCTCTATTGGATAAAATAGATAGTGTTACTCTATGAAACCTTACCACCTCATTGATATATATCCATTCAAGTTGATCCAATGAGAATTCCTATCTAATTGTGATATAGTGAGTTGTCTTTGTAAGATGATCCACAGTGACCCATATGGCATTGTTTTCTTTGGATGTCCTTAGAAGTCCAATGACAAAGTACATGGTAATGTTATCCCACTTACATATTGGTATGGGTGGTGGTTCCATTATCCCCTTAGAATTCTGTATTTAAGCATTCACTTACTAACATACTAGGTACTTTTTTGTATATTTAGAAATCTCATTCTTCATATTGTCCCACAATAAGTTTTCTCAGAGATCTCGATATATTTTTGTACTCCTTGGGGGAATAGAGAAGGTTGATCTATGTGCGTTAATAAAAATATCCTTCTTTATCTTTAGATCAGATGGTACACATAATCATGACCCAAATATTACATCTCATTCCTCATCAATCTTGAACTTAGAGGATTTTCCATTTCTTATAACTTCCACCCTTTTCCAAATTTCCACATCTTTTCTTTGATAATACTTTATTTTATCTATGAGGGATGGTTAAGCAACCATTTGAGAAAGGATTTATGATGTTCCTCACTTAATTATTTTCATGTCCATCCTATTAAAATATTAGAATATTGGATCCTTTTCAATTCACATCATTGATAAAGATGCACGATCCTTTCTACTTAGAGAATCTTCCACCTTATTTGCCTTATCGGGATAGTAGTGGATTGAGAAGTCATAATCATTGATGAGATCTACCCATTTTCACTGGCACATATTAATCTATTTCTATGTGTATATATATTTTAGACTCTTTTGATTAGTATATTTCTCACACTTCTCCCCATAGAGATAATGCCACTAGGTTTTCAACTCAAAGATCACTGCCACCAACTCCAGATCATTAGTGGGATATTTTTTCTCATGTATTTTCAACTATATAATGGTGTAGGCTATCACTTTATCATTTTTCATAATCACACATCCTAAGACCTTCTCTGAAGCATCAATGTACACCACAAAGAGTTATCCACTTATCGAGAGTGTGAGTACTCGCGCAGTGATAAGCCTCTTTTTGAGCTCCATAAAAATTTTCTCACATTTTTGAGTCTAAGAAAACTTCACCCCCTTCCGTGTTAGCCTTTTAATTGGGCTTGAAATTTTGGAAAAGTTCTTCAAAAAATTTCTATAATACTCAGCTAGACCAAAACAGCTACGGGTCGCTGTTACAGATATTTTCTTGGGCACTCTTCAATTTCCTTTGTCTTGGTAGGTTCCACAAATATCACTTTTCTAGTGATAACATGATCCAACAATGATACTTTTTCCAACATGAACACACACATATTGTACCTTTCATAAAGTTTCTCCCTTCATTAAATCATCAACATGGTATTCAAATTCTCCTCATGTTCCTCTTTACTCTTGGAATATATCAGAATATCATTGATAAAAACTACCACAAATTTGTAGAGATACTCTATAAAGAGTCTATTATTTAAATTCATGAATATTAATAGAGAATTAGTGAGTATTAAGGGAATCACTGTAAACTCATAGTGTCTATACCTCATTCAAAAGGTAGTCTTGGGAATATCTATCCATAAAAGGGGATAATTTCTATTTATCCTAATTTTATTGATATCACAATAATAAATGAAGAGGTGCACCGATCCATCCTTCTTATTGAGGAAGAGGACTGCCACACCCCATGGTGAAGCACTCAGGCATATAAAATCCTTCTCCAAGTTCTCCTATAACCGCTTCTTCAGCTCTTCCAGCTCTATGGTGGCCATTCTATAAGGTGTCTTTGATATAGGTAGAGATCCAGGAATAAGTTCAATTCAGAACTAAACCTCTTAATCTGGAGGAATACCAAGCGATTCTTTAGGTAATAAATCAGTGTAATCCATCCCGATGGACATATCTTTGAGAAGTATCATCTCCTTTGTCTCAATAATTTGGGCTATACATGCTTTATCAGAAGGCTTTAATATCCAAACTTGAGATAATGATTCTAAAGAGATTCATCTTCCACCTTACACTTGTAAAGAATTTGAGGATGCTTCGGGATGTGAAGAGTGATCTCACATTCCCGAAATCTGACATTGGATTTGTATAAAGATTGCCAATCCATGCCCAAGATAACATAGAACTCCACTAAAGGAAGTATGATGAGATTTTATGAGAGGTTAAGTCCAAAAACATTAACTGGGGAGGAGTTATATACTTTTGATGTAGTAAATATCCTATTTTCTATTCTCACAGATAACTCAACCTCTAAATTTTGAGGTGGTGTTTGAATAGTTCTACTAAAATTGCAGGATATGAAATAATTCCTAGAACCAGAATCAAATAGTATGTTCCCTATTCTTGAATTAATAACTATATTACCTATCACTACATCATTTTCAAGCTCCACCTCAGCATTAGTGATAGCATAATCCCATCCTTGTTTCCTTTTAGGTTGTTTTTGATTTCCTCGGATAACCCTTGACTTAGGTAAATTGTTCGTATAATTCCCATGATCCTTGTAGTTGTAACACTACAATACAAGCTGAGTATTGATCTCAACCACCATTTCTTCTTCCACATTAGTGGGATTCTTCATATCCGCTCGACAATTCTTAGCAATATGTCTTATTCTTCCACATTTGAAGAAATTCGTGGTTCCCTTTACATAGTTTCCATGATGCTTCTTCCCATAATTTTGATACGTGGGATGCTCAATCTTCTTTCCATCATTGGATTTATTTTCTGAACCACTGATATTAGACTCCATTTTCTATTTTTTATTCATTGGGACCATGATCCAATTGAAAGTCTCTGATCTCCATTTCAACGTTGAGGGCACCATGAACAATCTTCTCATAACTTTCAAAGTCACAAATCACCAACGCTTTTCATAGACTCGACTATAGTATTCTAAATAAGCAATCCAAATTTCTTTTAGTGTTCATGAAAAATCTGGAAGTATATCTTGCAAGCCTTGTGAAGTTTTCTTCATACGCACTGATGCACTCATCTTCCTTCTATATAAGTCTAAGGAACTCTATTTCCATCTTGAGGTGAAGTGTTTGGCGAAAATATTTATTGAAAAACATTTTCCTGAATTCCTTCCAATCCATGGAATCAATTTCCTCCTAGGACATAGTATTCTTGATCAATGTCCACCACTGATTAGCTTCCCCATCAAAACGATAGACCGCCATCCTGAATTTCTCTTCTTTTAAGCACTAGAGGATAGATAATAACTTTTCAATGGATTTAATCCACTATTCCATAAAGAGGGAATCAGAAGATCCAGAAAACCTGGGAGGCATTTTCTGTATAAAGGATTCAACAATAATTTTCTCTTTACTTTGAGGAGGAGGGTGTTCCATATGATTCATGTTATTATTCATAACTTGAGACAGCTGAGAAAGTACTGTCATGAATTTTTGAGCACCCATTTCCATCATATATGGCATATAATTTGGGCAATCTTCACATTACAGATCAAATTGATTATTGGAACATGTTCTTATATTTCAGCTATTAACTAAGAAAAATAGCATACAATTAGAGGGCTTGAATACCTGGCTATTAAGAATAAAAAGGAAAAATTAAATATATATGGATAAAATCTTAAAGGAAAAGTATATCCTACCTTGTGATTCCTTAGGTTTCAATGTAGGTTATCCTTGATATTTTACTTAACCTATATTCTTATGTGATCTTTCTTTTATTCCATTAATAATGGTTTGCACTAAGCTAATGAATTTACCAAAGAATATCCCCCTGGGAGTGTCAATCAAGGAGTACAGCAAGGCCCATTTTCATGCACCTGTTACTATTTGAGTCTAGATCAAAGTGGTGTTTTTAGGTTTTACCCCTAGATACATCTGTTCTAGAGCCACATCCACTTGTTCGTATCCATAAAGGGGTGTATTTTCTTGATAAACCACTTTCTCTATACTTACCAAAATTTAGTGATGTTTTCTTATACTTAGTCTCATCCCTAAGGTTCTTACTAAATTTCCCTATTCCTAATCTAAAAAATAACTAGACCATTCTATGATACCAACTATAGAGACCCTATCCTTTTACACAAATCATTACATGATTTTAAGAATAGTAAAGCATCATATTACAAGCCAAGGATCATAAAGTCTAGTGTCTTGGAAGACTAGGTACATAAATCATAAAGCATGGAACTAAATATAACATTTCTTTATTTAATCTTCATAAATAGATCCTAAATTTTATTGTGATCATAAATCTTCATAGGATAACCTGGGGATAACATGAACAAAGGTATGAGTTCAAAATCCTAGTAAGGGAGAAAAATAAGAATAAATCTCTATCACATGGGTTAGAAGGCATGACATAATGATATAAAAAGGCATAGGATAAATGAAATCATAACATATAAACATGGGATCATATAAACATGGATTCTTAGTAATGTGGTAGCAACATAAAACATGAATTTAGCATGATTCAAGGATACTTGAATATAGAGGATCACACGTCAAGGTTAGCCACCAAGACTATTGCACATGGTAGCATGAGTCAAGGCTAACTGCCAAGACCATTTCACATAACGTCTCATGAGACTCAAATTTACCCAATAAATTAGATAAATATCTAGGCATACCATTTATAACATGTTCTTGAATATTCTTTCCACATACAGAATCATACAAAATCAATCATACTTAAACAGAAGGGTTACATATGGAAAATAATAGGGTATCATATTAATGTCATAAAGCATAAAAAATAGGAATATCATAAAAGATTCTATGAAGGAAAGGAATTAGATCATTCATGGACATTAATAAGTTATAATAGGCATATATCATGATAAGTGATGTCAATTTTAAGTGATAATATGAAAAAAGATCGTTTAAGTAACTTTAGAATTAAAACATTTTAGTGCGGGTTAAGGAAAATATCAAAGATCATTTAAAACAGAAAAGGGAATAATATTTTATATAAAATTAGAAGTGAAATAATAAGGTTTTAATAATAGAAAGACTGATTTTATTGAAACAGTGGTGTCTTAAAATAGATGATAGAGTGCACTTGAAATTGGGTATGAATTCAGGAAGTTCCCTTAAAATGGGTTTGCTTATTGGGAAGTATTGAGGAGGAAACCACTTACAAACATGTATATCCCCAAAATATAATAATGAATAGATATTTATACAAGATTTTGGATCATGTAAATAGAATTTAGATGATGTACATAAAAACAACATATAACTTAATATTGTTAAAAATAAAGATAGAGAAACCTGAAGGAATAATGGAGGTTTGGGTAGAATCCCATACCTTTTGTACGATGATGTCCTTAACTTAATCTTAATATACTGGATAACAAAATTAAATTCATTAATTAATATTTCCATAAACTCTTATTTATGTAATTGATTTAGTATAACCTTATTAAGTTCATTCATGACCTTTTTGACAAGTTAAGAGGTTTAATTTCATTGTTTGTTTGATTAGTTTTCATGATTGGTTTACTTATATACATGCAAGGATAACCATGTAATATGAGAATGGTTGTCCAGAATTGGAGTTATATGTTATTAGTGAACATACATTACATTAATTTGTAATAAAATTCATTTGGTTATTTTTAGTTAAGATGACTAATTAAATAAAACTTTAATGATAATTGCTTTGGTTAATTGGTGGTTTTTTGATCACAACAAGCACATTTTGATTTATAAATTAATATCATGGGTAAAAAAGATTACAAAACCTTAAATTAGGAATAATACATATATTATAGTCTGTTTCGACCATAAAAATGGTTTTATGACCATAATTGAAGATGATAATAGAAATTGAAAACCTGTTGTCCTTGAATGTGAGAAATTAGTGTATCTCAGAATGTGTTTTCATTTATAGTATAATAGGAGGATAAAATAGAGATTACGAAGAATTATTACATTATTATAACAAAATTACAATACTTATAAGATAAGTTAGTTATCATAACATTTTTATGAAATGAGGTGAGGAAATAATGAGAAATGAATGAAACTTGAAAGAAAATAAAAGAATGAAAAGAGGAATTTAACTCTTGAATATATCATCCTAGATTTTAAAAATTGAAATAAAAAAGTGTCAATAATATTTTTAAAGGTCACATAGTACTTATTATTTCATTATGTTTCGATTTTATGTGATTATACTATATGAAAAAATTATAATAATGGAAATTCCATTAATTAAACTTTAGGTCATTACACATAACATGATATGTCTCAAATAAGGAAATTTGGACACAAATCCCTTAAACTTTGGTAATATTTTGAATTGTAATCCCCAATAAACAATAAAATAAAATGAAACATTAAATATAATTAAAATATTGATATTAATGATATAAATATTGAGTCCAAAGTTATACTTTCCACATTTTCTATGCTTAGTTTTGAAAATCACAACATTCTTTCTTAAAAACTATGTTTCAGTAACTTTTATTTTCCAGACATTTTAGAATGTTTTTATATAAATTATTTTATCCTAAAATATATAGAAATATTTGTAAGATTATGAATATAAAAATTAGATATGAAGTTAATTCCACCAGAATCTATGAGTTTAGTCAATTGGACTGACTAAGTTTTGTCCATCAGAATGACTAAGTCTGGTCCATCAGACTAACTGAGTTTAGTCCATACGATTTACCCAGTCTGTTCTATCAGAGTGAAAATGTTTTTGATCCATTTTACAGAACATAATTTATTAAATTAGAATAATTATTTTTATGATTGGATGGTCAAAATTATTTATACCTGAAAGAATATTTTTACAGCATTACAATGATGCTATCAAGATGACATCAGATGAAGATATTCATAACATGACATTATTTCAAGCTAGAGATCAACCAAGTCCATTGGAACCAACTCCGAGAGTCATGGAATATATCCTTTGGAGGTGTGAATATAAATAGAGGTGTATTCAAGGATCTAAGAGAATATTATTTTGTGAGTCAACCCATCCGAATTTTTCTTTGCAGTAACATATTGTTACTTACACTTTGTAAATATTCATAGTGTTTTTTTCTAAGGAATCTATTTAAGGAATTTAAATTCCTTAGAAATTTTTTCATTTTTATTAATCATGTATAATCTGGGTTTAGTTCAATGGATCCCAGAGATAGAAAGACTACTGATTTGGATCTGACAGGTTGAGGGATTCCAAGGATAGAAAGATAGAACTGATTTTAATCTTTTTGATCGAGGGATTTCTTACTGCAGAAAGATAGACCTTACAATTAGGTTGAAAAATAGGGATACCAAATGCTATGGTTTGTGACTTTCTTAACTATTAAGTTTAAATAGTATAAATATTTTATGAATATTTTTATAATTCATTCTTACTTTTTTTTTCAAGATAAATTTTTACTTATTTATTTTAACAAGTGATTATTTTCTACTATTCATTTGTATAGAAAGTTTATTTTACTAAAATTTTATAAAATCTTATTTTTTGGACATACTATGTGTACAATATAGAAAATCTGATCATGAGATGATATCTATTTGCAATAAATCAATTTTAAGGGGTTTGGGATTTTAGTTAGCTTATGTTTTAAAACTATAATTCACGCCCTCTTATAGCCATTGATATAATCTTCGATCGTACAATTGGTATCATAAGAGGTTATACTGCTTAAATTTCATGTTGTTAATTTTTGTTATTTTAAGGAAGTTTTTAATGTTTTATTACTTTTTTTATACACTATTGTTTATAGGTTTTGTATAAAATATTTTACACTAATTTTTATCTTTTCAAAGGAGCATATTTTCTTATTTACATAGATGCTGGGTTTAAATAGAAGAACTCTTGAAAATATTAATCATATAATAACACAATTTTTTGATTTGATTGATAATTAATATTGGAGAGACATAATAAATTTTTTTTATTCATAATGGAGTAAATAATTTTTTTAGGTTGATAGGAAATTATAAATTCATTAAGAAAGAAGTATCCACTTTTACAAATCAAGATAAGCTATAATATAAATTAAATTATCATTTAAGAAATAATTTAAGTGTTCTATGGAAAATAATATCTACAGTCAAATATATTTTTGTGAAGTTGTGAATAATATTTGAAAAAATTTGGAAGTTAATCATTTTTTACTTCTAAAGTGATTAAAACAAAAAGATGAATTATTAGAAAAAATTATAAAGCTTTTTTATTTTGTTCCTAGTGAATTTGTTGATAAGATACATCAAATGTTTATGAATATTTTTAATAGCCCAAAATTTTGTGGTGAAGAAGATATTACTGATATAATTATAGTATAAAGGATCATTAAAATTATGCCTGGAGAATGGGATTAAAAAAGAACAACTTTATATGATATAAAGAGGATAAAAGTTTTGACATTGGATGACTTAATTGGAACTCTCATGTAGTATAAGGGTATACTAAATAGTGATTTTGATAAGATGAATAAAATTAATGGATGAGTTTATTTTTATACTACTTCAAATGTTACAGGAAAAGTTCCTATAACTGGGAATGTTTCTATGTCTTAAAAGTAAAAGAATGTTCAAATTAAAATAGAGAGTAATTCTTTTGAGTTGTACAAGAATGAGTTAACTAATATTTCTAAGATAATGAAAAAGATTTTTGTAATGAAATATTATTTATATAAGTATAAGAATATTCATAAGGATATAAATGATAAAAATATTATTCTGAAGTAATTTTTATGAGTGAAAGAAGGTTGGTAATATAAGACTAGGTTTTCCTAATATTAAGAGAAAATATAAGAAGGATAGAAATTATAATTGGAACTCTAAGAAGATATACATTACTAAAGTTAAGAAAATTATAAAAGAATAATACACTTGGTGTTCTAGAGTATGTGATAGTTCTTTATGAAATTTTTCATATAGTGAAAGTGATGATCAGAAGAATATCAATTTCTTTGATGAAATTCTAATGAATAATAATTTTTTATGGCTAAGGTATCTGATAAAACCTTGAATAATGTTACTTTAAATACAAATTATCCTAATAGTAAAAATGATAAAGATTATATATATTCAAATGAAGAATATACTTCATTAGAAGAAAATAATACTTTACCGAGATTTGAGGAAGTTTTAAGATATTCTAAAATTTTAGAAAACCAAAATTGTAAAATTTCTAAAAACTTTTATACCACTTAGGAAAGCATAACAAAGTTAATCCAAGAATATATTTAATTACTACTAAAATTTTTAATCTTCCAAAATAGTTATAGAAATCTAATCTTGAGAAAACTAATTTTTCAAAAGAGTTAGAAAAAAATTGTAGCACAACTTCTATTGAGGATACAAATTTCATTATGAAACTAAATTCTAAAATTCCAATTATGAAAAAATTACTATAAAAATTTAATACTAGTAAATAAATGTTTTATAAAATTAACAGATATATAAAACCTCATAGGGATGTGTTTGGAATGGGTTTTAATAATAAAAAACTAATTTTTCAATTTCACTATTTTGTTCTAAAGAGTTCACCATTCTGCGTGAAATGTCAAAGTAGAGGAAATTGAAAAAATACATGTTATTTAAATGAATTATAATATTTATTTTTTCAAAAATATTATTTTTTAAAGAATTCATAATTAATCAACATAATAAAATTGGATAGATGTTGATTCTAAAAATTTTATTTTCTAATAATGGTAGACCCAAGCATGTTTAGGTTCTTAAATTCTAATATTTTTATTTTAGAAAAATAATGAGTGTACTAATATAAATAATATTTCATACATGGATAGAAGGTTTTCAAGGAATATGATTGGGAAAAATTATTTCTTCAAGAATATTATTAAAATAAAAAGTGGAATAAAAGTGGAAAAGTTACTTTCGGTGAAAATGATCAAAGAGAAAATTTGGGAATATGTATTATTGATATTATGGATAAATATTTAATTTCTAATGTGTTATTATTATTAGGTCTTAATAATAACCTTATTGACATAATTTAATTATTTGATGAATTTTATCTTGTGAAATTCATGAATAATTAATGTAATATTTGTCTCCTAGCTCTTATACTAGATCTGTGGCACCAGACACCATTTTAGGTTGATTCAGTGGTTTTCATTATGGTTTTCTAATGCGTGAGTTGAACATTCAATGGTGTTCTGAAGTCATGATATGAATTTTTATTTGGTGAAGGATTGTGGTGTAATTTCTTTTATGTTTTATGGTTGTTGTTTTTGGATCTATTTTCAGTGGTGATGGAAATGGTTCCAAATTCAAGGGAGAGTAATTATCGAAGGTTGTAGTTAGCATGGTGGTGGTTCTGAAGTAAGGTACCTGTGGTTTAGGAGATGCTCATCATTCATTGTTGATGCCCATTTTATCCTATTTTTCTTTATTTATGGAGGTGTTACAGGTTGTTCCAGTTTCTCTTGGGATCCAATTTGAAGGTGAAGGTCATGATCACTATTGAGACCATTTACTACTTGAATCCTTGCTCTTGAATCAAATTTTACCGCTCTCCTGGTCGGTGTTCTGTGGTAGTTTACTATGAGGTTTGGTAATTTGTAGTTCATCATTCAATGGTGTACTAGTAGGTGAGACCTGATTAGGCTTAGCTCATTCCTATAACATTTTGTGACTCGAGGTGATTAGGTGGTGATGAGATCAATGTGTGGATACTTTTAAATTTTAAATTTGGGATCTATGTTTGATTTATTTCTTGGTTTTTAGTTTCTAATTTTTGTGGTTTGGTTTGAATCCAGTTGAATGTGAGGTTACCAATTAACCATAAAGTGACCTTTTGAAAATAAAAAATATATTTGGAGGAAAGACCGATCTTGGTTATGGAATATAATATTAGGAAACTTTAAGGATATAAATTCAGCTAAACTATCTAATAAATTACTATTTAAAGATCTAATAGAGATTAAGTTTGATTCTTATAAAGTTTGTGACCCTTATCAATTTTGAAAGCAACATAAGTGGAGTTTTAAATATACGAGTGAAGTGTCAAATTATGATGCTTTATAAATAGATCACATGGATTTATTTAATCCTATACAAACCAGAAGCATTGATGGTAAATACTATGTATATATTTTAGTTGATGATTACACTAGATATACATAAGTCTATTGTATAACAAAAAATACAGAAGAATTTTTCTATATTAAAACCTTTGTATCTCATATTGAAAAGAAGAAAAATCTATCCTTGATAACTATTCATAGTGATCATGATAGAGAGGTTGTAAATTATGAATTTTAATATTTTTACAGTCAAAAGGGTATAATACTTAACTTTTCATCACCTAGAACTCCACAAAAAATTGTGTAGTTAAAATAAGAAATAGAATTATTCAGAAGATTAAATGAACTATTCTGAGTGGATACTTAGTTTATAAACATTTTTTGGATGATGTAATTTTTACTACCTGTTATACTATAAATCATGTTTTAATAATAACTTTTATTAATAAAACTCCTCATGATTTCTATACTAGAAGAAAGACAAAACATTATTACTTTAATATTTTTGGATTAAAACTATCCATTTTGAATACTAAATATAATCTATATAAATTTTCTCTAAAATTTTAGGAAGGAATATTTCTTGGCTATTCTAAAACTAGTAAGGATTATTACGTCTTTAATAAAAACACAATTATTGTTATAGAAATAGTGCATGTTAAATTTGATGAAACAGTTCCTTTTTTTAAAACCTCAATACCCATATTTAGATGTTATTTCAAAAGATGGTTTTCAACCCACATTAGAATATTCTTCTTATGAGAGAAAAAATGATTAAAATATCTATGAAGTTCTACCTCAAGAATAAATTCAACTAGTTATGGACAAATAAATTTTTATAAACCCTAATATTTAGTTGATTATGAGGAATAATCATAGTGATAATATCATCAGTGATGTCAATAAACCTATTAATACTATAAGTTACATAAGAAATAAAGTTCAAAAATTCCACATTTTTATCACAATTTGAACCTAAGACTAATTATGATGATTTAGGTGATGAATATTAGAAAACAATATACAATAGGAACTCAATGAATTCGAAAGTAATTGGGGTTTTGCATTGGTTTAATGTCCTAGATATACTTCTATAATTGAAGTAAAATGAATTTTTCAAAATAAATGTGATGAAAATAGAATTATAGTTAGAAATAAATCTATTTTTTTCAATAGTTTATAATCAACAAGAAGGAATAGACTATAAATAAATTTTTTCTCTGGATGCTGGACTTGAAGCTATTCTTATTCTTCTAGAACATAAAAAATTTCTTAATTTAAAACATTTCAAATGGATTTTAAGTGTTATTTTATTACTGAATATGTATATGAAGAATTTTATGTAGAATAAACCCCTAGTTTTGAAAATAAAAAATCTCTAGACCATGTAATTAGACTTACTAAGGAACTTTATGGACTTTAACAAGACCCTAGAGCCTGGTATGATTGATTAACTGGTCATTTGTTACAAATTTTTTTATTAAGGGAGCTATGGATTCAATAATTCTTATTAAAAAGGTTTATAAGAACACCTTTATTGACCATTTTTTTGTTGATGACATTATATGTGGTTCAAGTCAAAAATATCTTATAGATTCCATTAGAGATCTTTTGAAATCTATGTTTGAGATGAGCATACTGGGTGAACTTACTTATTTTATTGGTTTTCAAATTTCTAAAAAACTAGAAGAAACTTTTATATCTCAATATAAGTATAAAAAAGATATTCTTATGAAATTTTGATATAATAATATTAAAAGTTTTAGTACTCCTATCTGAACCTCAAACACTTTAGATATTTATTAATTTGGGAAACCAATTGATCAAAAGATATTTAGAGAGATTATTATTAGTTTACTATATATAATAACTAGTCATACAAATTTAATGTTTTCTATATGATTGTATGAAATATATCAATATAATACAAAGGTGTACCATATTGAGGAAATAAAATGGTTTTTTTTATTTTCTTAAGGTCACTATGGATCTAGCGTTATTTTACTCTTTTAGAAATGATTTTTGACTTAATGGTTTTTTAGATTATGACTTTGTAGGATGTAAAATGGATGGAAAAAGTAGATATGGAACTCTTCATTTATTAAGAGAAGCTTTAGTTATTTGGTCTTGTAAGAAACAACATTCTGTAGAACTTTGCATTGCTAAAACCGAATATGTGGTAGTTTAAATTTGATGTTCTCATGTGTTTTAGATGCAACACACACTCACTAAATTTAGTTTGAGTTTTAGTAAAACTAAAATTTTGTGTGATAAAAAATGTGCCATATATTTATGTAAAAGTATATTAAATCACTATCGAGATAATCACATAAATATAATGCACCATTTCCTTTAGCATCACCCACAAAAACGAGATATATTTTAATAATTCATCAGAACACAAGAAACAATTGCTGATATATTTACTAAACCTATTAATTCTGATTTATTTGAATATATTAAACAAAAGTTATGAAAGGAAAATACTAAAAGATAATTTATATCCAAATTTAGTTTTATTAGAAAAAAATTATTATATAAAAATAATAAGAAAAAATACTAGAAAAACTTTCCCACAAAAAGATTCAATTTTACTCAATGTGTTAACTTCCAATATTTAGTATTTAATATCTTTTATTTTATCTATTTTTTTGTATTTTATAACACTTTATTTTATAAAAGTTATTACAAAATATTTTCGAACAAGATTTTCATCAGATAATTTAGAAAAGAACTATTAATATTTTAGAATTTATATTTAAATATTTTGAGGATGAATATCAACCGTCAGATCTTATATGAGATTTATTTTGAGATTCTATATTTCTGAAGTCAATAGGTCACTTAAGATCATATAAATACAAGTTTGGACCACCACATCCCACATAAATTTCTTATTTTGATCTCAAATCTCTGTCCTAAAATATTTTATGTGTCAGATTATTTGAAATTTATCCAGTCATCTTTCTTCGTCTGATTAGTAATTTTCATCAAACTTTTTAAAATGACATCTACTAACTAAGTTGAAAATACAGAAGTGGTGATAGAAAGGTTGATTAAAAAGTAGTGGTTTGATAATACAGATTCTTTTTTGAATGTAATTTTTAAGTTTTAGGTATGGGAAAAGGTATGCATTTAAAAAGAATATTTTTATCTTCACTTTACCGTGATAGTGAAATAGTTATATTCTTTAATATTTTTCATTTTTGAAGTTGAATTGGAGGTAATAACTTTTAATATTTTGATGAATGTTATAAGATTAATATTCAATAAGCATCCAATTTGGTAGAATTTATTTGGAAGGAGAGGCATATCTAGTTACCTATAATCTTCTGGATATGCTTAGTATCTTTGAGAAGTCTAAGGATGAGACTTATTTATTTAATTATTTTGAGAAGATAAAGAAAGTGTTTCATTTGAAACTAGATGAAAGAATTTTAACTCTATGGATAAAATGGTATCTTATTAGAAGAAAAGGGGATAGAGATACATTGAATGTTTTAGATATCTTTATTATATATATTTTAGTAAATATATGAAAGTTCAATCTAGTGAATTTTGTTTTTATGTCAATTAAATCTATTTCTAAAAGTTCTATGAAGTTAAGGATTTTATTGTTTCCATACTTAATAAAAAAATGTTAATAATTTTTTTGATAGTGATGAAAATTAAGAATCAAGTAGTTGATGTTATATAGAAGGTTTATTTGGTTAATAAAGAATCTATTTTAAGAATGAATTTAGTTATTCTGTCGGAGATAAAAATATTTGTTGAATTTTTTTAAAAAAATGTGTCTGATGCTGAATTTCTTGAGATAAAATAGGGAGTTCAAGAAAAACGAAAAGTCAATTCCTATCCACTGTGCCTGAAAAATTAAGTAAAATCTATTTATAATGTGGAATATGGAGAATTAATGAATATAAAAGATGAAAAGAAACCAGGTGTATCAGAAATTGGTCTTGATAAGGTAGAGACATTAGCTTTTAAGGAAAAGGCTCATGCTATTTTGAAGGATAAGGAGAAATAGAAGAAGAAAAATAAAATTTTGATGAATCTATAGTTATTGAAATTATTATGAATGGATTGGAATAAGGTCATTAAGACTTAAATTTTACTTATAAAGAAGGATCTCTTCAAATTTATCCATTCTCAGTTATTCAAATAATACATACTTTGACCGATGTTGCTCAAACTACTCCATTGGAACCAAAACAAGGTAGAACTTACAAAGTTCCTATACCTCTTTGTAAATGTAAAAGTACATTTGTTAAATTTAAAAATTTTGTTTTGAATTGTGTTGAAGTTCAAGTTCAAGAAAGTGTTAAGAAATCTAGGAAATCATATTTAATAATTAAATAGAAATTGGAAAAATATTTATAAAAATAGTTAGAAGAAGTGTATAAATAATATTTAGAAGAGGAAGAAAAAGAAGATGAAAAAGGGGAGAGTTATTATGAGACCTCATATTTCACCACATAGTTGGAAAAAGATACTTATTTAGAAGTTTTTAATAAAGAATAGAGTTCATATAATAAACCAAAAAATCAACAATCCCATAAAAAGATATCTGAAAAGAGATAATCCAATGTGGATATTGATGTTGTTGTACCTTTGGAAACTGTGAACATTAAAGAGAAAGATAAATAATATGTAGATGATGGTCTTTTAGATGACATGTTTATGATGTATCATTGGATTAAAATTTTTCTCATACCATTCAATCAGATCAAATTTTTGAAGAATGATTTACTTATTTTAATTAAGAATTATTTTTTTAATGAAATTATATTTTTTCCTAGTATTGAATCTTGTTGAAAACATATTTGAATAAGGATTAATGTTTTAGATAATTCAAACTCTTTGAATCAGTTATTTAAAACTGTTTTACAAAATAAAGCTGGTTTCAAATCCTTAAAATTTGATTCTAAGGAAAAAATAATATGGATAAAGAAGATCATTAAATGGTTGAAACAAATTGAAGGAGAGTTACAGTCACATGATGATAAAATTGAGGATGTTAATAAGTAGTCTTTAGATATTATTGATTCTATTGGAAAATTTTCATTTGATGTTTTTGATAAGTTTAATATTTTTTATTAGTTGAATGATTTTATTGGATTATGAAGTTCAAGAAATATTCGAACTGAAGAAAAATAATTTTCCCCTCTCAAAGAAGATTTAAAGTTGAATGAAAATAATATAAAAATACAGTTTCTTGAAGAATAGGATGTTAATTTAATGAAATAAGTTTGAAATTTTCATGTTCTAGAAGAGAAGGTTTCAAGTTGGAATCATCAGTAGCCAATTGAGAGAATAATCATGATGAATTTAGAAAGATGAAAGTTATCGTAAATAAATTTCAGAAGAAGGAATGATTTTTTTCTCTCTCTGAACTCTTAATGTTGTAAAAAATAAAACCTTAGACTGAATATTTGTTTGAATGAATAATTCTCCATATATTTTTTGTTTGAATGTTTTTCTAATCATAGTTAGTTAAATGTTAATTCTATATTCTTGGATGAATATTTATTCAAACTAAATTGTTTCATAGTTTTTTATAACATTTCAGGTGTATTTTCTACATCCCTTATTCTTTTTAAAAATAAAATGGGGAGAATTTATTGGTAAATACCATTTTAGGGTAGAATTTATATTTAAGAAGTTATTATCTTCCCAGTTTTCAAATATTTGTTTTTGGAAAAACTATGTTTAAAAAGGGGTAGTTAAAAAAGTAGGTGGAGATAATAAATAAAGGTGGAGAAGTGTTTTAATGTAGGATAATAGTATGAATTTTTTAAATTATTAAGGGAATTTACGTTTTTCAAAGTCATTATTTTTTCTCATTAAGTGTTTATTTTTTATTTTTAAAAATAGGGGAGATTTTGGGGTTGAAAGTTATACTTTCTATATTTTCAATCCATAGTTTTGAAAGTCAGAACTGTAACATCCTAGGAAAATAAAGAATATTAAATTTTCATATTTATCAATATTTTTGAATAAAATATTAATATTACTTTAAAGGGGATGCTATGTTCGATGGCGTACCCAATACACAACAACGAGTTTCTTTGGAATCTTACGATGCACACTATAAATATAATAATATTATTGTAAATGGTAGTAAATTCCTAGCTGTTGGAATGGAAGGAATGAATAGAACTAAATAAAAATAAATTATATATGTGTTTTACATATTTTTACATTTATCCAATAAATGTTAGAGGCTTAAAATGCGAATGAATCCAATTTTAAGCCTAAATATTCCAATATTCTCTAAAAGGTCGATTAACCGCCTTTTGATGGAAAAACCTTTTTAAATCTACCTTTTGTCACTTTTATATGTTATATTTTACAAAATAAATTTCTTATTTAGAATCGGGACATCAAAATTTACTTTGTGTAAATATTTGGTATTTTTCCGATAAAGTTCATTTTTTTATGAATAGTGAAAAATACTGTATTTTAATTCAAAACCGCTTTTTAATCTAATTTATTTATATGGTTAGATTATATTTTTAATTGTGTTTAAAGTGTAATTAAAATATATTTTTACCATTTAATCCAATGGTGGTCATTGGAATTAATTTCACTTTAAAATTAGACATAAATAAGTGTCAATCTTTTGATAGATATTGTTTCTTAAAAACATGCTATTTGTTTTGACAGCGGGAATTAATTATAAAATTAATTAATGAAATTTCTATGTTATGAATTTGGTAAAATGGACATCATTTGTGAATTCAGAATATCAAATATAACTTAGGGTGAATTTTTGGTATTTTTCTGAAAAACATCAATTTTTGATGAATAGTGAAACCACTAAGTGGTAGTTAAAAAACTGATTTTTACTTTAAACGAAGCTTTACCTCAATTGTGAATTGATTTTCAAAAATACAACACACATTATTGTCATTATTAAGTAAAATTTGGCTCAATAGGATGAAAATATTTTTTGATGAATAGTAACTTTTATGTTTTATTAATCACGATTAAAGGTAATTAGGGTAATTTAAGGTAAAAATAATATTATAAAAATATAAAAATACCTTGACACATGTCCTAACATTATTTGACGATTCATGGCCAACCAATACAATCCATGTGTCAATTTGGGGACCTCATGGAGCCACTTGGGTAAGATAATGACCATAATACCTTTTATTTAAAGTAAAAATAATAATGTTACAAACATGTATTGTTTTACTATAACAATTTTTACAAGGGGTTATATAAGTTATCCTTTTGACTATAAATATTAATTAGAAATAAAAAAATATTTCCTACATCATTGTAATTGTTTTATAATTTTTAGACATCAAATAAATAAAATTATTCATGACACAATGATGATGCAGTGTTTAAGTCATTAATGAATGATTTAAATTAATAAGAAGATAAAGTTTAAACTAATATGAAAAACTTGTCCAATTTTTATTAGATGATTTTATTTCAAACACGGGACACCTTATCTTTGACTTTAATGATTTTTGGACCTTTAGAAACCGAAAATCATTATATAATAAAATAATATTTTCAAGCATTTCAAAAGAGCCCCTCCTCTCCCTTATAAAAAGAGCCCACTTCCTACCCCTTTATAACACTTCCATAGACCTTTGGATCGTCCAAAATCTACTCAAATAATCTCCCAATATCCCTATCTTCATCTTAGAATCCTTATCTTAGGCATAAAGCACTTCAAGAAACCCTTTTAGTTCAAACCAAGGGGAGTTACCCGATTTAAAGGCAATGTCTTCTCCTATGTTCTTTTGTTTTATTCTGCTTCTCCAAACCCATAAACTCATTTATTCCTTTATTTTTTAACAAAAAAATTATCTTCAATATAATAGTATGTTTTTATAAGAAGGATTCGAGCTACACTTACACACACTTCCATTTAATGGGCGAAGAACATATTGTTTCTGTGGACGACGAACTACTGCCTCACGAAACGATGACTGTTCAATTATCTCCTACCACCTCTCATGGTGGAAATTAAGATGTCAATATATTTATATATGATATACATTATGTTTATATTTTACTTATTATTATTTATTTTTTATTTATGTAATACCTTTATGTTTTCCATAATGGATAAACGCGATAATTTCATTTTAAGAAGTGCGGACTACCGCCCCCTCAAAGTGATTTGAATCGTTAATGCCATATGTGGGACGTATAAAGGATGGATTTAGTGATATTATATATTATATTATACTGTAATTATAATATACCTTTTTATAATTATGATTTCATTCCATTAAATATGAAATATAAATTAAAGTAGCGTTCATGCGTACGTACGACTTTCCGTCTGCATGAACGATGCATTTAATTTCTTACCTCTAAATGTTATGAAATATTATAAATTCATGTATATAATGGATATATATGATATATATTATATCTAAATCATGAATATAATTATGGATATAATGGATATTTTACCACATGAACAACTTGTATATATAAGGAGTTCACTTTTGACTCAAGTACCAAATATTGAGAAAATGACCATTATTAACTTAAATGATTACATAATGTTTATAACATGGTAATAAGTGATATAAAAGAAATAATAAACTTGAAAAATTTTCTTAATCAAGTATAAATTAACGTAAGTTTATCATTCAGGAAGAACAAGGAACATACGAGCGAGTCAAGTCAGACATGTGGTAAGGGATCCTACCTCTCTCTTTCTTTTCAAGTACTCTCTTTTATGTCATTTATTTTATGATCCATGATCTTATGTTGGAGGATGTTAAATTATATTCACATTATTTTAATTTTTATTTTCATATTATGAGAGACCCCCTCTTACTCTCATCATATCATTTTAAGAATTTTTAAGTGGCGCCATTAGGTTACCGAAGTTTTGTAAGGGATCCTACCTCTCTCTTTCTTTTTAAGTACTCTCTTTTATGTCATTTATTTTAAGATCCTATTTATTATGTTGGGGGATGTTATTTTATATTAATCTTACTTTAATTTTTATGTTCATATTATTAGAGAACCTATTTTATCTCATCAATCCATTTTTGTAAGTTTTAAGTTGCGCCATTAGGCTGCCGGATTTTCCTAAGGGATTTCTTATCTCACTTTTAATTCCATGAGATTTCCATTGTTCTCTAATTATTTATTGCTTGTGGTATATTGTGTAATACCATTTGATATATATTATCATTATTCTATTTATATTCATGGTATTCAGTGATTCATTTAGTGTTTATTATCTTTTGGTCATACGACTCGTTTGATTACAATGAGGTAAGGGTTTTTCATATCACTTTTATTCCTGTGAGATTCATGCTAAATTTGACACTATTTACTTTTGTGTGGTGTATGTATTGCCCATGATTTTATTCTTTGTGTAATATAATTTAATTTATGGGTATTTACATATTCATTGTATGATCCTTCTTTCATGGGGTGTACGTTTCAAAAGTTACCCAAATCGGTAAGGGAACTTTTCACCCTCCTCTTTTTAAAAAGACTTATCTTTGTTATGTCTTTTAATTTACATATTATTATCTTGGGATATGTTATTATATATCATTATTTCAATAAATTTTATGTCCAAGTGATGAGATACCCTTTTTATCTCTCATCAACTCATTTTTTTCTTAATTTTGAAGTGACACCGTTAGGCTGTCAAATTTCTGTAAGGGAACTTCTTTACCCAATTTCAATTATTTGGGTTAAACCTATACTTCTTGATCATGTAATGGTATGAATATGTTTTAATGGACTCTGATTTTCTTACACTTAATATCCATCTATATTTTGTGTATTTATATTTTTCACACATAATTTCATAATTGATTTATCCTTAATCTAAGGATACCATCTTTGCAAGGGACTTAGTCTCAATATCCTTTCATTGAGGCATAATTTTTTTTATACACAACATTCTTTTATACGGTTTATAAACCCCTTTTACTTTTACTTTTATTCAAAAGGAATCTTTTCTCTACGAAGCGTTTTACTAAATGTCAAAAAGCATGTTTCTTTTTAACGTACGTGGTGACAATGACCATTCTGCCGCTGCGAGTATTATTTGATCTTTGGATTCCTTAACAAGATGTAATTTTTTAAAAATAAAAATAAATACCATATACTCTTTTTACGTATTTTGGTATTGAAAATGGTTTTTATAATGGATTCATTATTTTAAATATCTTATAATGTTATATTTTTATTGCAATGTGGGAATGTTATCTTTCCTTTATGATTAAGTTATGTGTTATGATTATGTTTTGGTTCTTGGCCATTGTTACTTATATGGGTGGTTTTGTGATAAACCTTGGGTGGGTGAGCCTGTGATAACTCTCCAATGCATTGGGAAACGTGACATAGGTAAACGTTAATGTTTCTCCTAATAGATTTAGGGAATATACTATGATGGGTATTCCAAATGTGAATCCCTATGTAGGTGTGATAGCTACAATGTATGTATGTTATGTATGCCTTAAGTTACCTTTATGATTTATGATTTCTATATGTATTTCACAAATCTTATGATTTCATGAAGTATATTAAAAAGATTATGTTATGTATATATTGATGATCTAATGTTTTCTTTCCTTGTTTTATAACGCTTACTGAGATTTTTATTCTCATCCAAAATTTTTGAAATGTTTTACACAGGACTTAAAGATGTATAGGGTCAAGGATGGGATTATAGAAAGACATGCTATCTAAAACATGGAACTAGACATGTTTCTTTTTTTTAAAAGTTTTTTTTATTTTATGAAAAAAAGGAAACTGAGTGGAAGTGTCTACTTTGTAATCTTTTGAGATGTAATAGTTATGTCCTAATTCTCTAAAACTCTAAACCTGAAAATATCCTCAATGTGAATTAATCATTTAATTCAAGATTATGTAATGTATTAAGTATGGGTCCTTATAAGAACTCACTTTCTTGAAAACTATGTTTCACTAAATTTCTATTTCCTAAGTATTTTAGAATTTTTTTTTAGAATTTTTTTATTCTACTAGACATTGAAATATTTCTAAACTGATGAATATAAAATTTATACATGAAGTTTAGTCTATCGAGATAACAATGTTTAGTCTACTAGACTAACTAAGTCTGGCCCATCAGACCGACTAAGTTTTCTCCATTAGACTGGATAAATTTTTTCAATTGAATTGAATGAGTTTAGTCCATCCAAATAACCTAGTCTTTTCCATCAAACTAATGATTTTTTTATCCATTGGACAAAACAAAGTTTATTCCATTAGAATAATAAAGTTTATAGTTAGATGGCTAGAATCATTTCTTCCATATGAAATAATTTTATAGAATTTTAATGATGATATCAAAACAACATTGAATAAAGATATATAGAATATTCTAAGCTGTCAATGTGGAGATCATCTAATGACATTACAAAAAACTCTGAGAATTATAAAATATGACCATTGGAGGTGTTCCTATAAATAGAGGCATATTCGAGGATCTAGGAGTAGATTATTTTATGACTCAACATATCTGCAGTTTTCTCTATTGTAACATATTTTTACTTATACATTCATAAATATTTAGAGTGTTTTTTATATAAGTAATATGAGTGAGGACTATAAAATACTTAGAACCTTTTTTATTTTTGTTTTTTTGTGTTTGATCTGGGTTTAGATTGAGGGTTTCCAGGGATAAGAAGATAGTTGATTTTGATCTGGATGATTGAGGGAACACGGGGATAGGAAGATAATTTTTATTTTGATATTTGTGATCTAGGGCTTTTATTTTTATATAAAGAAAGACCTCACAGTTAGGTTGAAAATATGAGTAACTAAATTCAGGGTGTTTTACTTTCTTAACTCTTAAGGTTAAAGAGTATTGATCTTTTATAAATCTTTTTCTAAGTCTTTAATACCTTTTTAAGTTAAAATTTTAATTATTTGTTTCAAAAATTTATAATTTTACACTATGCATTTGTATAGATAGTTTATTTTAATAAAATTTACTAAACTATCATTTTATGGACATACTATGAGTCTTCTATAGAAACTTTGATCTTCATATGATATATGTGCCCAAAAAAATAAATTTTAAGTGGTTTGGTTTGTAAGTTAGTTTAATTTTTTAAAGTAAAATTCACCCCCTCTTGTAGCCATTAATATGCTCTTCGATCCTAAAGTAACTTTTCAAAGGGTATTATATACACTACAAAAAAGAAACATGTGGTAAATATGGAATAATTCTCCCAAAAATAAAAGTGAGATAAGAGACCCCTTACCTTAAGTCTCGACTTCCTTCATACACATTCAAACATCCTTTATAACAAATATCGGTTCATTATAAATCTATTAAAGAACTATAATTATGTATATAATATTATATATTATTTACTTATGACTTTTTGTTTCCCTTTTATTAACAATTCCTTGTTAGAATCACATTTTGTGTCATAAATGCTTTGTTTATCATGTATGTTTTGATTTCGTATTTTTGATCCTTTTATTTTGATCATGGTTCCAAAATCTCTATAATTATAACAATTATATATATATATATATATTAATTATATATGTTTATATAATAATCCATTAAATATAGAGATATAAAATGAAATACACTATTCAGGGAGTTGGTAGTCCGTACATACGCATGAATGATGTTTCTATTTATTAACAGATGGAAACGATAAATGTAAATAAAAATAAAAATTTATTGAATAATTATGATTTAATATATTTCACATATATTTATTAACTTTATCCTTATTACCTTCTATGTAAAACATTGGTAAAAAATGAATCACATCGATTCGTGAGGCAGTTGTCCGTCGTACAAATGAGAAACATTATCATATCTCCTACAGAATGGAAAGTAAGAAGGTATATATGATATGATAATTATAAAAGTATAATTATGTTAAAAATATAATATATATTCATTTTATATATACCTATTACTATAAAATTAAAATAATAATTAAAAACACATCACATCAGTATGTGAGATAGTAGTCCTCCGTACTCATGATCAATATTATTGTTTTCAAATGGGTTGGAAGGTAAGAATTAATGTGTGATATTATAATAAAAAGATTATAACAATATCATAAAAATATTATATAAAAATTAAATTCATCATTATTTCAATCCCTGAGATGTGGTGATGGAAAATAAATAACATCGGTTCACGAGGTAGTAGTTTGACATACACACGATCAATGGTTTCATTACCAATTTTATGTAAGAGGTGATGTATATTGGTTATTGAATTAACATAATAATAAATAATTATATGTTAGATAATTTTTTATGTTATATAATCATGTATGAATAATATCTTAAGGAGTTATAGGAAGAAAAAAAATGAAAACGCAAGTTTAAGGAATATACCTCTTATTTAGATAACCTCTTTAGGTTTACACCTAAAGCCTTATTAAGTGGTTTTCATAATCAAAATAATGAATATAGGAAGTGGGGAGGTAATTAAGGAAGGTATATTGGTAGTTAATGGCTAAAACATATGGTTTTTTAAGTGTGAAGTGAAGAGGATATGGGTGTCCATTTATAAGTGGGGTAGACGGCACACATGATATTTTTGAAAAGAATAAAGTGTAAACATGTTTTTTATATTTCAAAAGGATCCAAAATGGGTAATTACCAATCATTATAGGTTATAATTTATAAATATAGAAATAAAATTGGCTTTGGATAAGTTTCTAGGTAATTTTACCCTTTATTTTTTAGTTTAACCCCTAGTAAACCAGTTTTTACCTTAAATGGGATAATTAATTATTATTGTTCTTAATATTTGTTATGGTAAAAAATTAATTTGAACATATTATATAAAATTAATTTTTTTTATTAAAAATATGTAATTCATTTCTCTAAATTCCATTCGTAGTAGTGAAAAAATTTAATTTATAATTAAACATGCATACATGATGAAAAAACAGTTTTCCAAATTGAAAGTTTTCATAAGATTAAGAATGTTTTATATCAAAATTCAATATAAAATTTATTTCAATGACAAAAATTTTATTAATAAATATATAATTAAAGTAATTTTACTTTTAAAACCATATTAAAATAAATTCTATCTTGTAAATTATTTGAATGAAAGAAAGTTTAAAAAAACCCAGTATTTTTCACTATTTACTGAAAAAGTTATCCTTTTAGAAAATTATCAAAAATTCAATACAATATAATTTTGAAATTATAATTTAAAATAATAATATGATTTTTTCAAATATTTGTTTAGAATCATAAAAAATTAATTCTAAAATAAGCGTGCAATATGCGACAAAAATACTTTTTAGAAAAATACAGTTTTAAGTGTACATTTAAATTTGTTCTTATCTAATGTCTAGAAAACACATAATATAAATATTAAGAATTTTATTGAATATAAAATATATATATTTTTTAAAATCATTCAATAAAAGTGATTTTTTAAATTTATTTAGGTAAAACATGTTTGTACATAGAAAAAATATTTTTCAAGAAAAAGATTGCCTTTATTTTCCAATGGTTCTTATTTTCATTTATAATTAATTGGTCACCAAATAATTCATTTTATATACATTTGTAAACCATATGTTTTCATAATTTAGTTAATCTTATTCAATCATACCATTCTAGTGGCTAGCTGATAACTATCATATTAAATAACAATATTTTAACTTTATGTTGCGTTTCACTAAAACTCAGTGTTGTGTGAAACGTAAGATATCGAAGAAATTAAATTTATTTAAAAGAAATATATAATAAAACTTCAGGGTGATACAAGGATCATTAATGAATATGTTTATTATTTTTAACCAAGTTTAGGAATGAAATACTTTAATTAAGTTCCTAAATTATTAGAGTTTGATGTACCAGAATGATCAAGGATAAAGAATTATCAGGATAGAGTTTCAAAAGTGTAGGGTTTAAAAGAAGTTAAATCATAAGGATTTATATGATCTATCATAAAAAATAAGATAATTATAAAGGTTTTACTCTAGAATAAATTTTCAACTAAATAGGGATGGTGGGGAACCTGAAATCTTGGCTGAGGTAAGAAGCGTGAGTGATTTATTTCAATGGGAGCTAGCATCTATGGGTGCATTGGATTAATTTCATGTATCTAATACATGTGAGTTAATAGAAATTAAAAAAATAATGAGGTTTCTTCATAATAAATTATTTTATTTTCTAATGGTGTAAGTAGAAGGTAGATTTTGGTACAAAGTTTGGATGGTTATGAAGGGATTTTAATAATATGAGGGTGTGGACATTAGGTATTTTTTATTAACTAATGTTAAGAACATAAATATTCAAAAAAAATAATCCTATTGTCATAGAAGTATTATTTCATAAAAAACATGACTTCATGACTTAATTACTTCATGGAGACATGGAGGAATAAATCTATATGGATTATCTAGAAGACTTTACACTGAAATAAAGAAAGGGATTAGTGTGAAAGATAAAGTGAAGGCTGTATGAGATTAAGTATACACCAAGTAGATGGAATTAAAAGTTTAATGGATTCATGATTTAATGAATTTTTGTTCGATAAATTTGGATCATTACTACTATCAGAAGGTGTATGATGATAAAAGTTTCATTATTTTACTTCTCTAATGATTTGATCATAGCTGGGCTTGTGATGGAGTGTATGTAAGATTATATGTGTGGAATTCATATATTTTTCAAAATTAAGGATCTTGGTTCAAAAAATCACATATTGTTGATATAGATTGGAAGATACATGAGTTCTGATACAATATTCCTGTGTCAGTTAGAGTACATATAGAAGGTGTTAGATTGATTCAAAATGAGTGAATCAAATCCTGTTCTCACCCCCTAGATGGACACTTAAAACTATCCAAATGGAAGGAACATAAATTGGATGAGGAGGATATGAATAGAGTTAGGTTTCTATATACATTGGTTATGGGAATTATGATGTATGTCATGGTTTGTATAGGGATTCATATCACTCAAGTGGTAGGTGTGGTCAGTTGATTTATAAAAAATCTCAGAAAGGATAAATGATATGATATTAAGTGGATCTTTAATATATTAAATGCATAGTAGATTTGGAACTCTGTTTTAGGATATAAAATTCTTTAAAATGAATTATATATTCAAATTTTAATAGATATGTTAACTCACATAAGAGAACTACTAGTTTTTTTTACCTTTAGTGGTAAAGTGAAGGATGTTTATCTTTATGTCATCTCTCTTATATGATAAGAGAAGCTGTTTATTAAAAAAGAGCTGTTATGGACAATAAGGAATGATTGATATGGTTTATGATTTATCATATTCTATAACATGTTTTAGAAAAAGCTAAGGATAAATATGTTTTATCTGGGATAAAAGTCTATCAAGTTGTTTATTAAAGTACAAATAATTGAGATCTCACCATCATCAATGGAATATTTTAAAGAATAACATTATTTTCAATAAAATTACCCAAATACATAGAATAAAATATATGATACGGATACAATAATTTATTTTAAAATACTCATTATAAAAGTAAATAAGAGTAATTTCCTAACACAAAAGAGTCTATGTATCTTAGTGTGACATTTTAAAGAGAATATAGTATTTAAGAGGCTAATAGGAGTATGTTTAGAATTTAGGAAGTTCAAAAGTTAACAAATAAAGGATTATTGTAGTAAAAAATTCTAAGTGAATGCCACTTTATATCCCAAAGTAGTTTAGGATGTATATGATAGGTTTTGGAGGACCATTATCTGATCATGGAAGCAGAATAAACCAATAATATACCAATCTATCATCAATGAATGAACATGAAGTATGAAGAACATAAATTATAAGTTGGAATACATGTAATAATGTAAGCTCCATATTTGTAAAACATATTAGTTTTCTTTATGGATATCACCAAGTGATAGCTTATGTACTCTCTCCTCCATAGAGATGACACTGACCAAAATAATCCTTATTCATAATGAGAAGACCTCATGATCTCCAATGGTGTGATTTTACCTTATATAGGAAGAAAAAGGATAATTTATTAGTATATAGTATTGGATATGTCTTATGATAATCCCACATATTCAATATGAGGGTCAATACCATTTATATAATCTCCCTTCATTCAATGAAGGGATTCGAGTGTTAGTTTCCATTGCATTGAAGATAACATGAATTAAAATAATGCATGGACCATTATTGTTTAGATCATTTGAACATTAAAAATATATTTTCATGCTATAAATGAATCAAACTGTAAATTCATACTAAATATATATGACATAAAAGATGTGGCAGTGTCCATACACTCATATCTCATATTTTAAGCCCATTTTACACTACAATAGAAGTCGACAATGGAATACCCTTACCTCCTATGAAATAAATATATTATAATCTATGATATACATTGTATGCATATCACATGATAAAACCCGAGGTATATCATATGATATGATACACCCTATTTTAGTGAACAGCCAAAAATCTCCAACTTATGATAAAATCCTATAAAGTATTTATGAAAAACATCACAAATAATTGTCAATCAATCCAAAATATGTTGGATATCATTTATCTAAATCTATTCATTTTGTAAAAAACACTTTGTCTAAAATTTAATCCTCATTCTAAGGATTAACCGTGTGACCTATGAGATTTTATATAATTGAAAATAAATATTAAAGATTTATTTCATATATATAAGTAGTGGACAACCTCTAACAAAACATCAATTCCACACATGATATAAAAGGGTCAGGTGTAATATCAATCAAACATACGCATATCTCATAATGAATATTTACACCAAAAGATATATCATATGAATCATATTTACTGATATATAATCCCTTTTTCCATGAAATACAGTGAACAATAGAAATGGAAAATTTCAATCTAGTATAAACCATCTCTTATATTTATGAATCTCTAAAACAGACTGACCAATATGAATGAATACATAACATGTCACTCACCCTAGTATTAGAGAACATCAGATATCACTCAACTAAGTGTTTCCAAACATTCTCTTAATTTGACTCATTCAAGGAACCATATGTCTTTAACTAATCATATGATTATATAAATACCATATTGGTTGATCTCTAACTAATGAAATTATCAACAATATACCTAACCACCCCTAGATCAGCTAAGACTAGAGGATTTCATAAGAAAGGTATCAAAGTATGAGGGTTCAAATTCTATGTATCTTAACAACCTTAGGTAATGGGTATTCATAATAATAATACACTCATAGATATATCAATGACCATATAACAACCCTATGATATACTTTGGTGGGTTATTTCAAATAATATGTCTCAACCTATAACCTCATGATTCTATTATTTGTATCATGAATACAAATCTTTAAATCTGGTAAAATTTTCCAATCAAACAAATATTAACATATCATAAAAAACCATAATACTTCATGTTAATAATTTATTAATGATTAATAAAAGTCATACTTTTAGGGGATATCATTATTCGAACACTCATGTATTATAACTATAGAACACATGAATGAGTGATAAGTGAAGATTTATTTTTTTATAAAATCCGATACATTTCACAATCATTACAACCAATATCCCATGTATCTAATACTTATATATTTAACATGAAAATATTTATTTTACCACACTAAATGGTCTTTAATAGATTTGTTACATTTTCCTACATAATCACCCAATAAATATTTACACCACCTGTCTCAATAATCTCCCAAATGAGATAGTACTTGTGATATATGTGTCTTGTCTTTGGTAAGACTAGGGTTCCTTTGATTAAAAAATAACTCCATTATTTTCAAAATTAATATTGGTTACTCCCCTAATTCTAGGGACTACCCAAAGTTCAGAAATAAACTTATTTATTGAAATAAATTTCTTCTTATAATATGATAAAGTGATGTACTCTGACTCTATTATCAAGTTCACTATAGAGTTTTTTAGACTTTTCTATCTAATATATCAACCATTTCAAAAGAAAGAAAACTATATTGAGTTACCATATCATATTTTTTAGATTATAAACTATTCTAAGTGTAACCCTTTACACTGAGA
This sequence comes from Viscum album, assembly GCA_963277665.1. Taxonomy (NCBI): domain Eukaryota; kingdom Viridiplantae; phylum Streptophyta; class Magnoliopsida; order Santalales; family Viscaceae; genus Viscum; species Viscum album. Next base: position 1,530,073,743 of record OY728162.1, read on the forward strand.
TCATCCGCACCTCTAATGTCCAATAATACATCCTTTCTTATTTTTATGTGCTTAAGGATGTTCTTGAAAATAATCAAGTGACTCTCAGAAGGATTGGATTGGAATTTATTTTTAATTATCAAAGTATAAGTGATATTATCTTGAGTACACAACATGTCATATATGATAGATCTCATGGTGGATTTATAAGGAATCTTATCCATAATTTCTAAAACATTATAAGGATCTTGAATTTTCCAAAGATTCATTCCAAGAAGCATTACTGAATACCCCCTTTTGAGTTCTCCCTAAAAAAATGATTTAGTAATTCACCAATATAAATGTTCAATCTTAGTCAAATAAAGCTATTATAACTATCTATGTAGATCTTCATACCTACTATATAGGCTGCTTTACCAATGTCTTTAATTGAGAAGCATTTTCCTAACCACACCTTTAAAGAATGTACATTTGAGATAATATTTTTAATAATAAGTATTTCATATACATAAAATATCAAAAATACCACCACACTCTCAATAATTTTCTTATATACATAATAATTATTCACTTTCTTAACAAGAACAATCAATTTGATAACATCATTAAACCAGATATTCTAATGCTGAGAATATTTCTTCAATACACAAATGGATCATTTCAACTTGAAAAGCTCAATAGACTCACCTAGTACTTCAAAACCATTAGGCTATATCACATACACATACTTGACTAAATTACCATTATGTATAGAATTTTTGACATCCATTTTATATATCTCATAATTAAAAATATATTTTATAGAAATAAATATTCGAATAGAATTTATCATCATAACTAGTGAAAAGGTCTCTTCATGGTCAATACAACAATTTTTTATTACCCTTGAACACATGTAGAGATTTATATTTAAAAAATATACCATCCATGTTATTTTTATTATGAAAACCCCACTTTAATACTATGGGCTTCACCCATTTAGATGCATCAACCAAGTTTCAAACTTTGTAACTATACATGGAGTCTAATTTAGATTCCATGGATTTTATCCATCTGTTAGAATAAGAAATTTCAATGGTATCTTAGTAGGTAGTATGTTCATAACCTATTAACATTAATTAATCATTATTTTACATAATAAATCACTATATATTGGTATTATAATGAATCCTACCAAACATTTTAGTGTTTATATAAATTGATTCAGTTATCTTTCCACAAGTCATTGTAAAACCGACTCAGCTTGCATCTATAGAACACTTTATATTGGTTGGTCTTAAACTTATTAATGCTAAATTTTTTTCCCATTGAATCCATAAAATATATATTATTTGTCAAATAATATTCTTTTTCAGTAAAAAAAACTTTATGATTAGTGAGGCTATAGAAATATTTATCCCTTAGTTTCATTGGGATAAAAAAATATGCACTTATTAAACTTTGGGTCAAGTTTATCAGAAGGAAAACATCACACATTTTCTTCACAACCCCAAATATTAATAATATAAATATTGAAATATTTCTCATTATATATATCAAATGATTAATTTATGAATATTTTAGAGGGGATACATAAGTAGGAACGAAGTAGTTTCTATAGAATATATCCAAAATGAAATTTGAAGGTTTTACCGACTTATCATTGATGAAACCATGTCAAAAAAGGTTTGATTACTCCTATTAAACACACCATTACACTAAAATGTTCCATGATGAGTGAGTTATATAATAATTCAACAATATCGTACATGATCAACAAATTTCTAGATCAAGTATTAACCACCTCTATCTGATTATAGAATCTTAATACCTATTCGCTATTAATTATGTTCTTTATTCTAAAACTCTTTCAACTTTTCAAATGTTTCATACTTGTGTCTTATTATAAAAAAATAATAGTACCATATAATTTCATTAGTAAAGGTTATGAAGTTTCTAAACCCAACACTTTCTTGGGGACAAATTGGACTACATACATCACTTTGTATAAGATCCAATAGCCCACTAGCCCAGTCACCTATTTTATTAAAAGGTTCTTCGTTAATGTTCTATAATAAAAAATATTTATAGGTATCTAATGATTCGTAATTTAATGATTCCAAAAATCCAGATTTATTGAATTTTTCAATTCCATTATCATTTATATATACAAGGAGAAATTTCCATAAGAACATGGGGTTAGAATCAACCTTAACATTCTTATTCTGAATGTTATAAAAAGATTATCCATATCCAGAATTTATAAACCATTTACTATATTTTTGATGAAATAAAAAATTTCATTCATATATATATAAAAACAATTGATCTTAATAATGAATTAAAATCCCATATTATCTAAAAAAGATATAAAAATAAATTTTTTTTATGAAGAACATAATAACAGTTTTTCAATCCATTAGGTAGACATAGGTCATAAGTTCTAATCTATAATGAATGGATTCATTCTAAACTTATAAAAAATAGATCTAAATCATCCCTTTTTAATTCCATCCTTTATTGGAGTTGGTTTTTATTAGAAAAAATGTGTTATACACACCTGATATCTCATACCAATATTCTAGAGTTGGAGATATTGATCTATATAACATTCACATTCAAATTCTCAGAATCTTTTTATTTAAGAATATTTCTCAAATTTAGGTCCCATTCTAGAATTTATTTATAATTCATACCTATAAGAGATCTAAAAATGAAAAACATGATGCATTCCATAATATAAAACAAATACATATTTATGGGTGATTATCTCATTTTTTATCTTTTCATCAAGAACTTTTAATGAAATTATTCCCAATAAAAATGATGACATTATTCATCATTCCCACTTAGAGAGACAAGATCTATATTTTACTTAATAATGTGCCTACATTGGCATTTCTACCATAAATTAATTATTTAAGTAGGGAATCATCCCAATCATATTATATATGACTCTTGGGTAGTTAAGTGTATAACTATTTATCTCAATCCATTATATAGACAAACTCAACTCCTTTTCTCTGGTAACATAATCCCATTATGGTCTCCTATCTATGTGTAGACTAAATAAAACACCAAGAATGGGTAACTAATACTATTAATTTCACCCATTACTTTCTTTCCTTACACAAGATAATCCAAGGTCACCCATATTTGACATGAACTACCGAGTTGGATGATCATGCTCTTGAAAAACACTATTTTGGATGGAATCCCGCACTTAGTATTTGAGGGGTTTTCTTTTAAAGTCTCACCTAATTTAATATACATCATATTTATATTAGATTCATAACTATTTCATCTCATGAAATGATTATTATCCCACATTTTATTCCATTATATATTCATTCTTATAAAAATTTAGTTTTGGAATCATAATTCCTTCCACTTAATTAATATGTTCAAAAAATATTATTTTTTAACTCTTTAAATGATAAATAGTATATGTGACTCACTCAAAAATATAATAAAAAATTATATACACATATAAAAATTCATCCTACACATAAGGTATATAATGTTTTCATATAAAGGTTTAAAATTATATTATATTAATAATCACTACTTGAGTAATCCTAGGGACATATATAGCTAACCCCCACATTTATAGAACAAGAAATACACCTCCATGCCAGTGGGAATTTTGAACCTAAGTCCATCTACCTTGGTATACTTTACTCAATAGAGATACCAATTCATTATAAATATAATGCATAATTTGTATAAACTATATTAAATATCTAAATTGAATATAATAATTTTAATTACTAACCAAGTTTAAGGTAAATGAAAATTAAATATTATGTTTTTACACATGGAATGTAATGCATTGAATAATAATTTCATTAAAATAAATTTATCCCAAAAATTAAGGAATACACAATATCCACATTTCATAAAAAAATTATAAAGTTGAATATTTAAATAGATTAAACAAAAAAATAAATATTTTATTTAATTTCCAAACCTGATATATAAATATAAACATTTCTTAATTAAATTAGACATGAAAATGTAGTATTTATAATAAATTACACATATCATTTATAAACAATTTATAAATTATATGAATTTTAATCCAAAATATTAAATCTCTTTATTTTGGATTAAATCATATTTTATGACTAATTGGGGATATTATTAATTGTAATCCATGATAGGAAATGACTAGTACCCATATGTATCAATTGTTATGGAATATAAAGAGTTCTTTTGGTACAACCCTTATGAATAGAACTCTTACACATGTAACCCTTACATTTCAATTCCAAAATAATGGATTTTGTTTTTAAAATTTATCCCTTATGCATGTAATGATTGACTCTCACATATGGTAATAATTACCCTTATATATAGAAGAGTATTCCCTATGTACAAATTCTGAAGCAAAGAAATGTGTCTGGATGGATATGTAATGGTTACTCAAAAAGGCATATGTTAAGGTTACTTGTCAAGTAAAGGGACACATAAAGGTTACTTTCCATAGTGTTCTCCCTACATATATATGTTAATACACCTATCTTATTTGATGATATAAACTATATCATCATTAAGACATGGTATTCTATTTTCACAAAACCTTAGTTTCAGTTGTTGGCTATAATATCATAGATGGTAGCTTAAAAAAACAAACCGTAGGGTTTTAGTATATCGTACTTTATCATATACACCAGTCATACCCCATGAATTAAAGAAATATAATTATGATATTCTATATCATACTGAATTAAGTATGTTAAGATATACATTTTATTTATTAAAATAGTCAAAGAATATATTGTATCATTGATTAGTGTGTCCTTGATACCGCTAATCAGTTTTGGAGGATCATCATATGATCATGGTAGTGGAGGAAACCAATAATATCCCAATTTTTCATCAATGAAATAGTGTTTAGTATAAAGAATGTAAAATAAAATCTATCATACATATAACATTGTAACCACTATCTCTTTTTAACTCATAGGTGTTTTCTTGATAGAGAACATCAAGTGAAAACCTAAGGACACTCACCACTATACGGATGACACTATCCAATATAATCCTCATTCGTAATAAGAGTACCCCATGATATCCTATGATGTGCAAGGAAATTATCCATTAAGATAAAAGGATAACCATGAAGAAGAGAGTACCAGTTACGAATTATGAGAATTACACACATCCAATAGGAGGGTCTCCACACTTTATATAGGCACTCTTCTTTCAATGAAGGGAGTTCAGAATAAAATTCCATTACATAGAGTCCAACATGTGTTATAATAATTCATGGCGCATTTGTGTTTAAAATGTTTTAACATTTTAAATAAATATTCATGCCATTAATGAATCAACTAGTTTATTAATAAGAAATGATATACCACTTGGAATACATGGAATTGTTTATATACTCACATATTATATTTTAAGACCATTATAAAATATTATAAAGGCTGATAGTGGCATCCCCATTCCTATTATAAAATGGGTATATCATAATCTTTTATATGAATCACATGCTTATCTCATGATATGATTCGGGGAATATTGTAAAATACTATATACTATATTATAGTGTACATTAAATGTATATTTTTAAAATATTATTGTAAAGAGTTACCTGAGTTACCAAAAATATTTCAAGGAAATATTACAATGGAAAGGATTCCAGGATTGATAATGATGTACTTAAAAAGTGTTTTGTGTTGTCAATAAAGTAATTAACATATTCCCATTTGATGTTATTGGGTAAAGGAGTTTAAATATGTTAAATGAGTTTAACATTAGGAATATTATTTCTAAATATCACCAGTATTAAAACTGGATTCCAAAATTAATGTTAATCAATAAAGTGTTTAGTGTAAGGGTTTCATCAGGTAGTCACATAGTGATGCTCCATGAATTACATAAAGATATAATGAGTTTTAAAAAACATTTGAAAGTGTATAAAACATAATATTAATCTAGTATTCTATCATATATGATAGATTAGATAGATTCTTATGTTTGATTTTGTTAAGTGTTCATAAAAGAGATTAAAAATATAAATTTTTTCATGTTATACTAAAGGAAATCTCCACATTATCAATCATTCATGTTGGTTATATATATATATATATATTGATATAAATTTCAATAAGTGAATTGATAATTGACCACAAAAAGTTAAACTTTGAGTTATCACAAAACTATCACAACCCAACCCTATTAGAAACCCCTCTATTGTAAATAGTGTGAATGAGAGTGAACACCTAAGACCGCTTTCAATTGTACATGGGTTGGAGACAAGCATTGAGGTTATGAAAATATTTAAATGGGAGGAATTAAACTCATAACTTATGAAACAAATGATACCACTAATTAAATATCAAGAATTTACATCAAAAATATAAATTATTTACAAACCAAATGTGTCCTATATGTCAATGTATACAATCATCATGAAATAAAATTTATAGAAAATCTCTTAAGACTCTTAATCATCCACCAAAATCCACACAAGCTACCTGAACAACAATACCAATATCCCTCATACTATACTGTAAAACACTTAACAAACCATGGAGTAGTGAGAACATGTGAGTTATTGGTAAGATCATACTTCTACAACAATTAGTATACACATGCTATAAATAAGTAAGAGTAGATAGATGCAACATCAACCAAGAAATATGTAAACCAAAACATGAAGGCGGGATAAGATAGGTTTCCAAGGATACTTTAATAATTAAAATAAGTAGTGGAAGAAAATTAGAAACCAATAACTAGGATCAACATGTAATAAAATAAAAATAAAACTACTTGTATGAATGAAGAAACTACTTCTATACCTTATACTATATCACTACTGTTTTTTGTTTTCTCCATTCTATATGCTTGATGAAGATAACTTGGGAGAGATCAAAGGAGTTATCCCTTCATGGTGTATCCATAGGCCATACCAAATCACTAAACTATCAAGACATACTCTCTTAAATTCAACATCATGCTAGTGTCTCTTAATTAAAAGGAAATGAGAGAGAGATTTTGGGAAGGGGGGAGTAGTGAAAGTATACTTTGGAAGGCTAGAACACACACCACTATCCCATGGAAGCAACTGACTCATATAGTGGTGATGAAACTCCCTTGTATAAATTCATAACTTATATCATATGAGTTAATTCCACTTCCAAACATTCATTCATTACATGAATGCATCACTCCTTTGGAGTGTTTCTTCATATAAAACATTTAATGATAATAACCATTGTGGTAGATATACAAATGTTATTTCATAACATTCAGCTGCCATGTTAGTCGTAGGTTATGAGATGAATCAAAAAATATGATTCAATATGACATGAAAAGACAGGCCATGTAGTCCAATATATATATATACATCATATTTAAAAGATATACAAAAAAGTTCTTAAGAATATTTCAAAGAATTTATATCATACCGTAAAAATTGCCTATATTGTTCCATAGAATACAGCCAAAATTCTCCACATGAATGCATGCGTTTAGGTCATATCTCCATAAATATCACACTTACACTAAATCATTATAGTCTTAATTTCATTTCACCTTATATTATTTCATATACAATAACTTGTGAAATAATTTCCAAAAAGTCTTTTGGATATATTCTAAAATAATTTTGTAAATATATCATAAATTACAGCTTGTATCACATTACATGAAATACATTGTAGATACCCGTACAAAAATCATTTTGGATAAACTCTAACTTTTTTTAGAGTAGATCTATAAGTAAAACTCAATCTCCAAATTTTATCAAAAAAGTGTGACCCCGCATGAATTTTTAGCATTGTAAATAAATAAAAATTATTAAAACTAAATTTAATCAAAGAGAGACCTCTAGAAAAGAATTAGTGTTACTAAAGCTAGAAAGGGCTCTGGTGTGATATCCTTCAAACACATGCATCTCATTACCGATGTCCACCAACTATACCATATGAAAGCATGCATTTTCATATGCCCCCTTTTTCTAAAACATCGAGTGACCATGGGGAACATAGTACGTAAAATCAATATATCCAACACATATGTTGTTGATTCTCTAAATATATACTAACCAAGTCTATGAATACATCATATTTCATTAACCTTTATGGATGAGCACATCAAATTCCCTTCACCCTAATAGATAGGAACACAATAAGTGCTATATAAGTGAGACCAAACCCTTACATAGTCTATCTCAATTGAGTTTTGAGATGTTATACTCATCATATTATAGGAAAAATACCATATTGGTTATGCTACAACCAATGAAATGATCAGCAACATACCCAACTATCCCTTGATCAACTGATCTTTAATGAATGTGTAAGAAAGATATAAAAGTCTGAAGGTTATACTTATAGGTATCTTATAATACCAAGGTATCAAGGATATAAAATATGAACAATAAACCCTTAGTAGACAAAATAATAGTGTATGGAACTGCATATGATATAATTCATAGGCCATCCAATGTGCAAAACCTGTTTTATTCCTCATGAGAATATTATGTATCCTTATACAATAATTATACTCATGCTAACCTTAAAATTTCATCATAACCTATATTACTATATGAATAACATCAATTAGGGATAACTTAATGTCATATTTTGAGAGGTAAATTATCATTACACTTCATGAAATGTATATCAATATATACATATATGAAGCAAATGTGAAATGATGATAAAGTGAATATTTTATTTAAGTATAACATGATACATTTTATATTATTAAACCCCTTTAATAGCACTTAAAAAACAATATATAAGTGCCAATTTAACTTTTTGTATATGATTTATGGATAGATCAACCTTATGTTTGCAGAAATTTATGGGGGTTTTTGTTAAACTCATTACATCTCAATGTAATTTTTTTCCATATATCTATGTGAAAATATGATAAAAAACCTCCCCCATTTTATTGAGTAACTCATTTGAAGTAATATTTCTTGAATAATAGGGATATTTTTTAATCATATTTATAAAGTTTAAATCCTTTAATATATTAAATCTCAGTTACTTCACAACATCAAATGTTATGATTTTTATAACCTATGTTTTCTACTTCGATTTATTTTTCATCTCATTATAATCCTTAGATCCATTTAAATCAAAATTTTCATTAAAATATTTAGCTACTAATATAACTCTATACATTATTACTTTAAAAATTATATTTAAAATCCTTTAGGATAGTAAGTGACATTCACTTTGAAAAATGGCATAGTCTTTTATTGGTTAACTTTGAACTTATTAAGTCAAAAATACTACCACTAATATCTTAGACACTATATTTACTCTAGAATATCTTGTTAATATACACAAACTTATTTTTGTTAAAAAATAACACTTACTTCCTTTTTTTATGAAGATTTAACAAACTATTTTTTCCGATCATATATGTTATTTTGTGTGTTTCAAGAATTTTCATGAAAATAATATTATTCTTTAAAATTTTCTATTAACAGTGGTGGAATATCAATTATTCATATTTTAAAAAACATCTCATATTTCTTATAAAAATAGTTTGTTTAAAAACCCCTCTACTCATATAAGATAAATTATATAACTATACACATAATTTACTAAAATTCATATGAGATTGATATATTCCCTTACACTCAAATCATTGATGTAACAACTCTTTACATTATCACTAGAATGAAAAATAAAATCTTATTCAATTATTCCCTTGATTTTGAACTCTTATTTTCTCAAAATATTTATAAATTATCCATTAAGAATCACATACCCTTCAAAACCGATGAATTAATTTGTATAACACGAATACATGACATTTACATTAAATGGTGTTTCAAAAACCCTTTTAGGTATCATTGAAAATTCCATCCTATAGAATCACCACTCTTACTTCATGATCACTCTAGGTTTTAATGAACTTGATTAGCTACCTGAATAAACATTATTGGAATATGTAACTAACTTTTTGTTTTATAGTTTTAACTTTTACCAACTTGTACTGTCTATGTAGTACTAAAAACTAGGAATCATCTTCCAAGTTCATTTACCCTGAAAACTTTGAGAATATTGTGTAGAATTTTTTTGAAATAATTTAATTTATTGAAACATTTTAATTAATGAAAATAAAATTAATTCCATAACTAGAAAAATCCTTAGAGGATATATTCAGTATCACCTAGTCATTGGCATACTCAATTACATTTAGTATATGACCATAGACTAAAGTTACTTATTTCATTTTGAATCTAATTCCTTTAAAACCATTAGTGAATCATTTTATGCTACTTATAATCATCAACATTAACTTGTTTAACACCTTTATAGGAGAGTACTATAAAAAACATATAATTTATATTTTACTTAATAAATGTTATTAAATCACAAATCTTTTGTTTTTATTAGAATACGATTCTTCTATTCATGGTTTATTTATACAACAAGTTTTAAGTTACAGATGAAATTATTTATAATAAAAGATTTTATTAAATGAGTATCTTGTTTTACAAAAATTTAATAATGAGTTTTTTTAAATATAGTTACACTAAAATGAAAATCCATTTTAAACTCATTATATCCATTAGTGGTCCAAGAACCATATTTCATCATGACTTACACCATCTATTATATAAAAAATCCACGACTGTATCTTTTATAAAATAATATAAATCATATCACATATGAATCTTGAATAGTTGAGTGTAAAAATCTTTTTATAATCCATCATATGGGTTACCTTAACTAGATACCTTTGGTATCTAAACAGTTAGGGATTCCAAGATAATTATAAACCAAATAACATGCCAATAAAAAGGTACCTCATGGATAGGGTATATTTATCAATTTATTGCCTTACATAATATAATTAAGGGGCACCTAGATTTTACATGGCATACTCAAATGGATGATCGAGTCCTTGACAAGTTTTTCTTTGGAAGGAAACTAACACTTACTATTTTAAAGGAAATTTAATATCATGTATCCCCTTTACATATGTTCATGCTTCTAATGATAAAGTTTAGAATCCTATTCACCCTCAACTAAATACATATCAAAAAATCATATTTATGGGTAACTCTTTATAGAACTCTTGAATTTTTCCTACTAATATAAATTAAAATCCATTAATATTAATACCTACCGAAATACATCCCATGAATAAGGTATATTAAGACATTTCATGTAAAGTTTAAACAATAATTAAATCCCTAATTCAAATTCATAACCCAGTAGAACAAAAATTCAAGTAATAACGAATCTAAATCATAAATTCCTAATTCAAATTCATAACCTAGTAGAAGTATACTTCAAGGTATAATGAATATAAATCATTTATCATACCTCACATGTAACTCCTTAAATGCATGTATATAATAATTTTAACAAATTTAAACTAAAGAATACAAATATAAACAATTAATTACTATGAATTAACAAAGTAATAGATAAATTAAGGAATAATTCATTATTTAAGCATAATACAAACACTTATAAGCAATTTGTAAATAAAACTAATTATAAAAACAATAAAATTTAGTTATTCATTATGGTCATTCCATAGTTTTGAATATAAACACTTTATATTACCTTACAATTTAAACTCCTACATATTATTCATTATATGGAAATTACATTTTAATTTAAGATAATACATAAAATATAAAATTTTTATATTATAATTACATTATGTAAGATATTTACATAATAAAAAAATCATATATTAATTATTATTTAATCTTTGATGAAATCAATCATAAATAATTTATTTGATGTGGTTTAAATATTTTCTCAAATAAAGCTTAGTAAACTGAAGAATTAAAATTAAATATTTTGAACAATTAATAATATTAAAAATAAAAACTTTTAAAATTTAGGCTTATTTTTTAATTTATAAACATTTTAAAAAATTACCCTCATAGTTTCTAAGTAAACACTTTATTTCTAAATTATAAGTCATTCCATATAAATTGAAAAATATATTTCAATATTAAAAATTATTATTTAATAATATTTATTTAATAAATGTTTTATAATATTTTTTAATTAATTATATTAATTTTATATTTAATTAATTTATAAATAGTATTTATAAATTTATAAATATACTATTTTACTTTTTTCTATAATTTGTAAACATTTTATAAGGTATAAAAATAATAATTCATAATTGAATTTAAATAGAAACAATTTTTTTTTTCATTTTTAACCATGTATAGGATTTTTTTGATATCTTATATAGGAATAAAACCATGAGTGTCCTGACTATTCTTATATCTATATCAATAGTTTATGATATAGCAGCTTGTGTGAGATTAACCTTGTGCTTCTAAAGCAAATGTAAGGGAAAATCATGATGTATCTGATATAATGGCTATTTTTGTAATATTAATGTCATAAAGCATGAATCTACATAGGAATCAACTAGCACTATATAAGATACATTCAATGTTCAGGGGCCGCATAAGATGAAACAAGTGCTCAACAACATATATAAAAATGATGTTCTAAGATATGGATATCACATAAGATTTATTTATGATTTGTGTGATATTTAATGGATTTTGTAGGATCATCACATGATAATTGAAAACAAATAAATCCATAAATATTACCAATCTATCATCAACAAATCAACACATAATGAAGAACGCGATAAATAACAGGAACACTCAATATGTAGTGTTTTATATCCATTTTATTCTTGATGATGTGTGCTTGATTGTAATCACTTAGTAATAGATATGATACTCATACATCCATTAGGATGACACTAACCAATAGAATCCTCATACATTATGAGAGGAACCTTATGACTCTAATAGTGTGCTTACACTCTCTTTGTAAAGATGGAAGGATAACATTGTGGAAGATAGAGCTTTGGCTATGGAATATTAGTATAATATTATCATATCCAATTCTTGGTACCCTACATACATTGAGAAAATGCATACCCCTAATGGAGTGTTTCTAATCATTAAACACTGCAATGATCATAACATGATAGTCGTGAAATAAATAAACTGCCTTGATAATATAAGAATAATATTTGATATTAATCTCATGTATATTATTGGATATGAATCAATTATATGATATAATACAATATATATGTCTTAGTGAGAATCCAAAAATCTCCCACTTTCACAAAAATACCATAAGGAATTTTGTGAAAAATTCATGACTCTTTGTGAATCCATCCAAACTCTTTTGGATATAGTTTATCAAAATCTATTTATTTTAGAACAAAAAAATTATTCAAAAATTATTTTTTATTTTGAGTCCTAACTGTGATACTCTATGTGACTTTTTAGCATGAAAAACAAATTGAAATCCTGATTTAAAATATGTAAGAAAAGAGAAACCTCTAGAAAAATGTCACTACTACCCAAACTATAATGGGGTCTTGTGTGATCTTAATCAAACACACTCACATATCAATATGAACGTTCCCACCCCAATATATATCGTATACATTATATTCATAACTATATATAATCCTTTTATCTATAATATCAAGTGACTACTAGACATGGAATATTTCAATCTAGTATATGAAAAATCAAATTTTCCTAATTACCTAAAATAGACTAACCAGTTTGAATGAATACATCAAATGTTATTTATCCATATAGTTGAGTAAATAAAATGAAACTCAACTAAGCATGGAAATGTATTTTCTCTATATAATTTAATCAATGTCCCAAATTTCTTTCTTCATCATGCAAGAGGAAAAAATACCAACTTGGTTGATCTCTAATTGATGATATGATTAACAACATACCTAACCACCAATGATTATCTAATCCTAAAGACCTATGTAAAAAGATGTATTAAAGCCTAATGGTTCTAATTCTAGGTATTATACTAATATTAGGTAATAGGGATTCATAATAAATATACAGCCTAAATATATTAATAACCATATGACATTCCAAGTGATATAATTTAGAAGATCAGTCCAAATAATAAGTCTTGACTTATTACCTCATGAGTCTATTATTTTTATATCATGTACAAATATTTATATCAGTTAAAATATTTTACTCACACTAATATTAACATATCATCACAACCCATAATACTTCATGATGATCATTGAATAGGAAAAAATTAAAGTTATACTTTGAAGGGATAATTATAATTTTACATCAGACAAAATATATATCCAATATGAAATAATGATAAAGTTAAGATGTCTGTTTTAGATATCATGAAACATTTTATATTATTAAACTCATTTTTATAATTTTATGAAAAAAATAAATAATAACCTATATAAGATATCAGATATTATAAAATTCTATATTAACCTTAAAATTTCTACACTTTCAGGGGTTTTGTCAAACTCATTTAATCTTTATTTAATCCCTACCATATATCTATATAAAGATCTCATAAAACCCTCAAACTAAACACTTTAGTGAGTAAAATCTTTAAATTAAGCTAGTTTGAATAATGAGTAGATTTAGGAATCATATTTTTAATGTTCTTTCATCTAAACATATTCATAATACTTAAATCCACAATATCTAATATTATGATATCAAAAAACAATATTTTCTACTTAGAATTCATTATAAGTATATAATTATCATTATTGGAACCCTTTCCATCAATCTTTTCCCTTGAAATATCTTGGTATCTAATATAACTATTTAGATTATTAATTTACTAATAATTCATAAACTCATTTTGGAAATAATGTGACATTCACATTATATTTTGAAAAGAATAATATTTTATTTATTAAATTTTCATCTATTTACATCCAAATATGCTCCAAATATCCATTTAAACACTATATTCTCCTTAGAATATCATGTTAAGATACATATACTCTTTTATTTAAGGTAATTTTAACTTATTCCCTTATAGTGAGAATAATTTACAAATAAATTATTTCATCCATGTAATATATAATATTCTATTTGTTTGGATGTTTTTTTTAAAATAATATTTTATTCTTTAAAATAATCCATTGATGATGGTGGAATATCAATTCCTTATATTTTAACGAATAATTGGATAAAATATTGTGTCTTGGATAATTTTTTTATCCTCAAATTATTCTCAAACATATTATAGAATTAGATGAATCATAAAACCCTAAAATACATTTTTTTTATTATTTTGATAATGTGACTTTAAGTTTGAGTGAGAACCTCAAAAATATTTATATCCAAAACAAAAATCCCCACATGAATAAAAAAATATATAGAAACAACCATTTAATTAATCTAGAACTCAACCAAGAAAAAAATAAAACTACAACAACATTATTTGAGATGATAACCTAAAGATCCATTAATCCACGTTATTGGGAGGTGAAGTCTATTTTAGTTCACTAAAAGTTCATTCACTAAAATTTTATTTACCAAAATTCTATGCATCCAATGATGCTCTAGAAGTGAGGTTTGGGGATCTATAACATGAATTCTACTTGGGTAACATGATCATCAAATGGTTGTACCTACTGATGGATTTATGATGGATTGCTAGAGTTTTGGAAGTTTTGTGAGACTGAAGGGTAACTAGGTTGGTAATAAATCCCATAAAGTAATGGTTTGCGATCATTGATTTCAAGGGATAATATATTAAAGGTTAACTGATTAACACTTAATATATAAGTGCATGGGACTTTAGTACTTAAGTACAATTGACTTGAGTAGGGATCAATGAATTAATTACAAATCCATTAATTTGGTGAGGATTATTTGTCATTTGAAATATATTTGTAATCATTTATATATATTTTTTATAATAAAATTAGCAATAGTGCATTTCCCCCTGAATACACGAATCTTTGTCTAAAGCATGTTAATTCCCATGCTCATTATCATTTTATGCACTACCATTTTATGTATTTTTTTCATGAATTTTTGTGAGTATAATTGTGCCTATGATCAAGGATGACTTCTTGTGGTGATTTGGATGCTTAGTCTACCTAATTCTAGTAAACATAGTCGGAGAGAACAAATGAATGTTCAAGTTTCATATATGATACTATGCGAAATATTTTGACGGATTAGCATGAAAAGTTTTAGTGGTTTTATTAGAAGCACAGATGATCATAGTTTCATTCCAAATAAATAGAATTAGAGCTAGTAGTTTAACTAACTTAGGTTCTATATTGCTCGATGATTATAAAATTTAATGGGGTTACTGAATTGGTGTAATGGCATAGGAAGATAGAAATTCCAGGTTTGACAGGTTTGAATGAATAGATTTTGGATACTGGAGGACACAAATTGAATAAAATTTGATTAAAAATTTCTTGGAAGTTCCATTATTTATAGTGACGTTAGTGCTAATGGAGAAATAAAAAAGGGAGAATTTGGATAGAAATATGCAACTGTTGGTGAGGATGTATCTCCTAAAAATTATTTCTTTCAATATCCCTAAAAATAAAACTATAGCTATAGTGGACCTTACTTTTAATACATAAATATTACATCATTTATATGAATATTCAACACTTTTTACAAATACAAACCTATGTTCTATAAAGGTTTAGAGTTTTTGGAGACTAGATACACACTCTTCTTATTTCATGAAGGATCTTCAACATCACCTACACCGATCTTCCCTCACAATAATATTTTTAGAAATACTGTAATTAAAACCTTTCTTCATAACCTTGGTCTATTCTTAATATCTTAAGGAAAGTGAACATAAGGAAGGGAAATATTAGATACTCAGTAAGGGTAAGCAAAGGATATATCAGTGATCACTAAAACATAGCATGAGCATAAGGGTATGAGAACATGAGAATAACATTTAAAAATTATACCCTGCATATTATTGATAATAATATTGAGTCATGGAATAAATATTGGGAGTTAATAATACATGAATCATAAAGGAATCAAATAACATGGTCCATTATAGCATAACATTGGCATAATACATAAGTTTTTGGCATACAAATAAGTTTAGAAAATAATTTTATTAGTATACAAGTCTCATTTCCAAGACTATGATAATGGAATTGGTTCACTCCCCAAACCATCATAATGGTCAAAATTCACTACCAAGACTATTATAGTGTATAAAGTCCCTTATTGAATTGGGTTCAATCCCCATTCTAGTATAATTTATCCCATGAGATATCCATATTTACCCAATGAATTTGAGATATATATAATTATAGGACCACCCATAATAGAATGAAAATCATAATTTTTTTCCACAATATCATAAAAAATTCATCATATTAGAACCCATCAAAATATATGGGTTTCATAACCATTTAATAATATAATAACCGATGGAAAAGAAATGGGTTTAAAAAACATTTCATCATAACATAACCCATGGAAAAGGAATGGGATATCTAAAAATCTTGTCACCACCCAAATAAAGATTAAGGATGGAATCCTTAGATAATATCTATAGTGAAGAATAAGTGAAATCAAGGGTTGTTCTATTTGATGAATAGAACTACAATTACATGATCAATAAAAAATTCTTGAAAAAAACCTTTCCACTTTGAAAATAGCTTTTTGAAAAAATAAAACTTCAATAAATTATGTGAGAATACTTTTCTTTTAAAATAAAATTGGAAAATAATAAATTAATATTTACAGTATTGAACAATAAAGATGTAGGAAATTATATTCATTCCATATATGTTAAAATAAAACATTTATTTCACATTTTTGTAAAAATAAAAATAGAACATCATTTAGAAAATGAAAAGAATAATCCTTTTATTTTTTTAAAATTAAATCATGGGTAAAAATTACATTAAAAAATCATAGTATAATATTAAAAAATATTCTTGAAAACATTTTTAGAAAACATGAATATGGAAGAAAATGTTTTTTCGACCGAAGAGAGAAATAAAGTAGGTTTTCTTTAAAAATGTTCCTTCAGTATACTGAGTACCTAAATTTAGGATAATGAAAGGAAAAAATTTATTCTCAAGAAAGTACCAGTGGAGAAAAAAATTCTTGAGTTTCTTTATAATTATATCATAATAATTAATTATTTTAAACTTAATTATAAAGAATCTTTATAAATAATGAGATTGTAACATAAAACCTTTACAACTTTGGTCACATTTGAATCATAAAACCCATGAAATAAATAATATTATATGGATATGTAAAAACCCAAAAAAATTCATAAGAATCACCATAAAATACATTAATGGTAAATATACAAACCACATAAAAGAAACAAGTGGTGAATATAATTTGTGTCTCACAGAAATAAAAATTAGACAAAAATCTATTATCTCAGGTTCATATTCCTTTTTACACATTCAAACCTCATGAATAATAAATATATATTTATTATACATATATTAAAATACTATAATAATATATATCTTAGTATATATGATTTAATTATAACCTTTTGTCACCAGTTTATTAATAATTATTTATTAAAATCACTGTTCTGAGTGATATCTATTTCATTTTTCATGTATTTTTGGTTCGATAGTTTTAGTCATTTTTATTGGATTAAGGTTTCATCATATCAATAATTTAAATCATGACATGAATATCATATATATTCATTATAAACATATTTATATTCATCCAGTAGATATAGAAAAATGAATTACACTGTCCAAGGAGACAGTAGGCCGTACGTATGCATGAACAGAGTTTTCATTTTTCAGAAGATAAAATAAAATAAAGTTAAAAACTAATTAAACTTTAAATAATAATTATTATAAAATATATTTCATATATATATATATATATTCATTATATATATCTTTATTACCATCCATGTAAAGTGGAAACTAAAATAAATCACATCGGTTCGTAGAGGCGGTAGTCCACATGTACGCACGAGCGACATGATCATTTTCCAACAGATTGGATGGTAAGAAGTTATACTCGATATTATAATTAAAAAAGTATAATTATTACATAATTATCATATATAAATATTAGAACCATCATAGTAACCATCCATGAAATATGGTGGTGTAAAATGAATTGCATAATTATGTGGAGATGGTAATCTGTACGTTCGCACGAGAGATACTTTCACTTCCCATTTGATGAAGAAGAGGGTGGATAATGGTAATTTTATTATAATAATATTTTTTTTATAAATACCATAAATTTATATGATTTAAATAATAATAAAAAAAATAAAGTGATTAGTTATGATGATTACCTCTTCTTCGAAACAACCCCTTTAGATCTTCTCTTAAGGATCCTAGGGTTGATTTTTTGGGAATACAAGTGTCAATATAATGTGTATAAGGAATTTTATAAGGGATGTTTTCTAGGGACAGTCGATCTAGATAGATCCAATTAGTGTTAAGAAGAGAAAATATGAGTGTTCATTTATAATTGAGTGGACAGGAACTCTTGAAATTTCTTAAAAGATTAAAATATAATAAATTCATTATTAAGACTAATGTTTCCAAATGTATAGGTATTTGAAAATAAGGTAGGATAGAAAATAAATAACAATATAAAATACAATTTTTTAGGCTTAAGTGGTGTTTTAAACCATATATTTTGGTCTAACCCCTAGTTAAGCTATTTTAACATTAATCCCAATAACGCCTTGTTCACTCTTAAAGAGTTTTAATTTTACTTATAAGGTAACAATTAGTTTATAATTGGAAAATGGATGAAAGGTTTGACCATATATTATCCAAATTTTAATATTTCAATTTTTTTTATAATTTTAAATTATTTAAAAAAATATTACTTTGATAAAATATCAGTATTTCAAATTTTGACAATATTCAATTAATTTGACCTAAAATACATAAATACAAAATTTGAATTAGAATATAATCCCTTATTAAAAAAAATTAATTTTTAATATTTATATATGAACATTTTGGAACACTAAAATTCATTCAAATTATATGACTTTTAATATTTTTAAATTAATTTATTTTATTTATCTATTTATGGAAGAAATATTATGTCGACATTGTATAAGAATTTAAGGAAATTATATATTTACTAAAAATTAGAAATAAAATCTAATCATGAAAATAATTTCATTATGATAAAAATAGAAATTTACCTTCATTCAAAATTCATTTTTCCCTATTTGTAAAATTAAGAGATATTTAAAACTAAGAGAGTGACACTTTGTCACTTTCTTTGTTTTAAATATTATATAAGACATTTTCATGGAAAGGTTTACATTAAAAAAATATTTTTCAATTATAATGTGATAAGGGTATAATTTAAAAAATCTAGTAATAATTAGGATGAATTATTATGGCCTTATCTCTTAGTTTTAACATAGATTATCCTGACTGACCCTTTACCGCGGTGATAAATTTTACCATGGTTGCTATTCATAATGCATAAAAATATAAGGGAACTATTTTGAAAATTTAAAAATCATGATTCCAAATATGTAATTAATTTGATTAAATTAAATAACTATAAGTATCATAAAATAATTTTAAAAATAAGTGCCCAAAACATGATTAAAATCAGTTTTAGAAAAAATACAGTTTTAAGCAGAAAACTGGATTTATTATTATCCCATGCATAGTAAAAATATAATATTAATTTAAAAAAAATATTGAATATATAATATATAAATTTCATTAAAATCATTCAATAATAGTGTTTAATTTAATTTATTAAGATAAAAATACCTTACTGTATTAAATTTCCCCCCCTGAAAATGCCTTTTTACATATAATTTGTTTAGTACCAAATTAGAATATAAAATTTATTTCAATGTACTTAATTGGATTATATGAATTATAATATATATTGTTTTACTTTGAAACCATTTATAAGGAAATGGAACTTTGTACTTGCTTGAAACAAAATTACAATTTTTTAATAAAAATCAATATTTTCACTATTCACTAGGAAATCGATGTTTTCAGAAAATTCATTGAACTTCACCCTAAGATAATTTTGATATTCAAATTTAAAAACAATATTTAATTTTATAAAATAAAAATTTTAAAAGTTTCAAAAATATAATATTTTCAAATAAAAAATTAAAATTCAATTTTAAAGGAAATATATTTTTTAAACATAATATAACTTTAATTAAAAATTGAATGATTATTCTCTAATAATTAATCAATAAATTTATTTTGAGTATGAGATTTATATATATTTCATAATGTGGTTAATACTATTCATACCCTTCAATTCAACAGCAAGGTAATAATGGTCATATATAATATTTTATTGTTCATTTAAACTCAATGTTGTGTGTTATATATGCTATCGAACATAATGTTCCTATTTTAGAATGTTTGGGTGTAAAATTTTCCCCATTTAATAAATTGTGTCCTATAAATTTGAACTTGATATCATAAATCAATGGTTTTCAATATGAAAATAACTTTTTTGAAATCCCATATCATAAAAATGGTTAATAAAACTTCCTCTTGATAAGAGAGAGAGGGAAGTTCAATGGTTATCTTATAGACCACATAAATTAGTTTCCAAGTAGGAAAACACTTTTGAGAAGTGAAAATATGTATATGTAATAAAAACATAATGACTAAATAATGATGTAGGGTGAAATAGATCATTGATCAAAATAAAGTGAATGATTATGATAAAGTTAATTACCACAAACCCATAAACCAAAGATGTGTGAAAAATACCATCAATTCATCAAAAATGAAGGTAATAGGATAAAATATTTATTTAATGATCCTTCTCCTAGAGTTGAGTAATTTATTTACCATATATAATAAGAACATAAGGAAATATACGTGGTAAGTAATATTTCATTCTTTAATCATTTTCCACCACAATATAATCCTTTCCTCTAAATGTTGAGTTTCCAAGATGATTTTTTATGCACGAATCACAAAAATAAACTTATAATAGATCACATAATCCATAAAAGGATAAAAATATATTAATCTAGTGTTTATACATTAACCAAAACCAAAATGGTTAGAATAATATAATTCTGAAAATGAATAAACCATCACATGATTAAATACAACATGAATCACCAAAGCCTAAACAATAACACCCAAAGTTAAACATATATCATTTGATGAATAATTAACTTTAAAATTATTCAAAATATTCCAAACTAAGATTGAACCCAAAATATTAGAATGATTTGAAAGATGAATTTAACATTTATATCTAAATAAAATCATTCACTCTTCATGTCTCATTCCAAAAATGTATATGCCATAATCATATAATCTAGAAGATATTCTAATAATTTACATAAATAACCTATATCACCATAAAGCCACATTAAAATAATATATTTTTCCAAAAGATAATTCAACCTTTATTCATCAAAAAATCTCATAATGTTCTATTTTCCTTAATCATATATGGTTCCCTAAATAGTGAACTTCATCTGAAATAACATTAATCACCAAATCACTTTTGATTAGCATAGTTATAACTATGATAAAACATATGTTCCAAAAAAATTAATATTTATCTATCACATCATTTATAAAAAACAATCGTCATACTAACCAAGACATCACATAGGCTAGTGGTAGGCATTTCACCCTTATTGCGCTATGGTTGTGGGTTCAAATCCTATGGCCTTGAAGGATGTGACATGTTGTCATTTTTACTAAAAATATATTAACATAAATCTTATAATATACACAAAAATATAATGAACATCCCTAAAAATAACCTTAATAATCATATATCATATAAAACCTAAAGTTTATCAATACTTTTGAACTTATGAAAATAGAATTCTTCCTCAAATTATAATTCATACTGAACCTAAGGGTTATATATAGATTATCCCAATAAAACTTCTCCCAAAATGTCATTAATACCATTAAAATCCCATTACCTAAAACCTAAAAGGGGGTGTTTAAGAGTTTGAACTTATAATCAACCTTAAACTCATAAACCCAGTATTGTATCCATAAATTTGAAGTTAATCTTAAATAAAGACATATATGATTCCAAAATTAACACAATCCTTAGATGTTTCATGATTATTATAACCAAAATACCACTGGTAAAAATAATTTTCAACATAATTATTTAATCCTATACATAAATACTTCAAACCTATCACTTAATTGATTGGTATATGATTGGTTCTTCCATGGTCTAGGATTTATCCTTTAAAAGAGGAAAATGACCCATATAATGCCCAGGTTCCCTCATTTAAGATAACCAATTATTAATGGATCTATAGGGTGAAATAATTTCTATACATGTTTCCCTCAGAATGTGTGTCCTAGTTAGAATTCACTATTTCTGAATAGTTTCCAATGGATTTGTTTATGAAATAGGAAACAACCAATAGTTCTATATCCAAAGGGACATGCTTTCCAAAGGTAGTGACTCGTTAAAGATTTTGACCCACCATGCTTAAGGACACACATTGGTCGAGAGAATGGGGGTCGGGCTCAACACACCCCTTTTAGGGGAATTATACTCTAGTAATCTCTTATAGATTTAAGATATGTTCATGAATCCTTATTAATTTACCAAGCATAATGTATGTTTCCCATGAAATTTGTAATCAATTATTAGAATGTATGGAAATTAGAATCATCTGTATGGGTTCAAGGTTCTTCATCAATGGAGATATCTGTATGTATTTTAGGTTATCCATCAATGTTATCCTCTCATATACTACATTGAGATTCTTTGGTCATTATCACAACAAATCTGGGTTTTATGCTACTCAGTGGGGCACTCTAGAATTTATGGTCATCTTGGTAGACGAAAGTCACTCTAGAATTTATTGTCATCTAGGGAGATGAAAATTGTTTGATGTTGGTGTAAAACCCATTGATGCGATTCATACATATCCTTATGAAAGGAATCAGAACCCATGTAGTTTGGTGCCGCTTAATGGGACACATCATAACTTTTAAGGTCATGTGATAAGGACCCAACCATATATTTTAACATCATGTGGTAAGGATATCTAGGCAGAAGGTGCCTAGTCAAACCTTGTTGTGGGACTTATGCCTAAGAAACAAAAGGAAATTAGGATGGAATATGAGCCCCCAAATTTAATTAGCCCCTATTAAGGATATAACCCAAAAAGAACATGGTTGATTTGGAATGTTGGGTTTGAATCTCAAGGAGGCTTCCTAAATATCATGTTTGGATGGGAATCAAATCCCACGTAGTTCAGTGTGTCTTGAAAGGGAGTATGAACCTTTGAGAGAAATAGGTTGGGGGCTTACTGCTAAAGAGGATACACATGTAACAGGGTCCATGAGATATGTCTTAACTCATAAATATTTAAGGTGGTATAATTTAGGGCTTACTTCTAATACGGATGCCCAAATTAAGGGAATTAGGGTTGGATTCTTAAGGAGGATGTCTAGTAAGCTTGGGCCCTATGTAAAGGCTTACTATATATACCAGTTTTGGTGGGAATAATATTTCTTTTAATTCATTAATTTAGGTGGATTGTGTGGATTTTTTAATCATTACAAACCTCTACGAACATGTGAGTCATGATCGGTGTAAGAAATAAAATGATGTGAAGGATTAAAAAAACCACACACTTTTCCTTCTCCCCTGGTGGAAGAGGCTGGGCCTACGGTGAATGAAGTTGGGGCGATGGTGGACAAGAGTGAATAGAAATGAAAATTTCAATGTGAAATTTAGGTGATGGTCATTTGGTCCAGCCTGAAAGGATAAGGGCTTATTCCATGAGGGATGCCCTTGAAATGGGTACTATAGTGAGGAAAGATGATCTCACTCCCTATAGAAGGGGAAAAAAGTGTTATCATCACTCTTACTATCGATACTAGAGTCTATAGGTATTAGAGATGATGTGGGGAGTATATAGTCCTATCCCTAGAATCTGAGATTGGGAAATCCCCAAAACAGTCCTTAGGGTAAGGGTCTATGTTACCATAGATATATAAACCTACAGACATCTTGAGGATCTTTACTCCCTTATAAGACAAATGTGGAAAACCTCTAACCATATAAATATAAAACCATATGGGAGACATGATGATGTGACTTTACCAAAGGTTTATTTGACAAGGAGGTCTTGGTGGATGTTTCAACATGATCCCTTTAAGGAAAGGGATCCAAATAAGGAGATACCCTACCATGAGTGGTTTAAAAGAGGTCATAAAGGATAACTCATGTAGGTGGTCTGCTCATGTGTTCCACATAGGTATGCCGTGTAGGTATGCCGTGAAGGTCATAGGAGGAATTGATAAATGCATAAAATAGGAAGGATAATCCTGCAAAATCTTGTTATGTCTTGGTAAATGGACTACTGGGATAATAACACTTGAGTGAGGTTTTAACTTAAGCACCCTGGGTGTCCCATGATATCCTTGGAAGAATCCCACACAAGTATTTACATATGAAAGGACCTTGCATAAGTGACTTCTTTTTATGGATGGAGGGTCCTCAAACAAGTATATTTTATTTTATACCTTGAAGTTACTTTTATTATTTTTATCCCTTTTAATTCTACCTTATCTCGTGTTTTAGAGAGCTACCTGAGAAAATTCAGGGGACATGGTAAAGGAGCTACTCAATAAGATCTTTGAGAATTCTTCTAACTTTTTTAGTTTTTCAAATGGGGAGGCCAAGGGTACTATTTATAGGAAAATAAGGAACCCGGGGTGGAGGAGTTACTCAATTTAGGTCCTCCATGTAGGTCCTCTACGTAAGAACAATGTGTAGGTCCTCCATGCAGTTCAGGCAAATCCCTTTGTAAAATTTATCCGTCTTCTAAGTGCCATAACATTTGACCCGTAAGTCCGTTTGGGCTCCACAACTAGTCAAATAAAAGCTCTCAAAGAGATATACACTTATTGATATGGTGGATACACCATGTTTTAAGAGTTACTATCCTAGAACCAACTAGATTTACTTTTATTACATGTATATTTAATGTATTATTACATATTGTTCATTTTTTTGCATGACTATGGTGTAATAATGTCCTAAAGTATTTGTTGCATTGAAAAGGTCATGGTAGTTCCCCACTATGATGAGAATGTTGAAATGATATAAAAATATTCTTAAATATAGTTATGCGGTTGGATGACATACTATGATGGGACACATAGCATGCAAACTGTTAGGTGCGAGTACTCGTAAGCAGATGAGACTTTCTCTCATGAAGTTTACACTTGGTAATCTCCAAGACAGGAGATTATACGAACATATCCACCAGTAGGAATTCCACATGTTTTTGTGTCATCAGATATTTATATCTAGGAGCATGTGCAATTATCCTTAGACATTAATATTATCATTAATACGTGTCACGACTCATGCACTTTGATTTACTAATGAAAACCATCATGCAGACAGTTGGCGGGAAGTACGGTACATTGGGTGCGTCATGAGTGGCATGTTATTAATGGATAAGTTGCGGAAGGATTTTTCCCTTATATTTATGGAAGTTGATATCTCGTCCCTTTGATTGAAATTGAACCATCGTGTGAAATTCCATGGCCATGGTGTAACAATGAGTTTATTTCAGGTAGTCAAAGAACGACGTATCAAGAATAAAAGTATACGACACTATCATGAAACCTGCTTGATGAGATATTGTGAAAAAGGGATTATATTACACAATGAGCATTCATATGTTGATGTCGTCATTTCTACTTTACGTTATTTCTCTTGGGTTCCTTGAACCGTAGCTAGATAGTACTCTTGGACTTTAGGCAATCCCGCCTAATGCCAGTGAGAAAGAATCCTAGAGGGTCACACACTAAGTGTTTTTGGTGGTCTTGGATAAATTCTATTTTAATTTAATTAATGAACTAATTATTGTTATCAAGACCATGGAATAATTTTCTTCATGTTAAAATGATCACATAAATTAAATAAAATTTATTCATTTATTTATTGAACATTAAATAAATATTTATTTACTAGTTTGTAAATAAAATATTTATTTACTAGTTTGTAAATAAAATATTTATTTACGAGAATAAATTATTTATTTATTTGGGTGTTCAATAAATATAAGTGGAGTTCGATCAGACCAAGGCCGGTCCAATAGTAAAATAATTATTTGCAAGATGGTAAATAATTATTTAACTAGTTGGAACAAGTTAAAATAATAATGATGCTGTAATTATTTTGTGACGCAGAATTTTATTTAAACTTCTGTTTTGTGCAAGTTGGCGCACCATAAATAATGACATGATATTATTATTATGAGAATGGGTTTTCTCTAAGTTACTAAATGTATTTAATTATTTTCATGCAATTATATATTTTAACTGAAGATCCATGCATATAAATAGACAAGCATGCCTATTGTGCCAGAGTACACACGACACCGAAAGCATGGTGAATTGAGAATTGTTGATCCAAACAATTTCTATCTCATATCCTCTTCTTCCCCCTCTCAAGAATGAGAGACATTATTCAAGTCCTAATAATAAGTGATCAAGAATGACCAACACAATACACTCACTTCACCATGCTAGCACCCAGAGAATGATCAATGTCGATTGGAGGCCATCAGAGCATGTGTGGATCACTGCTAGAAGGATTCTAGTTTGGATCCTTACAAGTGAAATGAGATAATCAATAAGGGTTATTTGGGATGGTCAACATCATCAATGAATAAAATACCAAAGATCCAGGTATTATTTTCTTTATGAAATTAATTAAAATAATTATAAACATGATGTGAAAGGTCTTCTCTAAAGGTTTCAATCCTCTTCCTTCTTTATCTAAATATTTAATTATATTCCATGGAGACAGGAGTTCATCGTCATATATGTTGGTCGGAGTGGACACTCAAGAGGGGGGGTGAATTGAGTTCCAATTAAAATTTCTGTTAAAAACAATTTCTGTTAAAATCCCCCAATTTCAAAAACAAATTAAACTGTAGTGAATTTATATAGATTATAAAGGTTCAATTAGTTTCTCAAAGATTGATTAATTCTCAGTTAACTTAATCTTATGATTAAATTAACTTTTGAAACTAACTTACTGATTTATAACAAATATAAACACTTGCGAATTAAATTATCAAAGTAGCTTTGAAGATAGATTATATTTCAAAGTAATAGCAGCGGAATATGAAATAAATATGTATAGTATGGATATAGAGTATAACTATAAACACACAGAATTAACCAAGAGGTTCAGTCTCAAGCCGAGACTTAGTCCTCTCAAAATATTATATAAGAATGATCCACACCCTGGATCGGGGTTAACAACAGTGAACACACTGTCCAGGTCACAAGACCTCTACCACAGTTCTTCGTGGGAAAACAAACAACAGCAGCAAGCTGTCCAGGTCACAAGACCTCTACCACTATCCACAGTGGGAAATGGAGTGCAAAAAGATTTGCTGAGGATTTACAGATCCTCCAGTGAAAGTACAGGAGTCAGTGTGTGTGTTTAATACAGCAGATATCACACACTGCTCAAAATGTAGAAAACTAAAACACATTAGAGCAATAGATAGAATGAAGAAGGTTTAGAGTGCTCTATAGTGTTGGCAGATCAGTTCTGGACTCGTAGGAATGAGTGACTTGAAGCTTTGGTCCTTTTTCTGTAAGTTGACACTAAAACAGAGTGTTGGGATTTCCAGACTTCCAGATGTTCAAGTGATCAGCTTCTTTGAGTTTGAGTGCTTCACAGCATGGCTTTTAGGAGACGCTTCTTTCAGTCGGTTCACTGAGACTCTTTTGTTCTTCAGAATGAATGCTCGAGAGTTCTTCCTTTTTGTGTATATGCGTATCTCCTTCTCAGTTGTAGATGTTAGACTCAGTGTAACTGTTCCATTCATATGTATCTTCTTGAATGCTTCTCTCTTCTTTTTATACTCCTCCATATATTCCCTTTTTGTTCACCCGAGGCCGACAAGATAAATAGTCTGGAGTTGCACGTGCGATCTTCCTCGTACATTGTATTATTTCTTGATATGTCTGCAAATATCAATAAATAATGTTAGATGTATTCATCTTGCTAGACATGACCGTTAGATTAGTATTAATCAAATTGGTAAAGAAAAAGTAGAAATATAATAATAATAAACTGGTCGAGAAAGTATGTCACTGTGGACTTCAACTGTGGTCTTCCAACTGTGGACTTCCTTCTGTGGACTCCCAACTGTGGACTTCCTTCTGACTGCTGACTTCAACAAAAGGGCTTGCTGTCTGTAGGCTTGCAATGGTAGCTTTTACTCCATGTAACTGTAGCCTTTCTAACTGTAGACTTGTAACATCAAATTTGTAGAGCTGTAACCTTTGTCAACTGTAGACTTCGATCATCTGTAGACTTAGTAGACAGAAGCTGTCTAACTGTAACCTTGACTGTAGACTTATGACTGTAGGCTTGTTCGACTGTGAACTTGAGCAGAGGGAACTTTGAGCAGAAGTCTTGTAACTGTAACCTTCGTCTGTGAGCTTTGACAATAGATAGCAGTAGACTCGTAACTGTAAGCTTGTATTAGTCTTCGACTGTAACCTTGTAACTGTGAACTTAGTGCAACAGTAACTTAAGGTGACAGTTAACTGTAACTGTGACTTTGAAAATAAAACTCTGACTGTTGGCTAACAATACCAAACTTATGTAAATACTACTGTAAGCTGTTACAGTAAGGTTATGAGAGTAAGAATATGAACTGTTTAGAATAAAATACATTTAAGCATAGAATAATAAGATTAATGCAAAGGTTTAATACATCATAATCAATGTTTAAGCATGATTTGGGATTATCAAAACAGGTGATACCAACAATCTCCCCCTTTTTGATAATCACAAATTATGTCAGTATGAAATATAGAAGTATCATAGAGAAGTGTGCAAAACACAGTATTAGCAATATGAGCACAAAAATTAGGTATACTCCGCAAGGATTTCTCCTCTTTGTATAGGTTCATTTCTCCCTTTGAGTTTCCTATTTCTCCCCATTTCCCCCCCTATCTATTTCTCTTTATTTCTCCCCCTTTTTGATTAACAAAAAGAAAGACAGAGAGAGAGAAAAGAAACATTGTATTAATAAGGAGTACAATACATGACCCAAAACATGAATACATGATCCCTATAAAAAAAAAAGACTCAATCCTCTTCATCTGGAGGTAAGGGATCTTTTCCTTTGGAGGAAGAAGATGGAGCAGGAGGTGAAGGATCAACAGGCTGAGGAATGGCAGCATGAATGTCTGGAGGGGCAGCAACAGAGGCTCCTGAAGGCCGGTAGTGAGTAGCTTGCCGAGGGATCAGTGGTCTAAGGCTTCTGAGGGCATCAGCAGGAGACATTATGGAAGAACCACTGGGGTTGGAGACAGGTAGGGCAGGAGGAACTATAACAGGTGTGCAGTCCACATGAAGAAAAGGTAGGAGCAGATTCCTGAAATCCATGATAATGTTTCCTCCTCTGTCCATGGCAGATAAGAAGTCATCTTTGTTTTCCAAGAATTTATCCAAAGCCGGGGTCAACTCTCGTAGCTTGCTAACTTGTTCTTTGAAAGCTTGAGTTACAGGAGGCAGCTTCATAGTTTCTAGCATGAGCTTGAAGTGATTGTTCAACTGATGCTTGGTGAAAATCCGATCAAAGTAATAATCCACTTTACTTTTGATGGCCTCCTGAGAAGCAGTAGCAGCCTGCAGGTGCTCACGAACAAAGCCACTGACTTCTCTTGTAGTAGCAAGGATCTGTAGGTCTGATGTTTCATTTGCACGGGCCTGAGTAAGCTCTTCTCTGAGCAGGCTTCTAAACTGCTCAAGGTCCACAGGAGAGCTAGATGAAGGAAGGGACTTGACTGAGAATGCCACTGTCTCCTTGAAAGACTGAGTCAGATTTCCAATCACTTTCTGAATGACAGCATCCTGATTGCTAAAGTGTTCTTTTACTGATTTCTTGAAAGCCTCAAATACTTCCACAAACTGCTTGACCACTTCTTTGATGTATCGAATCTCACTGGCCACTTGTGTCTGAGAACTGCTCAGGGCAGTTAAAGAAGCAACTGATTGTCTGAGGGCCACTACTGCTCCAGTCCAGCTTTCAATTTGAGTGTGGCACACTTTCATTTCATCCATCACTTCTTTTATTGGACTTCCCACAACACATCCCAGAGATAGTTCTAAGGATTGTTCCACATTTTTCAGCTCATCAAAAAGACTGGTTTTCAATTCAGCAACAGACTGTCTGATGGTCTCCTTCATTTCATTCTTTAAGGATTCAAGGTCTTCCTTGGTGGCCAATTTTTCAGTTTCTAA
Organism: Viscum album; assembly: GCA_963277665.1. Taxonomy (NCBI): domain Eukaryota; kingdom Viridiplantae; phylum Streptophyta; class Magnoliopsida; order Santalales; family Viscaceae; genus Viscum; species Viscum album. Next base: position 1,530,104,788 of record OY728162.1, read on the forward strand.
CACTGGAGAGCTGTTAGGTAGGATGACTGGATTTCTTGGTGCTTGGTTTTCCTCATCTGAATCCTCATAATTGAGTCCTAGCACCATGTATCCTGGATCTGAGGTCCATCCTTCTATATCATACAGTACAGAGACTGAACCAACACGCTCCCCCTCACTTGGAGGTCCTTCCTGAACACTTTCTACTATCTTCTCAACTCTGGGTAACTCTAGGTTCTCTTCTGTAGCTCTAGCAGGTTCCATACTTGCTTCTTCTGTAGGTTCAGCAGTGAGGTTAGCCTCCTTCTCTGTTGGGTCATCAACCACTTCCATGACAACAGTAGTAGAGACCACTCCTGCTTCCTGGTCAGACACTAACTTGTCTGTATACCCTATCAGAGGGCTCATACTAAGTTCTTCTACAACAGTTTCTTGATTTTCATTTAAAGCTCCAGCCTCTTCTGCTTCGACTGTATCACCCTCATCAAAGGTGTCTTTGACAAAATATTGAGATTCTTCTTCTTCTTCTGTAGTCTCAGTCTCACTGTCTCTTAGAACAGGTTCTCTACTAGGTAGTTCTTTTGGAGGGCTTGCTGCTCCAAACGTCACTGTCCTGACAGGACTGTGAGTAGTATCAGGATCACTCCCTTCATCAATTGGAGTGTTCTCTCTTGCAGAGTTACCAACTACTGCAGTCTGTTCATCATCTGAGTATACAGGTTCAGGCTCATCAGGCTTTAAGCCTGGATCTCTCCTATCTCTCGGTCTAGAGGGATGAGTAGAAGGGCTAAAAATCTCATAGATTCTCTCCTCATCATTCACCCATGATTTCTTCCAGGGATTCCAACTGATCTTCATGAATTTGCAGATTACTTTCGAGATACATACACTGTTCTTTGCCACTATCAACTCTTCCTGACTTCCAGCTGCACCTTTCACTTTCAACATAACCGAAATGAGTTTATCATGAAACAAGGCACATGATTTTGAGCTTGCCTTTATCATGTCCTCCATCTGAGCCATCAGCAACCTACAAAGGTTGACCTTCCTTCCATGTTTTAATAAGTACATCAAGTAAATATCCTGATGCTTCAGAGTTGCAAAATCTCCTCTTCTAGGACTCAGTACATGCTGGATAAATTTAAACAGAAGCCTGTCCTCTCCATTCATTTCAGTAGCAACAATCTTCCTTATAGTGCCATTGCCTGTCAATTCTTCCAGAGCCGTCTCATGATCAAAGATTCTACTGTTTGGAGGAGCCGCTCCAGAATAGTAGTTGTAAATACCCTCATGAGGAACTCTTAAACATGCAGCCCATTCAACGGATGAAAAACTGACTTCATTGCCGTTTACTCTGGATACCAGTCTATGCAGATCATCCTCTTCCTCGAACTGTAGATATTCATAGAACTCCTTCACCAGCTTCGGGTAGTATGGTCCATTATTGTTTGCGAAGCATTCGGTCCATCCTTGATCATTAAGCACTGCCAGCACTAATGATCTGCTCGATAAAATCCACTCTTCACTTAGCTCCTTCTCAGCAACTATTTCTCTCTTAGTCAGATGTGGATTAACAGGTCTTATCGAGGCGTTCCCGGTGCCACTGGATTCGACTTGAGTCCTCTTCGGCATTGGTGCATCTTCGTTGACAGTCGGGGGTCGCTTTGTTCTGGCCATTGGAACTGAATGAGGTTTCGAGGTTCGGTTGAAGGTTTAGGGTTTAGGACTTGAGAGAGCAAGGGTCGAGATGAGTGGATTGAGATATGTTCGATGTTCTCAATTTTATCATTTAGGGATTTAGAAATAAAAGTATAAAGAAAAGAAACGGTTCGAATTCCCGCAAAAATAAAATAAGATTAAACAGCGAAACAGCCTACAGAGAGATGTAACAGTGAGGTACACCGGTGAGGTCTAACTGTGAGGTTTCAACTGTGAGGTTTCAACTGTGAGGTTTCAACTGTGAGGTTTCAACTGTGAGGTTTCAGCTGTGAGGTTTCAACTGTGAGGTTTCAACTGTGAGGTTTCAACTGTGAGGTTCAACTGTGAGGTTTCAACTGTGCGGTTTCAACTGTGAGGTTTCAACTGTGCTATAGTTAATCATACCTAACTCATGTTTGATGTAACTTAATCTCTCAGAATTCAAAGGCTTTGTAAAAATATCAGCTAACTGATGTTCAGTGCCAATGAACTCAAGAGTGATATCACCTTTTTGATAATGATCCCTCAGAAAGTGATGTCTCACATCAATATGTTTTGTCCTAGCATGAGATACTGGATTTTTTGAAATGTTAATAGCACTTGTATTGTCACACCTTATAGAGACATGTTTGAATTGATATCCATAGTCTAGTAAAGTGTGTTTCATCCACAAGATTTGTTCACAACAGCTACCAGCAGCTATATACTCAGCTTCGGCAGTAGACAATGCAACAGAATTCTGCTTCTTACTACACCAAGATACTAGTGACTTGCCTAAAATGTGACATGTTCCAGAGGTGCTCTTTCTATCTAACTTGCAGCCAGCAAAATCAGCATCAGAATAACTTAATAAATCAAATGATTGTCCTTTTGGATAAAATAATCCCAAATTGGGAGTATGTTTTAGATATTTGAAAATCCTTTTAACAGCAGTCAAATGAGACTCTTTTGGATTGGCTTGAAATCGAGCACACATGCATACACTGAACATGATGTCAGGTCTACTGGCAGTAAGGTACAGTAGACTACCTATCATACCTCTGTAATTGGTTTGATCCACTGGTTCACCAGTTTCATCACTGTCCAACTTGCAAGTGGTGCTCATAGGTGTGTCACTGCCTTTGGTGCCATCCAAAGAAAAACGTTTTAGAAGATCTTTAATATATTTACTTTGGTTTAAAATAATACCATTTTTATTTTGAAAGATCTGAAATCCAAGGAAAAATTTGAGTTCTCCCATTAAACTCATTTCAAACTCATTTTGCATTATTTTTGAAAAATCAACACATAAAGAATTTTTTGAAGATCCAAAAATAATATCATCCACATAAATTTGAACTATTAATACATCTTTAGAAATCCATTTAATAAAAAGAGTAGGATCAGCTATCCCTTTAGTAAATCCTTTTGAAATAAGAAAAGAGCTGAGCCTATCATACCAAGCTCTTGGAGCTTGCTTTAAACCATATAAAGCTTTAGATAGTTTAAAAACATGATTAGAAAAATGGGGATTTGTAAAACCAGGAGGTTGTTCCACAAATACATCCTCAATTATATATCCATTTAGAAAAGCACTTTTAACATCCATTTGATATAGTTTGAAATTCAGATGAGCAGCATAAGCAAGTAATATCCTAATGGCCTCTAGTCTAGCCACGGGTGCAAAGGTCTCCTCATAGTCTATTCCTTCTTCCTGACTATACCCTTGTGCAACTAGCCTAGCTTTGTTTCTGATTATGTTACCAAACTCATCAACTTTGTTTCTAAACACCCATTTAGTGCCTATGGTAAGAGTGTCTTTAGGTCTTTCCACTAATTCCCAAACTTTGTTTCTTTCAAACTGATTTAGTTCTTCTTGCATAGCCATTACCCAGAATTCATCACTGATAGCATCATTGACATTTTTGGGTTCAAGCTGTGAAAGAAAAGCTTGATGTTCAACCTGATTTCTTAGAGAAGCTCTAGTTTGTGTTCCTCTATCCAGATTACCAACAACAGCATCTAAAGGATGATTCTTTAGAATCCTAGTTGATTTGGTAAAGGTTGGACTAGAGATTTCAGGTTCATCTATAGGTTCGGGTTCCACAGAGGAAGATTCTGGAAAAAGTCCAGAACTGGATGTTTTTATTACAGGTTCTTTAGATTTGTCATTTAGGTCCAGAACAGATAAGTCTTCTTCAACATCTTCAAGAGAAGTTTTAGACTCATGTGGATCAGTCTCATCAAACTTGATGTGAACAGATTCTTCCACACATTTGGTTTTCTTATTGAACACTCTATAGGCTTTACTAGACATAGAGTAACCTAGGAAAATTCCTTCATCACTTTTTGGAGTAAATTTATCAAGATTATCTTTAGTATTCAGAATAAAGACTTTGCAACCAAAAACTCTAAAGTAATTAACCTTAGGCTTCCTATTGTTCCACAATTCATAAGGGGTTTTCTTTAAAACAGGTCTGATCAAGACTCTATTAATGACATAACAAGCTGTATTAACAGCTTCAGCCCAAAAGTAAATTGGCAGGTCATATTCATTAAGCATAGTTCTTGCAATTTCTTGCAGGGTTCTGTTTCTTCTTTCCACTACACCATTCTGTTGGGGTGTCCTAGGGGCAGAAAAGTTATGAGAATAGCCATTGAGTGAGCAGTAAGATTCAAATTCTCGATTCTCAAACTCACGGCCATGATCACTCCTCAAGGTCTTAATCTTAAGTCCACTAAGATTTTCTACAGACTTAGAGTATTTAACAAAGGAAGAGCAGGCTTCACTTTTGTGAGCTAGAAAATATACCCAAGTATATCTAGAAAAGTCATCTACAAGAACATAGACATAGTGCTTCCCATTTAGACTTGAAATTCTTGATGGTCCAAACAAATCCATGTGAACCAGTTCAAGTGGTTGAGAAGTTGAAACTTCTTTCTTTGGTTTAAAAGAAACTTTGTGTTGTTTTCCCTTTTGACAGGGATTACACACTTTGTCATTTGGGAATTCAAGCTTAGGTAAGTCTCTAACTAGGTGTTTCTTAGAGAGTTTTCTAAGTGAGTGAATGCTGCAGTGTCCTAATCTCCTATGCCACAGCCAAGACTCTTTATGAAAAGCATTTAAGCAAGTAACATTATGTTTAGCTAAAGTGTTTAAGTCAACAGCATAAACATTTTCATTTCTTAAGGCAGAAAATATTAAAGCATTTTTGGAATTATAAACATCACAAGAATTGTTTTCAAACTTGACATTAAAGCCATCATCACACAATTGAGAAATTCTAAGTAGGTTGTACTTAAGTCCATCAACAAATAAAACTTTGGAAATTAATACTGAGTCAGTGTTACCAATCTGGCCTAGGCCGATGATTTTTCCTTTTGAGTTATCACCAAAAGTGACATATCCTCCATCAACCTTTATTAAGCTTTTGAAGCACGAATAGTCCCCAGACATGTGTCTTGAACATCCACTGTCTAAGTACCATACCTTCTTGTAATTGCTTTTCAAACAGATTTCCTACAAAACAGATTAGACAAGAAATGACTTTGGTACCCAGATTTTCTTGGGTCCAGATATGTTAGCAATCAAGGATTTAGGTACCCAGATTTGTTTTATGGGTCCCATACAATTAATAGATGCAACAGATTTAGAGAGATATACTTTACTTGATCTACAACTATTTAAATAACCAGTTGAGGCATACGAATTTCCAAAATTTGAACTAGCAGGATTTTTTTCAGACTTGGAAATAAATCGGGTTTTAGTAAACTGTCTTTGTCCAGGTTGGTATCCCAATCCAGTAGCATACTTAGGTGCAACTTGCTTTCCTAGCAGTTGGGTTAGAGTATCTTTTCCATTTGAGAATGTTTCTAAGTCCTTTCTAAGTTGTTCATTAGATAGTTTTAGTTCTGTATTCTCATTTAATAATTGAACATTTTTCTCTTTTTCTACATCAAGTGCAGACTTGACACTTGCAGTAAGAGCATGCTGTTTCTTTAAAGACTTATATTTATCCTTTAGTTCATTACACGTTTCTTCCAGCATATTACAGTATTCAGTCAATTCATATTTAGACATATTTTCAGAATCAGAACCAGATTCTGCTTCACCTTCAGAATAATAAGAGTTTAGAGTGGGAGTGTCTAAGGTTACCTCAGATGTGTTTGTCATGAAACACATATTAGCACGATTTCTTTCAGAATCACTGGACTCTGATTCACTTGTGCTGTCTTCTGAAGCACTCCAGGTGGCCTTCATAGCTTTCTTATAATTCTTGTCCTTGTACTCATATTTCTTCTTGAATTTTAACTTAGGACAGTCAGCTTTGATGTGTCCTTTCCTTTTACATTCATAGCAAACTATGTCTTCTTCTTTATCAGTTTTCTTCCAATCTTTCTTCCACTTACCTTGTCTATCATACTTACCCTTGTAGTTTGGTTTTCTGAAGAACTTCTTCTTCCTATAGAACTTCTTGAATCTCCTTGCTATTTGTGCCATCTCGGCATCACTGTCAGAATCTAAGTCTTCACTAGATGAGCTTTCAGTTGGTATATGCACTTTCTCCTTGTCTTTGCTCTTTGATGCAGTAGACTTAAAAGCTACAGATTTTCGTTTTGGTTCCTCATCTTCCTCTTTATTCACCTTTAGCTCTTCTTCGTACATCATCAGCTTACCAATTAACTCCTTGACAGGCAAATTTCCAATATCACAGGATTCTCTAATTGAAACGGATTTGCCTCTCCATCTGTCAGGCAGACATCTCAATAATCTCATGATTTGCTCCTTTGCTGGAACAATCTTCCCGAGTGAGCTCATTGTGTTGACTATCTCATTAAACCTGAGATACATATCAGAAATAGGTTCATCAGCTTTCATCTTAAAGTTATCATATTTGATAGTATAAGTGTTTAACCGCATTTCCTTGACATTAGTTGTTCCTTCATGAGAAACAGCTAAGGTGTCCCAGATTTCAAAAGCAGTTTTACATGCAGAAATTCTATTGAATTCCTCATCTCCTAGAGCACAGTAGAGAGAATTCACAGCCTTACAATTATTATTGTAAGCTACTTTAGTAGGTTCATCCCAAGTTATTCTTTCAGTTTCTGGAATCTTGTATTGAGACTCTATAGCAGTCCAAATATCAAAACCCATACTTTCCAAATGAATTTTCATTTTGAGCTTCCATTGGGCATAATTCACACCATTAAAGAAGGGTAGCCTGTTAGTAGCAGCACCTTCTAGTCTATTATCCATAAGGAAATTCTAGAAAATGTTTTAAAGAGATAAAATTTAGAACTAAAAGAAATTTAAGATCTTTTAGATAAAACTACAATCACAGTTTAAAAACAGAGAGTTAAAATAAAACTTTGAGCAAGTATAACAGAGCTAAACACAACCTCCCTTTGATACCAAATGTTGGTCGGAGTGGACACTCAAGAGGGGGGGTGAATTGAGTTCCAATTAAAATTTCTGTTAAAAACAATTTCTGTTAAAATCCCCCAATTTCAAAAACAAATTAAACTGTAGTGAATTTATATAGATTATAAAGGTTCAATTAGTTTCTCAAAGATTGATTAATTCTCAGTTAACTTAATCTTATGATTAAATTAACTTTTGAAACTAACTTACTGATTTATAACAAATATAAACACTTGCGAATTAAATTATCAAAGTAGCTTTGAAGATAGATTATATTTCAAAGTAATAGCAGCGGAATATGAAATAAATATGTATAGTATGGATATAGAGTATAACTATAAACACACAGAATTAACCAAGAGGTTCAGTCTCAAGCCGAGACTTAGTCCTCTCAAAATTTTATATAAGAATGATCCACACCCTGGATCGGGGTTAACAACAGTGAACACACTGTCCAGGTCACAAGACCTCTACCACAGTTCTTCGTGGGAAAACAAACAACAGCAGCAAGCTGTCCAGGTCACAAGACCTCTACCACTATCCACAGTGGGAAATGGAGTGCAAAAAGATTTGCTGAGGATTTACAGATCCTCCAGTGAAAGTACAGGAGTCAGTGTGTGTGTTTAATACAGCAGATATCACACACTGCTCAAAATGTAGAAAACTAAAACACATTAGAGCAATAGATAGAATGAAGAAGGTTTAGAGTGCTCTATAGTGTTGGCAGATCAGTTCTAGACTCGTAGGAATGAGTGACTTGAAGCTTTGGTCCTTTTTCTGTAAGTTGACACTAAAACAGAGTGTCGGGATTTCCAGACTTCCAGATGTTCAAGTGATCAGCATCTTTGAGTTTGAGTGCTTCACAGCATGGCTTTTAGGAGACGCTTCTTTCAGTCGGTTCACTGAGACTCTTTTGTTCTTCAGAATGAATGCTCGAGAGTTCTTCCTTTTTGTGTATATGCGTATCTCCTTCTCAGTTGTAGATGTTAGACTCAGTGTAACTGTTCCATTCATATGTATCTTCTTGAATGCTTCTCTCTTCTTTTTATACTCCTCCATATATTCCCTTTTTGTTCACCCGAGGCCGACAAGATAAATAGTCTGGAGTTGCACGTGCGATCTTCCTCGTACATTGTATTATTTCTTGATATGACTACAAATATCAATAAATAATGTTAGATGTATTCATCTTGCTAGACATGACCGTTAGATTAGTATTAATCAAATTGGTAAAGAAAAAGTAGAAATATAATAATAATAAACTGGTCGAGAAAGTATGTCACTGTGGACTTCAACTGTGGTCTTCCAACTGTGGACTTCCTTCTGTGGACTCCCAACTGTGGACTTCCTTCTGACTGCTGACTTCAACAAAAGGGCTTGCTGTCTGTAGGCTTGCAATGGTAGCTTTTAATCCATGTAACTGTAGCCTTTCTAACTGTAGACTTGTAACATCAAATTTGTAGAGCTGTAACCTTTGTCAACTGTAGACTTCGATCATCTGTAGACTTAGTAGACAGAAGCTGTCTAACTGTAACCTTGACTGTAGACTTATGACGGTAGGCTTGTTCGACTGTGAACTTGAGTAGAGGAAACTTTGAGCATAAGTCTTGTAACTGTAACCTTCGTCTGTGAGCTTTGACAATAGATAGCAGTAGACTCGTAACTGTAAGCTTGTATTAGTCTTCGACTGTAACCTTGTAACTGTGAACTTAGTGCAACAGTAACTTAAGGTGACAGTTAACTGTAACTGTGACTTTGAAAATAAAACTCTGACTGTTGGCTAACAATACCAAACTTATGTAAATACTACTGTAAGCTGTTACAGTAAGGTTATGAGAGTAAGAATATGAACTGTTTAGAATAAAATACATTTAAGCATAGAATAATAAGATTAATGCAAAGGTTTAATACATCATAATCAATGTTTAAGCATGATTTGGGATTATCAAAACAGGTGATACCAACAATATAGATCCCAAAATAATTATAATCATGGTAATAGAGGAAAATGATTACCAACCACTAAGGATGATTCAATAAGTCCTTAATAGGGTCTAAGTGGAGATAACATCCTACGACCAGCACTCTATTCAATGTCTGAGTGGAGTATTGAATCAAAATAACGCAATTAAACCAATGATATGTTATAATAGAGGAAAATCATTGTAATTCCTCTATTATATATTCTAGGTGGCATTTCATAAATTACTCAAGGAATAGACACACAAAATTTATGCTTCAAAATTTAAACAAAACATCCCCCATTATAAACATTGGGATAAATTTGAAAATAAAATTATTTAAAATACATATCAATCACACCATTTAAACATCCTTTACATTAAAATCACTATTTTTTGAAAAGGAAATTATCCCCCCACTAAGTCACACCCTTTCAAAACAAATTTATTATTTCAAAAAATATAAATCATTATAAAATAGAACAAATCAATTTTAAATTAAACCAAATATATTTATAGTTTTATTTCAATTTAGAACCATCCTAAATTTCATTATAAAATTTAAATTCAAATTACCTTATAATTTATGTCAAAAAATATACTTAAAGATCAAATTTCATCTTAAAAACATTTTCCAACACAACACTAAAATTTGATATAATATAGATTCCCCATCTAAAATAGATAACCCCTTTCCAAAACAACATACCAAAAAATTTATTTTAAACCCAAAACATTCTAAAGTAATCATTTTCACATAAAAGAACATTAAAAAGTCAAACACACACAAATGTGAAACCCATTTATAAGGCCACTCTTCAAACATAATTTACAAAAATCACCTCAAGAACCATTAAAACCCCTCTTTAATTCGTTCCCAATATGTGGAAATAACTTTATTGGAAATCAAAAACCAATAATGTTCAAAATATAAAATTTAAAAACGATGAAATTTTATGGAGGTATTGGATATATATTTAGCTAGTCCATGAACCAACGATATGATTTTCTTTTAAGAAGTTTAAAAAACCATATGTAGAGGATTACCTTGAAATTAAAATATATAAAAAATCAAGAATTAAATGAAATAAAATACATAATATTAATTACCCATGGAATATTCAGTATTAGGGTAGGAAAGAGTTTTCTAGTCTATTCTCACATATTCCTCTAGAGTTACGAAATTTACATCTTCTTACTACCACAACACACCACCAAAACAAAAATATGTACAAATAATGAACCTAGCCTCATACAATTAATAATGTCTTTAATTCAATTTTGTAAAAAACTGGCCCGAGATGATCTGAAATGTCACTCAACTCAATCTATCTGAATACCCAAAGGATGTTCCCAAATATTATATAAAGGAAACTAGTTCATTTGAATCGACGGAATCACCTTATAAAACATTTATAAAAAAATTCATAGTTAATTAATAGAGAATAATTCACCATAAAGTCATAATAGAATATCAATACCATGGATTTATACTCTAAATGTAAATAATAAGTAACAAATAAATTGAAGGAAACAATTCATAGTAGATAAAACTAATTCAACGCATAAATATGAAAATGCTTCTTGACATCTATAAAAAATATAAAACATGATAAACAAATGAATATGAATACAAATATAGAGGATATTGTCTTGGAAAGTAGAATAATACAACCCAATGAGAATAAACAACAACCACCTCCAAGAAACTCTTAGTTTCCCTCCACATCCTAACTCATCATCTTCGTCAACGAGACAAGGTAACCAATGTTATATGAAACATAGAACTTGTATAAAACATATAGTTATTTTATACATACACAAGTGTGTATGCAGGGTGTGAGGTAATTGTCTGTGTAGGATCTCAAAAAGGATTATATAAAATACCTTTCATTAAGAATATACTAATTTCTAGATTGAAATATAGTAATAAAAAATATTTGTTTCATTTTTATAGTACATTGGAAAAACATATCATACATGAAATCAAAAAGAATAAATATTTCATTTCTAATCACAAATAAGAAAAGCCACTTCAAAATTGAAAATGGTAAAATATACCATTTCATAAAAACCTAGGAAAAAACCCTTTATAAAAAATATTTTAATCCTTTATGTAAAATAAAAATAATTAAAACATTTTTACAAAAATATATAACCAAACCATGTTTCATAACAATTTTAAAAACATACATGTACATGGATAAAAATATTAAATTCAATGTTGTTCCACAAGATGCTGACATAACATAAAAATTAATAAGTCTAATATGGTAACTAGTAGAAACAATCGTATGTTGATATAACTATAATAGAAATGAAATTCAAAAATATAGAACCATCCATCAAAGTAGAGGTGACATGGGACATAAACCTAGGTACTCAGTTAATACAACCTTGTACTACAGACATGGACCCTAGGCTAGAACTAAAAAAACTCTATATACCCTTATCCCATTGAATAAATTGGATGATATATCCATCCCATGTTATTTAAGACAATAGTGGAATATAATACATCTTAGGTGAATTCAACTTCCATGAATAATGACACCTTTTCAAGTGCATAATTTACAATAGGATTTTTCACTTATCTAGGACTCCACATAATTTTTTAGTAATCCCATGACCAAATAATTAATGAGGTGATCAAGAAATAAAGATAAATATATAAATGAAAAAATTAAATATATCACACCCCACATACAACAAATTCTCATAGAACATTCCATTTTAACATCATTCATTCAATCACCATATAATAATACGAAACCCATAAATAGTGGAACACAATTACGTGTAGTTGAGGATTTTTGTGTGAGACATGAACTATTCACTTTTATGGTTGAAAATAAGACTTTACATAAAAACTAACTTTAGATGTAAAATATTTTCCTCAAATTTTAATTTAAATAATTGAAATAACTTGAAATCATTTTGAAATTCACCTATTTGTAATCACAAGTGAAAATTTCTCTGAAAATTAACAACTTCCTCTAAAAATAAAAAACAATTCCCTTGACATAAAGTTTCACAAAAACATTCTAAAATACCACAAAAACATTTATAAAGGGTCCTTTTACATAAAAATATATGATTTGATCAGAAAAAATAAAATTCCTTTTGAAAAGCCTTTATGTCAATCCCAACTACATGGAAACTTTATATATAATAACATTTAAGGATCCATATACTATTATATATTAATAAAATTAACTTTTAACACCCATTAATTAAAAATATTAAATAATCAAAGGAGTAAATATAAACAAAGAAATAAACCTAAATAAAATCAATATTAGATATGTCTCCTTGCATGGAGAACATGAAAATAGAAAATGAGCTACCCTATATAATCCATAAATAACAAAACCCCAGGGAAATAATCACCAAGATTTTCAACAATAGATTAAAAAAATAATTAGGGTTTCAAGATAATATAAGAACATAGATAAATTATAAGAATTTAAGGGGTAAAATAAATTATAGAAATACAATATAAAATATAATAAAACCCATTTAAAATCTACATAGAGTAGAAAATTTAAAGGAGAAATTTGGAACTCTCCCTTGATCTTTCTATGTTTAGTAATGATAGTGGGGGAGGAGAAGTGGATAATAAGGATTAAAATTATTGAAGGAAATAGTAAATTTAACATTTTTTGTGAATTTGGACAAACCACACAGTTTTTATGCACAAATTTCCAAGCTATGCACCAATCAAGCCAATAAAACCATCCAAGCTATAGTTTTCCATATAGTTAACTCATATAGTTTCTAGAAAAGATGAAGAAATCAGTCCACACTGCACATTACACACACTCACATGGAAAGATAATTTTTATCTTTCTTCTAGGCCTTATATAAACCATTTTATAATTAGTGAACACAGAAAAATTAATTAATGACCCTTCAACATAAGGAAAATCTCATGGACCAAAATAAATTGTGTGCCTTAAACTATGAATATAAGGAATCCCTGTGTAATGATACTCTATATAGGGTGAAAAACTGTATAGTGACTATTTGAAAATTATGATTATATAGATTTCTTAGAAATGTTTAAAAATTAATGATTTAATCTTATAAGAATTTAAAATACCACAATATAGAATTAAATAAATAAATAATTAACATCTAGTGTCACACAATATGAATGATAAATCATATAATGAGGAAAATAATTTATTATCCACTTCTCCTCCCCCACTAACATTACTAAACATAGGGAGATCAAGGGAGAGTTCCAAATTTATCCTTTAAATTTTCTCCTCTACATGGATTTTAAGTGGTTTTTATCATATGTTTTTTTCATATTATACACATAATATTAATAAATTAATACCCAAAAACAACGAAAACATTATCTAACACCAACTAAGGTGAACGAAGCTAAACATGAATATATTATATATCCTTTTCAAGATGTAAACATTATATTTCCAAAATAATATCACAATACGAAAATACAATGGTTTAGAGTCTTTAGAGAATATATATATATATACATTGCATTACGCATTATTTCTTCATAATATCCCAAAAATATTACTATATATAACTTCATTCATCTCTTTGTGATGTATATAATTTCTTACTGAAGTGGAAAATAATAAGTAGAGTGATATAGAACTCCAGATAGTGGAAAAATTATCAATGAGGAATAAAGGTTTAGATTATAGGCTCATAATACAAAAAGATCATATGAGAAATAACTAATTTAATGAATCATTGAATAATAAGAAATAATCCTATGAAATATTATAATAACCTAAATCATTTATTGAGATCATAGGATCATAAAAGGGCTTTCATTTGATCATAAATCATAAACCATGTTTTGGAAATAAGCGTTAATAATGATTACCCATGGTAACAGAACATTAGAGTGTGGTACATCAATATGCATATAAATCTTAACAATGTAAAAAAATTAATTATTTTTATGTCCATGAAAAAATTTATAAACATAATAAAAACTCATGAAACATGTTTTTAAAATTAAAAAACTATTCACACATCATGTCATAAGCATTACCACATTTCCAACACGTTATGTTGTGGACATAAAAATAATTACCATGCAAAAAATTCATTATATCAGGAGTCAAAAAACTTTTATTAATGAATTAATAGGATAAAAGGAGCTCACCTGTCACATGATGATAAACCAAACATATATGTGCTATATGAAACTAAGATCATTAATTATTACAACATAGAATAATTAACATGTGGATAAGAAACATGTTTCAAGAATTGTCACGAACCAAATCTGGTCGCCGCCAAAATCGACACCAAACCCAGCCCGTGACAAGGCTCGAAGGGCATTCCCGATCACCACGGGCTGGCACAAGTGCCCGGGTATCATAAAATGATAATTGGGAACAATTTACCCAATTTTATAAACATTAAACAACAAAAAAAATCTGGATTTTTCAACTAAAACCATCTTTTACAAAATTTCAGAACTGAATTACATAAGTTAAAACTACATTTAAAGACCATTACAAAGGTAAAAAAACAAATAAGGACAGCCCAAGAACCCTTTTGTCAAGGGGCACCACCCTTATGCTATCTCCACAAGACTTCACTACCATGGACATGCTAGAAACCCGAACCACTGGAACACAAAAAATTGTACCCAACCTGCGACAACAAAAACAACCAAGTCTACTTACACCCAAGGGTGTAAGTAGGGTGTGAGACAAATCCCAATAGGATACCACCACTAAAAGATTCCATGTGATAAACATTTAATGGCGAAAAGCATGCATGTTTTCAAAGACATGAGATGCTAGTTAAAATTTCTAAAAGATGCAACAATAAATAAAAACAGTTTTTAGGTGGGCTAATTTAAAGAATAAAAACTTTTAAAATAAATACCATAGCTACTGAATTTTACAGCCTCTCATACCGTATACCGACGGTAATAACAAAGTATCCAGTGAGCACACGCAATGGGAAATAACCCCTAGGCACTAGCTAGCTATGGGCCCCAGGTACCTCGTATCTCGGTGAGAGTAACCATCACAAATATCCATTATCGTGCACGAGCCACTAGTAGGGAACATACCCATAACCTAGTGGTCCCCAATAATCATCATCATAGTTTAGTTAGAGTTGTAAGCGTCAATCTTGCTAAGTGAAACTGAGGCCAAACCTCATAGATTCACTAGCATACTAGTACACGTCCACCCACCTAGATACCCGAGTTTTCCCTTTGTGCTCAAACAAGTTCAACAAGTCAAGATATATACTTTGTACATGAAAATATCATTTCCATATCAAAAATTCACGAAACAGCCCACATGTATACCACACTAGTCACAAAAGTACACTTTTCATTCAAATTGATTTTAAAATCCAACTCATACAAAAATAGCCCACAACACTCTTCACATTACATGGACACTTCCAAAAATCCTTTAAACCATTTTTATAAACCATTCCAAGACATTATAACTCACATAAAAGCCCACTCAAATAATATATAATACCACTTTCATCAACAAAATTCAATTTTCACAACACACTCACACAAAACAGCCCACAACTATGTTTTGCAGCTCTCTTCCCATTTTCGAAAACATTTCTACACTTTATAAAACATTCTAAAAAAAATATTTGAAATCTTAAATAACCACCATACCTTTAAAAAACTCATATTTGTTGATCACACCCCCCAAACAGTACATATACACTCTTTTATCCACTTTTTTTAACCAATCAAAATATTCACAATTTTAAAAAAACAACTCAAGGGGTGTAACTATGTTTTGCACACAAAACCCATTTTAAAACCCCCATTTAAGACCAAAACCATACCAATTCCTATCAAAAGTAGAATTGGCAGTCCTAGATACATTTATAAAAACACATTCAGGTGTTATAAAATAACCTTGAATAATACCACAAAAGGTACAAATGAAAAAACACATTTTCCTAAAATGACCTCAAGAAGTATCACAATGTTTTACACATAAAACCTATTCAAAACCCTTATTTTTAGAACCACATGACACTATTAAATTACCAAACCAGAATTGGAAGGCCAAACAATATTTAATGAACCAATTTTATAAGTTATAATCCACACCCAAATAAAACCCCATGAGTTACACATGAAAACACCCAATTTCATGTTAAAAAGCGACTATAAAATTTAACACATAACCAAATCAATCATAAACAGTTTTCGCACCCCACCCAACATATGAGGAATATGAAAAATGGTTAAATACTGCAAGCTAACTCATCACTAATTTTTTACACATGGAACCACCTACCTTTTGAGTCAAAATCCTTGAATCTTGGTGAGAAACCTCAACCGCACCTCCGCCACACCACAAGGATGTGAAAACAAAACCTAAATCCTAATATTTCACAAAAAATACCCCAAATCAAACCCTAGGTATTAAACCTAATATCTGGACACTCTATAAATTTATGAAAGTGGGAGGAAACCCTAAAGAGAAGGAAGGAATTGAAGAGAGAAACACATACCCAAAATAATCTTGAAGAAAACGACTCAAAATCCACCAGAATCTGAATTTGAAAACGTCAAACAATTCATGGGATGTTAGAATAGGGATTATTAGATCATATAGGAACTGGAATGGGAGATAAATAGTAATAATTGAGAGAGTTATGATGTAAATAACTTACCTCCTCAAATCTGCCCGATTTTTGAAACCCTAAGAATTTCAGCACTCCATCGCGATGTAAACGAGCTCCAAAGAGGGGGTAAATGAATGGGAGCGCGCCTGGGCTCCTTAGGGTCTAGGAGGAGGTTGAATCACCGAAATATTCATTATAATGAATATGATATTAAAAAATTAAAAAAACAATTTAAAACTGGAAAATGGGCTTTCGGGTTGGCCCAATTCTCAAATAAAAACCCAAATCCCTCATGATTATGGATTTATAAAGACACAAAATTTAAATGTGGTGTTAATATATCAGGGGAGGACATTTAGGAGTTGGAATTACAGAAAACTATTAAAAAATTAAAAAGTTATAAAAGAAACAAAAATTTATTTTGAAATCTGGAATTGGGCTCACGGTTTGGCCCAATTCTTGAAAACTCACATATTCTCCATAAAACCTTTGGAAACCCCCAAAACAAAGCATGAATGGAAAATAAATTAAAAATAACTTTAAAATATGTTCTGTATGTGACAATAATAGTCACCAAAAAATAATCATGAGCCATCCAAATAGAAATGATAGAATATATCATTAAAGAATATATCATTTAAATAATAATAATAATTGGATGTGAAATATATTAAAATAATTTTCACAAAAGTAGTAGATATATTCTCTATAAAATAAGAATAAGTTACCTTCTATTTTAGTATTTTTTAGAAATGAATAATTCATAGAACAATGGGAATATTGTTTTATTTGAAACAAGGGAAATATAAAATGAATATTATTTATTAATAATGCTCATGGGGGAATGAAATTTTTTTCAGGTGGGGATCATTAACATACATTCTTTTTGCACTTTTATAAAGAATGTCAAATATTACCCATTTGGAAAATGTTAATAGTATTTTATAAGAAAAAATTGTAAATAAAGGAAAATATAATATAAAATGACCTTAAAATAATTTAAATATTGAAAAGAACATTATTTTAAAAAAATATAATGAATATAAATATGGTGGGAAAATAGTTTGGTAGGAGCCTTTAAAACATTTAAATAAAACATATACAATAAAAACTCATACAAATTTTAAAATAAAAAATTCTATTCAATGAGAAATAAAAAGAATCATCTTTAAATACCATGAGTATAAATAGAATCATTATACCTTATGTAAAAGGGTTATTATGTACACCATAAAAATAGATAAATTTTATATTATGAGATATGTCTCAACCAAGTGAAGATGAGATAAAAACCCTTATGAAATTGGTAACTTTTGAATACAAATAACATTAAATAGAAAAAATTATATGGAATTGAAAATAAATTTAATGTATTCAAATATATAATTAGACACATACATGTGTAATATATACAACACCAGAGAGTAAAAAAAATTTATATGGTATATGTCTCATTTGATATGTGATACCCTTAACTTGTAATGGTATATTATTATATAGGTACCAACAGTTATAAAAATCTATAATGATATATTTTAAGATGCTTTTAGAGTTTCTTCAATATAAATGTCATTATAATTGAGGAGAATTGGGGTTGTAAATGGAACCTTTTTAAGTGATAGTGCTGACATTTTTTGTAAATATTCATTGCATTATATTAAAAGAATATAAATTTTAATGAAAAGTAGACCCAATAGTGGAAACTAATGGATAAGGGAAATATATTGGTTAATGCAACCCTAATAAAAAATATTTCTGGGATTATTTTTTAATATTTTAGCCCCCACCTATTTTAGATTTTTATCGTGATTTATTTTAACAGCATTAACTCATTTCTTACCCCAATGACTTATTTTTAAGACTCAAAATTAAATTTAACTTACAACCTAATATGAAAATGATGATTTAATTTTAAAACCATTCTAAAATATTCAATTTATTGAGGTGGTAATAATTAAATCAATTAAAAATATGGTTAACAATACAATTATAGTTTTTATAGAAATAATTTTTTTACGAATAAAACAAATATGCACAAAAAATATAGTATTCATTCCCATGTCTTTTGTTATCGTATAATTTAGAAAATATTTATTTTATGACTTTCAAATCATTTCCAAATAGAATGGGTCATTGTTAAAATTTAATCAAAGGAAAAGGAACAAAATTATTTTTTATTAAAACAATATATAACATGGGTTCCAAAGAGTCATGAATTGATATATAAATCCAAAATATTAATTTTAATTGTGTTGTTTTACTCCTTAAATAAATTTTTGGTTGATAGAATGGTCTTATATATATTTAGGTCATTCAAATATTAAAAAAATGTCATAAACATTATGGCATTTGTAAAAACTACATTTTTACTAATTAGATATTATTTAACTTAAAATAAGCTCGCAATTTTTCCAACTTGTTATTTTTATAAGATGAATTTAAAACATAATTTTATTTTATCAAACCCATATTGTAATGATTATAAATTTACCTTTTAAATAAATAATATACAATAAACTGTAAAAGAAATGTGTTTATGAAATTTATTTTATTTTACCATAAATAATGAAGGTACGAATCATTATAATTACTTATGTATTTCTTAAATTTACCTAATTTATTTTTAAAAAAATCCATGAATTTCATTAGTAAATTTTATTCACATAATATTTTTAAATTTATAAATTTTATTAAAATATTAATAATTCCTAAAAAAAGTTTCATTAAAATCAATGATTTTTATAATTGGATTATAATATTTTAATTAAAAAATCATTTATCTTTGTAATTTGTTTTTATAAATATCATTTCATGTGTTTAATTATGTATTTTATAATGAATTATTTAATTTAGTTTAGTTTTTCATGCATTAAAATCTTTCAATATTATGGAATCTATTCCAAGGGGAAATATAAACTAAAATCCTGATTTGGTATATTTTACACCCCTTAAAATAATTCAACACTCACAATTACATTAATTTGATGAAAATGAATAAGGATACAAATTATTCTTTAAATCCTTGAATTTCTACATCATTTCATCAATATAATACTCCCTCTACAATACCCTCACTATGTCAGTGGTCTTGTTTTTAGTACTTCATATCAATAATCCATGATTTTTATCGATTTATCCTCATAAGAAGAACATGACCCACCTGTATAGCATCTATGTTCAATGCATGGGAATGGATGGTTATGTGGATTATTAGGGATATATGGAACACATTAGGCACTTGGGATACATTCAATGGAAGCGAAAGACAATAACACATCACTCCAACATGATCAAGTATTTAAAAGGACCATTGAACCTATGGAAAAATTTATCCTTCATTACAAATCACATATACTCCATACAATGTTGTTTTTAAAGTAAAAACTTTTCTCTGAATTAAAACCCCAAATTTCATCAATGTTTATTTTCTTATATTTTATGTCAACTTTTAGTAATTTAAATGTATTTATAAATGATTTGGATTTTCTATAACATCTTTTTATGAAATATATGGCCACAACAACTTGAGCACTCAAAATTCATAATAACAAGATGTATTTCTAATCCTTTTTCCTTATAAAGAATCATATAGTTCCAATTTATTTCTATAATGGAAATTATTGTTAAATGAGAACTACATAAGGGGAGGTATTTATCCCAACCACCATTGAAATCCCTTGAAAATGAAATCATCATATCTAATATGGTTTGAATGTTCCACTCATACTGACCATTTCAATAAGGATGATATGCAATGTTAATGATCAAATTCGTAATCATTGATTATTAAATACTTCTCCAGAACATCTTGTTAATACTCATATACCGATATGATACAGTTAAAATTAGTACTCTATATAGTGTATCACTTTCTTAATGTATATAATGGATAGTTATTGTATAGATAAATCTTTTTCATAATTATTAAATATGCTAAATATTTTTGGAAATAAACTATAACCCATATGGTATTATGGCCTTTACAATTATTATGGAGTAATAAGAAAAAATGCATGGTGAATTTTTCCCATTTCCACACTAATATTGGTAATGGTTTCATCATCCCATTAGATTTTTTATGTTCAACATTGATTTTATTGAATACCAACTATAGACATAGATTCTAAAAAATATCACCCTACATATTTTCTCTCCAAAACTCATTTTTGATATCTCTATACATCTTTTTGTTCTCTGTATTGAGGGGTAATGGTTATCTATTTTGTTCATTTGATGTCTCCTTCTTCAGTTATAGTATTGATAGAACACATATTTTATTCATAGACCTAATCATTCCATCATCATCAAGGTTAAACATTGAATCATTCAATACCTTATTTTAAATATCTATATATTTTTTCTATTATGTTTTTATCTTCACATGCATAGATGGATAAATTTATATTTGTGAAAGATAATATTTCTCTTATTTACTTATAATTTAAAATTATGTCTATTATAATTCCATGAGTATTGTATCATTCTCAATCCTCATCATTGATAATCTCAAATGATGATTTTTAATTAGTATATCAGCCATCTTGTTTTCCTTCCCAGGTTGGTAATGTATTGAGAAATCATAATACTAAATTAATTCCAACCATCACATATAAAAAAACTTCATATTCTTCAATGTGAATATATAATTTAATCATATATGATCAAAAAATATATATATCACACCTTTCACTATATAGAAAACACCATCATATTTATAAGCAAAAAATTACAACTGCTAACTACAAATCATGTGATTGGTATTGTTTATCATGAAACATTAATTTATATATGGGTAATAAATTACCTAGTTATACTTCATAAATTCACATACAAATCCCTTATTTAAATATTCACTATAAATAAAAAAATCATCCCTATTAAAAGTGAATGTATGCACAAGTTTAGTAGCTAAACTCTTAGTATGCTCCAAGAATATTTCATCACTTTCCCATTTTAGTTATATTTTTCTCCCATACTCATTAACTCAATTACTGGATTTGATATCCATGAGACATTTGTCAAAAATAATAAATAGTATCTACCCAAACAAGGAATACTACATATATCAGTTATAGAATTCAGTCTGGGACATTGTTCAATAACCTAAATCTATGAAGTATCAATAAATATTCACCTTCTTATTATTACATGACTCTTTAATGGTAATTTATATTACCAAATTCAAACATGAAAAATTTATCATAGAATCTATTTTTTTTCAAGGTCATTGAAAAACTACTCAAATGATAATCATGATCCTCCTTGTTCTAAGAATATAGAATAATATCATCTACAAATACTACCCAAAATTGATCTTGTTACTCCATAATGTATATATTAATTAGATCTATGATGATTGAATGGTAATTTTTAAGTCTTAAAGGAATCATTATATATTCAGAGTTTTTATAAATTATAAAACTCTATATTGGGTATATCCATCCTTTGTACCCTTAACTAATGTTATCGATAATGACGTTTAATCATAAAAAATTACTGAGACCCTATATGTTGATCAAATAAGTCATCAATATAGGGAAAGGGAATTTCTTTTTTTATTTTAGTGACCCATATTTTGGACTAGAAAAAAATATCAAGGGAATATGAACTTTATCATTTACAAGATATGATGTTTTTAAAACTAAGAATCAGAACATGATTCAAAGAGTTGGAAGACATCCAAGTATTATTTTGAGACTTGGGTTAAGGCCAACTAGTTCCCAAGGGTGTCTCCTCGAGTTTTGAAAGAATTGAAAACCAAAATGTAATTTTTAGTAACTCTATGAAGGGTGCACAGTTTGTCTGAAATAATATTCCCCCAGTATCAAACCATGTGACTGCATAATGGTAGCAGAAATTCCCCGCATGAGTTGCCCACTTTTTCCAAAAACTGTTCCCCTATCCCGCAAGGTTATTTTCATTTAGTATGTAACCTCTCATAACTCATGTCATGGTTGGTTTATAGTTAGTGAAAACATGGAACACACATAGTGTGAGTTGATTTCTTAAGTAGTGGTGGCACATGGTTGGTGAATGGTTTGTTCAAACCATGTGATGTAGTTTTTAGGGTTAAAATGGGCAAAATTACCTAAATTCCATTATGATTTATTTTTCTTATTTATTCCCGACCAAGCAGCCACATAAAAATACTCTCCCTCATGAGGTTATTCTTCTCCTAATGAATCAATGCATGGGTATATCTATTCGATCCGTTGTTCAAGAAAAGCATTATCAGCCTCTATAGATCTGCATTTTTAAGGACTTTGATCCTCTAAAATCTATTTAATGTTCTTAATTCCATATTCTATACTATTTTGGTGTGAGATCATTTTCCCTATTTTCATGTCAAATTACCATTTCTATTTTTTCATCCATACTAGATAAAGTCAGACTTCAATATTGGATGAGTGGATTTTCGTTAGCATGAGGTAGGGGATCAATAGCTTTTTACCTAATTTTCCATAATTTTTGAATATTTTCATTATGTCTTGCATAGTCCTTTACCCAGCGTCTCCTATTAATTTGTTTCTTCATATAAAATTTATCCTTGCACTAGGATACATGTATATGGATCCTTGTTTTAGGAATTAGAGAATTTTGTGTTCTTCTATGGACACCCCATGGGTTTACCAAGTGAATTTACCATTTATAATTAAATATTTAAAATACTAAATTGACTTCAAATATTTCATCTTATATAAATGGAATTTCACCTAATATCACATTTTCTATATGAGGATGGAGCATTTTAATTGTTGGTTGGACCTTTATAAATTTATTTTAAATAAGTGTTGACTACATATAATGCTTCTTGTGATAAATTTAATTTTCATGAATTAAAAAATAATTTTTATTAATGGATTCTTTATTAATAATTTCATGTTTTCATAATAAATCTCCTTGATGTATGTGTGATGTATTCTAAAAATATATATTATTTTGTGATATAATCCATGCTTAACATGTTGCAATTGTTTTTTTATGTGATTTCATTTCATGATTTGTCATATGGAATGTTTGAGAAATAGAATTTATTAAGGAAATAGAATGAGTTGAAATCATTATATAGATAAGTAATGAGCCAATCTCCTCCAAAGTTCATGGATTTTGTTATAAATGGGTTTACCAATGTAGTTAATTTCCTAGTTGAATGTGGAAACGTCCAAGCTCATTTTTGAACCTTGAAAATTCAATTTACATCTTTTGTATATTTAAATGGCATACATTATATTGAATGGAATGCTTCAAGATTTATTTCATTCCTGAACTAAATTAAATGGTATAGTGATAATTGTATAAAATGGAATACCATTGTTTATGATGGGTTATTTAAATGAAAATTATGAGAGTTGTTTCCCCAAGGAATATATTTTAAATATGACAATTAATTTATATTGTGGGATTAATTAATGTAATCCATGAGATGTATTCCCTAATGGATGTTTTTTATAAATATGATTATGCCTTATATATATTCTATGGAATAATAGAAAGGGTTTTGTTTATCATGATGACATCATACTCCCTTACATTGGGTGTTGAATATGACATCTCACACCTGTGATATTATATGGGAAATAAGCTTTACACACCATGTTCCTTGATTGGAGTGTTTCCATGGATGTTCACACATGATCCCGAGTGTTGCAACATGGTGTCTCTCACTCTATAAGGATGTAGGGAATGTACCACTGAAAAAATGAACTATACTAATGGTTCTATATTAATGGTTAGAAAATTTTTTATATGAACCCTATACAAATGGATTTGGAAAACTATTTGTATAAGTAAGGTATATAGAACTCATACCTAATGTTTGACTAAATATTTTATATAAGGACTATTTTTGAACACCTATAATTCTCAGTTGACCAAATTATTGTAATAGGTATTGATTATTCACACATAAGCCAATGGTTTTCACAAACTACTATTTTAGGAATCTATTCTGGACATGTATGTCAATGATTTTATCAAACTGTTAGTATAAGTGTTGATTTTTGATAAAAGGCCCCGACCTTAAACCTTACTTAATATTGAATTAAATGAATAATTCACATTGAGGATCTGTTCAGTTTTCGAGTTTTAGAGAATTAGAACATAACTATTACATCTCAAAAGATTACAAAGTAGTCACTTCTACTAAGTTTCCATAATAAAAAAAACTCTTAAAAAAAACATGTCTAGTCCCATGTTTTATATAGCATGACATTCCTTGATCCCATCCTTAACCTTATTCCACATTAAGTCCTGTGAAAATCATTTCAAAAAAACTTGGGGTGAGCATAAAAAGCTCAGTAAGGGATACACAAAAAAATGAAAACTGTTAGTTTTTCAAACATCAAGTAAACCATGTATACTCTATCAAAGTAATACCTTCGCCTTCATGAAGTAGTAAAAACTATTTACTGAATAAAGTATCATTACTTACCTTTTTTTAACCAAAGTATTACCATAAAACCAGTAAAAAGAACACATAACATATATAAAGGTAACTTGGGACATAAACATACTTAAGTGGAATAACCATACGGTCGACTTCCACACATATCACTTAATGGAATAGCCGTACAACCAATTTCCATACATACTTAATGGAATAGCCATACGGACGACTTCCATACCCAATGCATTGGAGGTTATAACGTAACCACTCGTCCTGGTATTCACGGCACCACCCATTATATGGTTTATCACGTAACCACCCGTCAAATGTCCAAGTACCAATATAAAATCATAAAACATAAAACCAATATAAAGGAATGATAAAATTTCCACATTCAATCACAATATATCATAAATATATTGACATAATAGAATCCTTTATCAAAACCATTTTCAATACCAAAATACATAAAAGAGTATGTGATATTTATTTTATTTTAAAAACATTATGGCTTGTTGAGGAAGCCAAAGACCAAATAATACTCGCGGCGGCGGAAAAGGTCGTTGTCACCGCGTACGTTAAAAAAACATTCCTTTTTGTCGTTTAGTAAAACGCTTCGTAGAAAAAGATTCCTTTTGTATAAAAGTAAAAGTCAAAGGGGTTTATACACCGTATAAAAGAAAGTTGTGTATAAAACGAAATATTCCTCAATGAACGGAGATTGAGATGAAGTCCCTTACCTCGGGTCCGACTTGACTCGATCATTCTTTAACGTCCTGAATAATAAACTTGAGTTAATTTATACTTAATTAAGAAACTTTTTAAAGTTCATTATTCCTTTTATATCACTTATTGCCATGTTATAAACATTATGTAACCATTTAAGTTAATAATGTTTGTTTTTTCAATATTTGGTTCTTAAGTCGAAAGTGGACTTCTTACAATTACATGTTGTTCGTGTGGTCAAAGGTTATTTATATCCAGAATTACATTCCTGATTTGGATATCATATATATCATATATATCCAGCATATACATGTATTTATAATATTACATAATCATTTATAGGTAAGAAATGAAATGCACCGTTCATGGAGACGGTAAGCTGTACGTACGCATGAACGCTAATTTCATTTCTATTTCATATTTTATAGAATGTAATCATAATGATATAAGAGTATATTATAATTATAGTATAATTACATATATAATATCATTAACTTTATCTTTTAAACATCCCACATATTGTATTAACGAATCAAATCACTTTCAGGGGGCGGTAGTCCGCACTTCCTAAAATGAAGATATCATGTTTACCCATAATGGAAACAATAATGGTATTCCGTAAATGAAAAATACAGAAGATTAAGGAAAGAATAAAAATATTATATATCATATATAAAAATAGTGACATCATAATGGCCACCTTTGAAGGTGTTAAATGAGTATTGAACAATCATCGTTTCGGGAGGCAGAATTTCACCATCCACGGAAACCGTATGCTCTTTAACCATTTGATGTATTTGTGT
Source organism: Viscum album (assembly GCA_963277665.1). Classification (NCBI taxonomy): domain Eukaryota; kingdom Viridiplantae; phylum Streptophyta; class Magnoliopsida; order Santalales; family Viscaceae; genus Viscum; species Viscum album. The sequence goes on from OY728162.1 coordinate 1,530,131,362, forward strand.
GAGAATGTAGCTCAAATAAATATTATAACAACATCCTAGTATATTTACGATACTGGTGTTGTTACAAAATAAGTAAACAAAAAGAGTTTAGGGGGTTGGAGAAGCAAAATAAAACAAATGAACAAGAGAGAATGAATTACCTTTAAAAGTGTAACTCCTTTTGATTTGAGCCTGAAGGCTTCCTTTGAAAGGATTCTGCCCAAAGAGAATCCTCTAGGATGAGGAGAGAGATGTGGAGAGAGTAAATGGGTAGGGTTTGGCCGAGCCAAAGGCTTTAGGAGTGTGTGTAAGGTGGTAGAGGTGAGGGCCTTTTATAAGAGGAGAGGAGGGGCACTTTTGGAAAGTAAAGAGATATTACTTTATTTGAAAATGTGTTTCGGTTTTAAAAGGTCCCACATTGATATAATTAGTGGATAAGGTGATAAGGGTTCTAAATCCACCCATACAATAAGTTTTGGACATGTGTAGTTCATAGATTTTACATTATCTTTCTATTTTATTTAAATCGTTAAATAATGAGGTCATTGCTGCATCATCATGATGTCATAAATAATTTAATTTATTTAAAGTATAAAAATTATAAAAAAAATACTATGATGTAGGAAATCTTTTTAGCGTTCCAATGACTATTTATAATCAAAAATATGATCTTTATAACCCCATGTAAAAATTGTTTTTGTAAAATATATTATGTTTGTGTCATTTTTACTTTTACATTAAATAAAACGTTATTTATGTCATTTCTCAACAAAAGTGGATCCATGGGATCCCCAAGTTGACCCATGTCTTGTCTTGGTCGGCCATGACACAACCAATGAGGGTAGGACATGTGTCAAGCTCATCTTATTTTATTAAAGCATTATTTTGACCTTAAACTACACTAATTACCACTAATCGCGATTAAAAACTTAATAAGTTACTATTCACCAACAAATTATTTTAATCTCATTGAACCACATTTTACGTCTTAATGACAACCATGTATGTCGGATTTTTGAAAATCAAAACACAACGATGGCAAAATTTCATTTAAACGGAGTTTTTATAAGTACCACTTAGTGGTTTCACTATTCATTAAAAATTGAAGTTTTTCAGAAAATTACCAAAAATTCACCCTAAGCTATATTTGATATTACGAATTCAAAAATGAAGTATATTTTACAAAATTCAAAATATATAAGTGACATTAATTAATTTAATAATTAATTCCCGCTGTCAGAGCAAATAGCGTGTTTTTATGAAACAATAAGTATCAAAAGATTGACACTAGTTTAAGTCCGATTTCAAAGTGAAATTAATTCCAACGACCACTATTGGATTTAATGGTAAAAATATTTTCTAATTTCACTTTAAAACCAATTCAAAAGATAATCTAATCGTATAAATAAATTAGATTAAAAAGAGGTTTTGAATTAAAATACAACACTTTACACTATTCATTAAAAAAATGAACTTTATCGGAAAGGTACCAAAAATTTACACAAGGTAAATTTTGATATCCCGATTCTAAAGAAGAGTTATTTTTGGTCCAATAGAATTTATAAGATTGATCAAAACTATATTTAATGACGGTTCGCTGTCAAAAGGTGATAAGTGAACCCTTAGTGAAAATTAGGGTATAAATGCCTAAAATTGAACTCTTTCCGTATTTTAAGCCTTTATCTTTCATTGGGTAAATGTAAAAACATTTAAAAACCTATATAATAACATTTTAGTTATTTCTATCCATTCCCTCCAGTACAACGGCTACTTGTTAACTAACATTTAAAATAATATTATTTTATTACTTGTGTGCAACGTAAGTTTTCAAAGAAACTCATCATTGCGTATCGAGTACGGTATCGAACATAGAAACCCCTTTTAATTAAAATTAATATTTAATTCGTAAATATTAATAAATATGAAAATTCTTTATTCTTTAATTACCTGGGATGTTACATCCTTCCCCCCTTTTGGGAATTGCGTCCTCGCAATTTTATTCACTTATAAAAATAAGTGGGGGTATTTATCCCTCATAGAATTTTCAGATTCCCACGTTTCCTCTTCAATCACATTGTAAAACCTTTACCTGATGAATCACCTTATTCCGTAACACCTGCTCCCTGTGGTCAAGAATCTGGACTGGTTGTTCTTCATAAGATAGGTTCTCCTCCAGCTGAACTACCTCTGGACTCAAAACATGAGATGGATCTGGCATATACTTCCTCAACATTGAAACATGAAAAACATTGTGTACCTGAGATAAACTCGGAGGTAAAGCCACTCGGTAAGCAACTGATCCAACATTCTCCAGAATTTCATATGGTCCAATAAACCTTGGACTCAGCTTTCCTTTCTTACCAAACCTCATCACACTTTTCCAAGGAGAAACCTTGAGAAAAACATGATCACCTAACTCGAAAGATAGATCCTTCCTCCGGTTATCCGCATAACTCTTCTTCCTGCTCTGAGCTGTTCTCATGTGCTTCTGAATCAGCTGAACGTTTTCTGCCATCTCTTCTACCAATTCTGGTCCCATCAACTTCCTTTCACCCACTTCATCCCAGAAAGCTGGAGTTCGACACCGCTTCCCATATAATGCCTGAAATGGTTCCATCTGTATACTGGAATAAAAACTGTTATTAAATGAAAATTCAGCCAAAGAAATATGTTTGTCCCAACTTCCCTGATAATCCATAGAAAAAGCTCGTAGCATATCCTCCAATGTATGAATTGTTCGTTCTGGCTGTCCATCTGATTGAGGATGAAAAGCTGTACTAAAATTTAATTCAGTACCCAACGACTTCTGAAGGCCTTTCCAAAAGTTAGAAGTCAACCTGGGATCACGATCAGATACAATGGAGATGGGAACTCCATGTAACCTGACTATATCTTTAAGATACAAACGGGAAAGTTGATCAAGAGAGAAAGTATCTCTTATAGCAAGGAAATGAGCAGACTTGGTCAAGCGATCAACAATAACCCAGATTGGATTATTACCTCGAGATGTCTTCGGTAATCCCACAACAAAGTCCATGGATATGTTTTCCCATTTCCACTCTGGCACTGGTAAAGGCTGAAGCATCCCTTTCGGTAACTGCCGCTCTGCTTTAACCTGCTGACAAGTCAAACACTTCACAGTAAAATCAGCAATATCTCTTTTCATTCCATCCCACGAGTAATACTCCCGCAGATCTCTATACATCTTAGTACTGCCCGGATGAACTGAAAACGGAGAACTATGAGCTTCACATAACAACTCTCTCTTCAACTGTGAATCACAAGGCACACACAATCTCTTCCCAAATCTCAAAACACAATAATTATCAATGTTGAATTCAGGCAACTTACCTTTCTGAACTAGCTCTACCTTTTTCTGCAACTCACTGTCTTGCTTCTGTGCTTGCTTGATTCTATCTGATAGAGAAGATCTCACTGATACCTGAAACAAAACAGAAGGAATTCCTGCACCAACAACTTCTATGCCAGATTTCATCAAATCCTTAACCAAAGGATCACGTTCCAAACGCAACATTGTTAATGAAGCATTACTTTTTCGACTCAAAGCATCAACCACTTTATTTGCTTTTCCCAGATGGTAATGAATTGTACAATCATAATCCTTGATTAATTCTAGCCATCTCTTCTGTCTCATGTTTAACTCTTTTTGAGTGAATATATACTTTAAACTTTTGTGATCGGTATATATTTCACACTTTACTCCATACAAATGATGCCTCCAAATTTTTAAAGCAAAAACAACAGTAGCTAATTCCAAATATTTTGTAGGGTAATTTACCTCATGAGTTTTCAACTGTCGTGAAGCATAAGCAATTACCTGATCATTCTGCATTAGGATGCAACCAAGTCCTTTCAATGAAGCATCACTGTGTACAACAAACTCACCATTCCTGGATGGTAGTGCCAAAACTGGAGCATTCACCAATCTTCTTTTCAATTCCTGAAAACAATCATCACATTCTTTTTTCCAGATAAACTTAACACCCTTCCGAGTTAGCTTTGTCATTGGACTAGATAACCGTGAAAAATTTCCAACAAACCTTTGGTAATAGCCTGCCAAACCAAGGAAGCTATGAATCTCGGTTACATTTGTGGGTCTTGGCCATTCTTCCACAAATTTTGTTTTTGCAGGATCAACAGTTATTCCATCTTTAGAAACAATGTGACCAAGGAAAGAAATTTGTTGCAACCAAAACTCACACTTGCTGACTTTCCCATACAGTTTCTTTTCTTTTAAGGTTTGCAAGATAACCCTTAAATGTCTTTCATGCTCCTCTTTACTTTTAGAAAACACCAAAATATCATCAATGAAAACCACCACAAACTTATCCAAGAACTCATGGAAAATTCTATTCATTAAGTCCATGAATACAGCAGGTGCATTGGTTAGCCCAAAAGGCATTACTACAAATTCATAATGGCCATATCTCGTATGGAACGCGGTCTTCGGAATATCTGCCTCCTTTACCTTCAGCTGATGGTACCCCGATCTCAGGTCAATCTTTGAAAAAAACCGAGCTCCCTGGAGCTGATCAAACAAATCATCGATATGAGGCAAAGGATATTTGTTCTTAACAGTGATGTTATTCAAGGCTCTATAATCAATGCAAAGTCTCATAGAACCATCTTTCTTTTTAACAAATAAAACAGGAGCACCCCATGGTGATGTGCTAGGTCTAATGAAACCATTCTCTAATAAATCTTGCAATTTCTCCTTCAACTCTAAAAGTTCAATTTGTGCCATTCGATAAGGGGGTTTTGAAATTGGCCTAGCATCAGGAACTAAGTCAACAGTAAACTCAACTTCCCGATCATGAATAATACGAGGCAACTCATCAGGAAAAACATCAAGATACTCATTTACCACTGGCACATCATTAATCTGAACAGTTCCTTTATTTTCAACAATATGTGCAAGGTAACATTCATTTCCATCTTTTACTAGTTTCTCAACTTCCTGATATGTTATCAAAATCAAGGGTTCATTCTTGTACACAAACTGAAAATCTTTCTGAAAAGAAACCATTTTAGCTCTTCAGTCAATCTTAGCATGCTAAACAGAAAGCCAATCCTTGCCCAAAATAACATCAAACTGTACTAGTGGAAAAACAATAAGGTTTGCTGGTAGATTCTTTCCACACACAAGGATAGGAAGGTTATTATAATTCCTTTTTATCTCAACATTCCCTCTGGGTGTTTTTACCATAAGTTCAGGATTCATATCTTGATATGGAATTTCCAATTTACTAGAAAACTTCTCCGAAATGAAACAGTGTGTAGACCCTGAATCAAACAACACATTGGCATAATCTGAACAAACAAACAGTGTACCTGATACCACTTCATTCGATGGCCCAACATCTACTGAAGTTGTTGCAAAGGATTTCAACACCCCTTTCTGCTTGTAGTCTGGCTGCATTCCCCCAGTTGAGTTCTTCATTGGACACTCGTTTTCATAATGAACCATTTCATTACACTTAAAACATCTTACCGTTGGATTTTCATTGCCTGCTTGATCATCTTCCTTACAGTTACGAGTAATATGACCAGACTTACCACACCGAAAGCACTTACCAGACTTGGATAAACATTCTCCAGGATGCATTTTACCACACTTCTCACAGGATGGATATTTGGTTTTCTTACCTCCTTGCTTCTTTGATGAATTATTCCCCTTTGCCTGCCAACTAGACCTCTTATTCTGTTGTTTTTCATAGAACACCTGATCATCGGCAAACTCCATTTCCACCTTCTCCGCACATCGAACAAGTTTTTCATAACTTTTGAACTCTCGAGAAGCTAAAGCCCTTCGATACTTTGGCTTTAACCCTAAGTAAAAACAGTTTATTTTACTATCAAGATCTCGTATGAAGTTTGGAGCATACCTTGCCAATCGAGTGAACTTTGCTTCATAAGCAGACACTGAATCATCCTCCTGCCTCAATTCTAGGAACTGTTTTTCAATCCTAAGACGAACCACCTTAGGAAAATATTTCTCAAGAAACATACCTTTGAATTCATCCCAGTGAAGATCCTCAATCTCATCACTATCCATGATATTTTTCACCATCGACCACCACTGACCAACTTCACCTTCAAAACGGTAAACAACAAGACTAACCTTTTGATGTTCTGAACACCCCATGACATCAAAAATATTTTCCAGTGCTTTAATCCACCCTTCATCTTGCACAGGGTCAGATGATCCTCTGAATGATGGGGGATGTTGCCTCATGAAATGTTCCACTACTGACATGTTCCTCTGCGGTTGATCTGGCTGATCTCGTGCATGGATACCACCACCATTTATAGCCTGAGTCAACTGTTCCATCACTGCAACAAACAGTTCAGTTCCGATTCCGACCATCTCTAGTTGCTGATTTGGAAGGTTTTCTTCCTCCTGATGTCGTCCCAACATAGTTGCTTTGTTTCCTCTGCGGAAAACCATTCTGAACACAGAAATATCTTAGGCGAAGCAACATGGTAATCCGTAAATGCTATATCATTTCAATAATATTATAATTTAACACTTTTCTAACTCCTAAAGTTGTCTAAACCGACCTTTGATACCAACTATAAGGCCCCGACCTTAAACCTTACTTAATATTGAATTAAATGAATAATTCACGTTGAGGATCTTTTCAGGTTTAGAGTTTTAGAGAATTAGAACATAACTATTACATCTCAAAAGATTACAAATTAGTCACTTCTACTAAGTTTCCATAATAAAAAAAACCCTTAAAAAGAAACATGTCTAGTCCCATGTTTTATATAGCATGACATTCCCTTGATCCCATCCTTGACCTTATTCCACATTAAGTCCTGTGAAAATCATTTAAAAAAAACTTGGGGTGAGCATAAAAAGATCAGTAAGGGATACACAAAAAAATGAAAACTGTTAGTTTTTCAAACATCAAGTAAACCATGTATACTCTATCAAAGTAATACCTTCACCTTCATGAAGTAGTAAAAACTATTTACTGAATAAAGTATCATTACATACCTTTTTGTAACCAAAGGATTACCATAAAACCCATAAAAAGAACACATAACATATATAAAGGTAACTTGGGAGATAAACATACTTAAGTGGAATAACCATATGGTCGACTTCCACACATATCACTTTATGTAATAGCCATACGGCCAATTTCCATACATACTTAATGGAATATCCATATGGCCGAATTCCACACCCAATGCATTGGAGGTTATAACGTAACCACCCGTCCTGGTATTCACGGCACCACCCGTCATATGGTTTATCATGTAACCACCCATCAAATGTCCAAGTACCAATATAAAATCATAAAACATAAAACCAATATAAAGGAATGATAACATTTCCACATTTCAATCACAATATATCATAAATATATTGACATAATAGAATCCTTTATCAAAACCATTTTCAATACCAAAATACATAAAAGAGTATGTGGTATTTATTTTATTTTAAAAACATTACGGCTTGTTGAGGAAGCCAAAGACCAAATAATACTCGCGATGGCGGAAAAGGTCGTTGTCACCACGTACGTTAAAAAAACATTCCTTTTTGTCGTTTAGTAAAACGCTTCGTAGAAAAAGATTCCTTTTGTATAAAAGTAAAAGTCAAAGGGGTTTATACACTGTATAAAAGAAAGTTGTGTATAAAACGAAATATGCCTCAATGAAAGGAGATTGAGACGAAGTCCCTTACCTCGGGTCCGACTTGACTCGATCGTTCTTTAACGTCCTGAATAATAAACTTGATTTAATTTATACTTAATTAAGAACCTTTTTAAAGTTCATTATTCCTTTTATATCACTTATTTCCATGTTATAAACATTATGTAACCATTTAAGTTAATAATGTTTATTTTTTCAATATTTGGTTCTTAAGTCGAAAGTGGACTTATTACAATTACATGTTGTTCATGTGGTCAAAGGTTCTTTATATCCAGAATGACATTCCTGATGTGGATATCATATATATCATATATATCCAGCATATACATGTATTTATAATATTACATAATCATTTAGAGGTAAGAAATGAAATTCACCATTCATGGAGACGGTAAGCCGTACGTACGCATGAACGCTACTTTCATTTCTATTTCGTATTTTATAGAATGGAATCATAATGATATAAGTGTATATTATAATTCTAGTATAATAACATATATAATATCATTAACTTTATCCTTTACACATCCCACATATGGTATTAACGAATCAAATCACTTTCAGGGGGCGGTAGTCCGCACTTCCTAAAATGAAGATATCGTGTTTACCCATAATGGAAACAATAATGGTATGCCATAAATGAAAAATAAAGAAGCTTAAGGAAAGAATAAACATATTATATATCATATATAAAAATAGTTACATCATAATGGCCACCTTTTAAAGTGTTAAATTAGTATTGAACAATCATCATTTCGGGAGGCAGAATTTCGCCATCCACGGAAACCGTATGCTCTTTAACCATTTGATGTAGTTGTGTGAGAGTGTAGCTCAAATAAATCTTATAACAACATCCTAGTATATTGAAGATACTGGTGTTGTTAAAAAATAAGTAAATAAAAAGAGTTTAGGGGGTTGGAGAATCAAAATAAAACAAATGAACAAGAGAGAATGAATTACCTTTAAAAGTGTAACTCCTTTTGATTTGAGCCTAAAGGCTTCCTTTGAAAGAATTCTACCCAAAGGGAATCCTCTAGGATGAGGAGAGGGATGTTTAGAGAGTAAATGGGAAGGGGTTGGCTGAGCCAAAGGATTTAGGAGTGTGTGTAAGGTGGTAGAGGTGGGGTCCTTTTATAAGAGGAGAGGAGGGGCACTTTTGGAAAGTAAAGAGATATTACTTTATTTGAAAATGTGTTTCGGTTTTAAAAGGTCCCACATTGATATAATTAGTGGATAAGGTGATACGGGTTCTAAATCCACCCATCCAATAAGTTTTGGACATGTGTAGTTCATAGATTTTACATTATCTTTCTATTTTATTTAAATCGTTAAATAATGAGGTCATCGCTGCATCATCATGATGTCATAAATAATTTAATATATTTAAAGTATAAAAATTATAAAAAAATACTATGATGTAGGAAATCTTTTTATATTTCTAATGACTATTTATAATCAAAAATCTTATCTTTATAACCCCATGTAAAAATTGTTTTCGTAAAATATATTATGTTTGTGTCATTTTTACTTTTACATTAAATAAAAAGTTATTTATGTCATTTCCCAAAAAAAGTGGATCCATGGGGTCCCCAAGTTGACCCATGGATTGTCTTGGACGTCCATGACACAACCAAGGAGGGTAGGACATGTGTCAAGCTCATCTTATTTTATTAAAGCATTATTTTTACCTTAAACTACACTAATTACCACTAATCGCGATTAAAAACTTAATAAGTTACTATTCACCAAAAAATTATTTTAATCTCATTGAACCACATTTTACTTCTTAATGACAACCATGTATGTCATATTTTTGAAAATAAAAACACAATGATGGCAAAATTTCATTTAAACGGAAAAATCAGTTTTTATAAGTACCACTTAGTGGTTTCACTATTCATCAAAAATTAAAGTTTTTCAGAAAATTACCAAAAATTCACCCTAAGCTATATTTGATATTACGAATTCAAAAATGAAGAATATTTTACAAAATTCATAATATATAAGTCACATTAATTAATTTAATAATTAATTCCCACTGTCAGAGCAAATAGCCTGTTTTTATGAAACAATAAGTATCAAAAGATTGACACTAGTTTAAGTCTGATTTCAAAGTGAAATTAATTCCAACGAACACTATTGGATTTAAGGGTAAAAATATTTTCTAATTTCACTTTAAAACCAATACAAAAGATAATCTAATCATATAAATAAATTATATTAAAAAGAGGTTTTGAATTAAAATACAACACTTTACACTATTCATTAAAAAAATGAACTTTATCGGAAAGGTACCAAAAATTTACACAAGGTAAATTTTGATATCCCGATTATAAAGAAGAGTAATTTTTGGTCCAATAGAATTTATAAGATTGATCAAAACTATATTTAATGACGGTTCGCCGTCAAAAGGTGATAAGTGAACCCTTAGTGAAAATTAGGGTATAAATGCCTAAAATTGAACTCTTTCCGTATTTTAAGCCTTTATCTTTCATTGGGTAAATGTAAAAACATTTAAAAACATATATAATCATATTTTAGTTATTTCTATCCATTCCCGCCAGTACAACGGCTACTTGTTAACTAACATTTAAAATAATATTATTTTATTACTTGTGTGTAACGTAAGTTTTCAAAGAAAATCATCATTGCGTATCGAGTACGCTATCGAACATAGAAACCCCTTTTAATTAAAATTAATATTTAATTCGTAAATATTAATAAATATGAAAATTATTTATTCTTTAATTACCTGGGATGTTACATCCTTCCCCCCTTTTGGGAATTGCGTCCTCGTAATTTTATTCAATTATCAAAATAAGTGGGGGTATTTATCCCTCATAGCATTTTCAGATTCCCACGTTGCCTCTTCAATCACATGGTTTTTCCACAAAACCTTTACCTGATGAATCACCTTATTCCGTAACACCTGCTCCCTGTGGTCAAGAATCTGGACTGGTTGTTCTTCATAAGATAGGTTCTCCTCCAGCTGAACTACCTCTGGACTCAAAACATGAGATGGATCTGGCATATACTTCCTCAACATTGAAACATGAAAAACATTGTGTACCTGAGATAAACTCGGAGGTAAAGCCACTCGGTAAGCAACTGATCCAACTTTCTCCAGAATTTAATATGGTCCAATAAACCTTGGACTCAGCTTTCCTTTATTACCAAACCTCATCACACTTTTCCAAGGAGAAACCTTGAGAAAAACATGACCACCTACCTCGAAAGATAGATCCTTCCTCCGATTATCCGCATAACTCTTCTGCCTGCTCTGAGCTGTTCTCATGTGCTTCTGAATCAGCTGAACTTTTTCTGCCATCTCTTCTACCAATTCTGGTCCCATCAACTTCCTTTCACCCACTTCATCCCAGAAAGCTGGAGTTCGACACCGCTTCCCATATAATGCGTGAAATGGTGCCATCTGTATACTGGAATAAAAACTGTTATTAAATGAAAATTCAACCAAAGAAAGATGTTGGTCCCAACTTCCCTGATAATCCATAGAACAAGCTCGTAGCATATCCTCCAATGTCTGAATTGTTCATTATGACTGTCCATCTGATTGAGGATGAAAAGCTGTACTAAAATTTAATTTAGTACCCAACGACTTATGAAGGGCTTTCCAAAAGTTAGAAGTGAACCTGGGATCACGATCAGATACAATGGAGATGGGAACTCCATGTAACCTGACTATCTCTTTAAGATACAAACGGGAAAGTTGATCAAGAGAGAAAGTATCTCGTATAGAAAGTAAATGAGCAGACTTGGTCAAGCGATCAACAATAACCCAGATTGCATTATTACCTCGATATGTCTTCGGTAATCCCACCACAAAGTCCATGGATATGTTTTCCCATTTTCACTCTGGCACTGGTAAAGGCTGAAGCATCCCTTTCGGTAACTTCCGCTCTGCTTTAACCTGCTGACAAGTCAAACACTTCACAGTAAAATTAACAATATCTCTTTTTATTCCATCCCACCAGTAATACTCCTGCAGATCTCTATACATCTTAGTACTTCCCGGATGAACTGAAAACGGAGAACTATGAGCTTCACATAACAACTCTCTCTTCAACTTTGAATCACAAGGCACACACAATCTCTTCCCAAATCTCAAAACACGATCATTATCAATGTTGAATTCAGGCAACTTACCTTTCTGAACCAGCTCTACCTTTTTCTGCAACTCACTGTCTTGATTCTGTGCTTTCTTGATTCTATCTGATAGAGAAGATCTCACTGATACCTGAAACAAAACAGAAGGACTTCCTGCACCAACAAATTCTATGCCAGAGTTCATCAAATCCTTAACCAAAGGATCACGTTCCAAACACAACATTGTTAATGAAGTATTACTTTTTGGACTCAAAGCATCAGCCACTTTATTTGATTTTCCCAGATGGTAATGAATTGTACAATCATAATCATTGATTAATTCTAACCATCTCCTCTGTCTCATGTTTAACTCTTTCTGAGTGAATATATACTTTAAACTTTTGTGATCGGTATATATTTTACACTTTACTCTATACAAATGATGCCTCCAAATTTTTAAAGCAAAAACAACAGTAGCTAATTCCAAATCATGTGTAGGGTAATTTACCTCATGAGTTTTCAACTGTCGTGAAGCATAAGAAATTACCTAATCATTCTACATTAGGATGCAACCAAGTCCTTTCAAAGAAGCATCACTGTATATAACAAACTCACCATTCCTGTAAGGTAGTTCCAAAACTGGAGCATTCACCAATCTTCTTTTCAATTCCTGAAAAAAATCATCACATTCTTTTGTCCATATAAACTTAACACCCTTCCGAGTTAGCTTAGTCATTGGACTAGATAACCGTGAAAAATTTCTAACAAACCTTCGGTAATAGCCCGCCAAACCAAGGAAGCTACGAATCTCGGTTACATTTGTGGGTCTTGTCCATTCTTCCACAACTTTTGTTTTTGCAGGACCAACAGTTATTACATCTTTAGAAACAATGTGACCAAGGAAAGAAATTTGTTGCAACCAAATCTCACACTTTCTGAATTTCCCATACAGTTTCTTTTCTTTTAAGGTTTACAAGATAACCCTTAAATGTCTTTCATTCTCTTTACTTTTAGAAAACACCAAAATATCATCAATGAAAACCACCACAAACTTGTCCAAGAACTCATGGAAAATTCTATTCATTAAGTCCATGAATACAGCAGGTGCATTGGTTAGCCCAAAAGGCATTACTACAAATTCATAATGGCCATATCTCGTACGGAACGCGGTCTTTGGAATATCTGCCTCTTTTACCTTCAGCTGATGGTACCCCAATCTCAGGTCAATATTTGAAAAAAACTGAGCTCCCTGGAGCTGATCAAACAAATCATCGATATGAGGAAAAGGATATTTGTTCTTAACAGTGATGTTATTAAAGGCTCTATAATCAATGCAAAGTCTCATAGAACCATCATTCTTTTTAAGAAATAAAACAGGAGCACCCCATGGTGATGTTCTAGGTCTAATGAAACCTTTCTCTAATAAATCTTGCAATTGCTCCTTCAACTCTAAAAGATAAATTTGTGCCATTAGATAAGGGGGTTTTGAAATTGGCTTAGCATCAGGAACTAAGTCAACAGTAAACTCAACTTCCCGATCATGAATAATACCAGGCAACTCATCAGGAAAAACATCAAGATACTCATTTACCACTGGCACATCATTAATCTGAACAGTTCCTTTATTTTCAACAATATGTGCAAGATAACATTCATTTCCATATTTTACTAGTTTCTCAACTTCCTGATATGTTATCAAAATCAAGGGTTCATTCTTGTACACGAACTGAAAATCTTTCTGAAAAGAAACCATTTTAGATCTGCAGTCAATCTTAGCATAATATACAGAAAGCCAATCCATGACCAAAATAACATCAAACTCTACTAGAGGCAAAACAATAAGGTTTTCTGGTAGATTTTTTCCACACACAAGGATAGGAAGGTTCTTATAATTCCTTTTTGTCTCAACATTCCCTCCGGGTGTTTTTACCATAAGTTTAGGATTCATATCTTGATATGGAATTTCCAATTTACTAGAAAACTTCTCAGAAATGAAAGAGTGTGTAGACCATGTATCAAACAACACATTGGCATAATCTGAACAAACAAACAGTGTACCTAATACCACTTCATTCGATGGCCCAACATCTACTGAAGTTGTTGCAAAGGATTTAACCACCCCTTTCTGCTTGTAGTCTAGCTGCATTCCTCCAGTTGAGTTCTTCGTTGGACACTCGTTTGCATAATGACCCATTTCATTACACTTAAAACATCTTACCGTTGTCTTTTCATTGCCTGCTTGATCATCTTCCTTACAGTTACGAGTAATATGACCAGACTTACCACACCGAAAGCACTTACCATACTTGGATAAACATTCTCCAGGATGCATTTTGCCACACTTCTCATAGGATGGATATTTGGTTTTCTTACCTCCTTGCTTCTTTGATGAATTATTCCCCTTTGCCTGCCAACTAGACCTCTTATTCTGTTGTTTTTCATAGAACACCTGATCATCAACAAACTCCATTTCCACCTTCTCCGCACATCGAACAAGTTTTTCATAACTTTTGAACTCTCGAGAAGCTAAAGCCCTTTGATACTTTGGCATTAACGCTGAGTAAAAACGGTTTATTTTACTATCAAGATCTCGTATGAAGTTTGGAGCATACCTTGCCAATCGAGTGAACTTTGCTTCATAAGTAGCCACTGAATCATCCTCCTGCCTCAATTCTAGGAACTGTTTTTCCATCCTAAGACGAACCACCTTAGGAAAATATTTCTCAGGAAACATACCTTTGAATTCATCCCAGTGAATATCCTCAATCTCATTACTATCCCTGATATTTTTCACCATCGACCACCACTGATCAGCTTCACCTTCAAAACGGTAAACAGCAAGACTAACCTTTTGATGTTCTGAACACCCCATGACATCAAAAATATTCTCCAGTGCTTTAATCCACCCTTCAGCTTGCACAAGGTCAGATGATCCTCTGAATGATTGAGGATGTTGCCTCATGAAATGTTCCACCACTGACATGTTCCTCTGCGGTTGATCTGGCTGATCTCGTGCATGGATACCACCACCATTTATAGCCTGAGTCAACTGTTCCATCACTGCAACAAACTGTTCAGTTCCGATTCCAACCATCTCTGGTTGCTGATTTGGAAGGTTTTCTTCCTCCTGATGTCGTCCCAACATAGTTGCTTTGTTTCCTCTGCGGAAAACCATTTTGAACATAGAAATATCTTAGGCGAAGGAACATGGTAATCCGTAAATGCTATATCATTTCAATCATATTATAATATAACACTTTTCTAACTCCTAAAGTTGTCTAAACTGAACTTTTATACCAACTATAAGGCCCCGACCTTAAAACTTATTTAATATTGAATTAAATGAATAATTCACATTGAGGATCTTTTCAGGTTTAGAGTTTTAGAGAATTAGAACATAACTATTACATCTCAAAAGATTACAAAGTAGTCACTTCTACTAAGTTTCCATAATAAAAAAAACTCTTAAAAAGAAACACGTCTAGTCCCATGTTTTATATAGCATGAAATTCCCTTGATCCAATCCTTGACCTTATTCCACATTAAGTCCTGTGAAAATAATTTCAAAAAAACTTGGGGTGAGCATAAAAAGATCAGTAAGGGATACACAAAAAAATGAAAACTGTTAGTTTTTCAAACATCAAGTAAACCATGTATACTCTATCAAAGTAATACCTTCACCTTCATGAAGTAGTAAAAACTCTTTACTGAATAAAGTATCATTACTTACCTTTTTGTAACCAAAGGATTACCATAAAACCCATAAAAAGAACACATAACATATATAAAGGTAACTTGGGAGATAAACATACTTAAGTGGAATAACCATACGGTCGACTTCCACACATATCACTTAATGTAATAGCCATACGGCCAATTTCCATACATACTTAATGGAATAGCCATACGGACGACTTCCATACCCAATGCATTGGAGGTTATAACGTAACCACCCGTCCTGGTATTCACGGCACCACCCGTCATATGGTTTATCACGTAACCACCCGTCAAATGTCCAAGTACCAATATAAAATCATAAAACATAAAACCAATATAAAGGAATGATAACATTTCCACATTTCAATCACAATATATCATAAATATATTGACATAATAGAATCCTTTATCAAAACCATTTTCAATACCAAAATACATAAAAGAGTATGTGGTATTTATTTTATTTTAAAAACATTACGGCTTGTTGAGGAAGCCAAAGACCAAATAATACTCGCGGCGGCGGAAAAGGTCGTTGTTACCGCGTATGTTAAAAAAACATTCCTTTTTGTCGTTTAGTAAAACGCTTCGTAGAAAAATATTCCTTTTGTATAAAAGTAAAATTCAAAGGGGTTTATACACCGTATAAAAGAAAGTTGTTTATAAAACGAAATATGCCTCAATGAAAGGAGATTGAGACGAAGTCCCTTACCTCGGGTCCGACTTGACTCGATCATTCTTTAACGTCCTGAATAATAAACTTGAGTTAATTTATACTTAATTAAGAACCTTTTTAATGTTCATTATTCCTTTTATATCACTTATCTCCATGTCATAAACATTATGTAACCATTTAAGTTAACAATGTTTGTTTTGTCAATATTTGGTTCTTAAGTCGAAAGTGGACTTCTTACAATTACATGTTGTTCGTGTGGTCAAAGGTTCTTTATATCCAGAATGACATTACTGATTTGGATATCATATATATCATATATATCTAGCATATACATGTATTTATAATATTACATAATCATTTAGAGGTAAGAAATGAAATGCACCGTTCATGGAGACGGTAAGCCGTACGTACGCATGAACGCTACTTTCATTTCTATTTCGTATTTTATATAATGGAATCATAATGATATAAGAGTATATTATAATTCTAGTATAATAACATATATAATATCATTAACTTTATCCTTTACACATCCCACATATGGTATTGATGAATCAAATCACTTTCAGGGGGCGGTAGTCCGCACTTCCTAAAATGAAGATATCGTGTTTACCCATAATGGAAACAATAATGGTATGCCATAAATGAAAAATATAGAAGCTTAAGGAAAGAATAAACATATTATATATCATATATAAAAATAGTGACATCATAATGGCCACCTTTGAAGGTGTTAAATTAGTATTGAACAATCATCGTTTCGGGAGGCAGAATTTCGCCATCCACGGAAACCGTATGCTCTTTAACCATTTGATGTAGTTGTGTGAGAGTGTAGCTCAAATAAATATTATAACAACATCCTAGTATATTGAAGATACTGGTGTTGTTAAAAAATAATTAAATAAAAAGAGTTTAGGGGGTTGGAGAAGCAAAATAAAACAAATGAACAAGCGAGAATGAATTACCTTTAAAAGTGTAACTCCTTTTGATTTGAGCCTAAAGGCTTCCTTTGAAAGGATTCTGACCAAAGGGAATCCTCTAGGATGAGTAGAGGGATGTGGATAGAGTAAATGGGCAAGGGTTGGCCGAGGCAATGGCTTTAGGAGTGTGTGTAAGGTGGTAGAGGTGTGGGCCTTTTATAAGAGGAGAGGAGGGGCACTTTTGGAAAGTAAAGAGATATTACTTTATTTGAAAATGTGTTTCGGTTTTAAAAGGTCACACATTGATATAATTCGTGGATAAGGTGATAAGGGTTCGAAATCCACCCATACAATAAGTTTTGGACATGTGTAGTTCATAGATTTTACATTATCTTTCTATTTTATTTAAATCGTTAAATAATGAGGTCATCGCTGCATCATCATGATGTCATAAATAATTTAATTTATTTGAAGTCTAAAAATTATAAAAAAATACTATGATGTAGGAAATCTTTTTAGATTTCCAATGACTATTTATAATCAAAAATCTGATCTTTATAACCCCATGTAAAAATTGTTTTTGTAAAATATATTATGTTTGTGTCATTTTTACTTTTACATTAAATAAAAAGTTATTTATATCATTTACCAACAAAAGTGGATCAATGGGGTCCCCAAGTTGACCCATGGATTGTCTTGGTCGGAAATTACACAACCAATGAGGGTAGGATATGTGTCAAGCTCATCTTATTTTATTAAAGCATTATTTTACCTTAAACTACACTAATTACCACTAATCGCGATTAAAAACTTAATAAGTTACTATTCACCAAAAAATTATTTTAATCTCATTGAACCACATTTTACTTCTTAATGACAACCATGTATGTCAGATTTTTGAAAATCAAAACACAATGATGGCAAAATTTCATTTAAACGGAAAAATCAGTTTTTATAAGTACAACTTAGTGGTTTCACTACTCATCAAAAATTAAAGTTTTTCTGAAACTTACCAAAAATTCACCCTAAGCTATATTTGATATTATGAATTCAAAAATGAAGTCTATTTTACAAAATTAAAAATATATAAGTCACATTAATTAATTTAATAATTAATTCCCGCTGTCAGAGCAAATAGCGTGTTTTTATGAAACAATAAGTATCAAAAGATTGACACTAGTTTAAGTCTGATTTCAAAGTGAAATTAATTCCAACGACCACTATTAAATTTAATGGTAAAAATATTTTCTAATTTCACTTTAAAACCAATTCAAAAGATAATCTAATCATATAAATAAATTAGATTAAAAAGAGGTTTTGAATTAAAATACAACACTTTACACTATTCATTAAAAAAATGAACTTTATCGGAAAGGTACCAAAAATTTACACAAGGTAAATTTTGATATCCCGATTCTAAAGAAGAGTTATTTTTGGTCCAATAGAATTTATAAGATTGATCAAAACTATATTTAATGACGGTTCGCCGTCAAAAGGTGATAAGTGAACCCTTAGTGAAAATTAGGGTATAAATGCCTAAAATTGAACTCTTTCCATATTTTAAGCCTTTATCTTTCATTGGGTAAATGTAAAAAAATTTAAAAACATATATAATCATATATTAGTTATTTCTATCCATTCCTGCCAGTACAACGACTACTTGTTAACTAACATTTAAAATAATATTATTTTATTACTTGTGTGCAACGTAAGTTTTCAAAGAAACTCATCGTTGCGTATCGAGTATGCTATCGAACACAGAAACCCCTTTTAATTAAAATTAATATTTAATTCGTAAATATTAATAAATATGAAAATTCTTTATTCTTTAATTACCTGGGATGTTACATTTGAAACCTAGGAAAATGATTTGGCGTAACTGTTTTTATAGGAGGTGTCATTATTTATGCATAATAATAATAATAATACATACTTTTATTTTAATTTTTTTAATACATATACACACACACACACATATATATATATATATATGAATACAAAACATGTTTTCAGATATTGGTAATGTTTTTAGAATATAATCAAGAGGTTGTTCGATTAATGCCCATAGAAAGGTTTTTTTTAATAGAAGACCTATACTAGGAGTTTGGTCAAACCATTGGAATAAGATTATACTAGTATAAAATCACCCAATGATTTCTAAAATAATTGGTATAGGATATACCAACATTTTTATAGTCTATACAAATGGTTCCAAATCATTGATTTATATTTGTTCCCAAGAGTGATTTCTGATTAATTTCTAAACCATGACATGATTCTCCTAATGAATGATTTTAAATGGTGTGTTGTACATGTGTGTGATGAATTCCATTGAAAAGGGATTTTAAAAAAAATTAGATTTATGAAATAATTGATCATGATTAAAGACGAATGTATTGCCGAATGAATTTGATGGTATTAAAAGCATAAAATAATTTGAAAGGAATAAATGTGAGTTTTTAGAAAACCATTTGATGTTTTTATAAAATGAAATGGAATGTCTTAAAACTTTTACATGTGGAAAACATAAAATGATTGGTTGAAATGATTTTTTATTTATTTAAGTGTATTCTAGAACCTTTTAAGAACGATTTCCAGGAATCACATGAGTGAATGGGTTATTAGGTAGGTTAATCAGGAAAAGTACACTAGGAATGCATTAGATCTACATAATAATGGGATGGTGATAATAATGATACAAAAATGATGAGGTTACGGAGTTCATTCATTGGGGGTGCTCTCATATTACCATAATTCCTAAGATCTAGGGTTCTGTTAACACTCAGATCTGTAGTTCATCATGATGTGTGATGATACTTGATCCTTGATCTTGCTAACCCCATAAATTTTAACCATGGGGATATAACTAAAAATTATCATTACAATCCATGCTATTATAAAATGTTTATCCATGCCAATTTTTATTGAAAGGTTTATTCATGCTTATTTTAATAAATTTTCTTTCATATAACTTGTTTGATGGAAATGTTCTCTGTATGCATCTTTATTTGGGGCATTGAAATTTCATGAAAATCATGTTTGGATGTCTAGATGCTAGTCTCCATCAAATGGGTATTGATAATTCCATTCAAGACAATTTTTAATGGATTCAGGTACCCTTTAGGCTCGTTATATAGGTTGGTTCATGACATGAATTTATATGTTTTAAATAATAATTCAAACTCAATTCGAAAAGAAAAAATACATTGAAAATAATAATTTAGTAATTGATATAAAAAAGTAAAAAAAAATTTATTCTTTTAAAAAATATTTTAAGATATTTATAAATAATTAATAATTCTTAATGATAAAAAAATATTGTGTATATATATATATAATAAAGTTAAATTCATAAAAATAAATTAAAATAGAAAAATCATAATGAAATTGTATAAAATATTTAAATACCAGGATCAATAAATTTATTTAATGTAAATAGACTCTCACTCACCTCTAGTCATGATAAAAATTAGGAAATGGCAGAATAAAAATCCAAATTTCTCTCATATTCCTCATGAGGGATGTAGAAGATGTGAATTATTTTAATCTACTTACTATATATGGTTTAGTATTCATAGTGTGTTCTACAACCAAGAACCACGTAAATTTAATCCATCTAAAAAGAGTATTAACTCATGGATCTTGATTTCCATCAAATAATAAATAAATATTATATATTGAATTTAATACATTAAATGCATATAGAATAATTTTTTTTTTTAACATAATGTGTCATATTAATATTTTGTGATATAATTTATTTGACCATAGTTTATTACATTATTAATTAATTGATGGATCTTTTATTTCATTATACCACTTGGTCCAAAACAATTACTGATAAAGAATTCAATATCTCTCTTTAGAAATAATCGTGTCACCTGAATCATCATGGTGTTTCCTCTAAACATTTAGTATCCCCTTTCATGAATCACAGTATATCATTTAACTTAAATAACTCTATAAATAAATTTTAACCACATGGTTTATGCTCTATGAGAACAAACCTTAAAGCTATAGTTTATTCTAATGAACCAAAAAATATATTTCTCAAGCAATGAGAGTGTACACATAAAAGGAAGAGAGAAATAATCTAATATATAATGTTTCAAATTTAATATTTCTTATTTAACAAATTTACAAAGTAGAAAAAATTCCAATACATTTTACAAGGTCTATTGAATTTAAATGGAGGAATGCCTTTTTTTAATGGATTTTCAATCATTGATACAGTGATGATGTATTCAATATCCACCTTTTTATCCTTAACAATTTCCCTTATGTAAATGTACATAATGTTGATGTGCTTAGATTTACCCAAACATTTGTTATTATTTTCCATAAAGATAGAAGGTGGATTTCCACTGTATAAAATTAACAACCTAGAAATAGAATGCATAACTTTAAGGAAAAAAACTAAATCTTCTTAGACATTCATCATTATAAGATTCCCGAAAAGATGAAACAAACTGATCATCAATAGTATAACCCTCTGTTAGTGTTTTTTGGACACACTACTCTGCTACACAACATAATGAGATACTCTAAATTTTATTTTTGAAAATAAACACAACAAACAAAGTATGTATCTGATTATATAGTCCACTTATGGTATCTCAAAAACTTCTTCACATCATTTTAATGGTATATACTAGGATTACTCTAATATCACCCCAATATTCCTACTACAAATGTAATTTCATTTCACATGCATACTTGAGTATACAATAAACACCCCTTAGTGGAATCAAGAAAATAGGATAGATTCCATTTGTTATCATTAAATTTTTTTTAGGTTTTTGGTTAAAGATGAATTTATCACCCTTAATATTGTGTGTTGTACTTGATGTATAGACTTTTATACAAAATATCTATAAGACTTTCTTAATAGGTTTCTTCAGAAAATCGTAGAAGGCCTCTCAACCTATCCCTATGAATCTTTAATAAAATGACATAAGACGAATAACCCATATATTTCATGTTATTTATTTTTTTAGAATATCTATAACCTCATATAGGAATCCATTATAAATCGTGAAAAGTGAAATTTCATCAACATAAAAAATAAGGAACCAAATTTTAATTACACTAACCCTTTGTTATATAAAATGATATATAATGTTTTATTTGAAACTAGATGAAGTAATTACATGATGAAATAATAAATACCACTATACATATACTTGTTTTAAACCATAGATAGACATTTTGAGATTGAAAACGAAATTATTTCCACTACTAGGGGAGAATCATTCATGTCATTTCATGTAAACCTCCTCATCTAGATTACAATTTAAATTGAATTTTTTCATATCCATTTGTTGTAATTAGAAGTCAAAATTAGATACTAATTCCAATAT
Source organism: Viscum album (assembly GCA_963277665.1). Lineage (NCBI taxonomy): Eukaryota > Viridiplantae > Streptophyta > Magnoliopsida > Santalales > Viscaceae > Viscum > Viscum album. Next base: position 1,530,153,804 of record OY728162.1, read on the forward strand.
AAGTCATAAGTAATACTTTTTGATACTCGAGAAAATGTATTAGTATAATAAATCCATTCCTTTTATGTGAACCCTTTAGTAAAAAGTTGTGACATGTATTTATCAATGTTTCCTAATAATTTGTTCTTTGTTTTAAAAACACATTTACACCCAATAGTTTTTAAACCAACTGGAAATTCAACATGCTCTGAAACACTAGAACTCATCATTAAGTTTTACTCTTCTATCATAGAACTATATCATATATTTGACTCTTTACAACTCATAGCGTGTGAAAATATTTTATGATCATTTTTAGATCCAATATTTCCCTAAGGTTCTTGTAGATACCTAATATAATAATTGGAAATTGATGGATTTATCATCATTGTGGATATTCTCATTTATAACCATTATTTTGATGAGAAATTTGTATTCCCACTTATTGTTGAAGACATTATAATTTTGAACTATTTGTGCTAAATGATGATTATCGACCATTTATGGAAGGATATTTTATAGAAAATTAGGTTTTTTATGAAGAATGATAAATTAATCATATTATATAGAAGTTTTTGCTTATTATTAGTCTTTATTAGGGTTTTTTTACAATATCATTCTCACTAATTAGTTCATTCTCATGAAATGTTTCATTTCTTGATTCCATAATTCAAGTACTCAGTGATTGAAATAAACATGATTTCGTTTAGACCATTCATCATATCCAGTGAAGTAGAATCTAATTGTCCTAGGATCTATCAGAAATTAATATGGATTAGAAAAATGTACTTCTGAAGGAAATCCCCAAATGTGTATATGCCACAAACTCGGTTTCCAACCCGTAAACAATAAAAAATATTTTTTGGGAACTACCTTAGTTGGAGCACAATTCAAAATGTATGTTTCCACTTTAAGTGAATTAGTATAAAAGAATTTAGGTTCCATAATGTTACCCATTATAATTCATACTGAGTACATTAATGTTCGGTTTCTTATTACAGCTACAACATTTTGGTCTGGTGAACCGGGAATAGTTTATTGTGCAATAATTCCATTTTAATGAAGAAACATTGTGTATGGACCAGGAAATTGTATATCCTTAGTGTATCACCCATAATATTTTACTCATCGATTTGATGTCATGGTCAAAAATTTTGTGTTACCTTATATATATTATTTATCATTAAGATATTTAATGGAATCATGTTCTTCCTTTTAATTATCAATAAAATAGAGATACATATATCATGAATAGTCATCAATGAATGAAATGAAGAATTTTTTGTTATGTAAATCCAGGTTTGAGCTACAAATGACTGTATGTATGAAATATAATATTGATGAGATTCTATTATCAACTTCAATTGATTTAGATGGTTTCTATCCAATAATATAATCAACATAGGTGTCAAAATATGTGTAATAAAGATTATTAGGTACTCAATCATGAAATGATCTTTGAATCCTTTATTTTGAGATATTACCTAATATATAGTTCCATTAAATATATGAATTTTCATATATAACACATATTTTAATAACAATATAATAATCCATGATATCATTATCAATTATAATTCTCAAATGAACGTGTAAAACACCATTCTTTAATTCACTTCATCTAATTAAATCATTTCTATATTTCAAGAAAAATTAGATTTATAAAAACTAAATGTAAAACACATTGGTATATGTTTTGAAACTGAAATCATGTTATTGGAGGAATATGGAATTTAAAATTTCTTTTCCCAATGAAAATTAAACCTAGTGTTTGAGGTTAGATATCATCTTACCATGCCTTCCGTATGTGAGAATATCTTGTTTCCTAAGTACAAGCCAGGCTCACATTCCACTAGTTTCCTTAGGTTTATCATTCGCTACAAGGTATTCACAATATATATTATAGAACCAAAATTAATCCCCCATGTGATATAATTTTTATCAAAAATATTTTTTCATAACAACCAAATGAGGATGAAATGACGTTATTTTGAAACCCATTCTATAATTTAGGTTATATTTCTATTACATGTCATTTTCTTGCGTAGATTAAAAAAATGTGACCATTTTTAATATTAGGTTTAGGTAGAAATTTTTTTCCCCATATCATTGTATTGAAATTTATATCCCTTTGTTTTTGGTGAATTGTCTAAAAGTTGGTTTCTCCCATTTCTAATAAAATACATTCCTCCCACAGAACACATATAGTTGATGATTTATTAATTAACGATTTACTTTTTTGTGTGTTATAAAATATTTCAAATGTGTAATATTGATTTGTAAGATATTTGACAATATAATGGACAAGAAATTGCTTGGATATATCAAATATAAGATTCATATGTCTAGCTACAGTATCCATCAGTTACAAGATGTGATCATTAAAAACATTCATGGTGTTGACTCTTATAGATGGTAACTTCATTAAATATGTGCTTACTAATGGTTTATCTGATTACATAAACAGGCTGTCTATAGATTTTAACAAGTTACAAACTATATTATGCCTATTGAATGAACTGCGAATGACAATACATAATATAGTTTTTTTTGAACTTCATAGTAAGAGATTTTGACCACTCCCAATGTTCATAATATTTTATAACATTTAGTGTAATATCATTATTAAATATTTGTGGTTCTTATTTCTAGATGGCATAATCAAAGTCCATCCAGTCCATATGGAAAGGAATTTTTGACACAATGTTATTGGTGTCACCCTTTAATATACAAATGCCACACTAACTTTTAGGAAATAAAAGAAGGTATATATAAGAAGGAATTACATGATTTTTAAACCCAATCATATAACATAAATATCAAATTCAGATAACATGATTATAAAAAATATAAAATTTCTCATCGGTAAAATTTAAAATTTTAGAGATTCATTATATAAATTGAGAATGGTAAAGTTATATTCTAATTCCTAAATCAACTGAATATTAATTTGATAACTCAAAAAACCGTGTAAAAAAGTATTAAATCATTAAGAATGACAATACACTGGAAATAATTATGAAAATTAATACTAATATATCATCTTATGAAAATACTATAAAAATTATCAAGGGATAAAATTTATAATGTTTTTCATATATTTTTCAATGCGATTTAAGGAATATGTAAATTTATTTTTAATTTGGAAATCTGTGGAAAAATTAATTTTTTATTAAAATTTACAAAAAATCAAAGCATTATCAAATAATATATTAATTAATATATTTATGAATTATAATATGACAATTCAAAAAACCAAAAGATAAAAATTTTAGGCTTTTAATATTCATAAAACCTATGAGAACATAATGAAAATCTAATTAAACATATAATCAAATGAAAATATAATAAAAATTCAAGTTGTTATTATATTGTTTATATATTATTTATTGTCATTTAATTATTTTTTAAAAAATAATAATTGAATAATTACTTTTCCAAATGAAAATTAATGATGTATAAATATCATTTAATTTCTGAAAATGAAACATGTGAATGTATTATTTATTGTTACTTTAATGAAAATGTAATTTTTTTAAATTATGAATGTTGTCAAAGAACAAAATTTTAACACAATTTTAAACAAATAACCAATGAATAATTAAAGATGCATGAAAAAATATTTAATAACTGATGTTGATGAAATTAAGAGGATGAAAACAGAAAATGAATGTGTTATTTCTAAAACTGATAATATGAAAGGATTTTTTCTAAAACAAAACGTATTAAGTTTTATTATGAGGAAACTTTATAACTCGCTTTGAAGCCAAATTGTAAAAAACTTATAGAATAATTAAATTTCAGGATGAGTAATTTTATTTAATGAAAATAACCTATTACATACCTCCATCCGTTGTAAAATTTAAGAATTTGTGTAGTAAAAACATAAATGATATTTGATTTTGGGAAAAATGGATTTTACGATGGGCTATTTACGACATTCCAATTTAACATGTAAAATAACACCTTGATAAATACTATTAGTGATAAGAAACAATTCTTGTCACAAATATTCCATAAAAACATTATTTTCAATAGGAATTTTATCCTGTCACAAACACCTTTGGCACATAGTATGTAAAAATCCTCTAGAATGGTATTTGTAATGAGAATTGATTCTTGTCACATATAACTTTCATCATTATAGTTATTCATGAATGGAATTAACCCCCATCACTAATAAACTCTATGAAAAAGACTACTTTCTATAGGACCCATTGGAAATTTCTTTTTTATAGTCGATGTAATTATTAATGGTAGGTACTAATTATGACAAGACCAATCACATGTAATACTATTCGTAAAGGGATCCCCATCACAAATTTTCTAACCTATATATACCCCGCACCACATGAATATTTTCTATTATATTATCCTTTGAAGTCCTCTCTCCTCCTCTACTATCATATTCTCCTTAAATTTTTCAACGTTTTAAGTTTTACAAATAAGGAAATTGTGGGCATTGTATCTACTAAAATATGCAGTTTTATGGTATTTATTTAAATTTTTTAATTTGTAATTAATTAATAGTATAGTATATTATAAAAAATTATCAATAATTAGAAGTAATTATATTTAATTATAATTACATTGTTTTATTTTTTAGTTGTTATCTTTATACAATAGTATTTATTTTTAATTAAAATTAATTAGTTTAAATTATTATTTAACATTTTAATTAGTAGTAATTAGTTTTAATTTATATTATATAGTTTTAATTTTCTACAATTAATTTTAATTATTTGGAAATAATTAAAATTATTAGAAATTAGAGATCATTAGTATAAAAACAAGTAATTAGTAAAAATTATCGGTAACTAACAAGAATTTGTCAGAATTATTGGAAATGAGAAGGAATAAACAGAACCTAGTAAAAATTTATTGATTTGAAAAATAATAATTGGTGATAATTAGTATTAATATGTACTAATTAGTAAAACCTATAAGAAACTATTATAAATTGACAGTAATTATTAGAAATTGACATTAATTATTAGAAATTAGAAATATTTACAAAACATTATCGATAAATAATGAATTTTTTTAGTAAAAAGTAATAATTCGTATCAATTAACAATAATAATAACTAATTAGTAAAAATAGTGATAATTAGAAGAAATTTCTAAAAGATAGCATTAATTAGTAAAAATAAGTTATAACTATTAAAAATTTGTGGGGATTAATAGTACTTTCTAAAAGTTGTCGTCAATTAGTGGTGATGAGTGTAAATAACTAGTAATTTGCTATAATTAATAAAAATTAGCATTACATAGTAAAGAATAATGGTAATTAGTTAAAATTTGCAGTATTTACTACAAAGTACTGACAATAAGTTGTACTTAGTAAAAATTAGAAATACATAGTAAAATTTTGCAAAAATTACTATCAATTAGCTGTAATTATAAAAATATAGTGGTAGTTACTAAATCTTTGTTGTAATTTATAAATATTATCTATAATTACAAAACAAATAGTGAAAACAAAAATAAATTGCAAATTGTTTTACAAATTAGTCGAAATTTCAAAATATGATCGATACTTAGTAAAAATTAGCACTATTTAGTGGGATATAATATAAATTAGCCGTAATTTGTAAAAATAAATGGAACCTAGTAAAAATAAACAGTAACTATTAATAATTATCCTTAATTAGTGGTGATTAGTAAATATAAGTAGTACATAGTAAAAAGAAGAGTCACTTATTAATAATTAGTTATAATTAGTTTTATATAGTAAAAATAAGTTGCAATTAGTAAAAATTAGTAGTAATTATTAAAATTTATCCGTATTTAGTAATAATAAGTTATAACCAGTAATATTTTTCTATAACTAGTAATTATTAATTTTAATTAGTAATAACTATTTTTCATTAGTAAAATATTAGAGTAATTAGTAGAAAACACTGATAATTAGAGGTTATTCATAAGAAATTGTAATAATTACTAACAAATAGCTATAATTAATGAATAATTTGTAAGAATTAGTGATAATTATCACTATGTAGTAAAAATTAACAATAGTTAGTGGTACTTACTAAATATTAGGGTTAATTTTTGAAAATTAGTGGTAATTAGTAAAAAGCTTTACTAGGACCAATGATAAAGTAATGGCATGGTTAGATCATGCCTAAATTTCATGGAGACTAGAACATGACGTGTTTTAATTATACATATCATAGAAGTTAATGATGCCAAAAGGCACTTACAAAATTTCCAAAGAAAATAGTATCTTATTTTCTTATTGAAACGCGTGGTTGAGACTATCAGATGGTAATGTTATCAATTTAGCAAGATGTGTCAGAAAGAGTCATATATATAGAATAAAAAGTCATATTTTTCATGTTATATTTGAAAGAATCATATATATTGGATTTAGTTGTTTGTAAAATTATTTCATTTTAGATATACTAAAAATAATATCATATTTTTTTGAGACATCTGTGCGGTGTTAAAAAACAGTGATCCTATTTGTAGACTGCAAGAAGATGTTTTTTCAATTTTATGTAAACTAATGACTGAAAGTTATTTTTTATTAAAGCCAAAAGAGAGCCACCTTACATTTCACGGGGGACGAAAATAGTGAAGGCCAAGAGAGTCTTTCTGAACCACATTAAGACACTCCAAAGGTAAGGAATTAAGGCTGTCAAAGACCACAAGTGGATCCTCGGGTCGGCCCCAATGAGCCAGCTCATCTGCCGCAAAGTTAGACTCCCTCAGGCTATAGTGGACTATCCTTCCCTGATTAGTCTCCACTTTACACCGGCGACATATATACATTATATCCCATGAGATGTCTTGATAACCCTGGAGAGATCTGACCAGGACCATCGAGTCTGATTCCACCTCTGTCACGGGAAGCCCCTTCCTCCTGCATACGGTCAAACCTGAAAGGAGGGCCCTAAACTCCGCACCCATAGAGTTACCTGGGCCATAGTAAGTGCTAAACGCAACCAGAACCGAGCCCCAATAGTCATGCAGTAAGCCACCGCCCCTCATAACTCCACCCACACATGAGCCATCCACATTAAGCTTCCACCCACTCATTGGAGGTTGCCATTTAATCCATTTAAAAAACTAATATTAAATTTTCCACATGAAGAAAAATTTAAAGGTCTGGAATAGTTATGATGGATCTATCCATATAATATATTATTTCAGATATTGAATGGAAAGGTACATAACTAAGAATTAGTGGAAGGGTCAAATTTAGAAGCTTATTTATAGGTGGGAATTTATTTTATCAACTGCTATTATTTCCAAACTAAATATATTTCAAAACATATATAATGGGTTATAATGAGGGATATTTTGATGATTCAACAAACATTTAATTATCATTTTATAATCATCATAATCTATGATTTAGTGGAGTAAATGAATTGTGGCATTCAGATAATGGACATCGTAGGGCTCATACATAAGTTTTTTCAATTGTGTTGAAATGACATGACTTTTATTTTTAGTGTTACTATAACATAATCCTTAACTTATTTAAAATATAAAAATAAATAATAATTTAAATTTTGATTATATGTTGACAATATCAAAAAACAATCTCTATAAATTACAACAGCAGTTATTAATGAAAATCAACAACATAATTTTTTCTAACAGTTTCAATGATTTTTAAAGTAATTTTTTTTGGTTTCACATGTGAAATAAATTTATTATTTTTTATATTACTCATTACTTTTTTATTTTTTATATATTTCAACATTCCAATAAAATATATAATCAATTGTTTTTATCGAGTAACCCACCATCCAAAATGGTTATACCTTAAAATTCATATGTGATGAATGGTTTTTGATTTCATACATATTCATATATTGAGTAAAAAAATCAATGAATAGTGGTGTTTTCTTGAAAGGATCCCATCATATAGAAATTGATGTTTACATTTATGGAATGTTGGATGAAATAATAGAGTTGTCTTATCTAGGTCCATATTATATAATTATTTTTAAATTACATTTGTTTTATACTGATAGAGTCTTTCGTTTTTATCTTCACTATGGAATACATTATTTGAAATATAGAATAATTTATATTGTAAATGAAAATTTTCATTAGCCCATCATGAACAAAAAATATATTGTGAAAATTATTGTGATGCTTCATGTGAGTTAATTAATTGGTGGATCATTATAAAAATGATATCACATGAAAACCATTTTATAATTTTTTTTGTTGTTCTATTGAAGTGTATTAAAATGAAACATTTCAAGAGTTAAATGTGAATATATAATTTCAAGTAATAAAACCAAATATTGATGATGAAACCCTATGGTTACCGGTTGATGGTGGTGATGATGTTGATGAGGTAAAAAATGAATTCATATTAACATGTGATAATGAAGAAACAACTACTATGGGAATTGATGATACTGAGGAAGATGAAGATATTGAAACCTTTATAAATGAATATGGGGATGAAGATGAATAATGATTCAATCATCTATTAGTTATGGTAAATATATATATATATATATATAACCATCATTATCAATTTTTTTTTGCTACCAATCATTTCATGTTTCAGGTGGATGAAATGGCTTATGATGTTACGTTTCATAGGCATGAGGAGGTCGTACTACTAGGTGATGAGCCCGAGGCTTTTTAATTTAACCCGCAGGTTCCTAGTGGTTAATTATTGACTTAGAGGAGACAAAGGATTGTGAGATTGATGATTCATGTCCCAATTCACGAGCGGCAAACAAGAATTGAGTTCGATCCACACACAAAGAGATATGTTCAATTGGGTATTTTATTTAGATTTTATTGCTATTAATTTATTTATGTAGTAATACATTGATTATTTTTCTTATATTTTTCAAATCATTACATATCTCACTTTCAGACATGGTGTGCTATTTTGTAGAACTACATTTCTAAATCATTATTGACGTGGGATTATATTCTCATTGGTGTTTGAAACCTCATGTTTGATAATTGGATTCTACATAAATAAATAATATTTATTTTTAAAATTGGTACTTATTAAAATAAAATTAATAATTATTTGGTGGTTTTGGGGTATCGCACTGATGAGCGCATGTGGACATATTTTTGGGAGTCATGGGAGGTCATTATATGTGATCATTGTGATAGTTTTTTGCAAAATTTGATTAGGAAACCTATGAAGAAAGTGAGAGTCATGGATTTTGATCAGTCATTTTTTACCCAACAACAAGATTACATCTCATATCAGGTTTGGTTTGGATTATGTTTATACTAGATAAGAGATAGTTTTTAGAGGAGGTCATCGTTAGTTCGGCAGAACAGGGGAATGTAGGATGTGACACAACGTACTAGTAGTCACAGTTTCCATAATCATCTATGACATGTGGTATGTGTTTTTTTAATAATTCATGTAATTTTAAATGTACACTATTTATTTTATACTCATATAGGAAGTTAAAAATCCAAATATTATGGTGTTCAATTTCTGTAAGAGTATGTATAGTGATCTTGTCACTGGAGAGATTGCTGATGGTTTCTATCATCACATTGTGCCTAGTATAATTTTTTTTAAAATTTAATCGAAATAATATTTTAGCTATTTTAATTTCAAATTTCAATTGGATAAGTCATATGAGGAAGAAATTTTTCAAACAAAGGATGATAGTTAGGCGATAATTAGATTTAGGCCACTGGTGCGGCACGATTTGATGTTTTAGCATGGTTGGAGGTGACATAGTATGATTTTAACTTGGGAAGATTGGTTGGTATTAGTTATCAACTAATGCCTGGTAGTTCTTATGGTACTACTATATGGTGAGCATATATATGAAGGGGAGATCATGATGATTTTTTATCAATGGCCCCATAGTATGAAGAGTAGCTTAGAAAATATAGTTGGGTTACACCGGTCAGGCATAGAGAGAATGAGACCTTAATCAACACCATAAGTAGTAGGTCTGGTCTTAATGATATAGGGAAGACATCCTATAAACACAAATAAAATTATAAAAAACTTGAACATCATTTTAATAGTTGGCTTTCAAGATCCAAAGGATGACTAAATCAATAATATCTATAATAGGAACCCCCCCATGGGATTATTATATCAGAAAATCAAAAAAAAAACAATAATAAAAAAAACATGTTTTCACAGTTTCTGACAAACTGTACTAACATAATTATTTCTCAAATTACTATAAAACTATTTATTTGAGACCAAAAATGACTCAAATAAACATAAACGTAGAAAACCAAAGAAAAAGTGAAAAATAGAGCAGATATTAAGGAAGATGAAATGAAAAATGGAAGGATAGATAAATGATCCTGTATATGAAAAGAGATTAGGGAAGTGACGTGGGTAGGGTGTCAAGATCTGACCAACAATGCTCTTGGGAATCTTCAAGGAGAGACTAGAAATGGCGTTAGGGTTAGACTAGGAGGGATCAATGGATTTGGGGTGAGACTGGTAGTGGTGTTTGATCAATAGTGGAGAGAAGTGAAAATAGGGCGGGGACCAGTGGGGGTGTGTTGTTTTTTTTCCCGATCGAAGCATTTCTCATTCCCACCAACTCATGGGGCCCACCTATCATCCATCTCTATTGAGAAGCTATAGAAGGAGATGTGATAATAGTACCAGAAGCATCATGATCAAATTACAGAGTACATTTGACCGTTGGCTCCTAGTATTGGGATGGAGTTCTCATCCCCTCCAATTACATATGACCATACCCCTCACCACCCCTCTAAAGTTATGTAAAGATTTATTATGTTTATAGTCGAATATAAATATTAGGTTTATTGTCCTGTTTATTTCATATTTTTCTAGTTTTATTAATTATTTTATCAAAAAAATTATTTTTTAATATTTTTTAATTTTGATTTATTTTTTATTTTTTTATTTTATTTATGAAGGGATGTAGTCCCATTATAAATACTTTTAAAGATATGTCACTTGTCCAATCATAAATAGTTGTTTAGATAATATGGCTAAAAAGTATTTGTGACTGGATGGTGGTTGGTTGAAAAAGATAGTATTTTGTGACATGATGTTGAAAAAAAAAACAATTTCACGACATTGTTTTAGGAAATGATGTATTTACGGCATGACCACATCGAAAATAGTTATTTATAATGAGATCCCATCACAAATTCCTCATCATAAATAATCAATTTATCATTTTGGGCTACAATCTGTATGTGGGATGTAGATGTTATATGTTCCCTTAATCTACTAAGTGCAAGGAACTTAATATTTATAGTGGGTTCAACCAACAATATACCACCCCAATTTACTCCATCGACTAGGAGTATTAATGCATGGATATTGATTCCCACAAAATAATAATTAAATATTCTATACCTAATTTAATAAATTTAACAAATAGACAATTATTTATTGTTTTAACATAACATACCATATTAATATTGTGTTATATGATTTACTTTGCTACAATTTATTTAAATATTTGTTATTTAATGTTAAATTTATTTCAAAATCCACTTCAAAAAATATAATACAATTTTATAATGAAAATATTCATTGAAAATTTATACTAAAAAATTTTATTAAATGGGTAGATAAAAAATCAATTAAAATTTAAAAGAATATCATTGTAAAAATTCCATTTTTGAAAAAATATTCAATGAAATATTATATTGAATCAAAAAACTACATGAGAGTTTTCTTAATGAATTATTATACTAAAAATGGTGATATCTACAATAAAAAATATCAATGTAATGCATCATTTCCTCAATATAATTATAGTTGAAACATCCACAAGAGATTTTTTGTAGCAACATTCACTTGAAAATATCAGTGTCTACAATCACTACAGACTTCAGGTGGAGTATTTTATTATAATGTATTATTGAAAAATTATAGTGAAAAATTCTATTGGAAGATTTTAATAGAAACTTCAAATCCAACATAAAATTATAAGATGAATCATTTAGTGGAAATCGTAGTGAAAAATTCATTGGAAATTCCATTGAAGCTTCCACATGAGTATTTCAGTAATAATTGTAGGGGAAGTTTCACTAAAACATCAATTTGTAATTTCAATTCAACTTCCACTCAAAACCGGAGTTAAAATTATATTAGAATATCCCAGCAGTAATTTCAAATTCCACTTGAATGTTTTAGTTGCACCTTCAATGTTAAATTCTAGTAAAACATAAACTGGAAATTCTAGTGCAAATTCCACCAGATTAAATTTTAGTCATCAAAATATTTTATAATGTCATACACAAAAAATTAGTTCTTTTATAAAAACCAGAAACTATAATTTCTTCTCAAAGAATTAATATATATATATATATGTATTTCCAAAAATTTACATTTTATTTTCATACATAATAATAATATTGTTTTCTTTAAGAAAACATTGAAATAGGTCATTTTGTTAAAGAAAATATAATAATTAAATTTTTCTAAAAAATAATTATTTCACATATGTTTAAAAATATTCAATTTATTTAAAAACTTTTAAAAAAATTCATTAATATTATTCAAATGACTGATATCATTTTTCTAAAAAAATAAATTATTTTTTATTTTAATAAATGGTATAAAATATTTTTTAAAATAAAAAATTAAATATTACCTAGTAAAATAATTGGGTTTACAATATAATAAACTCATGTTATTATATGATAATTGGATTTTTTTATCATTCATGGGTGAATTCTGCCTTTTTTTATTGAAGGAAATAATCAAAATCCCTTATTCTTCCAGCCAATGAAAACCCTTTATATGGATGAAATAAACCAAATGACAAACTGATCCTAACTGAAATGCCTTAAACCATGCACCGAGCTACACTGAGTAAAATTGGACATATTTATCCGCACCGCAGACCCAACATCAACCTGTTCCACTTCAGCGATTCAACCTTATACACTCACATCCTCCAATTATTTTCTATTTTTTATTCATTTCCCTCACAAAACATTCCAAACACCCTCTATTAGTAATAAATTATAGATATTAACGTCATTTATTTATAACAAGAATTAATAAAGAAGTACCCAACCATATGTATGTAATTATTTTTGATTTATAACATGGATATTAAAAAATTGAAAAACTATTGAGTTTGTTTATATATTTTGAATATTATACATATTAAATTGATAAATGTAATCGAAATATTAATTGGATTAAATTAATTATTCTAAATTAAATCATGATCTATTTTAAAATGATAAAAAATTATGAAATTTACTTGTTTTGTTTAATAACAATTTCTTTTAAATTTATTAATAAATTTTTAAAATTAAAAGTAATAAAAATATCTTTAATTAAAAAGGTTTTTGTAGTTAAAATAATATTTCAAAATATAATATAATTGGATTAAAATAATGAGTCTAAAATTAAATAGGATATAAATGGATTTAGGTTTTATGGAACCAAACATGTTATGATTTGAGTGTACCAATCTTCATCCGTACTTAACAAATCAACATACCTAATGTTGGGTGGCCATAATGTATATTTTAAGAATGATTATAGAAGATGTAGAATTTAATATTTTTGTTGTATTTTAATTCAACATCTTATAATATAATTTGAGAAAATTTGAATCATATCTAATATTTAATGTCAGATTTAATTCAATAATATAACATTTGATTCATATCAACATTTATAAAACATTTATCTGCATCTATTTATATTTGTAGTCTTTTTATTTTTATCTAACCACTCATAAATTGAAGTGTTTGTTTGTAGTGCTTACCCATAATCTGGAATGCTACCTAGGTGTGGAAAAATAGGTGGTTAAAAACCCAATATCTGAAAACCGAATAAAAAAGAATAGTACAATTATACAAAAATGAGTATCGGTTAGTAGCAATTTTACTTGGATAGTAAAAAAATCTTTTTCTGGTTTTGATTATTGACTTTAATATCTTAACACTATTAATATAACAAAAATATAATTTATTATTTATTTACCAATTATATATTTCAAATAACATATATGATATATTATAACCATTAAAAACAATACATTTTATTTATAAATTTATGTTTATTTCATTATAAATTGTTTTTTTATAAAATTTAAGGATTTATATATGATTTTGATTTTTTGTTTGAAAACATTATGGTGGGAAATATTTTAAATAAATTGTTAACCGAAAACTACAATAAAACTATCTTTTCTCAACCATAGAATGAGGTTTTTTCAATGAAAAATAAATATTGACTATCATGGAACCCTAAAAAACAATCAGACATTATTAGGGATTACATTCATATTGACATTATGGTTTTTAAATTTCACATAAATCATAATTTATATTTATTTATAGTTAAAAATGTGGATATTTTCTTATTTTTACTTATAATAAATCACTTTTGTAAGTACACATATCAACATATTTACATAAAGATGTATTTTTTAATATATAAAATTAATATTTATTATTAATTTTATTTAATGAAAAATTTTATCCATTTTAAATAAAAAGTACGTAAATTATTTCATTTTATAAAAATGTATTTAAAATAATATCATGCAATTTTATAAATTATAAAAAAAATTGTATATATATATATATATACTTATAAAAAATATATATATATATAATGTTCATATATACATATATGTGTGTATTAATAAACATATATATATTTTTGTTTTATTTTAGTACATGTAAATGAATATAATATATAATATATTATGTATAATAAATTTAAATATATTTACGAATATATGTCACACACACACACACACATTTTAAAGAAGTATATAAAATAATTATAAATGTATGAGTAAACAATATATATGTGTATATATATATATATAAATATTACTATCATAATATATACAATAAAACATCACTGTGGAGTGGTAATGGTGTTTGATTTTTAAATGAAAGGTATAAGTATCAAATCCCGGCACGAGAAGGACACTTGAATTTCAATGAGCACTGATGAAGCTGTTGTGGAAGCACTGATAATGGTGTCGAGGGATGCACTGATTGGGGTGAAGGGGGATTATAGAGGTTCAAGAAAAAAATCCCCCTTTAACAACACTACCTTTATCATTATGTTTTGAACTAAAAATGGACCCCTATATCTGCCCTTTTATAGTATTGTTAAATGGGGCCTTTATCAGTTCTTTTTGTGAGCACTGATAATGATTTCCCTTGAACCTCCATTTTGGTACACATCACATTATAATCACTTATACATGAAATTTACTAGCACTCATACTAGATTCTTTCTTAGAAATGGAAGGTGTTCATGGATTATAACATGATAGAAGGTCTGCTCATATAGTTGGACAAGATATAGGAGGCCCAATAGTTTCTTTAGGTTATTCATACGCTACAAGGAATTCCAATAATATATATTAGAACCAAAATTAATCAAACATGTGATGTAAAAAATTTCAATAATATTTAATTAATAAAAAACTAATATGAATGAAATACATTTCTTTATAAAGCATTTTTAAAATTTAGGACAACTTTTCATCCCATGTAATTTTATGTATAAAAGAAACTAATTATTTACTTATTAATATTAGGATGAGGTATCAATTTACCATTCCCCTTCCTATTTCCTTGAAATTTATAACCCATTTTTTTCTACTATATTTTCAGCATGTTGGTCTCTCCAGTTTCTAACACCGTCCTTTACTCCTCCAGAACACACATAGTCATTTATTTACTAATTAACAAATTATTTTTATAGGTGTTATAAGAGATTTAAAATGGCCTATATTGATGTAGAATAGTGTGGATAATATAATTCACTAGAAATTTATTGTATATATCAGCCTCAATATAATTACGTTGAGCCACAATATCCTTCACTAGCTAATGTTATTGTGAAAAACGTTCTGGGTGGTGAGTCTCATAGATGATGGATAATCATTGTGATGTTTTTAACAATGTTTCAAGTTTATTAACAACTATCCTTTTAATAAAAAGAATGTTTATTATTTATTATCGGTCCGAGTTCATTGTAATGAGTGTTCATAAGATTTATATAAGTTTCTGGGTCCAAACACAATGGGAGAGACGAATTTTATCTTTATGAATGATGTTTTCCAGACACGGGTTTCCAAAATCATGTTTTGGAAATTAGGAACACCAAATGAAGATGATGTCATAAATATTGAATCTTTAATCATATGCAAAATCAGTCTCAAATATATCATCATTAAGTTAAACATTGATGAGACTCAATGTTAGTTAGAAAGTGAGAATATATTGAGAAAGGAATTCAGAAAGATCTTGAAGAGGGTTTTTTTTAATAATGTGATGTTTGAAGTTCAACATTTTTCATACTTTCAAAAACTCAAGCCTGATGATTCTTTGATGGATTGTAGTTATATAGAATTATAAGTTATATGTATCACATATTATTCATTCCTTTGGAAGAAAATGTGGATAGTATATTCTACAAATCATATTGAGATTTGTCTTGGAAGAAATGGAGGAACCATATATATTGTGTAGGTTCCAAAAACCAAGAAAATTTATTCACCGTATCATGAAGTACCTTAAAAATAATTAATCAAAATTCTGAGAGAGTTATAGCTGATGATATTTGAATAGATTGGATGTAACTGAGTTATGTTTCAATAATAATGATAATTCATTCATAATGATAATTCCATTGTAATGATAATTCCATAATTATGAGAATTCCATCATATTGAATCTGAGATGGAAATTTAATTGGAATATCTATGAGGAGGAATGTCAATCTGACTGACTCTAAAGAGAAAATTCAGATCCTAATGGGATGAGGAATAAATTCAGATTGTAATGAGATCTAGAAGAAA
This sequence comes from Viscum album, assembly GCA_963277665.1. Taxonomy (NCBI): domain Eukaryota; kingdom Viridiplantae; phylum Streptophyta; class Magnoliopsida; order Santalales; family Viscaceae; genus Viscum; species Viscum album. Next base: position 1,530,170,551 of record OY728162.1, read on the forward strand.
TTCATATCGTAATGTGTAGAGGAAAAAAGTGAAATCAAAATAAGTTGAGGAAGAAAGTAATATTTTAATGAGATGAAGAATAAAGGTATATTGCAATGGGTTGAGTATGTTCCTCCATAATGAAGTTACATTACACTAAATATTAGTATGTTAAATCTGATTGAAGTTAAGGAAGTTATATTAAACTGAAGGTGCAGAATATAAATCGGACTAAAGCGCTGGATGTTATATCAGGCTGACGAACTATTAAGACGTTTGAGAAGGTTGATTACATAAAATATTCAAGAATATTCTATAAGGTTTATGGAGAGTTGAAATAGTCAAATTTTATGTTTAATTTTGAGTTTTTCTCAACGTTATTCAATTTTGATTGGTGGGAAATGTTTTTAAATTTACCACCTTTGTCATTATGAGGATCCTATAAATAGTTTCAGAGTTCATTTGTAACATTTTGAATTTTACATGTCTGGAAAATGAAGAGTGTTGAAGAGTTCATGAGTAAGATTCTATTTCGGATTGGGACCTCATTAGAAGTTCAAACATCTGAAAGTTTTCATCATGGACTGAGGAAGATTAGACTGATTATATTGATTACAGTTTGAGTTTTTCAATTATAAAACGGTTTCATCATACTGATTCAATCGAACTGATGATGATCCGACTGAGTTTTGAGTGGCATGTGTTTTGTTATCTAGAAATAATAAAACTTTTATTTAGGAATAGATTGATAAAGGAAGAAAATTATTGATTCAACCATATTGAGTCAATAAGAATGAGTTCATAAAATAAAAGGCTATCAGACTAGGGATCATCAGATCATAGAGTGTTGCCGAATGATCAATATCTTTTTTCATTTTTTGTGGCTCAATTGTCATATAAGAAAAATTTATAAAATTTTGGGAGTTAGTATAATATTTATGTCAATATATATAATGTATCTAATAGAAGTTAGCACAATTTGTAATCACTTCTTCAGTATAGTGAATTTCTATAGGCCCATATGATTAAAAATGGAAAGGATGTAGGTTCCCACAATTAGGTAAAACCTTGTAAATTTAATGTACTTTTATTGCATTCCAACTTTTCCATGCATAAATATTTAATAAAATATTATAGTTATATAAAATTTAAATGGATTATGGAGTTATGTTTCTAAGTATATTATAACTTCTAAAAGTGAAAAACTGATTAAAACCCCCTTAGAAGTTGTTACATGATCCATTGGATCAATAATCAGTATGAAAGGGAAGGTTCCCTTGTATAATTATTGTCAAAGAAAAATATTAATTCTTTCAACATTGGAACAATTCATACATTTAATGGAAAATATTAATATGGATGAAAAACTAAGATGAATCCTTATCTTCTATAACGTGGCATGATATTTTTTGTTACTCATACTTTTGGTTTTCCGTTTATTAAAAAATATTCTCATATGAAATATCATGATTAGAGAAATCTAGATGTTAGTGGAATTGATAGAAATTATATCCTTATGTCAGTAACAAAATATTTCTATATTATGATATTGGGTCTCAAAACCTAAAATTGTATATGAGACAAGATGGAATATGTTTTTGAAGCGAATAACAATGTTAATGATGAAAATATACAAATCTGGTATACCAATAATGAAGAAAAAACAATGATATATTAAGAAATTGTAAATGAATACTTCATCATACTAAATAAAATTGTTTGTGACATAAACAAATTAAGAGATATCCTAAAAATTCTATAATTATGAAGATACATGTGTGAAATTTTCTAAATTGGATTGATTCTAAAATTACGTCTTTATAAGATAAGGATGATTTATCTCTTGATTAATTATGGGAAATTATTATTTATTTTTAAATGATATAAGATCCAATGTTTAAAAGGAAGTTGATAGATAAAATTTCTTTCCAATCCATGAGAAAAAAATGAAAATATATGATGTTGAATATGGTGATCCTCATGATTTGGATGATGATGGGTTGATGACTTAAATTATGATATCATGTATCCTATCTCTAAAAACGGGCGTACAAGAAGAGGAAAGTATGTATGAAAAATTACTCTCATGTTTTTTTGAGTTTAGTGGAATTTTATACTTTCATATGAGTTTCCCAAAGGACAAAATTTGAGAATATAGAGATGATTCTAATGAAATCCCTCAATTGATGAATTGGAAAAAATGTTTTAATGAAGAAAAGTCATTAAAAAATATAAGAAAAATATAATTTATGACAAAAGGAGTACATTTATTAATCAATTTGAATCAAACTCAGCTGAAATCTATTCTTTTGAAGTTGTTAAGAAAATGATAGAACAATCATTGACAAAGCTAAGAAAGTAGAAGAATCTTCAAATTGTTTGAATCAAATTAGTGAAGAATCTAATAGAGATTTTTATTTCACTGTAGATCCACTTATATTTATTGAGCCAAATAAATATATAATGAATGAAATTAGAATGATAAATAAAGATAGTGGAAAATTTTATGATGGTGACAATCATGTTGGCCAACTAGAAGAAGAATACATCCAAGAGATCTTGATTTATAAATATATAATTTAATAATAAGGAAGTATATTTGAAGATCTCATTAGGAAGTTTGTTTGAAATGAACACATGTAGAAATTATGGCATTGATGTCATAAATATATCATTTATTTCTTATAAACCTATACAAAACTTTATTTCATGGACTTTTTCATATCTATATTGTTTAAAACTGATTCCAAAAGGATCTAAATTAGAGATTTAGCATTGATTTTCTTAAAACCCAATGTCAAGAGTATCTATCAAAATCCTTTTTTGTGTTGGTTTTTATGGAAGAAGATAGAAAAAGATAAACCATTTTGATTTTTGGTGTAGTTTTCATTAAAAACCATGGACCATATTTTTTTGAAAAAATAATTGGCATCAGTTTCTATAAAATTTGATGACTAAAACATTTTAAAATAAATATTTTATTAAGAAACTGATGTATTTGGTCTTCAAATACCATTTTACTATTGACCATCAATAATGGTTATATTTTTTTTTCCTTTTATCTATTGATTGTTTATAGATTCATTTTTATTCAATGATGAAATGCTTATTCTTCTAAAGGATTTGAGGGAACAAATTTAGATTAAAGGTTAATCTTCCTTTTTGAACCCAAATTTTGTAATTTATTTTTAATTTTTTTAAGATAAACTATTTATCATTTAGTTATTATTTTGAGTTATTACAATAATTGTTTGAATGTAGTTGAATGTTAATTAAAAATTTTATTGTTAAATTATTTTTATTTTGACAAAGGTTATTATATGTTTATAGATATATAGATATATATATATATAAATATTTATATTTATATGTGTCTGTATGTGTCAGTTGAAATTAGTTGCTATGATATTTTTCATTTTTGATTCTAACCAAATTAGGTACTTTTGTATCATCATGACACACATCACGCCATGTAAATACCTTTAATTAAATAGTTTTTATTTTATCCCTAAATAATCATTGATATTTATATTTAGATCACATTTATTTTTATTGTATATTCTTTTGTTTAATCATTATCCATTAATATATATATATACATGTATGTTTATTTGTTTTATATATTCACCAATTATATTGGGATCTCATGTAATGAATGACTCCTAATTGGAAAATTTATGAAGAATCACTAGTGAATATAAAAAATGTGTTGATGGTTTTTTTTATTTTTCTAAACAAAATCATCCAAACATATATTTGATCTTCTGTACATCTGTGAAGTGATTGAATATGGGAAAGTTAAATTTTTGGTAAATTAAGGATCATCTCATTTGATATTCATTTGTCCTTAATTATATAAATTGGATATTTCAAGGTCAATGATCTAAAAATTAAACATCTAAAGTTGAAGAAAATATTCATAATGAGGTAGAAGATCATATTAAAGAATTATATCATGACTTAGTTATTGATACCATCGAAAAAATAAAAATTATTTAATGAATGTACAGAGATTAGGAAAATCAAATATTCCTATGATATAATAAATATATTATAAATAGATATTAATTAACAAGAATGAAAAAATGGGTGGAGTGATTGAAGTTTATATAATTTAATTGATATTTTAAAAAGAGATACTTCTAAAAGGAAACAACCATCCCTATTCCAATTATAAGGTAATGAAAATATTATTCCAAATGGGATTGGGGTTTAAAAAACATGATTTCCCAAATTATTTTGTATTATATATGAGGGAATATGAATATTTATCATAATGTTCTACATGTGAAAGATCATGCTATAAGATTTATGAAAAAGTCCACTCAAATTAATTCCTAAGTATTGGAATATAACCTCTTGATAAATCAAATAATTTCTTCTAATATTAAATTCATATAATTCTAATAAATCCACTCTGATTCATTCTTAGGTACCAGAATCAAATCTCCTACTATAGAAATCTGGTATCTTCTAATACATCCTTATTTAATGAGCCTATTTTCAAATTCAATTGTTGAAAAAGGATTAATATGGAATTCAAATGAGAGCATCTCTGATGGAAACTTGTGTAACTGTACTGATTAATCATAGTGGAATGTATTTATAAAAAAATTATTTATTTGGAAAGCAATGTTAGATATCTTAGAATTCTAGTGTTTGTAGATGGAATTAATCCACATCATAGCCTAAGTATCTAACATGGTTCATGGCCTAATTTTTTTGGTATTTTACAACATTTATCCACAGATATATTTGAAGAAAAAATATTTTATATTGATCTTAATGATTTCTGGCCCAATATAGTTGGTAAATGATATTTATGTGTATCATCAACCATTGATAGATGATTTAAAACTTTTATGGGTGATATTTGTTAATATTTTTTATGCGTAGAAGAAAGAGTATATTCTTTTGTGTTCTATGATAATGTTAATTATAAACGACATTCCCACATATGGAAACATATTTGGATATAGTGTTAAGGGATATAAATCATGTCATATTTGTGGAGAAGAGACTTCATATTGTAAATTTCAGAATGTATGAATGATAAAATACATAGTACATTGAATGTTTCTTTGAATTGATCATCCTTATCAAAGACTGAAAAGGCAATTTCAGGGTTTGTCGGAATAAAATATTCCCCCATGACCATTGTCATTTAATGAATATTATTGCATGTTGAATATTTTTGATTCAACATTTTGGAAAGAAGAAAGGTATAATCTTTAGAAACATATCTAAAAGAAATAGTCTATATTGTTTTAACTACATTATTATAATTATATAGAGATAAATCATAACATCGAGGTGATTCATGTTGATAAAAACATATGCAAGAGTTTGATTAGAGATTTATTTTAAATAAATGGAAATACAAAAGGTGGATTGAATGATAAATTGAACATGATATCAATGGGAATATAATTAATGTTATCTCCCATTATGAAAAGAACATAACATATTTACCTCTGACTTTTCACACATTAAGATATATTTTAACGATGAATTAGTGTCATTATCATTATGGTATTAAAGTTCCTAGTTGATATTCTTTAAATTTGAAGATTTATGTGTCATTGATGGAATCTAAATTAATATGTATGAAATCTCAAGACTGCCATGTGTTGATGAAATAAATTCTACTAGTCACACTACATGGAATATTTTATATTGTTGCAAGAGATGTTATCATTAGGTTATGTAAATATTTCAAATCCACTTGTAGAAAAGTCATTAATCGCAATTTGTTAGATATGTTGGATAAGGGAGATGCTCTTATTAATTTTCAAATAGAAATGTATTTCACACCTATGTTTTTTGATTTAATGGTTCATCATGTGATTAATTATGTGTAAGAGATAAGAATGTGGGGGAATGTTTATTTATTATTGGTGTACCTTTCAAAAGATATATAATGATTTTGAAGGGATATGCGAAAACTATTTTTTATGTAGAGGCCACTATTATTCAAAAATTTGTATCGGAAGATGTCATTGAGTTCTGTATTGAATTTTTCTCTGAAGTGAAGATTATTGGTCTACCTATAACTCGATATATGATAGTTCATATTGAAGGTAGAGGGATTCCAGTCTTAAAGGTAATGTTCATTCCACATGATGATGTGATACAGAAAACATTTTACCTTATAAAAAACACATATGAGGTTCAATCATATATATAATCACATATTACTGAATTAAATTAATGATATGTGGAAATAAATGAAAAGTGGGTGATGATTGATCATAAAAAGACATTTGTTTAATGTTTTAAAGACAAGGTAATGAAATATATATATTCATCATAATCATTTAAATAATTGGTAGGGGGACTATATCTTAATGTGATCAAATAGTATGGTTTTAATTTTAAATGGTACACATTTTACACAAAAAGATAAATGACAAAAGTACTATTCAAAATTGTGGTGTAATGGTCATCACGGAAGGACAACATTTTTCAATTGAAAATGTTAAAACCCAAATTTCTATATCAATGGAATATTTTTGAGTTCTTAACTGCATATGAGAAATTGATTATAAAAATTTTCAAGTCATGTTATTTAAGCATAATTGTGTTGCATGTAATAGTGGTGTGAAACATGATTAATATGGGTTTAAAATTATTGATTTGAAAATATCATGTTTCAAGGATTAATCATTTATCATAAATATGCAAGAGAATAAAATATTTTATGGCATTGATCCATCAAGTGGTCTGTGGTTTTCTAATTTGAAAGGGAAAATAATCCATTTGGGTGATGAGAATAATGATTATGACATTTATTTAAATGAGACTTCTTCATCAATTATACGATTATAGGAAAAAAATTAATATAAGGTAAACATATGCATACAGTACAATGTTATCATGTATAATGGGTCTGGGAAAACACTATATTAACTCCTAATGATTCTGGTATATATATATATATATTATTTTTGTAGTTCAAAATTTAAATGTGTAAAAACATTAATTTTTAATAACTATTAGATGCTTAAATATATATATATATGATTATTTATATTATTTTTTTGTGATAACTTTTATATTCCATGGTTATGGGTAAACATTTTTTCACTAAAATAATGATGTATATTATTATATTTTGCTTAAATTTATGCATATAAACACAGTTTTTTGAACATTGATATTTAAATTTATAAGGGATTGTATCATTTTTTATGAAATGATTACATTTAATAGTTTAACTTGAATAATTTTTGGTTAGTAAACATAACATCATTATTTTTTTAAAAAAATTCCACTTGTGTTCCTCTTTTTTACTTATATTTTTTTTTGATGTTTTAGACTTTTTCATTTGTATAATAATATGCAGGTACACAATAATTTCATTTCATTTTCAAATTTTAGTGATAGATACAGACACAGAGGAAGAGGAACCTGTACCAAGGTATATTTATTTTTTCATATTATTAAATATTCAAAAATATAATTTTTTAATGAAAGTAATTATTTAATTTATATAAAATAATTTTTGGACAACTGAAGATACATTATTAGTGGAGTCTTCAACTTTTACTATTAATATCACTTTTCGAGTTGGCAAATTTGGCATTACACATTTATCCAAACTATCACTTTTTGTGGAGACTAGCGATTTCGTATTATTTTTATTGATAATAACAAGTAAATTAGTCCAAATGAAAAATAGTTTATTAGCTACATCTCCTCACAGAGTCATTATAATATCATCATTTTTTATCCTAATTGGATTTCAATCAACAAGACGGAGATAAATCAGCTTTGGGAGGCCATAATAGTAAAATATTTCAATTTATTTATTTTATCTCATTTTTTGAATAATATATATTTTAAATGTCTGATATTTAATTTATTCCATTATAGTTGATATTAGATTTTGAATAAAATAAATAAATTATGAAAATATTACTTTACTTAGTGATTGTTTGATGTTGATATTTCAAAAAAATAATGACAAAATATGATGTTTTGTGGAAGAAACGAAATGGAAACCTATGATTTATGTATGATTTTATAGATTCAAATAAATGGATGATATTTGATTTCAGTCGACATGATGAATCTTTTTTTTATGATAATTATTTTTCATTTTAAAATTATTTGTATATTTACCTAATTATGTCACAGTTTATTTTTATATAATTGACCACCACAAAATCTCTATAAGAGATCCAATTGTAGAATATATATGATCATGAATTATCACATAGAGGATATGATTCTATGGAGAAAAAAATAATTGAAGAAAATATTGAATCAATAAGAGATAATTTTACAAATGGTTTAGACGAGTTTCAATTATTTCCTCCAACTCCCAACACCTGCTTTGAAAAATTGATACGAGAGATAAGAAGAAAAAATGAAATGTATCATACGGAGAAATCAATTTTGCTGAAAGAATTGTATGTAAATAATTTTTAGTTTTCCTAAATTTTTTTATTTTATAAATTAACAATAATAATATAAAATTTTCATTTTTTTATTCTGGTTGAACTTCCGGAGAAATAAACACATGGAAATTTTATCCTTGAGGGAAGGATGGATATCCTAGCCACAACTTTAAGAAATATAGAAGACCCCAAATGCATAATAGGATATGATACGAGTGTTAGTATTTTTAATTCTTTCTATCATCAAAGTAAGAAATCAAGAAACATGGATATTGAATTCTTAACTGCTGAGATGGAAGATATGAAATAGTCTATGGGTGATCAAATTTTATCAGTTTTGAAGGCTATGTTAGAATGATTAAGGAGTCTATCATAGTCTATATAGCCTTAACTACATTCCCATATTTTCTAGCTGAATATGTAGCCTATACAACCTACCAATCCTGACTATCCTACCCAGCATTCCCAGCCAATCTACTCAGCGTTGGAGTTGGTGCCCAAAAACCAGATTATTTTTTAATTTATGATATCATGTGTTCATAGTTTTTAATATTGAAAATCATATTATCACATCATTATTGTTCTTATTCATGACATTGTATATGATAATTTCCTAAGAGTATCTATCACACAAAAAGGTCATAATAGGTCTCCTCTATGATGAGAACCTGAATGTTTTGTGTCGCTATTCGTGAGCATATGTTCTATAGAAAACTTATATCATTTTAGGGACACAAATGATACGAGATATCAATGGTAGAGACTCATAGGACATTGAAGAACTATCTTATGGTGCATTCCCATGGTAATATCTACTTGGATATTATTATAAGGATACCCTCTAGTAAGAAATACACTATTATATGTTTCATTTGATGTTCCTATTTGTGGATGTGTGTACTGACCGTTAGAATTATAGATTACAATTAATGAGTATTATGTGTTGTGCTCATTGATGTATTGGAGAAACTCATGACATCATATGTTCATAGAATGGTAGGATACATTGGGTGTTTCACGAGAAATATTTCATTAATGAATAATTCAAGAAATAGTTTTTTCATTATATTCTTTAACAGAGGTGGATATATCAGGCCCTTTTATAGAAATGATATATCCTAAATAAATCCATGGTAATGGTGTTATATAGGCAAGATAATTTTTGAGAAGTCATAGAAAGAGATAATTTTCACATATGTTGATGGAACTAGTATGCAACCTAGTTGATTATAGATATCATGATAAATGAATTATATTACACGGTAAACATTTGTATGAAGCGACATTTCGTTCCAGGATTTACTGCATTCCCTATAGGTGTCTTCTTGTATTGTTAGACGCTAACCTTGGAGTTTAGGATACTTTTCCTAAAGCTATTGAGAAATAGGTCTAGAGGGTCACACACTATGTGTATCCAAGAATCTCCATTAAATCATATATTATTATTTATTATCTAACAAGTTGAATAAATATTATTATCAGGTATGGTTTAATAATTAGTCATGTATGGTTGATCACATTTATTCTGACACAAGTTATTTGAGATAATATAATGGTAGTTCAATATTTAATTAATTTTTATTTTTTATTTAGTGAATATTGTATTTATTCATTTATTAGTGAATAATGCTGTTAATTTTATTTAACAAATAAATTGTCACAATTCATGTCACGATAAATATTGAGGAGGAATCGTAGGTTGAGTTTAATGGTCTAGTGAGAAATATTAAATATTAAATATTGTTTAATTAAATAATATTTAATTATAATTATCAAGTTAAGTGAATGTCCAAAAGTAATAAAAATACCGTTATTATTTGACATGGGGTTTTTCTAGGATAAAACAATAATTAATGGAACATGTGAAATTATTTTATTTTAACTCTAGAGATACAAAAACCAAATTATGTTATTTTCTCAAGAGACAATTTATTTTTACAGAACAGATTTTGGAGACTCCTCTCAATACTACATAGATCCCTTTTCCATGAACACTCCTATGAATTGAGAGCAATCCACCTCCACCAGATCAAATACAATGCTTTTGAAGTGGGTATTTAGGCGATCAAAGGCGATCAACACAAGCTCAAGGAACTTCCATGATAGTACCTAGATATTCCATTATCAATTTTCTATGAAGGATGTACCATTTCTGGATCACTTCTAGAGGAAATCTACAAATGGTTTCTACAATTAAATGATGAGGCACTACAGATATATCACTAATTAATCAACGAAAAAACAATTCCTTAGAGGTAATTATTAATTTAATTAAATTAATTTTAAATGATATGTATTAAAACTCTATTGATTTTGGTGTTCTATCCATTTTCTATATTATTTGATTCAATTTCGTTGATCATGACATTCAACATCATATAAATCTCAGATAGATCATTGATAATGTAAAAAAAAAAATTTGGGCACCAGCCTTCTCACGCATACACTGCACCCAGAACCTAAATGTGGTATCTGAGTACGAACATGATTATTTATAATTATTTAAAGATCATTGGTGATTTAATCATATTTAATTTATTTTTTCAATTCATGTTTAATCATTCTTTTAATCTAAATTGTGAGATATTCTTCATCCTACTTCGTTTCTGGTAGCTATAATTGAGGCTATTAATTTTATTATTAATATAAAATTGATGAACTCATCTTGAAGAGCCAGGGTATTTGGCCTGAAAATAATATATTACACACCCTGTAATCGGAGTTACATGTTGTGTAGTAACATTCAACACTGCAATATTGATTTGAAAATAAATTCAAGATTATGAAATGAATATTGAATTAATTACAACATTTAATGCACCGTGTGTTGACCAGAATATAATGGTTCGTGGTCAGTTTTACTACAATATTTGTACACAATATGTAGTCAGTTTGAGTCATATATGGGTCAGTTATTCCATATATGGCCTACAAGACTGGTGACCATGTAACACATAGTCAACATGATGTGTGTCCCATTGAAAATGCCATGTTCTAAAAATTGTATGAGGTACAATTTATACACTATGTCCCTAGGCTTGTACCTTGGATAGATGATGAGATATATACATGTTGTGTAGACCAGATCTAGATTCCATGTACATATACTAGTTTTTCAGATTAGAATTTATTTATTATACAATGTAAAACACGAGACATCTTATTGCAGGTGGTCATTAATATGATATGTGGCCCATTGAACATTATGTCTTATTATTATATTTGTAATATTATATTAGTTATTTTTATTTTATATGTTCAATAATTTGTAGTCTTATATGGAAGATAAACTTATCAATCTATAATATGTGTTTGCGAACTATTTCATAAGTATGAATATGATTTATGGTGCGTTTTTTATTATTATGATTAATATCACATTTTTCTATTATAAAGTGTTCAAAAACTAGTTATTTTTTTATAATAGGTAATTGGACATAATGATATCAAAAAATTATTCAACTGCAAAAAATTATTATGATATCAATTATCATGTGTGTGTTTTATAATTCTAGTTTAGAATATAATTATGTTGATAATGTTTTTTTTATTACGTGGTTATAATATGTTTGTTTTTATAGTAATTTAGTCTATGATACATGCTATTTGATTTCTATATATTATGTTTTCTGTTACAATAATTGTGATATTTTTAGGGGTGTTATATAGAGGATTTTTTAAAACAATTTATCTTTCTACGTTGGTTTTACAAAATGTTGATGTCGAAACATTTAAAAAAATATACTAGGTATTCGATGTCGATTTTCACTATAAAATAATGCCCCATAAAGGATTTATTTATTTATTTAACAGTCTAAAATGAAGATAAATATATACACTTATAAATATTGGGTGTTTATTTAAACTGAAATCGACCCCAAAAAAATTTGTGCTTTGACATCATTTCTTAATATAAACTAACACTGAATCTCCATTCTAGAATCGAGTTTTCCTATAAAACAACAACAATAAAATGCTCTAAATATATAAAAAATGGGTTTTAGAATCATTATTAGGAAAAATGATATTTAAATCCTTAATTATAACACCTCTTTTGTAAACATCTGTTAAAAACTCACGGTAAAATTGAAAAAAATGACATCCAAACATGATTTTTCACTAATGGAAGAAGAATTTAACAAGTTTAAATAAAAATTTATTAATTATGAAATTACCCTAAGAAAGTTTAATGAAAACTTTAGCAATAATTCAGAAGTAATTAATGAGACTTATAATGTTTCTGAGAATGTTCAAATTAGGAATCATGTTTAATCATCACCCACCAATGACAATGATTCATCTAGAATTCCTATCATATTATGTTCTAGAAAATTTGTTTGGAAATATTGGGTGTAAAAAGGATTAGAGAAACCTACTTCAACTATAAAATATGAAAATTCTTTCATAAGTAAAACATGGTACATTTCTAGAGTATGTTAGTGCAGAAATAAGTTATCAACGTCAACAAAGTTTCTTCGAAGATATATGTTACTTTAGTAGAAAATAATGATTTTATGGGTTTTCATATTGTTGTGGAATCTATGGGAACATATAATATCATTTTTTTCATAACATATCTCTTCTGGGAATATGTTTTGACCAAAGTGGAAGAAATAGTTAAAGTAGAATGAGAAACTTTACAAAAGCACAAAATATTGAATGAACAAAAACTGAAGATGTTATAAACATTCAAACAATAATTCAAACGATATGAATAGAATAATTCTATGAAATATGTAATCACCATTTTCATTATTCCAAAAGATATATGACACTCCTTTCGAAATAGTTTTATTATGGTAGAGAATAAAAAGACGGTATAAAGAAGAAATTTTATGAAATAGCTTTTGATGATGAGAAAGAATTGAAAATAAATATAATGAAAAAAACATGGATACTTGATAGTCGTTGTTATTCACACATGACATGTGATTTTGAAATTTTTAAATGTTTTTAAAATCATAATGGCGGTGTTTTTACGTTTATGAATGGTAGTTCCATAAAAATGAAGATAATGGAAACAACTGATATTGAAGAAGAATATTTGAAATATAATAGAGTTTTTTTGATTATGGGATAAATCATAACATACATATAGAAGTAAACCTTGTGATGATAGAATTTCTCTTCTGAAAATACTCTTATATCATGAGAATTTTAAAATATATAATAATTATTAAAAAAACAATAATGAACATGTGGGGATATCTTTCAAATATGAAAATTTAATAACTCATGTTACTCAAGTTCTGAGGGTGAAAATAAATTGTGGCACTGGAGCCTTGGGAAACATGGGTAAGAAATAATGAACAAACTTTCTAAATTTTATTTTTTCAATTATTTTATATAATTGAAAATAATAAATGATAATATTTGTATTACTTTTCTGAAATTAAATATGAAAAAAAAATCCATAATATATTTGAGATTCAATATTAAAAAATTTATTTTATTCACTACGATTTATGTGAGTGTTTCAGAAAAAAATAAATAATATGACATGAAAATATTTTCCCTTTTATCGATTATTTCACTCAAATGACAAACATCGTGTTTATGAAACACAAGACAAAGGATGTGGAAATGTTTAGGTTTTTTAGATAATATGTTGAGGTGGTTTATATAAAGAGATTGAGGATAGATAACGGTAATAAATTTATTAGTAATAGTTTTAATCATATATAAGAAATAATGGTATGAAACATTATTATAGTGATCCCTATACTCTACCAAAAAAGGAGTAAAAAATTAATGAATTGATTTTTTATTGAAATGGGAAAAATTATGTTATCTAAATACAAAAGTTTGAAGTTTTACTAGAGATAATATATTAGTTTTTATGAAGAATTTCATAATAGATGTTTGTTGACACTGGAACTCAACATGACTTCTAATGAAATGCTGTGCAAAAACTAGTCATTTAAGTACTTAAATGTTTTTAAACTTCTATGTTTACTAAAATAAAAAAACAAAATCCCGGAAAGTTTGATGATATATCATAGGGAGGAACTTTTATATGCTTATACAGAAAATGAGAGAAGTACAAAATGATGGAAATATGTTTACAAAAATTGGTGGACTCTTATGATGAGAATGTAATTGAATATAAAAATTCCATATCAAATTTTGTTCAAAATAATGAGGAGGATATAATGAATACTTTCAAAAATATTAAAAATGATCCAAAATATCATTATCAATATTTAAGAGAATCATTTGATGTAAAAAATTATATAGAAGATAATATTTTTAATTTAATACCTTACAAAAAAATTTCATGTCTGAAAATATGATTGGGAATCATAAGGCTCCTGTTCAGAATAGAAGGATGTTGATATTAGAAAATTATACCTCACTTATATTAAAATCTAAACCATAATTATATTTGATATCTATACTACACCAAATATGGGTGGATTAAAAAAATGATGAGTTGGACTTGATTGAAAAAAAATAACCATGGGAACTTCTTCCACAAATAGAAAATAAAAAAGTTATTGTAACATAGTGGGTTACAAAATCATGTTGAATGAACATGGAGAAGCTTCAATAAACAAAGAATGTATTGTTTTTATGTAATATTTTATTGGAGAAAGGTCTAGATTTTGATGAAACATTTTCCCCCAGAGCAAGATTAGAAACAATTAGAATATTTTGATTAGTGGTTTCTCATCAAAGCTAAATTGTTTATTGGATTGATGTAAATTTTTCATTCTTAAATAAAAAGATCAAGGATGAAGTTTACATTAAAAATACTTGTGGTTTTTTAAATGATGAGGATGAAATTAATGTTTTTAAATAGAAGAAATATTTATATTAGATGAAACAATATCCATGTGGATCATATTCTAATATTGACTTTTTTTTGAGATTATTGAATTTTTATGAGGGAAATGTTGATAGGAATTTATATGTGAATGATGTTGACTGTGAAAATATAATGGTAATTGTTTATGTGGACGTTATAATTTTTTTTTCGGATAAAGATAAATCTTGTGAAGATTTTAAAAAAAATGAGGGAATAATTTTATACTGTTGAAGTTGGGAAAATTAACTTTATTTATTGGATTAAATTTTCAACAGAAAGAAAAATAGTTTTACTTATCTAATGAAAAGTATGTATTGTTCTGGTACAGTAGCAGTTACTGTAGTAGTTATTATTTGGTACTGTAGTACTCAGAACTATTCCCCTTGGGCCACTAGTTTATGATTGTAGTCTATAAAGCCTTCAGGCCACCCAGGCCTTCAGGTTAGTAAGGTCTTCGGGCCACCTCAAAGCCTTCGGGCCACATCAATGTAGTTTCCCTATACATACTCTATAGAAAAGGAGTATCCCAATAATGTGATTTAGACCAGGCCCAGTCACCAGAGCAGAACCAATGGATTTGGAAGAATGAGAGGGTATATCAACACCATTGAGACTAGCCTATTATTGCATGAGAAGATTAGGAATATGGCCATGAAAAGGAGGATGTATACCATCATGATTCAAATGTGGGGGGGGGAGTTCCTTGAAGTTATAGTATTCTTGAATTCTCTACAAACATCAGGTCATGTATTGTATATTAAACATACAGACCATGTAATTTATTAAGCCTATGGGCCTTGTAAGGGTTACAAGTCATCCCTTGAAAGGGGAATTATCAAAAGTCAATAAAAAATAATGCCTTAGGGACTTTATGGCAGGTTAATATCATCAAAAAGACAATGCTAAAAGAATTGTTTATTGATTTTAGGATATAACTTCTAGATACACCTTATCCAGTGACTTTATAAATATTATAAGTAAGTCCCCGACCATGCATTGGATTATATTGAAAAGTGGGGACATAAAGTGACAAATTATTTATTTTTATGAAGATGAAACTTATATTTATTTAATAAATCTAAAGATGAGGTTATCATAAAATGGAGGAGAGAAAAAAATGGTAGAAGAAAATAGATTTAGGTGGATTTTTTATTTACATGTCTAAAAAATGGCTATCTAGTGAGTGATGGAATTCCTTCAAAAACATTAATTTATCCAGTACTGTGGAATCATGAAAATCTCTTTGTAAAAGTCTCTATTTTGATAAATGTCAAGAAAATGTGAGTTGTATAAGAAACATAGTTTTTGAAAAAAAATACTGAGATTTGAAAAAAAAAATTAATGTGTGTTGTCAACAAATCTAATGGGGGAGATTGATGAACCAATGTGTCGCCTTTAACAAATTTTTTTTGGGTAAAAACTACCCTTTGTTTAAATGAATGTTATTGTTTATTTCGGATGAATCCCAGCCCATTAAAATTAGTGGTCATAATAAAGATTTAAGCTTCTAGATCAATACACAATTGGAGAGAATATATTGATCTTAAAGAATGTTTTTTTAAGGACACATGATTCCAGAGTCAGGTTTTAGAACTGAGTAGAACCAAACACATAAGTTTTTAGAAGGATGAAGTAGTTTATTAGACACATAGTCAGTCTCAGATACATTATAATTAATTTAATGCTTTATCGAACTCAGATTTAGTTTGAAAGTAAGAAGATAAAGATAAATGAAGTCTGGATGATGATGAAGAATATGTTTAATAGAATATGAGTTTAGGATTTTGAATGTTTCCATTCTTTTAAACGTCTAGATAGATGATGATTTACCAGTTTATTGTTCTAAAATATCATATGTTGTTTGTAACACTTGTGACGTGAGATTTGTGATGAACAAGGGAAGAAGATGTGCGGCTAACCATATTAAATATTTCTTTGAGAAGAATTGGACGAATCATATGGATTTAATTGGTTCTAGAAATCAATACAAAGTCTCTATACATTCTATATGTACTGGACACATAAGTTATCAGATGTCTGAGAGAGTTGTAGCTTATGAGCATTGAGGAAGTTTAATGTTAAATAATGGAGTTTCCATCATAATAAGAATTCCATCATAATGAAAACTCCAATGTAATGATAATTCCATCATTATGAGGATTCAATCAAATTGGATCTAAGAAGGAAATTTAATCGGACTGACTCTAAGGTGGAATGTTAGATTGTAATGAGCTGATTAAGTAAGTCAGATCATAATGACATGTGGAATAAAATAAAATAGTAATGAGAAAAGAATGAAAGTCATATGGTAATGAGATAAGGAATAATGTCAAATTGTAATAAGAAGATGAAGAATGTGGGATTGTGAATAGTTGAGGAAGAAAGTTAGATCATAATGAGTAGAGGAAGGTCAATCATAATGGAGTTACATTAGTCTTGGGATGAGGAAGTTAAATCAAACTGAATATGAGGAAACAACATGAGACTAATGTTGATGAAGTTCATCCAGATTTAACAAATGATAGGATGTTTGAGAAGGATATTTATAGAAATGACTCAAAAGATTTGAGATGGTCTATGAAGACTTGTAAAAGAAAATTTTATGTTTAAATGTTAGTGTTTCTTAGTATTCATTAATTATGAAAAGTGGGAAATGATTTTTTATTCCTGCCTTTGTCATTATATCTTTCCTATAAATAGAGGCAGAGTTCACTTATAACTTTGTAACTGTAATTAGGGTAGAAAAGGTAGAGGACTAAAGTGTTCTCATGTCATAGTCTCATTCAAGACTAATGCCAAATTAAGAGATCAGAAATAAGAAATTTATTACTACTTTAAGGGAGATTGGATTGAGCTGATTGAGTAGAGTTTGAGTTTTTTTTGTTTGAAAAATGGTTGGTCGTATTGATTTAATAGGGCTGAAGAATATCATTTTGATTTTTTACTGGTGAATGTTTTGTTATCCATAAAAAACAAAAAATTTCTTTTGGCACACATTTATAAAGGGAGTATCATATTCATTTTACTATATTGAGTCAATCAGAATGGGTTCATTGGACTGAAGACCATCAAACTTGGGATCATCAGACCCATGGGTGTAGAAAATAAAACACTTTTTTTTTCTTTTGGAAAACTCTTTAAATAGATGTGATTTCCTAAAATATTTCATATCACGAGGTAGAAGGTATCCAATAGGATTTGGCTTGGGTTTCATTAACTTCTTCATTGTAGTAAATTTATGTAGCCCCATGAGAGTGGTAATAATATGGATATGGGTTCTCACATTGAGGCCAAACCTTGTAAATATTTTGCGCATTTCTATCAGTCCTACTTTTTAATGCCTTATTATTTACTAATAGATCATAATGATAAAAAAATTAATATGGTGTAGGGGTAAAGGTTTTTAATTTAATAAAACTTAAAAAAGTGAAAAACTCATTCGACCCCCCCTCGGTACTGTTATTCGATCCATTGGATCATTATATGAGAAATTCATTGTTAATTTGGTTACTAATTCATTATCTAAAAAGACGAATGGGTAATCTGTAGAATTTATCTAGTTATAAAAATTATTTTTCCCATCAACTGAACTGCGAATACTAGCACATAATTTATTTTCTTTGAGCATCATAGTAAGACTGATTCAATTCTCACAATGTGAATAAAATTTAATACCATCTTGAGTTATATGATTATTAACGGTAGGTGGTTCATCTTTCTAGAAGGAATAATAAATTGCCATCCAACCAAGATAAAAAATAAATATCTTCCAAATTTTATAATTATCACACTTTATTTCATGAATGTCACAATTATTATTAGAAAAACATTATTTTATATCTAAAAATTAAATACATGATTATTAGTCCAAATATCGCAATTTTCAAGTAAATTCTGTTTTCATGTTTCAAAACAATATAAAATTGCTCATGGGTAACATTTTAAATCTAATATATTCGAGATATTAAATAATAATTATCAAGTTATATTTTTTTTTCATAAATTTATTGAAATATATTTTGATAATTCAATAAACCATATGAAAAAATATTAAATTTTATTATTCATAATCCATGTAGGAAAATTATGAAATATAAATTTAATATATCGTCTAATAAAAATTTAATAAAATTTATAAATGGACAAAATTTATTATATTTTTCATATAATATATTAAAAAATATCTATAGAAAATCGAAAGATCTTTAACATTTATTAAATAATATAGAAAAAGAGATAAGTTAAAAAAAATAGATGATGTCATAAAAAGACACATACACTCATACAAAAAAAATTATGGACACAGAGAATCAGGATCATTTCAAGAATCATAGTCAGAATAATCAACCTCATCAATAGTTTTCTATATAATTATGAATTTCTTTGATTGAGGATCCCAAGGATCCCCTCTATAGACCTCTCCAACTCCAAATTGTGTTAAATCTGTAGTGCCTTAGAATATGACCTCATACACACATTCCTGAGGAGAAATGAAAAATCCTTTCACAACATTATTTTTGGAGGAACTGAAGCATCAACATCACCAATGAAAATATTTCCAATTATATTTCAAATAGAATATTTGAATGAAATTGGATCATCACTTCTTGTAGATTGGATATGAGAAGTGTCGAGTAAAACCATTTTCTTTTACTTATCACTTCCATCATCTGAAATATTACTCAGTTTTCCAAAGATTCCTGAAGAATCGAAATCATTCTAAATCTCATGAAGATAATCTTGAATTCTATGAAAACCCCCAATTTAATAATATTTAAAAAAATCACAAAATTGTCAATTAATATTTTAATTCATAAATTCAGTAAATATAAATTTATAATTCAAAAAACTATATGAATGAATATTAATTTTATAGTATACATAATACATGTGGCCAAATTATTAAAATTTAATATAATATATCAAATAATGAAAATATAATAAAATATCTTATGTAATATAATTTCTTATATTTTTAATATAAATATTAATGTGATTAAATTAATATGTAATTCTGATTTAAAAAATATAGATATTGATAAACACATTTTTTAAAAAAATTATAAAATCCACAATTAAAAAATATTTTTCAAAATGAAATTTAATGATGTATAAATATATTGTAATTAATAAAATTAAAACATGTTCGTGTATTAATTATTGTGATTTTTCTGAATATGTAAATTGTATTTAATAATCAATTCTATTAAAAGAAAAAATATTAATAGATTTTTTAAAAAACATGAATAAATAATATAAAATGTATAAAAACATATTTAATAATATAATTTGATTTAATTAATAGAATAATGACAAAAAAGGAATGTGTCATTTATAAAACAGAATTTTTTTTTTCTAAAATAGAGAATAAATTTTTTTATGACAAGGTTGAGGTATAACATTCCATGAAACCTAATGTAATAAATTTTTTAGAATATTTAAATTTCTGAATTTTTAAAATTAATTAATGAAAAAAACCTATCACATACCACTAGACACTATGAAACTCATGAATATGGGGAATTAATACGCCAATGATTTTCACTGTGGAAAAAAATGGATTTTGAGATGGGCTATTTTCAACAAGTTCGTCGCATGTCGCAAGTAGTCCCTTAGAAATTATTATTTGCAATGGGATGTGAATCTCATCAAAAATATTCCTTAAAAAATATTTTTGATTGGATTTTATTCTATCGAAAGTACATTTTTTCATATTACATGGATAACCACTATAAAGTTAACTTTGAAGAAAATTGATTCACATCACAAATGACTTTCGTCGTTATAGTTATTTTCGATGGAAATTAACTATTGTAATAAATAAACTATCGATAAAAGCCTATTTGTGATGGGACACATTTTAAATACATTTTTACCACTGATGTAGTTATTAATTATGGGTACTAATTACAACGTGACCCATCACAAATTGTTCTATCACATGTTATCTAACCTATATATACCCCCACTACTTGATTTTCTTTCATTCTATTCTCCTCAAAGCCCCATCTCCTCCTGTGTACTAATAGTTTTCTACAAAAACATTTTACTGTTTAAATTTAATAGGGATGGTAATTTCTGACTTTTAAACCACTAAATTTTTAGCATCTATTTAATATTTTTAATACTTAATTAATTTAATTTATTTTATATTAGTAAGAAATATAATTAGTTAATAGTGAATAGATAATGTTAGAATTACATAGTTTTATTTGTAGTAATTAGCCTTAATTGATAGTAATTTTTTGAATTAATGGTTTTGATTTTTAATTAATATTTATTATCATTGATTAGATGAATTTAGTTTTAATTAGCAGTAATTAGTTTTGATTATTATTATATAATTTTAAAAATAAGTAATTAATGATAATTATTCATGTCAATGATGGATCTAATTCATGACTTAATGAATTGTGATTCTATGATTCTTCATTGAGTGTTCTATCCCTCGACTCTTTGTTTGTGGATCCCATGTGGGAGTCATTGATCATTGTTGATATAGGTGGTTCAGTAAGGAAATCACTATCAATTTAATCATTTTATTTTTATTTAATTTAAATATGTTTCATTAGAATATGTCTAACCTATAACAATTCTTCTATTACAATGGTTTGAAAAGATGTTATTGTATCCATATACCAACGTTTTGGGAAAAATGTTGGTAGAGGTAAGTTTTATAGAACCTATACCAACGGTTTGATCAAATTGTTTTTATAGGGATTGTTTATGAACACCTTATAATTATAAATAGACCAAATTGATGTTACAGGTATTCATTCATCACAATTATACCAAGGTTTTTACCAAATTTTTGTTATAGGAATCGATTCTAGACATGTATATTAATGATTTGGTCAAACTGTTGGTATATGTGTTGATTTTGGACACCTATAAAAATGGATTTGGTAAAATTATATTATATGTGGTGTCATTATTTATGCATAATTATAATGACAATAATATTAATAACAAATAATTTAATTTGAATATTTTTTTTTGATATATACATCTATATACATGTATATTATAATATAAAAAAGTTTGTTGAATAGTGCTAAATTGCTTGAAATATAATCTAGTGGATGCGGTATTAATACCCATATCTAGAATTTTCGACAATATAAAACATATACCAATGGATTGGTCAAACTATTGGTATAGGTTTATAAAGATATCAAATCACCCAACGGTCCTTGAAATCATTGGAATAGGATATACCAACAGTTTTAGGGGCTATACAAAGAGTTAAAAATCATTGATATAACCATTTGGCAGTAGTGTTTTCCAATTAATTTCTAAATTATGAATTTAATCACCAAATGAATGATTTGAAATTGTGTGGTGTATGTGTGTGTAATGAAATCCTTCGAAAATGTATTTTCACAAAAAGTATATAAGTCTAAAATAAACTATCTTGATTTGAAATAAATGAATTGAATAATGAATTTTATGAGATTAAAATCATGTTATGATTTGAAATAAAGATGCATGAGTTTCAATAATACCATTTGATGTTGGTTTTGAAAATGGAATGGCATGTTTTGAAAATTGAACATGGTTCCTGCTTCAAAAGATTGACTGAAATGCTTTTTTACTCATTTAAATGGATGATAGATGATTTTATTATTGATTTCAATGAATCACATGTGTAAATGGTTAGTTAGGTGGGTAATCCATGAAAAAGAAACTTGGAATGAATTATCTCTTCCTAGAAATGGATTAATGATGAGAATGATACAAACCTAATGTGGTTAGGGAGTTTATTCATTAGGGGTGTTCTCATATTCCCCTTATGCCTAATATCTATGGATTCGTACACACATATATCCATATTTTAACCAGATGTGTCAGGATACTTGATCCTTGATCTCATTAACCCTGAGCATTATAACCAAACAGATATGAATAAAAATGATTTGTACATGCCAAGCGATTATGAAATGTTTTGAAGCCTATTTTGATATAAAATAATATTCATGACACTTTTTAATAGGAACCATTGATATACATTGTTTGTTTTCAATATATATTGTATGAATATTTTTTATGGCGATTGAAATTCCTTGAAAAGAATGTTTTGTTATCTAGATGCTAGTCTGCATCCCGTGGGAATCAAGAACATCCTTCGAGCCAGTTTAGAATGGATTCTGGTACAGTTTAGGTTTCTTTCCTAGAATGGTTTGTGACATGTATCTATATGTCCAGAATAATAATTTAAAGCTCAATTTAAAAAGAAGAAGAAAAAACATTCCTAATGAAAATTTAGAAATTGATAAAAAAAATAATAAAAATTGTTTTCAAGATATAAAATATATTTATATATTTGTAAATAATTAATAATTACTAAATAATTAATGATATATTTTTATACTAGGATGATTTGGGATATGATCCTACTTAGTCCAAAAAATATCTATGAAATGTAAGGCAATGACCACGAATCAGAAATGTGAACAAGCACCACCAAACATAAGATTGAAGTCCAACACCACCCATAATATAACCAAAGAAAATCCTAAAATCATGAAAAAAACAGGCACCTTACAATAGATATTCCTTGAAATGAAATCCAACATAATAATCCAAAAACCAAAACAACATTCTTGATGGTCATTTGCATGCACCCAAATGTGAAACAAGTTGTTGTCGCCACACTCACATAACAGCCCCAAATGTCTTATAGTAAGCTATCAAGGGTAAAATCACCTTGTTCTATCCTTCATGACACACACGTGCTTTGCTATTCATCCTCATCACATGCCCCAAAATCTAGAAAACATGTTCCTCTAAAGTCATCACATACCCCGAAGTCATAGAAGCCACAATGTTCATCACCATTAATCATGGTCATCGCCATCTATCACTTCTCTGAGTTCGAAGGCAGTATAATCTACTACTAGAAATTTTTATTGTTGCATAACCCTTTCATCGGCCATCCATGAGCCCTCCAAATGCATCATCTCTTGTAAGACATCCATCGGTGCACCGGCAGCACTGGTGCCATCCATCGCCACCCACGAAAAATCTACACAATCAAAATGGAGCACATTAAGAAGTCATCAAGGCCAGTAACACCCACCCCAGGATCCAAAACAATCCATTGCATTGCCCCATCTAAAGGCCTCCTTCGCCAATACCCCAGACACACTACGTCATGAAAAAACCACCTCATTGATGTTTCCATCCCTAGATATACCCAGATCGACATATCCCCCATGTTCTGAAAACTT
Source organism: Viscum album (assembly GCA_963277665.1). NCBI lineage: Eukaryota > Viridiplantae > Streptophyta > Magnoliopsida > Santalales > Viscaceae > Viscum > Viscum album. Next base: position 1,530,194,970 of record OY728162.1, read on the forward strand.
TCTGACCAGATCAGTTTACCAACTTATCACCCCACTATATTCTCAATAACCCATCCTCATCAATTGATCATCCCATAGTCCACTACCAGTGCGCCATTATCCCAGAGAATCACTAACCATTATCTCCTGACCAAAATTGTCATCACTAGCATCATAGATAGTAAAACAAACTCCCATTTCATCGGTACCACACTTTTCAACACATGATCCATCCTTATATAGATTTACATAAGATAAAAACATAGAATAATGACTGAAAATACCATCATCATATATCCCAGTTGGGTTGCATTACCTAAATCCTTTGATATCAAGAGTGAGAGGCACTCCATTCTTGAGAGAGATACACTCCATCAATGGCTATATATATGAAATTTCAAAATAAATACTTAATAAAATTGAAAATAGAAAAATATTTAAAGCATTTATTGAATATTTATATTCTAGGATCAATAAATTTATTTACTGAAAATAACCTTTAATTCATATCTAAACATTATAAAATATAAGAAATTTTGGAATCAAAAGCTTAATTCCTTCAATAGTCTGCATGGGGTTGTATAAGGTGTATGTTCACTTAATCTAATGAGTTTGTAGGGATAAATATTTATTGAATTATACCATCACGAACCCACATCAATTTACTCAGTAGAAAATTATTATTAATGTGTTGAGATTGATTTCCATTAAATAATATATAAATATTATATATTGGATTTTTATAAATTAAATTCATAGAAAATAATTTATTCTATTTAAAATAATTTATCATATTAAATATTATATTATATAATTTATGGGACAACAGTTTATTACAATATTAATTAATGATTTTTTTTTACATTCTAGAAATTTAGTCTAAAATAATTTAAAATAATTAATTCAATCTCCGTCTTTAGAATGAATCATTAAACCTGAATCATAATTGTGTTTCCTATAAAAAATGTGTATCTCCATCCATGTATCACAATATATCATGTATCATAAATAATTATATAAATAAACCTTAACCACATGGTTTATTATCTATAATAACAATCCTTAACTGTATGGTTTATTCTATTTTCCCAAAAAAATATATCTCATGTAATGAATGAGTCCAGATAAAAGGAATATAGAAATAATTATATTTGGATTGTTTCAAATTAAATTTTTCTAATTTAATAGATTTACAAATAGAACCTAGTACCATACATGTTATATTATCCTTGAATTTAAATGGAGGTGTGCCTTTTATCATTGGATCTATAATCATTGATTCAATACTGATATACTGAATTACCACCTTTTTATCATCAACACTTTATCTTATGTCTATGTACGTAATGAAAATGTGCTTACTTTTAATCTAACTTTTCTTATTCATATTCATAATGACATTATGTGAATTTTAATAAAATATAATCAATATCACAGAAATAGGATCCATAACAGTAAGTAAAAAAATGAATCTATGTATCCATAAACCATGATAAGTTTTCAAAAAACATGAAACAAACTAATCATTAATAGTAGAAGACTCTATTAGTGTATTTTGATACACTGCATCACTACACATCATAAAGAGATACCCTAACATTGATTTACATTAAACAGCACAACAATGTATGTAACAAATTATATGATGAATTTTAAAATATAAGTTCATTTATATATAATAATATAGTTATTAGTACCCTTAAGATATCTTAATTCCTTCTTCACAACATTCTAGATGTCTAAACCAAGATTACTCCAAAATGACCCCAACATTCCATCAACAAATTTAATTTCAAGCCTCACGAATACTTTAGAATACATTAATGTACGATGAGTGGAATCGAATATGATGTATTGCATTTTTTTATCATTCCAAGTCTTTTTTATGGCTTTGGTTAAAGATGAATTTATCACCCTTAACAGTGGTTTCTATATATGGTCCATGTTATTTCATTAAAAATTTCTCTAATAAAATGAAATAGTATGCATCATGTATATCTTTCATGTCATATATTTTTTAGAAAAACTATTTAACCACATATAGGAAGTTGTTATCATGATTGACAAGTAATATTTCATCAACGTATAAAATAAGAATACATATTGTACTCCCACTGACCTTCCAGTATATACAATGATCCATAATGTTTTTGTTGAAAAAAATGAAGTAATTACATCATGAAATCATAAATACAACTATTGGGGTACTTGTTCTAAATCATAGATATAACTACCATGATTTCACATCTAATGCTCGTCATTACTAAATATGAATATTTCATGATGTTCCATGTAAACCTCTTCATCAAGATTAAAATTTAAAAAGTCATTTTCACATTCATTTGTTGTAATTTGAATTTAACATGAGATGCTATTGTAAATATAATGCATATGGAATACTTTTTTTATACTCGAGAATATTTATTAGTATAATCAATCCCTTAATATTAAGTAAACCCTTTAGTAAGATGTTGGGACTTGTATCTCTCAATATTTCTTAATAAATTATTTTTTTCAAAAACCCATTTCAATCCAATGGGTTTTATACCAATTGGATATTACTGGAGTTTCCATACACCAGTAAACTTCCTAGAGTTCAACTAATCTATCGTGGAATTCTACCACAAAATTAACAATTTACAACTCATGGTGTCTAAAAATATTTTAGGATCATTTTCCAATCCAATATTGTAGTCAGTTTCATATAGATACAATGTATAATAATTTAAAATTGATTCATTTCTCATCCTTCTAAATCGTCATAATGTTTAGCTACTATTATTTTCATAATTTTTTAGTTTAACTTGTTATTGTTGAGTTTCAGATTCTTGATCTATTTGATTTAAACGATAAATTTTCACCATCTAGTGAATGATTTTTGTTAGAAAATGTGGCTTTTTATGAATAATTATAGTTTTATCACCTAATATAGTGGTTTTAGAAACTAATAGGTCTTTATTATATTTTTTTTGATAAGATCGGTCCCAATAATTAGTTTATTTTCCTGAAATGTTCATTTCTTGATTCCACAATTCTAGTTTTCAATGATGGAAATAAATAATATATACTTAGTACCTTTAATCATATCTAATGAAGTAACCACTAACTCTCTAAGGATAAAACATAAATTCCATTGTATGATAAACATGAACTTCTAAAGTATATACCAAAATGGGTATAAGCTATAAACATTGTTTCTATCTGTTAAAGAATACAAAATGTATTTTTGGTACTACCTTTGTTTGAACCTAATTTAAAATTTACGATGCCACTTTATGTGAATCAGTCTAAAGGAATTTATGTGACATAAGGTTACCCAGCTTCCTTCATACCAAGTTGATTAAATTTTAGTTTCTTATTTTAGTTACACCATTTTGTTCTAGTGAACAAAATTTAATGTATTGTGAAACTATTTTATTTTCTTTAAGAAGCCATGTGAATGCACTAGGAAATTTTCTATCCACAACATATCACCCCTAATATTTTCAACCATGATCTGACCTCATGATCCTAATTTGATTATTAATTTATTTATCAAATTCAGCCTTAAAATCTTTAAGGGAATCAAGTGAATCATTTAAATTGTCAAGACAATAGAAATACATATATCACAAATAGTCACCAATAAATGAAATAAATAATTTTTTGTTAGGAAAATCTTTTATTGCATTATATATGTCTATATGTATGAAATCTTATTTTGATGAGATTCTAATATTTCATTTATTTGATTTATTTGTTTTCTTTCATTTAATATAATCAGGATAGGTTAAAAAATAAGTGAAATCAAAAATACTATACCCAAACATTAAATGATCTTTAAATCCTTTATTTTGAGATATGACATAACCTTTAGTTCCATACCATAAAGGAATTTTCATATATATAATTTACTATAATACCAGTATGATCATCCATGTTATCATTATCAATTTTACTTCTCAAATGAATATAGGAAAGAAAATACTTTAATTAAATATATCCAATGATTCCATTTTTGTATTTCAAAAAAATAGTTTTACAAAAATTGAATTTAAAACACAACAGTACATTTTTGGAAACTGAAATCATGTTTTTAGAGAAATATGGAATATAAAATTTCATTCCAAAAAGAAAATTAGAATAAGTTCATAATGTTATAAATAATCTCACCATGCCTTCCACATGTGACATAATAATGGATCCTAAATACACACCAAGATCACTGTCAAATGGTTTCCTTAGGTTTTTCTCATGGGATAAAATTTATTATATTTTCATATATTATTTAATGTGTTTTAAGGAATATGTTTTTTTAATTTGTAATGTTGTGGAAAAAAACAATTTTTATTAGTATTATAAAACATAACAAAATTATCAATTAGAATATTAATTCATAAATTCATCATTTATAATTTGATAATTCAAAAAACAGTAAGAAAACATAATAAATTTTTAATATACATAATACTTGTTAGAAAATTATGAAAATTTAATTTAATATATAATATAATGAAAATTTAATAAAAATTCAAGTGGGATAAAATTTATTATATTTTACATATATCATTTAATGATATTTAATGAATACTTAAATTTTATTTAATTATTAATGTTGTGGCTAAACCATTTTTTTCATCAAATTTAGAAAAAACATAATTAAATAATTACTTTTGCAGATGAAAATTAAAGATATATAAATATAATTTAATTGATTAATTTTAAAAAAGTGAATGTATTATTTTATGTGATTTAATTGAATGTGTACATTTTATTTAATTAGTAATGTTTTAAGAGAATAAAATTTTAACAAAATTTAAAAAGAAATCATGGATAAATAATTACATATGTGTAAAAACATATTTAACTACTAATGTAGAATAAATTAAGAGGATGATGATAGAAAATGAATTTGTTATTTCAAGAAACAATAATAAATTTGTTTTTACTAATACACTGCATATGATGTTTTATTACACAGAAAAGTTATAACTCGTATTGAAACAAATTGTGATAAATTTTATAGAATATTTATATTGTATGATCAATAATTTTCTTTAATGAGAAGAACCTGCCAGCAACCTCTGTCCATTGTAAAATGTTGTAATTGGTGGAATCAAATGCTAAATGACTTCTCAAAATGGGAAAAATGGATTTTGTGATGGGATATTTGTGATGGGCCCATTACCCATCAAAAATATTCCCCAAGCAAGGACATATAGTGAATAGAAACAAATATCATTAAAAATACTCCTTAAAACCCAATTATTTTCAATGGGAACATTTTCCCATCATGAACACCATTGGCGCACAGTGCGCACCATACCCTAGGATAAGTATTTGTGATGTCAATTGATTCTAGTCACTAATACCTTTCATCATTATAGTTAATCATGATGGTAATTAACAACCCTCACAATTAATCTCTATAAAGAAGACTATTTTTAATGGGACACATTGGAAATAACTTTTTTACGGTCGATATAATTTTTAATGGTAGGTACTTATACAACAGGACATGTTTCAAATAATATCATTTATGATGGGAAACCCATGCAAAATTATCTACCCTATATACCACTTCCCCTCACTTGAATTCTTTTGGTTCTATTTTCCTTTGAACTCCCCTTTCCTCCTATGATCTCATATTATCCTGCTTAAAATTTTTTAATGTTTTAAATTATACAATTAAGAAAATTTAAGGCTTTGCATCCGCTATATCATTCATTTTTAAGTTATTTATTTAATGTTTTAAATTATTAAATAATTTAATCTAATTTAAATTAGAAACATTATTCATGAATTAGTGGTAATTAGATTTAATTATAATTACATTGTCTAATTTTGAAGTAATTAGTTTTTCTGTAATAGAAATTATTTTTATTTAAAAGTATTTAGATTAAATTATTTATAACATTTTTAATAAGAATTATTTAGTTTTAATTACTATAAATTAGTTTTAATAATTATTATGTAGTTTTAATTAGTATTAAATAAATTATTTATAGGTAACTAGTGGATTTTATTATAAATTAGATATTTTCTGTATAAAATACCAGTAATTAGTAAAAATTTGTGGTAACAAAGAGAAATTAGTCCAAATTAATGGAAATGAGTGGGAATTATTAGATCACGTTAATATTTTATAGGTCATGGTAATAAATAATAATTAGAGATAATGAATAATAATTTTTTTAAATAGTAAAAATTAGCAGTAATTGTTAGAAATTTACCATAATTATTATAAATTGATCGTAATTATTATAAAGTTGAAATATTTAATTAAAATTAGTGATCAATCATTAAAAATAGTAGTATGTATTAACAATTAGCAGTAACTATCTATACTTAGTACTAATTATAAAAACTATCAACAATTAGAGGTAATTACTAAAAGATAGAATTAATTAGTAAAAATTAACTATAATAATTACAAATTAATGGTAATTAGTGGTACTTTGTATAAATTGTCTTTAATTAGTGGTACATAGTATAAATATGTCCTAATTAATTGAACATAGTAAAAATAATCATTAGGTAGTAATGATTACTAATACATACATAAACATTGCAGTAATTATTAAAAATAAGGTGTAATTACTAAGTGGTGATTACGACTAATTAGTGACAATAAGACACCCTTAGTAAAGATTAGAACCACTTAGTAGAAATTAGCAGAAATTACTAACAATTGGCCTTAATTAAAAAAAACTAGCGGTAGTTACTACAAAATTGTAGAAATTATAACCAGTTAGAGGTACTTATTAAAAATTAGTAGTAATTAATTGGACAAAGTAAAAATTGGTAATAATTTTTAATAAAATGGAACATATTGAATATAAGAATCACTTAGTAGAAATTAGTATTAATTAGTGGTTACAAGTAAAAGTAAGTGTCACATAGTAAAAATAGGAATCACTTATTAAAATTTTGTGGTTATTTGTAAAACTAAGAAGTAATTAGTAAAAATAAGTTGTAATTGTTAAAAAATATCCATAATAAGTATTAGTAAGTCATAATTAGTAATAATTAGTGGTAATTTTTAATGATTTGTTTTCATTGTTATGAATTTATTTTTTTAGTGGTAATTACTGAAAATTAACAATAATTAGTTAAAAGTAGCGGAAATTAAAAAAATTTCAACAATTAATGTATACATAGTATAAATTAGTGATAATTAGCACTAAATTGTTAAAATAACTATAAATAAGGATACATAGTAAATATTATGAGTAATTACTAAAAATAAGTGGTAATTAGTAAAAATTAGTGGTAACACCAATGATAAATTAAATGCGTTGTTAGATCTTCTCTAAATTTCTAGGAGACTAGAACAAGATTTGTTTAAATATGAAAGATCATATAAGATTATGAATCTAAAATTGGATTATAAAATATGTACATAAAACTGTATATTATTTTCTCAATAGATTGTGAGTTTCAGACAAGAAAATGTCTATGTTTTCAATTTGGATAGATGAGTCAGAAAGATTCATATTACAAGATTAAAAAGAAAATATTTTAATGTTTTATTGGAAAGACTCGTACTGATTAGATGTAGAGGTTTTTTGATTTCTTTAATTTTATATGTGCTAAAAAATATCATACTTTTTTAAATATATCATTGTGATGACAACATACTATTATTCAATTAGTATATTCTAAGAAGATGTTGTTTTAATTTTACGTAAACTGTAAAAAAATTGTAATCATTCATTGATTTAAAGGATCATATGATATTACATTTTCTACGTGATGTAAAATATAGAGGGATGATATAATTCTGATGGATATATCCATATGAATTATTTCCATACAAACTAAACATAAACGTACGTAACTAATCATCATTTGAATATACAATTGAATAAACTTGTTTAGTGGAGGGAATTTTTTTTTCACGCATTATTTCAAACCTAGATATCCATCAAAACAAAATAAGTTGTGTCATAATGACTGAAAGGATGATGATGTGTGGAAAATTCAATTATCAGTTTATATTCATCCTAAACATGGATTTAGTGGACTTGTTGAATGGTGTGTTTCAGATGTTGAACATGATATGGCTCATACATAAGGTATGATCAACTGTGATGAAATGGCATGATATTTACTGCGAGTTCTACTACAACATATTTCATAATTACATTAATATATTTTAATTAATAATATTTTATTTTTGGATTATATGATTATCATATCAAGAAAGAATCCCCACAAATTATAGAAGCAACTATTGAAGAAATTTGGCAATATAATTTTTCCTACAGTTTTAAAATATTGGTAAAGTAAATTGTTTTGGGGTTAACATATGAAATCTATTTATTATTTGAAATATTGTTAATTGTTTTTCAATTTTTTCGGTATCATTACATGATGATAAAATTGATAATAAATTTTGTGTATTGAGTAACCCAACATCCAAAATGATTTTATCTTATAATGCATTTGTGGTGAATACGTTTTGATTTATTACATGTGCATACAGTGAATCAAAAAATAAATGAATAATGATGTTTTCTTGATAGGATCTCATCATATAGAAATTGAAGTGGAATTTTATGGAATGATAGATGAAATAATTGAGTTGTGTTATCTGGGACAGTATTATATAACAATGTTTAAAATTTAGTTGTTTGATATTGATAGAGTTGTTCATGTCCACCCAAACCATGGAATATTTGATATTAAATATAGAATATTTCATTCAGAAAATGAACCGTTTTTATCATACCATAATGCACAAAAAAATATATTATATAAATTATTATGATGCTTCAGTAGAGTTAATTCATTGTTGGATCATTATAAAAATGAAATCCCATGAAATTTACTTTATACAAAGTGAATGTGGAATTATTAATGTTATAAGAATAGAGATTTTTTCAAGAGATATTTTCTGATATATATATATTTCAATAAAGAAAAATGAATATCAATGATGATTCCCTATGGTTATAGGTTGATGATGGTTATAATTTTGATGATGTAAGAAATGAATTTTAATCAACAGGTGATGATGAATCCAAAACATTGATGATTCTATGGGGGAATATGAAGATATTGAAAACATTATAATTGAAGATGAGGATGAAGATGAAAAATGAAACAATAACATGTTAGTTATAGTCCAAATAAATATAAATATATAAGCTTTATTTTCAATTATTGGATGATAACAAAATTTTTATGTTATAGATGGTTGGAGAGACTTATGATGTTTTGTTTCCTATCCTCGATGAGGTTGTACTACCTGCTGACAAGCATAATTCATTGTCATTTGAACCTCAAGTTCCTAGAATTTAATCATTGACTTTTAGGTCAGATGGGATTACAAGATTAATTATTTCTAACCCAATTCCCATGTGATATTCGCATCTTAAGTTTGATCCCCACACACATAGGTATGTTCATATGTGTATTTTAGATAGTTTTCATTTATTTTCAATAATTTCTTTATATAGTAATTGTTTGATTATTTTTTATATATTATTTTAATCTTTATAAATATAGATCATGGATAGGGGAGGTCTATATTAATGACCTATTTTTCTATAGAATGGTTAACATGGGATCAAATTCTCAATGATGTTTGACACTACATGTCTGATTATTGGATTTTACATAAATAAATAACCATTATTTTGAAATTTATTTAATTATTAACTTGATATTATTATTTATTTAATGTTTTATATAATTTAATCGATCATTACATGTATACTTATTTTTGGGAGGTTTGGGAGGACTTTATGTATGATCGTTGTCATCAGTTCATGCACAATATGTGGAGGAAATTTATAAATAAAGTGAGAGTCATGGATTTTGACCAGTCTTGTTGCGCGCAAAAACCAGAATACTTATCATATCATGTTTGGGTTAGATTATTTTCATACTATATGAGATATAGTTTTTAGTAGAGGGTATCATTAGGTTGGTAAAACTGGGGGAGGATGGATGTGACACATTGAGCTTGTAATCATACATTCAGTATGCATTGATGACCTATGGTTTGTGTTTTTTTAATATTTCATATAATTATTATTGTAAACTATTTCTTTTATACTCATATAGGAAGATTAACATATCTATATTATGGAGTTAAATGTCTATATGAGTATGTATAGATATCCTATCACTGGAGAGACTATTGGTGGTTTCCAACATCACATTGTGGCTAGTATAATTTTTCTTCTGTTTTAAAATGTAAAGGAAATAATATTTAAAATATTTTAATTTCAAAATTCAATTGAAGGAGTCATATGAGATCAAAAACTCTCACTAACATGATGAGAATCATTCCGAGACTGGGATTTAGGCTGGCTATGTGGTAGGATTTGATGATGTAGCATGGATGTAGGCAACACTATATGATTTTGATAAAGGAAGGGTTGTTGGTATCAGTTCTCGATTGATGCCTGATAGATATTATGGTATTTTTACATAGTAAGTATCAAACTCTAGGGGAGTTGGTGGATAACGATAATCAATGGCCTCCTAGTACATGGAGTATTTGGGAGCACAAAGTGAGGTAATATGGGTCTTGCATAGTGTTCATGGTGATCTCATTTGACACCAAGAGCAACAGGGCCGGTATTTGGGTTATAGGAGAAGGCATTCTATGAAAGATACTAAAATCCTACAAAAACTACTACAACATCTTTATATCATACCATCAATAGATAAGGGATTAAGAAATAAATATGACATGGAATAAGAATACCAACATGGTTTTATTAGATTAGACAATTTGAAAAAATTGAATAAAAAATATAGTATTCACGTTGTTTGAAAAACCATCTTAACATAATCATTTCTCAATTAACTAAAAAATTTATTATTCATGATGGGAAATGACAAAAATGAACATATCCTTAGAAAACTTAAATAACAAAAACATAGGGACGATATCGATGAAGAATAGATGAAAAGTGGAAGGAGTGACGAATGAACCTCTGGATGGAAGGAGTGTAGGGTACCGATGTTGGTAGAGAATTAGGGAGTAACCAGGAGTGCATATGGAAATCCTTAGGGAGAGATGAATAATATCATCAGGGTTAGACCAAGAGTGTGCAGAGGCGTCACGGTGATATCATGAGTGGTGTATGATCAGTAGAAGGGATAAGATAAATTATGTTAGGGGAGCGGTGGGGGTTGTGAGATTTCGTTTCCAGTAGTTGGAGATTTTACCATACCCACTAGCTCATGGGGATCACCCATGGGCCAGCCCTAATGAGTATTATATGAAAGAGATGTGATTAAAGCAATATCAGTAGCACCATCAGATGATGGAGTACATTCAACATTTGGCTCCTAGTATTTGGATGGAGTTCTAGCCCCCTCCTCAATGAGATGATCCCCTCCCTGCCTCCCTCCAGAGAGATTTACACATTTATTATGATAAAATTTGAATTAAATATTTGTTTTAATATTGTTTTGTTTTTTATATTCATAGTTTTATTAATTACATTTAAAATATTATTTTTTATATTTTTTTAATTTCTTATTTTTTAAAAATTATTTACGGTGGGATGTAGTCTCATCATAAATAATTTTTTAAGACAAGTCACTTGGAACATCACAAATAACTATTTAAATAATCTAGTTAAAAATTATTTGAGATTGGATGGTGGCCTATTGATAAAGAGAGTTTTTTGTGACCTATTGTCACATAAAAACTCTTTCCTGGCTTTATTTTTGGCAACGAGGCATTTGCGATGGGACACCATCACAAATATATCTTTTATATGGGGTCCTATCACAAATTCCTTATCCCAAATAATCAATTTTTATATTTTTTTCTACAATATACTTGAGTGGTTTAGATGGTATAAGATCCCTTAATCTTCTATGTGTTGGGTGGTCAAAATTTATAGTTGGTTTTATAATCAACAATGCAACCAAATTTACTTTGATGATTGGAGTAATAACACATAGATATTGATTTCCAATAAGTAATAAAGAAAAATAATAGACTTAATTTAATACATTAAACTCATAGATAATAATTCATTGTATTGAACATAATGTACCATATTAACAGTCTGTTATATAATTTATTGGACAATAATTTAATACATTATTAATTAATTGATGGGCCATTTATTTCAAAATCCCTTAAAAAAACTATTGGGATTTTATGTTTCAAATTTTCATTGCTTGTTTATAATATAAAATTTCATTCATATGGTATATAATAAAATCAAATAAAAAACTCAAAAAATTATATCATTCTAGAAAATTCCATTTTTAACATAATATCACGTGAAATATTTTATTGATAGAACACACTACATGTGATATTTATAAATGATGCATTATATTTAAAAGGACAATATCCATAATAAAAAAATACTATGGAAAGATTAAGTTCCTCTCAAAAATTCCCATTGAAACATCCTCTAGGAAATTCTAGTTGAAACACTAATTGGAAAATATTTGTGTCAAATTTCGCTGTAAACATCTAGTGGAATAATTTACTAGAACGTAATAATGAACAATTATAATGTAAATGTCTAGTGAAATAATTAATTGGAAACTTCATATTCCACTTAAAATTATTTTTTGGAACATTTAGCGGAAATTTCCATGAAACTATCTTTAGAAATTCCATTGAAACTTCCTCTTGAATTTTTTGGTAAAAATATTATGGGATGTTTCACTGAAACATCATTTTGAATTTTCAACGTAACATCCACTTAAAAACGAAGCGTAATTTGAATAGAAACATCCTGGTAATAATTTAAACTTCCACTTGAAAGATTAATCTTCAATTTAAATGGGATATTCTAGAAAAACATCCATAAGAATATCAAGTGGAAATTACTCTCGAAATAAACTTTATACATAAAAATAATTATAATGTCATTCACAAAGAAATTAGTTTTTGTTTTAAAAAATAAACTATTTTTTATCACAGAATTAATATATTTATATATATATATATATATATATATATTGAAACTTGTTTTTTATATTCCTATTTAATAAGAAAAAATTTTTCTTTACAAAATTATAGAGACATATAATTTTGTTAATGAAAATATAATTGTTTAATTTGTCTCAAATTTATGTATTTTTTATATGTTTTAAAAATTACATGTATTTAAAAATAATAAAGTGAAATTAAGAATATTATTCAAAAAATTAATTTTCTTTTTTTCTAAAAAGTAGATTGTTTTTTATTAAATTGAATAAATTGTTTTTTATATTAAAATTTTATTTCATTTAGAAAACAAATTAGTTTTCAAAATCAATAATTTCAAGTTGTTATATGGTAATAAGGTATTTTTAACACAGATGGATAATTTAACTTTTTTGTATTGAAGTAAACAATAATATATTTTTTATTTTTCTACCCATTACATGACAACAGTAAACCCAATGAGAAATTGTAACTCCCCGACACGAGTTACCTAGAGTCAGTGCATTATTTTAATACATTGATATTATTTCAAAGGAATCCAGTCCTGAAGAACCGATCTGTTTAGCAGTCTTGGAAAATAGATTACATACTTGAATGTTACATTACATGTTCTATTATACAACACAACATAAATAATCTTTTGATAACACCATTATTCCTTTAGATTAACCTTGCATATGAATCATAAAACACTTCTTGGGATCCTTGAAAAAAGAAAATGTTGAATGGGGTGAGATCAGATGCTCAGTAAGGGTAAATAACTTAGAGGAAGCAATAAACTTTTAAGGCAAGATGTGTAAGAAAAACCACAGCCATTTTAAACATAAACTTGAACATAATATGGAAAAAATAAATCAATCATTACGATGTAAACATGCACATGGATATTTTACTAGTCAAATAATCACATGTAATAACTAATTTTATAACGAGAGAATGACTAATTCCAGACATTCATAACCAAATACTCAAGGCCTCGTGCCAAGGCTACAAATAACATTTTTTTCCAAGGCCTTGTGCCAAGACACTAGTTTGTCTCATGAGTGTAAAGACCCGTAAAATTCAAGGGAAATTTTTTCTTAATTTTCTTTAGAATTTTACAAGAGCGCGGTTTCAGACGGCACCTGATTCCGAGGCCCGGAGTGCCCGGAATTAATTTCCGAAGTTTGGCTCGGGTACGTTCAGTGAACGAACAAGCGGGAATTCCTAACTTTTGATCCGGTGCTCGGAATTGAAATCCGAGGGCACCGATGAACTCGCAGCGCCGATATTCGCTTAAAGAGACCTTTTCGGGAGTTGCGTTTGTTGCGAGTTGAAAGTTAGTTTTGGGGTTTTTCAGTTAAGTTAAATAAAATTGTGTAAGACAAATTTTATTTTTAACTTTTAAAAAACCTACCAAAGGAGGTTGGAAGTGGGACCCACACCCACTTAACCTCCCTTGGGAGGATTAAGTGTGGTGGGGCCCACACGAACCCCTTTTTCTTTTCAAATTCCCTAACCCCTCTAAACCCCCTCTTAATTATGTAACCCTTCCTTATTTTAATAACTTGAGTTACTTAATTAATTTTGGGGAGTTAAACTCTTTTGAATTTCAAACATTTGAAATTCTTTTGAGTTATGTGTTAATAAAATAAGATGTAATCTTATTTGTTTTTGGGTTGATCGTTTGTCTTCTTGAGAGGTGGAGAGCTCCTCTTCTTCTTCTTCAAACTCAACGAAGAACGCGAAGAACGTCGTTCTTCAACGAAGAACTTCTCCGCTGAAGAACACGATCCGTCCGCGACGCCGTATCCGCGACGCGACGTACTTCTTCTGCGTCATCTCTTCCGCGACGAACGCCATCGACAACGACTCTTCCTCCGACGTCAAAGGAATCGACACCGATATTCCACGACTCCGTCAACGTGCGACTATCAAGGTAAGGGTTCTTGAGTTCGTTGTTTCCTTTTTATTTGACTTTCCTCAAGACTTGACGTAGAACGCTCAAGTTTCCGACGAAGAACGCCGCTCCGCTCTTCTTCGTCTTCGGTGTCAACGAGAGAGAACACCGCACCTTCCTCGGACAACCATCGTCGGCGTACAAGGATTCGCCAACGACGTGCCTCTTCGGACGCGTCTCTTCGTCGTTGAATTTGACGAACGACGACCGCGTCGCCCGACCTCCGCGACGTCGTCTTCCGCGGAGCGTAGAACGATCTTCGAACCTTAAACCCGAGGTAGGGGATGTTGATTTAATATTTAATTATCTCGTTCTTGCTTGTGGTTCGTATGAATAACATGAGGATGTTGTTTATTTAAAGTTGCGTTATTAATTTAACGTGAGGGGGCCGGACCGCACGAACACGGCCGAACCCCCTCCAACGATCTTGTTTGTTCTTGCGGGTGGAAGCAAGTGGCGTGGTGCCGTCGCACCACGCGGTTGATCGTGCATATAATTTACGCGGCGCCGTCGCGCTACGTCAAGAAAAATCTTCAAGAACGCGGCGCCGTCGCGCCGCGTTGAAATGAATGTCAAAGCACGGCGAAGGGGCGCGGTGCCGTCGCACCGCGCCGGATGACGAACGCCGCGGCTGGTTCCGGGCCGCGGCGGGATGAGAAGACCGCGGCCGGTTCCGGGCCGCGGCAGGACGAAGAGACCGCGGCCGGTTCCGGGCCGCGGCGGAAAGGAAGACCGGCGGCCGGGCCGCCGGTGTCGGAAGCCGAAGAAGGGGACCGGAAATTCCGGTCCCGTTTGAGAAAACCGGCCGGCCAGCTGGCCGGCCGGATGACTTAAAACCGGGGAATTTAATTCCCCGGCCAAACCTTTAAAACCCCCCTCTTAATGAGGGGGGCGGTTCTTGAGGGAAGGGGGCAACAGCCCCCTTGGATCGGCGCCAGCAGGCCCCCCCCACGTGCGGGGGGGGGGGGGGGGGGTTTAAAGGAACCGACGCGGCACAAAGGCCGCGCCATTTGAAGAACCGCGGGGGCTGAGCCCCCCGCGTGCGGCTCCCCGTGCGGCGCCAGCGCCCGCCGCCGCCGCCGCCACCGCGGCCCGCCGCCGCCGCCGCCACCGCGGCCCGCCGCCGCCGCCGCCACCGCGGCCCGCCGCCGCCGCCACCGCGGCCCACCGCCGCCGCCACCGCGGCCCGCCGCCCCCGCGGACCGCCGCCGCCGCCGCCGCGCCGCCGCCGCCGCCGCCCAGGGGGGGGTCGGCCCGGACCCGGACCCCCCCGTTTCGAACCAGTTTTGGTTTTTCGCTCATAACTTGAGCATCGGACCTCCGAATGACGAACCGTCTGCGGCAACGCGATCCTTGGATCGAGGCGGTCGTTTCGGTATATCGCACTCAAGGTTTCGGGTTACTTTGAGTTCGGCCGGGTTGGTTCGTTCACGAAACCAACCGGGCCTTCGGAGCGGAAACACTCATATCTTGAGCCACGAACGTCCGATTGACGCGCCGTCAGTCGCGTTGTGTTCCTCTTAGTGAATCGGATCTTTTGGCATACTCCGCCCGAGGTTTGGACGCAGGTGGAGTACGGTCGGGTTGGTTTTTCCTTAAAAACCAACCGGGCCCCGGTGACGAAAATTCCAATAACTCACAGACCGGGCGTCCGATTGACGCGCCGTCTGTTTCGTTAACTTCCTCTTTATGAGACGGAACTTTTGACATACTCCGCCCGAGTTTTGGATACAGTCGGAGTATGGCCGGGTTGGATTGTACCCGAAATCCAACCGGGCCCCTGGAACGGGAAAGCTGATATCTTTCAGACAGGACGTCCGCTTGACGAGCCGTCGGCGGCGTTGGTGGTTACGTTGAGTAACGGTCCCTTTGAGTATACCCTATGGGAGTTCGGGGTACAGTTGAGATACGGCCGGGATTGGTTCGCACTCGAAACCAACCGGGCCCCTGGGACGAAAAGGCTAATAACTCACAGACCGGGCGTCCGATCGACGCGCCGTCTGTTGCGTTGAGACCCCTGTGACGAGACGGACCTTTGAGGCACTTCTTCGTGGGACTTTGTGATACTTGGAGTATCGACCAGTAGCTCGTGGAGCGGACCCTCCCGGAGACGAGCGTGCAGAGTACGGAGACCGTGTAGCCGGCTGAGACCTGACGACTGCTTGACCGACTCGACTTGGAGTGAGTCGACTAGCCCAGTGGACGGAGCGCCCGGTATTTTGCGGCAGACCCACGGCGGACGGAGCGCCTGGTAGTTGGCAGCAGACCCGCGGTACTCGACAGGAGGAGTACCTCAGTAGGCTATCTGGGTAGCGCCCGGTATTTGGCAGCAGACCCTCAGCGGACGGAGCGCCTGGTAGTTGGCAGCAGACCCGCAGTACTCGACAGGAGGAGTACTTCAGCAGTCCTAGGTTAGTGAGCGGCAGCCTCGGAGTCGTGACAGGACCACTGTACACTCTAGAGACGGAGCTCTTCAGCAGTTACGGTTTCGATAATGAAAATCCTGGTTTGAGCTGAGACTTTTGACCTTGTGTTAACCTCATGATTGAGATGGGTCACTTGATAACTTAGGTATATGTATGGGCATATACCTGGGTAGTGGTTATCCGTTGATCTCATGATTCTTGTGTTTCCTCATGACTGAGATGGGTTACTTGATAACTTAGGTATATGTATGGGCATATACCTAAGTAGAGTTTATCTGTTGTGATCTTCTTGTGTTTATCCTTGGTTGGTTTTAGAGAGACCTTGAGGGTCTCGGGGTCCCTACTGAGTATCGTTATACTCACCCCTGCACGGGCTATGCCCGCACCTCGTTGTGTTGGTTGCAGACGACGGACAGTGCTGGCAGAGGCCGAGTGTTCGAGGACTGGACGGTACCTGGAGGTGGACTATACGACGAGGCGGTACCCGGAGGTGGACCACTGGGCGGGACATACTCGGAGCGGATGGCGGGACCCGAGGAGCAGAGGAGCTATCTGTACCCACCCTTCAGGTGGGATTTCCAGTGGACATCTCAGCGTAGCAGCTTTACTTTTCAGTCGCTGTTTTCCCTTTCGAGTTGTACTTTACAGTTGGGCTTGTATTTCCGGCCCTTTTTACTTTTCAGCTCTTCTTTTTGTACTTAGTGTTTTACTTCCGCTTGTACTTTGTGGTGCTTGTTTTCTTTATAAAGGCAATGCCTTCCTAGTTATCGGGATTTTACGCCTTTGGTGCTAGTCGCCAGCCCCTGGCCTATGGAAGGCGGGCTTGGGGTAGTCACGGCACGGGCCCCGAGGACGGGTCGTGACAAATTGGTATCAGAGGAGTTCGGTTCTACCGCAGAACTTATAACTCTGATGTTTCTTTCTGTGAAGCAATAGTGTTGAGAGTACCGAGTGTGGTTTTCAGTTCAGGGAGTCCAGTGTTGGTGCGGGCGGCCGACGTATCCATACACCAGGACCCTGACAACTGATTTCCAACTTTGTGCACGAAAACACTGATTGCGTGTGTGTTTCAAAGGTTTTTCCCCTTAAAACAGCTCAAACCAGGTCAGCTCACCAGGTATAATCGTTTGATCGTGTTACGTTGTTTCTTTCAGGATGTCTTTTCTCAGACGACCAGCTAGGGTTCCGAGAATCGAACGTGACGACAGCCCACCGAGCGACGAGGCCTCGGTGCAGGGCCCTTTGTCAGCAGTGGCACCGGCGGTAGCTCTACCCGCCGAGCCCCCGATGCTTCCAGCAGCAGCCGCTGACGATGCACGTCGCCTCAGCGCACTGCATGAGTTTCAGCGCCAGCGACCGCCCAGGTTTCGCGGGGAGACGGATCCCCAGGCTGCAGAGGACTGGCTGGAGGCAGTGGTACGAGTGTTTAGGCTAGTGAGGACACCAGCAGACCTCATGGTGATCCTCGCTGCGAGCCTACTACACGTAGCAGCAGGTAGGTGGTGGAGCCACTTGTTTCAGTTTTGCGATGAGATGAAATTCACATGGGAAGACTTCGAGACCTTATTCAGGGTGGAGTTTGTGCCAGTATCTCTACACCCCGAGCGTGTACAGGAGATTCTGCCTTTACCGCGTGTTTTTCGATCAGAAGCCGAGTCATCTGTGGGCAGTAGACAGATGATGCAGAGGTCCAGGAGGACCAGACCAGTAGTTGGGCGATCTCGGGTTTTAGGACCAGTGGTGCAGGGCACCCGGAGTGGGATCAAAGCTAGCCGTGCAAGGAGCAGGTTGTGTTACTCATGCCGCGGAAAGGGTCACCTGGCACGTGACTGTCCGACTCCCGATCCGCAGGCTTTGGGAGAGCCACCGAGATAGAGGCAGCGACAAATGCTTGAGCAACAGTAAAGCAGGTGGACAGGGGAGGAACTAGTGGATACGTCTCTTGTACTTCTAGTTCCATGTTGATGTTGCTTTTGTGTAGCGTCTTGTATTATGAGCTGCAATAATAAAAGACGCATCTTTTGTGATGTTTTCTTTCCTATCCTCTTTTGTGATGTTACTAAGAGGTTCCAGTTGACCGTTGACTTGACCCTCACTTGTGAGACATCTACTGGAGGAGACCAGTTACCACACACTGATGCCGACAGTGTGACTCAACCCTTAGAGGCGAGAGTAACGGTTGGATCTCTTAGTAGTAGCGTCGAGGCCTTACGACGTCATCCTTGGTATGGATTAGTATCATCCAAGTTAGGATTGACTGTTTTAGGCAAAGAATGTGGTTCATCCAGGGGATGAGACCAGGTTTCTCTTATCGGCAAAGAAGAAATCTCGCAGCTCTTGTGGGACCAGAGATGGTCCGGGCCACGTCAGAAGAGGTCCATGTCATCCAGGAGCGGATGAGGAAAACACAGAGCCGGCAGAAGTCATACGCTGACAGGAGGCGGAGGCCACTAGAGTTCGAGGATGGTGACCACGTCTTCTTGCGGGTCTCACCTCGTCGTGGTATTCGGAGATTTGGCCGAGGCGACAAGTTATCTCCGCGCTTCATCGGACCCTTCCAGGTCCTCAGCAGGGTTGGTGAGGTGGCTTATCGCCTGGCTCTACTACCTCAGATACACCGGGTGCACGACGTCTTCCACGTGTCTCAACTGAGGAGATACGTGCACGACCCGACGCACATCTTTGACCATGGGAAGCTTGACGTTGACGATGGGGCGACTTTTTCGGAGGTCCCGGTGGAGATAGAGGATCGACAGGAGCGGGTCCTACATGGACGATCGATTCCTCTTGTGCGCAACAGATGGCGGCACGGAAATCTCCAGGAGAGCACATAGGAGCGGGAGGCTCAGATGCGTGCTCAGTATCCTCTTTTGTTACCCTAGTTTTTGTTGTATCTTTACGGGGACGTAAAGCCCTGAGGTGGGAGTAATGTAAAGACCCGTAAAATTCAAGGGAAATTTTTTCTTAATTTTCTTTAGAATTTTACAAGAGCGCGGTTTCAGACGGCACCTGATTCCGAGGCCCGGAGTGCCCGGAATTAATTTCCGAAGTTTGGCTCGGGTACGTTCAGTGAACGAACAAGCAGGAATTACTAACTTTTGATCCGGTGCTCGGAATTGAAATCCGAGGGCACCGATGAACTCGCAGCACTGATATTCGCTTAAAGAGACCTTTTCGGGAGTTGCGTTTGTTGCGAGTTGAAAGTTAGTTTTGGGGTTTTTCAGTTAAGTTAAATAAAATTGTGTAAGACAAATTTTATTTTTAACTTTTAAAAAACCTACCAAAGGAGGTTGGAAGTGGGACCCACACCCACTTAACCTCCCTTGGGAGGATTAAGTGTGGTGGGGCCCACACGAACCCCTTTTTCTTTTCAAATTCCCTAACCCCTCTAAACCCCCTCTTAATTATGTAACCCTTCCTTATTTTAATAACTTGAGTTACTTAAATAATTTTGGGGAGTTAAACTCTTTTGAATTTCAAACATTTGAAATTCTTTTGAGTTATGTGTTAATAAAATAAGATGTAATCTTATTTGTTTTTGGGTTGATCGTTTGTCTTCTTGAGAGGTGGAGAGCTCCTCTTCTTCTTCTTCAAACTCAACGAAGAACGCGAAGAACGTCGTTCTTCAACGAAGAACTTCTCCGCTGAAGAACACGATCTGTCCGCGACGCCGTATCCGCGACGCGACGTACTTCTTCTGCGTCATCTCTTCCGCGACGGTTTTCCGCGACGAACGCCATCGACAACGACTCTTCCTCCGACGTCAAAGGAATCGACACCGATATTCCACGACTCCGTCAACGTGCGACTATCAAGGTAAGGGTTCTTGAGTTCGTTGTTTCCTTTTTATTTGACTTTCCTCAAGACTTGACGTAGAACGCTCAAGTTTCCGACGAAGAACGCCGCTCCGCTCTTCTTCGTCTTCGGTGTCAACGAGAGAGAACACCGCACCTTCCTCGGACAACCTTCGTCGGCGTACAAGGATTCGCCAACGACGTGCCTCTTCGGACGCGTCTCTTCGTCGTTGAATTTGACGAACGACGACCGCGTCGCCCGACCTCCGCGACGTCGTCTTCCGCGGAGCGTAGAACGATCTTCGAACCTTAAACCCGAGGTAGGGGATGTTGATTTAATATTTAATTATCTCGTTCTTGTTCGTGGTTCGTATGAATAACATGAGGATGTTGTTTATCTAAAGTTGCGTTATTAATTTAACGTGAGGGGGCCGGACCGCACGAACACGGCCGAACCCCCTCCAACGATCTTGTTTGTTCTTGCGGGTGGAAGCAAGTGGCGTGGTGCCGTCGCACCACGCGGTTGATCGTGCATATAATTTATGTGGCGCCGTCGCGCTACGTCAAGAAAAATCTTCAAGAACGCGACGCCGTCGCGCCGCGTTGAAATGAATGTCAAAGCACGGCGAAGGGGCGCGGTGCCGTCGCACCGCGCCGGATGACGAACGCCGCGGCCGGTTCCGGGCCGCGGCGGGACGAGAAGACCGCGGACGGTTCCGGGCCGCGGCGGGACGAAGAGACCGCGGCCGGTTCCGGGCCGCGGCGGAAAGGAAGACCGGCGGCCGGGCCGCCGGTGTCGGAAGCCGAAGAAGGGGACCGGAAATTCCGGTCCCGTTTGAGAAAACCGGCCGGCCAGCTGGCCGGCCGGATGACTTAAAACCGGGGAATTTAATTCCCCGGCCAAACCTTTAAAACCCCCCTCTTAATGAGGGGGGCGGTTCTTGAGGGAAGGGGGCAACAGCCCCCTTGGATCGGCGCCAGCAGGCCCCCCCCACGTGAGGGGGGGGGGGGGGGGGGTTTAAAGGAACCGGCGCGGCACAAAGGCCGCGCCATTTGAAGAACCGCGGGGGCTGAGCCCCCCGCGTGCGGCTCCCCGTGCGGCGCCAGCGCCCGCCGCCGCCGCCGCCACCGCGGCCCGCCGCCGCCGCCACCGCGGCCCGCCGCCGCCGCCACCGCGGCCCGCCGCCGCCGCCACCGCGGCCCGCCGCCACCGCGGACCGCCGCCGCCGCCGCCGCGCCGCCGCACCGCCGCCGCCGCGCCGCCGCCGCCGCCGCCGGCCGCCGCCCAGGGGGGGGGGGTCGGGCCGGGTCGGCCCGGACCCGGACCCCCCCGTTTCGAACCAGTTTTGGTTTTTCGCTCATAACTTGAGCATCGGACCTCCGAATGACGAACCGTCTGCGGAAACGCGATCCTTGGATCGAGACGGTCGTTTCGGTATATCGCACTCAAGGTTTCGGGTTACTTTGAGTTCGGCCGGGTTGGTTCGTTCACGAAACCAACCGGGCCTTCGGAGCGGAAACGCTCATATCTTGAGCCACGAACGTCCGATTGACGCGCCGTCAGTCGCGTTGTGTTCCTCTTAGTGAATCGGATCTTTTGGCATACTCCGCCCGAGGTTTGGACGCAGGTGGAGTACGGTCGGGTTGGTTTTTCCTTAAAAACCAACCGGGCCCCGGTGACGAAAATGCCAATAACTCACAGACCGGGCGTCCGATTGACGCGCCGTCTGTTTCGTTAACTTCCTCTTGATGAGACGGAACTTTTGACATACTCCGCCCGAGTTTTGGATACAGTCGGAGTATGGCCGGGTTGGATTGTACCCGAAATCCAACCGGGCCCCTGGAACGGGAAAGCTGATATCTTTCAGACAGGACGTCCGCTTGACGAGCCGTCAGCGGCGTTGGTGGTTACGTTGAGTAACGGTCCCTTTGAGTATACCCTATGGGAGTTCGGGGTACAGTTGAGATACGGCCGGGATTGGTTCGCACTCGAAACCAACCGGGCCCCTGGGACGAAAAGGCTAATAACTCACAGACCGGGCGTCCGATCGACGCGCCGTCTGTTGCGTTGAAACCCCTGTGACGAGACGGACCTTTGAGGCACTTCTTCGTGGGACTTTGTGATACTTGGAGTATCGACCAGTAGCTCGTGGAGCGGACCCTCCCGGAGACGAGCGTGCAGAGTACGGAGACCGTGTAGCCGGCTGAGACCTGACGACTGCTTGACCGACTCGACTTGGAGTGAGTCGACTAGCCCAGTGGACGGAGCGCCCGGTATTTGGCGGCAGACCCACGGCGGACGGAGCGCCTGGTAGTTGGCAGCAGACCCGCGGTACTCGACAGGAGGAGTACCTCAGTAGGCTATCTGGGTAGCGCCCGGTATTTGGCAGCAGACCCTCAGCGGACGGAGCGCCTGGTAGTTGGCAGCAGACCCGCAGTACTCGACAGGAGGAGTACTTCAGCAGTCCTAGGTTAGTGAGCGGCAGCCTCGGAGTCGTGACAGGACCACTGTACACTCTAGAGACGGAGCTCTTCAGCAGTTACGGTTTCGATAATGAAAATCCTGGTTTGAGCTGAGACTTTTGACCTTGTGTTAACCTCATGATTGAGATGGGTCACTTGATAACTTAGGTATATGTATGGGCATATACCTGGGTAGTGGTTATCCGTTGATCTCATGATTCTTGTGTTTCCTCATGAATGAGATGGGTTACTTGATAACTTAGGTATATGTATGGGCATATACCTAAGTAGAGTTTATCTGTTGTGATCTTCTTGTGTTTATCCTTGGTTGGTTTTAGAGAGACCTTGAGGGTCTCGGGGTCCCTACTGAGTATCGTTATACTCACCCTTGCACGGGCTATGCCCGCACCTCGTTTTGTTGGTTGCAGACGACGGACAGTGCTGGCAGAGGCCGAGTGTTCGAGGACTGGACGGTACCTGGAGGTGGACTATACGACGAGGCTGTACCCGGAGGTGGACCACTGGGCGGGACATACTCGGAGCGGATGGCGGGACCCGAGGAGCAGAGGAGCTATCTGTACCCACCCTTCAGGTGGGATTTCCAGTGGACATCTCAGCGTAGCAGCTTTACTTTTCAGTCGCTGTTTTCCCTTTCGAGTTGTACTTTACAGTTGGGCTTGTATTTCCGGCCCTTTTTACTTTTCAGCTCTTCTTTTTGTACTTAGTGTTTTACTTCCGCTTGTACTTTGTGGTGCTTGTTTTCTTTATAAAGGCAATGCCTTCCCAGTTATCGGGATTTTACGCCTTTGGTGCTAGTCGCCAGCCCCTGGCCTATGGAAGGCGGGCTTGGGGTAGTCACGGCACGGGCCCCGAGGACGGGTCGTGACAATGAGACCTACCGATGCATCGAGCAGTTATATTGGGCTCCTCCCGTCACATACTTAGTCCAATGCATTCCTCATATGAAAAGGTTTAAACATAACAAAAACATTCCTTTGAAAAATAACATACGAAATGACAATAAATTATCCATAAACCATGAATGATATAAAAATAGCACATTCACAGTCAAAAATAGCATAAATCATTAAATACAATATGTAAGATTGTATCAGAATAATTCAACTTCAAACAAGATTAAAATCCATCAATGGATGTTGACTTAGATGAAAATGATCAGTAAAATGCTTTGAGTGAACTACCTATTTTTCATGAAATCATTTAAATTTTTTACAATTTATAAAGGAATTCATTTAGAAGAGATTTTTGAATCAAAATGTCCCGTACCACTTTGAAACATTTGGAAGGAAATATAATTTCAAAACATTCATGTCCATATAAATAAATCCTTAAAATCATTTTGAAAATATTGACAATAATTAAAATGGTTTAGATAGACAAATTGTTAAATCATTTTAAATGATGATTTTGTTAATTCGACCCTCCCATAAAACCTTAAAATATTGATTTTGAAATCATTTTTATGAAATATAGTCATCGATGATATGTATGTCACAAAAAATACTTACAAATGAACAATCTCAGATAATATTGAGATTGAGGAAATAACCATTACCTTGCACTTTCCATTGGTTGAGGGTAAGTTTAACCTCTTGTATAATGACAATTGTAAGTTATTAAATTATTGAAGAACCATATTCCTATTTATAATATCATAAATGATTCATTTCTTACTTTATTCTATTGATTTAATAATGATTTTCTTGTTGAATTCACGTTTCGGGTAATAATCATTTTCTTTATCGTATGTGGTTTAACATGTAATTATTGACCCTATCATTTCGGTTCTAATTTAAATGATTTCAGAATATAAACCTTTATTTATATATCATATTTATTTTGAATATAAATATGTATAATATATAGATATATGAAATGGAAAACACAGTTTATGGAGAAGGTACGCCGTACGTACGCATAAATGTTGTTTATGTTTTAATATCATATTGAATGGAAGTAAGTAAATAAGATATATGTAAGTACATATATATATATACATCTCTAGTAGAATTATTATTTCATATGTTACCTACTTATTAGTAATATATATATATTTATAATCGTCGATGAATGGTGAATGTGGAAAAGAATATCATCACGTTGTGGAGACGGTAATCCGTACGTACGCACGAGCGACAATATCATTCCCTTAAAGGTGTGGAATTGGATAGTAAATTAATTTTACATAAAAATTATCATGTTATTTTAATTATTTATAAATATATTTCTCATCATTATTTCCATCCAAATAACATAGTGTGGAATAACAAATTACACCACGATGTGGAGACGGTAAGCCGTACGTACACACACATGGTGACATTATCATTCATAGGATGGATAGAATAATGAATATGGTTGTGCCATATTTATAATTACAACACAGTATATATTATATACTGGAGTTATTATTACAGACTGGAAATAACAAAGAAACAAGAAGTGGAAGAAGAAAATAACTTGAATGATGGTGGTGAAATCATTACCTCTTCTTCAGGTTCTTTATTTAGATTTGATCAAAATGTCTCCTTAGGTTGGATTTCTGATCAAAATAAGGCCTCTAGGTTGAAGGGAGGATATTTGAGAGAGTATTTGGGTAGGGTTTTTCCGAGACAAATGTCTTTGAAGGTGTTAATTAAAGTGAAGGGGGAGTTCCCTTTTATAAGAGGGGTGAGGGGCACCTTAGGAAAAGAGTGAAATATTATTTTATAATAAATTCATTTTCGGTTTCTAATTTCTCCAAAGTAGATTATTTCGAGGATATGTTGGGCATGGGTGGAAAAAAACCAACCAATAGGTTTTATACAGGTTTGGGGAACTATATTAACCATATCTTTTAGTTTAAATTCTTAGTTAATTAGTTTGACATTTACCATGTCTCTTTGTATTTTTATATTATATGGTTAATAAACATACTATAAACATCCAAGAGAACCCCATGTGGTTCATTAATTATATACCTATCATTATATAATTATCTTGACTGAACCATACAGTTTTAGGAATAGAATATCAATTAATAATATAATATTTGTTTTAATAACTCTTTTTTGTCAATTTTATCACTATTTAGAAGATTCATTTTTCTGAAAATCAAAGCAGAATTATTAGTTGGAAAAAGTTAATATAATCAATACTAACATGTCATATTAACTTATAAAATTAGTTTAATTTACAAAAAGTATCAAATTATATTTATTTGGGAATTTATAATATCAATTATTTTAATATTTCATTAAACATTTAATTACTTCATCACAATTGGGTCATAAATAAATTAAATTATATAATGTATAAAAATTATATATAAATTATTATTATGTATGAAATATTTTTTTCTTTCTTATAAATATTTATAATTGAATTTATCTTATGTATAACCTTATATTAAAAATGTTTTAGTTATTAAACATTAATTTTAACTCTTTTAACATTTCTTTGAATTAAATAATTATAAATGTCCTAATCTAATCCATGTGGACCAAAGTGGTTCATATTTTATTTCTAAGGTTATTTTTGGTCGAAATATAAATATCCAATAGAATTAAGACATGTTTTAGGGTAATATTAATATCATTGTTACCCTTAATTCCCATATTTATTTTTAACCATGGTAAATAAAAGTATAAATTTATATTAACCAAAAAATATTTTCATATTATTGAACCAAATTTTACATACTGATATCAACCGTGTCACTCGGATTTTGGAAATTCAATTCACAAAAGCGGTAAAATTAAGTTTTATGCCAATTTTCAAAAGCTCATAAGAGGTGGGTAAAAGACAATAAAAATTCTATAAGATTTTATATAACTACACTTAATATAAATTGACTCTAATGAATTGAATTTAAGTTAAATAGTTATTATATATCTATTTTGACCTAATATAAATTTTAATAAAATAAATAATTATTTAAAGAAAAAATCGGTTTTAACAAATAACTCAGTGTTTTTCACTATTCATCAAAAATTGAATGTTGTCAGAAAAATACCAAAAATTCACTCTAAGAACATTTCGATATTTCAGATCCAAAAATTATTTCTATTTTACCAAATTTAAAACATAAAAGTTGCATTAATTAATTTAAAATTAATTCTCGTTGTCAATACCAAAAAGCAGGTTTTTAAGAAATAATAACTATCAAAAGATTAACATTTGTTTATGTGCAATTTCAAAGTGAAATTACTCCCAATGAACAATATTTAATTAAATTTTATAATTATAATATAATTATAATTTAAAACCACTCAAATGTATAATTTACCAACATAAATTATTTTGATAAAAAAAGTTTTTTTTAGTTAAAATTTAGTAGTTTTCACTATTAAACAAAATATGAAAGTTGTCACAAAAACATAAAAAATTCATCGAAACTAAATTTTTATTTCCTTATTCTAAAGAAGAAATTTATTTTGTCAAATGGTATATAAAAAAGTGTCAAATATTTTATTTAAAAAGGTTCTCCATTAAAAGGCTATAAGACTGCATTTTTTTTAAAATACTTCTTTTATTTGAAAAAAATGAATTTGTTCTTATATTATGTCTAAGAAACTCATAATATGGATTATAAAATTATATGAATTATATAAAATAATCTATAATTTTTTAATACTATTCGTAACCACTTTTGAATGGCTCGTTTGGTAAGTCATAGTGCACTTGAACTCAGTGTTGCATGTAGTGGAAGTTGTTGAATTACTTTGAAGAAAAAATGTACTATGAAATATTGGGGTGTTATATTCTCCCCTCCTTTAATAAATTGTGTCCTCTCAATTTGAAATTGTTCTTCAAAAATAAATGGTTAAAAATAGAAAATACCTTTGTGGAAAACCCTCATTGGAAATGGGGTTAATAAAAATATAACTTTAAAAGAATGAAAGAGAAGTATAAAGGTCACCCGAGATAACCCATACTAGGATTCTATGAACTCATGGATATGGAGGAAAAACAAACCTTCAAGGTCTGATGGATAGTTGTAGAGAATAGGATTAGGATAATGTTAACTTCCAGAAAATCACAAACATATGATTGGCTAAACGGTCTTTGATTCCTCAGTAGGAATTGTTAACTGAAAATGTTTTTGTTTTAAGTTACCATTCTTAAAGTTGAGGAATTTATTTATGAGATTTACTAAGAACGTAAGTAAATTTACTTACTTGTCATGTATACTTTCATTTTTTCCTAAATGTTTACCACAAACTCATCTTTCACTCCAAAAGGTAATAGAACACAAAAATATTATATTTATCCTAACTGTATAGGGTTCCAAAAAAATGAATTTGTAATTAATCTATCAGAACAAAATAAAACTACATTATACAACTTACAACATCACATATGTCGGTGGTATTTGATGCACCATTTTTACCCTTCGGTTGTGGGTTCAAGTCTCATGGTCTTGCCAGACACGACAAATTATAACCCAACCTCCACGTTGTCCTTTTTATAAAAATCTAAAAATAATCTCTAGAAATTATTTAACCTTGAAAATAGTATCAAATGTCAAACTTAATCGATTCCAACCTTTAGACTTATCCAAAATACTTCTGTCCAAACTCACAATCCAAAATTTATAAGTAAGGTAAACATAATGAAGATTCTTTTTTCCATGTAAAAACATGTGAATACCTTCATCATGTATTCATTTAAAACACGGAAACATCCTGATTTACAATAAAACCTTATTGATTACATTCATGCTCCCTTATTCCCTATAGAATACTGGATATACTCCTTCCATCCAAATATGTTGTAAACTCCAATAATGATTGAATATACAAATCATTAATCAGTTTTATGGTAGTCAAGAATATCCAATATAATTTATCCAAATCAACCATATCTTATTCCAAAATCAGTACCTCAATATTAGGACCATATCGAGGTTTATCATTTATTCCACCATGTAATTTTCAAAAAGTTTAACTCACTATATAGTAACTTTTCTTAGTACCATAAAATCTCAAATCATCAACAAAATAGTACTGTAGTACAATCCTTACTTATTTCCAGTATAACATTGATACAACACTAAAATGACATAATTATTTTAAAACAACAAAAGAACACTAGTCATTCCACTTCATCTGTGGTAGTATCATAATATGATTATTATCCAATAGCATCATTTGTGTCATACTCTGATGATTGGGACATTGATTCTCGTAGTGTCGCAACTCCTTGTAGATGAAGCATTGTGCATTTGAAACCTTTTTCTTACCCTTACAGTCACATACTTGGTGTCCTTTTTCTCCACACTTATAACAAACTCCCATTCCCTTCAAGAAAATTCCAGGGTGTTTCTTCCCATAATTATCACGTATGGGAAAATCCTTCTTTCCCTTATTCACTTTATCCATCTTTCTCTCTTCCATCCTCTTCTTCTATTTCTTGACTTCAAATACATAGGTCTCAGAGAATTCTTTACTTATCTTATTAAAACATGATACTATTTCTTCATATGATGAGAATACGTGGGAGAATATTTCCCTTCTAAATGTTGGCTTAATACCATGAAAAATATAAACCTTCAAACTCTTTGGATCATGCATATTTCTTGAGTTATCATTCCTTCTACTGGGCACCATTTCTAAAGAATGGCATATACTATGTCAGTTTATGGATCGAAATACATAATTCCAAACTTGTAAACCACTCAACTTAAATTGAATAGTTTACAGATATAATCCATAATCATAAAAATGTTTTCCTTAAAGACATATACACTCATAATCCCTTCATACTGGTTTGTAAAGAAAATGAGAATTATCATAACCATATCGCCTGAGAGTTTCATAACCAAGAGTGCAGAAAGGCCTGTTTTCGTGCACCAGTTCTCGTTTCAGTCTAGCTCAAAGAGGTGTTTTCAGGTTTTATCCTTAGGTACATCTATAATAGTGCCGCCTCTAACTTCTCATATCTAGATAGGGTTTTTTTTGCTCGGAAACCTAACAAAATATCTACGATACCAAAATTTTAGAATGTCATTCTATACTAATCCTCAAAGTCTATCGAAGGGATATGTGATCTAATCAGATTTTAACTAAATATATCTTCCAATGTTATTGATAAACTTCCTCTGATACCAACTGTAATGCCCTGACCCCAATTACCCAGAGTCAGTACATTATTTTAATACATTGGTATGATTACATGGAATGAAGTCCTGAAGAACCAATCAGTTTAGCAGTATTGAAAAATAGAT
The DNA here is from genome assembly GCA_963277665.1 of Viscum album. NCBI lineage: Eukaryota > Viridiplantae > Streptophyta > Magnoliopsida > Santalales > Viscaceae > Viscum > Viscum album. Next base: position 1,530,225,703 of record OY728162.1, read on the forward strand.
TACATACATGAACATTACATTACACATTCTGAAAAACAACTCAACATAAATAATCCATTGATAACACCATTGTTCTTTTAGCTTAACCTTGAATATCAATCATAAAACACTTCTTGGTATCCTGGTAAAAATAAAACGTTCAAAGGGATGAGCTAAGATGCTCAGTAAGGGTAAATAATTTAGCAAAAGCTATAAACATTTAAGGCAAGATGTGTAATAAAACCCACATCCTTTTTAAACATAAACATGAACATAATATAGAAAAAATAAATCAAACATTACCATATAAACATGCACATGGATATTCTACTAGTCAAATAATCAAATTTAATAACTAATTTCATAATGAGGGAATGCATAATGTCAGACTTTCATAACCACAGAGTCAAGGCCTCGTGCCAAGACTACAGATAAATTTTTTTGCAAAGGCCTTGTGACAAGACACTAGATTGTCTCATGAGACTTACCGATGAATCGAGGAGCTATAGCGGGCTCCACCTGTCACTTAATAAGTCCAATGCATTCCTCATATGAAAATATTTAAACATAACATAATCATTCATATTAAAACTAGCATACGAAATGTCAATACTTTACCCATAAACCATAAATGTTATAAAAATAGCACATTCACAGTAAAACATAGCATAAATCATGCAATAAAATATGTAAGATTTTATCATAATAAATCAACTTCAAAACATTTAAAATCCATCAAAGGATGTTGACTTAGATGAAAATGATCAGTAAAATGCTTTGATAGAATTACCCCTTTTTCATCAAATCATTTAAAAGTTTCATAATTTATAAAGAAACTAATTTAGAATATATTTTTGAATAAATGTGTCCCATAACACTTTGAAACTTTTGGAAATAATTATCATTTCAAAACAGTCATGTCCATATATATAAATCCTTAAAATCATTTTGAAAATATTGACATTAATTAAAGTGGTTTAGAAACATAAATCGTTAAAACATTTAAAATGATTATTTTGTTAAATAGACCATCCATAAAACCTTAAAATAATCCTTTTGAAAACAATTTTATGAAATATGGTCATAGATGATATGTATGTCCCAAAAAATACTTACAAATGAACAATCTCGGATAATAATGAGATTGAGGAAATAATCCTTACCTTGCACTTTCCTTTGGCCGAGGGTATGTTTAACCTCCTATATAATTACCATTGTATGTTGTTAAATTATAAAATAACCATATTTATAGTTATTATATCATACATGATTCATTTATGACGTTATACTATCGATTTAATAATTATTTTTATGTTGAATTAACATTTTGGGTAATAATCGTTTTTTTATCGTATGTGTTTTAACTTGTTATTCTTGACCTTATCATTTAGGTCCTGAATAAAATGATTCCAGAATATAAACCTTGATTTATATATCACATATATTTAGAATATAAATATTTATAATATATAGATATATGAAATGGAAAACACCATTTATGGAGACGGTATGCCGTACGTACGCACAAACACTGTTTTTGTTTTCATATAGTATTTAACGGAAGTAAGTGAATAAGATATATGTAAGGAAATAAATATATATTTGTATATATACATCTCTAGTAGAATTATTATCTCATATGTTATATACTTATTAGTAATATATATATTTTTATAATCATCAATGAAAGGTGAATGTGGAAAATAATCTAATCGCGTCATGGAGACGGTAATCCATACGCACGAACGAGTGACTATAGCATTTCCTTAAACGTGTGGAATTGGATGGTAAATTAATTTTATAGAGACATTAGCATGTTATTTTAATTATTTATAAACATATTACTCATCATTATGTCCATCAAAATAATATAGTGTTGAATAACAAATTACACCATGGCGTGGAGAAGGTAAGTCGTACGTACGCACGCTTGGTGACATTATCATTCATAGGATGTATAGAATAATGAATATGGTTGTTCCATATTTATAATAAAATCATAGTATATATATATAAGATACTAGAGTTATTATTTTAGAATGGAAATAACTATGAAAGAAGAATTGGAAGAAGAAAAGAACTTGAAAGAGGGTGGTGGAATCATTACCTCTTCTTTGGGTTCTTCCTTTTGATTTCATCAAAAGGTCACCATAGGTTGGCATTCTGATCTAAATAAGGCCTCTAGTATTAATTTATGATAGTTTAGAGTGTATTTGGGCAGGGTTTGGCTGAGCCAAATGGCTTTGAAGGTGTGAATTAAAGTGAAGGGGGAGTACCCCTTTATAAGAGGGGTGAGGGGCACCTTTGGAAGAAAGCGAAATATTATTTTATAATAAACTCATTTTTGTTTTCTAATGGATCCAAGGTGAATTATTTCTAGGATAATGTAGGTATGGGTCTCAGAAAAATCCAAAAAATATGTTTTAGACATGTTTTTGGGTACTATATTAACCTTATCGTTTAGTTTTAATTATTAGTTAATTAGTTTGACATTTACAATGTCTCTTTGTATTTTTTTATATGGTTAATAAAATTTCCATAAACTTCCAAGAGAACCCCAAGTGGTTCATTTATAATACACCTATCATTATATAATTCTCTTGGCCAAAAATTATATTTTTAGGAAAATAATATGAATTAATAATATAATATTTGTTTTAAAAACTCTTTTATGTCAATTTTGACACTATTTTGAAAATTGATTTTTGTGAAAATCCTAACAGAATGATTACTTCGAAAAAGATAATTATATAAATACTAACATGTAATATTAACCTATAAAATTACATTAATTTACAAAAAGTGTCAAATTATATTTATTTTGGAATTTATAATATCAATTATTTTAATATTTCATTAAAAAGGTAATTATTGTATCACCATTGTGTCATAAATAAATTACATTATTGAATTTCTAAAAATTATAAATAAAATATAATTATGTAGGAAATATTCTTAGATTTCTAATTAATATTTATAATCTAATTTATCTTATGTATAACATTATATGAAAAATGTTTTATTTATTAAACTTTGATTGTAACTCTTTTAACTCGTCTTTGAATTAATTAATAATAAATGACTTAATCTAATCCATGTGGACCAACAAGGTTCATATTTTATTCCTAAGGTTTTTTCTGGTCGAATTATGCTTATCCAATAGAATTAGGACATGTGTTAGGGTAATATTAATATCATGTTTACCCTTAATTACCCAATTTACTTTTAACCGCGGTAAATAAAAGTAAAAAGATACTATTCACCAAATATTATTTCCATCTCATTGAACCACATTTTACTTACTGATATCAACTGTGTCTCTTAGATTTTTGAAATTCAATTCACAGAAGTGGTAAAATTATGTTTTATGCAAATTTTCAAAAGCTCTTAGGTGGTGGGTAAAAGACAGTAAAAATTCAATAAAATTTTATATATCTAAACATAATATAAATTGACTCTAATTAATTATATTAAACTTATATAGGTATTATGTATCTATTTTTATTTAATATAAATTTAAATAAAATTAATAATTATTTAAATAAAAATTCGGTTTTAACTAATAACTCAGTGTTTTTCACTATTCATAAAAAATTGAATGTTTTAGAAAAATACCGAAAATTCACCCTAGGATAATTTCGATATTCCAAATCAAAAAATGATTTCTATTTTACCAAATTAAAAAAATAAATGTTACATTAATTAATTGAAAATTAATTCTGGCTTTCAAAACCAAAAAGCTGGTTTTTAAGAAATAATATCTATCAAAAGATTGACATTTGATTATATGGAATTTCAAAGTGAAATTACTCCCAATGAACTATATTTAATTAAATGTTAAAAATATAATCTAATTATACTTTAAAACCAATCAAATCTATAATTTAACACTATAAATTATTTTGATTAAAAAAGTTCTTTTTAGTTAAAATTTAGTACTTTTCACTATTCACGAAAATATGAAATTTATCAGAAAAAACATAAAATATTCATCAAAATAAAATTTTTATGTCCTGATTCTAAATAAGAAATTTATATTTTTCAAATTGAATATATAAACGTTTCAAAAATTGTATTTTAAAAAGGTTCTCCATTAAAAGGAGGTAAAATGAAATTTTTTTAAAATACTTCTTCTAGATGAATAAAAATGAATTTGTTCTTATATTATGTCTAAGAAACTCATAATATGGATTCTAAAATTATAAGGATTATATAAAATTCAAAATTTAGTTTATACTATTCATAACCACTTTTGAACTGCTCGTTTTGTAAGTCGTGATGTGCTTGAACTCGGTGTTGCGTGTAGTGGGAGTTATTGATTTACTTTGAAAAAATAAGGTACTATGAAATCTGGGGGTATTACACAAACTATCCCTAACCCACATGTATTAAACTATGAACCGCACTGCACTATATCTGACTAGATGAGTCATCTTCCCCATATACCCAATGTCACCCAACTCCACTTTAGTGCATTGCCCGTTCTCCAAAGTTTTCTGTGGCGCTCACCCTTCCCTCATACCCCACCGTTCAACGCCCCATTGGCCCTACTCCGCTTTAGTGTGTTTCTTGTTGAAGGCTGCTATAGCTTGTGTTTTATCTGCACACCTACCACCTAGACATAAGTACCTTCATGATCAGTCTCTTGAATCGCCAATCCTTCTCATATACATGATACATCAGGATGGACCTTCATGCCTATGCCGATATCCTAATCGAGTCACTTCTCGATATCTCACCATCTCCTCCATGATCCCTTTGTGGCTTAGATTCACTAATAGGAACCAGCATAGGACGTCGGTCATCCAAAACCACTCAAAATAAACATTCATCCATACACATGCCACTGGAGAAGCCTATGTGGATTATAATCTTTTACCTGGAAGGATGGGTCAGATTTTTTGCATCTATGATGTTCTTAACGGATCATAATCTGATGGGAGGTGTATGTTGATCTGATCCCCGAGTTAAGAAGTGCACACTGCTTTGTGTTAGGATTGTAATCAACTACCAATTAATTCAATGATAATTGTGAGATAGAAATAAAGTGAAAAAGTGAGTAAATTAAAGAAAATCAGATGTTATGTGGAAAAACCCCTAAATGAAAGCGGTAAAACCCACTGTCAAATAGAAGGATTTCACTGTGGTGAAATGTGGGTAAAAAACATCCCTCTCTCTCTCTAAATTACCAGGAGTAAACACACTAGAAAGTATCTATTGAAAATATTTATAAACACCTCACAAAATACTGCACTCCAGGATAATAAATGGTTAATAGAAGCTGGACCAATTCCAACATTAGGGAGAGCATTAGAGTAGTATTACAGTGAAGGATTGTTGGGCTCAACCTACAAAATCAATTCTCATGAAAAAATTGATTTGGTTCCAACCCATTTATTAGAGAGATATAAAATCATTAATGAAGATATTTATTTACAAAATTAATAGATTATTTTCCCCCAAGAATAAAGGATAGTTAATTCTCAATATTAATGGATTGAAAAATTTATGTTGAATACATATTTTGAGATATGGACTTGGGGTCTATATAAATGGATGTGATGAAATTTTATTCCTACAACTTATGAGTGGAAGATATGGCCTAACAAACTGAGGTGTGTCTCCCCTTCTAGGGAAGCCAACCTGGGCACACACAAATAGCCAATGTCCCCAAATCCAATGGAAGAGGTCGAGACTCGCAAGGGTAGAGACCGATAGGAGGGATCCCAAACCACGTTGAAAGGGTCGACTAAAATCCAGTATATGTCCAATTTCCATGAACCTTCCTGCATCAATTTCAGGTATGGTAGAGAGATACAATGCTGATGTTGGGGTACATTCAAGATCTCATTACTTGGGTACCTCGGGTGTTTGTTCCTAAGTGAAGGGGACTACTCGGAACTAACCATCACGATAAGAGATATGTGATACTCCCTTTACTGTAGAAGTCTCTTTTGAGGAGAATCACTGACCACATAGAATGTCAGGCATCACTAGATTCATAGATGTTGGGGTTGAGGTATGTTTGGTGACATCCAGTTTTTTTCAGACTACAATCACCCATCTCTTTAACATCTTCATTATCATCATCCAAGAAGGAGTGGTACAAGAATCCCAGTACAAGGGTGCATGTTTGAAAACATGGCCACCAACCATAAATACTCAAATCCTCTCTTTGTTTCCTATTTTTATGCCTTTCCCTAACCAAACATTCCACACATCCTTTAATAGCTATAAATTCTAGATATTGAAATCATTTATTTATAATAAGAATTAATATGGAAGTACCCAACCTTATTGATTTATTTAGTATAAATTCATTAATTGGATATTAAAAAAATGTAAAACTATCAAATTTATTTATGTATTTTTAATATTATTCATATTAAATTTATAAATGAAATATGAATTCTAATTGGATTAAATTATTTATTATTAATTGAACGATGATTTATTTTAAAATGTTAATTAAATTATGAAATATTTTTAATATCAATTCATTTTAGATTGATAAATAAATTTTTAAATTAAAAATAACAAAAACTCATTAATTAAACATGTCTGGGTAGTTAAAATTATATTTCAAGATATTAAAGAATTGGATTAAAATAATGAATTAAAAATTAAAGGGGTTATAATTATTGATTTTAAATCAATAATATAACATTTGACTCAAATTAACATTTATATGAAGTTCAATTTCCCTATTTAAATAAATATTTAAAATTATATAAAATTATATATTTATTATAATGTAATTATTAAAATATATTTATAATCTTTAATTATATTATTAAAAATTTATAATAATTATGTTGATAAATATGAATAAAACTATAAATTATATTATTACATACTAATTATATTATTACTTATTAATTATATTATTTCATATTAATTATATTACTATAAATTTTATATATTATAGGTGCTTAGTGTTACAATTACAACTAAACATATAAATGCAACACACATAATTTGATAAGGGAAGTCATAGCCCCCCAAGGGATAACCCACCCCAACCAAATTTTTATAGCCCGAAGGCCCTTCAGACATTGATTCCATTAGAAAATATGTTGTCTAGTTTCCCAACACATGCAGTAATTTATTTTATTCACAACTGGGTGATTCCACTGCCTACGACATGCCCGCATCATACCACCTGCATCACCAGGCCTGCATCGGACCCTATTCAAATCCAGGTGGGAGTGAATTTCTGCAGAAACGCGATGACGTAGGAATGTCCTAATAATTTACTTTATGACATTAAATTATAATTAAATTGTAAATAATAATATAAATAATAGTACTTTAGGTCAATAGGGCATTTGGACCATAAAAAATGGGTGGGTTATCCCTCGGGAGGCTATGACTTGCCCTACCAGGTTTTTTAATTCACTTATATGCTTTGTTGTAATTATATTTGTTACATATTAATTATATTATTAGATATTAATTATTTTATTACATATTGATTATATTATTATATTAGTAATTATATTATTATATATTAATTTTATTATTACATATTAAAAATATTAATTATATTATTATATATTCTAAATTATTAATTATAATATTACAAAATTTCAATTATTATATTAATAAATATGAATAAAAATGTAAATAATACTAATAAAGTAGTTAAAATATTCAATATAAATAATAATTACATTATTATATAAACCTTCGGGCCAGTCAGAGTTTATATATAAATAAATATAATTGTAAATATTTAAAATTATAAATATATATTAATAAATATTAAATTATTTGTTTAAATATATATATATATATATAATTATTATTATTATTATATTTATAAAAATAAATTTTTATAATTTTATGAATGTAGATATATTTAGTTGGGAAATCCTTGGAAAACAACCACTGAAGATTCTACTACAAATTCCACAAGATATAAAATTCATGATTAAAAAAATCTATAATCTCATACACAGAAAATAGTTCTTGTTTAAAAGTACATAAACTATTATTTTTTCCTCATATAATTAATATATATATATATATATAAAATTTATTTATTATTTTCCCATTAAATAAGCAAACTATTTTTTTAAAATATAGCGATATGTAATTTTGTTGAAGAATATATAACAATTTAATAAGACTCAAAAGATTTATTTATTATTTATTTAAAAATATTACATGTATTTAAAAATATTAGTGAAAAATTATGAATATTATTCAAATGATTAAAAACCATTTTTCTGAAGTAATAAAATATTTTGTCTTTTATTAAATAGAATAAAATATTTTATGACATTAAAATTTTATCTTATTTAGAAAAATAAATGGTTTTAAAATACAATAAAATCAAGGTATTATATTATTATAAGGTATTTTATAGGTAAGGGGGGCTCGTTCTTTTTTATAGATGGAAATAATCAAAAAATCAAATTCTTATACCCATTACATGGTATTAGTAATCCCAATGAAAAACTTACGATATCCCATATGTGTTGAATTATGCACAATGCTTCACTGAATCACACTATATAAGTCATCCTACCCAGAGACCCAATGTCAACATGTTCCACTTCAGTGCGTCGTTCTTTCTATAAATTCCTTAATGGTTCTCATCCTGCCCGCATACCCTGTTCTCAATGTCTGGTCAATCTTGATCCTCTTCAATGTGTCACCCATTGAAGGCAGATGCTGCCTATGCTGTCATTGCACCCCTACCACCTTTCCAGCAGAAAAATCACTCTCAATTGCCTAAATATTCATTCCTCATCGTCTTCTTAGTACTTTAAGATGGTCCAGCCCGCCTACGCTAGTATCCCAACCGCATCACCTCCTTAGCACCGATCTACCTATTCCAATTGATGACAAAGATATTCATAAGGTCGAATAATAGCATTCATCTCATAGTCGTAAAATCATTAAAAAAAACTTTTCAACAAGGAGGTATTCATTTCCAATTTATTTTTCAAGATAAACCATTAACATTTAAGCAAAAAAGGTCTGGACAAATGAATTTTATTACAGACAGACACATGAATGGGGGTAAAAAGAAATAATGACTCAAAACCATCTCAAATATCAACCAACTGATCGGAACAATCTACTAAATGAAATTTAAACCTACTCGTTCTATATCAACATTTATTATCACGACATGCTCATGTGAATATGAAGATGAAATATGGTGGTATTTGCACAATTATTTTTGTGGAAAATATTTACAAATGGGAAGATCCATGTTTTATTAGTTTTGATAATGTAATGAAATCCTAGAGTACGATTATCTAGGAGGATCAGATGTAAATGTATACATGTGGAATGTTTTCATGATTTCATTTTTCAAAAGTTCATATACTATGATAATTATGAATAAATACATTTCAAATTTTTCTTAGGCATATATATGAAAATAAATTGAAGGGATTTCCCCATGAACAAAAAATTGGAGTCCTTAGTCCTCATGTCACCTCTATAGAAAAAAAGATATAGAATCCATTAATGTGGTTGAAATAGTAGCAGACATACTCAAATCAATTAATTGAAAAATTATGGATGACAGACTCTTCATAATACTAATGATGGAGGGGTAAAACTCTGCAATTTAATCATATCAAATATACTATAATTTCATTCATTACATATTCTTTTTTGTGTTCATAGGCAGTATTGGATTCTCATTGCGGTCAATTTGAATACTCTAGCGATTTATTTCCAAGATTCACTGCATGTATATCCAACAAACCAACCACACATGATGGATTTTGTGATTTTTTAATACACTACATACAACATTTTATAAATAAACATCTAGTTATATAATTTATATTATCTATTAATGAGGATTTTGTAAAGATTGGGCGGTGTGTGAATATCGAATACATAATAGAATAAGGAAATGGGAAAAGGAAAAGGAACATCATAATTACTATGATTGGATACAAATCAGGGTATATTAAATAGAATTTCAATGTCCCATCTCATTTAAAAAGTTACATATTTTTATCAATTTTTTTGCAGCGTCTTAAATAAACAAATGATAAATAATATGATTATTAAGTTCTTAAATTTATGAAACCATTTGTATTTCGTCATCAAATTAGAATCCCTAATGATTTATTTATTAAGCTACTTACTATTTAATTTTAAATATTTATTAATCATTTGTGTATTTATAATTTTTCAGTACTACCATGATTATGGAAAAGGCTCATATTCACAAGATGATATAGATTTTTTTTTAAAAATAAATGGGAAGTATTCTTGATGGAAGAATGTACACAAATTTCATGATGATGTGATCTATATTACTCGAAATCTATATTTTTACATAAAATTGTCATTATTATTTTTAAAAAGAACAGGTGACATACTGAAAAATAATCAACAACATTAGTATTGATTTGATACTTTAGAAAAATGATCCATAGGTAATTTGTGACATGTAAGAATAAACCACACCTAAATATGATGCATGGTGTGAATGTTATGACATTAGTTTTGTGTTTTTATATTAAATTAATAATAAATTTTGAATATAAGAAAATGTGACATACAGAAAATTGAGAAAACACATTCAGATGGTTTTGATAATTTAGGAAAATGATACATCATTAATTTTTGATGTGTAGGAATTAACCACACCTCAATCAGATGAACAGTTTGATAGATATGACTAAAAGTATCTGTTATTAGTTTAAAATTTACATTTTAGCTCAAAATGTGTCACTCACTAAAAACCAAAGAACCTCATTCCAACGTTCTTCATAATTTAGGACTATGATTCATAAATTCATTTTGACGTGTATGAACTAGTCTCATTTCAAACTGACACACTATGCGATTGGTATGACTCAAAATGAGTTTTTCTAGTTTGAAATGATATTTTCATAAAAAAACAAAAGAGACAAACTAAAAACTGAGTAAATGCATCCAGATTATTTTGATACATTAGGAAAACAATCTATAAGTCATTTTTAATGTGTTGGAAACAATATAACCTCAATCCATCACTCATTGAATCTGGTATGACTCAATGTGTCTATTTTTATTTTAATTTGACATTAATTTTAGTAAAAAAACAAGTGGTTTACTAATAACTATGAAAACACGTTCAGGTTGTTTTCATAATTTATGAAAACAATCCATGACTCAAATTTTATGTGTAGGATTCAATCCCTCCTCAATACAATGTATGATCTAACCGTTATAAATCCAAATGTGTCTTTTCATTTATTAGTGACAATAATTTAAGCAAAATAGAACAACTAACATACTGAAAATAAATAATACACATTTATATTGTTTTGATACATTTGTAAAATGATCCTTTATTTATTTGTGATGTGTAGGAATCAACCACACCTCAATAAAAATTCATGTTGTGACAACTATGACTAATAGTGTATGTTATTAGTTTGAAATTTATATTTTAGCTCAAAATATGTCACTCATCAGAAACCAAGTAAATGCTTTCCGATTGTATTTATAATTTATGATAGTTTTTCTTAAGTCATTTAAAACATGTTTGAAGTAGTATCAGATCAAATCGATGCAGAATATGACCAGTATAACTCAAACAACATCTTTTTTGGTTTGAAATGATATTTGAGGAAAAAACACAACTAGCATACTGAAAACCGAGAAAACACATTTGGATTGTTTTGATTCCATAGAACTATGATCCATGAGTTATTTGTGACATGTAGGACTCAACCACACATTAATATGATGAACAATGTGATTGGTATAAATCCAAATGTTTTTTATTTAAAAATGACATTAATGTATGTAAAAAAGAATAAGTGACATAATGAGAACCATGAAAGTTCATTCAAATTATTATGAAAATTTAAGACAATGATCTGTTGGCCTTTTTTGATGTGTAAGCAGCAACAACACCACAATATGATGCATGGTGTGACCTGTCTAACAAGAAGTGTCATTTATCAGTTTAAAATTGCTATTTTTTCTCAAAATGGTTCACTCATAGAAAAACAATAAAACACACTCTTATAGTTTTCATGATTTAAGATAGAGATTTATAATTAATTTGTGACATGTATGAAGTATTTTTACCTCAATCTGATGCACAATGTGACTGGTATGACTCAAAATGTGTGTTTTTCTTTGAAATGATATTTTAGTAAAAAATGTAACTATCATACTTAAAATCAATAAAATCCATTTGGATTTTTTGACACTTTAGAACAATGTTCCATGAGTCATTTGTGACATGTATGAATCAACCACACCTAAATCCGACGAATTATGTGACCAGAATAAATCCAAAAATTTCATTTATATTTGATATTAAGAAACAAGGGACATGCTCAAAACTAAGAAAACCCTTTTAGAGTATTTTGATATTTTTGTACAATGATACATATCTCATTTTTGATGTGTATCAATCAACCACACCTAAATACGAAGAACAGTGTGACCTGTATATATCCAATTGTGAATTTTTTATTAAAAATTCACATTTTAATAATGTAATCATTTATATTTATGTTTAATATATTTATTTATATTATTACTATCATAATATTAGTTTTCTTACATTGGTGGAACTATTTACTTGAGTTGGGATTGTTTTTTCAGCAACTAATACTATGAGCTGACATTTCTGAGAGGGGATCACGAATATCAAATGTTGAAACATTAATGTTTTTAACTATTTATTAGATAATTGAAAATGTAATTATATAAAAAACATTTTGAAATGTATATATCATTGTTTTCTAATCCATTTTGTGAACTAATTTGTTCTTGTGTGTTTTGTGGATGTGCTATTTTCTGTACGTGGTGTGTGTGTGTTGTGAAAATGCAACTTGTGGGTGTATCATTTATATTTATAATTGATTTTGGTGGGTTTGATGTTATATAAACAACACATGATAGGATTCTTGGCCTTTATCATCACTATTTCAACCGATTATAAAATTTTTCCTTTATCAGTGCTAAAATAGCGCTGATAAAAGGCGGACCCTTATCAACGTTTTTTTGGCACTGTTAAAGGGGACCCTATCTTCACTAATACTAATGGTGATTTTCTAGCACTAATAAAAGAACTATATATAGTATTTTGTGGATGATAATCTTTTACATGGAATGATGGGTCGGCTTACTATCATCTATGCAGTTCTTAATGTAACCTGATTCGATGGGAGGTGTAAGTTACTCTGTTCTCTGAGTTGGGGTACATTATGGATCTCCTTGGGTAACCCAAGCATGTGTTCCCAAGAGAAAGGGATTGCATTAAACTACCCATAACGATAAGATTTGTGTGATACATCCTTCAACATGGATTCCACTTTTGATGAGAATCATCAATCAAGTCAAATGGGTTGACTAAAATAATAAATATTGCCAGTTTTTGAGAACCTTGTCGTATCAATGTTAGGAACACCTTGGTGATCCAGGGCTGAAGCTGGGGTACGTTCGAGACCTACCTGCATGGGTACCTCGTGAGAGTGTTCCCTAGCGAAGGGGACTGGTGGAAACTGCCCCTCATGATATGTTTTGTCTGATACTCCCTTCATTAGAGAGGCCTCTTTTCGCAAGAATCACCGACCACATAGAATATCAGGCATTGTAGGGTTCTTGGTTATCAAGGTTGAGGTATGTTTGGTGACGTTTTATTTTCATTGAACTAAAATCATCAATCTCTTTAGCTTCATCATCATCATTTTCCTACATCGAGAGGTACAATAATTCTAGTGGAAGGGTGATATTATGAAAACATGGCCACCACACCTATATAATCCCCCCCTTTAATTACTTCCTATTTTTAATTCCTTTCCCTCACTAAACATTCCACACATCGTTTACTAGGTCTAAATTCCAAATATTTAAATTCTTCAATTATAACAAGAATTTATAAGGAAGTACCCAACCGTATTTTTTAATTATTTTTAATTTATTATATGAATATTAAAAATCATAAAACAATAAAATTTATTTATGTAATTTGAAAGTTAATAATATCAAATTTATAAATGAAATCAAAATTCTAATCGGATTAAATTAATTATTAATAATTTAATGATGTATTATTTTAAAATTTTAATTAAATTGGGAAATATATTCGTTTTTTATATAATTATCTATTATATTTATAAATAAATTTACACAATAAAAATAATAAAAAATACATTAATTATACGAGTTTGGATAGTTAAAATAATATTTCAAATTATTGTATAATTGGATTAAAGTAATTTTTTAAAAAATAAATGGGTTATAAATGTTGATTTTAATCAACAATCTAACATTTGACTCATATTATCAATTATACACCATTTATTTTCTCTCTCTCTATATTTTTTACTATTTTAGTTTTTTATGTAACCTCTCGTAAATGGAAAAAAATTGATCCTACCACAAATCTAGAAAACTACCTTGGGGACAAATTTGAAATGTAGGTTATTTTATTTTTTATATATAATAAAATGGGTTTAGGTATTCATTTAATTTGGGAAATGGGTTTAAAACAAATCAAATGAAATGGTACTATGTAAAGGTAGGCACAAACGCCACATCATGTGGCGTTTCCCCCCACACCCGAATTCCTACACCCCACCCGCCATTCCTCCACCCCATTTCCAATATATATATATATATATATATATAATTATATATTTAAAATTATAAATAAATACACGTATCTATATATAATTACATATTATTCAAAAGGCACATCCATGGGAAAAGACCCCTGGCTCCATATTTATTTGGGAAAAAGTAAAACAATGGGATCAAATAAACATGTCCTTGTATGCCCATAATGAAACACATAGTATTTTCCTATGGCCAACCATAGATCCCATGTTCTGGTGATATCTACCCCTCCCCTTGGGATATCGGTCTACCCAATATTTCTTGGTTGGCTGGTCAGATTCATGAGATGAAGTTCCAAAGTATGACACAAAACCCTCCACAAACTCCAAAACAACCATGATATGTCCTGAATGTTTAGTTCTAGGTTCGACTAAAAACCATCCTAAACATTGATTTCAAGAATCTTCTGAACTACATGATAGTCACTATATCCAAACCCCACTGGCCCCTTTATATGGAAAATGAATTCCAACTTCAAAAATAACCAATCAGCTGCTTTATTATTAATAACTATAAGAGTTCCTTCACCGTCAAGGCTCCATGGGAAGGTCACATTTATATTATTCCTCTGTTCACTGATACACTCCTCATTCGAGGCCTTTCCAATATAAATATATGAATTTTTTCAATGATCTAATGAATGTGAAGGATAAACCCATTTCACTTTTTTACCAGTATCCACAGTCATATTTGAGTGTACCTCTTGCACAAATGTTACCTGCACTATCTCCGAAAGTATGACTATTTGAAGATTAATAAACTCATTATCCAGAATATTATCATTTCCTTTATATGTTGGAGAATCGTTTTCCAATTCCAAATCTCCCAATGTGTTTGTGATATAGATGAAGCTAGTAGAGGTTGACGAGACTCCTTTAATCTAAATTTATGATTCCATACCAATCAACAACCTTCTTCATCTAGTATAGTTTACATCCCCTTGTAGGACCTCACTATAATCAGTCGTTCCTGCTATATGTTTTTATCATTTGACCCTTGAATTTCATCCTCATCAATTTACTGGTTGTCAATTTATTCAATCACAAGTCCACCATCTGAACTTTTTATTCTACGAGCAGAAACCCCTAGCCTCACAAGGCACTAATGAAGGGTACCACAACTAAGTAAACCATCCCAAAAGAGTGATCACCCACATTATGGCCCTCTAGTATCTAATACCATGATCTAATATGTTTTCTATATTCATCCATCCGCCTATAAACATCACAGATAGCATTAGGAATAAAAGTTGGATCATCCAAGCGGTCAGATCCACTCTCATTACATTTTTGACTCTACTTTCGTGCATCCACCACAGAGGGGCCTTATCATTCCATTATTTTTGGAGAGAGAGTCACTCCACCCAATTTCATGCAGTTCATAACCTCATTCTTAATATTCATACAGTTAGAATAAAATTTTGGCCTTTTTTTATATTCAATATCCAATTAAATTTCCTCATCCTTAGTGGAATGAAAAACATGTTCAACTATGAAAAAGGTCAAATCAACTACATCTAGAAATTATGTGAAGTTCCAAACCCAAGAAACTTATTCTCTTTGTCCTATCCTATTAGAACACCAATTGACATCACATTGTCTTAGAGAATCCTGGGGTGCTAAAGAAACCAATTCAATCCAAATAAATTAACCCATACCTATAATGAATAACAGACTACCTCAAGAGTATTTAAGAAATGGCCCCATTTGTGGTTATGAAGAAATCCTATTTTGAGTCAAATCGGTCCAAATCGACATTCCCTCGGCATAATATCCATTGATGGATGTAGGAAATGGAAGAAATCCCTCCCTAGAGAGATGCATCTCCAACACTTGAATCCCAAAATGCTCGAATGATTTGAAAACAAATCCTCAATATTCCATGACAATGATCCTTCAGGAAGTAAAAGACATCCATGAATCGAGAACTCCCCATTTTTCAGATTCTGGAATACTTCCATGGGATCAACCCTAACATATGTGTTGCTACCTTTCTGGTAGATACCACCAACTGATACTTTGAGAAGAGATATGATTTTTTGACTAGGGGCAGAGATTAACACCTTATCAACATTGAGTGAAGTGGCATCCACAAAACCATCAGAGAGGCTGCAAACATGAAACCCAGTATGTGTCGGGGTCATCACCACTGCATGATTATGATGATCCGAAGTACAATCAACAAAGCAGTGGGATTCAAAGTGACTGTGCACAAGAAACAGAACAACCGATTGAGAAGAAATCTCTACAATACTGAAACCTTAGATGCCATGGTTTGGTCCGAGGAGATCTCGTGATTCCATCTGCCACATTTTTGGTGTCACCATCGCTTATTTTTTAGAACATATTCAATTTTTTATATTAGTTAACAATAATTATATAATTATATGTTAATAATATTATTACATATTAATAAATATTAAAAAATCCATTAATGAAATTTAATAATAATACAAATGTAAATAAAAGTAATAATAAAGTAGCTAAAAATATAATTAGAATAAATGGGAGTCTGTTGATGATGTGAGTGCATATTATCCTAAATATGATCCTGATTATGGTGACACTTAGGTTGATAATTTAATTTTTATGTTTGTTCTTGCCTTTATTCTTTCATGTAATATTTATTTCTTTTATTTTTATAATAAGGGGTTTGACCCTGAAACTTCTTAGTATTATTTCATATTAATTATACCAAGAAGGTTCGGATCCAAGACCCATATTATTACTAATTATATTATTACATATTAATTATACCAAAAGGCCAACCCATATCCATGATGAAAAAATAAAAGCTCAAGCATCACTATCATCATGATCAGAGTTATGACCAGAATCATCACATAGTAATTATATTATTACATATTTATTATATTATTACATATTAATTATATTATTACATATTAATTATCTTTTTATATTATTAATATTAATGTTCCGACGATAGCTCTCATCCCTCACACATACCCCGCAACTCAACTCCTCGTCGACCCTTTTTTTCTTGAGTGTGTTTCCTGAAGAAGGCCGATGCTTCCTAGGTTATCAACACACCCCTACCAACTCCCCAACAATAACATCACCATTAATTTAATGGACCTCCAATCATAACCATTCGCATGCTACATCTGGATGGACCACCTAACCTACGCTGGTATCCCATCCTTGTCGCCTCCTAATATCTTGCCACCACACCACGATACCCCTATGTCTCAAAGTCCCTGACAACTACCAACCTGGGTTGCTGGTCATCCCAACCTGTACATAATAAACATTATTTAGTAATTAGACAACTGAATAAGCATCTATGGATGAGAATTTGTTTCTTGTTAGGATGGTTCGAATCACTTGAGTCTCTGATTTTCTTAATGGAACCTTATCTGATTGGAGGAGTACGCTGCTCTGATCACGATGTTGGGGTACATTTGGGATCTCCATGGTTAACCTAGGTGAGTATTTCTAGGTGAAGGGTACTATTAGAAACTACCTTTCATGACAATATTTTTGTGATACATCCATCACCAGAGAAGACAATTTTGATGAGAATCATTGACCACGATGAATGGGTCAGATAAAATTCGGTATATGTCCATTTTCCAGGAACCTTTTCTCGACAATGTGGGGAAATTAGGATGCTTCAGTTCTAGAGTTGGGGTTAATTCGGGATCTCCATGATTGGATACCTCAGGGGAGTGTTCTTAGGTGATGGGTCATGTTGGAAACTCCCCATAATGGTAAAAGTTGTACGGTCCTCCCTTCACTAGGGAAGCCTCTTTTGACGAGAATCGCCAACCACGTAGAATGTCAGACATCACATGGTAATCAAATGCCTAATATGGTGTATGTTTGGTGACATCCTTTTTTATTTAGACTATAATCATCCATCTCTTTTACATATTCTTTATCGTCTTCTTCCAAGGAGTGGTACAACAATCCCAAAGGAAGTGTTGAAGTTTGAAAACATGTCCTCCACCACTATATACTCACATCCTTCAATTATTTTCTATTTTTATGTGTTTCCCTCACCACACATTGCACACATCCTTTAATTGCTATAAATGAAATATATATAAATCCTTTATTTATAAAAAGAATTTATAAGGAGGTACCCAACCCTATTTTTTAATTGTTATTAATTTATTAACTAAATATTAAATAATAGGGAATCTATCAAATTTATTTATGTATTTTTAATGTTATTCATATTAATTTTATAATTGAAATCTAAATTCTAATTGGAATAAATTAATTATTATTAATTGAAGTAATTTTTATTTTAAATTATTGTATAATTATGAAATATATATATATTTTTTGATATCAATTCCATTTTTATTAATAATTAAATTTTCAAATGACAAATAATACACACCACATTAATTAAACGAGATTCCACAGTTAAAAGAATGTTTCAAAATATAATAGAATTTGTTTAAAATAATGAGTTAAATATTAAATGGGTTATAAATTTTCATTGTAAATCAATAATATAACATTTTATGATATATTTACATTTATGCAATGTAGAATCTCTCTCACTATATATTTGAAATCTTTTGGATTATTATTTAAACACTCAAATGGAAAAGTTTTTTTCTCGAACATACCCCCAATCTAGAACAATAACTAGTGGAAGATTCTTCCATGCATGATTGTTTTATTTTTTTTATATAATAAAATGGGTTAAGGTTTCATTTATTTGTGGAAATGGGTTTAAAAATCACTAAATGAAGAGATACTTTGTTAAGGAAGCCAAAAATGACACATCATGTGGCATTTTCACCCACACTGCAAATTCCAATGCCCCACCAACCATTCCTCCTCCCCATTTGCAATATTTATATATATATATAATTATGATTTTACAATTATAAATAAATATATTTTTTTAAATATTATTATATATTAATTAATAATAATTATACTATTACATTTTAAGAATAATATTACTTATTAATAAATTTTAATAATGTATTAATGACCTTAAATAATAATTAAAATATAAATAATAATAATTATAATGTAGTTAAAAATATAATTGAGAATAAATATTAATTATATTATACCATATTAACAATGAAACTAATATTAATTAGATTATAAAATAATTAATAAATATTAATTATATTATTACATATTTACAATAATTATATAAATATATATGAATAAAAAAATTAATTGTATTACTAATTAAGTTATTTCATATTTATTATACAAAGAAGGTTTGGGGAAAAGCCCCTTATTATTAATAATTATATTCTTACATATTAATTATACCAAAAAGGAAAGCACACGTTCAAAATGAAAAAATAGAACTCAAGTAATCATGATTAGAGTTATGACCATAATCTTCACCTTGTAATTATATTGTTACATATTAATTATATTATAACAAACTAATTATATTATAAAATATTAATTATAATATTTTATTAATAATTATTTTATTATAAATTAATTATTATATTTTATATGTACAATAATTATATTAATTAATATGAATAAAAATATAAATAATACTTATAAATTAGTTAATGATATAATTAAATATAAATATAAATTATATTATTACATATTAATAAAGAAGTTAATATTAATTATCTTATAAAATTATTAATAAATAGTATTTATATCAAAGAGGTTCTATATAGGATCCAAAGATCCCTACATTTATTAAAATTGATGAATAGATAACATGTACATGATAAAGAGAGTAAGAGAAAACAAGGGCAAGCCCGCAGACAGTAGAGAAACAACACATCAACCATCGGCATAATCATGTTCTAAGTCATATTGAAAGTTGTTAATGTCAGAAGATTCCCAATCTAACTGATTGGTTTACTGGATCAAAAGTGAATAAGAATTTTCCTTAAGCACCAACTACTCTGGCATGATCCTGGAAGATCTAGAAGAACCAACTCATCCACACCTTAGAGTAATATCCTCTCAACCACATCTGTGGCCATGACCCTTAGGGTGCCTAACCCTTCTCCAGGTCTATTGGTGCATAGTCACATCATGTTCACCCTTTTCTGTGGTATCCATATCCTTAGACCCATGACATGAATCATCGTTAATAGAATCATGAACCTTAATTATTTTGACCTCAATGAAAATTGACTAATAATTTTTTTATTGAGAAACATTATTTGATTCTTGTTGGAAACCAAATTTATTTAAATTATTTGAAACCCATCATTATCCACAATCAGCTTCCCTTTTTTTTGGAAGCACCTTCCATCTCAATATGTTCCAAACATTCAGATATATTTCGTACTATTATAATCTAGTAACTAGCCATCCTCCTCAAGTAAGGTATTCATTTTTTTCTATAATGACATTATCATGCACACCTTCATCAACAGTCTTCACTGCTTCATCTTCATTCTTATGGTCAGCCACATTTTCTTCATTTGTAGTAGCATGTTCATAAAAACACCACCTAAATCATTCTTTTCACTCGGGCTTGGTCGAGATAGATTCATGTATTTCTTCACCCAAATATTTATATCATACCCACAAGAAGAACAAAAATCACAAACCATAAGTCTCTTACAAACATCCCTTTCATGGAAAATTACCCCACATTCCATATAAAATTTTGGCAGACGTCTACAGATAATATTTAAATCGTACTCCTCCTCATTGGAAGATAATAATATTCTTTCCCTTTTTGTTGAACCTAAATCAGTATCATCTATAAAACTAGAAAAATGTGCATACCTTGAATCTTCTATTTCTTTACCCATCGTTACGCGTAGATCAAGAAATATCACCACATCATGGAGGATTATCGAATGAAATAGCATCCAATGCAATCCATAAACTCAAACTGAAATAGTTGAATAGGAATTACCTGCATTCAATGGATCAAAATAATGAACCATTATTAAATGTGAAGAAATCCTTGCTTCAGAGAGACAAATCCAAACCCCCAAGGTCACAATTTAATAGATTCCATGGGAAACATGTTGTGGAAGAAGCTCTGACAAAAAAACACACAATTCTAATTAGAGGACCCTCAAATAATGTGATACTACCTATACAACCCTTAAGAACATAATGTTATTTTCTCTAGACAAACTGTATTTCTTGAGAGGTAGCACATCCTAGAAAATTATAGTGGGATGATGATTTAATTTGATGCATTTGATGCACAATATATACCTGAGTTGGTATAGGAACAAGATCCATAGGTCCCTGTGGGATAATTAGTTCTTGAAACACATGTACTACATAGAATTATAAGAGAGGTAAGGGAACTATAGAGATATGGTTTCCTAGTAATTGAGTATGGTGACCCATTATAATTGGAAAATTATAACCCTATATCCTACAAGGAAGCAGTAAACATCTCTGAAGCCACAAGATGGCTATAATATATGAATTCTATGATGGATTTCTTGTATCATAAGCATTTTTGGGTTCTGGTCGATATTCCAGTTGTGATAAAGCCTATTGCATGCAAATTGGTATTCAAACGAAATATGGACATGGAAGGAAATTTTAGTAACTAAAAAGAAAGGCTAGTTTCTAATGGGTTTAAATAAAGTCAGGGAATTGACAATGATGAAACCTTCTCTCCAGTTTCCTTGTTTAAATCCATAATAATCGTACATTCCATACAAGCTTACCATGACTATGATATTTTTTATATGGATGTTAAAACTACATTCCTTAATGGGAACCTTTATGAATATGTCTGTATGACACAACCAGAAGGGGTTGTAACTCTAGGTGATGCCAAACGTATTTTCAAGTTGTAAATATCCATTTATTTATTGAATAATTCATACAAGTCATGTAAAATTGAATTTAATGAAGCCATAATATAATTTGGTTTCATTATGAATCAATGTGATACATGTGTTTACAAAAGGTTTAATGGGAATGAGGTCATTATCCTAGTAGTGTATTTCTATGACATATTTCTTATAAAAAACGCATACCACTCTTACAGTCAGTTGACGACTACATGAACAAGAGTTTCTTTATGAATGAATTAGGTGAAACAACCTACATTATAGGGATCAAGATCATTCGTGATAGTTCCAAGAGGTTTCTTGGACTATGTTAGAGTACATCAATTTACTAGATACTAAAGTGATTTAGTATGGAACAATCAAATAGGGGATTGGTTCCAGTTCAACATGGCTTACATATTTCTAATAAAATGTGTCCCCAGTTACAACATTAGAAAGATAGAATGTGTAATAACCCATATGCTTCAGTGATAGGATCAATCATGTATTCCATGTTATCCACTATACATGATGTTCCATATCCACTGAGCATGGTAGGTAGATATCAAGATGATCTAGTAGAACAACATTGGACTTCTCTTAAGACTATCCTTATTTATATTTGATGAACTAAGGATATGTTAATAGTGTATAGAGGAGATAATGAGTTTATCAGTTGTGGGTATGCTACTGCTAGTTTTTAGAAAGCTCAATTGATTTTATGTTTCTATCATGATATTTTCTTATGTCTCAACGAAGGTGTTTTGAGGTGTAAGTATTCAAATCAGTATGTTTTCATCGATTCTACTATGGATTATGAGTATATAACATATTTTGATGAATCCATGGATTCCATCTAGTTTTAGAACCTTTTTTAGGATCATGATGTGGTGCCTATCATTAATGACCCAATCACATTATATTTTGATAATACTACAACGGTGGATCTTGTAACAGAGTTAAGGTTGCATCCTCAGAAAGATAACATACTCTATAATTATCACCTCTTGAGGGATTTCAATCAAATGGGTGATGTTTTAGTGACCAGAGTAGCCACAAGAAGATAATGTGGAATACCCCTTGACTAAATTGTTATCTTAACATAGGAATAAATATCATGTGATAGATAGTTAACTGAAGGTTGTTTTTAGTTGGATCTAGTGAAAGTGGGTGTCTTTTGTAGTTGGTACCGTAGATCCAAATTCCATTGTACTTTTTGATAAACTTGTATTCATGGATTAGAACATTATCACATCATTACTATTCTTATGCATGAAATTTCATGTGATAATTTCCTAAGATTAGTTGTTGCAATGAGAGGTCATAAAGGATTCTTACAATTATGAGAACCTAGAACTGCTATGACACTAATATGAATTTGAGGCACCTTATCATGGTGTATGCCCACGATAATATCATATAGGATATTATATGAATGAGACCTGCTAGTATGAATCCACATTTATATGTTTCATTGGATGTTCATATATGTGGATGTTTATATTGGTCATTAAAATTTATGATTATTATTAATGATTATTATGAATCACACATAGATGTATTGATGAAAACCATGATGACACACAATTCGTGGAGAGGTTAGATATGTTGGGTGAATCATGATTAATACTACATTAATGAATAATGTGGGGACAATTTTTTCCCTTATATAGAATTTGATATCTTATTCCCTTTGATGGAAATTATATAGGGTAAATAAATCCATGTACATAGAGTTCAATAGGCATGTTCAATTTGGGAATGTCAATGAAAGGGAAATCTAGCACATGGTTTGATGACACTGGAATGAAACCCACTTGATTTGTGATATCAAGACAAAGGGATTATATTACATGATGTGCGTTCGTATATGGTGAATGTCATTACATTATTAAATTCATTCTCTATGTGTGAATTTGAGTGTTACTATATGATATCCTTGTACTTTAGGAAGATACCCCTTATTCCACTAAAAAAGAGGCTTATAAGCTCACACACTAAGTGTATCCAATTTATTTGTAAAATCATTTATTTATTTAACAATTTGAATAATTATTATTCCCGCTTGGGGTTTAATAATTATTCTTGTATACCTAATCACATTTATTCCAACACAAGTTATTCAATTGACTATTTTTTGAGCATAATAATTAATAAATATTTATTTTCTATTTAGTGAATATAATATTTATATATATGTATTGGATAGTAATGAAGTGAAATTTATTTAATAAATAAATAGACCTTATTGAAGGCCACATACAAATAGTTGAGGATTAGATGACCGAGTTTTAGGATCCGGTGAGAATAAAAATATTGAATTTTATTTATATAATATTTAATAACTATTTTTCCAGTTATGTTCCTGTAAATAATAATAATAATTTTATTATTATTTTATAAGGGGTTTTTCTATAATTAATAATATAAATAGGATCACATGTTCAATTATTTTATTATAACCCAAGTGATATAAATACAAT
Organism: Viscum album; assembly: GCA_963277665.1. Taxonomy (NCBI): domain Eukaryota; kingdom Viridiplantae; phylum Streptophyta; class Magnoliopsida; order Santalales; family Viscaceae; genus Viscum; species Viscum album. The sequence continues at coordinate 1,530,250,510 of OY728162.1, forward strand.
ATTATGTTTTTCATCTCATAACATAGCCAAATTTTTTGTTGTAAAAAATAGATTTTCGAAAAAGCACTCATTCCTAGAGAGTTATTGCCTATCCAAGAATGATATCAAGAATGGGAGTGATCCACATCCATCGAATAATGGAAAATTATTTGGAATTGATTCCCAAGGTGATTGAAATTGGACATCGCCAAGACAAGTACCTTCCACGCTAGCACCTATAGACTTCTTCGGTGATGCCTAGAGATACATAGAGCACATGTGTATCACCACTAGAGGAATCATACACATGGATTATAAGGCACAATTGTTCCACACAACAAATCATTGGTGAGACACTTCAAAAAATAATGTATTCCTTTAGGTCAATTTTTGTTTTAAATAAATTAATTATAAAGAACTGAGGACAATATCCCCTTTTACGGTTCTGAGTTCTTATTTCCCTTGTCTGTTATCTGAATCAATTTTGTTGGAAATCATGTTCTTCATCGAAATAGTCCGCTGATTGATTGTCAATAATGATAAAATAAATGTTGTGAACCATCCCTCCTAGGATTCCACTGCTCGAAGAACCTATAATGAGTATATTCTCCTTTGTGAAGGGGGATAACTAGAATATTTTGACTAGGTGATAGAAATATATTAGAGGGAAAATGGGATACAATAATGTATAATTAGATGAAATCATTGAATTAAAATGAAAATATTGAGAAAATAAAGTTACCTAACTATAAGAGAGATTCAAAAAATTGGAGGATTTATTAGAATAAAAATTAAGATTTTAGTTTTTTTCCCTAATACATGTCAAGGATAGTTTTTAAAGCCATCTATCAGATGAAGGGTATTCATACTGAAGAAAGTTTCATAATTATTTTTAAGATACATTTCATTTTATTTTTTCTTAGTTTAGATACTAGTTTATATCTATAAGTTGATCTGATATTGTGAAGGAAACTTTCATCTATGGTTATTTAAAGGAGGATATTTCTATAGATCATTTGGAATGTTTTGTTGAAATAGGTAAAGAGGATTATGTTTGCAGAATGAAGAAGATTGTTTATGGTCTGAATTAACATTTGAGGCAGTGTTAAAAAAATATTTATCCTTCCATTTTTCATCATGGAATATGGTTGAAATATTCTAGTCATTTTTTGAATTTTATTAATGATGATTTTATTATATTTCTTTGTTTATATTGATGATATTCTAATTGGTGGTTCTGATGCATTTCATATTTACCAAATGGAGAAGGATATTAATTTCTTTTTGTGACGAAACACTGGGGTTCAATTTGTTAGATTCATAGTATTAAAATATATGATGACATAAATTCCATGAAGTCCTTGTTATCTCAAGAGATATACATTTAGAAAAAATGTTAAATAATTCATAAGATAGAGTCAAAGTGGATAGTACGCCCATTGCATTACATTTTTAGTTGGGTTAGAGTATGTAAACCTTTTAGTTACGTGATGAGAGGGGATATGGATCACATATATTATTCAACTATATTTGGTTATTTTATGTATGTGATGGTATATATTTGATCTGATATAGCTCATGTGGTTTAAATGGTCAGTTTCTTTCTATCAAATCTAGGTTGAAAACATTGGAGATATATGGAGTGCTTGTTTTAATATATTTATGGTCCTTTAAATTTGATATTGTGTTTTGGTAGTGGGAGGCCAATTATTGACATATTTATATATTAAAATATTACATTATATATGAATTCATAGATGCCAATTTTAGTTTATTTGAACACCTTTATTGGGGGAGTTGTATCTCGACATTCTATCTTGTAAAGGATTGATGATTTATCTACCAATATGTTCGAGTTTATTAATGTTAAAGATAAATAAAAGAAATTTTATCAAATGATAGATTAATAGATTAACTCAATTATAATGAAGAAATGTATATTTTACTTTTTAATATATAAAATACAATTTTGGGAATGAATTTCACTTTTATTGTATATAAAAATATATTTATGTGAACTATATCCTGATATGAAATTAGTGAATTATACATATTTGGAGGTTCAAAATATTCACATTGATGATAATTTAATATACATGTTTACAAATATTTTATTGAATGGTAATTTTGAGACATACTAAAAGATTATAGGGTTGGAGATGATCCCAAATTGAGTCAAAAGAGGATTTTGTTTCTATGGACATCTTGTTGTTGGGGACTCACATTATTTTTTTAATATGCAAAAAAAAAATATCTAAATGGGATTGTGTCTTTATTGTAAATAAAACTTTAGGGGATGTAACATTACTATCTTCCTCTAATGATTTAGGTAGAACCATGGTTTAAAAGTGTATTTGGATCTATAACTGATAATAAATTCTTTTAGGTTGACAATATTCAAGTGATGATGGTAATTATTTAGTTTCTGGTTATATTTTTACACATTTCATTCAGTTGGTGAACCTTCAACGCACAAAGTAATATAATTTATTTGGATCTCTTTCTCAAGTAATTTTTATAATTCTTGGACTAATTTTATACTTTATCTATTTTTTATCCCACATATTATTTTATCAGGGTACAAATTTTTGAGATCCCTATCAAATATATAAAATATATACAATGTAATCATTTATTTTTATTGGATCTAGTTTTTGGAATAAGTCTCATTCCCCCATTATGGTTTTCCAAATTAAAAAATTTCTATGTCGAATATTTAGTTCTCTATATATATATTTTAGTCTATTGTACATCTAATTATTTTTTTGGATTTCTCAGAAGAGAAATATATATTATTTCATTATGGGTCCACATTTTCATTTTTTCTCATTTTCCTCTCACTGCCTTTCCCAACACCCACTCCAAATTATAAAATGAATATATAGTATACATAATGTATACACTTATAATTGTAATTGTTGGTTATGTTTAACAAGTCATTAATATTCTATTTAAAAAACGGCATGCTCCTTTAATATTGGAATAAATCATCTAAACAATCTTTTAAAATTACTAGATCATAAAGAAAAATGTCTACAATATAGTGAAAAGGAACCATATAATTTTATTAATATCATAGATTCCCCTACTAAACCAACATATCTTGAGAAGGTTTGATTGATAATTGATGATATTACTCACCCACCATGGGTGTTAATTTTTAATAAATTTTTTACTAGGAATAAACCTCCTTCATTCACTATTATGATATAGAAAATGAAAGAATCCATTGTCCATCCTCTAGAGAAAACATATATGTCATGCCAGAAGGGCCCAACATCATATTAGTTATACAAATGGAAATTCTGAGGGTGATATTAGAGAGTTTTTAGATAGATATTAATGGTAGTACAATGATAGAGGTGTCTAATTAGGCTTCAGTTCCCTTGAGAATCTTGGTTCTTGAATTCAAGGTGTTCTCGAATGATGAATCTAATTTTAACCAAATTTTTTTTCCATATTTTAGATGATTGATTGTATGGTGTGGAGCTATATATTCTCTATGATCATTTAAGATCCATTATAATATTTTTGAATAAATAACACAATTCTTTAGGTAATTTCATTATATAGGAATTTAGGTATTTAATCACCAATCGTTCAATATTTATTCTCAGATAATATTAGACAATTTTGAATATGTATAATAACATGAGAGAACATTAATCCAAGTGGATGATGTTGATCATTTTGGAGTCTATGTACAATCCACCATTTTATTTATTGGACATGATATCTCAACTTTGGGCTATTGTATTTGAATGGGAAGCTGTTGTATAACAACAAGATCACCAATTAGTAGCTACTACAGATATACTAGTAGAAAATTTATATATGGTGGATAGTGTAGTGTGGAAATAAGTCATTTTATAGGCATAATGTACTCAATTATCACCATATATAGATGTTTTTAATTTGAATATAAGTGAACTATGATAGGAAGTTGATTTAGATAACCCCAAATGTCTAGATTGAAATGGGACATGATGTCAATGATATCAAATTTGTTGATATAATATTCATTTTTCCTCCCCTATATAGTGGCGATTTTTTAAGGGTATTTGAGATGTGTATATCAATTACACTTCAAATATAAATTAATATAACTACCCCATTTCAGATAAATGTCTTTCTATCACACCTTTATCACACAATCATGTGTTATTTCACAATGAGATGTGGTGTAATAAATATTTTGTTCTAGTATGGTATAAAAAATAATCTATTTACACTTATTTGAAAAAAGGTATTTTGGATCAAACCACATGTTTCAACCCTAGCTTCTTGGAAGATATTCACATGAATAAAATAAAAAATTATGAAATACCACTTCAGTATGAAGGAAATTCATTTGTAAATCATGATTCTAATATATTTTAGTATGAAAGGTTGATTATCTTGTAAAAACATTCCATAAATATATATTGTTAGTCCTTTTATAGGGATCATCTAATATCACCTAAAACTGAGTCTGTTTTATTCAATAAATCATAATGTCTTAATTTCCCTGAACCATGTGTACTTGGAGGGGTATAGGTAGGCCATATATTTGTTGTATATTCCATCATCATAATTGAAGGTCGACCTTCTTGGATATGAGATGAAGTGATTTACTCTAGAAAATGTTGACTTATAGGAGTATAGGTTGTCTACTATGGAGTGCATTTACCCACATCATATGTGAAGTTTCATGAAGTGACCTAACCATGACATAAATACAAAATACATCATTTTACTAGAATACTGATTACAACTCCAAATAAATCAAACACCAATAACCTATCAGTTTTGGGTGTCCATATATTAGCTACTTATGCTTATAATTTTAAAATAAGTATTTAACATCACCTATAAAACTCCCCACACATGATATCCTTTTTACCAATGATGGTGCTACACATTTATTGCATGAACATATGGTTCATGATTTATTTATGATGATTTATCACTCTTATGATTCATGTCATATAAAATGATTGAGTTTTATGCATTGAATCATGTTTATGATCTCTATGACCTTTTTATGTTACATATATGTTCTCATACCCATATACACAACTTATTCTTTCATATGATCATCAATTGATATATCCAATGTTTACCCTTACTGTGAAATTTTTTCTCACACTTTCATATATTTCCTTCCATATATTATGAAGAATTATTTTATATTGGTTATTTCAATGAAAATAAATAAATGTTGTGACATTTTTGAGAGATATTGAAGATATTTTAATAAATAAGAATATTGTGTATCTAGTATCCAAAGATTCTTAACCATTACGGTTATTTGTTGTGTATTTGTGAAATGTATTGAATATTCATATAAAAAGATGTAATATTTTGGTATGGAAATATTAGGTTGTTACATGGTGTCTTGAGGTTTTTCTTTATCATGACTATATAAAATAGGAGACCTTTGACATATTATTGGACCAGGTGTTGCACCTGAGGTAGACTTAATGTATTTCCTCGGATAGTTAGTTATTGTGAGGTGGTTCTAGGGTGATAATGGATGACCTGGATGAGTATATCCACCAAGGATTAGATGATCATCCTGGCCAGGGTTGGTGGACCATGGAGGCCTTTACGATCTTGGGGTCTAGTTCTTTGAGGTTTTGGGCCTTGTTAGGTAGCATGTAGATGTGACGGTTGGTTCGTTATAAAATTGTTAGTTATAAGAGACATTAAATACTTAGTAATATCCTCCATGGTCTAAAAGAATCCCCTAAAACAAGATCATATAATTCCATTGAATTATTATTTATTTATAGATTCACTTAATTATTATAGTAATTTGGGATAATATCCAAGGGATTATACTTCATGTATGTACTATTGTTGGAATTTGTATCTCATTCATGATCTAGTGGACACACATTATGTTTTGGAAGTGTAAGACATCTTTCAAAATTACTCTAGTTTGGGATAGAGTGAGGGTGCATTTACCTCTGATGTCACGCTAGAACCCATGGTCGAATATTTTCTTTTTATTTTGCAATATTTTTTTAAAATTTTATTATTTTTTCCAATTTTTCGAATATTTGTTGTTCTTATAGGTGGGTAATATCATGTGTTTCATACACATGTAATGATATATGATTTTAGGGCCACCATTATGGGTAACCTACTAGGATTTATTTCTCCTAGACAATGCATGCAGGTCAATGTAAATGAATTCTTTTTTTTACTTCTCTCTGATCATAGGATGTTTTCGATAAAACCAAGACCCAATGTTACTTGTTTAGACATGATTTTATGGGTGGAATCTATGGTTTAAGATGGAATTTTCAATATTCATGGAGAGGAGGTATGTTGTTCAGATGAGAGTGGTAGTGGAGCTTCAAGTATTTATTTCATTTATTTTATTTTCTATGTGTAGTCTCCCTAGTGGTTGACCGATATATTTTTGTTTTTTCTTTTAGTATTTATAAACCAGTAAATTTATTAATGTTTTATTCTATTTTATTATTTATTTAATTATGTATATCTGATGTTCATGTATATGTATGTATTTAGTTCATTTCTGATATTATTTTTCATCGATATGAGGGAATAATCTGCCCACATTTTTTTTCTGGGACCTCACCTCATGTCAGAATCATCTAGTAAATGAGAAGTTATGTATGAGGCCTTGTTTTAATCAAAATTTTGTGACAGGTCAATTCAACCTCAGATGGTTTGTGAAAAAATGGTTTAGGTGAATTTTTTTCATTATCATACTATTAGGGGTGTTGGTATCTATGTGGTATAGGAATGTGTTGGAACTTGTGATGGATATCAAGAAAGTGTGTCATGAACACCTAATCTAGTAAAATATTCAATTTATTCAGGATATGGGATTTGTTTCCCATTTTAAATGCTATTGTTCTATACTTTTTACCTAGGATGATTCAATAATGTTTATGGATTTTGTGAAAATTTATTTCTTAGAATTTGTCCTAAAGGAAAGAGGTCCATGTTCATGTATCATGATAGTAACGTAGGATTCTCTTGAAAAAATATTAACCATGTGTATTTTTAATAAATATTAAGGTTTATTTTTTTAAATTTACAGCCACAACCTATATGGAATCATCCCATATAGATTCATGGTGTAATTATACTCAATGGAACCATGTGTATATTTATCTTATGTCATGTCATGTGGACCATTTGGATACTGATATCTGGTGATAGTGATGTTGTCTATTAGACTAGGGATACATGGAATCCCTTTTGGGTGTTGTAGGATTTTAGATTCCATGTTAATGTGGCTGGCATGGAGAATTCAAGAATTTATGATAGATTTATAGATTGATATGATGTTTCCCTATGTTTTTGGCTTCACTATGATATTATGTGGTGAGGGAAAGGTTGACTTGGTCATGTCATTCAGTGAACTAGGAGTGATCGTGGATTCTTATATGGTTTCAAAGGGTTGGTTTACTCTGATTCAGTAGCCTTTTTTTTATTTCAGTTTTACCTTGGGTATTGTGGTGAGTGAGTGGTTTGGATCTCATTGTTTCAGATCGAATAGGAGTAGATAGTTTTCAGTATTGTATCTAAGAATGAGGGATATAACATGTTTTTATAAAGTTTCTAGGGTGATCTAGTTTATTGGAATTGGCCTCTGTCAGGAGCATGGTTAGTTGTTTCAGGTGTGTTATCCAATGTTATTGACATCATATATTAAATGATACTGAGATTTTCAAAGAGGTTTTAGAGAATCACTCTTACTTTAGGAGGAGAGTAGTAGTTAGATTGGCCTTTTTTCATAAAGTCGTTATTGAGTGAAGGCATGTTCACACTGGTTAGGAACACTGCTAGTTGGTTGACGAGGTAAATGATCGAGCTATACTGTAAGGGAATCATTATGTTGGGGGAGTGAATCATTGGATTCTACTGATTTTGTTCCTTATTTTAAGAGGTTGTTTGTATTTGAGGATTTATTTCATAGTGAGATGGGAATAAGAAGTGGTTGGTGTTTGGGTTTAGAACACTTGTGTGAGCAATTCAGCAATGTAAAGAAATTTCTTTATGTAGTGTGTAGATATTGGATTGGTATGTTTACTATTTAGTATTGGGTTTATGATAAGGGTAATCATATGGGGAGGAGCATTAGATGAGACAAAATTAAATGTATCTCTTTTTTGGGGAGTCATGGGTGATGTGGGATTGTTGTTCAGACTATTGTGGTTTTTTTGCAAGTGCATGTGTTTAGGGTAAATCCTGATAGCTGGTAGACTGTCAAGGATTCATAGTAGTTAGAATATTTTATGGTGGGTATATCTTCATGAACTGCACGATAATTATATTCAAAAAATATGGGAATTTTTTTCCTCTTAGGTGGTGTTCGAGGGAATTAATGATAATTTCTATAAGCAGGAAAACTAGTATAATATTTATGAACACTCTTTTTTTCCTAAAATATGTTTTTACCTTAGGTTGGGATTTTTGTGGAATTAAGATATGTTGTAATTTTAGCGGAAAAAATAAATAATTGATTAATTATAATTTCATGTTCATTCAAATTCAATGATATCCTCTACTCAGAGCATAATTCTAGAATTCCAACTTTTCGATTGAGTAAAAAATGGGCGGGGAGGTTCTTAGGTGAGGTATAACCTTATGTCAGGCATGGAGCCCATGATCCCTTTTTATTTATTCTTTTCTTTTATTTTTATTTCTATTCTGATTCCTCCTTTCCCATTTTTATTATTATTTTATCTCCTCTCCCTTATTGATTTCTATATACACCCCCTGGGTATTTCGTTCATCATACCTGAGATAGGAGAGGGGTATGCGGGTAGAGTGGGGGAGAGAGAGGGAGAGGGAGTTGTCCCTATAAAACTTGGGATGAGTTGGACAATCATACAGTAGCTATGGAACACAGATAAGATCAAATCTTTTGTGTCTTCCACTAAAACATTGTCCCTTTTTTGTTTTCACAACAAATCATCATTGCTTAGTTGTCTTTAACTTTTACTCTTGTTTTTTGGGTTTTTGGGTACCCCTGTAGATACGATATACTAGTTTTATGTTATAATTGTGGGTTTCATGAGGATTATAGTGGTTTCCAATTATGAAATCCATATCAAACAGTGTTTGGTCTGATAAAATCTCACTATGTGTTCTTCATATCTAGGGAAGATGGGGTTTTAAGAAGTATACACCATGTAGGACTACATTTTCATGTGGATGAGTACTTGGGCTTGTGTAGTTTTTGGGACACCACACCATGTACCTTGACTAAAAATTGTGTAGTTGTACATGGCCATGTAGCCAAAATACTTGGGAAAAATAGTCTTTGGGAACTACACATCATGTACTCGATGTACACACCATTTATTCGTACATGTCCATATAGTAGAGTACATGGGAAGACACTCTGTATGAGGAGGAAATGGTCATGTAATAGTACATTAATAGACCACATGTATTCCTTTCCCATATACTAGTATATGGGTCAAAATAAGGTTTGATCTGTCCATGTAGGAATACAATACTAGGTACAACTCTGAGATTACACGCTGTAAACTCAAAAGTAAAATCCATATAGTTTTTCCAGCAAGAGATTTTGGGTATCTTTGTTCCCCTGTGTTATAATTGGACTTATGTGTAGTCTGGTCAAATTATATATCTATATAGATCAAGATGGAGGAATCATTTCATATTTTACAGTCTATATGGATGGTGATTTGGATTAAGAAGTCATTTTGGGATGAATCCTTGATGTGTTTGTTTTAGAATCCTATTAGAGGTTAGGTTATGAGTTGTGAGATTTGGTTAGGGTTATGTGATTTCTAATCACCCTGTCTTGAGAATTACACGTGTGTTCATTTGAGTTTCTATGGATAGATTTTAAAATTCTGGATTGATTAACTTCTATGAAGATATTTTATTGGTTTTTTCTCAAGGTGTTGTCCTTTAGGTTCCTTCAATTTGGGAATATATCATAGGATTTTTGGAATGGTTCGGTGTCAATGCATGATCTTGAGATATTTGTGACATAACTATTTAATAAATTATGTTTATGAGAATATTGTAACTTGATGTCACCCTTCAATCATGGTTCTTCATGAATGTTTCCATCATGGTGTGGTGTGTCTTGAGGTTTTACTTTTGTGTATGGTGTTTCTGGATATTATTCTTCTCAAATAATAATATTTTGACTATGAGTTGTGAGACTAGTTGTGCTTTCTTTTGGTGGACTTCCCCAAATGTTTGGTTTTTTTGGATGATCCCCTTGTAGGGTATCCTATACAAGATGAGATTTTTGGGACCATATAGGATTCCTCATGAATTTTCTCCTATGATGTGGTTGATTCTTGTCTCAACAGTTCTAGTAGGTTGGTTTGTGTGCTTCCAAACAAGGTTCTTGAGTTTATGGTCTTGAAAGAATGAGGATGATCTAGTTTTGGATGGTATGAGATAAGAGAACTTTGGGATATAAATATTAAATGTGTTAAACCTAATATTGTATTAGTTTCTCTTCTCCATTGGTAGGTTTTTTTGAGGTGGATTTAGGGATCTAATAGAAGATCTTGATGATTGTATTTGTCCAATGTTAGCTGATCTTCTAGGATAGGGTCAGTATACTGTCGAGGATTTTATGATCCCAAGGCCTAGTTATTTGATGTTTTGGGCTTTTTTAACAATCGTAGAGATCCTCATATAGGTTTGTTATTTACTAGTTAGTTTTGAATGAATTTTTGGAATTGGAAATATTCTCCATGCGATGAGAAGGAGTCACTACTATCAGTTCAGATCGTGCTACAACATTCCTAGAGCCCAATAAATGTGGTTCATTATTTTTGATGTTTGTAATGAGATCCTTGGGACCATATTTGTTTCCTATCATTCCACCAGACATTGGATCTCTTCTATGATTAGGCGGATGTTCTTGACGTTGTGGCTACATGATCCCGGATTCACAATTCCACTAGCTGGGGCTAGAGAGAGGCTTGATGTACCTATGGGGTTAGGGTTGAACCCATGGTTGGATATTTTCCCTTAGTAATTTTTTTTCTGTATTTTGTTTCCAATTAATATATTAGTATTTATTTTACTTAGATAGTAATATCAGGTGTTTCATAAACATGTTCTGGTAGTATATGTTAGTACCACCATTGGAGGTGGCCTAATGGTTTTTTTCTCACTTCATGCACATGAATTGTAGGTTCTGAGTGCAGAGGAAGCATTGGGATGGGTGATAAAAAACATTGGGTTTTTTCATGATCGATGATCAGTATGAGATTTATGTAAAGATTAATGTCTTGATCAATATAATTGAATCAAATAAAATATAAATGGTAAAAAACATCAGATCCAACAATAAGATCATCACATATTATTTATAATTAATGTTAATAAAATAATGTATTAGCATATGAGAAATTATTTCTTATTTTAAGGAAATGAAAATGGATGTATGATTCACTATCATCACATTAAAATAATTAAGGAAATACTAACTCTAATAGCGATCCACACGTGTTCCATAAATAATTAACTGTCGAGATTGGAATCTCTGGGTTCCATCATAGTGTATCCTATCACGTTGTTCATTCATCTTTGATCGCCATGAGAATCACTTCCAATGGATTCTTCTTAATCTCTCTAGACTTTAGAGTGGATGGTGGAGGATAATTACTCTATGTCCTTTATAGCATTTTCTATTAATGGTTCTCTCTAGGGATTTGGGACGATTCTTTGGAATTGGTGTGCCCACCTTAAAAAATTAATTGGATCTCATGAAAAATAATATAATTGGATTTATATATCGCAAGAGTTAGAAATAAATAATTACATAGGATCCCTTTATTATTTATTTAATCCCTATATAACCCCATGTTTATATTATTATTATTGATATTATTAATATCATTTATTGACATGCACTAAACTCTTTAATTAAAATTAAATATTATTTCTTCAATTAATATTAAATATTTATTATTTCTCATCGGACCCATAAACATGGTCCTCTATTCCTCCACAATATAAATCAGGCCTTGAATAATGATTTTTATGTAATAAATAAATATATCTACATTATTTTCATAGAAATGAATTAATATTTTAATGATGAAATAGAAAAATAAATATTTATGAAATATTTTGTTTAATTTATATTCTCCTGAATAACTGATGAATATATATATATATATTTGATTGAAAAAAATAAATAAATAGTAAACTGTCTATTAGAATAATATTTATTTAACATGCTAATTAATAAATAATAATATATTATTTAATCGAGAAATTGGATACACTTAGTGTGTGACCCTCTGGGCCTCTTTCTCAGTGGCATTAGGAAGAGTAACCTAAAGTCCATGGTTAACAATTAATAGCATGCCAAGAGACCCATATTGAATGAAGTTAATTCCACAATGACATAATACCTCATATAGATACTCAATGTGTAATATAATCTCGTTATCATGATATCTCTTATCAAGAAGGTTTCATTTTGTAGCCATCAACCCATGTGATCAAGGTCTTTTTCTTTGATTTCTATAAAATCAAACATTCCTATCAAACATCACAGAAATGAATTTATTATGATATATAATTTCCATTAAAGGGATTGAGATATCAACATCTACTAAATAATTGGTTATAGAAATACTTTTTCATAGTATTCATTAATTAAATATTACTCGTGAAACATCCAACTAATCATATATCATTTTGAACATATGTCATCATGGTTTTCATCAATACATAAAAGTTCATAAATTATAATATTATTTTATAATAATATTAAATTCTAAGGATCAATATACAAATATGTACATAGGAACATCAAATGATACATATTAATGTGGATTTCCTACTAATGGGTCACTTTCTCATAGTATCCTATTATGGATATTACCAAGGGATTACGCCATGAGATGATACCTAAATGTTCTATAAGTATTAACCCCTAATATCCTGAATCATTTGTGTCCCTAAAATGATTTTATATGTCTATATAACAATGATTTAAGAATATTATTGTGGCACTTCTAGTTTCCCACTATAGAGGAGAACTGCTATGACCATTTACTGTGATAGTTACTCATATGACATTATCACAAAATATGACACATACAAGATCATTGATGATGTTTTATAAAGTTTATTAAGATTAAAAACTTTTAATTCATGTTATTATAAATTAAATATATGTTTGTTCTAAGGTACAAACTCCAACAAACTCCCATTTTCAGTAGATACAACTTCTATCTACCTGTAATCCTCTATCTCTCACATGATACTCATTCTTCTGCTGAGATGGGCCTTCTATCAAGGGGTCTACCACATTTTCTTCCATGGGAATTATTCTTACAACAACATCAGAACTATGATAAAAATATTTGAAGAGATGATACTTCCGGTGAATTAAATATTTATATTGGTGTGACCTTTGATCTTTTGAAGATCTACTATTATAGAATTATCACATAATAAATGTGGTTGAGTTTTTAGTCCTATAAATCACATCATGGTCCTAGAAAATGTTTCATATATTACAAGCATCCCTGGTGGCATCAATCACTAATATATACTCAAACTCCACTATATAATTACAAAAAAATGGCTTCATTGAAATCATCTAGGTCACAACTCTTATGTTAACATAGAAAAAATATCTTCAATCTAACTTCAGATCATTTTGAAAAACTAGATTCATTTAAACCCCTTGTGACCAGTTCCATGAGTTCTCCATACACTAGGAACATATCCTTATTTCTTATTAAATACTTTACGTTAGCCTTGTTAAAATAACAATATTGTTCTCCTACATCTTATTGATATCTTCCTACCATGATCAATTCCTAGGAAGTATCATGTCTAGTACATTGCCTATTATACATGATTGATTTTATAGCTTATAAAAATGTGATCTTACTCAATATATCTTTCTCCTATTGTGTATAAGGATTCATTTTCATATAAATATTTATAAAATGTGATACTATAATCAATACAATCATATATTTTTCCATACAATATCTATTTATTATCTATTAAAAGTATATACTTTGAATTATTCCATGAAACCTCATAAATCATTCATGAATGATCATCATCTCTAGAATATAGGCTGCTTCACCTATGTCCTCCACAATGAAACACTTGTTTAACTATTTTGTAACATATTATTAGACTAGTATATCATTTCCAATAATATATTTTATCACAATATACTACAAGGATAATGAATACATTTCTAATAAACCACTTTTAAGCACATGGTTGAATCTCATTATTAATGAATCCAAATTGTTTTATAGCTTCATCTAATTGAATATTCCATGACATAGATGCTTTCTTCAATTCATAAATGGATTTTTTAATCTTTATAAAAAATTGAATTCCATGGATTCAAAAAATTTATGGTTGTTTCATATATAAATCTTTAGGAAGTATCCTATTAAGGAAATAAGTTTTGAAATACATCTAAAAAATATCATAGTTTGGGTAATCTACTATGTAAATTATAATAGTGATGTATTTAAACATGGAAAATGGTGAATATTTTTTCCACATAGTCAATTACTTTATATTTTAAACCATTTATCCATTAGACTTTCTTTATATGAATTTAAATTACCTTCGATGTCTATTTTTCTATTAAATACCCATTTTCACCCTATGGGATCTATATCATATGGAACATTGACCAGAACTTGGAAATTATTCTTATACATGGAATTAATTTCAGAATTCATGGATTCTTGAAATCTTGTCTTCTTTAATTTATCTGCATCATATTTCTTGGAGATATGTTCATCATTATCAACCAATATTGAGAAACTATATTTTGTCATTAGAAAATCCTATATTTCTAGTTATCTTACCTCTCTATTGCTCCTATAGAGTACCTATATTTTAGGAACTATTTCTTCCATAGGGACTTGTGGAATCTATTCATATTCCAACTCTTGTGTATCTTGATCATATGCTTCATTGATGAAAATCTTTCTCCCACTATCATTTTTTAGGATGATTTCCCTCTCAAGAAAAAAGGCTTGTCTAGAAAATTTCATTATTGTCTAATGGGGTTGTATAGGTAGTATCTATTTGTTTCCTTAGTACACCCTATAAATATACACTTTGTGCACCAAGGTGTTTGTTTCTTAATTGAGAAGGCCTTAATAAATTCCTCATAACCCCATATATGTGTATGTTAAAAACGTTTTCTCAACACTCCATAAATCATAGAAAAATTTATTTTATACTTTACTTGTTACCCAATTTAATGCATATATAGTAGTTTGTAATGAATATACCCAAAAATATAATGGAATATCCACATGAATCATCATATATCTAAGCATTTATAACACTGTTTGGTTTATCATTTCACTAACAGCATTATATTATGCAATGTATAGTGGATTCTATTGTGATAGAGTCACAAACTCTTCTAGAAACTCGATAAAATCTTAAACAAAATGTTCACCATTTTTTCTGATTGAATCTACCTAATATTCATTTCAAGTTTATTCTCTACTTCATTATTGAGCACTATGAGTTTCCCAAATGTAGTATACTTATACCTCATCAATTATACATTTCCATATCTACTTAACTATCTAGTAAATGTTACGAAGTAAGATTACCAAACTCTGGAACCTTCTAGAAATGGTTCACACACATCAGTGTGTACCAATCCAAAAATCCTCTAGCCCATTAAGCCTATAAATATAATGTTGGATTGGTCATTTTTTTTAAAAAGTGTCAAATTTAAATTGGTTTTCTCTTAGATAAGTCTAAATAACCATCATGACTAAGTTTTTTAAATGATTCTCATTTACATGGCCACAAAAGTTGCGCCACAGCTGGGTGTTATATGAGTCATGTGAACTTGATTCATTATCAATTATCAAAACATTTTTTTCTTAATTTAATGAAAAAATAATTGTTTAAATTCTCTATACCATTACATATGCTATCATCATAAAAGAAACAACTTTTATTTCCATACGTTAAACTAAAACCATATGCATGTTAGAATTATATAGAAATTGTGTTATTGGTAACAGTTGGTACATAATAAAAAACCCTTAAAACCAATATCATTATCATTATAAATTAAATCTTATAGTCAGAAATAGCTAGAGAATATAAAATCCCACCATTGGCAGCTAAATGATCCACCTCTCCTCTAGAAATATTTTGAAATAAAATTGATTCATATATTTGGATACTAATGTGAGCACCAAAAGTTGTATCTAATACCCAATGTGAATATATTTAAAATTTACACTCAATCACCAACAAAATATTACCTTACCCTTTTTTTGAGATCAGTTCTTCATTGAGTGTATTTTTTTACTACATACATAACATACTACATTCTTTTAATTTCCCTTCACATGGGTATTGATCATCTTAGAAGGGTAGTTATTGGTATATTCATAATTGTTATGATTTATCGACCTCTTTTCATTGTTATCCCATTTCCTATTCAATATATGGACCAATAGTTTACCATGCCACATGTATTGATCCACTTGGAGAAGTAATGTAAGATGTTCTGAAAGACCATTCTCTTTACTGTTCATATTGTAATTGTCAAGTATATTGTACAATGTCTATGGTAGTGAAGAATGTATTAGAATTATGTACCACTCAGTGGCAGATTTAATCCCAATGATCTCTAGGAGTTCAATATAGAGAATAAGCTTTAAAATAAGAGGCACAGATGGCATCGACACATTAACCATAGTTGTAAATAGATCATTAGGGATCACATATCTCTCTTGTTACACCTTATCTTGATAGAGATCCCAATTTTGAGACATCATGCTATATGAATCAATGTCTTCATGTTGTATCAAAATCTCCATGGTCATGGATTATAGATTAAAATAATAATAACATGTTGCATTTTTCAAATGATTATCATATATATATAACTCTTAGTTAGTTTCCTCATTACTAGGAACATTAGGAATATGTTCTTCTAGCATATACAATTTCTATTCACGGAACAAGATAATGCATAATCAACTTGTCCATTGTTGGAAATTCATGCAAGTGATAAGTATATACTTCACATGTATGCATCATAGTGATATATTTGAATTCATTTAAAAATAATAATTGTAGAATATTTTTATTAATTTATCTGATAAAATTTTGAAAAAGAAATAGTTATTATACTTATTAATATTCAACTATATAATATAAATACAATATCAACCACCATTGAAATGAGAATATACTATTTCTTCTACATTCTAGTGGAAAAATTTTATATTCCCATTCTTATCACCTCTTATTTGGTTGGTTAATAAATTTAAAGGGTTTTATATGGGTATTTAAAATAGAAAATGCATTAACTCATAGTTCATTAATATATTGTGTGCACTCCCCTATCCTGAAATCATAAAATGGGATTTCCAAAATAATTTCCTATCAGTTACACCATTTCATTCATTGGTAGTCATCCCCTGATTTAAACTAATTTATTTCAAAAAAATCAAAATTCCTCAATAATTGAAATCTCCCGAACATTAGCTAGTTATGGACTTTGAACTATAGTTCAATTCTGAATGAAGTAGTGGAATTATATATTGAAATTATATATATTAAATGTATTTTATCTTTTAGGAATAAATTTAATAAAATTATCTTAATTACAATATTTTTAATTTTAAGTTGATTTTGTTATTTGATATACCATGTCTTAGATTATATTTATGCAAAAAATGGTTTATTTTAGTTTTATCATGCATGCTTGTTAATTTTACTAATTAATGTTATCATTAAAAAACATCAATAATAAAATAACCATTCCATATTAAAAGCACAACCGATTGTCACCTATCTACCATTCAATGTTCTAATGCTCTGCAAATATGTATAACAACACTCGGGTTGAATCCACAATAATGATTCTTTTAAATAGTTGATTGTTTTTAATTTATTGGATTATAATTGGGGGGGGGGGGTTTGTTTGTAGAGCATATGGAATTATTGATTTATTAATATTTTTATAGAAAATTTATAATGATTGGGGTGAGTTCATCATTAGTTGGTTAAGCTTGGAATATCCTTGATCCTTTCTTTATATTGCATTAAATTAAAACCCATGTCAAAAGTTGACGTTGATTGTACTTCACAAGTGTTAAGGATTTAATAAAATTCATAACTTGACTAGGATTATAATATAAATTTTTACATGATTGTGATAGTGTATTTATGGTTCCAATACTCCATGGAATCTATAATTTTAACAAAACAAGTCATTAATCCATGAAATGTTAATTCCAACATACACACTGTTAATTTAAAGAATATTCATTGGGAAAAAGCTCTCAATCGCTTTACATAACTAAAATATAACTCACCCCAATGGTATATTTTCTAATTATTTTAAATTATTAGTAATCTGGTTATAATTATTATGATTATAAATTAAGAAGATAAGAAAAAGAAAGGGATAAGAAAAAGTTTGTGTGACAAACACACACACAAATGATGATGATAATTTTAAATGAACTTTAGATTGAATGAGAAAGCAACAGAAGGAAATGGGATTAAACTATATTTAAACTATTTTAAGAAACTTAATATTAAAATATAGATGTTGGATGAGAATAACAGATAATTAATAAGAAACTTTCATGAAAATATAATTACAATGAATAGACTTACAAGATTACAATAATGAAGAACACAAAAGTAAAAGGAAACAAAAAGAGGAAGAAGGGTATAACAAGTGAGTAAATGAGTATGGAAGGTCCTCCCAAGACATTTTAAATTCTTTGGTCGTTCTAATATATCCTATGCTCCTCTGAAATTATATCTATATTCAAGGAGAATATGGGGTTGTGTTTATTGCCCATGTAGGTGGAATATTTTCCATCCAAATATGCCCTTCAATGTGAATCGATGATTTGGACATTCAAACAGAATAATATAGGGAAGTATCATTCTTCAAAGTTGTATATAATAAAGTTTTTCATCTACTCTCAAAATTTGGTGTCAATTGGACGTTTAGAGCCAATGTTATAGCAGTTTGAATAAATAATGTTAGACTGTCCATTTTTGTCCATGATTTTTCAGTGGGCCACATTTGAATGGATTGTTTAATAGGTAGATGCCTTCAAATATGAAAACATTATTCAACCAATCCTTCCCACTATATCTTATCTTTTACAATGAAAAATATCATCTTTAATTTATAATTAAATCATGATATATTTCATGAATGGTGTGTGGATTTTAATTCATGGACTGAATGGTGGAGTGGACTTCAAAGCCTCCACTGGGACCCTTGATTTTTGTATTTGGGCCTTGAAATTATTCTTCATGACTCATTTATTTGTTATTATAATTTTGGGGGATAATTAATTAATTTTTACTTTTTGATTGAGCCCAATAATTCAATCTTCAGGGATGATCTAGTTTCTTTAGAGATTCTGTAGGCCTTCTTGTGTGGTCTATATAACCCTTGAAATAGAAGAATTGGCCAATGATTCTTTGTAATGATATGTTGGAAATTGAGTAATAAATCCTAAAAAATATGAACCATGCTAGTTGAATTATTATGGTGATAGTTATTATTTATCTATTAAACTGACTTGAATATGGATAAATTCAAATAGTGATCATGAATTATAATTAACATTTAAAAATTAAAATTTCACACAAATTATGCACATTTCATATAAAATCAGTAAAGGGATTATATAATAATTTATGAAAATATTAATAACATCAACTCCCCCACACATAGTCTTGTGCATGTCCTCATATGAAACGAATATTAAAACTTGATGAAATCATTTTCACTCACCAAAAAATATTAAAATTTCATTTTCCCCAATCATGGGAGGTGTAGGAAATTTCACTCATCCATATTGAATTCCACAAAACGTTTTTATAGAAAAAATGTTCCAAAAGAAATTTAATTTTTCATGCTCAAATTTATAAATGGAAAATGGTGACACACAGAACATACTCCTCTCATGATGAAGAATGTAATTTATGGAGATTCATTCATTCACCAACCAAAAGTGAAAATATTAGATTTTGTATGATCTCTTAGATTCCAATCTATATACTAATGTGCTCAAAAATCAAGAGGTCTTTTTAGGGGGTTTTCTGTGGTTAAAGGATGGTAGGATGATGATATCCAAAAGATAATAAAAAGGGGGTAAAAAACAACATGGAAAAAGCAATGCACATTATTTGTAATGAGACATGAAAGGAAATGGATAAATATATTTACAATGGAATGATTATGTGAAGAAAGACACAATAGGGGAAGAAAATTTGAAGGGGATGAGAAGATGAAATATTTTCAAAACACAAAACATATCCCATTGGAAAAAGTGTTATTTTGGTCTTTCCTTTTTTTTCATTTTTAGAATGTTGAACTTGAAAAAGATCTCAAACTCATATCCCAAACCATGATTTATCTCATCACGAAACTAATTGTAATAGTTATAACAAGATCAAAGGTTTAAGAGGAGAGAATTTTGACCTACCCAAGACAGAACTAATTTTTTCTGCTCTTTTTTTTTTGATTTTTGATTTTTGATTTTTTTGAAATCATTTCAATAACATTTAAAAAATTACTTAAATGTAAGTACATTACATTCCGCAAAACTCATTGAATGAAATCCTCTCCCCCACACTAAAATAGATACTCTCCCTTAAGCATATGACAACTCATTGAAAATCAATAAAAGGGCACCCAAAATATGAAATCCATTCCCCCCACACTTAAGTTTCAAAAAATTATATAATTAAAATCCATATTTATAATGGGTGGGATAATGAATTGGACTTGTAACACGTCTATCAAAAAAAGGTATTCATAGTCTCTAAGGGTCTTTCAAAAAGAGGATTAATATAATGTTAATGGGAATCTATTTGGATACTTTAATTCTCATTGGGTTCAAAAATGCCTCTATAATATTAATGCATAGTAAAGTAGAAAATTCAGCTCGAATGACCTAAAACTGAAGAATCTTCAATGGGGGTGAAAAAAAAACAGTTGGAAAATATGGCCATAGGTGACCTTGACATGAAATCTAATGTTGTTCCTCATGGGTGGGGAAAATAATTTTCCAACACTAAAACCGAGTATTGAAATTTTGTTGGTTTGGACACAATATTCTTTATCCAAAGTCCTGATGAAAATACAAAATTTAATAGATAAAAACATGTCTTTTGACTCCATAAAATGGTTGGACATAATTTCAAAACAAGATGGCGAGTAAGTATTATTCCTTTTTTCATATTGTTTTTAAATTATTATTTTTTTATTTTTAGTTTTTATGGTTTTTTTATGTTTTTATAAAGACACACCCACAATAAAGAGAAGGAGTAAATAAAAACGTTATTAGGAAAGTGGTAAAACACAAAATGAGAATGAGCGGGAAGAAGAGTAAAGGGAGAGAGAGAGGGAGGGAGAAGAGGAGTTAAAGGGAAATATGTGCCCCCTAGTTTGGATTTGATGGGATGCCATCTCCATCCAGTGTTGGGTTGGTGGAAGCTGATGTGTCTCATGTGGGATGTAAACTGAAAAAGAAAAATCATTATTCATCTAATTATAATCTAAAAAGAAATTAAATTTTATAAAAGTAAAAGAAAACATGGGTTGATTCCCAAGAAGCGCTTTATTTATTTTGTCTACAGCTGGATAGTTACATTTGACTACACATAACCCGATGGTGGACACTATATTTTTGCGACTCCCATGTGATTCTAGAAAAAAATTCTCTTTTGGGATTCCTGATTGTTCATTGGATAATTTCATCTCATCCTTTTTTATGTGCTTTCAATTAAATGGGGTTGGAAAGAGAATTTTTCTATCATCGATTTTGTCTTCATCTTGAGGAATGATGTTATCCACAATGTGATGGGTTTCTATGATTGGATATTTAAGAAGATGATTCATTTTTTATGGTGCATTTATCTAAGGACCAGATAACACAAAACCACATTATGATATCCCAATTATTTTTAACTCATTTATTTCATCACTTATCTATGTACAGTAATACAGATCAGTGGTGTCATAAGACTGAATAAAATAATAAATATCCTCTACATCAATGGTGTTTTCCAAAGAATGGTCAATTTAAACCTCACTAGTGATCATTTTATTAATTAGGAAACAAATCGCACAACCTTTCTCTCTCATTGCGACAATATAACCACATTGGTTCAAGGTTCACCGCATAGATAAATTTTTTTTTAGAATCATGGATAGGAAATGCTGAATGTTGGATAAATTGATATAAATAAAAAAATGATCATCCTAGTTCATTTTCCTCATTATCTTCCATGATGGATAATTGGAGAGAAAATGTAAGATGATATTCCAAAGAGGTTTTAATGTCCTTTATATAAATGTAGTTTGTATTTTTAATGTCAACATCAACTTCTCCAATTATTACATGGTTAATTAGGATGCTGAATTCACAATCACATTTATCATTAGAACATGAAAGACATCATGGATTGGGTTTCAACACACTCTCAGATATAATTTCGGAAGCATGGGTAGAGAATAATGATTGATTCTCTAATGGGTATCACATGGATTGAAAAATATTGAACTTGAATAGTTTGTCACCAAATTCCAAGGATATGATGCCAGCATGTAAATCATTTTTTTATATATTTCATGAGGAACAGTCTTCATATAATCAATGGAGATTGAAAATTATTTGTCTTTCATTCCATGTTAAGGACATAGATGTCTTCTGGGAAGATAAGATCATTCACACGAACAAGTACATCCTCAATTATACCCTCAGGACTAGCAGTGCTTTGATTGTCCAATTGAATGACAACACCCGTTGGATGTAAGGTACCTATACCATGGTCGGAGAAGATGGATTTGGGAATGAAATTAATTCAGGCTCTTATGTATATGAGTGCATCATCGATGTTGGAACATCCAATTTTTCATGGAACCATAAAAGTCTCGGGATCATTGAAATTTATGGGAATAAAATGTAGGGTGGAGACATTTTCAAAGGTCCTAAGCTGCCTCTTATGGGTTCACAATTCCTAAAGAATCTTGGCGTACTTAGGGATTTGTTTTAAAGAATCTAAGAGGGGAATGTGGAATTCAACACATCAAAAAATGTCGAGCATTTCAGGATCAGGTTCAAAGGAATTATTTGTCTTATGAATGGATTGCGTAAAATGAATCAGATTCCTAAGTGGAATAGAAGGAGGTGGGGGAATGGCTTCACATTCATTTCCAAGTTTATTTTTCATTTCATTATCCAGGTCAACATATAAAGGGGGGTTGGAAGACTTATCATGAGGCATATCAATTTTGTTCCCTGATCTAAGTGCAGTTGGACTTACATTACCCTTGGGGAAGGGTAATGGTTAAGCTGGGAGATGGGATGAGTTTTATTGTTGTTTCCTGCTCATGTGGGATGTATGTTGACCAATTTCGGTTTCAATGTTTTCGAGGCTGGAATGGGTGAAATAGACATGATCTTTAACTTCACATTCCCATCGTTGCTTGGAATAAGAGGCTTGTCTCGGATTAGGATTTCCTTGGTTTTGGTTCTTGGGAAAGCGGTTGTATTGGTTTGGGAATTGGGAAGGCTCACTATGATTGTGGAATCTAGGAGGAGGAAGAGGAGGATTGATCCATAGAGGTTGAGGAACAAAATGGTAAGCTTGTTGGAAGTTACCACCACCATGAACATATTAAAATTGGTTTGGGTTTTGATGAGGGTATTGAGGGTGATGATAAATGGGATTACCACACCACAAGCCTTGATTGAAATTAGAAGAGAAGTGATCAGAGTGGGGTTTGTTGAAGTTTCTAACAAACTGACCTGATTGTTGAGGGTCGGGGTTCTGCTGATCATATGTTGCATTGATCTCTATTGGTCCAGATGAATCAAAGGATCCTCTTGATGTTGTGGATATGTGTCAGTTGGATGAGATGGGGAGCTATAGATTCCATAGTTATTGATAGGTCATGGAACAAAGATTGTTGGTATGATGAGGTTGGGGATTTGGACACCACAACTAGTTGCCGCATAAGACCTATAAGTTCACTCATCCAATATGTCATCTTGTTCGCCTCTACCGACTGACAACATTGGGATTGTTTGAATTGAGCATGTTCTAGAGTATGGAATTGCTGTGTGTTATCATCCATGTTACTTATGAGATCTCTTGCAGCTACAGGAATTTTATCAACAAGAGAACCGCCATATGCGGCATCAATGAGGGTTCTCTCTATAGAAAATAACCTATCATAGAAGTATTGGATCAATATTTTTTCAGGGATTTTGTGGTGTGGGAAGGTTGGAAATATCTTTTTGAACCTCTCCATGTACTCATGGAGTGATTCATTTGGGAATTCAAGAATATCACTTATTTATTTTGGATAGAAGCAGTCTGAGAAGCAGGAAATAATTTCCCTAAGAAGAGTCACTTCATGTCATTCTATGTGATTATGGATCTCAGAGGGAGGTAGTAATGCCATGACAAAGTAGTGTTAGCTAGGGATAAAGGGAATGATCATAGTTTGATTTGTTCCTCGGAAACCCCTTGAGGGTTCATGTTATAGCATAAAACATGGAACTCTATAAGATAGAGATGTGAATCCTCATCAGTTAGCCCGTGGAAATGAGGTAGAAGATGAATAAAACATGATTTTAGGTCAATGTTGGCCTCTATGTTTGGATATTAAATACCACATGGTTGGTAATTCATATCGGGGACAACTAGTTCTTTAAGTGTATTATTCCCTAGGATCGGCCATATCTAATTCAATTGGTTGGACAAGGATTGGTTCTCGAATGAGTTGATTATCTCTAAAGTTCCTCCTAAGTTTGAAAACTATTCTCTAAATTTTAGGGTCATAAAATTCTTGGGGATTATTTGGAAGGCTAAGTGGAATTCAGAGATATGATGGAAGAATGAGGAATATGGGTTTTTTTCTTTCTGTTTTTTTAGTTTATGATTTTTAAGAGAAGGAATGTTTTTTTGTGTGTTTTTTTTAAATTTTTTTAAAAAATTATGTTTTTTTACAATAACCTAAAACTAATGACTACATGATGCAAGATTCCAGAAAAAAAACCATTTGAATTTGTGGATGGTTGTTTCCGATCAACTGTTGAATGATTCAATGCTCTGCTTATGTGTAGAGTAGCACTCGGGTCGAATCCTTAACGATGATTCTTTTAAATAGTCGATTATTTTTAGTTGATTGTATTCTAATTGGGGTTTTTTGTACAATATATGGAATTATTTATTGATTAATATTTATTTTTCCAATTTTTAAATATTGGGGTGAGTTTATCATTAGATATATAAGCATGTGATATCCTTGACCCCTAGTTTATATTTCATTAAATTAACACCCATGTCACAAGTTTACGTTGATTGGAATTTCTATGTCTTAATGATTTAATTGAGGAATTAACATTACTAGTTTTATAATATCAATATGTACATGATTTTGGTAGTGTATTTATGGTTTTAATAATTCGTCGAATACATATGTTAAACAAAACAAGTCATTAATCCATGACATGTTAAGTCCAACAAACACAATGTTAATTTAATTAATATTAATCAAGAGAAAGTTCTCAATCACTTAACATACCTAAATTATAACTCACCCAAATGAAATATTTACTCATTACATGAAAAGATTAGTTGTCTTATTATAATTATAATTATGATAAATTAAGAAGATAAGAAAAAGAAAGGAATAAGAAATGATTGGTGTGACGAACAGACACATAAACGATGATGTTAATTAAAAAAGAACATTAGATTGAATGAGAAATAAAAAAATGGAAGGGTATTCAACTATATTTAAACAAATTTATGAACATTTATATTAAACTACTTAATTTTTATGATAATAAGAAATACTTAAGAAGAAACGTTCATTAAAATAGAATTTCAATGAAAAGACTTACAAGATTACAATAATGAAGAACACAAAAGTAAAAGTAAACAAATAGAGGAGGAAGGGAATATCAAGTGAAAACATGAGTATGGAAGGTCCTCAAAATCCCTATCCATGGATTTTTTTCATGCTAATATGTGCTACTCTATTTTGAAAAGGCAACCATATTCAAGGAGAAGAGGGGATTGTATTTATAGCTCAAGGAGGTGGACTATTTTCATTCCAAATATTCCCCTCCACATGGATCGATGATTTAGACATAAATACAGTTTAATATAGGGATATATCATTATTCAATGTTGAATATAATAATTTTGGACGACTAATCTCAATATTTGGTTTCAATTGGACTTCTGGATCCAATGTTATAGCGGTTTGATTAAATATTGTTAAACAGTCCATCTCTATCCATGTTTTTTTGATGGCCAACATGTGAATGGATTTTGGAATATGAATATTCTTTAAAATCCGAAAACATTATTCAACAAAGTCATCAGCCTATATATCCTCTTTCACATTGAAAAATATCAGCTTCATTTGATGATAACATCATGTGATATGTCATTAATAGTGTCCTGATTTTAATTCTCGGACAGAATGGTGGGCTGGACTACAATACATCAATTGGGCCCTTTGTTTTTCTATATCAGACTTTAAATTTTTATTCATGACTCCTTGAATTATTATAAGAATTTTGGAGGTTAATTCAAGAATTTGAATTAATGGAATGATTCCAATAATTCCATCTTCATGGATGATCTATTCTTCACAGATTATGTAGTCCTTCTTGTGCAGTCAATATGACCCTTCACATGGACTAATTGTCCAATGATTCATTCTAATGAAATATGGGGAATTGAATACAGAATCCTAAAAACAAGAACTACACAATTTGGATCATTAGAGTGATATTTTTATTAAAATAGTAAACTGACTTGAATCTGGATGAATTCAAATAGTTCTCAAGAATTATAATTAATATTTAAACATTAAATTTTCACACAAATTATGCAAATTTCATATAAAATCAGTATAGGGAGTATTTAATAAGTTATAAAAATATTAATAACATCACACATTATTTAAATAAAATAATAATGTCAAATTATCATGAGATTTTATAATGGTTAGTTTATCTATTTGATGATAAACTAGACATTGATCTAGGGGAAGACACCTTTAACCAGATATGATTTTTGTTACAGCTTTCCACCTTTCCACAAATGTATATCTCTTATATTTGTTTCACCTAAGCTCCCAACATGAATCATCTCCACTAGATTTGGAGTTCCATCCATTAAATATATTTTTAATCAGTGAGGGGAAAGGGTTTAAATAAAAGAAACCATGGGAATATGGGACCTTACATAATCAGTGGAGAGATGGCATGAATGCCAAAAATTAAATTTAATAAGTTAAAAGAAACAAATCAGATATTAAGGTGTAGTCTATGATTAAGAAAACCCACGTGCTTGAATCCAATTACAAATTTAATAAAATTAGAATTCAATTATAATCATTCCTATTTAATATAAATCATGCTCATAACAATATATTACTGCTTTAAATTAATCAATTATAATAGATTAATTCTCATCTGAATTTCCTTCAGATTCTGAAACATCGTTATTTTAAAGAAATTAAATAAATTTGATTGAATTTAACTATGTAAAAAAATGTACCATAGAGGAAAAATAGTGAGGACTCATCCAAACTACCCAATATATAATATATTCACATATTTCGTACTCTTATGACTTTTGGTATACGTGACTTATCGTGTATTTTCATGACATGTACTATTAATCGAATGATTACCCAAATTACATGATTGTTTTTTAAGATGTTATTATTTAATGTACTTTGTGTAATAACTATAATAAGAACTATACATGATATGAAGATCCAAATATTATGAAAAAGGTAATTAAACATTTCTATATATTAAATCCCATCAATTGGAATGTCATATCTACTAAATCACCACACATAAGAACAATTTAAGATGATTTGTACATGGGATACACAAAGGGACATGACATGTAAAGTGTTCTATATAATAAGATAGGGAAGATAATGTGTACATGGGCTACCCATAGTGTAGTCTCTGAGTTACATGTTCACTAGTTAGATAGGTCATGTAACTGTGACTAAATGACTACACACTCTGTATGGTAGTAACATGATGTCTACTCCAACTGATCAAGCACCATGTTAGACAAGTCATCACACGATGTATAATTAAATGTATCACATGTAATAAATATACACTCATTGTATTAATTAGGAATTATTTATTGGTGTACTAAACACTAGTACATGGAGTGTACCTCTGGGTTATAAATCATGTACAATTGGTTATCCAGCCAGAATCTTCAACACCTCTGGATATGATCTTCAATTTTATTTCATTCTTAAAAATCATCAATTCGTTTATATTTATGAGAAATGAAATAGAATAAGAATATATAGTAATTTTATTTAAATAATAATTAAGAAGTATTTTAAAAATAATTACATATACATAAATCTGTCAATGATATTTAAATAATTATAAATAATCATGTGACCACTATGATAAAACTTTTAGGTTCTGGGTATTACAGAAGTGTTATGATGGGACGTGCCCAATATTTATTTTTTTCTTGGTCAATGATAAATTTAAGATTTACCTGATGACGAGCTCAATGATTAATGTAATTGAATCAATGAAAATATGGAAGTTATAAAAAGATGGATCCAAGCACATGATCATCCATTATTATTTTTAATTATTTTTTATCAAATAAATTATTAATGTGTGATGAATTATTTTTTAATCAATGGATGTAATAGTAAATCAATTTTTTAAGGTCATTTCATTATAGGAATCAATGAAATATTCCATCTAGTGGTGATTTACACATGTTCCAAAAAAACTCCAAATGTTGTTGTTGGAATCTCCAGGTGCTAGCGCAGCAAAGCCTAATGCTTGTGTCTTTCATCTTTGATCAACTAAAAAATGGTTTGCAAAGGATTATTCTTGATCTATATAGACATGATTGTGGATGGTAGAGGGAGATAACTCCCCATTAATGGGAGCATTCATTGACAATGGAGCTCTCTAGGGATTCATGAGGATTATCTGGATTTGTTGTCCACAAATAAACAAATGAATTGGATCTCATGAAAAGTAATATATTAAGGTTTATATACCTCTAGGGTTATAAAACAATAATTTCACATGTTACCTTTAATATATATTTATTATCTATTGAAAAACATGTCTATAATAATAATAATAAAATTATTATTATTATTTCTCGACAAGTACTAAACTCTCAAATTAAAATTCAATTGTATTTATTCCAATGATATTAAATATATATTATTTCTCACCATTCCATAAACATAGTCCGCAATTCCAACAGAATATTTATCATGAATTTCATAGTGAATTTTTATATAATAAATAAGTATCCCTATATTATTCAACAATAATTAAATAAATATTATATTCAGTAAGTGAAAAAGAAATATAAATTAAATATTTCTCTCACATTATACTCTCTCGAATAACTGGTGAGGAAATATATATGATCAAGAAAATATGAATAATTTTTAAACCGCATGTTGGAATAATATTTATTCCAATTTTAAAAATAATAATTAATAATATATTATTTAACTATAATTCTGAAAACACTTTGTATGTGACCCTCATGTCCTATTACTCAGTGGAATTGGGTGAAACACCTAACGTCCATGGTTACCATTTAGCAACATGCCAATGCACCCATAAATATATCAGATAATGTAGAAATGATATAATAACTCATACAGATGATCAATATGTAATATAATCTATTGATCATGATATCTCTAATCAAGTAGGTTTCATGTTGGTACCATCAACCTATGTGATCAATTTCACTTTCGTTGATTTTTAGGAAATTGAACTTGGATATTGAACTCTATGTCCATGTATTTATTTAGGTTATATCATTTTCATCAAAGGGATTGAGATATAAACATTATTAAATAAAAAAAAGGTAAAAATACTTTCTCACATTGTTTACTAATGCAATATTACTCATGACCCACCCAACATATCTAACCTCTCCACGAACATATTCCATCCTGACTTTCCATAGCACATAAAAGTACGTAACTTATAATATTCATTAATAATAAACTTAATTTGATCAATACACACATCCACAGATATGTACAATAATAATCATGATGTAATAAGGAGTTTATTAATATTTAAAAAAATGAATACAAGTTATTATAAAAACATATAAGTTGGGTCTAGGGCATCGACTCAAACATGCACCTTGTTGGGTGTGCATACCTTATGTATAAGTTTTGGTTGAGAAACAGATACAGTTGATTGGGTGGAGGTCCAGTGTTTTAGGTTATCAAGGGAATGTTCAAGGGGAATCTGTGGTTTGTGATGAAGTTGTTCAGCAGTCACGGAGACCAGTTTCATAGTTCTACTCAGAATTTTAGTGGAGTTGTTTTTATTTATTTTCTCTATTTTATTCTATGTGTGTGGTTATCCTAGTGGAAAGCTAATTACATTATGTTCATCACATGAGAATATATTCAGAACTCCAGTGATTATAGATTTCATACGTTATTTATTTATTTTTTTCTACTCTATTGTTTAATAATTTTTATTTATTTAGTGTATATATTCTCTAATTTAACTTTAATATAATAAGATAGTGACCCTATTCTATCCATTTTGGCCCTCACAACTTTTATACAAACTCTATCATTTAGGTAGGTGCACATGAGGCCATTTTTTTTCTAGATTGGTTGATGACTTATGTCAACTGATTCCATCTCATGTCACACTATTCATCTGATCCATGATGATAGGAGGAGAATTCATAAGTTTGAATGGAGGAACTATTAATTTAATGTGTCCATATCTATTATGAAAGTCTATCTTGGGTTTATCACATAACGACCCAAGATATTCATACATGTATATGAAATCTTTGTATAAAAATATTCATTACATTACAATAACACAAGGATGAGGATCATAATAGTATAGTGGATTAAGAAACATGGAACAAACTCTTCCAATTTGGAGACATATCTTAAACATCTCCAATTAATATATTCCTCTTTAGTAATCACATATAAAAACATTCTTTATAACCTATGTAAAGGAAACATAAGAAAAGGGTGACCTCATATTATTAGTAAAGGTAAAAATGATAGATATAAATTTATTATCTTATGAAATAATAAGATAAGAAATATGGGTATGTTCACATGGGAATAATAGACAATGTTCATACCCATCCTGTCACATATCAAAAAAACAAGTTATGGAATACAAAATTACCATGAACCATACGAATAATAAATAATCATAAATCATTAATGAATTATTTGTTTAAGTTATAAATTTGTGTGGAATCATCAAAAGTATATAAAATAACTTCATATTTCAAAATTAACTACCAAGTCTCTCAGATCAAGCCTGGTCACTTGTTTCCATTATAGATCAAGCACATAGAATTGTTTCTCTTTTCAAATCAAGAACATGGACTTGTTTACCTTAACTATCTCATGAGATATAATTCATTACCAATTGGATTATTGTGAGATATTGGTCCCACCCATCACTTAATGAAAACTATAGATATGTGTGCCACATAACCAAAAATCATTCACCATCTCAAAACCCATCTAATGAAATGAGATTCATTAACACTTTATCATAACATAACTCATGTAAATGAAATAGATTTCATAAATATCATGCCATAATAATCGTAAAACATTCATATAAGAATAATAATGGTATCCTTGTTACATATCCCAGTTTATTAATAAATATCATCGAATAATGTTATCTGATAAGGAAAATGGTTTTTAAAGATTAATTAAAACACTTCGTAAGGAAAATATCATTTCTGTTATGAATTCAGTTTTTTTAAATATCCATGAAATTTTAAATGAAAAAATTTCTCTAAAAAGAATCTTATAAAATTTAATGGATGGTTCAAATAATTAAGGATTCGTGGTATCGGGAAATTTCATTGATTCCATAGAAGTTAAAATAACTTCTTCACAAACTTTATCAAAAAATTCACAAAACTTATCTTGTGAAAAATAAAAAAATGATTCCTTTCAAAACTTTTGGTAAAAATTAAAATGTTTATAAATAAAATCCAATATTTATATAATAGTTTTAATTTTTTTTTTATTTTTTTAGAAAACAAGGATGTGGAAGTTAAAATATTCCCCAATAGAGATTTAAATGAAACAATCCTGAATGTAGATGAGATTTTGAAATAAACCCTTCTTACATTATAATCAGTAGAATAATATACCCTATGAAATATATAATGTTATATGAATATGAAAATCCCTTAATATTCAGAATAAGTCGCCAAAAATACATTAATGGGCTGTATAAACACAATAAAGATAAAATCAGTAGTGTATAATGAATGTGTACAATAGGAATAAAAGTGAGACAAAATTCCCATACCATAAGTATTGAATCACTTTATATGCATTCAAAATTAATTTATAAGAAATATAAGTTATTTTAAATCTAATATAGAACAATATTCAAATATACAACACCATATATGATTTACATGTGAAATTATATATGTTTTAATTTGTGAATTTTTATCACGATTTTAAATGATAATTATTTTGTGATATTGGTTTCTTGTTTTATGCACTTGTTAGTATAATGGAATGTTGTTTGTTGAGTGTAATGTGGTTTTATGTTTAGATGGTTATAACGAGATCTCCATTGGGTTGGATCATGGGATTTTTAAGATTGAATCAATAAATGTTTAACATGGAAGTCCCATGATTCCCTACTCAAGTGAATATGATGAGTTTTTCTTTGTAAATGTGATCACCTATTAGTGGTGATATTGTTTTGTAGAATCTTTGTAGGAAAACGTTCCATATCTAATGTACATGTTACCCATGGGGATTATCAATTAACAAGTTTGGTGCCCATATTTGTATTCTCCAATACTTTTTTGAGGTTTGTCTCCTTGTCCCCTTTTTATGTAATATTTATCGGGGTTTTATGATGAGTTTATATTTTGGGTGTTAGTTTTATTTCTAGTTATACCTTATGGATGTTATGATTTCTATTCTTGGAAAGGTCAACTATGACATGGGGATGTGGTTATCTATATTGGTGTTTACATTTTAAGATTCTTTCCTCTAATTTCCATCAACATATGGTAATTAAAAATTATTAGAAACCCAGAATGGTTATATGTCCTATTTGGGCCCCAAATTTAGATGATGGTAGCTGGTTTGTGTTTGAGGATTGGAATTTTGCAATTTAAGTAACTTTTTATTATTTGGAATCCAGATGATAGATTGTGTATACTTGTTTTCTCAATGTTTAGTAGTGTTTTAATGACATCTTATCATTTCCTTTTGAATGAGGGATTTTTAGGGGAAGAATTAATTATTTCATGGAGATATTAATTACCCGTTTTATTATTTTTATATTTATATGTTGTTATTTTGGAGTAATTTTAATTGATAGAGGATTCGATCATGGATTTTTACAAATTTCAAAATATTCCCATTGTACATGGTTTTCACAACATCACTACATGGTTTTCAAATCCATAAAAATGAACTTTACATAGGAATTCATTCTTTTCATGAGTTAGCACAGACAATTTATTCTAAATGTTATAGTTACTGTAATGTACAGGGGTCCTCAATTCATTTTCAAATGTGCTTGGTTAATGTGCATGAGTATATCATTATTTGAGGTGAGGCCAAGGGGAACCCTTAAAAAAAATTATATCTTAGTATGAATAATGGTGGTGACACGTTATTTGTTCATGGTTAGAAAAAAATGTGTCAGTCAACTATGAACTGTGTAGTAGTACAAATATTTCTATATAAGTAGTTTATGCTCTATTTGGATAACTCTGTTGAAAAAACAATGTGGTCTTCCCATATCCACCTTAAATCAAAAAATTCTCATTTTCCCTCCAAATATTTAACCTTAATTATCCTCTATTCCACTCCCACATGATAATATTTAACCTAGGGAGATCAAGGTAGACCTACACCCTTCACCTCCTTTGCATTTTGGAAACTCTGTATGGATTTCAAGTGATTTTCAAGAGATTAATTGATCCATTTATTCTTCCTTATCTTCCCCCTTCCATTATTATAACTTTCATTTGTTCTTCATTACGCATAAAACCTTCATTCTCAATAAAAACTATTATTGGGTATCTTGGGGATTTTCACGCTAGGGTTTCATTTTTTGGGCTTGTGGATTATGATTCTTTTCCCATTTCTGTATTTTCCCTGGACAATAAAACATTATAATATGAATTTCTTTTTTTTGGTATATGTTTCTATAGTGCCCCTCTAATGTGAGACTTTTTGATTGATTTGGTGTTATAAATTTTCTTTTGTTAAAGCATAGTTGTATAATTATCATTAATAGGTATTATAAAATGGTTTTTGATGTAATTGGTCTCAGAATAATTTTTTTTATAAAATTATTTTATGTTTTGATTTGGAATGAAAATATTTTATGTTCTAAGATCCTTTCGATATGTTTATGAGGGTTTTTAAAATATTCTTGGTGAAAATGTATCCTGAATCCATTTTTTTGAATTTTTTAAGGAAATTTCATTATTTAAAATAAATATTCCATTATGATTGAAAGGGGATGTGTATCTAATGTATTTTAATCTCTTAGAATTACTTATTTTAAAATGATTATAAAATACACAGCATCCTATATTTATATTATTTAATGGCCCATTTAGTACCTTAAAAATAAATGGGCCATCTCTCGTGTGGCCCTATTCATTTTCCCATATTCTTCATTCACCCTTTATTGGATTTTTATTATAGTATTTGATTGGATAAATTATATGAAATTATAGTTTTTTATCTGAGTATTTTTGAGGTAGGGTGTTGGATATTTTATATATAAATTTCTATAATTATCATGATTTCTTTATCTCCCCCTTGATTGTTTGTTCATGAAAAAAATATGTAATTATGTAGAGACTTCGATGTGGGAAAATGCTTAGGGTGGATTGTTATCTTACTTGGGGGTCACTACATAGGGAATTTGTGTTCTCCCAATACGTATTATTTTCCAAGAGTAGCATTTCACCCACAATATATATATAGGGAATAAATATTTCAATAGGAATACTAGGGAAAATAGTTTCATTGGTGTTGTCATGAGTTTAATGTTTCTATTTCATGTTTATATTAAATGAAAATATAGGTTTCTAGTCCATGAATCTTGTTCCTTAATAGGTGGTTTCCTGTAGAATATTATCATTTCCACACTTTTTATATCAATTTATGATTTATTTCTCGTGACAACCTTATTATTATTATTTAATTTCTTATTGCTTCTTCATATTTTGGCGGCACATTGAATGTGTTATTTTTTATCTATGGGTATTCATGTTTACCCAAAGGTCATAAATGTTAGTTTTCAAAAATATTTTACAAAAAAATAAAATTGTTTTTAATTTCATGATTCCATTAAAAATGTTTCATAAAGGGTTTTTTTGTAGTTTCACATGAAATGGAAAATATTGAAACTGTGGTTTCTTATATGATTACATTTTTATTTAAAAAATAAAGTATTTATTCTTTGTTTTTTGATATATTATTTGTTTTTACTAAGGTTTATAAAAATAGAAAAATTAATTTTCATTACTGTATTTCGAATTTTAATTTATGAACTTATTTGTGAAAGGAATTTCACATAATATTTGGTGATATCCAACTTGGAATGTCATATGAGAGATGGGTAGTGTCCAGGAAAATCATCCACATTTCTTTGTCACCTTCATCCTTCGAAATATTACCCCATTTTACAGAGATTCGTGAATAATTGAAAGAATGTTGAATCACATGATGATAATAAGGAATACTATGGAAAAAATCATATTTTTAATATTTTTTAGAAAAATAAAAAAATTATCAATTAATATTTTAATTCATAAATTCATGAAATATAATTTGAAAATTCAAAAAACCATATAAAGAAATATTATGTTTTATATTTCATAATACCTATGGGAAAATTATGAAAATTATATAAAATATATCATCTAATTAAAATATAATAGAACTCCATTGTGATAAAAGTTATTATATTGTTCATATATAATTTAATTCTATTTAATTAATATTTCATTCTTATTTAATCAGGATTTATGTGGCTAAACAAATTTTTAATAAGATTAAAAAAATAAATTTTAAATAAATATGTTTCTGAATAACAAATAAAGATTTATAAATTTATTTTAATTTCTGAAATTGAACCATGTTCATGTATTATTTAATGTGATATTACTGAATATGTAAATTTTATTTCATTAGAAATGTTGTGGGAAACCAAATATTAATAAAATTTAAAAATATCAGGATCAAATATTAAAAATGAGTAAATACATCTTCAATAACCAATGTTGACGAATTGAATAGGATGATGACACAAAAGTTAAATGTCATTTATTAAACCAAAAATAAAAATGTTTTTTTATAAAATAGAGCATTTGAATTTTTATTACAATGTTGAGAAATAACTCTCCATAAAACAAAAATTATGAAATTTTATAGAATAACTATTTTTCTAAATCAGTAAATTTCATTAATGAAATGAAATTTTCACTTACCCCTAGGCACTTCAAAACACATGAATTAGTTGAATAAATACCTAAAAGACATCTAATTATTGGAAATATGGCTTTTGAGAGAGGTTATTTGTGATCAATTCAATATTTGTTGGAAATAGTACCTCAACAAGGACTACATGTGATGAGACAAGAATTCGATCACAAATATTCCTTAAAAACATTATTTATGATGGGAATGTTTTTATATCGAGAATACCTATTCTTTATAGTGCGTTGAAAACATCAAGAAAGTTATTTATGAGGGAAATTATTTCCTATCAGGAGATCCTTTCATCGTTTTATTTATTTTTTATCAATGTAATACCCTCACCACATATCTCTAGAGACAATGCATTATTTTAAAACATTGGCATGACTACAAAGGAAAAAAATACCAAAGTACCGATCAATTTAGTAGTATCGTAAAATATATTACCTATGATTACATTACAATACAATTTAAAACATAAAATAAAACATAGATAATACTTTGAAAACACCATTATTCTCTTAGCTTAACCATACACATCAATTATAAAACATATATCCGCATCCTGGGAAAACAAAACATAATAAAGGAGTGATCTCATTTTCTCTGTAACGTTAAAAAATACACCTTAAGATTTCATAAATAACCATAAACATTAATGAAAGTATAAAATTAAAACACAAGCCTTTTGAACATAAAATTGAAAAATAATCACAAGAAAAAATCAAATAATTCAATTTAAACATTAAAATGTAAATTATAATAGTCGAATAATCACTTCTAATATCAATAACTAATCTCTTAATGAGATAATACAAAATTTTGAACATTATAATCATACTATCAGGGACTCATTATAATACTATACATAATCATTTTGTCAAGGCCTTATGCTAAGACACTAGTTTATCACATGAAAACTATCAATGCATCAATGGGATATAGTAGGGCCCACCCATCAATTACTAATTCCAATACATTCCTCGTATTATAAGAGTTAATCATAACATAAAAATGTGTATATGGTATACGTTTTTGTGTTTAGGGTTTGGATTTAGAGTTTAAGGATTAGGGATTCGAGTATAGGGTTTTAGGGAAAGGTTTTGGGATTTTGGGGGTTTGTTTTATCATTGTTGATTTAGATTCAAGTGATAGGGTTTATATTTTATTTTTAAGGGATATTTATTTCAATATTAGGGTAAATGGTATATGTTTTTGGGTTTATGGTTTGGATTTTTGGATTTAGAGTTTATGGATTAGGGATTTAGGTATTGGGTTTTGGGAATAGGTTTGAGGATTTTCAGTTTTAGATTTAGGGTTATGGTTTTAGATTAGATTGATAGAGTTTAGCTATTATGTTACATGGTTATAGATTTTAAGGATAGTATATAGGGTATATTTTTTGGGTTTAGTGTTTGGATTTTTTGATTTGGAGTTTTGCGATTATGGTTTCAGGTATAAGGTTTATTTGACTAGGTATTAGGAATTTGGGATTTGGTTTTTTGCTTTTAGTTTTAGAATTAAGTGAAATGGTTTATATTTTATGTTTTACGGTTAAGGATTTCAATATTAGGGTATAGGGTATATGTTTATGGTTTTAGTGTTAAGCCTTTTGAATTTTGACTTTAGGGATTAGGGTTTCAGGTATAGTGTTTTGGGACTAGGTTTTAGAATTGTGGGTTTTGGTTTTAGGTTTTTTGTTTTATATTTAAGTGATAGGGTTTATATTTTATGTTATAGGGTTAATTATTTCAATATTTAGTTATATGGTATATGATTTTGGGTTTAGGTTTCTGAATTTTAGATTTAGAGTTTAGGGATAAGGGTCTCACGTATAAGGTTTTGGGACTAGGATTTCGGATTTTGGGTTTTGGTTTTAGGATTTTGGGTTTAAATTTATGTGATAGGGTATAGATATTATATTCTAGTGTCAATGATTTGAAGAATATACTATAGTTTACATGTTATTGTGTTAAGGGTTCAGCTATTTCGATTTATTTTTTTTTGGATTTGGGTTGCACGTATAGATTTTTGAGGCTAGGTTTTAGGATTATGGGTTTTGGTTTTAGGGTTTTAGTTTTAGATATAAGTGATAGGGTTTATCATTTATACTTTCGGGTTAAGTATTTTATTATTAGGGAATATATTATATGTTTTTGGGTTTAGGGTTAGTATTTTTTTATTTAGACGTTACGGATTAGGGTTTTTGGTATAAGATTTTGGGACTTGGTTTTAAGATTTTAGGTTTTGGTTTTCATATTTTGGTTTTAAATTAAAGATATAGGGTTTAGATTTTATGCTTTAGGTTTATTTATTTCAATATTAGGTTATAGGGTATATTTTTTTGGGGGTTAGGTTTTAGTTTTTATGATTTAGTGTTTAGGGAATATGTTTTCAAGTATAGGGTTTTTGGACTAGGTTTTAGGATTTGGGGTTTTAGTTTTAGATTTAAGAGATAGAGTATAGGTTATCATTTTTAGGTTAAATTATTTCATGACTAGGGTTTGGGGTAGTTTATTGTTTTGTTTTGGGTTCAGCATTTTGGATTTAGAGTTTATGGATTATGGTTTTAGGTATAGGTTTTTGGGACTGGGGTGTCGGTTTTTAGGTTTTGGTTTTAGGATTTTGGTTTTATATTTAAGTGATAGGGTTTAACTTATATATTTTAGTGTTAAGGATTTCAATAAAGGGTATATGGTATATGAGTTTTAGTTTAGGGTTTACCTTTTTGGATTTAGAGTTTAGGGATTTGGGTTTTGGGTATAGGGTTTTTTAAACTAGGTTTTGTGATTTTGTGATTTTTTAAGGGTATTGGATTTAGAATTAAGTTATAGGGTTTAGATTTTATGTTTTATGGTCATATATTTCAATATTATGGTATAGGGTATATGTTTTTGTGTTTTTGGTTACTCTTTTTTAATTTATTGTTTAGGGAATGGGGTTTCAAGTATTGGTTTTTGGGACTTGTTTTTAGGATTTTGGGGTTTAGTTTTAGGGTTTTGGTTTTAGATTTAACTGCTAAGGTTTATATTTTTGTTTTAGGGTTAAGTATTTCATGGTTAGGGTATATTTTATATGTTTTTGGGTATTAGGTTGAGTATTTTGGATTTAGAGTTTATAGATTACAGTTTCAGGTATAGGGTTTGGGATTATCTTTTGGATTTTCTATTTTGGATTTAGGATTTTGGTTTTATATTTATGCGGTAGGGTCTAGATTTTATGTTTTATGGTTAAGGATTACAAATAATGGTATAGGGTATATGTTTTTCATTTTAGGGTTCGGCTTTTTGGATTTACTGATTAGTGATTAGGGTTTCGGATTTAGGGTTTTGGGACAAGGTTTTCAGATTTTGGGTTTTTTTATAGATTTAACTGATATGGTTTAGTTGGATTGTGTTTCCGGATTTGAATTTTTCTATTTATGTACATTTTTATTATATGGTATTGAGATGATATATTGTGTATACTAGTTTTGTTTATGTTTAGTGGTGTTTTAATGACTATTTGCCTTTTATTTTTGACCAATGTATTTTTAGGGGAAGATAGAATTATTTTATGGAGAATCATACCCATTCTACAGAAACATCAATACTAATATTCAAATGAACTGATCCTAAAAAACAGGAATATTAACTCCCACAAACGAAGAAAATAAACTAGATAACTCTTAAGAAAGCCCATATTTGAATTTGATAAAATATTAATGAATCAAATTCATGTATAAAAGGTTGTTTATTTATTAATTAATGAACTTAATTTTATTTAATTCGATTGTCTAGGGTATTAAATAGAAGAGAGCATTCAGATATAAGGTAAGGGGATTCCTGAATTCAACTATCTTCTTTTTGTTTTCAGTATTTAACTCTATTTTCAATATAAAGGTTCCATTAATTACCTTTAAATATATTTTATTTATATATACCATTTTGTTTCTAGATATTCATTCTTCTAGTTTGATTTTATGACAAAATAACATATTTTTCCAAAAAATATCTTCCTTATAAAAAAACATGTTTTACTTCCCTTGATTTTGTTTCTTCCTCACTAAAGATGGGTGATTCTTATACCAAGTATGTTATTCTATTTTTATTTTTGGAACCCAAATGTTTATCCTTGAAAGCATTATTTATGAAAAAACATTATTTCCATGGGTTTTTTTATATCCATTACTGATATATACTCTATGTGTCATGCATGTCAATGTAAATTTTATTATGTTATTGGTGCACTTTATATTTTACAGCGCAATGTAATTGTATTTATGTGATGGGTTCACTTAGAATTAAATGTCACTCCAATTAAATGTTAATTTTTAAGAGACTCATGATATATAATGAAATATTTGTGAACACTATGATAACTTTGTTCACAATAATGTGTGGTAGTTGACCACTAAGACATTATGTTTAATTTTTACGAATTGTCACATTCCTTACATTTATATAATGCTTTATATAATGATTATGATGATGATATTATGATAATTATTCCCACACCGTGCTATATTGATTTATGTTCTTTTCTATACTCTTACCCAACTTTTAGATCACCCCTTTCATTGATGTATATCCTCATGTGGTTACTTGTACTAACATGTGCATGAGGGAAAATAAGATTCTAGAGAAGGAGGAATTAAATAAATGTTTATCTTTTATTATAAAAAAATTATATATGGTCTTTATTTTACCAATACATTAATCCTTTGGATCATTTTTGTGTAATGAATTTCTATTTTTTGACTTTAAAATGATGTAATATGTTATCTAAAAAATTTGGTTGATATAGTTGCTATCAGATCTCAATATAGTTAATTTTGGAATTATGATTAGAGAAACTTATTGAAAATAGATTTTATGATACTATGTGTATGTAAGCACCCAAAAATGATTTTAGAAGAAACATTGTTAACATAGGGATCCAATAAGACATTACTTGAGAGTTAATTTCACCATGAAATAGATTATTAATTCATGACTTACTTACTTTTATTTTTTATAACATTTTCAATTTTTTAAAATAATAGGAACAAGGAGAAACTAAGACAACAACCCATATGGGGGACAATCCATTGATGGGATGAACAACATACCCAATGACTTGGGAGGTGGATTTCAATATTTTATAGTGATTCTTAGCCATCTCTCTCAGGCTATGAACAATAACCTAAATAATGTGAAATTTCCTCCTTCAACTAAGAGGGATCAATAAGCTATCATGCACTTTATGCGGCAATGGCCACTGATATGTAGTGGATGTTATGATCCACTAGTCAAAAAATCTATGGTCAACTCAATGAATACGATCTTTTTTGTGTTTCATTGTTCTGAGATGGAGGATGTGACTCTGGCCATTTATCATCTAGATGGTGAGGCCGACCAATGGTCGGTGTTGATTAAGAACACCAAACCAAAAAATTAAATTGAATAGATGGTGTGGGATTATTATATGAAACTACTTCATAATATGTATTTCCCTCAATATCTTTTTACATATATGGAGATATTATTCATATAGATGAAGAAAAATGAAGGTGATTTTTTCATGGCCTATGATGCACAATTCACAAGGATTTCAAAGTTTTTTTTGGGATTTATTATCAATGGTTATATAAAAATTTACATATTTATTAGGGGTTTAAAATAAAACCTTTGAAAGGCTCTATAAAATCAAGACATTGGGATTTATGAAGATGTTGTTTGATGTTCTCTCAAAGTGGACATGATGTTTTGAGAATGGTCCCATTTTAATCATGACATGAAAAGAAAGATGGACTTCCAATCTAGAGGATCTCATGGTAATGGTGTGAAGATATATTTAGCAATCACATTTCAAAAATGTGATATGAATCATTCTAGGAACAACCTCAAAGGGATGTGGAAATTATATTAGTGTGGTAGAGAAGGCCACAAAGCTCATGAATGTCAAAGAGACATAAAAAAGATTGTCGATACATTAGAGGAACGGATAGAAACACCCATTGTCCAATGATAAAAATATAGGTAGAAATGACAATAATCAAGCCAATGAACTAACTCTCAAGTCGACCATAGTAATCACCATCATGATCCCCAAAAGCCAAAGGAACAATGGATGGATTATTCCATCACTACTACTGAAGTGGAGAAAAAACAATGAGGTACAAGGTACAGATCCTATTCACTCAACAATGGAATGAGTCTTATTTAATTATAGTTCTACACATTCCTTTATATATTTAAAATTTTATAGAAGAGGTGAATCAAATCCCTGAAACCATGAAGCAGAGGTATCCAAAAAAACTCTTAGTGGGGTGATCATTACATCCCAATTGATGGACTCCTCTCCTATTGGAGTATGTTGGAATATTATTCTAGAAACTGTCATGATACGTACCTTTGTGGAAATTTCTTCTATAATGGGGATGTTTTATCTCTCATTAAATAGATCCCACATAGTATTTTTGGTAAATTTAATACCTTTTTCATATTCTGAACCATCCCATGCTGCTCTATAAGTTCAAGGTAAATAAAAAATCTCCTTTGGAACTCCATAAATGGTGTGGTTGTTGATTACATGTAAAGAATCATACCTTTCTCAAATGGATAAGTCAAAGGATGGTATCAACATGGGGAAAATTTCCATTTTGAGGTAATATAGTGATGTATTTCCCAAAGAGTTTCTGAGACTCCACGCAGACCGTGAGGTGGAGTTCTCAATAGGACTCATACAAGGAATACACATATCTCAAACTGCCCTTACCAGATGGCCTCAATTGAGTTGGATGAGTTAAACATGTAGCTATAAAATCATTTGGACACGGATTCATATGATCTATTGTATCTCCTTGGGGTGTTCCAGATCACATTATAAAAAAATGGTGAATCATTGCGGTTTTGTGTCCACAAATAGGATCTCAACAAGACCACCATTAAGAACAAGCATCCGCTTCCAAGGAATGATTACTTGTTCAATCATCTACGAGGAGCTCATTACTTCTCAAATATAGATCTTCATTTAAGATAAAACTAGATAAAGGTGAAAAAGTAATATATTCATAAGAATATATTCAGTATAAGTTATGGGATCTATGAGTTTCTAGTGATTCCAAAAGGGATTATTAATTCCTCTACAATATTCATGTATTTGATGCATATAGTCTTTAGACATTTCATTGACAAATTTTTGGTGGTGTTTATTGATGATATTATCATCTACTCCACAATCAAGGAGGGTCTTGAAGAATATCTAGGGCTTGTGTTGGCCATATTAAGGAAGAAGAATTTATATTCTATGTTCATCAAGTGTGAATATTTCATGAAGAAAGTCACATTATTTGGACATGTGATCACATGCGAGGTAATTTCTGTAGACCATTCAAAATATGGAAATTTAGGATTGACTTAAACCTGCAACTATCAAGGAAATTATTATTAATCTTCTCATAATAGGGTATTATCAATTTTTTGAAGGAAATTTATCAAGATTTTCTATCCTGTTAACTATGTTAACAAGGAAAGGGTTTATGTATGTCATAATGAAATAATGTGATGAATGATTTAAGGAGATAAAGGGAAGGGTGATCACTACACCTGTACCCACATTACCAAAAATTGGAGACTATTTGTTTGATAAAAAGTGATGCTTTAAATGAAATACTTGGGTTGTGTAGTCATTAAAATCAATGAAGTTCTATCCTATGCCTCACAATAGTTTTAAATCCATAAGCAAAACTACCCACCACATAATCTATATCCAAAGGCATTTTTGTATGTTTTTTGTAGATTTTGGAGGCTAAGAATAAATCTAGAGAGAGTAGGAAGTATTCACACCAATTCTTCTGGGTTTTTTTGAAGCTACAGGCTACGGAGATGGGCTCTCTTGTTCCTAGTGGGCCATCCTTGAGCTTCCTTCATTTCATGCTTCCAAGGATCCTCCTTTCAATTGTGTGTAACTGAACCCACCATAGACAATGGATCAAATGTAGGCCTCTTGTTATAGGGATT
This sequence comes from Viscum album, assembly GCA_963277665.1. Classification (NCBI taxonomy): domain Eukaryota; kingdom Viridiplantae; phylum Streptophyta; class Magnoliopsida; order Santalales; family Viscaceae; genus Viscum; species Viscum album. Next base: position 1,530,295,045 of record OY728162.1, read on the forward strand.
AAATTAAATGTGGAAGGATCATGTTTGGTAGGGGTTATGTCTGGAGGTGTCCTGGTGTGTGAGAGAAATAGATCATTGTTTCTCGGTTTTATTTCATTATATGGGGAAGGAGACACCATTTTAGCAGAGGTTAGAGCTCCGATTTCAGGTCTTCTACCATGTAGACTGTTTGGTGTCTTGATCACAGAAGTGGAATCAGACTCAGCTATGTAGGTTGGTTTTATGAAGGAATGGCCAATTGGATATATAAGACATTATATATCATAAGGAAATGTAAAAGGGTTATCAATCAGGATACTCAGGTCAGACATACTTTTAAGTAAGGTATTGATGAAGAATATAATATTTCTAATAAGGCTTGGGCTGATGATTGTCTCATTTTAAACACCAGGTTGGGTTCTCTCCAAGATGATTGTAAAGTTATTGTATGAGGTGATGCTCTCAGAATGCATTATTTCAGACCCCTGTGAGCAGATTGTGCTGTTTTATTTTTTTTAAAGGAAATAAAAAATTTTACCTTTTAGTCAGTCCCTATAGAAATTTTCATTGGTGACTTGAAGACATCCAAAATAAACAATGTTCTACTGGTTGTGGTGGAACGACTCCCCAAGACTGCGCATTTTAACAATATTTGAGAAGATATATCTCTTGAAAATCATTCTAAAATATAAGTGAAGGGAGTGATTAGACTATAGGGGGTTCCACCATCAATTTTTATGATCGGGATCATAGGTTCACATCTAGGTTCTTGTTGATTATTCAACAATATTTGATTAATGATTTCTATTTGTGAACGATATATCACCCCAAAACCGATGCCTAATCTAAAAGGACTATTAGAAAAAGAATATGCTAAGAGCCTACTCAAAGGAATTTAAATTAGTATTGAATCATCATCTTCCATTGGTTGTGTTCTCACACAACAACATCTTCCACTCGAGTATTCAGATGGATCCTTATGATGCTCTTTATGGAAATCCATGTATAAATCAAACCTTTTCATATAAAGATGGATAATGAAATTTTCTTGTACCTGATCCAATGCAAGAGATGAAAGAGATGGTTTAAGTTATCAATAAATATATCAAATCTTCTCAGAGTTTGAAAAATAGCAATTAATATAATCGTCGAAAGGACTTGGAGTTTACATTGGTTAAAAAATATTCCTTCAAATATCCCCACGGAAGAGATACATGCAGTTTGGAATGAAAGGGAAGCTAATACTAAGGTACATTAACCACTTTGAGATCCTTGATCATATAGGAGTAGTGGCATATCATATTTCACTTCCACCAAGTGTGAATCAAATTAATGATATGTTCCATGTATCTCTCTTGTGAAACTACATAATAGAACCCTCACTTGTAAAATAATCATATTTTGTACAACTGGAAGATGATCTCTCTTATGAGGAAAAACCAGTAAATATTTAAGATCAAAGATATAGGGCTCTACACAGCATGTCATCCCACCATGTCAAAGTGTTTTGGAGGAACCATAAGAATGAAGAGGAAACTTTGGAACCAGAGGAGGCAATGATGGAAAATTACCCTCACCTATTTATGTAAAAAAATTACAAGGGGGAAATTTCAAAAGGGGGGAACAATTTCATGACCCAAACTTTTATCATTGGAATTTCAACATTCTTATAATAATTTCCTTTATTATAAATCATATAATATCATATATACACAACAATACAATGTTTATAAATGAAAAATTAATGAAGGAGTTATAGGATGTAGTCTGATCCCTTGGCCTATAAAATGTTTCGAACCCCAACGGTTTCCCTATCTATTTTACATATCATCATGGGATGTGGTGAAATGTGATCTAGTTCATTTTGTAAAGGACTACATTATTGTCGGGAGTCTAACACACATTGCATGTTCCACGAATATTATAATGGTGCTGAATGTTAATGATCCTCAATCCTCGAATCATTAATTACCCATAAAATTGATTAATCTTCCGTATAAATTTTTGATATGAATCTTCAATTATAGAGTGATTTCTTTCCTCCAAGATTGGATTGCAGAGTAACATCACAATTTTTTTTTGTTTGGAATATTCAAGGGTAAATTTGTAAGGATCAATAGGCAATTAGTGAAACTAGTGCCTATGGGGGAAACCTACTCATCAAGATGAACATGAACAAGGCTTCTAATAGGATCTAATGGAGCTTTTTGTTAAGAGTCCACAATTGTATGGGGTTCTCGCACTATGTTATTGGCCTTAGGTATCGATGTTTCAGCTCTTCTTGGTTATCTATTTTGTTCATGGGAAAATAGTTCAGTCTCTTCAAGGTTGTTCGTGGTCTTAAATAATTGGACCCCCTCTCCCTATCCTTATTTACTATAGATCAAGATGTGTTATTCCGATACATATATTTGTATATTAGCTATAGTAGGATCCTCTCTAATAGCGGTTGACTCATAGATTGTGGAATCTCTAACATGATGTTAGCTGATGATACTAGCATATCAATCAATGGAAGTATAATTGATATTTAGGAGATCACTGAGGTGATGTAGGAGTACTATTATTAGAGTGGGAAGGAGGTTAACAGGGATAATTATTTTTCTTCATAGCTAATAAATGCTCGGACATGATGGTCAGTTCTATAGGAATCATACTAGTCATGAAAAGAGTAGTTTTTTCCAATGTAGTACATGGGTGTTTCAGTGTCCCCGACGAAACTTATTATTCATCACTTTGATAAGGTTATTTATAAGATCATGGGGTTAATCCGGAACTGGAAGAGAAATCACCTTTCCTTTGGAGGGTGTATAACCCTTTTGAATAATGTACTTTCCTCTACACTAATACATGTATTGTCTATGCTGAATGTTCCAAAAAATAGGATTTTTAAAATAGATAAAATTTTGGTCTCTTTATTGGACAACTTAATAGATGGGAAACATCATTGGGAATAATGGAAGTGGTTGGATAAACCCCTATCAGAAGGGGGAATTAACATCTGGAATCTCTCTATAACATTGAAAGGGAATCATGCTAAACATTCTTGCGAGATGATAAAGGCAAAGACAGTATGGGTAAAAAACATGCAACACAATTATGGCATTTCTTCCATACATAATGAAAGAACCTATTCTATCTGTCAAATGGTACATCTTTATATTTTCACTTTTCATTAGTATTCTTGTTGGATCATCGGAAAGGGGGAATAAGGTACTGGAAGCAGAACTAGTTAGGAATGATTTTTAGTTTTCTGGGTTGTCCCACTTTAGATATCTCCTTTATTGGGGAAAGTGAACACCCTAGATTCATTAATAAAACCCTAAATGAGAAATAGGGTGGTTTATGAGAATAATAATCTTAATAATTATCCAAACAAGTGTGTATTTTTGGGTTCCACCACATTTGTTTTCTAAGGTAGAGACTTATTTAAAATTCCTGTGTATATAAATGACCAGGATGTCTGGTAGAGATAGTGTGGTACATGGATATCCCATCAAAATTCAATTTCGTGGTATGGAATGTCATGAAAACGGTACTGCCAACATATGAAAACATCCAGTGCGTAGGAGTATACTTGGATTCCAAATTCCACTACTGTAATGATCCAAATAGTGAGTTGATCGGTCACCGAATTATGTAATGTAATTGGTCACACAGTGTGGTGTGCCTTTCAGAGATTCATAGGGTATAACGGGTGGGAGGTTATGCATGTGGACTTCCTCCAGCGCTAGTTTCAATGTTCAAATTGTTTAGGATATGAAAGGAATGTTAGGGAAAATATTATTTCCACAGGGTGTTGGTGTATTTGGTCTTATATAAATGAAGATCATCATAGGGAAGTTATCGGGTCTAGTACCAATATTTTTTTAGAACAAAGAAACTGATTTTCGAATTCGGAAGGCATTGTAACAATTGGGAGTCTCCTCCCTCCTTCAGAGCTCTCCGAACTATTATTCTAGACCAGTTTAGTAGTTTGACACACTATTAGTGGGTTAGGTGGATCCCCCCAATAGGTTTTGATGTGGAACACTGATGGTTCCTAACTTTTTGGTTGTATGTGCAGAGCGAGAGGTGCTCAAGGAAAAGCGGGGCTTTGTGGTTTTGATATTTTCAAGTGTTTTCAGAGAAGGTGATTCACAAATAGGTGAAGCGAAGGACATGATTATAAACTTTAGTTATGCAAGCAGAGGTATTTTATTGTTTCTGTAGTGGAGGTAGACTATCAGGTTCTAAAAAATTCAATGATTGGAAATGGTATTATCCCTTGGTCCATTGAGTAATCTATTAGAAATGGCCAGGGGTTAGTGGATCGTCGAGTATATATTATTCACATGTGGTGCAAAGGGAATACAGTTATTGAATTTTTCGTATCTAAGGTAACTCTATATTAATGGATATCAAGTTTAACTAGCCTCGCGTCCGTCCCTCTTGATGGGATTAAATTTATTAAAGATGACACACTAGGATTACACTATTATAGTCCCCCATGATGTTGAACCCATTGTAGTTTCTCTATATTTGGTATTGGTAATACAATAAAAGGGTAGTTTGTTATAAGATTTAATGAAATAAGAGGATTTTTCAAAACCCAAGGAAACTATACCGATGGAATAATAACCAGACCTTTTGAATAGTGACATGAAAATTTGGAATAGTAATCCATCCAATAGAATAGAAACGTAATATTTCAAATTATAAATAAATCATAGGTATCTTAGGAATGAAACTATGATATATTTATTTAATGACATAAGTAAATAAATGATTTAAAAATAGTAAATTAATTATTGGTGTTTTTATAGGTAATAAATATTTAATAAAAATTTTATAATGAATTTAATAATTTAAAATAAAATAGATTTTCATAAAATGTATTCAGAAATTAATGTTTTGTTTTATTATGAGTAGAAGTTAATTTTATGTAACCATAATTAAATTTTCACTGTGTTAGAAAATCAGTTTTAATTTAAAATTCACTATTTTTCAATTAAATGATGATATTAGTTAGTTATTAAATTACTCATATTCTGAAAATTCTCTTTATAAAATCGATTCGAATTCCACACATATAAAAATAGTTAGGTTTATTTTTTGGTATTTTTCTGATAATGTTGAATTTGATGAATAGAAAAATACCAAATTATTTGATAAAAACTAAATACATGAATTATTGTGTCATGAATGATTTATGGATGATGTAAATATAAATTCTCAAAACCTAATAAACTGTTTTAATATATTTAGTGATAATTTTCAAAATATTTATAGTCTTGAGCCAAAAAATTAAACAAATGAATAGAATTATGATAAAACAACCTTAACCTCCACTATAAATATCATCACTCACCACCACTTCAACTCACACCTCTCAAGCTTTGGGACTAGTCCGTATTCTACTCAAGTACCTTCCCAACCTCCTCACCATTTTTTAGGAGCCCTTTGTGTCATAAAAAATCCAAAACCACTTCTGAAATACAATCTTGATTCATGGAAATTCTCAAATATTACCTATTTTTATGTTCACCATATAATATTTTTAACCAATATTTATCATTATAAAATAACATATTTTAATGTGAAAAATCATTTTTTGTTCTTTGTATTTTTATTAAAGAAAACTTACTTTTCCTCATTAAAATCTCTTTAATGATTTCTTTAAGCCGCACTAAAATGTTTTAATTGTAAATCTTCTTTAAAAACACATTTTGCATGATTTCACATAAGTGGTACACCATTTATTTCTCAAATGAAATCAAAATATCCTTCCATTTTTTTGGAATATAAATTATTAATACCATATTTTTTAAAAATATAAATGATTCTCCAAAAGAACTATTCTTGAAAATGTAAAATAGAATTTTCTCACCACACTTTAAATTTTATGAGATATATACCTGGTTCACCACTTATTCCATGCATGTGGTGTATGTAATGAACCTTGGTATATCATATCAAGAGTCTCCTTTTTCTTTTTATATTCTAATGGATTATTATTTTAATGTTTCATGGTGGTACGAGACACTTTGGAATGTTAAAGGATTATTTTATTTAGAATTTTTTGAATGGTCTCATTTTAAATCTATCTTTATTTATATCAGCATCCATTGATGAATTAGGTATTTCATATAGGTTTAGATACTATGAAATCATCTAAAAAATATATTATTCAAGGGTTTCTTTTTAGTTTTAATTTGAATTTAATATCATTATACCATTCACCATATTACTCTGAATGGTTATTATTTATATTTAATGAATGGGGAAAGTTATTTACATTTCATATGTTAGTTTCAATATGAATGTATATGTCTTCTATGTTAATCCCCATTTTCTAGAGGAATGCATTGGACTTATTATGTTATGTTTGGGGAATGCTATATCCCCTGATTCTTTGGTAGGTCTCCTGAGACATACTATGGTCTCGGTACAAGGCCTTGGAAAAATTGATATTTATGGTCCTATAACAAGGCCTTGATGGTATGGTTATAATGTCATGCATTATGCATTCCCTCATTATGAAACTAGTAACTAATTGTTATTGTGGTTATTTGACTAGTAGAATACCCATATTTATGATTTACAATGGCATTATTTATTCATATATTATTCCTTATAAAATGTGCTAAACGTTATTTTTAATGGAATGTGTTTTTAGTTATTCACTGTGCCTAATATTTATGTTTATGATATCTTCTACTGTATTTCATACCCTTACTGAGCATTTGAGCTCACACCTTTCTTATATTTTTTTCATAGGCAATGAAGATGTATATTATTATTGACTTGAAGGGATGACCTAAAAGATATGGATGTTGTCCAGTGATTTGATATATTGTATTTCCATTCATGTCGCAATCCTAAACTTATGTATGTATCTAGTTTTCGAAAAGAACTAAACTACTCGGTCCTTTAGGATACGACTTTTTTTAATCATTCCAATGTAATGAAACAATGCAATGGCTCTGAGGAACTGGGGTTGGGGCGTTACAGTTGGTATCAATTTATGTTTAGCCGAATACATGGATACTATATTTAGAAAATTTATATTACTAAACAAAACCCTAGGAATTACATTGATGAAAGACATAAAATAGTATCTGAGAATTTTAGAAGGGAATAGATTATGTGGATCTTTCAAGAAAATGAATCCATGTCTGGATACTACTCGTGAATGTTGTTTTGGAACATATCTATATATGAGTAACAGCTCTATCAAGGAGTTTTGAGCTTGACCCAAGGTATCCTGGTACACGACAATGGGCCTTACTGTTCACCTAGTTTGGTAGTCTAGTGGGATATGCTTTGGATAATTCACATATTTTTTCTTACATAACATTATGAAAGATTTATTCTTCCAAAATAACCAATGTATATGGTTCTAGGATTTCTAATGCATAAATTTATGATTTTTTCTATACCATCATTGTAGTTATAGAATGTTCGTAATTTTATGAGCTAATATATTATATGAAATAGATTAGAAATGGAGCCTAGTAGAATAAATGAGAACTTAACCAATGTACACGATGTAAATAGTAAAAATGATCACATGTCTCATGGTCATAAGCCATCTTTTCAAAGGAAAATAGTCTATTAAGTATCCTAATCATATGAGGAAATAGTATCTTGTGTTAACAAGGTATGTAAAAACATATCCGAGTCCTTTTTGATTGTAAGGAATAAAATGATGAATATGATGGTAGGAAAAAAATTGTTAAATGGAACAAGGGAAAGAATTATTTTCCCACATATGATAACTGTTGAATGAATCAACTTGGTAAACGTTTTAGGGGAATGAGTGTTTGTTATATGTTTGGAAAAAATATACACAAATTTTTTCATTGTGTGGGCATGAAATCCATTTCAAATGTGCAATTCTTGAATTGCAAGGATATGGGACACTATGTGAATCAATGACCCAATCATCAATGAAATTTGACACGAATGATGTTACTTGATAATGATCAAGTCATGATACTACTGCAGATTAAGTGTAATGAATAACATGCATCTCCAAGAATCAATCCATTTGAATATTTTATCAGTAATGTATATGATAGAAGAATTATGGAATATATGAGGATTACACTGCAATACTATTTTATTATATATTTGGTGTCGTATGATGAATTGTACTAAGGATAAGTGACTAAGTGGATATATTATATGTTGGGAAAGTATACGGTTGATGGAAAGAAAAACCAAAATATAATCTTGATGATAAAGATAATGGTTAATACTGATTGATTTGGAATAGTACTTACTACCTCAAAACTGATTATTGTCTTGTCGACAAGTCCTTTATTCTATCATTGATGGAGTATACAACATTTTTGGATATAATGAATATATACAATAGCATGGGTATGGATAAATTCATGTTTCTAATAAGTTTTTATGGTAATTTTAGTTATTACTGTATATTAAGAGGACACATGATGAAGTTATTCACATGTTATGAATGTGAAAATCTAAGGCTTCTTCATGTTGATTAATGGAAAAGGAAGTGTCATGTGAATTGAGAAGGATAGACCACAAAGTTCTAAACCAATAAGGATTTCCAAGGAGCCCATGTACATGGATCTAGAAAGAATGGATATGGGAATGATTCTATTGTTTTGGATCATGATCTTTTGGAAATTCAATCCATGTACGAAATGGTTTATTTTGACCACAGAATGCGTTTATAGAGTTCAATGTCACCACATGATGCTACTTATTCTAAGGGATGATGTGTTAATAGTTCAAGGAACAAAAAAACTATAAGATTGTGTTTATGAAAAAGATTTATATATTTTTACACTTATAGACTGGAATAATCCCTCAACTCTAGGAAATGAGTTTTTTAAAAAAGGTTGTCCAATTAACTTTTTGTTATGATATCAAATAAAATTTTCATAACTTTTGTTTATGGTTTTGTGGTAATGACCTTTTATCTAATCATGATCTCTATTACTTTCCATCAGATCATGATGGTTTTATTATATTTCCAGGACCATGTTATCTAATTAGAATGCATAGTTTATTTTAACGTATTCACTTCCTTTTCCGTTTTATTATGATTATATTTTAACTATATTTCTGATGTGGGTTTCCCATAATGGAATTTTGAATTATCAACCAATAACATTTGATGTTCAATTTCAAATTTAGAGTATGAATGTTTTGTAAGTAGGGGATAATTTTACACCCCATGGATTTAAAAAAAAATTAATAGTTAATGCACGAAACAATGAGTCTCGACAAAAACAATACCTTGTTATAACGCAACCAATAAAAATAATTTTTCTACTTTTGTGAATAGTAATGAATATTAAATCATCCAAAAATAGAAAAATTTCCCACGAATTTTTAAATATAATTTAGACATCTTATCTGTGACAAAATGATCATAATATAAATACTGATAATTTTTTATGTCAAAAATATTTTAATTATATTTTTATGAATAATTTCATAATGTAAAATGGAAATGTATTTTCATTAAATGTAATCATAAATTTTTATGTCATTTTATTATGATTATAGGTTAATTGTATGTGACCTTTATTAATTTTTCAGGGTGTTATAAAATGCGTTATAGTTTTAAAGATGGTTTTTTGGAATAAATTATGATTTCATAAAAATATTAAATTAAAAACACATAGAAAATTATTTCCAAATAATGGATTTCATTTTTTAATTCTACACCTCAATTAATGGTTGAGGCGGATTTTTGGGATTTTTCTAGAATACATCAATTTTAGGTGAATAATAAAATACCATAAATTCTAAATACCTTATTTATAAAGTTATAAGTTATTTAATGCTAATATAAGACCACTAGGTTCGAACTCAAAAGATCTTATTACTTTTTTTGGTCATATGAATCAAACACTATTGCTTATCATGAGGAAATGATTATATAATGTTTTATGTATTCAAAATTCACTCCTCTCATCCACTATAAAAACCCACACTCAATCCCACATCTCCTCACACCTCTAAATCCTGGTTCATTTACTAAATATTAACCAAATATCCTCCCAATATCCCCCCAGGTCTAAAAGATCTTTTTCTACTCAAAGTACCAAATAAACTTCTTTAAAGAGGCTCTCAACGACGATTAATTCAAGAGGTGACTTAATCTTTTCAATTTTTTACACTTCTTTTCAAGTTCCATTGTTTTATTTTCTATCCTCACCATGCCTCATACAAATGTTATGAAATATCCAGTAACATAAATATACTATAATGTTGTTAAGATGATCTAAAAAGTTATTATCAGCACTCATTTACCCTTGTTTTATGCTATTAGTAAAAAACACCCTCTCAGATGTGCTAATTTACCACATTCAAGTACCATACGATTAAAATTTATATTAACATATTCAACTATGGTCATCAAAACCATTATTATGATTGAACCAGTATATAATATATTAATTATTTTACATCTATGGTTTTTTAACCATTTTGCACACATGGATTTTATTTATAAAGGAAAATGTGCTCGTGATATTTAGAAACTACCAATCAACCCAAACAACTATCATTAAATAAATTAAATAATGATTTATCTTCACTTAAAGTAATGAAATTAAATTTTCAACCACGTATCCTTTTGGTTGTTCTATAATAAAAAATAACATCAATTCTGGAAAACCATCCTCATTTTATATGATATTTTGTTCATTTATATAAGTATACTGATCATGAAACAAAAAGACACAGAAAATGAAATTGGACCTCTTATCCCATCAAAAAGGATTCTATTGAACTTAATAAGGTTATGAAAAATAAATTACATGAAGAGTAGGTTATATAATTTTTAATTAATGAACCATAATTTGAATATTCTGGTCATTAATTTTCAGTGTGTGATTTATTTTGAAATGTAATAAAAATTCTGGAAAAATTATTTAATGTGTATTTATGATATGGTAAGTTAAACTTTGTAAATTTCACTTATGATGAGGGTATATTCACTCCATAATAGACTACCTATACTCTTCTAATTTAATATTTTCTTGAGGAAATCACATCATATCATATCCAAGAAGATCAATCTTGAATTGTGGTGATGGAATATGTTCCCTATATATGGCCTACCTATACCCCTCAAAGTGAACTTGGCTAGGAGAAATTAAGACATTAACCATTATTTAACAAACTAAAATCAATTTTAGGTGATACTACATGACCCCCCTAAAAGTGTAACTGGTATCTATTTGATGCACATGTTTAACGGATAATCATCCTACCAAACCCATTTTTCATACTAAAATATATTGGAATCATGATACACAAATGTCTTTCCTCCTTACTCATGTGGTATTTCATAACTTTTTATTTTATTAATGTGCATATCCTCCCAGAATCTAGGGGTAAAACGTGTGGTTTAAACCATAACACCCTTCTTTTCAAAATGAATGTAAATGGTTGATTTTTTATACCATACTAGAATATAAAATTTATCACACCCCATATCATTGTGAAAATGTACATAAGTGTATTAGAAGGTGTGATAACAAGATATTTATCTTAAAGGAGTCGTTTTTATTATTTTTAAAGATAAATTTAATGGTTATTCACATCTCAAATTCCCTTACCAAAATACATACTACATAGGGGAGGAAAAATTAATATTGTATCCAAAATTATGATATCATTTACTTCTTGTCCCATTTCATGCTACCCATTAATTGCTTTATTGAATCAAATGCCTATCATATTTCATTTATTTTCACATTATCAAAATATACCTATAGGAATAATTTAGTAGCTTTTGTCTATAAAATTAATTGTTAACTCAATAAAATATCCACCAAATATATATTATCTACCAGTATATCCATATTAGCTACTAATTGGTGTTTTAATTGTTATATTATAGCTTCCCCTTCTAATAAAACATGCCAATGTTGAGATATCTTCTCCAATAACCTAAAGGGTGGATAATAAAGATACACTAGAATGATCAACATCCTCCTCTTGGATAAATTTATTCGTCATGTTATTCAACCAATTCACATGTGTCTAATATTTTACAAGAATAAATAATGAATGGTTGGTGATTAAATATATAAATTCCCATATATTTAATTTAACTTAAATATATTCTTATTTATACATAAATCCCATAATAGAACCTCAATTATCATATAGAATATATAGTTCCACACCTTAAACTAAATCATCTGAAATAGGAAAATTATTTTTGGTTTAAATTATATTCATCATTCGAGACTACATAGAATTGAAACACTCAGATTCTCAAGGGAACCAAAGCCTCATCAAACACCCATATAATTATCCTTTTGTGAAATATTCCCCAAGGGAGATTTAAAATGATGCAATCATGAATATTGATGATATTTTTAAATAAAACATTATAACATCATAAGCAGTAGAATTATATTCCCCATGAAAGAGATAAATTTATCTGAAAATGAAAATACCATATTATTCAAAATAAGTATCATAAAATTCATTAATTGGTTTTATATACACAACATAGAATAAAAAATTAGTGTACATGGCATGTGTCTCATAGAAATAAAAATGACACAAAATCCCTTACCATAAGTCTTTACTCCCATTATATACATTAAAAATCCATATATAAGAAATATATGTTTAGTATACATATACCATATAACCATATTAATATATATAATACCATATATTATTTACTTATGACAATATATTACTCTATTATTAACAATTCCATGTTAATGTTATGGTCCAGGTAATAACTATTTTTTATACATGTGAGAACAATTTATTCTTGGTCCTCTAAATTATATCATTATTTCAGAATATCTAGAATTATAAACATGATATAGATACCATATATATGTTTATATTTGAGGTTATTCATAAAAGTAAGAGATAAAAGATAAAATTCACAATTCATGGAGACGATAGGTCGTACGAAGGTAATACCATTGTTTTCAATTTTCATATCATATTAAAAGAAATAGAAGTGCATAATTAAAAAATAATTTTTGTGTTATATATTTCATATATATTCATAAAATTTATTCTTATTAATACCCATGTGAAATATAGTTGAAAAACGAATGACATTGCACCATAGAGATGATAATGCTTATGTACGCACAAGCAAGTTTATCATTTCACAAAAATATTAGGCAGTAAAAATATAGATATGATATTATCATTAAATAAGTATAATCATTTCATAAGTGTAATATATAAACATTAAAACCATCACAATTCCCACTTAAATAGTATAGTTATATAAAATTAATTTTATCGTTATGTGGAGATGATAAGCAGTACGTATGCACGAGTGATACCTTCACCTCATGTTCAATGGGAAGGGGGATGTATAATGGAATGTTCATAATCATAATAGAATTTAAAAATATTAGGGATACTAGTTATATTATTTTATGATATATATATAATATATATTTGGTATATAAGAATTGAAAAAGAGAATGATCGATTAGAGCAATTACATATTCTTCAAAACAGATCCTTTACATCTCCTTTAATGGAAAATATAGTTGGTCAATTGGGAAGAAAAAAATAACTAGAAATTTTCAAGGGAATTAAAATAGATAATTTTTTATAGATTGGTTGTTCTATAAGTCTCAATTTGGGGAAATAAGATGAGGGAGGAGGTGTCCTTCTATACTATAGGTTAAGGGCACATTAGGAATTTGTTAGATGATTAAATTATAATAATTAAATATGAATCCAAATACCTCTAAATGTATATTAATTCATAGATAATATGGTATAGTGTTTGATAACATAATTTAATATATTTTATAAATTTTTTTTATTTTAAACCTTATATTATTTATTAACAATTTGATTACCTATTTTAAGTTTAACTATAGTAACACAATTTTCAATATTAAATGGTGGTCCTTTACTTATAAGGTGGAAATTAAACTATAAATGGTAAATATATGATATTTATGACCTTAAATTCTATCATCTATCATCATTTTGGTTTCTTATAATTCTTACCTAATTTAATATTATATTATTTTCATAGAATATCATTAGTGTCAATTTAGACACTATTCATTACACTGACTATATGAAAATCAATATAGAATTATAACTTCAATAAATATAAATCAATACACTCCCAATACCTTATATCTTCCTAGAAAATTTTTAGTGATCCTTAATTAAATAAAATTATATTTTTTATTGATAATATCACTTAATTAAATGTTTCATTAATTGAATGATTATTTTATCATCATTGTGTAATTAATTATTATAAATATTTCTTCTCTAAAAATAAAAAATAAATTTCCATGATGTTTTTAAACCTCGTAGATTTTAAATAATATACATATTCAATCTTAACTTCTATTTAACTACATATTTAAAAAAATTTATACTTACTACAAGTAAAAATGTGACATTTTGTCACTCTATTTGATCTTAATAATATCCAAGTCATATTCATGGCCATTTTTCCATTAAATTATTTTCATTTCAACCATTATGTGTGAAGGTTGAAAATATAATCATCCAAAAATATTTGATAATTTTTTAGGTAATTTTTATAATATTTATAATATTGGTTTTAGCCAAATCTTATTTTATTTACCCTAACCGTTCAATTTTTTTTTTAAAAAAAAGTTATTATTAAAATTGTCCAAAAATAAAATTTACCAATTATTTTTTTATTACCTGTTTAGTTCAAATATAATATCCATGTTTACAATTTGAAACATTGATTTTTCTGAAATAATTTAGAAATTAATCTCAATGATAAATTGAGAAAATGAGTTTTTAAATAAAAAATGTCAAAATGATTAAAATGTTTTTGTATCCAAATTAAATGTAAAATTGATTCCAATGAACTTTATTGGATTAAAAATAATTAAAAACATAATTTAGATATAGATATAAATTTTAGAAAAAAACAATTTTCAATTCAAATTCAGTATTGTCTTCACTATTCCTTTAAAAATAAAACTTCTCACAAAAATACTAAAAGTAAATATAACTAAAAGTATACGAATGTACAATTTTAATATTAAATATTAAAATAAGAAGATTATTTTCTAGAAAAAATATATTTTTTTCAAAATATAGACTTAAAACAAGTGTGCCGTCAAAAGGCGAAAAATACCTTTTTAGAAAAATACATCTTTTAAAAAAACTAGTCTTGTTATTATATAAAATCTTGAATACACATAAATTTAATATAAACCATTATAATAAATATAAATTATTTATATATTTAATTAATATAATAAAATAATAGTTGTTAGTTTACTTATTCTTATAAAACACACCTATGAAAATTTAAAAACATTATGTTGGGGTTTTACTTGCGTAAAAAACATCAATAATTTAGTTAATTCTACAAATATCCACCATTCTAAATTTTTGGTTATAGTAGTCCTATTTAAATAATTACAATAATATAATAATGTTTTGTTGAATAATAGTGTTTTTTGTCACACATTCTATGCCGTTGTTGCGTGTTGTAGAAGAGTAAAGGTTTGTAGCATATAAAAAACACATCAATGAAATTTAATTTATTCTAAAAAAGGTTTTTTAAAACACGGATTTTACATTATACCTCCATTAAAATGAATATCTCAATTGAAATTATTTGATTTCATGAATGGTTTAATACTAGAAAGTTTATTTCGTAGAATCCCACATCGTAAAAATGAATACTAAAACACCATTTAAATGAGAAATTTAGTAACATAACGGTTACACGATTTAACTCATAATTACGTTTCCAAATATGAAATCATAGGTTTCAAGTGAAAACATAATCCCAGATGTGAAATCTTACTATAATGTTTGGATGTATAATGATAGAAAACATGGATTGGAGACTGTTAACTAACAATCACAAAGCCAAATAACTCGGATGATTTATGAGACCATTTAATTCATCAAAAAGGAATATACTAGAATAAAATTTTTGGTTTAAATATCCTTTCATTAGAGTTGTATTTTTTTAGAATATTACATACTTGATTACATTTCATATGTACATTGTCATACTTTCATTGTTTCTTAATCAATTTCCTCTTCATCTCTTACTCTAGGAGAAGCTGAAATTTTTGATCCTAAAACATTATCAAATCATGAGATCCATATGATGATAGGTTATTCCATCTATCTTAGCATCACAAAAAAAAAAGGTTTACACAGTTTATCCAGAATGCATAAGAAATCAAATGGAATGGTAATAATTTAACCTCTAAAAAATAATTCTAAGCATAATATAAACCATTTCATAAATGGTTAACCCTATAACACATCAGGATGTTCAAATTACAAAAAATTAGAAAAAAAGTTCTCTCATTTTCTGAAAATCATCTAAGCAATGATCCCCTATATATCATATTTTATCTCTTGTTTTTCACATATGAAACATGTGAATACCTTCATCAAGTACTCTCTGGAAACACGTTAATTACCATAAATACTTGTTGAAAACATGCATTCTTCCCTATTCCACATATTATTAGATATATTCCTTAAATATAAAAATTTATAAATTTCATCCATGATATCATAAACCGCATTGTCAAAAAATCATTAATCATATCCAAGTTTATCAGTACCATCCTTTTTTACTTATTCATATGCAACATATCACTATCCAAACATCATTATCTAAACATTTGGAACATAGTAAGGTTTATATTTGTGACAACCAATAATTGATTCAATGGAACTTCAAAATTATTATAATAATTTCATATATTATAAGTCACATTAAATCACATATAGATCACAATAAAAAAAATTTAAATGAATAATTAATGAAATAAGTGGAATTTTTAGAAATTAAGGTACCAATACTGATGGAATAGTATCATGGCCATTGGAACACTAACATGATCCTTAGGAATATTAATCCATCCAATATAATGGTAACTTAACGATTGAAATTATAAATAATAGGTATCTTATGAATAAAAATATGATATAATTATTTTGTGACATAACTAAAAAAATGTTTTCAAAATTTTAAATTATGTGTTTTAATTTTTGTTAGTCATCAATATTTAATTAAAATTTTATAATTAATTTAATAATATATAAGGAAATAATTTTTCATGAAAAATATTCTTAAATTAATATTTTGTTTCCTTGTGATTATAACATGATTTTGTGGGACCACAATTAATTTTTCACAGTTTTAGAAAATCAGTTTGAACGGTCTAATATTTATTTTTTATGTAAATAATGATATTAATTAAAAATTAAATGTATTGTGAATTTCTTTCATTAAATGGAGTTTATTTTTTACTTCTACATGTCAATGAGATTTAGTGTGAATTTGTTTGGATTTTTTAGAAAAAGTTTATTTTTCGGTGAATAGTAAAATGCGATAATTTTCAATAAAATCTAAATACCTAAAATATTGAGTCATGGATGATTTATTTCTAATGTAATCCCAAAATATAAAAACATAATTCAATAATTTTATATATTTATTGATAATTCTCATGATATTCATATTTCTTTATCAAAAATGTTATACTAAAGAATAAAATAATGAGAAAACACCCCTCTCCACCATTATAAATACTACCCATCACTACCACATCTCCTCACATCTCTCAAACGTTGAGACTTGTCCGAATTCTAATCAGGTATCTTACCACCTCCACCCAATTTCTAGGATCCCTTGGTTTCATCATAAGACCAAAACCACTTCCCTAAGGTTTTTTCTCACGGAGGAGAAACATAAGAGGTAAAATCCTCTCCCTTTTTTTTTTAATTTGTTTTAATTTTGTTTTGTTTTATTATTCTATCCTCACCAAATATATAAAAATTTTCAGGGTAACTCCATTATCTTTTATATACTATAATTATATCATGTTAATGGATGAACCATCATCAAAATATTTTATCTCTGTTAATATAAAAATGAAATCATTGCGAGTAACGTGGTAATTTACATTTATCATAGACGATGCATTTTCATATTCATTTAAAAAATTAAATTATTTTAATAAAACCACTATAATGGTTAGTACATACTATAAAATATATTTTATATCCTTTTATATGTTTTATAACTAAAATAGTCACATAAGACTAAATGATAAAATATATCGATTTTGTTGTGTTAAAAACCGCCAAAAATAACCCAAACAATTATCATTAAATATTTATCTAATGATTAATCCTCATAAAATTTAACCAAATCAAATATACAAAAATTAAAACCTATGTATGATTATTAAGAAAATATATTTTCAATTATGAATAATTAATCCCATTGCACATAAATTCCATACTCATATTCAAGTAAACTGATCATGAAAACCAAGAACATGAACCCCCTCGAATGATGAAATTAAACTATATAAATCTTTGAAAACACAATAATTGAACATGATAATATAATAATGAATCATATTCATTCATAAATGGTTGTTTATTTCTTAATATATTAATTTAATTTTGATTGTATAGGTTATTAATTAGAAGAGAGCATTCGGATATAATGTAAGGGGATTCCCGAACCCAACTCCCTTCCATTGAGATTACCTATTTCACACTACATACAGCATAAAGGTTACATTAATGTTATTTAAATATCATTTATTTTTCTTTTCCATATTTATTCTGTATATACATGCTTCCAGTCTAATTTTATGGAAACATAAATGATTTTTCCAATTGATCTCTTCCTTCAAAAAACACATGTTTTACTTCTCTTGATTTTATTTCTTATTCACAAAATATGGATGATTCTTATACCAAGTATTATTCCATTTTTATTTTTTACCCCAATTTTTATATGTAAAAAAATTATTTATGGAAAAAATTTATTTCCATGGGTTATTTTATGTCCAATATTGATATACTCCCAATGTGGCATTCATGATAATGTAAATGTTATTATGTGATGGGTGCACCTAACATTTTACTGTGTGATTTAATTATTTTAATGAGAGGGGTGAACCCAGAATTATATATCACTCCAATTCATTGGTTTTTGTTAAGAGTCTCATGAGATATAGGGAAATATGTGTGAACATGATGATATATTTGTTCACAATAATGTGTGGTAGTTGACCACCAAGACATGATGTTTTATTTTTATGAATTGTCACATTTTATACATTTATAAAATTCTTCCTCTAATGATTATGATGATGATATTATGATGATTATTACCACAACATGTTATATTGATTCATTTTCTTATCTATCCTTTTACATGGATTTTAGATCACCCCTTTCTTTGATTTATATCCTCATATGGTTACTTGTACTAAGGAGATCATGAGGGAAATTAAGATTCAAGAGAAGAATGAATTAAGTAAATGTTTATGTTTTATTATAAAATATTTATCTATGGTCCTAGTTTTACCAAGACACTAATTTTTTTTATTGTGGTTATGTTATTCTTTTCTATTTCTTGACTTTAAAATTATGTAATGAGTTATTTATGAAAATTTGGGTTTCTATACTTGGTATCATAGCATAGTTTAGTTATTTTGTAATTAAGATTAAGGAACCTTTTTAAAAACCCTTAGTATGAGACTATGTGTAATTAAGCACCCAAGAATATTTTTAGGAGAAAAATTGTAAACATAGGGATCCTGTAAGACATTCCTTAAGAGTTCATTTAACCATGAATTAAATTATTAATTCATGAATTATTTACTTATGTTTTTTATAACCCTTTCTATTTTTTAAAATGGTGGGAACTTGGAGAAACTATGTCAACAACCCATGTGATGAAAAATCTAGTGATTTCCGAAACAACATCACCAATTCCATGGGTGGTGGATTTCAAGATTTTATAGTGATGATAACCAAGAACTCTCAGGCTTTGAATAATAACCTAATCAATGTGTAATGTCCTCCAACTAAGAGGGAGAAACATGCTAGAATGTATTTTATGTGGGAACGACGACCAACATTTTGTCGATGTTATGATGCACTAATAATATGATGGATGGTCAACTCAATGGATAAGATTTTTTTGTCCTCTATTCTGTGATGGAGGAAGTGACTTTGGACGTTTATCATCTAGATGGAGAGGCCGAATAGTGGTGGGTGTTGATTAAGAACACAAAACCAAAAAATGAAACTAAATAGATAATGTGGAAGGATTTGAAGAAAATTGTTCTTAATAAGTATTTCCCTCTAACTATTTTTAAATATATGGAGATATAATTCATAATTATGAAGAAAAATAAAGGTGAATTTATCATGGCCTATGAAGAAAATTTCACAAGGCTTTCAAGGAATTTTTGGATTTTATTATCAATAGTTATATCAAAATTGACATATTTTTTAGACATTTAAAACAACACCTTCGAAAGGATCGTTAAAATAAAGACATTAGGATTTATGGAGAGTTTGATTTATGTTCTCTTAAAGATTACATGATGCTTGGAGAATGGTCCCATTGATATCGTGATTAGAAATAAATGATGGATTTTCTTTATATAAGATATCATGACATATGTGGGAAGACATATTTACCAATCCCATGTTAGGAATGTGAGAAGAAGAATTTTGGGAACTACCTCAATGGTATAGAGAAATTCTATAGGTGTGGGAGAGAATTTCACCATGATCTTTAATGTAAAGGAGACATAAAGAAGTTGGTCGATACATTATAGGAACGGATAGAACCACCCATGTTCCAATTCTAAAACTATAGATATGAATGTAACTATACAAGCCAATGCATTAACCCATGATTCATTGATTGTAATAACCATCATGATCCACCAAATCCATAGGTATAATTGGTAGCTTATTCCATCACTATTGCTGAAGTGAAGAAAAATCCGATGTGGTACAAGATATAATTCTTATTCAATCAACAATGGAAATAGTATTAATTAATTCTAGTACTACGCATTCTATTATATATTTCAAATTTATAGAATAATGAATCAAATCCCTAATACATTAAAGCATTGATATCTAAAAAAATCTTAGTGGTGTGACCATTACAACCCAAGTGTTGAACTCTTCTCCTATTGGCGCATGTGGGAATATTATTCAAAAAACTCTCGTGATATTTAACTTGTAGGAATTTAATTATATAATTGGGGTGTTTTACATCTCATTATATAGAGAAAAACCCAATTTTTTGGAATATTAAATAACTTTTCATACTCTGAACTATACTATGATACTATATAAGTGCATGGTAAATCATGAATCTCCGTTAGAAACTCCTTCAACAGTGTCAGTGTTGATTTTCTGTGAAGAATCATACCTCACTCAAATGGTTGAGTCAAAGGAATGTATCATTATTGAGAAAATTCCCATTATGAGTTAATATAGTTATGTATTTCCCAGAGATTAACCTGGACTCCCGCCAGATCATGAGGTGGTGTTCTCAATAGAACTCATACCTGAAGAAACTCCTATATCAAACATCCCTTGTAATATGGCCTCGATTTAATTGGATGTGTTAAATATGAAGCTAAAAGAGAAATTATACAAGGGTTCAAATGACCTAGTTCATCTACTTGGGGAGTTCTAGTTCTCTTCATAATGAAAAATGGCTGATCAATGCAGTTGTTTGTCCACTACCGGGAGCTTAAAATGATCACTATAAAGATTAAGTATCCCCTTACAAGGATTGATGACTTTTCAATCATATACGAGAAGCTCATTACAGCTCAAATATGGAACATCATTATAGATATAATCACCAAAGGTGAAGAATTAATATATTCATATCACTGTCTTCTGTATATGGTACGAGCTCTATGAGTTTCTAGTGATACCCTAAGGACTTACTAATTCCACTGCAATATTTATGGATTTGATGAATAGAGTCTATAGAAATTTCATCAAATATTTATTGGTAGTGTTAATCGATGATATTCTCATCTTTTACAAGGGGAAAAGGGATCATGATGATTATCTAGGGCTTGTGATGGAAATTCGGTAGACCATTAAAAAATGGCAATTGAGAATTGACCTAGAACTACTAGTTTCATGGAAATACATAGTTATATTATCATAACAGGGTATTGTTTATGTTTTTTATGACATTTATCATGATTTTCTATCCCTCAAACAAAGATAACAAGGAAAGGTGAATTTATGTCTGGATAGAAGAATTTGGGAAATGATTTAATGAGGTAAAGAGACGGAGGGTCACTACGGCTGTACTCACATTAACAATAATTAAAGACTACTTTGTGATAAAAAATGATTCTTTAAACAAATAATTGGGTTGTGTACTCGTGAAAATCGATAAATTGACAACCTATGCTTCATAATAGATGAATATCATTGATAAAAACTACCCATCGCAAGATCTGGAGCTACAGTCTTTGATTATTTAGTTATTTGGTTGATTTTGGAGGCTAGGAATAAATATAGGGATGTTATGAAGGTTTCACACCTATTCAGCTAGGTTCGTGTGAAGCTACATGCTATAGAGATGATCTCCCTCATTCCTGGGTGTCCATCCTTGAACTTCCTTCATTGTATGCTTCAAAGATTTCTCCCCTCTATTGAGTGTAGCCACACCCACCATGGAAAATGGATCAATTTGAGGCATCTTGTTATAGGGATTAAATTAAATGTAAAAGGATCATGTTTGGTAGGGTTTATGTTTTGAGGTGGCCTGGTGTGTTGTAGAAAGAGATTAGTGTTTCTTGGTATTAGTTATTTATATAGGGAAGGAGACTCCATTAATGAAGAGGTTAGAGCTCTCATTTATAGTCTTCTACTACGCATGCTATTTACATTCATGATCTCAGCATTGGAATTAGACTCATCTTTGTTGGTTGGTTCTCTTGAAGGAAAGTCCAATTGGCTCTATGAGAATTTTTATATCCTATGGAAATGTAAAAGGGTTATCAATTAGGATACTCAGTTAAAATATACTTTGTAGGAAGGTATTGATGAAGTAGATTATATTGCTAATAAGTGTACGGTTGATGACTGCCTCATTTTAAACACTAGGGTGGGATCTCTCCTAAAAGATTGTAAAATTATTGTACGAGGTGATACTCTCAGAATGAATTATTTTAGACCTCTGTGAGAGGATTGTGCTATTTAATTTTTTTAATGTAATAAAAAGATACATGTTAGTCTATCCCTATATAAATTTTCATTTATACCCTAAAGATATCCAAAATAATCAATATTTTAGGGGTTGCGGTGGACCAACTCAACTTGACTTCCGATTTTAACACTATTTGTGAAGATATATCGCTTGAAAAACATGATAAAATATACGTGAAGGAAGTGGTGAGACTGAAGCGGGTTCCACTGTCAATTTTTTTTATCATGATCAAAGATTCACATCTAAATTTTTGGGGATTATTACACAAGATTTGATTAATTATTTCAATTTATGAATGATATATCACACCAAACTAATGCCTAATATGAATGAAATATTCAGAAGAAGGCATTCTAGGAGCCTACTCAATATAATTTAAAAAAATATAAAATCAACATATTCCATTGGTTGAGTTCTAATAAAAAAACTTCCACATGAGTATCCAGATGGATCTTTATGGATCACTCTATGGAAATCAATGCATAAATCCATCCATTTTGTATAAAAATTTAAAATGAAATCTACTAGGACCTGATCCAATGTAAAAGATGATGGAGAAGGTTCATGCTTTCCATCAATATATCAATGTTTCTGGGAGTTGGAAAAAGAGCTATGCTGACAACTGTTGAAGGGGCTTTGAGTTTGATGTTGGAGAAAAGAACTTCCTTAAAATATCACCCAGGAAGAGAGTCATGCAGTTTAGAAAGAAAGGGAAGCTTATCGCAAGGTACATTGGCCCCTTTTAGATCCTTGATCACATATGAGTATAGGCATATTATATTCCACTTACACAAAGTATGAATAAATTTAATGAGCCGGCCTTTGTATAAATCTTGTGGAAGTACATAACATAACCCTCACATGTACAAAACTCATCTTCGATACTTTTAGAAGATGATATCTCTTATGATGAACAACTGGAAAAGATTTTAGATCAGAGAGATATGGTTCTACAAAGCAAGATAACCCACCTTGTCAATGTGTTTTGGAGGAACCATAATTATGAAGAACAAACTTTGGAACATGAGGATGTAATGAAGGAGAAGTACACTCACCTGTTAATGTAGAACAAAATACCAAGGGTGAAATTTTAAAGGGGGGAAGAATATAATGACCCAAACTATAATCATTGGAATTTTACCATTCTTATAATAATTCCATATATTATAAATTACATAATATCACATATAGACCATAATAGAACGTTTATAAATGGAAAATTATTGAAGGAGCTCTATGCTATAGTCTGGTCCCCTAAGCTAAAAAACTCTCTGGGGATTGACGATTTCCCTAGATATTTCTACATATCAAAATGGGATGTGGTGAAAATTTATCTAGTTCAGGTTGTAAAGGACTAAATCATTGGCTGGTCTCTACCAAACATTTAATGTTCCACTAAGATCATCATGGTGCTGAAGGTTAATGATCCTCAATCCCTGAATCATTACTATTCCATCAGGGTGTTTAATGTTACATGAATGTTTTTGGAATGCATCCTCAATAAGAGAGTCGCGTCTTTATTCCTAGACTAGATTGCAGTGTAACATCATAGGTTTGTTAACGTTTGAAATATTCAAGGGGAAATTGGTCGGGCTTAAGAGGTAATTAGTGAAATTAATCTTAGAGCCTATGGTAGAAACATAGTCATCAAGATGAACATGAACTAGGATTTCCATAGGGTCGAATGAAGCTTCTTGTTAAGAGTACATACTTTTATGGGGTTCTCACACTGGCTTATTGGCCTCATATATCTATGTTTCAGCTCTTCTTGGTTATCTATTTTTTTCATGGGAAAACCGTTTAGTTTCTTGAATGCTGTTTGAGGTTCGAAATAATGGGACCCCTCTTTCCATCCTTGTTTATTATACCTCATGATGTTTTTGTCCGATATGTAAATTTGTATATTAACTATAGTATGATCCCCTCTAATAAGATTTGACTCATATATTGTGGCATCTGTCACATGATGTTTACTGACGAAACTAGAATATTTATTAATGGTAGAAGAATAAATATTCAAGAGATCAATGAGGACATGGAGGAGTACTATTTCTGTAGTTGGATAGTGGTTAACAGGGAGAAGTGTTTTTTTATAACTAATAAATGCCCAGACGTGAGGGTCAGTTCTATGGGAAGCATGCTGGGAATGAAAAGAGTAGTTTTTTCAATGGAGTACCTTGGTGCTTTTATGTCCCCCCAGGAAACATATTGATCCTCACTTTGCTAAGGTTATTTATAAGATCATTGGATTAATCCTGAAAAGGAAGAGAAATATCTTTTCCTTTTGAGGGTGTATAAACCTACTCAACAGTGTACTTTCCTCTATATTGATGCATGTCTAATCTACACTGAATATGCCAAAAAATGTGATTTCCAAAATTTATAAAATTTTGGTCTCCTTTTTAGAAAACAAAACGGATGGAAATCATCATTGGGTGTCACGGAAGTGGTTGGATAAAAACCTATTGAAGGGGGGTATTAACATCTGGAATCTGTCTGGGACGTTGAGAGGGAATCATGCTAAAAAATCACGGGACATAATAAAGGCAAATATGTTGTGGATTACAAAACTGTAAATAAAATATGGGATTTTTTCCATACACGAAGTAAGACACTATTTTATCCATCTAATGGTGAATCCCTATATTTCCAAAATACATATGTATGATCATTTGATCATCTCGAAAAGAGAAATAAGGTATTGGAGGCAAAACTATGTATAAATGATGCTCAATTTTATGGGTTCTCCCACTACAGATATCTCATTTATTGGGGAAAGTGAACACCCCTGGTTCATTAATGAAACACAAGAAGAGAACTAGAGGGATTTTTCTGAGAATATTCATCTTAATAATGATCCCGAAAAGTGTATATTAATGGGTTTCTCGACATGTTTTTTCATAGTTACATACTTCTTTTAAATTCAACTCGATGTGAATGTCCCTAATATTGTGGGGGAGATAGTGTGGTGCATGGAGATCCCCTCAAAATTCAATTTCATGGTATGAAATTTCATGAAAAGTTCAATGGCCACAGAGGAAAACATCCATCATGTTAGAGTAAAGTTGTCTTCAAAATGCCACTACTATAGTGATCCGTATAACGAGTTGATCGGTCACCTATTTTTGGAATTTGATTGGGAGATGACAGTTTGATGTGCATTTCATAGATTCATAGGGTAGACCTGGTAACCAGTTATCCATGAGGACTTACTCCAACTCTAGTTTCAAGGTGTTGATAGTTCAGGATAGTAACAGAAGGATAGGGCCATTATTCTTGTAGAAGGTTTTCAGTGAATTTGGTATTATATAAATGAATCTCATCACAAATTTGCTATTAGGACTAGAAGTAGTATTTTTTTAGAGAAAAAACATGATTCATAGAACTGGAAAGGCATTTCCCCAATTGGGATTATGCACCCTTCTTCAGTGCTCTCTTGACTATTATTCTAAATCATTTCTACAGCATGACTCATGGGTGGTGAGTTTAGTGGATCCCCCCAATGGGGTCTGATGATAAACACTGATGGTTCCTACCTTTTGGGTAGTATGTGGGGAGCAGGAGGTGCTCATGGAAAAATGGGGATTTGTGGTTTTGGGTTTTTTTGGTGTTTTTAGAGAAATCCGTTTACTACAAGGTGAAGCGCATGCCATTCTTATAGGAATTTGGTTATGCAAGTAGAGGCATTTCAATTGTTATGTATTGGAGATATACTTTATGTTTCTCTACAACGCACTACTTGTAAAAGTTATAATCCCTTTGTCCATTTTGCAATCTATTACAAATGGCATGGGGTCGGTGGATAGATGTCTATAAATTCATCACATGTGGCATGCAGGGAATACAGTTACTATCTTCATAGCATCTTAGGTAACTCTGGGTCAATGGATATAAATTTTCAATGGCCTCGGGCCTCCCCTTTTGAGGGGATTAAATTTTTTAAATAGATCACTATAGGTTTAGGCTATTATAGTCCCTCATGATGTTGAACCCCTTGTAATTTATCAATATTTTGTACTGTTAATACAATAAATGGTTTGTTCGTTAATAATATTGAATTAAATAAGAGGATTTTTCAAAAACTAAGGAACCAATACCGGTGGAAAATAACTTGACCTATGGAATGCTAACTTAACTATTTGGAATAGTAATCCATCCAATATAATAGTAACATAATATTTCAATTTATAAATAAAATATAGGTATATTAGGAATGAAAATATGATATATTTATTCAATGATATAAATAAATAAATGTTTTAAACATGGTAAAATAATTGTTGGTATTTTTTAGGGTCATAAAAATTTAATTACAATTTTATAATTAATTTAATAATTTAAAATAAAATATATTTTGATAAAATGTATACAATAATTAGTAGTTTGTTTTATTGTGAGTAAAAGATAATTTTATGTAACCTTAATTACATTTTCAAGGTGTTATAAAATACGTTTTAATTTTTAAATCTTTATTTTTTTGAGTAAATGTTGATTTAGATTAAATATTAAATTTCTCATATTATGAAAACTATCTTCAAAAAATGGATTTGAAATCCACACATCTTAAAATATTTAGGGTTAATTTTTGGGATTTTTAGATAAAGTTGAATTTTTATGAATAGTAAAATACGATATTTTTTGATAAAAAATAAATACATGATTTATTGTGTACTAGATGATTTATGGATGATGTTAGAATTAATTATAGAAAAATACCTCAATATTTTAATATATTAAGTGATAATTCACAAAATATTCATAGCCTTGATCCAAAAAATTAAACTAATGAAAAGAATATTTAGAAAACAACATTATCCTCTACTATATATATCATCACTCACCACCACATCTCCCCACACATATCATTCTTTGAGACTAGTCCATATTCCACTCAAGTACCTTCCAAAGACCCTCACGCATGTCCAGGATACTTTTGTCTCATCAAAAAACCAAAACCATTTCCCTAAGGAGGATCTCGTGGAGAAGAAACTTAAGAAGTAAAATCCTATTCCTTTCTATTTTAAATTATTTTAACATCTATTTCATTTCGTACTCTATCATTTACTCATATATAAAAGCATTCATGACAACTACAATATTCTTATATTCTAAAATAATATCATGTTAATTTAAGATACATCATCAAAGTATTTTATCTCTCTCTTTTATTCTAAAAATGAAATCATCACCTGTGATGTATTAATTTACCAACTTCGTGGATGAGGAATTTTTCTTTTCTTTAAAACTGTAAAATGTATTCATAAGACCACTATAATGGTTGGTAAATGATGTAAAATATATGGTATAACATTTTTTATGTTTTAGAACTAAAATATTCACATTATACTAAATGATAAATCAAATCATGTTCGTTGTGATCTAAAACCCCCAAAATTAACAAAAACGATTATCATTAAATATTTATCTAATGATTCATCCCCATAGAATTTAAAAATATGAATTTTTTCATAACATTACCCATTCTATATATACATCCATACACATATTCAAGTAAACTGATCCTAAAAATCAATAACATGAACACTCTCCAATGATTAAATGAAAATATATAACTCATCTAAAATCCAATAAATGATATTAATAAAACAATAATGAATTAAATACAAGTATAAATGGTTTTGGAATAATAAATTAATTAAATTAATTTGAATATATAGGATATTAAATAGAAGAGAGTGTTCTGACATAAGGTAATGGAATTCTTGAACCCAACTCTCTTCCTTGGGGTTTTCCTTATTTAACTCTAGTTTTTGTATAAGTGTTCTACTAATTTTCATTAAATAGAATTTAATTTTCCTTCAATTTTTTGAAATACATTCTTCCGAAATAATTTTATGATAAAATAAAATTTTTTTTCCAAAGAACACTTCCTTCTAAAAATAGATGTTTTACTTCGCTTAATTTTTTATTTCTTCACTCAAGAGGGATGATTATTATACCAAGTATGTTATTGCATTTTCATTTTTGGAACAAAAATGTTTATACATGAATGTATTCATTATCAAACCCATTTCGTTTCCATGAGTTATTTCATGTCTAAGATTGATTATATGTTCTAAGTCGAAAGCATGATAATGGAAATGTTATGAGGATATAGGTGCACCCCAAATTATATAGCGCAATAAAAATTTTATCATGTCACGAGTGAAGCCATAATTATATAGTGATCCAATCCATTGGTAAATTTTATGAATCTCATGAGATAAGATTAAATATGAACGAACATGATGCCATCATTTTTCACAACTATACGGGGTAGTTGACCACTAGGACAATATGTTTATTTTTTATACATTTTCAAATTGGATGACTTTATCTAATTCTTCCTCTCAGGATTATAATTGTGTTATTATGATGATTACGGTCACCCATGTTATATTTATTTGTGTTATTATCTATCCTATTACTGGGATTTTAACTTCACCCTTTCATTTATCTATATCCCCATGAGATTACTTCACTAAGGATAACATGAGAGAAAATTATAAGTTAGGTAAGAAGGAATTAAATAAATGTTTATGTTTTATCATTTAATTATTATATATGTCCCTAATTTTCTTAAGAAAAAAAATCCATTGGAACCATGTTTTGTAATTATTTTATGTTGTTTGTCTTTAAAATCATGTAATAAGTTATGCAAGAAAAGTAGGGTCTCATTAATGTTCCCCTTATTTTTTTTCTCATGGATTCCATCTTTACATTCAATCTTTTTTCTTTTCCATCATATCCATTCAACATAATATTAGGAATCCTTAATTAAAAAAATAAATTTAACAATATTTATATATTTCCCAATTCATATAACATAATAATTCATTCTGAATACATAAGCACATTGATTATTTAACTTCATTCATAATTGATTAACAAGACTCCATAACCCTATTACTTAATACCTCTTTCCTTTAACATTTCACCTGAAGTCACATCATCATAAATAATATAACCATTACATGTACCACCATGTTGATTGTCTTCATAAGTGTTCCAATTGGTAAATCTATTTGCATAATTCCCATTATTTCCACATTAAAAATATTCATCAATAAATATTACCTTAGGGTGGCCAATATTTTTTCATCCCTTATGTTGACTGAAATGTTCATTTTCCATTGAAATTACATTCTCTATGTCCTTCATTTCCATAGTCAAAACATCTTCATGTTCCTATAATACATCCATTTTGATGTTTCTTCCAACATTCTTGGAACAAAGGAAACAAAATATTCTTTCAACAATGGTATAGATTACCATAATTATAATCAAAATATTTTCTTCACATCAAGGGAATAACTGAAAGTAGGTTAAGCTATACATTGTTAATCTTGTTCTATTATAATTGATTACGTATGATCAAAATAGACATCACTACAATATATATACCCTTTGAATTCTCTTTAGAAAATTGTTCTCCACATTAAATTTCAACCCAGTTCCTTCTAATTACCTCCATTGTCTAAAACCAGAATGAATATTGTGAGAAACACCTATCATAGAAGAAAACTGCATACCTATGAAAATTCACTTATTGGATGTCTAAATAATGACCCATATTTTAATATATGATACCTGAGCTTTATTCCTTTCTTATTCCTAATTATTATGTAAACTATAGGATTGTATCCTATACTTTGATGTATCCTTAGGAAAAATCCTAGATATATCCTTGGAAATTTCTCTAGGGATATCACTATGGTTTTCTTACCCGAATTTCCAATGTCTGAACAAACCACAACTTTGATACCAACTATAATAGCCTCATTACCTTCAATTACTAAAACCATAAATAATACCATGAGAAATGATTATCATATTATAAAACCAACAAACTATGTAAATTCACTTATAGGATTTCTAAATTATGACACATCTTTTAGTATATGAAACCATTGGTTTAATCCTTTGTTATTAATAATTATTAGGAAAACTACAGGGTTGTAACCAATACGTGGATGTATCCTTAGCAAAAATCCTACATATATCCTTATAAATATCTCTAGGTATATCAGTAAGGTTTTCTTAACCGAATTTCTAAAGGCTGAAAAAACCTCTACTTTATACTTTTGTGGAAAACTCATAATGTTATTCGTTTGGAAACCAATAAGAAATATTCCTTTCAAAAAATTTATAAAAATTATAAATGTGGGAAAAATGAAATAACATATTCGTAGGAGAATATTAAAAACCTTTTTGAATACCATTTTTAAAGACATGGACATGGAAGACAAATATCCCCCTTGGAGATTTAAAATGAAATAATCTCAAATACCGATGAGATTGTGAAATAAACACTTATAAAATTTTAATTAGTAGAATAATATATTAAATTATTGAAATAAAATTATATTTATAGGAAAATACCATAATATTCAGAATAATACTCATAAAAGACACAAAAGTTTACTATATACACCAGCAAGAAAAAATAAGTACTCTATAAGTCGTGTGTCCTCCAAAAATTAAAGGGAGAAAAAAATATACCATATAAATATAAATATAGTATAAATATACTATATAACCATAATAATATATAAAATATCATATATTATTTAATTATGATGTTATATTTCCATCTTATTGAATATTTCACGTTAATGTTATGATTTTGGTAATAACTGCATTGTTTTTCATACATGTTTTGGCTTGTTATTATTGGTCTCATTTTTTAGATCATTATTTCACCATATCTAGAACAGTAATCATGATATAAATATGATATATATATATGTGTGTGTGTGTGTTTATTCATGATATATATATATTCATTGTGATTCAAAATATTTTCGGATAGAAAATAAAATAAATTGTTCATGGAGACGGTAGGTTGTACATACGCATGAACGATGTTTTCGTTTTCTTTTCATGTGAATAGAAAGAAACTATATGATATATTATAATTATAAAATCATGTCTATGTTATATATATCTTATATATTCATAAAAGTCATCCTGGTTACCACCCATGTAAAATATATATGAATCAAATAACATCACACCATGGAGATTATAATTCATATGTGCACACGAGCGACATTACCATTTCCTAAAAGATTAAGTTGTAAAAATTTAGATATAATATTATAATTCAATAATAATAATCATCACATAAATATAATATTTAAATATTACACCCACCATAATTCCCACTCATTGAAGATGGTTGTGGAAAATGAATTGTATCACTATATGGAGATGGAAGGCCATATGTACGGACAAATGATACTTTCAATTCTTAGTCAATGGGGAAGGGGATGTATCATGGTGTTTTGATAATAATAATAAAATTTAAGAATATTGGTAATGATGAAGTTATTACTATATGATATATATCACTTATTTTATGGAAGTATAGATGAGTAGAGAAGGAGAGGGATCAGTTAGAGCGATTACCTCTAATTTGAAACATCTCTTTTAGATATCCTCTAAAGTATTATATATTTGATCTTTGGGATGAAAAGTACATCTAGAACGTTGATAGGGAAGTGGAGAATAGAATGTTTCAGATATTTGTTGATAAAAAAAAGCTAAATGTGGTGAAATAGAATGAGGTAGGATGTGTCCTTTTATAATGTAGGTGAGGGGAACTTTGGAAATTTTTCAAATGATTAACTTATAATAAATTAAATATGAATCCAAATAAATAAAAATGATAGTTAATTAAAAGATAATGTGGAATAGTGTGTAATACAATCATCCAATAGATTTATGAGATGTTTTTTTAATTGTAATCCTTATGTTTTTTATTAATCATTTGTTTTCATATTTCAATTTTAACTACGGTAAACAAAATTTTAATGATTAAAAGGCGTAATTTATTACATATAATGTGTCAATATATCATTTAATGGTCAATTAATGAGATTTTAGACTTTAAGTTATCACATATTTCCTTATTTATTTTTCTTATGTTTTTAACTAAATTTAAAAAAATATATTTTCCATAAAATATCATTACTGTAAATTTTGACACTATTCATTTCCTTGCCATTATGAAAATAAATCCAGTAAGATAACATCAGAGAACTTGATTTAATACACTAAAAATATTTCATATTCTCATGTGAATCTTGTGGATTATCCTAATTAATCCAAATTATATTTATTTTAATATTTCTAATATCATATAATCAATTGGTTCATTAATTGAATAATTACTGATCATCATTGGGAAATTATTTATTATAACCATCCTTCAATAAAAATTGATAAAAAAATCCATGATGTATTTAACCATCATATATTTCACAATAATATATATTTTTGATCATATCTTCTATTTTACCACATATTAAATAAAATTTGTACTTATTAAAAGTAAGAGTGTGAAATTTTTTCACTCTCGTTGATTATAAAAATATCAAAGTCATTTTAATGTCCATTTGTTCATTAAATTATTCAATTCTGATCATTATATGTAACATGTGAAGTTAAATAAAACCAATTTCATTTGGTAATGTTTGGGGGAAGTATTATAATATTTATATTATTAGTTTCACCCTCCATTTACGTGATTTACCATTAGTTGTCGTAAAACAATTATTACAATAACTATTAATACTGTCAAAAAGTATAAGGGAATTGGTAATTGAATACATAATTTTTTATTTAAAATATTTATTCCATTTTTAATTATTAAAATCTATTAATATTAAGAAATTAAGAAATAACTAATCCCATTGATGGATTGAAAAAAAATGTTCTTTAAATAAAATTGTCCAAAATATTAATTTGTTTTTAAATCCAAATTCAATTTAAAATTGATTCCCATGACCTTAATTGGATTACATGATAAAAATTATATCTTATTATACTTTATAAACAATAAAAAATAATTTCACTCATTAAATAAATATAAAAAAAATCAATTAGAATTCAGTATCTCTTTTTCTATTATTCAAAAAATGAATCATCTTTGATAAATACCAAAATAAAAAAAATTGATATCTTGAATTCAAATAATAAGTTACTTTTTTCAAATAGATTTTATAAAAGTTTCAAAACATGATTTAAATCTAGTCTTACATCAAAAGGAGACCAAATTTCCTTTTTATAAAAATACTTCATTTGTGAGAAAAATTGGATTTGTTTTTATATAATTTATAGATAAAATATAAGAATAATGTTACACATTAGATTGAATATATTATATATGTATATATTATTCAATAATATAATCTAATAAGGTTCATTTACTTTATTTTTATAAAATAGACACGTGCAGTTTTAAATAGTTTTTAGAAAAACATTTTTTTTCTTTTATTAAGTGTTTTACATGTGTAAACCAAACATTCATAATTTGGTTAATCCTATTCATATCATACATTCTTATAGCTAGGATATAATACTTTTTTAAAATAATTAAAATAATAAAATTATGTTCCTTAGAAACTTAGTATTGCATGTAATACAAGCTAACATGATATTTCATGTTGTGCAAGAATAAATTGGTGTAGCGTATTACAGAAGACATTAAATAATTTTAATTTATTATAAAATGGTTGTTAAAAACATGAAGTGTTACATATCATCTATTTTTCCCGTAATTTGGGATATCTATATAGAATGTCACCCTTTTAGAATTATTGATTCCAATGTAGTTGATTTGGTATGTCATCAATATAGGGTTGAGGAAACATGTTATTGACCTTGATCTTGATTAGTTCTTGATAATAAAAATAGAAATGCATTAATACATATTTATTCTTAACAGATAGAATGGTTACACCTCATAGTGAAGCACCTGGGATTACAAAAGCCTTATCTATGTAAAACTGTGTTATTTTAATATGTATTTAACTTTTCAATAAATTTAACATGTTCAATAGCTTGTAATTATAGAAACACTAAAAAAGAGAATCACACTTTATAAAATAAACATTACGACAAGTTGTAATATATTTATAGAATAAATTAATAAAAAAATAAAATATTTATTTAGAATTAATAGATTTAAATCCACTTACAAAATATAATTCACTTTAAGGAAAATATTTTTATAAATTGTAATTTAAAAAAAATAAAAAAATAATGAAATTATATAAATCAAATTTATTTTTCAAATTCATGGAATAAATTTTAAATTAAATTATTTTCATTAATGTAATAATTATTTAATTTTCAATATCTCTAAATTTATTATTAATAGCTAAACGAAAAAAATTTCTTCAAAAATATTATTAATATATATTATATATGTTTTATATAAAAGGTAAATTTCTAAATTTTATAATTTGAGTTTATAATATAACTTTTTTATATTCACCATTTCAAAATATGATCTGAGATAAATTGCGGGGTTTTCTATAAATGATTATTTTCAAATGATTTTTAAAAATATAGTTATTTCAAATTCCAAAACATTTATGACATCATTGTGATTTTACCATGATTTTAAAATATATGAAAATATTCTCTCAAATACAAATTCATTTATGGAGTAAAATAATCAATTTAAAATTAACATGCGTGGTTTCTAAATAACTGATTGAATTTTTTGAACCAAAGTTATTATATCCTAATAAAAATCTTATTTGGTATATTTTCATTAATTTGGAATTCCAAATTATAAATTTGATTTGGTTATACATTTAATGTAAAAAAACACTTCTTTGTTTGACCATAAACCAACAAATTTCATAATAATCAATACTATTAAATATTTTCTTATTCTTACAAAAGTATTTTATTCAAAAAACTAGTTTTGTTGCGATAAGCATATTTTTACAAAAACTAATTTTAACTTCTAGAAATTGATTCTAGTACATTGGTTTTTAATTTTGAAATTATCATTTTCAAATAGTAAAAATTTTAAATTCAATTTTTTGATAAAAATAATATACTAAGTTAACAGTGTTAAAAGAAAATTATTGAAAAAATTATATTAATGAGGAAAGACATAAAATATTTCAAATATTATCCATTATTTGTGTGTATGAGAGGTGGAATAACAAATAATTTCTCCCACTCCATTATTTTTAATTATTGGATCCGCATTCCATTGAATGTGACATGCTTTTAATATATTGTAAATCTTATTTAAAAAAATTCCACACATCACACTTATAAATGGTTTCCTTCACCACCACACTCACCCTCATATATAAATACTATTAGCTTGAAAAAAATATACAAAACCCATTTAAAAAATATATTTACCATGTTATATAGGTATTTTTCTCCCAAGAACAATCTAGGAATCTTGAAGGATTTTTCTTGAGTAAGAAGGTTAGAGAATTTGTGACCAATTATGATTCCAAGGTAAGAGTTTATCATCTCAATTTTATTTCATTGAGACATATTCCATGTTCAACACTTGTTTCATTTTTTGTGTTGTATATACTTACCATTGATATGTTTCATTGTAAATTTCATGAAATTTCGGTGATTTACATGTTCATATCAATTTTTATCTTTCAATGTCTTTTGATTCAAAAGTCCCCAAATTCATAAGGATTTTTATCTAAATTTCTCATAATAGAGCCACGATTCATATCACGAATTATTTTAATTTATATGGTGTATATACTACAACATTAATATATTATTTCAAGACACTCATTATACTCATGGTATTTTATGTTCTTTATTATGTTCTATATTTAACTGAGTTGATTTTAAAATCTATAAGAGTTTTTATTTTTTATAATTTATTTAAATGTATTGATGTCCACCCAAATACTTTTTCTTCGTATACATGTTAGTTATATTTTTAACCAATTTTATTCTATATATTCCTTTGATTATTAATTTTCACATTCAATTGTATTTTTATTTCTTCACAGAGGATCAAAATTTATTATTCTTCATATTTTCTATATAGTTAATTTTAAACATTTCCTTAAAGGTTTTAATTTTTTTTAATATTTACCATATGGATACATTATCACACTATCATGATCATTATTGATCTAATATAATACCGTCTACCAAGGATATGATCCAATATAATACCATCTACCTTCTTTATATGTACGGATTATGATAATGATTGTATAAAATTATGACAGACCCCATTCTTTTCCCATAGTTTAATTAAGCTATGTAGGAATAATAATTTCTTTTCATAAATCACATAGATGTATATTTTATCATCATGTAATAGTTGAGGTCCAACTTATCCCTCTAATTTATGTGCTATTGTTTTATGTATGATGCGATAATGATGTTTGGCTTCTTAAACATCAACTCCCCACCCTTTCACATGGG
The DNA here is from genome assembly GCA_963277665.1 of Viscum album. Taxonomy (NCBI): domain Eukaryota; kingdom Viridiplantae; phylum Streptophyta; class Magnoliopsida; order Santalales; family Viscaceae; genus Viscum; species Viscum album. Next base: position 1,530,332,285 of record OY728162.1, read on the forward strand.
ATGCTATTATAGAAAATTCAGGAAAGTGGAATTTAGAAAATAATTCAACTTGAATGTGATTTAAGCATGATGAATAAATATAAAAATATGAACATTCATGAAGGTCTTCTTGAATCACAATCTATTCAAGAAAGGGTACTAGGAATTCTTTTAAAGAGTAGAATTCACCATCTTCTTCCAAAGAAATAGAGAGGTATAGAGGTACTGATTATTATTTGAAATATATTGGAGGATCACTTACATTATAGTGTTCAACAAAATATAACCAATGTTCTTCTAAAGGATTTTGATCTCCAATATTTCGATCACCTGGCATGTCTCCTTTAGGAAACTCTTCAAGAAATTTTCTAGGCGATAAGATTGGATATTCATGTTGTATATTCATGTATTATTTGGGTTATTTGACTTAATTTATAAGTGGAACAATAATGATATCTTCCAGCTCAATTTATTTTATTTTTGGTCGTTCTGACCATCGGATAATGGATTCTTCAATTAGGATGGAAATTTTATCCAATTGTTTTTTTGGACCCTCCGATATTTTATTAAAAAATTAAACCCTATTATACAAATCATCAGTAGGCCAAGAATAAGATAAATATCTAAAATATTACACATCAACCTAAAAAATAATGTTATGCATTGAATTTATTTTTTTGTGTCTTTTATATATTTATGACAAATATTGTGCATAAGCGCTTGGCCTCCATGGAAACGACGACAAATTGATGACAAGTATTTTTATTTATGTTTCCATATTAAATTAAATTGTTATTTTTTCCTATGAATGAACCATAGTGAAACACCCTAGGTTAGATCTCAAGGAGACCAATTACACACACTGTATTCTTATTGTCCCTATTATAAATTAACTAATATAAACTATGACACTAAAATAAATTGGGGTTTTTGAAAACATACATAAAATATAAATAATATATATATATATATATATATGAAATTAAATATAGAATATTTTTAGAAGAATAAATGAAGGTAATTGTTCTTTATAGTTTATGGTGGTTGAAATAATTATTTAATGGAATTCCAAAAAATTAATTTCATCAGGTAATAATGAACTATCCCACCTCACCTTCTCATTTTAGATGTGATTTCCCCATACCAAGACATCTACATACATTGAAATCCTCTTCCAAATATCATATTGGAGATCAGTTTTCCGATCATCACTACCCAATCCATACTCAATCGTATGCATGACATAGATAGTGAGAGGAATGAGGATTGATAAATGAGAATAAGAATTTGGATGATATTGGAAACATGGATATCGCACACCATAATCAATTTAACTATCACAAAAATTCATAAAATTTAATAATGTGATTAGAAATTAAAGCACATGGAACTCAATCAAAGAACCATCCCCTCCATTGAACCTGTTTTTTGGTTAGTTCTCCATTTTTATTGGAGTTGACAAGGGAAGAATGGTGGGAGAACAGATAAAGATAAAAATGAAATAAGTAGATGAATGAAGATGACGAATAATATTTTAAATATAAAATTATATTACAAAATAAAAAGTAAAAAAATATAAAGAGATTAAAGTGGCCAATGAAGGGTTATCCTCGAGTTTCTCCACACCCGAATTATTTCAAAGAAATTATAAATGCTCAATTTATAGGGAAAAACCCTTATGGGAACATGCAATATTGCATTTAATTTTTAGGGTGTCGCCTTCATCTAGACATGTATTAGGGTTACACATAATGTAATTATGAACTGGGTTTTTCTCTAATAAATTTAATTTGCAGATGCTACTTTTACAGGATGAATGGCTACATTATGTGTACTGGGAGTTCATGTGGTGTACCCCCTATGAGTATTTAGAATTCTGTGAAAATCTCTCGTGTGAATCTCAGTTGCAATCACTGACTCACTGCATGTTGTGTACATGATACTCATGTTGTGTAGTTGTAGTTCACAATAATATTTCTCATTACGGCTTGTTTTGATAATAGAAGTCCACTTCAAGAAGTCGTGACATGTACATGTTGTATATAGTGTGTATTCATTCTTATCTATTTTTTAGTTCTATATCACCTTCAAAAATATATATTTTCACCTCTTTACTTTGCTCATCGAACGAAGATTCTTTTGGATTTATCCTAAAATACAGAAGTAATTAAAAGTTGTTAATATTAAATAATTAAACATTTTTTTCATTTTAGCTCAAATTAACACAAAAATTAAAAACTGTGACAACAACCCATTAAATAGAACTACAATGTGTTTAAAAACAATGAATTATAGAGTAAATTATGTAATAATACGAGCTTCATCAATCCCCCACACATAAGAATTTCCCTCTAAAGGAATTATCATATATTTAAATAAAAATCCACATGATATTTAAAAAAGATAAAACATCCACGATCACATAGAAAATAAAATTCCTACATTTATCCTGTATGAAAAACAATTCCCCATAATTTTGAATCTTCAAATTCAATTTTTTTTTCCTCATAAATCCATCCATGGCATAATCAAAACCTACATCACATTAAATCTAATGTCACTCTTCATTGAAGAGGAAATGAATCAATAGTGATGCTCATGCTTGGAGATTGCATGTATAGCCATAGGATTATGACAATAATAATTTTTTCATAGTGTGTATCATGAAAATATTTTCAATCATGTGGGATTTAATTACAGGTTAAAATTACTCTGTGGCTTGGCGTTGGTGGGAAAATGATTAATATATTTTAAGGCTAGAACGAGGAGGTTTGAATCTTGGTATATTGTGTGATTAATCATGTGAAAACATACGAAATTCCATAGTCATCCACACTTAAGAATTCGAAACACAACACCACACCCTTTTTACGACATGGGACATGAGCCAATCTATGATTTCTAAGAATGATATCAACCATGTTCTTGACCTATTTGTTTTTTTGTAAAGCTGAATAGAGGAACAACTTTATTTTACATTTTATCATTTTTTCATAGAGGATGAGATCATAATTTAATATAATGGATGGGTGAAAATTATCCCCTTAATTTTAGAGTGGTACACGAGTAAAAAAAGAATATACAGTGAGAAATTCAAGCTCATCCACATTTATTATTGTTCAGTTTTTTATTAAAGATAGAGGATTAGATGAATGCTGGAACGAATAATGAAATGATAACTGAAGACCAATTTTCTAATATTACCCAGCCCAAAATAATGAAATAGAACTTACACCACCCAAAAAATACACACATCCAAAAGAACACACACACAAGGCCCTTCCCCCACACTCAAACTTGAAATATCCATGCAAATATCTATTATGGTAGGTAGGTATGTAAACATTGGTTTGTAATGTGGCATAAACCTATAAATAAATTCATGGAATCCGAGGGATAACGAATGATTGATGTAAGGGAAGGTATTAGGATACAATTTTTCTATCCATAGAAGTTACTCAATCATATAAATGATATTCCATGAATTATAAATCATTGAATGAGGAAAATCATAGATTCTGGTTCTCAAACAATGTCCAAGTTTCTCTCAATAATGTGTGGGTACAACAAAGAATAGTTCAAATTGGTTTTGAATACCTCAAATTATAGAGAAAGTATTTTGAGTCATTGTTTCGTGGTGATTGATTTAAAAAATTAGTTAAACTCATAAAAATTATTGAAAATAAATTTCAATGGAAAAAGTTTCATATCAACAATCATATAAAATCCATTTCATTCAAAAATCATTTTAGTTCTGTCAAAATCAATTAATTTGTAAAGAGTGATATGAATATTCATTGAAACTCAAGGTTACTATAAATATGAATAAATAAATGAAAAAAATAATAAAAAAAATTATAATTTAGACACTCCCCCACATTTAAATTTCACTACATATAATTTTATCTAAAAAAAATTAATATAAGGGTAGAAAAAATAAAGAAAATGAAAGATACAACCTAAATTTATATTGGATGTTCCAGCCTCGAGTTATTCTCCATGATGCTACCATATTAAACCTAAATAATATAAATTAAAAAACAAGGGAACATAAAAACATAGAAAGGGGAATGAAGGGTGATAATCATTTGTTTGACCTCGAAAAGGATTCTAGGTTTTTACTTCCCCTACCAAGGATGTAGTAGTGGGTTAACCCTAATCCAATGGTTGATGGGGTTCCTAGATCGTGAACCACAAGAACTTCATTCTTTCAGTTCTATTTATCTTGCACTTGTCATGAAGGAACCCATGGATTGAGTACATCAGCTCCTCCTCAATTGAAATGTGGTACAACTAGAATGATGGGTGAAGTAGAAAGAATGGGTCTTCTTTGTTCACTGTCACAACTTTTGTTTCTTATTCAACATCAACTTCCTACCCTTGATCATGTGATGCTGTTATAGAAAATTCAGTAAATGGGAATTTATAAAATAATTCAACATAAATGTGGTTGATACACGAAGAATCTATATAAAAATCAAAACATTCATGTAGGTTATCTAGAATCAAGATCTCAACAGGAAAGTCCACTTCGAATTTTTTTAGCAAATAATTCATTATATTATTCCAATAATATAGAGATTTAGAGAGGTATTGAATCTTATTTGAAAAATATTAGAGGATCTCTTACCTTTTGGTCTTTAACAAAATCAAACCAATGTTCATATAAAGCATTTTGATCTCCCACAGTTGTATCATCGGGAATATATCCTTCAGGAAACATTCATGAAATAGACAAGGAGAGAGGATTGTATATTCATGTTTCATATTCATCTCATCCTTGTGTTCTTCAACATGAAAGTTATGCGGAAAAATCATGATCCTTTACGGCTCAATTTCCTTTATTTGTGGCAGTTCTGAATACCAGACACTATATTCATGAATGAGGGTGGAAAAGTTGTCTAATTCATTTTGCATCTCCCTTGATATTATATTCAAAAAATCAACCATGATATAAAAATTATCAATAGTAATATAATATGAGAAATCACAATAATAAACCATCTCAACCTAAAAAAGAATTATGTTCATTGATTGTTTTTTATTTAAGTATGAAAAACAGGGTGCAGAAGTGCTTGGCATCCCCAACAACGGTGCCAAATTGATAACAAGTATTTTTAGTCGTTTTAACCTATTCAATTAAATTCTTATGTTTTCCTAAGAATGCACCATAATGGAACACCCTATGGCCGATCTAAAGGAGGATGTTTGTATGAATTGTCTTCCAATTGTCACTATTTTAATCCACATAATAAAAACTATGATTCAAATATAAATTGTGGGTTTTCAAATGATTATATAAATATATATATTCAATAAAATATAGACTTTTTTTAGAAGAATAAATGAAGGCAATTGTTCTTAGGAGTTTATGGTGGTTGAAATAATTTTTTAAATGAATTCCCAATATTTAATTCAATGAGGTGATCAAGACCAACCACACCTCACCATCTCATTTGAAATATGACTACCCCATAACAAGACCATTGCATACAGGTAAATATACTCCCAAATATCATCTGTGAGATCTCTTCACCGAATATCACTACCCAATCCATACTCCATTTCATGCATGACGTAGATAATGACATGAAAGATCATTGATAATTGAGAATAAGAATTTGGATAATAGAAAAAACATGGTGATCACACACGATAATAAATTTAACCCGAACCAAAATTCATATAATTTAATAAATATTTTAGAAATTAATGCACATTGAACTCAAAAAAATCATCTTTCCCTCCCTTGAACTAGTTTTGGGGTTAGTTACCCATTTTTGTTGTAGTTGAGAAGGGAATAGAAGTGGGAGAACACGTAAAGCTAAAAAGGGAAGAAGAAGATGAATAAAGAAGATGACTAATATATTAAAAGTAAAATTCAAGTACAAAATAAAATTTAAATACTAAAAAGAGATTAAAGAGTCCAAATAAGGGATATAATTGAGTTTCCCCACACTAGAATGATTTGAAAGGGATTCTAAAGGGTCCATTTATAGGAAAAGTTCCACAGGGAACTTGCATCATCGCATTTAATTTTCTGGGTGCCATCTTCGTCACGACGTGTACTGGGGTCACACATCATGTACTTAAGAACCAGGTTTTCTTCCAATGCATTTAATCCATAGATGTGACATTGAATAGTTGACTGATTACCCAATGTGTACCGGGAGTTTACATCATGTACCCCATCTGCATCTTCTGAATTCTGCGCAAAACTCAAGTGAAAATATTAGTTTCAAACATTGACTCACTAAATGTCATGTACATGAGACTCATTTCATTTAGTTGCAGTTCACATCATCTTTTATCATCATGACTTCTTCTACGCATCCAACTCCACATGAATAAGTCGCAAAGTTTACTTGTGGTACATGGTGTGTAGTTATTCTTCTCTATTTTCCAATTATGCATTACCTTTAAACATCTATTGTGACACCTCTTTGATTTGATCACAGTGTGAGGTTTATTTTGGCATCATCATCAAATACATAATTAGTTTAATGTAGTAAAAATTCTATAATTAAACCTTTTTTTCATTTCATCTCAAATTAACAAAAATATCTAAAAACATACAACTTCCATTAAAGAACACAATGGTCGGTTTAAAAACATCGACTTAAAATGTTAATTATGTGAAAATACTACCTTCATCAACCCCCAAAATTAAGCATTGTACTCTTGAGTAAATATAATATATTCAAATGAAAATTCACACAATAAATAAAAATGAGAAAACATCAATGATCACATAGAATATATAATTCCTTTATGTATCCAATATGAAAAAAAATCCCCATCATTTTCAATCCTTGCATTTAAATTTGTTCAAACTCTTAAATACATCTATGGACCAATCCCAACCTACATCACATTGAATATTATGTCAATCTTCACTCAAGAGAAATTGAATCTATAGTGATGCTCATACTTGGAGACTGCATGTATCATCATACGATTGTTACAATTCTCATTTATCTACAATGTGAAACATGAAAATATTTTTAATCCTGAGGGATTTAATTAAAGGTTAAAATGACTCTATGGATTAGGGATGGATAGAAAATATAAGAGATTTTAAGGCTATAAAGAGAAGGTTTGACTCTTAGTTATAATTCTTGAATAATCAAGTGAAAACACAATAAATTACTCAAACATCCACCCTTGAAAATGTGAAACATAACAACATACCCCTTTTTGTAACATGGGACATGAGCTAATCAGTGATTGAAAGGAATGATATCCACCATGTTCTCCCCATTTTTGGTTTTTTTTAATTCTCTAGAAAGGCACAACATTATTTTCCCTTTTTCATTTTTTTCATGGAGGATGAGTACTATTTTATACAAGGGATAATGAATAACATGACATTAATTATAGAGAGGTACATGAGTTGTAATGTAATGTACAATGATAAATTCACGCTCATCTCCATTTTTATTTAATGAAGATGGAGGATCATATGAATCAGATTTAGCAAAATTTCATTATAAATGAAGCCCAATTTTCAAACAATACACATCCCAAAATAATGAAACACAACTCACCCCACCCAAAAATGATACACATCCCAATTAATGCACAAAAAATGGCCTTCCCCCTTACTCAAAAATGAAATATCCATGCAAAAATGCTATATGTATGGTTTGGTAAGGAAAAATCGGCTTGTAATCTGGCTTAAACCTATAAGGAAATTCATGGATTCTAAGAGATAATGAAGGATAGATGTATGGAATGGTATTAGGATAAAATGTGGCCATCCAAAGTAGTTAATAAATCATATAAAATATATTCCATGAAATAAAAATATTTCAATGAGAAAAATCAAATATTCTTGTTCTCACACAAAGTACATGTTTCTCTCAATAAAGTGTGGGTATTTGAAAGAATATTTCAAAATGGTTCATAATACCTCATAGGATGTGAAAAATATTTATGATCCAGGGTTTCTTGGTCATGGATTTCAAAAATTAGTCAAACTCATAAAAATGATTGAAAATCCAATTCAAGGAAAAATGTTTCATATCCACAATCATTTAAAATCCATTTTTTTCCGATTTTATTTCAGCTATATCAAAATAAGTTAATTTGTGAATAGTGATAAGAATATTCATTGAATCTCCGTGTTTTTAAATTTAAATATATAAGAAAATTTTCAAAATAAGAAAAACAACTAGCATGTCAACACTCCCACTGAAATCAAATTTCACTACCCTTTATTTTAGCTCAAAAACATTTAATGGTAGAAAAAATAATGAGAAATAAATATACAACCTGACTTTATTTTTGAAGTGGAAGCCTTGAGTTAGACTCTTACATACTACTGTATGAAACATAAAAAAATGAAAGGAATAACATGGGAAACATAAAATTAAATAGAAATGGGAATGAAAAGAGATAATGATTTGTTTGACCCCCCATGTAAGTTATAGGATTTTACAACCCCTAGTCAGGTTTTTGTTGTTGGTTAACCCCAAACTAAAGATGGATGGGGTTTCTTTCTCAGAAACCACCAGAAATTATATCATCCAGTGCTCTTTATCATAAACATGTCACGGAGGAACCCATGGACAGAGTACATTAGTACCTCCCCAATTAGAATGTGGTACAACTAGAATGATGGGATAAGTGTAAAGAATGGTTCCTCTTGGTACAATTCAACATATTGTGTGGATTATACAACTTAAATTTCCCACCCTTTATCATATGATTCTGTTACAGAAAATTTCATCAATGGTAAGTTAGAAAATAATTCAACATTAATGAGATTGAAACTTGAAGAATCAATATAAATATATCCACTTTCATGTAGGTCATCTTGAATCATGATATCTTTAGGCAAGGCCACTAGGAATTATTTTATAGAAGTGAATCCATCATCTTATTCAGAAGGAATAGAGAGGTAGGGAGGTACTTATTTTTCTTTTAAAAATATGGGAGGGTAACTTATCTTTTGGTATTCAACAAAATAAAAAAAACAAGTTCTTCCAAAAGCATTTCGATCTCACATAGATGTATCACTAATAAAATCTCCTTCAAGAACATCCTCGAGCAATGGAAATGGAAAGAGGATTGGATCTATATGTTGCATCATCAAGTATTTCTTTGTTTCTTTAACATTATTTTTAGTTGGAACAATGTTGATCTCTTTTATCTCAATTTAATTTTGTTGTCCGGAACATCAAAGACTACATTCTTTAATAATGGTTGAAAGGTTGTCCAACTGGTTTTCTAACTCCATCAATCACCTATTAAAAATTTCACCCCTGATATACAAATAATCACTAGGATAATAATATTATAAATAACTAAAATGATCCATCATGACCTAAAAAATAATTATATGAATTGAATTTCTTATTTTTGGTTTTTTTTATTTACAAAATATAGTGTGTGTAAGTTGTTGGCCACACCGGCAACAGTGCCGAATTGATAATAGGTATTTTCCTTCATGTTTTACTGTTCAGTTAAATTCCTATTTTTTCATAATAATTAACCGTATTGGAACATAATAGGGTCGATCACAGTGAAGCCACATACACGCACTCTCTTCATATTTTGATTATTATAAACTAACTAATATAAACTATGATACTAATATACATTGGGTTTTTTAAAACATGCATTAAATATAAATATTTTATATATAAATTCAATGATAAATAGAATGTTATTAGAAGAAGAAATAAAGGAAATTTTTCTTGGGAGTATACACTGGTAGAAATCATTGTTTAAAAAAATTATGAATATTTAATTAAATTAGGTGATCAAGACCTATAACGCCTCACCATCTCATTATAAATGTGATAACCCTATACAGAGATATTTTCATATATGGAAATCCTATTCCAAAATAGAAAAAACACTAATCTATAGGGTAGTATCGGAATTGCATGTCCGAGTTCGAACCCACAAAGATAGGTTTGGATAAAATATTAATTAAATAAGTTAATCCTATGGCAATTTGGATTTGAATAACATAAATCTAATCTACTGAGCTATTTATTTGTATAGAAGGTGGGGGATGACAATATAAAAGGGTATCAGGAGGCAATGTTTCAGGGTTCATGAGATGAAAGGGTATAATATATTAAATTATCAATCATGATGTTGTAGGAATCGGGTCATAGTGAGTTTAATGGTCATGATCAATTCACTCTATATAGAACTCTCCTTTTAACATGGTCTGGCACTTTAGATTGCAATGAATGGGTAACCCAACTCATTATTTGAAAATCGGGATGAGGTAAACCCAATGTTTATGGTGGAAATCTAATCCATAGATCACACATTAAACAGATGTATTCATTCCACTCATTCAATGGGCATGCTCAAAAATTGAATGAAAATAAACCATATCCTGAACTCCGCTCACAGTGGTCATTCATGAAGAAATCCGAAAAAATTTAGAATTGAATAGAAAATGTGAAATACCAACATGAATTGAATTAATTATAAAATACCTTTCATTCAATTCCCCTTCATCACGCTTTCACCGGAATAACAAAATCACCTACTCATTCTAACCATGATCAGGTATAGAAAATAAATAATGGAAAAAACCTACCTAAATTGGCATTGTAGGTAGTTCTGCCTATGTCTGGTCGTGGCTCTTATTTGAGATCCATCCAAAAGATAATTCCAAAAGTTGTGATTGAGGGATCAATTTATAGGCACTCGTTGAGATCTTCCAAACCCATTCTACAATGTGTACTAAAGGTACATGACATGTACCCCCGGTCTGCAATGCATCCGTGTCTTCATGACTCTTATGTGTATCACATCAAAAAATGAGAACTATGAATATCTTTGTATCATGTACTGAAGGAAAAATATGTGTAACCATAATATAAAAAAACCCCATGAATCCCAGAAAAAAAGTCTCCAAAATCAAATCTCGAAATGGAATTTTTTTGTATGATATTTTTGTATCTTTTATAAACTTTATGTTGTATGCTCAAGATTGAAATTATATTTAGTGACTCTTGTCATGTATTTTAGGATAATAAAAAGAAAATAGTGTTTCAACGGGGCTCTAATGAAAAATCAAATTGAAGGATGAAATGAAAACCCCATATATACTAAAATTCTAGTAGTAAACACTTTGTAATATTCCGTAAAAATGATAAATTTTTCATGTGTGTAAGGAATGACCAACAAACTAATAAATGTTGCAATGAGGTGAAATGTTTAATCAATAAAATTTAGATAATTAATGCTACAACTAAAGCAACACCCACACTTCATTGATTCAAATTAAAGGAGTTTATATATTATAAAAATCATTAGAGAAGTCCAAGGGTTGATGAAGATAATAAGTTTCATCAACCTCCTAGATCAATGGAATAAAGATGATTCTTTGCAATAATTTCTGGTAATGTGGATCATGATAATTTTGTGGGGATGGGTGCCCATAATCTTCATTCAAAATTCATGAGTGTCTTATTCAATAATTTTTCTACTCATTCATTCATGTTGTAACGCCCCAACCTAGGTCACCTCTAAGACAGTGGTCGGACCGGTGGGTCACGTAACCACAGGTGCATCTCCCTGAATTTCAGAGGCTTCTGACTAGCAATGAGGGATATTTTTTGTATGTGGGGGAGACTATGCCCTCGTAGGTAATAAATAATTTCACATCGGAGTAAACAACAAAAAATGAAAAATAGGGGAAGTTTCTGAATAAATAAAGTGCAGTAGATTCAATGTAAATAATCAACTGAATAATAATAACAAAGTTAGGATTCTCACAAAAGAATGTCATACCATGATGTATGTCTAAACTGAAAATGAAGGAAAACTTAACTCAAACACACAGTCAACTAAAAGAAAAGACACAGGAAGCAACTGCATCATGAGAAAGGCATGGTCCTCTGCCCCAGTCTCCTTCTTAAGCAGTAATGAACAGTCAAACATCGAAAGCAGCACGTTTCCCCTTGTCAATACCTGTGAGTATGTAATCTACTCGGGTGTCGATGACGCCCGAGCAGGGTGTGAGATAAAAATCCTAGTAGGCTGGAACCCACGGTGTCTAAACCATTCTATTTCATGTAGCAATAGAAATGTTGTGTTACATTACTTAATAATCCCAAATAATTAATTTAAATGCAATGAAATAAATATGATGGCTTGGGTTCTAAATGGCACCCATACCTAATCCACTTCTTCAGCCTAAGTTGGTAGTCTAAAAGGGTACCTATCAGGAAACTGCACGAACACATATATATGTATAAAACCTAGAAAGTAGTGTAAACAGGAAAGAGGTATTCCCTAAGCTTGTGCTTTGACATAGGGTCTTAGTCAATTGTCAACCAGGTGTACTACCACATATCCAAAGTATATCTCAATTCCCAAGAAAACTCAAATGGTAATAATATCAAACTTTAAGTGAGTCATTTGTTAAGGTTTAATTTGAGATTTCGAGTCCAAGCCCACCCCGAAGGTATCGCTATGGAACATCCATCAATTTATCAAATTCCACCGATCCCGTCCAAGGAAATCTTTCGAAATACCATATATAGCCAAACGCATGGCATTACCCTAAGTCTATCCTGATATCGCAAAAAGGGGTTGAGTGTCATCTGAGGCTGGCTTAGCCACATTGCCAACGTATCCATCCCGATGGTCCCTTTTGGAATTGGTATCACTCAAAAGTATTAGAAAGCCCGGGAAAGTCTCGGTTTGAAAACACCAATGACAGCGCCCCCCGACACAAAGGGGTAACCTGTTAGAAATGAAGGATCTATGCGTGACCCTTAATATTGTACCCACCTCCTTTTCCCCCTGAATTTAATTAAATTTTTCACAGCAGCAGATTTTTCATAATTAGTATATAAACTCACAGCCTGAAAACTAACCAGATACACCCATGCATCACAAGGTATATATTTAAATTCATAGAATAATATCTTTAAAGCCAATATACCTATCATATCAACATCATTGGACACTTCACTTTAAAAAAAAAATAGTTCAGCAAAACAAGTGTCAAGGATCTAACAATTCAAGTTCATGTTCAAGAAACTATTTATTTAATTTATTTAAAATAAAAACGAGCTTCTCAACACATGAAATTAATTAAACATTAAAATCGGCTAATGTAATATTACACAGATTATGACGGCATGCGCAAAGGGGTTCCCATCATTCTTACAATAATTCAAACAACTGTTCATTTAATTTAACAACAATAAAAAGTAGTTTCACAACACCCACAACTAATTAACTTAACTACAAGGATAATGAAAAAATACGATGACTATATAGGTATGACCAAAGGGGTGTCCAATCATGTTTAAACCATTCAAGAAATAATAATTTAAGATGATTAAGGATATAATAATTAAATATAACCATTGAAGTAATTAAAATGGGTAAAATTGCACAGAGCTGGTAGGCACCGACTAACGGCACAATGACGCATTTTTATAAATCGCAACAAAACAGAGGGAAATATATTAGTCACCCTACCTTATTTTTGGTGATGACACTACGATCTGCAGAATACATTGATTTCAAACGGATGAAAATGAAGGATTTTAGAAAAACCCCAAAATAGGGTAAAAAACATCCGTGACAAACTGCTCGCAGAATACTCAACAGAATCGAATGATTCCACTGGATCAATGTTAGAAATTCCCTATGTTTTATTTCACACCAGATGGAGAAAGAATCAGACATTGGACAGAGGAGTAGAGGCCTTTCGAAGGGGCTGCTGGTTGGTGCAATGGGAATGAGGGGTGCGACGTGATTAGTGGGATGGGGAGAGAGGTGAGGAAACAATCAAAAAGAGAGAAAAAAAGAAAAAGAAAATAAAAGAAAAATAAGAGAAAAATAAAAGATAAGTAGAAAAGGAAATAAAAGAAAAAGATAAAATAAAATAATAGAATGGAATGAAAAATAATAAAAATAATTAAAAATGGGAATCCCCAATTTTAATTATTTTCAATTTTCTCATAACCCCTTATTTATTTTATTTCAGATTTTCTTTTTATCCTTTCATGCTTTGTTTTAAAAAGTCTTTAATTCTATTATTAATATTTTCCAATGATTAATTAATTATTTAAAACCCGAACACCGCGCCAAAGAACGACGTGACATTTTTCATAAAACATCTTCAATTATTTAAATTAATTAAAAAGATGTCAGGGACCCACAATGAGTTGTGATGGCACACACCCCGGGTCACATAATTATTTAAACTTCAATAAGGTAAAAACAATCCTTAGATGATTAGGGTCGGGACATTATAACCTCCCCTTCTTAAGAGAACTCGTCCCCGAGTTTCACTTCTGAAGGTAGTGGAACATTGTTAGAGAAGAGTTCCGGCCACTGTAAATATACATATGTCCCTCACTCCAAGGTCTCATCCTGAATGAGTTTGTGTTTCCACAACACTTGGACCAGTGGGACTGACATTCCTCAGAATAAATTCATGTTATGATCGATGATACGGATGGGATGCTCTGTAAAGGATGCATCAACATCAAGATCAATGTCGTCAAGGTCAAAAGAATGAGACTGTTCTGGATTTTATTATTGAAGCTGAGATACATGGAAAACGTCGTGCATGGAACGATACCTATGAGGTAGTAGTAACTAATAGGCTACTGAACCAACTCTATCTGCTATCTGGAACGGACCGACATATCTCGGTGATAACTTCCCATGTATCCGCATCCTCCTGTGACCCAACCTCGGAGAAACACACAGAAAGGATCGATATCCCACATCGAACTCCATAGGCCGATGATGATGATTGGTATAAGAATTGTTCCTAGACTGAGCTATAGTAATACGCTTTTGAATCAACTGAACATGCTCAAAGGTCTCCTAAATGAGATGAGGACCCGACAGAGCTGCCTCGCCTGCTTTGAGTTAGCACCATGTTGAACGACATGGTTTACCATAGAGATCCTCATACAAGGCCATTTGGATTATCCCCTGGAAGCTATTATTATTCGTAACCTCAAGAATAAGTAAATGATTCTCCCAAGAACCTCCGAAATCAATGATAAAAGCCCGTGACATATCCGCTAACACACGTATAGTTCTCTAGGACTTTCCATTGGTTTGAGGGTGATATGCAGTACTTAGAAGTACCTGTGAACCCAATGCATTTTTGAACACTTGCCAGAACTATGATGTAAAATGGGAATCCTTGTATGATACAATAGAATTATTTACTCCATGATGTCTCAAATTGTCCAAAGTATACAGTGTTCCCAACTCATAAATCGTAAAGGTCTCTCAGATAGGAAAGTAGTTTGCTACTTTGGTCAACCTATCGACAACAACCCATACTGCATCGCTGCCAAGAGGAGATCTGGGAAAACCTGTAACGAAATCATTATTGATTTATTTCCATTTCTATTCAGTAATGGATAGAGGCTGTAGGAGTCCATAAGGTTGTTGGTGCTCTACCTTCACCTGTTGGCAGGTGGAGAATCGAGTGATGAAACCTTCAATCTGCTTTTTCATACCAGGACACCAATATTGTTGACACATGTCCGTATACATCTTGGACAGCCGAGGATGATCTTCCAAAACAAAGGTGTGATATTCCTTCATCACCTCTTCCCGTATAACTGAAGGTAGCCATACATGGCCATGGTAAAAGGGGGTTCCACTGCCATCAACAACCCAACTAGGAGGTGGGTTCCATCCTATAACACATTCCCTCAAAACGAGTCCCTCAGGATCAATCAATTATTGCTTGTGGACTTCCTCCAAATTAGAGGGTGTCACTGTAAGAGCAGCTAGAACTGGTTGTCCACACTACCCCTGATACTCCATATGCATCTCTGAAAACAACTCTATCATCTTCCACTCACTACTGGCTACCTACATGGCATGTGTCTATGACTTTCAGCTTAAAGCATCCGCCTCATCATTAGCTTTATCGGGGGTATAAGCAAGCTCAAAATCGAATGACTGAAAGTATTCGACCCCCCTGGGTTTTTTTTAAGTTCAACTCTCGTTGCATGGAGATATATTTCATGATTTTATGATCCATGTAAACAATGAATATCTCACCAAAAAAGTAGTGTCTCCTACAATGTAGAGAATGAACCACAACTACCAACTCAAGGTAATGGGTTGGATAGTTCCACTCATGAGGTCTCAGCTAGGGGGATCCATAATCCACGACTCGATCACCCTACATCAAAACTGAACCCATTCCAATTCCTAAGGCATCAAAATAAACTGTATAGCTCTTACCAGAATCAGGTAGAATCAAGATCGGGGATGAGGTCATTCTTCCTTTCAACTCCTTAAAAGAATTTTCGCAAGCTTCTAACTAGATGAACTATACACAATTCTTACTCAATGCCATAATAGGTTCTTCTAAGCGGGAGAAATCCTCGATGAAATGCATGTAATATCTAGAAATCCCCAAGAAAATGTGGATATCGAAGACACTCTTGGGATGCTCCCATGAATCCATGGCTCTCACCTTTTTTGGGTCAACTAATATCCCTGTTTTAGATATAATACGACCAATGAAGTTCACTTTATCAACCCAGAAGTGGCATTTACTAAGATTAGCATATAGCTGGTGCTCTCTCATTGTACTCAGCACAATCTCAAGATGGGTTGCACGGTCGTGTCTGGAATGTGAATGCACTAAGATGTCGTCAATGGAGACTACCACAAAGGAATCAACATACAGATGAAAAACCTGGTTCATTGTAGCCATGGAGACTGTTTTTGCATTCGTGAGACCGAAAGGAAAAACCAGATACTCGTAAAAGTTTTACCAACTTCGGAAAGTAATATGTGGTATATTAGATGGTTGCACATTCACCTGGTGATATCCCGAACTCAGATCAATCTTGGGGAAAATAGTTTCTCCCCGGAGCTGATCAAAGAGATCATCTATTCAAGAAAATGGATATCGATTCTTTACCATGAGTTGGTTGATTCAACGATAATCCACACATAACCATAGGGTACTTTCTGAATTCTTGGAAAAAAGGACATGTGAAACCCACAGTGACGTGCTAGGTCTGATGAAACCCTTACCCTCAATGTCTTCA
Organism: Viscum album; assembly: GCA_963277665.1. Lineage (NCBI taxonomy): Eukaryota > Viridiplantae > Streptophyta > Magnoliopsida > Santalales > Viscaceae > Viscum > Viscum album. The sequence continues at coordinate 1,530,349,303 of OY728162.1, forward strand.
AGCTTCTTTTTGAGTTCTTGAGGCTCGGTTGGATCCATCCAATGAGGAGGAATAGACACTTGTGGCACACCTAGCATGAGCTCAATAGTGTACTCCACGTCTCTCATAGGAGGTTAGCCAAAGAAATCATCAGCGAAGACGTCCCTGAAAAGTTCCACAACTAGAGGGAATTCAACTAGCTGTGTTCCCTAGTCGCTCATGAAGTCACTTGCCAACTGAGTTATCACTCAGCCCAACCCTCCAAATTTAGGCCTGGCTTGGTATTCCTGTATATCCCATTCTTCTTTGTGGAGATATGTGTCTCCCTCAGGGGATGTAAAGGACACCCAACGACAATAGAAATCCACATGGGCATGGTAAGGACAAAGCCAGTTCATACCAATAATGACTTTGATGAAAAACATATCAAGGATATATAAATTCTAAACAAAATAGTACCCACCTATCTTAAGGGGAACTCTTGGAACTGGCATATTCCAGCTGTTCTTAACCCAAGCGGAGTGTCGAGAGACATGACGCCATAATGGTACTCAATTGGAAAACCAAGACATTAAACAACAAATACAGATATAAAAGAGTGTGATGTGCCAGTATCAAAAAGTGTAAAAACTAAGGAAGAGGCTACTAGAATAGTACCTCTCCCTGTATATGGTCCTGCACTTTTCTCCTATGAAACTCATTGCACTCCGTACATGGGACCTGAGCCACAACCCTGATACACTACCTAGTTGGCCTGATAAGGTCCAATCTAATGACAATGATAGTCTAAAACTTCATTTCCTCGACCACGACCTCCACCATTTACTCAGACTGATCGACCGGTGGAAAAAGATCTTCCAGCCTGATGTGGAGTTATAGATCCCATACACGACGGAGGTGCAGGTGTTGATCCTCTACTATTAGATGCTGAAGAAATGGAATGGCAGAAACGATGAAGGTAACCCATCCTTCCGCAAGCTCGAAACTCTATCGGATCTCTCGTGCATTGTGTCTTCTTATGACTATCCCTACCACACTGATAACATGTGATATAGCTATCAAGAAATGATGTTTATCTAGGATTTCCCCCACTTTCTATTTCAAAACGATGTTTCTTGATACTAGAAGAGCCATCACCCTATCTCAGAACTAAACTTCCCTGACTCACTGGTTTATCTTCCCTGACATTTCACTATGACATTTGATCTTGATTAATGATCTTATTAATAGTGGTCAACAGGAAGGCGTTCATGTGTGAGAAAATAGAATACTCATGTTCATCCTCAAAATGCCTCACAGTAGTCTACGGGTTGATAGTTAGAGATGGGGGAAAATTATGATGATCTGTGAATCGACTAGAATACTCTAACATAGCCATAGAGCCCTACTGAAGATGTAGTAGCTCCTGCACACAATCATCTCTCAGAGTTAGTGATAAAAAGTGATTGTAGAAGGCTGCTTGGAAATCATCCCAAGCCATGCCACTGGTCTTATCAGCCTACGAAACAATGTCCCACAAGTGCTTTGTGGAGTCATGGTGCATATAGACTGCAAGATTAACCCTTTACTCTGTAATCATCTCAAGGTGGTTGAAGATAGACCTTATAACTTATATCCATGAATCTGCAACATGAGGGTCGCCACTCCCCGAGAAGGTGGGAGGGTGTTGCTATAGAAAGCAATGCATGAGGTCTTCCATAGACGGGGCACGTCTGGGGATGTTCTGAACTGACGGTTTAAACCTGAGGAGACTATCCCTGAACTGAGCGCCATGGTCCCTTAGAAGATCAACTAGAGGTAGTGCTATAGGAGGCTCTACGAGGGGAACCACTGGTGGTTCTGGACCCACCATCTCTGGAATTCGCTCATTGCCACTCTCATGAGGTACATAATGAAGACTTCGTGGCCGAATTTGACTACAAAATCCAACACAAACCTTATAAAAGAAGTTTAGACGGTGTGAAAAACAAGTTATTCACAAAAAGAGGTTAGGTATATAGCCATCCTCTAAACACTAAATAACAGAAAACCCACCTCAAGGGTATGGTTTTGATATGGAGGATACATCTAAAAAGGATTAATAATCATATTCTATAGTCCACTACTTGGTTAACTAGATCTAAAATATAACAGACTGTCAAAACATTATAATAAACAAACTAGCAATTCAAAATTTTACCACTACACACAACATCACTCACATACAACAGTCAAATGCATGCTGAAAGTAGATATGGTATGGAAATATGCATGACCCATAAATCCTATAGTGCCTATAATGATTCATGGGATGTATTTACTTTGTATCATCAGGCTGCAATGGTAAACCCATTATTTCAATTATATCAACACATTAACAACACAATACAAGTAAGTCACCCAAGTTAAAATCATATCAAGAGTAACTTGCATAATCAATAATGGCAATCCCAACCCAAGAATTTGGGTTTCCCCTTTGCATGGGTTAACTACGTCCAAGAATAGGGTACATTCCAAATCCATATATCCTAGTCTCTTGTTTAACCCAAACAGTAAGAGAAAAGGAAAAACCACAAATGATACCACTTTGTACTTCCCCGACCCAGGTCACCTCTAAGACGATGGCCAGACCGGTGGGTCACATAACCTTAAGCGCAACTCCCCGAATGCTAGAGCCTATCGACTAGCAGCGAGGGAAATTTTGTGCCTGTGGGGGATATTATACCCTCATAGGTAATAAATAATATCATAGCAGAGTAAACTTCAACAAATAATAAATAGCGTAAGCATGTGAATAAATAAACTGCATTAGAAGAAATGTAAATAATCCAACTGAATAATAATAACCAAGTGTGAATGCCCACAAAAGAATGTCATTCCATGATTTAGGTCTAAACTGAAGGTGTAGGAAAACAGAAATCAAACACATAGTCAACTAAAAGAAAAGACACAAGAAAAAACTGCATCACAAGCAAGGCATGGTCCTCTACCCCAGTCTCCAACCAAATTAGTAATGAACAATCAATCATCAAAACTAGCATGCTTTCCCTTGCCAATACCCATGATCATGTAATATACTTTGTTGTCGATGAAGCCCAAGTAGGGTGTGAGATAAAAATCCCAGTAGTTCAGCACCCACGGTGTATAAACCTTTCCATTTCAAGTAGAAATAAAAATATAGTGTGACATTACATAATAATCCTAGATAATTAATATAAACCCAATGAAATAAATAATCCGGGTTGGGTTCCAAACGGCACCCATGCCTAATCACCTGCCTCAACCTAAGTTGGTACTCTGAAAGGGTACCTATCAGCAAACTGCATGAACACGTATAAATGTATAAAACCCATAATGAAAGGTAAACCAGAAAGAGGTATACCACAAGCTTGTTCTTTGACTTGGGGTCTAAGTCAAGTGTCAACCAGGTGTACTACCACATATCATAAGGATATATAAATTCCAAAGAAAACACAAATGGAAATAATATCAACCCTTAAGTGAATCATTTTTTATGTTTCATGTTGAGAGTTGGAGTCTGAGCCCATCACGAAGGTATAGCTAAGGAACATCTGTCAATTTATCCAATTCCAACATGCCCATCCAAGGAAATCTTTAGAAAGACCAAGTTTCACATGAGGCATGGATTTTCCTTGAGTCTGTCTCGATCTCACAAAAATGGGATGAGTGTCATCTGAGGTTGGCTAAGCCACATTGCCAACTGATCCACCCCAATGAGCCCTTTTGGAACCGATATCACTCATAAGTATTAGAAATCATGAGGAAGTCTTAGTCCGGAAAATCCAATGACACTGCCATCGGCACATAGGGGTAACCAGTCAAGAACGAAGTATCTATGTGTGGCCCTTAATACGAGACAACATCCTTTCCCCTCCCTTAAATTAATTAATGTTTTCACAGCAGCAGATATGACATAAACATCATATAAACTCACATCTTGAAAACTAACCAGATACACTCGTGTATCACAAGGTATAAGTTTAATAGAACAACAGAACAACTTGATAGGAAATATAACTATCGTATCAATATAATTGGAAACTTCACTTATTAAAATAATAAATAGTTCAGGAAAACAAGTTCCAATGATCCAACAATTCTAGTTCATGTCCAAGAAACTATTTATTTAAATTAATTACAATAAAAATTGGCTTCGCAACACATGAAATTACTAAAACAATAAACTTGAATAATGGAAGAATACACTGATCATGTCAGCACCCCCAGTGGGGTGTCTAATTTTCTTGAAATAATTCAAACAAATATTCATTTAATTTAACAACAAAAAAAGGGGGTGTGCCATACCCGCAACTAATTAAATTAATAACCCGACTAACAGAAAAATACACCCACTATGTCGGCACACCCAAAGGGGTGTATGATATTGTTGAAAACATTCAAAAAAATTAATTTATGATGATGAAGGCTACAACAATTAAACAGAACCATTAAAGTAATTAAAATGTGTTAAATTGCACAAAGATAGTAGGCACCCACTAATGGCACAACATTGCGTTTTTATAAATCACAAGGAAATGGAGGGAATGAGAGTAGGAACCCTACCTTGTAGTTTTAGATGACTCTATGATCTGTAGTAGACTTTGATTTGACTTAAAATGGATGAAAATGAAGGATTTTAGAAAACCCCCAAAATACGGTTAAAATATTATGCATCGAACTACGCGGAGAATACTCAATGGAATCGAACAATTCCACAAGAAAAATGTTATCTTTCCCCAATGTTTTACTACTAACCTAACGAAGATGGAATCAGACAGAGGACAGTGGAGCAGAGGCCTTCCAATGGGATGTTGGTTGGTGGGACGAGAATGAGGGGTGCGACGTGATGAGTGGGAGAGGGAGAGAGAAGAGGGAAAAAAGAAAAATAAAAGAAAATATAGAAAAATAAAAGAAAAGAAAAATAATTAAAAAATAAAATATAAGGAGAAAAGGAAATAAAAGAAAAATATAAAATAAAACAAAAGAATGGAAAGGAAAATAAATAAAATAATTAAAAATGAGAATCCCCAATTTTAATTATTTTCATTTTTCCTATAACAACCTCTTTATTTTGTTTCAGAATATTTTTTCCTTTCTTGAATTATTTTAAATCTTATTTATATATCTTATTACTATTTTAAAATCCCTAATTAATTATTTAAAACCCCAAACCCATGCCAAAGCGCGGCGTGAAATTTTTCATAAAACGTCTGCAATTTTTTAAATTAATTAAAAAGTTGTCCGGGACTCGCAACGAGGTGTGCTGGCACGCGCCCAAGGTTGCAAAATTAATTAGATGGTAATAAATTAAAAATAGTCCATACCTGATTAAGGCTGAGATGTTACACATGTCATGAAATTTTTTAAGTATATAGATCCATGAGTGACAACATTTGATACCAATTTATTAGTAAAAACACCAATTAGTGCATTGATTGCATCTATAGAATAAAAACCATCCTCTTCTGATGTTTGGGGGAAGATAATTCCTATAAATATAGTTATTATTTCCATGAGAAATTCTGATGTGATATTAAGAATGAATTGGACTTTAGATAATATGTGTTGTGATATAGAATTATAGGGGAATATAGGTACAAAAGGGTTATTAAGAACTCAACATTTGATATATGGAAATTATAAGATAGTATACTGATATATTTCCCAAGGATCTATATTTTATTCCCCTATAATGTGATTTTTTCCAATGTAACCTATACAAATATCTATGCATCCATCAAGTATTCCTTTTTAAATTGATCCCATATAAGTATACTAAATAAAGAAAAAATATCATTTTGATCTAGATGAGGGATTTATACACCCTACTCCTTAACTATGGGGTACATCAATCCTTTTTTCAATTGTTATAATTTTATGGGCTCAATATAATAAGAAAAATTTGATACATGCGTAGAACATTGTATAGGTTCCATTGAAAAAAGAATCACATTATAGGGAAATACTATGAAGATCCTTAGGAAATATATCACTATATTATCTTATAATTGGCACCTATCATATGTTGAGTTCTTAATAAACCATTTGAGAATATATTCCCTTGTAATTCTATATCACAACACATATTATTGGAAATCTGATCCATTCATAATATCAAATCAAATTTTCTCATGGAAATAATAACTAAATTTATATGAATTATCTTCCCACAAACATTATACGAGGATGAGTTATATTCTATAGACGCAATCAATGCACCATCAAGTGTTTTTAATGATAAATTGGTATAAAATGATTTCACTGATGAATCAATATACTTAAATAAAATTAATTACATGAATGAATGAGTAAAACCATTATTGAATAAGATACTCATATATTTTTAATGGAGATTATGTGCACCCTTCACCACTTAATTATCAAGATCCCCATTACCAGTAATGATTACAAGGAATCTTCCTTATTCCCTTGATCTAAGAGGTTGATTATACTTGTTATCTTCATCATACCATGGACTTTGGTACAGATTTTTAAAATATATAAACCCCATCAATTTGGATCATTTATGTATGGTTGGTGCATTAGTTACAACATTACTTTCCTATAATTTTTTATTGGACACTTCACCTCTTTGCAACAAATACTAGTTTGGTGGTCATTCCTTAGACTCTTGAAAAACTCATCATTTTTATGTAAAATTACAAGGTGTTTCCTACTAGAATTTTAGTATATATGGGGTTTTCCATTGGGCCTTCAAAAAGATTTTTTATTAGAGTCCCCATGAAACTCGATTTTCATTTTATTCTTTCAAAATTCATGGGAAGAGTCACCAATATTAATTTCTACCTAGAGTAGAGAACAAAACGTAAATTTTTTTATAGATACCCAAATATATTACAAAAAATTCCATTTTGAGATTTTATTTTAGAGTATATCTTTCTTGGATTATTGGGATTTAAAGATTATAAGGTTACACATCGTGTTCCTTTAGTACACGATGTGATAGTAGTCAATGTTCTGAATTTATGGACGTGGTATGCAGAAGATTCATGCGGAAACAGATGCAACGCAGACCAGGGGTACACATCTTGTACCTTTAGTACACATTGTATATTGGGTCCATAAGATCTCACCAGGTTCCTATAAATAGAGCCCTCCATCACACCTTTGTGATTTATCTTCTAGATGGAGCTCAAAGAGGGGCCTCTTCTGCAAAAAATAAGCATCCACCTGCACTGCCAATTTTTATATGATATTTCCACTATTTATTTTCTATACCCTCTTGGGGTTTGAATTAGCAGGTTATTTCATTATGCTGGTGAAACAATGATGAAGGGGAATTGAATAAAAGGTATTTTATAATTAATTAAATTCATGTTGGGATTTTACATTTTCTCTTAAATTATATATATTTTTGGATTTCTTCTTACATGACCATTGTGAGTGGGGTTCAGGACAATGTTTAATTTTTTTTCTATTTTTTGAGAATGAACATTGAGTGAGTGGACTGAATAAATCTATTTAATGTGTGATCTAGGGATTAGATTTCATCCATGGACATTGGGTTCATCTCATCCATATGTTTAAATAATGTTTTGGGACACCCATTCTTTGTAGTCCAATGTACCTGACCATGTGATAGGTAGAGTTCTGGATGGAGTGTGTTTATCATGAACATTGAACTCACTATGACCTGTTTCCGACAACCACAGGATTGTTAATTAAATATATTATACCTTTTCATCTCATTAACCTTGAAACATCGCTCCTTGAAACCCTTTTATATTGTATTACCCCACCTTGTATACAAATATAAAGCTCACTAGTTTAGATTTTTTTATTTAAATCAAAATTAGCTTAGGTTTATATTATTTAATTAATATTTTCTTCAACCCTATCTCTGTGGGTTCGACCCTGAACTTGAAATTCTGATACTACCCTATAGTTTAGTGTTTTTTCTATTTCGGAAGAGGATTTACCTGTATGAAAAGGTCACAGAATGGGGTAATCACATTTCAAATGCAAATGTGAGGTGTGATAGGTCTTGATCACCAAATTGAATTAAATATTGATTATTCTTTTAAAAAACTTTAAACCACTGTATACTCCGAATAAAAATTCCCCTCATTTCTTCTTCTAACAACATTCTTTTTTTCATAGTATTTATATATATTTATATATTATATTTCTATTTAATTAATGTTTTAAAGTAACCACATTTATATTAGTATCATAGTTTATAATAGTTAGATTATAATAGTGAAAATAAGAAGAGAGTGCGTGTAAGTGGCCTCATTGAGATTAACCCTAGGGTGAGTCAATACGGTTCATTCTTAGGAAAAAATAATAATTTAATTGAATAGTGAAACATGACTAAAATTACCTATCATCAATTTGGAACATTTTATGGGGAGGCCAAGAACCTACGTAAAATATTTTCATAAATAAAAAATCATAAAAATAAATTCAATGAATAATATTATTTTTGAGGTTATGATGTATTATTTTTGTGAATTATCATCTTTATGGCCTATTAATGATTAGTATAGAAGTGTTTAATGTTTTAATAGATGATTGGGGGAACTAAAAAACCAATTGGACAACCTTTCCACCCTCATTATTGAATGCACTGTCTAATGGTACGAACAATGAAAGGAAATTGATATAGAAGAGATTAAATTTTTCTATCTACCTTTGATGTTGAAGAACCCAAAAAAACATTAAGATGCAACATATAGACCCAATCCTCTCTCCATGCCCACTGTTTAAATATCTTCCTGAAAAAGATATTCCTTGTGATAAAACTATGGGAGATAAACACGCTTTGGAAGAACATATGTATGATTTTGTTGAATACCAATTTTTATGTTGTCCTCCCATATTTTTCAAAGAAAAATAAGTACCTCACTACCACTCTATTTATTTGGAAGAAGATGAAGAACAATCTGCTATAAATGAATTCCTAGGTGTCATGCCTGAAGATATCGCGATTCTAGCTGACCTATATGAATGGGAAAATTTTAATATTCATTATTACTGTTTAAATCTAATTCATCTTGATTTATTTTCTAACTTCCCCTTTCCCCAATTTTATATAATAGCATTACATGATCAAGGGTGGGATGTTTTAGTTGAAGAATCAAAACAATTTGTGGAAGTGTACAAAGAGAATCCATTCTTATAGGATTATGCCACATTAAAGGCCTATTTTTCCTTACCTAACAACACTTCTAGCATTTTTTCATGGATATTTTAATTCTGAGTGTGGGGGAAAGGCCTTTTGTGTTTGTTCTGTGTGATGTTTATGATTTTTGGGACGTGTGAGGTGTGTTTTATTATTTTCGGATGTATATTATTAGAACATTGGTCTTGATTTATCATTTAATTATGCTTAATTTATTTCATCTGATCCTCCAATATCATTAAAAAAATAAAAAATAAAAAAATAGACATGATATTGAATTTCTTGTTGTACATTATTTTATGAATAATTTCCCTCTTTATAATTTATTTCATGATATTCATTCATCCATTCTATAATATTTTGAGCACATCCTCCATAAAAAAAATTAAAAAAGGGAAAATATAGTTGTGCCTTTCTGGATCATTACAAGAAAAAGAAAAACAAAAAGGGGGAGAACATGGTATATATCATTCTTTACAATCACTAATTAGATCATGTCCCGTGTCATAAAAATGGCGGTGGTGTTGTGTTTCACATTCTTAAGGGTGGATGACTGAGTAATTTTCTGTGCTTTCACTTGATTATTCATGAATTATACCTAAGAGTCAAACCTACTCTTTCTAGACATAAAATATCTTAAATTTTCCCACCAACCAAATCCACTGATTCATTTTATCCTTTAATTAAATCCCTCATGATTGAAAATATTTTCATGTTTCACACTGTAGATAAATGAGAATTTTCACAATGTGGGGTGATACGAGCAATCTCCATGTATGAGCGTCACTCTAGATTCAATTTCTCTTGAGTGAAGAGTGAAAAGGAAATTCATTGTGACGTAGGTTGTGATTGGGCCATGGATGGATTTATGATGTTGAAAAAATTTACATGTGACGATTGAATATGATGAGAATTTTTTTTCATATAATATACATTATGGAATTATATTTTCTATGTGATCATGGTGGTTTTCTTATTTTTAATTTTTATGTGGATTTACATTTAAATATATAATAATTTATCAGTAGTGAAATGAATAAGTGTTGGGGATTGATGAAGGTAGTATTTTCGCATAATTTACATTGTAATATAATGTTTTTAAACCCACCATAGTGTTATTCTGTGGGACTTTGTCACGTTTCTAGATTTTTTTGTTAATTTGAGAGTAAGTTAAAAAATAGTTTAATTCGGGAATTTTATCTACTTTTAATTACTTTTGTATTTCAGGATTAATCTAGAAGAAAATTCCCACTATGATCGAAGTAAAGAGGCATACAATAGATTTTCAAAGGCGGTGAAGAACTGGAAAATAGAGAAGAACAACTACAAATAGTGTATGAAAAGTACACGTCGTGACTTCTTCAAGTGGAATTGGCTACGTAGATCAAGCCTTGATGATCAAAAATGTTGTAAAATAAAACTACCCTCCATGAGTCTCAAGTACATGACATTTAGTAAGTCGAAGTTTGAAATTGAGATTCACACTTGAGATTTGCACATAATTTAGAAGACACGATGGGGGAACCGATGTGATCTCCTAGTACATATCTTGTATCTAATCATCTAGTAAAAGTTGCATCCCATGGTTCAATGCAGTGGAGGAAAACCTGGAACATAAGTACACGATGTGTAACCCTAGTACACGTAGTGATGGAAAATGCTTCTAAATATTAAATGCGATGATGCAAGTACCCTATGGGATTTTCACTACAAATTGAGCCTTCAGAATCACTTGGAAATCATTCTGGTGCAAAGAAACTTGAGGATAGACCTTTGTTAGCATCTTTAACCCCTTTTTATTATTTACATTATTTTTGGTAATATAATTTTACTTTTAATATATTAGTTTTCTTCTTCATTCATCTCCTTCCTTCCTTTTTATCTTTATGTGTTTTCTCACCTCTTTTCCCTTCTCATCTCCATCAGAAATGGGGAACTAACCCCAAATCTTCTTCATGGGAGGGATAAATGCTTTGATTTAGTTCCATGAGCTTTAATTTCTAATCAATTTATTAAATTCTATGAATTTTGGTTCTAGTTGAATTGATTATGATGTGAGATCTACAAGTTTTCTCTATCATCCAAATTCTTCTCCTCAATTATCGATCATACTCCCTATCACTATCTATGTGATGCATGCGATGGCGTATGGATTGGGTAGTGATGTTCGGTGAAGATCTCTCTAGGAAGATATTTGGGAGTGGATTTCCTTCTATTCAAAGGACTTTGTATGGGTTAGTCATATTTAAAATGAGAAGGTGAGGTGTGATAGGTCTTGATAACCTCATTTAATTAAATATTGGGAATTCATTTAAACAGTGATTTCAACAAATAGATACTCCAATTAAAAATCTCATTTATTTCTACTTCTAAATATAGTCTATATTGCATTGAATATATATATATATAATTTATATATAGTGCATTTTTTCAAAGAAATAAATTTATATTATTAACATATTTTATATTTTTTTTATAATAGTGATAATAGGAAGATAGTGTGTGTAAGAGGCCTTATTGAGATTGACCCTAGGGTGTCCCACTATGGTGAAGTCTTAGGAAAAAATAAGAATTTAATTTAATAGGGAAACAAGACTAAAAATACTTGTTATCAATTTGGAATAGTTTTCGAGGAGTCCAAGCGCTTACGCACACTGATTTTCAAAAAGAAATAAAAAACCAAAAAAAAAGGAATTCAATGCATATCATTATTTTTTAGGTTGAGATGGATTATTTTTTTGATTTGTCATATTATTTTCATATTGATGATTTGAATATAAGTGGTGATTTTTTGAATAGAGTATCCGAGGATCTAGAAAACCAATTGGACAAAAAATTCACCAACATTCAAGAATCCATTATCTGATGGTCAAAACAACCAAAAATAAAGAATATTGAGCCATAAGAGATCATGATTGTTCCATATACCTTTGATGTTGAAAACCCCAACGTAGACATAAATATGAAACATTAATATCCAATCCTATCTCCCTAGCCATTTATTGAATAGTTTCATGATGGAGACATGCCAAGTGATACAACTGTGGGAGATCAACACACATTATAAGAACATTGGTTAGATTTTGTTAAATATTAAAAGGTACATGATCCAATAATATTTTTGAAAGAAGATTCAGTACCTCTCTACCTCTCCATTTCAATGGAATATGATGATGAATTCTCTACTTATAAAAATTCCCAACGACCTTTCCTAATGAGATCATGATTCTAGTAAACCAACTTAAATTGGTAGTTTTTATATAGATTCATCATGTTTAAATCAGATTAATGTTGAATAATTTTATAAATTCCCCTTAATTGATTTTTATAAAATAGATTCACATGAGAAAGGGGTGGCATTTTAAGTTGAAGAAGCAACCAATGTTGTGGAAGTGAACTATGATGACCCATTCTTTCTACTTACCACATCATTATTGTTGTACAACATTTAAATTTTGAGGAAGATGATGTAATCTATCCATGGTTTCCTCCATGACCAGTGGAATATAAAGAGAATTTGATGAAATAAGATCTAGTTGTTCAAGAGCAAGAAACTCCATCCACCGTCGGATTGGGCTTAACCCAATGTAACTACCTTGCAAGGGGTAGTAAAAACCAAGAACCCACATGGTGGTGAAACCAAGAATTAAATCTTTTCTTTACCCTTTCTATTTTTTTTATGTTTCCCATGATTTATCATTTAATTTATTTTGGATTAATATGGTAGTATCTAGGAGCGCAACTTGAGGCTGCCACGTCAAAAATAAATTCAGGTTCTAACTTTAATTCTCTTTAGTTTTTCTACCCTTATATTTATTTTTTCTTGAGCTAAAATGATATACATTGAAATTTAAATTTTTGGGAGTTTTGAAAAGCTAGATATGTTTCTTACGTTCTTTCTTTTCATTTTGATTTTCATCTTTTTATGAAACTTGAGATCAATGAATATTCTTATCATTGTTCACACATTAATTGATTTTGAGGGAACTGAAATGATTTTTGAAAGTAATGGATTTTAAATTATTGTTGATATCAACCCTTTTTTCATTAATTGGATTTTCAATCATATTTTTATTTGGAATAATTTTTTAAATCAATGACCTAAAATCACTAGCTCAAAATATTTTCCCCATCTTATGAGGTATTCTGGACCATTTTGAAATATTCTTTCTAATACCGACACTTTCTTGAGAGAAACATAGACATTGTGTGAGAACCAGAGGCTATGATTTTTCTCTTTGAATGCTTTTAATTTCATGGAATATTATTGATATGATTGAGTAAATTGTTTGGCTAGACAAATTGTGTCCAATGACCTTCTGTTACATATATAATTTGTTATCCCTTGGATTTCATGAATTTTCCTTATAGGTTTAATCCACATTATAAGAAGATATTACTTACCTACCTACAATTTTAGTATTTTTGAATTGATATTTCATGTTTGAGTTTGGGGGGAGGGCATTTTGTGTGTGTTATTTAGGATGTGTATCATTTTGTGTGGTGTAAGGTGTGTTTCATTATTTTGGGATGTGTTTTATTAGAAAATTGGGCTTGAGTTATCATTTCATTATGCTTTATTTCATTCATCCAATCCACCATATTCATAAAAAATGAGAAATAATAAAAATGTAGATGACCATCAATTTCTCATTGTATAATTTTTCTAAATTATTTCTCTCTCTAAAATTAAGTTCATGCTTTTCACTCATCCATTATATTCAATTATGATCACATCCTCTATGAAAATAAATAAGAAATGTGATAATAATATTGTTACTTTCTTTAGTTTCACAAAAGAAGATAAAAACAAAAAATGGGGGAGAACTTGGTTGATATCATTCATTGATATCATTGATTGGATCATGCCCCATGTGAAAAAAGGGGGTGGTGTTCTGTTTCATTTTCTTAAGGGTGGATGATTGAGTAATTTCCTATGTTTTCACTTTTATTCATGCATTATACCTAAGATTCAGACCTCCTCTTTCTAGCTTAAAATCTCATAATCATTTTCCCACCATCCCCAAGCCACAGAGTCATTTGAACCTTTAATTAAATCCCTTAGGATTGAATATTTTTTCTTATTTCACACTATGAAGAAATTAGAATTTCCACAACCCTATGGTGATACATGAGATCTCCAATTATTAGCATCACTGTAGATTCAATTTCTCTTGATTGAAGAGTGTCATAAAATTAATTGTGATGTACGTTGTTATTAGGACATGGATAGATTTATACTGATTAACAAATTTAAATGTGAGGATTGAAAATTATGGGGAAATATTTTTCATATAGTATATATGATGGAATTCAATATTCTATGTGATCATGGATGTTTTCTCAATTTTAATTTTCAGGTTGATTTTGATTTGAATATATAATAATTTCATGGAAGTGCAATTTATAAGTGTGGGGGGGGGGGGTGGATGAAGATCATATTTTCACATACTTTACTCTATAATTCAATATTTTTAACCCCCCTATGTGTTATTAAATCGATAGTTGTCAAATTTTTATATTTTTGTGTTAATTTGAGTTGAAATGAAAAAAATGATTAATTCTAGAATTTTAACTACATTTAATTAATATGATTGAGTAAATTTTTTGGCTAGACAAATTTTGTCCAATGACCTTCTATTATATCTTTAATTTGTTATCCCTTGGATTTCATGAATTTTCCTTATAGGTTTAATCCACATTATAAGAAGATATTACTTACCTACTTACAATTTTAGTATTTTTAAATCGATATTTCATGTTTGAGTTTGGGGGGTGGACATTTTGTGTGTGTTATTTAGGATGCGTATCATTTTTGGGTGGTGTAAGATGTGTTTCATTATTTTGGGATGTGTTTTATTTGAAAATTGGGCTTGAGTTATCATTTCATTATGCTTTATTTCATTCAACCAATCCACCATATTCATAAAAATTGAGAAATAATAAAAATTTAGATGACCTTGAATTTCTAATTGTACATTTTTTTTAATCATTTATCTCTCTAAAGTTAAGTTCATTCTTTTCAGTCATCAATTATATTCACTTATAATCACACCCTATATGAAAAAAATGAAAAATGTGATAATAATATTGTTACTTTCTTTAGTTTCACAAAAGAAGATAAAAAAGGGGGAGAACATGGTTGATATCATTCTTGGAAATCATTGATTGGATCATGTCCCAGGTCACACAAGGGGGTGGTGTTCTATTTCACATACTTTAGTGTGGATTATTGAGGAATTTATTTTTTTAATAGGACATGGATAGATTTATATTGATGAACAAATTTAAATGTGAGTATTGACAATTATGGGGAAATATTTTTCATATATTATACATGATGGAATTCTATATTCTATGTGATCATGGATGTTTTCTCAATTTTAATTTTCAGGTTGATTTTTATTTGAATATATAATAATTTCATGGAAGTGCAATTCATAAGTGTGTGGGATTGATGAATATCATATTTTCACTTTATCAAATAAATATTTATTAAATATTCCACTCACATTATATTCTATCAAACAAATGGTTATAGAATAAATGAGATCAAGAATACATGAATAATTATTATATAATAGTCAGGAATAATATTTATTCAGCTTTTTAGATAGTAAATAATAATATATTATTTAACTATGATTTGTGGATACACTTATTGTGGGAACCTCTAGGCCTCTTTCATGGTGGAAGTGGTGAAACAACATAAAGTATAAGGTTAGTGTCTTGAAACACACCATGGTACCCCTAGAAAATGAAGTTAATTCCCCAATGAAAAGTCACCTTTTACGAACAATTATCATGTAATATAATTACTTTATCATGATATATCTAATCCACCAGGTTTCATACTAGTTCCACTATCCCATGTGATCGATCCCTCTTTCATTGACTTTGCAAAAATTGACATGCCTACAGAACACCATTTCAATGGATTTATTTAAGATATATCATTCCCATGAAGGGGACTGATATATCAACTTCCGTTAAATAAATTAACCGACAAATCCTTTACCACATTATTTATTAACAAAATATTACCTGTGATGCACCCAATGTATCCTACCTCACCGCAAACATATGTCATCACGGTCATCTTCAATACATTATAGTATGAAACTCATAATACTCATTAATAATAATCTTAATGCCTAAGGATCAATACACATGTCCGCATATATAAAAATACAATTACATATATAAATGTTGATTTAATACTAGTGTGTATCATTCCCATATTTTCCTAATGGATATTGCTAAGGTCATACACCAAGATAATGTACCTTAATGTCTTACGAGTCTCCACCCCTGATATCCTGTATCGTTTGTGTCCGTCAAATGATTTCATTCAAATATCGAATTTTTTTCAGTAATAGTGTCATAGAACTTCTATGTTCTCATCATAATGGGGATCTACTATGACCTTTTAGTGTGACAGCTACTCTTAAGACTTTATCACATTAAATTTCACACAAATGAACTGTCATGATGTGATAGATAGTTTATTAATACTGAACATCATGAATAAAAGGTATCATAAATTACACAAGAAGAACTTTCTTGGGAACCAACTCCAGATTTGATTAAGAAGGCCAAGAATGATAGGTAGGATGATGGGCGGGCTGTACATGCTATGTAGCGGACTAGGAAGGCTGGGCAGATAGGGAAGGTTATGTAGACTATAGAAACCTCTTTAATTGTTCTAACATAGCCTTCATAGCTAATTAAAGTTGCCCATGCATGGATTTTTTCATACTTTACATCTCGCTTTTCAAGGACTCTATTTCTAATTCTCAGGATAACTTACATTGTAATAACCTGCAATTTTGAAAAAATCTTGTTACCTAATTTTTTGTGTTATTTTTTTATATACTAAAAAAACTGTTTCATTTGATAAAATGAGTATAATTAAAATGAGACTGTTGGGTTTTGACTGTTATATGACCATTGGTCAATATGACCGCTGGAAACTAAAAGTTTCGATTATTGTCGCTAAATACAAGTAATCTTTCTTAATTAATCTAGAAAGAAGATTCGATGGCCACACCCAGTAGTCTTGGACCGATCGAAGCCCATCTAACAGAACATGGGAAGGTGGTAGCACCACTGGGCTTTTCTCTGGACCAAACCTATGCCGAACTTCATCGTGTGAAGCTAGAATGGAATTTCCTTCATGAGAAGTTAAAACTGATAGAAATTACTACTCGTGCGATGTTGGTCAAGCCTCCCTCGGATTCCCTCACCATAGCACACCATACACTTAGGTCTTATGCTACTGTGATAATGGGCTATGTAAGGAGACCGTAACTGCCTTGTGTAATCCTTTCTTTTAAATAAAAATTGGTATTTCTTCTTATGATGAAGTTTATTAATTATCAAATGACTGGATAAATATAGTATGCATATTTTTTATGAATTTTAGAAAAATGATATTTCAAAAATGTTTATGTAAACCTTAAATAATTAAAAATGTGTAATGATTTTCAAAAAATGGTCTTCTACAATTATGTTCAGTACGAAATTTAGAGTCTAATAAGATCAACTTGATTTTTGATGAATAGTAAATTATGAATAGTGATTTTATGTTTAGGATTAATAATGTGACCAAATGGATTAGTAATATCACTTGAAGAACGTATTAATATAATCTATGCACCTTGATTAAGTAATTTGATTCAATATAATGGTTAAATAATGGTTTCATAAATTATTAGTCAAGTATTAGTTTTTTAGGTGAATAGTGTTTTTTAATTAAAAAATGAACTGAAAATATTTAGAATATTATCTTTATAAAATGGATTTCATTTTTGAACTCAGATCATCGATATTATGTTAAGGTAATTTTTGGGGATTTTTCTGAAAAAAATGAATTTTTGGTGAATAGTGTATTTATTTAAATATTTAATTAAAAATATTTAGAAAATTATTTTTATAAAATGGAGTTCATTTTTTAAAAAATCAGAGCATCTATATTTGGTTAAGGTGAAATTTTGGGATTTTTCTGAGAAAGTTGAATTTTCGATGAATAGTGAAAATACAGTTTTTAAGTTACGGGTGTTTAATGACATCATTAAATGATGTATTATGTATGAAATCAATATGGTCGACTTATGAATAGTAATATAAGGTATTATGTGTCCCATGTGGCCAATAAAATGGGAAAATACCATGGGCAAGCCCATGGTTTTCCCAAAACCACTTGTGAGGTGTCCCTTGGCCATTAATGCCTTGTCCCCTCAAATTTCCTATAAATACTCCCCTTTCCTCCTTTATTTTTTACTCCCAAGTCTCCCCCAACAAATATATGGTCTCATTACCTCCCAAGTAGTCCTCTCAAGGTGCCCCCAATACCTCAAGGTCCCAACCTTTGAGTTTTAAGAGTTACGTTATAAGGTAAGGGATCCAAACTCTCTCTTTCTTTTCAAGTAATCTCTTTCATTTCATTTCTTTTATGATCCATGTTATTATTTTGTATGATGTTATTTTATATTCATCTTACTGCCCTTTTCATGTTCATATTATAAGATACCCCCTATTTCTCTCATCAATTCTTTTTATGAATGTTTAAGTGGAGCCGTTAGGCTGCCGAATGTTTAAGGGATTCTTTCACCTTTCTCATTTTTCAAAGTTCTACTTTAATGTCAAATCTTTCAAAACACTTTTTATTATGATGGGGTATGATATCTATATCAATCATACATATCTTTTATGTTCATATTATGAGAGACCCTATTTGATATCATCAATTCATTTTTTTTTGAAGTTTAAGTAGCGCCGTTAGGCTGCTGAATTTTTAAGGGATTCTTTCACCCTTCTCGTTTTCAAGATCTATTATCATGTCAAGTATTTCATGTTACTTTTAATTATTTTGGGGTATGATATCTAAATCAATAATACTTATCTTTTATGTTAATATGATGAGAGACCCTATTTGATCTCATCAATTCATTTTTTTAGTTTATGTGGCACCGTTAGGCTGCCGAATTTTTAAGGGATTCTTTCACCCTTATCGTTTTCAAGATCTATTTTCATGTCAAGTCTTTCATGTTCCTTTTTATTATGTTGGGGTATGATCTCTATATATATCATACTTATATTTTATCTTTATATAATGAGAGAACCTATTTTATCTCGTCAATTCATTTTTGTTGAATTTTATGTTGCGCTGTTAGGCTGCCGAATTTTTAAGGGATTCTTTCACCTTTCTAATTTTTCAGAGTTCTACTTTCATGTCAGGTCTTTCAAGTTCCTTTTTTTATGCTGGGGTATGATCTCTATATCTATCATACTGAAATTTTATGTTCATATGATGAGAGACCCCATTTGACCTCGTCAAATCATTTTTGTTGAATTTTAAGTGACGCCGTTTGGGTGCCGAATTTTCATAAGAGAAATCTTATTTTTGTCTTCCTTTAATTTTCTTCATTTCATATGGTATGTCTTTAAAATTTCATTACCATGTTCATAAATCCTTTATATTCTATTCCCCTACTGTTTTATGGATCATTTATGAGTGGGTGACCCATGTCCCCTCTCTTTTAAATGTTTTCTAAAACCTCGTAACATAGCCTTTATGCTGGAGAATTTCCATCTCAAAATGCCTCTCTCTTTTTCTAAAGTTCTCTTATTTTATTAAGTGAATACTAAAAGCTCTCTATTATATAGGGGTACTAACATATATACCAAAATGTTCTATTTTAAATTCTGATATTTACATACATGAGACCCACTTTCCCTTTACGTGGGTTTAAAGTGACATAAAGATCATGTTTTTAATGCAGTTTTAAAACATTATGATTATGAAATGAAACCCATTTCTTTTATGAAATATGGGTTGTTTATGAAATGATTGATGATGATATATGTGGCTCACGTGATAATAAATACATGTCAAGGGTGCGCCCTGATAGCGCTCCAATGCATTGGGTAAAGACTTAATCTCTAGAGATGGCCTTTTAGACTGATACCTTGGTGAATAACCTTGGTAATTTTTAATGACACCTTGGGGATGGACTTTGGTGAAACGAAATGATTGCCAATATTAAATGTTGTAGACACATATTCAAGTTATGAAAAACGTTATTTTTATTATGATATGCCTCATGATTTCTTTCTCATGCCTTAAAGTTATTTTCATGACATTGTTGATGTATCTCAAGTTCACATGTTAAATGTTTCCCCTTGTTTCCCTTACTGGGCCTTATGCTCACCCTTTCTTTTGATGTATGTCCCTAGGTTATGAGATGTAGTAAAATACCAAGGATGAACATGGGAAGAAGCCTTTCAAGTGTTTATGAAGAATGTTTTTATGTTTTCATGTTTTATGTTCCTGGTTTCCAAGACACTAAACCTTAAAGATCCTCAGTTTTGTAAAATGTAATGAAAGTTTTTGTGATAAAAAGGCGGGATGCTATAGTTGGTATCAATGGATGGTTCAGTTATTTGTGGAAATTAGGATATGAAAACTCTAGGATGAACCCTATAGAAAAGTTTAAATATAGGAAATCTTCATGGTATTTTGGTGAGTATTGAGTAAGGGGTTTCCAAGAAAATACATCTTTGTCTGGATACGAGCAGGTAGAGGTGGCTCTGGCACAGATGTATATAGGGGTAAAACCCGAAAACATTGCTTTGAGCTAGACTCGAACGGGAACTGGTACACGACAACGGGCCTTTCTGCACTCTTGGTTACGACACTCCTGGGGGATATTCTTGGAAAATTCATAAGCTTAGTATGAACCATTATTAAAGGAACAAAGATAAAATAAAATAAATATTCACATAAGAATATATGATCATGGATAACCTTGTTTGAAACCTAGGGGGTCAGAAGTTAGGGTATACTTTTCTTCTACAAGTTATCCTTATATGTTTTAAGTTCCTTTTCATGATTACTGGTTAAGTATTTAAGCCCCTAATTATACTTTATCTTCATAGTTAATGGTGGGAAATGGAAGAACATGTCGCAATAACCAATGTGATAGGAAATGTAACGATTGTTGTATTAATATGACAGAGATGATTAGGGGATTAAAATATTATTATTATTTTGGAATACGTTCACTATTTTGGGGACCCTATATGATCGAGGTAAATATATTACTACGGTATTTTCATTGAGGGGTAAGGTTGACTTATATTTTGAAGAATCTCTGAATTTAAGGTGGAATTATAGTAATTTAGGTTTAAAATGGAAATGATTAACCAATCTTGGGTAAAATATGTTTAGGTTAGCTACTTTTGTTATAAGATATTAGGAGTGGTTGATGATGTTTGGAGATGAAAAATGACGTTTATTTTGGAAGACTATGTTATCAAATCCATCTTGTATTTGGGTTTCAATCTTAGTTTGGTTTATTTTGAGGAATTTTAAGGATCGTTATTTATGGAATGGTCTATGATGAACTTTGGGTAGTACCATGGAACATTGATGATTTAAAATTAGTTTCCATTTCTATGGGATTATCTCTTTTTGAAGAGTTGTTTTACCTTACCATTTCTATTTTTGGGATAATGTTTAAAGATATAAGAAATAGATAGGTAATAATTTGTGGATTATGTGACTCTCTAGAAGATGATTCTTGTCATTTTTATGAGACCAAATGTTTTTGAATTCTTATCATTTGGAGAAAAGATTAGTTTTGGTAGAGACTTATTAAAGGATGAAACTCTACTTGAAGGTAGGTATATTTCATTATGTTTTTGTTCTATGTTGTAAATGAATTCCTTAAAATTATGAAAAGGAACGTAAAACAAAAACGTTGTTGGTTTACGTTTCCTAATTGGTAATCAATGACTGTTTACACACATCATAAGTTTGGGATTTTCTCGTGGTTAACTTTCTCCTAATCATGTTTTCTATCACTATCCCTCAGAACATGAAAATTTTTTTCTCCTCCATGTCCATGTTTTCCTACATGGAATCCTAGTCTGGGTTAACTCGGGTGACCTTTGTACTTCCCTTTAATTTTTTTAAAGTAATAGTTTTACTGACTCCTTTTCTGATGTTGGACTTTCAATGAAATTTCAAAACCCAATTTTAAAAATTGCGAGGACGCAATTTCTTAAGTGGGGAAGATTGTAATGACCTGAAATTTTGAATAAATATTGTTTCCTAATTTTTTGTGTTCTTTTATTTTTTTTATATACTCAACAAAACAATTTAATTTGATAACATGAGTAGAATTAAAATGAGATGGTTTGGTTTTTACTGTTATATGTCCATTGGTCAATATGACCGCTGGAAACTAAACATTTCGATTATTGTCTCTAAATACAAGTAATCATGGTTAATTAATATAGAAATAAGATTTGATGGCCTCAACCAGTAGTGTTGGATCGATCGAAGCCCATCTAACAGATTTTGTGAAGGAGGTAGCACCACTGGGCTTTTCTCTGGACCAAACCCAAGCCGAACTTCATCATGTGAAGCTAGAATGGAATCTCCTTTGCAAGAAGTTCAAACTGATAGAAATTACTACTTGTGCGATGTTGGTTGAGCCTCCCTCAGATTCTCTCACCATAGAACACCTTACACTTAGGTCCTATGCTGGTGTGATAAGAGGCTATGTAAGGAGACCGTAACTGCCTTGTGTAATCATTTATTTTAAATAAATATTGGTATTTCTTCTTATGATGAAGATTATGAATTTTCAAATGACCAGATAAATATAGTATGCATATTTTTTATGAATTTTAGAAAAACTATATTTAAAAAATGTTTATATAAACCTTAAATAATTAAAAATTTGTATTTATTTTCAAAAAATGGTCTTCTACAATTATGTTCAGTACAAAATTTAGAGTCTAATAAGATCAACTTGATTTTTGATGAATAGTAAATTTTGAATAGGGATTTTATGCTTAGGATTAGTAATGTGACCAAATGGATTAGTAATCTCACTTAAAGAAAATATTAATATTATCTATGCATCTTGATTAAGTAATGTGATTCAATAAAATGGTTAAACAATGGTTTCATAAATTATTAGTCAAGTATTAGTTTTTTCAGGTGAAAATTGTTTTTTAATTAAAAATTAAATTTAAAATATTTAGAAAATTATTTTTATAAAATGGATTTCATTTTTGAACTCAGAGAATCGATATTATGTTAAGGTAATATTTGGGGATTTTTCTGAAAAAAATGAATTTTTGGTGAATAGTGTATTTATTTAAATATTAAATTAAAAATATTTAGAAAATTATTTTTATAAATTAGAGTTCATTTTTGAAATAAGATCATCTATATTTGGTTAAGGTGAAATTTTGGGATTTTGCTGAGAAAGTTGAATTTTCGATGAACAGAGAAAATACAGTTTTTAAGTTACGGGTGTTTAATGACATCATTAAATGATGTATTAAGTATGTAATCAATATGGTCGACTTATGAATAGTAAGATAAGTTATGAGGTGTTCCATGTGGCCAATACAATAGGCCAATACCATGGGCAAACCCCATGGTTTTGCCAAAACCACTTGTGAGGTGTCCATTGGCCATTAATGCCTTGTCCCCTCAAATTTCATATAAATACCCACCCTTTCCTCATTTAGTTTTCACTCCCAACTCTCCCCCAACAAAGATATGGTCACATTACCTCCCAAGTAGTCCTCTCAAGGGTCCTCCAATCCCACAAGGTCCCAACCTTTGAGTTTTAAGAGTTACGTTTTAAGGTAAGGGATCCGACCTCTCTCTTTCGTTTCAAATAATCACTTTCATGTCATTTCATTTATACTCCATGTTCTTATTTTGGAGTATGTTATTTTATATTAATAATAATTCCCTTTTAATTTTCATATGATAAGAGAACCCTTCTTTCTCTCATCAATTCATTTTAATAATGTTTAAGTGGCGCCGTTAGGCTGCCGAATTTTTAAGGGATTCTTTCACGTTTCTCATTTTTCAAAGTTCTACTTTCCTATCAATTCTTTCAAATTACTTTTTATTATGTTGGGGTATGATATCTATATCAATAATACTGATCTTTTATCTTCATATAATGAGAGACCCTATTTGATCTTGTCAATTCATTTTTGTTGATGTTTAAGTGGCGTCGTTAGGCTGCTGAATTTTTAAGGGATTCTTTCACCCTTCTCGTTTTCAAGATCTATTTTCATGTGAAGTCTTTCATGTTCCATTTAATTATCTTAGGGTATTATATCTAAATCTATCATACTGATATTTTATGTTCATATGATGAGAGACCCTATTTGATCTCATTGATTCATTTTTTTTTTGAAGATTAAGTGGCGCAGTTAGGCTGCTGAGTTTTTAAGGGATTCTTTCACCCTTATCGTTTTCAAGATAAATTTTCATGTCAAGTATTTCGTGTTCTTTTTTATTATACTGGGGTATGATATCTAAATATATCATACTGATCTTTTATTTTCATATTATTAGAGACCTATTTGATCTCTTCAATTCATTTTTGTTGAAGTTTAAGTGGCGTCGTTAGGCTGCCGAATTTTTAAGGGATTCTTTCAACTTTCTCATTTTTCAAAGTTCTACTTTCATGTCAAGTCTTTCAAGTTCCTTTTTATTATTTTGGGGTATGATATCTATAACTATCATACTTAACTTTTATGTTCATATGATTAGAGACCCCATTTGATCTCATCAAATCATTTTTGTTGAATTTTAAGTGACGTCGTTAGGCTGCCAAATTTTCATAAGAGAAATATTATTTTTGTCTTCCTTTCATGTTCTTCATTGCATATGGTATGTCTTTAAAATTTCATTACCATGTTATTAAATCTTTTATATTCTGTTCGCCTACTGTTTTATGGATCATTTATGAGTGGGTGACCCATATCCCCTCTCTTTTCAATGTTTTCTAAAACCTCATAACACAGCCTTTACGCTGCAGAATTTCCGTCTCAAAATGCCTCTCTCTTTTTCTAAAGTTATCTTATTTTATTAAGTGAATACTCAAAGCTATCTCTTATATAGGGGTATTCAAATATATACCAAAATTTTCTATTTTAAATTCTTGTATTTACATACATGAGACCCACATTCCCATTCTGTGGGTTTAAAGTGACATAAAAATCATGTTTTTAAAGCAGTTTTAAAACGTTATGATTATGAAATGAAACCCATTTCTTTTATGCAATATGGTTTGGTTATGAAATGATTGATGATGATATATGTGGCTCACAGGATAATAAATAAATGTCAAGGGTGCTCCCTGATAGCGCTCCAATGCATTGGGTAAAGACTTAATCTCTAGAGATGACCTTTTAGACTGATACCTTGGTGAATAACCTTGGTTATTTTTAATGACACCTTAGGGATGGACCTTTGTGAAACGAAATGATTGTCAATATTAAATTTTTTAGCCACATCTTCAAGTTATGAAATGAATTATTTTTATTATGATATTACTTATGATTTCTTTCTCATGCCTTAATGTTCTTTTCATGACATTGTTGATGTATCTCAAGTTCACATGTTAAATGTTTCCCCTTGTTTCCCTTACTGGGCCTTCTGCTCACCATTTCTTTTTATGTATGTCCCTAGGTTATGAGATGACGTAATGAACCTAGGATGAACATGATGATAATCCTTTCAAGTGTTTAAGAAGAATATTTTTATGTTTTCATGTTTTATGTTCCTGGTTTCCAAGACACTAAACCTTAAAGATCCTCGATTTTGTAAATTGTAATGAAAGTTAATATGATAAAAAGGCGGGATGCTATATACATTTAGAAAGAAAAACTATCCAAACACTGAAACCCACCTCATATCCTCTTATGCATTTGGGGTGTTTTTGATTTTACAATGTAGTGGATTGGATGTCCATCCTACCATCAGGGATAAAGGTTCCCTATATTGATTTCTCCTAAATGTCAGCCATAATTGAAAAATGAAAATTATATATCAGTTTTGGTATTTAATAAAATACTAAAGTTCATGGAAAATAACAATTATTTACATAAAATTTCTTTTATCTACTTCCTTTTCTTACATTGTTTGATAATTTTAATTTTTTCATCTTCTCACTATTTCCCATTTTTTTACCTGGTGAGGGATTATGGAGGAACTAACTACACCTCATCTAAACCACTATTAGACTTGTCACATAATGCCTCAAATATTTCTCCAATCCTTTTTTTTCTCTAAGAAATGATAGACAACTTGTGATAAAGTGTGGGAATATATATTCTGTAAATACATCTCTCTATGAGATTTCATGGAGTTCTATTATAAAAAAATAAGCCACTATGTAATTAGACTACTATATAATAAATTTTACAATAAAAATTAATTATCATACCAGAAATTATTCATCATGTTGACTAACAAAAAATTCCTTCCTTGTATATGCATCTAATGAATCTTACCTGAGGCATTTTTTTCATTTTGTTTCTTTCTAGAAACATATGATTTCGTCAATATTGTTTTTAAATCACTATATAGAATCATAAAAAAAAGAAAAAGGAATCATTTCATAATTTCTTTTTTTAAAATTGACAATCATCTATAATCTAATAAATTAAATATTAGTCATTTAAAATATATATTATTTAAAAAAAATAGATAAATAAAACAATTGAAATAGTTTATCATTAATGCCCCCAAAAGATGATTTATCTCCATCTTGTTTATGGACTTCAAATTTGGATATAAAATTCTAATCCTGCAATTACTATGCGTGGAGATATAGTTGATAAAATGTCTTTTATTTGGGCTTGTTGTATTATTATTATCATCAAAACTAATATGGAATCTCTTGTCTCAATGAGCATTTGAATGTTTTGGTAAATGTCCAATTTCATGTTTACAAACTCGAGAAGTCATTTTTTGAATAGTAAAAGTAGAGTATTCCACCATCGAATTATCATCAGTAGTCCTAAAGTCATTTTATGTAAATTAAAAGTTTTATTTCATTAAAAAATTATATTAATGAATAATTAACAATATTAAATAATACATATACCTTAGTACATGTTCTTTTATCTCTATTTCTATATCTATCATTGAAACATGAAAATGTAAGAAATTCTTGTGTACCTGTATATTATTAAACAATTGAACAATTAGAAAATAGGGAAAAAATATGTAAGTAAAATAGTGGAACACTTTTGTATGTTTTTTTAAATAATGATGTTTTTTTCTTAATAAAAATATATTCAAGGTAAACTATTAATTATAAACATTACTTCCCAATTGATAAAAACCCTTATAAATTTAAATATCCAAGTTATAAAAAGTGATATAATATGAATAAATTTAAACAAAATAAAATAATTCAAATCAAGTATTTCAATGAAAAAATGTTTAAAAATAACCATGGGATATAAAATTTAACACATAAAATTGTATAAATAATCAAATATAAATAATTTAATATCCAATAGTTATTAAAAAATTTATTTTTACATGTGTAAATATCAGAACACAAATATAATGTAAATTATTACTAGATTTATTTGGAGAGTAATTTAGTGTTTTTCCATATCCATTCAACATGGTCATTTTGTAATGCATGAATTATGTCTACATTTTAGTCATTATTATTTTAAAATCATGTAATAGATGAAGAAGCCTCATATAAATCAATAACATCATCCTTATAATCATCACCTAAATAGATTATTTTTCCTTTAAAAATGAATGAATGCTGATCAGTTATTATATCAATGACATAAATATTTTCATTTCATGCATCACTGTTATAAATAGTTCAATTTTGCAACTAGTTGTTTTCAAATCAATGAGTCTAAACCCATATTCATAATGTTCCACAGAAATATTACTAGCTACCCAATTACAATTAAAAATGCAACTATGAATTCAGTATAATCAATTTCACATATGTCCTCACGAACTCAAAAATGTTCCATTGATACATAAATTGGGTTTTTATCCTTTTCACTTGGAAAATGAAGTGCTTCTTCGATGACCAGTGCGCCACCTTTATGAATGGATATCAATTCATATATCAATTTGTGTAAAATTGGTACCCATTAATATTAAAACTAGACAACTTGACCACATTAATATATAGTGCCTTTCCATACATTTCAATGTTTCGAATTCATATATATCATTGATGAATTTATCTTTAAACCATGAAACAAATAACATTTTATACACAATCACTATCCACTTTTCAATTCTTTTCATATATTTTACCTTCAATTTATCAATATGTGATGATATATATGATCAATCCTCATCTATATTTAGGATAATGTATAAACATGGCCATATAAATTGATCACATGGAATGACCATTACCTTTACTCCTAAAATCCCTATACCTTTACTATCAATTGTCATATATCTAGATATAAGGATAGAAATATGATCCACTTAATAGGAATAATAAATACAGAACTCAATCAAATCTTCTAATACAAAGATTATAATAATTGAGCCCTCTGGTCGATAAGTATTTTTAGCATATCCCTTGAATGTTTTCATCTATCTTTTAAAAGGATACATCTATCTTAAATAAACATGACAACGTATTCTTATCTCACTCACCGAATGAATCACACAATGAAACATAATATCAAAAAATGTAGGTGGGAAATGAATTTATATTTAAAAAAGTAAGAGAGTAGCTTCATTCTCCAATACATATAACAAATTGTGATTAATGACTTTTCTAAAAATGGATTTAAAATAATTACATAACCAGACTGTAGTATTTTTGAAAGATATCAACGATATTCTATGCAATTCAAATTTGATAAGTTATTGTATCAATATATGATAGTCATGAGATTTCATACCTATTAATTTACAATCCTTCAATGAAACAAAATTATTCACATTTGAAGAACGTCCACTTTGTTCATTGATACCATAAACAAAGTGATGGAAAATATTCTTCTCAATCTTTTATAATTTATGATAAGTTAGAGATAGATATTTTATGTTTCCTTTCATAATGAGAGATAACTGCAAATGTATTCCCATTGATATAAAGTACAATTTAGGATTCAATCTATATTTTTCATTTAGTTTTATGTATAACAAAGTTCCAATAAAACTATCACTAATGTTTTACTCAATATGAATCACATCAACGTTATGTTTTATATATAATAATTTATAATAAGGCAGTTCAAAAAATATAGAATGTTTCTCCTTGAAATTTTTTTGAAGAAAAAAACCTCAATTCATTCCAAAATGTTGTGTCAGAATTTTTCACCCTATCATAATATTCATTAACTGATAATGTTTATGGGGGAAAATTGAAATACTTTAAACTCTTAAATTATTTTTTTCAATCCATGATAAGTATGATCAATTCAAAAAAATATTCAATATCATATGTGAAATATCTCTCTTCAATTTAGAAATTTATAATATGAAATCCCTTTTTCATAAATTGGACATGCTTTATATCCCTTAACATTGTATGTAGATAACTGTCCATATGTAGGAAATTATTTTATACGTAACATTATCATAACACAAAAAATACTCTTTCTTGTATTCATCAAAAACATTAACACCTTTCACGCTTATAAGTTTTAAATAATAAATCAATGGTGAATGATACACATCAATATTATATCTAGGCTATATTGGTTCTGAAATCATCATGGTCATCATAAAATATTTTTTATTTAATGATATTTTTGGGGAAACGTTGTGAACTACTACAAAATATTACTTGAACTATGATGGATACTTATTCTAATATATGGATTAATTCCATCTTTACACACTAAAATTCTGATATATCTAACATCACTTACAAAATCATGAAATTGTTTATCATGTATTTTCTACTATGATGAGCAAGGAGGGTGACATAAGTTTCCATTATAGATGTGCCCATATAGATTTCATATTAATTTTTTTTCATCAATTGAATTTGAAAATAGATTCTTCAAACGAGGAATTACTAGAAGGTACCAAAGTACATTAGCAGGAGCTTTGATTCGAGTAAATGAAAATGAAGAAAATTTGATTTATTGGAATTATATGAAGGGAATATTACAAGAAATTATTTGATTTAGCCTGAGGATATATGACAATACATAAGAATGGATCTGAGTTGAATTTTTCATCCATTTTATACCATGATCACTCATATATAGGACATTATGATAAATATTCATATTTCCTACTATAATTCAAACAATAATTTGGGAAATCATCTATTTTTTATACCCCAATCCCATTGGGCATAATATTTTCTTCACCTCATAATTGGAATATGGAAGTATGTTTCCTTCTATAAGTATTTCTTTTTAAAAGATCATGTAAGTTAGAAATTTTTTTATAACTCCACCCATTTTTTGTTTTCAATTTCATTAATCCACAAACAGTTGATAACACTTTATATTTATTGCAACATGGGAATAATAGGTTCTCAGAATTATCAGAAAATCATTCAATTATAGTTGTTTTTTCAATGGTTTCAACACCTAAATCTGGAATTAATTCTCCAATATGATCATCTGACCCATTATAAATATTGTCTTCAACATTAGATGTTGAATTTTCAGTTCGTTCGCCATTCAATACCCAAGAGTTATAATTATTTCTAAAACCATATCAAAGGATATGATCCCTAATTTCTATGGAATTTTACTTTATCATAATAAAACTCTTCACACATTGACAACAAATAAAATCTATGTTTTGGATATAACGTTTAGAAAATTCCATAAAATGATCGACTCCATTTTCATATTCACTAGTGGTTATTTATAAATTAATCCAATTAAGATCCATTCCATACCAAATATCTAAATATAATCGGTGAATATATTGAAACATATAAACATTTAAATAGATATATATAAAAAAAGATAAATTTTAAACATAAACACATGAAATAAAAATAAATGGTAATATGATTGGAAATATCAATGATTATTAGGAATAAAATAATAACTATTATAATAAAGGTATTTATTTTTCTTTTTGTGTGTCATAATGAACCAAAAATACATAATTTGGTTAGAGTAAAAATTGAAAAATATCATAACTACTAATTTAAACTGATACACACACACACAGATATATATATATATATATATATCAAGTTGGTAGTTTAATGTATATATATATCCATGCAAATATAAATATATATATCTCAGACATGATATATATATATATAACAATGAACATATAAAATATACATACATTAAACTACCATCAGTGTATTCTGGTGATATATATCCATGTGTGTGTATATATATATATATGAGACACCCCACCGTGAGTTGTGATCATGAGAACATCAAGATGGTTATGAATATTTTGGATCTACTTAATAATCTTGAGGATGATATTACCAAGTGATTTTTAATTAATTATATTCTCATTACTTTGTGATATCAATATGGTCTATTTAAGATCTCTTATGACACACATAATGATAAATTGTTAATTAGTGAATTAAGGACTACACGTGTTTCGTAGGATGAAAGGGTTGTGGTAGAAATGGGAGCAACCAATATGAAGAAAATGAATTAGATACAAAATGGTCAAAAATTTCAATGAAATAGGAAGGGGAATGATATTTTTCTACCACAACCTAATATTAAGATGTAAATCACTTTATTATTCTCTATATGGAAAGGAATGGGAATGAAAAGCTGTCCAAAATTTATTAATGGTTTGAAAAGAATGGTATATCATTCACATTGGTTTTTAATGAATAAAATAATATTAACATAGTTTATATCACTGTATAGATTTATTTTGGTTCAAAAATCCATATTGAAAAAAACCTAAGTAAACCAGTGGGCCTATTGTAGATTTTTTAGATATTCGAGTATGCCTACTCCTATGCTAAAATCCATAACCACCTTTAACTACTAAAAAATTGTCTTTTAAGAGTGCTAGTAAAGGTACTTTGTAACTTCTTATAAGGAGAATACCACCAAAGTGAAAATAAAGGTAAATCTTTATCAATGCTGATAAGATGCCCTCATAAAGACCCTTTAATAGTGCTAAAAAGGAGTAGATAAAGGGGGAAATTATTTGTGAAAAAATAACTGAAAAAGGTAACACTAATAAAGGGGGTATTTTTGTAAAACCTATCCGATCCCCCCGTCCCCCAAAATCAGTTCTTCCATATAACTCATTATCAATGCTTCCACAACCCCTCTATCAATGATTCTTGAAATTCAAACCTCTTACGTGCGACTGGATTTGATACGTGTACCTCCCTCTCAAAACTTGAACACCTTTACCACTACACCATGATTTTTTATTATATATTTTATGACATTTTTCTTTATTCCCATATATATTTAAATATATAGTTTTCATTTATAAATTTATAAGTATTTTTAAATAAATCTAGAAAATTTATATTTGTGTGTGTCTGTGATATATACACTTAAATTTATATGAATATGTTATATATTATATATTATATGTTGTATATTGTATATTAAATTCATTAACATATACAAAAATAGAATACTGATATATATCTATTTATTAAGACACACATATATGTATATATGAAAATTATATATACATTTGTATAAGAATATATATGTGTATTATTATTATAATTTAAAAAATGTTTAGTTATTGTTTTAGATATATTTTCAGAAAATGAATTTATTTATGTATATAATAATATACATATACATATAATTTTTTATTGAAAAACATATGTTTATATGAAAACATTACTTTTCTATATGTATATATATTATGGAATTTCTATAAGGTAAATAAAATCCATAATTTTTTACTTTATGTAAAATGAATTAAAAATATTAATATTATATATTTAAAAATACATTGTTATTTTAATATGTTGATAAGTGTATTTATACAATTGATATATTATAAGAAAAAATATTAAAAAATTCATATGATTAATTATAAATAAAACTACATTTTGAAAAACTATAAAATTTCAAATCCATAATATCAACATGAATGTAATCCTTAATAATGTTCAAGAATTTTTTTGGGTTCCTGTATTGTCACAATTTTTTTCCTTGAAAAAAGGTGATTCTAGGGATGAGATAGGTGAGTTATGTAGTATTGTTCAATTAACCATTAATGTAAAAAAAAATTCTCACCCTAATTGTGTTGAACAAAAACTCAAAATCATATAAAAGTCCTTAAATTTTATATAATTTGTTTTG
Organism: Viscum album; assembly: GCA_963277665.1. NCBI lineage: Eukaryota > Viridiplantae > Streptophyta > Magnoliopsida > Santalales > Viscaceae > Viscum > Viscum album. The sequence continues at coordinate 1,530,382,517 of OY728162.1, forward strand.
AAACAAACATAAATTTATAAAAAAAATTAAATTTTATGGTTATAATATGACTCATATATTTTTTAAAAATTTAAATTAATAAAGAAATTAAAATTTTTAATTTGATTACTTTTTTGGTTTTCTGTTAATAAAATCAATAATAAAAACCCAAAAAACAATTGGTTATTATCCGAATAAAATTTTTACTAACCAGTTCTCATTTTATTATAATAGATTGGTGCTTTTTTATTTAGTTTTTTTTTCACAATTTGGTTAACCACATATTTTCCCACACCTAGGAAGCGTTCTAGATTTGGGGAAGGCTCTAAAAAACATTTTCATAAATGAGTGTTTAGATGAAAATTCAAAAGATTACAAATATATATATATATAGAGATTAAATGTTTTATAAATGTTGATATGAGTCAAATGTTAGATTATTGAACTAAATTAAACATTAAATATTGTATATGAATAACATATTTTTAAAATCTATTATATTTTATTAAATTAAAATACAATAAAATATTAAAATCTACAACTTCAATAATCATGTATAAAATATTCATTAAAAATATCCCAACATTAGATATGAGGACTCATCAAGTACACATAAACATTGGGACAGTCGAATCTTAAAATGATTGATTTTTTAAAATCACAATCCATTTATAACCCATTTAATTTTTAAATAAAAATTTTCATGCAATTATATTATTTTGATTTTTTTTCTTACTATCCAAAACCATTTAATTAAGTAAATTTTTGTTATTTTTAATTTTAGAAATAATTGTCCATTATAAAAGAAATTAATATAAAAAAATATTTATTTCAAATTTTTATTAAAATTTGAAAATAAATTATTATTCAATTAATAAAAATTAATATAATATGATTATAATTTAAATTTCATTTATAAATTTAGTTTGAATAATATTAAAAATAATTAAATAAATTTGATATTTTTCCAATTTTTTAATATTCAGTTATTAAATTTATAATAACTAAATAAATAGATTTCAGTACTTGTTAATTCTTGTTATAAATAAAATATTTTAATATCAACAATTTATAACTATTAAAGGATGTGTCGAATGTTTGAATGGGTAAAGGCATAAAAAAAATAAGAAGCAATTGGAGAATGTGAGTATATAAGGTTGGTTTACATGGTTTCAAATGGCCACCCTACCACTGGGATTATTGTACCCATCCTTGATAGACAATGAAGAAACATATGATAAAGTGCAGGATGATTATAGTTCAACCAAAGCCAAATGTCAATAATCAGAAGATTTCATCTCGATAGAGAAGGGGCGAAGACTGTGTGGGATCATATCCAACCACCCACTTCTCCTAGGAACACTCCCCAGGGGCACCCAAGCATAGAGATCCTAAAAATACCCCAACCCCAGCATTTAAGAACCCATTTATGCTTAAAATTGATGTGGAAAGGTTGTTAAAGACTGATCATACATTGTATTTTATCCAACCCATTTTATGTGGTTGGCGATTCCCTTCAAAATAAGGGTTCTCCTGTTAAGGTAGTATCACCGAACTCATATGATGATGGGTAGTTTCTAGCCATCCCCTTCACCTGGGAACATTACACCAGGGTACTCAAGAAAGAAGATATCAAAAATACCAAAACTCATCCATTGGAACACCCTTATGTGAAAACAATTGTGATGCCTAACATTGACACAGTTAGGTTCTCAGAGACCTTCCATATACATGATTCTATCTAACCCATTCTATCAGGTCAGTGAGTTTTCTAAAAATTGGCCTCTCTAGTAAAGGGAGTATCACACAACTCTAATCATTATTTGATGATTCCAACCATACCCTTCACTTGGGATCATTCCCACAGGGTACCCATGTATGGTGAACCTGAATGTACCTCAACTCAAGCACTATAGAACACATTTGTGACAACCCTTGGGATGCTTGAAATTGATAGTAAAAGGTTATCATAGAATGGATATATACTGTATTATAGCCTACCCATTCTATGTGGATGGCGATTCACATCAACAACCGATTCTCCAGTGAAGGGAGTATCACAAAACTCTTATCATGACAAGCAGTTTATAGAAACCCCCTCACCAAGGAACACTCCCCCGAGGTACCCAATGAGATCTATAATATACTCCAACTCTTGGACAATAGAATCATACACCTCCTATTTAATCAGGCTCCATTAAGAGTATTAGAGAGTCAAGAAAGAAAACACATCCATCGAGTTAAAATATTATCATCCACAGGGGATTCTTTGATGGCCCGAGTATTGAATAATGTTTTTTATGACCAGGTTGGGAAGACTTTCAACCCAAGTTGGAAGCTTTCTGACACTTTAAGTCTCATGGGTATCGTGGGGGTGGTGGAGAGATATCATGAGGTGACGTGGTTTGTATGACTAGTGCAAGTGAGGAGGTCCATCACGTAGTAGAATTAATATGATGAGGATTAGTGTTTCTGGTGATGTTTCTGATGGTGAGGTGACATGGGTACTGTGAGAGCACATGCAGCAATGGACTTCATCAGGCGATGTACTGATTTATATCATGGTAGGTGGGGTGTTGAGAGTTGGGTTATATGGCTCAGATGAGCACCATAGATGGCATTGGGATATGCTAAATTGGACTAGGTTAACGATGGATTTGTTTGGAAGATGACCACGTGTAGTTTGATTAATTGCAGCATAGTGCACAATATAAGACATGTGTGTCATGGTCACTCTGACATTGGACTTTTTTCTTCCATGTAATGGGTTATATCTAGCCATAAGAATAAGTGGTTTGGACTGTTTCCTTTAATTAAAAGTGTTCTTCCCCCTTACATGTTAAATAAATACCTGATTATCATATAATAACTTGATAAAGTCCACAAGAAAATCTAGGTATGCTCTAGTAAAAATATCTATAGTGTATGAAAGTAGGTCATTATTAAAGTTATGCCCGAAGTTGTTCCATCCTATGTGGTGTCCATTTTTATGGTCCTTGATTTCTTTATCCATAAACATCGTTAATCCATTTATAATTTTGGGTGGGGTCAAGCTAAGGTGAAAAAAAATTATATTTTCTCTCTTGGGAGATGTTGTATGCTCATAAGGATTGCATTGGCATGGGATTTCCTCACTTGAATGTATTTAACAATTCCCTCCTGGCCAAGAAAGGCTCACAACTTTTACAAAACCTTGATATCATGTGTGTTAGAGTCGTCAAAGATAAGTACTACCCCATGATGACCTTCTTCCTTCCATCATGGGTCCTAGACCATGTTTTTTTAGGAGTGTATGGAGATCTAAGGACATATTGAGAAGAATAATTTTTTGGAGAACTTCTAATGGTTATTTGAATAATATCTGTATAAACCTTTTCTTCTTTCTATGGAGGGATTGCTTTCTGCTTCCTCTTCTACACCCAACAGTGAGAATTCAGTGTTCAGAGATATCATGGTTGATGAACATTCTATCTGGGACCTTCAGAGGAATGATCTTCGGTTCAATGAGTCTGATCCAAAGGCTATACTAGCAGTTCTAATGGTCCTTGATGTAGGTCTAAACAAGATGTGTGGGTCTCTTTATTTTTTTGTATGTTATACTATTCATTAAAGGTGTAAGGCGTGTATTATGGGAAATGAAGGTACATGGACCCCATAGGAAACATATTTGGAATCATAATTCTCCACCAAAGGTAAAGATTTTATGTGGTCAAATGTATCGGTGTATCATACCGACATATGCATGCCAAGCCGATAGGCACCAATCTGATAACTCTTTTGCCTGCTCTATAGGGGTATGATAGAGACAGATTTTCATTCAATTTTTCATATGCCTGGGTCATTGGGTTTTGGTCCACTTTTTAATCACATGATCTTATAGTTTGGAGGAATCATGGGGTCATTAATATCATTGGGGGGAAAGTTTCAGATGTTTTCCTACTCAGAATGTATAGGACTATGTATATGTGCATAGATTATATGGTTTTACCATAATGATTAAATTTTTGAGAACATTGTAAATGATGATAGTGTTTGTCTTTCCAAGATAAATAACTGGGGGTCTCACTGGTTGGATCTTGAGGAGGATCATCCACCTTCACATGTTCACTGACCTACTATGAGATGGATCTTGTACCTTTGGTTGTTATCAAACTTAATACTAACATGGTGACCCTTAGGGATGGTTTTTCTAGCCTTAAGGCATCCCTCCAGGATCACACTAGCTCTCTTATTACAGCCCGTCATTCTTCAAACATTTATGGTTGGTATCCTCCTATGGAAGAGGATATGGCTACTCAGAAGGGTATGCAGTTTATATTATGTTTTGGTTGGAAAGATGTTGTGATCTAATCTGATTGTCATATTATTATCAACGCACTAAAGGACGATTAAGGTGTCCCCCAACCCTTTGGGTCCATTATAGACATCATTAGATCTTTGGTTCCTGTATGGTATTTGTTTTCTTTATCCTTTTCTATGAGTGATGGAAATCAAGAGAATCACTTTTTGGATGCTTTTGGGAATCATCAGGGGTCTTATTGTTAGCTTTAATCATATCCCTCAAAATTATGTTTTTTTGCATTGGTTGATATCTATGGTTTGAGGATGGTCCTTTCAAAAAAATATTAGTTTATTTTATTTTAAAACCAATTATTTTTCTATATAAAATGGAATTTTTATGTAAAACAATATATTATAGCATTTTATAAAGGAAATTTTTTTTAATAAAATTTAGATTTTTAATAATTTGAATTTTTTGAATAATATTTATTTAATTTTTTTAAATACATGGAATAGTTTTAAACATATAAGAAATACTTGTTTCAGTGAAACATCCTTTAATTTTTTTACTAAAATACTCATGTTGAAGTTGAAATGGAATTTCCAATGAATGTTTCAATGATGTATCCACCAAATGATTCAGCTAAAAATATTAAGTAGATTTTGAAATTTCCACTGAATGCTTCTAGTGGAAGTTTACACAACAATTTTTCATTAGTGCTTTCTTGTAAAATATACCACTAGAATCATGATGTGAATGTTGAAACTGATATTTTGTAGAGAATGTTCATATTAAAATTCTCTAGTGGTAATTCAACTAGAATTTTCCATAAGATGTTAAACTTTCATCAAAATATTTTATTAGAGATATTACCCATTTAACTATAATGTTTCTTAATGAGATTTTACATGTATTTTATTTTATCAATGTAATATATCATGTGAATATTTATTAAAAAATCGAATTTTATACTATGATATTTTATTGAATTTTATAATAGATATTTTATCTACACATTAAATGTAATTTTCAAGCATAATTTTGTAATGAAAATTTTCATTAGAAGATTCCAATAGAGTTTTTAATGTGGGTTTTGAAATAAATGGACCATAAACTGATTAATAATATAATAAATTATAGTCCAATAAATTATATTACAAAATATTAATACTGTGAATTATGTTAAATACAACAAATAATTATCTATGAGTTTAATGTATTAAAATAAGTCTATAATAATTATTTATTATATGAAAGAAATCAATCTACATGAATTAATGATCCTTATTGATGGAGTAAATTGGGGTGGGTTTATGATGATAAAACCCACTATAAATACTATGCTCCCTACACATAACAGATTAAAGGAACATATACAATCTACATCTCCCATGCATAGTTTCTCCACAACTAAAAAATTGATTATTTGTGACATGGAATTTATGATGGTACCCCTTCGAAAATAGTTATTTGTGATGGGGTCCCAATGAAAATGCTCCATTGTCAAAAAATAGCACCTTGAAAGGGTTTTTTTGTGAAAACCCTTCACAAAAAACTATCTTTTTCTACAATCCACCCTCTAGTATGAAATATGTTTTAGCCAGATTATTTTAACAAGTATTAACGATGGGCCAAGTGACCTTTCATAAAAATGAATTAATGATGGAACTACATCCGATCATAAATAATTTTTAAAAATAGAAAATAAAATTAAAAATATTAAAATGTAAGAAAAATAAGAAAACATAATAAATGTAATTAAAAAAATTGTAACCATATGAAAAATGAATGATATTAAAAAAATATTTAAATTCAAATTCTAACATAATAAATGTGTACATTACTATATAGGGGGTTAGGGAGGGGGAGGTTTATCCAGAATAGGAGGAGGAAAGAACTCCATCCCAAAACTAGGATCCAGTTGTAAAATGTACTCCATCATCTAATCATGCTGCTACTAGTGTTTTCAGCATATCTCCTTCTGTAGTTGCTCATCCGGACTGGCCCATGGGTGATCCATGTGAGATGTTGGGCATGGGAAACACTCTGGTTAGGTGAAATAAGACCATACATCTCACGCAGCTCCCATAACCTAATTCTTTTTCTCTCCACTATTGACAATACGCCACAGCTGGTATCACCCTGACACTCGTGCGCACTCTTGGTCACACCATGACGCCATTGGTAGTCTCTCCCCAATGATGGCTCTACATGCACCTGGTCTTTCCTTGACTCCCTACCAAAGTCTTTGCCCTACTATCCTTCCATCAATAGGTTTTTTCATATCTTCTTCCATTTTTTACCTCTTATTCCTCAATCCCCACTATAATTTTTTAATTCTTTACATTATTGAAGTTATGTTCATTTGAATCATTTTTTATCATGAATAATCAATTTTGTAGCCAACTGAGAAATGACTATGTTAGAAAGATTTGTTATACATTATGAAGACTAGTTTTTTGTCTGTTTGTTGCATTATTTTTCCATAATTTCTTATCGGATAAACCAATGTGGGTTTTCTTATTCCATATCATATTGATTTCATCATCCTAGGGTTATTGATGTTTTGATATAAGAAATATATTGGAGTGTTTTAGGTTTTTTTGCATACATAGGATATCTTCTCTTAGATCCTTAAGACCTGACATGTTGCTCATGGTGTCAACTAAGCTCTTCATGATCTCTATGCATGACCTCTATAACCTCACATTGTGCTTTCATATACTCTTATAACATTAAGGTCATTGATGATGACTCTCTATGATATCCCCTTGAGTTGGAAGGTGACCATGTAAGAATACCATAATAACTGGTTGGTGTCAATTGAGAACTAATACAAACAAGCCTTCCCTTGTCAAAATCATACCATGTTTCCTGCATCCATGCTATATTATCAATTCCTACAACACTAGTGGCCTAACCCTCAGTCTCAGTCAGACTCTTATCCCGTGTTTGAGAAGTTTCAGCCACATATGACTCCATCAATTTCAATTTGAAATTAAAATATATAAAATATTATTTCTAGTAAAATTTAAATCATAAAAAATAATTATACTCGCCACAATATAGAACTGGAATCCACCAACAATCAATCCAATCAAAGGATCTCTATACATAATCTTATAGACATTCAAATCTATAATATCATGTTTTTAAACTACCTATATGAGTATAAAATAAATATTTTACATTTAAAATAATATGATTTTTTTTAGAAAAACACATACTGTATTTCAATGATGTATACATAATGTATGACTACAAGATTGATGTGTCAAAGACTACCTCCCCTAGTTCTTATAAGATGATGTTTCCCTATTCGAAATGTGATCTCTCATCTAGTATGAACATAATCCAACACAAACTTGAGATGATATGTAATTTGGACAGTGGGTATAATAGGACTGATCAAAATCCATGACTCTCACTTCTTCATTGCATTCCTCCTCAAAATATGCAAAAACTGATGACAACAATCACATATAAAGTCTTCACAAGCATCCCATTAGGAATTACACATACTATTATCTATGAGGTACCATAAAGCCTTTAAAAAATTAGTAATATGATGTTAATAATTAAATAAATTTCAAATTAACTATTATTTATTTTTTTATAATCCAATGGTTAAACACACAATGATGAACATCAATGAGATTCTGATCCCATGTCAACCATGACCCAGCAAAATTGTTCCATAAAATAGAAATCCCCTATAAAAAATCAATATGTGTGATGCTTTGAAAAATTTAAATAATAATCACATAGTTATTAAATAGATAAGTTAATAAAAAGTAATGAAAACTAACTAAAATACACAACTGAACATACCTATGTGTGCGTGGATCAAACTCAAGACATGGAGATCTTTCGGGAATAGGGTTAGGAATAATCAATCTCACAATCCCATGTCCCCTATAATTCAATGATTAACCACTTGGAACTTGACGGTTAGATAATAAATCATCAGGCTCATCACCTAGTTGTATAGTTCCCTTGAGGCTTTGAAACATATCAGCAGAAGTCTCATCATCCAAATATAACATGAAATGATTGTTTACTACCAATAATTGAAAATGAATTTTATATATATGTATATTTATTTTGACTATAACTAAGAAGTTATTGTTTCAATCTTCTTCTTCAACCTCATCTTCAATTATCATGGTGTCAATATCTTCATCTTCCTACAAATTATCATCAATTCCCATAATAGTTTTGGCATCATCAATACAAGTTAATTCAAATTCATTTGTTACATCTTCAATAACATCACCACCATCAACCTGTAATTATGGGGTGTCATCGTCAATACTCATATCTTTTTATTAAAATGATGTATTTTGAGCCATATCTTGAAACTTTTAAATTACATGCACATTAATAGAACCACATTCACTTTGTATAAACTAATTTTCATGGGATTTCATTTTTATAATGATCTATCAATGAATTAACCATATTAAAGCATCACAATAATTTGAAAAATATATTTTGTGTGCTTGATAGGATAATAAAAATTGTTCATTTACTATAGGAATGATTTTATACTTAATATGAACTATTCCATGTCATGGATGAACACAAAAGTATCTATCAGTTTCAAAAATGACATTTAAGCGTTATTATATAATATTTTCCCGGATAACACAACTCAATTATGTCATCTAACATGCCATAAAAGTAAATTTCACATTCTATATGTAGATATCCTCTTAATAAAACACCACAATTCGTTGATTTTTTGATTCACAATATGCACATGTATGAAATATAAAACCATTCAACACATATATATTATAATATATAACCATTTTGGATGATGGATTACACAATAAACACAATTGATTATCAAATTTATCAACATTTTTTAATTCCCACAAAACTGAAAAAAATTTAACAATATATCAAAAAATAAATTGATTATATATGTTAAACTAAAAAACAATTAACTTTACCAGCCTTTAAAACCTATAGGAAACATTATGTTATCGATGTTCTTCAATAGATTCTGTTATAATTTGAGGATATTTTCTCTTGATATGATCAACATATAATCTACAAATAATATATTATTATTTTATATCTATTAAAATAATTACTTAATATTCTGTAGTATCACATAGAGTAAAAATATTGTCATTTCTTTACAGTTGAGAATAAAATATGTATATTCCCTATGATGTTCATCATCTAAAATGCACCATTCATTAACCCCACTAAATCTATGTTTTGTCTAATTAAAAACTAATAATTTAAATTTAATTTAATGATAAACACATCCCTAATTATGACCCATTTGGTTTTGTTTTAACGGATATTTGGTTTAGAAATAACCAGAGAATAAGAAATAAATTCCCTACAATAAATAATATTTTGAAACTAACCCTTCAATACATTTATAGTTACATACCTTTCTATTTAGTTTCTATACAAATATCTCATATGGATAAATCCATTGGAAGTATACTAGCCCTCTACAATCTGCATCGTGCATAAAATGTAATATCAGATATTCCATTGAATCAATGAAAGATGACAATTTTTTCCAGTATATATAAAATTAAAATAGTATCTTTTTACAATCTACTATGTGCATCAAATTCAATTGTTTCCACACAGATGACTCAAAAAAAGTTTGAAATTTTTGGTGCATTCAAAATCAATGAATTCAAAAGTCCTCTAAATCCAACCAATTGGATCCTTTCCAATATAACATGACAATTATAACTTTTAAATCTTGTAATATGACTCTTTCTAAAACATCTTTCCAAATTGAAAACATATCCATTTGTTAGTCTCAAACTTGTAATCCACTGGGAAAATAATAAACATCATTCTATCAAAATTTTATAAACCACTTTTGGATTCATTAACATCTACGATCTATCATATTTAAACAACTCAAGTTCTAGTCCACTACAAATTTAGACAAGATGTAAATATGCCATTACTTTATATTTGTACTTACTGTAAATTCTAACTAATTACAACTTATTTTTTGTAATTAATACTAATATTTACAAACTACCCCTAATTATTGTCATTTTTTACTATGTAGTGAAAAATTATCACTAAATTTTACTATATATACTTACAGTGTAGCTATTTATTATAATCAACACTAATTTCTTCTAATTAATGTTAACATTATGTAATTACTATGAATTACCATAATTTTTTACTAATGATAATAAATTATTAATAATAAACACTAATTATTACTAATTACCACTTATTATTATGAATTATGGATAATTTTTAAAAATTACAACTAGTATTTATTAAGTGTTTCCTATTTTTACTATATATTGCAAATTACTTGTAATTTTCACCACGTATTGCATATTTTTACTATACGCTTCTTATTTTTACTAATCATGAATAATTACGACTAATTTTTACGAATCGGTTCTTAATTTTAATAGGTGACAATGTTTTACAAATTACTGCTAATTTTTACTATGTCCCGTTTATTACAGCTAATTTTTACTTAGTATAGCTATATTTTTTTAATTTCTGCTAATTGATTGTAATTACTGTTATTTTTTTTATAGTTTTTGGTAATTATTTTTGTAATTAAAGATAATATTTAGTTATTACATCTATTTGTTAATAAGAACCCCTAAGGTTTTTTAAATACACCTAATAGTTAGTATTTTTTGTTAATTTTTACTAAGAACCTCTGATTTTTACTTAGTAATGACCATTATCGATAATTTTTAGTAATTAACAAAAACAATTAGGTCATTAAGACTAATTTTTAGAAATTACCAGAAATCATAACTATGTAGAGTAAATATTTACAATGAACAATTATTGTCTACTATGTATAGATAATTACTACTTATTTATACTAATTACCACTAATTATTGATAATTATTTCCATTTACTTCTAATTACTGCCAATTTTCAATTATTATAACTAATATTTACTAATTTATGATATCATTTAGTAATTACTCATAATTATTGCTGATTTTTTCTAATTAGTACTAATTAGAATTAAGTTTTGCTAATTATTAATGTTTAATGCTACTTTTTGTTACACATTACTAATTTTTATTAAATATTTCTAATTTCTAATAATTCCGATTGATTTATAATAATTTCTGTCAATTTCTAATAATTGCATCAAATTTTTACTAATTAGTACTAATTATTATTAATTGTCACTAATTATTATTTATTACTATGATCTATAAATTATACAATGTTTTGTTAAATCCCACTCATTTCTATAATTTTTAAATAATTCATGCGAGTTACCACTAATTTTTAATAATTATTATACTTTTATTCTAATAATTTCTAGTTTCTAAAAATTTTCGCTAGTTCCCTATAATTAGAATTAATTACTGATAATTGAAAATAAATTATAATAATTAAAACTAAATAATACTAATTAATGCTAAATAATTGTAATTAAAAATAGTAATTAATAATTAAAACAAAATATATTTAATTAAAAATCACTACTATTGCATAAAAATAATTAAAAAAATAAAACTATATAATTATAATCAAATCTAGTTACTGATAATTAATGATACATATTTCAAATATAATATAAAATTAATTAATTAAAAATGAAAAACAATAAATTAATACCTTAAAACTGAATATTGTAGAGGATGTACAGCCCGAATTTTCTTAATTATAAAATTTAAAATCGTTAAAATTTTAAGTAGGAGAATATGAGAGGAGAGGGGTAGAAATGAGTTTAAAAGATTAGATAATGAAAAACACTCATGTATGGTGGGTATATATAGGTTTGATAATTTGTGATGGGTTTCCCATCACAAATTTTATTTTTTGTGATAGGTCACGTGAGAATTAGTACCTACAATTAACAATTACGTCGATTGTAAAAAAGTAGTTTCCAACAGATCTGATCAAAAATAGTATTCATCGTGGAGTTTATTTATTTCAGGAGTTAATTACCATCTTGAATAACTATAATGATTAAAGGTACTTTCAAAGTGATTCCATTATCATCCCAAATACCTTTCCGAGGGTTTGGTACATACTACACTCCAAAGGTGTTTATGGCAGGAAAACATTCCCCTTGAAAATAATTTTTGTAATTATTTTCTGTAAGGTGATTTTTTTCTCATCACTAATAGTCCTTGAGGTATGAATATTATTTATTATTTATAGGACCATTGAAAATAACCCATCACAAAATATGGTTTTTTCATAATGAGAAGTCATTTAGGTTAGTATTCCTCAAATTCTTGTATTTTCAAATGGCTGGAGAATGTGAAAGGTTCTTTTTATAAAAGAAAATTACTAATATAAAAATTTAATTATTCTATAAAATTTATAACATTTAGTTTCAAATATAGTTATACATTTTCTTTAAAATAATGTTTCATAAGCTCTGTTGTAGAAAAAACCCTTTCGTAATATTAGTTTTATAAATAACACATTCATTGTCTATCATCATCTTCTTCATTTCATCATCTTCGGATATTAAATATGTTATAACACATCTCTAATTATTTCATCATGATTTATTTTTAAACATTATTAAAATAATATTCTTCAAAAACATTCTTAATTAATAAGATTTATATATTCATTTAAATCACATTAAATAATACATGCACTTATTACAATTTTAGTAATTAAATAATATTAAAACAGCTATAATTTTCATTTCAAAAAATAATTATTTAATTAGGATTTTTGTAAATCTTATAAAAAATGGGTTTACCCAAAACATTACTAATTATATAAAACTTATGTATTCATTAAATGACATTAAATTATATATGATAAATATTAAAAATTTCATCCCATTGAAATTTTTATTTTATTTGAATTAGATTATAAATTGAATTAAATTTTCATAATATTCTCATTGGTATTATGATTATTAAAAATTAAATATTTTTTCTTATGGTTTGTTGAATTATCAAATTATAATTCATGAATTTAGGAAATAAAGTATTAATTGATAATTTTGTGATATTTTGTAAATTGAATTAAAAATTGGGTTTTCCATAGCATTCTCATTTTATTTTTAAAAATACATATTCTATAAAACCATTTAAGTAATATATGAATAATATAACAAATTTTATACCATGGGAATTTTTTTCATATTTTAATAAGATGTTATATTAATCTTAATTTTCACAATTTTTTGTAATGTATTATGATTCTTAATGATTTAATATCTTATCATAGAGTATGTTGAATTATCAAATTATTATTTAATTAATTTTTTAATAAAACATCACATGATAATTATTAATTAATATCATGAAGATATTAAATTATAAATTTTACCCACAGAAAATTTTATAATTTTAGACTCATGTCAATAAAATTAAATATGTAAATTATGTGATTTGGACCAATAAGCATGTATTTAATTTTCTGCTATAACGTAATGTTTTTCGGATATTCACTATGACATTCCTGTATAAAATTCGACACCATTAAAATTTAGAAGATAATTATTTTTCCACTATATTGGATTGATATTGATTATTCCATCCAGAAAGATGAACCATGTAAAGTTATAAATGATATTACACTAAAGGGTGTACCATTTTATGATCATTGGGAGTGGTTAAATTGTCTTACTACGATGCTTATAAAAACCAAATTATGAAATAGCATTCACAGTTCTGTCAATGGGAAAAATAATGTTCATTAATTGCTAAAATAAATATATGACTAGTTCATCTCTTTAGTTAAACCATTAGTAAGAACATTATTAATGAAGTTATCATCTATAAGACTCAGTACCAAAAATGGTTTTCATTGGCACATATTTCATATGATGGATATTGAGGCTCACAATAAGAATATTATGTTTGATATATCTGAGATATTTCTAGTCCATTATATTCTCAATAATGTAATGTCCCGGACCTCTCCGGTCCATTTCTTTGTAAAAAATTTGATGTGGTCAAACACGACATGTGTTGTAATAATATTTTTTTATAATAATAATTGATAATGGTGGCGTGAAAATATTTGGTGTTAATTAGATAAAATGGTTTTAATTTAATCATTGTAAAATATAAGAAATAAAATCGAATATATTTAATAAAATGATGGGTGGCGCATGGAATAAGTTATAAAGGAATAAATTACAATAAATGAGGCTCATGTAATAAATTATAAAGGAATGAAATGCATGGGGTGCATGGGTGTGACCTTATACAGGAGGCGTTGTGCGGTTCTCCACAATTAAAGTTGGAATTGTGTTAATAACATTAAAAGGGTATTATTATATAATAATTTGTTATAATAATGATAACATGAAGAGGCACGTGAATGGGGTTCCCAACCATGCGTGAATATAATGTTATGGGATATATGGAGTAATTATATGAAAATAATGGGCGTCAATAATAATTATTATTATTAATGTTAATGATGGGGACCCGTTGATGAAATTGAAAGAGGATTTATTACTATTGAATTAAATAATAATGATAAAGGTGACAGAAATATGTGTGTGATTGGTAAATTAAATTAAATGGGTTTAATTTTTGGTTAGTAAATTAAATTATTTGAATTTAATTAAATGGAATGATTTTAATTAATAACCATGGTAAACTAATTTAATGGGATTAAATGAGTACATTAATTATGGGTGTTATTATTATTAATTTTATTAAATAATAAAGTTGAAGTGAGAATGGAGTTTGGGGCATTCCACATGGAGTAAAAGAAATGGGAGGCGCCACTTTTGGTGGTGGGAGAGAATCATGAAAGAAAAAAAATAGATTGGAGAGAGAAACAAAAAATCAAAATAAGAGAAATAAAATTAAAAGACAAATAAATGAAAAAGGAGGAATTGGTGCTTAATTATAGCGCCCATGAAGACTCCAAAACGTGATTGCTTTTGGAGTTATGAAAAATAAATAAATAATTGATTAATAATAATAATAAAATATTGTTATTATTAATTTTTTTGATAAAACACGTTTTTGTCCGTAACTTCTTCGTGTGACCTCGGTTTCACGAACCGTCAGTGGCAGTGCGACCCTGACTACGAGACGAAAATTATGAGTCCAATATTGGATGTCTTTTTCGGGTTTTCGGATTGGGTGCCCGAAACACTCATTAATTAATAGATTTAATATTGTTATTATTACGGGATCTTGTATCCAACGTATCTCCCTCATACGGTATCAGATTGACGATCCGTCAGCGACATCATAACCCTGAAATTATGACGGTCATTTTAAGACCATTAATGAGCTACTTTTATGACTCATGCCACGGGTCAACGAAACACCACATATTGATAGAATTATCAATATTATTAAAACGCGTGGAAACCGCGTGACATTTTGTGTGTTAACCAATCAAAACATGTAACGTATGTACGGTCACATCGTGTATTCATTAATGCACTCTGAATACAGATTTACCTATTCGTTGCCTATATAAGAACGAGGTCTTGTTTTTTCTTCTATATCGATCACTTCTTTGTCGCACGACGACGCTCTTGGACAATCGAGAAGTATTCCTCCTCTAACTTCTTTGTCCGAGCTCCGAATTATGATCCGTCAGCGGCCACAGGATCGTAGCGACGAGACGAAGCTTCTAAGCCCGGACTTGTCACCTTTCCTTCCAGCCTTCCTTCTCCAGCTTCCATCCTAGGAGGTGTTTGTCGGGTTTAGCGAAGGCGGAGGACACCGAAGGACGTCGTCGGAAGTGATGTGATCGAGACCTTTTGAGGTAGGGGTTTACCTTCGTCTCTCTTTTTGGTGCAACATGCAGGGTGGGATATTTTTCTTTTGTTCCATGGGATGTAGTTGAACTTTAAATAAAGATAATAACCGGATAAAGAAGGGTTTGGGGTTTTGTGCTGTTTCTATTGCCTTCTAGTTTCTTTATCTTCTGATGGTGATTTTGGATTGAAAGGCCTTTGCCTACTGAAAATCAAGGCCGTTGGTGGCCTTTGCGTGCACAGTTGATATCTGAATTGTTTGTGGTTGGTTTTGTTAAAACATGGAAAATGGATAAGCTCGTAAAGAATGGCTGATTAAATGAGAATGAAAACCTTGTGTGATCACCCCGATTGAACAAAGTTGGAATAATGAACATGTTGGTGGTTTAGTTGTTTTGTAGAAAATGCCCTTATTTATGAAAAGTGTTTTGATTATGAAAAGTGTTTTGAAGTAAAAGGTGTTTTCAAATGCAGAAATGTTTTGTGTGTGGAAAGCGTTTTATGTGTGGAACTTTGAAATAAATGAATGATGGAATGTTGTATGGTTGTGATAATCTCTTGTAAATGAAATGGCATGTGGTTGCTTGCGTTTTACCTAACCTTGGTTGTGGATGGCAGGGATATGTTTTTGAAAGGTTTTGTCTGGATGTTAGTTGCCCAGTAGTAATAATTTGTTAAACCATTGCATGAAACATGAAAACCTAAATGGGGTTGGGGGATGATTGTTTGGTTGTTGATGCATGCTTCGTGGTAGCAGTGTCAAGGCACATGCTCAGTTCCTCTTTTTAAGAAGCCATAGGTTGGGCTGTGTGTTTGGTATATGTATATATATAATTGTATCTTTGTGTTTTGTTGCACCACACCCATGTCAAGCACCTAGTGCCGAACACTCCCATTTTATGGGAGAGGGTGTTCCCCCTTAGTTACTAGCTCATTCCTGGTCCATCTTCCATAGGCTATGATGGCTTGAGGTGACCTTATACCCAAGACTCTTCGGGTAGGTCTCGGAGGCTGTGATGGCTTGAGGCGACATTTAGCCCAAGACTCTTCGGGCAGGCTTACCGTTCCCAAGAACCTTCGGGATGAGGCCCAGGTGTCTGCGGGCGGGTTAGTGGTTGTGGCCCAGGTGTGTGCGGGCGAGATGCGTGGTTGTGAGGCCCAGGTGTGTGCGGGCGGGATGCGTGGTTTGGCCCAGGTGTGTGCGGGCGGGAAGAGTGTGGTAGAGTCAGGACGTTTTCTGTTAGGAAGAGCATCATCTAATTAAGTGGGAAATGGTGCGGGGTACCCAATACTTTTGTTCTATATATATACTAAACATTTTTGTGTTACTTGGTGAGTGTGACCAGTGAGGCTGGGTGGATAGTTTTTCCTTGTTAGTTTCAGGTTCTTCTGTTTTCTCACGAGACCTTAGGGTGTCTCCCCACTTGTGCACGAGAGCTTTAGTTTCTCTACTGAGTATACCTTTATGCTCACCCTACGTTGTTTCAGGTTTTCAGGAGGACTACCAGGGTCGTGCGTGACCCTACTAGTCAGGCAGTGGGAGTTATGCAGTTGCTGTTTTTCTTGTTTTCCTTTTGGTACTGTACTCACTTGTACTTTTGAGCTTCCTTGTACTTGTACCTTGTTATAAAAATTGTTTAAACTTGCATGCGGGCTTGTTTTGGGTTTATTTATGTACACTTGTTCTTTTCCCTTTTTGGTGGTTGACTTGTCCTATTTCCCGATCCAAAATAATAAAAAGGGTAATTCCTCCCATATTTGTGAAAACTCATACCCTTGGTGCTAGTCGCCAACCCAGGGCCTACTGGAGGCGGGACTCAGGGGTCATTATCTTCCTTTCACCATTGCCAGCTCAGGAGGGGCATCTTTGGTGGGAGGGGGTCGTGACAGAATGGTATCAGAGGTGATGGTTGAGAGATAGGATGGAGTCTGGAGTTAGGCACAGTGAAGATTTCATGGGATGGTAGGGAAAAAGTGTTCGTTAATCTTGGTGCGTGACATAGGCCAGGGAAGACCGGCTAGGACACGAGATTTTAGGGCCCCCCGTGATCCGATGCAAGGACTCTGAGCCTACCGAACGACCAAGTGAGACTATATTGATTGCAGGGTAGAGACCCTAGGGAAGGTACATGCATCATCATGTTTGTGTTTTACTTGATTTGGGTGTTCTGGGAAAGAAATTGAAATAAAATGATAATTAAAACTTTGAGTTTTTCATTACTACCTGGTCTTAGGCGTTCCCTGTTTACCGAACAACTATGGCACCTAGACGTCAACAGAATGGCAGAGGAGTGGGACACAGACAGTTTCATGCAATAGAAGTGGCAACCCTAGCAAGGCCAGAAATCAAGAGAGATGTTTCCGGTTTTACTTAAATGCTCTCATTTATGTTTTGTTTAAATTCAAGATCATTACACTCCTTTGTTGAAACTCATTCTCGCCCATGCTTTGGGCCTGGAACATTTTTTTTTCTTCATGAATTTATAATGCTAAGTTGTTTCCCTCTTTCCTTTAAATGTGTGTGAAGAGTCATAACATGTGGGGGGAGGAGGACCTAATCCCTAATCAAGATGCATTAATGTGGATGCGATTAAACCCATGCAGGAGAGTCAGTGCCTCCTAAAGCGGATAATATCTCGACATGGGAGAAGGAATTTCTCAAGCCATGTGTTCGGGAAATTTATTGATGTTTTGTATGGTGTTGGGGGGCAGTGTAAGTTGGAAAATCCTAATATATAGAAGTGGGAAGGCTCAGTCCTTAATCGAGAGGCATTAATGCAAATGCGATTAAACCCGTGCAGGCGAGTCAGTGCCGCCTAAAGCGGATAATATCTCGACATAGGAGAGGGAATTCCTAACTCACATAATTAGGGTTGTCGGTTGTTTCTTGTTATGACAAGAGGCCTGAGAAGTATCTTGAGGGGTGGTTGTTCGGACCTTTCCCCCTTTTATGGGTTGGTTTTAATTCTCGAGGAAGAGAATGTTTTGAGAGGTATCTGGTGTAATGGCCCGGACCTCTCCGGTCCATTTCTTTGTAAAAAATTTGATGTGGTCAAACACGACACGTGTTGTAATAATATTTTTTATAATAATAATTGATAATGGTGGCGTGAAAATATTTGGTGTTAATTAGATAAAATGGTTTTAATTTAATCATTGTAAAATATAAGAAATAAAATCGAATATATTTAATAAAATGATGGGAGGCACATGAAATAAGTTATAAAGGAATAAATTACAATAAATGAGGCTCATGTAATAAATTATAAAGGAATGAAATGCATGGGGTGCATGGGTGTGACCTTGTACAGGAGGCGTTGTGCGGTTCTCCACAATTAAAGTTGGAATTGTGTTAATAACATTAAAAGGGTATTATTATATAATAATTTGTTATAATAATGATAACATGAAGAGGCACGTGAATGGGGTTCCCAACCATGCGTGAATATAATGTTATGGGATATATGGATTAATTATATGAAAATAATGGGCGTCAATAATAATAATAATTATTAATGTTAATGATGGGGACCCGTTGATGAAATTGAAAGAGGATTTATTACTATTGAATTAAATAATAATGATAAAGGTGATAGAAATATGTCTGTGATTGGTAAATTAATTTAAATGGGTATAATTTTTGGTTAGTAAATTAAATTATTTGAATTTAATTAAATGGAATGGTTTTAACTTAATAACCATGGTAAACTAATTTAATGGGATTAAATTAGTACATTAATTATGGGTGTTATTATTATTAATTTTATTAAATAATAAAGTTGAAGTGAGAATGGAGTTTGGGGCGTTCCACATGGAGTAAAAGAAATGGGAGGCGCCACTTTTGGTGGTGGGAGAGAATCATGAAAGAAAAAAAAATAGATTGGAGAGAGAAACAAAAAATAATAATAAGAGAAATAAAATTAAAAGACAAATAAATGAAAAAGGAGGAATTGGTGCTTAATTATAGCGCCCATGAAGACTCCAAAACGTGATTGCTTTTGGAGTTATGAAAAATAAATAAATAATTGATTAATAATAATAATAAAATATTGTTATTATTAATTTTTTTGATAAAACACTTTTTTGTCCTTAACTTCTTCGTGCGACCTCGGTTTCACGAACCATCAGTGGCAGTGCGACCCTGACTACGAGATGAAAATTATGAGTCCAATATTGGACGTCTTTTTCGGGTTTTCGGATTGGGTACCCGAAACGCTCATGAATTAATAGATTTAATATTGTTATTATTACGGGATCTTGTATCCAACGTATCTCCCTCATACGGTATCGGATTGACAATCCGTCAGCGACAGCATAACCCTGAAATTATGACGGTCATTTTAAGACCATTAATGAGATACTTTTATGACTCATGCCTCGGGTCAACGAAACACCACATATTGATAGAATTATCATTATTATTAAAACGCGTGGAAACCGCGTGACATGTTGTGTGTTAACCAATCAAAACATGTAACGTATGTACGGTCACATCGTGTATTCATTAATGCACGCTGAATACGGATTTACCTATTCGTTGCCTATATAAGAACGATGTCATGTTTTATCTTCCATATCGATCACTTCTTTGTCGCACGACGACGCTCTTGGACAATCGAGAAGTATTCCTCCTCTAACTTCTTTGTCCGAGCTCCGAATTACGATCCGTCAGCGGCCACAGGATCATAGCGACGAGACGAATCTTCTAATCCCGGACTTTTCACCTTTACTTCCAGCCTTCCTTCTCCAGCTTCCATCCTAGGAGGCGTTTGTCGGGTTTGGCGAATGCGGAGGACACCGAAGGACGTCGTCGGAAGCGACGTGATCGAGACCTTTTGAGGTAGGGGTTTACCTTCGTCTCTCTTTTTGGTGCAACATGCGGGGTGGGATATTTTTCTTTTGTTCCATGGGATGCAGTTGAACTTTAAATAAAGATAATAACCGGATAAAGAAGGGTTTTGGGTTTTGTGCTGTTTCTATTGCCTTCCACTTTCGTTATCTTCTGATTGTGATTTTGGATTGAAAGGCATTTGCCTAATGAAAATCAAGGCCATTGGTGGCCTTTGCATGCGCAATTGATATCTGAATTGTTTGTGGTTGGTTTTTTTAAAACATGGAAAATGGATAAGCACGTAAATACTGGCTGATTAAATGAGAATGAAAACCTTGTGTGATCACCCCGATTGAACAAAGTTGGAATAATGAACATGTTGGTGGTTTGGTTGTTTTGTGGAAAATGCCTTTATTTATGAAAAGTGTTTTGATTATGAAAAGTGTTTTGAAGTAAAAGGTGTTTTCAAATGCGGAAATGTTTTGTGTGTGGAAAGGGTTTTATGTGTGGAACTTTGAAATAAATGAATGATGGAATGTTGTATGGTTGTGATAATCTCTTGTAAATGAAATGGCATGTGGTTGCTTGCGTTTTACCTAACCTTGGTTGTGGATGACAGGGATATGTTTGTGAAAGGTTTTGTCTGGATGTTAGATTCCCAGTAGTAATAATTTTTTAAACCATTGCATGAAACATGAAAACCTAAATGGGGTTGGGGGATGATTGTTTGGTTGTTGATGCATGCTTAGTGGTAGCAGTGCCGAGGCACATGCTCAGTTCCTCTTTTTAAGAAGCCATAGGTTGGGCTGTGTGTTTGGTATATGTATATATATAATTGTATCTTTGTGTTTTGTCTCACCACACCCATGTCAAGCACCTAGTGCCGAACACTCCCATTTTATGGGAGAGGGTGTTCCCCCTTAGTTACTAGCTCCTTCCTGCTCCTTCTTCCATAGGTTCTGATGGCTTGAGGTGACCTTACACCCAAGACTCTTCAGGTAGGTCTCGGAGGCTGTGATGGCTTGAGGCGACCTTTAACCCAAGACTCTTCGGGCAGGCTTATCATTCCCAAGAACCTTCGGGATGAGGCCCAGGTGTCTGCGGGCGGGTTAGTGGTTGTGGCCCAGGTGTGTGCGGGCGAGATGCGTGGTTGTGAGGCCCAGGTGTGTGCGGGCGGGATGCGTGGTTTGGCCCAGGTGTGTGCGGGCAGGAAGAGTGTGGTAGCGTCAGGACGTTTTCCATTAGGAAGAGCAGCATCTAATTAAGTGGGAAATGGTGCAGGGTGCCCAATACTTTTGTTCTATATATATACTAAACTTGTTTGTGTTACTTGGTGAGTGTGACCAGTGAGGCTGGGTGGATAGTTTTTCCTTGTTAGTTTCTTGTTCTTCTGTTTTCTCACGAGACCTTAGGGTGTCTCCCCACTTGTGCACGAGAACTTTAGGTTCTCTACTGAGTATACTTGTCTGCTCACCCTACGTTGTTTCAGGTTTTCAGGAGGACTACCTGGGCCGTGCGGGACCCTACTAGTCAGGCAGTGGGAGTTGTGCAGTTGCTGTTTTTCTTGTTCTCCTTTTGGTACTGTACTCACTTGTACTTTTGAGCTTCCTTGTACTTGTACCTTGTTATAAAAATTGTTTAAACATGCATGTGGGATTGTTTTGGGTTTATTTATGTACACTTGTTCTTTTCCCTTTTTGGTGGTTGACTTGTCCTATTTCCCGATCCAAAAAAATAAAAAGGGTAATGCCTCCCATATTTGTGAAAACTCATACCCTTGGTGCTAGTCACCAACCCGGAGCCTACTGGAGGCGGGACTCGGGGGTCATTATCTTCCTTTCACCATTGCCAGCTCAGGAGGGGCATCTTTGGTGGGAGGGGGTCGTGACAAATAATATTCCTCATAAATACATGCAATTTTAAATATATTATATCAAAGATACATATAAATTTGAAATTAATGAATCAATGACTATGTGTGTTTAAGGGAATGAAATGATTGTTCTATAAATGGGATAAACAGACTTGCAAACAATGCACTAGAAACAGAAGGGTAATAATTTTAATGATAATAGGAAGTGGAATGAGAAATTACGACCTCAACACAGTATTAATAAGGGAGTCAACAAATTATTCTTCCCAATAAAAGCACATGTAAAGAAAATTTGTTGTGAATTATAGCAATGGTTTTAAAATAAATGTATTTCATTATCATTGATTTGTAATGAATCAAATATTTCTGATACAGTTGATATCACTTTGTGGATTAATTTTAGTTCTACAACACATATTGTGCATACTATATAGGGTATGAAAAACATAAGGAAATTAGTGTACAATGATCATGTTGTTTATTTGATAAATAGGATACACTCTCTAGTAGAAGACATGGTGACAAGCTTTCAAACATAAAAAATTGTTTTTTGTAAAGAAAATTCGTTTTATATTCCATATTTCTCAAAAAACGTGATTATAGTCTCCAAATGTATACCTTTTTTTACATACAGGTTTTGTAAAACTAATTTTCCTTGAAATACGGAAATGGCTTCATTGGACATGGTGAATTAAATGATGGCCTTTTAAACATTAATTTGATAATAAAAATACATAATTATAACATGGATGATCATACTATTATTAAAAGAATTGATATATATGAAAATTATTCGATGTTTTGGAAATGAATATTATGTCAGATTTCAAAAGAAATCATTCAAAGATGAGTCCAAGATTGGGTACCTAGTAATCATGATTTCACTTACTTTGAAACCTATGATGATTAAATTAATTGAAAGAAAACTAATAAATCAAAGAAAGTTTACAATAAAAAGCTCATCCATATTAAAATTCATACATAAAAACAGATATAGATGAGACATGTATTTAAATAACGACAAATTATTCATTTCATGCATTGATTACTATTCATGATATATGAATCTCTATTTTTTCATTAAAAAAATTAATCACTTGATTCACATGAATATTTTATGGCTTAAGTAGATAAATAAGGTAAAAAATAAATTATGATCATGAGTTCAGATCAGGGTTGAAAATAGTATGGGTGATACACTGAGGATAGATAATCACCTGGTCCATTCAAAAGGATTCTTCAAGAAAATTTAATAGTTTCAAAATACAAAATTCTAGTTTCACTAGACCAAAATGGTGTAGATGAAATAAGAAACATAATTTTTATAGTCCTTGAACGAAGTATGATGGGTAAATATATTTCACCTAAATTCTTTTTTTCTGATGAACTTAATGTGGAATCATACATTTTTAATGGGGTTCTAACAATGGTAGTTACAAATACACATTTTTTATTATTTAAGGGTTGCAAACCGAGTTTCCACAATATACACAATTAGGGATGTAATTTAAAAGTTCATGTTTATAATCCACAAGAATGTAAGTTAGACCCTAGTAGAATTAGCGGATACTTAATTGGATATGATGAAAGGTCTAAAATATATCATCTTTATTTCCATCATTGAACACTAGAATTATGGAATCAAGAAATTAATCTATTTATGAAGACAAACATATTTGTAAGAATGATTTTATAAAAAAATGATAAAAACAATTAAAAGAACAAAACACTATATCAAGTTCTAAATTTTTTAATTTTCATAAAAAACCTCATTTTCAAAAAAATATCATTATCTAAGCGGTTAATAATCATATTTTATATCAAGTAGTTCTCTAATTAGAAACTCTTAAACAGTAATTTGAACTATAAATTTCCCAAGAAAATAATATTTAAACATTGAGAATATCCTCAAGGATGATTAATTCATCAATATGTAGTGATTATATAGTTTATCTACAATAATCTAACAAAAATGTTGGATATAAAAATGATCCTAAAATATTTTCACAAGCCATGGGTTGTAAAGAGTCAAATATTTGGTATGATTCCATAATAGATGAGTTGAAGTCCTTAATGAGTACTGGTGTTTATGAACTTGAAGATTTTTCACTTGGTGTAAAACCTATTGGATGAAAATGGGTCTTTAAAACCAAGAACAATTTATTAGGAAACATTGATAAATACAAGCTTTAACGTGTTACTAAAGGCATCACTTAAAATGAATGGATTGATTATGGTAATATATTTTATCCAGTATCAAAAAAGTATTCCCTATGCATTATATTGGCTTTAGTGCCTCATCTTTACTTCTAATTACATGAAATGGATGTGAAAAATGAATATTAAATTATTAACTAGATGAGGTGGTTTACATGAAACAACAAGACAGATTCCTCTATAGTAATGGTGAGTTTTTTGTGTGAAATCACAAATGGTCTATATATGGTTTAAAATAACCATCCCAATAATTATATTTACGATTTCATGATGTAATTAGATCATTTAGTTTCAAAGAAAACATTATGTATCATTATATATACCAGAAAGACAATGGGAATAAAATATGATTTCTTGTTTTATATGTAGATGAAAATTTTCATGTCACTATGGGTAATGGATTACAATATGAGGTTAAATAGTTTCTCTAAAAAATATATGAAATGAAAAATATGGGTGATTCATTCTATTTCATTTTATTAAATATTCATAAGAATAGGTTTTGAGGCCCTCTAGGATTATCTTAAGAAACCTATATTAATAATGTCTTAGAGACATTTTGTATGAAAGACTATACCAAAGTATTGAACACATTGTTAATGTAGAAAAATTCATCATGAACCAAAGACTAAAATATATTTTGAATAAGAACAAATTGAATTCATCATATTTCATTCCACTGATGGTAGATTAAAGTATTTTCAGGTTTGCATGAGGTTTGAAAATGCCTTTTCAATAGTAATTCGGGGGTGATATCAGAGTAATCCCGATATTGACCACTAGAATGTTTTGAAAAATGTATTGAGATACCTTAAGGTGAATAATGACTGCATGATTATATATAAATACACTCATAATTTATAAATCATCAGATACTCAGATACATACATTGTTATATTGATTTACACACATCATCATTAGGGCATCTCTTTTTAATTATTGGTGGATCAGTGTGTCAAACAAACTCTAATAGAGTCTTTTATTATTGATGATTATTTAATTTCACGTTTTGAGGAATCATATCAAGGGGTATGGATAAGGAGTTTCATTTTGGTCTTTAATGTTATGGATTATATTTCTATGATGTTTATTATATTTTATGACTACTCAACATATTTATTTATTGTTATGAATAAAAAAATTTAGAGAAAAAACATGCACATAGACATTATGTACATAGCCATAAGTGAAAATGTTAAGGATAAAATAGGTGATTATTCAGTATATAATAACTGAATCCATGATTGTAGATCCTTTGAAAAAATTCATGCATCCATTTAAATTCATGAATAATGTAACATGTATTGGACTAAGTTTTACTTTGTAAACTTATTATATAATAAAAATCAAATTTGAAACATTATATATTTAATTATCTCTTTCTTCATTTTATGTGTACACATTCATTAATTGAGAAATGTTTCTTTGGGTCAATAGAATAATCCGTACAATTATGGTTTGTTCTTATAGACATTAAACCATGTCATTAAGGGTTGTTTATATTGTTAATTAAAATACATGATATATTATGATTCATGAAAGGGTATACTGTTTGTTTAGAGGAAACACTGGTACGAATCATGTGTCATGTTTCTTTCTAAAGAGGGAGATTAAATTCATTATCAGTACTTTTTTTGGACAAAGTGGGATAATATTGTAATATCCCAAATAAATAGAGAAATATGAAATTTTTATATTTATTAATATTTGTGAATTAAATATTAATTTTACCTTAAAGGGTTTGTTATGTTCGATAGCGTTCCCGATACGCAACAACGAGTTTCTTTGAAATCTTAAGTTACACACAAATAATATAATATTATTATTTTAAATGGTAGTTGACAACTAGCCATTGTATAGGTGGGAATGTAAGGAACTAAATAAAATATGATTATACTTGTTTTCTAAATTTTTTTAAATTTACCTAATAGAAGTTAGAGGATTAAAATAAGAAAAGAATTTGATTTTAAGCCTAAACACTCTAATATTCACTAAAAGACCGATTTATCGCCTTTTGGTGGAGAACCCTCTTTAAATATAGTTTTGGTCAATTTTATATGTTCTATTTGACCAAATAAAATTCTTCTTTAGAATAGATATATCAAAATTTACTTTGGGTAAAATTTTGGTATTTTTCGGATAAAATTCATTTTTTAACGATTAATGAAAAATACTGTATTTTAATTCAAAAGTGCCTTTTAATATAATTTATTTATATGGATAGATTATATTTTTAATTATTTTTAAAGTGTAATGGAAATATATTTTTACCATTTAATCTAATGTTGGTGGTTATAAGCAATTTCACATTGAATTTAGATATAAACACGTGTCGATCTATTGATAGATATTGTTTCGTAAAAACAAGCTATTTGTTTTGACAGGGGGAATTAACTATAAAATTAATTAATGAAACATCTATTTTTTGAATTTTTTAAAATGGAAAACATTTTTGAATTTGGAATATCAAATATAGCTTATGGTGAATTTTTGGTATTTTTCTAAAAAACTTCAATTTTGGATGAATAGTTAAACCACTAAGTGGTTGTTAAAAAAACTGATTTTTCGTTTAAATGAAATTTGACCAGTTTTGTTAATTGAATTTCAAAAATCCTACATATATGGTTGTTATTAATAAGGAAAATTCGGTTCAATAAGATGATAATAATTTTAGGTGAATAGTAACTTTTGAATTTTATTTACCACGGTTAAAGGTAAATTGGGAAATTCAAGGTTAAAAGAATATTATAATAATTCAAAATTACCTTAAAACTTGTCCAAAACTTATGGGTTGAGTCATTTACGACCATTAGCATTTTTGGGTCGATTTTGGTACCCCTTTAAGCCACTTGGGTGTGATAATGACAAGTAATATTAATTAAGTTAAAGTAAAGACAAAAATGACAAAAGCAAAAATCCTTTAGTAAGTTAATTTTTATAAGGGGTTATATAAATTATAATTTCGACTATAAATATCAATTGGAAAGCTAAAATGATTTCCTACATCATGGGTTTTTTTTAATTTTTATACATCAAAAAATTTAAATTATTTATAACACAATAATGATGTAATGTTTACCTTATTAATAAATCATTTAAATAAATAAGATTATAAAGACTATAATAATATCCAAAACCTATCCAATTTATATTGGATGATTTTATTTCGAAGGAGAGTCATCTTATCTTCGACTTTAATGTGCATTGGACCTTTTGAAACCGAAGATATGTTTATAATAAAATAATGTTTTTACACTTTCCTAAAGAGCCAGTCCTCTCCCTTATTAAAAGAGACAACTTATAACCAATTCCTCACACCTCTCAAGCCTTTTTGCTCGTCCAAACTATATACAATTAAGCTCCCTACATCCCTATCCTCCACATATAATCTTTACCTTAGGAAGAAGACACTTGAATAAGTCCTTTTGTTTTAAACCAAAGGATGTTACCAAAATTAAAGGTAACAGTTTCTCTTAAATTGTTTTCTTTTATTTTACTTCTCCAACCCCTAAACTCTTTTTATTACTTTATTTTGTAACAACAATAGTATCCTAAATATAATAGGATGTTTTTATGAGAAGGATTAAAACTACAATTACACACACCTCCATCAAATGGGTGAAGAACATAATGTTTCCGTGGATGGAAATCAAACGCCTCATGAAACGATGATTGTTCAATTATCTCCTATCGCCTCTCATGGTGCCCATTATGATGGAACTATATTTATATATGATATATATTATTTTTATTTTTTCTTTATGATTATCTATTTTTCATTTATAACATACCTTTATGGTTTCCATAGTGGGTAAATACGATAATCTCATTAGAGGAAGTGTGAATTAGCACCCCCTCAAAGTGATATGACTCGTTAATGCCTTATGTGGTACGTATAAAGGATGGAGTTAATAATATTATATATGATATTATACTGTAATTGTAATATAACTATGTATCATTATGTTTTAATTCCATTAAATATGAAATATAAATGAAAGTAGAGTTCATGCGTACGTATGACTTACCGTCTCCAGGAACGGTGCATTTCATTTCTTATCTCTAAATGATTATGTACTATTATAAATACAAGTATATACTGGATATACATGACATATATGATATATATATCATGAATACTATTATAGTGATAATGGATATTTTACCACATAAACAACATGTAATTATAAGAATTCCATTTTTGACTCAAGTACAAAATATCGACAAAACAACAATTATTAAAATAAATGACTATGTAATGTTTATAACATTGTAATTAGTGATATAAGAGGAATAATAAACTTGAAAAAGGTTTTTAATTAAGTATAAATTAAATTTATTTTATTATTCAGGACGTTAAAGAACAAACGGGTCAAGTCGGACACGGGGTATGGGACTTCGTCTCAATCTCCTTTCATTGAGGCATAGTTTATTTTATACACAACTTTATTTTATATGGTGTATAGAACCCTATGATTTTACTTTTATCCTAAAGGAATCCTTTCTCTACGAAGAGTTTTACTAAATGACAAAAAGGAATGCTTCTTTTAACATATGCGACGACAATGACCTTTCCGTCGTCGTGAGTATTATTTGATCTTTGGCATCCTTAACCAGACATACTTTTTTTAGGGAAAATAAATACCATATACTATTTTTAAGTATTTTGGTATTGAAAATGGTTTTGAGAATGGTTTTATTATTTCAATATCTTAAAATTATATATTTTTATTTAAATGTGGAAATGTTACCTTTCCTTTGTGTTTTTTATATGTTATGGCTATATTATGGTTCTTGGTCATTGTTACGTATACTGGTGGTTCTGTGATAAACTTTTGGTGGATGAGCCTGAGATAGCTCTCCAATGCATTGGGTAACGTGAAAAAGGTAAACATGAATGTTTTTCCTAAGAGATTTTGGGAATATACTGTGATGGGTATTCCAAATATGACTCCCTACATAGCTGTGATAGCTACAATGTAAGTATGATATAGATGCCACAAGTTATTTTTATGATTTATGATTTATATGTGTATTTCATAAATCTTATTATTTAC
This sequence comes from Viscum album, assembly GCA_963277665.1. NCBI lineage: Eukaryota > Viridiplantae > Streptophyta > Magnoliopsida > Santalales > Viscaceae > Viscum > Viscum album. Next base: position 1,530,412,461 of record OY728162.1, read on the forward strand.
TGAGGTATGTTAAAGAGCTTACGATATGTATGTATTGATGATCTAATGTTTTATTTCTTTGTTTTATAACCCTTACTGAACTTTTTATGCTCATCCCATGTTTTGAAATTTTTTCACAGGACATAAAGATTAATAGGGTCACGGATGGGTTCAATGAAAAGTCACGCTGTCTAAAACTTGGAACTAGACATGACACTTTTTTTAAGAAGTTTTTATTTTATAAAAAAATGGAATCTGAGAATAAGTGTATACTCGGTAATCATTGAGATGTAATGTAATAGTTACGATCTAATTCTCTAAAACTCTAAACCTGAAAAGATCCTCAATGTGAATTATTCGTTTAATTCAATATTATGTAAAGTTTACGGTCGGGTACTTTATTTGGTATCAGAGGTTGTTTTATATAAATTTAGGAGTTAGAATATTGATATATCAATGTCGATAAATTAATTTATGATAATATTGAAATGATATAGAATTTACATATTACCATTTTGCTTCGCCTATGTTATTTTTCTGTTCAGAATGTTTTTCCGTAGAGGAAACATGACAACTATGTTGGGATGAAATCTAGAAGAAAACAATCTTCCAAATCAGCAACCTGAGATGGTCGAAATCGGAACCAAACAGTTTGTTGCAGTGATGGCACAATTGACTCAGGCCATAAATGGTGGTGGCATCTATGCACGAGATTAGCCAGATCAACCATAAGAGGAACATGTCAGTAGTGGATCATTTCATGAGGCAGCACCCCCCATCATTTAGAGGATCATCTGAACCTGTTATAGAAAAGGGTGGATTAAAGCACTGGAGAATTTTTTCGATGTTATGGGGTGGTCAGAACGTCACAAGGTTAGTCTCACTGTTTACCGTTTTGAAGGTGAAGTTGATCAGTGGTGGTCGATGGGGAAAATATCAGGGATAGTGAGGAGATTTATGCTCTTCAATGGGATGAATTCAAAGGTATGTTTCTTGAAAAATATTTTCCTAAGGTGGTTCATCTTAGGATGGAAAAGCAATTCTTGGAATTGAGGTAGGAGGATGACTCAGTGGCTTCTTATGAAGAAAAATTCACTCGGCTGGTAAGGTATGCTCTGAATTTCATACGAGATCTTGATAGAAAAATCAACCATTTTTACTCAGGATTAAAGAAAAATAATAAAAGGGATTTAACTTCTCGTGAGTCAAAAAGTTATGAAAAACTTTTTCATTGTGTGGAGAAAGTGGAAATGGAGTTTTCTAATGATCATGTGTTCTTTGAAAAACAACAGAATAAGAGGTCGAGGTGGCAGACAAAAGGGAAGAACTCTTCAAAAAAGTCTGATGGTAAGAAACTTATGTTTACAGTTTGTGAAAATTTTGGTAAAAATCATTTTGGGGAATGTCTTTTGAATTCTGGTAAGTGCTACCGATGTGGTAAAATAGGACATAAGCTACGTAATTGCACTAAAAATGAGCTGGGTAATGGTAAGAAAAATCTGATTTACAGTCAGTAAAATGTTTTAAGTGTAATGAAATGGTTCATTATGCAAATGGGTGTCCAACAAAGACTTCAAATGAGGGAAAGTAGCAAGAATACAAGCAGAAAGTGGTGGTCAAATCCTTTGCAGCTACTTCAGCAGATGTTGGTCCATCGAATGAAGTAGTATCAGGTACACTATTGGTTTTTTCAGATTATGCCAATGTTTTGTTTGATTCAGGGTCTACACACTTTCATTTCTGAGAAGTTTTCAAGTAAATTGAGAATTCCATCTCATGATATGAATACTGAACTGATGGTGAAAACACATGGAGGAAATTTTGAGACCAAAAGAAACTATTAGAATCTTCATGTCCTTGTGTGTGAAAAGAATCTATCTACAAACCTTACTGTTTTTCCACTAGTATAGTTTGATGTTATTCTGGGTATGGATTGGATTTTTTTATCATGCTAATATTGAATATAGAGCTAAAGAGGTTTCTTTTCATAAAGATTTACAGTTTTTGTACAAGAATGAACCCTTGAATTTGATAACATATCAGGAAGCTGAGAAACTGGTAAAAGATGGAAATGAATGTTACCTTGCACATATTGTTGAAAACAAAGGAACTATTCAGATTAATAATGTTCTAGTGGTAAATGAGTACCTTGATGTTTTTATTGATGAGTTTCCTGGTATTATACCTGATTGGGAAGTTGAATTTACTGTTGACTCAGTTCCTGATTCTAATCTAATTTCAAAAGATCCTTATCGAATGGATCAAGTCGAACATTTAGAGTTAAAGAAGCAATTGTAGGAGTTATTACATAAAGGTTTCATTCAACCTTGCACATCACCATGGGGTGCTCCTGTCTTGTTTGTTAAAAATAAATATGGGTCAATGAGACTTTGCATTTATTATAGGGCATTGAATAACATTACTATTAATAATAAGTATCCTTTGCCTCATATCGATGATTTGTTTGATCAGCTCCAGGGAGCTCAGTATTTTTAAAAGATTGATTTGAGTTCAGGGTACCACGAGTTGAAATTAAAGGAAGCAGATATTCCGAAGACCACTTTTCGTACTAGATATGGCCATTATGAATTTATAGTTATGCCTTTTGGTTTATCCAATGCACCTTCTCTATTCATGGATCTTATGAATAGAATTTTCTGTGAGTTCTTGGATAAATTTGTGGTTGTGTTCATTGATGATATTTTGGTTTATTCAAAAAATAAAGAGGAACATGAAAGTCAATTAAGTATTTTCTTACAAAACATACAAGAAAATAAACATTATGGGAAATTTAGAAAGTGTGAGTTTTGGTTGCAAAAAATTTCTTTCCTTGGTCACATTGTTTCAAAAAATGGCATAACGGTTGATCCTGCTAAAACTAATGTTTTTTGAGAATGGCTGAGGCTCACAAATATAACCTAGATTCGTAGATTTCTTGGTATGGAAAGTTATTACCCGAGGTTTTTTGAAAACTTTGTACGGTTATCTGGTCCAATGACCAAGTTAACTCGAAAATATGTTCAGTTTATCTGGACAAAAGAATGTGATGATTGTTTTCCGTAATTGAAAAGAAGATTGGTGAATTGTCCAGTTTTGGAACTACCTTCCAGAAATGGTGAGTTTGTTATCTACAGTGATGCTTCTTTGAAAGGACTTGGTTGTGTCCTAATGCAGAATGACAAGGTAATTGCTTATGTATCACGTCATTTGAAACCTCATGAGTTAAATTACCCTACACATGATTTGGAATTAGCTGCTATTGTTTTTGCTTTAAAATTTTGGAGGCATCATTTGTATGGAGTAAATTGTGAAATATATACTGATCAAAGAAGTTTTAAGTATATATTCACTCAGAATGAATTGAACATGAGATAGAGGAGATTGCTGGAATTAATCAAGGATTATTATTGCATGATCCTTTATCATCCAGGAAAAGCAAATAAAGTGGATGATGCTTTGAGTCGAAAAAGTAATCCTTTATTATCCATGATACATTTGGTACGATATCATTTAGTTTTTGATAAGATGAACCTTGGCATAGAAGTTTTTGGTGTAGGGAATTCTTCTGTTTTGTTTCAGGTGTCAGTGAGATCATCTCTATCAAACAGAATTAAGCAAGCGCAGAAGGAAGACAGTGAGTTGCAGAAAATGGTAGAGTTGGTTCAGAAGGGTAAGTTGTCTGGTTTTAACGTTGATAATGATTGTGTTTTGAGATTTGGGAAGAGATTATGTGTGCCTTGTGATTCACAGTTGAGGAATGAGTTGTTGTGTGAAGCTCATAGTTCTCCGTTTTCAATTCATCCTGGAAGTACTAAAATGTATAGAGATCTTCAAAAGTATTACTAGTTGGATGGAATGAAAAGAGATATTGCAGATTTTACTGTGAAATGTTTGACTTGTCAACAGGTTAAAGATGAGTGGAAGTTACTGAAAGGTATGCTTTAGTCTTTACCGGTGCCAGAGTGGAAATGGGTAAATATATCCATAGACTTCGTTGTGGGATTATCAAAGACATCTCATGGTAATAATGCAATCTGGGTTATTGTTGATCAATTGACTAAATCTGCTCATTTACTTACTATTCGAGATAATTTGTATCTAGATCAACTATCTTGATTGTATGATAAAGAGATATTCAGGTTGCATGGAGTTCCTCTCTCCATTGTATCTGATCGTGATCCAAAGTTTACTTCTAACTTTTGGAAAGGCCTTCAGAAGTCGTTGGGTACTGAATTAAATTTTAGTACAACTTTTCATCCTCAATCAGATGGGTAGTCAGAATTAAAAATTCAGGCCTTAGAGGATATGTGACATTCTTTCTCAATGGATTATCAGGGAAGTTGGGACCAACATCTTTCATTGGATGAATTTTCTTATAATAAAATTTTTCATTCCAGTATACAGATGGCTCCGTTTGAGGAATCATATGGGATGCGGTGTCGAACTCCATGTTTTTGGGATGAAGTAGGTGAAAGGAAGCTGATGGAACCAGAATTGGTATAAGAGATGGTAGAGAATGTTTAGTTAATTCAGAAGCACATGAGAATAGCTCAGAGTAGGTAGAAAAGTTATACAGACAACAGGAGGAAGGATCTTTCTTTTGAGGTAGGTGATCTTGTTTTTCACAATGTTTTTCCATGAAAAAGTGTGATGCGTTTTGGTATGAAGGGAACGTTGAGTCTGAGGTTCATTGGACCTTATGAAATCCTGGAGAAAATTAGATCAGTTGTGTACAGAGTGGATTTACCTCCATGTTTTCCTAGGTACATAATTTTTTCCATGTTTCGATGTTGAGAAAGTATATGCCAGATCCATCTCATGTTTTGAGCCTAGAGGTAGTTCAGTTGGAATAGAATCTCTCTTATGAGGAACAACCTGTCCAGATTCTTGACCATAGGGAGAAAGTTTTGTGGAATAAGGTAATTCATCAGGTAAAGGTTTTGTGGAAAAACCATATGGATGAAGAGGCAACATGGGAATCTTAATATGCTATGAGGGATATGTAACCCCATTTATTTGGTAAGTGAATAAAATTGCTAGGACGCAATTCTCAAAAAGGGGGAAGGATGTAACATCCCAAATAAATAGAGAAATATGGAATTTTTTTATTTATTAATATTTGTGAAGTATATATTAATTTTACCTTAAAGGGGATTCTATTTTCGATAGCGTACCTAATACGCAACCACGAGTTTCTTTGAAATCTTACGTTGCACACTAATAATATAATATTATTATTTTAAATGGTGGTTGACGACAAGCCGTTGTATAGGAAGGAATGGAAGGAACTAACCAAAATATGATTATACATGTTTTCTAAATGTTTTTACATTTATCTAATAGACGTTAGAGGCTTAAAATAAGAAAATAATTCGATTTTAAGCATAAATACTCTAATATTCACTAAAAGGCCGATTTATCGCCTTTTGATGAAGAACCCTATTTAAATATAGTTTTGGTCACTTTTATATGTTCTATTTGACCAAATAAAATTCATATTTAGAATCGAGACATCAAAATTTACTTTGGGTAAAATTTTGGTATTTTTCTGATAAAATTCATTTTTTAATGAATAATAAAAAATACTGTATTTTAATTCAAAAGTGTCTTTTAATATAATTTATTTATATGGATAGATTATCTTCCTAATTAGTTTTAAAGTGTAATTGAAATTTATTTTTACCATTTCATCTAATTTTTGTCATTATAATCAATTTCACCTTGAATTTAGATATAAACAGGTGTCAATTTTTTGATAGATATTGTTTCTTAAAAACACCCTATTTGTTTTGACAATGGGAATTAATTATAATATTAATTAATGAAACTTCTGTGTTTTGAATTTGGTAATGTGGAAATAATTTTTGAATTTGGAATATCAAATATAGCTCAGGGTGAATATTTGGTATTTTTCGGAAAAACATCAATTTTTGATGAATAGTGAAACCACTAAGTGGTAGTTAAAAAAACTGATTTTTCATTTTAATGAAAATTTACCACTTTTGTGAATTGAATTTAAAAAATTTGACATAAATGGATGTTATTAATAAGTAAAATGTGGTTCAATGAGATAATAATAATTTTTGGTAAATAGTAACTTTTGACTTTTATTTACCTCGGTAAAAGGTAAATACGGTAATTGAAGGTTAAAAGAATATTATAATAATTCAAAATTACCTTAACACTTGTACAAACCTTATTGGATGAGTCATTTACTACCATTATCATATTTGGGTTTATTTTGGGACCCCTTTAAGCCACTTGGTTGTGATAATGACAATTTATTTTAATTAACTTAACGTAAAGACAAAAATGACAAAATCAAATATCTTTTAGTAAATTAATTTTTAGAAGGGGTTATATAAATTATATTTTAGACTACAAATTATCATTGGAAAGATAAAAAGATTTCCTACATCATGGTAGTTTATTTTAATTTTTCGACATCAAATAAGTTCAATTATTTATGACACAATAATGATGTAATGTTTACCTCATTAAGAAATCATTTAAATAAATATGATTATAAAGACTAAAATAATATCCCAAACCTGTCCAATTAATATTTAATGACTTTATTTAGAATCTTAGTCATCTTATATTTGATTTTAATGTGTTTTTGACCTTTTTAAAAGGAATATATGTTTATAATAAAATAATGTTTTCACACTTTCCTAAAGAGCCCCTCCTAAAAAGAGACCGTTAATAACCAATTCCTTACTCCTCTCAAGCCTTTTTTCTCATCCAACCACTGCCCAATTAAGTTCCTTACATCCCTCTCCCCCACTTAGAATCCTTACCTTAGGCAGAGGACACTAAAGGAGTCCTTTTGGTTCAAACCAAAGGAAGTTACCAAAATTAAAGGTAACAGTTTCTCTTAAATTTTTTTCTTTTATTTTACTTCTCAAACCCCAAACCACTTTTTATTCCATTATTTTTTAACAAACCCAGTATCCTAAATATACTAGTATGTGTATATGAGAAGGATTCAAACTACACTTACACACACCTCCATCTAATGGGTGAAGAACATAATGTTTCTGTGGTTGGCAACCAAATGCCTCACGAAACGATGACTGTTCAATTATCTCCTACCGCCTCTCATGGTGGAAATTATGATGGAACTATATTTATATATGACATATATTATGTTTATTTTTTCTTTATTATACTGTATTTTTCAATTATAACATACATTTATGGTTTCCATAGTGGGTAAATACAATAATCTCATTAGAGGAAGTGCAGACTACCGCCCCGTCAATGTGATATGACTCGTTAATGCCTTATGCGGTTTATATAAAGGATGGAGTTAATAATATTATATATGAAATTATAATGAAATTATAATATAACTATGTATCATTATTTATTAATTCCATTAAATATGTAATATAAATGAAAGTATCCTTCATACGTACGTACGACTTACCGTCTCCATGAACGGTTCATTTCATTTCTTACCTCTAAATGATTATGTACTATTATAAATACATTTATAAACTAGATACACATGATATATATGATATATATATAATTAATATAATTATAGAGATAATGGATATTTTACCACATAAACAAAATGTAATTAGAAGAAGTCCATTTTTGACTCAAGTACAGAATATCGACAAAATGTCCATTATGAACATAAATGACTATGTAATGTTTATAACATAGTAATAAGTTATATAAGAGGAATAATAAACTTGAAAAGGATTTTCATCAAGTAGAAATTAAATATAGTTTATTATTCAGGACGTTAAAGAATGAACGGGTCAATTCGGACATGAGGTAAGGGACTTCATCACAATCTCCCTTCATTGAGGCATAGTTTATTTTATACAGAACATTCTTTTATACAGTGTATAGAACCCATCGAATTTTACTTTTATTCAAAAGGAATATTTTCTCTATGAAGAGTTTTACTAAACGAAAAAAAAAGGAATGTTTTTTAATGTAAGCGGTGACAACGACATTTCCACTGCCGCGAGTATTATTGGATCTTTGGATTCCTTAACAAGTCGTACTTGTTTTAGGGAAAATAAATACCATATACTCTTTTTACATATTTTGGTATTGAAAATCATTTGGAGAATGGATTTATTATTTACATTTCTTGAAATGATATATTGTGATTGAAATGTGGAAATGTTATCTTTCCTTTATGTTTGATTTATGTCTTATGACTATATTATGGATCTTGGGATTTGTTACGTATATGGATTGTTCTGTGATAAACTAAGGGTGGGTGAGCCCAAGATAGCTCTCCAATGCATTGGGTAACATGACGGAGGTAAACATGAATGTTTCTCCTAATAGTTTTTGGGAATATACTGTGATGGGTATTCCAAATGTAACTCCCTACGTAGATGTGATAGCTACATCATATGTATGATATGGATGCCACAAGTTACCTTTATGATTTATGATTTCTATGTGTATTTCATAAATCTGATTATTTCCTGAGGTATGTAAAAGAACTTATGCTATGTACGTATTGATGATATATTGTTTTCATTCTTTGTTTTATAGACCATACTGAGATTTTTATGCTCATCACAATTTTTGAAATGCTTTTCACAGGACATAAAGATGAATAGGGTCAAGGATGGGATCAAGGAAAAGTCATGATATCTAAAACTTGGAAATTGACATGTCTCTTTTTTTAAAAGTTTTTATTTTATGAAAAAATGGAATCTAAGAATAAGTTTATACTCTGTAATCATTGAGATGTAATGTTATAGTTATGGTCTAATTCTCTAAAACCCTAAACTTGAAAAGATCCTCAATGGGAATTATTCACTTAATTCAATATTATGTAATGTTTAAAGCCGTGTCCTTACAAATATAGTAAAATTTCCATAAGTTAACTAATAATTTAATAAACTACAGTCCAATCATTTATATCAAAAAATATTAAATTGATACATTATGTTAAATACAATAATTCATTGTCTATTAATTTAATGTATTAAATTCATTATATAAAATTTATTTATTATTTGATGGAAATCAAGATCCAAACATTAATACTTCTTTTTGATGGGTAAATTATGGTGGGATATAGATGGTAGAACCCTATATATATATATATTAATCCCTCTAAACTCATTGGATTAAGGCAACATACACTTTATATATCCCCCGTGAAGAGTATAGAAGGATTCAACTTTTGATTCAACGATGTCCTGCTTTTTATAATGGATAGAGCTGAATCTGAAGTTATTTTTATTAAATAAATTTATTAATCCAAAAATTTAAATATTCTTAAATATATTTATATTTTAAAATAATTTTATGAATTTAATTTTATTTGTGATAAATATAGAAAATATTTTTTAAGTATTTAAAAATAATTTAATATTTAAAAATATCCTAAAATATTTTTTATATGAATAACAGTTTTTTAAATTTTTGATAAAAATATCTAAATTTTCATTTTCCATGTTATTTTTTTTAATTCTCTTTTAATTGAGTTTAATGTTTTTATTTTCGACATGTAAATACATGTGGAAAACTAACCTTGATAACCAACCTAAACAGTACTTTATTCAATTCAAAAAAGTCTCAAAGGATGTTTTTGATACCCATGGGATAGAAACTAGCACCTAAAGATGAAAACATTCATTTCATGGAATTTGATTGGATATAATTAATATTCATACAAAGTGAATTTCCATCACACAAGGTATATCAAAGCATCTTTTTCATAACAGGAATGAAAAACAATTCTATCAAAATAGGTGTGGATGAACATTTCATAATCACTTGGCATGTAATGAGCATTTAAAGTCATATCACCATTGTTATAATACCCATGGTCAGCTATATCAAGGATCAAGGATCCTCAATCATCAATGTGAGATAAGGATCCAAGATTGTATACATCCATTGATCTTAGGAATAAGGGGGAATATATGAACACCAACAATGAATGAACTCCCTAACCTTATTAGGTTTATATCATTTCTATCATACGTCCTTGTATAGGAATAAGTAATGCATTTCAAGTGTGATTTTACTATTTTACCTACCTAACTATGCAATCACTCATGTGCTTCATGGAGATAAATCATAAAAGGGGCCATCATCGATTTAAATTAGTCAAAAATCATTATAATTAATCATTTCAAGATGGCCTCATGTTAAAGTTTCATAAAATTCCATTTCATTTACAAATCCTGCAGCAAATGGTTTTATCAAAATTCATTCCTATTCTTGTCAAATCATTTCATGCTTTCAATATCATAAAATTCATTACTTAATTCATCCATTTCAAATACTGATCATTTCTTTCAGAAATCTATACTTTGTTTGAAAATCCATTTTCAAAGGAATTCATTAAACACATACACACCACACCATTTGAAGTCATTCATCAAGAGAATAAATTCATGATTTAGAAATTAAACAGAAACAAATACTGGAAAATATTCTATATCAATGATTTGGAACAATTTGTGTAGCCCCTAAAACTATTGGTACATGCAATAACAATGATTTCTGGGGCCTTTGGGTGATTTTCTAATAATATAAGCTTATATGGTCGGATTAACAAACTATTGGTATCAGTCATCTATTTATAAAAATATAGCTATGGGTCTTAATCCCACAACCTCAGGATTATATTGAAAACACATTATCGGTATACTACAACATGTATTATATTATTATTATATATATATATGCATAAACAATTATTCAAAATAAAGTATTTATTATTATTATTATTATTATTATTATTATGAATAAATAGTGACACCAAATACACCAATGGTTTATCCAAACTATTTTTATAGGTGTCTAGAATCAACAACTACACCAATGGTTTGGCCCAATCATTGAAATATTTTTCCACATTCAATTACTGTAACAATGGTTTTGAGAAACCGTTAGTAAAATTGGGCAGAATCAATACCTATACAAAATATTTGGCTAATTCATTATAATTGGGGTTCAGAAACAATACGTATAGGAACTATTTGGTAAAAATGTTGGTATAGGTTCCATATACCATACCCATACCCACATTTTCCCAAAAGTGGGTATAGGGTGCCTATATCAACTTTTCAAACCATTGGTATAGAACCATTAATATATGTCAGATTTCAAATAGTGAAATAGATTTAAATTAAATAAGCATCAAATATTTACATTGATAGAGATTTCCTTGCAAAACTACCTATGTCAACCAAGATCAATTAAACCCACATGAGATCTATCAATAAAGAGTTATGGACTAGAACAGTCAAAGGAGAATCCTTGAATCACACTTCACTATGACATGATTTAAATGAATTAATGAAATAAAGAATTATTGTTAATTACTAGTAATTTATGTTAATTAATGTTAATTAAAATTAAATAATAATAACTAAAACTAATGACCATTAGTTAAAACAAAATACTACTAATAAATAATAATTATCAATAATTAAAACAAATAAGTATTAATTAAAAATAATTATTATCAATTATAACTAATTACTAAAAAATAATACAATGTAATTATAATTATTTCTATTTACTTATAATTAATAATAATTATTACTAATTTAAAATAAATTAAATAAATTAAAAATATAATATAGTAAATAAATATCTTAGTCTAGAATCATTTAGCATACGAAAAGCCATCAATTTTCTTCACTCTATAATTTAAAACATTGAATTGTTTAAGAAGGAGAATATGGGAGTGGAGTAGGAGAGGATCATTTAGAGGAGAAGGGAATAAATAATATTCAGGTTGGGGTATACGCAGGTTAGTTAACCTGTAACAAGACTATTTATAGTAGGTGTTGTCCTAATTAGAACCCACTATTAATAATTGCATCACTGGTAAAAAAGATATTCACAATGGGTCCTATAACAAATAATCTTCTTCAGATAGTTTATTTGCAATGTGAGTTAAAAATCATCCCAAATAAATATAATGATGAAAGGAATTTGTGATGAGAATCAATTTCTATCGTAAATATCATTCATATGGCTAGAGGCGCATTACAAGACAAAGGAATTTTTAATTGGAAAACATTCCCCTTCACAAAGAATTTTTTTAAGGAATATTTTCATAAGATTCATGCCCCATACCAAATAGACTTTTCTAATGGAATAAATGTGATAAGTGATGAGCTCATCTCAAATATCTCGTCTCAAAATACATTTTTTCCCAATCTAAGAAGTCATTTAGGCATTGATTCCACCAATTCCTATGTTTTTCAGTGGCAATAGGTATGTGCATTTTTTTCATAAAATAATTTTAATTATTTTAAAATTTATATATTCTATATGATTTATTACATTTGGTTTTATGGGGAGTTTTACCATGTCCTATAAATAAAACATCAGATGCACTCCTTTATCAATAACCCATTCATATTTTAGGTTTTAGAAACTATATATTCCTTTTTTGTCGGCATCATCTTAATTTTATTAAATTCAGTTATTAAAGATGAGTTCGCACATTTTTAATTATTTAGTCATGTTTTTTTAAATTTTATTAATATTTGGGGTTTCCATAACATTTCATATTAAAGAAAATTTACTCAATCCTTAAATTCATATTAAATAATACACGAACACGTTAAATATTTCGTAATTAAAAGATATTCATAAATCTTTAATTTTCATACATAAAAATAATTATTTAATTGTGAATTTTTTATATTTTATTATATATTGGGCACAACCACTTCAATGATAATTAATTAAGAATTACATATTCATTAAATAAAATTAAATTATATATGAAAAAAATTATTACAAATGAAATTTGATTATATTTCCATTATATTGTATATTATATTTAATTTTCATAATTTTCCAATAGGTATTATTAAAAATAAAAATTTTATATTTCTTCACATAGTTTGCTGAATTATAAAAATATATTTTAAAACTTTATAAATTAAAATATTAATTGAAATTTTGAGATTTTTTTTAAATTTTATTAACAATTGGGAGTTTCCATAGAATTCAGGATTAACTTCATGAGATTTATCATGTTTTTAATTCATCAAGAATATATGGAAAATGGGGTAATGTTTCGGATGATGGAAGTGAAATGAAAAAGTAGATGGCTCAACTAGACACCACTCATCTCCGATCTACAATAAGTGGTAATCCCACTTATTATAAAGATGACATTTTAAATGTTAAGGGAAATATGGTCATTAGTGACGGTGATGATTTGGTTCCTCTAAAAAGAGGGTCAGGGAAGGATTATTCTAGTCTTACCAAGAATGTGTCTACCAGACCATCTTTTGAGGCATCAAGGATTCAGCACACCTTAGAGTATGGTAGATCCAAGGAGAGGATCCTTGGGATACTCAATCAATGAAATTCACAATCAAATTGGAAATTTGAAATGAGGAGGATGATTTTGACTATGATTAAGGGAATGATCCTTAATCTTTAGGTCCATAATTCGCTTGTATGGATGAGGGAATGTCTCTTTGTTTGACATCCTCTATTTTTTTCTTTCTAGTATATTTTCATTTCATATTTCATAAATTTTCTGACAATTTGGCTTTTGGAAGTTTCATTTTCATTATAATATATGAAAAATATTAAAACAATTATCCCATCAGAATGTTTAATATATTTTGATTATATGATATATTAAATTTAATTTTTATTATTTTCCCATATGTACAATTAATATTTAATATTTATTATCTTTTCATTTTGTGTGTTCAATTATCAAATAATAATTTAATTAATTAATTAATGAAAATATTAAATGATGTTCTCATTTAATATCGTGAAACTATTAAATATAAAATTTTACACACGTGCTATTTTATATTCCTAAAACACATATTAACATAATTTACTATGTAAATTTTGGAATTTGGACTAATAAGTAATTATTTAATTTTCAGTTATACTATTAATTTTTTCTAATACTCACTATGACATCCATGAATCAAAGTGTGAAAACTATAAAATTTGGAAGAGAATTATTTTTCATATGGGTTTCATGGACATTGATTATGCCATCTAGAAAGATGAACCACCTAAAATTTATAATTATATCACAATAGAGGTTATGACATTTCGTTAACATTGTGAGTGGTCAATCTATCTTATTATGAAGATAAAAAATTTAAATTATGTGTTAGTATTCACAGTTCAGTCAATGCGCATAATAATGTTCATAACATGATAAATCTGTAAATGTGAAATTCATCTCCTCTGATAAATAATTAACAAGAACGTTAATAATGAATTTCTCAGAAGAAGGTCCGAAGGATTAATACTTTTAAAACATTTACCCCTACAACCTTATAATTTTTATATCATTTTCAGATTTTAGTAAATAATCAGGCATTAAAAATTATAAAATTTGGAAAATAACCCAATATTTACAAGGTTAAAACTTAGTGTATGAACATATATACTTTCCATAGCCACTTTTATATGTCAATGGAAATTTACTATAATGAAGAAGTGAATACAACCCTCTTCGGTTTTCATTCAATTTCTTTTCAAGTTCCTTTGTTTTCTTATCTATCCTCACCTCTACTCATCCGAAAGGTATGAAAACTCCAATTCTATACATATACTGTATTTTTTTATTCTAATCAAAATAATTAATAATTATCTATCATTTACCCTCATTTTATACAATAATTGAAAAAAAATATGAGATGTGTTAATTTATCACATTGAAGGACGACAAGTTTTCAATTTCTATTACCCTCTTCAATTATAGTCAGAAACCCATTTTTATGGATGAACCAGGATATAATATTTTTATTATAATTTTTTAAGTTTCTAGAGTCTTTTTTACACATGATATTAATTTATATAACAAAACATGTTTTTTATGATCGAAAACCACCCAAATTAATCGAAAAATATCATCATTAATTTTTTTATAATGATTAATCCTCAAGGTATATACGCAAATTAATTTAAGATAATTTATAACTCTATAATATCACAAATAATATATACAAGTATTCATGATTTTTATCCACATTTTAAATAAACATCCATTCATATATTCAAATGAACCGATCATGAAAACTTATAAAATGAACACTCCTGAATGAAGAAATTAAACTATATAACTCATCAAAAAGACTATAAAAGAACTTAATGAACATTAATGAATAATATTCATTTATACAAGGTTATGGAATTTTTAATTAATGAATATAATCTCATTATACATGATATTAAATTGAATAAAGTGATCAAAGCTAATGGGAATTCTAAAACCCAGCTCTCTTTATTTGGGTTTCCCCTATATCAACCCATTATTATAATGGATAAGACTTGAAAATAATTTCTTCATAATTATCATATATTTTTTGGCATATAAATATTTTATAATTGAGTTCATGAAAAAAAAAAATTTCCAAAAGGACACATCTTCCAAAATTTGACACACCTTTTACTTCTCGTGATTTTTTATTCTTCACTCAAGAATGATGATTCCATTATCAAGTATGTTATTCCCTCATTCATTTTAGAACCCAAAGATCTGGAATTTATGATTTATGAAAGGTAAACCATTCATTTTTCTGGTTTATTTATTTCCATGATTAATATATGTTCTATGTGGAATGCATGACAATGATAGTGTTATGATGTGACGGGTTCAACGGGAAATATATAGCATAATTTAAATGTTATGATGTGATGGGATCTCCATGAATTCTATAAAAATCCAATTAATTGGTTAAGGTGAGTATTATAAAGAGTAAACGTTCAATATTCGTGAACATGATGCTCTCTCTTTTTACAATTCTGTGTGGTAGATGACCACTAAGCCCTGATGATTCATATTTATGCATTACCACATTCAATGCCTTTGTATAATGATTCATATCATGATTATGATGATGATGTAATTATAATGATCACACCATAATAAATTTTCTATGTTCATTTCTATCATGTTATTGGTATTTTATCTCACCCTTTTTTTGATGTATATCCTCATGCAACTACTTCATCTATGGTTTCGTGGTTGTACCCAATTTTTTTTTTAAAAAACTACTTCATCTAAGGAGAATTAAGAACCCATAAGAAGCTATAAAATAAGGAATTAAATAAACGTTTATGTTTCATGTTGTAAATTTTATGTATTCTCTTAGTTTTATAATTACACTAAAACATTGGATCTGGGTTCTAAAATGATATTATGTTTTTATATAATTAAATTTTTCTAATATTAATGTAGGCAAAAACAGGGTCGCTATAATGGATTTTGAATCAGATACCATAATCAAATTATGAAGGATAGAACTAATTAAATGATGTATTTTGGACATGGAATGATTTTGGATTGTAGATGAGAGTAATATAAGGTATTCATAACAATTTGTGGATGTCAACGATATATTTTTAGCCTCTCAATAGCCTGTACCAGCCAATCGGAAAGCCGGTGGGTCTAACAGTGGCAAGGATGCAACTCTAGGTTCCACCCTCTAGACAATGGACATCTATTGGATAGTTTGTGGGAATTGGAATTTTGTTATTAGGGGATGGAAGACAATTTTACAACCCAACACCTTGGTATTTTGATACAAATGGGGGTATAAGGGGAGGCTATTCATTTGATCCACCACATCTCTTAGCAACCTCAACCCCATCAATGTGGATGAATTTGGGATATTTTTAAGGGTGATGTAATGTAGCCTTCTACATATTTTTTCTGTCCTTTTATTTTACTTCTGTTATCATTTATCAACATCCATTTGAATGTTATATTTTGAGTTGATTCCACTAGAACAAGGTGAGATCACTTTGAAAAGAATGGGACTCCATTCTTCCAGTGTAGAGGAAATCCTATAATAGTGTTTGTATTCTATCATTTGTTAAATATTACAAGGTATGTTGCATAAATAAACTATTCTTAATTTAATAATTAAATTAAATTAATTGTGAATGTGAAATGGTGATGTGGGTTAGGGTTTTTCCCATAAGGGGTGTCAAGAGTCTGTTGTGGACCACTCACATGTGGTTGCTCAAGGTTTCAGTAAGCAGCGAGTGGTTGGTCTATTAATCAAAATGTAATACTTTGTGAATTAAATTGGTGAATATTTTAAAATTTTAATTAATTATTAATTGAATTATAATTAATTAACGTGGGTTTTTTGGGATACATTTTAGGCCTTGATAACCATTGTGACATTGGAATAGGCTTTAATTAGCCCCATCGTGGCTTTTTTAGGCTTCCAACTATTTGATATAAATTTGGAAGGAATAATGATTGAGGAAGGTGTTGTGACATACACACCCTATGGTTGATGATTTTAATTGAAGATTTGATTCCATCTGTCTTGTCCATATTAGAGAGATCGCCCTATAAATTAAATCAATTGGTAAATCAATAATTAATTATATTATTAACCAAATAAAGGGATGTAGAACAATTAAATTATATGTTCCATGTGAAAAGAATGTGTGATATGGGACATGAACAACCCATGTATTCTAGCCTATTTAACAATAATCAGTGGCAAATTCTAGGTCATTTGAGATACTGGGTGATCTATATGCATCTTAAAAGGTGGATTTTGAAAAAACGAGACTCATTAGCCTATGTGTGGTGGATATAAACACATACAGGGTGGTGTTGAATATAGAATTAGAGATAATGGTTTATAGAGGCCTTATATGTCCCCCTTTTTACTTCAATACCTTTCGGATCAACGATACGATTGTGGGATGAGTGTACCTCAACCATTCAATGTGATTAGGCCCATGTGGCTAGACCTTAGGCTGTATATAAATAGATTAGGTCGGAAGACATTACTAGAGTGAAATAAAGGATCAAGATAGCTAATGCACCATTTATTGAGTATTACCTATGTATCGATTCCACATTTAGTTAGTGAGGTCATTCTACCTAATGGACAACACAGAGGGATATGACCCCCTTAGAGAATTAGGTATTGAACTAATACCATGGTTTTGACTGAGAACCCTTAAGAGGGTGAATTTGAGGTATTGTGACCTATGTGACCTAAGTGGGAGCCCCACTAATAGACCAACACTATGAGGGTATGTATAGATTTGGGTGGAGATGGTTTTAGGTGTTACCCTAGAACCCGGAAAGTTTTGAAAGACTGATGGGGTTGAGATAATGATAATAGGTGAGGGTGATTAACCATCCTTTGTTCATATTTTCTGTGTAAAATTCCCAAGGGGATGTGACTTGATATTATACACATGGTTAGGCTACCTTGATTTAGATATGGATTCAAAATTTTATCATCCATATAGTTGTATTTTGGTGTTATAGTTATCATATATTTAGAGATTTATTATTTGGACAGTCATGGGTTGAGTCCCTAGAGTTGTGAAGATAAGGATAATATCTTTCATGTATTTGGAGCTTTATTTTTAATGATTCCATAGAGATGGATCTCGGAGTTGGATATTTTATTGGATTGTATTTAAGTGTAAGATAACCTATGGATTTGGACATGAGATGTGACACCACTCCGGGATGGGTCACTACAGTCATAACGATGTGGTTTGGGAATTAATAGATTTTGATAGCACCTATTATTGGGATAGCACTATAATGATGATGTTCCCAATGAAACCCTTTCATCAGCTAAAGTAGGTATGACCGATTTCAATCTAAAAAATGAGGATCAGTAATGGTGTATGATTTCATTATATATTTAAAAAATTTATTTTATTTATTTTAGCTGTGTATTTCAAAAGAACATGTCCCAGTATAATCTAGCTAGTATGAGACAATGTTTATGGTGCCCTACTGACTTATTTACTCACACCCTGTTTGGACTAACACTACACATTGGTACCAGAGTAGCTCTCACGTTCCCATTGTAGGCACAGACTAGGCTAGGACCCAAAGATTGATTGAGGTGGAGTTTTGCAAGTGGGATCAAGGGAATGAGGAGTTATATGGATATGAATTTTCATGGGTTATGTATCCCTGTTTTTTTCATTACATGTGGTTGAACTAGTTGGAGGTTTTTTTTGTATACTATATGCCAACTATTTATTTTTGTATTTCATTTTAGTTTTATTTAATATTTCTATGTATTATAATGTGATAGATGTGTAAAATCTTTTATTAGTAATTTTATTATGATTTATATGTATGAAACATTGGGTATAGTTTCCTCATGACACCTCCTTTGATTATCCTTGCTGGTAGAAATCCAATAAAATTTATAGAGGCTTGTAATTGGTTATATGGTGCCACCAGTCTATTTAGTGTCTAGAGTGAAGCAGTTTTGAAGATACAACATTGGTTCCATATAATGATTCTTGGGAATATATGTATCATAAATAAGTATTTCAGTCAAATATATATGAATATAACAAAAAATAGTATTGGAAATTAGATTTATGGCTTTCCCAAAATATATTCACATTTAAAATTCCATCTTGGCCATTTTACAACATGCCTGACATATAAAAGTCATTGCACCATCAATCATTTTTATTTCACTCTCTACACATCATTATTCTCATTACTTATATATGGTGAACTCATATCATTATCTTCCTTCATGAAACTACTCCCATCCTCATGATTGTTAATAACTATAAACCTATCAGATACCAAATTATCCATTAGACTCCTTTTGTTTCTTAGATAAACTATTAAAAATTGTTTCTCTCTCCATTATGATAGTAAGAAAAATAGTCAGTTTCAAATAAAAATATTATGATATGGTAGCTCACGTCATACCATATTAAAAATGGGTTTCCTATATAATCATAACATGGACAATGAATATGACCTCAATTTGGGTCATTTTCAAATGATAAATATTATAAACAAATTCTATGTCATTAAAAACACATTATGGATTTCATGAGTTCCATTTATGTCCCTTCTATTAATTATGATATAAAAAATATTTATTATTGAAATCAAAAAGTAATATATAATTATAATATTAATATAAAAAATTACATTTTGAATAGTTATATTAGTTTATTAATATTTAATATAATTTTTTTTATTATGATATCCTATACCTCAAAACCATTTAATTTTTATTTATATTTGTAATATTGAAATGATTTAGTTTATATTGTTAACATTATATTTTTTTATAAATGTAAATGTACAAAAAAATTCAAATATCTCTAATATTATAACGTAAATGATTTTTTAATAATGTACTGTAAAATATGATTATCATGGATTATTGTACTTGATTTTTTAAATTATATGGATTTGATTTGGTTCATGCCTCCTAAGTAGGGTTTCATAGAATTCTATATACTATAATAAATCTAATAATTTAATCAATCACAGAAACAAATTAATATATTCCATTGATAATAAAGCAATTTTCCAAAAATGTGTTTTTGAAATGAAATAACTCAGGTGACTACTTTATATGATTAAAACATCAATATCACATCTTTGATGTAACATACGTTAATTATATGGTTAATAAATATAATTTACTTATAATTAATCTTATAAATATTCTTTATGTGTGATTATATAAAAAACCATATTAAGACACAACAAAAATTAGAAATTAAAAATTGAAATCAATGTTACAGAGAAAAAACATTGAAAATAAATATATTTATATCATAAAATATTACAACAATAAAATCTTAATCAATAAAATCTTAAAAAAATTCCAAACTATATTATAACTATCTTACATTATATTGATCGATACACACAAAAAACAATGAATGAAAAATATATTATCCAAGGAAAAGAACCAAATTCCTAATAATATTTACTTTTAACAAAACCATTATATTCAATATAAACAAAATTAAATCAAATTTAATTTTTAATGAAATAGATATAAACAGCCGAGTCTTTAAAGAAACAACCATTCAAAAATATATTCTCACTTTCTAAAATAAAATACTTTGACTTAATCTATTTTAAAGGTAATTTTACTTGTAATTAAATATTATGAAAAATTACTTTAACCCATTACATACCATTATTAACAAAATAGAATTTTACCTCCCCTAAATCATATATTTATGTTTTATTATCTAAATTAATTTATTAAAACATTCAAGAGTATTTTATGGTAAAATGTATAAATTTCTGAATATTTTTAATTGAAAAAACACATAATTTATCAACACTTATCAATTTTATTACTAACCACCCATGAACTATTTTAAATAAAAATAAAGGAACCCCATAATATAAAAATAAAAATGTATTTTCAAAAATAATGTAAAGAAAGTATGAAAATAAAACTTATGGAAGTTAAAACTAAAAACTGCACATTTTTAAAATAAGACTATAAATATACCATCATAATGTTTTTCTGATAAATAAAAATAGATGAAATTGTGTTTTAAAATTAAATACAAAATAAATCCTTTCCATTTTATTTTGAATACTCACAAATGAACCATAAAAAACTAGGCCTTTATTAAATAATTTTTTATGTTAATCGATAAAAAAAATTGTGTACCTATTTTTATAAAGTTTACCAAAATATATAATCTTTTTTTGGAAGATATATCAAACAACAATTCCTTAATAATTCAAAATTAAAATTAAACAATATAATTAAAATCAAGTAACCCAAAAAACATCCAAAACTATTCCTTAATAAATAAATAAATATATACCATCTTACCTTATTAGTAAATGTATTATACATAAATTTAAAAATATCATTAATGTATGTAGGATTATAATCATTGGAAATTTATACTATGTTATACAAATAAAATTTTCAAAGAGAATGATAATGATGGAAAACAATTTAGCTAAGAGATAAAATACATGAAATATTTGTTTATATATAACAAATTGAACAAAAAAGAAAACCCATTCTCTAAAATTATTAATTACATAATCCCCTAATAATTATCAACTAAAAAATATAATATATTAAGGTATAGATATCATGGAAACAATATTTAATATATCTAAAATTATTATAATAATTTTTTATTTTTAATATTAAAAAAACCATGCTATAAATGAACTACATTTTAATAAATTAAAAATAATAATAAACTACTAGGATATCCTTTCCATATGATACCTAGAAAAAATAAAACTCAAACATAAGTGTATTGATTATGAACCCAGTACTAAATGATTTTATGTAAAAAATTATAAAAAATGATAAAACAAAACAATTGGGTGGATTTCATATGAAGAATGAGTGGAATTGAGAAGAGTTCAATGTTGGTTATAAGGAATGATTAGGATTTAGGGGAGGGGTGTGAAATAGGACTTTGAGGGGGAATCTATATCAAAAGTTTAAAAACCATTGGTATAGGGGCTATAAATTCTATTTTTTAATCTTTCATTATATTTGTTTCTATAAAAATAGTTTGTGAAAACTATTGGAATGGAACCCCTTATGACAACAATATATCCAAATCAATTGTATGGGAGCATAGGTAGAGATTTGATTTATAGAATTGATATTAACCTTTTCATAACATGATATATTATATATCATTAATCAATATTATGAATACAAATAAAATTGTACATAATAATTAATCTTACCTTATATTATATGATAGACCCATAGAGAGGTGTCATAATAATTTTAATTTTAGGGTTTTTGGTAAAGTAAATATATATATATATATATATATGATTCCATTATAAATTTATGTTATAAAATGACAAATACTCACAAATAAATCCATTAATGATTAATATTTATGAGGATCCTTCTGTGAATAATTCTGAGAATAGGACACATAATCCTCATGTAAAACTTTTTTATCATCATATTCATGATTTATTCTTCATGTCATCCAATTTTATATTATTAATAACTTTTTTGTCCATTTTTAACTCTATAAAATTTCATCATTATTATATTTGAAATAATCATATCTTTATCATTTCTTTTTATATCATCTGGAAAAAAATTTAAATATAACACTTCACATTAAGATCCTTAATTACCAATATACCCTAAACTCCATTAGGATAGTATGTAACATTAAATTTCAATTACAAGGGTACAATAGTTTATGTTTTACACTTTTATATTATCTAGGTTGAAACATACTCAATATAAATGTTTACAATGTATATTTGCAAAAAATAGATTTTTAAAGAATAAACTCTTTTTTGTTACGAAATAAATTTTATTTGCATTATAGGAATAGTTAATAAATTAACTATTAATAGTAATATATTACCTGGTATTCTACGTGATAGAGTAATATTAAGAAAATAAAATGTTATTATTTAATATATTACACTAAAGTGGTAGGATAATATCCTTTATAATTTAACATTTAATTTGGGTAAACACTTTTATCATCGATTAAAATTCTTTGTTTCATAACTTCCCTTTTAACATTTTATTGAGTTGGATCAATCATAACCATGTATATACAAATCATCATATTATATTATTTATAACAAATTTTTTTTACAAATAATTTATTTTATCATATAATAAAATAAGGATGAAAATACAAATTCTTAATTCATATCCTATAGACCATGAATTAAACCACTTAATCTAAATCCTTGATACATCAACCATTTATCTATCACTTGAATTTATAATTAAACATCCATTAATTGATTTTTTAACTCATCATTTAATTATTTATATATTTAAAATATTATAAAAATTTAGAGTCAATATCCCATGCCCTTCAAAATTGAACAATAAAATTCTTTAACATTAATACATAATGTGGGCTCTCAATGAATTTTCATACAACCCTTTTAGTATTATAGGAAATTCTGTCTCAAATGAACATGTTTCCCCAATTAAGAACATCTCCATTCCATTGAAACCCTATTATTCAATTTAAAATAAGTTTTAATAGACTTTCATTCTTGATTTTTATTCTATATTTGGAAAAAACGTCTACCCTTCTATTTCTATAAAATAACTATAGAATTTTACCATATGCCAGTTTTGTATATCTCAATAAGCCTCCAAATTTGAGGAGATTTACTAAAATTTCATTAAACATATACATGTTATAATTGATAATAAATTGGTCAATCATGCTTAGAAGTGATTTCATAATGAACGCTTTAGCGAGATCATGAATGAGTAGAGACATCAGTCTCTTAATTCCATTTATGTGACCTACCAAATTGACTTTATGATTTGAGACCAATTTATCCTCATCCATCCTAAACATAAATATTTAATTTGAAGCTTAAAAAATTTTGTTAATAGGTTTTTTATTGAGATTTTTTAGACTCTCTATCATCCCATGGGATTCTATATTATTATACTTATTATGAATCCTATGATGAATAGAAATAAGAATCAACATAGAGGAATCAATATAATTTTTACTATGCTTATTATAAGAATATCTCTCTTATTGACTAGCTTCACCAAAATGATATTCTTCAGGAAAAGTTTTATCCAAAACATAAAACATTACTTATTTTTATGAATGATTATTAATCTGCTATACTAGTTTAGAGAATCGATTCCTTTAATATTTTAATTCTCATATATTAATAACATTTTCATTATTTATGTTAAGGATTACATTTAATTTATAACATTTTATTTTTTATGTGATTATAGTGTGTCACTATCATTAAAAAGACATTTGTTAAAATTCCTCCAACTAAAATGATGCACCATTTTAATTTTTAATAAAATCTAGTAGTCGGTAAGAATCGTCATTTCCATGATTATTTGTATCTACATTGGAGTTAATCTCATTATGTAGATATTTAATCATGTAACCACGTGAATCATATCATATATGAATCTTCGGCAGTTTAATGGAAAACTCCATACCCAAATCCCCAATATTTAATATCTAAACATAATTGCACTAGTATAATAATCTTTATGGTTTCATAATCAAGTGTTACTCAAATATTACTCTCAATATAGGAACCCGATCCTATTAGGGTAACACATAAATTTCTTTTCGTGCATAATTTAATGCATGTCCCCCTACTTTTTCAGAACCTAACTATATGGATGATAAAGGTCATGATAAATTTTTAATTTTTAAAATCTAACATGCTTCATTTTTAAATGGTTTTAAAATACCACCATCATATATCATGTATTTCCTTATCTATATATACTCAAATTTTTTTTCCTCTATTATACCATCAACTAAATTAATATGTTGAAAACATATTAATTTATAACTATTTATACAACTCATTATTTTTTTACTATGAAAAAAATAAATTAAAAATATATCGACACATATCCAAATTCATCTCATGCATAAGGTATATAAAATCCATTCCTAAAAAGGATTACTGTTATATGTCATGAAAATCCCCACTATATTAATAATGATGTGATATGAAACTAACCATCAATTTTCTAGATATATTTTAAACCACCCCTCTAACCAGAAGTCAAACCGAAATCTCCCGTATACATTGAACACTACTCAAGAGAGGCATAAATTCAAATTCAATCATAACACATAATATTTATAAATCATAATAAACCAGTAAATTCAAGCTCAGAACCAACAATAAAATTTATATATTATGTGATACCTACCATTTAAATTTTTTTTAAAATGGTTTTAGATTTATATGAATGATTTTAGGACATTAAACTAAAACAAAAACTAGTTTATAATATAAAAATATTATAAATAGGAAGTTAATAAATCATTAAATAAGCTAAATAAATAAACAATTTATAAATTTATAAATTAAACAAACACTTATGAAAAGTTCATAAATAAATAAATTTTTAAAAAATAAAAAATATAGAATGTTTTTTGGATAGTCCACAAAATATAAAAATACAAACATTATATTTATATTTAAAATATGGATACTTTGTATTTTAATATTTACATTGAATTCAATATGGAAGCCTTCATATTTCAAAAGACATGATGTTTATGAAATTGGTTATAATAATATAAACAATCTAAATTTTATTTAAACACGTTATATTAACAAAATATAATATATTTTCCAAATAATGAATTTCATTATGAAAAATTCTTCTTCTTCTTTATGAAAAAATTATAATTTAATAGAAAATAATTTATATTTTTCTTTATTATTTTTATTTATATATAGTCTATAAATCAATTTATCATGTAAGTTGACAATAAGATTTTTTTACATCTAATAAAATTGCATTTGAACGGTTTAAATACTAATATAATTTCAGTAGAAAGTAAAAACATATTTGTTATTCATATAACCCATGACATAGGTTCTCCCAATTGACAAGAATTTATAAGGGAAATCTTTTTTTATTTACCCAATTCATATTTATTTAAGTCTTTAAATGTAATTCTATTGAAACCAAAACATCATTTTTCTTATCTAAATCATCTACTTATTAAACAATTAAAATTTCAGTACTGCTCTCTCTTAATTTTAGCCAACCCCCCCCCCCCAATTTTATTATTTATTATACATTATTTTCTTTTAAATTTTCATCTACCTGTTTTCATATAAAAAGAGGTCGTGCTAAAAAATTTATAAAACCACATCTATTTTGATTATAAAATATATATTTTTTATGAAAAAAACCCTAAACCACGACAATTTCATAAAAATATATCAGGGTGCTGGAAAAATAATTTATTAGTTTGTTCATTTTTTTTAAACATGAATCAAAATGTCATGGAATGTTATATGAAACCAATAAAGGGTTTTGGAGGGTATAAACCTATTGAAAATATTTATAAATTCATAAAAAAACTAAATTTTAGGATATGATCCATCTATTTACTTGAACTCACTAAAAATAAGTGAAGAACATTCCTTGTTCACTACTGATTCAATCTATCTATTCTTCTTTCAAGTTAGTTTAATATGGGTCACAAAGAAAAAACCAGTTGAATCCTTCCTCCATGGTCATCCATGGGCAGTACTAATTTCAAAATGATAAATATGGATCATATATTCCTCACATTTCAATTTATTCATTTCCTCATTGTATACAGGACAAGTTGATTTTATTTACATTTTATAGAAACTATATTTATTGAATAAGAGATAGAGAGAGTGATCTTCAAATTAGTGGAATATTAGTGATCAAAATAAAACCCCACATCCATTTCACACGATTCAAAAAGCATATGACTATTTATATATCCACTTAATGAAATTTATAAAACATTTTTCCATTAAATAAAAACATATAATTTTCTTACAAACCTTTATAGATCTTATATGATCATTATTTTTCATTGTATTTATTTTTTATTATAATAAAAAATTCATATTCCTTCTATGTGGATGATCTTTCACTATTATACTACTAATTATACAATATTAGACTTATAAATTGAATTTTTATGAGTCTAGATCTTTGAATAATATCATAAATGTAATATTTTTATAAAGAAAAAATTAACATGTTCATAATATAATTTTTAAATAGTCTATTGAGAACAAAAGAAAATTAATAATTACACATATGGAATGTTTTTGGGGTTGAACTGAATGAAAAGTTTATTTTTTCACACATTATTGATATTTTGGTCACATTCGATGAAATATTTCGTGAAATAAAAAATTCGAACTCTCAAATGATGGATGTAAAAAGGGGGATTTTTTTTCAACTGTTACAAAAATTCTGGACAAAACTCATGGAAATATGTATAGAATTGGAAATTTAATCCTTCAAAAAATTACGATATTCAAAATTTTAATTAAAGATTTCAATTTTTTGAAAAGGTTATTGGGAAAAAATACAAATTACTCCAATGCAATCAATGAACATTAGATAACCATGAATGCATCTTTTTGGGAATTGACAGAACCAAGAAATCATATATGGACTACATTAAAACCATATTTGAAAACATAGTTGAAATTTATAAGTTACATAAGTGTATTTTATTTTGAAAGATGATGAAAATAAATCTATGAAGAATCATATTACACTATATTAAATTCCATAAATAAAGAATCATATATTAATCAAACATTTCAACATTATTTAGAGCTAGAAGAAGAATAAAAATATTTTAATGTGATCAAGTCATTATGTGACAGAACTTTTAACCAATGAAATCTTGATGTTAAAGTTTTTGGATTTAATAAATTTATAGATGATTATAATTTAATACTAAAACTTTCTAAAATATTTTATGTTGAGGTATTGTGTACTAAGAGAGAAATAGATGTTGTCAAACATGAAAATGATTATAGAAATTTGTATAAAATTTATTCGTAATGTTTTGAAAGTAGAATTAAAATATGATATTTTTTATGTGGACTATATAATAAAGGATTATTTTTATCAGAATGAATAAGTTAGAGTGAAAGGATTTATATATTAATTATGTTATGACCATTAATTTCTTAATTCTATTTCAATCAAATATCAAATGGTTTTATATAGTTAAAATTAAATAAAAGTGTAAAATTATATGAACGATAATTTAAATATGAAAAATATTTGGATTATTATTAATGAAGATGAACAATAATTTCATCACCCCTTTATATATATAAATATTTTAATATAAATTTCATTTTTTTAGAAAATTTAGATAATCGTATTAAGAAATCCCCACACGTTAATAATGATAAAGTGGTAGTGAAACATAATAAGGTAATATTAAATATTTCAAATATATTGAGATAGTTTATATTATGTGACATTGATTTCGAAATTGAAAATTTTTCCACTATTATATCAAGAGTGTAAAATTAGTTTAATGAAAAATAATTTTCACTATTTCCCTTAAAAATGGATTTGTAAAACGACCCCAAATTATTTTCAATGAAAATTTATGTAGTGATTGATAAGGTATATGCATTGTGAAATTTAAATATTATTATATCTATTATGATTAGAAAATATAAGTTACAATATTGAGCACATGTTCATAGTTTTTATTCATTCATGAAGAAAGAGACTAATAAAATTTAGTGGTTTCTACGGAAAAACATTCATCATTTAGAATTTGTGTGATAGAAATGAGGATGTCTGATCAAGGACATTAAACTCAAGTGCTACATGTAAGAGAACATATTGTTTTTAATAAATATATTTTTTATTTTTTATATGAATTCTTAGATTTATTTTTATTTTTTTATTCTTTAATTATATCATTATATCTCTAATAACATAATTCCATAATGTTTGACCTCTCATGTCCCTTTTTTCATGATTCTTGACAGTGGTTTATTTTGTTGTAATATATTTAATTTTAAAAAAAACATGGTTATATTTTTATTTTTTATTAGTGTGGAGATTAAATATGAAATGATTTATTTTATATTTATACTAAATGAATTTAAAATAAAGAGGATGAACATAATTGACAAATAGAAGGTTAATTTATTGAAATGTTATACCTATTTCATATCATCGAGTTAGAAGTTATATGAGGAGTTTCACTTCAATTATTTCATTTTACAACAAAATTATATTAATATTGTATATGGTGTTCATATATATAAACATTCATAAAAGAAAATAAATATCGGATACCTATATATAAATTTAACCCTGAGAATAAAGTTAGAGTTAACTTGTGGTGGAAGGGGATGTATTGTGAGACACAATGCATTTATCATCATCATCAGCATCACCACTTGAAAATACATTTTTTTCATAAATTGATTAGTATAAAATATTTCATATGAATGTTTTTTAAAAAATATTCTCTCTATAGAGTGATTGATAATTTATATATTATTGGATAAATTATTTTTTCTTTTCTCTCCATGGAATTAATTTTTCCTAAATCTTTATAGATCATCCTCTCAATTAATAATTTATGATGAGAATCCAAAGTACAATTTTTATTTAGTGATTCAATATGGGATTCTGATGTGAATCATGTTTTGAATTTTGTTTTTTTTTCAATTTTAGTGGCTGAATCATTTATTCATAGTTTAGTTAAAGTGATGAGTGAATATAGTAAATTTATTATTGAATTATTATTTTTAATTAAATAAATTAAATATAAATATCATAATTATTGATTTCTATCACAATTTGTTTATCATTATTAAATTTTAGGTAATGTTATTAGGGATAATATTCCTTAACGGTTAAAAAATGGATTATGAAATAAATTCTGGTGAATTTTTACATTAATACCATTGATGAATGATTTTACTGTTATTTAAAACCCGGAATGTAGATTCATTCACTAATATTTTTTTGATATAATGATAATCAGTTTTACATTATAATTGATAATTTTTTTGGGGATCTAATTCCCTGAAAATTACACCTTTTCTTGTGAATTAAATAAATTATGTTTTTTTATTTTTTTCTTATTAAATATGAATTGATTTTTTCAATGAAAAAAAATTAATTATTTGTTGGTGTATTTGATGTGGCTATATTTTGCATATTTTTCACATCCTTTTAATATAATTTATTTTTTCTTTTTTTCTTTTTTGTCCTTTGTTATTTATTTAATTATTTAATCGTTTTCTTCATTAATTTATTATTTATATATTTAATTAGATATATTTTGATACTATTTAATATTCTCATAGTATTATTTTGTTGTCAATATATTTTATTAGGGTTCAATTATTTTATGTATTCGATTTTTAATTGTAAAATATTTGTATTTTAAATATCAATTAATAGATTATTATTTATAATGTTTTGTTAATATATATAATACTAAGTTTGAGGCATATATTTTTAGTTTTTTATAATTATATTATATCTTTGATTTTATAATTTGAAATTATTTGATTTGATTATTATATAGTATATAATAATATTATATTAATTATAATTTTTGTTTTAAATTTTTATTTTAGATATTGAATTAAATTTAATCATGTTTTTCATTTATTGTTTTATATATATGTGTATGTGTGTGTCTCTGTATATATTTATCAGTTTGGAAGTAATTATGTACATGTATTATAAGATATGTTATATTTTTATTGTTATTTAATGACAATTTTATTTATATATTCCTTGGATATTTTTTTATTTACGATTTTCTATTTATTTTCATATTTAATTTTAGTGAGATAAATTGAGTTCGTTGTTAATTTGATGTCTATTATGAATATTTGATTAGATTCGAAATATATATATCGATGTTGTGATTATTATATTTCATAACATTTAATAATTATTGTGAATTAATTGTAGTTTTTTATATAATGATTAAATTGAGTATTGATTAATTTTTTATTCCATAAGATGTTTTTTATTCGATAATAGAATGAAAATCATTAGTTTTTTTAATGAATAATATATGCCTCAATTTTTAATATGACATAATACCATAATAGTTGATGAACCACCAAACATTGATATGATTCAAACCTTCGAGTATAATAGAATATAATCAATATAAATAGAATAATACATAGACTTTCTAGAAGAGGAAAATAGACCAATTATAATGTGAAAAGAAGAATAGCATCAAAATGAGATTTTTAAAAATGGTTTGATTTCATTGAAAAAGAATCCACGATATTGTAGATCAATTCAATAGAACATGTATGTAATTTCCTGACACGACTATCACTAAAAGAGTTTCCCAAGTTACTTTTCCTCAAGAACATAGGCCTACCTATTCATACGATATAGGGTACCGACTAGTAGTGAGGGTCTGATATGGTATATGGGGAGACTATACCCTTTTTACTAGATAAATACAATATCAAAACTTAAAATAAAAAACAACCATATTCATAATTAACAATAACTAACAACAACCATGCATCTCATGTAACAATCATGAAAATTGGTTAAATTCCAACAAGCTAATAAAAAACATGTAGTCTCATAATTGTTCCATATGTCAAAGGAAACACAAAATAAAGGCACACTGAAAATCCCCAAAATGGGTCCTGAAATCATTCTAGTACACTTATTCATACCATATCCAAAATCCTGAATCTTCTATCTAGCATTGACCTTTTCCCTTACCATATCCTATAACCATGAAGTTTGGTTGGGTGCCAATGGCTGCCCGAGCACTGTGTGAGTAAAAAATTGTAGGCCACCACTGAAGATGAATAAATCATTTTGTAGTCCAATAATAGCATATACATTAACAAAAACAAATATTAAACAATGAATAAAATTTAATTAGGTTTCACAATTAATCATTTATAAATAAGCTACATTGGTCCGGGGTTCTAAGCGGTACCCAATCCAATCAAACCAACTTCATCCCATGTCGGTCTCCGGAACCATATTTCATCGGGGGTCAGATATTTTAGACAAGGATAATCATTCCAATAATCCATCAACTGATACTAAACACCCTATCCAACAATCCCAATAAATGATGTGAAACTCAATGTCCAACATCTAAAACTAAATAGCATGGAACATCATGTCCAACCACCTCAGTCGTTGATGTGGAACTCCATGCCCAACACCTCCAAGAATTTCATTAACAACCAATTTTTGAATTCCAACACTTTCCCCCATTAATACATCAAATTATAAGGGTGAATCTTTTTCCTTAATCAATTTTCATGTTTTTTTTGATTCATCACCAATAACATAATTCTATGAATAGTTCCTTTTACTATTTTTTCATAACCAGAAAAATTATACAAAAATTTCAACCATTTAACCACATGAACATTCCCCTTAAAAAAATTATCACGTAAAATCTTATTCATATCATAAGCCATTTAACTTTTCCATGTTATGCCACGAAACCCATCTTCCATTCTAACATTCCAAAAAAAAGTACGAACAATTTACTCCCATAAGACATATAATTCATCTTTTAATAACTCATTTCAAAATTTTTTTTGGGAGTGGATCACCCCATGTGTGAATATATGTTTAATATCATAATAATAAAGAAAAATAATGGGGCTTTTAATGAAAATCACCTCATACTTATCAAAGGATATAAATAAAATGTTGAATAAGATTGAATAAGAATATTAAATGGAATAATTGACCATGTTTAGTGCAAGTCCCTTCGTGGATTGTTGATCTACTGGGAATTTTTCTATTTTCCAAAAGCACCCAGTCAACAAAGGTCCATCATAGGGAACTAAATATATTGTGAGATGAGGATATATCAATAGGACCCATGAAAAAATTAGATGTTTTGTCGGTGAGAGGCATTGATTTACGCTGCTGTGAGGAAATTTCTCACATGAACTATGTAGATTGTGGGATGAGGTGGCATCACCAGTGCCTGAAAATGATGCCCTCACGTAAAAATTAATTTTTGGTACAATGAATTATCCATGGGATTCCCGTAGAAGGTTATGTGTGACCGTCAACACTCCTCTATAAAAAACCCATGAGGGATTGAAAAACGACAAATGAAACATGTGTTGAAATAGAAGAAGAATAGAAAAAATTATGAATGGTGCAGGAGAAATCTATACAGTACCTGACGAAACTCATGTGCTCTGACCCACAAACCATATATGAGAGGCCCATCACAGAACAACACCATGAGAACCATATGTGGAAGACCCTCCACATAAGATAATATGCATATGCAGTGACGTTCCTGGAAATAAGGCAACATTATCTGACCACACTATTGTATAAATATAGTTTTTGGATGGCCTTTTGTGGGAAATAGTTCATGGAAAACCGATTGTGGGAAATAGTTCACAAAATAATCATTACGACCCACTCTTACATGGACATCACTTTCACTAAAAATGTTACATGGCTAGGTCCTATGAGGACTATCTAGTGAGTACCATCCTATGTGCCATGTGTCATATGCCATGAGATCCTATGCAGAAAATCCCATTCATGCACACTGGTCCATACCGAGGGCGATGTTCCCCCAATACCCTTCTCAAGATCACTTCTAGGTAGTAGTCCCATCCCTATGGGCCTATCCCTTCACTACAGTCACTAACCGCATGACAAATGGAGAGTCACACCGTGAAATTTTCAGGGTGGGTCAAAAAAAATTTACATTGCACCCTTAAGCTACCACAACATTCATCCTATAAATAACATAATTCGAGATACTCCTCATGAGACTCCTAAAACCTTATCACCAGCCTCTTATGCCAGGTTGATCATGAAATTCATGGAAAATCATGGTCTGAATTTTTTATACATGTCCGAAGATATCCATTTCATTTAATAAACTATGTGTCCCTATAGATTTTGGATCTTTATAAACCACCTCGATCATTGGAAATGGAAATATATTGTCCAATGGACACCTTTATTTGACTATACACAAAATGATCATGTTTCTCTACATAAGACTCCCTCAAAAAGGGCTTGTCAAGAGTAATCCATGGTCAAACTGACCCAAATTACAATGGTAATCCTCAATGTGTAAGCCCCACCTAATCAAACTATGAGACCTCTGATTCCTACTCTAACCAGGATATGTAGGATGCATATCTAGAGCCTGAGCTTACAAAGATCCTTCTCCTTAGATGCAATCCACATCACCTCCTACATTAGGCATCCACCATAGCAAAAGTCCCAAACTCATTACAACAATGTGGAATTTGATTATGTACATACCATGATATGCAGTAAACCTCCCTGAGGTCCAAATATATTCCCCAAATTAACCCAAATGTTCTACAGGCCATCTCTCTGGTAGGGTCATGTACACACAAAAGTCCATATCTCTTATTGGTCTCTTGGGATGCTTCAGCGTAAGTACTACGCCAAACCATTACATGGTATCTTCCACCTAGGCATCCTTAACACACGATGATAAACTGTATGGATGGGTCTTTGTTGCATGACTATAACATGCGATGTGTCCATTTGAGTGGAAATTAACTAGGTGTGTTGCGATTCCTATCAAGAGTATACAAAGGAATCCAATCTTATGGGTGTGATCCGGACATCGAAATAGCTTTCATCCCCCTTGGATGATGATAAACTCCATAGTTCCACATCACGTTGTTTAAACTTATTTTTTCTTGATGATTCTAGGCCCATGTATATCCATTATTTTTCTTCAAAGGGAGGGGTAATCTGTGGACAGATGCTTGGTAATGAACCAAGGATTCATGAACCTATGAACATTGTCTAAATCTACAATATAGTATCGAAATAGTAAAAAATTCTCCCAAAAAATTGTGTGATGAACCTTACTTCCTATTCTCTCGACCAGTGAGAGTCTTTAAGTGTTTTTGACCAATTCATTCAATGAGAAACTGCCTTTAGAAATTAGGTCCATGAATCATGGATAAAATGGTCGTTGGGTGTTTTTTTCTCCCCAAATAAACTCGTTTGAGACTATTTGAGGACATCGTACACGGCTAGGATTGATTTTAAAAACATGTAACCCCTTGAAATAGCCCGTCAGGACCATTCAACCCTAGAACATCCTTCACAACATAAAAAGGATACATCGCCGAGTCCCCCCCCCCCCCGAGGACCATCTCTATCCACTAAAGGGGTAAGTCACAAATCATGTCAAAACAAAAATTGTGATCCATCCATGAATCCTTAACCAAGGAGGCAACATTAACCCACTAATAACATATGAGTGTATATCATCCATCGAGCCATTTTGTTTTCCCCTATTTTCAAAAAATGGTGAAATCGATGTGAATCCTTAAAAAGGTGGGCTACATTTCACACCTATAGCTCAATTCCCTTCTAAGTGGAAGAAGCCCCCAAAAAAACATCAATTTCACATGTGGTCCTAAGATGATAGTTTAATGGGGTTTTGGTTTCTGTACATGTTTTATATTGTAGGAATTCCAAAGAGCTACCTTATATCCAATGGAATCACAACAATTTTATCAAATGTGCGTGTCAGTGAACACACATGAAACTGTGTTCTCAATGAAGAACATGACTTCATCATCTACCCAGCATCTTCAATGATGGGTTTCAAATGCATTGATCTGTGAGTACCACCCTAATGGTATTATCCCCACGATGGAGGCTACATGATAGTCCCTACAATCAGTGAAATCTTATCCTCCACTTCCTCAGCCATGACCGATATTCTTGCACAGGTTGACCCCACTAGACGTCTCCAATAATTTTGAGAGCCTTTTCATAAAATGGGAAAACATGTACTTACCTTATCTTACAGAGGTTGTTGATGTCACCACAAATGATTTTGTCTCTACTGTATAGGTGGCTCACTTTTGGGACCCTATAAATGAATGTCACTGCCACTACCACATGACCATGTATCGTCGTTCTAATAAGAATTTTGTACCATGGTCTCCTGGTGAAGTCCACCGGGCATAGTCCCCTCGGACAGTCTTCCAAGGAATACAAACATATAATTGGGGACATATCATCAAACTTGTTCCTAAGGAGGAGATCTTTCTAACACACACGATAGAATATTATGATGATTCATACATTTTTTATCCCTCTACTAAAACCCTCAATGCATACATAGTAGAAAATTATAAAAAATTGCATACTTATTCTAATGCTTTCTAGACCCATTGGGCAAATAGAGTGGAAAAGTTTAGGCAGACGCAAATCCATAAAGATGCATAAGAGGACCATCACCCAAATAGGATTGAAACCATATGTATATAGGGAAAAATCCATATTGATGAACACCAAGACCGCTATCTAAATTGGGTGTAAATCTATGGGTAGTTATTTAACATTGCCAGTGCATATAAATCCCACCATTCAAATATAGTGGAAATCACATATAACCATAGTCTAATTCTTGAAGATGCATACAAGACATGTGATAAAAATACAAAAAAAAATAAGAAAATGAAAATCTATTATCACAAATATGATGTCCACTACTCAAATGTGGAAGCACCCAGTGAAAATAGCTCCTGTATCCTAGCAACATATTAGGGGAAGAATCGGTCCTTTACCCCAACACAGGAGAACCTTCAGTACCCACTATCATCCCATGGAGGAACCGAGCAAGAAATAATTATTAATCCGACATCATAAAGGGAATTTATACCCATTCTATCCAAACAAATTTCTCAATACATCCTATAAATAATTGAGGATTAGATGTCATTTCTAGATAATATCTTCCATACATATCATCACGTAACTTCATATGTGGAAAAAGGGAGGATCTTGGACCGTAACCCCATCTCCTCGAACATGGTGATTAATCCATAAGATAGGGTGTTCACTCCAGAGAATTTTAGTATAACCGCTCCATTCCATGAGGGTTGACAACCATATATCATGATACAAGGACAACTGTACTGGGAACAAATACCCGTTCTAGCTAGGGAACACCGAACCAATGTGGATGACGCACCATGGTAGGTATATATCCGTTCCAAAACTCCTGAATATCATTGGAATATCCCATTGACATCAAAGTAACCATCCAAACAATGAACCATTTGTGAAAACTGTTACTAATAGAAGGCATCCCCACTTTCACAAAATAGAGCAACCAAGAATAAATCACACCAAAGTCAACCAGAAAATGAAGAGCACATTCACGATTTTTCTCTACTAGAAGATGGAGTTCATGATGTCATAAAACATCTATCAATAGAGGCTCAATATTATTTTGATCCATTATAGAATTATTGAAGTGGTAGTAGTAGTTTTGAAGGCCCTCCCTGCAATGTTCCTACCCTGAGATCTGAAGGTCCTCCTTAGAGCACCCTATTGGTCTTACGATGTGGTCTACAAATGATCGATCACTAGTTCTTATATTTTACCGAGTGTTATGGTAGCCCTCCCTTTGACTAGAACATCAAAAAGAAAAAACAAATTCCCCATCCTATTTTCCATCCTAATGGTCCTCCCTAGGGTATACAAAGTATAAATTATTCTTCATTTAGTCAGATGTCAATATATCATGGATGTCCTTACCATGCTGGCATTCACAATGAAGGCCCTCTGCATAGTGACCTAAGGTAAATAGAAAGTCCTAAACTCATTGAATTTCTTCATGAAGGCCCTCTGCACGATGCACACTGGACATATTCTCCCTACAATAATAAATAAAACTATGAGGGTTGTCCTATCCATTATACCAGTCATTGTGATGGTCCTCCTTCTAATGGTGCCATGTAGAAAGAAGTCCTCTCCTTATCTTCATCCACCCTAATGGACCTCCCATGGGTATAAAATATAGAAATTATTATAACTACTATTAGACTTCATGCTATTTTGGTAGTCCTTACCACGATAGTAATCACTATGAAGGCTCTCCCCATAGTGACATCATGAAACGATAAGGTCCTCCCCTCAACACAGTTCGTCTAGATGGTTCTCCCCTCGGCAAAGTTCATCTTGATGGTCCTCCCTAGGAAGCACACAACATATATTCTCCACGTATCGAGATATCATGCTATTACTGCACTCCTCACCATAATAGTAGTCATTGTGAAGGTCCACCCCCAACAATTCCAAGCAACAACAAATTCCTCCCCCAAATGATGCCAAGAAGAAAGAAGGCCCTCCCCTTTTGGAATTATGCCCTAAAGTTCCTCCCCAGGGTGTACTCCGTCAGAATTTTCCCTACAGTTTGAAACTAATCCATGATTTTAGTCCTTGAAAACATGTTATTGGCTGCAAAAGTCCACCACACAGTCAAAATCCACACCGGAAAGATGGTCCTCCCCTCATCACAATAAACATGAGAAATCCCCGCATACACTGAGGCTCTTGGAAGGAGGGAGTTGAAATGAACGATACTCTGTAAATGAAAATAATCATTCTTTTTTAGTCATAATATTTCTTGGGTACATTCATATCTTCTAATCCACCCCCATACCAATCATATATCAATGAGGCTCCTACTCGTAAAAAAAAATACTTGTAATGAAATCATTAAGAATATTTCAAGTTGGTAAAAGCATGCAGAGGGGTATCTAGAAGAACAACAAGAGGATATGATGCTTGGGAGATGAAAATTTCCTAGGGAATAGTTACCCAATATGTTTTCGACAAAAATCACTTCTCAGTTCGACATACCAAACGATTTTTCTGAAGAATGCAGGAATAACATTTGCCTCAACATCAGGGAAACTCTCCTCCAGCTGAAGGCAATGTTTTATCCGTATGAATGGTATTCATATCATATCAAAAAATTTGGGTAACATTATTGTAAAATCATCCTTGATGCTCTTCCAATTTCTTGGATGTCACAACCTGAGAGGAGAAAGGAGGTCCTTGAATTGGCCTACCTCCATGTGTTGCACAAGTTGTGTTGCCTTATTGGTGACACCCCATCTGGCGTTCATATCCATGGATGGGGAGAACATGGAGATCTAAAATTCAACCCAATTCATGTAAAATAGGAACCATCTCAAATGAAATAGTATAATTTCATTATACCAAGATGGTAGTCAAGTGAAATCCCTATCCGGAAAAGGTGGTACACTCAACATGAACCATTTTTTAGTACGTCTCAAAAGTGTTAGGACCAACTTGAGTGAGCCATAAAAAAGAAACTATACAAGGGCACTGAAAAAATTCATCAGGATTCATTCCATAGGGAATCCAATCAATAAGAATTTCTCATATTCTCAGAAGAAAATCAATTGTGTGCAAACCTGGAGCCATAACTAGCTCCCACCCGAATGGGAATGCACGAGATCAAGAGAGAATATATCATAGCAGTAAGAACATCATTGCTGGACCATCACCACCCCATAGGGAGAGGGGAATTTTAAACCCAAAATTCCCCTGTAGGACCTAAAAAATCCGGCCAAGTCAACATAATAGAAAAACTAGAGCAACCCTAACTTGTTGGCCTAAGAGAATTTTTATCTCAAACACCCACCCAACGAATGTCTGTCTTTTCCCAAATAAGGAGGATGCCAAGTAGAGAGATCACATGTTCCATCCCATCTCATGAGTCCTATCCCTCAAGATATTTTTTGTATTATGCAGTCATATCAAGGTTCCCTTTTAGTTACCCTTCTCCAAGAAACCTGAAGAGGATCGCAAAATTGAGTGGGAAGATCCAACAAAGGACACAAGAAATTCTCTTACCATTTGGAACCTAGTATGCCACCCACAATGCAGTTTTCATTAGTGAAATTTATGTACATAAATACCAAAAACCTCAATAGAATTATTAAAAATAATTAGAATGAAATAGATGATGGATCCCTCCCATAGGTGGCTCACATTGATCCCAAAGGTCTGAAAACTAAGAACCAAAGAGATACCCTCAATCTGGTCACTCCCATAGCCAATCCTCCATTACCACCTTCACGAATGACTAACAAAAAGAATAATAAAACCATATTCATACAAAAAATTCCACCACCTCCCCATTAAAACATTTTCCTCATGCTCATGGATATATTTTCTTAGAAGGAGTAAGAAATTAAAGAGTTGAGGTGAATCAATGTTGAGCTATGTCATCAATGTTATTCCACATGATATATTTCTCTAGAAGTGTCAATATACACTTCCAGCAGTGGTGCCACTTCCCTTTACGGCTCATCCTGATAAATGAATCCAAGACCAGATGATTGTCTATAATGTCACAAGAAAAATAGGTCTACTCAAATCTGATATCTAAACGATACCAAGATTTCCCTCCATTGAGGAATCAACTGGAACAAATTTAGGAAAATCTAAAAAGGATACCCCTAGCTAGGTTTCCTATTATTGTACCAGCAGACCTGACTTGTACAATGATTTCCTATATTGTGATATCCCATGTTCAGAACCAATATGAAATTCTTCAAGGGTAGATTAATACCATCGTGTCCCTAGATTCTCGACTAGAAGCCACATAAGTCTCTTACACCCTGATACCACCAGAACATAACCCTTACCCTAACTAGGTGAGCAATGTTCCACCACCAACAATTTTTGGTAACCTCATATTCCCCGTGTTCGATGGCTCAGGAAACATCGAGAAACATATGATGCACTATGCCTCTTACTATGATCCCATGATGGGAACCCCGTAATAAGAAGAAGCAGTTAAGCTCAGATGCTTTATGAAAACTTTGTAAGGCACATCCATTATGTGGTACACAAATTTTCTAGCTAACTCAATAATAGGGTTGGAGGATCTTCAGTTGTAGTTCTTCTTCCAGATCATCAAAAAATTTCCAACAAAAACATTCAACAACCTCATGAATTGTAAATAGTGAGATAATAATAGACTTTCACACTTCATTACCATATTGAATGGTCTAAATTACTCTCTGAATCGGATGCTCCACCAAGATGAGATTCTCTCCATGTGCATCATAACATCTATGATGAGCTGAAAACACCATTGATTATGGTGAAATATACAATTGGATTTGGAAATTTCTCTATCATTTCCCAAAGGATAGAAGATTCCTTTCAATGAACTGATATCATGTCCCGAGTAGTCCCATTGCCCCCAGGGAAAATAGTGGGAAGAGTTGAAGAGGCTTTATTTACTCTTAAGAAAACCCTATCATCAAAACCAATTTCAAGTCCCTCTCTGAACCATGTAGGGCTACTAGATTCGAAGACCTCCACCCACCCCGACATAGTTATCGAAGGGGAACCCAGAGGAATCAATTAGAGGAATAAAGAAATATTGTTTTCTCATTCTGAAATGAATAAGTCCATAGTTACATTGTAGTAACCAAGAATTCATACATGATCCATCTACTAGAGAAAAAGAGGGTTCATGATGTAGGTCTCGATGATCGACCAAATTATTGTCCCTCTCAGTAGATACTAGGACTTAGCATTCAAGAGTGTTTCATCTTAAAGGAACTCATCCAATGAATGATAGACTCTGGATTAGTAATGATGGGACCACCAAAAGCACGTGTGGAATATGTTTCCACTGCCGACCTAGATGAAGGATGGGAGAGGAAAAAGGTTGTTAACAAAAAAAGAATATGTTTGATAGTTGGATGATTCAGAAAACAGTCAACCAATCTCATGCAATACTCCAAGCCTAGTTGAACCAACCAACTGTGCCTCACATATCCCCTAAACCAACAATATAGGAATCCCTATACCCCCAATCCTCCAAGGGTCATCCTTCTAGAAATCAGTATACTTAGAAAGGGTGAAAAGTAATGCTAGGGGATGAACTTGAAATGAATCCAAAGATTGATTTGACCCTCTCAGATTCTATACCACTGGATCTAAAAGTGTAGACATTAACATGAAAAATGACATCACTGGAAGAGGTTGAACAGGTGGAGACATCATCAAATGATGAACTGATGTTTTTTCCATTAACATAATTCACTTAATGGGCCCCATCTCTGATGAAGAATATTGTTACATACCCGGGTTTCCCATACCCAATTAGGGAGCCAGGGGAAGAGGTCGTAGGAGCAGATTATTTTCTGGAAGATGCGGTCAAGGTAAAAGAAAATGTTTTGGCCACACCCTGGCTAAAACAATTAATGTTGTATAAAGTCCTGGATGATCCCTCTAGTGGACCCAATAGGAATAGTGGTATTTCCCTTCTCCCTCCAGATGAAACTTTGGGTCGATCATCGTGGAGTATCCCTTAAAAGAGGAATAAAGGATGAATCACCAAAGGCACACAGGAATACATGTTTTTTCATGCCAAAATAGCACAGAAGCACCAAAAACTGCTGTCACATAGGCTGGTCCATCTACCAAAAAAGTTCAATGCCCTAAAGTGCATGTAGATGGGAATACCCGTTCTAGGAATCACTGGCCATTAGAGAAGGAATGTGAAATTCGAAATAGAATTCCTCATTATTAGTAATGCTATCAATCATGGAAGCACTAAATCTATTAAAATACCTTAGAGAAATTATCATAAAATGGTTAATAATCACCCATGAGTTTGAAGGTGATGTAGACACTGTTTAAGTCTATCGGACAACCAACAACCATGCAGAATTACATGCCATTATCACTTTCAAGAATTAGGATGAAGATTCCATCATGCAAGGGAATATCCAACCATTATATGTGTATAGCAGGTAAATGGTGCCAATATCAGGAAAGTTTGCATCGATAATGGAGTTGGAGTTAATGTAATCCCACTTCAAAATCATTATCAACTATTTTAAAATAAGAATAGCTAGAAACCCTACCCAACAACCCTGTTGGGATTTGATGAAATTGATTAAAATATGATGACCCAAATCAAGCACTAATCTTGGTTTGGTAACCTGACAACGGACAAAGAATATCTAGTTTTTTTGACAAAACACATCCTCAACTGTCTTGATAGCATGTCCTAGGAAGCAATAGCATGTGGAAATTCCCTCATCATTCCATCAGTGAATCAAATATTTCATTAATGGAGAGAGTGTAAAATTGCACACTGATAAATCCCCATTCGAGTCCTACGAATGACATGACATTGATGCATGATTCTTTGAGAATTAAGGGAAGTGAACTTCAACATATGGAATTGATTGGGTTGCTGCC
This sequence comes from Viscum album, assembly GCA_963277665.1. Lineage (NCBI taxonomy): Eukaryota > Viridiplantae > Streptophyta > Magnoliopsida > Santalales > Viscaceae > Viscum > Viscum album. The sequence goes on from OY728162.1 coordinate 1,530,455,579, forward strand.
ACGAATGGTTTGGAAATAGTTTCCTCCAACCCCCTCAATCATCTCAGTGAATAGTATGTACTACCCATCAACCATGTCATGTAAATGAGTCTAAATTTAGATATGTATTCAACCATATTCATGATCTCATTCATGTCCACAGATCCTAGTAGTGTTGAAAAGTTCTCTGGCTCCTAGGAAAATGGTGAGTTCTTATATAAAGTTTTTATCATTCCAACTTATGGGAACAAATCGCCCATCCCCCACCCACTAAGGTAGAAGGAGACATATTTTCACAATGAGAAGATGAAAATATTCCCCAATCCCTTAAAACATCCTCCCAAGGAGCCCCCCCCCCCCATGTGATTTTCCAGGTCAGAAGAACATCCATCAGCTTACAAATACTAGAATTATGAATCCTATCACGATTTTGAATAGCTTATCCCGAAAAAATACCCATCAGAGGAAAAATATTATAAGGATTATGTAGAATAGAAAGAATTAGAATACTATAGGTATGCCCATCCATCATTTTAAGATGGTGTCTCTACCACCATCAGTGAACTCAGGGAAATAAACCTATCTACCAAAGAAGACCCATAGCCCACCCTGATTAGTGTAGACATGTCTTATGAAGAGAATGATTTATACACATCATTATTAAGGTAGAATTAATATTTTTTCTCTTGTAACTATAAATAAATTCCAATACATGATCTAGAGGTGGAAACACACCACTTGGGCAAGACGAAGCACAACCGTGGTTATAGGAAATCCTTGAGAAGGAAGAACCCAACAGATGTTTCCAAAGTAGAGGCTGATGTTGAAAAACTCATCATAGGTAACATCATTCAAAAGGTATAATATCCCATATGGATAGATAATATTTTACACATATAAAAGAAGAATAAGAAGATCAAAATCTACACCGACTTTATGGACCTCAATCGGTATTGCCCGGATGATGGGTCCCCAGTCCCAATAACATAATTGATGATCGATGAAAGTGCGAGATATGGGGATCCCTCTTTCATGTATTTTTTATTCTAGATATAATAAAATTTTAATTTCCCAACAATATGACGAAGGTTGTACCATCAGGTCACCTTAAGGAGTTTTCTTCCCCATGGTAACTCCTTTCGGATTTAAAAATGTTGTTTCCACATATCATCACAACATTAATCAATTTTACAAAAACATACTAATAAATTTATTCAAATTCTATATCAATTACACAATGGATAAATATCAACAACATTCAGACCACCTGACAGATCTTGTAACCATATTAAAAAAATGACGACAACACCTTTTGAAGATGAACCCCCTGAAATATGCCATTGGTGTTACCTAAGGTAAATTAATTGGCATCTCCATACACCATCACTTCATCAAAGTCGACACCAATAAGAAAAATGATATCATAGGAATGTCACCTCATTGCAACCTCACTGAGTTGAGTGGTCTTCTCAAACACCTAGCCTATATTTGGTGCTTCATGGCCAACCTCACAAGAAAATGTTTTCCCTTTACCAGGTTGATGAAAAAAGGGGTTTCATATCTATGTTTTGATGATTGTGAAGAAGAATTATAAAATCTCAACAGATACATCTTCAAACCACCAATTCTAATGTGTCATGTCTAAGGAACACCACTCATTCTGTATGTGACAACCTTGTAGTAATCATTAGGTGTCTTCCACTCCAAAAAGATTGACACTAGAAGTGAAAATAGTCTTGATTATTTTATTCAAACCATGATTGATGTTGCGAATCATTACTAACGTACCAAGAAGATAATCCTAGTCATGATATTTTTCGATCCAAAAAAATGAGACATCATCTACAGCTCCACAAGTTCAATTTGGTCTCTCTCAGTAACTCACTCAAGTATATTCTAAAACATCCAATGTTAAATAGACTCTAGTCACGATGGGATGTCATCCTAAAATAATTTGACATGTGGTTCGGCCTCAAAAAAAAATCAAAGTACAATCATTACCATATTTTCTTAGAGAGTACCCTTCAGTCAAAATGAATACATTGGATGATAAACATCTAGATGAAGAAGTGTTCTATGTTCAAGAGGGCTCCTAGACATGGGAAATTTATTTCTATGGAACATCTAGATTCCCGATAGGGAAAATGATGGATTATCCCAAGATCAACAATATAGTTATAGGAGTAATACTCGTATCTTCAGAAAAGGTAGTCCTTCCAAACTATTTTTAACTATCAGATGGGTGTACAAACAATGAAGCAGAATACCAGGCCCTCATTCCCGGCTTAGAACTAGAACATCACAAACATCCGAGAACATGAAGAAAATGGGTTATTCGCCATGGGTCATCGGTCAATTAAATTGTGATTATGAGATCAATAAAGAGGAGCTACTCTATTTTTGGTAGCATTTTTGAGAGATGATGGAGGAATTACTATCATAACTGACATTATATAATGTCTCTCGATCACAAAACACACAAGCCGATATGTTTCCAAATAAATCCAAAACCCTGACTAACCAACACTGGGTTGAAACAATCATCATCATTTCCCATCATATGATGTTATTTCCATTCCACCAATCCATCATGGATGAAATCAACGATTTTAGCCCCGTACCTAATCCTTATGGTCATACCAATGACTAGATGAATCCCATTGTAAATTACCTCTGTATGGCATAAATCCCACTAGATAGGTCCATAAGAGAATAGATTTGTAGGTGAGAAATCATCTTAGTTTTGAATGATGTCACAAATCAACAAAAGTTTCTCCATATACCAGGCCTTTATGGGTTCCTTCCCAGGTAAATTGATTGAAAATAGGCCAATGTTGTCATGAAATAAGTCCATGCTAGAACATGTTGGGTACACCAATCTGTATCCATGATCTCTCACTAAATTCGAAGTCTTGTGTAATACTGGACAACAATGATGAAGGATTGAAATACATTCCCCAAGAAGTGGAACTCCTTCCATGTCCATTCCAATTTCGTCCACTAACCCTCATAGTATCTTCACACAACCAGGTACTCCTGGATATTTTCCATATGGGTAATGGAGATCGTAGGACCATCTTGTCCAATCATGGCCAAACATTATTGTCACAAAAACATACTTCTTTTCCAAGTATGCAGATGTTGTTCCACTTAAAGAGGTTGGGGAAATAAGAATTATCAAATTTTTGAAAGTCAATATAATTAAAAGATATGGTGTCCCTCATAAAATACTGATGTAAAATGGCACCAATTTATACTCATATGATTTGGAGAAGCTATATTAAGAGTATGATATTAAGTCCAACCATTAAACTCACTACCATGAGGCATCCAATGGATATATAAAGGATTTAAACAAGACCATATCAAACATACTCTAGAAAATTGTAGGAGGATACAAGAAATTATGGATGAACATGATTCTCATTGCTAGGTGGGATTATTGGCCCATGACCCACACATCCACCCAAGTTACCCCACACTCATTAGTATACAGTACAAAGGCAACTCAACCTATTGAAGTTCAACTTCCTTCTCTCTATATCATCATTTATGATCAACTGTCTCTAGATGAGAAATCCCAAAAACAGATTGATGAGTTTGATTGAATGGATGAGTAATGGTTGCACACTATTCACCATTTGGAGGTTTAACATAATCGGGTCACACAAGCCATCAAAAAAGGTACACCTCTGATCTTTACTCAATGGAGAGATGGTGTTGGTCCTTAAAACATCTATGATACTTAGGAAGAAACCCAAAAAAATTGTAGCCAAAATGTGAAGTGTTGGATGTGATACCCAAGGTATACTTTGATAGACAATACACCTTAATCACAATGGATGGAAAACTCACCATAGCTCCTACCAATGCATGGTACATGAAGAATGATTTAATTTTTCCAATGTTAAATCGAAATGGTCACATGACGTAAAACCTTATAATGAAGTCGTCTTAGCTGCATGATTTCAAACTACAAAACATATAACACCCCATGATTTCATAGTATTTTATTTCTTCAAAGTAATTCAATAACTTGCACTACACGCAACACCGAGTTCAAGCGAACCACGACATACCAAACTGGCCGTTCAAAAGTGGTTATGAATAGTATTAACTGAATTTTGAATTTTATATAATCCATATAATTTTAGAATCCAAATTATTAGTTTATTATACATAATATAAGAACATATTCATTTTTATAGATAAAAGAAGTATTTTTCAAATAATGCAATTCTAACTTCTTTTAATGGGGAACCCTTTTTAAATCCAATATTTCAAACTTTTATATATTCAATTTGAAAAAATAAAATTCTTCTTTAGAATCGAGACATAAAAATTTACTTTGAGTAAAATTTTGGTATTTTTCTGATAAAATTCATTTTTTTGATGAATAGTGAAAAATACTAGATTTTAATTCAAAACACCATTTTAATATAATTTATTTATATGGTTAGATTATCTTTTTAAATGGTTTCAAAGTGTAACTATATTATATTTTTACCATTTAAAACAATGCTGGTCATTGGAAGAAATTTCCCTTTGAAATTTGTCATAAACAAGTGTCAATCATTTGACAGATATTGTTTTTTAAGAACCCACTATTTCTTTTGACAACGGGAATTCATTTTAAATTAATTAATGAAACATCAATGTTTTGAATTTTGAAAAATAGACATAAATTTTTAATTCAGAATATCAAATATATCTTAGACTGAATTTTTGGTAATTTTTTGAAAAACATCAATTTTTGATGAATATTGAAACCACTAAGTAGTAGTTAAAAAACTGGCTTTTTCGGTAAAATGAAATTTTACCGCTTCTGTGAATTGAATTTCAAAAATCCGACATACATGGTTTTTATTAGTATGTAAAATGTGTTTCAATAAGATTAAAATAATTTTTTGGTGAATAGTAACTTTTGACTTTTATTTACCGCGGTTAATGGTAAATAAGGTATTTTAAGGTTAAAAGAATATTATAATAATTTCAAATTACCTTAAGATATGTCCTAACATTATTGGATGAGTCATTCCTGACCATGGGCATCTTTGGGTCGATTTGGTGACCCCATGGATCCACTTAAGAGGTATAATGACACTTTATTTTAATTAACTTAAAGTAAAGGCAAAAATGAAATAAACCAATAGCTTTTAAAAAATTAATTTTTACATGGGGTTATATAAGTTATCATTTCGACTATAAATATTAATTGGAAATATTAAATGATTTACTAAATCATGGTATTTTTTTATAATTTTTAGACACCATATAAATTAATTTATTTATGACACAATGATGATGTAGTAATTACCTTATTAATGAAATATTGAAATAATTGATATTATAAATACCCAAATAAATTAAATCGTAGTCATTTTATGAATTACACAACTTTTATAGATTAAAATGACATTTTATGATTGATTTAATTAACTTTGTTCGAAGTAATCATTCTGTTATGATTTTCACAAAAATCAAAATACCAAATAGTGTCAAAATTGATATAAAAGAGTTTTTAAAACAAATATTTTATTATTAATGGATATTTTATTCATAAAAATCTAAGGTCTAGCCAAGAGACTTATTTAATGATAGGTGTATCATTAAGGAACCACTTGGGGTTCTCTTGGAAGTATATAGTATGTTTATTAATGGTATAATATAAAAATACAAAGAGACATGGTAAATGTCAAACTAATTAACTAAGAGTTAAAACTAAAAGATAAGGTTACTATAGTGACCCAAACCTGTCTAAACCCTATTGGTTGGGTGGTTTTCTACCCATCCCCACCTTATCCTCGAAATAAATCAGTTTGGAGGAATTATAAAAAAATATGAATTTATTATAAAATAATATTTCACTCTTTTCCTAAGGTTCCCCTCACCCCTCTTATAAAAGGGCACTCCCCCTTCTCTCAAGTTCAAACCTTCAATGTAGAGACCCGAAGCTTATCGTACATGGACATTACATTACTTTTGCGGAATACTTAGTACATAACAAAAACACACACACAAGGATCGTAATAGTTTAGTGTCTTTGGAAACTCGGAACGTAATCTTCTAATCGTGGTGAAAGATCTTCAATATCTCCCATAAAGATCTTCCCTTTTTTTTATACCTATAAACCTTTCTTTATATCCTGGGGAAAAGAAAACATAAAAGGGTGAGCTCAAATGCTCAATAAGGGTAAACAAAAGAAATATCAATCACATCATATACAAAAGAACATAGCTTTTTGGAAATCTTAACCTGCAAAAGAGCTCATAATATCATAACATGGGATAAATCATAGAAGTGAAAATGAGATCCCCATAATCATAACATAAAACTTGAATCTTTGTGGTATGCACACATAATCATGGAAAATCATTTCTTTTTAGTCATGACTCATTGCCAAGACTATCTTAGTGGACAAAGTCCCTTTCTGAACCGAGTTCACTCATCGTTTCAGTCCTGTATCACTGAACCGAAATAACCTTCCGTTCTAGCCATGTCTATCTCATAAGATATAAAATCATTACCCAATGCATTGGAGGGAGATATAGGTCCCACCCCTCTTATAATGAATCCTTTCTTATGTGTTCCACATAATCATAAAACATACATCATCGCATAACACATGTAACAAAAATGGGATTCTTGAAACATCATGACATCATAAATCAATTCATATAAGTTAAAGGAATTCATAAACATAATTCCATCACAACATAGTCAAATCAATGTAAAAATATTGATAGAAACAGAACCCTTTATTATCTTAGATGGAAAATAATTTTGATAAAACACTTGAATTGAATTCTTGAGGAAAATATCCTTTCTTCTTCAAAATCAATTTATTTTCACAAAATATCATGCAATTTTAAAAGAAAGAGATTTTATTGAAAATAGTCATGAAATATTTTAGAGGAAGCTTCATGAAAATAAGGCTTTATAAAACAGTAGAAATCCGTTCGTGTCGTATAAGTTAAAAAAAACATTCTTCGTACTTTCGTCGGAAAAGTCAAAAAGTACCTCGTATGACAAAAGATTCCTTTCATAGATATTACTAAAAACTCAACGAAGGGTAAAATTGGATTTAAATAATTTTAGGTGGATGGAAATAATATTTCATATTGAGGAAACATGGATTTGGATGATAAAATACACCCCAGTAAATTTCAAAGTATAAACAATCTCGGATAAAAATTGAGATTGCGAGATTTTCCCTTACCTTAGGTCCGATTTGCTTTGTTCGTGTCCGAAGCTCCTGTATAATGGTTTAAATAATGTTATTGACTTATTCCAGAATCATACATATTGATATGAGATCATATATGGTCATATTATTAGCTTCTTGTTAGTAATATTTCATTGTTACTTGTTACTCGGGTCTTTATAACTTTTTGTTCTTATGCGTGTTTTGTCGAATAAATTCTTATTCTTATCTTTAGGTTATAGATAATTCATTTCCAGAATGGTATTAGTGTAGTATATACCATTTTCATTCATTCAATTCATTTATATAATCATTATGAAATGAAGATCATGTAGAACGAGTCGCATCACATCGTGGAGACGGTATTCCGTACGTACGCACGAGTGATGATATCGTTCCTATGATCGTGGAATTGTATTGGAGTATATATATATATTATTTCAGTATCAATATTACTTAATAATAATCATATATAGTTACTGATTACACCATTATACCCATCCTTGTAAGGTGATGGTGGAAAATAGATTACACCACGGCGTGGAGACGGTATTCTGTACGTACGCACGCGTGGTGATTTCATTTTTCCGTAGGATGGATAGAAGGTGAAATAGGTTTGTTTCATATTTATAATAACATATCACTATGTAAGTAATACTGATGTTATTACTTTATCATGAAACAACTAAATAAGAAGAAGTTGAACAAGAAAGAAATTGAAAAGATCGGTAATGGATATTACCTCTTCTTTGGAACGCCTCTTTGAATCCTCCACTTAAGGAACTAAGATTGGTCTTTGGAGAAGACCAGGACCTCTAGGATTATTCTAGGGAAGTTGAGAGGAGAAAATGTCAGGGGTTGGCCGAGCTTGAGTGCTCAATTTGGTGTGAGAAGGAGGGGGAGGAGGAGTCCTTTTATAGGGGAGGAGAGGGGCACCTTAGGAATATCTCAAAATATTATTTTATATTAAAGTCAAAATCGGTTTATAATGGTTCCAAACGGTCTTATTTCGAAGCTAAAGTGGGTATGGGTCGAAATCCTATCAACCAATAAGATTTAGACAAGTTTAGGTTCTTATTTTAACCTTATCAATTAGATTTAACTCTAAGTTAAATAATTTAACTTTTACCGTGTCTTTTTGTTTTCTTTCACTATATGGTTAATAAACTTACTATAACATGCCAAACGAACCCCAAATTGTATATTATTAATACATATATCCTTATCTAAGTCCTTTGGCCGAACCTTAGATTTTTAGGAATAAAATAAAAATTAATAATATAATATTTGATATAAAAACTCTTTTGTGTCAATTTTGACACTATTTGATATATGATTTTTTTGAAAGTCATAACAGAATTATATGTTCAAACCAAGTTGATTAAATCAACAATAATATATCATAGTAACCTATAAAATTAGTGGAATTCATAAAAAGTCTTAAATTACATTTATTTTGGTATTTATATTATCAATTATGTCAATATTTCATTAATAAGATAATTACTGCATCATCTTTGTGTCATAAATAAATTATATTATTTGATGTCTAAAAATTACAAATAAAAGACCATCATGTAGGAAATCTTTTTATCTTTCTAATGAATATTTATAGTCGAATTTATCTTATGTATAAACCCATATTAAAAATGATTTACTTATTAAACTTTGATTTTAACTATTTTAACCCTTCTTTAAATAAATTAATAATAAATGTCCTAATCTAATCCAAGTGGGCCTAAATGGTCATATTTTATTCCTAAGTTTGTTTTTGGTCGAATTACACTTGTCCAATAGAATTAGGACATGTGTTAGGGTAATATTAATATCATATTTACCCTTAGTTACCATATTTACTATTTACCGTGGTAAAAAAAGTAAAAAGTTACTATTCACCAAAAAATTATTTTCATCTCATTGAATCACATTTTAGTCCTTGATATTAACCGTGTCTCTCGGATTTTTGAAATTCCATTCACAGAAGAGGTAAAATTAAGTTTTATGCAAAATTCAGTTTTTAACCTACCACTTAGTAGTTTCACTATTCATCAAAAATTGATGTTTTTCAGAACAATGCCAAAATTTCATCCCAAGCTATATTTCATATTCCGAATTCAAAAATGAATTCTATTTTACCAAATTCATAACATAAAAGTTGCATTAATTAATTTTATAATTAAATCCCGCTGTTAAAACAAATAGCGTGTTTTTAAGAAACAATATCTATCAAAAGATTGACACTTGTTTATGTCTAGTTTAAATGTGAAATTACATCCAATGACCAACATTGTATTAAATTGTAAAAATATCTTCTAAATATACTTTAAAACTACTCAAATTAATAATTTATCACTATTAATTATTTCGATTAAAAAAGTTGTTTTTTAATTATAATTTAGTAATTTTCACTATTCATCAGAATATGAAAGTTATCCGAAATGTACCAAAATTTCACCTTAGGCTAAATTCGATACTCCGAATCCAAAAATGAAGTTCATTTTGAAATATAAGATTTACAGAATTTTAAAAAGTGGTTATTACTATTCATAACGGCTAGTTTTAATAATATTTTAATAGCATATCATTGTTTCGTGAAACTCAGGATTACGTACCACACATGCTATCGAGGAAGGTTGCGATTGCGTGTAATGCAAGGCAAGTCAAGGATGCGTGTTGTGCAAGCTCCTTTTGGTGTAGCGTATAACACAATACATTAGTAAAATAAAAAAGAATATTTTTCATAAAATCTTGGGCTGTTACATTCTACCCCCCTTAAAATGAATTTCGCCCTCGAAATTCGTCGGGGTTATAAATGGTTTACTATTCGAAAGTTTCTTTAATAGAAACCCACATCGTAAAAGGGAATACCAAAACTTGGCTTTAAAAACTAAAGTATGAAATATAACGATTACCCAAATAAACTAATCACTGGGTTTCCACATAGGTGAAAATATGGATATGGAAGAGAAATCTAACCATCATGTTCTGATGGAGAGTGGTAGAGAACATGGCTATGGAAAAGCCAGTAATCACAAATCCATAGATTTGTGATGATATAAGGTACCATCTGATTCATCAGGTATAAGATCACTAGGACAACATTTTTTTGGTTTTCAAGATCATTTCCCTAAAGTTGAAAATTTTCTTAGAATAAATACTTACTTTATTTTGGTACAATCTCACTTTTGTTCGTGCCTTGAACAATTTCTACTTCATCTCTTAAATAAATGAAGTTGAATTTGTTATTCGTGAAGTGTTAGCAGATCATGTGATAGAATGACGAGTCATTCCATCTGTCTCAAACAAAAGGTTAGTAAAAATTATATACATAAGTCGATCTATAGTGAGATTAATCACATATGGTTTCTAAAATGGACTTATACTTCATATATCATACTGCTTAATATAATAAAACTAGTTTCTACTAAACAGGGACTTCCTGTAGGCCAGTGGTAGGCGATAAAGGCCAGTCGCACTTCGGTTGTGGGTTCGATTCCTACAGCCTTGTCCGAAGCGATGGGCTGTCACCCGTCCTGCAGGTTGTCCTTTTTCTAAAACTACGTTACTATAACATCCCATCAATAATATCGAAAATCTTCTATCCTTAAACAATACTAACTTATGTCCAACATAATCCAGTCTAATCTTTAGGCTTATACATAATACTGCAGTCCACTCTCATAATATAGTGACATCGATTACCAGAGATTTAATACTGTCGTTGATCCCCACATATCATAAGATATGTCTTGTTGGTCACATTCCAAACATTCAAAGTCCTTAATCGTGTATTCTCTTGAATACCTTAGTGAAAACATGAGTGCAGTTAAAAGTTAACACTTTCCACATACCAAAATCCTCAAAATTCTATATACTCAAACCATGATATCACTTAGTCCTTATATCAATCATGAGCTCATGAATACTATTAAACATTTCATTTTCTCGTCTTCATTATGCGCATATCATCTTATTTCCAAAAAATATCTCAATCACTTTGAATACCACATCAATAAATATTGCAATACTCAATGATACAACATTATCCCATTACATAAACACTTAATCATTCCACCACATCGTTGTCATATTCAACATTGCCAATAGTGATCGCATGTGATTTCCCTTTGTCCTTTGCCTTCAGTGGTTGCTCATGTTGATCATCACTAACCCTTGGATTAGGGAAATTATTAGCATAATGCCCCATTTCCTTGCACTTGAAGCATTGAAGTGTTGGCGGTGCGTTCTCTGCAGTGTTTGCTTTATTCACATCATTAGAAACCCTTTTTCCATTACTTCAACACTCAGCTGCTCGATGACCTTCTTTTCCACACTTAAAACATTTTCTAGTCCCTTTAAGACAATCTCCACCATGCTTCTTTCCACACTTTGTGCATAAGGAAACATTCATCTTCTTTTCACCATTATTCTGAGATTTCTCCTTGAACTCCATCTTTCGTTTCTTGTCAAAACCATGAGATGGATATGTAACACCAACTTCCATTTCTACCTTGATAGCACAACGCACAATTTCTTCATAGCTACTGAAGTCTCTTATAGCTAATGCCCTTCGAAGACTTGGTTTTAAGCCACTGAAAAATCGATCAACTTTACTTTCAGGTTGGATGATAATTCCAGAAGCATACCTTGCAAGTCTTGTAAAATTTGCTTCATAGGTACCAACAGATTCATCGTCCCTTTGCTTCAGTTCAAGAAACTCTTTCTCCATCTTTGTTCGAAGAATACGAGGGAAGTACTTACTGAAAAACAAGTTCTTGAACTCGTCCCATTCCATGGACTCAATTTCATCTCTTGGCCTCGTATTCTTGATAAGATTCCACCATTGATCAGCTTCACCTTCCAAACGATATACTGCTAAGATGACTTTATCATGATCAGAACATTGAAGAACTGAAAATATCTTTTCAGTAGTACTGATCCATTGTTCAGCCACAAGTGGATCAGAAGACCCACTGAAAGAAGGTGGACATTGCCTCATGAAGGACTCAATAGAATATTGTTCCCTTCTCTGCTCATTTGGAAGTCCAGAATGATTCATAGCTTGTGTAAGTATAGCAATAAGATTTTGCACTCCATCTCCCATAACATTTGTTTGTTCAAGAGGGCAATCATTGCATTGTCCATTTCATTGATCAACACGGTTCCTTCGGGTTCTAGCCATCGTCTAAAACCCAAAAAGAATAGTGTGAGAGGAAAAAATCATGATAGGGAAAACAACATAATAAAGGGGGAGTACCTTCAATATCCAACATCTTAGGTTTAATTCTATGATCGTTAGCGTAATTCTATTACTATAACCTATACGTATACTTATCCCTAGGGACATCCCTAGACATACCTTAGAAATATCTCTAGGGATCTCACTAACGTTTTCGCATCCTAGTTTCCAAAGGTTGACTAAACCTTTCCTCTGATACCAACTGTAGAGACCCGAAGCTTATCGTACATGGACATTACATTACTTTTGTGGAATACTTAGTACATAACAAAAACACACACACAAGGATCGTAATAGTTTAGTGTCTTTGGAAACTCGGAACGTAATCTTCTAATCGTGGTGAAAGATCTTCAATATCTCCCATAAAGATCTTCCCTTTTTTTTATACCTATAAACCTTTCTTTATATCCTGGGGAAAAGAAAACATAAAAGGGTGAGCTCAAATGCTCAGTAAGGGTAAACAAAAGAAATATCAATCACATCATATACAAAAGAACATAGCTTTTTGGAAATCTTAACCTGCAAAAGAGCTCATAATATCATAACATGGGATAAATCATAGAAGTGAAAATGAGATCCCCATAATCATAACATAAAACTTGAATCTTTGTGGTATGCACACATAATCATGGAAAATCATTTCTTGTTAGTCATGACTCATTGCCAAGACTATCTTAGTGGACAAAGTCCCTTTCTGAACCGAGTTCACTCCTCGTTTCAGTCCTGTATCACTGAACCGAAATAACCTTCCGTTCCAGCCATGTCTATCTCATGAGATATAAAATCATTACCCAATGCATTGGAGGGAGATATAGGTCCCACCCATCTTATAATGAATCCTTTCTTATGTGTGCCACATAATCATAAAACATACATCATCGCATAACACATGTAACAAAAATGGGATTCTTGAAACATCATGACATCATAAATCAATTCATATAAGATAAAGGAATTCATAAACATAATTCCATCACAACATAGTCAAATCAATGTAAAAATATTGATAGAAACAGAACCCTTTATTATCTTAGATGGAAAATAATTTTGATAAAACACTTGAATTGAATTCTTGAGGAAAATATCCTTTCTTCTTCAAAATCAATTTCTTTTCACAAAATATCATGCAATTTTAAAAGAAAGAGATTTTATTGAAAATAGTCATGAAATATTTTAGAGGAAGCTTCATGAAAATAAGGCTTTATAAAACAGTAGAAATCCGTTCGTGTCGTATAAGTTAAAAAAACATTCTTCGTACTTTCGTCGGAAAAGTCAAAAAGTACCTCGTATGACAAAAGATTCCTTTCATAGATATTACTAAAAACTCAACGAAGGGTAAAATTGGATTTAAATAATTGTAGGTGGATGGAAATAATATTTCATATTGAGGAAACATGGATTTGGATGATAAAATACACCCCAGTAAATTTCAAAGTATAAACAATCTCGGATAAAAATTGAGATTGCGAGATTTTCCCTTACCTTAGGTCCGATTTGCTTTGTTCGTGTCTGAAGCTCCTGTATAATGGTTTAAATAATGTTATTGACTTATTCCAGAATCATACATATTGATATGAGATCATATATGGTCATATTATTAGCTTCTTGTTAGTAATATTTCATTGTTACTTGTTACTCGGGTCTTTATAACTTTTTGTTCTTATGCGTGTTTTGTCGAATAAATTCTTATTCTTATCTTTAGGTTATAGATAATTCATTTCCAGAATGGTATTAGTGTAGTATATACCATTTTCATTCATTCAATTCATTTATATAATCATTATGAAATGAAGATCATGTAGAACGAGTCGCATCACATCGTGGAGACGGTATTCCGTACGTACGCACGAGTGATGATATCGTTCCTATGATCGTGGAATTGTATTGGAGTATATATATATATTATTTCAGTATCAATATTACTTAATAATAATCATATATAGTTACTGATTACACCATTATACCCATCCTTGTAAGGTGATGGTGGAAAATAGATTACACCACGGCGTGGAGACGGTATTCTGTACGTACGCACGCGTGGTGATTTCATTTTTCTGTAGGATGGATAGAAGGTGAAATAGGGTTGTTTCATATTTATAATAACATATCAGTATGTAAGTAATACTGATGTTATTACTTTATCATGAAACAACTAAAGAAGAAGAAGTTGAAGAAGAAAGAAATTGAAAAGATCGGTAATGGATATTACCTCTTCTTTGGAACGCCTCTTTGAATCCTCCACTTAAGGAACTAAGATTGGTCTTTGGAGAAGACCAGGACATCTAGGATTATTCTAGGGAAGTGGAGAGGAGAAAATGGCAGGGGTTGGCCGAGCTTGAGTGCTCAATTTGGTGTGAGAAGGAGGGGGAGGAGGAGTCCTTTTATAGGGGAGGAGAGGGGCACCTTAGGAATATCTCAAAATATTATTTTATATTAAAGTCAAAATCGGTTTATAATGGTTCCAAAGGGTCTTATTTCGAAGCTAAAGTGGGTATGGGTCGAAATCCTATCAACCAATAAGATTTAGACAAGTTTAGGTTCTTATTTTAACCTTATCAATTAGATTTAACTCTAAGTTAAATAATTTAAGTTTTACCGTGTCTTTTTGTTTTCTTTCACTATATGGTTAATAAACTTACTATAACATGCCAAACTAACCCCAAATTGTATATTATTAATACATATATCCTTATCTAAGTCCTTTGGCCGAACCTTAGATTTTTAGGAATAAAATAACAATTAATAATATAATATTTGATATAAAAACTCTTTTGTGTCAATTTTGACACTATTTGATATATGATTTTTTTGAAAGTCATAACAGAATTATATGTTCGAACCAAGTTGATTAAATCAACAATAATATATCATAGTAACCTATAAAATTAGTGGAATTCATAAAAAGTCTTAAATTACATTTATTTTGGTATTTATATTATCAATTGTGTCAATATTTCATTAATAAGATAATTACTGCATCATCTTTGTGTCATAAATAAATTATATTATTTGATGTCTAAAAATTACAAATAAAATACCATCATGTAGGAAATCTTTTTAGCTTTCTAATTAATATTTATAGTCGAATTTATCTTATGTATAACCCCATATTAAAAAAGATTTACTTATTAAACTTTGATTTTAACTATTTTAACCCTTCTTTAAATAAATTAATAATAAATGTCCTAATCTAATCCAAGTGGGCCTAAATGGTCATATTTTATTCCTAAGTTTGTTTTCGGTCGAATTACACTTGTCCAATAGATTTAGGACATGTGTTAGGGTAATATTAATATCATATTTACCCTTAGTTACCCTATTTACTATTTACCGTGGTAAAAAAAGTAAAAAGTTACTATTCACCAAAAAATTATTTTCATCTCATTGAATCACATTTTAGTCCTTGATATTAACCGTGTCTCTCGGATTTTTGAAATTCCATTCACAGAAGAGGTAAAATTAAGTTTTATGCAAAATTCAGTTTTTAACCTACCACTTAGTAGTTTCACTATTCATCAAAAATTGATGTTTTTCAGAACAATGCCAAAATTTCATCCCAAGCTATATTTCATATTCCGAATTCAAAAATGAAGTCTATTTTACCAAATTCATAACATAAAAGTTGCATTAATTAATTTTATAATTAAATCCCGCTGTTAAAACAAATAGCGTGTTTTTAAGAAACAATATCTATCAAAAGATTGACACTTGTTTATGTCTAGTTTAAATGTGAAATTACATCCAATGACCAACATTGTATTAAATTGTAAAAATATCTTCTAAATATACTTTAAAACTACTCAAATTAATAATTTATCACTATTAATTATTTCGATTAAAAAAGTTGTTTTTTAATTATAATTTAGTAATTTTCACTATTCATCAGAATATGAAAGTTATCTGAAATGTACCAAAATTTCACCTTAGGCTAAATTCGATACTCCGAATCCAAAAATGAAGTTCATTTTGAAATATAAGATTTAAAGAATTTTAAAAAGTGGTTATTACTATTCATAACGGCTAGTTTTAATAATATTTTAATAGCATATCATTGTTTCGTGAAACTCAGGATTACGTACCACACACGCTATCGAGGAAGGTTGCGATTGCGTGTAATGCAAGGCAAGTCAAGGATGCGTGTTGTGCAAGCTCCTTTTGGTGTAGCGTATAACACAAGACATTAGTAAAATAAAAAAGAATATTTTTCATAAAATCTTGGGCTGTTACATTCAAAGCCTTTTGGCTAAGCCAACCCCTGCCCAAATACTATCTCAACTATATTCCATTCAACCTAGAGGCCTTAGTTGGATCAGAAAGCCAACCTAAGGAACCCTTTTGATCAAATCAAAATGAAGAACCCGAAGAAGAGGTAATGTTTTCACCACCCTCTTTCAAGTTCCTTTCTTCTTCCACTTCTCCTTTCTTTGTTATTTCCATTCTAAAATAATAACTACAGTATCTTATATATACTATGATGTTATTATAAATATGGTACAACCATATTCAGTATTCTATCTGTCCTATGAATGAAAAAGTCACCACACGTGCGTCCGTACAGCTTACCATCTCCACGTCATGGTGAAGTTTGTTATTCAAACAAGTCATCATTTGAAAGGGTATAAGAATTTTAGATGCTGAAAAAGTTCATAAATACTAAATAATGTTTTTAAATGACCAAGTTAAGTCATATTTGGAACTGGAGTCTCATTCTGGAGGGTCCGAAAGGGTTACGCGAAATAAAGGAGAATGTGCATGGAAAAGTGGTGTCGTGAAAAAGAGGTCCAGGATTCAAGAAGGGACCGCGGCGCGCTGCAGAATAATTTCTCAACCACGCCCCGTGCGGCTTAAATTCCGTGCCACCATCTCTAGTACACAAAATTGCATGCCTCCCCTAAATTATGTTCCTCCATTTTCCTATAAATAGAAGGTGACCCCCATCCATTTCGAGGTTGAGGATTTCGAACCGTATCCCATGCGCGAAATAGGAATTCGGCACACGCAAAGATGGCCTTTAGGTATTGATTTTTTTTGCAGCACTTCGCCCTAAGATCCACCTTTTAACGTGATCCCACTGGCTTAATCAGAGTTTCAAACCCTTCAGGGTATCCTCTTGCGTGCAATTCTCTTTCATTGCGTGTGATACGATTCAATTGCCCAGCATCCTTTCATTTGCCGTGATTTTCCCTGCCCGTCAGGTCTCCACACCTTGCGTGCAATCCACATCCTTTGCATGCAATCATACTGACCCATCTACCCCAATTAGACACCAACCCGGTGTTTTTCGCGCCATTCATTCTTTTGCACGCCATCCCGGGACCACTCATCTTGGTGCTCCCCGGGTGCCTCCCCGCATTGGTGCCCGATGTTCTCATTCTGCAAGCCCCGTTCATACACACCAGGCATGCACATCATGCGTTGTTTTCCCATACGACCTTCTAGGCTCGTACGATGTAACCTCAAGGTCCCTTTGGCGGTTTTTCACGTTGTGTTGCTTCGCCTCATGCTTCTTCGCATATGCACTCTAACGACTATTTCTTCATCGCATAGCCACGCTATCATGGGCCCCCCAGTGGATCACTTCGCGACGCCCCTTGATCATGGAATTTTCGGCGCTCTCCCTTCACCAAGGTGCATAGGGTACCCGTTATGTAAGTAATTAGGGTGATTAGTGATCCCACATCGTCCGAGCTGCAGGATGTTAAACTGCCAAGCGCCATCATCCTAGCACATGACCTTAAACTGTGAGGGGAGAGGGACACATTGGATTTGTCACCCTATCCCTTTATTCTGGGATTTTCCGCACCAGGCCTCCACTCTGGAGTAAGTCCTAGTCTCCCCTCCATTCGTCCCGCCAAGGGCATGGTAGGGATTGACAATTATCCTCCTCTCTTCTTCCGAGCCGAAGTCCAAGAGGGGAGAGGGACACAGGGTTCTCAATTCCCTTTCCATCTCTTTCTGTGCTTCACCATTGCTGGGCAGCCACCTTGGCATAAGCCCCTAGCCTTTCTTGTGGAAGGTAGAACCTGTGCGCCTCTGTACTTCCCACCACGGGCCTCCCCCTGGAGTATGCCCCGATCTTCATCTCTCTGGGTAGCCCTGAGCCTAAGCCCTTGTTTCATCCGTGGGCAACCACCCTGGTGTAAGCCCCTTAGCCCCTTCACATAGGAGTCAGAGCCTCTGTTCCTCCTCATCCCCTTGGAATAAAATTGCCCAAGGGCGTGATGGGGAACGGTGCTCCTCCTCCTACCTTCACCTCTTTGGGACGCCTTAGAGACTAAGCCCCATCCTACTACCCACAGACGCACCTTTAGCGATGTGGTCACCAAGTCTTTGCTTGTAAAGACCCGAAGCTTATCGTACATGGACATTACATTACATTTGCAGAATACTTAGTACATAACAAAAACACACACACACGGATCGTAATAGTTTAGTGTCTTTGGAAACTCGGAACGTAATCTTCTAATCGTGGTGAAAGTTCTTCAATATCTCCCATAAAGGTCATCCCTTTTTTTACCTAAAACCTTTCATTATATCCTGGGGATAAGAAAACATAAAAGGGTGAGCTCAAATGCTCAGTAAGGGTATACAAAAGAAATAAAAATCATATCATATCTTTTTGAAAATCATAACCTGCAAAAGAGATCATAACATCTTAACATGGAACAAATCATAGAAGTGAAAATAAGATCACCATAATCATAACATGAAACTTGAAACTTTGTGGCATGCACACATAATCATGGAAAATCATTTCTTGTTAGTCATGACTCATTTCCAAGACTATCTTAGTGGACAAAGTCCCTTTCTGAATCGAGTAACCCTCGTTTCAGTCCTGTTTCACTGAACCGGTATAACCTACCATTCCAGCCATGTCTATCTCATGAGATATAAAATCTTTACCCAATGCATTGGAGAGAGATATAGGTCCCACCCATCTTATAATGAATCCTTTCTTATGTGTGCCACATAATCATAAAACATACATCATCACATAACAGATGTAACAAAAATGGGATTCTTGAAACATCATGACATCATAAATAAATTCATATAAGATAAAGGAATTCATAAAAATAATTCCATCACAACAGGATCAAATCAATGTAATAATAGGGATAAAAATAGAACCCTTTATTATCTTAGATGGAAAATAATTTTGATAAAACACTTGAACTCCATTCTTGAGGAAAATATCCTATCTTCTTCAAAAAAAATTTTCCTTTCATAACATGACATACAACTTTAAAATAAAAGAAGTTGATTAAAAATAAACTTGAAAACTTGTAAAGGAAGCTTCTTAAAAATCCATTCATGCCGTATAAGTTTAAAAAAAACACTCTTCGTACTTTTGTCGGAAAAGTAAAAAAAGTACCTCGTATGAAAAACGAAAAAAAGATTCCTTTCATATCTTTTACTAAAAACTCATCTAAGGGTAAAATAGGACTTAAACAATTGTAGGTAAATGGAAATAATATTAAATATTGAGGAAACATGGATTTGGATGATAAAATACACCCCAGTAAATACTTACGAATAAACAATCTCGGATAAAAATGAGATTGTGATATTTCCCTTACCTTAGGTCCGACTTGCTTTGTAAGTGTCCGAACCTCCTGTATAATGATTTAAATCATGTTATTGACTTATTACAGAATCATATTCATTGTTATGATATCATATATGGTTCACTTATGACATTATATTACCCGTTCTTTTGTAAATTCCATGTTAAAGAAGCGTTTTGGGTAAAATCGTTTCATTTATCGTAGGTGTTTTGACTTGTTGTTCTTGACATCATTATTACTTATATCATGATTTACTTACTTCCAGAATATAAAATATGATTTATATATCATATATATTCAGTATATATATATATATAATAGGTAGATAAATAAAATGAAAAACACCGTTCATGGTGACGGTAGTCCGTACGTACGCTTGAACGCTGTTTTCCTTTCCTTATTGTCTTGAAATGGAAGTAAGTATATGACATACATATGTATATATATACATAAATCCATTAGCTTTATAATGTCATATATTTCATTATTATTTCTTATATATACTTTATAATCATTCTTAAATGGTTAACATGGAGAATGAATCTCATCGCGTCGTGGAGACGGTAGTCCGTACGTACGCACGAGCGATGATATCATTTCTATAAATATTGAATTGAATTGGAGTGGATTATACAATATATCAGAATCAATATGATGTTGTAATAACTATGTATAGTTATTCTTTACACCATTATACCCATCCATGTAAGGTGGTGGTGGAAAATAGATTACACCACGGCGTGGAGACGATATTCCGTACGTACGCACGCGCGGTGATTTCTTTTTCCGTAGGATGGATAGATAGTGAAATAGGGTTGTTTCATACTTATAATAACATATCAGTATATGAGTGATACTGATGTTATTACTTCATAATGAAACAACCTAAGAAGAAGAAGTGGAAGAAGAAATAAAGATGAAAGAATTGGTAATGGTAATTACCTCTTCTTTGAAGTGCCTCTTTGAGACCTCCTCTTAGGGCACTAGAATTGGTCTTTGAGGAAGACCAGAACCTCTAGGATGTTTCTAGGGAAGTGGAGAAGGGATTTTGGCAGGGGTTGGCCGATCTTGAGTGCTCAAATTGGTGTGAGGAGGAGGGGGAGGAGGTGTCCTTTTATAGGGGAGGAGAGGGGCACCTTAGGAATATCTCAAAATATTATATTATATTAAAGTCAAAATCGGTTTATAATGGTTCCAAATGGTCTTATTTCGAAGCTAAAGTGGGGATGGGTCTAAATCCTATAAACCAATAAGATTTAGACAAGTTTAGGGTATTATTTTAACCTTATCAATTAGATTTAACTCTAAGTTAAATAATTTAACTTTTACCATGTCTTTTTGTTTTCTTTCACTATATGGTTAATAAACTTACTATAACATGCCAAAAGAACCCCAAATTGTTTATTATTAATATATATATCCTTATCTAAGTCATTTGGCCGAACCTTAGATTTTTAGGAATACAATAACAATTAATAATATAATATTTGATTTAAAAACTATTTTGTGTCAATTTTGACACTATTTGATATATGATTTTTGTGAAAGTCATAACAGAATTAAATGTTCGAACCAAGTTCATTAAAGCAACATTAATATATCATATTAACCTAGAAAATTAGTGGAATTCATAAAAAAGTTCAAATTACATTTATTTTGGTGTTTATAACATCAATTATGTCAATATTTCATTAATAAGAAAATTACTGCATCATCGTTGTGTCATAAATAAATTAAATTATTTTATGTCTAAAAATTACAAATAAAATACCATCATGTAGGAAATATTGTAAGCTTTCTAATGAATATTTACAATAGAATTTATCTTATGTATAACCCCATATTAAAAAAGATTTACTTATTAAACTTTGATTTTAACTATTTTAACCCTTCTTTAAATAAATTAATAATAAATGTCCTAATCTAATCCAAGTGGGCCTAAATGGTCATATTTTATTCCTAAGTTTGTTTTTGGTCGAATTACACTTGTCCAATAGAATTAGGACATGTGTTAGGGTAATAGTAATATCATAGTTACCCTTAGTTACCCTATTTACTATTAACCGCGGTAAAAAAAGTAAAAAGTTACTATTCACCAAAAAATTATTTTCATCTCATTGAACCACATTATAGTCCTTGATATTAACCGTGTCTCTCGGATTTTCGAAATTCCATTCACAGAAGCGGAAAAATTAAGTTTTATGAAAAATTCAGTTTTTTTTAACTACCACTTAGTAGTTTCACTATTCATCAAAAATTGATGTTTTTCAGAACAATGCTAAAATTTCATCCTAAGCTATATTTCATATTCCGAATTCAAAAATGAAGTCTATTTTACCATATTCATAACATAGATGTTGCATTAATTAATTTTATAATTAAATCCCGCTGTTAAAACAAATAGCGTGTTTTTAAGAAACAATATCTATCAAAAGATTGACACTTGTTTATGTCTAGTTTAAATGTAAAATTACATACAATGACCAACATTGTATTGAATTGTAAAAATATATTCTAAATATACTTTAAAACCACTCAAATTAATAATTTATCACTATTAATTATTTCGATTAAAAAAGTTGTTTTTAATTAAAATTTAGTAATTTTCACTATTCATCAGAATATGAAAGTTATCCGAAAAGTACCAAAATTTCACCCTAAGCTAATTTCGATATTATGAATCCAAAAATGAATTCCATTTTGAAAAATAAAATTTACTAAATTTCAAAAAGTGGTTATTACTATTCATAACGACTAGTTTTAATAATATCTTAATAGCATATCGTTGTTTAGCGAAACTCGGTGTTGCGTACAACACACGCTATCGAGGAAGGTTGTGATTGCGTGTAATTCAAGCCAGGTCAGAGAAGTGTATTGTGAAAGATCCTTTTGGTGTAGAGTATAACACAAGACATTAATAAAATTAAAAAGAATATTTTTCATAAAATCTCGGGCTGTTACATTCTACCCCCCTTAAAATGAATTTCGCCCTCGAAATTCGTCGGGGTTATAAATGGTTTACTATTCAAAAGTTTCTTTAATAGAAACCCACATCGTAAAAAGGAATACCAAAACTTGTCTTCAAAAACTAAAGTATGAAATGTAATGATTACCCAAATAAACTAATCACTGGGTTTCCACATAGGTGAAAATATGGATATGGAAGAGAAATCTAACCATCATGTTCTGATGGAGAGTGGTAGAGAACATGGCTATGAAAAATCCAGTAATCACAAATCCATAAATTTGTGACGATCTATGGTACCATCTGATTCGTCAGGTATAAGATCACTAGGACAAAATTTTTGGTTTTCAAGATCATTTCCCTAAAGTTGAAAATTTGAATTAGAATAAATACTTACTTTATTTTGGTACAGTCGCACTATTGTTCGTGCCTTGAACAATTTCCACTTCATCTCTTAAATAAATGAAGTTGAATTTGTTATTCGTGAAGTGTTAGCAGATCATGTGATAGAATGACGGGTCATTCCATCTGTCTCAAACAAAAGGTTTGAAAAGTTTTAAGTTCATCTTATGGCTAGATTAATTGTATATGGTTCCAAAAATGAACTTATACTTCATATATCATACCGCTTAATAAAATAAAACTAGTTTCTACTAAACAGGGACTTCCTGTAGGTCAGTGGTAGGCGATAAAGGCCAGTCGCACTTCGGTTGTGGGTTCGATTCCCACAGCCTTGTCCGAAGCGATGGGCTGTCGCCCGTCCTGCAGGTTGTCCTTTTTCTAAAACTATATTACTATAACATCCCATAATATCGAAAAACTTCTATCCTTAAACAATACTAACTTATGTCCAACATAATCCATTCAAATCTTTAGTCCTATCCATAATACTGCAGTCCATTCTCATAACATAGTGAAAACGATTACCAGAGATTTAATACCATCGTTGATCCCCATATATCATAAGATATATCTTGTTGGACACATTCCAAACATTCAAAGGCCTTAATCTTGTACTCTCTTGAATACCCATTGAACCTTAGTGAAAACATGAATGCAGTTAAAAGTTAACACTTTCCACATACCAAAATCCTCAAAATTCTATATACTCAAACCATGATATCACTTGGTCCTTATATTAATCATGAGCTCATGAATACTGTTAAACATTTCATTTTCTCGTTTTCCCTTCATTATGCGCATAATATCTTAATCACTTTGAATACCACATTAGACCAATACATAAATATTCCAATATTCCATGATACAACATTATTTTGGAATCCCATTACATAAAAACTTAATCATTCCACCACATCGTTGTCATATTCAACATTGCCAATAGTGATCGCATGTGACTTCCCTTTGTCCTTTGCCTTAAGCGGTTGCTCATGTCGATCATCACTAACCCTTGGATTAGGGCATTTATTGGCATAATGTCCCATCTCCTTTCACTTGAAGCATTGAAGTGTTGGTTGTGCGTTCTCTACAGTGATTGCTTTATTCACTTCATTAGAATCCATTTTTCCATTACTTCGACACTCAGCTGCTCGATGACCTTCTTTTCCACACTTAAAACATTTTCTAGTCCCTTTAAGACAATCTCCACCATGCTTCTTTCCACACATTGTGCATAAGGAAACATTCATATTCTTTTCACCATTATTCTGAGATTTCTCCTTGAACTCCATCTTTCGTTTCTTTTCAAAACCATGAGATGGATATGTAACACCAACTTCCATTTCTACCTTGATAGCACAACGCACAATTTCTTCATAGCTACTGAAGTCTCTTATAGCTAATGCCCTTCGAAGACTTGGTTTTAAGCCACTGAAAAATCGATCAACTTTACTTTCAGGTTGGATGATAATGCCAGATGCATACCTTGCAAGTCTTGTAAAATTTGCTTCATAGGTACCAACAGATTCATCGTCCCTTTGCTTCAGTTCAAGAAACTCTTTCTCCATATTTGTTCGAAGAATACGAGGGAAGTACTTACTGAAAAACAAGTTCTTGAACTCGTCCCATTCCATTGACTCAATTTCATCTCTTGTCCTCGTATTCTTGATAAGATTCCACCATTGATCAGCTTCACCTTCCAAACGATATACTGCTAAGATGACTTTATCATGTTCAGAACATTGAAGAACTGAAAATATCTTTTCAGTAGTACTGATCCATTGTTCAGCCACAAATGGATCAGAAGACCCACTGAAAGAAGGTGGACGTTGCCTCATGAAGGACTCAATAGAATATTGTTCCCTTCTCTGCTCATTTGGAAGTCCAGAATGATTCATATCTTGTGTAAGTATAGCAATAAGATTTTGCACTCCATCTCCCATAACATTTGTTTGTTCAAGAGGGAAATCATTGCATTGTCCATTGCATTGATCAACACGGTTCCTTCGGGTTCCAGACATCGTCTAAAACCCAAAAAGAATAGTGTGAGAGGCAAAAATCATGCTAGGGAAAACAACATAATAAAGGGGGAGTACCTTCAATATCCAACATCTTAGGTTTAATTCTATGATCGTTAGCGTAATTTTATTACTATAACCTATACGTATACTTATCCCTAGGGACATCCCTAGACATACCTTAGAAATATCTCTAGGGATCTCACTAATGTTTTCACATCCTAGTTTCCAAAGGTTGACTAAACCTTTCATCTGATACCAACTGTAGAGACCCGAAGCTTATCGTACATGGACATTACATTACATTTGCGGAATACTTAGTACATAACAAAAACACACACACAAGGATCGTAATAGTTTAGTGTCTTTGGAAACTCGGAACGTAATCTTCTAATCGTGGTGAAAGTTCTTCAATATCTCCCATAAAGGTCATCCCTTTTTTTTACCTAAAACCTTTCATTATATCCTGGGGAAAAGAAAACATAAAAGGGTGAGCTCAAATGCTCAGTAAGGGTATACAAAAGAAATAAAAATCATATCATATCTTTTTGAAAATCATAACCTGCAAAAGAGATCATAATATCTTAACATGGAACAAATCATAGAAGTGAAAATAAGATCACCATAATCATAACATGAAACTTGAAACTTTGTGGCATGCACACATAATCATGGAAAATCATTTCTTGTTAGTCATGACTCATTGCCAAGACTATCTTAGTGGACAAAGTCCCTTTCTGAATCGAGTAACCCTCGTTTCAGTCCTGTTTCACTGAACCGGTATAACCTACCATTCCAGCCATGTCTATCTCATGAGATATAAAATCTTTACCCAATGCATTGGAGGGAGATATAGGTCCCACCCATCTTATAATGAATCCTTTCTTATGTGTGCCACATAATCATAAAACATACATCATCACATAACAGATGTAACAAAAATGGGATTCATGAAACATCATGGCATCATAAATAAATTCATATAAGATAAAGGAATTCATAAAAATAATTCCATAACAACAGGATCAAATCAATGTAATAATAGGGATAAAAACAGAACCCTTTATTATCTTAGATGGAAAATAATTTTGATAAAACACTTGAACTCCATTCTTGAGGAAAATATCCTTTCTTCTTCAAAAACATTTTTCCTTTCATAACATGTCATACAACTTTAAAATAAAAGAAGTTGATTAAAAATAAACTTTAAAACTTGTAAAGGAAGCTTCTTAAAAATCCATTCATGCCGTATAAGTTTAAAAAAATACACTCTTCGTACTTTTGTCGGAAAAGTAAAAAAAGTACCTCGTATGAAAAACGAAAAAAAGATTCCTTTCATATCTTTTACTAAAAACTCATCTAAGGGTAAAATAGGACTAAAAAAATTGTAGGTGAATGGAAATAATATTAAATATTGAGGAAACATGGATGTGGATGATAAAATACACCCCAGTAAATACTTACGAATAAACAATCTCGGATAAAAATGAGATTGTGATATTTCCCTTACCTTAGGTCCGACTTGCTTTGTAAGTGTCCGAACCTCCTGTATAATGATTTAAATCATGTTATTGACTTATTACAGAATCATATTCATTGTTATGATATCATATATGGTTCACTTATGACATTATATTACCCGTTCTTTTGTAAATTCCATGTTAAAGAAGCGTTTTGGGTAAAATCGTTTCATTTATCGTAGGTGTTTTGACTTGTTGTTCTTGACATCATTATTACTTATATCATGATTTACTTACTTCCAGAATATAAAATATGATTTATATATCATATATATTCAGTATATATATATATATAATAGGTAGATAAATAAAATGAAAAACACCGTTCATGGAGACGGTAGTCCGTACGTACGCATGAACGCTGTTTTCCTTTCCTTATTGTCTTGAAATGGAAGTAAGTAGATGACATACATATGTATATATATACATAAATCCAGTAGCTTTATAATGTCATATATTTCATTATTATTTCTTATATATACTTTATAATCATTCTTAAATGGTTAACATGGAGAATGAATCTCATCGCGTCGTGGAGACGGTAGTCCGTACGTACGCACGAGCGATGATATCATTTCTATAAATATTGAATTGAATTGGAGTGGATTATACAATATATCAGAATCAATATGATGTTTTAATAACTATGTATAGTTATTCTTTACACCATTATACCCATCCATGTAAGGTGGTGGTGGAAAATAGATTACACCACGGCGTGGAGACGGTATTCCGTACGTACGCACGCGCGGTGATTTCTTTTTCCGTAGGATGGATAGATGGTGAAATAGGGTTGTTTCATACTTATAATAACATATCAGTATATGAGTGATACTGATTTTATTACTTCATAATGAAACAACCTAAGAAGAAGAAGTGGAAGAAGAAATAAAGATGAAAGAATTGGTAATGGTAATTACCTATTCTTTGAAGTGCCTCTTTGAGACCTCCTCTTAGGGCACTAGAATTGGTCTTTGAGGAAGACCAGAACCTCTAGGATGTTTCTAGGGAAGTGGAGAAGGGATTGTGGCAGGGGTTGGCCGAGCTTGAGTGCTCAAATTGGTGTGAGGAGGAGGGGGAGGAGGTGTCCTTTTATAGGGGAGGAGAGGGGCACCTTAGGAATATCTCAAAATATTATATTATATTAAAGTCAAAATCGGTTTATAATGGTTCCAAATGGTCTTATTTCGAAGCTAAAGTGGGGATGGGTCGAAATCCTATCAACCAATAAGATTTAGACAAGTTTAGGGTATTATTTTAACCTTATCAATTAGATTTAACTCTAAGTTAAATAATTTAACTTTTACCATGTCTTTTTGTTTTCTTTCACTATATGGTTAATAAACTTACTATAACATGCCAAACGAACCCCAAATTGTTTATTATTAATATATATATCCTTATCTAAGTCATTTGGCCGAACCTTAGATTTTTAGGAATACAATAACAATTAATAATATAATATTTGATTTAAAAACTATTTTGTGTCAATTTTGACACTATTTGATATATGATTTTTGTGAAAGTCATAACAGAATTAAATGTTCGAACCAAGTTGATTAAATAAACATTAATATATCATATTAACCTAGAAAATTAGTGGAATTCATAAAAAATTTCAAATTACATTTATTTTGGTGTTTATAACATCAATTATGTCAATATTTCATTAATAAGAAAATTACTGCATCATCGTTGTGTCATAAATAAATTAAATTATTTTATGTCTAAAAATTACAAATAAAATACCATCATGTAGGAAATCTTTTAATATTTCTAATGAATATTTACAATCGAATTTATCTTATGTATAACCCCATATTAAAAAAGATTTACTTATTAAACTTTGATTTTAACTATTTTAACCCTTCTTTAAATAAATTAATAATAAATGTCCTAATCTAATCCAAGTGGGCCTAAATGGTCATATTTTATTCCTAAGTTTGTTTTTGGTCGAATTACACTTGTCCAATAGAATTAGGACACGTGTTAGGGTAATAGTAATATCATATTTACCCTTAGTTACCCTATTTACTATTAACCGCGGTAAAAAAAGTAAAAAGTTACTATTCACCAAAAAAATGATTTTCATCTCATTGAACCACATTTTAGTCCTTGATATTAACTGTGTCTCTCGGATTTTTGAAATTCCATTCACAGAAGCGGCAAAATTAAGTTTTATGAAAAATTCAGTTTTTTTAACTACCACTTAGTAGTTTCACTATTCATCAAAAATTGATGTTTTTCAGAACAATGCTAAAATTTCATCCTAAGCTATATTTCATATTCCGAATTCAAAAATGAAGTCTATTTTACCATATTCATAACATAGATGTTGCATTAATTAATTTTATAATTAAATCCCACTGTTAAAACAAATAGCGTGTTTTTAAGAAACAATATCTATCAAAAGATTGACACTTGTTTATGTCTGGTTTAAATGTAAAATTACATACAATGACCAACATTGTATTGAATTGTAAAAATATATTCTAAATATACTTTAAAACCACTCAAATTAATAATTTATCACTATTAATTATTTCGATTAAAAAAGTTGTTTTTAATTAAAATTTAGTAATTTTCACTATTCATCTGAATATGAAAGTTATCCGAAAAGTACCAAAATTTCACCCTAAGCTAATTTCGATATTACGAATCCAAAAATGAATTCCATTTTGAAAAATAAAATTTACTAAATTTCAAAAAGTGGATATTACTATTCATAACGGCTAGTTTTAATAATATCATAATAGCATATCGTTGTTTAGCGAAACTCGGTGTTGCGTACAACACACGCTATCGAGGAAGGTTGTGATTGCGTGTAATTCAAGCCAGGTCAGAGAAGTGTATTGTGAAAGATCATTTTGGTGTAGAGTATAACACAAGACATTAATAAAATTAAAAAGAATATTTTTCATAAAATCTCGGGCTGTTACATTGCTACCTCTTGTTTCTCACACCGAGCATGACTCACGTGGGCTTAGAGTAAAGCATCGATCACGGAGCCTCAGTCCTGCATGACCTTAAACTGCATGCTCCACTCCTCGTCCGAGCTGCAGGACGTTAAACTGCCAAGCACCTTGGTTCTACATGACCTTAAACTGGCCCTCTGTCCTTCATGACATTAAACTGCACTCCCGAACTATGTGGAAATTAATCCATGTCTCCTAGGCAGGGTACGTAGGTAGCCTCTCTGAGGTTCAAGCCCATCTCCCGGTCGTTCCGACCATCTTTGTGTCGGTTCACCAACACCATGGTCCGCCTCAGTGTGTAAGCCCCATACCACTTAGGCCACCTTAGAGCATAAGCCCCATACCCACCTTGGTACTTCGTGACCTTAAACTTCTCCTCCATCCTTCATGATGTTAAACTACACTCCCAAACTATGTGAACTTTGATCCCTGTCTCCTAGGCAGGGTACGTAGGTAGCCTCCCTAAGGTTCAAGCCCATCTCTCGATCGTTCCGACCATCTACGCGTTGGTTCACCAACACCATGGACCACCACAGCGTGTAAGCCCCATACCACCTGGGCCACCTCAAATCGTAAGCCCCAACCCCACCTTGGTTCTGCATGACCTTAAACTGCCCCTCCATCCAACATGATGTTAAAATTCACTCCCGAACTACGTAGACATTGAACCCTGTCTCCTAGGTAGGGTACGTAGGTAGCCTCCCGGGTGTTCAAGAACATATAATGATCATTCCGACCATCTTCGCGCTGGTTCACTAACACAATGGGACTCCTCATCATGTAATCCCCATCCACCCACCATGGGACGTCTCAGAACGCAAGCCCCAAAAGCGCCCATCCCGCATGATGTTAATCTATATACATGAACTATGTGGTCTTTGATTCCCTGTCATGGGGATACGTAGGAAGCCTCCACGAGGTTCAAACCCCTCACCCACGTCTTATTCGGATCTCTCCCTCGAGCAGATGTGTCTTGGGAAGCTCATTCCACAACTTGGAGGTTCTACTTCTTCCGGGTCCCCTCCATGTGTCCATTCTCATGGGCCACCTTCTTAGGTATCCCATCATCCCATCGAACTACGCAGACATTGATTCCTCACCATGGGGAAACGTAGGAAGTCTCTTCAAGGCTCAAGCCCAAACTTTTCGTCACCCATCCTGATCCTTATCTGGGCCGCCACCTCTCGGTGGGATCATGCCATTTCGTTCCCCTCCACAGCATTTGGGAAGCTGCCCACGTGCTGGCCCCGATATCGATGTTCCATTTAGGGGGTTCTTTCATCTGATCCACTTCAATCAGTGTTCCGATCAGTCTGATCCATCTCCTCTATACGTTAAACCCACGACATACCTCATTTCAAACATGAGATGCCTGAGGAAAAACTTCGAAGCCACGCCTTTGGTGTAACCGTCTTCACTAGACATTAAACCTGCGACATACCTCGTGTCAAACATGAGATGCTTGAGGAAAACCTCAAAATCCACTCCTCTGCTATAACTGTCTCCGCCAGACGTTAAACTTGCAGCATGCCCTGTGTTAAACATGGTATGATGAGGAAAACCTCAGATACATGCCTATGGCATCAGATTCCCCGCGTTCGATGTGGGATGCCGCGGGCTTCCATGCCCCCGAGAAGCCCTATAATATGGGACTATAGACAGACACGCCATAATCCCAGTGTCAAGACAAGCCAGTGATGCCTCAACATGACCACTATCCTAAATTAAGGTTGCTTCCCCAACTGGACCCCTTGGAAGGTATGGATGGAAGCAGCGTAATTAACCGGCGTCCATGAAGATATGGCACCGGGAATGAGATTCACAAACAAATCTTAAATCTATGAGGGACACCTGGACTAGGTGACGGGCTCCGAGGAGGAATCCATGGAAGGAAGAGCCGACATCCCATCATCCCATTTTTTATCAAGGAGAAGATATCCCTGAACGAGGAATGGATGTCGCCAACCTTTGGAAAGTAGTAATGTAGGGAAACAAAGTCGCACGTCCTCTGCGTGAAGGACACATGCGCGGGTGCCCCAGCGAAAGCAAAGGAAATAGAAAATGGTGAACTCGACGTGAATCTGTTCTCCTCAAGAGGGAGACTGGAATCATTTACGGCATCGAGGGATTAACTTGTTATCAGAGCCAGTCATTCAGCACTGGGTCCCTCAGGAAAAAGTGGGTTTGGCGTCAAAATCACCGGATTTTGGTATAGTCAGGACGTCGAGAATTCTGTTCTACGACGTTGTTAGTGTGGATACCTCTTGGCTGCCATGGAAGACATAATTTCACTAGGGTACTAGTTGTCAATGTTCATTCCTTTAAGTATTAATGAGTTCATCTCCCTGATTTCAGGAATCTGGATACTGCATCCAGAGCTTGATCGCCACCTGCCCACCGGCGCAGGGGCATGGGAATTAACGACGCAGCTACCCCACGTGGTGCCACCTCTTCCATAGCTTCTCCGACCGCCAGAAGTACTGTGCGCACACTCCCCCTCTCCCCATCAGAAATGTTCCTGCGAAGAATCATCAATGACCTCATATGGCGCTATGAGGAGGAGGGCATAATCCCAACCCAGGATATGGCCCGCCTGGATTTGGAGGCATCCAAGCCTCGACGACAATGCCGCCCCCGTGGGCCACGCAGGGAGCCACTTCTCCCCGCCACTACATACAACCGCTTTGGGAGCCTATCCCCAGAGCACCTTGGCAGCCTCCTACCTAACGCCGATGAGTTAGGTGCTGTCCGGACCATATCGATCAGAGTCCCTATCGAGGGGCTCTCGACAAGGGATCCTACCCGGACGTGTCAGCACCACCACCCAGTCTTGCCTAAGAAGGAGCAGGTAAACCATGAACCTGCGCCACCCACCCCGGCTCGTTCGACCCGACGCCAGCGTCGGGCGCAAGCTAAAGAGAATTCCCACCAAGCGGCACCAACATCAGCAGCTGCAGTGGCCTGAGCCCCTGTCAACACATATCACCAGGTCCCTACATACACTAAGTAGGGAAACCTCTACGCCCGACCCGTATCGAGGCCCCAACTGCCCCATGGGCCGGCTGGGTCGACTCTCGTGGTCTCTGGCATGGACAATGACTGTCGCAGGCCAACCCGTAGCGATACCACCCTGTACAGAGGTCCTCCTCATACCACCACTATATAGAGAAAGGGCCTGCCCCACTTCGAGATCAGACCTGGAGGGCCACCCCATTCCACTCCTGGTCCGAAGGATGTCCTGCCTCATGCCAGTGATGCTCGGAATGGAAACCTCTCTCGTTCCCATTACATGTGTAATGGATCCACTTCCCCCGCCCGTGATCGCTGGGGTAGGGGCACCGCCCATCCTCTCTCCTTCCAACGTGGAGATCCCACCTACGTTCTCTCTACGGCCGGTGAAGGTCCTCACCCCAACAGCTATAGGGACGAAGGGCAGCCTCACTCCACCCGCACCAAGCATGGAGGTCCTCCCCATGCTCCTGCCGGTCCAACTGGGTGTTTTCTCTCTCAAGTTCCGTCTGTGGAGGTCATCCCCATGTGCATTTCATCATTTTTTCTAGTGATCCCCGCACTTCGGTGTACTCAGGTGGATTCCCTATCTGCCCTAGCACCAGCACGGCCGGAGGTCCCCATGTCAGAAATCAGCCCTATCCTGTGGGGCCACCCAGGGGAAAGAAGGTGGTTCATCTCCACCGCAAGAGAAATTCTAGGAAGGTTTGGACGGAGATCAATCTGGTCTGCTTCTCAGACTCTAAGGCGGAGTATGACTCGTCGCAGGAATCCTCACCTCACTCATCTGAGTCAAGAGTTGGGGCAGGAACAAGGCACATCAGCCTGGTGCTTCCAGAGTATGAGGCCCATAGGATCCCTGCCTCCCTTTAAAGTTACATCCTAGAAGATGAATGTCTGGAGACACTGCAGGTTACGGTCACGTAGTCACCATCGTCGTCACCAGAAGCACTCTATACATCCATAAAGAGATCATAGAGAGCTATTTTGGGGACAAATGGAGGGTGAGAAACAGTGCGACCTTTCACCAGAAACCCTAGCCCCTGGTCCGGGAGCAGCTGCTGTCAACCCCTCCTACCGTTTTGTAGCCGCTAGGTCGCTACACCCACCAGATGATAGCCTGAGAGCCAGCAGCTAGTCAGCTCGCTCGCCGTGTTCCCCACAGGCTAATCTGCCATCTCATTGGTCGGATTCGGTACCACTACCAGTTCCTCAGCCACCCTCGATTGAAGAGTGGGGTAACCAAGGGCCAGAACCATAATTTGAGCTAAGAAGCTTCTGGAGCATTCTCCCAGGGAATCACTTCCTCGAGGAGTTTTGGCCCATGGCACCATGGGATTTCCACATACCTGAGGAAGTCGAATGTTTCCGCTACACCCTATGGGCGATGCACTTCAACCGTCATCATTAGCGCTCATCTTATCCAGGGAGCTAGGCGCACTTTGAAGACATCAGCAAGCAGTGCCATCTGGTCGACATGGTTGCGCTCTCTGACGTCCAATGCCCTGAGTCCCCAGGTCGCCATGGGTCCCTTCAGCAAAAATTCATTCAGATAATAAAGGTACTCTGCAAGATTTTATAAGAGGCCACCCCCACGTGATGATCCGTGGCTGGGGACAGTATGTCACCCTCCTTTTCAGCCCTATCTGGAGGCAGCCCGACTCGCCATGTGATGTCGAGGACATGCCCCCAGGAAGGGTCATGGTCAACATGGCCGGTATAGAGAATGAAGTGGGTGAACTGGAGATTCTAGATGGAGACCTACCCCCTGAGGATGTACTACCATTGTTGGACCCGTCTGGGAGGATCACTCATCAGTAAAAGAACCTCTTAGGTATCCCTTCACCCACCGAGGCATTGGTACTTAGCCGAACTATCGGTAAAGGCAAGGAGCATGTCAGACCTGCTAGGCACTCTGACTCGTCCGCCTTAGTGCAGAAGATGGAAGAGGACCCCGAGAAGGCCGCGCTGCGCCAAAATAATTTTGAGCACAAGAGGTTGGTCGATGAGCTCCTAGCTAAATGCATCATAGAGCGACGGCCTGACCACAACGAACCCTGGTCGAGACAGCCGGGTCAAGAACAGTTGTTCTTTGGCAAGCTGCCCCCCAGGAAACCCTGATCATGCTGCTCCTGAGGACAGGACATAAGATGGAGCCCATGACAAGAGGTCATGGTATGTCTCACCAAACCCTCCCGAAAGGCACGACGATCCAAAGAACCCCGCTCGGGCTCCTCCGGTCGACCAAAGGTTTGCAACACAGACCGCTCCACGAGCTGATGATCCAGTTTATCATGTTGAAAAGCCAGGAAATGCACTCATGGTAAGGGATCCCCGTCAAGATAGGGACCCGCGCCCGGATGACCCAATGGTGGCACTCATCTCCCGTTTAGAAGCCTTGGAAACACGGTAGATGGCAATCCTAGCGGATGACAAGCCATACCCAGCATGGGTGCATGATATGCCAGCACCCCCAGGGTTCAGAAATCCCACCTTCTCCCCATTCAATGGAATAGGAGACCCACCACATAACCTGGCCCACTTAAACATGAGATGTGGACCCATTCTAGGAACCCCAGTACAATAGGAGGCTGCCATGCTCCGTTGATTTATTCAGACTCTGGATGGGCCAGCATTCATTTGGTATAGCCAGCTCCCCGTTGGATCTGTGACCAACTGGGAGGACCTTCATAGATAGTTCCTCTACTAGTTCAGTTCCACCACCTGAAAGACAAACATCGCAGACCTATTCAAGTGAAAACAAAGGCTTGATGAGTGAGTCACAGACTTCGTTGCCCGGTGGAAAGGACTCACTTACTCCCTTGAAATGCCGCTGACTGAGGAGAAATTACTGATGATGTGTGTGGGGAATGTCAAGTAAGAGCTAGTTCCCTACCTGATCACCCATAATTACCCTGGAGGATTCTATGACTTCTCAGATAAGGCCCAGTGCCTTGAACAAGCCCTGAGACAGGCCAGTCAGGCACATCCACTGCCCCCTGTGATCCCAGCAAGGCGGTATACTATAGCTGAGCCCACTTCGGTGGCCCAGATAGAGGCCCCCAGGAAACTGGAACTGCTACTTGTGGTGCCAGCTCTGCAGCAACTTAGAGGTTCACCACCACGACCACAACCTCCAGCTCAGCAGCGCCCGCCTCAAAATCGGCGGGCGCCGCCGCGCAATGTGCCACCACTTCTCAGGAGAAATAACCAGGTTCCACCTCCTTAGTAGGCTCCTCTAGCCCCTCGACAAGGTTATGCTCATAGATCCCCCTATCTAGAAAGAAGGAATCAGACCTACTTGTTCGACAAGGCTCAGGTCCCCGGCTACTTCTGTAGTGCTTTAGAGTAGAGAATTGTGCAGCTGCCTGAATGCTGGTGGCTGGAAGAGGCACATCTGACCGATCACCTTGACTACTACCCTTATCACCGGATCTTGGGGCACAATATCCAACGATGCTATGTGTTCAAGAACTAGCACCAAGACCAGATTGAAGACAATGTAGTCCAGTTTGGCCCAGCCCCGTTACAGGTGGTAGGTGTGTTTGTGGGACCAGACA
Organism: Viscum album; assembly: GCA_963277665.1. Taxonomy (NCBI): domain Eukaryota; kingdom Viridiplantae; phylum Streptophyta; class Magnoliopsida; order Santalales; family Viscaceae; genus Viscum; species Viscum album. The sequence continues at coordinate 1,530,492,015 of OY728162.1, forward strand.
GTAGTAGTGACAGTGAAGGTGGGTGGAAGAAGGTCATTGACCATGTGTCCAAGAAATATAGTGACTGAATGGATCATAGGGTAGTCGCCCATGACCATGGCATCATCCGGGCATGGATGAATCATCTAGAGCCTATAGAAGCTGCAGCCACCGTTTCTGCATCATCATCTCAGTCGGCCTCATCTCGGAAGAGAAAGCATTGGAAGCTTAAGAAGAAGAATCATGTCTCACCAGTGCCGTAATTATCCCTGTAACAGCCCGAGATTTTATGAAAAATATTCTTTTTAATCTTATTAATGTCTTGTGTTGTACGCTACACCAAAAGGAGCTTGCACAACACGCATCCTTGACTTGCCTTGCATACACGCAATCGCGACCTTCCTCGATAGCGTGTGTAGTACGCAATACCGAGTTTCACTAAACAACGATATGCTATTAAAATATTATTAAAACTAGCCGTTATGAATAGTAATAACCACTTTTTAAAATTCTGTAAATCTTATTTTTCAAAATGAACTTCATTCTTGGATTCGGAGTATCGAATTTAGCCTAAGTTGAAATTTTGGTACTTTTCGGATAACTTTCATATTCTGATGAATAGTGAAAATTACTAAATTATAATTAAAAACAACTTTTTTAATCGAAATAATTAATAGTTATAAATTATTAATTTGAGTGGTTTTAAAGTATATTTAGAATATATTTTTACAATTTAATACAATGTTGGTCATTGGTTGTAATTTCACATTTAAACCAGACATAATCAAGTGTCAATCTTTTGATATATATTGTTTCCTAAAAACACGCTATTTATTTTAACAGAAGGATTTAATTATAAAATTAATTAATGCAACTTCTATGTTATGAATTTGGTAAAATAGATTTCATTTTTGAATTCGGAATATGAAATATAGCTTAGGATGAAATTTTGGCATTGTTCTGAAAAACATCAATTTTTGATGAATAGTGAAACTACTAAGTGGTAGTTAAAAAAACTGAATTTTTCATAAAACTTAATTTTGCCGCTTCTGTTAATGGAATTTCGAAAATCCGAGAGACACGGTTAATATCAAGGACTAAAATGTGGTTCAATGAGATGAAAATAATTTTTTGGTGAATAGTAACTTTTTACTTTTTTTACCGCGGTTAATAGTAAATAGGGTAACTAAGGGTAAATATGATATTATTATTACCCTAACACATGTCCTAATTCTATTGGATAAGTGTAATTCGACAAAAAACAACCTTATTAATAAAATATGACCATTTAGGCCCACTTGGATTAGATTAGGACATTTATTATTAATTTATTTAAAGAAGGATTAAAGTAGTTAAAATCAAAGTTTAATAAGTAAATCATTTTTAATATGGGGTTATACATAAGATAAATTCGATTGTAAATATTCATTAGAAAGCTAAAAAGATTTCCTACATAATGGTATTTTATTTGTAATTTTTAGGCATCAAATAATTTAATTAATTGATGACACAAAGATGATGCAGTAATTATCTTATTTATGAAATATTGACATAATTGATGTTATAAACACCAAAATAAATGTAATTTGAGAATTTTTTATAAATTCCACTAATTTTATAGGTTACTATGATATATTAATGTTGAATTAATCAACTTTGTTCGAACATTTAATTCTGTTATGACTTTCACAAAAATCATATATCAAATAGTGTCAAAATTGACACAAAATAGTTTTTAAATCAAATATTATATTATTAATTGTTATTTTATTCCTAAAAATCTACGGTTCGGCCAAATGACTTAGATAAGGATATATATATTAATAATAAACAATTTGGGGTTCTTTTGGCATGTTATAGTAAGTGTATTAACCATATAGTGAAAGAAAACAAAAAGACACGGTAAAAGTTAAATTCTTTAACTTAGAGTTAAATCTAATTGATAAGGTTTAAAATAAGATCCAAACATTTCTAAATTTGATTGGTTGATGAGATTACAACCCTATCTCATCTAAGCTTCGAATATGAGTCATTTTTGGAGGTTTTTAAGTGGGGTTAGATTTTTTATAAATTAATAATTTTAAGAATTCCTAAGGTGCCCCTCTCCTCCCCTATAAAAGGACACCTCCTCCCCCTCCTCCTCACACCAATTTGAGCTCTCCAGCTCGGCCAAACCCTACCAAAATCTCTTCTCCACTTCCATAGCAACATCATAGAGGTTCTGGTCTTCCTCAAAGACCAATTTTAGTGCCCTAAGAGGAGGTATCAAAGAGGCGCTTCAAAGAAGAGGTAATTACCGTTACCAATTCTTTCATCTTTATTTCTTCTTCCACTTCTTCTTATTAGGTTGTTTCATTATGAAGTAATAACATCAGTATCACTCATATACAGATATGTTATTATAAGTATGAAACATCCTTATTTCACCATCTATCCATCCTATGTAAAAAGAAATCACTGCGCGTGCGTACGTACGGAATACCGTCTCCACGCCGTGGTGTAATCTATTTTCCACCACCACCTTACATGGATGGGTATAATGGTGTAAAGAATAACTATACATAGTTATTACAACATCATATTGATTCTGATATATTGTATAATCCACTCCAATTCAATTCAATATTTATAGAAATGATATCATCGCTCGTGCGTACGTACGGACTACCGTCTCCACGACGCGATGAGATTCATTCTCCATGTTAACCATTTAAGAATGATTATAAAGTATATATAAGAAATAATAATGAAATATATGACATTATAAAGCTACTGGATTTATGTATATATATATATATATATATGTATTTCATCTACTTACTTCCATTCAAGACAATAAGGAAAGGAAAATAGCGTTCATGCGTACGTACGGACTACCGTCTCCATGAACGGTGTTTTTCATTTCATTTATCTATCTATTATATATATATATACTGAATATATATGATATATAAATCATATTTTATATTCTGGAAATAAGTAAATCAATATATAAGTAATAATGATGTCAAGAACAACAAGTCAAAACACCTACGATAAATGAAACGATTTTACCCAAAACGCTTCTTTAACATGGAATTTACAAAAGAACGGGTAAATAATGTCATAAGTGAACCGTATATGATATCATAACAATGAATATGATTCTGTAATAAGTCAATGACATTATTTAAATCATTATACAGGAGGTTCGGACACATACGAAGCAAATTGGACCTAAGGTAAGGGAAATATCACAATCTCATTTTTATCCGAGATTGTTTATTCGTAAGTATTTACTGGGGTGTATTTTATCATCCACATCCATGTTTCCTCAATATTTAATATTATTTCCATTCACCTACAATTTTTTAAGTCCTATTTTACCCTTAGGTGAGTTTTTAGTAAAAGATATGAAAGGAATCTTTTTTTCGTTTTTCATACGAGGTACTTTTTTGACTTTTCCGACAAAAGTACGAAGAGTGTTTTTTTTAACTTATACGGCATGAATGGATTTTTAAAACATTATTTCCAAGAAGCTTCCTTTACAAGTTTTCAATTTTATTTTTAATCAACTTCTTTTAGATTATAATTGTATGACATGTTAAGAAAAGAACAGTGTTTTTGAAGAAGAAAGGATATTTTCCTCAAGAATGGAGTTCAAGTGTTTTATCAAAATTATTTTCCATCTAAGATAATAAAGGGTTTTTTTTATCCCTATTATTACATTGATTTGATCATGTTGTGATGGAATTATTTTTATGAATTCCTTTATCTTATATGAATTTATTTATGATGTCATGATGTTTCAAGAATCCCATTTTTGTTACATGTGTTATGGGATGATGTATGTTTTATGATTATGTGGCACACATAAGAAAGGATTCATTATAAGATGGGTGGGACCTATATCTCCCTCCAATGCATTGGGTAAAGATTTTATATCTCATGAGATAGACATGGCTGGAATGGTAGGTTATACCGGTTCAGTGAAACAGGACTGAAACGAGGGTTACTCGATTCAGAAAGGGACTTTGTCCACTAAGATAGTCTTGGCAATGAGTCTTGACTAACAAGAAATGATTCTCTATGATTATGTGTGAATGCCACAAAGTTTCATGTTTTATGTTATGATTATTGTGATTACATTTCACTGCCATGATTTATCCCATGTTATGAAATTATGCTCTCTTTTTCAGGTTAAGATTTCCAAAATGTTATGTTCTTATGAATACGATGTGAATGATATTTCTTTTGTTTACCCTTACTGAGCATTTGAGCTCACCCTTTTATGTTTTCTTTTCCCCAGGATATAAAGAAAGGTTTTAGGTAAAAAAAAGGGAAGATCTTTATAGGAGATATTGAAGATCTTTCACCACGATTAGAAGATTACGTTCCGAGTTTCCAAAGACACTAAACTATTACGATCCTTGTGTGTGTGTTTTTGTTATGTAATAAGTATTCCACAAAAGTAATGTAATGTCCATGTACGATAAGCTTCGGGTCTCTACAATCCCACACTCTCGGTGACTTCATGCCCCTTGAGATGGGAATTCCCCCCAGGATCCACCTAGTGGTGGAAGATTCATCCAGTGATAGCCCAGGGTATGCTTCGGTTAACACCAAAGATTTGGTAAATCCCTATACGACTCCCGACGAAGGGGAACACCTAGTTGACCTTACCAATGTCCCCAGTCGTCACTAGAATCGTCAGATCCACGGATACATGAGCCATCATGGAATGTCAGTTGGCACCTCTAGTAAGGTGGTGCATGCCACTGAGACCAGACAGCAGGAGAAGCGCAGAACTCAGCATATGCAACCTCATCATATGGTTTCAAGAGGTCTGCCACCACCGCTGTTTGTGTTACTGGATCGGGCAGAACTACGTCGGTCGTGCCGCAACCAGCTTCTCCCTACCACCAGCTGGCCTCATCCTTCTAGTCCTCATCCAGAAGCTGGTCTATGGGCTTTGACTAGTGAACAACGAGATATGCCCAGTACTAGTCAGCTTTCGATTCAGCCAGTAGGACCCGTCGTGCTCCCTGTCACAGAATGACTCCCTTCAAGTAGAGGATCACACCTGGTGCAGAAGTATGATGTTCTCAAGCATCTCACTGGAATCCTAGCGAGGCGTTACATTATTGAAGCCCTTATCCTAACTCTAGATATGTGTGAGGCACTCGCTGAGGCTTTAAGAAGCCCTCTCTAGTTTGAGATAGAGATAGCAGCCGTAGAGGCTTTTCACACTGAGGAGTTTCAGGGTGCCAAATGCCAGGCCACTATTTCATTCTCCAGGGAGGATGAGGGATCCCCTGTATGTGGAAACCTCAGCCCGCTATATATCACTGGATAGTTTAATGGTGTGGATGTCCATCGCTTCCTTGTTGATATTGGCTCTGGGATTAACCTTATCCTGACGTGGACACTGTAGACGATAGTGTTATCCGAGGATGACCTAACTCCCTCTGATTTAAGGATCTAGGGATATGACAGGACAGAACAGACTCCAGTGGTCATGATCCACTTGAAGACCTAGTTTAGTGGCCTAGTTTCCATAACTGAATTCATGGTTGTCTCCCAGGATACCGCATACAATGCGTTGATGGGCAGACCGTGGCTCCACCTGCATGCAAAAATCCTCTCATCATATCACCAGTGCCTCAAATACTCCCGTAACAGTCGAGTGGGAGTCCTCCAAGGTGACGCATCTCCTTTCACCTCTTCTGAATCTCGCTACTTGGATGGTGATTATTACAAGAGCAAGGACAAACAAGTCTAGGCAAGTGAAGTTCAGGCCGTTGTTGCTACGACTGACCCCTGGGTAGATCTGAATGGCACTTACGTCTTCCCAATCCATCGGTTGGAGGCCACAACCCAGGATATTGGACAATTTTTTGTTATTTATGGGACAAGGAGGAACAATCCACCCAACTCCCGATAGCGTTGTAGGATCACTTCGTACTCTTATATGAATCAGGCCCGAGTGATCTAGGAGCCTCCCACTCCCATCAGGTATCGGGATGTTCGGCTCATGGAAACGACAGTACATCATACTTGTCTATTTTTCCAGGCTGTAATAAGTCATCTCTGACCAACGTACCACCATTTCTTTGATATTATCAAGGGTGGTCCCTTTGGCCGGAGACCAGATGGGATCGGGTCGACAGCCTTCGTCGCTACGGTCTCAGCGACGTCGGAGTTCCCCGATGCAATGACCCCTACCGCACAAGCTGGTAGAAGCCTCCCATCAGGTCTTGGTAGATCAGAGGTAGCTTCCCCCACAGGGGATCCCACCGTAAGTGGAGAATAATACAAGGAATATTCCCCTTAGCCTTTGAAGAAGGCATCTCCACCACGGTCGACGAGTTGGTACAGGTGAACCTCGGTAGCGAGGCAGACCCAAGGCCCACATTGGTCAGTGATGCCATGTCCCCCGAGGAGTAGCAGCAATACGTGGACACCCTCAAAAAACACCGTGATGTGTTTTTCTAAAGTTACAACGAGATTCCAGGATTGGATCCTCAGGTTGCCGTTCAACGCCTCGGTCTTTCAGTAAATCATCGCGGATTCAAGCAGCCTCCTAGGAAGATGCACCCTTCTCATGGTGACATGGTCGAGGACGAAGTTGATAAGCTCATAAAAGCCAAATACATCAAGGAATTCCAGTACCCCAAGTGGATAACCAACATTGTTCCATTCAGTATGAAAAAATGGACAGATCAGGGTCTGTATCGATTTCCACGATCTCAATCGCCATTTTCCGAAGGATGATTTTCCCCTTCAAGTGACAAAATTGCTGATTGTCGCTACAGCTGGGTTCCAATCCCTCTCATTCATGGATGGGCATAATGGGTATAACCATATTTGGATGGCCCCATAGGATGAAGAATCCACAGCTTTCAGGCCCCCCTAGGGTACTTTCTGCTACCGAGTTATGCCCTTTGGCCTAAAAAATGTAGGTGCCACCTATCAACGGGCCATTCAACGCATATTCAAGCCGATCCTGGAAAACTTGGTGGAATGCAACATGGATGATCTGGTAGTCATGTATTTCCAATGTTAGGACCATCTCAAGGACCTTGGGAAAGTGTTCGTCTTCCTCCATTCCTGACACCTGAAGATGATCCTGTTAATGTGTGCTTTTGGGGTAACTTCCGGAAAGTTTCTCACCTTCGTTGTCAGGTACCTAGGCATTGAGATTGACCCAAAAATGATCATGGACATCATCCAGATGTCTCCCCCGAGAAATATTCAGGAGCTTCAAGGTTTCCAAGGCCACTTAGCCTATATATTCCGATTCATGGTGAATCTGGCTGGAAAGTGTAATCCCTTTTCTCGGATCATGAAGAAAGGAATCACATATGAATGGGACAAGGAGTGCCACACCTCCTTTGAGAAAATTAAGCAGTATCTACTCCAACCTCTGGTCTTGATGCCACCTGTCTCCGGAAAGCCACTGGTCCTTTACGTGACTACCCTGGAACGGTCTCTCGGTGCCCTTCTTGCCCAGAAGAACAACGAGGGGACCAAGAACAGTCTCTACTACCTCAACCACATGCTCCTCGACATGGAAGTCAGATATTCCCCCATTGAGAAGAGATGTTTGGAACTCGTATTCACCGTACAAAAATTGCAGCACTATTTGCAGCACCACGAGTTACAACTGGTGTCTCGGGTAGACCCGTTGAAGTACATCCTGATCCAACCTAGGTTGACTAGCCGACTAGCATAGTGGGTGGTAATTATCCAATAGTTCGACATCAGGTTTGTGCCTCAGAAGGCTATCAAAAGACATGCATTGGCAGACTCTCTAGCTACCCATCCACCCTCTGTGGATCAGTCATTAGACGTGGACATCCATGAGAAGGCAATCTTATTAATTGACTTGTCCGTCCCTTGTTGGAAAATGTACTTTGATGGTGCCTCCTAGAGCCCCACTGGTATGAGACTTCATGACCCTAGGCTCAATAGAGTAGTCCTAGGTATCATCTTCATCACCCCGACACAAGCCGTTCTTCCTTATTCATTCCTATTTTCAGAAGGCTACACCAACAATGAGGCAGAGTACCAGGCCCTTATTACTGGTCTCGATTTGGCCCTTGAGATCGATGTGCCCCATGTGCACGTGAAAGGGGATTCTGATCTGGTCATTCAGTGGGTAAATGGAGACTATGTCATCAGGAAACCAGAACTGGCACCACTGTTAGAGCACACTCTTCGGCTAATGTCTCAGTTCCCTTCTCGGCCTGATGTTACTCACATTCACTGGTCACAGAACGGTCGAGTAGATGCTTTGGCCTATTTGGTTGCATCACTTGTAGAGCCCGAACAGGATGAGTTGATCTTCCAAGTGGCCCACTGGAGATTCATATCTCATGTTACCCCAGATAATGATGATGGCCCACGAGTAAGCCATCTAACCACCAGCGCCTCTATGTCGGAACCCTTGGGTCCCCCAGGAGTAGTGATCGAGGCGAGTCCTGACTAGAGGACACCCTTGGTTGAATATCTCCAACACAGTAATCTTCCATCAGATCGGGTAGAATGCGAGAGAATCTGACCCCACACACTGTAGTTCTCCCTCCAAGATGGTCCCAACCTCAAGCCAATCCTATACAAGCATGAGGTTTATGGTGTTCTCCTTCGTTGTGTTCAAGGAGTTGAGATCCCACAAGTCATGCAGGAGGTTCACATCGGTTCCTGCGGTGCTCACCAGGCTGGGCTGAAACCGTCTCATCAGATTCGGAGGTTAGGGTATTTTTGGCCCTCCATGATCCATGACAGCATCGAGTTCTCTAGGGGGTTCCATGCATGTCAAATTCATGCTAACTTTGTGCTTCGGCCTCTGGAGCTCCTCTATACTACCAAGTATTCTTGGCCCTTTGCAGTCTGGGGACTGGATGTCGTGGGGTCTTACCCACCGGCAACGGCTCGCCAATGCCGAATCATCCTGACCGCTAAGGATTTCTTTTCCAAGTGGGCAGAGGCAATTCATCTCAAGGAAGTCAAGGCCTATTCTATCATCGACTTTGTGAGCTCCAACATCATCTACTGATTTGGATTCCCTCATGCCGTCCTCACTGATAACGGCTCCAACTTCCGAGCGGCTGAGCTGAAGAAATTGTACGCCAAGTACAACATTCGCTCTATCCATTACTCCCGCCATCATGCGCAATAAAATTGAAAGATTGAGACATTTAAAAAACCCACTCTAACATTCTTAAAAAAATGGTTGGTCAGAACAAGAAGAGTTGGCTAGATAATCTCCCCAACGCCCTCTCGGCTTATCAGACGATGACTCATAACGCCACACAGGTGACTCAATATTCCATGGTGTAGGGAACTGAGGTTGTCCTGCCCATTGAGATTCAGTTTCCTTTATTGCGCACATCAGTCTATGACCAGAATGTGCCAGATAGATTTGTTTAGGCCCTTCGAGCTGAATTGGAAGCACTGGACAAGAATAGGCTTCATGCTTCACACAACCTGGAAAGGCATCAGAGCAGGATGGCTCGAGCTTTCAATAAGAAGGTCCATCTCCACTCCTTCTTGCAAGGCGACCTGGTACTGGTCCTCAGGGAACCAATGATACCCACCGGGAAGCCGCCCAAGTGTGATCTCAAATAAGAAGGACCTTTTATTGTTTACAAGGTCTACCCTAATGGTGCATACTCCCTGGTGACCATGGATGGTGAGCGTATAACTCCTCCCACCAACGACAGGTTTCTTAAGCAGTACATTGCATGAAAGATCCCCTTCTGGTCCTACACGACCTTAAACTGCACCATCATCTTGCATGACATTAAACATTCCTTTATGGTCCAAGCTATAAGACCTTAAACTAATATCCCTTCAAGTCCCTTTCCATGGTCAGTGCTCTAAGACCATAAACTAAGATTATAACACCCCAAGATTTTATAAAAATTATTCTTTTTAAGATATCTTATTGTACGCTACACCAAAAGGAGCTTTCACAACATGCATCCCTGACTTGGCTTGCATTACACGTAATCTCGACCTTCCACGATTGCATGTGTTGTACACAATACCGAGTTTCGCTAAACAACGATATGTTATATAAACTACCCGTTATGAATAGTAATGCCCACTTTTTAAAATTTTATAAATTTTATCATTCAAAATGGACTTCATTTTTGGATTCGTAATATCGATATTAGCTTAGGGTGAAATTTTGGTACTTTTCGGATAACTTTCATATTTTGAAGAATGGTGAAAATTACTAAATTTAAATTAAAAACTACTTTTTAATCGAAATAATTAATAGTGATAAATTATTAATTTGAGTGGTTTTAAGGTATATTTATTATATATTTTTACAATTTAATACAATTTTGGTCATTGGATGTAATTTCACATTTAAACCAGACATAAACAAGTGTCAATCTTTTGATAGTTATTATCTCTCAAAAACACAATATTTGTTTTGACGACGGGAATTATTTTTTAAATTAATTAATGAAATTGATATGTTTTGAATTTGGTAAAATAGACATAATTTTTGAATTCATAATATCAAATATATCTTAGGCCTAATTTTTGGTATTTTTCTGGAAACTTTCATTTTTTGATGAATAGTGAAACCACTAAGTGGAAGTTAAAAAAATGAAATTTTCATAAAAATTAATTTTACCACTTCTGTGAGTGGAATTTCAAAAAATCTGAGAGACATGGTTGATGTGAGTATGTAAAATGTGGTTCAACGAGATGAAAATAATTTTTGGTGAATAGTAACTTTTTACTTTTTTTACCACGGTTAAAAGTAAATAGGGTAATTAAGGGTAAAAATGATATTATTATTACCCTAACACATGTCCTAATTCTATTGGATAAGTGTAATTCGACAATAAACAACCTTAGGAATAAAATATGACCATTTAGGCCCACTTGAATTAGATTAGGACATTTATTATTAATTTATTTAAAGAAGGGTTAAAATAGTTAAAATCAATGTTTAATAAGTAAATCATTTTTAATATAGGGTTATACATAAGATAAATTCGACTATAAATATTCATTAGAAATCTAAAAGGATTTCCTACATAATGGTATTTTATTTTTAATTTTTATACATTAAATAATTTAAATTATGTATTACACAATGATGATGCAGTAATTATATTATTAATGAAATATTGACATAATTGATGTTATAAATACACAAATAAATGTAATTTGAGAATTTTTATGAATTAAAATAATTTTCTAGGTTACTATTACATATTATTACTGATTTAATTAACTTTTTTCAAACAAATTTGTTGGGTCCACAAGGCTGAATACCCTGAGAGGGGGGGGGGTGAATTAGGGTATGACTAATTTAAAATTAAAGCTCGTTCTGAACTTATTTCGTTGTTAAGAAAAACACTCTTCTCTCTTTTCCTGTTGCACAATGTAAACAGAAAGTAAAACAAGCACAGGACACATCAATTTTTCTTGGTTCACCGCTAAGGGCTACGTCCAAGGAGTATACGCCGACAAGTTGCCGATGGTACCAAATTCCACTATACTCCACTAGCTGTGGATACAATGGTTTGGGCTAGATCACTTCTATGCCCATGCTCACTACCCTTACAATGTTTAGGGTCAGCTCACAGCTTTCCCAAGGGTCACTCCCTTTTTCTCTCTCTCTGGCTCACTGTCGGTGGAGAGGATCACCTTTTTTCTCTTCCTAAGCTCACTACTCTTGAAGTAAATCCACTCAGATTTTATAGACCTGTAGGTCTCTTTACTTGCATAAATGCATCCCCAACTGTTGATGGATGCTCTGCTATAGTCCAACTTTCATCCACTGATGAATAAGTCTTTGCCTTTTAACCACTGGGTAACTACCTTTGGAAAGTACCTTCCCAAAGTACCCTACTTCGCGAGGCTTCTAATTTCGTGAAGCTCAAAAAAGCCTTCACGATGCTCCTGCCTTATCACAAAGCTCTCTCGTGAAGCACTCTCGCAAAGAACTCCCGCGAAGCTCAAGCTGTTGCAGAGCAACTTCCCTCACAAAGCTCACTGAGCAAACGCGGAGCTCACAACTTTCACGGAGCTACAATAGTCACCGTGAAGCTCCTCTTTCGCGAAGCACACTGGCTCCGCGAACCACCTTCACAATACGAGAGAAAAATATTTTCTCTGAATATTCTCTCTACTTCTCTCGAGGGGGTCGAACTCTATTTATAGGCGATTCCACAAACCGTCTACCCTTCCGCGCAAAGTCAACGCCACGTCATCTGAAATCGCGATGCTCCGAAGTTTCCGCCGGAATTCTGTCCAAATCGCGAAGCACCTCGGCAATTTTCGGATCATGGAGCTCATCTTAATCACGGAGCATTACTGTCATCATTACTTCATGCCTTCACCGCGAAGCTCCATTACGGAGCCCTTCATCGCCGCGATGCGGTTCAACTCTGCCGTTCGTGAAGCTTTGACGTAATCGCGAAGCATCACCACCTCAATTTTTCTTGTCTTCGTGAAATCCAAACCATGCGTCCTATCTTTGGGAAATTCATGCCTTTGCCATATTAAAATAAGATCTTCAAGGATATCCACTTTTCTCAATGCTCACCAAACTCCAAATTTTGGACCCCAAAAATTTGGCAAACATTGGGAAACGGCTCCACCTTGTACTGCTCTTTTGTACCGCCTCCAGATCGTTCTTTCCTTTATCATCGTTCTTTGTCAACATGGATTGTCATCAAATTCTCGGGAACTCAAAAATTATCCATGGAAACCTGCTTTATCAACATACACAATCAACCCAAAAATACTTCAATGTGACCTTGATGGATTTTTTCCCAACAATCTACCCCTTTGGGTTTATTGAAAACTCTTCACAAATCTGCTCAGAATGATTTTCTACACTTTGATACCTCACTGAGTCTTCTTCTAGCCGCTACCACCATTCGCCTCTTACGATTGTGATAGCGTTCAAGGAATCACTTAACACGTACTCTAAGCCAACATGAGCAATGCTCGGAGTGAGAAACAAGAGTAGTACGAAAAGTTCATCAATGAATCACTTCATGTCAAACACCAATTTTCGATTCCAACCTGATACCAATTCTTAAATTGATACCAATTGTTGAACCGTACTGATGACAATTGGTGATAGCTGGACACCTTTTCAAACCATTCCAACACCACTGTTCTGCTTTTATCATGATTCTCAGATGTCGTGTTTTCTATGCTTTGATTGATCACTTCTAGCATCGTCAGATTTGAAATCTCCCCATATCTCATTGCACTCCCCCTATCTAGCTGCTCCACCTATCAGCTTCTCCCCATATCATTCATGATTTAACAAATCTCCACACTGTCTCCCCCCTTGAACAATCACTATTTCCTCCCCCTTTGTCAACGAACCCAAAGGTCACTCCTTTGCAGTCTGTAACAGAGTAAAGAACACATCAGCACATTAGGGAAAACACATCATACCTCAGGGAGAGGGGGGGTCCCACATCCACACTATTGTAAGTGCAGGGAATCGACTGAGCTCCCAGAGCCAGTCAATGCCTTTCAAATGCTTCCTTGGGTTATACCATTGTTAGAATGTCTGCAACCTATAGCTCTGTAGGCACATACTCTAACTTCATGATTCCCTGCTCAACCTTCTCCTTGATAAAATGATACTTTATCTCAATGTGCTTTGTCCTTGAGAGATGGATGGGATTTTTGCTGAGATTTATAGCACTTGAGTTATCGCACTGGATTCTGATCGAAGACTTCACCCCAACTCCCATATCTTCAAGATGCTGCTTCATCCATAATAACTATGTGCACGCTTGAGTGGCCAAAATATACTCAGCTTCCACGATGCTCAACTAAATGCAATGTTGCTTCTTGCTTAGCCAATAAATAAAAAATCCAACAAGATTGAATGCACCACTGGATGTTGATTTTCTATCATCTGCTAAACCAGCCCAGTCTGCATCAGTATATCCCAACAACTCTGTCTGAGATTTATCAGTACATGTCAAGCTGAAATCCACTGTGCCCTGGATATACCAAAGTATTCTTTTCACTGCAAGCATGTGGATTTACTTGGGATTACTCTGATATCTCATTACTTGGCATCTAGAAAAAACAATATCAGGACTTGTTGCAGTTAAGTACAACATACTTCCAATAATTTTCCTATATTCTGTGATATTAACTTCCTTTCCATCCTCATCTTTTGATAATTTCATCCGGGTAGCAACCAGAGTCTTCATCTCCTTGGAATTATCCATTACAAACTTTCTCAGAACCTCCTTGGCATATTTATATTGAGAAATTAATGTTCCATTCCTTCCTTGTGTCACCTGTAGACCAAGGAAAAACGTTAGCTCTCCAATCATTGACATTTCAAACTCATTTTTCATGAATTCGGAAAACTGTCTGCACTGAGCTTCATCTGATCCGCCAAAATATATGTCATCGACATACACTAACACCATCATCCTTGTATTACATTCATTGTTGAAATAGAGGTTGTAATCAACTCCTCCACGCTAGAAACCAAGCTTCTTCAAGTACTGATCAATCCTTGAGTACCATGCCCTTGGCGCTTGTTTCAACCCATACAACGCCTTCTTCAGCATGCAAACATTGTTCTCATCCTCATGAATGAGAAAACCATATGGGTACTCAATATAAACCTCCTCTTCCATAACTACATTTAAGAATGCAGGTTTGACATCCATCTAGAACACTTTTAACTTTCTTTGCACTATAATGGCCAAAAATAGTCTGATCGTTTCCAGCCTTGCAACCGGTGCAAATGTCTCATCAACATCTATTCCCTCTATCTAGGAGTATCCCTTGAAAAATAGTCGTGCTTTGTTCCGAATCACTGTGCCATCTTCATTCATCTTGTTGCGATAAACACATTTAGTCCCGATGACATTCTTGTCTGCTGGCCTCGAAACAATCTCCCATGTCCGGTTCTTCTCAATCTGATCAAGCTCTTCATTCATAGCCTGAACCCATTTTTCATCTTCAACTGCATTGGAAAAACATTTTGGATCCACCTAAGATAATAACGATGTTTTCTATAATGATTTCATTCTTCGAGTCTGAAATGGAGCTGTCTGATCACCAATGATATTCTGCCTGTCAATTTCAGCTCGGTTCTTTGGCTTCCTTGCAGACACAAACTTGAAACATTCTTGTTCATCATCAGTATCTTCTTCTGAGTCATCCTCTACCAGTTCTTCTCCCCCTGTGTTGCTTACCTCATCATCACTTTCGTCCAAGAACTGCTCACTGGGTCGTTGAGTATTCTGTTCATTTTCAAATATAGTGACATCATTACTCTCAACAATTTTTCCCAGCCTTTTGTTGAAGCATTTATATGCTTTTCTTTTCCCTAAGTAGCCAAGGAATATCCCCTCATCTCCTCATGCCTCAAACTTCCTAGGATTTTCTTTTTTGAGAATGAAACACTTACTTACAAATATTCGATAGTATTTCAATGTTGGCTTATTTCCGTACCATAGTTCATACGGAGTCTTCCCTTACTTCAGACACAATAGAGACCTGTTTGAAACATAGACCGATGCCAACACTGCTTCCTTCCAAAATTTCTCTGGTAGGTCTTTGTCAATAAGCATTGTTCTGGTCATGTTGTTGATGATTCGATTTCTCCTTTCAACTAAACCATTCTATTGGGGAGTTCTTACTGATGAAACTTTATGCCTTATCCTGTGTTTCTCGAGATACTCTTCCACTGGACTGTTTGTAAATTTTGTACCATTGTCTGTACAGAACTTCAAAATTTTCTACCCAAGCATCCTTTCTGATTCCCTTCTGTACTGTTTTATGCAACTAAACACCTCTGTCTTATGGGTAATGAAAAATACCCTGGCCATTCTGCTATAATCATCAATGAATAGAACATAGTACCTTTTCCCATTTATAGCTCGTGGTGAGATAGGTCCTCATACATCAGCATGAACCAGTTCGAGCAATCTAGTTGATTTATGTTCCTTTGGCCTGTATGTATTTCTGATGATCTTCCCTTGTTGGAAAGAATCACATGTATGAGTGCAATCACGTGATAGTTTGGGAAGGTCTCTAGCAGCATCACAGTTTACGAGATCCTCCATAGATGGTTGTCATAGATGACCAAGTCGCTTATTCCACAGCTGGTATTCTTCTTCTCAGGTTAAAAGACATGTATCTTCTTCCCCACCTACATGGTAGATATTTCCCTTTGACCTTTTTCCCTGCAGAACAACTGCTCCATCTTTTCCTTTCACAACACACATCTTCTTAGTAAATCGGATAGAGTGCCCAGAGTCACATAGTTGACTAACACTGAGTAATTTATGACTAAGACCCTCTACTACCAAGACATCAGCACGTCTCATCTCTTTTCCCCCAAACTTGGTTTTCCCTAAGACAACAATCTTCATGCCTTCATCATTTCCATGTTTGACAACTCCTTCTTTTTCATATTTGATACCTGTAACAAGATCCTTATTACCCATCATGTGGGATGTGCAACCATTGTCAAGGATCCACACACCAGATCATTCTGATGAATTAAGGGCAATCTCCGCTACCCCGAACTTCTCATTTTTCTTCTTCTTGGTCCATACTTTTTCTTTCACAATCGGCATGGATTGAGACTTCTGTTCTTTCTCAGAGTATGATGGACCATCCTCATCTTGCAAAGCCGCAAATGTATTCTGCATTTTTAACTCACCTGTTGGTTTATTGATCTGCTTCTTGCGAACGTTTTGATTCTGCTTTGGCACATTTCTCTGAATGGTCGATGTACAATACCTAGCCATGTGCCCAAATCCTCTGCACTAAAAACAGTGTCCTTCGAAATATGTTCTGGAAAACCATTCACTATTTGGATTCCATCTCTGTTCTTGTTCCCTTCGATATCTTCTGGCTATGAAACATACATACTGTGAATATCCCATCTTTCCACAACAATAACACCGGATATAAGGTACATTTCTTCGTGTTACTTCCGCACTACGAGTTTCCCCTTGGGATCTCTGAATATTCTGATTCTGCTTTGTGCCCAAATCCACCTTCAATATCGGGATGGGTGCTTGCGGTCTGACTTCAACTACCACAGATTTTTGTTTCTGATTAAGCCATGAATTAGCCTTAAATTCTGAGCTCAATTTCTGCTTCTTTCCTACTGAACTACTAGGCTCTTCTTTCTTCTTTTCATTCTTCGTGATGACCTGCTTTCCCAAGAATGTGTTGGGATTCAAAGGTTTTTCCTTGTCTTTAACATTTATCTGCAGACCAACAACTTCCTCTTCAAGCTCTTCAATATGCTTGACGTGATCATTCACTTTTCTATTCAAGCAATCGATCTCCCTTTTCTGTTCTTTAATCTTGAGTTTATGTTTATCAACCTTTTTTGTGCACTCTGGCTTGTAAGACATAAGATTTCCAATTTCTTTCACTGGCTCATACTTCTCTTCTTCTTATTGTTGCGTGTAGAGTTTGGAATCATGTACCACCTTGTTGGCTTTCTATGTTTTTTCTCTCCAAACATCTATCTCTTTAGGAGCTTCTTCTAATTCAGCTTCCATATCAACTCTCCCTTCAATTTCTTCTTCTTCCTCATCAGTTTCAGTTTCTTTCTTTCCTTGAGCACTACTAACAATATCCACCATTGCATTTTGTCCACGATCTTTGTAGTTCTCTATCTCTTCAATTTCTTCACCCTCAGACTCATCTGAACTGTCTATTTCTTGTGAAAGAAAAATTCTTCTTCTCAAAGAAATTTCTCTTGAACTGCTTCTTCCATTTCGCATAGGCTGAAGAGTTTTTCTTGGGAAATTGAACTTCATCTTCATCGTTTTCTTGTTGAAACTTTTTGGGGCACCATGCATCAAGATGACCAACTTTTCCACATCTAAAGCAAGAAAGTGGAAGCTTCCCTTTGAACTTTCCTTTTCCTCTTTGAAGATTTGAGGAGAGGAATGACATTACCTCATCTGTCTCTTCTTCCTCCTGAGAATCTTCAATGGTGAGATTATTTATGGCCTTAAATGACACCTCTTTGGACTTCCCCTTTTCCACATCCTCATTATCATCATTCCTCATTTCATATGCAACCATGGTACTGTGCAAATTATCCAGTGTCAGCTCTTTTGGTTCTTTATCTTCTAGAACTGAAACTTTTGGATTGAACCGAGGTGGAAGTTTCCTCAAGATGCGCTTTACGATCTTTATGTCTTCAATGACTTCGCCAAGACCTCGCATATCTTCCACAACAATGTTTACCCAATCAAATAATGCGTCAACAGACTCATTCGGGTTCATTTTCAGATCTTCATATTTGTTCCACAACACCTGCAGCTTTGCCTCTCTGACCTTTGTATCCCCTTCATATATATTCAAAAGCTTTTCCCACATGGCATGTGACGTTTTGCATGACATAACCTTCGTGTAGATGGGATTGGAAAGGGCTCCCCATAAGGCATTGATTGCTTTGGAAACAACATCCAACTCTCTATGCTCAGCTTCTGATAATGCACCACTATTAATTTCAGCTGTGATACCATGCATAGCTGCTGAAAACACATCCATTCCCAAGGATCAGAAATAGTGTTGCATTCGATTCTTCCATATCTGAAAATTACATCTGTTGAAGATCGGAATCCCTTTATGATTAGTGACCTCCATTGATAGAGGACCTAATATCAACCTTTCCCTCTAATGCCAATTTTTAGGTCCACAAGGCTGAATACCCTGAGAGGGGGGGTGAATCAGGGTATGACTAATTTAAAATTAAAGTCCGTTCTGATCTTGTTTCACTATTAAGCAAAAAAATCTTCTTTCTTTTCCTGTTTCACAATGTAAACAGAAAGTAAAGCAAGCACAGGACACATCAATTTTACTTGGTTCACCGCTAAGGGCTACGTCCAAGGAGCATACACCGACAGGTTTCCAGTCATACCAAATTCCACTATACTTCACTAGCTGTGGATACAATGGTTCGGGCTAGATCACTTCTATGCCCAGGCTCACCATCCTTACAATGTTTAGGGTCATCTCACTGCTTTCCCAAGGCTCACTCCCTGTTTCTCTTTCTCTGGCTCACTGCCGATGGAGAGGATCACCTTCTTTCTCTTACTAAGCTCACTGCTCTGTAAGGAAATCCACTCACAGTTTATAGACTTGTAGGTCTCTTCACTTGCACGAATAAATGCATCCTCAACTATTGATGGATGCTTTGCTATGGTCCAACTTTCATCCACTGATGAATAAGTCTTTTCATCTTAACCTTTGGGAAACTACCTTTGGAATGTACCTTCGCAAAGTACCCTACTTCACGAGACTTCCAATTTCGTGAAGCTCAAACAAGCTTTCACGAAGCTTCTACCTTTTCGTGAAGCTCTCTCGTGAAGAAATCTCGTGAAGCACTCCCGCGAATCTCAAGCCATTGCAGAGAAACTTCCCTCGTGAAGCTCACTGAGCCAACCTAGAGCTCACAAATTTTGCGGAGCTACAATAGCCACCGCGAAGCTTCTCTTTCGCGAAGCACACTGGCTCCGCGAACCACCTTCGCAATACGAGAGAAAAATATTTTCTCTAAAAATTCTCTATACTTATCTCGAGGGGGTCGACCTCTATTTATAGGTGATTCCAACGACCATCGACCCTTCCGCACGAAGTCAACGCCACGTCATCTAAAATCGTTAAGCTCCGAAGTTTCCACCGGATTTCTGTCCAAATCACGTAGCACCTCGGCAATTTTCGGATTGCAGAGCTCGTCGTAATCACAGAGCATTACCGTCAGCATTACTTTGTGCCTTCGCCACAAAGCTCCTTCACGAAGCCCTTCATCACCGTGATGCGCTTCAATTCTTCCATTCGTGAAGCTTTGACGTAATCGCGTAGCATCACCACCTCCATTTTCCTGGTCTTCGTGAAATCCAAACCATGCATCCGCTCTTCACGAAATTCATGCCTTTGCCATATTAAAATACGATCTTCAAGAATATCCACTTTTTGCGATGCTCACCAAACTCCAAATTTTGGACCCCAAAAATTTGGAAAACACTGGGAAACAGCTCCACCTTGTAGTGCTCTTTTGTACCGCCTCCAGATCATCCATTCCTTTGTCATCGTTCTTTGTCAACATTGATTGTCAACAACTTCTCGAGAACTCGACAATTCTCCATGGAATCCTGATTTGTCAACAAACACAATCAAACCAAAAATACTTCAATGTTACCTTGAGGGATTTTTACCCAACATAATTGTTCTATTATGAGTTTCAAAAAAATCAATTACCAAATAGTGTCAAAATTGACATAAAATAGTTTTTAAAACAAATATTATATTATTAATTGTTATTTTATTTCTAAAAATCTATGGTTCGGCCAAATGACCTAGATAAGGATATATATATTATTAATAAACAACTTGGGATTCTTTTGGCTTGTTATAGTATGTTTATTAACCTTATAGTGTAATAAAACATGAAGACACGGTAAAAGTTATTTTATCTAACTTAAAGTTAAATCAAAATGATAAGGTTAAAATAGAAACCTAAACGTGTCTAAATTATATTGGATGAGAGGATTTCGACCCATTACCATCTTAGATTAGAAATAAATTAATTTGGAGATATTAAATACCTAATATAACTTTATAATAAAATAATATTTTTAGTTTTTCCAAAGGTGCCCCTCTCCTCCCTTATAAAAGGGCACCTCCTCCCTCTCTTCCTCACACCACTTTGAGACTTCAAGCTCGGCCAACACCTGCCAAATTATCTTCTCCACTTCCCTAGAAAAATCCTAGAGGCCCTAGTCTTCTTCAAAGACCAATTTTAGTTCCCTAAGAGGAGGTCTCAAAGAGGCGCTTCAAAGAAGAGGTAATGTCCGTTACAGATTCTTTCAACTTTATTTCTTCTTCCACTACTTCTTATTTAGTTGTTTCATTATGAAGTAATAACATCAGTATCACTCATATACGGATATGTAATTATAATTATGAAACAAACTGATTTCATCATCTATCCATAAAACGGAAAATGAAATCACCGTGCGTGCGTACGTACGGAATACCGTCTCCACGCCGTGGTGTAATCTATTTTCCACCACCACCTTACTTGGATGGGTATAATGGTGTAAATAATAACTATATATGATAATTTTAAAGTGATATTGATTCTGAAATATTATAAATATACTTCAATACAATTCCATGATCATGGGAATGATATCATCGCTCGTGCGTACGTACGGAACACCGTCTCCACGACACGATGAGATTCATTCTCCATGTTAACCATTCAGGAATGATTATAAAGTATATATAATAAGTAATCAAGAAATATATGACATAATAAAGATTATGTATTTATCTATATATATATATATGTCATCTACTTAATTCCATTCAATTCAATAAGGAAACGAAAACAACGTTCAGGCGTACGTACGGACTACCGTCTCCATGAACGGTGTATTTCATTCCTTTTATCGATCTATAATATATATGTATATGATGAATATATATAAATCATGTTTTACTTTCTGGAATTATGTAAATCAGGATATAAGTAATAATATCAAGAATGAAAAGTCGAAACACATACGATAAATGAAACAATTTTACCCAAATGCTCTTTAACATGGAATTTACAAAAGAACGGGTAATATAAAGTCATAAGTGAACCATATATGATATCATAACAATGAATATGATTCATTCATAAGTCAATGAAATTATTTAAATCATTATACAGAAGGTTTAGAAACATACAAATCATATCATACATAAGGTAAGTGATAACCTTTCCAATCTCGTTCTTATCCGAGATTGTTTATTCGTTAGTATTTACTGGGGTTATTGTTATTATCCATTTCCATGTTTTATAAAAGTTATTTCATGTATGTTTAAAGTCCTTTTTTACCCATTTTGACTTTTACCCCATGGTATGGAAGGAATCTTTCTTCTTTTTACCCCATGATATACTTTTTGACTTTTCCGACAAAAGTACGAGGAGAATGTTTTTTTAACTTATAAAGAATGAAAGGATTTTTACGGTTTTATAAAGCCTTATTTTCATGAAGCTTCCTCCAAAATATTTCATGACTATTTTCAATAAAATCTCCTTCTTGTAAAATTTAATGAATTTTTGTGAAAAGAAATTGATTATGAAGAAGAAAGGATATTTTCCTCAAGAATTCATTTCTAATGATTTACCAATACAATTTTCCATCTAAGTTGACATTTTTTCATATGTGTATGTTTCAAGTTTAATGTATATTTTATTTACATGGTTTCAATTTTCTTATTATGAAATGATATCCATTTCTTTTATATGGATTATGTGATGATGGGATGATGTTTATGAATCCCATTTTATTCATTGGGTTATTATGAATGATGTATGTTTATTTTGTGGAACAAGTAACAATGATTTCATTATGAGATGGGTGGGACATATATCTCCCTCCAATGAATTGGGTAAAGATTTATATCTCCTAAGATAGACATGGATGAAACGGTAACTTAATCTAGTTCAGTGTTACAGGACTGAAATGAGGAGTGAACTCAATTCATAAAGGGACTTTGTCCACTAAGATGGTCTTTGCAGAAATGCCTTGGCTACTATAGAAATCAAAACATGTGCTTAATGGTTGCCACAATTACATGTTTTATTCCCATGCTATTTTATCAAGATTAATGTTCCATTATGATATATTCCTTACGTACTTCCAAGATTTATGTCTTTTCTCAATATTTTGATGTTTATATTTTATGTTCATGTTTTTGCATTCAAATGTTTATGGATTGCTTTATGTTCTCTTTGTTTACCCTTACTGAGCATTTGAGCTCACCTTTTATATGTTTTCTTTTCCCCAAGATATAAAGAAATTTTTTAGGTAATAAAACCAAAGGGGGAGATCTTTATGGGAGATGTTAAAGATCTTTCACATCGATTAGAAGATTTTGTTCCGAGTTTCCACAGTCACTAAACCATTACGATCCTTGAGTGTTGGTTTTTGTTATGTATTAAGCATTCCGGAAAATTATTTTATTTTCCATGTACATAAAGATTTGGGTCTCTACAGTTGGTATCAGAGGCAATGTAGGTAGGAATGTATCTGATCCTTGGGAACTCTCACATGTGAGCGTTTGACGAAGCATGGCTCTCGGCCCAAGGGCGTCATGAGGAAATGGATACCACTGGGGATGGTGGTGTGTCCTGCCCAGGGGGTGTAGCGGCCCATGGAGTGCCCTGATAGGTATTAATTATAGTCCACTGGAAGTAATTCCAGACCATTATAGTTGGTATCAGAGGAAAGGTTTAGTCAACCATTGGAAACTAGGATGCAAAAACGTTAGTGAGATCCCTAGAGATATTTCTATGGTATGTCTAGGGATGTCCCTAAGTATAAGTATACGTATAGGATATAGTCCAAGAACTATGGTAACAATCATAGAATTTAACCTAAGATGTTAAATATTGACGGTACTCCCCCTTTACTATGTTGTTTTCCCTAGCATGATTTTTGCCTCTCACACTATTCTTTTTAGGTTTTAGAAAATGGATAGAAACAAGAAGATTCACGATAATGGAGGATATGACAGACAATGGAATGATATTATTCATGAGAAACCAAATGAAACTAGATTTGGAAGTCCAAACATCGTTATTATGCCTAATCACCAATCTCATAATATGATCAATAATCTCAACTTAGGTAAGTTTCCTGACTCAGATAATAAGAGAAAGATGGAGTTTCATGATGTCCATAGAGGAAAGAAAGTTCAATTTCCCTCATGTAAATCATGTGGGAAGAGGCATTAGGGAGATTGTTTCAAAGGAACTGGAAGATGCATTGGGTGTGGAAAATAAGGACCCAAAGTCAGTAAGTGCAAAGGAAAAGGTTTAGTTGAATCCATGGACAAGGATAATGGTATTGCTACGACATAAACAATGATTAGATGTTTTAGATGTGGAATTTATGGGCATTATGAAAACCAATGCCCTAAGGGAAAATCTCAAGAAGAGAATCAGCATGGTCATATGAGTAGTATTTATGTGGATGATGAGAAGAGACTACAAATGCAATATGAGATGATAATGCCCAGTCAGTGGTTTATGAAGTTAGTGGAATGATTGTATGTTTATAAAGAATAATGTATGGTACTAAGGAATAAAGAATCATCTAAGGATTGTTACACTATTGTTTTCCCTAAAGTATTTGAAATTATATGTTGAATAGTACCAGTAACCATGGAAGGTTATTCATATATTTTTGGAAAGTAGATGATATGTGCATAATGAAGAGATAATAAGATAATGAGATGTTTGATTTTATTCATGAGCTCATGACTGATATAAGGACTAAGTGATATTATGGTTTGATTATATAGATTTTTTGGGATTTTGGTATGTGGAAAGAGTTACCTTTTGATAGTATTCATGTTTTCACTATGGTTCTATGGTAATTTATTTTTCAAGAGAATATATGACTATGGTATTCAGATGTTTGGAATGCAACAAACAAGATATATCATATGATATATGTGAGATAAATGCTTATATTCACATTCTTGGTAGATAAACTTTCTAGTAATTTTTTTCTTTATACTATGATCTTGGACCGAAGTATTTTAGATAAGCCTAAAGATTTGAATAGATTATGTTGAACATAAGTTAGTATTGTTTAAGGATATAACTTTTTTCAATATTATTGATATAATAGTGTAGTTTAAGAAAAGGGAAAACCTGCAGAATGGGCGACAACCCATTGCGTCGGACAAGGCTATGGAAATCGAACCCACAACCGAAGTGCAACAGGACTTTATCGCCTACCACTGGCCTACAGAATTCCCTGGCTAGTGAAAAGTAGTTTTATTTTATTAAGCGGTATGATAAATAATGTATAAGTCCATTTTTGGAACCATATACGATTAATCTCACCATAAGATGGACTTATAATTTTTCCTAACCTTTTGTTTGAAACAGATGGAATGACCCATCATTCTATCACATGATCTTCTAACGCCTCACGAATAACAAATTCAACTTCATTTCTTTAAGAGATGAAGTGGAAATTGTTCAATTCACGAACAATAGTGAGATTGTACCAAATTCATGTAAGTATTTCTTTTAATTCATCAACTTTAGGGAAATGATGTTGAAAACCAAAAATGTTGTCCTAGTTATCTTATATCTGATGAATCAAATGGTACCTTAGATCATCACAAATATATGGCATTGTGATTGAAGTCTTTTTCATAGCCATGTTCTCTACCACTCTCCATCAGAACATGATGGTTAGATTTCTCTTCCATATCCATATTTTAACCTATGTTCACCTATATAGAAACCCAGTGATCAGTTACTTTGGGTAATCATTACGTTTCACACTTTAGTTTTTAAAATTAAGTTTTAGTATTCCTTTTTACGATGTGAGTTTCTATTAAAGAAACTTTCGAGTAGTAAACCATTTATAACCCCGAAAAATTTCGAGTGCGAAATTCATTTTAATGGGGGTAGAATGTAACACCCCAAGATTTTATGAAAAATATTCTTTTTAATATCTTGTGTTGTATGCTACACCAAAAAGAGCTTTCACAACATGCATCCCTGACTTGGATTGCATTACACGCAGTCACGACCTTCGACGATAGCGTGTGTTGTACGCAATACCGAGTTTCGCTAAACAATGATATGTTATATAAACTAACAGTTTTGAATTGTAATACCTAGTTTTTGAAAATTTATAAATTTTATCTTTCAAAATGGACTTCATTTTTGGATTCATAATATCGAAAATAGCTTAGGGTGAAATTTTGGTACTTTTCGGATAACTTTCATATTTTGATGAATAGTGAAAATTACTAAATTTTAATTAAAAACAACTTTTTAAATCAATATAATTAATAGTGATAAATTATTAATATCAATGGTTTTAAAGTATATTTAGTATATATTTTTACAATTTAATACAGTTTTGGTCATTGGATGTAATTTCACATTAAACCAGACATAAACAAGTGTCCATCTTTTGATAGTTATTATCTCCTAAAAACATGCTATTTGTTTTGATGGCGGGAATTAATTTTTAAATTAATTAATGCAACTGATATGTTTTGAATTTTTTAAAATAGACATTATTTTTGAATTCATAATATCAAATATATCTCAGGCCAAATTATTGGTATTTTTCTAGAAACTTTCATTTTTTGATTAATTGTGAAACCACTTAGTGGTAGTTTAAAAAATGGAATTTTTCATAAAAGATAATTGTACCACTTATGTGAGTGGTATTTCAAAAAATCCAAGAGACACGGTTGATTTTAGTATGTAAAATGTGATTTAATGAGATGAAAATAATTTTTGGTGAATAGTAACTTTTTACTTTTTTTACCACGGTTAAAAGTAAATAGGGTAATTAAGGGTACAAATGATATTATTATTACCATAACACATGTCATAATTCTATTGGATAAGTTTAATTCGACCAAAAACATCCTTAGGAATAAAATATGACCATTTAGGCCCACTTGGATTAGATTAGGACATTTATTATTAATTTATTTAAAGAAGGGTTAAAATAGTTAAAATCAATGTTTAATAAGTAAATCATTTTTAATATAGAGTTATACATAAGATAAATTCAACTATAAATATTAATTAGAAATTGAAAGAAATTTCCTACATAATGGTATTTTATTTGTAATTTTTAGACATTACATAATTTAATTTATGTATGACACAATGATGATGCAGTAATTATCTTATTAATGAAATATTGACATAATTGATGTTATAAATACACAAATAAATGTAATTTGAGACTTTTAATGAATTCCAATTATATTTTAGGTTAATATTACATATTATTACTGATTTAAGTAACTTGTTTCGAAATAATATTTCTGTTATGAGTTTCAAACAAATCAATTACCAAATAGTGTCAAATTGACATAAAATAGTTTTTAAAACAAATATTATATAATTAATTCTTCTTTTATTCCTAAAAATCTATGTTTCGGAAAAATCACTTAGATAAAGTTATATATATTATTAATAAACAGCTTGGGGTTCTTTTGTCTTGTTATAGTATGTTTATTAACCTTATAGTGTAAGAAAACATGAAGATACGGTAAAAGTTAAATTATCTAACTTAAAGTTAAATCTAAAGGATAAGGTTAAAATAGAAACCAAAACGTGTCTAAAATCTATTGGATGAGAGGATTTCGACCCATCCCCATATTATTTTAGATATAAATCAATTATAAGCTATTAAAAACCGAATATAACTTTATAATAAAATAATTTTTTTGGTTTTTCCAAAGGTGCCCCTCTCCTCCCTTATAAAAGGGCACCTCCTCCCTCTCTTCCTCACACCACTTTGAGCCTTCAAAATCGGCCCAAACTTGCCAAATTATCTTCTCAACTTTCCTAGAAACATCTTAGAGGTCTTGTTCTTCTTCAAAGACCATTTTTAGTTCCCTAAGAGGAGGTCTCTAAGAGGCGCTTCAAAGAAGAGGTAATGTCCGTTACCGATTTTTTCAACTTTATTTCTTCTTCCACTTCTTCTTATTTAGTTGTTTCATTATGAAGTAATAAAATCAGTATCACTCATATACTGATATGTTATTATAAGTATGAAACAACCCTATTTCACCATCTATCCATCCAACGGAAAATGAAATCACCGCGCGTGCGTATGTACGGAATACCGTCACCATGCCGTAGTGTAATCTATTCTCCACCACCACCTTACTTGGATGGGTATAATGGTGTAAATAATAACTATATATTATAATTCTAAAGTGATATTTATTCTGAAATATTATATATACATTTCAATACAATTCCACAATCATGGGAATGATATCATCGTTCATGCGTACGTACGGAATACCGTCTCCACGATGCGATGAGATTCATTCTCCTTGTTAACCATTCATGAATGATTATAAAGTATATATAACAAGTAATCATGAAATATATGACATAATAATGATACTGGTTTTATGTATATATATATGTATGTCATCTAATTAATTCAATTCTATTCAATAAGGAAACAAAAACAACGTTCATGCGTACGTACGGACTACCGTCTCCATGAACGGTGTATTTCATTCCTTTTATTGATCTATAATATATATGTATATGATGAATATATATAAATCATGTTTTACTTTCTGGAATTATGTTAATCAGGTTGTAAGTAATAATATCAAAAATGACAAGTCAAAGCACATACGATAAATGAAACGATTTTAACCAAATGCTCTTTAACATGGAATTTACAAAAGAACGGGTAATATAATATCATAAGTGAACCATATATGATAACATAACAATGAATATGATTCTGTAATAATTCAATGAAATTATTTAAATCATTATATAGGAGGTTCAGATACATATGAATCATATCATACATAAGGTAAGGGATAACCTTTCCAATCTCGTTCTTATCCGAGATTGTTTATTCATTAGTATTTACTGGGGTTATTGTAATTATCCCTGTCCATGTTTTATAAAAGTTATTTCATGTATGTTTAAAGTCCATATTTACCCATTTTGACTTTTACCCCATGGTATGGAAGAAATCTTTCTTCTGTTTACCCCATGAGGTACTTTTTGACTTTTCCGACAAAAGTACGAGGAGAATGTTTTTTTTAAATTATACAACATGAAAGGATTTTTACGGTTTTATAAAGCCTTATTCTCATGAAGCTTCCTCCAAAAGATTTCATGACTATTTTCAATAAAATCTCCTTCTTTTAAAATTCCATGATGTTTTGTTAAAAGAAATTGATTATGAAGAAGAAATGATATTTTCTCCAAGAATTCATTTCAAATGTTTTATCAAAACCATTTTCCAACTAAGATGACATTATTTTATATGTGTATGTTTCAAGTTTAATGTCTTTTCGATTTACATGGTTTCACGTTTCTTATTATAAAATGATATCCATTTCTTTTATATGGATTATGTGATGATGGGATGATATTTATGAAACCCATTTTATTCATTGGGTTATTATGAATGATGTATGTTTATTTTGTGGCACAAGTAAGAATGATTTCATTATGAGATGGGTGGGACCTATATCTCCCTCCAATGCATTGGGTAAAGATTTATATCTCATGAGATAGACATGGCTGGAACGGTAAGTTAATCGGGTTTAGTGTTATAGGACTGAAACGAGGAGTGAAGTCGATTCAGAAAGGGACTTTGTCCACTAAGATGGTCTTGGAAGCAATGCCTTGGATACTATGGAAATCATAACATGTGCTTAAGGGTTTCCACAATTACATGTTTTATTCCCATGCTATTTTATCAAGATTAATGTTCCATTATGATATATTCCTTAAGTACTTCCATGATTTACGTCTTTGCTCAATATTTTGATGTTTAGAATTTATGTTCAAGTTTTTTTCATTCAAACGTTTATGGATTGCTTTATGTTCTCTATGTTTACCCTAATTGAGCATTTGAGCTCACCCTTTATATGTTTTCTTTTCCCTAGTATATAAAGAAAAGTTTTAGGTAATAAAACCAAAGGGGAAGATCTTTATGGGAGATGTTGAAGATCATTCACAATGATTAGAAGATTTTGTTCTGAGTTTCCATAGACACTAAACCGTTACGATCCTTGAGTGTTGGTTTTTGTTATGTATTAACCATTCCGAAAAATTATTGTATTTTCCATGTATGTCAAGATTTGGGTCTCTACAGTTGGTATCAGAGGCAATTAGGTAGGAATGTATCCGATCTATGGGAACTCTCACATGTGAGTGTTGGACGAAGTACGGCTCTTCGCCCAAGGGCTTCATGAGGAAATGGCTGCCACTGAGGACGGTGGTGTGTCCCACCCAGGGGGTGTAGCCACCCATGGAGTGCCCATATATGTATCAATTATAGTCCACTAGAAGTAATTCTAGACCATTATAGTTGGTATCAGAGTAAAGGTTTAGTCAACCATTGGAAACTAGGATGCGAAAACGTTAGTGAGATCCCTAGAGATATTTCTATGGTATGTCTAGGGATGTCCCTAAGGATAACTATACGTATAAGATATAGTCCTAGAACTACGGTAATGATCATAGAATTTAACCTAAGATGTTAGATATTGAGGGTACTCCCCCTTTATTATGTTGTTTTCCCTAGCATGATTTTTGCCTATCACACTATTCTTTTTAGGTTTTAGAAAATGGCTAGAAACAGGAAGATTCATGATAATGGATGATATGAAAGAAAATGAAATGATATTATTCTTGAGAAACCAAATGAAACTGGATTTGGAAGTCCAAACATCGTTATTATGCCTAATCAACAATCTCAAAATATGATCAATAATCTCAACTTTGGTAAGTTTCCTAACGCAGATAATAAGAGAAAGATGAAGTTTCATGATGATCATAGAGGAAAGAAAATTCAATTTCCCTCATGTAAATCATGTGGGAAGAGGCATCAGCGAGATTGATTCAAATGAACTAGAAGATGAATTGGGTGTGGAAAACAAGGACACAAAGTCAGTAAGTGCAAAGGAAAAGGTTCAGTTGAAACCATGGGCAAGGATAATGGTATTTGCTACGATATCAACAATGATTAGATGTTTTAAATGTGGAATGTATGGGCATTATGGAGACCAATTCTTTAATGGAAAATCTCATGAAGATAATCAGCATGGTCATATGAGTAGTATTTATGTGGATGATGAGAAGAGACTACAAATGAAATATGAGATGATAAAGCTCAGTCAGTGGTTTATGAATTTAGGGGAATGTTTGTATGTTTATAAAGAATAATGTATGGCACTATGGAATAAAGAATCATCTAAGGATTGTGACACTATTTTTTTTCCTAACGTATTTGAAAGTATGTGTTGAATTGTACCGGTAACCATGGAAGGTTATTCAGATATTTTTGGAAAGTATATGATATGTGCATAATGAAGGGATAATAAGATAATGAGATGTTTGATTATATTCATGAGCTCATGACTGATATAAGGACTAAGTGATATTATTGTTTGATTATATAGATTATTTTGGATTTTGCTATGTGGAAAGAGTTACCTTTAGATAGTATTCATGTTTTCAATGTGGTTCTATGGTAATTTATGTTTCAAGAGAATATATGACTAAGGTATTCATATGTTTGGAATGAATCCAACATGATATATCATATGATATATGTGAGACAAATGCTTATATTCACATTCTTGGTAGATAACCTTTCTAGTAATTGTTTTCTTTATACTATGAGCTTGGACTGAAGTATTTTAGATAAGCCTAAAGATTCAAGTAGATTATGTTGGACATAAGTTAATATTGTTTAAGGATAGAACTTTTTTCGATATTATTGATATAATAGTGTAGTTTAATAAAAGGGACAACATGCAGAACGGGTGACAACCCATCGCGTCAGACAAGGCTATGGAAATCGAACCCACAACCAAAGTGCGACATGCCTTTATCGCCTACCACTGGCCTACAGAAAGTCCCTGGCTAGTGGAAAGTAGTTTTATTTTATTAAGCGGTATGATAAATAATGTATAAGTCCATTTTTAGAACCATATATGATTAATCTCACCATAAGATGGACTTATAACTTTTACTATCATTTTGTTTGAAATAGAGGAAATGACCCATCATTCTATCACATGATCTGCTAATGCTTCAAGAATAACAAATTCAACTTCATTTCTTTAAGAGATGAATTGGAAATTGTTCAATTCACAAACAACAGTGAGATTGTACCAAAATCATGTAAGTATTTCTTTTAATTCATCAACTTTAGGGAAATGATCTTGAAAACCAAAAATGTTGTCCTAGTGCTCTTATATCTGATGAATAAAATTGTACCTTAGATCATCACAAATGTATGGCGTTGTGATTGATGGATTTTTCATATCCATGTTCTCTACCACTCTCCATCAGAACATGACTGTTAGATTTCTCTTCCATATCCATATTTTAACCTATGTTCACCTATATAGAAACTATGTGATGAGTTACTTTGGGTAATCATTACGTTTCAAACTTTATTTTTTAAAGTTATGTTTCAGTATTCCTTTTTACGATGTGAGTTTCTATTAAAGAAACTTTTGAGTAGTAAACCATTTATAACCCCGATGAATTTCGAGGGAGTAATTCATTTTAATGGGGGTAGAATGTAACACCCCAATATTTTATGAAAAATATTCTTTTTAATATCTTGTGTTGTACGCTATACCAAAAGGAGCTTGCACAACACACATCCCTGACTTGTCTTGCATTACACGCAATTGCGACCTTCCACGATAGCGTGTGTTGTACGCAATACCGAGTTTCTCTAAACAATGATATATTATATAAAGTAACTGTTATGAATAGTAATACCCACTTTTTGAAATTTTATAAATTTTATATTTCAAAATGGACTTCATTTTTGGATTCGTAATATCGAAATTATCTTAGGGTGAAATTTTGGTACTTTTCGGATAACATTCATATTTTGATGAATAGTGAAAATTACTAAATTTTAATTAAAAACAACTTTTTTAATCGATATAATTAATAGTGATAAATTATTAATATCAGTGGTTTTAAAGTATATTTAGTATATATTTTTACAATTTAATACAGTTTTGGTCGTTGGATGTAATTTCACATTTAAACCAGACATAAACAAGTTTCAATATTTTGATAGTTATTATCTCTTAAAAACATGCTATTTGTTTTGATGATGGGAATTAATTTTTAAATTAATTAATGAAACTGATATGTTTTGAATTTGGTAAAATAGAAATAATTTTTGAATTCATAATATCAAATATAGCTTAGGCCTAATTATTGGTATTTTTCTAGAAACTTTCATTTTTTGATTAATTGTGAAACCACTTAGTGGTTGTTTAAAAAACCGAATTTTTCATAAAACATAATTTTACCACTTATGTGAGTGGTATTTCAAAAAATCCAAGAGACACGGTTGATTTCAGTATGTAAAATGTGGTTTAATGAGATGAAAATAATTTTTGGTGAATAGTAACTTTTTACTTTTTTTACCACGGTTAAAAGTAAATAGGGTAATTAAGGGTGAAAATGATATTATTATTACCCTAACACATGTCATAATTCTATTGGATAATTGTAATTCGACCACAAACAACCTTAGGAATAAAATATGACCATTTAGGCCCACTTGGATTAGATTAGGACATTTATTATTAATTTATTTAAAGAAGGGTTAAAATAGTTAAAATCAATGTTTAATAAGTAAATCATTTTTAATATAGGGTTATACATAAGATAAATTCGACTATAAATATTCATTAGAAATTTAAAGAGATTTCCTACGTAATTGTATTTTATTTGTAATTTTTAGACATTACATAATTTAATTTATGTATGACACAATGATGATGCAGTAATTATCTTATTAATGAAATATTGACATAATTGATGTTATAAATACACAAATAAATGTAATTTGAGACTTTTTCTGAATTAAAATAATTTTATATGTTAATATTACATATTAGTACTGATTTAATTAACTTTTTTAGAACTAATATTTCTGTTATGAATTTCAAACAAATCAATTTCCAAATAGTGTCAAAATTGAAATAAAATAGTTTTTAAAACAAATATTATATTATTAATTGTTATTCTATTCCTAAAAAACTATGGTTCGGACAAATGACTTAGATAAGGTTATATATATTATTAATAACCAACTTGGGGTTCTTTTGGCTTATTATAGTAAGTTTATTAACCTTATAGTGTAAGAAAACATGAAGATACGGTAAAAGTTAAATTATCTAACTTAAAGTTAAATCTAAAGGATAAGGTTAAAATAGAAACCTAAACTTGTCTCAAAATCTATTGGATGAGAGGATTTAGACCCATCCCCATCTTAGCTTCGATATAAATCAATTATGAGCTATTAAAAACCGAATATAACTTTATAATAAAATAATATTTTTAGTTTTTCCAAAGGTGCCCCTCTCCTCCTTTATAAAAGGACACGTCCTCCCTCTATTCCTCACACAACTTTGAGCTTTCAAGCTCGGAAAACCCTTGCCAAATTATATTCTCCACATCCCTAGAAACATCCTAGAGGTCTTGGTTTTCTTCAAAGACCAATTTTAGTGCCCTAAGAGGAGGTCTCAAAGAGGCGATTCAAAGAAGAGGTAATGTCCGTTACCGATTCTTTCAACTTTATTTCTTCTTACACTTATTCTTATTTAGTTGTTTCATTATGAAGTAATAACATCAGTATCACTCATATACTGATATGTTATTATACGTATGAAACAACCCTATTTCACCATCTATCCATCCTACGGAAAACGAAATCACCGCGCGTGCGTACGTATGGAATACCGTCACCACGCCGTGGTGTAATCTATTTTCCACCACCACCTTACTTGGATGGGTATAATGGTGTAAAGAATAACTATATATGATAATTGTAAAGTGATATTGATTCTTAAATATTATACATACACTTCAATACAATTCCACAATCATGGGAATGATATCATCGTTTGTGCGTACGTAAGGAATACCATCTCCACGACGCGATGAGATTCATTGTCCTTGTTATCCATTCATGAATGATTCTAAAATATATATAATAAGTAATCATGAAATATATGACATAATAATGATACAAGATTTATGTATATATATATATGTATGTCATCTGCTTAATTCCATTCAATTCAATAAGGAAACGAAAACAACGTTCATGCGTACGTACGGACTACCGTCTCCATGAAGGGTGTATTTCATTACTTTTATCAATATATAATATATATGTATATGATGAATATATATAAATAATGTTTTACTTTTTGGAATTATTTAAATCATTATATAAGTAAGAATATCAAGAATGACAAGTCGAAACACATACGATAAATGAAACGATTTTACCCAAATGCTCTTTAACATGGAATTTACAAAAGAACGGGTAATATAAAGTCATAAGTGAACCATATATGATATCATAACAATGAATATGATTCTGTAATAAGTCAATGACATTATCTAAATCATTATACAGGAGTTTTGGATACATACGAAGCATATCAGACATAATGTAAGGGATAAGCTTTCCAATCTCGTTCTTATCCGAGATTGTTTATTCGTAAGTATTTACTGGGGTTATTGTTATTATCCATGTCCATGTTTTATAAAAGTGTTTTCATGAATGTTTAAAGTCCCTTTTTACCCATTTTTACTTTTACCCCATGGTATGGAAGGAATATTTCTTCTATTTACCCCACGAGGTATTTTTTGATATTTTCGACAAAAGTACGACGAAAATATTTTTTTAACTTATACAGCATGAAAGGATTTTTACAGTTTTATAAAGCCTTATTTTCATGAAGCTTACTCCAAAAGATTTCATGACTATTTTTAATAAAATCTCCTTCTTTTAAAATTTCAAGACGTTTTGTGAAAAGAAAATTGATTATGAAGAATAAAGGATATTTTCCTCAAGAATTCATTTCAAATGTTTTATCAAAACCATTTTCCAACTAAGATGATATTATTTCATATGTGTATGTTTCATGTTTAATGTCTTTTTTATTTACATGGTTTCACATTTCTTATTATAAAATGATATCCATTTCTTTTATATGGATTATGTGATGATGGGATGATGTTTATGAAACCCATTTTATTCATTGGGTTATTATGAATGATGTATGTTTATTATGTGGCACAAGTAAGAATGATTTCATTATGAAATGGGTGGGACCTGTATCTCCCTCCAATTCATTGGGTAATGATTTATATCTTATGAGATAGACATGGCTGGAATGGTAAGTTAACCTGGTTCAGTGTTACCGGACTAAAACGAGGAGTGAACTCGATTCAGAAAGGGACTTTCTCGACTAAGATGGTCTTGGAAGCAATGCCTTGGATACTATGGAAATCATAACATGTGCTTAATGGTTTCCACAATTACATGTTTTATTCCCATGCTATTTTATCAAGATTAATGTTCCATTATGATATATTCCTTAAGTACTTCCAAGATTTACGTCTTTGCTCAATATTTTTATGTTTAGATTTTATGTTCAATTTTTTGCATTCAAATGTGTATGGATTGCTTTATGTTCTATATGATTACCCTAACTGAGAATTTGAGCTCACCCTTTATATGTTTTCTTTTCCCCAGGATATAAAGAAAAGTTTTAGGTAATAAAACCAAAGGGGAAGATCATTATGGGAGATGTTGAAGATCTTTTACAACGATTAGAAGATTTTGTTCTGAGATTCCATAGACACTGAACCATTACGATCCATGAGTGTTGGTTTTGGTTATGTATTAAGTATTCCTCAAAATTATTGTATTGTCCATGTATGTCGAGAATTGGGTCTCTACAAAAATCCATTCAACTGTCCTTTAGGGTTCGAGCTCTAAGACCTTAAACTAAGATACCCTACGTATGGCTTGATTCTCATCTTCATGGGATACGTAGGAATGCCCAGATCTCTGGTATCTATGTACAGCAGGAGTTCTTCTAATTTTCCTTTTCTGTCCTGCCTTCTGGATTTTTTCTACAGGACCGCGTGGTGTGGTGTGGGATTACATCCTCACTCACATCGGGTTTAGAAGAGTCGCACCGCGCACACCCTGTTCAATAAATTAACCCTCTTGTTTCCAGTCCCACATGACTCTAAACTGTATGGTCCAACATGGGTTCTCCATGACCTTAAACAAGACTCTAGTACAGTACGACCTTAAATCACACCATCGTCCAACATGACATTAAACTGCACATTAAGAACTATGTATGGATTGATTCCCATCCTTATAGGATATGTAGGATTTCTTGAACACTTACGATTTTAGGTCCAACCCCATATTTCAAGGATCCCTCTATTATTTGGCCCTCTTGTCCTACCCTTTACCAGGGAGAGGAATCTATGGTGTGGTATGGAATTACATCCTCATTCACGATGGGTTTTCTAGGTCCAAACCATCTACTTCCTCCAGAGAGGTCTGTGTCCCCGTTATACGCCATCTTTTTCAAATCTTCCCTCCTAGGTCGAGCCCCCATGACCCATTACAGTAGTTTTCCAATGTTTTTAAGAGTACTTTGTTATAGGACATGGTGTGTCAGATTCAGCCTGGGAAATTTTTCATCCACTTGTCATGCTTCATGTTTCCCCTCGTTTGGGCCCCCATTATCTTTCAAACCCGGAGGGACCCCCAGAAACGGTATGCATAAAACGCCTAAGGGATCTCCTCCCATTATGGGACAACACCCCTAAGGGTTTCAAACAGAAAATAGATACAAATCCCGCGTTGTGAACATGGTCAGCGGTCGATGATCATTTTTTTGTCCCCACTTTGGGCTAACGCAGCAGGATGATGTGTTGCGAACATGGTCAGCAGTTATCCTCTATCACCACGCCAGCCCCCTTCGGGCCCTAAATGTTGGTCGCGTGATTCACATTATTTTCCAATCCATCATGTATGAGTGGAATCTAGACACTCCTATCACTATCCCTCAGTACACCTCCGCACGTCAGGAGGGATAAAGCTGTTATACGGTGTTCTTCGAGGCTCCTCGGTCCATCTAATAATGTAAACTAAGATCTTCATTAAGGGATGTGTGTAGCTCAATTTACATCCCCCTAGGATATGTGGGGTCACCCGAACATCATGCTTCCGGGTCCAGCTCAGCTGGGAGATTAGTATCGTCTGCCCCTTATTCTTTGACCCTCATCGGCCCCTTAGCCTGAGGCTCCTTTCCCAGAGGTGCACACAATGATGATTCAGACCTCGTCCAGATTCACTTCTGGTGTATCTTGTCATGTCGTGCGCATTCTGATTTGGTCCAAAACATGCAACCTTAAACTGTGTTGCTTGGTCCAAACCATAAGTCCTTAAACTATGCTGCTTGGTCCAAACCATACGTCCTCAAACTGTGATGCTTGGTCGAAACCATACTACCTTAAACTGTGCTGCTTGGTCCAAACCATACGACCATAAACTGTGTTTATCGGTCCAAATCACATGACCATAAACTGTTACATTATCGTCCTGGCCGCATGACGAAAAATGGCACTGCATCGTGATGGCCTCGTTATATGGGGTATCACATTGGGTATCAGTCATTTACCATACCATTTGTCAACACATGTATACGGCTTGATTATTGTGGTGATTCCAGGAGTTTCCACCGCAGGATTGTCACTTCACAAAGAAAAATACCATACACCTTAATGGAAAACAAGATACATCAAATTCCACTTCTTTTAGTGTGAGGGCTAGATCTGCATGCCTCTTTTCTTTTCTGGCATTGGTACCTTACCATGACCCCCTTCAAGAACTATGTGCAACATGATAATTATCCTCATGAGGTATGTAGGAATGCCTGTGTACTTCGTCACGGGCCTAGATAAACCCTCGTGTTTGGTCCCTTCTCCTGAATACTTTCCATATGAACACATGATAATTGGGGCTTACGTCCTCATTCACGTCAGGTTCTACAAGCAACTTATCCTGTGTTCCCTGCGTTCCCATTCCCCACTTCTTGTGGTTTGAGATCTAAGACCTTAAACTAAGATCTCCTCAAGAACTACATGTAGCTTGATCCTCATCCTCATAATGTACATAACAAAACTTGTGCATTTTTGCCACGGGTCCAGCTCAAACCTCGTTTTCGGTCCCTCGACTTGAAACCTCCCTGAGAGGCATTTGATGGTATGGGTATCATCCCCATTCACATCTGGTATCACGAGGTACCCCACCACATGTATCCCTCTATATGACACGTCTCGTAGCCGTGTTCGGGTGCGTTTTGATAAAGAGCCTAAAGTGTGGGATTTTCATATGGGAATTTCTCTCATTCCATGTCCAGGATTCATGAGCTTTCTACTTGGGTCCTAATCCTTGATCATGTTCGAAGGAACCCCCTAATAGTATTGGGTACTAGACGTACAGTCCGCCTATTGTAACAATACTAGGTGATAGACCTATGGTTTGCCTGCTGTAACAGTATTGGATGACAGACCTATGGTCCTCCTGTTGTTCTAGGCCAACATTCCAAAAACTGATGGACGACATTTTGGGACAGGTCCCGTATTGCTAACATGGTCAGTGGTCGACCCTCATTTGTCTTCCATCATTCCAGGCTAATGCGATATGGATGTTGTTTTCCGCCACGGTAAGCAGTTATCCTCCATCTTCAGGCCGCTATGATTGGGATCCAGATTTTGAGTGTCATGGTTCACACATTTCCTCCCCCATCATGTTCAAGTGGAATTCCAACATACTCGGTTCTACCTCTTCGTGCATCTGAGTGAACTACGTGAACATGGTCAGCATCGTTGGGCCGACATTTACCGAGCGCCCCTTTTCCCTAGAGTGTCCCTTTTCAAGAACTACGTATATCTTGATCTCCATCCTCATGGGGTACGTAGGAACACCTGTGCACTTCGTCACGAGCCCAGTTTGATCCTCATTTTTGGTCCCTGTACCTAAACACATGACCCAAGTAACATGTGATTGGGGCATACGTCCTCATTCATGTCAGGTTTCAAAGACACCTTACCATGTGTCCCTTGTGGTCCTTACAGTCCGACCTCTAAGACCGTAAACTAATATCCATTAAAGAACTACGTGCGGCCTAATTCTCATCCTTATGAGATACGTAGGAATTCCTGGACGTTTCGTCTTAGGTCCAGCCCCAGGAATTGAAAATCCTATCCTTTTTCTTACCGTCGGCCCCTTGGATTTTCCTCTTGAAGAGTTGTGTGGCTGTAACATTTCCCCCGAACAAATTCAGGATTCCCCATGATGACATAGGGAAGCGGCAGTTCCATCACCAGAGAGGTCCTGTCTAAAATGTGGGGATGATTCATGGTTGGATTGATGTGCCTGACTTATGTGTTTTAATCATGGTGGTGTAATTCTGTGAGTGTTGGATTATATTCTAACAAGCCATCACTTCTCTTTTAACGTTTTGCATGCCTCTTTATTCAGATCCTCATTCTCATTCATGTTCGAAGGAACCCCCCAATAGTACTGGGTGACAGACCTACTATCCGCCTGCAGTAACAATACTGGGTGCCCGACCTACGGTCCGCCTACTGTAACAGTATTGGATGACAGACCTACGACCTGCCTCCTGTCCTGGGCCAACACTCCAGAGAACTAATGGACGACATTTTGGGATAGGTCCCATGTTATGAACATGGTCAGCGGTCGAGCCTCATTTTTCTATCTCCATTTCCGGCTAATGAAATAGGGATGCTGTGTTTCGAACACTGTCAACAGTATTCCCTTATTGTCATGCCTCCCATACAGTGATCCAAATTTGGGTAACGTGATCCATATCTTTTTCATTCCCCTATGTTCAGATTGATTTCAATGCCCCTGAAATTGCCCCACTCATGAACTAGAGCACATTGAGAAGATGTTACATCAATTGGTCTGAGGTTTACTCTACTTTTGATCGGACCCCCCTTCTCCTCCGGAATCTGGGTTCGAATTTTGAATACACAAAGTATGGTTGACGCTCCCAAGATCAAATGAAGTAATAGTACAAACCCCCTTTGTTTCTCGCGACTCACGTGAGCTTAGGGAAGAATTTCTGTTTATATTGAAATTGTGGTTGAGCATGTTAAACCAAAATGACATGTATGTAAAGAGAAGAGGCAAGTAAATAAATTTGATCATACATATAAAAAGAAAAGCATGAAGCAGAAGTTCATGGGTTTCACCAATAACAGGGCCTCCAAGGATCAGTGTTCTAGATAGAGTCTTTCAACGCCATTACCTTCTGGATGGTGGCCTCCAAGACTCCCCCCCGCCCCCTGAGGACCTTCTACCCATCGGCGGTCATAGGACGTAGTTCACCAACCCTGGCATGTGCCCACACCTGCTCATCTTGGAGCCCCGCAATCTGGCGACTTGCTTCTAGGTGTTTCTCTTGGGCATCTGCCAGCTGGGCCATCAACTGCTCCACGGGTTCAGAGCAATTTGCGATGAATATTTCTTGTTCCTTAGCCTTCTCCTCAAGGAATTGTACCTCTTGCTCCGCCCTTAGAAGTGCTTGGATGCTCCCTGACTCTTCCCAACACTGGGAAACATTGGCGTGCCAGCTGCTCTCATGAATCTTCTCGGCCATGTAATCACGGACCGTCAGATGAAGGCTTTGAGCATCAGCCCCTCCAGCACACAAGAAACGAATCCAAGTCTAGTGTGATCCCATCCTCCCTAGCCAATCCGTATGAGGATGCCTGAGAAAATGCTGGATGCACTTCCACCCTTTGCGTCGTGTCATCAGGATCTCCCCGACCGCTTCTGAGTCTGAATCATCTATTTCCTCAAGATCAGTGGGCCGGTATATAGGGAAGATAGCCAACAGCTCTGTACCAGGATCTGCCTCAGGGATGCCTTCTGGAAGAATAGGATCCTCAACCTCCGTGCGACCTTCCTCTCTCTCCCCACCATCAGCATTGCATTCATCAGCTTCCAGCCTCACTTCAATGTCAGCACCACTGATTTCTGCCACCCCTTGCTCACCAATTTTTGGGGCCGATTTAGTTTTGGAGTTATGTCCTGGAGGAGGCAGTACATCAGCCGCTAATTAACTTATAGACGGTATGGGTTCCGCAGTGTGATGGGCCACCAACACCGCAAGCACTGAGTAAACAAAAAGCTTCTTGGTCAGTTTAGTTCTTCAACAATGATTATCGACATCGAAGAAAAGGACATACAAGAGTCCAAGGTGATAGCATCTGATGCTCTGGCTGCCGTAGGAGCTGTTTTAGCAGGAGATCCCTCAGTGCTTGTCAGCTCAATGATGAGCATCACTGCTCCACCTTGCCCTATTGAAGCTTCTCCCCCTCCTTCAGCCGGAGATGTCTAGTTAGTGCCAAGATGCTCCTGAGAAAGGTAAATAGGAAGATTTAAGGATATAAAAGGGAACACAATGCAAGGATGGATAAGGGTTGAAGTATACCTCGAGTATCTCAGTGATGTCTATGTCAGAGGTAACGATCTCGCAGCTCTCTCAGAGAGTACCTTGGTGGGACGCCCCCTGCGACCCTTCTCCTTCACCTTCTCCTTCACCTTCACTATCTCCTTCTCCTTCACCCTCTTCTTCTTCTTCTGCTTCCTCCTCGGTCTCGTCGCTCTCTGACTCATCGCTGTCGCCTACCCCCGGTAGCATCCTTTCCAGATCATGCTCTTGGTCGAGCATCACTTTCACCATGAAATATGGATCCACACGCTGACCATGTTGGCGTGTGTACATGTCCATGGCCATTAGGTATACATGCCACCAATGGAAGTTTACTCTTTCAGAAATCCTGACAAGCCCGACATCTGGCAGCTGGACACCTTCCAGCTTTATCTTCTGCCAGATGTCTTTAGTGCTCACCGATTGATGCAGAGTTAACAAGGCTGACCATAGCGCTGGGAAGATTACATTATGGGTGGGTTGGATGAGATATCTGATCTGCTTCCCATGAAGCTCCATGGCCAGGACATGTGATGTTCCCATTGCTGAGTCCCGGCCCGCGCAGGCCCCGCTGCATGGTGCACCTCTGATCTCCCTCTTCCGCCAGCAACTTGCCTGCTCTCTCATCGCTTGGGTTCCTCGGGAGCAGTCTTGATTTTCTGCACTCGCTTCCGCAGAAGGTCCTCGGGGTACGCGATCGCCCAGTGTTCGGAATATTCTGTTGACATGCCAGCATCATCCCCTGAGGGAGAACAGGTGATGACGTCTCCAGAGCCAAAGGTTGTAAACATTAGCCACATTTGGGAAAGGATGCAAGGGTTTCTCTCCTCCGAGACGTTCGTGAACACGCTATTTGGTATTCACTGGAGGCACCCGAACTGCCTAGAAAATTGGGATGACACGTAAGGCTCGCAGAAGACCTTCTCATCGATCCGAGCCACCAGCACCCCGCCTCTAATGCTCTGGAAGTATTCTTGCTGCTCCAGCGAGCCCCGACCATTGTACACCATCTGGCTGATCGGCGTGGGGAATGGGCTAAAGAAGAAATTGGCATGGTTACTGATCCTTATCCGTATTCCCTCCTCGTTGAGCATCATCGGAGCAAACTCAATGATATTCAGTAGGGATGGACGGAGGCCACAGCCCAGAGGGCAGATGGAATTTGGGAATGTGTACCCCCCCGAAATAAGATGCCACCTAGCCATGGAATATCTAGTAGGGGCCACATACTCTCCATGGTGACCCCCCTCTTGAGATGCGTCCCGGAATGGCGTACAACCTAGCCAGCAAAGGGATCCCCAGTTTGAACCAATTGTTGGCGGCCATGGTGCCCTCCATCACTAGGGTCATTGGACGGACGCCCATCCTTGCATGTCGTACCGGTAGGAGCCAACCGCTAAGGAACGCGGCAAGGAACCTGACATATCAGACATTCGGGTCCTAGCCCTCAATGTTGCTGTAGCCCCATGATTGGTATTTCCCAGCCTCCAGGATCCTCCAGTACGATCCCTCCCTACTCCTCTGAGCCGTAGTCGAACACCTCTTTCCCCATCCTGGCATCTTGACCTCCGGGTTCTTCTCCATGAATTGGCTGAAATAGTCCTTGAAGAAGATGTCCTTCAGAAAGTCCTTGACCTTCAGAATCTCCTTGGCTAGCTCCAGCAGATGCCATGTCCGCATAGGGGTGCGTGATCTGTCCCCCTAGGTGTTCGTCGGAAGAAGGAACTCATCATATTGATACCCCTCAAGTAGGATACCCCCAATGTAGTGGACATCCCAGAGACTGATGCTGAGTTCTCCTTGGTGAAGACAGAACATGTTGGTATCGGGAGACCACCAGGTGAACATCTCTGACCTGAGTTCAGCTTGGCGGTAGAAGTGTAACTACGATGTCCATTCCACCTCGAATAGACCAATCTGCTGTAGCCCACCTCCAAAATGCTCTCATGTGTGGCGGACCCAGTACTCCTAGGCCAACTCCCTGGTAAAGTTACATCTGGACCGCATATCCCAGACTTGCATCCAACCCTTAGTATCGTCCGTGCTACTCTGGCGGATGGTACCGGGGTACATGGCCGGGTAACTCTCCACAACGGGATCACCTCCAGTGATGATCCCGGTCCTTAGGTTTAGTACATACACATCCTTGTGTCTGGTCCCTCTGATAGGATGTCCGTCGTTGGTAATGTTGAAGCGAGGAAGGTTGTCCTCTCGGGTCACCCATGACAGCGACGAGTCCACCTCGAAGCCGGGCACTGGGACATCATCCAGGATACCAAAGATCC
The DNA here is from genome assembly GCA_963277665.1 of Viscum album. NCBI lineage: Eukaryota > Viridiplantae > Streptophyta > Magnoliopsida > Santalales > Viscaceae > Viscum > Viscum album. Next base: position 1,530,536,219 of record OY728162.1, read on the forward strand.
ACAGTGGAAAGTTTTTGGATAGAGGGTACTCCTTATGGGCAGGATTTAGCAGGTTGAACGTGGAATGGTTGTTGGAGACAACCACTTTTTCACCAAAAAGGTCCTCGTTTGCAGCCATCTAGGCCCTGTGAGTGGCGGTTGTCCTTTCAACAGCTTGGTTTACGACCACCTTCTCCCGACCAGGAAATTCGGAAGTGATGCGCTGAGTCTGGAAGCATTGTGCTGAATCTGGAAGTACTGCGTCGAATTTGTGTTTTCGGTGTTCAATCTAACACCTCGGCATGGAAAATCTAGGGTTTTCACGAAAGTTATCGCCAAATCTCGGTGGAATTGCGTGCTGCCAAGGCCGGTTTCCAAGCAGGCGCAGAAAATCTTTCACGAGCGAGAGCGTATGGCCTATCGCACGAGAAAAGTCATACGGTGCATGGTACCCAAGGCCCCTTTTTATAGTCAAGGTCGGAATTCCACGCAGGCCTGCATTTTTTTTGCGCGCCAAGCAGGTTTTTGCACACTGAGGTATTATGGATCCCGATACATTGGCTTTTCGATGTTTCACTCAGAATCTGATCATTGCGACCCCTCGCCGATCCAATTCTGAGGGGGGGAATTTGTAGATGCTGAAAAAGTTTGTAACTACTGAAGGAATTTTCGAAATGACAAAGCGAAGTCATATTCGGACTCGGAGGCTCATTCGGGAGGGTTCGAAAGGGTTGCGCGAAATAAAGGAGAATACACGCAGAAAAGTGGTGTCGTGCGAAAGAGGTTTGAGATTTGCGAAGGGACCCCAAAGCGGCACGAAATAATTTCGCACCCGTGCCCTGCATGGCTAACAATATGTGCCGCCATCACTGGCACACTGAATTACACGCCGCCCCTGAATTTTGCACCATCGTTTGCCTATAATTAGAAGGTGACCCCCTTCCATTTTGGGGTTGAGGATTTCGGACCATCTCCCGTGTGTGAAATAGGACATCCGCGCGTGCAAAGATGGCCTTCAGGTATTGATCTTTTTCCTGCCACTTGGCCCCGGTATCCGCCTTTGTGTGTGATCCAACTGGATTAATCAGAGTTGCAAACCCTTCAAGGTATCGTCTTGCGCGCAATTCTATTTCATTGCACCCAAAACGGTTCAATTGTGTGCCATCCTTTCATTTGTCGCGCTTTTACCTGCCCATCTGGTCTCTTCCCCTTACCCGCAATCCACGCCCTTTGCGTGCAATGTTATTGATCCCTCTGCCCCAATTACGCACCAACCCTACGTTTTCCGCGCCATTCATTCTTTTGTGTGCCATCCCAGGACCCCTAATCTTGGGGATCCACAGGTGCCTCCCCGCATAAGCGCCCGATGTTCTCATTGTGCATGCCCCGGACGTACACACCGGGCATGCACATCATGCGTTGTTTCTCGTGTGACCTTCTAGGATCGTACGAAGTGACCTCAAGGTCCCTTGGGCGGTTTTTCCCGTTGGGTTGCTTCACCTCGTGCTTCTTCGCATAGGCACGCTAACGACTATTTCTTTTTCGCATAGCCATGCTAACCTGGGCCCCCAAGCAGATCACTTCGCAACGCCCCCCGATCACGGAATTGCCGGTGCTCTCCCTTCACCAAGGTGTAGAGGGTACCGGTTATGTAAATCCTAGGGGTGTGGAGTGATCCCACCTCCTCCGAGCTGTAGGACGTTAAACTACCCAGCGCCATCGTCCTAGAACACGACGTTAAACTGTGTGGGGAGTGGGACCCATGATATTTGTCACCCTATCCCTTTCTTCTGGTATTTTTTGCACCAGGCCTCCACTCTGGTGTAAGTCCTGGTCTCCCCTCTATTCATCCTGCCAAGGGCGTGGTGGGGATTGACAATTCTCCTCCTCTCTTATTCTGAGCTGAAGTCCAAGAGGGGAGTGGGACACAGGGTTATCAATGCCCTTTTCCTCTCTCACTGGGCTTTGTCGCCGCAGGGCAGCCACATTGGCATAAGCCCCTAGCCTTTCCTATGCAAGGTAGCACTCGTGCACCTCCGTACTTTCCACCACGGTCCTCCCCCTGGAGTAAGCCCTGATCATCATCTCTCTAGGCAGCCGTAAGCCTAAGCCCCTATTTCCTCTTCGGGGATCCACCCTTGTGTAAGCCCCTTTATCCCCTTCTCATAGGATTCATCACCTTTGTTCCTCCTCATCCCCTTGGCATCGACTCAGCCAAGCGTGTGATGGGGAACCGTGCTCTACCTCATACCTTCACCTCTTTGGGCTTCCTTAGAGCCTAAGCCCCATCCTACTTCCCACATACGCACCTTTCGCGACGTGGTCGCTAGCTCTTTTCTACCTATTTTTTCTCACACCGAGCATGACTCACATGGTCTTAGAGTAAAGATTTGATCATGGCACCTCGGTCCTTCATGACCTTAAACTGCATTCCCCACTCCTTTTCCGAGCTGCATGTCGTTAAACAGTGAAGCACCTTGGTCCTGCATGACCATAAACTGCCCATCTGTCCTACATGACGTTATATTGCACTCTGGATCTTCATGGACTTTGATTCCTGTCTCAAAGGAAGGGTACATAGGTAGCCTCCCTAAGGTTCAATCTCATCTCTCGTTCGTTCCGACCATCTTCACATCGGTACACCAACACAGTGTGTCGCCTCATCCTGCAAGCCCCATACCACCTGGGCCGCCTCAGAGCGTAATCCCTAACCCCACCATGGTCCTTCATGACCTTAAACTACCCCTAAATCATGAATGATGTTAAACTACACACCCGAACTACGTGGACCTTGTTCCCTGTCTCCTAGGTAGGGTACGTAGGTAGCCTCCCTGAGGTTCAAGCCCATCTCCCGGTTGTTCTGACCATCTTCACGTTGGTTCACCAACACCATGGGCCGCCTCCGTGTGTAAGACCCATACCACATTGGCCGCCTCAGAGCGTAATCATCAACCCCACCTTGGTCCTTCATGATCATAAACTGCCCCTCCATCCTGCATGATGTTAAACTAAACTTCCGAAGTACGTGGACTTTGATCCCTATCTCCTAGGCAGGGTATGTAGGTAGCCTCCCTGAAGTTCAAGCCCATCTCCCAGTCATTCCAACCATCTATGCATTGGTTCACTAACACCATGGGCCGCCTCAGCATGTATGCCCCATTCACCCACCATGGGCCGTCTTAGAACACCGGCCCCAAATGCCCCTGTCCCGCATGACGTTAAACTGTATACCTGAACTACGTGGTCTTTGATTCCCTACAATGGGGATACGTAGAAAGCCTCCATGAGGTTCAATCCCCTCACCCATGTCTCATCCTGATCTCTCCCTCGAGCCCACATGTCTTGGGAAGCTCATGCCCCATCCCGAAGGTTCTACTTCTTCCGGGTGTCCTCCATGCGTCTATTCTCACAGGCCACCTTCTTAGGTATCCCATCGTCCCATCAAACTACATGGACTTTGATTCCTCACCACGGGGATACGTAGGAAGCCTCTTCGAGGCTCAAGACCAAACCTTTCATCACCCATCCTGATCCTTATCTGGGCCGCCACATCTCGGTTGGATCATGCCATTTCATTCCCCTCCATAGCATTCGGGAACCCGCCCACGTGCTGACCCCAATATCGGTGTTCCCCTCAGGGGTTCATTCATCTGATCCACTTGAATCAGTGTTCTGATCAGTCTGATCTGTCTTTACTAGACCTTAAACCCGCGACATACCTCATGTAAAACTTGAGATTCCTGAGGAAAACTGCGGAATCCACACCTTTGGTGTAACCGTCTCTGCTAGACGTTAAACCCCCGACATACCTCGTGTCAAACATGAGATGCCTGAGGAAAACCTCGGAAGCCACTCATTTGGTGTAACCATCTCAGCCAGATGTTAAACTTGTGGCATGCCCTTTGATAAACATCGAAATCATGGGAAAACCTCAGATACATGCCTATGGCATAATATTCCCCATGTTCGATGTGGGATTCCTTGGGCTTCCGCTCCCTCGAGAAGCCCTATAATATGGGATAGAAGACAGACACGCCAGAATATCAACGTCAAGACATGACATTGATGCCTCAATGTGACCACTATCCTAACCGAAAGTTGCTGCCCTGACTGGACCCCTTTGAAGGTCTGGATGGAAGAAACATAATTAACTGGTGTCTATGAAGATATGGCACCAGGAATGAGATTCATGAATAACTCTTCAATCTATGAGGGAGACTCCGAATAGGTGACGAGCTCTGAGGAGGAATCCACGAAAGGAAGAGCCGACATCCCATAATCCCGATTTCGATCAAGGAGCAGACGTCCCTAAACTAGGAACAGATGTCTCTCGCCTTTGGAAAGCGGGAATGCGAGGCGACAAATCTGTGCTTCCTCTGCATGACGGACATGCACGCGGGCACCCCGGTGAATGTGTCAGAAACAATAATTATTATAACTGATGTAAATAATAAATATAACATTTAATGATTCTTTATATATGATATACCATCAAGTTATATACTATTTTAATATCAAAATAATGATATTGTCGCTCGTGCGTACGTACGGAATACCGTCTCCACTAATGCGATGAGATTCATTCCCCATCGTATACATTCAAGACTAATTATCATTTGATTATTAAAAATAATGTTTAAGGACTTGATATCATTATTGATATGATTATGATACAACCTATCCATAATAAAACATGTCTTAATTAACATATAAAAGAAAGAGAGTATGTTAACACCCAAAACAACAATAATACTAAGATATTATTAACAAAGAAATGTTAAAATATCATATATGATATCATATTAAGGTATATTATTCTTGTATAATTTAATAAAAATTATTTCACCATTATACAAGAGGTTAACCTACCCTCGACCAAGGAAAGGTACAAGGCAAGGGTTAAGTTCACAATCTCTTTATTATCCAAGGATGTTTTTATGTAAGTATCTTTTGGGACCTCTTTATCATCCACATCAATGTTTTATAAAAATATCTTTGAAATAATTTTTTCTATTTAATAGAAAATGATTAAAAGTCATTTATACCCTTATTTTACCTTATATTATTTTGAAAGGAATATTTCCGTCATTTTCAAACAAGGTTCTTTTTAACCTTTTCAACAAAATTAAGGTAAGAATGTCTCTTTCTAACATATATGGCGTGTGCGACTATTTTCCACCATTATAAAATCTTCGAAGATTCCCTTACAAGATTATATGAGTATCGTCAAAACAAAGGTTTTATTTAACAATTATGTGGCTTTTAAATGATTTCAAAAAGGAGATCTTTCTCTGAAATAGTTTTGATTTCATCCATGTCAACATCAGTTGATGAATTTTAAGCTTATTTGATGTTGATTTATTATTATAAAAAACATCCATATTGTATTGAATGTTTTGTGATATGTTTGAATTTGGATGTGTTATTTTTATACCATTTATGGTTTATGAATAAATTATTGACATTTCGTATGCTAGTTTTAATATGAATGTTTATGTTATGTTTAAACATTTTCATATGAGGAATGCATTGGACTTAGTGTGTGACGTGTGGAGCCTCCTATAGCTCTTTGATGCATTGCTAGGTATCATGAGACAAACTAATGTCTTGGAATAAGGCCTTGACAAAATCTTATTTGTAGTCTTGGAAAAATTCTTTGACTATGTTGTTATGATAGTCTGGCATTATGCTTTCCATCATTATGAAAGTGGTTATTGATATTTCATATGATTATTTGACTAGTAGAATATCCATGTGAGTAAGTAAATGGCATTATTTTATTTTTATCTTTTCCATATTATGTTGAAGTTCATGTTTAGAAGGCTTTTGTTTTAGATATACATTGCCTTAAATGTTTATGCTTATTTATGAAAGTTTCCTCTATATTGTTATCCTTACTGAGAATCTGGGATCACCCCTTTCAATGTTTTATTTTTCCAAGGATGTGAAGATGTATTTTAGGAATGACCTGCAGGGATAGAATGAGGGGATATGAGTGTGGTATATAGAAACATTGTTATTGTAGTTTTCACTTTATGATGTAATGTAACACTTATGAATATATCTAGTGTTTCCAAGGCTACTAAGCTAATAAATCTTTCAAAAATTGAACATTTTTTATCATGACAATGATACGTAATATGCACCGACTCTGGGTAACTGGGGTCAGAGCATTACAGCTGGTATCAGAGGGTGTTTAGTAATAAAACATGGAAGCTAGATTTAGAGAAACTCTGATTAGAGCATGTATCCCTCAGGAAAAACATTGAGGATTATTATAGAATAACATCCTAGAATTTTGGTATTGTAGAGATTTTGTGAGTTTTTTGAGCAATACATCCATGTCTGGATACGAAAAGGTTGAGGCGGATTTGGCACAGATGTACCTAGGGGTAAAACCCGAAAATACCACTTTGAGCTAGACTCGAATGGGAACTGGTGCACGACAATGGTCCCTGCTACACTCTTAGTTGCAACACACCTGGGGGAATGCTTAGGATAATTCTCATTTTATTTACAAACCATTATAAAGGGTTTATGAGTATATACTACTCAAAGAAAACATTTTTATGATTATGGATTATATCCATACACTATTAAATTTATGATAAGTGATTTACAAGTTTGGAATTATATATTTCTATTCATAGACTATTTTAGTTTATGCCATTGTTTAGAAATGGCGCCCAGTAGAAGGAATGAGAACTCCAATAATATGTATGATATAAAGAGTAAGAAGGATCATAACTATCATGGTATTAAGCCTGCATTTAAAAGGGAAATTATATCCCGCATATTATCATCATATGAAGAAATTGTATCATGTGTTAATAAGAAAAGTAATGAATTCTTTGAGTCCTATGGATTTGAAGAGAAGAAAGAGAAGAAAAGTATGTAAGAGAGAAAGATGGATAAAGGGAAGATGGGAAAGAAGGATTTTACCATATGTGATAACTGTGGAAAGAATCCCCTTGGTAAATTCTTGAAGGTAATGGGAGTTTGTTATACGTGTGGAGAAAAAGGACACCAAGTACGTGACTGCAAGGGTAAGAAAAAGGATTCAAATGTACAATGCTTCATCTACAAGGAGTTGGTACATTAAGAGAATCAATGTATCAGTCATCAAAGTATGCTGAAATTGATGGTGTTGGATAATAATCAAGTTATGATACTACCATAGATGAAGAGGAATGACTAGTGTTCTTATGTTGTTATTAAAGATTTATTTCATTTCAGTGATGTATAGATGATGTACCGGTTATATGAATTATGGAACTAAATAAGGATTGTACTACAGTACTATTTCATTGAATATTTGAGATTATATGGTACTATAAAAAGTGACTCAACAACAAGTTAAACATTTTTCCTGAAAAGAAATTGTTGAAGGAAAGGTAATCCTTAATATGGTCCTGATACTGAGGTAGTAATTTTGGAATAAGATATGGTCTATTTGGATAAATTATATTGGATATTTTTTACAACATTGGCACATATTAATGTTTTTTTTCTTTTTTTCATCATCGTTGGAGTATTCCACATTTTTTGATATATGGAGTAAATCCAATATTCTATAAGGAATAAGGGAGAGTGAATGTAATCAATAAGGTTTTATGGTAATTTAGGTATTTAACATGTTTAAAAGAATACATGATGAAATTATTCACATGTTATTACATGGAAAAAGAGATCTTCATTATGTTTACCTTCCTTATAAATTCTGGAATGTGAGTTTGGATAGCAGTATTTTGGATAAGTCTAAAGGTTGGAATGGATTATATTTGTCATTGGATACTATTTTTAAGTTTAAATCATTTATAATGATTATTTTTTGATTATTATAAAAAGGACAACCCAGAGGTCGGGCGGCAAACTATCGCATCCGACAAGGCAGCAATACTAGAACCCGCAAACGATGGGCGACAGGGGTGCACCACCTACCACTGGCCTATGTGATGTCCTGGATTGTATAATGTATTTTTTTTAAAGGTCTTATAGATAAATTATAAATTTATTTTTTGGAACCCTATAAGATTAGGATGAATAGAATATTTTTAAGTTCTATTATCTTTTAGAGTGAAAGATGAGTTTGTGGTAAAAATTAGTTAAAGGATGTAACTGTACTAGTCAAGTATACTTTTTTTCTCTTATTCTATGAAGAAATTAATCCTTAAACTTTAGAGAAGGAATCTTAAAACCAAAAATGTGTTATCCTAATACCTTATGTTTTATTGAACTGATGATATTTTAAGTCATCATAGATTGATGGATTTTGGGCCCTCAATTTTACACTTATTTGTGATTGATGACCTCAATCACTCCATATAAATATTTTTGTTTTTCCTCTAATTAAGTTTCTATAATTTCCAAAAATGTTCTTATATTCGAAACCCTAATTTGGTGGTGACATTCTCATTTCCCTTTCCCCCTTATTAAAACTAAATTCTATTAATCCTATTTCCGATTTGGGTTTTCCACAAATATATTTCTATTTTTAACCTTTTATTTTTGAAGAACAATTTCAAAATTAGAGGTCGCAATTTATTGAAGGAGAGGAGAATGTAACACCCCATGATTTCAAAGTATGTTATTCCTTCAAAGTAATTCAATAACTTCCACAACACGCAACACAGAGTTCAAGCGAACCACAACATACCAAACTGGTCATTCGAAAGTCGTTATGAATTGTATTAACTGAATTTTTAATTTTATATAATACTTAAAATTTTATAATCTATATTATGAGTTTCTTAGACATAATATAAGAACAAATTCATTTTTTTCAGATAAAATAAGTATTTTATAAAAAATGCAATTTTACCGCCTTTTAATGGGGAACCATTTTTAAATACAATATTTGAAACTTTTATATATTAAATCTGACAAAACAAAATTCTTCTTTATAATCGGGATATCAAAATTTACATTGGGTATAGATTTGTTATTTTTCTAATAAAATTCATTTTTTTGATGAATAGTGAAAAATACTATATTTTAATTCAAAACTCCCTTTTAATATAATTTATTTATATGGTTAGATTATCTTTTTAAATGGTTTCAAAGTGTAATTATATTATAGTTTTACCATTTAAACCAATGCTGGTCATTGGAAGAAATTTCACATTGAAATTGGGAATAAACAAGTGTCAATCTTTTGACAGATATTGTTTCTTAAAAACCCGCTATTTCTTTTGACAATGAGAATTAATTTTAAATTAATTAATGCAACATCAATGTTTTTAATTTTGTAAAATATACATAATTTTTGAATTCAGAATATCAAATATTTATTAGACTTAATGTTTTGTATTTTTAAGAAAAACATCAATTTTTTATGATTAGTGAAACCACTAAGTAGTAGTTAAAAGGCAAACTTTTTCATTAAAATGAAGTTTTACGCTTCTGTAAATTGAATTTCAAAAATCTGACATACATGGTTGTTATTAGTAAGTAAAATTTGGTTCAATAAGATGAAATTAATTTTTTGTGAATGGTAAATTTTGACTTTTACGTACCGCGGTTAACGGTAAATAGGGTACTTAAAGTTAAAAGAATACTATAATAATTCAAAATTAACTTAAAACATGTCTTAACCTTATTGGATGAGTCATGGCCAACCATGGGCATCTTTGGGTCGATTTGGGGACCACATGGAGCCACGTAGGAGGGATAATGACACTGTATTTTAGTTAACTTAAGGTAAAGGAAAAAATGAAATAAACCAATATCTTTTAAAAAATTAATTTTTACATGGTGTTATATAAGTTATATTTTAGACTATAAATATTCATTGGAAATATAAAAATATTTCCTACATCATGGTAGTATTATTATAATATTTATACACCATATATATTAATTTATTTATAAAACAATGATGATGCAGTAATTACCTTATTAATGAAATATTGAAATAATTGATATTATAAATACCCAAATAAATTTAATCTATGACTTTTTATGAATTCCACTGATTTTATAGTTTAATATGACATGTTAGTATTGATTTAATTAACATTTTTAGAAGTAATCATTCAGGTATAATTTTCACAAAAATCAAAATACCAAATTGTGTCAAAATTGACATAAAAGAGTTTTTAAAACAAATATTTTATTATTAATTGATATTATATTCCTAAAAATCTAAGTTTCAGCCAGGATACTTATATAATGATATGTGTATCATTAATGAACCACTTTGTTTTCTCTTGGAAGTATATAGTATGTTTATTAAACATATAATATAAAAATACAAATAGACATGTTAAATGTCAATCTAATTAACTAAGAGTTAAAACTAAATGATAAGGTTAATATATTTACCAAATCTTGTCTAAAACTAATTGGTTGGGTGGTTTGCGACCCATCCCCACCTTAGCCTCGAAATAAATAAATATGGATCCATTAGAAACCGAATATGAATTTATTATAAAATAATATTTCACCTTTTTCCTAAGGTTCCCCTCACCCCTCTTATAAAAGGGAACTCACCCTTCTCTCAATTTCACACATTCAAAGCCTTTTGGCTCGGCCAACCCAAGCCCAAATACGCTCTAAACTATCCTCCCTTGATCCTAGTGGCATTAGTTTGATCAGAATGCCAACCTAAGGAGCCCTTTTGATCAAATCAAAAGGAAGAAAACGAATAAGAAGTAGTGTTTTCACCACTTGCTTTCAACTTCCTTTCTTCTTCCACTTCTTCATTCATTGTTATTTTCATTCTAAAATAATAACTCCAGAATCTTATATATAATTTGATGTTATTATAAATATGGTAAAACCATATTCAGTATTCTACCCATCCAATGAATGAAAAATTCACCACACATGCGTAGGTACGGATTACCGTCTCCACATCATGGCGAAGTTTGTTATTCAAACACATCATCATTTAGATGGGTATAATAATGATTATAACTGATGTAAATAATAAATATAACATTATAATGATTCTTTATATATGATATACCATCCAATTATATACTATTTTAATATCAAAAGAATGATATTGTCGCTCGTGCGTACGTACGGAATACCGTATCCACGAACGTGATGAGATTCATTCCCCATCGACCAAGGAAAGGTACAAGGTAAGGGTTAATTTCATAGTCTCTTTATTATCTGAGGTTTTTTTACATAAGATTATACTGGGACATTTTTATCATGCACATCCATGTTTCTAAAAAATGACTTTCAAAACATTTTTACTATTTAATAGACAATGGGTTAGAGTCTTTTATACCCTTATTTGACCTTATATGTTTTTGAAAGGAATCTTTCTGTTGTTTCTAAAACAAATTCCTTTTTAACCTTTTAAAAAAATTAAGGTAAGAATGTATTTTTTAACTTATACGGCGGGTGTGACTATTTTCCGCCGTTATAAAATCGTCGAAGCTTCCCTTAGAAGCTTATATGAGTATATTCAAAATAATGGTTTTATTTAATAATTATATGACTTTTAAATGATTTCAAAAGGGGATATTTCTCTGAAATAATTTTGATTTCATCCATGACAAAATCCTTTGATGGATTTTAAGCTTATTTGAAGTTGATTTATTATGATACAAAACTTCAATATTGTATTTAAGGTTTTGTGATATGTTTGACTATGGATGTTTTATTTTTATACCATTCATGGTTTATGGATAAATTATTGGCATTTCGTATGCTAGTTTTAATACGAATGTTTATGTTATGTTTAAACCTTTTCATATGAGGAATGATTTGGACTTAGTATTTGATGGGTAGAGCCCACTATAGCTCCTCGTTGCATCAGTAGGTCTCACGAGACAAACTAGTGTCTTGGCACAAGCCCTTGACAAAATCTTATTTGTAGTCTTACCACAAGGCCATGACTATGGGGTTATGATAGTCTGCTATTATGCATTCCAACAATATGAAAATGGATATTGATATTGCATGTGATTATTCGACTAGTAGAATATCCATGTGAGTAATTAAATGTAATTATTTGATTTTTATCTTTTCCATATTATGCTGAAGTTGAAGTTTAAAAGGATTTTGTTTTAGTTATACATTCCCTTAAATGTTTAGGATTATTTATGAAAGTTTCCGCTATATTATTATCCATACTGAGCATCTGAGTTCACCCCTTTCTATGTTTTATTTTTCCCATGATGTGAAGAATTATTTTATGAATGACCTGCAGGGATAGTATGAGGGGATATTAGTGTGGTCTTTGGAATCATTGTTGTTGTAGTTTTCACTTTATGATGTAATGTAAGACTTATGAATATATCTAGTGTTTCCAAGGCTACTAAACTAACCAACCTTTCAAAAATTTATCTTTTATGATCATGCCAACGATACATAATAATGAAATGACTCTGGTTAACTAGGGTTGGGGCATTACATAACATCATTTTCCATACTGTAAAATGTTAGCCTGCCTGGTCAAATCACCCTAACTACATAATGTTAAACTATACAAGGGTTATTATTTTACAACCAATGATTCATCACACACTAGAAAAATATATTTGGGATATAAATGAATATCCCATGTTTCTATAATGTAGTCAGACCTTCATGGGAACTCTCTTACGTTAGAACTTCTTATGGCTTGATTCCTACCTTTGCAGGAAAATTAGTGACATCCAGACTCTCCATCCTAGTCTATCCACCAACACAATTCAAAAAAAGAAGAAAAAATGACCCACATCCCTATGTGCAGGTCAAAATGGAATAGGGAACCTATTTATAGAACAATGTAGGGATTCATTCCTATATTTATAGCATATGTAGTGACACCCAGATTCTACAACCACACCCAGCCACCACCACCATTAAAAAAAAGCCTCCCCCTCCTTGGGAATTGCTAATACCTTGGAAGGGAGGTCTTTACAAAGAACTATGTATGGTTTTATTCCCATTTACTTATGGGATACCTGGAGATATATCAATCTAGATCATGGTCTAACCCTCTCAAGATACAAAAATTCCTGTGTCATACCTTTGGTTTCCTCTTCACGATGATAGAAATCCTTTTCATTTGATGTTTCCCAAACCAAGTGTAACACATGTGAGATTAGGAATGGGGGTAACCATTTTTTCCAAATGAAAAAATCACAGTGGTATATGATAATCCTATAACCATGAATGAATGGTTAAATATTCCCCCTACCTACGTATAGACCAAACCTATGCGGGGAGGATATTTACATAACCACGCGTGGCTTGATTCCTACCCTTGAAGGATATGTAGTGACACCTGGACTCTCCATCCTGGTCCAGCCACCAACATTATTCAGAGAGATTCTTTTTCTATATGGACAGGTCAAACTGACACAATGAACATACATCTAGAACTACATGTTTCTGGATACTTTCCCACATAGGATGCGTACTGACACCCAGATCCTATATCTTGGTCCATCAACCATAAAAAAAGATGTACCTCCCCTACGTAAGGATCATACCTACACGTGGAAATTCATAAAACTATGCCCAGATTGGTTCCTATCAACACAACGTACATAGTATTGATTAGGATCCAAAAGCTCAGCCTACCCATATAAAGGATCGAAGGAGAAATTCCCACATCCTTCATTACATTACCCTAGTATGACATATTTTTCTGTTTCCATCCCATATTTCTCACAATGAGAAAAACTCATGTAGGATTAGGATCTTTTACCATGGTATTTTCTATAGGAATTTAATCGATGGTAGGTGAAGATCCTTACCCCAAGAAATTAAACTATAGGTTACCTCAGGAACTACATGTTTCTCAATTCTCTGCATAATAAGATACATAATGAAATCCAAACTTTGTGTCTAGTATAGAAACAAGAACAAAAAAAGGATATAAATTCCCCTTATATCGCACATGTGATGTTCAAGTCAATGATAGAGTTTCCAGACCCAAATTGTCAAAATATATTTCCCTCCTACGTACGAGTCAGATTAGTATACGAGATTTCCTATTTCATGACGAATCATAGTTTGAATATTTCTTGCGTACCCAGACACATCCATTTCATTCATAAAACTCCATTCTCTGGGAAATCATTGATATTTATGATCATCCATCCCCATTAGTTATAGATGGACAATGTCATATGTAAAACATTTTTGTCTATTCACACAATGCCATGGCGGGTCTGCATAAGTGGCCCACAAACATGCCAGTCAACCAAAGGAAAATTCTTCCTCATGGGTGGATTTTACTATTTCTTTACATTCACTTGATTCCAAGACCCATATCATTTCTCATGATCTGTGCCCCCCTGAATCTTCATTTACAATTTCCACCTTCCATAGTGTCAAGGGTATTCTAGAATATTCCATCCTTATTAACCTATATATACTCATGATCCCTATAAAACTTATTCCCTATAAGGAAAAAATAAACTATGTTGCTAATGTCATATATTTAAGACATAAAACTTCATAGTTCCACTATATCTATTAAATTCATGTCAGGTCACCCAAGTACTTTTAAGATGATGTCATACTTTATAGAATAATGGTGTCCTAATCTGATAGAGTATTATCACCGGCATTGGTCACCTACCATGTCATGTATTACAACTACATATGGCTTGATTCCTATATTTATAGGATATATAGTGACACTTATATTCCTATACTAGACTATCCTAACTGTAAAAGTTTCATACCCCTATGGGTATGTGCTTGAACTACGCAAGTGGATTTTCTCAGATTAACCACGTGGGGATTGATCCCCATATCATGGGATATGTAGTGATGTCCGATTCCTAGGAGCTGAACCCTACAATGAAATGTGTTGATATAAACCCTTAATTGTGGATAAACAGATTCAAAATAGAGAACTCCTAGACAATCCCTATTCATGGGACTATTTCAGGAGTAATGAAATTTCCATTCCTTCATGTCGGGTTTTTCATGCATCCTTTCCACAAAATGATTAACTGTAAGGCGATTATCTTAATTTTACGAATATAAAGTGCATGATAAATTGTCCTTGTGCGATGAAATTAAACTGAAATGAATTTTCCAGGTGGTAAAATTCACCCACACCTGGATTAATATTCATGCATGATACATAGTAATGTCGGGATAATGAGACCTCAGGCCCAATAACCCTTGATTGGAACAAATATAGGTAACCCCCCCCCTTTGGTGTGTAGACCAAACCATGGCAGGGTTCCAAATTTCAAGATGAAAAATTAATTAGACCTATGGCCAGCATAAAGAAGGAATAAAAAGACCCACCCTATGCATGAGTCCGATATAATATGGATCGTAATATATCATCTATGGAATAATAAACATAAACAATCTCGAAAAGCGATGAGATTGCCTCCATAAACTCTTTTAACTTGGTAACTTGGTATCATACTATCCATGTAAGAAAATAAAATCACATGAAGCTTAATATATGATTAAAATAAATATATTTATGATATAACATTTAAAATGAAATTATATACACCTTGATGAAGAGTTTAGGTGCATTGAAAAATAATAGTGTCAAATAAGGAAAATTGAGACAAAACTATTTTACCGATTTGGTAACATTATAAAGATAAACCCCATGAAAGAAGAATCATCGAATTGATATATGAATACCCATAATTTTTTGTACATGATACATATAATAAAATCATAGGTTGTACATACACCATATAAAATTATAGAGTGGCGAACATAGGTTGTATGTCACATAAAATAAGTTTGAGATGAAAATCCCCTTACCTTCTATCTTGAATCTCTCCATACTAATACAAGGTTCCTATAAAATAAATAAATGTTTTGTATAATTCTTTTATATAATCATATTCTTATTTTTATTACCACATATTCATTGATTATGACCTTATATTACCCTCTTGTTAATGATCCTATTTTATGGTTCCACTTTGGGTAATATTCACTTTGTTCTTCGCACGTGTCTTAATTTGTTATATCATTTATCATTTTACATATATAATGATGCCATAATTTAGAACATGATATAAATATCAGTTATATCTAGTATATGTACATTGTATGGGTCTATTTAATATAGGAGTAAAAAATGGAATAGAGCATTCCTGGAGACGGTAATCTGTACGTATGCATGAACGATGATTCCATCATTATTTTCGTAATGATAGAAATAATGTAAATAATAAATATATATATGTATATGTATATTTATATATATAATTATTATAGAATAATTATTATTTCACATATATCATATATTTTCATTAAAAACATTCTTAATACATTCCATGTGGTTTGTAAATGAATCACATCGCTTTGAGGGGGAGATAGTCCACACTCTCTCATATGAGATTATTATATTAACACCAAATTGAATGTAAAAAGATGTGTGGTTTAAATAGAATATAGAAGGATAAATACATATTAAATATAATATATTTCATATATAAATATATTTTCTATCATAATGGCCACCATGATTGGTGGTAATGGAGAAATGAACATTTATCATTTCATGTGGCAGTAACTCACAATACGGAGACATTGTACGTTCAGTATCAATTAGATGGAGGTGTGTGTAAGTGTAGGTTGAAACCTTATCATAAAAAAATTCTATTATATTTATAATAATATTTTTTTCACACATGAGTGTAATAAAGAGACTTTATGGGATGGAGAATGAAAAAAATGCAAGGAGTTTGAGAGAGTATATTTACTCTAAATCGGGTAACTCCTTTTGGTTTGTGCCAAAAGGCTTCCTTGGGAAGCATTTTTTCCAAATGTAGGATTAATGTTTAAAGGGAGGATTTTTTGGAAGATTATTGGGTAGGGATGGGATGAACATAAAATGTTTGAGAGGTGTGAAGTATGGGAAGAGGTGGTGGCCATTTATATGGAAGTAAAAGGACTCATTTGGAATATCTAGAAACAAGTTAGGTGTGAACATGTTATTACCAAAAAATAGTCATATAAATCAACACTCATTAATGGAAGGTGTATAGAATAACAATGGTCATACAATGGTTTTTGGACAAGTGTCTAGGTCATTTGTACCCTTAATTTGATGCTTTAATCCATAATTATGCTTAATTTGGAATTAATTGCAATGATAAATTTTAAACACCCTTACTGATAATTTTAATAAATAATTAACATGGGATTATCAGGATCCAAATAATATACTAAATACAATGGCTTAGGTAGGATTTTTTTAATGCCAATAATATAAGATGCAAAAATAATATTAATGTTAATCCCACACACGAGATGAAATAATGAGGTTTTAATGTAGGAACATGTTCAAAAGTTTGTTAAGAATTTATATTGAGATTAAAAGTGAATTTGATTATATTTAATTTTATTTTATTAATATATTTAATCTTTATCTAATGTTACCTTATAAATATTTATAATATCATTTAGCTTTACTAATTAATTAGACAAAAAAGGAGGTTTAAAATAAAAAGTAGTATTTTACACTATTCATCAAAAACTGATGTTTCTTTGAAAAATTCAAAAAATCAACCCACAGTTAATTTCCACATTCTGGATTAAAAAGTGATTTTTATTTTATCATTTTCAATTTCTAAATGTGCTTAAAATTAATTTCATTATTAGAAGTTGTTTATTCCTGAAAATGATGATTTTAAAACATAGAATGACTACTAAAAATCATATCTTTTATTACCAATATGTTTCATTTATATAAAAAAATTATAAAATATATTTGAAAAGTATTTATTACTATTAATGTTACTACATTTAATGGTTATTTTATACTTATATTATTTCAATAATTAAACAAATTGAAAGAGATGTTTTGAAGAAACTCAATGTTGCGTGTATCGTACGCCAACTCAATTATGTGTGCAGCATACTCCAAGTCAGTTTTGCATGTAATATACATATCGTCATTTTTTCAAGTGAAATTAATCTTTGACATAGTTCATTGTGATATATAAATGAAAATATAAATTGTTTTATTAAAAAAAAGGTCCATAATCACTCGGGGTGTTACTTTCTACCCCCCATAAAATGAATTTCAGCGTCAAAATTCATCACTCGGGTAAAAAAAGGAGGATACTTCTTCATTATCATATCCTCAAGTAACCATGTAGAATCCTATAACTGGTTAATTATCAAAAATACTTTGACCAGGTAAGTAGTCTTGTTTCGTAGAACTTTCTCTGATCGGTCCAGAATTTCAACGTGTTGTTTCTCATAAGAAAGATCCTCCTTCAGTTGTATAACCTTTGAGGTAAATAAATGTGAAGGGTTAGGTATGTACTTCCTTTAGAGTGATAAATGGAACACATCATGGAATTGGGAGAGATTTAGAGGAAGTTACATGTGATATGATACAATCCTTATACGATCAATAATCTCAAAGTGGTTGATATACCATGGTCATAGTTTCCCTTTCTTCTAGAATCCTATAACATTCTTCCAGAGTGAGATTACTAGAGAAACATTTTCACCAACATCCAAATCTAGATCACATCAACGGTTATTAGTATAATGTTTATACAAACCCTGAGCTACCCTGATGGGATAATGAATGGATCTATCCATCTCAACAATATCTTCAGCGATCTCTAGTCCTAATAGATTTCTTTCTCCAACCTCATCACAAAACATTGGAGATTTACATTTCTTCCCACAAAGGAATTCATATGGTTCCATTTGAATGCTTTAGTGAAAGATATTTTTTTAGAAAACTCACATATAGGTAGTTCTTGATCCCAACAACCTTTGAAATCTAGATAATAGGAATACAAAATATTCTCTAGGATTTGAATAGTTCTTTCAAACTAACCATCTTTTTGAGAATCATAAGCCACGATGAAATTCAATTCTGTATCAAGCACTTTATGAAGACATTGCCAAAACATTGAGGTAAACCTCATATCCCGATTTAATATAATGTAATATGGTACTCCATGAATCCTTAACACTTCCTTAATGTATATTATCATCATATGATCAAGTGATAAATTTTCTCCGACTGCAATGATGTTTTCTTACTTAGTAAGGCATTCAAATACCACCCATATAGCATTACACCCTTTAGAGGTTTTTGTTTTTCCAATAATAAAATACATATAAATGTTTTACCATTTACATTATAGTATGGGTAATGCATGAAACATCCCTTTAGACTTTTTTCTTTCTCCCTTGACTTTATGGTTTTCCAAACACCGAGATACAAACTTCGCGATTCCTATCTTCATGCCATACAAGCGGAAGTATCCCTTCATGTCCCTATACATGTTCATAATTCCAGGATGAATAGAGAATGAAGAAATGTGAGCTTCATATAATATCCCCTTATTCAATGATAGCATGTAAAGAATAGATACAAGGTTTCTGATCCATAGTATTTCATCCTACTCAATGTTAAACTATCAGAAATATCTGACCTTCTTTTACATCACTTTGTCATCTGTCTGTGCCTCCTTAATCTTCAAAAGGATAGAGGGTTGAACAACCATTTCATAAATATAATATTTTCCTATTCCTTTAGGATTTATAGATCCATACTAAGAAAATATATAAATATTAGTTTGTTTGTGATCCTCATCATATATAATCTAGCAAGATCTTATTGACTCAATGCATCCCCCACCTTGTTCGCTTTCCCAGGGTGGTAATGTATTGATAAATCATCATTATTTATCAAATCTAACCATATTATTGTTCTCATTTTTAAATCCTTCTTAATGAATATATATTATAGAATTTTATGATCAATATATATATCACAATTTTCCTCATAAATATAATGTGTCTATATCTTTAAAGAAAATATTACCACTACTAAATCCAAATCATGAGTTGGGTAATTTTTCTAATGGATCATCAACCGTCATGAGGTATAGGATATAACGATGTTATTTTTCATAATAACACATCCCAATACCTTTATAGATTCGTCTCTATTATTTAAAAACTCTTTTCTACTATAGGGTTGTGTAAGAACATGTTCACTTTCCAACGTTCTCTTCATTTCGTTGAATTTTTTCCCACATTCATCATTCCAAAGGAACTTAATACCCTTTTGAGTTAACTTTGTCCATGGATTATGAATTCGTGAGAAATTATCAAAAAAAATTGTCAATAATATCCATCTAAACAAGGGAAAATATAGATCTCATTTATTGTGGTTGGTCTAGTACAACTTTCAATAGCCTCTATCTTTGAAAGATCTGCTACTATGCCATCTCTTGAGATTATATTCCCCAAAAATAAAACCTTTTTGCAGCCAAAATTCACACATTGTAAATTTTTCATATAACATATCCATCCTTAGGGTATTTATTACAATTTTCATGTTATCTTCATGATCTTCCATTCTCATTGAATAGATAATAATATCATCTATAAAGACTACCACAAACTAGTCTAGGTAATCTCTACAAACTATATTAATTAAATCCATGAAGATAGAAAGGGAATTAGTAAGACCAAAAGTCATCACTATATATTCATAGTGAAATTACCTTGTATGGAATGTTTTCTCCGGTATATCCTCTTTATTGACCCTCAATTGATGATATTCAGAATGAAGGCTAATCGTAGAAAAATATTCACCTCCACATAGTTGATCAATAAATTCATCAATATGGGGAAGAGCATACAAATTCTTGATTGTGATCTTATTCAACTCATGATAATCAATGCAGATTTGCATCGTTCAATATTTCTTTTCCACAGAAGATCTAGTTCACCCAAATGTGACATATATGGCTAAATGAATCCCTTATCAAGGGCTTCTTGGAGTTTCTTAATTAATACTTGAAACTCAGTCAGTTCTATTCTATAATGAATCTTTTAAATTGGTGGGGAACCAGGTATAAGTTAAATTGATAACTCAACTACATGTATTGGTGGAATACTAGGAAACTCTTTTAGAAAAACATCCAAAAAATCATGAACAATAGGCATATCATCTATGCTGATTTTCTCCCTAAGCTTTTGAGAATAACAACCCTTTTGAATTTTAATTAAGACCCATACATTGCATGAAATATCCATAGGAAGATGAGACTTATCATCATATTGATGGATGATCATACGAGGGTTTGAAATATCAAAAGAAACTTCAATTCCTTGAAAATTGATATGGGAATTATGTAGATAAATCTAATACATGGGTAAGTTGACATCAAATTCTATAAAAGGATGAATGAAAATATTTTCAAGAAGAACATTCCAACAAATTTCTACCGGAGAGGAATCATATATTTGAGAAACAATAATCATAACAATTGGGGTTTTTACTGCTAATTCCACCACTAATATTATTGGATGAATCTTAACACCCTTATAAAATTACTTAGATATGAATTAGTTGGTATATCCATAAACAAATATTACATTAGTCATTCTATAGGGGATGATTAATGTACCCATCATCACATTGTTGTCACACCCATCATCCTATGTTGTGATTACATCATATTTCCCATTCTCCCTTGGCTAAAGAGGTTATTCACATTGATCATAATTACCATCCCTTTGGTTTGGACTGTATCTTGTATAATGAATATCCTCCTTACACTGTATGCACTAAACCATTGGAGTTTCATTCTATATTTCTTTTTTTCCATTGGAATTTTGTGTAAACTTATTCCCATCACATAAAAAATCAATTGCCTGATGACCTTCCTTTCAACAAATAAAATATTTATTAGACCCTTAAGTTAATTTCCTCTAAGATTCATCCCACAATTTGAGCATAATGGAATGCTCATATTTTTTACTCCACGGTTTTTAGTGTTTCCTTTAATATCCATCTTCCTCAACTTGTCAAAGCCATGAGATTGATATGTGACTCCTACCTCTATTTCCACAATGATTTCACAAAAAACAATGTATTTATAGTTACTAATGTATATTATGACCAACACCCTTCTAAGACTTGGATTTAATTACCCAAAGAGTGTATCAGCTTTACTTTCAGGTTTGATGATAATTCTGGATGCATACCTCGCAAGTCTCATGAAATTAGCCTCGTAGGTACCAACAGACTCATCATCCCTTTTCTTCAACTCAAGTAACTCTTTCTCCATCTTTGTATGATGAATTGAACAAAATTAATTAGTGAAAAATAAGTGCTTAAACACAACCCAAACCATGGACTCAATCTCATCAAGCTACATCATAATCTTGATTAGAGTCCACCACTGCTATGATTTTCCTTCTAACCAATAAATAGCCATAATGAATTTCTCATGCTCTGAACATAGAATAAGGGAGAATATATTTTTAGTGGTATTAATCTAATATTCAGAAACAAGTGGATCAAGATACCATCTGAATGAAGGTAGTTGTTGCCTAATTAAACACTCAACAACATGTTGTTCCTTCCTTTTCTCATTTTAAAATCCACCATGATTCATATATTGATTAATCTATGTCATCATAGACATAGGATATTGCATTCCATCTCCCATAGAATTCGATTGATCTGGATGTCAATTTTTGTATTGTCTATTTCAATTTCCATTAACACGGTTCCTTTGGGTTCTTGCCATTGACTAAAACAAAAAACATAGAGTAATAAATATTTATCACAATGAGGAACCACATAATAATGAATAATCGCATATAGGATATCTAAATTATGATGCCTTCCTTAATATTTTCACCTTTGTTTTATCCTAGGTTATTCACATAAAACATATATTTAAATACTTCAAAATGGTTATTGATAATTTTGTGAATGCCTAAAGAAATCCACAGGGAGTGTCAAAGCAAGTGTGTTGGAAGGCCCATTTTCATGTACTAGATTATCCCGAGTCAAGTTCGGAACATATTTTTGGAGTTGTCATCCGCTGGTGCATTTGTGCCAGAGCCACATCCACTTATATTATTTTCACAAGAATTTATTTCATGGAAACCAATCACTCAATATTTTACAAAAAATCCAATACATTTTCCTAAACATTAACTCATCATTAATCTTATCCTTAGACATGACCCAAGGGTTCTCAGCAAGTTATTCTAATTCTAGATTTCAATGGGTAACTATACATTTCCTATGATACATGCAATAGTGAACCACAATTTAAAAAAATTAAAATTACATATCTTTTTCCAAATACATAAACATTCTAAAAACAGATATAGGAATACCATACTGGTCTAGATCATTTGGAAACATTGAATAAGTTAACACTTATACATAATAGAGATACATTTTCTCCCACTAGGTTGTAACGCCCCGACCCCAGTTACCAAGAGTCGGTGCATTATAACATAACATTGGAATGATCACAAGAATGATCAAATCTCGAAAGACCAATTGGTTTAGTAGCCTTGGAAACACTCGATATATTCATAAAGTTTTACATTACATCATAAAGTGAAAAACTACTACAACATCATATTGTCTTCATATTCCACATTCATATCCCCACATAATATCCCTATAGGTCATTCATTATTTACTTCATCACTTCCTGGGAAAAATAAAACATAGAAAAAGGGTGAGCTCAAATTCCCAGTAAGGATAACAATATAGTAGAAACTTTCATAAATAAGAATAAACATTTAAGGAAATGTATAACTAAAACAAAAGCCTTTTTAAACTTGAACATAAACATAGTATGGAAGAAATAAAATTAAATAATGCCATTTACATATTCACATGGATATTCTACTAATTGAATAATCACATGCAATATCAATAACCACTTTCATAATGATGGAATGCATAATGCCAGACTATCATAACCACATAGCCAAGGCCTCGGGCCAAGACTATAAATAAGATTTTTCCAAGGCCTTGTGCCAAGACACTAGTTTGTCCCATGAGACCTACTGATGCATCGAGGAGCTATAGCGGGCTCCACCCGTCACATATTAAGTCCAATTCATTCCCATATGAAAAGGTTTAAACATAACATAAACATTAGTATTAAAACTAGCATATGAAATGTCAATACTTTCACCATAAACTATGAATGGTATAAAAATAGCACATCCACTGTCAAAAATATCACAAAACCTTCAATATAATATAGAAGTTTTGTATCATAATAAATCAACTTCAAATAATCGTAAAATCCATCAAAGGATGTTAACATAGATGAAATCAAAACTCTTTTTAGAGAAATATCTCTTTCTATTTTTGAAATCATTTAAGAGTCATATGTTTATAAAATAAAAAATTTTATTTGAAAATGTTCAAATTATCTTGTAAGGGAAGCTTTGACGATTTTATAACAGTGGTAAATAGCCGCACCCGCCATATAAGTTAAAAAAACATTCTTACCATAAATTTGTCGAAAAGGTTAAAAGTTCCTTGTTTGGAAAACGACGGAAATATTCTTTTATAAAACCATAAGGGTATAAATGACTTTAACCCATATTCTTTGTAAATAGTAAAAATGTTTTGAAATGCATTTCTAAGAAACAAGGATGTGGATGATAAAGAGATCCCAGTAGATAATTGCGTATAAACAACCTCGGATAATGAAGACATTGTGAAATAAACACTTACCTTGTAATTTTCCTTGGTTGAGGTAGGTTAACCTCCTGTATAATGGTGAAATAATTGTTATTAAATTATACAAGAATCATATACATTAATATGATATCATATATGCACTTTTAACATTGATTTGTTAATAATATCTTAGTATTATCGTTCTTTCGGGTGTTAACTTACTCGTTTTATTTTATATGTTTTGTTACGTAAACCATATTTGTAATGGATATTTTGTATATTATTAATATCCATAATGATATCAAGTCCTTAGATACTATTATTAATCATAAAATGAGAATTATACTTGAATGGATACGATGGAGAATGAATCTCATCGCGTTCGTGGAGACGGTAGTCCGTACGTACGCACGAGTGACAATATCATTCTTTTGATATTAAAATAATAAATAAATGGTTGTTATATCATATATAAAGAATCATTAACATGTTATATTTATTATTTACATGAGTTACATATCATTATTATACCCATCCAAATAATAATATATTTAATAACAATTACACCATGACATGGAGACGGTAAGCCGTACGTACGCACGTATGGTGACATGTTATTCAAAGGGTGGATAGAATACTGAATATGGTTTTAACATATTTATAATAACATCACAGTATATATATGATACTGGAGTTATTATTTTAGAATGGTAACAACAAAGGAAGAAGAAGTGGAAGAAGAAAGGAACTTGGAAAAGGGTGGTGAAATCATTTCCTCTTCTTCGGGTTCTTCCTTTTGATTTGATCAAAAGGGCTCCTTAGGTTGGCTTTCTGATCAAACTAAGGCCTATAGGTTGTAGTGAGGGATGTTAGGAGAGTATTTGGGCAGAGTTTGTTCAAACCAAAAGGCTTTGATGGTGTGATGAAATGAGAAGGAGGAGTGCCCTTTTATAAGAGGGGTGAGAGGAACCTTTGGAAAAGATAGAAATATTAATTTATAATAAATTAATATTCGGTTGATAATGTCTCCAAAGTGGATTATTTAAATGTTAAGGTGGGGTTGGGTAGAAATCCACTCAACCAATAGAATTTAGACAGGTTTGGGTACTTATATTAACCTTATCTTTAAGTATTAACTCTAAGTTAATTAGTTTCACTTTTACAATGTCTCTTTGTATTTTTATATTATATGGTTAATAAACTTCCTAAATACATCCAAGATACCCCCAAATGGTCCATTAATGATAAAACTATTATGATATAAGTCTTTTGGCCGAACCTTAGATTTTTAGTAATTTAATATAAATTAATAATATAATATTTGTTTTAAAAACTCTTTTATGTCAATTTTGACACTATTCAATAGTTGATTTTTTTGAAATTTATAACAGAATGATTACTTCAAACAAAGTCAATTAAATCAATACTAATATGTCCTATTATCCTACAAAATTAGTTTAATTCATTAAAAGTCTCAAATTATATTTATTTGGGTATTTATAATATCAATTATTTTAAATTTTCACTATTATGGTAATTACTGCATCATTATTATGTCATAAATAAATTAAATTATTTAAAGTCTAAAAATTATAAATAAAATATAATTATGTAGGAAATCCGTTTATCTTTCTAATGAATATTTATAGTCAAAACTACAACATATATAACCCTATGTAAAAATTGTTTTTCTAAAAGGTATATGCTTATGTCATTTTTTTACTTATTTTAACTTAATTAAAATGAAGTGTCCCTATCACCTACAAGTGGCTCCATGGGGTCCCAAAATCGACCCAAAGATGCCTATGGTCGAATATGTATCAAAAAATAAGGCTAGGACATGTTTTAGGATAATTTATTATTATTATAATATTATTTTTTAACCCTTATTTACCGGATTTACCCTTAACCATGGTAAATAAAATATTTACCGCAGTAATTATTCAAAATGTATAAAAATAAACGTTACCTATTTACACAATTTGAATATCATGATTCCAAATATGGAATCTATTTTTCTAAATTCAAATCACAGAAGTGTCAGAAATTAATTTAAAATTAATTCCCGCTGTCAAAACAAAAAGCGTGTTTTTAAGATATAGTTACTATCAAAAGATTGATACTTGTTTATGTTCGGTTTAATTGTGAAATTATGTCCAATGACAAAAATTGAGTTAAATGGTAAAAATATATTGTAAATATAAATTAAAACTACTCAAATTCATAATTTATGAAGATAAATTATTTGGATTAAAAAAGTTGTTTTTAATTAAAATTTAGTAATTTTCCCTATTCATCAAAATATTAAAGTTATCCGAAAAGTACCAAAGTTTCACCTTAGGCTAAATTCGATATTCCAAATCCAAAAATGAAGTGAATTTTGAAATATAAAATATATATAATTTCAAAACGTAGGTATTACTATTCATAACGGCTAGTTTGATTGGTTACGGTGTGTTAGAACTCGGTGTTGCGTACAACACATGCTATCAAATTATTCAAAGAGAAGCGTACCGTAAAAGCTTGGGGTGTTACATTTTCCCCTCCTTCAAATAATTTCGTCCACTAAATTTCTAGAATACTTATCACATGAAAAGACTCTGGTGGTTCTTCATCATAAGTTCCTCGGGTTCCAACGTTGCTTCTTCCATCTTATAGTTTCTCCACAAAACTTTTACCAGACGCATCGTCCGGTTTCTCAATACATGTTCTCTCGTATCAAGAATCCTGATTGGCTCTTCCCAATAAGATAGATCGGGTTCCAGTTATAATTATTCATAGGTGAGTACATGCATTAGTTCAGGCATGTATTTCTTCAACAGAGATACGTGGAACACATCGTGAACTTTGGAGAGACTTGGTGGCATTGCCAATCTGTAAGCTACAATCCAAATTTGTTCTAGAATTTCAAAAGGTCTGATGTACCTAGGACTCAATTTACCTTTCTTACCAAAACGTATGACTCCCTTCCATGGATATACCTTCAGGAAAACAAGATCACTGACCTGAAATTCCAAATCCTTCCTTCGATTATCGGCATAGCTCTTCTGCCTACTTTGAGCTGCTTTGATGTGATTTTGGATTACCTTCACCTTTTCCATCGTTTCCTCCACCAGTTCTAGACCTAAAAGTTTTCTTTCACCAACGTCATCCCAACAGGTTGGTGTGCGACATCTCTTTCTGTATAACGCTTCATATGGTGCCATCTGAATACTCGAATTGAAGCTATTGTTATAGGAAAATTCTACCAGAGGTAAATATTGATCCCACATACCCTGAAAGTCAAGTGAGCAGGATCTCAACATGTCTTCTAAGGTTTGAATAGTCTGTTCTAATTGTCCGTCTGTCTGAGGGTGGTAGGCAGTGCTAAAATGTAGTTCAGTATCCAGGGATTTCTGAAGACTCTTCGAGAATCTTGAAGTAAAACGGGGATCATGATCAGAAACAATCGATAGGGGTACTCCATGAAGTCTCACAACTTCATTAATATATAGTCTTGTTAGACTTTCCAGTGGTAGATCTTCTCTTATAGCAAGAAAATGTGCTGACTTGATAAGACGATCAACAATAACCCATATTGCATCATTCCTTCTAGGAGTCTTTGGTAGCCCCATGACAAAGTCCATCGTAATATTGTTCCATTTCCACTCCGGTATGGGAAGAGGTTGCATGACTCCTCCAGGGTGTTGCCTTCCAGCTTTCAATTGTTGACAAACCATACATCTTGACACAAAATTAGCAATCTCCCTATTCATATTGTCCCACCAAAAATGTTCCTTCAAATCTCTATACATTTTGGTGCTCCCAGGGTGTATAGAGAAATTGGAACTATGAGCATCATCCAGCAATTCCCTTTTTAGATCAGGTATATCGGGAACAGAAATTCTCTTCCCGAATTTCAAAATTCCATCTTCATACACAAAGTCTCTCAGTCTCCCATCATTCACAGCTTTAATCTTCTTTTGATATTCTTCATCATCGGTCTGAGAACTCTTAATCCTTTCTAGTAAAGATGGTTTGGAAACCATTTGAAAAATCATTGATGTTCCACCTTCCCTGGTTATTCCCATGTCCATCTTCACTAGATCCATGAAAATTGAATCCCTTTCAATTCTCATATTGTTCAAAACTCCATGGTATTTTCTACTCAATGCATCTGCCACCTTGTTTGGCTTCCCCGGGTGGTAGTGTATCGTACAATCATAATCTTTGAGTAATTAAAGCCATCTCCTTTGCCTCATGTTCAGTTCTTTTTGTGAGAAAATATACTTCAAACTCTTGTTATCAGTATAAATCTCACAATTTTCACCATAGAGGTAGTGCCTCCATATCTTCAAAGCAAAGATCACAGCTGCTAACTCGAGATCATGAGTAGGATATTTTTGTTCATGATTTTTCAACTCTTGTGATGCATAGGCAATAACTATATCATTCTGCATAAGGACACAACCAAGTCCTTTCTTCGATGCATCACTATAAATAATGAACCCATCATTCCCTGACGGTAGAGTCAATATAGGAGAATTAACTAATCTTCTCTTCAGTTCTTCGAAACATTCTTCACACTCTTTTTTCCAAACAAATTTAACCCCTTTACGTGTGAGCTTCTTTAATGGGTTAGCCAATCGGGCAAAATTCTGGATGAAACGTCGATAATAACCTGCCAATCCAATAAAACTACGTACCTCAGTCATACTCGTAGGTGTTGGCCATTCTTGGATTGCCTTTTTCATAGAAGGATCAATAGAGATTCCATCGTTAGAGACAATATGGCCAAGAAAAGAAATCTCCTACAGCCAGAATTCACACTTGCTAAACTTCCCATATAATTCATTCCTTCTCAGAGTCTTTAAGATAATGCGCAAGTGATTTTCATGATCTTCGTAGCTTTTGGAGTATACCAAGATATCATCAATAAATACCACCACAAATTCATCGAGATACTCCTTGAAAACTCTATTCATCAGATCCATGAATATAGAGGGTGCATTAGTCAATCCAAAATGCATTACAGTAAACTCGTAATGCCCATACCTGGTTCGAAATGCTGTCTTTGGAATGTCTTCCTTCTTCACACACAACTGATGGTATCCAGATCGACGGTCAATCTTTGAAAAGTATTGAGCTCCATGAAGTTGGTCAAATAAATCATCAATACGTGGTAAGGGATACTTGTTCTTTATTGTTATAACATTGATCTCCCTGTAGTCGATACATAACCTCATAGATCCGTCATTCTTTTTAACAAAAAGAACAGGGGCTCCCCATGGAGAAACACTAGGACGAATAAATCCCTTATTACTCAATTCCTCTAGTTGTTTCTTTAGTTAAACTAATTCTATAGTGTCCATTCTATAAGGGGTCTTTGATATAGGCCTTGATCTAAGAATTAAATCAATCGAAAACTCAACTTCTTGTTTTGGAGGATGTCCAGGTAAATATTCCGGAAATACATCTACAAATTCTTTCACAACAGGTACATCCTCTATTTGAACATTCCTTTCCTCACCCACAGTTATTTCATTCTCTTCCTCCCCAATAATTGAATTTAGTTGAGCTACTGGGGGTGGATCTAAATAAGAATTAGGTGGTGACGATTCTGTTCTAAAGATAAGATGTTCCTTATCATCATCATCATGAATCGTAACTTCTTTCTTCTTACAATAAATCTTCGCATCATAGTCTGAAACCCAGTCCATACTGAGGATTATATCAAACTCAATCATAGGTATGACGACAAGATCAGCAGATAAAGAACATTTATGTGCTCTAATGGGGACTGATTCACCAAACTTTGTTGCAATGATACTTCCCTTAGGAGTATTAACTGACAACCCCCTTGTTAAATCAAATTGGAAATATCTAATTTTCTTAGCAAAATGGGAAGATATGAAACAATGCGATGATCCGGAATCAAATAATGCATTTGATAAAACTTGAGGAAACCATTAAATTACCTGCCACCACGTCTTTCAGAGCTTCTACCTCAGCAATAGTGATAGCATAAGCTTGGCATTGATCCCTTGGCCTCTTCTGAGTTAAGTTCTCCTGAAGCTTAGGACATTCATTTGAATAATGCTCCATCTCCCTGCAATTGTAGCACTGAACATTGGTAGCTTCCTTATCCCCTTGCAACCACGAGCTTGGTGTCCTTTTTCACCACACTTGTAACAGACTCCCATTCCTTTCAAGCAAGTACCGGGGTGTTTCTTCCCACATTTACCACAGGATGGATATTCAACCTTTCCCTTATTCCCCTTATTTCCATTCCCAGATTGATCAATAGGTCTCTTCTTCTCTTGCTTTGCTTTAAAGTCATAAGACTTAGAGAATTCCTTTTCGGTCTTGATAGCACATGAGACAATGTCTTCGTATCATGAAAAGGATTGTGAGAATAATGCTTGACGGAGAAATGGTTTTAACCCATCAAAGAAACGATCAATCATACTTCTTGGGTTACATATATAATCTCCAGCATACCTTTCTAACCTTGTAAAGTTAGCCTCATACTTTGCGAAATTCTCATCCTCCTTTTGTCTCATACTCAGAAACTACCTTTCCATATCTGCTCGGTGGTCACAAGGAAAGTATTTTTCTAAAAATAGATCTTTGAACTCCCTCCATTCCATATTTGATACTTCATCATCTTCCTTCATATTTTGAATCAATGACCACCATTGATCAGCCTCTCCAGTGAGGCGGTAAACTGCCATGATAACTTTTTCCCTTTCACTACTCCCCAAAGCCTGAATTATTTTCTCTAAGGAAAATATCCATTGCTCAGCTAGTAAGGGATTTGTACTCCCATTGAACGTTGGTGGTTGTTGCCTCATGAATCGATCTAACATTGATCCTCCACGCTGCGGATCAGGGTGCTCCATACGGGTAAGGTTATTATTCATAACCTAAGTGAGTTGTCCCAGTATGGTGATTAGCTGATCGGCACCAGTTGCATCACCAGCTCCACTATAATTATCTTCCCTACATGGAGTGCGTGCATTGATATGGTTTCCATTTCTTCCACTAGGCACCATTTCTAAATCGTGGAATAAAATAGATCAGTTTATGAATCAAAATACATAATCCCATACTTATAAAACACTTAACATAAATTGAACTATTTATGGATATAATCCATAATCATAAAAATGTTTTCTTTGAGGAAGTATATTCTCATAAACCCTTCATAATGATATGAAAATAAAATGAGAGTTATCCTAAGCATATCCCCCGGGAGTGTCGTAACCAAGAGTGCAGCAAGGCCCGTTGTCGTGCACCAGTTCCTGTTCGAGTCTAGCTCAAAGCGGTGTTTTCGGGTTTTACCCCTAGGTACATCAGTGCGAGAGCCGCCTCTACCTGCTCGTATCCAGACAGGGATGTATTTCTCGTAAAAATCACAATATCTCTACAATACCAAAATTCTAGGAAGTTCTTCTATACTTATCCTCAAAGTCCATCTTAAATCTATGTGCTCTAATCAGAGTTTATCTATATCTAGCTTCCAAGGTTTGTACTAAACTTCCTTTGATACCAACTGTAACACCGCGACCCCAGTTACCTAGAGTCGGTGCATTATTACATAACATTGGCATGATCACAAGAAGGATCAAATCTCGAAAGACCGATTGGTTTAGTAGCCTTGGAAACACTATATATATTCATAAAGTTTTACATTACATCATAAAGTGAAAAACTACTATAACAACATATTGTCTCCATATTCCACATTCATATCCCTACATAATATCCCTGTAGGTCTTTCATAATTTACTTCTTCACTTCCTGGGAAAAACAAAACATAGAAAAGGGGTGAGCTCAAATGCCCAGTAAGGATAAAAATATAGCGGAAACTTTCATAAACAAGAATAAACATTTAAGGCAATGTATAACTAAAATAAAAGCATTTTTAAACTTGAACTTAAACATATTATGGAAAAAATAAAATGAAATAATTCCATTTACTTATTCACATGGATATTCTACTAATCGAATAATCACATGCAATATCAATAACCACTTTTATAATGATGGAATGCATAATGCCAGACTATCACAACCACATAGCCAAGGCCTCGTGCCAAGACTATAAATAAGATTTTTCCAAGGCCTTGTGCCAAGACACTAGTTTGTCTCATGAGATCTACCGATACATCGAGGAGCTATAGCGGGCTCCACCCATCACATATTAAGTCCAATGCATTCCCATATGAAAAGGTTTAAACATAACATAAACATTTGTATTAAAACTAGCATACGAAATGTCAATACTTTCACCATAAACTATGAATGGTATAGAAATAGCACATCCACAGTCAAAAATATCACAAAACCATTCTATATAATATAGAAGTTTTGTATCATAATAAATCAACTTCAAATAAGCGTAAAATCCATCAAAGGATGTTGACATAGATGAAATCAAAACTCTTTTTAGAGAAATATCTCTTTCTATTTTTGATATCATTTAAGAGTCATATATTTATAAAATAAAACATTTTCTTTGAAAATATTCTTATAAGCTTGTAAGGGAAGCTTTGACGATTTTATAACGGCGGTAAATAGCCACACCTGCCGTATAAGTTAAAAAAAACATTCTTACCTTAAATTTCTCGAAAAGGTTAAAAGTTCCTTGTTTGGAAAATGACGGAAAGATTCCTTTATAAACCCATAAGGGTATAAATGACTTTAACCCATATTATTTGTAAATAGAAAAAATCTTTTGAAATACATTTCGAAGAAACATGGATGTGGATGATAAAGAGATCCCAGTAGATAATTGCGTATAAACAACCTTGGATAATGAAGAGATTGTGAAATAATCCCTTACCTTGTACTTTTCCGTGGTTGAGGTAGGTAAACCTCTTTTATAATGGTGAAATAATTGTTATTAAATTATACAAGAATCATATACATTAATATGATATCATATATGATCTTTTAACATTGATTTGTTAATAATATTTTAGTATTATCGTTGTTTCGGGTGTTAACTTACTCGTTTTCTTTTATATGTTTTGTTACGTAAGCCATATTTGTAATGGATAGGTTATATATTATTCATATCCAGAATGATATCAAGTCCTTAGATACTATTATTAATCATAAAATGAGAATTATACTTGAATGGATACGATGGAGAATGAATCTCATCGCGTTTGTGGACACGGTAGTCCGTACATACGCACGAGCGACAATATCATTCTTTTGATGTTAAAATAATATATAAATGGTTGTTATATCATATATACAGAATAATTAACATGTTATATTTATTATTTACATGAGTTACATATCATTATTATACCCATCCAAATAATATTATATTGAATAACAATTACACCACGACGTGGAGACGGTAAGCCGTACGTACGCACGTATGGTGACATGTTATTCAAAGGGTGGATAGAATACTGAATATGGTTGTACCATATTTATAATAACATCACAGTATATATATGATACTGGAGTTATTATTTTAGAATGGTAACAACAAAGGAAGAAGAAGTGGAAGAAGAAAGGAACTTGGAAAAGGGTGGTGAAATCATTACCTCTTCTTCGGGTTCTTCATTTTGATTTGATCAAAAGGGATCCTTAGGTTGGCTTTATGATCAAACTAAGGCCTCTAGGTTGTAGTGAGGGATGTTGGGAGAGTATTTGGTCAGAGTTTGGACGAACCAAAAGGCTTTAAAGGTGTGAATAAATGAGAAGGAGGAGTGCCCTTTTATAAGAGGGGTGAGGGGCACCTTTGGAAAAGCTAGAAATATTAATTTATAATAAATTCATATTCGGTTGCTAATGGATCAAAACTGGATTATTTAAATGTTAAGGTGTGGATGGGTCGAAACTCACTCAACCAATAGAATTTAGACAGGTTTGGGTACTTATATTAACCTTATCTTTAAGTATTAACTCTAAGTTAATTAGTTTCACTTTTACAATGTCTCTTTGTATTTTTATACTATATGGTAAATAAACTTACTATATACATCCAAGAGACCCCCAAATGGTCCATTAATGATACTCCTATTATTATATAAGTCTTTTGGCCGAACCAAAGATTTTTAGGAATTTAATATCAATTAATAATATAATATATGTTTTAAAAACTCTTTTATGTCAATTTTGACACTATTCAATAGTTGATTTTTTTTAATCTTAAAACAGAAATATTACTTCAAAAAACGTCAATTAAATCAATCCTAATATGTCATATTATCCTAGAAAATTAGTTTAATTCATTAAAAGACTCAAATTATATTTATTTGGGTATTTATAATATCAATTATTTTAATTTTTCACTATTATGGTAATTACTGCATCATCATTGTGTCATAAATAAATTAAATTATTTAAAGTCTAAAAATTATAAATAAAATATCATTATGTAGGAATAATTAATATTTATAGTCGAAACTCCAACATATATAACCCTATGTAAAAATTGTTTTTCTAAAATGTATATGCTTATGTCATTTTTGTACTTATTTTAACTTAATTAAAATTAAGTGTCCCTATCACCTATAAGTGGCTCCATGGGGTCCCAAAATCAACCCAAAGATGCCTATGGTAGAACATGTGTCAACCAATAGGGCTAGAACACGTTTTAGGGTAATTTAGTATTATTATAATATTATTTTTTAACCCTTATTTACCAGATTTACCTTTAACCATGGTAAATAAAATATTTACCGCAGTAATTATTCAAAATGTCTAAAAATAAAAGTTACCTATTTACACAATTTTAACATCCTGATTCCAAATATGGGATCCATTTTTCTAAATTCAAAGCACATAAGTGGAAGAAATTAATTGAAAATTAATTCCCGCTGTCAAAACAAAAAGCGTGTTTTTAAGATATAATAACTATCCAAAGATTGATACTTGTTTATGTTCGGTTTAATTGTGAAATTATGTCCAATGACCAAAATTGTGTTAAATGGTAAAAATATATTCTAAATATACTTTAAAACCACTCAAATTCATAATTTATCAAGATAAATTATTTTGATTAAAAAATTTGTTTTTAATTAAAATTTAGTAATTTTCACTATTTATCAAAATATTAAAGTTATCCAAAAGTTACCAAAATTTCACATTAGTCTAAATTCGATATTCTGAATCCAAAAATGAAGTCCATTTTGAAATATAAAATATATATAATTTCAAAAAGTAGGTATTACTATTCATAACGGCTAGTTTCATTGGTTACGGTGTGTTAGAACTCGGTGTTGCCTACAACACACGCTATCACATTATTCAAAGAGAAGCGTACCGTAGAAGCTTGGGGTGTTACAAGGTTCCCTTTACTCGAACCCTTTTTATACACCTAAAATATAATACATGTCTTCTCAACCTGGGTAAGGAAATATAAAAAGGGTGATCATTAGTGCTTAGTAAGGGTAAATATGGGATACATTTAAGTACAATCATGTGTATAAGGGTATGAGAATATGATCATAAAAATATAAGATCATAACCCACATAACAAAGATAATGGTATAATGCTTGTAAGTTCATAATACATGAATCATAATGAAATAAATATCCTAGGCCATGAAATAATAACATATGTGAAGTGCATTGTGTTGCATTTGTTGTCAATGAGGCATCAGGTTGTCTTGGAATGAATGGATGTCAAGGAGTCAAGATGTGAATGTCAAAGGATGTGATGGTGATGGTGATGAAGGAGAATGGCCATGGTACTAAGATGCATGTCACTTAGGAGATTCACTAAGTGACATAGGAGATGATGGTTGAAACATTCTCTAAGAACATCTGACGATTGATGAGCTGATCTTTAAGTTCATAGAACTTGTATCATGATGATACAATGTCACAACATTGTTTGAAGACCATGCATTGTAGTGACAATGCATGAGGAGTTGAAAGGAGTTCCATCCACAACTACTAAGTGGATGATGTGCATTAATGAAGTCCATGTACTAACTCTTAGTACATGTCAATTGGAAGTGATCCAACTTGATCTCTAATTGGATCAATGAAGCACATTGGAGATTTTATGTTGATTCAAGCGTTCGGTTGATGGAGAACCTTCAAGAATTCACTCCTAAGTAATAAATAAATGTTGAGGATGAATGGAGGAATTCATAAGAAGAAGAAGCATAGAGATGGGAAGAAGAAGGCTTGAATGGCACTTGGTTTGGCAATTTGTATATGGAGTACTTTGTTTTTATACAAAGGATTCATCCTTCCTTTGCCAAAAAAATTGGCCACCAAGGAGGCCAGCCGAGGGTCATCACCCAAGGCACATGTGGGACTCAAGGTCACCACGCCCATGGGGAACCCTCAAGGCCAGGGCAGCAACCTTGAGGCATGGGGCGCACCCAAGGACACCGCATGGGCGCCTGGGGCACGCCCGGAGGAGCGCAGGGGGCCGTGTATAAGCCCCCGAGGGCACGCGGTGGTGAAATCCGCGCACCAGAGGAGCATTGTGGGCGCTAGGAGCGCGCCCGCAGGGAGCATAGTGGGCGCAGAGCGCGCCCGCAGAGAGAACCCGGTGCGGGGCGGCACCGGGAGGGAGGAAGTTCAATTGTGGGGTAGCGGAGAGCGGCAGGGTTATAAACCGCGGAAATTCCGCGAGAGAATTCGATGTGGGACGCGGGATTTTCACCGGGAACAAATCTCAGCCGCACGATTCATCGCGCGCTCGATCTGGACCGATCATCTAATCCGCCGCGCCCCCGATCTGATCCAAGCCGTCAAAGCCTTTTTGATCACCGCATCCGACGGCCGAGAGCTCGTCTCCTTCGTCGAGCTCAGCCGAAGGCCTCCCCGCACATTCCCGCGAGCCTCCTTCGAACCAGGCGCCTCCCGAATGAAGATTTTGAGATCCCGGCCACCATTGCCGAAGATGAAGTGTCCGTTGAGTTCGTCTCCTCAAACTGAATCCATACATGCTTTAAAAAGAGCTTGCATGCTACCAGTGGAGAAATTTGATGTCGGCCGAGGCAAGCAAAGCTGCCAAGGCCATGTGGTTCGTGTTTTTCATGGGATGGCCAAAACAGAGGCCATGCATTCGTTCGAAAACGCATGCACGTGGAGAAAACCGAAAAATAAGGGAAGCCGCGTGAAACAGAGGAGAAACAAGATTTTGGAAATCTTGAAGATCCGAAGATCTCGGGTGTTTGAAGTTATTTCACGCGGATAGAACCGCCTCTCCTCTGCCTATATAAATGAGGCCTAGCCCTCGAGAAGAAGTTGCTGATGTGCTGATCCTTTGAATATTTGAAGTCCCGCGTGAGCTCTCTGCCTCGCGAAGAAAGAAGCCCCCGCGCAAGTTATTTGCGCGGCTGTTGTTCCGGTGCCACCCGAGGCCCGAAGGAGTTCCTTTCGCGCACCCCTTGCGCGAAAGAGTTGAAGAGTCCCCTGCGCGCTAATCCCTTGCGCGGCAGGAAGCACCCAGGGCCGCAACACCTTGTGTGCCCAGCGGTTGGCAGTGGCACTTGCGCACCCTAGCCTCCTTGCACTCAAGTGCTTGAGGACTTGCGCGATAGTGGGAAAGAAGAGGAGGGTTGCTCCCCTTGCGCGCCTCCTTGAGTTCGGGTGAAGGGTATCTACATCCTACGGCTGGTGGGTGCAAAACAGGAGGAAACCCGAGGCCTTGTGCACCCAAGTACCTTGTGCTCTTTGAAGAAGAAGTAGAAGTGGCCGCACCCTTGCGCGCCTTCATTTGATATTTGGGCAGTGTGTGTGCAAAGAAGAATAAAAGAATAAACCTTGTGTGCCAAGAGAAGTGGAAGGCCGTAGCCTCATGTGTGTGCAACAAGTAAAGACCACACTATTTGTGTGTGCACAAAGTGGACAAGAATACCTACGGGCCAAGTGTGTGTGCTAAGTGGAGAAGAAGTACCCGAGGCACTTTGTGTGCAATTTGAAGAAGGAGGCCGTAGCCCTTTTTGGGTGTGCACACTTGAAGATTAAAAAGAAAGAACAAATTGTGTGTGCAAAGGAAGTGAAAGGCCGTAGCCTTGTGTGGGTGAAGTGAAGATCACACCTCATTTGAGTGTGTGTGTGTGCAAATTGAAGAGGAACACCCTACGGGCATTTATTGTGTGCAAGAAGAGGAAGGTCACTACAAGTGTATGCTAAGTGAAGAATTTGTGTGTGCAAATTAAAGAAGTGGCCGAACCTAGTGTGTGCACTAAAAGTGTATACACATTAGAAGAAGAAGAAGGAGTTGACCCACACTAAAGTATAACACACTTTTAGTGTGTGAACAATTTGAATATAGTGTGTGAAGATTGTGGAGAAGGTGTGTGCTATAATTGATTACACCCTTTGTGGGTCTACTGCACCAAGAGGAAGAGAAGGAGAGTGCATGCATGCATGCATGCACGTGCATACGTGAACAGTGCTAAATCAGTGGTGTGCAACTGAGACTGGACCAGACCGAAGATAAAGATATTATTTGTCTGAGCATTCAGTAATTGGAGAGAAGTCGGGGCATCCTTAGAAGAAGGTGATAAAGCCCGAGAAAGATGAGAAGACCTGTTCACCACAAGTGATCAGAAGAAGAGCAAGGACAACAGTCTTTATCCCAGACTGCTGAAGATACTTGAAGAAGATTAAAGTGAAGAAGAGCTACTCGTGTGACTCGAGGAGCCAGGAGAAGACCCTGTGGGACTCAGGGAGAAGAAGTCTTCAGTGGGATTCTGGAGCAGGCCAGTGGGACTCTGGTAACACTGTGGGACGCAGTATAAAGGCCCTCCTGTGGGACTTAGGAGAGATACAGTGGGACTCTGTATCGACCATTGTAATTCTAACAAGTTATAATGGGAGAATCCATGCTGAGAGAGCATGGCAAGGATGTAGGCCTTTGGTGCCGAACCTTGTAAATCCTTGTGTCCTGTGCCTTTTCATTACTGCATCATTCGGGAAAGGTTGAGAGATACAAGAAGAGTGGATCGAGGCTTTAACCAGCCATAGAGGTTTAATTGATAAGAATCAATTAGTAAAAAGTTTTAAGGGATCACTGATTCACCCCCTCCCCCTCTCAGTGATTCACACTGATCTGGGCACTTCAATTGGTATCAGAGGGAGGTTACCTCTAAAAGATCCAAGGGAGTCTTTATGAAGTGCAAATTTGAGGAAATGAGTGACCAGCCTCAAATGGAGATATCTGCCAAGACTCTGAAAAACAGAATGAAGAAACAGGCAAAGAAGATGAAGAAGAAGGCTGGTGCAATCAGAGAAAGTCCTTCTATGGAAACAAATGTGAAAGTCACATCAGATGACAATTCCTTTTATCATTCTTCTGATGAAGCCTTCTCTAGCTGTGATGAAGATGGAAGAAACAATGATCTTCTAAATGCAATCAAATATCTTCAGAAGAGAGTCCCCAAGGAAATTGCAATGTGTATAGCTACAGGCCTCCTTGATCTTCAAGAAGAAAAATTACAGCTAGAAGATGAAGCCAATTCTCTAGAAGTCCAATTGGCTAAAAGGGTTGGCATAACCAACACTCTCAGAAAGCTGGTAAATGCCAAAGATGAAACAGTATCTCTTTGCAATGAAAGATATGAAGACACTGCTGAAGAATTGCAGAGAAGCCTTTCTGAGAAAGAATTATTTAAAGTAATAATCAAAGATGTTTTCCATGCACTGGAAAAGAGGCACAAAGTGACAATGAATGTCAGAGATGCTCAACTCGAAGACAAAGTCAAGATAGTGAAGGAGCTTGACAATTCATTGCTAGAATTGAAGAAGGTGCATGAAGACCAGATAAAACAGCTGGAAGAGAAATGGGAAGGAAGGCTAAGAACAATTGAGGATGAGAAGAACTCCCTCAATATGAAATGCTTAGAACTGGAGGTGATATTGAAAAATCAGCAATCACCCAAAGCCCAAGCCTCCCAGACAGCTGGAAGAAGAAATGTTGCCACTCAAGTGAGCTTTGAGAAGGATGATTCTAAAAGAAAGACATCCTCTTGTGAAAGTGCAACAACTTCTAAAAAGAAGGTACCATCCATACCATCTTGTACTCATGCTTCTAAAAGTGTTTCTACTAAAAGTGCAGGATGGAAGAATAATTCCAAACAAATATGGATGAAGACAGTAAAGAAGCAGAGCTCTCCTGAAACAGCACAACAGGTCAAGAAAAGTACCCTACAATCAGAAGGACTGAAGAGGTCAAGATTCGTGGGACAATGCTGGTGTTGTAACAGGTATGGGCACTGTGCAAAGGATTGTTGGTACAATCCACTAAATGTCAAAGCACAAAGGAAGCTCATGCCAAGGGGGAGCAAGCCAGAAGGAAAGAAGCAACATCCACAGGTCCAGAGACATCTGTTTACTGCAAATAGATTTGGATTACTTGACAACATCTGGGATGATTGCAAAAGTGGTCAAATAGATACATGTCAATCTCCAACTGTATCCAGAGCTCAAAAGAAGAAAAGATCACAGAACCTGGCTAAGAGAGATTCCTTGGGAAGCAAGAAGAAAGTAGAAAATGCTCCCAAGAAGTGTTTTAGAAATGAAGAGAAGACCTTGGAGTCTAAGTCCAAGAAGGGTGAGTCATCCAGTAGGACCACCAAGAAGACATGCTTCTACTGTGGAAAGAAAGGTCATACCATGGATCTTTGCAAACAAGCCATGGAAATCAATAGAAGCCAACTGAACTCAAACAGACAATCAATCCAGAAGAAGAAGAAGGGATTGATTGAAAACAAGTTGCCTAAGAAAGGTAGCTTGACAGCATCAAAAGAACCATGTGGAATTTCCAAAACTGAGGTCACACTTCCAAATGATTTACTTGTCATATGGCCACATCAGTTGCAACTTGCCAGAGAACTACAAAGAGTTGAAGATGAAGCTCTGGCAATTGCTAAAGAAAAAGGGAAGAAGAAGGTTTCACATGAAGATGTTTTGAGAACCACACCAGCACAATCATCAATGAAGATCAAATGTGCAAGTGTGAAGACTGGTGAAAATGGGACATCTCGGTTGAGAGAATCTTCTCAACCTTGTTGTTCACATTGATGAACCAAGGAGGTTCCATCTTATTCCCTTATACTATTGGTATTTACATGTGCTGACATTGCAGGGAATTGAAGATGATGATCATTCTCAAGTGGAGGATGGTTTGGAAGGAATGGAGTGCACCCCTTGAGGGGGAGCCAATCTGGAGAAGATGATGTTCTAAAATTAATATCATCTTGAGAAAGTGAAGGTATTCCAATCATGCTTTCATCCCTTGTTTCTTAATTGAGTTTATCTTGTCAATTAAGGGGGAGTATGGATTGAAGACAAATGGATGAAAGGGGGAGCTTTATCTTTGCACCTGATCTTTCTAATGAGTTTTGTGAAGTTGTGCAGGATTTAGCAAATTCATTGTTATATCTGAAAAATTTCAATCCCCTAAGCATGATCTCACATGTATAGTGAATGTTGGACAGCATTGAGTTCCTTGGTTACATCACTCTTGTTTTCTACACCGGGTTAGCCCAAGTAGACTTAGAGCTGATTTACTAAAGGTTCTTTGCTAAAGAGAACATGTGACATCATCCCTCTCTCAGTGTTTTTCAAGAAAATACTTTTCAAAGGGAGGAAGAGATTTTTGAAGAGAACCACACCACACCTTTGCATTTGATTGCCAATAAGGGGGAGAAAATATTGGCACACATATTGACCCATTCATATGTGCTGATGGAGTGTATTGACAACAAATACAAAGGGGGAGATTGAAGTGCATTGTGTTGCATTTGTTGTCAATGAGGCATCAGGTTGTCTTGGAATGAATGGATGTCAAGGAGTCAAGATGTGAATGTCAAAGGATGTGATGGTGATGGTGATGAAGGAGAATGGCCATGGTACTAAGATGCATGTCACTTAGGAGATTCACTAAGTGACATAGGAGATGATGGTTGAAACATTCTCTAAGAACATCTGACGATTGATGAGCTGATCTTTAAGTTCATAGAACTTGTATCATGATGATACAATGTCACAACATTGTTTGAAGACCATGCATTGTAGTGACAATGCATGAGGAGTTGAAAGGAGTTCCATCCACAACTACTAAGTGGATGATGTGCATTAATGAAGTCCATGCACTAACTCTTAGTACATGTCAATTGGAAGTGATCCAACTTGATCTCTAATTGGATCAATGAAGCACATTGGAGATTTTATGTTGATTCAAGCGTTCGGTTGATGGAGAACCTTCAAGAATTCACTCCTAAGTAATAAATAAATGTTGAGGATGAATGGAGGAATTCGTAAGAAGAAGAAGCATAGAGATGGGAAGAAGAAGGCTTGAATGGCACTTGGTTTGGCAATTTGTATATGGAGTACTTTGTTTTTATACAAAGGATTCATCCTTCCTTTGCCAAAAAAATTGGCCACCAAGGAGGCCAGCCGAGGGTCATCACCCAAGGCACATGTGGGACTCAAGGTCACCACGCCCATGGGGAACCCTCAAGGCCAGGGCAGCAACCTTGAGGCATGGGGCGCACCCAAGGACACCGCATGGGCGCCTGGGGCACGCCCGGAGGAGCGCAGGGGGCCGTGTATAAGCCCCCGAGGGCACGCGGTGGTGAAATCCGCGCACCGGAGGAGCATTGTGGGCGC
Organism: Viscum album; assembly: GCA_963277665.1. NCBI lineage: Eukaryota > Viridiplantae > Streptophyta > Magnoliopsida > Santalales > Viscaceae > Viscum > Viscum album. The sequence goes on from OY728162.1 coordinate 1,530,579,177, forward strand.
TAGGAGCGCGCCCGCAGGGAGCATAGTGGGCGCAGAGCGCGCCCGCAGAGAGAACCCGGTGCGGGGCGGCACCGGGAGGGAGGAAGTTCAATTGTGGGGTAGCGGAGAGCGGCAGGGTTATAAACCGCGGAAATTCCGCGAGAGAATTCGATGTGGGATGCGTGATTTTCACCGGGAACAAATCCCAGCCGCACGATTCATCGCGCGCTCGATCTGGACCGATCATCTAATCTGCCGCGCCCCCGATCTGATCCAAGCCGTCGAAGCCTTTTTTATCACCGCATCCGACGGCCGAGAGCTCATCTCCTTCGTCGAGCTCAGCCGAAGGCCTCCCCGCACATTCCCGCGAGCCTCCTTCGAACCAGGCGCCTCCCGAATGAAGATTTTGAGATCCCGGCCACCATTGCCGAAGATGAAGTGTCCGTTGAGTTCGTCTCCTCAAACCGAATCCATACATGCTTTAAAAAGAGCTTGCATGCTACCAGTGGAGAAATTTGATGTCGGCCGAGGCAAGCAAAGCTGCCAAGGCCACGTGGTTCGTGTTTTGCATGGGATGGCCAAAACAGAGGCCATGCATTCGTTCGAAAACGCATGCACGTGGAGAAAACCGAAAAATAAGGGAAGCCGCGTGAAACAGAGGAGAAACAAGATTTTGGAAATCTTGAAGATCCGAAGATCTCGGGTGTTTGAAGTTATTTCACGCGGATAGAACCGCCTCTCCTCTACCTATATAAATGAGGCCTAGCCCTCGAGAAGAAGTTGCTGATGTGCTGATCCTTTAAATATTTGAAGTCCCGCGTGAGCTCTCTGCCTCGCGAAGAAAGAAGCCCCCGCGCAAGTTATTTGCGCGGCTGTTGTTCCGGTGCCACCCGAGGCCCGAAGGAGTTCCTTTCGCGCACCCCTTGCGCGAAAGAGGTGAAGAGTCCCCTGCGCGCTAATCCCTTGCGCGGTAGGAAGCACCCAGGGCCGCAACACCTTGTGTGCCCAGCAGTTGGCAGTGGCACTTGCGCACCCGAGCCTCCTTGCACTCAAGTGCTTGAGGACTTGCGCGATAGTGGGAAAGAAGAGGAGGGTTGCACCCCTTGCGCGCCTCCTTGAGTTCGGGTGAAGGGTATCTACATCCTACGGCTGGTGGGTGCAAAACAGGAGGAAACCCGAGGCCTTGTGCACCCAAGTACCTTGTGCTCTTTGAAGAAGAAGTAGAAGTGGCCGCAGCCTTGCGCGCCTTCATTTGATATTTGGGCAGTGTGTGTGCAAAGAAGAATAAAAGAATAAACCTTGTGTGCCAAGAGAAGTGGAAGGCCGTAGCCTCATGTGTGTGCAACAAGTAAAGACCACACTATTTGTGTGTGCACAAAGTGGACAAGAATACCTATGGGCCAAGTGTGTGTGCTAAGTGGAGAAGAAGTACCCGAGGCACTTTGTGTGCAATTTGAAGAAGGAGTCCGTAGCCCTTGTTGGGTGTGCACACTTGAAGATTAAAAAGAAAGAACAAATTGTGTGTGCAAAGGAAGTGAAAGGCCGTAGCCTTGTGTGGGTGAAGTGAAGATCACACCTCATTTGAGTGTGTGTGTGTGCAAATTGAAGAGGAACACCCTACGGGCATTTATTGTGTGCAAGAAGAGGAAGGTCACTACAAGTGTATGCTAAGTGAAGAATTTGTGTGTGCAAATTAAAGAAGTGGCCGAACCTAGTGTGTGCACTAAAAGTGTATACACATTAGAAGAAGAAGAAGGAGTTGACCCACACTAAAGTATAACACACTTTTAGTGTGTGAAAAATTTGAATATAGTGTGTGAAGATTGTGGAGAAGGTGTGTGCTATAATTGATTACACCCTTTGTGGGTCTACTGCACCAAGAGGAAGAGAAGGAGAGTGCATGCATGCATGCATGCACGTGCATACGTGAACAGTGCTAAATCAGTGGTGTGCAACTGAGACTGGACCAGACCGAAGATAAAGATATTATTTGTCTGAGCATTCAGTAATTGGAGAGAAGTCGGGGAATCCTTAGAAGAAGGTGATAAAGCCCGAGCAAGATGAGAAGACCTGTTCACCACAAGTGATCAGAAGAAGAGCAAGGCCAGCAGTCTTTATCCCAGACTGCTGAAGATACTTGAAGAAGCTTAAAGTGAAGAAGAGCTACTCGTGTGACTCGAGGAGCCAGGAGAAGACCCTGTGGGACTCAGGGAGAAGAAGTCTTCAGTGGGATTCTGGAGCAGGCCAGTGGGACTCTGGTAACACTGTGGGACGCAGTATAAAGACCCTCCTGTGGGACTCAGGAGAGATACAGTGGGACTCTGTATCGACCATTGTAATTCTAACAAGTTATAATGGGAGAATCCATGCTGAGAGAGCATGGCAAGGATGTAGGCCTTTGGTGCCGAACCTTGTAAATCCTTGTGTCCTGTGCCTTTTCATTACTGCATCATTCGGGAAAGGTTGAGAGATACAAGAAGAGTGGATCGAGGCTTTAACTAGCCATAGAGGTTTAATTGATAAGAATCAATTAGTAAAATGTTTTAAGGGATCACTGATTCACCCCCTCCCCCTCTCAGTGATTCACACTGATCTGGGCACTTCAATATGAATAATACATGGAATTTTGGAAAACACAAAAGCATATAATTATTTCTATATTTGCCAAGGCATCACTTCCAAGACTATCTTAGTAGTTAGGGTTCCTATCCATGGACATAATATTATCATGATTTCACCCCTAATACCATCATAGTAGTCATGGTTCACTCCCATGGCTATATTAATATTCAAGGATCACTCCTAATATCATCTTGGTAGCACTATTTCACTCCTCATGCCATTATAGTCTACCCCATGAGATATAATACTTTACCCAATACATTGGAGAGAGATATTGGTCCCGCCCGTCACATAATGAAATCATACCAATGTGTTCTAAGTTATCATAAATAAACATATCATAACCTATGAAATGAAATGGGTTACATAAACATGTAAATAGATCATATCCTATGGAAAGAGATTGGTTTCTTAATCATTTCATCATAAACATAACATGTGAAAAGAAGTGGGTTTTAAAAGTATTTTACCTGTGAAAGGGAAACGGGTTTCATTACAACATTCCATCAAAAAATAATCCATCAAAAGAAATAATATGAATGAAAAAATTGAATAATTTCCCAAAAAAGGAATGAGTTACTCTTATTTATTTTGTCTTAGATGGTAATAATTTTGATATTTCTTTTAGAAACATTTCTTCAAGGAATTATTCTTTCTTCTTTGAAAGATCATTTTTATTTGATAAAACCATTTAAAAACCTTTTTAATTGAAGATATCATTGAAAAATTATAGTGTAATATATTAAAAAAATAAAATATTTTTAAAATCAATTTTTTCTGGATAATTATATTTATGTGTCTTTTGAAATCATTTTTTAAAACATGGTTTTCAATACAACATATTTACTATGAAAGAGAGAGGTGGTCGGATGTTACTAAAAACATTATCAAAAGATGAAAAGATTGTGAAAATGTTAATATCACAGGAGGTGATCCTAAATAAATAGTGTAAAAGTAAACTCAATAATATCATTGATATATTGATCATAATCCTTCATTAAAGTAAGTTAATGCATAAATAATTGTGAAAAGTGATGAAATTATCTCAATAAACTCTTTTAACTTGGTGGCATGGTATCATACTTTCCCTATAAGAAAATAAAATTACATTAAGCTTAATATATCAGGAAAATAAATCGATTCATTATATTAAATTTAAAATGAATGTATATACATCTTGAAGAAGAGTTTAGGTGGATAACAAAATAGTATTCTCAAAGAAGGAAAATTGAGACAAAACTGTTTTACCGATTTGCTAAACATTGAATGTTAAACCCCATGAAAGTAGGATCATAGAGTGAATATGTAAATACCCATTTATATTTTTACAATATATAGATAATAAAATCATAGGATGTACATGAACCACACAAAAGTAATGTGTGGTGACCATAGCTTGTATCTCACAATAATAGAGAGATGAAAATCCCCTTACCTTGTGTCTTAAATCTCTCCATACTCATAAAACATCCTGTATAATAAACATAAATTTTTATAAATATTTAAAAAAATAATATTTTAAAATATATTAGGATATATTCTTTGATTATGACCTTATATTTCCATCTTTTTGACGATCCTATGTTAAGTTTTCACTTCTTGTAATATTGGATTTGTTCTTCACATGTCCATTAAATTGTTATATCATTGATCCTTATAATTATACTGTGATGACAGAATTTATAACATGAAATAAATAACGGTTATATCAAAAACATTTATATTATAATAATATTTTGAATATAGGAGTATTAAATGGAATACACTGTTCCCAGAGATAGTAATCTGTATGTACGCATAAATGATGTTTCTATATTCATTGTCGTATTGAAAGAAAATATGTAAAGGACATATATATATATATCATTATTCTAGTATAATTACTATATAATATATATCATATATTTTCATTAAACTTGTGCTTAATACTTTCCATGTGGTGTGTGAACGAATCATATCGCTTCGAGGGGGCGGTATTCGACACTTCCCCAAATGAGATGATCCTATTAACACCAAATGGAATGTAAAGAGTTGTGTGTAGAAAAAGGAATAAAGAAGCTTATATATATATATATATATTAAATACAATACATGACATATATAAATAGTATTTCCATAAAAATGGCCATGATTATTTGGGTAAAGGAGAAAACAAAAATCATCGATTCATGAGGTAGAAACTCACCAAACACAGAAAACATTTGATCAATATCCATTAGATTAAGGTGTGTGTAAGTGTTGGTGGAATGCATAGCATAAAAAAATCATAGTATATTTATGAAACTGGTGTATTCACACAAGAGTTTAATAAAGGGAGTGTACGTGGTGGACAAAGAATATAAATGGAAGGAGCTTGAGAGAAGACGTTACCTCTAAAACGACTAACTCCTTTTGGTGCATTGTAAAAGGCTTACTTGGGAAGTTTTCTTCCCAAAGGTAGGATTCAAGGTCAAAGGTAATAATTTTGAGAAGTTTATTGGGAATTCATTTTTCAAACAAAAATAGTTTTAGTGGATTGTTTAATGGGTAGAGGTGGTAGTCTTTTACAGGGAAGGAAAATGACTCATTCTGAAATTCTAGAAACAAGTTACGTGTGCACAAGTTCTTCCCAAAAAGGAAATAAAAACCCAAAAAAACAAAAAAAAATGAAGTTGTGTGGATAAAATGTAGATATAAATGGGTTTTTTACAAGTTTCATGGTCCTTGGGTCCCTTAATTTTATGTATTAGTACCTAATTAAGCTTAATATGGCCCTAACCATTGTGGGTAATTTTAATCACTTTTACTAATCAATTTGGTCTAAAAATAAAAAAGAAACTTATTTGAATACATATATTAGACTGAATAAAATTGTGAATGTTTTATTTTTGAAATTTCAATCACAGAAGAGTCAAAATTAATATTACTGTTAATCCAACAGTCAGGACGAAATAACGGGGTTTTAAAGTATGAAAAAGTTCAAAAGTTTGTTATGATTTTATATTCAATTTCAAAGAGAAATTGATTATAAGGAATCACATTGTATTAATAGATATAATATTAATCTAATTTTACATTATAAATATATATAATATAATTTATAATTAATAATTAATTAGAAAAAAAATCTAGTTTTTAACTAAAAAGTAGTATTTTTCACTATTCATAAAAAATTTGGTTTCTCCGAAAAATCAAAAAAATGTACCCTAAGCTAATTTTGGAATTTAGTATTAAAATATAATGTTTATTTTATAAAATTATATTTTTCAAAGGTTTATAAAATTAAATTCATTATTATAAGTAGTTCACTCATGGAAAAAATGTTTTTAAACATAGAAGGACGTTACCAAACAACCTATCTTTTATTATCAATTTGTTTTACTTATATGAAACAATTATAATTTTTTTTCTGAAAAGTTGTTATTACTATTCATATTACATTGTTTAATGTCTTGGTTATAATTATATTATTTCAATAATTAAAATAATAAAAAGGAATTGTATCTTCGAAGTATAGTGTTGCGTGTATCGTATTCCAACTTATTGTTTTGTATATCGTACTCCATGTCAGTGTTGCGTGTAATGTATTTCAAGGTGGTGTTTTACATTAAAGGATTGTATGAATTACTTCATTTAAATATATACATTTAAATCTAAATTTATTCAAAAAAACTGGTCCATAAAATCTCATGGTGTTATTAATTGTATGCATGAAAAACAGTTATCAAATAGCCCTACACATAAACCAATATTGTAATCATAAAAAATCAAAACATTTAATTCAGAAGAAAAAATTGTTACCAATATTAAAATTCAAAAGTAGTAAAATAAAATAATTTTCAATTTAAAATCAGACATTGAAAAAACCACATAAAATATAAATTTAATTTCACATTTTTCAATGAAACAATCAATTAATGTATTTTACATTTCCATCTTGAAAAATGATGGAACTTATCCATTCATTCTTCAATGTTCACAATTTGTTATTATTATACATTCCAAGACAATATTTACATCACATGAATCTTCTCCATCATCTATTATGATACAATTTTGGTGCTGGTATCCTCATATCATGATAGCATTCCCTTTATTCATAGGCTTTTAAATGAATTACATTCTCTACATTGTAAAGAAAAAAGGAACCTAAAATCATGAATATTTTCAATAAAAGTTCAAATTACTATGAGGCATAATGTTGGTATAATTTGGTGCTTTGAAAATTACGACTAAATGATGAGTATTTTCTCTAAAGTAAATTGCATTATATCAAAAATAAATTTGTATTGAAGTTATCCCCATCAATGCAGAGAATACCACATTCCCAAAAACTCAATGAAAGGTCATGATCACAAAAAAATCATAATGAATGATTTTTGCATCCTCTTGAATTGTGTTCTTCAATTTATTTTTCTTTTTCAAAGTTTATTCCTGATAAAAACCTCACATCAATCACCTAAACACATATGATATACTAATTGGACTAGTAAGGGTGATTCGTGGTTTTCCTAAATCACATCCCTTTTTTCCTTTTTTGATTCAAGAGGGGAAAATAAATAAAGAGTACAATGAATAAATCAAATGAAAATTCTCATTACCCAATGTATAACTGCCACACTTATTCCGTAAAATGTATATCATCCCTCACACCATGAATCCCTTCTCCCACACACATTAATTTTAAAATATGATGAAAATACCAAGAGTAGGGTTGTAATGAATAAATATTTCATAAACCATGGATCATCCCCATAAAGGTCATTAATGGTCTAGATGGGCGAAATAATGATTGATGTAAAGGTTGAATTTAAGGATAATGTATTTTCAAGTGTATCTTTATTCATTTTCAATGTGTTTTTGCACAATCGTAGCTTTGAAAAGTTCCAATTGTTGTTCTAGAGGGTGACTTGTCCAAATGTCACTTAAGAAATATGCTCAAGATAAAATAGGAGATAATTGGTCTATAAATATTCTTGATAATTGAAAATAAGATATTGGAAAATTATTCAAGGCATGAATAATAATAAAAAATCTATTCACATGAATTTGAGAAAAATAAAGCATGAGAAATTTTTTGGAAATATAATTTACATGAATCGATTAATTTAATCAAATCGTGAGTCCACATTTCAATTTTAATGTATCACATTAATCTTATAATTATACATTTTACTCATTAAATATCACTAACATTGAAATATAAAAGTGGTAATTATAGGGATATTAAGAAACTCATGTCTCTTAGATATGTAAAATAAAGCATAATTCATGTGTGGGCATGAAATTTCTATTTTAAATCACTAAAACATTTTCAAAATTTGGAATACAGTCGAATAGTATTTTATTGAAATGATAACTCCCCTATTAAATTGACACTTCTTCTTGGGCTGAATAGGTTCTGGTTAAACCTTTTTATGAAATTTGTTCTCTATTTTTCATCCTCTTATTATCTTCATTAATGGACATGAAATATAAGAATAAAAACAAATCATAGTGTATGTCTGTTATATCATGATAGTATATGACCATGGGGAATATTTTAATAACGGGAAAATGTGGGTTTTCTCTCAAAAGTGATTTTAATTAATTTAGTTGGATCAAATAAAAAATTTCATTTTTTTAAAAAATCTTAGACTACATGATTCCCCCACCCACACTTAATGTAAGAACCTGGTTCTTATTTTTGAGGTACGGGCTTCTTCTTCTTCCTTTTAATTAAGTGTTTTTGAGGAAATATGGAAAATGGGGAAAAAATTATATATTTTGGAACTACACGCCATGTACTTTTCCACATTCCAGCTACTTTTGGACCTGTGTAATGGGTACACGGGGCATGTATCCTTGTCAGCAACGAAGGGTGTAGGAACCGACTACACGCCGTGCAGTGGTACCTTAAACGTTGTGTAGTCGGTTGGTAGGATTAAACAGTAAGGCGGTGGAGCAGCCGACAGCTGGGCGACAGTACATGTCGTGTACTTGGGAGTACATGTCGTGTAATCATGTCGACGGATGAACAATGTGCCGGTGCTGCCAAATGAACAGTTAAATGAAAGAAGTACATGCCATGTACTCAGAAGTACACGCCGTGTAATTTGTTTTTTCAGCTTAAAATAGGCAGTAGCCTCCTCATTTGGAAGAGGAGACACTTGACCCAATTTGGATCCAAAGGAGGAGGCCAGACCTTTGAAGATCTTCCAGGGGTTCGTCTGGAATCAGTTTCCGCCTCGGACGATCCCGTTGGAACCGCACGGGTATTCCCTCTCCTCTCTTGGTATGGTTATTACCAATTCTTCCCCTAACAGAAGTTATTTACATTTGAATGGGTTTTGTTCTTCATCAGATCTACATCGTTCTTTGGCGTTTCTGGGATCGACGATCGTGTATACCGCTCGTTGACATATAAGGTAGGTGGCTTGGTGTAACTTTCCAACTGTCGTGTTTTTTTTTTGCATTTTCGTTCCACGAACCCATTTTGGGGTGTCATGTGGCTGAGGTCGTTTCTATATTTAATTCCTAGAATTGCATAGTTGATTAAATTGTGATAATAAAATGCTAGTTGGGATCATTTCTTGGATCCGGAACCACTCCGGGGGTGTGTTCCACTGTTTCGCCATTTGGACATGATACCCGAGGGTATGCCTTCAAACTAGTAATTGTAGAATATCCTTAATAGGAATTGCTTGTTATGGCTTGTTTACCTGTTGGGCATGGCCCGAATACTTGTTTAGCCTTAGGGCGTTGTTGTATTTAGCCTGAGGGCGTTGTTGTGATTAGCCTGAGGGCACTGCACTATTTAGGAAGAGGGCTATTGTATTTCACCTTAGGGAAACCATTCTGCCTGAGGGCTTTAATTATGTTCCTGAGGGCGACACTTCATACGCCTGAGGGAAATTTCTGTTACGCCCAAGGGCTATACCTGCGGGTTGGACTCTGCTTACCTAAGGGTAAGGGTTTTCTTTTCTGAGGACGTGGACTGTTTGTTTAGAAATGCACTGTGGTGATTTATAGTATATAATGAATTAAATGTATAATAAAATGTCAATTTAATTGTTAAGTTAGTTACTTGTTAGTACTTCTTACTTTATTTCATTTTACTGTTGGACACTGTTGTTTCATTCTTACACGTATTTTGGTACGGGCCTTTGTTGGGTGCCTACTGAGATATCTTTCTCACACCCTATTTGGGCCATGCTTTTCGGCCCAAACAGATTACGTTTTTGTAGGTGTAGATAGGTCCAAGAGTCCCTATACAGGTACTTGATTGTTGCTAAAGAGTTTGGGGCATGGGACTGAGCCTAGGCTCGCGATGCCGCTACCATCTATTTTTCTTGTTTTGTTTTACCATATATTTTGTTGTACTGGATTGATGTATTCCATGTTATGGCTATTTTCTTAGAACATGAATCATGTAGCATCATCATTTATTTATATCCACTGCTGTAGTTTCTTTCAGTTGTGAATGTTTACTGCTTCCACTATAGTTGTATGTTTATTTTGTTTTCTGCTGCGCTACACTTTGACAAATGAGGGCATAATTTCCCCACTATCAGACCTGGGCCACCGCTGCTAGTCGGCAGCCTCTGGCATTTGGGGAAATGCACTTGAGGTCACGTGGCGAACCAGGCTCAGGGCACCCGTTGCATGGTACCTAGGTCCAAGATGTTACAAAGTGGTATCAGAGGCGTTTCTTTTCTTTGACTTGCTATTTGGAGCCGTAGTCAGGTTTAGGATGGAACGGTAGTTGGAAATAAGTTGTGCTTGGGATGCACTTGTATTTTACAGATGACATGATTTCATCATTGGGTGACACACGTGGATTGTGTTGTTTATATTTTATCTGTGGGTTTTATTTAGTTTCAACCCGATGAGATGAGGGTATGTCATCTCATGCATCATATAGGCACATTCTATATATCACATGCCATGCATAGTTTCCATGCCATGTAGGTGCATTAGAAATTCGCATGTTGTTGTGATATTTGTTGTGCTAGAAAAGCATGCTGTTGTGATAGCCGCTCTGATAAAATACCTGCAATGTGATAGGATAATTTTATGTGATCCTGTTTATAGAATAAACGCCAAACTTTGGTTTTTGGGGATTATGGTCCCTCATTGACAGGAATTTGGTTAATCATTGACTGTTATTTGTTATAACACATATGAGATGTCAATATTTGAATTGTGGGGAGTATGGGCCCTCATGGGTCAGAATTTCACAGTTAGGTGTTTTTTTAGTATTTTCTGGGTTCCGGGGATGTTTGTGAGGCATACTGTCGAGAACCCCAGTATACAGGCCGTGTAGTATTTTTATACACGTCATGTATGCCCTTCTGTTCGGAAAGAAAAATGAACTTTTTGAGTACACACCGTGTACCCTGAGTACACGCCATGTAGTCTCTTCCCGTGTCACAAACCCTGTGGGCGGCGACACGGGGTAGGATAAGGCTTGGGTAAAACCCACCATGTAGTTTTTGTACACGTCGTGTACTGTAACCTGGAGTCCGGCCGTGTAACTAACAACACGGGTCGGTGAACTCCTTGACAGAACACGTCGTGTCAATTATAGACATGTCGTGTAGTGTGTCCTGGGGACTCGGCCGTGAAACTAACAACACGGTCTGGTGTCACCTCTCCCTGAATACTCCGTGTACCTATAGGACATGCCGTGTAGTCTTGTCCGATGATAGACCGTGTGGAGTTAGCCGTGTGGCTGGGAAACAGGGTGGTGTACACACCGTGTTCGGGTGTAACACGCCATGTAGTGTCAACCTGAGTAGTCGGCCGTGTCACAGATGACACGGGCAGTTGGAAAATAACACCGTACACGCCATGTAGATATTATACATGCCCTGTAGTTTTGTTCGACGGAAGCCGTGTGGCTTAGCTGGGTAGAAGGACCCGTGTAGGGTAAGGGAAGTCAAGTACATGCCGTGTAGTCAGTGTGCACGCCGTGTAGTCTTGTTTTTCAAATTTTGAATTCCTTATTCCTCTTGTTTCCTTTGTGGTTACTTCTCTTTCCAATCTTAATAATCTTGAATCTGAGGCGTGCTTTTGACCTGGTAGAGTCATGCTTCCTAGACGATCGCGAGTTGTCCGCCAGGAGAGCGGCGACGATTATACTCTGAAGATAGTGGGTCATGGGCTACCAGTGGATCCTCCATCAGACTTAGATGTGGCGCCAGCTGTTATATCGGACACAGGCACAGAGGTGCAGTTTCGTGAAGGCTTTATGCGGTTCATGCAGACCTTTCAGAGAGCATCGCAGGCTGCCACATCTATGGCCGAGCTGACACATATCTTTCAGTAGCAGAATCCTCCTACGTTTTTGGGGATGGAAGACCAAAGGCTGTGGAGTCTTGGTTGGGGTCGATGCAGAGTATTTTGAAGCATTTAGAGACGCCTCCAGGGTGGAGGGTCAAGATCGCGACTTACATGCTACATGATTCTGCCAAGAGGTTGTGGGATGTTACCATCCAGTCAGAGCATCACAGAGACATGGCGTGGGAATATTTCCAGACATTCTTCTATGACTTCTTCATTCCCAATATGCTGAGGGCAGATAGAGCTCAAGAGTTAATGAATCTACAGTAGGGTGCTATGTCGGTGATGGACTATTCTGCTCATTTTACAGAGCTTCAGTGTTTTTCACTTGTGCTAGTGGGTGATAAGATGTTGAGAGCCAGATATTTTGAGGATGGTATTTGGTATGACATCCGAGTGCTGATGAATGTTTTTAGGTTACCTATTGTACACGCGATTTTTAATCTAGCACTGATTACAGATAGGAACCTACGGGAATCTAGTGGTGTGGTATAGGGCGGTTCAACACCAGTTATTGGTACTATTTATACTGGAAAGAGGAAGAGACAGATGGACTTCTCTCAGGGCAGCAGTAACAGCTAGGCAGCTTCTTCAGTTGGCCCGATCAGGTGCGACCAGTGTGGCAGAGAGGGGTACAAGAGACCGCAGTGTCCACGAGACCCAGTGGAGTGCCGAGCTTGCGGCAAGAAGGGTCATCTGCAGCTCTTTTGCAGGTAATTTCCCCCAATGGCTAGTGAGAGGGTTTTTTTGAAGACTTCGTGTGCGGTAGCACGACGAGTGGCTTATTACCAGTTAGGAAATTGGAATACGTCAGGGTGTGCAGGCAGAGATGGTGGCCGTGGTCATGGTATCCAGACAGTAGGATCGCAGAGGCACAATGGTGGGACAGCTCAGGGTAGTCAGGCAAAGTCGTAGGGCCGTAGCACTGGGTAGGCATATACAGTGCAACAGAAACTGCAGGAGCAGGATCCTGGACCTTCTATAGTCAGAGGTACAATTCTAGTAGCTTTTGTCTTATCTTTAGTGCTTTTTGATACGGGTGTTACACATAGTTTCATATTTTTACCTGTTGAGGAGGGCCTTGGGCCCTGCGTTTCTTCTTCTTCTGATATCATGATGCTAGAGACTTTGTTGGGGGCTAGGACGGAAGGTGTGCGTTAGAGCATGGAGTTCCCCCTTGAGGTTAGGGGGTGTCACTTCCTTGGGACCTCTATGTTTTGGAGATGACGAGCTATGATGTCATTCTTGGGATGGAATGGTAGGTTCCCTTTCAAGCCTTTGTAGACTACTATCTTCGCAGGGTGAGTTTCTCATCACCAGAGGGTGGAGAGTGTCTATACAAGGGCGAATGGGATGTTCAGGTGAGTCCGGCTAGACTAGAGCATCATGGGTGAGGTGGAGTCACAGCCCAGATTGCGAGCTTATATCTGGATGATCAGGGGACTTGTCAGATGGATTTCCCTCTAGTTGTTGATCATTTCAGAGAAGTCTTCCTAGATGACTTTTCAGGTCTACCTCCGGTGCGTGAGGTAGATTTCTTTATCGAGCGTGTGCCAGGAGCAGCACCGGTGTCCATTCCTCCTTATAGGATGCCCACACATGAGTTGCAGGAGCTCAATAGGAAGATAGAGGAGCTACTGGAGAAGGGTTTAATCTGGCCCAGTACTTCTCCTTGGGGTTCTACGGTCCTTTTTCCGGATAAGGTGGATGGTACCCTCAGACTTTGCGTGGATTATCGGAAGCTGAACCAGTTGACGGTTAAGAACCAATATCCCTTGCCGAGGATTGATGAGCTGTTTGATCAGCTTCATGGAGCACGAGTGTTCTCGAATATTGACATGTGATCCGGATATCATCAGCTGCGCGTGAGACCATCAGATATACCACTTATAGCTTTTTGGATCAGATATGGTCTGTATGAGTACTTGGTTATGCTGTTCGGACTCACGAACGCGCCTACGGTTTTCATGGCTCTGATGAATCGTGTGTTCCATCGGTATCTTGATTCCTTTGTGGTGGTATTCGTGGACGAAATCTTGGTGTACTCTCACACTTGACACGACCAAGCCACCCATCTTGAGATCTTATTGAGTACACTGAGAGAGCATCAGCTATATGCTAAGCTCTCAAAGTGCCACTTTTGGATGGACCAGATTCACTTCCTGGGTCACATTATCTCAGAGGCAGGAGTTGCAGTAGACCCAGAGAAGGTGAGAGCAGTAGTTTCCTGGGAGAATCCTAAGAACGTGTTTGAGATACAGAGTTTTCGAAGTCTGGCTTGTTACTACAGACGCTTCATACAGAACTTCTCTCACTTAGCAGAACCATTGACAGGTCTGACTAAGAAGGGTGTGATGTTCGTTTGGTCAGAAGCTTGCGAGATAGCATTTCAGGACCTGAAGGGAAGGTTGACATCAGCACCGATCCTTATACTCCCAGAGTAGGTGAAGAGCTATACATTTTACTGTGATGCATCGGGGATTGGACTGGGATCCGTTTTGATGTAGGGTGACCGAGTTGTTGTGTACGGGTCTCGGCTGTTGAGGCCCCATGAGAGGAATTATCCGACACATGATCTCGAGTTGGCTGGAGTTGTTCATGCGTTGCACTGTTGGATACACTACCTTTTGGTAGATCATTTTGTTGTTTTTACCAACCACAAAAGACTCATGTATATCTTTACTATGTGTGACCTGAATCTGAGGCAGAGAAGGTGGGTTGAGTACCTACAGTCCTTCGATTTTGAGCTTGCCTATACACCTGGAAAAGGTAATGTAGTAGCTGATGCACTGATCATGAAGACTCAGATACAGGTAGTGCAGGAGGCCAGTGGTGAGTGGAAACTCATGGCTTTGTTCTCTGAGATTCATCTGGAGGTTCATGATAGTCAGGGACAGACTTATCTTTCTTCTTTAGCTGTGACTTCTACCCTCCTGGACAGAGTGAGGAAGAGACAGCTATCGGATTCAGAAGGCCTAGTTCTATGGGATTCGGTGGCAAGTGAGGACCCTCCTCCCAGTTGGATGGTAGGTGATGATGAGTTTTTATGTTTCCATGGATGGGTATGGGTTCCAGGGAATATACATGAGGAGCTGATGCGGGAGTTTCATGCTTCATTTTGGGTAGTTCATCCCAGGGTTACCAAGATATACCGAGACATGAGACATCTGTACCAGTGGCCAGGTATGAAGAGAGAGATCACTGGTTTTTTTACGAGGTGTTCCACCTGTCAGCAGGTGAAGGCAGAGCACCAGAGGCCAGTTGGGCTGTTACAGCAGTTTCCCATTCCAGAGTGGAAATGGGATGATGTCGCGATGGATTTTGTGATAGGGTTGTCGAGGTCACCTCGAGGCAACGACGTCATGTGGGTTGTTGTGGATAGACTCACGAAGGTAGCTCAATTTTTGCCGATCAAGGAGACCTTCGGTGTTGACGAGCTCGGAAGGCTATATATCCGAGAGATCGTACGTCTTCATGGGGTCCCTCATTCTATCATTTCTAATAGGGAAGCCCTCATTACGTCTCATTTCTGGTAGATTTTTCCGAGGGTGCTGGGTACACAGGTGCTTCTGAGCACCGCATACCACCCACAGACAGATGGCCAGTAAGAGCAGACGATATAGGTTCTAGAGGAAAAGCTGTGCGCATGAGTCCTAGACTTTGGGGGCTATTGGGAGATGCCTATACCCTTAGTCAAGTTTTTTTATAACAATAATTTTCAGGCAACTATTGAGATGGAACCATACGAGTCTTTATATGGTAGGCCATGATGATCACCTTTGTGCTGGTTAGAGGCGGGTGAAGCAGATTTACTGGGGCCACAGCTCGTACAGGAGACATCTGACCAGGTCCAGTTGATTCGAAAGTGGATGGCTACTGCGCAGTCTTGTCAGAAGTCTTACGCTGATCGCCACAGACGACCTTTGGAGATCATGGTCGGGGATCAGGTTTTCTTGCGTGTTTCGCCGAGGCTGGGACACAACCGGATCAGGAGACAGGGTAAGCTTTCACCGAGGTATGTGGGACCATTTGAGATTCTGGAGAGAGTCAGGCTGGTTGCCTATCGGTTGTAGTTACCGCAGCGGTACCGAGCCATGCATGACGTCTTCCACGTGTCTCAGTTGCGTCGCTACCATTCAGACCCGTCTAACACCTTTCAGCCTGAAAAGGTTGTACTAGAAGTAGATGCATCCTTTGAGGAGCATCTGATTCGTATCGCAGACAGGAGCATGAAGGTTCTCCGAGGCCAGTCAGTTCCTCTCATACGGGTGCTATGACAGCATGGCCGAGTGGAGGACGAGACCTGGGAGCGGGAGGCCGACGTACGAGCTCAGTGGCCAGATCTGTTCTGAGCTTTATCTTCGCCACCCTTGGAGGGGAAATTCTGGGACAAATTGCTATAAGGGGGAATGTTTGTAAGAACCCGGTTCTTATTTTTTTGGCACAGGCTTCTTCGTTTTCCTTTTCCTTAAGTGTTTTTGAGAAAATATGGAAAATGGGGAAAAATCCTAAATTTTGGAACTACACGCCGTGTACTTTTCCACACGCCATGTAATTTTGGCCATGTGGAATAGTCACATGGGGAGTGTAGCCTTGTCGGTGACGAAGGGTGTAGGAACCTACTACACTCCGTTTAGTGGTACGTTACAGACTATGTAGTCAGTCAGTAGGCTTAAACTGTAAGGCGGTGGAGCAGTCGACAGCTGGGCGACAGTACACATCGTGTAATTGGGAGTACATGCCGTGTACTCATGTCGATAGATGAACAGTGTGCCAGTGCTACCAAATGAATAGTTAAATTAAAGAAGTAAATGCCGTGTACTCAGAAGTACACACCGTGTACTCAGAAGTACATGTCGTGTACTCAGATGTACACGCCGTGTACTTTGTTTTTTCAGCTTAAAACAGGCATTAGCTTCCTCATTTGGCAGAGGAGACACTTGAGCCGATTTAGAGCCAAAGGAGGAGGCTGGACCTTTGAAGATCTTCCAGGGGTTCGTCTAGAATCGGTTTCCACCTTGGATGATACCGTTGGAACCACACGGGTATGCCCTCTCCTCTCATGGTATGGTTCTTACCAATTCTTCCCCTAACATAAGTTATTTACTTTTGAATGAGTTTTGTTCTTCATCAGATCTATGTCGTTCTTTGGCGTTTCTGGGATCGATGATCATGTATACCGCTCGTTGATGTATAAGGTAGGAGGCTTGGTGTAAACTTCCAACTTTTGGGCATTTTTGTGCATTTTCGTGCCACGAACCCATGTTGGGGTGTCGTGTGGCTGAGGAAATTCCTATATTTAATGCCTAGAATTGCATAGGTGATTAAATTGTGATAATAAAATGCTGGTTGGGATCTTTTCTTGGATCCGGAACCACCTAGGGGGTGTGTTCCACTGTTTAGCTGTTTGTCCAGGATACCCAAGGGTATTCCTTCAAAGTGATAATTATTGAATTTCCTTGAGATGAATTGCTTGTTACTACTTGTTTACCTATTGGGCATGGCATGATTACCTGTTTAGCCTGAGGGTATTGTTGTATTTAGCCTGGGGGCGTTGTTGTGATTAGCCTAAGGGAACTGCACTATTTATCCCGAGGGCTGTAGTATTTCACCTGAGGGCAACCTTTCATGCCAGAGGGCTTGACTTCTGTGCCTGAGGGTGACACTTCATACACCTGAGGGAAATTTCTGTTACGCCTGAGGGTTATACCTGTGGGTTGGATTCTGCTTACCTGAGGGTAAGGTTTTTATTTTCTAAGGGCGTGGACTGTTTGTTTAGAAATGCACTGTGGTGATTTCTAGTATATAATGAATTAAATGAATAATAAAATGGAAATTTAATTTTTAAGTTAGTTACTTGTATGTACTTCTTACTTTATTGCACTTTACTATTGAACACTGTTGTTGCATGCTTACACGCAGTTGGGTACATGCCTTTGTGAGTGCCTACTGAGATATCTTTCTCACACCTTGTTTGTGACACACTTTTCAGCCCAAACATATTACATTTCTGCAGATGTAGAGAGGGTCAAGAGTCCATATACAGGTACATGACTTTTGCTAATGAGTAGGGGGCATGGGACCGAGCCTAAGCTCGCGATGTCGCTGCCAACTGTTTTGCTTGTCTTTTCGTACAGTGTATTTTGTTGTACTGGATTGATGTATAACATGTTCTGGCTGTTTTCATGGAACATGAAACATGTATCATCATCATTTATTTATATCCACTACTATAGTTCATTTCAGTTGTGTATGTTTACTGCTTCCACTGTCGTTGTATGTTTATTTTGTTTTCCTCTGCGCTACACTTTGAAAAATGAAAGCATAGTTTCCCCACTATCAGACCTGGGCCCTCACTGCTAGTCAGCAGCCTCTAGCATTTGGGGAAATGTTCTTGAGGTCATGTGGCGAACCGGGCTCGGGGCACCCGTTGTGTGGGACCCGGGTCTGGGACGTTACACTTAATTTATAATGCATCCTCAATGAATTTAATTTTTTTTCTGGAGTTACTATTTTTAATCTTGTCTATAGGAAAGATGAAACCTGCTAGATCATCACTAGTTATTAGGGTGAAGGTGTGTGATCTCCTCCAATAGTTTATGAGATGTGGACCCACTGAACATCCTCATCCTCATCCCATTTATAGTCAATGGGTTTTATTCTCCTTCATTTTTCATCTTCACAACAACAAAGTGGTTTACATGAATAACATGTAAGGGGCCTTCCAATATGGAATGAAGTTTACCTGGCATTTTCTTTAGTCTATATTTTATAATAGCACTTGATCTCCATGGTTGATGGTCCTTGGGTGGATCTTCTTGTCATAGGAAATCATTGGTCTCTATTTATAGATCATTAAAATTTTTAATTATTCTCTCCTAATTTCCTCTATCCCTTCTAACTACACTATTCTCTCTTTCATAGCTTTCTTATGTTTCTGATTTATCACTCTTACCACCTTGTAGGCTTTCTTCTCCAATTCCATAAGAAAGTGGAAACTCATTCCATAAATCAATCTATAGGGGATCATCACTATGGGTGTCTTATTGGTTGTTCTGTATTCCCATAAGGTATCATCTAACCTTTTCCTCTATTCCATCCTATTGGAATTAACAATGTTTTCTAGAATGCAATTGAAATATCTATTAGTGATATTTGATTTTATATTTTGTTGGGTATGGTATGGTGTTCATATTTTATGATGTACCCCATACTTCTTCAGAAATTCATTCATTTTACTATTTCAAAAATGAGTTCCGTTGTTTTAGATGATAGATCTTGGTACTCCAAAACTACAGAAAATGGTAGCCCTCACAAAATCACAATCAACATTAGCATCGTTAGTTATGGTTTCCTTTTCATCCACCCATTTTTAATCATGGTATACCGTTAAACAAATTTATAAATTTCTTCTTAACAGTGGGAATAGTTCGATGAATTATATGAGCTACACTTCAAAAATTTCAAAAAAATCTATTGGTTTTTGAGGCACATTCTTTCATTTGTATATGTTAACAGAAAACTATAATATTTAACATATTTCAAATAATTCAAATTAATCCTTGACTAAAGTGGGATAATTTTTTCCAGATTCAAAAAAAATTTGGTCCATAATTTATGGTCCAGAGTGGAATCAACAACATAAATTATCATAGAATTCAAACATTGAATCAATTTCCTTTCTTAGTCAGCCTCTTCTTGTGATTTTATAATTTTAAATTTTCCACAGAAATGGGTCATCCCAAATATAAAATATTGATTCAGATTTAAACTTGTGTTGTTGATGAGAGCTTAGATGAGTGGGTACCTGAGATGTAACTATAGATTTGAAAATAATGTCATACCATTGTACTTCACCATTAATGATAGGTAGTTTTTCTCTAAGTATCTCATCATTAAGTGGGTTCTAATTTGGAGTTTCTACTTCAATGATGTGGGGTAGTCAACATAAATGATAGGCCACCTAATTTTCAATCACATTATTCTCTTTTATTTCTAAATTAAAATATTGTAAGAGTATAATCCATCTCACCAAAATTGGTTTAGCATCCTCATTTTTCATTAAATACATGAGTGTTTCATGATCATAAAAAAACATTATTTCAAAGAAGATATGATCAAAATTTATCTAGTGTAAATAAAAATTTAAGGGACTTCTTCTCAGTGATTATGTATTTTATTTGTGTGGTATCCACAGTCCTAGATGGGTAAGATATATTTTGAAGATTTTGTCCATTATTTATGATAGAGAGTCTCACACCATTTGGTTGGATGCATCACAATGTAACTCGAAAGGTTAATCCCAATTGGGTGGCTGCATGATTGGTGGTGTGATCAAATTTTTCATAAATTCATCAAATGATTCCCTACTTGCACAATGAAAATTATAGTCATCATCCATTAAAATTAATATTGAGAGAGGGAGATAAATCGTACAAAATTACTTGATTAACCTTCTATACAATCATTCATTCACTAAAATGGATATAATATTTTTTACACCTATTTGATATGGCATGAAATTTATTACTTCAACTTTTTTTTATCAGCCTTAATCCATTTTTGTGAAATTATGTTCCCCAAAACAATTCACTTTCCAACCATGAAATGATGTATTTATTAATTTAAGATATGGAAATTTTCAATTCATGTTTTTAAAACGTTTTCAAAATTTCCCAAGAAATGATCAAAAGAACTTCCATAAACTGTGAAATCATCAATAAATACCTCTATGAAGTTCTCAATATGGTCTAATAAAATACTTACCATAAAACGCTGAAATGTACCCTGGGTGTTTCATAAACTGAAAAAAATCCTATTATATGAAAATTTTCCAATATGCCATGTGGAGGTTGTCTTCTCTTGGTATTATGGTGCGATCTATACCTGGAAGTATCCTATGAATCCTTCTTAAAAATAGTAATTACTATTTCTAGCTAAACTTTCTAGCATATGGTCGATGAACGGAATGAGAATTTGGTCATTTATAATAACATGATTTAGCTTCCAGTAATCTATTCACACCCTGCAGCCATTTTTTACTCTAACAGGGATCATTTGGATTCATTAATTCTTAGCTATGGTCAGGTCTGGTTTCATTGGGACTATAGTAATTTGGATGACCCACTGAGAATCAAATATGGGGTAAATGATGTCAGATGCTAGAAATTTCACATTATATTTTCTTAATAACCTCCATGATGGTGGGATTGATTCTTTAATGAGGTGTTCTAACTAATCATGAATCACATTAAAAAAATATGCATTGAGAGGAGACCGTGGGGTGGATTCTGGGTTTATCACCTAAACTCTATCCTACAACATTTACTTTTAATTTGATAAGGTCATTAAAATCATGATCCTATGAATTGGATAGTTTATTGGAATTGGTTATCATAAATTTTACTCCTCCCGCTAGTTGAGAATACATCAGATCACATGGAAATGGATTAGGTTCTAGACATGGGGGTTGTTCAAGGGATGATATTGAGTTTATGTTTCCTACTTTTTGGGCTATATTCTCTAGTATCATTTCAATCACTTTTAAAAAATAATAAAAAATTGTCATATTATAACTATTCCTCTAATAAGAGATCAATATTTTCAAATTCTTGGGAATTGGAACATTCAAATGAAAAATGGTCTCCAAATGATATCAAGTCATGAAGCATACTCGAATATTCAATTGGTTATATACCTTCTTCACGAGACATTTCATACAATGAGTGATTGATAGAGGGAAGTTTCATCATATCAAGAATGATGAAGTGTATTTTAATTCATCCATGATCCATTTTTAGTGTTCCATCATTGACATTAATGTCTTTCCTTTCAATTTTTTTGATGGGTATCCCCAGTATGAGGGGAGATTGTCCAGGTTCTTGGTATTATTCCATTGTATGTACATAAAATTCTATTGGAAATATCAATCATCTTACACCCAGGAGCACATATCCTACCACACTAACTGGGAAAATGGGGGATGCATTTTCAAATTGCACCACCACTAGAGTTGGTTTTAGTTCTTCGGCCTTCAAGGATGAAATGACTAGGTGAGGCATAACATTATTTGAACCTCCCATATCACATACTGAATTTGTAAAATTTAAATAACTAGTAGTGCATGGAATATAGAGTGTCCCTCGATCTTGAAATGTTTGTAGTATCATTGGTCGTATTAGTGCTGAGACAATTATTCAAAATTTGATTTTGTTTCTTCTATATACATACCTTATTTTAGTGCACATTTCCTTTAAAAAATATCATAATTAGGGATTTATCGGATTTCATCTAGTAATGGGACTTTAATATCAACATTCACAATGTTTTATGGAATTTCACGCTGAATTCATTCTTCTTCAACCTTATTAGACTCAATTAATGTAGATGCCAATGGTGCTTCAATATCATTTTTGTTTATTTTTTGTTTTTGAAAATGTTTTTCTTTCATTTCCTTCCAGAACCTTATTCATTTTCCCTTGTTATGGTCTTCTTCTTTTGGATGAGTGGGTTGAGCTTTAAGATGATTCTTGGAATCACCATCCTCACAATGTTTAGGTTGTGTGTGCTCATTCTCAGTAGGGTTGATATTGTACAGACATTGTCTTTTGGATTTGGAACATTCTATGCTAATAGTTTTCCATTGTTGTTGATTAGAACTTCTATGAGGATTAAATTCTCAATAGTTAACTTATCAATATTTTCATCCATTCTAGAAACATTGGTATTCAACTACATATCTACAGTTGTCAGTGCACTTAATGAAAGTTTGATAATAAATTATTCACAGTAATGGTTGTATTTGAAACATTTGTCGTTGATGGAAGGGTCACTATTAATGTTGTTGGATTGTTGCTAGGTTTTGATATTTCTATTGAACAGGTTGAATGGCTTGGTTCTGTTTAATTTCATATCCTAGTTGGGTCTATGGTTTATGTGGATAATTTGATTTGGAATTTCCATTTCTAATAGGTAGTATCATAACTTTAGGTCCCCAACAATTCCGAAAATTGATAAGCGTTATGATAAATAGAAGACCATAAACTAGATACCTGAGTTGGGCCTTTTTTTCATTCACATGGTTCAGATAAAGTTGTCTCATCAAACTGGTAATTTCTATATATGTTTCTTCAAGTAAGGCTGATGAATAATATGAATTCCTGACCTCATCAATGCCTCTGGTTCTTGTACCTCTTGTTCTGAATTTCTATGAGATTTTCACAATCATTTAAATTAGAACATGGATATCTATAAATGAAATGCAAATTAGGGATTCTGTAGATGAGGTATCTAGTATATTCCTATCATTTTCAATCAATCCTTGGTAGAAAAACGTAAGGAATTGGTTCTATTCTATTTCATGGTGTGGGAATATTCCATAATGTTCTTTGAAATATTACCACTATTCATATAGAGTCTCTCTAGTTTATTGATGTATGCAATAAATATATTTTTTTGTAGTGGTATTGGATATTGTGAAGAATCTATACAAGAATAATATTTTAAGATATTCCCAACCACTGATCCCCCTAGGTTGCAGAATATACAATTATAACTTTGTCTCTCTATTAAATGAGAAGGGGAATGCCCTCCACTTTAGTTTCTATATTGAAAGTCATTGGCGTTTGAAGCAAGAGAAGACATTGGATAACTCATAGATGTGTCTATTTTGGACTTCACCAGCAATACAATGAAATTTAGGTATAACTTGGATCATGTTAATGCATAGTTTAAAATCATTTTACATGACAAAGACTATAAGTTAGTTATTTTAATTAACAAATTGGGGTGTGTTGATGTTGTTCAAGGTTCAGATAGGATTTATAGCCATTTTTATAAGTTTAGATTGTTCACAAAAAGTGACACTTGAATCTGTGTGGGGTATTTACAAAAACACTTTTTATATATTTTTTGTTTCTACTGGGTTATTGTTCATTAATTTTCCTAATCAAATTTAGTTAAAGGGTTATTTGAACTACATGTCATTCAAAAGAAATATTTAAAAAAAAATTATATTAGAATTTTGAGGCACTAGATCCCATATAATGACACCATGTCTAACACACACCAGTCATGGGGTGTGGAAAAAAACTTATTTATGTATGTATAGTATATAAGTTGATCCTAGGTAGTGTCCTTAATAGGAGTTCACACAATACATGTTTGTGACTTTTTAATTATTTTTCCTTCAAAATTGGTTTTAATTGATTGTGAATAATTTGTAAGAATTAAATAACTTCATTTTATTGGATTTAAACAAATTCTAAAGATGGTGATCAGGCCGTGTATGGAAAGATCTTGTGTTGTACTGTCATAGTTTATAAATTTTTCCCTTTTTATTCCCGTAAATGGTAAGATATAGACTAATATAACGAATAGTGTCTCTCCCATGGATGGATGGTTATGATGATAATATTCGTATCAAAAATCATAGACTGGTCAATCCTCCTTCCAATGTGTGTAGAGTTGTAGATGGTATTCTTTATTAATTAGATCAATACATAACCAAGAATTTTTATTCACTAATAAACCAATATTCCAACCTACAATCATACACATGTGTTGAATATCATCAAGCATTAACCACCAAACCCTAATATTTTCCACTGTATACATATTAGGATTGGGTGGCGGGAGATACAATAATCATCCAAAGTAATTTAAATTAATAGAATTAAATACTAACACAACCACATTTGGAATTTAAAACTGACTTTATAATTTAAACCATATGAATAAATAAGTTGGGATCTTATTAATTTTAATCACATTAACCCAGTCAAACACATTTGTCTTTCATACACCCTTTCTGATCACTCAATTAAAATACCCCTCCCTGGATAGGGATGTCGAGATGATATGGGAGAGTGGAGAACTTTTAGAGTAATGAAAATAAAATAATGAAATGAAATATAGCTAAATGTGGTTTTCTCAAAGTTTCCTTGGCTTCCTCTAATCCCAGAGTTAGTTGGTAGGGTGGTCAAGGGTCTGTATATATTGGAAAACACATCATACTTGTGGTCCATGATGTCTTCAATTTTTTATGGATGTCGACCATTACGTGACGTGTAACTAGTTTACATGACATGTAATTATTATGAGTTTTCGTCCACATATTTTAACTCCTTGAAATTCATGTTTTCTAACATTGACTCATTTCAAATCGTGTAACTAGAACTCATGACATGTAATTGGCTTCCAAAACTTTAGAAAACTTCACGATTTGTCTTGGTTGTGGTTACCTCTCTTGATTGATTCACGACATGTAATGAGATTAAATGATGTGTAATGATATTACATGACAAGTAATGGTATTTTACTTCATTTTCAAGGTCCTCTCCATCTTTATCAATATACTTTCCCATAGTGGGCCTCGTTCACATCACAAACTATCATTGAGCTCATATTATCTCTGTGTTCATTCCTTTTTCAATTATTCATCATTTCCTACAATAAAACAAAAAACATGGAAATCCTTTCCAAAAATGGAAATCTTAATCATTTAGATACAGAAATTAATACATAAAATGTGTATATGAAAAATACTTATCAATCATCAAAACATAAAGGGAAAAAATAGGCTTCTCCCAAGAACAATGTAACCATTGTTTTGAAAAATATTTTATTGGGGCTGTATTACGCTGGGCCAGCTAGGGAGTGTTCTTCATAGTAAATAAATGGAATCCTTGGATAGAAAAGAGGTTATGGGAGATGATTTTATTCAAGGAAAACTAGGTATTGTAATACATAGTTAGGAAAAAGATACTCTTAGGTATCAGGATTTCTTCCACTAGAAGCTGAGGAAAATGTTATGAAGATCTAAAAGTAACCAGGGCTAGGTTTATTACCACATTAAGGGGAACCTTCCAATGCATAAGGGATGTGTTTGGGACAATACATGCCAATAGTTAGTGTCCCTTTCATAGATATGACATATATGTATAAGGGGAACATCTATTGTTTCCCTGATGGGTTCTCCTAGGAGATGACCCAAAATAAAATCTCCATCGCTATTTTTTGATTGTTTTCCTTAGAGGGGTATTTTATAAATATATATACTAAATCCACTGGATTGGAATATGATTTGAAGCCTAGGTTTCACTACATATCTCAATCAGATGAGAATAAAGCCATACATAGTTCTCTAAGTACAATCTGTTTTAACATCATGTGTTGAGAACTATATCCAATAAATTTAATATATTATGATAATAATGATGGATAACCTAATGTGGAGAGGGGATATTGTGACTAGACAAACGAATAAAACCCAGGATTCACTACGTATCCTGTTGAGGAAAGAATCAATCCATACATAATTCTTAATGGAAAATCCCACACCCTAATTAAATTTAAAAGTATGGGGGTTTTTCAATAACGATTTTCATATATAGTATGTGAAAAAGTATTAAATACTCTCATGTAGATCAGACTCATACAGGGGGGAAGTGATCCATTAATTGCATCATGAGGTGGTTGGGTCTCATATATAAGGTTTTTAGGTATCTATCTATTTCATAATGGTGAGAATCAATCTATACATAGTTCTCAATAAGGTTCCCCCAATGCAGGTCTGATCCATACACAAGGAGTGGGGGATTTTTTTAAAGTTATAGTTGGTCCCGAGATAGAAGATCTAGGTGTCACTACATATCTCATTGGGATAATAATTAATCCACATGTATTTCTTTAATCATCAATGTAGTTTTACATAATTCGGTATGGACAGATATTAACAGACATGAAAATATGAAGATATTGTGTCTATGACAAGTTATAGAATATAAGTTTCATTATATTTCATACAGGAACATGAATCAAGACACATATAATTTGTTAAACCAACCCTACACATGTTTAATTTTTTCACACATGGAATGAAGGGGCATTAAATCCTCGTTGTACAAAAAATTGGAGATCTGGGTTTCACTACATATCTCATTAGGATGAGAATCAATCCATACACAATTCATAAAAAGGGTTCCCCATAGAAACTGGGATTTTATGTAGAGAATGGGTCATTTTTTATGTTAGTGTTATATAAATGATTGGAGATCTGGGTGTCACTACATATTTAAGAATGGTGATAATCGAATCCCATGTAGTTTATAAGGCTTATTTTTTTAAAAAGGGAGTTTTGATTTGGGAAAAGGAGACTTAATATCATCTAGGATAATTGTTGAGTTCAAGACATAAGATGGTATGAAATCATGCAATATTTCCTAGAAGATGGCTTTATATAAATTTTATTCCTATATAGGAATAGGAGAAATTTTTTCTTTATGGAAACTGGTGGCCTCAAGATTGGAGAATTGGGAATCTCTATGTATTTCATTGGAATGAGAATCAATCCATTTGTAGCTCATGAAGAAGATATTCCCTATGAATATTTAACTCGTATAGATAAGGAATAAATGAGATTTTTATCGTGGCTAGACACAAGATAGAAGATCTTAGAATCACTACGTATCTCATTGGAATGAGAATCAATCCATATATATTTCATGAAGAACTGTATAGTTTGACATCATATGGTGAGTACATGAGTGATCTGATGTGGAAGAAATGTTAGTGTAAGCTAAGAAAAAGATCTAGGAATCACTAGGTATCTCTTTGGGATGTGAATCAATCCACACATTGTTCATGAAGAGGTTACCTGTACATATCTGACTCAAACATAGGTAGAAATGAGGTTAATATGCCACTATGTAGTGGCAATGGTGTTAATGTGACATTCTCATGGAATTTACTCATATTTTTTGGGACCATTAGGAGCATATACATATGATATTTAGGGGTCCCAATGTTAATTTAAAGATATGTTTACCATAATATTTAATATCATATATTAAGGATAAATTATGTCATGCAGCTTAACATTGTGCGATTAGGATTAAGGTGATACGTAGTTTAGCGTCGTGGAACATGGACGTATATGGTGCAGTGTAGTTTAATATCATACTGATGAGACAAGGTTAATTAATCATTTAAACATCATGCTACTTGGATGTTCTTTGTTTGATTACAGAAAGTATTTATCTAGAACCTTTCATTGATTGGAGTTTTAGTGAGTTCTCAATCCATTGAGGTTATGAAATATGTTCCATTATGAGTGGTCCTTCTTTATGGCATAAGGTCCTTCCAACTTCAACTAAATCTTTGGAGGATTTTTTCCTCATATCATTGGAGTCCTAAAGACCAATACCAATTATCCTTGGAAGAATGAATGGAGGATAAAATTATTGTTGAAATCCCATCCTATTCTGTTCTCATAGAAAACCAAGTGATCCAAGGTTTGAATGTCTATTTTCATCTAGTGGTTACAAATCATCGAATTGATTTTGAGTTTGTTCATCTATGGAGAGATGATCATAAATCGAAAGTGGGAGTGATGGAAACTTAACCTCAATGGGAAGTAATACTTTTATTTCATATATCAATGAATATGGGGTTAACCGTGTTGCAATATAGGTAGTTGTCTGTTATGCCCACAAAGCATGAAAGAGATTATCAGTAAATATCTTTTATCATAATCCAACATCATCTAGAGTATGTTTGATATGGTCTCATTGAAAGCCTCTATCAGTACATTGGATACTTCATGATACAAGGATGAATGGTTGGATTTGATATTGTGTTCTAGATATAGCTTCCCTTCCACATCAGAACAGAAATTGGTGCCATTGTTCATCAGTATGGTATAAGAGACACCAAATCTGGTAATGATATTATCATTGAAAAAGAAAAAAATGATTTTGTCTATGATTTCATTGTCTGGTATTTACTCAACCCTTTTGGAGAATAAATCAGTAGCAATAAGAATGTACTCTACCTTCATAGACAAAGGTGGGGGATAGGGTAACACAACATCCATTCCCCATGGTGAAAATAGAAAGGATTATTTAATAGTTTGTAGCAACTCTATGGGTTTATGGAAGATGTTGGCATATATTTTCTAGGGATGAAACTTCATAGTGAAATCTATGCAATCATACATCATCAAAGGCCAGAAGTATCCAAGCCATCAGATTTTATCAGAAATCCTATACCTAGATGGTTGGGATCTAAAGGAACCTGCATGTACAACATTCATGAAAACTCCCATAACTTCGCCATCATTGAATCTGATTAGTATTTAGTTAAAGCATTGTTTTTAGATGATCTTAAGCTAATTCAGTACCTCATAAAGAGTGAAATTGACCACTATTCATTGAACTTTTTGTTTTCTAACTCTTTCAAGTAAGAGTGTTTAGTTTTTGAGATATTCCTTGAATGGTGTGATCCATCCCATGGTATGACCATATGGCTCAGAAATGGGGCTGATTTCATTGATTTTCTCTTTTCTAACATGACAAATGGTGACATTACCTGAAAATGGGAAATACTAGTGATTGAATCATCCTGATATGAATCTTCCAGGGATGAGGTTGTATTAGACAATGCCTCAGCATAAAAATCTTCTAATCATTGAACATAAAACAATGTTGGATCTGAGGGAAATTATTCAATCAAACATCAGAGATAATCACAAAGGGGAAATAGATCTTCTTTTATCATTTAATAATCCACATTAATCATTGTGACAACTGACACTGAGTCACCCTTCATATCTAGGTGATTCAGTGGTAATTAGAGTTCTAATTACAAGCCTACATTGAGAGCTTGTTATTTTAAGTTATCATTGGTACCACCTTCTGATAATAGGAAGTAATATGGAAACATTTCCTTTTCTAGAGAAATATGAACTATTTCTATCCCAACATTGGTGACTTTAGGCTATTCCATTCTCTTCCCCATTGGACTCCTTGATGTTCCATCAAAGGGAATTTCCCATATTCGGGATCTATATGGAATAAAGAATATTAATTTATCATACAGTTTAGCATTCAAGGATGTATCTTCCATAGTTGGATACTCAACAAGGATATATGATAAAGATTTTTCATTCATTGATTTCTCTGGAACAAACTATATGTTGAACTTTTGTAGAATAACATCCCAATGTTCTAGACATCCTGTCATCATATGACAACTATGGATAAATTTGAGAGGGTTATTACAAGAATCCAAGTAGACCTCACGATTCTAAAGATAGTTCCATAGATTTTGAACTACAAAGATTAATCCCTTGATTCTTTTCGCAATATCTGAATATCGATTCGCTGCATTGAGGATGGTTCGACTATGATAGTAAAGGATTATTTAATTCCCATCATAATTATTTTGTGAAAGGAAGGCACCCAATAATTTCTCTAGAGATGTCGCATAATGAATCAATGTTTTTCCTTCAATAGGTGGCACCCATACTGGTGGAATCATGAGGTATTTCTTGAGGGTCTCAAATTCCTCTTAGAAGTCATTTCTCCATTAATATGGGACCCCCTTCTTAATCATTTTTTTGAAGGGTAAAAAATTACCTTCCAAATTGGATATAAAATATCGAATGTAGGCCAAGTTTCTTTAAAGTCCTATAAACTCTTTCTTGTTTGAATGAGGTGACATTCCAAAGATAGATATTGTCTTTTCGGTATCAACTATGGTGTGACAATGACTTACAACAAAGCCAATAAATTTTCGTAAGGTTACCTCGAATGAACATTTAATGCGATGAATATTAATATTATACTGTCAAAACATGATGAATATAGTCTATAGAACATAAAAGTGGTTATAATTTTGTCTTCATT
Source organism: Viscum album (assembly GCA_963277665.1). NCBI lineage: Eukaryota > Viridiplantae > Streptophyta > Magnoliopsida > Santalales > Viscaceae > Viscum > Viscum album. Next base: position 1,530,609,767 of record OY728162.1, read on the forward strand.
TGACCACTAGATCATCTATGTAGAATTTGACAATCTTACCTATGCAGCATTTGAAGATGTGATGCATAACACCATGATATTTTTTGCCAGCATTCTTAAAGAAAATGGGAATTACTCGATAATAAAATACATATTGAGGGGATCTTAAGGCTATGTATTCTACATATTCTAAGGCCATCTAGATTTTATTTTATCTATAGTATCCATCTATGATGGAGGGATCCTCTAAGCTAGTTGTTTCATCAATCAAGAGTTCCGTTATCAGAACCAAAAAGTCATCTTTGGGATAGTGCCAGTTGAGATATATGAAATCATTAAAAACTCTAATTTTCTCATTATATTTATTCACTAAGACAGTATTTTCCTTCTATTTATAATATTAAACCTCTATGATAAATTTATATTTGATAATATTTCCATCTTCAAAATAAATTTTTGAGGCATGAGTCAGATGTGTTCTTTCTGATGCCTTCATGTATCCCCAATTGCATCTGGAAAACCCAAATAATCGGTTGACATTTACTGCTTAAGACTAGTCATATTAGTATAATTTCAAGAAAAATTTTCCTACTATTTCATTAAAAAGGAATTATACAAATATTTCTCTTCAAGAGTCATGGAAACACTAATCAAAGTGGACAATTGTTCTTCCTTTGTACAATTATTTATTTCTCTTTATTCATCCACAGGGGCAGAGATGCCTTCCTAAAATATTGTAGGGACATACCTAAGGTTCTACCCTTCTTCATCTTACTCATGTGTTACTTCTTCTACCTCTACTCAGTGAATTTCCCAAATGACAAGTGATGAATCAATATTTTCAATGCTTGGGTAGGAGTCAGTATTTGGATATCTAGAAGAGTAGGCAACCATTTATGATGTGATTAATCATGGAGGGTCTTCCTAAAACTCTAAAGGAAAAATTATGGGTTGATAATCATAATCCTTAACTTTTTTCATTAATTTGATGACTTATTCAAATATGGTTGATGAGGAATAAACTTGATGAAGTTCATGGGTGGGATTGATGTTTTTTTACAAATATTTCAAAATATCTTAGAGAATTAATGACATCTTATTTTTCATTGGGTGCAATTTCCACAATAGAAATTATGGAAGCCATTAAACAAGTGCTTGGACATGGGTCAACCATTTCATTTTGATTGATGGGAAGAAAATAATATACACTGAGATTCTTGAATGGATTATCTAGGATATTCTCCAGACCATTCAGAGCATTGATTCTAGTCACATCATTTCCATAGACTTCTTTGTCCCCTTCTGATGAAATAATTTTACATCAGTGAACCGAGATTCAAATTTTTTTAATGAGGGATTATCACTATTGAATTCCATAATATGACCATGGAAACAATATTTAATACATTAGTGATGCAATGAAACAATGGATTCTTGTTAATGTAGCTGAGGTATTCCCAAAGGAATGTTGAGCGCTATGTCCTGCATGACAACCATGATCTGTGAATCAGATATGAGATCACCAAGTTCAGTTTTGAGAGTGATCTGGTTGAGGGGTTCTTTCTAATTATTTTCATAACCCTAAAACATATGAGTGGATGAAGATAAGAGGTATTATTATTTCCCAATCAGTTAAGTGTCTGGATTGGAATGATATTTACCCCAGATCCATTGTCAACAAAGTCTCAACATACATTTGTTTCATTAATACTTCCAGATATGTACATGGGCCAAATTATTCCTTGAACAACATCATCTTTATCTTGGTCCATAAATTATTTTACTAAATGTCATTCTGACCCAACATTCTCAATGCATTAAACTTCTTTTGTAGAAACCTCAATTTTATAGTCCTATGGGAATTAGAATGCCTCAATGAGTGCATCCCGGAGTTTTGTTTATAGATTTAGAGTATCCAATATCGAAAACATGTCCATGACATTGTGGATATTCCTCAAAACATCAATCTTCTTTTCCGAGAGTTAGTTATTCCCTACATAGAGATGCTATTAGGATATTTATCTAAAAGCTGATTTCCCCAATGTGGATGGATCATCCTTTAATGAAGGAGTTGGACTTATTTCTTGGCTTCTAGGATTAGGTCATCTAGGACTCCGCACCCACCGATGTGGTGGTGGTGAAGTCTCTAAATGGTATTCCATGGTGTTTTTTGAGGTAAGATCCTATCATCGATTAGGGAGTTCCATTTTTATGATTGAGATCACTAGAGTGCTCTCCCATGAGTTTCATCTTCCTAAATAGTCCGAGTAAAGGATTGGTTGAAGTAATTACTTCTCACATGACCACTTCTTCCCCTATGTCCTCCACCTTGAGGAATATTCCATTGATTTCCCCATATATATGTAGTAATATTTGATTCTGAATCATAACCGTTATTTGAGATTGGGTCCATTAAGTGAATAAAATTAAAAGAACCAAAAGTAAATGCTTCATCTGATGAATATTCTTCTTTACATGATGACTCCTATTATGAAATTTGGAAAGGAAGATCCCATGATTTTGAGGTTTTCAGCATAAAATATTGTATGGTTAAGGAAAATTTTGGGTTTGAAATAAATTAATATTCTTCAGATTCTTCCATATCCTTATGGTCATGACACTTCTTTGAGGATTGGGCTTTAGAGGACTGTGATTTTGATAAAGATGTTTTTCCTATAGCAGATTCATCAAGAGGACCAGTTTTCTATTTCAACTGTGTTGGTAAAATGGCATGAGTATTCTAGATTTTATTCTAGATAAACCAATCATCAAACTTCTGTATATTTTTTATTTTGACTCCTATCATTCACCTTATTCCTTGAGATCAGTAGCAGAAACATACTCCACTTGGGATGGTGAACTATTAAAATTCACGTTCTAAGAGTTCAGCATATTTTTTGGGAGGTATTTGAAAAAAAAACACTCTTAGATTGGTTTTCCCCAACATTTTATTGAATGGGATATTGTTTGTTAGGTTTTAATCTCTTTCCTTGTTCAACTTATTGTGATTTGGCCACTGCAATATGTGGTTTTCAAAATATAAGATAATGTATCCATGAAACTTTTCATTATGAATGGAATATAATTTGTTCTTTAACTCCTCACACGATCCCTAAATTTCATATTTTTGATAATATTGAACATGATTTTATTAGTATTGGAGCATCAAAGGTGGATCCCTAAGGTATGATGGGGGCTTTGAAGTGGGATCAGGTTCAAGTGATTGTTTAAGTGTTACTATAGAAAACTATGCTCTTCATGCTATTCTTCCTAGAGCTGATTGGAAAACCTGGGACTAAGCTTTAGATTCCATGAAAAAATTATCCACATTGTTAGTGATTAAAGAAAGGTCCTTAAACCCTCATGTTTATTAAATTGGAATAATGATAAGGCCAACCCTTTTAGGAGATTTTCTACACTTATATGCATCATTTATTTTTGGGGGAGTGGTAAACATAACAAATATGTAAATCATTTCCACCGAGCAATGAAATATTAAAATATTTTATTCTCCCTTTGTTTTCAGTTCATATGATTGAAGATAGTTGTTTTTTTCACTATTGAGATGAACAGGAAATTATGATGGTTGTTTTCCCATCCAGTAATCGATCAAGACTAGATACTTGTATACCAGACAATGGATGACCCCTGTAGTTATTTAATAATGCATCTACATTTCACTGCCTCTTTTTTAAGTGTCCCCATCAAGGGATTAATGTGAGATGAGAAATGAATAATTTTTTCTCTAGATATCCTATGCGATAATAGATTGGAAATGTGATATTCCCAATGTTTGGCAGGGGAAGAGTTAGATCTACCCATTCGGTGTAAACCTTCTTTTTTGATTTTTCTAGGGCGCGCTATTCTTCCAAAGCTTCCAATAAATCATTCAGTGACTAAATGGTTCTCATCAGGATTAGAGGAACATTTGGATGATCCGAGACCTGGGCAGTTGTGTCAGCTAGAGGATGAACATGTGATGCAATAGGTAAGACCACGGGTGGTGGAACTAATGGTATTTTCCTTTTATAACCAATAGGGAAAGGCATGTAAGGAAGTTTTTGTTCCTGTGTTGGTGTCCTAAACATCAAATGGAATTCATGGTCTTCCTCACTCATTGCTAAAAATCTTTTTGATTGAAGTGAACCAACTGGAAGTGCATGTTGGGGATCTGCTTGCGGAGTATATATGGTATTAAGAATACCTCAGAGTCACTCTTCCATGAGTCTTATTAAATCCTTCATTTCATCATTCTATTATGAAAATTTATCCTCTAATGATAGATATTGACCCTCTCTATGGGAAAGGGGATAAATAGTCTTACCATTAACATTTTCCTACTTAAGCACATTTTGAAGAAGAAATGATGGATTAATTTAGGGGATTCCATGAGTCCAGGAATTCATTTGATTTTTAGTTAGCACACCTCCATCATTTGCTTCATTGTGAACCATATCCTAAATAGGAACATCCTCTTATGATTCCCATGAACTGGAATAATGTTCTGGGGGATCTACAGTAAAAAACTTGATGGCATTCAATGATGCGTAATACAATGAAGGCATACTATCATTATCTCTGTGATATTTTCTTCTTTTGCACCCTCCATGATACCTTTTCCACCTATTTGTAGATTCCATAGGGTATGTTTGGTGGACATTAACATGAAGGGAATACACTAATAGATCAGTGGATCATTTTAGGAGTTAGGAGACTAAAAACCAGAAAGGAATGAACTGGGAGGAATTATCTCAAACCGTCATCCCTAATCAGGAGAAAACTGATTCCCATTAGGGAAGGGGTTATTTTGGGGAAAAATCCCCCAGCCATGCGGGATGGGGATATTCTTATTCTTACTTAAAATATATTTGGTTTAAATTTATTGGTTCTTAGGTTTGTTTAAAAAAATCCCCAATCTCGGTGGCCTAGGATTGATCATGAGCTACTATGGTTGATATCACCACAGCTTCTCTTCTGATTATACAAATTCTGGTATGAATTTTCGCTTGGTGCATTATCTTAAACCCACTCAAATAAATTGTTCTGGATGTACTTTGTGCTATTTTCGAAATTTTCAATATCTAGGGATGGGTATCCTATAATTTAGAGGGATTCTTCATATTTTAATCTGTTTTATGAAAATGTATTTCAACAACATGTTCTGTTTGGGCCTGACATTGGTGAGATCTTGTTGAAGCATTTTCGTTTTTAGCATATCTTCAGTTATGATGAAAATCCTTTTGTTGTAGTTGGCTTGTGGAAACTACATTTCATGACACCATTTTTTGATGGATTTTTTTGGCTAGGTAGTAGTGAAAAGAAATTATCCAAGTCCACCCTATGCTCTCATAGGAACACTGGATGGGGGTATTAGTGATCAATTAGTGCAGCCTATTTAATGCATCGAGGCTTTCATATTGAATGGATCCTTGATATTTACTGATTTTTGGATGTTTGTATACTAGGATAGATTCAATTTCAATTTCGAAATATAGCACTTCAATTACATTAACATGAATTTGATATTCTTTGTAAGGTAATACGTTAGCTTTCAAGTAACGAACAATTTTCCAAATGTTGTGATAGATGACATTTATACAATTTTCAATTAACATCTTAGGAATGAAGTATTAAGCGTAAGACAATGGAAAAATCATGATTGCTATTTCATTATTATCTAGTTGTTTCCTTATATTTAACTTTTCCTCTTCATCTTTTATTAGAGTTCACTCAACTTGGTCCGAGCAGGGTGGACTTTTTCTTTCCATTTGAATTTAATAAACAAGATCAGAAGGGAGTTACTCTATTTTGTGGAAAGGTAAGTGTCCCAAGGGATGTTCAGAGAAGGCATACAGTCTTGTGAGATCCTCTTGGTGAGAAAAGTTGTCATCTTACAGAGAATAAGCATCAAACATGATGGGAATTGTATTTTAAAGTGCCTCAAGATAAGAGGGCTTTATTATCACTACATTGTATACTAGAGAACATTACATGGAATGTGGATTATTAATATGGATAGAATATTTTTTTCTAATTCCATCAGCGGGAGGATAACCATGGTGGGTTAAAAAAATGGCTTAACCCTCTTGCTCCTTGGTGTACAGGCTACACGGAGAGTTTCTAGGGAACTCATCATGAGATGTGGCCTCATGAATTATTGATTGGTCATGAAGAAAGACTATATGAAGATGTATCTAATGAGGACCTTCAGAGTTACAACAACTACTCCTATAATTTGGTAATTGAGGCTAGGATGTTGAATGAGAATAGATATATTTTTGAGGGATCCAAGAAATCCAACATTAAGTGGAGCCAAATCACATATTCGATTTTGATTCTCAAATAGTGTTTTATTAGTCATCATTATGGATTCTTTATTTTAACCATATGGGACCACATGTTTGGAGAACTGGTTTTCATGGGTTGTTTTATATGTTTTACTTGGAGTGGCTGTCTAAATAGAATGATTAATTCCAATTGGGATTGGTGTATGTTCTCAATTCGTATATGCATATGATATGGGGAAATTTTCCCCATAACCCTCCTGTATGACATCAATGGTATGAATAAACTCTAGGGTGACATGATAATGAACCATGAAAGGTGTAGGGAATGTGTTTTTGGTCTATTCCACATGTATTAATGTAGCTTCCATGATAATATTCTATCATGTATCTAGAATATGTGTAGGAATTATTGTCTTCCCCTTTACTATTTTCATAATATTCTTGGAGTCTCCAAATATAGTAACTTGAATATATTTCCATTCAATGTCTAGAGTAATTGTATGTTTCTTCTCTTTTCCTAAAATTTCTATCATTGAATATTGAAGGTATTCATGTGCTGGTGTAGAGACTCGAGCATGTCCTCTTCTTGTCATTGGAGTTTTCCCACTGACTTCTATAGATGCTACCAAACAATAATGTTGGGTTTCTTGATAGATCCTAATAGCTTTATATTACTACTTGTTGTTTTCCCATAATCATTGATGAGGGGATTCCTTGAGTACTACCAGATGATGTTGTTGACATAATTGGGGGGTGAAGGTCTCTGTATGTTCCTTCTTGCAGATTTCTGCTTTAGTAGATTTGAGGGATTCTTTGAATGCATCCAATAGAGACTAGTAGATAACATACTTATTATAAGAATATGTAAATTCCTACTCATGTAACTCTACCATATTTTAATGTTAGGAGTGGTTAGATGTCGATGGAAGAGTTTGATGGCCTGTTGAATGATGGTGAATGGGTGTATATACCCGCTCACTACTTGCCAAAAAATAGGGTTGGTGGGATTCTTCAGAAGTGGATAAGGAAAGAACCTTCTCCCTATTATCCGGTTGTTAAACATGAAAGACCACCTACCATGTCCATGTCTAAGGGACCTAGACTAGGTAGACAAAGGAAACACCATCATCATAATGATTGTTTACTTTAGTGTCGTGTTGGTGGTAGTGATAATTGATAGGAGCCCTTGGGAAGTACCCTTTTGACCTAGGGGTGAGGTCATGAGTGACCTCTTAATCCACCTACCTGATGTATGAGAGGGTCTGGTAGTTGTGTTATGGGGATAAAATCTGAAAATGGTTGAAGATAGTGGTTTGACCTGTCTGCTTCATGACCACAGGTTATCGCTAACCGAACAATCGAGAATTGTTGTTGGTCATGAGAGCATTGAGGGAAGACTCCATGGATGGAATGGTACCATTTTGATGGTACTTAGAGACCATTATATTGGAGAACCAACATTGAAGATTCTGATTCAGTGATGGAATCCTTTTAGGATATGATGATCACGATTTAGGAGCATCGAAGGTGTTTATGGGTCTAAAAATGAAGGAAGCCATTTGTAATGAAGGGACTTCCAAAAAGAGTTCCTGAAGATTTACAAAAATAGTCAATAAAACCCTCACAATGAAGAATCTTTATGAATTAACACATTCATGATTTATTTCCTTATAGAACCTCTTTTTATTCATCGGGGACTTATAGATGGATAACACTATTAACTTCGTTAAGGATTTACATCGGGTTCACCATTATTATTTTTTTCGTTCAGAAATGGGACTCTATTTAGGAATGTTTATTTCCAAACTATTTAAATATAGTTTTTTATAGAACTAGAAACACCAAATGGTTCTGTGTCTATAAGGACCTTATTTCCAAAGGCAAGTGTTCATTTGGATTTTTTGGATGATTAATCTTAAGAAAAATTATTGGTCTAGAGGATGGGAGGTCGGTCTCATCACACCTTTTTCGGGGAATGATATCCTAGTCTGGTAATCTCTCAAAGATTTAATTTAATTTTAATATTCACTATTAATTTATAAATATTTAAATTTTTTACCTTGAAATTATAAATCAATTATTGGCTAGTATGGAATTTAGAATCCTCAATACGTATCTGAGGTACTTTATCAATGGGGTTATCTGTATGTATTTATGGATCTCTATTGAAGATATCCTCTTATATACTACTCAAATATTCATGGTATTTATTAAAGAAATTCTATTTTTAATTCCATATGGTGGGTCACTCTAGATGTTTTTATCATCCCAGTATACTATAGTGACATTGAATTTTATCGTCATCTAGGGAGACAAAAAATTACTATGGAGTTTATCATCTTCCAAGGATATGGACGATTACTTAGGAGTTTATCATCATCCAAGGAGTTGTAAGTTATATTGATATTGGGATAATACCCATTGAAGGGTTACCTATGTAACATAGTAAAAGGAATAAGAACCCACATAGTTTGATGCCACTTAATGGAATTATCATAACATTTATGGTCGTGTGATAAGGACCTAAACGTACAGTTTAACATCATGTCGGAATTATTTCAAGGTGGAAGGTTCCTAGTCAAAGTTTGGTGTGACACATATATAAATTATTCCTAGGGAACCTACAAATGACATGAGTTTCCATGTTACATTAGACCATGCTGGAAATAAGGATTAGAAAGGACGTGGTTGATTTGAAATGTTCGGTTGAACCCTAATGATTATTCTTATGTGCCCCATATGGATGGGAATCAAATCCCACATAGTTTGGGAAGTCTCACAGGAGAGTATGGTCCTTTGAGAGAAATAGGTTAGGCTTTACACCTTTGAACGCTTCCATAGAATAAGGACCATGAGTTATGAATTGACTCATGGTGATGTGGGGGGGGGTCTAATTTGGGTCTTACTCTTGAGGAGGATGAATATTGAGGGGGCATGATTTCTCATTTTATAGATGAGATGCCATGGAGCTCAGTCCTTGGAAAGGATTCCTATGTATCTGTATTATCAGAAGAATCATAGTTACCATAGTTCGTTCATTATGATAGATCGTGAAGATGTTGTGATAATCCAGAATCTAGGGGAACATGTGAGACATGCATTGTGAGAGAAACAAGAGGATTTAAATGATTCCACAATTGAATAATTTCCATCCTTCACTAGAGAAAGAGGTCGAGGCTGTGATGGAAGGGTCCATGGCTACAAACCATCCCTCTCCTCACTTAACATTTTATGTGAATCCATGGTAATGAAGGATTGAAGGCAGTAGAGGTTGAGAAGAGCAAGATTTGATCCTCCTATGTAAAAGGTCACAGGATTACACCAAGATAGTATCCCTAAAATTTGTCCCATAGAAGTAAGAGGATCTCAGTCCCTATGGAAGGTAAAAGAAAGTGTGTTCATCACTCTTCCTACTGGGATCAGAGGTTCCGTGTCATATAGACAAGAAGGGCCAGAGATAGCCCAAATCCAAATCCTCCATATCGGGAACTCCTCAACATTATATTATGGGGTATGGGTCCATGTGAAATTAGATATATAGACATACATAAATCCTAAGGATCCTGACACCCTTATAAGGAAATTGTTGGAATCCTCTGAGCGTATAAATACAAAACCAAATGAGAGACACACTGATGTGCCTTTCCAAATGGATTGATAGATTATGATGTCTTATAAGAGGTATCATATTGGTCCCTTTAAAATAAGGGAGTCAAGGGAGGATATTCCTTATAATGGTTGGTTTTGAAGAGGGTATAAAGGGTGGCACACTTAGGTCCTAGGCATAGGTACCAGGTGTAGGTACCCAATATAGGTATCCGACGTAGGTATCCCACAAAGGTCCTTTGACTAACTAAAATGTGATTAACATATGCGAGATAAGACAATGAATGATTGAATGGACTATAGGGGAATCAATACTTGGGTGAGGTTTTAATTTAATCACATCGGCTCCCCACTAGTTTAGGTAGAAGAGTTCTTCACATATCCTCGCATATGTAAATGACCTCACACATGTGGTTTCATCTTACAAATGTAGGGTCCAAAATCTATTTTTTTTTTCTATTTTATACTCAAAAGGGGAAATTGTTCTAGTTTACCCTTTTTAAATCCCTCTTCTCATTTGTTTTAGAGAGTTACTTGAGAAAAGTTATGGGAACAAGGTAAAGTCGTCGTACAATGGGAGCTCTAAAGGTTCTTCCAATTTTTCAGTTGTTGAAATGGGGAGCTCAAGGGTCCTATTTATAAGAAATGAGGGTAATTAGTTGAAGGTATTTCTTGTAGTAGGTCATGGGAACTGTTCCTCAATGCATCCCTCCTCTATAGAGGTGTAAACATTACATAGCCGAACAAGTTCCACAACAGAGGTCCTGGGCATAGGTCCTCAACGTAGGAGGTTGGGGTTTTTGGCTATAATGGAAGGACTTGAGCTAGTCTTATTGGGTGTATGTTTGATGCGTAGGAGACTTTGGAGAAATTTCATTACCCTTACATTTATATAAACATTACGATATCAATATTTCACTTCATAATCATTTTCCTTCGTTATTAAATGGGAGTGTCCACACTCTTTGAAAAGTTTCTTCTCATTTCCAGCATGATGTATATAATATAATCCATCCAATGACCCAAACATATATTATTAATTTACATTTCATACATTTTCATAATCATTATAAGTTGGATATGAGAAATGACCACTGATATTAATCCCTCGGTGTAAGATTCATGGTGTTTGGAATACTGAATAGGTTTGGATATGAGAATCACATTGATATCAAAATAAAATCCTCCCTTAAATGAATCTAAATCCTCTCTCATAACATAAATATGAGGAGGGGTACAATAAGGATAATGTGTTGAAATCCTCTCTTGGTTCAGAAATGTAGCATCTACTTGTCCTATATCCACACTATGGTTACCTAATTGATCAACATGACACCTTCCTTCTAAACCAATTCTTTCAGTCACAGATCCCTTAGGATAATTCTTAGTAAATGATATTGAAAGTACACCACTCTTAGGTTGACATCTCGTATCCTCATTATTACAACTATCATCATCACTATTTCCATTTTATCCATTGGATTCATGGTATGTAATATCTAACTACATAGACCCTTGAGATTACACCTATGTAGATAGTGCATGATCTTAAGATTTATCTGAAACAATTTGGTCAACCTTATAAATAGATTCATTGTTATGTGATACATTTTGAGTGGAAATAGGCCTCAATTATCTAGTTGCCTCACAAAATTTAGAACTGTGCAGAGAAAATTTTCTAATTTCTTTCTTCTATAAGAACACATAATCCAAAAGTAGATAGAACCAGTGAGCTAACCTATGATAGAATGTCCAATCGTTCCTTCAGAATGATTTGATCCATCCTTATTCCATGATAACTTTCACTACCAGTGATATAATTGATATTAACCATTCAACATTTTAGTCCTTTTCAATGATGATAACTTCCGATACAAGATTTATACTTTTTAGCTATACTAGATTAATATATTCTACTATTTATTTATTTAATGTTTATGGTACATTGGTGAAAAACATATACATTTCACGTAATCAATTTTTAGCAACATTCAAACATTGAAGGCCAACAATATAGAAGAGTCAAGAGATAAAGGGAGAAGGATAGAGGATTAAAATAAGGTATGTGTGAGAAAAATATTCTCAAATTCCAATTTAATGAAATATATCATTGAGGGATATCTAAATTTCAAAATAAAAATAAAAATAAAAATAAAATTTGATGAGAATAAAAATTTATATTCAAATTTAGTAATCATGGGAAAAAGGAATGGTACAAGTTGGGATCATATTTCCCAATGGTATTTCCCATGATATCATGTAAAAATATATACCATTGGCTTCATGTCAATGATATCATTCTTATGGTAGCACAAAAATTGTCATATAAAAATGATGGGTCCTTATAGTAGTGAGAGTCATGGTATAATAGCTAATTGTAAAAGTCTAATGGTTGAACGAATAATTGTACAATTCTAATGACACATGTCAAAAGGTAGAAAATCTAATCATCGATCAAATCAATATGTATAATAATTGTAGATCATCCATATTAGTATTAGTATGGATATTTTTCTTCTACAAGAAATATAACATTAACAAAAAAAGACTACCCATGATTTATTATACAATTTTCTTGTATGATATATCTTATTCTCTCAAAGATCAATGACTTTGTGAATATGTCAGTATACTATTGCCCAGTCCAAAGGAATTAAATTACTATATCAACTTATTTAAAACAATAATTCCAAAAGGTATGTATTATATCAATTTGTTTTTCCTGTAATGAGACAAAAGGATTTTAGAGATATTTATTGAACTTGTAATATCAATTATTATAGGGACATGTTGAAATTGATATGCTCATCCTAGTAAACATTATTTCATCTATATAATCTATGTACAACTACTGTCTATATCTATTTACTCTACTTCAGTAGTGTATTATCCCATTGAGTTATGTTTCTTACTAAAATACAAATGTAGAGGCTTGACCAAAAATTGACATGTTATATAGTTTTCTTTTCTGTTTAACTTTCAAATACAAAAAGCAACATTTTAATAACTCAATAAATCCAATGGTTGAACTCTCAAATAAATTATTCATAACATGGTAATACTTATGAGGTATTTAATAATCATTTTAAGATATTGTAATTGTTATTCATTTTATTTTTCTTGAAAAGGGACCATAAGACACACAATAAACATTATATTAGTTTTCCTACCATTTAAGTATAATAAGCTTCCAACAATACCATTTTATGTTTTTTGATCAACTATTTTAATGGTTTCATCTAGATCCAACATGTATCTTGTACTTCAGCAAGTATCACTAAATTTATTACTATCCCTAACAACACATTTTAATAGAAATTTTTTATAATTTTTTTGATTTAAAATAATTTTATAATTATTTAAGAATATTTAAAAACCATGGAGGAATTTATGTTCTCCCATAACAATAATTTCAAATTCAATTTGAATCATTTTTAAAAATAGATTACGTAAATAATTAATTGACGATAAAAAAATATCCTCAATATAAATTTGTACTACAAAATTTTCATCTGAAATTAGTTTTGTAAATAAATTCGTGTTTTCTATTAATTTGGTAAAAAAATTAAAATAAAAACTTATCTTATCATATAGTTCCATGATCTAGGAACATGATTTAAACTGCATATTGCTTTTTTAGTTTAAAAATATGATATAGAATTTGATGGTTTTGAAATCCTAACAGTTGATCAACAAAAATACCCACAAAAATATAACCATTTAAGAGTTAACTATTGACATCCATTTGATATAGTTTTAAATTAAAATGAGATGCATTGGTATGAAACATTCTAATAGATTCATGTTTTTCTAATGGATAAAAAAATTTCTCATAGTAAGAACATTCTTCTTGGCTATATCCTTGTGCGACCAATCTAGATTTATTTCTAAATATTTTTATTGACACGTTATCCTTTTTTATAAATACCCATTTAGTGCAAAAAGTTGGTTAGTCTTTTGGTATTTCAACTAGTACCATAATTCTTTTTCATTCGAACTGATTTAACTATTATTTGATTTCTATTACCCATAATTCAACATCTAGGGCATCTGTGATGTTCTTATGTTCACGATGTGATAAGAAAGCATGATGTTCAGTATGATTTCTAAGAGAAGATCTATTCTCAGTTCCTTTATCTAGATCTCATATAAATGTATCTGTGGGATGATACATATGAGTTATAATGTCTTTAGGGAATGAATTACTAGGTAATTCATTATCTTTTATATGTTTGGTATCAAATTTTTCATTTAAAATGGATGAGTTTTCTATAGTTCTATCAATATTATCACTTGGTTTCTCATATACCTCTATACTGAATATGTCATCCATTAGATTTTCTAAAGAGGTCTTAGACTCATCTGTATATGTTTCATAAAACCAGAAATGTTTATATTCTTCAACAATATAAGTACCTTTATTAAAACGCCTATAAGATTTAACGGATGTGGAATATACATGGAAAATTCATTCATTAATTTTGTAATAAAAAATGTCTAAATAATCCATTGTGTTGTGTATAAAGACTTTATAACCAAAAAATCTAATGTAATTATCCATTGGTTTTCTACCATTACATAATTCAAAATGGGCCTTCTATAAAAGAGGTTTTATTAAAAATCTAATAAATATATAAAAATAATTATTAAAATAATATTTCCAAAAAAATAATTATATAAATCATACTCATTTAGCATAGTCTAGGAAATTTCATAAAGGTATCAATTTATTCTCTCAATAACAGAATTCTGTTGTAGAGTTATAGGTGAAAACATGTTATGATTATATCCATTATTTGAGCATAATGATTCAAAATATTATTTTTCAAACTAAAAAACATGATCACTTCTCATGGTTTTAATTATAACCAACTACTATTCACAACAAAATTGGCATATTTGGAAAATAGAAAAGAGCTTAAATTGTATGAGTATGGAAAAACACCAATGCATATCATTGATAATCATCCACTATAACAAATGAAAAAATATTTTTAGCTAAAATATATACTAAAGAGGGTTTAAACCATTCCTTTTGAACCAAATATAAATGATGATAAGTCCAAACATATTTCATTGGTTATAAAGAGATTTTGTGCTAATTTATATTTTGATAAGGATGATATAATTTTCCTATTATGAATTATCATTTGGTTAGATCCTCGACTAAATAATTTATAGTTATAATTCTTAATGAGTGAATATTTAAATGGTATAGTATCCTATTAAAAATACATGAACATTTCTAAAATACAATGAAACACAAAAAATGTTAGAACATAAGAATTTAAATTTAAAATAAAAAAGTATCGTTTCACATAGAAGAAAATACTAAAGCATGTCTGGCACTAAAAATTTATATGAATTATTTTGAAACTTAATATGAAAACAATAATTAAACATATGTGAAATTCTAATTATATTATACTCTAAACAATCAAAAAATAAACATTTATAAATAAAAATTATAAATAGTTACCAATTTAAGTTAGAGAAATTATCTTCCATTTTTATTTGTCATCATAGGTGACATGTACACCATCAACATTGATCAAAATTTTAATGTATGAGTAGTCCTCAATCAAATTATTGGAAAAAACATTATCAAGATAACATATATGTTTACCGGATATTTTCAAGTGGGTTTCCAAAAAAATATGTAAACTAAAATTAAATTTTGGACATATATTTCATTGGGTAGAGAAATGAAAGTTTTATGTTCTTTAGGGATACATAAATTTTTAATAGGTTACTTATAATAATACCTATGAATTTCGTAAATAAAATTCATATTAGGTCTTATTGAATAAGAAATACTTACCGAATTAGTAGAACTGGATCTTGGGATAATTTTTTTAAATCATTCTTTTTTTGTGTCGATAACCAATTCCTATTGTATAATTTGGTTAATTTTATTTTCCATGAATAAAGGATAATGTTTTCCATAAATTATTAATCTTTCCTAGATCATTCATCAATTTCTATTTTGATAATTTTAACTCATCATTTTTTAACCGTTTTAGCATCCTTATTTTTTTCAATAGTAAGACTAGTTTTAAAGTGATAACATATAGAATGATGCTTCTTAAAACTATTATATTTATCATTTAATTAATTAAAATTTTCTCCCATCATGTTATAGAAGTTGAATAATTAATCACTATATATATTATCAACATCATTTTCATTCTAAAAAAGGTTTGAAATATGAGATGGGGATGTAAGAAAATTATTTGATACCTCAAATGTGTTTTCCATGAAACACTTATCGAATCTATCATTTTTCCCTCCCAACGTGAGTTTTAATTGCTTGAAATACCTAATGAGGTTCTCGAGGTGGATTTAAACTCTTATTTACATTCCTTTTTATTGAAATCATAGTTTTTATAATATTGTTTCTTGGTCTAAACATCTTTATTGTGTTCTATTATCCTATATTAATAATAGATCATTTCATTTTATAAATCAGAATTTCTCTGACATTTTCTCTAATTTCCTCTATTATAATATTTAACATTATAAATGGATTTCTATAAGAACTTTTTATTTATGTAAATTTATTAACAATTCTATCCATGTGATCCATATTTTCATCAATATTTGATGATTATTCACCATCACTAGAAATTTAATCCTTCACCTATTTATTTTTTCTTTTAATCCGATGTCTTGAAGGTTACTGACCATTTATTTGTTTTATCATCTTCATCTTTTTTCACTTTTCATAACTTTTCATACATCATGAACTTTTTAATATTCTGTTTCTCTGGTAAATTAATTATGTCACATGATTCCCTTATTGAAACTGATGTTCATTTTCATTTTTCTGGAAAACATCTGACAAGTCTCAACCCTAAGTCTTTACTATCAATTTTATTCCCAAGAGAATGAATTCTATTTAAAATTTCATTGGAACAAAGATACATATTATAAATAGTGTCATAAATTTTTTTATTAAATGTTTCAAATTTAATCATGTAGGTATTTGAGAATATTTATTTAACATTAGTTGTTCCTTCATTAGAAATAAAAAATGTATCCCAAATTTCAAAACTAATAGTGGAAGAATATATTCTTCTAAAATATTAATAAACTAATGCATAAAATAATTAATTTATATCTTTATAGTTATAATCATATGAATGCTTAGTGGAACTATTTCAATATCTTCAAGGATCTTTAGGTACTTCATATTTATCCTCAGTAGTAGTTTAAATATAAATCCCCATGTTCTCTACATGAATGTTCATTTTAATATTCCATTGAGCATAATTAATTCCATAAAATAAGGACCAAAATTAGTGGTAGTTTCATATTATATATTATTATCTAAAAATTATTAAATGTAAATAAAATTAAGATTTAACATCTTTAACTAGAATTGGATAACATTTTAAAAAACTGGAAATACATATAATACCAAATGTTGGTCACACTAGACAACTCAATAGGTGGGTAATATGAGTTAACAATAAAATTTCTATTTAAATTGATTATAAACATGAAGTCCCATATTTAAAAAAAATTATAGATGTGAAAAATTAGTAAAAATATATAATTTTTATATTTGGAAAACATTATCAAAAGATCGGTCACATATCACTGAATGAATTTAACTCTTCAAAATTATCTACTCATATAGAATATATATATATATATATATATTACATTTATTTGAGTTAAGTTAATTATGGAGTTTTAATCTAGATTTAAGAAAATTGATTCTTTTTTTATTTGAAATCATGTTAAAATGTATATAAAACACACACAAAAAATTAACAAGGGGTTCAGTCTCATGTCGAAACATATTACCCTCTACTTATAAATAAGCTACATCAATATAGTTTTGTAAAAATTAGATTGATCATAAATATGGATTCATTTTTATAGAGAACATATCATATTGATTTCCTTATAGAAATCCTAATTCCACACTTATATATCTGTCATAACATGTAATGGTCCCATATTACCACTTTCATAGATGTTCAAGGGAATAAATATGATGAAAATTTAGAAAGTGTGTCAATCTCTCTCTAGATTACTACATGAGACTATGCTTTATGAATATATAGAGTCATAAAAACAAATATCAAAAGTACTAAATGAATAGAAAGGGAAATAATTATAGATGATAACATGTGTTGTAAATGAATCCGAATTGGTTTGGTTTCTCTTGAGTCTTTGGAAATATTCATGAGAATTATCTACATGGTTTTTATAAGAATCCCACTAAAAGTGTTTATCATAAATGCTTTGTAAAATCATTTTTTATCTTTCATTTTCTTATACATGTACCTTTTCACACATTTCACATTATCACCATGAATCCACACACATCCTTATGAAAAATGAAGGGGGTATTTTGAATATATAGTATTCTAGAAAATCCAAATATCCATTTAAAAATAAGGATAAAGACAATTATATCCTTATATTGAGTAGTAAATATAGAAGGTATTTCATTTTACTTAATTATTATATGTAGTTTTATATGAATATTAATTCTTAAATATATATTCATTTTTTCAGCTTTAAATGCAATAACTAAGAATTGAGGAATTAGTTTTTAAATTCATTCTTTATTTTAATAGTTGCTCAACGATTGTAAGAATACCTTCCAATAATATCGTGAAATAATAGTAGTAGACTCTGGTGGTTGACAACTAGCTTTAGAATCTCTATGTAAAAAATGATTTAGTGGTATATAATCTATAATAATGGAGGTACCATATCCTAGAATTTTCACGACCTAGAGGTAGAACAATTAAACAAATAGTAGATCAATATGCTGTCCAAATTTCAACATTTTTTCAGAATATGATTTAATATCATAAAACGTTAAGGTTATTAGAAACATTTCAATCATGATTTGAGATCATTAAAATAAGTAGGTTATAAATAAATTGTATATGATTTTGTTTATAAAATATGGATAGGGTTAATTTTTGGAAGCATACATGTTTCCATTAAGGGTTTATAGTGATTTAGGTTATTATTATGTATTAAGAGAATATATGAACAAGGTATTAACATGTTTGGTATGTGGAATTATGAGATACTTTGTGTTTTATAGGGATAAATGTTAATGTTGGTCTAAAAAAATATGTGATAATAACTTTTCGATATTTGGGTTTCAAATTTCGTATGAAATATTTTAGAGTAGTCTTATGGTTGGCCATTTCTCTAATGGATCAAGTAGATATTTGGATGTTCTTGATAATATTTTAGAGAATAATATATCATATTTATCCATATTGGAAAACCTGTGAAATTTGTTTTAGTTTTAGTAAATATTATGAAAATAAAGAATGAGTTTTCATTATTCTTATGGACCTTTTTGTCCATTAAAATTTAATTTTAGCACTTCATCATAAATAATTCAACATTAATATTCATTTCATAGAGTATGATATGAAGAATAAATTTATTTAATAACAATAAAATAATGAATTTTTTCTTTGGAAATTGAAACAAATCAAGTAATTATATTTTCTAAAAATCGATATATTGAATGTAAAATAATCCATCAACTTTTTCTATAGGATCCTCAAACAAGAAAATTATCCTTTTAACTTCTTTTTTGATGAAATCATAATCTTTTCACCAAACAATAATTTGTGATTTTTAGTCATTAATATTCATAGTATCATGTTATCTATAACTCTCCATTAATCCATGGATGATATTTTTCTTCCCCAATATCTATATTTTCGCTTCCCACCTTTTTTCACTTTATCTGGTAAACTGAAGATGTGATATTTCAGTTAACCTTGTTGTTTCCTAAAATCCCTTTTCAAAATAATTTATATTATTCCTCATTGAGATATGGGTTTTCATTAAAGGATTAACCTTTGATAACTGAGATAAAATTTTGATAGTGAAATTTATTTATGTGTGGTATAATGTAACACTTTTATATTTTATCATATATTTATATTAAAATAAATTTATTTTCTTTGATAGCTTGTGATACACAAAAATTCGAGCCTATATAAATCAAAATGTAGTATACCGTAATAACATGGACATTAAATTGGAGGAAAAATAAGAATAACCAAAATTTAAAATATTTTTATGATGGTTTTATGTAAATATAATATATTGATAAATAAGTACAAAACTTTTAGTAAAGACTTTATATTCATATAAAATACATTTTCCTCAAAAATATGTTTTATTCATTTTCTGATAAAATAATATAGTTATTATTTTACAAATTTATAAAGTTTATTTTAAATAATTAAACATATTTTTTAAATTATAATATTATAATCACATTAGTGATATTTTTTGTAATTTCTAAATAGTTTTATTTTTCATTGAATAGTGAGAAAGATTTTTTTAATTAAAAATTGGTTTTTTCAAGAATTCACAATGTTTAATTTTTTATAAAATTGATTTAAAAGTAAAAATAGTTCATCTATATTGTTGATAAAGAAATTATGTTAGTTAAAATTAATTTTATGTTTTTTTGGTATAAAAACTCTTAATACATAAGAAAAATATTTTTTTTGAAAAGAGTTTTTTCATCACGCTTTATATTATTATTATAAAAAAACATTTTATCACTTATTGATATTTAATTTGTTAAAATAGATTCCATATTTTCAATTAGAGTAATAATTATTATTAAATCATCTACAGATATGTTTTTTTCAAAATTAAAAGTAAAAACCTAAAAAAATGACGATGGTAAAAAAAATCAATTGGGTTATCCTAGGTCAAATCTAAGTAATAAGCCCAAAATTTATATTATTAATTGTTAATGAATGATAATATTTCTACCCTTATCATCTTAATTGTTATATTTAATTTTTTACGGGATAGTTGTCCCTGAAAATGATCTATATAATATTTGAAGTAAAGAAAAAGATGATATGCCACTCTATTGCTGTGAAATTTAGCATATTTGTTCACATACGGATAAACATAATCTATAAATAAATATTGAAGTGTATTTTGAGTATAATGAAATTATTATTATTTTGTTTATTTGTTATTAATTTTTAATAATTATATAATTACATTAGTTGCCTATACAACATTGAAATAAAGTAAATAGTTTTAAAAACATTAAAATAATATATTTAGTATGGGTAATATTGAAGAAAGAATTTCATTATTAATAAGAAGTTATTATTGTTTGTAAATTATATTATATTATATATTCATTTCCAAAAAACATGTCTTTAAAGTGAAATTTATTAAATAGTGTCAAAATGACTTTATTGTTATTAAATGTTACGTAGTGTTTTGTTAAGATATTTAAAAATAATAAAAACATTTAGGAAGATGAATAGGATAATTAAGGGTTTAAAATTTGATCTATTGTATGTTTGTGATACTATTTTTATATTTAATGTAAAATTATTACCCTCTAATATTTAAAACAAATACCATAGTTATGGATAAAATAGGCGTTCTAGACGGTGGATTAAACCAAGAGATAATGGCCTATTTTAAAATTATTATTATATAAACACAATTTAATTGAAATATTATGACATAATACTATCCCAAATATGAATATATGTCCATATAGAATACTTTTTCAAGATTATTACATTTTTATATTTTAATATTTAATGAAATGACATGTGTTTCCTCTCCCCCACTTATAATATGATACATTTACTTTCACTTATTTAAACCAGTTTTAACTATATAGAATGACCAAAAACCTTCACAATTATATTATAAAATAACCATTCCATCATTTATATGTGTTTTTTATTCTTGAAAGAACATTCGAAGGTTCTTTATGGAGGGATCTTAATGAGGCCAACCGATGAAAATGTTATCTACATAACCGACCTCTTTCAATTTATTTCTTCCTATAACTCTTATAAATCTTTTGGTTTTATCATAAAAAATAAATTCAATATCATAAATATAATTGAATGTTATTATGATTATGAAACCACAAATATCCACCCTCAATTCCATCAAATGGGAATTGAAATAATCATTAGTGTGTATGAGTGCACTACTACAACCACATATTGATACAATTAATTTCCCATAGCCATATTTCATGAATGGTTATTATGATATGTATAGTGTTTATATATTATATTATCAGACTAATTATACTTATATAATCATAATATCATATCAATAATATTACCTTCCAATCCATAGAAAATGATAGTCTAGCGCGTGTGTACGTTTGGATTATCACCTCCACGAAGTGATGTGATTCGTTTTTAATTTTTGTTCTACATTGATGGAAAGAATGGTTTATTTAATAAATATATCTTATATATATTATATTATAATGATTATATAATGGTTAATTTTTATTTAAAATTATTTCATTCTATCCATCGAAAAGTAAAAAAACAACAATCGTGTGTACGTACGACCTATTGTCTCCATAAACCGAGTAATTCATTTTCTATCTCAAAATATTATAGGTGACTATATATAAAATAAATAAATATTATATTTATATCATGAATAAATTTATTTAGTTTATTTAACCATGATAAAATTATAACGAATAGAACTATCGAATGGAAATGTTTATAAAATATCAAATGACGAACCCCCAAAACAACAATTTTAATAAGGAATTATTAATAAATGTGAATATAAATGTTATTAGTTGAAAGAATATGATATTATATATATATTAATTAATCTATTACATAATATTATTTTTTTATTTAATATATAGGAGGTTTGAGTACTTTTAAAGAATGTTTATTTTGAGGAAAGGGATTTTTGTCTCCGTTTTTTTGTGAGAAAAATGTTGTTTTCCCCTTGTTTATTTTATATATTATATATACGATACAATAAAGAATTTTATGATGAATATCATGAAAAAGTTATTGGGTTATTTATATCCACATAATATTCTCTCTTTCATTATATTTTGATTATAAATTTAACAATGTGTTAAGAGATTTATGATACGATATCATTTTTTAATGGGATTGTATATGATGAAGATTCTGATGATGAAATAATATAAATTATATCTCATAGATCCCATAAATTTTATTATCATATGGTTATTTCTATATATTACATTTTTCATTTTTATTTTACTCTCTTTAATGACTCATGATACTGAAAAAATATTTTTATGAAAATATGACTATTGTTCGCTTTGGACAAAAAAATAATCTCTCATCCATATCCATGTTTTATAGAAATGTTTTCAAATTTTTTTTATATATATTATTATATGATTATTTAAATTTAATGATATCAATTATTTAATATTTAATAATTTATTTAAAATTATTCTTCTTTTCATTTTCTGAATGTGGTACATTTGACTTTCTACCAAAAATATAAAAGGAATATTTATTTTAATGTACATGACATGAATGAAATTTTCTACTATCAGGAATAAAAATTTCATTTAAGACTACATGAAATGATTCCATATTTTTTTTGAAATAATATTTTTCCATTAAATTTGTGCTATTTATTATATTTTAAATAAGTGATTTCAAAGTGAAAATGTTATTTTACTCAAGAAATATTCCAAGTGATATTTTAAATAAATGTACATAAAATATGAAATACTTTGATATTATATATGATTTACTTGGGATATGATCCATTTATACCATCCATATTATTTCTATAGATGGTTTATGGTTATCAGTATGTGATATTTATGAAACTCATTTATTTTCCAAGTGTTTTATAATGAAGAAATTTGTAATGTTTATGAAACTAATTTTTTTTCCAGGGGTTATGATATATGATTTATGATTTATGATCCTTTGTATTGAATTTAAATGGATTATAATTATGTGATGGGTGGACTTGAAATTATATATCCATCCAATGTATTAGGTAGATATGGATATGACACGATACAATAAGGGCTAGAATGGATAGTGAACCAATTATACTAAGGGACATGATCTATTATAATACTATATAGAGTGAAACTTGAATAAGGATATGGTATATGTAAGTTCTTGGCACAACGGTAGGGAATTGGTGTTTTTACCCAACTTTAATTCTAGTGTTAACAAAGATCAATCCTAGATCTGTCACGATAATAAAATTCCAAATCGTCATAATAGAATAAAGAATGGAAAAGAAAGCGGGGAGTACTAGAACCATAGCTAGAATCATAATATGATGGATTTAATTAATTTAATTAATTAACAAGAATTACCTTGATGGAATTATTTCTTCGTTGATGTTTCTAGTCAAATTCCGATGTGATCTGTTCTTGCGTCGTAGAATCAATATTTATGATTCCACTAGCAGTGATCCACACGTGCTCCATGTATCTCTGGACATCATCGAAGGTATCTCTGGGTGCTAGCACGGAAGAGCCATCACTTGCGATGTCAACCTTCGATCACCTTATTCCGGGGGATATGGATCTTTCTCTCATAGCTTGAGATAGTTGTTGGTAAAAAAAGAATTATCTCTTGGCATGAGTGATTTTCCAAATCCATTGTGGGCAACCCAAAAATCGATAGGGTAAATGAGAATAATATAATTGGGATTTATAATACTTAGAATAATAAAATGAAATAATTACCCGAAATCATTTATTCATTTCATTTAATTCATAGTAAGACCACATGTCTAATAAATATAGTTGACTATTATTATTACTTGACATACACCCCTGAATTACAGAAAATACAATTTAATTAAATAAATAATATTATTTCTCACAAATCTTGAGAAAAACTACACGTCGTGTATATATAATTATACACGACATGTACCTTTTTCCATTTTATTTATTTCCTCCACCACATTTTTTAGACCTTGAATAAAGGTTATTTATTTCTCAAATACATTTCACAGCATTACTCACTAATAAATATATATATTATTTCACCCACAATATATTCTCTCAAATAAGTAGTGTCAAAATAAATTTGATCAGGAATCCTTGAATAATTATTAAACCAAAATTGGGAATAATATTTATTCAACTTTCTAAATTAATATTTAACCGAGATACTTGGACACACTTAGTGTATGACCCTCTAGGCCTCTTTCTCAGTGGAATTAGGCGGATCCTGCCTAAAGACTGAGGTTAGCGTCTACAAATATTCCAAGGCACCCATAGATAAATAAGTTAATGCCGCATGACATGTCACATCCTACAAATTCATACCATGTAATATAATCTCTTTTTATCGATATCTCTAATCAAAAGAGTTGCATGCTAGTTCCATCAACCCATATTCTTGATTATTCATTCTTTGACTTCAAGAAATTGAACTTGACCATTCCTTACCATGTTTTTGGATTTATTTACGATATATCAATTCCATCAAAGGGCCTGAGATATCTACTTTCGTTATGGAACAGAAGGGAAAAATCCTTTCTCACAATATCTATTAATACAGTATTACTAGAGATGCACCCAACATATCCAACCACGTTACGAATAGTGTGTCATCATATTTTTCATCAATAAATCTATGTGCACAAGTTTTAATACCCATTAATAATAACCTTAAATTCTAAGGACCAATACACACATCCATAGAAAGGAACATCCAATGAAACTGGGAAATGTGGATTTCCTACTAGCGGGTCTTGTTCTCATAATATCCTCTTAAATATTACCAAGGGAGAATACCATGAGAAGGTTTCTCAATGTTTTGTGAGTCCTCACCCCTAATGGCCTGTATTATTTGTGTCCCTCAAATAACATCATCCGGACATAGAACATATATTCAAGAACAGTGATGTGGCATTTTCATGTTCTCATCATAGCATGGATTCGCTCTGACCCTTTAATGAAACAGCTATTCTTAGGACATTATCACATGCATTTTCATGTAGAAGAACAATAAAGATGTTATAAGGTATATATTAATTAATAAAGTAAAATTTAGTTGGTTCTAGGCCACCAACTCCAATAGACTCCAACTTGGACTAGAGACAACTGGTAATAACCTTTAACCCGCTAGCCATAACATGATATTCATGCTTCAGTTGAGATATACCTTTGTTAATGGGGTCTGCCACGTTCTCTTATGTGGACACTCTACTCACTGAAACTTATCCCCTTTTATAGAAATCCCTCAAGGGGTGATACTTCAATAGTATGTGGTTTGTCCATTGATGCGACCTTGGTTCTTTTGCAAGAGCCACCACTGCAGTATTATAACAATACAATGTGATAAGATCTTTACTGCTAGGCACCACATCAAGATCTTGGAAAAAGTTCCAAATGTAGACGGATTCCATGGCTACATCAGAATCTGCTATATATTCAGACTCTGCTATATAATTAGCGACAACTAGATGTGTTGAACTCTTCCATATCACAGCTCCTCCATTGAGACAGAAAACATATCCAGATTGTGACTTCAGAACATTTTGATCTATCTGAAAACCAGTATCAACATACCCTCTGATGACAGGCTTCTCATCTCCTCCATACACCAGGAACATATCCCTACTTCTTCTTAGATAATTCATGATAGTCTTAACAATATTCCAATGATGTTCTCCTAGATCTACTTAATATTTTCCTACCACGCTCAGTGCATAGGCAACATCATGCCTGGTACAAAACATGGCACACATGATGAATCCTATAGCAGAAGCGTATGGAATCTTACTCATTCTACCTTTCTCCTGTTGTGTCTTAGGGAACATTTTCCCAGAAAGATGTATGCTATGTGACACTGGAACCAATCCCCTCTTGGATTGTTCCATACTAAATCTCTTTAGTATTTGGTCAATGTATATACCCTGACATAGTCCAAGAAGCCTCTTGGATCTATCATGAATGATCTTGATCCCTAGAATGTAGGTAGCTTCACCCAATTCCTTCAAGGAGAAACACTTTTTCAACTAGTCATTAACTGACTGTAAGACTGGTACATCATTTCCAATAAGAAATATGTCGTCATCATATACTACTAGGATAACAATCACATTCCTATTAACCCGCTTATAAACACATGTCTCACATCCATTCTTAATGAAACCAAATTCTTTTATGGATTCATCAAATCAAATGTTCCATGACCTGGATGCTTTATTTTATCCACAAATGGATTTATGAAACTTGAAACCCCATTTGGATTCTCCTGGTGTCACAAACCCATCAAGTTGAGTCATATAGACATCTTCATGAATGTTCTTGTTAAGGAATGCTGTTTTGACATCTATTTTCCAAATCTCATAGTCATGGTAAGATTGTATTGAATGTATTATTCTTATGGATTTAATCATGGAAACTGAAGAGAAGGTTTCATTACAGCCAATTCCTTGAAGATGTCTGAATCCTTTAGCCACTACCCTTGGTTTATAGGTCCTAACTTCACCTTCTATGTCCAGTTTTCTCTTGAATACACATTTTCATCTAATAGGCTTTACATCAACTGGCTCATCAAACAGAACCCATACATGGTTCTGATACATGGAATCCATTTCATAATTCATTTCTCCTAGACATCATGATGCTTATGAACTTTCTACTTCTTCCTTTTAGGAGAGAGGTTCATCATTATCCAACAATAATGATTCCCCAAACTCGGTGACTAGGAAACCAATTCTCTCTGGTTCCCTTACCTCAATTTATCTCCTACGCAGTACTTGTGTTTCTAAAACCTCTTCTATGGGGACCTATCGAACTTGTTCCTTTACCAACTCCTGTGTATCTGGAGAATAAACTTCATCAAAGTCAATCTTGCTCCCTCTATCCTTTTTTAGGATTTGCTCCCTCTCAAGAAAGACAACTTATCTGGCGACAATCACATTCTTGTCTGAAGGGTTATATAGGTAATATCCTTTCATTTCCTTTAGATATCCTATAAAGATACACCTCGTTCCCTAGGGTGCTTGGTTTTTTCTTGAGAGGTCCTTAACAAATGCCTCGCATCCTCATACACCTGTGTATGAAAAAATGGGTTTCTTTCCATTCTATAACTCAGAGGGAATTCCATTTTCCACCTTAGTTGGTACTCAGTTTAATGTGTATTTTGTAGTTTGTAATTCATATCCCCAAAAGGATAATCGAAGATCTGGATGACTCATTATAACACCCTGAAAACTCAAACCTCTTGTTTTGAACAGTTTATGTTTTCATTTTGTTTGAATTCCATAATAACTGAACAAACTTGTTTCTCATAAGAAAGTAATAATATGGTTTTAATTTATATTACAATGCAACTAAGTGGAACATAGAAATGGATGCAAGGCACTTCACTTAAATAAGAACATCGTAGTGTTTATGTTACATAGATATCAAAAGGGTAATCATGCTAACCTTGTATACCTATTGAAAACCCTATCAAATCCACAAGAAGACCCCCAATTACAAAAATGAGGCCTGGAAAATAAAAGATATCCCTCGAATCAGTTGAGACGAAGAACATCACCACCATAATCATGAATATCGTGCTGACCATCAATGTGATTAGGAGCACCATCTTCTTCAGTTACTATAATTTTGGGACACCCGAAGACATGGATTTATAGGGAATCAACCCAACTATTTCTTTGGTGACCGTTGAGAGGTAACAGCTATAATTATAGCCATTGTACTTTGATAGTATAATTAAAAATATTTTTGTATTAATCAGTTTCCAGATGCTTAATTCATAATTAAAATTATTAAATAAACCACCATTTATGAACTCTAAAAGAATATGGTTTAATACTTTTTTTTCACTTAAGTAATTTTGAAAAGTATTAAGGGATCCAAGGCACTTTGTAAATATTTCAAATACAATGTATTTTTTTCATTTCTTAAATATTATTATAAACTATGATTTTGATTAAACTATGTTTTCTAAAATACTAGTACAAGAACTATCATGAAAGATTATTAAATCTCAATTTATTACTTTTATATTAAAAGATTAGCATTAATAAATTTAGATATACTTCTATGATAATTTTTAATTTGTACTCATTAACATCCTATGGTTTAATAAAAATCCATGTTTAAGAATATAAATTCTTTATAGTTATAATAAATGAATTTTTTTCTCTCCTCTACTAAGTATATATTTTTTTAGTTTGTGGTACTTAAAAAAAGGGTTTGCAAGGACCATCCCATTATGGCTGGGCTAAGGGAGGAAGCTCACACTAAGTGGCTGAGCTAAGCCCTCATCCCAAGGTAGGTCAATCCCGAGCTTGGGCAAAGGTTCCTCGAAGGGCTCTTGGGAGAAGGAGCGCGTAGGCACACCACCATGGGGGCGAGGCTGTGGCAGAGCATGGGTAGGACAAGGCTTGATGTGATGGGATGGGATCCCATGTATTGGGCCCCATTTGTGTGTGCCATGTATTTTCTGAGCAGTTGTTGGGTGGCTTAGGCTTATAAAGGAGGTGAAAGAAACTCTCTGTTTCGATGTGGGACACGTTTTTTCAAGAAAAACGTGATCTGGGCCATTCGATTGTGTCGCGCATGATCTGGGCCATTGATCCCAATTTGGTGCTTCACCCTCAGTGACTGCATTTCTCTCTGTGGTTTTTGTCCACCATTAGATCTGGCATGATCTAATCGTGGCTGTTTGAGGTTTATAAAATGTCGCGTCCAACCAGGACGGTCTGATCAAACCCATATTTAATCTGAGCATCTCGATTCTTTTAAAAATATGAACACATCTCTTCATTTGGATCAAGGTTGGGATCAATCTGGACGGTCTGTTTTTCCCCGGTTTTCCCTCTTGTTGTGTCATCTTCTTCCTCCTTCTCATGGGTTTACAGCAGTAACCCTACACCTATGGCCCTCACGTTTTCTTCACCACTGACCGCCAGGGACCCTCCATGTCTCCCCTTTTTCATCAAGAACAACACCCCCATTTAATTAACCATAAAGGGGTATGTATTTGCGTGAAACATTTTGTGTGATTTTGTATATAAGTACCCAATAACTCTCAGTTCTTCTCCCCCACTAAAGTCTCTAGTACGCCCCAACCAACCCCCCACAAGTTCTCCTCCCACTAGTATCAAGGTAAGGGTTATATTTTTATTTGTTTTATTTTTTTGAATATATGTGTGTGTGTGTGTGTGTGTGTGTGTTCCTAAATCTATGTATTTTAAATAACCCAACGGGTTAGTTGAGACATTTCTTATAATTGAACCTATGTCTCATTTTTTTTAAATTTTGGAGTATTTATAAGTTGTTTAATGTTTACAAATATTAAGATGTACTATATATATGTATGTGTACATATATATATATGGTTATAAGTACTTCGGTTATATGTATGAATGGGGATGACCTTTCTATTTTTGAGTATAGGCCCACAAACACTCCATCCAACAATTTTAAAAATATTCCAAGATAAGAACTTTAAATGAAAGAGTAGTATTTTCATATGATGTTTTTCTTATATAATTGTTTATGCACTACACATATTCAAATACACATATTTTTATATATAAATTTGGAAAATGCTATATATGTTCTGTTTTTTAATGGAATTGTTTTGGTAGGTTTTTATAAACAATTTTTTATGACTAAGGGCACGGCCTGAACTATTTAAAACATTGTTGAACTAATATACATAGGGGGTTAATACACATGGAAGTTCCAATCATTCAGTATGAGTGTGGTTACATACATATATCTTATATGATGCATGAACCTTTATTATACCCGGTTTTATGGTCTTTAAACTTTAAGTCTCGAGTTTAAGTGGAGATTTAAAACATAAAAAATGTTTTGTTATACAAAACTCATATCCAAATTTATGCGTCACTTATTTTCTTATATGTTAAATGATGTTGGTTATGGTGAAGACTCATGATTTCTATGATTGGCTTTATTTATGTGGTATAAAAAGGATTATCAGCATTGAATGATTTAGCTTTTGTAAGCTTAAAACCCTACATGAATGTTTTGGTTTACCTTATTTGGTAAATAAGGTTTTTAGAATTTTAAGAATAACATTGCATGTGACAAATTATGATTTCTTTTAGTACCTTGGATGTCAATGTACGTTCCATAATCTACCTTTATTTTTTCTATTTAATGATAGTCAAATAATTGTTAGCTGGGTTGGTATACATCTAGATACATGTCTTACATTATAAATATGTAAATATTTGAAGATTAAATTCAACTACTATGACCAACTATGAATGAATTATTCAAAATGGTATTTGAAATTTTAAATATATAGCTCTATTTGAGTAAAGAATTAGTCTATGTGGATCACCTGAAAGTTAGGAAATATTAAGGGTGTGCCCTGATAGAGCTCCAATGAATTGGGTAAAGAATTAATCTCTAGAGATGACAAGTTTCACGATACCTTGGTAAATATCCTTGGTAATGTTTTTATGACACCTTGGGGATGGACCTTTGTGATATGTTCAGGAATGTAAAAATGGAATGTTGAATCCAAATATTCAAGTTATGTCATAAGTTATTTTTAAAATAATATTCCAATTCTTTCATTTCTCTTGTCTTTATGTTTTTATGAAGTTCAAATTGATGTCACAAGTAAAATTTTAGTACATGCATTGTGTTTATCACTAAATAAAATAGTATCCAATATATGAAATTGAAGTTGTTTCCTTCACACACAACTATTATTAATCTTCACACTTTGGTGTTAAATATTTGATTAAATGATCATATGTCATACATATTTAGATCGTATTTTATTTATTACTCCTTTTGAACATGCCTAAATTGATTCATGTATCCTTGGAAATCTTAATTGAGCACTTTTATGTTATGTTACATGTGTTACATTTTTTTAATAGATATGTTCTATGGAATGTTTTAAATAATACTTTAAAAAGTTACATTGGTTTATTTTTAAACCCCTTACTAGTCATTCTTATGCTCTCCCTATGTTTTGATATAACTTTTTTTCAGGTAACAGATTTTAACAGATGAAACATTTTAGAAGTATCCATTTTCCCAGAGCCCAAAACGAATTCTATCCTTTGTATGGGACATGATGTATAGTTTGTCGGTGAATGTTTTTCTTTAAAATGACACATCATGTTCAGAAGGCACCATATTCTAGTTTCCTGGAGTCGGGTCGTCATAGTTGGTATTAGAGGATTCGGTTTTGGATAACATTGGAAAACCAGAACTGAAACAAAGAAAAAATTTACATAAGCACTACTAAAAATGAGTTTTATTAATTTTCACATGGAAAACATAGGTACTAATATTTTTTCTCTTCCCAATGAGGCCTTAGAAACCATAATTTCAATATCCAGCCATGATGATTTTATAATCTATGCCCATATTTGTATGTCATTGAAACATCTCTATGATATATCCAATTGTCACCGAGTACTTCAACTCCAACGAAGTGGGGGTCTGGATTACATCATTGTGATGCAATCCCTATTTCCCTCTTATGCACGATAGAGAAATTACTACGAGGGACTTTTTAGATGATTCACCTCAGCAGAAGGCATCTAGCCCTTCTTGGCTTTCCAAGAGGCTACGTTTGAGGGAGACCTCCACGCAGCATACATGTGTCATGTCTTGTCCTATGTACATTTTGGTCAGGTGATGGACTTTGACATCCTGGAATACGAAGCCTCATGTTCTGTGTACATACAACAAGTACATATGGATGTCTCACAGTTGTACACCCCACATGTCAGAATCTGGAGGCAACATAAGTTCACCCACGATATCAAGCCCGACTGCTCGGGTTGCATTTGGTTTAGGGAGATAGAGTGTTTCGAGCTTGTATTGAGAATTTGTGTATCAGGTAACTGGGGAAACCATTTACCCTATTTTACTTTATATACTAGTAGTTATATAAGAACATATTTTTTAATCTCTTATTTGTTATATCAATACTTTTTTTATACTTTTGGATGGATTTCCACAATCGAACTTTCATTATAAACTTTCTGATGGAAGGAAAAACCCACATGTTATCTCTTCCTATTGAGATACTGGAGATTATTGCAATCAAAACCTATGAAGAAGAGTATCGTCCCTTCATAAACCTGGGAGGAATGTGTAAGAAACTATATGCGGTGAAAAACAGTCCAGATTTTCTCCACACCTGTCAAGGGAATGCTTCCATATACTACAGCATAGGCTCAACACAATTGGTCGAGCGTAAGAGGAGAGACAAAGACCATGAAGGGAATTTCCTATATTTCACCCTAGGCCAGAACAACACTTCCAGAGTAAAATTTCATGAGGCTGCTTTAGAGGGAAACATTTTTGTGACCAACATGTACCAACTACTTAGTGTTAGCTTATATGAGAACGTCTATAACTTAGATATTATTGATAGAGACATAGTTCTATGAGTTCTTCGTGTGTTGGTCCATTCAGAAATTTCCAAAATTTCTACTATTTGAGCCTTCCTCTGGAAGCCCAAGTGTTCGACACATGAGTTCAACCCCTTCTGTCCAAGGTGTGTCTAGATCAGAGAACTATAGTAGTTAACCATCAATTTGGGATTTCTACTGAATGCACCTGAGGATCCTCTATGATGGGGGATGTGGTGAGAACATCAGAGATCCTTTATGGTTATATAAAATGAATTTTGAGGACACAATTATTCGTAGGGGATGTAACACCCCAAAAAGTTGTACCTCTTGTTTTGATCAGTTTATGTTTTCATTATTTTTTAATTCCATAATAACTGAACAAACTTGTTTCTCATGAGAATGTAATAATATGAATTTAATTTATATTACAATGCTATTGATTTGGACACAAAAATAGTCGCATGGAACATCACATAAATAATAACTTCAAAGTGTTTATGGTACACAAAGATCAAAAAGTTAATAATGCTAACCATGTCTACCAATTAGAAACGCTATCAAAGCTACATGAAGACCCCCAATTACTACATTGAGGCCCAGAAAATAAAGGAGATCCCTCGAATAGTTGAAACGAAGAACATCACTAACGTAATCAAGAATAATGTGCTGACTATCAATGGGATTGGGAGCACCATCTTCTTCAGTTACCTTAATTTTGGGACACCCTAAGACATGGATATATAGAGAATCAACCCGACCATTACTTTTGTGACTTTTGAGAGATAGCGGTTATAATTATAGCCATTGGACTTTGATAGGATGATTAAAAATATTTACATATTAATCAGTTCCCAGATTATTAAGTCATAATTAAAATTATAAAATTAACCACCAATTATGAACTCTAAAAGAATGTGGTTTAATACTTCGTTTATCACTTGAGTAATTTTGAAATATATTATGGGATCTAAGGAACTTTGTAAATATTTCAAATACATTGTAATGTTTTTTTCATTTCTTAAATAGTGTTATAAACTAGGTGTTTTATTAAACTATGTTTTCTATGATACTATTACAAGAACAATCATGAATGTTTATTAATCAAAATTTATAAGTTTTATATTAATGGTTTAGAGTTTATAAATTTAGAAATACTTCTAAGACAAAGTTTAATTTGTACTCATTAACATCTTATGTTTTAATAAAAAGTCATGTTTAAGAATATAAATTCTTTATAGTTATAAAAAATGAATTTTTTTCTCTCCTCTACTTAGGATTTATTTTTTTAAGTTTGTGGGATTTTAGAAAAAATGGGCCCGCATGGACCAGCACTTTTTAGATGGGCCGAGGGAGGAAGATCAAACTAAGTGGATGATCCTAGCCCTCAGCCCAAGACAAGGCCGTCCCATGCTTGGGAAAAGGATCCCCAGAGGGAGCGCAAGATTATGAGCACACATGCACACTACCCCTGGGGCAATGCGGCGATGGATCATGGGTATGCCGAGGCCTATGGGGGCGGGATGGGAGCCTGTGTATAGGTCCCCCTTTGTGTGTGCTTTGTGTTTTCTGGGCAGTCGTTGGGAAGCTTAGGATTATAAAGGAGTCGAAAGAATCTTGTAGTTTCGATGTGGGACACATTTTTCAGGTGAAACATGATTTGGGCCATTGGATCGCGTCGCGCACGATCTGGGATGTTGATCCCGATTCCATGCACGACCCTCAGTGACTGCATTTCTCTCTATGGTTTTTGTCCACCATTTGATCTGGCACGATCTAATCGTGGTCGTTTGAGGTTTTTATAATGCCACGTCGAACCGGTACTGTCTGATCAAACTCAGATTTAATCTAAGTCGCTCTATTATTTTAAAACTGCAGATGTGTTTCAGCCTTTGGATCATGGCCGGGATCGATCTGGACTATCCATTTTTCCCTGGTTTTCCCTCTTTCCATGTCGTCTTCTTCCTCTTTCTCATGGGTTTATTGTTGTAACCCTACACCTATGGCCTCCTCGTTTTCTTCATCACTGACCATCAGGGACCCTCTATGCCTCCCATTTTTCTTCAAGGACTATAACCCCCATTTAATGCACCGCACGTGGGTATGTTTTTGCGTTAAAATTATGTGTGATTTTGTATATAAGTACCCAAGAACTCTCGGTTCTTCTCCACTACTCATGTCTCCAGCAAGCCCCAGCCAACCTCCCTCACATTCTACTCCCCCTATATTCATGGTCAGGGTTATATTTTTCCTTGTTTTGTTGTTTTGAATATACCATATATATCTATGTGTATATTAGTAAAGGTGTGTAATTTAAATAACCCTACATGTTAGTTGATACCTTTCTTATAACCAAACCTAAGTCTCATTTTTTTATTTTCGGAGTATTTATAAGTTTTTTAATGTTTAATAATATTATGATGTACTATATATATATATATATGGTTATATGTACATCGGTTATTTGTATGAATGGGCATGGCCTTTCTATTTTCGAGTATAGGACCATGAACAGTCCATCCATCAAGTTTGAAAAGATTTCAAGATAAGAACATCGAATGCAAGAGTAGTATTTTCTTATGAAGTTTTTTTATATAATTCTTTATGCACTATGCATATTCATATACACATATTTTCATATATAAATTTTGAAAATGTTATATTTTTTCGGTTTTTAATAGAATTGTTTGGGTAGGTTTTCATAAACAAATTTTTATGACTATGGGCATGAACCTCCCTATTTAAAACATTGTTAAACTAATATCCATATATGGTTAATGCACATGGATGTTCCAATCTTTCAGTATGAGTGCGGTTACATAAATATATCTTATATGTTGTATGAAAAATTATTATACCCAGTTTTGAGGTCTTTACACTTTAGGTCTCGAGTTTAAGTGGAGAATTAAAACAAAAGAAATGTTCTATTATACAAAACTCATATCCACGTTTATGAGTCAATTATTTTCTTATATGTTAAATGATGTTGATTATGGTGAAGACTCATGATTTCTATGATGGAAATTAATTCTGTGGTATACAAAGGCTTATCAACATTGAATGATTTATCTTCTACAAGCATAAAACCCTACATGAAATTTTTGGTTTACCTTTTTTTAATTAATTAGTTAATAAGGTTTTTAGAATTTTAAGAATAACACTACATGTGAAAAATTATTCTTTCTTTTGGTACCTTTGATGTCAATTTATGTGCCATAATATGCCTTTCTTTTTTCCATTTAATGACAGTCAAATAATTGTTAGCATAGTTTCTAAACACCTAGACACATGTCTTACTTTATAAATATGTAAATATTTGAAGATTAAATTCAACTACTACGACCAACTATGAATGAATTATTCAAAATGGTACGAGACATTTTGAATATACAACCCTATTTGAGTAAAGAATTAATCTATATGGCTTGATTGAAAGTAAGGACATATTAAGGGTGTGCCCTAATAGCGCTCCAATGCATTGGGTAAAGAATTAATCTCTAGAGATAACAAGTTTCACGATACCTTGAAAAAACATGGATAATTTTTTACAACACCTTGGAGATGGACCATGGTGATATGTTCACGAATGTAAAAATGGAATGTTGAAGCCACATATTCAATTTATGTTACAATTTCTTTTTAAAATAATATTCCTATTCTTTCACCGCTCTTCACTTTATGTTTTTATCAAGTTCATATTGATGTCACAAGTAAATTTTAGTGCATGCCTTGTGTTTATCACTCAGTAAAATAGTATCCAACATATGAAATTGAAGTTGTTTCCTTCACGCGTAACTCTAATTAATCTTCACTCTTAGTTGTTCAATTTTTTCATAAATGTTCATATGTCATAACT
Organism: Viscum album; assembly: GCA_963277665.1. Lineage (NCBI taxonomy): Eukaryota > Viridiplantae > Streptophyta > Magnoliopsida > Santalales > Viscaceae > Viscum > Viscum album. Next base: position 1,530,646,670 of record OY728162.1, read on the forward strand.
GTTAGAATTTATTTTATTTATTACTCATTTTGAACATACCCTAACTGATTCATGTATCATTGTAAATCTTAATTAAGTACTTTTATGTTATGTTACATGTGTTACAGGTTTTTAAGGGAAATGTTCTATGAAAAGTTTTAACAAATACTTTCAAAAGTTACATTGGTTTATTTTTAAACCCATTAATGGGCATTCTTATGCTCACACTATGTTTTGATTTAATTTTTTTTTTCTGGTAATAGCTTTTAACAAATGAAAAATTTCAGAAGTATCCAGTTTCCTAGATTCCAAAACGAATTCAATCCTCTGTATGGGACATGATGTATAGTTTTTCAGTGACTGTTTTTGTTTAAAATGACACATCATGTTCAGAAGGAACCATCTCCTGGTTTCCTGGAGTGGGGTCCTCAAACTCATCATCGACCTCACTATGTATAATAATGTGTGGTTCCTCCTTTCACTAACACCATTCCACTATGGCGTATAAGAAGGAGTGAGCTGAGATAGAATCTGAGACTCCCATAGAAGATCGATGAACTCTAGGTTCATATATTTTCAACCTCGATCTGATCGAAGCTTCTTTAACTTCTTACCAAGATGATTCTCTACTTCATTCTTTAATTACTTAAATTAATCTAAGTCTTCTGACTTATACCTCATTAAGTAGAGATATACATATCTAAAAAAATCATCAGTTAAAGTGATGAAGTAAGAATATCCACCCCTATCTTCTACTAGAAATGATCCACATACATCAGTGTGCAAAAATCCAAGAATTTCTATGGCCCTTTCACCCTTTCCACCGAAGGGCGGCTTGGTCATTTTACCTTGTAAACAAGTGTGAAATCTATCAAGTGGTTTTATATCATTAGAGTCTAAATAGCCATATTGTTAGAGATTTAACAAGTGCATCTCGTTTACATGACTGAGATGGTGATCCCATAACTGGGTGATGTATGATTCATGGGAGTTTGTTTTATTATCGATTTCCAAACCTTGGTTTTCATAATTTAATACATAAAAACCTTTGTTTAAATGATCCATGCTATAACATACGTTGTTCTTATAAAATAACCAACCCTTATTTACAAACATGAAAATAAATCCATCCATATCCACAATGATACATAAATTGTGTTTTTGGTAACACTGGGAAAATGATAACAGTTTTGTAAAACCAAAATCATTCTAGTTGGCAATGAGAGGTGGTAATTGCCAATGGATAACATAGCTAGCCTCATGCCATTGGCACCTCGAAGATCCACATCTCCTCTAGCAATCTTTCCAAATAAACTTGGTTCCTACATTTGAATATATATGTGAGCCCCACAAGCTGTATCTAATACCGAATGAGTAGAAATGGAAAGATTACACTTTTTAACAAACACTACAATAGCATCCCCACACTTCTGGGTGCAGTTCCTATTCTAGTGGCCTTTCTTTCCACATGAAAAACATACTGCCACCCCTTCCATGCCCTGCCTCTGGATTTTACCCTTCTTGGAGGGATGTTGCTTGGGGGATTCAGATTGTTTATAAGTCCTTGGCCTCATTACCTTGTCCTTTCTTTTCTTATTAACCATAAGGACTGTGGGTTTTTCACGACCCAAGTCTTCATCTACCAAGTCAATTAAGGTCCACAGTTCTAATAAACTCTTCTAATTTTTCTCATGTTTTAGTTTACATTGAAGGTAGAGAAGGTCTTGGGCAGTGATAATAGGATGATATATGTATGTAACTCATCCAGGAACTTAATCCCTAAGATGTCCAGGTGTTAAATATATCCAATGAGAATGACTACAAGAGGCCTAGCTAACACAGAATCTCCAAGATTAGTTGTAAACAAATAATTGCAGATCTCATATCTCTCATATCTCGCCTTCTATTGATAGAGATCCTTAAGGTGAGACATCATGTTATACGCATCCATGTTTTCATGTTGCTTCATTAACTCATAAGACATGGCCGATAGCATGAAACACTAGAAATATGTGGCATCATCCATGTGTTTCATGTAGAGAGATATTTCCTCATCACTGGCCTCTTTTCCAGGAGCAACTCGAATATCCTCTTCCAGCACATACAATTTCCTCTCGCGGTGAAGGATGACACGTAAATGCGTCTGCCACTCTTGGAAATTGGTGCTAGTGAGAAGGTTTTACTTTTAGATTATGGTTCAAAATGATATGTTTGATGTCATTTTTCATTCAATTTCTAAAATTTATGATTAGAAAAGTTTTAGTACTTTATTATGATAAAACTGAGACAAAAAAATAAATTAATACTTATTAGTCACCAACTATTTTATCGAAATCTAATAGCTCTCACCATTGACTTTAGAATATGTTGTTGCCTGAATATTCTAGTGGCAAGGATCCATATTTCCCTTCGTATTACCCCAAATAGGCTTGGTCAAGTAACATCAAGGGATTTAGGTTGGGGTTCTAAATTCAAACTGCATTAACTCACAGCTCCTTGATCCACTGAGTGGACTCCCCAATCCAAAAACCCTTTTATTTTGGATTTCTTAAACCTTTTCCTCTTGGTCACAGAAAGTCCTGGTGTGACAGTTAACCCTTGATGCAAACCATGTAAATTCAACACAAGACCTTGAATTAGAATTCCCCGATAATTTAAAGCACCCCAACTAGGGTTGGTCAAGCACTTTTAAGTATGGTTCGATTCTAACCAAGATTATGGAAGGCTATACAGACTTAATATTTCATTGAGGGATTTTATCCATATATGTAAATTACCAATTTATTATCTTTGATTACATTCATGTTACTATTAAGTGGGATATATTTAAATGATTAACCATGTCTAAGATAATATTTACGCATAAGATGGTATTATTTTAGTTCCATCTTGCATGCTTGTTTAGTTCATTAATTGTGTGATTGTGACAACACACCCACAATAAATAAACCATGAAACTGACGGAAACAAAATAAATGGTATGATAATGAGCTAGTTCTATTGGTTAGATTATCTAGTGGTTGAAAATATAACCTGAGACCTAGTGGAGAAACACCTTGAACCTTTTAGGGCCATGTTTACAGATTTCCACATGTCCACCTTTGTATCTACATGGATTTGTTTCACCTTGGATCTAGACTTGAGTCGCCTCCACTAGCTTGGGAGCCCCATCCATTACATATGCATTTATCTCACACACAGGTGAGGGGTAAAAAAGGGTTTTTTATATAAAATAAACCTTGGGTGCACGGGCCCTATATGTTTATGAGGATAAGGCTCGTAGGCCAAATAATTTAATTCAAATAAATAAATTAAAAGAAACCATTCACATACAAAGGCCTTGTTCTAGATCATTATCATCCATACATTAAATGATATTTACGGATAAATAAAACTAGAATTTAATTCTTTAATCATTCTTGTTTAAGATAAATCATGCTCGAATCAATTAATTTTCTTTAATTAATAAATCCTTTTATCTTATACCCCATTTTTTTGGAATTTCCTTGAGATTATCATCCATCATAATTTTAAACCAATAAATTCATTTAAAATTATATTTGTACGCAACTTGTACCTTGGAGGCAACCCAATGAATTCCCATTCATTACTATCCAATGAGTAGAAATGAACATTACAAAGATGTTAAATAAAACACACATAGATATATATATATATATATATATATATATAACAACTATGAATTGTTATGCCTCAACATTATGCCCACACTATGGTACACGTCTCAATGGTTTGTGTAATATAATAATAAATTTTAATAAATCTGCGTAATTTGGATGACTACATGACTTGTAGTTCCAATTACACAGCGTGTATTTTTATTCATCATCAATCTGAAGAACACGCCCGCGGATATGGCGTGTAGATATACATTGGAAATTTTTGGATTACACAGCGTGTTCAGTGGGACACACGTCATGTAGTTTCCGCATTACATGGTTTCCAGCCAGTCAAGCCATGTACATGGTACACGGTCCATCCCTAACCTGAAGGGACTACATGCCGTGTTCAGTGGACCACACGACGTATAATATAGAAACCGTGTGCCACCAGTTCTTGGTCAACACACTGTGTCATTTATTACTTAGATATACTCTAATAAACGGCCTGATTTGGTAGACCAGTCCAATGCATTGAACCTAGACTACATGACATGCACTATCAAATACACGCTTTGTATTTTGGTGTTGTACGACCAGGAACGTTTGGCTCCTCTGGATGAGATCCTATATTTTATTTTAATCAAAATTAAAATAAAAAATCATTTTTCTAAGGTGAATGAGAAATGAGAGAGGAGGAATAGATATCAAGATTCAAGTTTATAGAACGATTAACTTGAATTGAAACAAAAAATTATTAAATGCATAAATCACCAACGAAAAAACTAAATAATAATAATAATCAATGATATGACCCCCTCTGATACCAATTGTAGGTTTCGGGCGCAGCGGAAGTGCGTTGGTTGGTTTACCCAACATTAATTTTATTGTTAACAACAATCATTCTGAGATTCGTCACAATAATAAAATTCCGGATCATCAGAATTGAACAAAGAATGAAAAAGAAAGAGGGGAGTCCCAGACCAATAGATATGATCATCATATGTTGGTTATAATTAATTTAATTAATTGACAAGAAATAAATTGATGGAATTATTTCATCATTGATGTTTTCGGTCATGATCTAATGTGATCCATCATTCTGTCGTAGAATCCAAGTGTAGGATTTCTCTAGCGGTGATCCACACATGATCCACATATCACTGGACATTGTCGATGGTATCTCTGGGTTCTCGCATGAAAGTGCCTTTGCTTGCGATGTCCGCCTTCGATTGCCTTGATCTGGTGTAGGTGGATCATTCTCTCGTCGCTTGAGAGCATTCTTGGTGGAAAAAGTTTTTTCTTAGCTTGAGAGCTTTTCCAAATCCATTGTGCACAACCCCAAAAATGGATAGGGTAAATTAGAATAATGTAATTTGGATTTATAATACTTAGAATAATAAAATGAATTAATTACCCGAAATCATTTATTCATTTCATTTAATTCTTAGTAAGACCCCATGTCTAATAACAACAGTTGACTATTATTATTACTTGACATGCACCTAGTGAATTAAAACTAATATTATTTAATTAAATAAAGATTATTATTTTTCACAATTCCCAAGAAAAATTGCAAGGCGTGTATATATAAATATACACAGTGTGTGATTTTGTTTTTCCATTTTACTTATTTCCTCCGACACATTTAATTGACCTTGAATAATGGCTATTTATTTCTCAAATAAATGTCACTGGATTAATTGCTAATAATTATATTATTTCACCCACAATATATTCTCTTGAATAACTAGTGTCGAAATAAATGCGATCAGACATCATTAAATAATTATTAAACCCCAATCAAGAATAATCATTATTCATCTTGTTAAATTAATTTTTAACTGAGATACTTGGACACACATAATGTGTGACCTTATAGGCCTCTTTCTCAGTTACATTAGGTGGAGACTTCCTAAATTCCATGGTTAGCGTCTAGAAACACGACAGGGAACCCATATAGAATGGTTACATTTTAATGTAATCCCTTTGTCTCGATATCTATAATCAAGAGGGTTGCTTTCTAGTTCCATCAACCCATGTGATCGATTATTCTTTCTTTGAATTCCTAGAATTGAACTTGCCCATTACTTACCATGGCCATGGATTTATTTAGGCTATATCAATTCCATCAAAGGGCTTGAGATATCAACCTCTGTTATGGAACAGAAGGGAAAAATCCTATTCTCTCATTATCTATTAATGTAGTATTACTTGTGACGCACCCAACATATCATACCTCACTGTTAACAGTGTTTCGTGACAGTTTTCATCAATACAACTAAGTATGTGAGTTGTAATACCCATTAATAATAATATTAATGTCTAAGGACAAATACACACATCCACAGATAGGATCATCCAATGAAACTATGAAATGCAGATTTCCTACTGGCGGGTCTCATTCTCATAATATTCTCCTGGATATTATCAAGCACGCACACCATGAGAAGGTTCCTAAAAGTTTTATAAGTCCTCACCCCTAATGTCCCGTATTATTTGTGTCCCTAAAATAATATCATCCAGCCGTAGAACGTATTTTTAAGAATAGTGTTATGGCATTTTCAGGTTGTCGTCATAGCATGGATCCTCTATGAACCTTTAATGAAACAGCTATCCTTTGGACATTATCACATGCATTTTCACAAAAATGAATAATCAAGATGTGATAAGGTATTTATTAATGAATAAAGTACAAAGTAGTTGGTTCTAGGCCACCAACTCCAACAATATAATGAGGAGTAAACCCAATCAACTATGATAGTATCAGTAGTGATCCTTGACTGAGGAAATGATTTTCTATTATTATTTATATGTAAGAAACATATGTATTTTTGACAATGTTATAATATTGTGGATCATGGTTTTTGATTAATTTATGATTCATGGATCCTAAACTACAAATAATTATGCCGTGATTTATGATTATGATCTATAATATTCTGATTTAGGTTTCGAAATGATATTATCATGTTCTCATACCATTATTCACATGTTATGATTTAGTGATCACTGATATATTCTTTTTTTACACTTATATATAATCTATGATCACCCTTTCATATATTTATTTTCCCTAGGTTATAAAGAAATGTTTTAATTATAATATGTATAAGAAGGCTGATAGTTATGAATAAGGATTCATTCCCTATGTTGTTTATGTATCCATGCCTACAAATTCACTAAACATATATGATTATCGTATCGATCAAAAGATTATATATATAATATTAATCTAATAAGATATAATACATTTATATGAAATGTATGGTTTGATATAACCTTATTCTCTACTCTTACAATGAATTAACCCCTCTAAATATCCTCACATCTATATCACCTCATAACGTCCCATACATATGCTGTAGGTTTTTTGTTCTCTAATAATATTTACACATATAAATACCACATAGGGTATTCTAATAAACATATATATCCTCATCAATAGAACATTAGGTTTGACAACAAAACCGGTAAAAATCATCAGACCATTTCTGTATCAATTCTAGTAGTACACCACATTCTATGGATGTATGGTCATACCACCATAAATTAATCAAAACCCATGATACTACTCAAAGGGAGAGTAAAGAGGGAGAATTCATCCATACATTATTTCATTATCATGGATGTCCTGGAAAACAGATAGTAACCAATGAACATTGGTAATCATTAAGCATATCAATGTCAGGATGGGAGAATATAGAAATATAAAGGAAAAGATATCATACATGTATATATATTCCAAAAAATAATTAAATCTTAAAATAGTCACACATAAACAACACTACATTATCTCACACACATCAATACACTACAACTTCTTCTCAAACCATTACATCCACCTATGTAATACAAACATGACCAATAATCTATTAAAACCCATATTAAACATGTGTAATTTCCATTTAATCATTCCATTAATCCATTTCCATATTTTTTCCTTTTACCAACCAATTTACATTCATTACTCCCTTCGGTTATATAATTAATGACCACCCACTTCTTGTTAATACAATCTTTAATTACATCCATTACCCATTACCATTTAATTTTTATCCATGAGATTATTAAATTCTATACAACCCACATTTAATGTTCATTGTGACCAAATATATACTATTACCACTGAGAAACAATGACATAAACTAAAACTACTTATCAAGTTGTCTCCCACAATAAACCACTCCTCCCATCATTTCAACCATGGAAAGGTAGCTATATCCTCACTACCAAAACCATAGCCTCATTCACATCCCAATATTCCTTATATTGAATATCTTGCATCACCCACAACATATCATACACTAACCTCCCAACCATCAATAAGAAGACAATATAAACCACCCCACAATGAATCACATACTAACCAATGCAGCATTGATTCCCCTCATATGCCAACCCACATAGCCTCACATTATTGCACACATAAACTAATTCATATAAACCAGAGCATAGTAGTGATCACTTAATATACCCTATATAAGAACATAGTCACAACCACAAGAAAAAAATCAGTATCACACAAAAATATATTTCATCCCCATGAAATTTATGCTCTTTTATGTAATCACTCACTAATTATCATTGGAATGAGAGTACAACGAGTCATTTCTAGGCCTTAGGCGACATCTCCCAGATGCCATAGGCAGGAAATAAATGTCAAAGGGTTTCCAATTCAAGTGGCGGATGATTTAAAATTTAATAAATAAACTATTAAACCAACAAACCATAACCAAATCATTCACTAAATGATGCATAAACAATATAAATGTTACTCAACAAATTTATATATATCAATACCAAATCAATGTATGTAATAGTGGAATACGTAAAAACTGTCAATGTTAATAATTGAAACCAAAAAAAAGACTCCAATAATACCACAAGGCCCCATGAATCACGTTCCCCATGATTTAAGATCACCAAACAACCTGGGTGTCATGACGTGTTTCTAAAAATGTGTGAAACATTAACTTTTCCCATGTCCTCGAAGATATCAACTGAAAAGGAACCAAAGTTCCAAAGAAATGGTGAGTATAAGACTCATTATATTTTACACATTGAATTCATAACTTATGACACTATGATAGAAGTTTTAGAAATATTTAAATAAAATAGTTTATATAAAAACATTTCTCAAAAAAACAGTTTATAACTAAATATAACCAAGTTTCCAAAACCATTTATAACCAAAACAATACAAGTAAAGTTGACACAATTTTTCAAGAAAGTTATTTTTCCAAAAAATAACTATAAAATTCTTTAAAAATATTTCACAATATTACATTAACAAACCCAATCCATTCCACACATCCACAAAAACAACCATGCATGCTACGCGATGATAGTTCCATACACATGAGTGGTTTCTCATTGATCTTCCAAGTATCACAAGGTAATTGTAAACCGTGTTCCATTAACTATTTTTCACCAAGAACAAGGTCATATTTCAACTATTACTCATATAGGAAACATGAACAAAGACACCACATGTTCCTAAATATCATGCCAAAACAATCCTTTATACAAAATCACCTTTTTATTCAAAACCATTTATAACACCATGACCCCTCTAGACCAGATATAAGGCATTAATTATAAAATTTTCATGGTTATAAGGAATTAAATACTTAAGTAATGATCATTTTAGTAGCCTTGAAGAAAATAGATACATATATGTAACTCAAATTACATTGGGAAAGGTAACAAAAAACAATACATAAGAAAAACAAAAAATTGCATCCACAGAAACTCAATAAATGATCTCCTATTCCTAACTTTTTAAAGGTAAACCAATGAAAGGGGTGAGGTAAAATTCTATGTAAGGGTTATAAATAGAGGAAGAATGAATTAGTAATAACTGAATCATAAACAACTTAGCATAGTCAAATGGCATGGTTAATAAATGAAAAAATCACACCATTAATAAACTAGGAATGAATCTACATCCATTTATTTTTTCATAGTGAAAACATCATGGATAGGAACAAATTATAATGAATAAATAGAATTACTATTAGTTGGATTAAATGTATCTAGAACATGATACCATAATACCATTAAAACTGGTCAGTTCTGTGGGTAGAAACCCATCTGATTTTTGGAATGAAACTCCAAGGGTTTTTTGCCAAATGATGGCCTCATGAGACCTGTCGATGCATCGAGAGGCTATAGCGGGACCCACCATTCACTTCATGTATAAATAATTCTTTATACATATATTCAATACAATATCAATATTCTTTTTCAATATCCATATAGAGTAGAGAATACAAATTCATCAATATTTCTACAGGTAAAACAACATTCTAAATAAACATCGTATGTGAAATGGTATACATTTTAGACAATAAACATATCCATGATACAAGAATATGGATATTTAATATAAATATAATTTAAAATTAAAAGTGATATCAAATGGGAACTATGTACACCACATAAAGGTTATTAGGTCCACAATACAATGTAAGTCACGTAGAAGTTGAAATTGAGATAAAGTCTCTTACCACAATGTAACCAGTCGAATCATATGACCAAAAGTTAATATCCTTAAAATAAATTGTTTAATATCATGAGTATAATGATAATAATGGTATTATATGATAAATGGAAGTAATAATAAACCAAATATAATAAATAAGTGGAAAATAATGGAAATCTCACAGAAATGAAAGTGAGATGAGAAAACCCCTTACAATCATTTCGGCATGGTAACGAGTGTTCTTGATAGGGATTAATGAGAGGTAAAGGGGTATCCCATTATTTATATATTAACAAGGAAGTATGGTAGAGGTGAAAAAACATACCCCATATTTAGGAATTAAAAATAAAAAGGAACAACATAGGGGGAATTCTTGAAAAAACGTGAGAGAGAGGATCCCTTACCTTGTGCTCGATGGTGTTATTGATTGTACGTAACAACCTAAATAATCCAATTTATATTCATTAATTAATAAGTAAATAACATCATAAACATGAAATTTATATGTTATAACCTTATTAGGTTCATTAATGGCCTTTTTATCGGTTTAAGATAATCAGTATTATTGTTTTGGAAGCATTTTCTTCTTGGTTTTCATGGCCCGTTAACTTGTATTCATGAATGGAAGTTCATTTGAAATGTGGATACACATAAAAAATTGTTAATATATATTATTATTTAAATTTAATATATATAAATTATGTTATAATTATTCTCATTATATACCATGATGATGAGTCATTTGATGATTTAATGCTAAACGCTTGGATTTGTCTTGGTGGGTTTGGGCACAATGAAGTTATTTTGTATTATTATTCCATATTATGAGTTTTTATTTATTCCAGAACATTAAAAAAGCTAAATTAATCATATAATGATCTTTTTAATCATTTGAAAAGTTTAATTACTTGCCTTGAACATAGTAATGAAAATTGAAAACCCATCTTCCTTGAGTGTGATAAATTAACACATCTCGGTCGATGTTTGCATTTATAAATTAAAAGTAAGGGAAAAAGAGATATGATGATGAAATATTTCATTAGAATAATAAAAATACAGTACATTTATGGTATTGGAATTATCATTGAATTTGTATGAGGTGAGTTGGGAAGGGAGACCAAAAGAATGTAAATTTGTAAAAGAAATTGAAAGAAAAATGAATAGTGGTTGACCTCTTGAGTAGTCCTCTTTGAGAATCTCCTTATGACCTATGTTTTTGTCCTTTTGGTGATAACAACAGGTCTTGGAAGTGAGGGAGAAGGTTATGGAGATATTTGATAATAATTTAGGTATTTCCTAAAGGTTGATTGGTGTCGGAGGATGACTGGGTAGGGGTGGTTTATGTAGTGGAGTGGAGGGGGGATTTTAAATTATTTTAATTATTATTTTAATATTTTCCCTCAAAACTATGAATAGTCTTGATTAATTTGTTCCTAAATAGAAATAATGAAATGTGAGTTCAACCCATGTGGGCATACATCATCCATTCATCACCAATGATATACTAAATCAAATATTTAGCACTTATTGTAATTTATCATATTTTACTATTCTTCAAAAATTCAAGTTTTTCTGATAAATCCTAAAACAACACCCTTACCGATTTTTGACGTGTAGAATCCAAAAATGAACTCCAATTTTCAAAAATAATTTTCTAAATATGATAGATTTAATTTTTAATTATAATAATTATTTAATCGAAAAGTACAAACGCTTAAAATATTAATCTTTATTTTTAAGGTACCTAAATTTATTTATACATTCAAGGATATGGATACCATTCGTAGGAGTCATATTACAATTCATTGGGGTAAGATAATATTACTAAGGGTAGGTTACTATTCAACGGAAATTAGGTTAATTATATGAGACTCTAAATATCATCCTGATCACAACCGTGTGTGTCTGATTTTCAAAATTCCAATCACAGAATTGGAAAATTTAAGATTAATGGCTAGGTTATGACTATCTCCTATAAATGACCACGTTTTGTTACATAGAGGCACAATGATTCATGAAATATAGGATATATAATGAATACAATTTATTTAAGAAAAGCATACTATAAAATGTTTGGGGTGATACATTATTCCCTCCATCAAGAATTGTTTCCTAGAAAAGTTTCATTTATAAAGCCCTACAAAGAGATATGGGTGGTTATTCTTCATAACTTCTTTAGGATCCAACATTTAATCCTCCATATTATGGTTTCTCTAAATAATATTTACTAGGTTAGTTTTCTTATTTCTCAATTCCTTCTATATTGTGTCTAGAATCTCGATAGGCTCTTCACAGTATGAAATGTTAGGCTCAAGTTCAATGTTTTCATAGGTGAGTACATGCGTTGCGTCTGGCATGTATTTCATTAACAATGACATGTGGAACACATAATGAACTTTGGAGATATTGGAAGCATTGTTAAATGGTAAGCTAAATCTCTGATGCTTTCCATAATTTCAAATGGTCCAATTTACCTAGGGCTCAGTTTCCCTTTCTTACCAAACCTTAGGACACCCTTCCATGAAGATACATTTAGAAAGACATGGTCTCCTACTTAGAATTCCAATTCATTTCTATAGTTGTTAGCCTAAATATTCTTCCTAGTTTGGGATACTTTATTATGGTATTGAATTTTCTTTACCTTTGTCAATGTCTCTTTAATACGTTATGGGCATACAAGTTTCCTCTCACCGACTTCGCACCAACAAGTTGGATCTCTACATCTATTTCTATATAATGCTTCATATGGAGCCATTTGAATACTAGAATGGAAACTATTTTTGTATTAAAAGTACAAAAAAGATATTTATTGATCCCACATACCATTAAATTAATGAGAGCATGATATTAACAAGTCCTTCAGTGTTTGAATAGTCCTTTTAGACGGTACATCGGTTTGGGGGTGATAATTAGTACTCATACGAAGCTGAGTATCTGAAGCCTTCTGGATACTTTTCGAAAACATTTATGTAAACTGGGGGTCTCTATCAGACATAATCGTTAGAGGTGAACCATGATGTCTTACAACATAATTAATATAATGTCTTGTAAGGCACTCAAGTGTAATATCCTCCATTATTGAATGGAAATGATCTAATTTTGTTATAAAATCACCAATTACCCATATTGCATCATTCCTTCTATGCATCCTCAGTAGTATGGTAACAAAATCCAGTGTAATTTCATACCACTTGCACATAGGAATAGGTAGAGGTTGCATCACCCATCTAGGATGTTGTCTCACTGCCTTCAACTATTGAAAAACTAGGCACCTTGACACATAGAAAACAATCTATCACTTCATATTACCCACAAAAAATATTTCTTCATATCTCTATAAATATTTGTTCTACCTGGGGTATTGAGAGATTTTAGATATGTGAAGCGTTTAATAGTTCCCATTTAGCTCAGGTACTGATGGAATGCATAACTTCTTCCCAAATTTCAAAACTCCATCTTCATACATGAAGTCTTCCAATCTCCCATCCACGAAAACATTAATTTTCTTGTGAGGATTATTATCATCATATTGAGATCTTTGTATCTTCCCTAGTAAAGATGGATTATGAATCCTTTGAAAGAGGAAATATGATTCCCCTTCCTTAACAATTCCAATATCCCTCATTAGTAGATCCATTAATATAGGATCTCTTTCAATCCTCATTTGGGTCAGAAGTCTGTGATCTTTTCTTTATTAATGCATCTTCCACCTTATTTTCCATTCTGAGGTGGTAGTGTGTTGAACAATTTTAATCTTTAAGTAACTCAAGCCATATACTTTTCCTCATGTTGAGTTCTTTTTTTTTGTATAAATGTATTTCAAACTTTTGTGATCTGTGTATATCTCACATCTTTCTCTGAAAAGATAATGTCTCCATATTTTCAGAGAAAAGATTACAGATGCTTACTCAAGATAATGATTTGTGTAATTTTTCTCACGAGTCTTCAACTGCCTTGACGCATAAGAAATAACTTCATCATTTTTCATAAGGACGCAACCAAATCCATTATTTTATGCATCACAGTATATCGCAAATCCATCATTTCCAGATGGAAGAGTCAAAATTAGAGCATTGGCCAATATTATTTTCAATTCATCAAATTATTATGTAAATTCTTTTCTCCAAAAAAAGTTAACCCATTTACATGTGAGATTGGTTATAAGGTTATCCAGTCTGAAAAAATTCTGGAAGAAACACTGATAGTAACCTGCTAAGCCAATAAAACTATGTACCTCAGTTATGTTCATTGGCATGAGCCACACCTGGATTTACTTTTTCTTCACATGCTAAACTAGGATTCCATCCATAGAGACAATTTTTCCATGAAAATAAACTGATTGAAGATGGAATTCACAGTTTCTAAACTTTCTATATAATTCATTTCTTCTATGAGATTTATGAATAATCCTCATGTGATTCTCATGGTTTTCATAGCATTTGGAGTATACCAAGATATGATCGATAAATACCCAAAAAATACCTCAATATTTTCCTTAAAAACCCTATTCTTTAGATCCATGAAAGTCGATGGTGCATTAGTCAGGCTGAAAGGCATTACTGGAACTTGTAATGTAAAGACCAGGATTTTCCATGTTAATTTTTTTAAATAATATGGAATTTTTACGAGTTTGAAAAAAATGAAGTCACCTGATTCTGAGGCTCAGAGTGCCCAGAAGGAATTTCTGAAATTTTTTTAAGGTACGTTTATTAAATGTCTGAGCGGTGTTTTCTAACCATTGATACCACTTTGTCACGACCCATCCCCCAGGGTCTGTGTTGTGACTACCCCAATCCCGCATTCCATAGTCTAGGGGTTGGAGACATTCACCGAAAGGCGTATTTCCTAAAACATGAAGGAATTTTATTTATACATGTACTAACACACGGTCTGAGAACACAACAAGAAGAAATTGTGAAGTAAACTAGTGTAGTAAAATTGTACTAAAAGTAAAGGGGTTGGGATACAACCCTAAATGAAAGGTACAAGTACAACTGAAAATTGAAAGCACCCCTAGATCATCCACCGAGAAACCTAACTGATGTGTAAGTACAGATCTACTTCTCAGTAATCCACATCCACCCATCTCCTCCGCGTACTGTCTAGTCCCGACTCCCACAAACTCATCCCAACAGCTCGTCGTCTGCATAAGACACAACAAGGTGCGGTCGAAGCCGATGATGGGGTGAGTATAACAATACCTAGTAGGGACCCCGAGACCCCAGATGGTGTCTCATAATTCCACAAAGGAAACCCACAAAGTGTAATCTCAATCACAATGCACAAAGAAATAGACACATCTCAAATAGAGTCTCAACACGAACTGTGTTTTCAATAAAGTATAGAAGTACAAATGATCAGTCACAAAGATGAATCATATTACGCTATCGAGATGCACTGCTAATGACCATATGGAGTCTAAACCACACTGGATCGATAGATAACTAGCCACCTCAATGACCCACATAGGATCTGATCTGCCCAGGATCGATAGGTAACTAACCCCTGAAGGTTCCGGGCATAGCAGAAGTGTGTGGGTGGATGTGCCCACTTGGCTTTTTTTCATTAACAATGATCAATCCGGGATCAATACGACGATAAATGCCAGTCTCCATGGATCGAGTCACAGAAAAAGACAAAGAAGAAGGTTTATACCATAACCACAAAGTAGGATCGTTACAGGTTGATTATAATTAATTTAATTAATTGAAAAGAAATACCTTTTGGGTATTATTTCATCGTTGATGTTCATGATCACGTTCCGATGTGATTCGTCGTTGCGTCGTAGAAGCCAAGTGTAGACTTCCTCTAGTAGTGATCCACATGTGTACCTCGTATCTCAAGATGTCACCAAAGGAGTCTCCGGGTGCTAGCATGGTGAAACATTTTCTTGCGTTGTCCACCACAGATCATCTGGATCTGATGGAAGAGGATCTCTCAAGATCTTGAGAACATTCTTGGAGGAAGAGGTTCTTTCGAGCTTGAAATAATTCTTCAGAATTGTTGTGTGAGGGTAAGAAAAGAGTTGGGGTTATGAGGATATTTATAATCAGTTTTGAGGTTGTAGATTTATGACAATAAATAAACATGTTACACATTTTATTTATTTCATTGACTCTTATTTAAAACCCCCATGTCTAATAATTAATTCCTTGACATGCGCCCACCCTGATCATAAAAAACAATATTATATCCTCAAAATCCCAACTAGAAAAACTACACGGCGTGTATTAATAAATAAATGGAATGTACTTGTTTTTCATGGAAAACTACACGGCGTGTACATTAAATGTACATGGAGTGTATATCTTGTTTCCATTTATTCATTTCCTTTCCATAAAGAAAACTACACGGTGAGTAATTATTAATACATGGCGAGTATATCTTTTTTTTTCATTTCCTTCTTCCTCCATGATTAAAATGATTTAGGCTTCCTTGAATAATTATTAAACCACATATGGGAATAATCTTTATTCTACTTGAGATACTTGAATACACTTAGTGTGTGACCCTCTAGGCCTTATTCTCATTGGCATTAGGCGAGCTTGCCTAAATTCCAAGATTACTGTCTACTAACGGGTCAAGGCACCCAAGAGAAAGAAGTTGACGCTGCATTGACGTATCACCTCATATGAACACTTACTGTGTAATTTAATCCCGTTGTCTCGATATCTCATCAAGAAGGTTTCATGGTAGTTTCATAAACCTATATTTTTGATCTGTCGTTCTTTGACTACCTGAAATAAACTCGTTGTTTACACCATGGCCATGGAATTTAATGCGACAGTTATATTTCAATCGAAGGGAAGAGATATAAACTACCATAAATGGAAGGGAAAATTCCTTCATCGACATATCCATTAACAACATGTCACTCATGACGCACCAAAAGTACCCTACTTCCTTCCAACTGTCTGCATGATGGTTTTCGTCAGTAAATCTAAGTGCGCGAGTCATGACATGAGTTAATGATAATCTTCTAGTCTAAGGACCAATAAACACGCTCGTAGATAGAAATATTCGATGACACCAAGACATGCAGAATTACTACTGGTGGGTCTGTTCTCATAATCTCATATCTTGGAGATTACCAAGTGCGAACTCTATGAGAGAGAGTCTCGTCTTCTTACGAGTACTCACACATAACAGATTGTATACTATGTGTCCTATCATAGTATGCCATCCAACTGTAGAACTTTATTTAAGAATATTGTTATAGTATTTCAAGGTTACCATCATAGTGGGGATCTACAATGACCTTATTAATACAAAAAATATTTCAGGACATTATTATATTATAGTTATGCAGAACAAGGAACAATATATAATAAGTGAATCGTGTAATAAAAGTACAAAGAAGATGGTTCTTAGGACACCAACCCTTACAAACTGCCACTTGGACTAGAGCCAACTGCCTATGACTTTTAGTCCACTTGACCTCACATGATGATCATGTTTCTGCTGAGTCAAGGATTTAGTCAAGGGTTCTACCACATTGTCTTCCGTGGAAATACTGATCACTACAACTTCACCCCTCTGAGAAAAATCCCTCAAGAGATGATACTTCCGAAGTATGTGCCTTGTCCACTGATGTGACATTGGCTCTTTTTCAAGTGCCACAGCTGCAGTATTATCACAATAGAGTGTTATAGGATCTTTACTGCTCGGTAAAACATCCAACTCTTAGATGAATATTTGCATCCATACTGCTTCTTTAGCTGCCTCAGAAGTTGTGATATACTCGGACTCCACTATAGAATCTGCCACCACACTTTGCTTTCAGCTCTTCCAACTCCCTGCACCTCCATTCAAACTGAAGATGTATCCAGTCTGTGAGTTCATGTCATCTTGATCAGTCTAGAAACTAGCATCTACATGTCCTCTGATGACTTGTTTCTCATCTCCTCCATAAACCAGGAACATATCCTTAGTATGTCTCAGATACGTAAGGATATTCTTGACAACTGTCCAATGGCGGTCTCCTGGATCAGCTTGATATCTGCCTACCGCACTTAATGTGTAAGCAACATCTAGCCTCGTATATAGCATAACATACATGACTAAACCAATCGCGTATGTGTAAGGGATCCTTGACATTTTTTTTCTTTCCTCATGTGTCTGAGGACACATTTTCATGGAAAGATGAATGCCACGTGACACTGGCAACAATCCCCTCTTGGACTGTTCCATGCTAAATCTCTTAAATATCTTGTCAATGTGTGTACTTTGACTCAGGCCCATCATTCTCTTGGATCTATCATGATGGATCTTGATCCCTAGAATATATGATACCTCTCCCAAGTCTTTCATGAAGAAGAATTTGTGCAGCCATGCCTTAATAGAATGTAAGACATGTATTTCGTTTCCAATTAGTAATATGTCATCAATATATACATTTAGGAAAACGACTGCACTTCCACTAAACCTTTTGTAGACACATGGCTCACATTCATTCTTAACAAATACAAATTCCATTAATGCTTCATCAAAATTAATGTTCCATTCCTTGAGGCTTTCTTTAATCCATAAATGGATTCCTGTAACTTGCAAACCTTGTTGGCATCCTTTGGAGTCACAAACCCTTCAGGTTGTGTCATGTAGACATCTTCATAGAGTTTCCCGTTATGGAAAGCTGTTTTGACATCCATTTTCCAAATTTCATAGTCATGGTAAGTGGCAATATCCAATAGGATTATGATGGATTTCAACATCGCAATCGGTGAAAAGGTTTCATCATAGTCAATTCCTTGATGCTGTCTAAAACCTTTTGCAAAGAGTCGTGCCTTGAAGGTGCTGACTTGCCCCTCCATGTCCAGTTTCTTATTGAATACCCATTTATTACCAATAGGCTTTATATCAACTGGAGGATCTACCAAAATCTAGACTTGGTTTTGGACCATCTAATCCATTTCTGAATTCATGGCTTCTTACCACTTGGAAACGTCTGTGCCTTCAACTGCTTCCTTGTAGGTAAGAGGATCATCATTGTAAATGAATAATGAGTCACCATCCTCAGTGATAAGAAAACCATATTGTTATCGTTCTCTCACCTCTCTCGTGCTCCTACGCATTTCTTGTGTCTCTGGAACAGATTGTTCTTCCATGGGGCATTGTGGAATCTGTTCTTGTACCAACTCCAGTGTATCTTGATCCTCGACTTCATCGAAATCTATCTCACTCCACTATCTCTTTTAGAGATGTTCTCCCTCTCAAGGAATTTGGTGTGTCTTGCCACTATAACCTTTTTGTCTAAGGGGTTGTATAGTTAATATCCTCTTGTTTTCTTGGGATATCCTATAAAGATACACTTTGTGCCTCAGGGTGCAATTTTGATACCTGAAGTGGCCTTAACAAATGCTTTGCTACACCACACATGTAAATTTGATAACATGGCTTTGCGTCCACTCCATAACTCGTATGGAATACGATTTATTGATTTAGTTGGTACTTGGTTTAGTATGTTTGCTGATGTTTGTAATGCATATCCCTAAAAGGATAATGGAAGACTCGCATGACTCATCATTGATATCACCATGTCCAACAGGGTGCGGTTAAAAGAATCTGACTTATACCTCATTATGTAGATATATCCATATCTACTAAAATCATCAGTAAAAGTTATGAAGTATGAGAAACCACACCTTACCTCAACTAGAAATGGTCCACACACATCTGTGTGAACTAATTCTAGAATCTCTTTAGCTCTTTCACTTTTACTACTAAATGGGGCTTTGGTCATTTTTCCTTGTAGACACGCATGACATATACCAAGTGATTTTAGTTTGAAAGAATATAAATACCCATCTTGATGTAGTTTTGTCAAACATTTATCATTGACATGACCTAGCCGATGATGCCAAAGTGGGGTGTGGTATGAGTCATGTGAATTGACTTTGTCATTGATTTCCATTACTTGGTTTGTTTAGTCTAACACATAAAGGTCATTATATAAATGTGTCCTACCAAAACAAATTCTATCTTTATAAAAGTAGAAACATTCATTTCCAAACATGAAAATTAATCCATCAGTATCTAATATGGATACGGAAATAATGTTTTTAGTAACAGAAGGCATGTAATAAAAAACCTTTAACACCAAGATCATTCTAGTTGGCAACATGAGGTGGTAGTCTCCGAAAGCTACAACAGAAAGTCTGTCTCTGTTGGATTCTCGTAGATCTACCTCCCCTTAATCAATCTTCTTGAATCTACTTGGTTCCTATATTTGGATAAAGATGTAAGCACCACAAGCAGTATCTACTACCCAATTAGAAGAAATAGATAGATTTCATTCGATTACAAATGCACCTGAAGCTTCCCCTTGCTTCCTTAGCTGGGTACAGTTTTTCTTCCAGTGGCCCTTCTTGCCACATGTGAAACAAACATCATCTTGTTCCCTTGCCCCCCTTGATCTTATTTTTCTTGGAAGGTCTTGAAGATGCTTTAGGCTTAAATCTCTTCGCCTTCCCTTTACTTTTATTCACCATGAGGACAGATGAATTTTCACGCTTCTTGTCATTGTCCACTTGGCGAATGAGGATAATAAGATCACCCAGAGGATTCTCAGTGTTGTTCATATTGAAGTTCACAACAATGTTTGAGAAGCTCTGGGGGGGGGGGGGTGATGCAAGAATGAGATCGGTACCTAGTTCTTCGGGGAGTTTAAACCCTATAACCTCAAAGTGCTCAATGTAGCCAATGAGTTTGACTACATGAGGCCTAGTTGGGGAACCCTCTCCATGCTTGCTCTAAAATAGTGCCTTGGAGATCTCAAACCTTTCCTGTCTCGCTCTATCCTGGTATAGACCACGGAGGTTCTCGAGCATGCTATAGGCATCCAAGTCTTCATGAGACTTCATGAGCTCAGTAGACATCGATGGTAGCATCAAACATTGAACATCGAGAGCATTGTTCAAATGTTGATCATAGACCAAGAAATCTTCATCACTCGCCCCTGGTGCAGGAGAATCAGGAAGTGAGGACTCCAGCACGTAAAACATTAGTTCATGGCGTAGGATAACCCGAAGGTGCCTAAACCATTCCTGAAAGCTACTGCCAGTGAGGATATTTTCTTTATCTAGTATTGATCGTAGAGAAAATTGTGGTTGATGATTTTGTCATTTTGATTCTACAAATTCAAAGAGCAGATTTATCAGTACTTTCCTGATTACATTTTGATGAGAAAGAATTAATTAATTATCCCACTATTTTATCAAGTCCCAATGGCCCTCACCATTGAACTCTGAATGTCCAGTTGATTTGACATTCTAGTGGAAAAGATCCATATTTCCCTTCGCATAACCCCAACAAGGGTTGGTCAAGCTATTTGAAGGTATTTAGGTAGGCAGGTCTTTGCCAACGGTGATCTTACAGTTCCTTGATCTGTTGAGTGAACTCCCCAATCCTGAAATCGTGATTTCGATTTCCTCAACTCTTGCCTCCAATATTACACCAAGTCTAGCAAGGGCTACTTCTCATGATGTAATACGGTTAAGTCAACCCGAAACATTTCATAAGGGCTTCCTTTATAAAAGTATGTGTCCCAACAACGGTTGGTCAAACACATAGTTTTATTTATTCTTTCCCTTAATCAGGTAACGGAAGGCTTGGTCTGACATAACATGATATTGAGGGATTTTAGTCATTTATGCGTAGTTTGGCATTATCAAATGCTTGTTAATATTAAGTGATTCTTGCTTAAGTGATTAACCATGTTATGATAATGCTTACTCATGGTCCGTTTTTTATTTTATTCCACCTTTGCATGCTTGTCCATTTTGTTAATTATGTGATCAAGGCAACACATACATAATAAATAAACCATGAAATCAGACATAAATAAAATAAGATGGCATGATCATGAGATTCTATTGGTTAGATTCTCTAGCAGTGTTGATAAGCTAACCCTGGCCTAGGGAAAACACCTTGAACATGTTGGTTCGTGTTTTGCAGCTCCCACCTATCCACATTTGTATCTTCTTGCGTCGGTTTTGCCTCATCTTTGGGATTTGAACCGTCTCCTCTAGCTTGGAAGATCCTCCATTACATGGGTTTACATTAAAGAAACCATGGGCACGCAGGCCCTACATTTTATTGGAAGAAGGCTCACAGGCCAAAATATTTAAATTAAATAAATTTAAATGAAACCATACACATAAAAAATTTCTTTGGTCTAACTCATGATCATCCAAAGCATGAAATGACATTTAAGCATATTTAGAATTAAAATTCCTTTAATCGTTCTTCCATTTAAGATAAGACGTGCCCAAATTCAATTAATTATGATCTTATAATTAATAAATTCTTTATCTTAATTTCCTTTATGAATTTCCTTAAGATTCTTCTCACCCATATTCCTTTTACGAGGCTTTGTACTTTGGAGGAAACCCCGTGAAATTTCATTTATGTAAAGTACACGACGTGTAGTTTATAATTACAAGGTGTGTATTTCTTTTCACCTTTTATCCAAAGTACATGCTAGGAGCTTTGGATTGTTTTCTATACTTTGGAAATTTTGGAGTACATGGCGTGTAGATGAATCGTACATGGCGTGTACTTCCTTGTTACGCGGTAACCGGCTTGGCAATCCCATGTATGCGGAACACGACTTCTCCTTGTACACGGTTTCACCTGGACCGGATTGGACTACATTGTGTGTTGTTCCGACATACACGCCATGTATTATTCTTCCCACATGTCGTTCAATTCTGGTCAATATGGTGTGATTAATACATAGGCATAATCAATTCACACGGCGTGGTTTGGTGGACCAGTGCCTGTTCATTGAACCTAAGTACACGACGTGTAGTTTTAATTACACACTGTGTAATCCCGTGTTGTACAGACAGAATGAGTGACTCGTCTGAATGAATTCATCATTTTTATTTTAATCAAAATTAAAATTAAAATGCCATTTTAGTGATATGAATCGAGAAATAAAGGAGGAAGAATAGATCTCGTTTATTCAAATTAATAGAATGATTTATTTCTAATTGAATCAAATATAAATGCGTAAATTATCAACGAATATTAAATAACTATGATCAACATTGTAACCTCAATCTGATACCATTTGAAGGTTCCAAGCGCAGTGGAAGCACATGGTTGGATGTTCCCACTTGTCTTTTTGTCATTAAAAATGATCAATCCGGGATCAATACGACGATAAACGCCAGTCTCCATGGATCGAATCACATAAAAAGACAAAGATGAAGGTTTTTCTCAGAACCACAAAGTAGGATTGTTACAGGTTGATTATAATTAATTTAATTAATTGAAAATAAATACCCTTTCTTTGATCTTTCTTCATTGATGTTCTTGATCATGTTCTGATGTGATTCTTCATTGCATCGTAGAAGCCAAGTGTATACTTCCTCTAGCGGTGATACGCACGTGTACCTCGTATCGCGAGACGTCGCCAAAGGAGTCTCTGGGTGCTAGCGTGGAGAAACATTTTCTTGCGTTTCCACCTTAGATCACCTTGATCTGATGGAAGAGGATCTCTCTCAGTCTTGAGAGTATTCTTGGAGGAAGAGGTTCTTTCGGGCTTAAAAGAATTCTCGAGAATTGTTGTGTGTGGGTAGGAAAAGAGTTTGGGTTGTGAGGATATTTATAATTAGGTTTGAGGTTGTAGTGTTTTGACAATAAATAAACGCGTTACGCATTTTATTTTTTTCATTGACTCTTATTTAAAACACCCATGTCGAATAATTAATTCCTTGACATGCGCCCACACTGATCATAAAAAACAAATATTATATCCTCAAAATCCCAACAGAAAAAACTACACAGTGTGTATTAATAAATACACGACATGTACTTGTTTTTCATTGAAAACTACACAGTGTGTACATCAAATATACATGGTGTGTATATCTTTTTTTCATTTATTCATTTCCTTTCCATAAAGAAAACTACACGACATGTAATTATTAATACATGGCATGCATATCTTGTTTTTTATTTCCTTCTTCCTCCATGATTAAAACTATTTAGGCTTCCTTGACTAATTATTAAACCACATACGTGAATAATCTTTATTCTACTCGAGATACTTGAATACACTTAGTGTGTGACCCTCTAGGCCTCTTTCTCGTTGGCATTAGGTGTGCTTGCCTAAAGTCCAAGATTACTGTCTAGCAATGGGTTAAGGCACCCAAGAGAAAGAAGTTGATGCCACATTGACGTATCACCTCATGCGAACTCTTACTGTGTAACTTAATCCCTTTGTCTCGATACCACATCAATCAGGTTTCATGGAAGTGTCATAAACCTATATGTTTGATCCGTCTTTCTTTGACTACCTGAAATAAACTCGTCGTTTACACCATGTCCATGGAATTTAATGCGACAGTTCTATTTCAATCAATGGGCCGAGATATCAACTTCCATAAATGGAAGGGGAAAATCCTTCCTCGACTTATCCATTAACAACATGTCACTCGTGACGCACCCAACATACCCTACTTCCCACCAACTGTCTGCGTGATAGTTTTCGTAAGTAAATCTAAGGGTGTGAGTCATGACATGTGTTAATGATAATCATCCAGTCTAAGGACCATTACACACACTCACATATAGCAATATCTGATGACACCAAGACATGCAGAATTACTACTGGCGGGTTTGTTCTCATAATCTCCTATCATGGAGATTAACAAGTGAGAACTACATGATATAGAATCTCGTCTTCTTATGAGTACTCGCACATGACGGTCTGTATACATTGTGTCCTATCATAGTATGTCATCCAACCGTAGAACATTATTTTAGAATATTGTTATAGCATTTCAAGGTTCCCATCATAGCGGGGATCTTCCATGACCTTATTAATGCAACAAATATTCTAGGACATTATTATATTATAGTCATGCAGAACAATGAACAATTTAAAATAAGTGAATCATGTAATCAAAGTACAAAACAGTTGGTTCTCAGGACACCAACCATTACAACCCCTACAGTGACCCACATAGAATTTGATCCGCCCATGATCGATAGGTAACTAACCCCTATAATAACCCACATAGGATCGAACAAACACATGATCAATATATCACTTAACCACGACTGTATGCTCTAAGGATAGTCCTTATTGGGTTGCATGGTGATGATCTACACCGGACCACTAGGTACCGATCCACACAGGACCTCTAGGTTCTGATCCGCACAAGACCGCTAGGTACTAACCTCCGTATGGTCGGTCTCCAACTTCCGCCTCACTAACAGCCACTGGATTACCTTTCATAACATGCTTGAGTAATATAGTATCTGTCCCTCAAGATATCAGTGGTACCTAGACTGCCACTAAGCTCCCCAAAGGAGTAACCCAAAGGGCCACCATGTCGTAAGGGTTCCAACGCAACAGACAGCTCGTCAATCGGACATCCAGTCTGCAAGTTATAAGAGTTTTAGTTCCGGGGGCCCAGTTGGATTTGGGTTCGATCCAACCCGGCCATACTTCGACTAGCTACAAAACTCAGGTGAATCATAGTGGTTGTCATGGTACAATCGATATCTTTTAGGGAAGATACTACAGTACTGAACCGTGAAATGATTGGGAATCTAGTGGCTGGTAGTGAGGTGAAGGTTGGATACATTCCATACGGAGGATAGTACCTAGCGGTCTTGTGTGGATTAGCACCTAGCGGTCCCCTTTGGATCAGCACCTAGAGGTCCTATGTAGATCAGCACCTCGTGACCCGACGAGGACCATCCATAGAGCGGCCCGTCGTGGTTCAGTGATATACTGATCTGTTGTGGGTCAAATCCTGTCCGTGTCATTGCAGGGGTTAGTTATCTATCAATCCTAGGCAGATTAGATCTTGTGTGGGTCACTGTGGGGGTTCGTTACCTATCGATCCTATATGAGTCAGACACTTTATGGTCAGCAACAATTCCTCTTGATAGAATAAGATGGTTCATTTTCGAGACTGATCATCTTTACTTCTATACTTCACTGAAAATCTGGTTTGAGATGATACTATATTTGAGTTGTGTATATTGCTTTCTGCTTTGTGATTGAGATCATTCTTTTTGGTTTTCCTTTGTGGGATTCTGAGAGACCTTCAGGTGTCTCAGGGTCCCTACTTTGTATTTTTATACTCACCCCTGTACGAGCTTTTCCTGGAAAATGTTGTGTCTTGTGTAGACGATGAGAACCTGGGCGGAGGTTGAGGGAGCTGGGACTTAGAAGTATGCAGAGGAGACGAGTGGACATAGAGTGCTGAGGAAGCGATCTATAACTACCCTTCGGGTAGGATTCTTGGTGGACGATCCATGGGCTTCTTTCCCTTTTTATTTGTACTTGTACCTTTTAGTTGGGCTTGTATTCTGGCCCCTTTACTTTTAGTACACTTTTACTACAGCAGTTTACTTCATAGTTGCTTCTTGTTGTGTTCTTGGACCATGTGTTTCTACAGGTTTAAAGGCAATACCTTCCTATTTTAGAGAATACAGCTTTTGGTTCTAGTCTCCAACCCCTAGCCTATGGATGGTGGGCTTGGGGTAGTCACGGCATGGGCCCTGGGCGACGTGCTGTGACAAAGTGGTATCAAATGTTAGAAAACACCGCTCACACATTTATTGAACGTATATTAAAAAAGTTCACAAATTCTTTCCGACCACTCCAGGCCTCAGAATCACATGCTATCAATTTTTACGGACTCGAAATAATTCCATATAATTTTAAAAAAAATTACATGGAAAATATGGGTCTAACCATTTAACCCACCTAAGGGATTCTCATCCCCTAAATCCACATCATAGACTAAGGAAAAAGAAGGGGTACTTAGAACAAATTTGAGCCTCCCTCTCCCATGTGGTCTCCTAGAAGTTCCCATGCTTCAAGTGAATGTGCACCTGAGGTATCGACCGCCCACGAAGGTACCACTCCTATCGATCCTCAATCTCCACAGGAACCTCGGTAAACGTCACCCCATCATCAATGTCTAGCTCTCCATGGTCGATGATGTGATATGGGTTGTGCACATATCTCCTCAGCTAGGATACGTAGAAGGCATCATGCGCCCTATCCAACTACGGTGGAAGTACCAAGCGGTATGCCACCTCACCTATCCTCTGTAGTATTAGAAAAGGACTGATAAACCTCAGTGATAACTTGCTACCTCGGCCAAATATCCATAGTCTTGGTCGAGGAGAGACACATGAGAATATGTGGTCCACCTACTAAAACTCCAAAGGTCTCTGTCTCTTGTCGACATAGGACTTCTGTCTACTCTTCATGGTCTTTATACTCTCTTGGATGATTTTAACCTTCTCAGTGGTAGCCTGTACCAACTCTGGACCCATAAGTGCTGACTCCCCTAGTTCTATCTAGAATAGAGGTGATCTGCAAGGTCGACCATATAGGGCCTCGAATGGTTCCATACCGATGGTGGAATGATAACTATTGTTGTAAGTGAAATCCATCTAGGTCAAGTGATCCTCCCAACTATGGCCAAAATCTAGGACACATGCACGGAGCATTTCCTCCAGCATCTGTATGGTCCACTCTGTGTAACCATCCTTTTGAGGATGAATGGAGGTGCTTAGAAATAGATGATTCTTGAACGCCTCCTGTAATCCCTTCCACAAATAGGAAGTAAAATGTATTTTAGGGTCAGAGACCATCGTCAATGGCACCCCATGAAGCTGCACAATCTCCTATACGTAGAGGCGTCCCACGACCTCTACTGATCTCTGCTCTCAGATAGGTAGGAAGTGGGATGACTTGGTGAGTCCGTGAACAATCACCCAGATTGAATCATGTCCCAATGACATACGTGGAAGTCCTGTCAAAATTCCCAAGAAGATTCCACCCCATGTCCACTTCGGCACCCCTAGTGGCTGTTCTAAACCTGCTGGGACCTGATGCTCAACCTTCACTTGCTAACAAGTGAGCTATCATGACCCAAACTCTGCCACTTCCTTCTTCATCCCTGGACAGTAGTGATGATGTCAAAGGTCTTGGTACATCTTCACCACACCAGGATGTACCGCCAGAGGGGACATAGGAAACTCCCTCAACACCTTCTCTCGTCGCACCACTGGTACCATGGTACATCCTATGAAGAGGATGACGTGCTACCTACCTTCAAAAAATCCATCAGGTGCCTGTCTTGAGGATATCTGAGCATGTCGATCCTTGCAGTCAGTGTCCCCAAGCTACGCCTCCCTGACTCACTAAAGGAGTGTGGGAGTGACTATCATAGATTGGAGGTAAGCTACTCCATCTCTATCCATGAAGGATATTTGCAACGTGGATAGGTGCTTTATCCCCTCACTTAGAAACTGCAGACCAAACCTCCAACTGAGTGAATCTTCTACTACATTCTCTTTCTCGAGAGTATATACTATCTCAAATTCATAGTCGTGGAAGAAATTTAGCCATCACCTCCATCTCAGGTTCATTTCCTTCTGATATAATATATACATGAGACTCTTGTGATCAGAGTAGACTGTAAAACATTCGCCACATATTCAAGGAAAATACCACTGCTGCTAACTCTTGGACCTGAGTATCATACTTCTTCTCATGTTGTCTCTGCTGTCACGAGACATAGGTGATCACTGCTCTCTCTTGCATCAGGAGACACCCAAGTCTGATCCCTGATTTTTCCTAGTAGAACACATACCCAACACATTCTTCGGGTAGCCTCAAGATGGGGGCACTCGTCAGCCTACACCTCATCTCTTGAAAACCTTGATGGAATCTCTCCATACACAAAAAAGGGCTACCCCCTATTCATCAATGCTGACAAGGGTGCCACAACTCTGGAAAAGTTTGGAATGAATATTCTGTAGTATCTAGCCAACCCTAGGAAACTCGTCACCTCAGTCACACTACTGGGTGGCTCCCAAGCAAGTAAAGCCTCTCTCTTCGCTGGATCCATTGTAACTCCAGCCTCCAAGATTATGTGTATGAGAAAGTGGACCTCTCATATTCATAACCAGAACTTCGAGATCTTACCATAAAGATGGTGCTCTTCAAGTGTATCTAGAACTATCTGCATTTTATAGGCTTGATCCTCCTCCGTCACTAAGTATATCAAGATTTCATCGATGAACACCACCACAAAGCGATCGAGGTATGGCTGAAAGATCCTATTCATGAGTCTTATTGAACATTGCTGGGGAATTGGTCACGCATAAAGGCGTAACCAAGAACTCATAATGACCATCCTGACATCTGAAGGTCGTCTTATGTACATCCTCATCTCACATCCTGAGTGGATGATTGCCTGATCTGATGTTTATCATTGAAAACCAACGATCTCCCTTTCGCTGATCGAAAAGATCAACAATCCTTGGAAGTGGATACTTGTTCTTTACCATCACCTGGTTCAAGTTTCGATAGGCCAAATAATGTCTCAAACCCCCCATATTCCTTTTGGTGAACAAAATCAGGGCTCATGAGGCACAGGATGTCAGGCAAGGGACTAGCAGTGTTTCAGTTGTAGCGGGTAGGGCCAAAATTCTCATGATTTCTCGACCCACCATACAGATGACCAATAAAAGGTCAAGGCACTTCTGAGGCCAAGGCAGAAGTTCGAGCGAGGAGATCCATAGGGTGCGATATGTGGTAGTGGATATGGTCGTCTAGTAGGCGGTGGGCGGCATTTTGAGGTTGTACTACCACCACCACCTGGTGGCCCAACTCGACCACAGCAAGAAGGTTGAAATGGATGAGACTAGCTCCAGGAAGCTAAGGCCTACGACCATAGCACTCCTGAGATGATTAGAGGTATGATCTATGTCTACTCCACCTTCGCTGCAATACTTATAGATAAAGGGACCAATCACTCTTTTAGATCCATGTCTATCGTTCAAAGCTCAGAGATTCTGATCCATCGGTCGGCTAAAGAGGTGGCCCAGGAGGGAGCAACGGAGTTAGTAGGCCACTTCTCTACTAGGCCACCACCCAAGCCGGCCGCCGCATTTGGGGGCCACTCCCTTGCGAGCCGGACCACCCCTTTTCAGGACTCCCTATACAGGTCGGGCTGCCCATGTAGGCCAACCATTACAGGCTTCACCCTTGCGAGCCAGGATGAGTCCACAGTGGCCCATCCTAGACTGGGTTGGGTCGGGTCAGTCCGATCGGGTTGCACCGAACCTGAGCCCCACTGTTCCTAAAAGCATTTAAAGCACCATAACTTGGGAACCGAGCATCCATTTCACGAACTGTCTTCGGTGCTAGGACCCTTGGATTGAGACGATCATTTTTGGAATAATCCACTTTGGTTCTTGATGTAGTTAGAGTACGGCTGGCTTTGATTGAACCCAAATCCCATAGGGCCCCCAGAACTAAAATGCTTATAACTCACTGACCAGGCGTCTGATTGACGTGCCGTCTATCATGTTGAATCCCTTACATCATGGTGGCCCTTTGGTTTACTCATTTTTTGAGCTTAGTGGAGGTTTAGGTATGACTGATATCTCAAGGGGAAGATACTACACTAGTCAAACATTCTATGAACTGGAATCTCGTGGCTGGTAGTGTGGCTGAGGTTTGAGACCAACCATACGGAGGATAGTATGTAGTGGTCTTGTGTGGATCAGCACCTAATAGTCCTGTGTGGATCAGTTCCTAGCGGTTCTGTGTAGATCATCACCTCATGACCCGATAAGGACTAGCCTCAGAGTGGCCTGTTGTGTTTCAGTGATATACCGATCCTGTGTGTGTCAGATTATGTGTGGGTCATTGTGAGGGTTAGTTACATATCGATCCTGGGTAGATCAGATCTTGTGTGGGTTATTTCAGGGGTTAGTTACCTATCGATACTAGGTGGATTAGATCCTGTGTGGGTCATTATAGGGGTTAGTTACCTATCAATCATTTTTGGGATAGACTCCGTATCGTCCGCAGTAGTGCCTCTTGATAAAATAAGATGATTCAGCTTCACGACTGATCATCTGGGCATACATACTTCACTAAAAACCTGTTTTGAGATGAGTCTATATTTGAGCTATGTCTATTGATATGTGATTTATGATTGAGATCACACTTTTTGGTTTCTATTTTGGAATTCTGAGAGACCTTCATGGGACTCGGGGTCCATACTGGGTATTATTATACTCACCCCCACTAGGCTTCGCCAGCATCTTTTTATATCGTATGAATACAAAGAGAAACTGGGCTGAGGTTGAGGGAGCTAGGACTAGGCAGTACATGGAGGAGATTGGCGGATACAGAGTGCTAAGGAGGTGATCTGTACCTACCCTTCAGGTATGATGTTTGGTTTACGATCCAGGGGCTACATTTACTTTTCATTAGTACATGTTCCTTTCGGTTGGACTTGTATTCCTGCCCCTTTACTTTTAGTACACTATTACTACAGCAGTTTACTTCATATTTGCTTCTTGTTGTGTTCCCAGACTGTGTGTTTGTACATTTTTAATGGCAGTGCCTTCCAATTTTAGGGAATATGACTTTCAGTGCTTGTTTCAAATCCCCAGCCTATGGAAGTCCTACTTGGGGTAGTCACAGCACGGGCCGTGAGAGACGCGTCATGATAAAGTGTTATCAAAGGTTAGAAAACACCGCTCACACGTTTACCGAACATACCTTAAAAATGTTCAGATATTCATTTCGGGAATTTCGGGCCTCATAATCACACAACGCTAATTTTCACAGACTTGTAATAATTCCATATAATTTTAAATAAAAAATTACATGAAAAAACCAGGTCTTTACATTCTCCCTACCTTAGGGCTTCTCATCCCCAAATGACACAAAATAGACGAAGGAAACAAAAAGGGGTAATGGGAAAAAATCTAAGCCTCTGGCTCTAATGTGCTCTCCTGGAAGTCCACATGCTGCCAATGAACGCACACTAGAGGTATCGACCGCCCATGAAGGACCCACTCCTTTCAATCGTCAATCTCAACTGGACCCTTCATAAACGCTGCCCACTCATTGAATTCCATCTTGTCATTGTTGATGATGTGACATGGTTCATGCACATATCTCCTCAGCTGAGATACATAGAAGACTTCATGCACCCTCTCCAACTGCAGTAGAAGTGCCAATAATGTTTCCACCACACATATCCTTCAATGTATCATAAAAGGACTGATAAACCTCAGTGGTAACTTGCGGCCTTGGCCAATTCTCTATATTCCCCATTAAGGAGAGACTCATAAGAATACTTGGTCCCCCTCCTAGAACTCCAAAGGTCTGTATCTCTAATCACAATAGAACTTTTTTCTAATCTGTGTAGTCTTCATCCTATCCTAAATGATCTTCACCTTCTTAGTAGTAGGATGTACCAACTCTAGAACCATAAGTGTTGACTCTCCTAGGTCATTCCATCATATAGGTGATCTTCGAGGTCAACTGTATAGGTCCTCGAATCGTGCCATAATGTTGGTAGAGTGATTACTATTTTTGTAAGTGAAATCCACCAAGGGTAAGTGATCTTTCCAATTGTGGCCAAAATCTGGGAAACATGCACAAAGCATGTCCTCCAGCGTTTGAATGGTTCGCTCTATCTAATCATCTGTCTAAGGATGGAAGACAGTGACCAGATGTATCTAAGTCCAGAATGCCTCCTATAATATCTTCAAAAATGGGAAGTAAAACGTGTGGTATGATCAGAGATGATCGTCGATGTCACCCCATGAATCCCCCCAATATCTTGTACGTAGAGGCGTCCCAAGCCCTCTACTAATCCCTTCTCTCAGATATGTAGGAAGTGGGCCGACATGGTGAGTTGGTCAACGATCACCCAGATAGAATCATGTCCCCTGGATGTACGTGGAAGTCTTGTCACAATGTCCATGGAGGTTCCATATAACATAAACTCCAACCCCTCTAGTGGTTGTGCAAAGCCCGTTAGAACCTGACGCTCGGCCTTCAATTGTTGACAAGTGAGGCATCATGAGACAAACTCTACCCCTGCCTTCTTCATACCTAGACACCAGTGCTAATGCTGGAGGTCCTGGTATATCATCACCACACAAGGATGTACCACCAAATGGGACGCATGGAACTCCCTCTACACCTCCTATCGTAGCGCCACCGGTACCATGGTACGTAATCTGAACAGGATTATGTGCTCCCCACCTTCAGAAAATCCATCATGTTCTTGTCCTGAGGATATCAGACCACATCGAGCCTTGTAGTCAGTTTCCCCAAGCAGTACCTCCCTGACTCACCGAAGAAGTGGGGGAGTGACTGTCATAGACTAGAGGTAAGCTTATTAATATCTATCCACAAAGTATATCTACAACACGTCTAGCTTCTCTTTCACCTCACTCAGTAACTGTAGACTAGACCTCTGGCTGAGTTTATAAGCTAATACGTTCCAGTTCCCATGAGTATAGAGTATATCAAATTCATAGTCATGGAGGAACTCTAACCATCATCGTTGTCTCAGGTTCAGGCCCTTCTAAGAGAAGATATACCTGAGACTCTTGTTATCACAGTATACTATAAAACATGCGCCACATCTTCAAGGTGATGACCAATACTTCTTACTCAAAGTAAAGGGTAATTTACATATTCTCATGATGTCTCAGCTGTCGCGAGCCATATGTGATCGCTGCTCACTCATGCATCAAGTCACACCCAAGTCCGGACCCTGATGTATTGCAGTAGAAATCATACTGAACACCTTCTTCTGGTAGCCTGAAGATAAGGGCACTCGTTATCCTCTACCTTAACTCCTGAAAACTCTGCTGGAATCTCTCCATCCACATAAAGGGATGCCCCTTCATCGTCAATGCTAACAAGGGATCTGCAACTCTCAAAAAGTCAGGAATGAATCTCCAGTATTTTCTAGCCAACCCTAGAAAACTCCTCACCTCAGTTACACTCCTAGTTGGATCCCAAGAATATAGAACCTCTATGTTTACTAGATCCACTACAAATTCATCCTCTGAGATAACGTGCCCTAGAAAATGGACCTCATGTATCTAGAACTGGCACTTCGAGAGATTACCATAAATATGGTTCTCTCGGATTGTATCTAGAACTATTTGCAGATGATAGGCATGCTCCTACTCCATCGCTGAGTATATCAAGATGTCCTTAATGAACACCACCACAATGTGATCGTGGTATGGCTGAAAGATCCTGTTCATGAGTCCCACGAACACTATTGGGGCATTGGTCTTGAAAAAAGGAATAACCAAGAATTCATAATGGCCATACCAACATCTGAAGGCCTTCTTCTGTAGATCCCCATCTTGTTTCATGAGCTGATGATAGCCTGATCTGAGATCTATCTTTGAAAACCAATGATCTCCCTTCAGTTGATCTAAAAGATCATCAGTCCTCAATAGTGGACACTTGTTCTTAACAGTCACCTAGTTTAGGCATCGATAGTACACATAGAGCCTCAAACTCTCATCTTACTTCATGGTGAAGAAAATTGGGGCTCGTGAGGTAGAGGAAGTCAGTGGAGGGACAAGCAGTTTTACACGTGCGGTGGGTAGGGCCACATGGCTCATGACTGCTCGACCCACCTTACAAATGACCAGTTGATGGTTGAAGCACCACTAAGTCTGAGGTAGATGCATGCATGAGGAGGTCCATAGAGTGGTGGATGTGGTAGAGGAGATGGTTGTGAATTAGTAGGTGGGTGGCGTTATGAGGTTATACCACCACCAAAACCAGGTGGCCCACGCCGACTACAGGGAGCAGGTGGACATAGACGAGCCGTGCTCCAGGAAGCTGATGTCTACAACCACAGCACTCCGGAGATGATTAGAGGTACGATCTGTGTCTACTCCACCTAAGCTTCAGTATATATTGAAAAAGGTTCCAGTCACTCTTTATTGACAAGGCCTTCATTCGGAGCTCGGAGATTCCAGGTTAGCGACCTTCTCAGGGGACGCTTCCCCACAAGGCCATAGTCCTAGTAGGTCGCCGTCCTACCGGGCCACCGCCCTAGCGGGCCGCCCCCTTGCGGGCTGGGCCATCCCATTACAGGCCACCCTATATGGGTCGGGCCTCCCTTGCAGGTTAGACCTCAGCCCAGTGGGCCAGGACAATCTGACCGGGTCAGATCGGACCTAGGCCCCACTGGGCCAAGAAGCATTTAAAGGGATATAACATGGGATCTAGGCTACCATTTGACAAACTGTTTGTGGCGATGGGACCCTTGGATCGAGACGATCCGTTTTGGTATTCTCCACTTGGGTTTTGGAGGTATTTTGAGTATGTCAGGGATGGATCGAACCCAAATCCAACAATCCCCCCAGAAATTTACTATTATAACTCACAGACTGGGCGTCCGATTGACGCGCCGTCTATTGCGTTGGAACCCTTTCGACGTGGCAATATTTTGGGTTACTCCTTTGAAGAGCTTAGTGGAGGTAGATGTACAAACGATATCTCATGGGGAATATACTACAATAATCAAGTGTGCTATGAGTGGGAATCTAGTGGCTGGTAGTGAGGTGGATGTTGGAGACAGGCCATACAGAGGTTAATAACTAGCAGTCCTGTGTGGATCAGCACCTAGCGGTCCTGTGAGGATCAACACCTCACGACCTGCTGAGGACCAGCCTTAGAGTGGCCCATCATGGTTCAGTAAAATACTGATCCTATGTGGGTGAAATCCTATGTGGGTCATTGCAAGGGTTAGTTACCTATTATTCCAAGGCAGATCAGATCTTTTGTGGGTCATTGTGGGGGTTAGTTACCTATTGATCCTAGGCGGATCAGATATTATGTGGGTCATTGTGGGGGTTAGTTTCCTATCAATCCTATGTGGATAAAAATCTGAATGGTTATTATAAGTGCCACTCGATAGAATAAGATGATTTAGCTTCGTGACTGATCATATATACTTCTATACTTCACTGAAAACCTTGTTTGAGTTGACACTCTATTTGAGATGTGTCTATTTCTTTGTGCTTTGTGATTGAGATCACGCTTTGTGGTTTTACTTTGTGGAATTCTGAGAGACCTTTGGGGTCTCGGGGTCCCTACTGGGTATTTTTATACTCACCCAGGCACAGGCTTTTCCCGCACCATGTTGTGTCTTGTGCAGACGACGAGCAGCAGGGCTGAGGTTGAGGGAGTCAGGACTAAGTAGTACATGGAGGAGATATGAGCATGTGGAGTGCTGAGGAGTAGATCTATACCTAACCATCATGTATGATTCTTGGTGGATGATCAATGGGCTACTTTCCCCTTTCAGTTGTACTTGTACCTTTCAGTTGGGCTTGTATTCTGGCCCATTTACATTCAGTACACTTTAACTACAACATTTTACTTCACAGTTTCTTCTTGTTGTGTTCTCGGACTACGTGTTTGTACAAGTTTAAAGGCAATGCCTTCCTATTTTAGATAATACGCCCTTCGGTGCTAGTCGCTAACCCATAGCCTGTGGAAGGCGGGCTTGGGGTAGTCATAGAACAGGCCTCGGGGGACGGTTCGTGACACGTAATTACCATACCTAGTTCTAAATTCTTTATTAGGAATATCTTCCTTTATCACACGCAGCTGATGATATTGAAATCAAAGGTCAATCTTCAAAAAGTATTGTGCTCTGTGAAGTTGATCAAATAAATCATCAATTCGTGGTAGAAGATACTTATTCTTTATTGTAATAGAATTTATTTCCATGTAATCAATGCATAGCCTCATGGATCTATGTTTCTTCTTGATAGAGAGGACATAGACTCTACATGGAGAAATGCTAGGTCGAATAAATCCATTGTCACTCAATTCCTCCAGTTGTTTCTTTAGCTCCACTAGCTCCACAGTGGCCATTCTATAGGGAGTCTTTGATATAGGTCTTGTACTAAGAATTAAATCTATAGAGAACTCAACTTCCTCATATAGAGGATTTCCATGTAAATCATCTGAATATACATTAATGTACTATTAAAATCTATATACATCTTCAATTTGAAAATTTATTTCCTCAACAATAAATATTGGGTTCTCTTCCTCTCCAAGAATTGCATTCATTAGGGCTACTCAGGGTGGGTCTAGATAAGAATCATATGGAGATGTTTCTACTCTAAAGATAAGGGATTCGATACCATTTTCAAAAATTGTAACTTCCTTCTACTTGAAATAAATCTTCACATCATAATATGATAGACAATCCATACCATGAATGATATCAAAGTCATTCATAGGTTTGATGATAAGGATAGATACTAAAGAACGTTTATGTGTCTTGAGGGGGACTAATCGGCATGCCTTTGTTGAATTGATACCTCCCCTAGGATATTTTATGGACAAATCCTTTATTAAATAAAATTGGACCTATCTAATTTTCATGGAATCCTGGGAAGATATAAATTAATGCAAAGATCCAGAATCAAATAAATTGTTGGATATGTTTGAGTAAAAAATTAAAGTACCTTCCACCACATCATTAGGAACTTCAACCTTTGCGGTTGTAATCACATATTCTTTCCATTTCACTTGTGGTCTTCTATGAGGAAAGTCTCTTTGGCACAAAGGACACTCTTTTTCATAGTGTCCCAACTCTCTATAATTTTAGCATTGAATATAATTGACTTATTTCTTCCCCTTACATTCATTAGATCGATGAACCTTTTCTCCAAACTTATAATAGACTCCTATTCCTTTCAATCATTTCTTGAGATGATTCCTTCCAAAATTCTCTTATAATGGGAATTTATTCGTTTCTTTTATCTTCTTTGGAGCATCACCTTTTCCTTGGTTATCAGTGTACCTCTTCCTATATTGGTTTATCATGAACAAATATGGTCTAGAAAATTCTTTCTCTATCTTGATTTCACTTGATACAATTTCATCATTTGATGAATTTGTTTTGAGAATCATGTGCCATTCGAAGACTTGGCTTAAGACCATCAATGAAATGATTAATCTTGTCATCTGAGTCATGTATATAATCTATGGCATACTTGGATAGCCTTGTGAAGGTGGCCTTATACTTTGCAACAATGTCTTCTTCCCTTTTCCTTATGCAAAATAATTTCCTCTTCATTTTGGTTCGTTGTTCACAAGGGAAATATTTTTCGAAGAATATTTCCTAAAAAGTCCCCCATTCCATATCTTATATTTCTTCTTCCTCCATGGTATTGTGGATCAATGTTCACCATTGATCTGTATCACCCTTGAGACAATATATTGCCAGCACTACCATTTCATTTTCATTGAATCATAATTCCTCAAATATGTTTTCAAGGGACTTCATCCACTGCTCAGATACCATCAGATTAGTAGTCCTAGTAAAATATGGGGGCTTCTGCTGCATGAAATGATTTAACACAGGTGTATCATGGTTATTCAACAAGAACTGAGTATTTTTTTCCAATATAGCCTCAATTTGATCTGCTCTAACATTAACTGAGTTGACTTTATCAGTGGAAAATCCCTATATTGTCCACGAGTATTGATTCCCCTTCTCCCATTAGGCACCATTTATGAATAATGGCATACACTAGATTAGTTTATGAATCTCAAATTGAAAATCACATAACATATATTGGAATTCTTTGTATTGATAATCTCATTAACATGGTTTCTCTGATGAAAAATTTACTTTAAAATACTTCATAATGGCTTGCATAGAAAATTTGAATTATCCTAAGCATATCCCGTGGGAGTTTCAATCCCAATAGTGTATCAAGGGCCATTTTTGTGTACCAGGATACCCCGAGTCAAGCCCAAAACTCATTGTTGGAGCTTTCACTCCTAGGTACATCTGTTTCAGAGTCGCCTCTACCTGTTTGTATCTAGGCATGGGTGTATTTTCTAAAATGATCCACATAATCTATTCCTTACCAAAATACAAGGATGATCTTATGTGTTTATTTTCAAATTATACCTTAGTTATGTCTTCCCTAATCTAAATTTTCTATTCATGTTTCAATGTTTGCTACTAAAATTCTTCTAATACCAACTATAATGCCCCGACCCCTCTAGACGAGAGCCTGTGAAATAATTATAATATTGGCATGGTCAGAAGGAATGAATTCCCAAGGTAATGATCTGTTTAGTAGTCTTCAAAAAACTAGATACATAGATTTAACTCAAATTACATTGGTAAAGGTAACAAAAAACAATACATAACAAAAACTAAAAATTACATCCACAGAGACTCAATACAGGATCTACTCTTCCTAACCTATTAAAGGTAAAAAAAAAGAAAGGGATGAGCTCAAAAACTTAGTAAGGGTTAAAATTAGTAGAAGCATGAATCAATAATAAGTGAATCATAAACAACTTAGCATAGTCAATATGGCATGGTGAATAAATGAAAAACTCACGCCATTAATAAACTGAGAATGAAACTGCATCCATAGATTTCGTCATAGTGAAAATATCATGGATAGTAATAAATGATAATGAATAAATATAATTATTATTAATATTACATAATTTCTATGTCACATGACACAATAATACCGCTAAAACGGTTTAGTTCTGTGGGTAGACACCCGTCTGATTTTTGGAAACAAACTCGAAGGGTTTGTCGCAAATAGTTGTCTCCAGAGACATGTCGATGCATTGAGAAGCTATAGCGGTCCCTGCCCATCACATTATATACAATGAATTATTTATACATATATTCAATACATGATAAATATTCCTTTTCAAAATCTGTATAGAGTAGATAATACATATACATCAATATTTCTACAATTAAAACAACATTCCAATAATCACCGTTGGTGAAATGGTATACAGTTTAGACAATAAAAATATCCATGATAAAATATAATTGATATTTAATATAAATATAATTTCAAATGAAAATTTATCTCAAATGGGTAGTAGATACATCACATAAGGATTATTATGTGCACAATACAAAGTAAGTCACAACGAAGTGGAAATTGAGATAAAGTCCCTTACCACAATGTCACCAGTCAAATCATATGACCAAAAGTTAATAACCATCAAATGAATTATTTAAAACCATGAGTATAAATAGAATCATGATATTATATAAAAAATGGTAGTACACATACACCACATACATGAAATAAGTGAAAAACAATGGTAATCTCATGGAAATGAAAGTTAGATGAGAAAACCCCTTACAAACATTTCTGCATGGTAGCGAGTGTTCTTGAGAGGGATTAATTATAGGTAAAGGGGTATCCAATTATTTATATTGCATAAGGGAAGTATGGGGGAGGTGAGAAAACATACCCCATCAATAGGAATTAAAATAAGGTCACAACCTATGGGGAATTCTTGAACAAAAGTGTGAAAGATGATCCCTTACCTTGTGATCAAAGGTGTTCTTAATTGTACATAATTACCTAAATAATAAAATTTGGCTTCATAAATTAATATGTAAAGAACCTCATAGAAATTTAATTGATATTGTATACCCTTATTAGGTTCATTAATGGCCTTTTTGATGGTTTTAAGAGATTTCATTTTATTGTTTTTGAATCATTTGTTCCCTTGGTTTTCATGATTTGTTTACTTGTCTTCACAAATGGAAGTTCTTTTGAAATGTGGTTAAACATATAGAATTTTTAATATATATTATTAGTGACATTAAATAGATATAAATGATCTTATAATTATTATGTTTATATACCATGACGATGACCCATTCGATGAGTTAATGCTAAATGCTTGGATTTGGCTTGGCGGTTTTGTGCCCAATGAACATGTTTTGTATTATTATTACATATTATAACTGTGTATGGATTAAAGAAAACTAAAAAAGATAAAATAAATATATTATGATCTAAATCAACCATTTAAATGGTTTCATGACCATTCTTGAAGATAATAATGAAAATTGAAAACTTGTCTTCCTTGAGTGTGATAAATTAACACATATCGAACGAGGCATGCATTTATAGTATAAAAGGAATGGAAAAAGATATATGATAATGAAATATTCCATTAACAAAATGAAAATATAGTTCTTGTATTTTAGTAGAATTATCATGGAATTTGGATGTTGTGAGGTGAGAAGTGAGAACAAAAGAATGGAACTTTGTAAAAGAAATTGAAAGAAAAAGGAAGAGAGGTTCACCTCTTGAGTACTCCTCTTTGACAATCTCCTTAAAGCCTTTATTTTTAGCCTTTTGGTGAGATCAGATGGTCTTGGACGTGGGGGAGGGTGTTATGGATCTATTTGAGTAGAATTTAGGCAAGGATTAAATCCTCAGTTGTGTGGGAGGAAGAGGGGGTGAGATGCGGTTTATATAGTTGAGGGGAGGAGGGATTTTACATTATTTTAATTTTTATTTTAATATGTTTGCCTAAGACTATGAATAGTCTAGATTATAGTGATCCCAAATAGTAATAATGGAATGTGAGTTCGAACCAAGTGGTCTTACATCAACCTTTCATCACTTATGATGCAGTAAATAAAATATTTAGCATTTATCATAATTTTTCATAATTTATCATATTTTATTGTTCATCAAACATTCATGTTTTTAATAAAATACCAAAAATTAACCCTAACCATTTCTTGACATGTGGAATCCGAAAATGAATTCCATTTTACAAAAATAGTTTTCTAAATATGATAAATTTAATTTTTAATTAAAATCATTATTTAATTGAAAAGCACAAACACTTAAAATATTCGTCTTCATTTTTAAGGTGCCTAAATTTATTTATTCACTCAAGTGAATGGATACCATTCATAAGAGTAATATTACTGTTCATAATAGTAAGTTACTATTAATAAGGGTAGGTTAATATTCATAATGGTAGGTTAATATTCCCCAAAAATTATGTAGATTCTATCAGAATCTAAATATCTTCCTCAACACAACAGTGTATGTCAGATTTTAAAAATTCAAATCACAAAATATAAAAATTTAAGTTTAATGGAAAGCGTACGACTATCTCTTATAAATAACCAAGTTTTGTTCCATAGAGGCTCAGTGATTAATGAAATATAGGCTATCTAGGGAATATAGTGTATTTTAGAAAAATATACCATAAAATGTTTGGGGTGCTACACCATTTTTCATTAAATCCATTGTAATACCAACTCATTTCAATAAAATGAATTTTTATAGAAACCCCGACCCAATAAAACCATTTAGAAGGTCTATAAAATACACCACTTTAAATGAATATTAGAAATTCCAGAAACTAAAATAATTTTCACAACAATTTTTAAAGAATTCATGAATCTACAAAAATGATAAATCATCACCAAAAAGATTCTTTCCATGCATCAAACCAAGATTTAATAATTATTATTATCCTATTAAATAAATTTGAAACTAATATAATAAATTATAGAAAGAGGAGAAGAGATTAAATTCCCATAACTAAATGGTTTTGAAAAACCATGACAACAGACGAAGAATGCTAAAGTTAACTTAGTTGATTCTTCATAGATCCTCCATAGATCTATTCTCCTAGAAAGGTCATGAGATAATGTAAAATTATTTGGAATAAACACACATATATATGAATAATGAGTGTATATCTGAAAAACCAAGAATATAGTAGAATTATATTTAAGTAGATATAAGAAACCAATCAAGAAAAAATAAAAATTATTACATACCTCAAGAATACATCTTTGAATCACAAAGGGAAGACATCAGATTAAAACCAAAACATATCAGAGATGTTCTCCTAAATACAGGGAACAGAAATCCTGAGTTATGGCTGCTTAGAAGAAAAAACAAGAAACATATAGGCCAAAAAATACGAGATCCAATTTTTTAGGATCCCAATTTAACCACATGCATGGTTAGTTTGCACGGTTAGACAAACCGTGCACTAATCGGGCATTAGCTACTATCTAGAAAAACTCTCAAATGGCCTCCTCTCATGACCTTCTTAACAGCGTGCACACTATTACAAATATATCCATAAAAATTTCTACTGTTCATGATTTTTTCTATAATTTTTCCATTGTTTCGATAAACCATGTGTAACATATGTGACTCTCATTTAGACCCCCAATCATTTTGAAAGTTCACCAAACTCTCCCAACATTCCCACATAAACATTATATCCATAAAAACAAAAATAAATCATTACATACTAGAAACCATAGGTACTATATTCTCGCCACCATATGTCATTCCGTCAGCTTAAATGGAGAAAACCATTCCTTCCTTGAAAGAGTTTTGTCCATTTTTGTTTCATTTCATTTTAAATTCCCATATCTCTTTCTGAATATGACAATTTTTCCATAAAACCCACACTAGAACAATTCATTTTTAATAAAATACTTTATTTTTTCTATCCACAATCTGCATTGGTACATATACCAACGAAGCATCCAGCTCTAGGTCTATGTGATCCCATACGATCACATTGTCAGGATCATGCTTATACTTTTCCAACTGAGATATGTAGAACACATTATGCACTAAAATAAACCATGTTGGTAGTGACAAATGGTATTCCACATGTCCAACCCGTTCTCTTATCTCAAATGGGCCTATTTATCGAGGTGATAACATTCCCTTCTATCCAATATGATGATTTCCAAGCATTAGAGATATCGTTAAAAACATGTGATCACTAATGAAAAATGACAATGGTCATTGAAGATGATCCACATAAGATTTCAAACGACTCTGAGCCTTCTCCATCATCTTTCTTGATCATTTGAATCTTCTCTATTTTTTCATGGACAAGGCTCGGCCTGACTTGTGATGTTTCACTTGTTTCAACCCATCATAGTGCAGAATGTCAAGGGCAAACATACAATGATTCAAATAGAACCATATATATCAATGCTTGATAGATGTTATTATATGGG
Source organism: Viscum album (assembly GCA_963277665.1). Lineage (NCBI taxonomy): Eukaryota > Viridiplantae > Streptophyta > Magnoliopsida > Santalales > Viscaceae > Viscum > Viscum album. The sequence continues at coordinate 1,530,690,433 of OY728162.1, forward strand.
AACTCCATTTTGGGTATGTTCTCATCATATGAGGCACCAAAATCTATTACACATGCCCGCATCATGTCTTCCTATGTTTGTATCATCCATTCAGATTGCCCATCAGTCTCAGGATGATACACCATTATGATATTCAATTGAGTGCCAAGTGCTTTCTATAGGTATTTCCAAAAAATGAAATGTGAACCTCAGATCTCTATATAAGGCAATGAATCTGATATTCCATGCCTCTATGAATTCTAGGATATAGATATGAGATAGATCAACCATCATAAGAGTTTCACGAATTGGAATTAATTGACCCAACTTGGTAAGATGATCGACCATCACCAGTATGACATCATGTTTCCAAACTATTCTTGGAAGAAGTGTATCAAAATCCTTCACTATATGCTCCCATTTCCACACTCGGATAGTCAAGGACTGAAAAATAAATGCTAGTATTTGATGCTCTGCTCTAACCTAATGACAAGTTATGTAGTGTGAAACTAATTAGAGCACCTTCCATTTCATGACACTCCAGAGATACTACTCCTTCAATGCCATATACATATTTTATGTGGCTGGATGTATATCCTATCTCGAATGGTTTTATGTATGATGTATTTGTTCATGAAAATTCATAGGTATAACCATTCGAGCTTTGAAACAAAAAATTGGGCGCCCATCATGTTTCCAACCATTAATGGTCTCCCCACTATTGAGTTTTGAACTCATAACCAGGAATTTTTCTTCATATGTTATTACATATTTGACCATATTTACCAAATATGGACTATGAATGACAATAATAAAAACCTCAACCTCACCTTGGTCATAACATTCCAAATGTATGTTATCTAGGACCAACATCAATTACCATTCATCTGAATGTTCATTCACTAAATGAGCATATGACATAATTCTCAATGCATCTGCCACCGAATTCCCTTTTCCCAGTGTATAAATTATGTCAAAGTCAAAAATTTAGAGATACTCCATCTATCTTCTTGGCCTCAAATTCAAATATAACTGTGAGAAAATGTGTTTCAAGCATATGGGGTTTGTGAACACAGTACATTTCCCACTATAGAGATAATGGTTTCAATCCTTCAAGGCATGAACGACTGCTACTTATTACAAGTCATGGGGTGGGTATTTCGTCTCATGAACTATCAATAGCCCCGAACCATAAACCATAACATGGTCACCTTTCATAAGAACACAACCCAACCTAGATCTGAATGCATCATCATATGCCACATATCCCTGACATGATTTTGGATAAATCAAGATAGGTGCCGATGTAATAACAATATTCATCTCCTAGAAAGAGTTATTGAATTAATCTATCCATTTCAATGGAGTATAATTATTATTCGGTGCAGTCATTGATGAATATGTCTATGATATGTCATGAAAAACCATCAGTAATAACCAACTATACCAGTAAAACATCATATCCCAATGACATTCTTTACTGCATTCCATGAGATCACAGCTTCGATATTATCATGATCAACCAAAATAACTTTTTTAGATATAACATGGCCAAGAAAGTGTACATCCTATATCCATAAATCACATTTAGATAGTTTGTCATAAAAATGGTGATCTCCCAATATTTGTACCACTGTCTCGGGGTGTTCCTTAGGATCAGTCCTTGTCGTTGAATACACCAAGATGTCATCTACAAAATCCAAAACACGAGTCCAAATATTGATGAAATATTTGATTAATAAAATCAATGAAGACTCTTAGTTCATTTGTGATACTAAAAGGCATAAACATATATTCGTAGTGGCCATATCTACTTCTAAATGATGCCTTCAGAATATATTTTTTCCAAACTCGCAATTGAAGATATCCTAATCGAATGTATATATTAGAGAACAATTTTGATCACCTCATTTGATCAAAGAGATCATCAATGCGTGGATATGGATATCAATTCATTACCATAACCTGGGTAAGCTTACGATAATCTACGTAAAACCGAAGACATCCATCATATTTATTCACAAACAAAACTGGGGATTCCCATAGAGATGTACTTGGTTGAATTAATACCTTTCTTTCAAGATCCTCCAACAACACTTTACATTCCATTAACCCTATTGGATACATCCAGTTAGAAAGAATATAAATATTACTAGCCTTTAAGGGAGCTCAATTGTAATCTCTAGTTCCCTTATAGGTGGTAACCCTGAAAAGTTCTCAAGAAAGACGTCTGGAAATTGATCCAACACTAATAGAAAAGTAACATCCCAGATCTCTTCTATCGATTCCAAAGTCAATGCCACCAACTGGTAAGATATCGTTCTAACCACTGGTGCCAACATTCCAGTTGCACCCTCTTTCATGACCTTATCTCCTTTGAACATATGCTCACTTCCATCCTAAGTTGTGAAACTAAATATCCTCATATAACATTCGATATTACCCTTGAACATTTTCATCCAATCCATACCCAACATTAGATGAAATACATCCATTACTAACATCGATAATTTCCATTGCATCTCAGCTCCATCAACAGTTATAAAACAAGCTCTACACATGAAGGCTCGATATTCTCTTTCACCGAGACGAGTTTAGAGTTTTATCATAGAAGTCATCATTTCATGTTTCAAACATAGTAGTTCAACATAGTGATATGTAATGAAGGAATTCGATGCACTGGTAGAAAACAATACATAAAAGAATGTAGAATTCAATAGAATTGTAACTATCACGGTAGTTGGTCACGCTTGATCATACACAGTCATCTACTCAGATCTATATAATTTCTTCATTGCAACACTATGCTCTTTGATGCCTTGCTGAGATTACCCTTGCCGAGGAGTCATGGTTTTCTAAGAATCACCAAGTCTAGAGTATCTCTGTTTATTATAATTATTCTATTAGCCTTGTTCTGTTGAAGTATACGATGCTTCTGACATGGAGAGAAGTGTCTCGACCACAAAACCTTAGAGCACTATGAAAAAATCACTTAAGGTGTCACATCACATGGTAATTATGGAATTCTCTTCGTGGTTCTATACAATCTTTATTTATGTGTTCAGAGGAATAAAATTGGTAGCATCATGGACTTCTCTTTTTTCATGGATGAATATGTACTGTTCCTGTTTTCATATTCGAATTGTTGCTCCTACCTTTGAAATATGTTTCTATCTTTTCCATGCTCCATGCATTAGATTTTTCCACCATTTCTTGTAGGGATCATCATATTTTCTCATCCCATTGCACTTGAGGTGTATTGGTCAGCCACCACCACACTATTCACCATCTCTGTATGGTCATTAATACAGAGTACCACTATATTTAATTGAATTTCCTGCTATAGTCCTGATTTTAATATGTGTGCCTTCAGGGATACACATGCTGAAAACTTTGGTGCAAAGCATACTAAATTCATCAATTATCCTACATACTAAGGGGAAATTATATTTTCCTGATTCATGATGAATAAGTTTTTCATCCTCTAGATCTTGAATGTGTGAGGATTGAATTGTGTATGAAACAATTCCTCAAAATCCTCCCACCTAAAGCCTTGGTCACATTTAGCATGCACTACTAGTTCCCACCACTAGCTTGGAAAATCCTATAACACATATGTTTCCATCTTGGAATTTAGCTCCACTGGTGTGCCGATAAACTCAAATATATGATTCATCCTACTGAGCCACACATTCACCTTCTAAGGTTCTAAATCTCCCCAGAATATGGGTGTATTATGCTTCATGAACTGGATGGAATGGTCTACATGTTAGGGATCATCACTCTAGTTCCCCATTTCCATAGCCTGAAATGCCTAGACCATGCTCTGAATCAGTTCTTGGTTCACCTGTTGCTCAGGTACTACCACGTTCTCTAAATCTTCTTCTGGTTGGTTTCTACAATGGCTACTAGGTGCCACTTTCTAAAGAAACATCATACTTGGTATGTCTCACTCGCTTGAACCTGATGGATGAGCATTTAAAATTATATCACAAAAACTATCTGGACATTGATTTTTGAAATAAATTTTTTAAATTTTCATCCATTTTTTAAAAATCCACTTTTTCTTTTGAAAATGAAACCATTTTGAAATTACACCAAGTATATTCTTTTCAACATGATTCATTTGAAAACAAATTATATATTTTTTAAAAATTTAAACCTTTTCACAAGATCCTAAATCATTAATCAAGAAAAAAAATGAAATACTTGTTGTAATTCATTACTCTAATTCATAACAAGCTCACCACATTGACTAAACCCATAACAATTAGATTCTTTTATCCTATAGGTGTCTCCAAAACACTTACCCACAAAATGCCCTGGTAACTCAAAGTTCATCATAAATGGGTCAACTACGTCCTTTTATGCTATGCATTTCATGTATCAAAAATCCTACTCCTTTATTATATTACAACCCCAAGGAATAGATAAGAATGAATTTGAAATCCCTGAACAAGAACACTGAAAACTACTTGTCAGGAAAAAACCGAACAAGATGAATCCATTTGTAATGACCTGCTAAATCTCATTAGTTTGAAAGTACAAATAATAATTACTAGGAATTTGGAGGCATCCCCAAGATGCCAAAGGATGGATATAAATGTCGAAGGGTTTCAAAAACAAGTAGGGTACTATTTTACCTTTAAGAAATAAACCATTAAACAAACAAAGCATAACCAAACCATTCACTAAATGATTCAAGATCAAAATAATGGAAACTCAACAACTTTATATACATGAATAACACATCAAATTACGCAACAGAGGAAGACCCCAAAACTATCAAATTAAACATCAGAAGCCAAAAAAAGACTCCATAAAGACCACAAGCCTCCAAGAACCACATTCCCTATGCTCTAATATCATCGAATTTCCCGAGAATCAAGAAGTGGTGCTAAAACATGTGAAACATTACCTTTTCCCCATTAGTAGAAGATATAATCTGTAAATGAACCAAATATCCAAAGAAAGATTGACTTTAAAACATAGTAGGTTTTCCCCAATTATATCCCTAATCACACCATAAGGATTGAATAGTTAGAAACATTTACAAAAAACTATTTATATAAAACAATTCCTCAAATAATAGTTTATAAGAAAATAAAAATATGTTTGAAAACCCATTTATAACCAAAATAATACTTGTGAAATTGAAACAAATTTTACAGCAAGGTATGTTTCTAGAAAATAACTATAAAATGCTTTAAAAACATTTCTCAATATTCCTTTAGCATGCCCAATCCATTACACATATCCACACAACCTACCATGCATAATACACGATGACAGTTCCATACTCAAGAAATGTTTCTCGTCGGTAAACCATCTTGACACAAGGTAATTGTATCACATGTACCATTAATCCCTGGTCACCAAGAACAAGGTCATATTTAACCAAATCCTCAAATTTTGAACATGATCACACACACCACTTATTCCCAAAGATCATTCCAAAAAAATATTTTCAATGAAATCATCTTTTTATTGAAAACCATTTTTCATTAAAGCCGTCATAATAACAAAAATTTCAATAAAACGTTTTTTATTAAAAAACCTTCCTAATAGAACCATATATAAGTTATAGAAAAATATCCATTTAAAATAACCATTTTGAATTCATCAAACTAAAACAATTTGTACAAAATTTATCATGATTTCAAAAATCTACCAAATGTGATAAGTCATCACTAAAAGGAATTATTCTATTTATCAAACCAAGATTTCTCAGTCAATATTAACCAATTTACTCAATTTGTAACTAATCCAATAAAATATAGAAAGAGGAGTTGAGATTTAATACACCTACCTCAATGGTTTTGATGACACATGACAACTGATGAACAACACTCAAGAAAATCACGCCGATTCTTCACAGAACATCCTTATATCTCTTCTTTTAGAAATATCAAGATCATATCTAAAATTATTGGGAATACACAGTCATAGATCTACCCATAATGGATGTAGATATGAGAAACCATAAATAGGTATCTATGTAGATCTATGAAACTGATCAACAACAATGAATAATGATCACATACCTCAAGAATACAACATTGAATCACCAAGGGAGGCATTCAAATTGACTCGAAAACTCATAGGAGATGTTTTACAACCATTGAAGAAGGGAAATCCTGAGTTTGGGCCGCATTGGAGAAAAAATGAGAAACATAGAGGTAAAAATGTGTGAGATCCATTTTTTAGGCTCTCAATTTAACCACCAACACGGTTAGACAAACCATGCACTATCTGTGCAATAGAAAATGTCTAGATAAACCATCAAATGGCCTCCATGCATGGTCAAGTTAACCATGAACACAATATGCTGAAGCTCTATGCCTCAAACATTCTATTGTGCAGGATTTCTACTAGGATTTTCATACTATTTGGATACACCATGGGCAGCTAGTGCGCCTCTCCTTTAGCCCCCAAAACATATTGAAATATCACCAAACTCTCCAGACATTACCCCTTAAACATTATCTCTACAAAATCACAAATAATCGGTTATGTAACAGAAACCTAGGCTACTACAATTTATATAAAAATATTTTCTTCATTCCAATAACATTTTTTCCACACAATTGATTCTTTACAATATTTAAGTGATTAATGATTTATGAAAGTTTGACTACAAAAAAATCACCTAAATAACACATATTTAGCAAGAATAATAATTATTTTCAAAAAATGTTGAATGAAAAATTAATACACAAGATAACTATGAAACTAGATAATAAACACATGAGAATCACCCAATTCCCATCAATTTATTTATATAAAGTGATAACGATTAGAAGGAATATAATATTAATAATTTATTATGGTTAATTAAAATTTTAATCCAATTATATAGATATTTGAACATTAATTCCATTATTTTTCAGATATTTTTAATCATAAAATATATGATTGAACATGAAAAATTATAAAAGTGGATTTTTATGATAGAAATGATGTATAATTTAATTTAAAATCATAAAAACCTATTATGATAGATATTAATAAGTATAATTCATGAAAATATCTTTCTTTAATCAATATAATTCACTATCGAAATATAAATTTAATTATTTAACCATTAAGGAATGAATATTTGACAAAAAAACATTTAATTTTGACTATAAAATGGGTATCAATATACCATTTATGAAACATGACTAAACATCAATTTTCCATCAAAATAATATTTAAATTTTTTGATAAAAAATACATTAATAAATTTTCCATCATTTGGTCAAAAAACATGGTCCCAAAATATTCATATCAAAGAAGATACATAAGTAATTATTTGAATCCTCCACTAGTTTAAAGTGCATGGTAACGGTTTTTTGAAACACGACATCCCAAGATACATGGATCTGGTGCATTATTTTAATAAATTTAATTGATTACAAAGAATCAAATCCAGATGTCGATCGAGTTAACAGTCATGGAAAATAGATTACATATATGATCCTTATATTATAAATCAAAACATATTATACAACATATATAATCATTTTATAATTACATTATTCTCCTAGATTAACCTGGTATATTAATTATAATTTACACCTTGGCATCCTGTGAAGATAAAAATTTTGAAAGTGGTGAGATCAGTTTCTGAGTAAGGTTAAACCATACATTAGAATATTTTATAAATAAGCATAAATATTTATGGAAAGGTATAAAAACGAAGCACAGTCTTTTTAAACACATTTTTCCTCATAATATGGAATGGATCAATCAACTAATACCATTTAATGATTCACATGGATGTTCTACTACTCAAAAAATCCCAAGTAATATCAATAAGTAATCTCATAATGAGGGAATGCATAATGCGGGACATCTAAAACATATTTTCTAGGATTCTTCGAAGACACCATAAATAATTGGGTACAATATTAGAAAAAACCTATACATAATTACCTCATGAGACATACTACTACCCCCATATTACCAATTTCCATCATTTGTTTCAAATCCACTTCTGGTTCTTGGTATTCTCTTGGTCTCCGAGTGTTTTGGGATTAAATTTGGTGTCTCAGGTGTTCTTACTGTAGGTATTTATTTTTTGAAGTATTGCATGGTTTTTGGACATGTCGTTTCTTAAATGGAATGTATGAGTATGAGGTGTTTTGTAACGAATTTTTGACATTCCTAGTGGCACCTCTTGTGGGGTATGTTGTTGGGGTGGTTTATACCCTTGAGTTGGATGAGTTTTAGGGTGAAAAGGATGGGTTAATTTGGAGATTTTTCTCCCATATTCTTGTCCTATCATTCCCCCCTGGTTTCCCCTTGGACCCCATGAAATTGAGGGAAAACACTACATTTTCTTTGGTGAGAACAGGTCGTATGGTTTGGCCGCATGGTTTACTAAACTGTGCAAGGTGTCCAGGTCATTAAAAATATTTTTTTAATAACATTTTATTCCTCCTAAAAATAAACTTAATCCACACCATTCTTCCCCCATTCGACCCTAGAATCAATGGGAGGACTCCATGCTCCCTCAAGATCATATGGAACACATTTTTGATGGGATTGTTTTTTGGAAACTTCTAGTTCAAATCAAGTTAGTGTTTCTATTTTTGATTTCACACCATTCATTATGATTTCTTCCACTTTTATTGAAGTTCATCTTGTCTAGAAACTAGGGCTCAATACCTAGGGTTTTTTATGAGTTTCTTGGTCAAATTTTGAGATTTTAGACTGTCTTCTAATTCCTTGTGGTGCAGCAGTGGTGTGGTTGAAATTTCGCCCAAGATTTGAGGGTTTCAACACTTTCAGTAGTTGATTCCATGTGTATAAAATCCATATGACTTATCTTGATGTGTTTATAATATTTTAATGTTTATTGCATTTGATTATTGTTGGAAAAATTGGTTTCTGTGGTATTTTTAAGGAAAATGTAGTTTAAGTACCATTTTTATATGAATTTAGGGGTTTTTCAAGGAAATCATTTATTTGTTCATTAGGGGATTCCCTATAACTACATAGTTGGATCTATTGAAATATTTTAGGGATGAAAATAATGTTTTGAATGTTTATGACCATTGGTTATTGTCATGAAAATTTGTTTTATTTGTTTTTGGGAAGCATTTGAACTTTAAGTTCCATGTTTGTATGAAAATGGATATTTTACAAAGATCTAACTTCATGGTTCATATGGGTTTTCCCTACAACTAATTTTTTGGTTTCGTTGAATTTTTTTGGACTGCAATGTTTTTCAGTAACTTATTTGTGTGCACATAGTGTGCAATGTGGGGATTTTAAGGAGTTTAGAGTGCAAACTATTACTTGATTTGGAGAAGTTGTTTTATTAAAAATCAAAATGTTTTGTTTGGTATTTTAAGTGGTATAAAGGGTGTAGAGATACTATATTATTTGTATGTGACCCATACTGGTGTTATTATATTTAAAGGGATGTATGTAGCTTGGTGAAATTTTTTGATCACAACGAGGGAATCCCTGGTACCAAGGTGGGCAGATATGTAATTGTATGCTAATGATCCGAATAGGTTTTGTCCACATTTCACATAGGATTTTAGATAACGAAAACTCTAACTACACTATATGGATGAAGTTTTGGAACCCATTGGTTATGGGTATGTTCCCTACTAGTGGTGCATGCCTGATAATGGACTGTGACATGTATATTTTATACGGATGTATGAGGTACATAGGTTATGAGACTATCTTGTGCCTAGGGGTGTTCCCGGTTTTGGTGATCATTGGATTTGTGGTATTTAACTAGGTATTAGGGTGTGTTTGGATGTACATTAAAAGATATAACATGTGTTATTCAAATTTTTTAACATTTTGAAAGTTTTATTTTGAAAACTGTTTACAATTGAATGTTTTATTTCATGGAATTTATCACTAATTTTCCTCACATATTTAGACTATGTGCTTTTTGACCTTGTATTGTATGCCCTATGGAATATCTTGGTTGTATAATATTTGGATAAGTCTCACTCCCTACTTACACCCCTTTGGTGTATGTTTACTTGGGCATGTTTGACACAGGTAAAGGAACGGATTTGAGTTATGGTGGTTCAGGATGTTAGTCCACTTACATGGTGCAGCGTTGTGGAGACAACTTGTGGGTGATGACCCTTTGTCGTGTGGAGTACCTAGAGATGTTTTTATGAAATTTATTAGTGTCTTTGGACCTCTTATATTATTTTTGGGATTATTTATTCTATGATTTATTATTTATAATCCTTATTTGGTATGAATTTTTTAGATTCGGTTTATCAATTGTTTTTTATGTTTTATGCTTCAATATTCAAGTAAATCATTACGAAAACAAAATATTAGATACCTAGAAACTTGTGCCAGTCCATGGGGTTAGGTAATGACTTTAGTGACTTGTTATATTCTGGGTTTAGTGCCTGTTTTGATGGAGACCATATTTGGTTCGTGACAAAATGTTATTAGAGGAGGTCTTCTCTCTAGGGGTCTTGTTATTTGGGGAACAGTTGGGATAGTCTGGAGCTAGGATTTTCAGGACATGAAAATCTGGTTATGGGTAGTGTTCTTGACCATCACACCACATTATGGGATTCTATTAGCCTGGAGAAGCCATGATTTAACTGAGTCCTTTGGTTTTCTTGGTCTGATTATTATTAGGGGAAATGAAAAGAGAGTTGGGCTAATGGTCATAGTGAGCTCGCAGGGCCTGGTAAGCCATGTGGTGCCAGGGATATATACCTAGAAAAATATATATTATGGTGAAGTTATTATTTTAAAGCCTCCAACCATCTCTCCAAGTCAACAACTGAAACTAGTTTCCTCTCACGTTATCTTCTGTTTCTTTGTTCAAGAATTGTGGAAACATTGTTTTTAAAGAAAAATATGACTTGAATTTAATGAGTGTGAATATTTGGTAAGTGATATTCTAGTAATGCGAAAATGGATTTATTTACAAAAGTATAGAAATAAAATTTTAGAATTATTTTGATAAGGTAAATTATGTGTTTACACCTATTTTTAAAGTATGAATTATGATAAATGTGGTTTTGAAAATGTGTTTCCAGTAGAATTTTCTAAACTGTAGAAAAGTGGTGCTTTTATAAATTTGATAGTAAGAATTAAATTGATTATTTATTTTATGGTTAGTTGTTTTGAGAAAGGGAAAGTGTAGTTAAAACAGTTTTGATTTTGAAAAGAGGAAAGGTTTGGTTTTGGTCATTGGTGTCCTCAAGAGTGACCACATGCATGGGATTATATGGGAATATTGACGGGTAATGGAAATACTGGTTGAGTATCATGATTGATATGAGGTGGGTTCCTGGTGTGGCATGTAAACATTCATGTGTGAGGCTCATAAGATACACAGCAACACTGTTTTTTAAGAATTATTTTGACGGAAAGTGTTGTATTTTGATAATTTTTGGTTGGTATTATTGGGTTATCTGTTTTTGGGATTTTTATGGTGCAATTTTTCAAGTTCAAGAACTCCTCTAGTTTAAACGATGTTTTGGGTTGGTGTTTCATTTATAATTTGGAAGTAAGTGTTGGCCAGTGGTCTCATTTGAGAAAAATTTTGGAGGCCAATGTGGTGGCTCCCCTCATGTGTTTGGTTCAAATTTATGGTATTTTTTTAATGAATGACCAGGTCGGTTGGGCCCATGGGTTTTCTTCTTGGCTAGGGTACGCCCCCATAAAGAGTTAATACATGATTCATTTGTGGCCCATGGTGATTCACCATTGGATGATCCTCCAATTGATCAACATAATGACTTTCTTATTAAGATTTGGAGATTGAGTTTCCATCTATTATTCATCAGTTATGTGGATCCCCTTTTAGTGGGAGATTGGTTGTGGGAGGTTGAAATAGACATTAGTTTCTCATGTTTCTTGAGTTGTCGAAGGTGAATGTAGTTCAGGGTTTCCAGTGTAGAATGATGCCTTAAAGGGCCTTTGGGTCTTTCATAAGTCTCATCCTAGAAAGTGTTCATGTTAGTCAACTAGTGTGGAAAACATGACTAAGAGTGGTAGTTATGGCCTCTTGCTGGAATCATCTACTATTTTGAACTTGGCATTAGGTCCCTCTCCCATTGTTTATTTTTATTTTATTAGCTGCAATGGTCCTGTTCGGTGGAACTACAAGAAAAAGATCCATTTGGGGGTTACTATGGCTTGACTACGAGTCAGGAGATGCTTCAACCATCTTATGTCCATCCATAGTTCTCAATGTGAAGCGGGTGCATAGTCAAGGGAAATCCCAGAGTTTCTCAAACCATTGGTCAAAGTCCTATCCTTTGTATGAATGATGAGAATAGTTTAAACATCTAGTGTCATCGTCATGTTCCAATTTTTCATGTTCAGTGGTAGAGGTGGGAGGAACTAATTTCCCTATTATAGCCTAATTTTATGTTATTCCATTGGGTTTCCATTCAATTTTTAGAAAAAAAGATGAAATTTGGTCTAGGCATATTGAAGAACATAGTTTATGCACTGTTAGTAGTAACCGTGCCCCAACCTAGGAATCTGTGAGAAAAGTGACAGAAGCTACCACATAGCCTTTTCACAATCGTGTGCCTTAGTCCATGTAATCGTGCAAATATTCCCCTTTGGAAAGAATGGTTTTCATTGTCAGCGCACATTTTCTAAACCATGTAGACTAACCATGTGGTCATGCCTACTCTTTAAATATTGTGGTATTTTTGTGTCGTCCAGTGATAGTAAATTATGATGGTTGGTTCTTATAGTGGGAAGAACTATCATGGATCTCACTTAAGTTCTCTTGGAAAATTAATAATGATATTTTATTCCTTATGATGTGGAGGTCATTTGTGCCTCCCCCAATTGGTGTCATGATTCTGTCTCATAAATTATGTTTTCCCTTTTGGTGGGATGTCTCTTTGGGTCACCCCGTATTAGTAACCTGGATTTCTCAATGGTGTTTTCTTGGTTGGAGGTAGTGTCATTCGGGGCTATCTAGACACCAATTTCATACTTGGGTAAACGTGGGATTGGAGAACACCCGATGGTTTTGTTTAAGTAAGGTTGTAGTAGCGTTATTCTGGTTTGTTGTTTGTTTCTGGTGGATTGTTTGATCTTAGTCTAGTATTGTTTGAGGTGTTTTTTGGGGATGTATTTTGAATATGTTTGATCATTTCAGGTATGTGGGTTATGTTTTGGTTGGTGATAGTATTCCCTTCCTTTTTTTATCAACTGGAGGTGTTTGTCCTTTTGGAGGTGGGTGAAAATGTGGTAGGGGAGTCCATATTTGTCTATCGTTTGAGATTTTTTATAACATATAGTGTTGTTGTGAATTTATGGGGACTGAAATCTTTATGGTGGGGAGAATTTTCACACTTATATTTTCAATTTCTATATTTTTTTCAAATCCTCAATTGGTTTTTGGTTTTCTCTAGGTCTCTGGGTTTTCTGAGATTAGATTTGGTGTCCCTGGTGCTTTTGATCTATGTAATTATTCTTGAAAGTATTGGATGGTATTTGGAATTTTCTATTCTTGAAGGGATGGTATGAAGATGAAGTGTTTTGGAAACTAATTTTTGACACTCCTAGTGGCACCACTTGTGGGGTATGTTGTTGGGGTGGTTTTTACCCTTGAGTTTGATGGGTTTTGGGGTGAAAATGATGGGTTCATTTTGGAATTTTTCTACCCTATCATTGGCCTATAATTCCCCCTTTGTTTCCACCGTGGACCCACCTAAAATTGAAGACAAAAATAAACAATTTGGGTGGCTAGAAAAGGACACACAGTTTGGGTGCACAGTTTTGTAAACCGTGCAGCCAAACCGTGCAAGGTGTCTAGGTCATTAATTTTTTTTCAAAATTCCATGTTTATATCATGGAAATAAACATAAACCACACCATTATTCCCTCATTTGACCTTAGCTACCATTAGATGCCTCCAAGATCCCTAAATCTCATATGGAACCCATCTTTGATGGATTTTTTATGGGGAGACATCAATTTCTCTTCAAGTAAGTGCTTCTATCATTTATTTCTCTTTATTATTTAGGCTTTCTTCCACTTTTCATGAATTTACACTGGTTTTTCAATTACCGATTTGTAGCTTTTGTTTTTATTTTAGTTTCTTTGTCTAATTTAGAAGTTTTATGTTGATTTCCACTTCCTTGAGGTGTGGCCGTAGTACATTTTATGTTTCACACCAATATTTGTGGGTTTCAACACATTTTGTAGGTGATTCCATGTGTATGAAATCCTTGTGACTTATATTTCCGTGTTTATAATATTTTTATGTTTATATTATTTTATTATTGTTTCAAAAATTGGTTTTACTGTTATTTGTAATAAAATGATGTTTATGTACCATTCTATGTGAAATTGTGGGGTTTTCATGGAAATATTTTATTTGTTCATTTGGTGCATCCCTATAACTACTTAGTTGATTTTACTGAAATTTATTACAGTTGATAATAATGTTTTCAATGTTTATATCCTTGTATTATTGCTGTGAAAATTTTTTATAATGGTGTTTGTGAAGCATTTGAACTTTAAGTGCCATGTTTCTTTGAAAATAGAGGTTTTATAAATATATCACTTTTTGGTTCATATGGAGCTGCCCTATAACTGATTTTTTGGTTTCATTTAAATGTATTGGGATGAAATTTTTGATTTGGTGACTTAAAAGTGTGCACATAAAATTAAAAGTGGATATTTCAAGGAGTTTTGGGTGCAAAACAATGAGATATTTTGAGTAGTTTTTTTTTAAATCATAATGTTCTGTTGTGTGTTTTAAGTTGTATAATGTTTTTATAAATACTATATATTTTATTTGTTACCATGAGTGGTGTTTTTATATGAAATGGTATGTAGGTAGCATTCTGAAATTGTTTTGGCACAAAGGGGGATGACCGGGTACCTAGGTGGGTGGATATGTACTAGTACGCAAGTGATCCAGATGGGTTTTGTCCCTGTTTCACTAAAATGAAAACTCTAACTAAACTATATGGATGATTTTTGGGGACCCATAAGTGACGGTTATGTTCCATAATAGTGGATCGTGCATGATAAAGGATTGTGACATGGATATTTTACACCAATGTACGAGGTACATAGGGCCCAATAATATCTATTTCCTTGAGGTGTTCCCTATTTTGGTGAGAATAGGATTTTTCATATTTACAATTGTCTGAGGGTGTGTTTGGATGTATATTTTAGTATCTAACATGAATTATTAAAATGTTTTAACATTCTAAATGTTTTATTTTTAAAAAAATTTACAATTGAAAGTTTCATTTCTTTTTATTAATCGCTACATTTCCTTACATATTAAAATTGTGTGCTTTTTCACCTTATATTGAATACCCTATGGAATCTCTTGGTGGTATCCTATAGGGCTTAGGGTCACACCCTATGTACACCCCTTGGGTGCAAGTATACCTTGACATGTTTGACACAAGTAATGGAAAGGCTTTGGGTGATGATGATTCGGGTTGTTAGTCCCCTTCCATGGTGTGGTGTTGTGGGGACGACTTGTGTGTGATGACCCCTTGCCGTGTGGAGTCCATGGGTCTGTTTTTATTATATTTATTTGAGACTTTGTGCCTCATGTATTATTTTTGTACCTATGTATTCTGTTTTAGAATTTGTATAAACATCATTTGTTATAATTTTTTCATATTCATTTTATCATTCGATTTTGATGTTTTGTGCATCCATATTTGTGTAAATCATTCCCAAGATAAAATAAATGATACTCGGGAACTTGTGCCAGCCCATGGGGATAGGGAAGGCCCTTCATGCCCTATAGTGGCTCGTTTTTTTACCAGTTTTGATGGAGACCAAAATTGGTTTGTGACACATACCAATGCATCGAGGGGCTAAATCAGGCCCCACCCGACGCTTACAAAGACCAATGCAGTCCTCTTATGAAAGGGGTAAAACATAACCAACATAAATATTGATATTAAAACTAACATACGAAATGTAAAAATAGTAACCATAAACCATGAATGGTATCAAAATAGCACATCCACAGTCAAACATATCATACATCCTTCAATACATTATGGTAGATTGTATCATAATAAATCAATCAGAATTAAGCATAAAATCAAAAAAGGATGTTAACATAAATGAAAATAATCTAATAAAATCATTAAAATGCTTACTAAAAATATCCATTTTTCATTGAAGACATTAAAAATACATTAAATTTTAAAATAAAACATTTCTATTCAATATAAAATTTATTATTTTAGGGGAATATTTAAAAGGTTAAGGCATCACGATGGTGGAAATAGTCGCTCCTGACCTATAAGTTAAAAAACATTTTCCCTTAATTTTAATAAAATATCCCAAAGTACCTCATTTGGGAAATGACAGAATGATTCTTTTCAAAAAGTAATACAAAATCTAAATCATGAGTAAATATGACAATAAAAAAATTTCCATAAAATTATTAAATACATTTTTGAGAAACAAGGACATGGATGATAAAGACGTCCAGTAGATACTTACGTATAAAAACATTGGGTAAAAATGAAATTGTGAAATAAACCACTACATAAAAACGTTAAAAATATTTATTTTAAAAAAATTTAATTTTAAAAATTGACATCAAATTATCTCTATAATCCTTTATATACATATGAATAAAAAATATTGAAGTGGAGAATGGAATAATTCTTTAAACATTCAATGCATCCCATACCACTTTGAATATCTAAATAATAATTACAATATCTTAGAATGAATCATTAAATGACATAAAGATAAATTTATTCATGATATCAAATATAACAAGAACAATAAATACACCACACACAAGAAATAGGTGGTGAATGTGGTATATATGTCAAGAAAATTAAAAGTGAGAAAAAAATTCCTTTACATTAGGTCTGACACTCTCTGTACATGCTCGAAACTACTGTACAATAGTTTTAAAAATATTATTAACTTCTTATATAATAATAATAAAATTTAGGATATCATTTATGATTTATTTATGACTTTATATTACTTTTTTATTAATAATTTCCATGTTAAACCAATGTTTTGGGTAATAATCACTTTCTTTATCGTACATGTTTTGACTTATTATTCTTGATCACATTTATTGGATCATGATTTAATATTGTACATAATTTATAACATCAATTATATACCAAATATATTAATAATATAAATATATATAATAGATAGATTTATGAAATGGAATACACCATTCCTGGAGACAGTAGCTCGTACATACGCAAGAACGTTGTTTCTGTTTTCTTATCGTGCAGAATTGAAGTAAGTGAATGAAAAATATATAAATTAATATATATATATATATATATATATATATTTTATTCAAGTAGAATTATTTTATCATATATTTCATACATCTTCATAATATATATTTTTATAATTATTCTTTAATTTTAAATGTGGATTATGAATCCGATCACGTCGTTTAGACGATAAGCCGTATGTATGCACAAGCAACAATATCATTCATTTAATGGTTAAATGGTATATAATTTGATGGAATATGAATTTAAAAGAAACAATATAATGTTATAATTATTATTTAAATACATTATTCTATTCTATAGTCTTGTCAAAATATTTTATAGATGAAAAACTCTTTACACCATAACATGGAGACAATAATCTGTAGGAACACAAGAATGGTGATATTGTTATTCATAGGATGGATAAAAAAACGAATATGGTTTTAACATTATTATAATAAAATCTAAATATATGTATGACACTAGATTTATTAATTATTTATGGCAATAAAATATAACTAGGATGTAGAAGAAGATAATTACTTTGAAATAGGTGATAAAACAATTACCATTTTTCAGGTATCTTCTACTGATGTTCAGAAAAGGAATCTATAGGATAGATTTCTGCCCAATGTATTGCCTCTTGAAAATATTTAGGGATGTTAGGATATTAAATGTTATGGGTTTTTCTAGGCCAAAGGTCTTTAAATGTGTGAATTAAATAGATAGTGAAGTTCCATTTTATAATAGAGGGGAGATTCACTTTTGGAAACACTTAAAATTTTAAATTTATATAAATTCTTATTCACTTAAAAATGAATATAAAGTGAGTTGAATCAAGTATAATACGATTATTCATATAAATAAAATCAGAAACGAATTTTATACATGTTTCTACAATAAAAATTACCTTATGTTTTTACTTTAAACATTTGGTAAACAATTTGAATTTTACCATGACAACTTGTCATTATAAACTACAGAGCTAATATGTTTAATATATAATTACCAAAGAACTAAAATTGGATCCATTATGAAATTTTTAACATCATACATGTTATTTGGAGGAATTTATATCTTTATTTTGTTTTTATCATTTAGTAAAATAATATTTATTTTAAAATACCATTTATGTCATATTTAATACAACTCAATATTTGTATTTTTAAAAATATCAATCCAACATGAAAACTTCTTAAAATAGTTCAAATATGTCACTAACAAGTCTATGTTATATATAAAAATAATTTATTATTGTATTTATTTTAATATTTTTAATATCATTATCTGGTTTTGTTCATTAATGAATAAATTACTACATTTTAATTGTGCCACAATTTAATTGAATTATTACATTCCAAAAACATATAACTAAATTATCATAAATTTTTTTATAATGTTATATTTCTAAATAATATTTATAGTCTAAGATATAACTTATATATATCAATGTTAAAATTGGGATAGTTTTGATAAACATTATAATGACATCTTGGTCATTATTTTATGTAAACTATTTTTAAGATTCACAATCAATCCCAAGTGGGTTCCAAAGGCCAAAAATAAGGACCAAGGATTTTCATGTTAGAAACTGACTCATACAATATGATTAGGATAGGTTTTAGGGCATATTAATTTTAGTAAAATATGTTTTTAACCATTAATTAATTGATTTCACTTTATCCATTGTAATAAAAATAATTACTAATGTTACTGTTCATAATGTTCAGAAAATAAGAGTTACCTATTAACATATTTTAAACCCACTAATTCCAATAATGGAACCCAAATTTAACATTTTAAAACACTGAATATGTATTAATTAATTTAAAATTTATAACATTTTATGAATGAAAAACAAGTTTTTAAAAGTTAAAACATTGTAAATGATTGAAATGGTTTTACATAAAAATTCATTATAAAGTTAATTTGAATGACACAAATTATATAAGATGATAAAAATATATTCTATTTATTCTTTAAAACCATTAAATCGTATAATTTATCCATAGATATTATTTTCATGAAAAAAATTGTTTTCAAGAAAATTTTAGTAGATTATTTACTATTCATCAAAATTTACAACATATGAAAAATGTAAAAATAATTCCTCAAAAGTAATTTTCTTATCCTACATAAAAAAAATGAAATTTTAATTGTTAAATAAATTATATTAATGTTTAAAAAATTTATTTAAAATTGGTGTGCTATTAAAAGGCGTCAAATATGAATTTTTTAAAAATACTTCCATTATCTAAATAGTTGAATGTGTTCATATGTAATACCAAGAAAACACGTAAGATTAATAGTCAAATTATAGGGAATGTATAAAATTCAAAATTATATTAATAATATTAATAACCACTAATTTTACATCTGGGTTATATATTATATTAAATAATAATATTTTATTTTTATATATATATTTTGTAAAACACAGTCTTGCATGTTGCGCCAGTAACTCATTGTTGTGTGTAGTGTAATCCTAACATTGGGTTGAATAAAATGGAGTTAAAAGAAAAAAAAATTAAATTTATTCAGAAATGAAATCATTATAGGGTCTTGGGGTTTTATATTCTCCCCTCCTTTAATTTATTATGTTCTTACAATTTATACTTTGGATCGAAAATAAGTGGTTTTTACATTTCAAAACATATTTATTGAAATCCTACATTAGAAATATGTTTAATGAGAAATACTATTCAAAATAAATAAAGGTAAGTATGAACGTTACAAAATATAGCACATACCAAGGTTGTGTATATGAAAACATGGACATGATAGAAAATGAAACCATCAAGTTCTGTTGGAGGGTGATAGAGAACCTGATTACGCCAAAGTTAACAACAATAATGTTATAAATCTATGATTAACCATGGGGCCATTTTATTCATCACAAAAGAAAGTAATACGAAAATGTTGTTGGTTTTAATATCCTTTACCTAGTGTTTTAGAGTTAATTTACTTCATAGAATGAGAAAAAAAGGAAGAATAATTATTTGATATGTAGAGTTCCGTCCTTTAACTAATTTCTACCACAAACTAATCTTTCACTAAAAAATTTAATAAAATTAAAAAATATCGTATCTATCTTAATCATATTTGGTTAAAAAATGAAGTTATACTTCATCCATCATAAAATTTAAATAAAAAATTCTACTTTATACAAACAAGGACATCACATATGTCTGTTGTATGAGATAAAGCATTGTCGCACTTTGGTTGTGGGTCTAATTCCCAGAGCCTTGTATGACGTGTCAGGTTGTCACCCAACATGTGGGTTGTCTTTTTCATAAATATATATTATTATAAAATTACAATAATGACATTAAGAAATATTTTAACCTTAAATAATACTCTCAAATGTTCAACTTAATCCATTCCAACATTAAAACTTTTCCAAAATACTTCCATTAGAATTAATAAACTAAAAAATTCTCTAAATTTCTAAAAATCAATCATATCATCATATTACCTGAACAAAATAATGTATCTCTTATTGAAAAATACATTTATTAACTAAAAATACATAATTAAATAATTCATGATTTCAAAACCATAATGGATAAGTACTTCATCACAATCCTTATATATCACATAATTCTTAAAACCAAAATATAATAACATAATTCTTGTATCCAAAAACATAAATTCAATAATTATTCCACTTAGAATGTAATAACAACCTAAGAATGACCTTGATCTATTTTCTTATTTTGAGTTATATTTTCATGAAGCTTTGGATAATCATTTTCATAATGTCTTATCTATTTCTAATTATAACATTTCACATTTACAGCTTATTGTTTCCCTTAAAATCATGAGCATGGTGTCCTTTCTCACCACACATGATGAAAACTAATTTTCATTCAAGTGGGAACCAGGGTGTTTCCTTCCACTATTTTCACTTGTAGGAAATTACTTCTTTCCCTTCTTCCCAATATATTTCTCTTGATCTACCACTCTATGTTCACCATTCATTCCTTTAAATTCAAAAGACTTAGAGAATTCATTCACTATCTTAATGGAACATTAGAATTTATCTTAAAATTATGAGAATGTTAGGGAGACTTATGACCTTCAATGGAATGATTTTTAAACCATAAATGAATCAATCAACCATACTTATTGGGTAACATATGTAGTTTCAACATTCCATACAAACCATGTGAAGTTATCCTCATAATTTTCAACATTTTCATCCTCCTTTTCCCGTAGAATCATAAATTACCTTTCTATATCAGCTCACTATTCATGAGGAATGTATTTATCTATTTGAAGTTCATTAAACACCCTTGATTCAATATTCACTACATCTTAATCTTCTTTCATGTTTTGAATAAATGAACACAATTGATCTGAATATCCCGAGAGATAATAAAAATCCAAGAAGTTTTTTTCCCTTTCATTAATCCCTATTGCATGAAATATTTTCTCTTTAGAATTAATCCATTTCTCTGCCACAAATGTATTTTTTTCCCATTTAATGTTAGAGGTTTTTTTTCTGATTAAGCTATCTAACATTGATCCTCTGTATTGTGCATTGGGGTTCATCATACAGGTTGTGTTATTTTTCATAACCTAAGGGGTGTTACTGACATTAGGTGAATCCTATGACACATAAAAGGTTTAAAATAGATTATGCGTGATATTTGTTTTCAGGAATTGTTTTTCATTTAACATATGAAACATGTAATATAGAAAAATAGAAGAAAAACCATGATACTATATGATTCATGATAGTAAACACAACAACTAAAAATACAATACAAAATTAAAAATATGAGTAAAAATATAAAGTGAGATACAATATCTCACAAAACTAAAAATATATACTAATGAAATAACCCTAATATGTAATCACTCCAAACACCCAACCCAAATGAATTCAAGCTCCCCCCACCACCATGAAGCCCCTAATATCATGATTTTTTCTACAGAAATAATAAACCTTATCTTTAATGTATCATGATAATCATGATTTGTATGAACGTTTATGTTCATTTGTAGGTGGTAAGTATATAATATTAGTATGAAATCCAACATAATCTTCTCATACATTCCCGTAAAACCACAATAAGTTAGAATAATTTATATAAACAAGTAATAGTACAAAAACAGTTATCAAGAGCGTTTTATTTAAAATATATAAATCATTATATCAAAATAATTTATATCAATAGAATAATTCAACAACAAATAAATTGTCAAAATTATTCATTGAATGAAATGATTTTTATATGAAGTGTATATGTTCTTTCCTCTTAGCATACACATTCTATATACTCATTTACACATGAATGTATCCATGATGATAGTTCTAATACTTGTGAGTGGTAACTCATATTCTATACTAATTCATCACGTGGTCATGCGGTCATATACCCATTATAGCATAAGAATATGTGTTTGATTCCAAAAAGGCTCATCAAAATGAATATATACACACATGCCGACCCATTTATCCAAATTATTTCCAAAATAGGATTTCTTCAATCAATATTTCTTTTAACCATTTAAGAAAACACATCATGCCCATATTTATGAAGTCTTGATTTTAAAACCATATAAAATAGTGATATAAAAAATATCATAAGAAGGTTTTTTAAAACAAAAAAATAATCAAGTTTTTTAGAAATATAAATCATTCATGTTTTAACAGAATTGGGGGATAGAGAAAGATGAAACGCTTACCTTAAAACTATATATTTTCATGAAGAAACACACTATGATATTTCAAAATAAAGATTCATTCTCCCTATGATTCAATGGATCCAAAATGAATATCAAAAAAAATATATAAAACTATATATCTATACATGATATATCCAATCTATGTTTTTTTTGAAGAGATGATGAGAGGATTGAGAAGATGAATTAAGAGATGGAAATGTACCTTCTGTTTCTAGATCAAATACACCAATATTTTTTAAAATCATACTCTTTATTAAAAGGAATAACCAAAATCACCTAGATGATGTTTGAGTGTTGAAAGAATATAAAATGGGATCAAAATGATGAGTTTTGGGATATTTATTATTAAAAATCCAATTTTTTCTTTAATTAATCATGCCACATGAATAGGCTGCACAGTTTAGAAAACCTTACACCAATAATGTAGTCACCATACTCTGAAAACACCCATGTCATATAGTTTGTCCATAGGGTTTGGTAAACTATGATCCAACAATGAGAAATTCTTCTATCTACATTCACATATTTCTTTAGTAAAATAATACTATTTACCCATACCATGCACCAAGAATGTGCCTCCTCCATAACATCATCATATTTTTTCATGGTTACCTAGAGAATTTAACAGTTTTTCTTAACCCTGAATCAATTATGCACCTTATATATCCTTTTAAAACTATCCAATATATTATATAAAATTTCCTACCCTAAGACAAACCAAACATAGCTCAAGAAACATATAAAATAGGAACGCGCACCTCAAATTGGTGGATTTAAACATAAAACATTATAGAGAAGATTTTTTTCAAGGATAGAGACTAATGAATGTGTAAAGGGATGTTTAGAGACATATTTTGGTAGAATATGTAAATAAAACATAACATTATATGTTTTTGAGAAATATTATAATTAGTTCCATTTTATCTAAAAACCCCAATCAAAATTTCAAAAGAAATTAATATTTTATGGTTATGAATATAATTTAAAATTATCAAGTGGATCACGTATTGGATATATATTATTTGATAAAATATCCCCCATACTAATTAACTCAAGATAATATCTTATGATATTATGATTAATTGAAAAAAAAGTTATATTATATGACATTTAAAGTAATTCTCAACATTATTCTCATAATTTGACATCAATAATATCAAGATCGCATTATAATTCAAATCTACACATTTAAATAATTTTTTCCTATAATTATATTACCAAAAAAATCATGAAACACAATAGTTCATCTAGTTATTATCAATTTAAATATATATAAAACCATTCACATTGATCATTCTCTAGAAAACACAAGTGTTTCATCTATGCTACGTAATGATTTTTGTATAA
Organism: Viscum album; assembly: GCA_963277665.1. Lineage (NCBI taxonomy): Eukaryota > Viridiplantae > Streptophyta > Magnoliopsida > Santalales > Viscaceae > Viscum > Viscum album. Next base: position 1,530,714,663 of record OY728162.1, read on the forward strand.
TTCTTATAACACCAGATGATTTTAGTTTGTATTTATCTTTGAAATATATTAAATATATATGATTTTTTGTGATTTACAAAACACAAAAATAGCGGGAATAATAATTTTTATAGTAAAAAATTAAACACAACACAAGATATATAGGAAAAAAATATTTAACAAAATAAATCATTCTTTTATAATTAAAACATTTAATTCAAAAAACAAAGACAATTAATTATAACGATATTATTTTAATTAATTTTTATTTTCTGTTAAATTTAAAAAATTTAAAAGATTATATAAATATAATGTATTGATTAATTTCAAGGACTAATTTTTAAAATAAACTAGTAACATAGATGATATTAATAAGTAACTATAAAGAGTAGTAATTGAATTATTCATGACTAAACAATAATGTTTGATTTAAAAATATTTTTTTAATAGATAAATATATATTATTTATAGTATTAATTTTTTTTCAAATTTATTTTTCATATATATAAATAATCTAATATTCATTAATATAATGATTATTAATTGGTTATAAGTGAATATGGAATCATATCATTATAAAAATTATTTTACAAAAAAAAATGTTTTTATCTATACAATTTTCATTATATTACTAAGATAGATTAATACCTTATAATGAATGATTTTAATGAATTTTATGGATAACATGTTCCTTCAATTCAATCAAAAAACATCTAATTATTATTTTATGTCATGGATTAATAGTTGTAGTTGGGGTTTGGTTTAGTTGTAAGCACCCTGTAATAATAAATCCAAGGTTGGGGGTCCAAATCCCATATAACACAAGTTATTGTAGTAACACTGTAGATGTACTATAGTAGGGATACAATAGACATACTATAGCGATGTCTGTAATGTAGTAGTTATTGTAACAGTAGATGTAATGTAGCAGTAATATTCAAAGAATTATCAATTGGGCCATATTTAGGCTTTCAGACCTCATAATTTGGGCTTCCAAGCCCATGAGACATAGATTTAGGTAATGGGTATCCCTATACACAATATAAAAGTTTTCATTTCTTTAATTCATATAAAAGAGGATTCAACCTCAACTTTCAAAATAAATAAGTAAATTTATTTTTTTGAAAAACGATATATTTTTCTAAAACATAGCTTATATATATTATATGTGATGATATTAAAATTAAATTTCATCACCTATATAAATTATATTTCATAATTTTTTTTTCATATTTTTGATAATTATATTCATATTTCTAATTATTTCAATTTTATTTTTATTCCTAATGAAATTATTCATAGGTACAAGTTAGTCACCATTGTGAACAGTAAAATAAGGTAAAATGGTTAAAACTAAGTGATTAAGAAAAATATCAAAATTTATATTCTCAAATATAGTGGATGAGGTTATTATAGAATCACCTTTATTTTATTTGAAATTATTCTAATTTGGAATCACTTTACTTTGATAATCATATTAATTTTACTTATAGTTTGGAGTATTTACAATAGTGTCATCCCTGTAACAAATAAAAGGATCCATCATCCACTACCAAAAAAAATTAATTCAAATTTATCTTGAATACATACCCAAATTATCTCTCTCATGATGCTATATCAATTTTTGGTACCTCTGGTGCGAAGAATGAGTTACAAACCACTCATTTACAATAGGTCCACCAAGAAGAGATTTCGTCTCTCATGGTAGCACATATATTACCTTTGATTTTATTATATAAACCCCTATATACCTATTATAAAATATGTTTTATAACAGTTATATCATGTTTTTTAAATCCCTAATCATCTTTAATACTGAAATTGTCATTATTAAATTGCATGTTCTTGTTGATTCAATTATTATAACACACTCTTATTTGGGTCGAATTTACCACCTGCATGAATGATATTATAACATTTATGTTATGAATTAAAAATTAATGCTACATAATGGAAATATTTTGTAAAATTAATTTATTAAATAATTTATAATGATTTTAGAATTTTTAATAAATAGTTTTATTCATAAAAAATCAATTCATTTTTTAGAATCAAAATTTAAAAAAAAATATTGTATGATTTCCATGAAAATAATCAACATGGGTTCCATGAAGTATCAATGGAAGTGATTAAATATATTATAAATATACTATAAACCTATATTAAAATTATGGATATTATTAAACCATGATAAATGTTTCCGAATTTGAACCATCAGATCGAAACATGCATGAATAACATAATAGATATTAACTAATATTGGTTTTAACAATGAAATATTACTAAATGTGTAATTATATATTATAATTGAATGGTATACTATAATATAAAAAATTATGATTTATCTGACATATATTTATGATGAATATCAATTTATTATACAGGTGGTTATAGGGTGTCTAACCCAGCGGGAGTCCAATGTAAGGGTTTTACATCTTCAATTTATATCGTTGAAAAGTTTTTCATATTATGAAACTATTTGAAATAATATATCATGAATATATTTATTTTCATTGTATTTTATGTTAATTTCCATGTTTTTTCATTCATTGGGGATTTGATTTCATGATACATACTGGATTATCATTCAAATCATATCATTAAATGGTTTTCTAGTCTTTTACCCTAATATTTCTCATTCATGTATGTATATTCTTTATAAATTTTAATATTTTACTTATATATATCCATTGTTGTATAAGGTAATTTTAAACTATCATTTAATTTATTTTATACTTTTAAAATGCTCATTCTTACCATTTTTCATACATTTCACATTTTAATATCTTTATGAAAGTGTCAAAATAAAGTATTTTTAATGGTTACCACATGACGATATATTCCCAAATTTAGAAATATTATTCTTTATAATTCATTATTTAAAGCATTTCATGGGTTCTCAATGAAAAAATTTCAATAATACACTTATGAACTTGTATTTTTTTTAAAGATACCAAATGAAAATGATATGTGTTCATCATTTTCAAACCACATTTCTAATGATTTTATAAAAATTTATTTTCATCTATATCAACTACCCTTAATTATGTTTAGTCTTCAGTGGGGATAATATTTAGTAATAAGACCTAACTAATATCTATCGATGTATCAGGATGATGTTTTAAGGAAATTATCATGAAACACATTTATTTGCTGTGGGTTAATTAATATTTAATACAATGATTGATTCTATTATGTTATTGTGGCCCACATTAGTATATTATTCCTTATTCAATGAGTAGTATTGAAATTATAAAAACATACCTTGAATTGGATAAAAATTTATTTCTCCTAAGCTAATTGTTAAGGGGTTGGGGATTAAAACTAATCCACTATGGTACTTTTTCTACCAAATAAAAAGTAAACCCAATCCACTATTTGACTCATTAAACTATGTAATGATGTTATTGGTAGTGAGACTAAACAAAGGAAATTGGTTTATGGGTTTATGTTTGTACAAATATTTTATTCCATATTTTTATAACTATGATATTATCTTACGGATCAATATTATTTACTTATAAATCACATTAATGCACTCTTATGAATCATGTCGTTTATTATGACAAAGCCTTATTACATCATACATGATTTATGGTATATGAATTTTTGGGTATATTTTTTGTAGTTTGTTATCATATACATTTATTATGTTCTCATAACCTTATTATAATATAATTCTCACTTATGATCTTTGATTATTGTCTCTCATGTTTACCCTTACCGAGCATCTATGCTCACCCCATCTTATGATTCCATTTCCTTAAGTTATAAAGAAGACTCTTCAGAATGATATGAATATAGTGGTACCATGTTTGAAAATTATTTATGGGTAACATTAGATATTTGTTTTTAAGTAAATTGAATATGTATGTAATGTAAAAATAGAACTAAACCTTTAGGTTTTCTATTGTGAATTATTATATGATATATTAAATATTTTAAAAAATGGTGTAATATGTATGTATGTTATACATGGGTCACCTTTAGAAATATATTATATAATAATTAAAAAAACTAATATCATAATTAAATTTAAATATTCTACAAAATAATAATCTAACACTATTAAAAACTTATTTTTATTCTCACCCTCATCATGATAACATTTTCATGTTCTTTTTTATTTTACATACCTTACACATGTGTTGGGAAACAATTTGGTTATTTTGTATCATAATTACTAATTTGTCATAATTTTTATCTCATATGATGAAGAAAATACTAATACCCTCCAATACAATATCCTTAATACACCAATTTGAGTTTTCTAATGTTACATCGTCACTCCATCGTCACAAATAAACTATTTTTTAAGTATTCATGAGATTTTTTTCTATATAATTGAATAATATTTAGATCATATTTTGATTATATCACCATGTAAATATTTTTCATAATTTTCATTAATTTCAATTTTAGGCTTATATCATGATGATGTATTGAAAGATAACATATTCATAAAAATGATATTTTTTTTACAAATCACTAAACAAATATAGTTTCTAAAAAAACCCAAAACCAAAACAATGATAATTTTAACATGATAATACCGAAAAATTTATCTATTTCATCTAATTCGAATTTTAAAATTTACAAATAAAACCATATATTTCATGGGAAAATAATTTATTTAAAATAAATAATATTCAATTCACAAATCTATTATCATATTCTTATCTCATACCATTAAAATTTTATTTTTTAAAATATAAATATTAATACATTTAATTAACATCAATATTGATTTATAAAATATTCGACTATTAGATTATCCTTTAATTAAATCATAATAATATATAATTAAAAAAAATCCAATTATTATGTAATACATCATTTTTGTTATAAAGAAAAGCTAATTATTTGAAATATGCGATGAGTATATAATTTTATTATATAATAAACATTTTTCACATTTAAGAGATATATATATGAAATATAAAACTAATAATTTCTTGAATAATATAAATTTATAACATTAATATTAGTAATACATTGAACTGTTATTTTTTTAAATTATACAAGAAGCCACAACATCTGCCCTTAATGAATTTTCTTCATCCCAATTGTATCTTATTGAAAAAACAACTAAAAAATCCCTAATTCATATTCCATAAGAATATAACTCCTTAAAATATTAATGAATATTTGGTTTCATATTATATACTTATTCATTCCCACAATGAAGAATAATATTATATCAAGAGGAATCTAATAATACATTCAAAAAAATGAAAATTTTTATGAAAATATTTATCACTTTACTAATATGAAAAATTACCATCATTGGTTCAATCCGTATGAGTGATGGTTTTTGAAGTGAGAAAATAATTTAAAATATTTTCCAAATCCATTTCAAGGCCTAAATGTGGAATTTTAAACCCATGATTACTAAGTGAATCCCTAGTAATGTAACCTTTAATTATAAATAGGAAATGTTTATTGGTGGAAAAAAGAATGAAATGGAAATAAAAACCTTTTAGGATTTTTTTGGTCCCAAAAATGGTTAATAACATGATAGTGGTGATGAATCAATGTATGTTGATTTAATATAATCCCATTCAAATAATAATTTTTGATTGTTAATGGGGACTATTCTCTCATCCTAATAGTCAATATTCAATAATTATATAATAATGTTGGAATTAATTTTTACATTTATTCACCCAAACAATAAAATTAAATATGAATTAATATAAATATGCTTATACACTGAAAACACTAAATATATCATATTTTGTGACATTTTTTTGAGTTTCATAACTAACAATGTAAGATTACATTGTTGAATATTTGAAGAATGAATTTCTCCTACTATATAATTGAACGATCTTCTCATTTTATTACTATTATCTCCTCCAATGAATTGTATATTAAAATTACACTATATATGGTGTATTAATCAACAAAATTTCTATGGACTTAAAGAGATAAATCCTATTAGAATAGCACCCCTATTCATTCATTAAATTCTACGATGATCATGGAACTCTTATCTATTTCTATTAAATGTACAGAATTATTCACTTTTATTCATAAAGACTAAATCGTTTAACTATCTCTCTTTTTACCATATTTCTAATGTAAATAATTTCCTCCTTGTACATATATCTATTTTTTAGCATTGAGAGTCACCATGATATCTACTTTTTATTTCCCTTCATTATATTTTATAGTCTTTACATGAGATAATATTTCAATATTTGACATATAGAAACTCCAGAAATCACACATGATTATATTATTTAAAAACAATTTATAAAATCTTTTTTTAAATCCATTTATTTCCCTTCCTTAAGAATAATAAGCTTGAATCTTGAAATTGCTAAATGGAATAACCATTCATACATATGCCTATACACAACATTTAAATCCCCCAAGAATATCAATACTTTTAATTTTCAAAAAACCCACTTTTACCCATCTCAATTTTAAAAAAAAATCATCCATAAATTTCTATTGATAATAATAATTTTAATCCATGTGGCCTGATATTATTGCCTCCATTCATTCTCATGTATCAACAAAAACTCCTCAAACAATATCCTATCTATTACATCATACATATGAATCTTGTATTCATACACATAAATCCATATTTAGGTAATGTGTCATATCATACATATAATAATTTCCATCATAAATATCAATAATCATTATTAAATTTCATAGACATGTTGTATGTATGTAAGGGGATTCAAATACTTTGATAAATATAACCATTCCCAAAGCATTATATACGTTAAGGATACATTGTACATACCACCTTCAACATCATGCCTTTGTAAAATTTAAAACATCATAAAATTATATTTATGAATAAAACATTATTACCTATATAGATGAATTCTCATCCATTGTCATTTTCCCCATTTCTAGTTCATCATATTTATCTTAGAGAACATTAAGCACAAAAAAAACATTCAATACTACTTAAAAAATAATTTAAAAAAATTTATTAAGACTCTGCTATTTATATTTCATTCTCAAATTTATTATATTTACACAAATAAATAAGCTTCCTTGAATATTACTTCCACATTTATATCACTTGAAATTCCCAATAAACACTCCTTTTTAATTTTTACAATCACGATTTTTAAACCGTTTTAAGAAAGCCCATGTAAATAAATGAAATATAAGATTTACTTTTTAATATAGATAATGTGACATATGGATGGTTAAAAAGAAAATAAATATTAATATTCTAAGCTATTAAAATATATATTGTGAGTTAAGTTTTAGAATGTACATAAAGGAGGAAAATATTCAACAAATTTTAGGGGGAATTATTTATAAAAACTTTTTTCTTTTTTAGAACCTGTAATTCTTCCAATGAGGAGAGCATGAAATGAAAAAACATACCTACTTAAAAAGTGAAAATACCATTTGATAATTACAGAATAAGAATATATAAATCATGTAATAACTTTTGTAAAGAGGAAACATTGTGGATCAAATAAAATGGTTTGAATATGGAAAACCCCTTACATCTTTGGTAATGTATATATCAAAATACAATGAAATGTAAAAACAACAAGAGAATTATAAATACCTTGAATAATTTATAAATAATGATAAGAGACAGAAAAGGATTTGCAACTACCCAATATGAAATATTTTATGTTCATAATATGAAACATGACTCAACGAATGATAGTTGATAGAAGGAATCTATTGCAATAATCAATATTTATATTGTATGAATCGTTTAAAAAGTAAATTATGATAAATAAATGTAAATCCACATAAAAATAGGAAATATAATATAATATAATCATGTGATAGAATAACCCAAATAAAAATATCATGTTTAATTAAATGATATTATAACCCAATGAAATAAGATCGAGTCAAGAAAAGCCTTTCATAGAACATAGTGTGTGAACTATTAATTCCTAAGAGAGGAAACTTTAACATCAATTCATCAGAAGGGAATGTGAAGGGGTAAATTATTCATTATGTGAAATTTTATTTGATACATATATCATAAAATAGAATAACAATAATTGAAAAGAATATATATTTACAAAGGATATGTTAAAAGCAATTTAAAACATTATCACATTTTTTTCAAAAAAAAATCAATTTTGCAATTTTCAAAAAAGTAATTGAACCAAAAAAATTATTAAAATGATTCTAAATTTCTAAATTCAACAATAATGATAACCTTGTACATATTCTTCCAAAACATAACTCAATATTTAACCCTAAAATACTTTACATATAATAACATACACACCAAATAATTTCATATATATATCATAATCATATAATGCTAAAAAAATGTGACTTTCCTCAATGATATTTTTAATCACCTTTCCACTAAATAATTTTTCACCCACCAATTTAATATATATTAGATATTTTATATTCCATAAAATCAAATAAATATTCTCTCAAATAAGCTCAATTATCTCAAAATCAAATAATTTACCAACCTTAAAGGTTATCTATACCTTTCAGAATATGTCTATTTAAATATAATAACATTCATCCCAAATAACCTGGATAGAAAACAACATATTATAACTTATATTTACATACACCTAAATCATTTATTCCTTGTAAAACCTAAAATATTTCTCTCAAAATATCATTAACCACCATAAATCCAAATCACATAAATCCTCAAAATGAAATATATGAATATGAATTTATGATCACCCTTAAACTTATCAAAAAATTATTATATTCTAAAAAAGACAAATTCTCTTATAATGGAAAGATAATAACCTCTACTATTATTTAATCACATCTCTAGTAAAAACCATAAAAACCTATATATATCCTTCCAATAATTACATTATTTAAAGAAAAAATTGCTCCAAATATACACAATAGAATTTTATCTTACTAGAGTTTTAAGGGATAATGAAAACCATTTTCTCAACAAACCCCATAATTATTCCTCTTAAAATGAAATATTTACCACCAAACTAAACTCATATCTTAATATAAATTCTTATTTTTTTTGCTAAAATCTCATAACTGAAACATTGGAATCATAATCTCTCCTACCCATTCTTAACCCAAATAAAAATAACTTGAAAACATGGGATGTGAAGATAAATCTCTGAAGGGGGTATAAAATAAATAAATAACACATAAGTATTTTAAAATACTCAAAACCATTAAAATGTAATCATTTTTAACATAGAACCATAAGATCATATAAAACATATTTTTGAAGATATTAAAAGATTATTTTCTCATATATATTCATAAGGAATACTCTTATTGCATGTTTCATGAAAAACAAAATCTTTAATGAAATTAAATCAATAAAATATAATCAACATTCCTTGAAATAAAAATATTTACATAATAAAATAACAAAATATAACATTTTCTATTAAAATTAACACATTAATTCATTAAAACAATATTAAAATCCAGAGGTATATCATAAAATAACTATAGAGGAATCGTGAGTCATTATAATAATAACACATGTTCATTCATAATCACCCATAATGGAATAACTTATAATTAGTTAATTTTAACATAATTTCTCTAGAGGATAAATTATGAAACCACGTAATATAGAGCCATATCACATCCTCACCCATCAACATCTATAATTCATAAGAATAAAAATATGAAGAAAACCTTTATAATTAGTCACTTTTTATCATCAAAAAATTAAATCATCTTTTTCAAAATATAAATAAATAAATTTGACCCATAATAGAATATGTGGTTAGCTTTAAAATAATAATTGAAAAAAAAAACTTCAAATAATATAGAGGATAAATATGTGGAATGTACATGAATGAGTTGGGAGAAAAATATTTTAAACATAACAAGTAGAAATTTTTTATGACAACAACCCCGTTAAATTTTTAGTAAATCATATTTTTTAAAATTAACTAAATTAAAAAAATAAAAAAATTATTTTGATAAATATTAAAATTTAGAGATGAAGTTTTTTTAATGAAATATATATTAGATGTTAGGAAAATTTAATTATGTGAAATTCTTTTAAAAATAGATTCCATTCATACTTTTGAATAGAATGTCATAGATTACAGAAAATAACCCATATAGAAAATGTTAAATAGAGATTCCATTAAAACATTCTAAATAAAGTAAAAAATAAATTGAAAATGACATTATTTAATCATATAATTATAAATACGGACTTTTATAAAAAACAAATTAATATCAACATGTAAAAGAAAGATTCCTCACAAAAAATATAACATTATATTGGCACCATTTTCAGAAAACCTTTTATAAAAATTAGGAAACAAAAGAAGGTGACATGTGAAAAAGACATGTAAAACATGAAAATAACCCTAAGAAGAAAATATATGTTGTTTTAAGGTTATAAATATACTATTTCTCCAAATAGGAATAAATATATTGATGAACTTGATTTCAATATGAGATTTGAAAAGAAACCCTGGAAAAAATTATTACATTTTTGATGATATATAAGATGAAATGATATATGAAACAAATGAAATTACACAAAAAAGAAGTTTAAATACAATATAAAACAATAACTCATTAAAATTTATATTATACTAGTATAACATATACATTGAATAATTTTGTAACTCTAGTGGAATGAGATTCAGTTGATAATCCCCTCCAACCAGGTCCTAACTCATTTAATTCATCCTCTAACCTCCAAAATTACAAAACAAATTCAATTATTTAAGTATAATGTTAGTTTTTCATATTAATTTCAAAATTATAATTCCATTTACCACATGTACTATTATATTTTATTCATTTACTGAGGTAGTATTTTCTACAATATTAGTATTGAGGTCATTTGTTTACAACATCCAAAACTATTATGCTAGAATTGTATTGGAATATTTCCTTCTAAAATGATTACATAATCTATATATATGTGAATGTATTGAGTTCATATAATTATAAAAAAAATTATAGTTCAATAGGTCATGAAATATTCACCATTCATAGATTCTTCCTGGATAAGCTTGTTTTATGGTAAAAATGACATTATTTTTTTAAATATTTTTTTTCATTTTTATGATATATATTTTTTAGTAAATAATAATAATAAGATTAATTTAATATTAATGTTATATTAAATAATAAATTTCTCATAATATACAAGAACCACATACATATATAAAATATCATCATTTACAAAGGATACCTAAAACTACCATGATAAGTGATTATATTAAAGGAGGTTAAAATAAATAAGAACTCAGTAAAAATATAAGTTTAATAAAATAATTTTCCTATAATAAAAATAAAATTTTAGTTTCACTTATAAATATTACATATTTTATTGAGATTAGTTAAAGAATATTTGAAAAAGAAATACATAATTTTGGAGGAACCTGAATTATAGTATAGTAAAATTGTATAAAAATCCATTTTTAGGGTTAATGGATGATATTTAAAAATTTATGAATAAAAAGGATTCAAATAACATGTAAACTGAATCATTTTATAAAAATAATATAAACTATAAAATATTTTTTTATGAAAAATAATCCTAAATAAAAAAGGGGGAAATGCTTGGATAACATTTATGTGCCCTTTGAATGGCCTCCTTCTGAGCATGTTTCATGGAATGAAAATATGATTACTAACATAAAAATGTATGATTATAGAGATATTTTTAAAGGGTATTTATAGAAAACTATATATTTAATTTTTTTTATAATGTTTTCTATTGAGTTCTATTTAATAGGTCATATTCCCTGGAATTTTCAAAAGTATTCAATCGTTAATGGTCAATAATGTAATTTTAAAATTTAAAGTGGTTCCTAAATGGAAAATATATAATATGATAGATAGTTACCCATCCCAGTTGAGGAAATATAATATTTTATGATTAATTTAATAATTTATGAATCATTTTTAATATATAATACCCTTTAAAGTCATTTTCACGTTTATTCTTGTAATTTAACTTTAGGAATATCTCTATAACTATAGAATTAATATATAAATATTTAAATATATTATTAATTATAATTTTTATCCCAAATAATCATTAATCTCCTTGATTATTTGAAATATATTCTCTTTTAATATCTTTTATACCATTTACATTAATATGTATTCTACATTCATTAGTTTTTCATTAATACTACGTAGTAATTTTGGATAATTTTCATATTATATAATACAAAATAAATGAATATCATAATTTTTTTTATTCCTAAAAAATAATCGACTGAATCTATTTAGAGTGTTTATTTATCCTCATGCGTATTATGATAATATTTTTAATTTGTTATTTTTAATTTTCCAACCATATGAACGAAGTGGATACAAATTTAGATAAGAATCAATATATATAAATCTATGTTACATAAATATAAATATAAATAATTTATTATCCACAATTTTAATCTAATATGTTTTTTTAATGAAATTATACCTTCAGATACACTCTCTTAAAGATCCCAATTTGACTTTTCCAATGTTGTTCATGCACTAAGGCAACATAAATAATTGTTTTCATATGTATCCTGACATTATTAGAAATCTATATAAATTACTAATTTATAGATTATATTTTGATTATATCATTTTATAATATACTTTCCATAATTTTCATAAATTTTTATTCAATATTTTTATTCAGATAATGTGATAAATGATAAGGAATTCAAAAAATATATTTTTAAACTATTCACCAAAGTACCATGTTTCTTGAAAAATACAATAACATCACACTAAGATAATTTTGACATTACGATACCAAAAATAAACTCAATTTTATAAAATTAAAATTTATAAATTTATAAATGAATCCTTTATAGAAAATTGTATACTATGTTGAAAATTAATATATTTTTAATTAAATATTCACTTTTCATAAATGGAAACCCATATTCTTATTTCATACCTTGTTGAATTATATTAAAAAAATATAAATATAAAATCATATAATTAACATAAATATACATTAATAAAATATACAAATCAAATAACTCTTTAAATATATATCAAATAAGAAATAATTTTTAAAAAACAACCCAAAATTAAATATTATTATATATCAAAAAATAAACACAATAATTTTCAATGTATTACAAGTTTAGTATTTGATATTATGATATACATTTTTACATGGAATAATTATATATATATATATAGATTTATTAAAAAATGTTTTTCTTGAATAAATATAAATTTGTAGCATGAATATTAATTAAACATAAAACTAGTACATTACATAAAATACTTAAATTATAACATTAATTTGTGATGTATTTATTGAAACTTTTCTCATGGATGAGTAGTAAATTTGTTATATATGAGATTGAATGAAAAGGAATGATTTTATAATAGGTTAACATACATCACTACATAAGGATAGTTGTTCCACAATAATGAAAATGACACATGAATGAGCACTACTCATACATAGACACGACATTCCATAGTCATATTTGTTGCCCTATGAATGAGTGGTGGTATATAAATTGTTAAATCCTAAATGGAATAGTTACACCACATAAAAAATTATACTCTGAAGCTGTTTTTAAGGTGTTGTGGGTATAGGGTTGCACCCAGAAAAGACCCTATGAATTTTTAGTTCCAAATTTCTAAAGGAGAAGGAATCACCAAACACTATAGATCTATTCAATACTCTACGAATGATGGGTTATTGAAATATAGGATAACCGAAGAAAATTTCATTCTTAACAGGACAATTCATAAGTCCAATATGACTAAATACTCTACTTGTGACTATAGATTTAACTATTTTTCATAGGTTCTATAGTTTTTCAAGATTCTATATCATAATACAATCGCCACTATGCAATGATCTTGGCTATAGGATTTTGTTGGTTTTGTTGTTCTAATTTTTTTTGATTCATCATGTAAAATTCTAAATTGCTATGCAACAATATTGGTAAAAGGGGGATGTGATATTTTTAGGGTTCTGTTCCTATATCTTTTGGATCCGGATAACACATTTTTGTAAATGAAATTATTACAAAATGAATGTAATTTTTATAAATATGAGTTGATCCATTCATATAATGTTTAATGAAAACCTTGAATGAAATTAAGATAACTATCCTCCCATGCAAGAGACATTTATAATACGTATAAAGAGAAAATAAGGATTCAAATTTTATCAAAATTATTGATACAGTTGAGGATAATAGAAGTGAATATATTTTAATTCTTCAACATTGTCAATATTTATTGTAATAATGGTTTAGATACATATCTCTTCTATATCCATTATTCATATCAACAATACAATAGAAACATTTACAAAGGGATCACATTCATTGTTCCCAAAAATTAATTAACCTCATAATAATGGTTAATAAACCCTTGTATTGTCTGTGACCTAGACATATATATATATATATGTGTGTGTGTGTGTGTGTGTGTGTGTTTATATCCTAATTAAATTTTCATGATTAAGATCCTATCACAATAGTCATAAATTATAATTATATTGTTCATGGTTTAGTGTTTATGTAACAACTAATTCACCCCTAGTGATGAGATACTCTCTTTGTAACTTATCAGTTTATATAAGATCATTTTTAATGTTCTTTCTGATAAATTTCTATCCAATTTCGGATTTCATTTAAAACTTATAATTTTTTTATGAGATATACGGAGGCTATGGATACCATTAAATATACGATTCCCTATGGTTAATGGAAAAAGGATTACATATATGGATGGGATATGATGGTTTCAATTTATCAATATCTTTTATTTAGAAATCATGAGATCACTAAAACAATTGTACATATTCCCAATGATTTGATAACCTACAATTTTTTGGATATAAAGAATATCAAAGATGAAGGGAGAACCTGTTAGGTGTCAATTTCATCCCTCTAAGATAAGGAGTTCACACATGTTTTGGGAACAAAAATGGTTAATAGAATAAAGAGGAAAAATCATGATATCCATATCCAAGATAATAATTTGAAGGATTACATGTTACAAACTTATGAAGATCAATTTTATGATATCTGTGTAAGAGAATATAAATCAATTAATGGAGTTATCATTTAGTTGAAAACTGTTGTTATTATGATTCAAATCACTGGAGAAATTCAGGATTGTTATACCATAGTAGGAAAATTTATTATAACTATCTTGGAGTAATTTTATACAAATATTTATAACCTTAAGGATCAAGACATTGATGTGTGGACCATCCACTTTCATAATAAGATCTTGATTGCCTATGAGATATGGAGAGGATTAACCTTACATAGAAAAGGAAAATCATCAAAGGAGATAGATTTTAACTCTATTTTTTTAGGAATGTATTGATTCTAAGAAGTATCATGGAAATGAAAATGATTTTAAGGAAAATGAAAAAAAATGATGAGTTTATCTCATTATTTTCAAATGGAATGAAATGAGATAAAATTAAATATTATTTTTAAAATTTGATTAAAGTGTTTCAATTTGAGAATAATTGGAAACTTTTTATCTTATTTACCAGATATGGAACAATAGGATGACGATTATGAACAAAATGGAATGTAATAAAAGTGGAATAATATGGATAGTGGTTTTAGTTTATGAATTTATTTCAATGAAAAATATATATTAACAAAAAAATTATAAGAACTTTCTCTCTAGACATGATTCCAAATATTGTTATGAGGAATATGAACGAGTGCATGAGGAATCAGAGGATAAATAGATAATTAATTTTATAACTAAATCCAATTAATAAAATGATCCCTTAAGTTAAGATGAATAAGGATATATTGAATAGGAATAAATAATATTTGAAGAAAGATCGAATTATTTTCAATTAATAATAGATATCATAGTATAATTGAATGAAAACAAGAAAATTGATAGAAAAAAATCATTTAAATATTATAATGATTATCTAATGAAATTTTTAGATGAATTAATGTCTAATGAAATTTTAAAGATATAGTTGGGGATCCCATGAAAGATGAGATATCCCAATGAAATACTTAAATCTAGAGAAAAGAATATTCAGAATACCATATGAAATCTCATTTCTAGGAATGAAGAAGTAAAACCACAAGGGGATATTATATTACATATTACATGAGTGTAACTCACCCTATGTTTCAATATTCGATCAATTAAGATGGGTAGAACCCAAATCTACGGAATCAAGTTATTGATTCTAGTCAGAAACTCGGTGATTGATCCATGGCACGACAAAACATTATTTTGTAAAAACATACTTGTTATTTAGCATGGAAGAAGTAAAAAAATCATGTCCAAGACTATGGAAAAATATAAGGTATATGAAAAATATTAAAAGAATGATAATTTTAAAAAAATTAAAATATTTGAAATTCTAATGGATAGTAATATGTAGATTTGGGAGAATTTAATTTTTTTTCAGGATATTTCCATTCAAAGGAAATATCAGTGTCATGGAGTACATACATAATGGTTTTATGTGTTGTAACAATTTATCATGTCCCCAAGTAATGAAAGGTCAGAAATTGAGGGAGATCTAATAGGAATTTATTAGATTCTATCCCAGACAACATCCAATATAGAATTTACATTTTCCAATGCCTTAGATTCTCTTGATGAAATTTGGGAAAGTTTTTATCAAACCAAATGCACTTCGAACATGTGGGTCACTATGATATCAAATACAATGAACAATATGTAGAACACTATAGCTATTAGAGAAGAACCAAAGAATATCATGTAATAATAGTCAAGTTGGTACACATATTAACAAAATTATATAATCCCATTATCATAGATTGTGGTTGATCATCATATATGATGGATAATAATAATCTCTTGAAATTATCCAAAACTATGATTGTTGAGTTATACTTTTGAAAACTGATGGATCACACTAAATGTTATATATATTTTCATCAGGTATGAATAATTTTTTTGGTTGACCTCTTCTTAAGTTCTCTATTTATATTAGACCCAATTTTTGGTCTTGTGGGCCACTTCAATTATTCCATGAATGAATAATAAAAGTTTATAAAGGTTGGTTGTTGGAAAAATAGATGGTGTGTATCAAATACATGATGTGTACTGGTCTATCTGGAACTATTCGAAGTATGTAATGGTTTTTCATTAGAGGCATAAAACCCATATATTACAAATTTTTTTAAGATTACATGACATGTAATCTCCATGTTTATTTTTTTATGTTTTTAGGGTTCTAATGTTTGACGGATACCTCACTCATATTCTATGAGAAATTTGAGTTTCATCAAGGATCTCTCCCATAGAATCCTAGAATATTATTTTCTATATCTCCTTAATGCGAACATCATTTATCTTATTTAAAATGTCATTGGATGTGTGTTGGTGACGAATCTATTCTATTTTTTACATTCACCATTTTCCATTCAATCAAAGTCACTATTTTAGTATAGATTCTTATACCTTTTACAGTATCAATCCATTCTTCCATATTCTTATAATCTGGTTCAAGTTAAGAGCTGATACTGAATGATTGTTCTACCATTGGCTAATATAAGTTTTTTTTACCTTCAACCACTATGTCTTGATGTTCATATATAGGTGTAGTGGTTCTATAATAAATACCATATCAGAATTCCTCATAAATTAATTAAATTCCATAATTAAATTATATCAACCATGATAGGTTGCCCACATTGTTCCATGATACGGTTAGTGGTTGTCAACCTAAACTTCGTGATGTGTGTACGTATATCTTCCCTATGATATACCACCATGTTGGGTGTCTGTGAGATCTCAGTATAAGTGGGACACTAAATTATTTTTATGAGATATTAGGAGAGGGATCTTGCCTCTTTTTACATGTTATAAAAAGATGTAAAATTGATAAATGGAAAAATGGAAAACATTGAATGGGTTGGATGAAATCATGACCTATATATAGTTATGAAAATGGTTAATTAAATTTTTATGATTATATTGGATTCCATGGACATTTAAATTTCATGGATCCGGATTATATTAGATTTCATGCACATTTATACTCCATGTGTCTGGATAACTTGGATCCCGAATACATTTCTATTGCTGGGATTCGGCTGCTTGATCCACCTTGGAAATGATCTCTGGACATGCTCCTTGGCATCCACCCATATCATTACTAGGTTTTCAATAGATATTCGCCAAGGAATTAATGAGGAATAATTGATCAAATTATATGTCGGATCATTCCCATGTTCACTTAAAACTTGATTAAACACAATAGTCTGTTGATGATGGCATGGACATTTCTTCTCCTTAGATCCGACCCCGATGGGTCTAACATTGGATTACTCACCCTAGGACACTATGGATGATTTTATCATTCCTTATATATGTCCCATGTTTATTTTTTTCTATTTACAATTTTCCTTGGTAGAATGTATAGTATCACATTTACTTGTTTGACTATATTTCTTTTATGTATTTCATACTAATTTATATTATATAATAAAAATCGATTTTTTGTACTAACTATTGGTTGTGGACTACTATTTATTATATCACACCCCATTGTAGACTAAATTGGGTACCTAGGAAGAATTATTAGATGTAGGTAGGGACTCGTGAACGAATCCACTTTTTGATGTTGGATTTATTATTCCTAGGAGAAGAGTAGAAAATGATTGAGCTATGGATGTGATGCAATCTTGGGATAGTTATTTTTGGATTTTTCACTTTTGATACATTTATTATACTAGATTAAAAATTCTATATATTTCTTACAATTTCTTGTAGAGACAATGAATGCATAATTTCGTATATGAGAATTCCCATATATTTTCTTATCACTCCTACTATATGGATATTTAATTCCTACTTCTAATGATTCATATTATGATTCATCTATTGATATTTGTGATTGTACCACTATATGGCACACTGAATACGATGTTATAGTCTCCCCACCTTACCATGTTAGACCCTCACTACTAGTTGAAAGCCTCCAACATATGGTGAGGAACATTTGAGGCTATGTGACCCACCGGCTTGGGGAACCGTTTAGTGTATCCGAGAGTAGGATGATAAAAAGTTATATCAGACCACTTTTCTTTCCTTAAAATTTTGAGACAATGGACATGAAATTTTTATTGTTTTTGAACAAGGTTATAAATTTTTATTGGGAGGATCAAACCCACATTCATTGTAATTTTTGAGTGAATAGGTATAAGGAATTGTTGTTCTATATTTTTTCAATTATAATTTATTTAATTCCAATTTTAGGTAATGCACATGTTATATGAAGTTATTATTATTACTAATAAGTATTTCATTTTATAATTGGCCTGATATGGTAGGGAAGGGTTGATCATAAATAAATTTAGGCACCTTAAATGATTCCAATTCCATGCATATACAATGCCATATATGATTAATTACATTACCATGAAACATTTATTATCTGAGACTTCTGTGATATATTTTTTATTTGACCAAAATTTCAAGTTGGTAATTGATAAATAAGTTTTTGGGAATAAATGGATGTCACAATTTAATTTATAAGGAGTATGGGATCTTTTAAATAGGGTGTGGAGGTATAAGAAGTAGATCCTTTATGATAAAATTTGTAAATAAATAAGAATGAACATAAAGGAACTAAATTATGAAATAAAGTGGTCATCATTAATTATAGATGTCAATTGAAAGTTCAAGGGCCTTTTCCTATATAAAAAGAAAATTATAACCTGTAAACCTAGAACATGGACTCGTAATAGAGATCTTAACCTAGACCCGACCATAGGAGTGGGATGTAGGTAGAACCTCTAGTTATCTTCATGATTGATCCGATTACTCTATCCTGTATTTAGGAGCAGGAAGAAGTCTGTGTATTTTTTATAGGAAGTATGATACCTATACTATCATAATATCTATTATCTAGTTGTTACTAAATCTTTTCTATGGTGTAAATTTCTAATATGTATATATATGTAACCACGACGACCTCCAGTCATGAGCTTGGGGGTGTCTATGACCATGCTTTGGTGGTGTTGGGTCCTTGGAAACCAGTATAACCTCTAGTATTTCCACTTGTGGCACTTCCTATTATTCCAAATATGGGTTCAGAGGTCCAGTTCTGAGATAGTTTCATGTGCATTATGAAGACCCTTCAGTGAGCCTTGTAGCCTGTCTCATTTATGGTAGAGCTAATGCATGTATTCTAGTTGTAGAATCCCCCAAATTCGTAGTGGAAGGTGTCCCATAGGCTATTAAGCCATGGATTGATAATTTTTTATTGATAACCAATAATTTATAGACTCCTCTAGAGAGAGGTGTCAATATAATGAAATATATTCTTCAGTGTCCCACTAATCATTAGTTTGAATTCATTAGTGTAGATGATCAGAATTGGGATATGGTTTGGTGGGATTTCCAATCATGAATTTATGAATAATTCAATCCGGATATTTTTATATCTGAATGCGCTAGTGGGTTTATCGATATGGAGAATAGTGTGATCACCATTACAGAGTATTCAGATCACTTTACAAATCTTCTTCTCATTGAGCCTATTTATCTCAATGATTTTCTTTTTAGGTAATGTTTTATTATGAAAGTATCAAGAGTGTAATTTGATCAAATGTGAAAAAATTTAAGTTGAATAATATAACTAATATATTGAATCATGTGCTCATTACTGAATAGATCATGGGGGAAGATGGTGGGTCAATGAATGGTAGTGTAACTTCTTGACCCAGTGGTTCCATTTCAAGTGGTTGGAAGAAACATGTTAGGTCTAATCATGAGGGTAATACTAGCTAGGGTTGGACTTCTGGTAATTCTATCTTCTCTATTCAGTGTAGTAGGTGAGGACACATGAGGAACTAGCTTGATAAAGATGTTGTCAAGTTTTGATCCTATAATAGGATGGGTTATGTACATCCACTCAAACGGAATGTTCCTCCCCCAGTTATTGAGAGGGGGTATACTCCAAATCTTTGTTTAGGAGTAGGATTCATTGCTATGAATCATGCTAGGAGAGGGATTACTACCTATCATTAAAGTTGGAGAGTTGGTCATGGCCATGGGAGAAAAACAAAATCTGCACATTTATAATTGAGTGGTCCTACTTGGGGTAGTCAAGCTATCTATTAGGGCCATAGTTCAGGAATGATATATATAGTGAAACCAATACCTAATGATATGAGTTCAAGTTTTTTTATATCAATAGGTATGAATTTAGTAGATTCTATTCTATTATATAGCCTTTTTTATATAGGTGCTTTACATTCATTCATAACTCTACCTGTTAGGGAGAGCCTTGTGATAAATCTTCCATTTTATGATGGAATTATCAAACATGATACTCTTTTGTGAATAATATAATGGTTTGTATTCAATTTCATAAAGTTTCCCATGAGATAGGTTGGGATCACTTTTTATGGAATATCTTTATCCCCATTATGATACTATTTTAAATCATTCTTGACATAGACGGGTTGGTTCCTTTCCATGACTGTAATGATTTATTTTGTTGGAGGGCATCCTTTATATCACCATAGGGTGGTAGGTATATCCACCAGGGTGTGTAGGCTTTCTTGGATGGTATATATGAGCTAGAGCATCATGGGATAGTTGGCAAGACAACCCAAACTGCTAACCTCTTTATGGATTATCAAGATATACAACAAACTGAATTCATAATAGCAGTAGACCATTTCAGTGATTTCTTCCCATGTAAATTTTAATGGTCTACCTCCCGAGTGAGAGGTGAAGTTATATATAGAGGTAGTTCTAGGAGTATCATTAGTATTATTTCCTCCTTAGTGGATGTCCAATACTATACTGCCTAAACTCAATAGACATCTAGGGGAAAAGAATAAAAGGGTTTTATATGACCCAATACTTCCCTATGGGGATCACTAGTCCATGAAAAATGGTGGATAGAACCCTTCATTTATGGTTGAATTACTTAAAATTAAATCAGTTAATGGTTAAGAATCAGTATCCTTCACCACTTATCAATGAAATCTTCGACATTCTCTGAGGAGATTTGGTTTTATATAAAATTGATTTGTGGTCAGGTTACCACCTAGTACATGTTGGACTGATAGACATACCATGTGTATTCTATCATAGTAGGTAAGAATTTTATGATCATATGGAAATTACCCTCGATCTCATGGACACACCAATAGTGTTCATGGAATTGATGAATCAGTTTTTCCACCTATATCTAGACATGTTTCATGGTTATTTTGTGGATAAAATCATGGTGAATTTTTGGACACAACAAGATAATTTAAAACTCCTTGACATAATTCTTAATACACTGAGAAAGAACAGGTTATATGACAAGATAGAATAATGTCAGTTCTTGATAGATAAATCCCATATCATGGGTCACTTTATCTTACATAGAGGTTTATCTCTGGACTTGGAGAACGTGAGTGTTTGGTTTCCTAGGATAATTTCATGAATGTAATTGATGTCTAGAGTTTCTTTAGATTGGTTAGTTATGAAATGTCATTCATAAATGTTTTTTCATGTCTACAATATCTTATCATAGGCTTTAATGAGAAGATAATGAAATATTTATGGTCCGAAATGCATGAAAATTATATTCAGGGGAATAGGGGTAGGTTGACATTATCACCAATCCTAATTCTTTTAGATCATGGTAGAAGATATATGGTTTATTATGATCTATAAAGAATCAGACTAAGATCTATGCAGATGTAATGGGATCTCTTCATGAAATATGTGTGTCTCCAGTTGGTATATCCTTAGTAGAATTTCCTAACACCAGATCACGAGTTGGAATCCAAGGTTCATGAATTCAGATTTAAGAGGCACTATTTTCTAGGATAGCATTTTGTTGTGCAAAAAACGAAAAATTCTAAAGTATATATTTATGTAACTTGACTTGAAACTTCTATAGAGAAAATGGTTTAATTATCACCAGTCTTTAAATTTTGATCTATCCTATATACCTGGGAATAGAAATGTGGTATCTAATTCTCTATGAAGAAAATATCTGGCACATGTAGTGTAAGAGTCCAAGAGTAAATGTAAGTTCATGGTCTTGTTTTAGGAGATACAACTGGAGGTTTAATATAGTCTCAGTATAAATTTTCTATCACAATTATTAGGGACTTCCAATAAACTGGATATTGTAAGGATGATAAAGTTATTAGAATATGAGGGCTTGGTATTCTAGGAGAGAATGTGGGTGAGGACACTCCACCAGGTTGGAAAACTGTTGAGGATGAAATTATATTATTACATGGATTTAGTTGGGAACTTGTAGACATACATGAACAGATTATGTGAGGGTATCATGCCTTATCTTTGGTAGTTCATCCTAGTTTATCCAAGAAGTACTGAGTCCCACATTTACAGTATTAGTGTCTTGCAATGAAATGATAGTTAACTAGTGTTGTCATGAAGTGTTTCACTTGTCATTTGGTGAAGGCATAACATTAGTGACTAGATGGTATTTTATAGTGGTTTCTAATATTGGAGTAAAAATTCATTAATGGTGTGATGTATTGTGTGATCGGGTTACTGAGCTCACCTCAAGGTAATTAGATTTTATGTGCTATTGTATATAGGATCACAAAGTTCACCCAAATACCTTGTAATAAGGATAAATATTAGTAGATTAGGTTGATAGAAATTATATTTATAATATTGTGAACCTTCACTGGTTTCCTCATACTAGTGTGTTTGATAGGGCCTCTCAATTTTCATATCAGTTTTTGGAAAGGGTTACATATGGCATTGGGTACATAGGTGATTTTAAACATGGCATACCAAACTCAAACCATTTTTTTCTTAGAGAAAATAACACAGGTTTTATAGTAAATTCTCAGATAAACAATCCTTGATTTTTGGGCTTCTTTGAAGAAGCAAATACCCCTGTTAATTTCATCTAGAATATGGACATCATGTAACTATAATAATGGACATAGAGGGGGATTTATATTTATTATACTTAGATCACCTCTATTCAAGTAAGTTGGAAGGGTAGGAAGTGATTCTCATACTACATCTCATGTAGGAGATATTTCAGAAGGTCCAGTTGATCAGACAATGGATGTTTACTACATTGTCCAGATAGAAATCCTATAATGATCTCCATTGATGACTTTTAGAGTTTGGATTCCTAGATCAGTTCATTTTGTGTCTCTCAACAAGGACGGGGAATTGAATAATTCAGAGATATAGTAAGATTCATGAAGATATGTCGAGCCTTTCTTGATTTTGGAGAGATTATAGATGGAAGCCTATATGTTGTAATTACTTTATAGGTATGAAACCATTAAAAACATTTTCCATGTATCTTAACTACATAATTATCATGAAAACCCATGTCATATTCTCAATCTAGATTATAAGGAGTTTTCGGTGGATGTGTACTTTTAAGAGAAACTTATTTATTTTTTTATTGGAGAAATAAATCTATCCATGGAAGATTAGAACCTTTAGTTTCAGTGCTATGGTAGCGAAAAAAAGTTCATCATGACAATTCTTACACTGCGATTCACTGTTTCATTTTCATCCCTACACCACTGTGGTAAACTAGTTTTGCATTGAATATTATAAATATTATACCAAATTGCATTCCATATTTGAATCATTAATATTTTTATCACTGTTAAAATGGTCATTGTTACTTGTTTTGTGGATTTGATTGCAGGAGGTGATTTGGAGGCCCTGAAGATGATCTAGAAGGAAAACGGGCCAAAATTGCATGGATCCCAAGGACACATGTCCACTGTTTTGAACAGCTCGTGACATCCATGAATGAAAATAGGCTGAAATTTTGTAAGACTCTCTAGAACTTCATGGGATACAACTCTTCTCAAAGGAACGAAGCCCCATTCATCCATCTGTTGGCCCGTCCGAACCATTCTGTCTAGGGGAAAGAATCTTCCCGAATTCAAATTTTCAGTTCGGTGGTGTGCACATATCTCCAAATCCGTCTACCTAATGGACGCCAAATTTGACATGGAGATAGTAAAGAGGCCAGTCAATAACTTAACTCATTTTTCGAAGTCGTAATATTACTTTATACTAGTCCAAAACTGAGGCACATGTAGTATCTTCAAAACTTGGTGCTCAAAACCATGTGCCATTTTGGCTATAAAAAGGCACAAAGGGCTCCTCACTTAGGGGTTAGAACCAGAAGCTATACTCTACCATTTTGGAGTCCTAGAGGAGTCTCCTAATCTCTTTTGAGGTTCAGGATGCCCCTATCCTCATAGGGGAATCATGTATGAAGAAGGAGTTCCACCTGAGCTTCCTCCTCCTTCCGATGTCGAGCTAAAAGTTGGGTGTTCGTTGTGAGGGAGCTACACACATGTTAAGGGAGTTACGATGTATACACTAGATAATGGCTTGGATTAATTTGGGTTTTTAAACATTTAATTCCATTTATCTTATTTTATTTGATATTTGAATTCCTGATTTGATGCATGTGAGTGTTATGGTCTTAATTTCTAACTGATCGGTGTGAGGTTTTGAGTGCGTGACTTGTGTTGTTCTGATTAGACAACACAAGAATATTTTTCATCCCCGAATTTATTGAGATTTCAATATGATTTGGAATCTCTTATTCCATGCATATGTTCTGGACCTTGGAAATACAATTGTTATGTCAAGGTTTGGTTCTTCATGCATTGAAATATGATCTTAGTAATTAATCGAGATTCCAATTAATTCCAACCAAAGAATTACTCTAAACCTAAAATGAATCTCTATGAACAATGAAATTGATATGTGTGTAATGAAATCACATCAACCCTTTTATATCATATTTTTCAAAATCATATTTTTCTTTCATCTTTTAAACTATTTTGATTAAGTTACTTTCTTTAATCTGTTTTCAAATTCACCCCCATTTTTTAGTTGTCTTAATTAAAAATACACACTCTAAACCTATCAACACTCCTCGAGAGATGACCTAGGGTATTCCCTAGACTATAAATCAACCTTAAAAGCATAATCAATTTGTTGTGTCATGACAACGCGGTCAAATTTTGGCATTGTTTCTAGGGAGAGTTTTTGTTTTAGTGCTTGTTTTTTTAAGTTATTTGTAAAACTTTTGTGAATATTTATTTGCTTTCTCTTCTACATTTTCAATCCTTTTGAATCCTAATATATTCCATGTGTAGGTTTGGTTAATAAAATGTTCTAATCTAAGAGATTTACAACCTTTCGAACCCGAGCCGGAGAGGATCCTACGTCAATGACACCGAGACACAGAAGACAACAATTTGAAGGAGGACACAACCCACTGAAACATTCCTTCACCATTCTTCTTCTTCTGATTCTAGAAAACAAATAAAAACTGAAATAAACTTGTATAACATGGGTGAAAATAATAGAACATTAATGGAATTAACCTCACCCAATGTTGATATCCAACCTGCATACATTCAAATACAAGGAGAGGCACCTAATTTCGAACTAAAATCTTGTCTAATTCATTTATTACCAAGATTCCATGGACATCCTGGAGAGGACCCACATAAACACTTAAAAGAATTTCATATTGTGTGTTCTACATTAAATCCTGGTAATGTTGATGAGGACCAAGTAAAACTTAGATAAATTCTATTTTCATTAGAAGACACTGCTAAAGATTGGCTATACTATGTTAATTCACCAATTAGTGGTTGGGCGGACATGAAATGCCTTTTTCTTGAAAAATATTTCCCAGCCTCTTGAACTACAACAATAAGGAAAGAAATATGTGGTATAAGACAATCTCATGGGGAAATACTTCATGAATATTGGGAAAGATTTAAAATATTCTGTTCAAGTTGTCCACATCACCAAATAAGTGATCAACTTTTAATTCAGTATTTTTATGAAGGTCTAATCCCTATTGATCGAAAAATGATTGATGCTGCTGCATGTGGCACACTAGTGGATAAAACCCCAATCACTGAAAGGAACCTAATTGAGAACATGGCACAAAACACACAACAATTTGGTTCAAGGTCCACTATACCAATTTGAGGTGTCTATGAGGTGAAAAGTAATGAATTCAAGAAGAAGGTGGATACAATGTTTGAAGAGGTAAGTACCCTTCTACAAAAACTCGCTCTTTCCCAAGGACAATCTCAATCTCCTCCTCCCATCCATTATTGAATATGCTCTTCTGATACCCACTATTCTGACCAATGCCCCCAACTGAGAGAAACATTTGACAGTTGTGAGGCGATATTCCCTGAACACCCCTATAACCAACCCTTTAGGCAAGAAACTTACTATCCATCCAACCCTGGGTGGAAAGACAACCAAGCCTATAGGCAAGGGGGTATTCAAACCAACCTCAACAATAATGGAACAAAAAAGGTCAGAGTTGTCATCCACCACCACCTAGAATTCCTCAACCACCCCAATGGCCCTTCCAACAACCCCCTCAAAAAACTGAGCCTAGCCTAGAAGATATGTTGAAACAAATGGCTTCCAATAATCTCCAATTCCAACAAACCACTCACGCATCCATACAAGACCTCAAACCCTAATTAGGCCAACTAGCTAACTCAGTGGGTGAAGTCCAAAGCCATGGGTATGGTAAACTACCCTATGAACCACTTGTCAACCCTAGGGATAAGGGAAATCTTAGTGCCATCACCCTTAGAAGTGGAACTCAAATAAAAATCCAAATAACACCTCCATTAGAGTCACCCCCTCCAGAGAAAACCACCATTCCAACAATTTAAAAAGGTCCAAATATTGAAAAACCTTATCCTGATAGGAGCCCTTCAAAAGGAAAGAGTGTTTCTATTAATGAACCACCAAGCACACCCATTCCTCTTCCATTCCCCCAAAGGTTCACCCAACCAAGAAAACAAAATGAAGCTCACCTTGAGAAAGAAATATTGGAAACATTCGAGAAAGTTCATGTCAACATCCCCTTGATTGATGCCATCATGCAAATTCCGAGATATTCCAAGTTTCGGAAGGAGATGTGTACCAACTGAATGAAACATAGAGGTGATGAGAAGGTGAGCTTGGGGAGGAATGTCTCATCATTGGTACAACCATCACTTCCCACCAAGTGCAATGATCGTGGAACATTCTTGATTCTGTGCACCATAGGGGATTATTCTTTCTCCAATGCTATGCTTGATTTGGGTGCTTCTATTAATGTGATGCATCACTCTATATACTTTTATTTGCAGGTTGGTTAACTAAAGCACACAGGAATAGTTTTTCAGTTAGAAAACCGGAGAATGGCACACCCTTCTGGTGTGTTAGAGGATGTTCTTGTGAGGGTTCAAAATTTAATATTTCCTTCTGATTTTTATGTGCTAAAAATGGTTGATGATAGGATGAATGGACATGCCCCAATTATATTGGGGAGACCTTTCTTGAAAACTACAAAATCCATAATTAATGTCCATAATGATACATTATCTATGGAATTTAGTGGTGACATAGTCCATTTCAACATCGTTGATGCCATGAAGCACCCCTCAGAAGAACATTCATCTCTCTCGGTAAATTCAATTGAAGTACCCCCTTCACCTAAAATCACTTCATATGTTACCCTGATCCCCTTTCTGAATTTTCCTCTTTGATTGAAATTCTTGGTAATGAATCATGTGTTGATTGTTGTAGTGGTCTAGAAATGTGTCATTCATGTTTATTAACTAATAATTTCTTGAACACAGAGGATGACATGACCATCGATGATACTGCTACGCCTGTAAAAGATAATTCCTCGTTAGAGGATGATACCATTGAGCAGTTAGATAAGATTAGTGACCTATCACTTTCACACACACTCCCATAAATCCAAAATCCACCTAAATTTCAATTAAGGAAACTACCTCAAGTTTGAAAATATTCATATCTTAATAATGGAAACAAGTTTCCCGTCATCATTGCTAGTTCACTCCCTCCTGATCATGAATTGAGATAGCTTGAAATTTTTAGGGAGTATAAAAAAGAATTGGTATAGACACTTGCAGACATTCCGGGTATTAGACCATTAATTTTTACACATCATATTTTATTAATTGATGAGGCTGAACCATTGAGGCAGGAACAACATCGACTAAACCCAAACCTCTTAGAAGTAGTTAAAAAGGAAGTAACAAAATTATTGGCTGCTGGAATCATTTAACCAATCTATGATAGCCAATGTGTTAGTCCCGTTCAATTAGTTCCTAAAAAAATGGCCTAACGGTAATTAAAAATGAAAATAATGAATTGGTTCCAACTCGTGTTTAGAATAGTTGGTGTGTCTATATAGATTATCGATGACTAAACCAACACCCTAGGAAGGACCATTTCCCATTTCCATTAATTGACCAAATGCTAGAGAGGCTAGTGGGGTATTCCCATTGCTGTTTTCATGATGGGTATTCTGGATACTTTTAGATCCATATTTCCCCTGAGGATCAGGAAATTCCAACCTTCACTTTCCCCTTTGGCACATTTTCCTATTTAAGGATTCCATTTGGCATGTGCAATGCTCCTGGTACATTCCAGCGATGTATTGTTAGTATTTTTTCGGATTACCTGGAGAATTTCATGGAAGTTTTCATGGATGATTTTACTTCTTATGGATCCTATTTTGATGAATGTTTAAGTAGTCTTGGTTTCGTCCTACGTCGCTTTATTGAAAAGAATCTTGTATTAAATTATGAGAAATTCCATTTCATGGTATAACAAGGTATAGTTTTGGGACATGTCATTTCTGGGGATTTCATCCAAGTAGATAAATCGAAAGTGGATGTCATTTCATCCCTACCATTACCTAAAAATGTACAGGACATGTGGTCTTTCCTAGGTCATGCTAGATTTTACAGTCGTTTCATTTGTGATTTTAGTAAGATTGCACTTCCCCTATCCCGCTTACTCAAAAAAGAAAAAGATTTTGTTTTTGATAAATAATGTGAATAAGATTTTAATAAATTAAAATTAAATATCACATCACCCATGGTAATACAACCACCTCGGTGGGATTTACCATTTGAGCTCATGTGTGATGCCTCTAACTATGCAGTAGGGGTAGTCTTGTCAAAAAGGGTCAACTGAGCTCCACATGTCATAGCTTATTCCCCATGTAAACTGGACCCTACCCAAGCCAACTACACCACAACTGAAAAATAATTCATTTCCCTAATGTTTTCCTTGGATAAATTCAGGTCATACCTTTTTGGGTCCAAAGTCATTGTATTCTCTGACCATGCATCCTTCCGGTATCTCCTAAAGAAACCGTAATCCAAACCACGTTTCATTCATTTGATGCTCCTCCTTCAGGAATTCAATCTAGAAATTTGATATAAAAAAGGAGCATAGAATTTAGTGGCATACCATATCAGTAGGATCCTCCCATCCTCGGACATTGTCTCATCACCATATATTCCCATTAATGACATGTTTCCTGATGAGAAATTGTACAAATTTCAAGATGTTATTCCATGGTATGCTGAAATTGTAAATTATTTGGTAGCATCTTGCATTCCTACTGATTTCAACAAAAACCAAGCCAGTCGTCAAACACATGAGTCTCGTTGGTACATTTGGGATGAACCCCACCATTGACACACATGTAGAAATCAGGTCCTTAGGCGTTGTGTTCCTGATATCGAGTTTCAGTCTGTCCTTAGATTATGCCACACTCTTGCTTGTGGGGGCCACATTGGTCCCTAATGGACTGCTCGCAATGTTCATGATTCTGGTCTCTTCTAGCCAACACTTTTTCGGGATGCACATGAATTTTTTAAATCTTGTCCTCATTGCCAAATAATGGGGAATAACTCTAAAAGGAATGAAATTCCACAACAACCCATTCTCTTTCATGACATCTTCGATGTTTGGTGTGTTGAATTTATGGGGCTATTTCCCAATTCTTTTGAAAACTTGTACATTATTTTGGCCATTGATTACATGTCAAAATGGGTAGAAGCACAAGCCACACGGACATGTGATTCCAAATCAGTTGTATAATTTTTGATAACTCGGATCTTTTGTAGGTTTGGATTACCTAGGTTCATCATCAGTGACCAGGGTTCCCATTTCTGCAACCGAACAATACAATAACTTTTGCGTCGGTATGGGGTCAGTCATCGAGTATCTACTGCGTATCACCCACAGACTAATAGTCAAGGGGAGGTGTCAAATAGGGATTTAAAACAAATTCTTGAAAAAAATATTCCAACCCAACTGGAAAGATTGGAGTCTTAAACTCAATGATTCATTATGGGCTTACTGTACTACTTTAAAAACTCACATTTGAATTTCACCTTATAGGCTTGTTTTTGGAAAGAGTTGTCACCTCCCTATTGAGATTGAGCACTAAGCCTACTGGGCCATTAAAAAAATGAAATTCTAACCTTTCTAGTGTAGGTTCTCAAAGGAATTTACAGATACAGGAGCTGGAATAAATGCATAGAGATTCTTATGAGAACTACATGATTTATAAGGAGTGAACCAAGGCTGCCCATGACTACCTAATCCTTCATCGAGAGTTCAAAATTGGGATTAAGGTCCTCCTTGACTATGCAAGGATGAAATTTCATCCTGTTAAGCTTCGTTCCCGCTGGTTTGGACAATAAATTGTTACTAATGTCTCTCCATTTTGTGTTGATTAGGTTCAAAATGAAGAAACCAAGAAAACCTTCACTATCAATGGGTAGTGGCTGAAGCACTTTCATGAAGCCATTCTGGAGTCCCCGATGGAGGAACTCCAAGTTCAAGAAGCAAACTATGAATGACATCCACCAGGTTTTATCCTTCCATCCCACATTCTCTTTTACTACAGTGAGGACACTACATACTCTAGGTGTGGGGGATGGGTACATTCTTGGGTTTGTTAGGAATTTTCATCATTTTATTTCTTTATTTTTATTTTTGCTTGCTAAATGGTATTGTCACTTGCCCCCGTTCCCCCATTCCACCCCTTACTTTTGTTCCAGAATGCTAATTTTATCATGGAAAACGATTCCCCCTGAATTGTATCCTGAATGTTACTGATAATGGATGATGAATTTCCCTATTTTATGTTGTTTTAACATTTTCAAAAAAAATCACTGATGGAATGTGTGTTTTAGCTTGAATTTAACATTGGGGTGTGACTTTCTCTTAAAATTTAGTTTATTGTTGTTGATATAAATGGTTGTATCATTTTGAAAACATTGAGAAAAATAGTAACCTTTACATGAGTAGTTCAAAGGAAAATTGTGGCACTTAATTTCTCCACACATTTTTGCACCCAACCAAGAAGTGTGATTTTTACTTACTCAATAGAAGGTAAATATAAGTTAGGTTAATATTTATTTGTTTTCCAAATGATTTTTCCATAAGTTCATTCCTTATCCGATCCTTTTCATTACTGTACCGGATTTACCTATGCATGTGTACCTGTTATCTGACTGTTGTACGCCGTCAAAAAAAAGTTGTGTAATGTGAAGGTCGAAAACCACTCTTCCTTGACATTTGATCCAATTATAACTATTAAAATTAGTGTCGTGAGGAGATCATACAAGGGTTGAGAGAAGGGTATGGGATTTGTTCCATGAAAAACATTTCAAAAAAATAAATAAATAATTGGAGTGATGAAATGTAAATCATATGGGGATATCTCGGTTAGGAGCTTAAGGTTTGACTTCCGGGAATGCTTATGTGACTGGGTCTTGAAATTTTATTGCAAAGGGTATAGGACAGGTTTGGTGGACATTATCATTTAAGCAGAAAAATATTAAAATAACCTATATTTACTGGATAGAAAGTGGGTAGAATAGCATGAATTGGTTGTCACACACACACAAGGAGATTTAGTGACATTGTGGACTTTAGGATTAGTTTATCAAATTGGTATCATTAATCTCCCTGAATTTCTTGCTGATACAATTTATCAGAAACATTTTTGCATGATCATTGAGAATAACTCCATGGTGTGATTTTTGCTTTGATCACATTCCTTTAAAATTTTAAATTTTCAATGAATGTTAAATATTAATGATGTTGGGAATATCTCCATGAATAATTTTTGTAAATATCACTTTTCCCAGGAGTGCTAATGTTTAGGTGTGGGGGTGTGAACGCACCGTGATTCACTGTTTCATTTTCATCCCTACACCACTGTGGTAAACTAGTATTGAATATTATAAAAATAATACCAAATTGAATTCCGTATTTGAATCATTAATTTTGTGTTTATCACTTTTAAAATGGTAATTGTTACTTGTTTTGAGGATTTGATTGCAGGAGGAGGTGATTTGGAGGCCTAGAAGATGATCCAGAAGGAAAATGGGCCAAAATTGCATGGATCCCAAGGACACATGTCCACTGTTTTGAATAGTACACGAAATCCGTGCATGAAAATGGGCTGATATTTTTTAAGCCTCTCCAAAACGTCATGGGATACAACGCTTCTCAACGGACCGAAGCACCCTTCGTCCATATGGTGACCCATCAGAACCATTCTTTCCCGGGGAAAAAATCTGCCCGAATTAACATGTTCAGTTCAGTGGTGTGAACATATATCCAACTCCAACTGCCTAATGGATGAAAAATTTTACATGGAGACATTAAATATTCCTTCCAACAACTTATCTCTTTTGTACATGTCAGAATATTACTTTCAACTGGTCCAAAACCGAGGCATAAGTGGTATCTTCAAAACTGGGTGCTCAAAACCATGTGCCATTATGGCTATAAAAAGGCACAAACTACTCCTCATTTGGGAGTTCTAACCATAAGCTATACTCTGAAATTTGGGAGTCCAAGAGGAGCCTCCTAATCACCTTTGATGTTCTGGAGGCCCTTATCCTCATAGGGGAATCAAGGATGAAGAAGGAGTTCCACCCGAGCTTCCTCCTCCTCCTGATGTCGAACTAAAAGTAGGGTGTCAGTTGTGAGGGATCTACACACATGTCAAGGGAGTTTTGATGCATACACTAGCTACTGGTTTGAAATAATTTGGGTGTTTAAAAATTTCATTCCATGTAACTTATTTTATTTTAGATTTGAATGCTTGATTTGATGCATGTCAGTGTTATGCTCTTAATTTCTAACACATCATTGTGAGGTTTTGAGTGTGTGACTTGTGTTGCTTCGATTGGACAACCCAAGAATCATTTTCTTCCCCACATTATTGAGATATTAAAATTATTTGGAAGCTCTTATTACATATATAAGTTCTAGGCCTTGGCAATATGATTGTTATGTCGTGGTTTGGTTCTTAAAGCATTGAAATATGAGTTTAGGAATTAATCGGGATTCCAATTAATTCCAACCAAAGAATTACTATAAACCTAAAATGAATCTCTTTGAACAATGAACTTGATATGTGTGTAGTGAAATAACATTGACCATTTTATCTCATATTTTTATAAATCAACTTGGTCATTCATCTTTTAAACTATTTTGATTAAGTTACTTTCACTATTCTGTTCTCCAAATCACCCCCATTTTTTAGTAGTCTTAATTAAAAATACACACTCTAAACCTATCAACGTTCCTCGAGAGATGACCTAGGGTCTTCCCTAGACTACAAATAAACCTTAAAATCATAATCAAGTGGATGTGTCATGACAACACGGTCAGAAAACAAGGAGAGATATGAAGATATATGTTCTCAATGGATGAAACTCCTTTCAAATGCATTACCACCCTTGGAATAGAAACTCGGGATGAGTTAACTTAATAGTGGGATATTGTATAATCATGATTTTTTAATTAGTTATGGATAATTTTTTTGTTTAATAATCGATATATTATTTTATTAGCATAGACTGTAGAGAAGGGCCCATTGTTCAGTTGGTATGTTTCTTATAAAGAAGAAATAAGGGGTCCCATCATTGTGATTATCCAAATACATGGAATATAATTTCAATACATAGTGTCTATCCAATACACAACGTGTACTGGTCTAGCTAGAATATTTCATGACTTGAAAGGGTTTTTTCATAGATGGGGAAAAACTAAAAATTATATGGATTTTAATGCTTGCATTCCATGTAATCTCCCTACTTATGTTTTTTTACAAGAGGCGTGGGATCCAATTTTTGATAGATCCCTCACCCATATTATTTCATAAAGGGGAGGTCTGCCAAGGAGCTATCACATGGAAGTATAGTGAAGGATTTTCCATATCTCCCTGACAGATACTTTTTTTATGTCCTTGTAAGTCTCATTATAATCGATTAATTGAGTTCTCTAAACCTATTATTACTTTGTTCATTTCACATTCATTCGGTGACACTATTTTGGTGTAGGAACTTATGCCCTATTGTTTGGGTCTTCATCTATGCATATATTTCGTCGAATTCTGGTCAATCTAGTAGCTGATATAGGAATATTGTTCTACCATGGATAAAAGGGATGTGGTTTATACCTTTACTCAAAAATTCTAGTTTTTTATCTATTTTTCATTATAACTCACGCCGAAAATACCGATAATTTATCTTAAATTAATTATAATTCATGATTGTGTTATTACTACCTTGATTGGATTCCAACATAGTACAATGATAATATAAGTTATTATAAACCTCATCCCAGACCACCCATGTGCTGTATTTATGTATCTACCCCATGATATACCACACCATGTTATGTGTGTTAGCTTTCCCTATTGGTTAAATCCTTAAGGATTTTAATGAGAAGTTAAGTGAGTAATCTTGTGTCCATTTAAATTTTATTAAATGGTTTAAAATAGATAAATTGATTAAGTGGGAAATAAGGAATTGGTTGGATTAACACGTGGATTTTTTATAATTATTAATTGGGTTAAAAAAATGTATATGATTATATTGGATTCCATAGAAATTTCTACTGTATAGATCTTGATTATAAGTGATTTCATAGACATGTCTAGTCTATAGACCTAGAGTATGTGGATTCCTATGATGTTTTTACTCCTAAGATCTAGATTGATTTAATCACCATGGACATGATCCATGGACCTCTTATTTGTGATCTACCCAAGTCTTTACAATGATTTCTACGGAGATGGTCCGTGGACTTGATAAGGATGCCTTGATCATTTTATATCTTGAATATGAACCACTTACATCAAATCATGATTACACAGCATATATTGTTGAAGGTTCCTTGGATATTTCTAACCCTCAGATCTAACCCATGTGGGTTTTAACACTAGATTACTTGGACTTGGATGGTATGGATATATTTTTCATCCATTACAGACGAACCATGTGCATGTTTTCATATTTATAGTTATCCTTAGTTGGCTGGAAGATATCAGATTTACATATATCACATTATTTCTATTATATATTGAACAGTTATTCAGCTTATATGCACATATTCTATTTTTTATAGACACTATTATTGGTGGCCAACCGAGTGTTATCTCACTCAATATTTAAGCTGCCATTGGGTAAACAGATTGAATTCTTGGATATAGGTAGGGACTAGGGAAAGCACCCACATTGCGATGCTTGATAGATTATGATTAGAATAATAGGATCAAAGGACTGCCACATGATCATGATTCTCTCTTTATATAGTTATTCTTGGTTTATGTATGTTTAATAAATGTATTATAATGGATTTCTATTTTCCTATATTTCATTTGATTTTATATAGTTACATGACCTACATATTTTTATATAATATATTTCCCTTGGATTTTTTATTATTCCCATTTCCTGAATATTTTTTTCTACTTGTAATGATTTTATTATTATTCCTCTATAGATAGATGTGATTTCACTATTGTTCTACACTATTATTATATGGGTATAGTCTCTAAAATATTACACATTAGAGGTTTTCTACTAGTTGGAAGGCTATAGTATATGGGGAGGCACGATTGAGTGCATGTGACCCACTAGCTTGGGGCATCGTGTAGTGGCTCCCAGGTCAGGATGTTACACACTCAATGTCCATGGAGTTTGATTCAAGAAAATTGAAAGGATGAAACACAAATCCATTGATCCTCTCATTATCTATGAAATGGATCACAATCTCTTGAGTTTTATTAATTATTTGGACAATATTAATGTGTCGATATTTCATGAGAGGTCAAAGGGTCACATATTCTTGATGATGGGATAGTGTATAAGCCGTAATATATTTGAGATTTCATATGATAAATAAATTTTTTCATGAGTGTAAAAGAGGATAATTATCAATTACATAGGATACCTGGATATTTGAGAAAAAAAATGTCTATTTTAAATAAGTTTGAATATTTTTGAAATCTATTTAAGATATAGTTGGAAGGGATCAACCCCTATAACATCATCCATAATGTATAAAAAAGTGAAATAGAGATATTAGTTGATTTGGGTCAAGATAAAAAAATGCATTGAGTAAATACATTTGAAATTATGTGTTCTAATAATCATAATGGAAACTAATGAATATAGTAATATCATAAATTTTGTTGATAAATTTATTCATATAACTTACTAAAACATTGTTTCAATTAAATCTCCCAATTTTTAGTGTTTCAAACACATTCATAGGTGTAATAAGAATACAATAGTATTTTCAATGAAATTATTTTGTTCTGATAATAAATCCAAATATAAGAATGAGGTGTTTATGGTATATATTATGAAGTAGAAAATGTGTAATGAATTTAGTGATCTATACATTCCCTAATAAAAAAGTGTTTTTTAATAAACCATAGATATTATTAGTTATTGAGGGAACCATATTATCAGATCATGGAATGTAGAAATTCATTTGGATAGACTTTATAACCATATTTGTATAAATACTTAATCTATGACTACTCTAACCAAATTTAATCAACATTAATTATGATTAATGGTTTGGAATTAATCTAAACATATAGAGCATAATGGTATTTGGAAACCATTATTTCAAGAAAGTTAAAATGAATAGAATTGGTAATATTTTATTAAATACACAATGAAGGTTTCGTTCGTAGATATACACCTTGTGGAATGAGTTACCGGTTTTATAAAAATATGTTTAGAAATTATATTCGATAATATGATATATTGATGTTTGAAAATCAAAATTTATCATAAGAGTCATTTCAAATTGAAAATTAAAATGAATAAGATATTGGAGAAGATTTTTGACAGCATGGGATTATTCCATATACAAAATTAGTTTTTGAAAACTATGATTTTCATTGTAAAATATTTGATGATGAATAAATTATATGGAATAATGATATCATATTCCAAATACTTATAAATCATATGGATAAGATTGATATATATGAGAATAATGTTTTAATCACACCATATTACTTTGAAATTTTGAATTGAAAAATGATGAATAGGTATTACAGCATGAGATGTGGATAGAAATGATATAAAATGGTATAATTAAATTGAGAATTGGGAAAATTGAGAGTTTGTGGTGTGTTCTATATACAATAATGTGATAATTATGAAATTATTTTTTTAAAAGAAACTCAATGAGAAGGACAAGTTTTCTATAAAAAATTTCGTATTTCCTACAACGTGTACTCTAAAAATTAGGGTTACAAATCTTATGAGACATTCTATATAGTTTCAATAAATGAAATGATTCAAATTTTTATTTTGAAATGAACTCAAAGGAACTAAAACATCATTAAATGGTTGTGAAATAATTATTTATAAAATGTAAACTCGGGGAAGTGGTTTAAATTTTATAACTACTAATGTTTATTCCATGATGGTGATGGTTATTTATTTCAATTTAAAAAAGGTTGTACATGGGATCAAATAAGAACCCTAATATTGTATTAAAATGTAAACAACAGTTTAAGGAAAATGAAATTTGAGAAAAGAAAGTCAGTTTTTAATAATTATGTCAATGGTAATAACAGAAATTCACATAATGTGATTGTTTTTGTTTATGAAATTATTTTTATTAGAAACAAAGTGATCATTTATTAATGATTTTCTAACAAAATAAGGAAACACTTCATGATTTCAATAATCAATGTGATGATATTATTATTAGGTTTTGATGTCATACTCATAAAAGGTTGTATACTGAT
Organism: Viscum album; assembly: GCA_963277665.1. Taxonomy (NCBI): domain Eukaryota; kingdom Viridiplantae; phylum Streptophyta; class Magnoliopsida; order Santalales; family Viscaceae; genus Viscum; species Viscum album. The sequence goes on from OY728162.1 coordinate 1,530,753,487, forward strand.
CTTTAATAGAATTAATGAACTTGTGTTATAGATTATGTTTTCAATGGATGAATCGATACATGTATATAATCTAAAAATACATTGGACTATGTTGTCTATTGGATAGGAATTATTACAGATCAAATAGAGTTCAAGATATTAATTAGTATCCTACACTATGTTATATCGTCAATAACATAAATCATATTTTTCATTACATTATGTGAATGATTCCATATATTTCCAATGGAACCACATATTAACATGGTGAATTTTATCTTTTTCTATATCAAATGGACTCTTGAGTGTGTATTTTTTTTGTAAAAGGTAATACTCTTCATATATAAAGCTAAACCAATGTATATTTGGAAATCTTGAGATAACAATTTTACTTCTAGATGATTTTTCATTATTGGAGGAAGGTGTATTGATTGGTACTCTAAGATGCAAAATTATACCACTCATAGTTAAATAAAATTCAATTATATTTCAACAACTCAAGATTTAACAAAAATTATTTGGATGAAGTCACGTCATAAAGAAATGAGGGTGATTGTTTCATAAACATCGGTGATTGGTTGTGATTATCAAAGCTAAACCAATTTTTTAATGATTTTTGAACAACATTCGATGGTAAATAATAATAATAACAGGTACCATTTAATCAATTAGTTTGGTAATATTTCATTATTATATGACTAAACAAATTATAAATTCATAGATATATTTACAAAGATCGTTTTTAGGGATTCCTTAAATCATTTGAGTTTATTGATAGGATTTGATTCTCTGCTGAAATCCCTCTAATTTTTTTATTATGTTTCCCATCATTCAATACTTTTAATTTATTGAAAATTTTTTAGAATATAAGGTAAAAATTATTGAAATATTTGGGATAATATAGTTTCATTTTTAAGTGATATTCAAGGAAGATCTAGGCTGAAGAGAATAATATTTTTTCCGTGTAGGGGGATACATAAGGAGTTGGTTACTAAATCTTTGATATGTAAACTTGTGTTGTTCAGTATTGATTTGATTCTCTTCATTCCAAAAAATAAAAATGATTAATTGGATGATCATTTATGGTTTCTTGAGGTTAATGAGTTTTAGAGACTGAAGAATCCCCTTATGAAGTGAATTGAGAAATGGAGAGTTGTGAGGTCATATTTATGGATACATGGTCAATATTGTAATGGTATTTACCCCAAGATATTAGAAAACTCCTAATGAAACCATTCTAAAATAATTTGTGGTGTTTGTATAACCTTCACATATGATTCATGATATTAATTTCTTATTAAATTTTTTTTTTATATTTCTACAAGTTTTATTTATTTATTACATGGCCATAGATGAGTTGGGGCATATTGGAGGTGAGATTGAATATAAAGGAATGAAACATGGTTGAGTTAATGCACACTAAAATGTGAAGAAGGATGTTGTTAAACAAAAATGATAATACATGAAAACATTTTACTCATTTTTAGCTACCTTTATCTATATACATATTTGTTCAACCCAGATGGAGTTATAGTAGAGGAATAGTTTACTTTGACAATGATGATTCATGTTGCATCAAAATGAGTTCTATAATAATATTTTGTTCCAAATAATATAATGTATGGTAATCATGCATTAAAAAATTTCTCATTCTATGTTGTAATGGATGAGGACACACCAAAGATACTAGGCCATGAAATATTACTGCTTGAGGTAATTAAAGGATTGTGCATCAATACCATATATAATTAACAAAAAGTGATTACAACTAATATCATTGTGTTATTAATGTTCTAGAGTTTTTAAAGATTTTTCACTAGAATGGAGTAGTAAAACATCAAGGATCGTAGTATAAAGAGTTTGATGGTTTATTGGTTCTTGTGTTTTTTGATTCATCATGTCATAGTCTAACTAATAAAAACACAATGTTAGTCCAAGGGGGTTGAAAATTTTTAATCATTATGTTTTCATATATTTAAAATGTGTAAATAACAGTATAATCAAGGGATTCATGTAATAATATATCACATTAACATAAATATGAAGGGATCATATTAAAGAAGATGCATTAAAATGGATTCAAGACTCAATAATAATAAGCCACCCATTATTGGGAGCTTTTCTTTGGGACTAATGTGACAATAAAGGGTACATGAATAACATTTATTCTGATGTCACTTGGGGTGAAGTGAAGGATATATTGATTGAAATTAATATTATTATATTACTATAATATAAATAGGGTTCATGTTCATATCCATACCATGTTCCTTATTTTAATTAATTATAGAAAAGGAACATGTGCATGAGTATCCAAATTTTCTTCACCAAGTATTAACCAATTATTTATAATGGTGATTTAGAATTGTAAAATGCATATGTTGTGTGTATTGTCTATCACTATTAAAATATATATCTTTACCTTTATCTCTTATCATTATACCAACACCACTAATATAAAATCACACTAATCTGAAATATGAATAGTGGTGTTTGAGAGTTATTGTTTTGGTAACCACTAATTCCATCCATCCTATTATTGATGGGATAGTTTATTTTTGGACTATCACATTGAGTCTACTAAAAAATATATATATTATCGTAATAATCCCAAAATAATTATCATGGTCACACAATATTGAAACCAAAATGTTGATGGTAGTGACTAAAAGGTGAATATTTTCATTGTTTCGCCAAATAAAGATAATTCAACCATTATAAATCGAAATCATAGTATTGAAAATTCACAAAACAATGAGTTTTGGAAAAGGAAAAAGTTAAGGCTAAGATTATGGTTAGTCCAGAGATAAAGAACAATTATTCTAAGAATGAGAAACATTAAAAAATAAAAAAAATTCAATTCAAAAATAAAAGAATGTAGTATAATTTGATGTAAAAATTTTCCAGCTAAAAAGATTCCATTTTGGAAGAATTTGTAGGTATTTTAATCCCAATGTAAACAAAAATAATGTATAGTAGAACCTTTTTTAACTTCCCAATTTTAAGAGAGTATATGAATTGATGGGGATTAAATATAAATTTCTGTAAATGTATTTGATACAATATTCCAATGAGAATGTAATATTTCATAGTACTCTTGATTCTTCTAAGGATACTTATTGGAGGTGTGATCAACCTAAAATGACCACTATTATGTGTCTCAAAAAATTACCATAGTAACTAAATAAGAATTGAAACTCTAAATATTGTAACAAAATTAGTAATCATGAAAAATTATAGGTGGATTAAGTGGACTATAAAGGAGTATAATGTTAAATTCACTATAAACATGAAAATTAATTTTTATCACATACTATTGAAAATGAAAAAATTGAATGATATCTAAATGTATGTTGGAAGATATGTAACATCAAAAAATGATGTATATATAAATTAAAAAGGAATGTTATGAACAAAAATTAGTGAAATGAAAATTCAATATAGTAATGCCCTCTTTATAAATATATTAAGATATGATTCCTTCAGTATTTATAATATTTTTGGTAATGGGAATTAGGAGATTTTTCAAAATACTACTAATATCATTAAGAGGAATAAGGATCGTAAATTCCATATAAATGGGTATTGAACACGTGGTAACTTATTTTGAATTTAGAATGATTAAAATAACTATTACAAGATCCTGAAGAAGCAGAATAATATTTAAAGTAGATGATTTGTCCATTTATATTAGAGTAACATATTTATTCATAGAAAACATAAATATGTGATAAATATACTAAATTTAAATCATTAAAAGCTCAATAGTTTTCCTCTATTTAATAGTAGAATGATGGTTACAAGAATTCATAAGAATGTGGAGACCAAAGTAATAAAAATGCATAAGGTGATACACATGGATGCGTATTGAATAATGTGCTTGAAATAAACCAATTAAGAAGATCGTATTATTATTTTTTAATTTAATCATATGAATTATCATTAGTTTATGTTATGTATATCCAATGATCTTAGGTTTTTTAATAACATTTATAGTAGTGACTAAAATACAACTAGTTGTGCTATGAAAATATTCAAGTACGTCTTTGGATTTTTATAAATGAATGAATGATTTGAGGAATATCATGAAAATTATGGGATATGGAATGAATATATCACACTATAAAAATACCAAAATAGGGAGTAACTAAATAAAAAAAATCATATTTTTGTGCATATAATAAGGTCCAAGATATTGGATCATTGAAATTAAAAATTCTTTTGGGGGATGCAATGATAATGTCAGTCTATATTCCAAATCAATGATTATTTTTGACAAAATTTAGAAAGTGAATATTATGATATGTGTTTTGGTAAAAAGCGAAATCTTGAAAATATTTAATATACCCATAACCCCATGTTACATCAAGATAAATGTAATAAAATTCGGAATGTTTCATAATAGATTTTGTGAGGGATATTTATTTGATATACTCCTAATGGAAGTTATGATGTTATTTTCTTTATAAAAGAAAACATCATTAAAAACATAATTACATATATAAAAATAAATTTTATTAGATCAAGGATAAATAAATAATCCTCATTGGTTATATATGAATGAAATAATATATTCCTATTATTCTCATGTGAATTATAGAATTTATAATAATGATTAAGGAAAAATGGAATGATGATTTTGGGAAAAATGATTAAAAATATAGTGATAATAAAACATCACTATAGATATTAAAAATGGTTTATAAACCATAAAAATTTGAATAAATTACACTAATAACATCATTCATTCAAAAACCGAACTGAATACTGTTAATGATTCATTGAAACATAAGGAATTCATAACCACTGTGGAAGAACAATCGAATTTAATTGAGAAGAATGGAAATTTAGATTCATTTATTCATCCTAAATAAAATAAAAATATCAATAATTTTTTTTCAAAAAAACCCAAATAGAAGGGTAAACTATTTTAAGAAAACCTAATATTATGTATAAGGTATATTAACAATTTCATTATATGAATTTTAATGAGACATATCTTCTATTCAAAAGTTTTGATAATTTTCTAATATTTAATATTATATATGAGAAAAAGAATTATAAACTATTCCAAATAGGTTCTATTTCAATTTATTTGAATATTGAACATAAAAAGGTTTTTTATATTGGAAACGAAGAATGTTTAATCATTCCTGGTGATGGTTATTTACAATCAAATCTAGAAATGAGGGTTTATAAAATTAAATAGGTTACTAGAGATTTATATTCAATGATGTAATGTAAAAAATGATAATGACTTTTAGAAAAGTAATGGTTGGTAAATATATCTATGTTGTGTGATATGACACAAACATAGACATTATGATTGAATAAATTACTAAAATTACTTTTCCAAAAATAAAAAATTGAAACGTGGGAAAAATTTATTTCCTAAATAAAAAAGATTTATATGTCAATGATTTGTGAGATGAATTTTATTTTCATGTTTTAATAATAATATGTTTTAAATTTTTCTTAGAAAAAATTTATTCTCATGAGTTATTATAGATATTAAAATTAGAGATTCATTAGAGGTTTCAACACTTATTGAACTTGGTATAAAGTTGTACTTACATGAAAAATGGGGTTAGTGTTGATAAAATGTATTTTTATAGACCTATTAAATTATTACATTATTTGAAAAAAAATTATTTTCACATCATTTTTTTCATTACTCTTTGTGAATTATTATAATGAAATAAAAGGGGGTTGTGTATTGTTATAAAATGGATATTAGGATTCATAAAAGGTAATATTTATTATATCTAGAGTTTAGGTAAAAACATATCTTTTGAAATATTAGGATATTCTAATATGGAATTGTTATTAGATTTTGGTGATCAAAAATGAATTATATATGTGTATTTTTAATCAGATGAATTTTTATTTATTATAAATCTAAATATAATATTTTTTCACTCTTGGAACAATAAAATTTGACAATGTTTTGAAACCACAGGCTATAACAAAAATGATGTTAATGAAGTGAAAAAATTAATTAATGAGGGTGAATGTTAAAAACCTATTGATGATTCGACTTAATAATAAAATAATAAAAAAATTTATAAAATAATATATAAAAAAACACTAGGATGATTCATATCCACATCAAGTAAGAATTCAAATATAATAAGGTGGAACATGGAGATATTTAATTATAATTTATATTAATAATGGAGGAATTGGCATATATCATGAAATATACTTTAATGTCGAATACATTTCACCACATGATAGTGTTTTGGGGAATGCATATCTCACATAATCCATATAAGTTTATTTTTTACCTCCTTCTATTGAATTGATTGATAAATGTGTAGAATAAAAAGTGATTATTCTTGAAATGGGGTAGATACTCTAATTCTTTTTGATTGAAAATTCTATTTTTTTCATGTAATACACTTAATGGTTGACTGATAACTAAAGCATTTTGCACGAAATATAGATACAATACAGTGGGTTAGAGATTCAAAAAAAAACCCAAAACAAAGTTCAAAATTCAAAAACTTCACATCATTCAAGGATACATCAATCCATGAAAACCCACAACATCCAGAGTCACATCAGGTTGCCTACAACTATTATAAAGAGAACCATTATCATAATTTTGAAATTTTCACCACTATTGTCACAATTCACACTAGTTGTTGGAGGACATCACCAAAATAATACTCCAAAACTAATCAGACCACCAATGATCATCCACCATAGCATCAGACCAACATTTCAGAATGAACACACCACATCAAAACAAAAACACCATTGAACTGATCCATCATGAACACTGATGTCCCCTACTCTAAAAAATAAAAAAAACAATATACAAAAAGATAAACCACACCAAAAATAATAAAAAAAATCAAACCACCACAAAAATAAATGAACAACCTTTCACTACTAATATGAGGGGGAATATCAGGAAATAGTTCAATAACCAAAAACATCAATTTTCATTACTAATGCCACCAATGGAAGACCTTATCATTGATAAGGAGGAGAAAAATCACACTGTAATAGGAGAAACCAACTCTAGTAATGTAAAGAAAACCTTCTAACACTAAGTACCACCTATAAAAATCACTTTGTTTCCACATGTCCAAGTCTGACTGGGAGAGATGAAGGGGAATTTGAAGCCAAAGTGTAGCACCCCAAATTTTTACAGACCTATTTTCTAATATTGATTTAAAATTATTCATTTATATCTAGGAATGAACTAATTAAAATATTCCTTTCACACAAAACATTGACATGGTGTACGTTACATTCTTCTTTGTCTCAGAGTATCATGTACACAACACTAATTTTACATACAATACACGCATCACTGAGTTTATATGAAACATCTATTTTTAATATTTTAATTGTTGAAATAAGATAAATATAACCTAAACATTATAATTATTATTATTAATACTAATAACTACTTTTCATATACAATTTATAATTTTTTTAAATAAAAAAAACATGTTGACAATGAAATAAATGTTTTTTTAGAAAAGTCATTTTTGTGGTTAAAAATGTTGTTTTATTGAATGAACAAATTTCAATAATAAAATGAATTCTAAACACATTTAGAAATTATATTTCAAAATTTAAACTTCACTTTGAATTCAGAACATTGAATTTATATGAGGGTGATTTTTTATGATTTTTCTGAGAAAACTCATTTTTTGATGAATAGTGAAAAAACTGGTTTTTAGTAAAAAAAACATCCTTTTTGAATAATTAATAATTAATTATAAATTATATAATAAATTTTATTTAAAGTCAAATTATATTATTATTAAATATAATAATACAATGTAATTCATTATCATAAATTTTTCATTGAAAATGAATATAAAATCAAAACAAACTTTTGAATTGTTTCCTACTTTAAAACCCAGTTATTTCGACCCATTTTTAAGATTAGCAATAATTTTAATTTTTCTGCTTCAGTGGAGTTAATTTAAAAAATAATAAATAAACATTAAGATTCTAATATTACCATGTCATGTTTTTTCCAAAATGAGCAGTAAAATTGATTAAAATTAATCACTATAGTTAATGCAAAATTACAATTAATTAGGCACTAAAAATTAACATTAAGGGCCCAAATGACCTATAAACTTATCCAAAACCCACTCAATGTACGTATTGTATCCATAAATATTAAATTCTGGATTTTGGTTGGTTTGGTTTGACATTTATTAAGTTGGATCATGTGCACACCTAACTTGTTTCTAGAAATCCTGTAACGCCCCGACCCCAACTACCTAGAGTCAGTGCCTTACTTCGTAGCATTGTCATGATCACAAAAGATCAAGTCTAGAAAGACCGATTAGTTTATTATCCTTGGAAACACTATATACATTCATAAATGTTACATTACATCATAACGTCAAAAACGAATAACAATGTCTTCATAGTCCACACTCATATCCTCTTCTGACTATCCCTGCAAGTCATTCATAAAATATTTCTTCACATCCTGGAAAATATTAAAACATTGAAAGGGGTGAGCTCAGATGCTTAGTAAGGATAACAATATAGCGGAAGCTTGCATAAATAAACATTAACATTTAAGGCAACGTATAACTAAAACAAAAGCCTTTTTAAACATGAAATTTAGCATAATATGGAAAAAATAAAATTAAATAATCTCATTTACTTATTCACATGGATATTCTACTAGTCGAATAATCACATGAAATATCAATAACCACTTTCATAATGATGGAATGCATAATGCCAGACTATCATAACCACGTAGCCAAGGCCTCGTGCCAAGACCACAAATAATATTTTTTCAAGGCCTCGTGCCAAGACACTAGTTTGTCTCATGAGACCTACCAATGCATCGAGGAGCTATAGCGGGCTCCACCCGTCACTTTTTAAGTCCAATGCATTCCACATATGAACAAGTTTAAACATATCATAAACCATAACATAATCGTATCACATAAAACATGAATAAAGGAAACATAACATTTCCACATTTCAATCAAAAGTTATCAATACAACACATTGATATAATAAAAACACTTTCAAAACCATTATCAATACCAAAATAAAAGAAAAGTAATACATGGTATTTATTTTTCTTTTAAAAAAAGGTATGGCTTGTAGAGGAAGCCGAAACTCAAATAATGGTCACGGCGGTGGAGAAGTCGTTGTCGCTGCATACGTACGACAAAAACATTCCCTTTTTACGTTTAGTGAATGCTTCGTATAAAAAATATTCCTTTTGAATAAACGTAAAAGTCAAAGGGGTTTATACACCGTATAAAAGAAGGTTGTGTATAAAAAAAATATGCCTCAATGAAAGGAGATTGAGACGAATTCCCATACAAAGATCATTGTTTTTAAATAAAATAGATCTATTATGTGTATTCACTATAATTACACATAAATAAAGTAAAAATATAAGATAGGACATAATAATATCATGACGTAATTTGAAAGTTGGAGATTAACCCAAAGAATGGAAATTGGGTTAAGAAGTTCCCTTACCTTGCGTCCTGTCTTTACTCGACCGTTCTTTAACCTCCTGAATAATAAACTAGAGTTAATTTATAATTGCTTAATATCCTTTTTCATGTTTTTTATTCCTTTTATATCACTTATTACCATGTTACGAACATTATGTAATTATTTAAGTTAATAACGGTCGTTTTGTTGATCTTCGGTACTTGAGTCAAAAATAAACTTCTTATAATTTCAAGTTGTTCATGTGGTGAAATATCCATTATATACAGAATTATATTCATGATATAGACATCATATATCTCATATATATCCAGTATATACATGCATTTATAATATTTCATAATGTTTAGAAGTATGAAATGAAATGCACCGTTCATGGAGACGGTAAGCCGTACGTACGCATGAACGCTACTTTCATTTCTATTTCGTATTTAATGAAATAATAATGATATAAAGGTATATTATAATTCCAGTATAATATCATATATAATATCATTTACTCCATACTTTATACATCCCACATATGGCATTAACGATTCAAATCACTTTGAGGGGGCGGTAGTCCGCCCTTCCTAAAATGAAAATATCGCATTTACCCATAATGGAAACAATAAAGGTATGCCATAAATGAAAAATACAGAACCTTAAGTAAAACATAAACATATTATATATCATGTATAAATAGAGTGACATCTTAATGGCCACCTTTGAATGTGTTATATGAGTGTTGAACAATCATCGTTTTGTGAAGCAGAAATTCGCCATCCACAGAAACAGTTTGTTCTTTAACCATTAGATGTTGGTGTGTGTAAGTGTAGCTCGAATAATTCTTATAACAACATCCTAGTATATTGAGGATACTTGAGTTTTTACAAAAAGAAATGAATGAAACGATTTTAGGGGGTTGGATAAGCAAAATAAAACAAAATAACATAAGCGAAGACATTACCTTAAAATCGGGTAAATCTTTTGATTTGAGCCAAAGGCTTCCTTGGGAAGAATTATGCCCCAATTGAGGCTTCTAGCAGTAAGGGAGGGAATTTGGGAGAGTATTTTGGTAGAGTTTACCCGAGCAAAAAGGCTTGGAAAGTGTGAGTAAGGTAGTAGTGGTGGGGGCCTTTTATAAGTGGAGAGGAGGGGCACTCTTGAAATGTCATGAAATGTTATTTTATTAGGAAATTCTTTTCTGATTATAAAGGTCCCACAATGATATATTATGTCATGACCCGCCTTCACCAAAAGGAGGGAAGGGTCAGCAGGTTGCCAGGCCATTCCTTCTTTAAATTGAAGGAGAGATAATGACCCCCGAAACCCGCCTTCAATAGGTCCCGGAGTGGCGACTAGCACCAAGGGTATAGGAAATTCTCGCAAATGGAAGGCATTACCCTTTTTATTTTATAGGTTCGAAAGATAAGGAGGAGAAAACCCAACAACACCAAGGTAGAAAGAAAAGTAAAGCCAAAAGTAAACCATTCCCACATGCATGTTTCAAAAGTGAAAGCCACAAAGTGCAAAAAGGTGACTACAAGGTAAGTACCAAAAGAAAAAGAGAAACAACTGCAACTGCTCCAAAAGTCCGAGCTAGTAAGGTCCTGCGTGATCCCCGAAGTACTCCTGGAAACCTGAAAGAAGTTTTATATACGTAGGGTGAGCATACAAGTACACTCAGTAGGGAAAACCAAGACTCTCGTGCACAAGTGGGGGAACGTACTAAAGTCCCGTGAGAAAAGAGAAGAACCAGAAACTAACAAGGCAACTATCCATCCCAGGCCTCACCAAGGCTCCCTCCCCAAATAACGCAAGTCAAGTAATATATATATAAGAGCACATCGATGTTTGGGTACCCCGCGCCACTTTCCCTCTGGTTATTGAGACATCCTACGCATTGGACCAATCCCGCCATTCTCACCGCAGTCCCACTGCCACACCCGCCCGCACACACCTGGGCCACAACCACACGCAGTCCCACTGCCGAATCCCGCCCGCACACACCTGGGCCACAACCAAACGCAATCCCACTGCCGAATCCCGCCCACACACACCTGGGCCACAACTATCACATGTAACCATGCCTGCAAACACCTAGGCCAGAACAACCACCGCTACGCCCGAAGACACCTGGGCTAAAGGATCCACTGCCACGCCTGAAGACACCTGGGCCTCATCCCGAAGACACTTGGGAAACCACCTGCCGCACACACCTGGCCAACCACCACAACACCCTGCCCGATGGTTCTTGGGATAATAATGGACTTCAGGCCATCACAGCCTGCCCGAAGGTACTTGGGCTATCTGGGAAAGGGAGCAGAAAAGGAGCTAATAACCAGCCACTAAGTATAGTGTTGAAAAAAAAACACCCTTCCCCCATAAATGGGGGTGTTCGGCACTAAGTGCTCAACTTGGGTGGGGCGCGAATAAGAAACACAAAGATACAAGTATAGATATAGGTAACAAACACTCACCCAAAACTTAGGTTTTCCTAGCCGACCTACAGAACACAACACCACTGCGTCTGAGTCACAATTCACGACCCTTGCCCACAAAACCATTTGTCCCATTCTTGTTTCACGTTCAGTCAAAATGTTCAATTAATTTTAAGCACTACTGGGCAACTACCATAAGCATAACCAAGGAAAGCGTCAAAAGCATAGATCAACCAAAACACTCACACCCGGTTCTGCCAACAGAGGATCTCTCCCCAATTTGCGATAGAAACTCACAACCACTGAAACCATACCAACAGGAGATCCCATCCCCCAAATTCACACAGCCACCGAGAGTATAAAATAACATGGGATCCCATCCCCTCCCACATTTCCAGCAAACGGCCCGAAGGGAAAACAACCAACTACCTCTACCAACACAGGTCAGGGATTTTCATATTTAAAAGATTTAACACACTCCATGATTTCAAATTTCCGTGTGTTCTGACCGGGAGTTATCACAGAAGGGTTGATCCTGGTGCTTTCTACTTATTCAGCCGGATATACGTGATTAAACAATTTCACAGCAGGAGTTCACAATTTCAGCAACCCATTTAAAACATCACGAGGGGATTCAAGTGCACACACACGACCACCAACGGCCTCAATTTTCAGAAAACATAAACCAGTACAACAAAAGGGATGATCACAAGATAAAGCATAAACAACGATCACAACCCCTTCCCCTTCTTTATTTAGAACTTCGTTTATTATCTTCATTAGGGTTCGGTTCAACCAGTTCCATAAGAACAAAAATAACGCCCACCCCGCATGATACACAAAAGTGAGAGACGAAAGAAATTCCCTATTTGTTGATAGATGATCGACGTTTCGGCCGGGGGCGCGGAACTTTACGGATAACGACGCGGCGGTCTCGATGCACCAGAAGAGCCACGATCGAAGAAGGGGGGAAACCACGGCCTAACCCTTAATTTATAAGAGCCGGGAACGGTTGAGATAAAAACGCCGAACCGCGTAAGACGTGGAAGTCGTGGGTTGACCACGCGGCTTGACTCATCATTAAAGGTGCTGAGTGGTTTAAACCGACTCATGAGCCGATCCAGTATTTAATTAAACTTTTGTGCGCGTTACTGGAACAACTTGGCAAGGTCGGGTGACGTCGGTCGGTGCCGCCGATCAGTCACACCGATCGGTCGCACCGATCAGTCTCACCGATCGGTCGCAGCGATCGGTCTCACCGATCGGTCGCACCGATCGGTCGCACCGATCGGTCTCACCGATCGGTCTCACCGATCGGTCGCACCGATCCGTACCCCTTAAGGATCCGGATTTTGGAAAAGGAAGGGACCAAGGGGGGTCTGGGTCATCACATCAGATACCTCTTAAACGATTCTCGTCCTCGAGAATCACAACAAACCAGAAGGAAGGAGAGGGTCCGAACAACCATCTTCGAAAGATACCTCTTAGGAGTGAACCTCTGCTAACTAAAAACACTCTCCTGACAAGAACTAAGCAGCATACCACGACAAACAGCCCGGTCATGCGGGTTTGGGGAGTTCCCCTCCCCCATGTCAAGATATTATCCGCTTTGGGCGGCACTGACTCGCCCGCACGAGTTCAATCGCATCCACCTTAATGCGTCTTGATTAGGGGTCGGGTTCTCTCTTCCCTTTAGCCGGGGATTTTCACACACAACAGAGGAAAGGAACTAGTACATTTCATAGCCAAAAAGGTCAAACGTTCTACCACAGCTGGTATAAAAGGAACAAAGCTCAAAACAACTCGGGGTATTGGGCACGCATATGTGCTTCCCTTTCCCACGTACTCTCCTAGAGCCCTCCATGTCTCCACAACACACGAACCAAGGGAATAGCTCGCCGATGAAGCACCTTCTCCTTGCGATCCTCGATCATCACTGGTTTTTCCACAAAGGTTGTGTCGTCCTCGATGTCCAGTTCACCCCAATCATGGACGTGTGAAACATCGTGCAGATAACGACGGAGCTGGGATACATGAAAGACATCATGTATCCTTAGCAGCGGCGGAGGTAACGCTAGCTGATAAGCCACTTCGTCGACCCGCCGTAACACTTCGAAGGGTCCGACGAATCTGGGGAAAATCTTACCCCCCTTGCTGAACCTCCGTTGTCCACGCCGCGGGGAGACCTTCAAGAACACGTGGTCTCCAACCTCAAACTCCAAGGGCCTTCTCCTGGTATCAGCACACGACTTCTGTCGATCATGGGCCACCTTCATCCTTTCCCGTATGAGCTGAATCTTCTCTGTCGTGTTCTGAACTACCTCTGGGCCAAGGATGCCTGCCTCTCCTACTTCGGTCCAACACACAGGTGAACGGCATGGCCTCCCGTATAGAGCCTCCAACGGGGCCATACCGATGGTAGAGTGGTAGCTATTATTGTAGGAAAACTCTACTAGAGGCAAGTATCGCACCCACGACTCTCCCGAGTCCAGAACACATGCCCGTAGCATATCCTCCAAGGTCTGGATGGTTCGCTCCGTTTGTCCATCTGTCTGGGGATGGAAAGCAGTGCTAAGGCGTAACTGGGTGCCAAACGCATGTTGCAATCCTCTCCAGATTCGTGAGGTAAACCGTGCATCCCTATCCGAGACTATAGACCTCGGAACTCCGTGCAACTGCACCACCTCATTCATGTACTTCCGTGCCAAAGCATCCACAGTACTTGACTCCCTGATTTCCAGAAAGTGAGCTGATTTTATCAACCTTTCCACCACCACCCAAATGGCGTCGCACCCTCCTTGGACCTTGGGTAGTCCCGTGACGAAATCCATTGAGATGTCATCCCACTTCTACTCGGGAACAGCTAAAGGCTGCAGTAGGCCACCTAGAACCCGGTGTTCAGCCTTCACTTGCTGACATACTAAGCATTTGGCCACGAAATCTGCCACCGCTTGCTTAACTCCGGGCCACCAGAAATGCCTTTTCAGCCCCTGGTACATCTTGGTAACTCCTGGGTGCACTGCCAGGGGTGAGTTGTGGAACTCACTGAGAACCTTTCCACGCATCACTATTGGAACAAACAACCTTCTCTGGAAAAGCATCCGGTGCTGACCATCCTCTGTCCATTCTCTCGGAGCATCGCCCTGGTCAACCCGATCACACATCACTTCTCACTTGGGGTCTCCCCACTGAGACTCCTCCACTTGTCGAAACAGAGACGACTGCACTATCATCTGATATAGGCGGCCTCTGCCACTATCCATCTTTGCATCCAGGTGTAAGGAAGCCAACTCCTCCATTGCCTTCCAGGCATTTTCCGACTCTCGGACCGCGTCCTTCTGCGTCCTCCTGCTCAAGGCAACGGCCACCACATTGCCCTTGCCCTCAGTATAAGAGATTTCAAAGTCGTAGTCCTGGAGGAACTCCACCCATCTCCGTTGTCGCAAGTTCAAGTCCCGCTGGGAGAAGATGTACTTTAAGCTTTTGTGATCTGTGAAGACCACAAATCATTCCCCAATGAGGTAGTGCCGCCATAACTTTAGCGCAAAAACGACCGCTGCAAGCTCCAGGTCATGGGTGGCGTAGTTACGCTCATGGGGGCGTAGCTGCCTGGACATGTAAGAGATCACCCCTTGTTGCTGCATCAACATGCATCACAGGCCCTGTCCTGAAGCATCACAAAATACCTCATAGGCCATCCCTTCTTCTGTAATCTCAACACTGGGCACTAACCAGCTTTTCTTTTAGGTAGCTGAAGGACGACTCATATTGCTCGCTCCACACGAAAACCTGGTCCTTCTTGGTCAAAGCCTTTAAAGGGCTGCTACTCGGGAGAAGTTGGGTACAAATCTCCGGTAGTAACCTGCCAGTCCGAGGAAACTCCAGACTTCCGCCACATTCTTGGGTGCTGCCCAAGAAACAACTGCCTCAACCTTTGATGGGTCGACTGCTACCCCCCCGCTCAGACACTACATGCCCGAGGAAGTGCACTTCTAGTGTCCAGAACTTTCACTTTGACAACTTCCCGTAGAGCTGGTGCTGTCGGAGGACTTCCAAAACTGTCCTCAGGTGCTCTGCATGGTCCTTTTCTGACCTTGAATAGATCAGGATATCATCGATGAATACCACCACAAACCGATCCAGATACTCCCGAAAGATGGAGTTCATAAGCCCCATGAACACGGCCGGGGCGTTCGTAACACCAAAGGGCATGACCACGAACTCGAAGTGCCCATACCTGCACCTAAACACCGTTTTCGGGACGTCGCTATCCTTTACCCTCAGCTGGTGGTATCCAGATCGCAGGTCGATCTTCGAGAACCATCCTGCCCCCTTCAGCTGGTCAAAAAGATCATCTATCCTCGGAAGAGGGTAGCGATTCTTGATCGTTACCTGATTCAGCCTCCTGTAATCGATGCACAACCTGAGGCCACCATCTGCCTTCTTTGCGAACAATACTGGGGCACCCCACGGTGACGCACTTGGACGAACATAACCCCTCTTCATCAGATCATCAATCTGTATCCGCAACTCCCGTAGCTCCGAAGGTGCCATCCGGTAAGGAGCCATCGAGATTGGTCGAGAGCCGGGCTGCAGGTCTATCCCGAACTCGATATCACGTCGAGGGGGTAGAGTCGTCACCTCCTCAGGAAAGATGTCCATAAATTCACGAACGATCTCTGGTACTTCCACCATTTCCGCATCTACTGATTCTATCGTCAGTTCGGTCAACAAGGAGAGGAGAGGTTCCTCCCTCCTGTTTCCCTTCGGACAGCTCCGCTCGCCGGTGAAAGTAACACGCTGGTCGTCCAAACGGGAGAACACCACCCTTCTTTGGAAACAGTCGATGACGGCGCACACAGAATATAGCCAGTCGATGCCTAGGATGACATCGTATGGCTGAATCTGTAGGAGAAGGAGATCCCTAACCGACTTATGTGGTCCTAACATCAGTCTACATCCCCGACAAACGAACAGCATGTCGGTCTGACCTCCAACTGGTGTGCTCAACACCAGGGGCACTGGAAGTCTCTCGGCATCTAGACCCAAGGCGCGGGCTAGACTGGGTGCAATAAAGGAGTGCGAAGCTCCGGTATTGAACAAAGCATAACCAAGAGTGCTAAACACACTGATCGTACCTCGAACAACCTCTGGCCCTGCTGGAACTGTTGCTTCTGCGACGTGTAATTGTCCACGCCCACCTCCCCTGCCCCTCGGTTGTCGGCCACCTCCCCGACCACGCCCTGGTCGGGGTCCCTGGGGAGCACCCTGAGGTCGGCCTCCCCCTCCTATGTCTGCCTGCGGAGGATCGGGAGCTTGTTGTCCCTGCTGCTGCTGCCGGAAGGGTCTGGCTGGAAACCGCTACTGCGGCGGATGCTGGGGATGACTGCCACTGCTGTACTGCACCCGATCGGGGAAATTACTCCGGAGATGTCCAGGGCTCCCGCAGATGAAGCACCGTGGTCCCGAGCCTGAAGGAAAAGAACGTGGGCCAGGGGATCGAAACTGAAACTGCTGCGGCCTGCTCCCTGTGGGTCGGAACCTGGAGGGTCCCGATGCTGGAGGCCTGGCGCTGACGTCTTTCCCCTTCGATGGTCCCAGCTGGATCCCTTCTCGTGACACTCCGCCCAGAGCGTGCATCCTTTCCACCACTTCGGCCTTCTTCTGAACCTCTAAGTATGTCGGAAGGGTAAAGGGGGTAACAGCATACTGGAGGGAGGGTCGGAGTGCCTCCTCCAAACGTCTTGCCCGAGACTCCTCATCGGGAAAGAGGTCCGGAGAAAAACGCAGGAGGTCCTTGAACTTGATTCCAAGTTCCCTCACGGACATGCTCCCCTGCTGGAGGGAGAGTAGCTTCTGCCTCTTCTCCGCCTTCATTGTTGAGGAGAGAAACTCCACCCGGAACTCCTTCTTGAAATCCGCCCAGGCAACCTCAGACTCTTTCCTACTCCCCAGGTGAAGCATCCACCACTGACGTGCCGCTCCTCGCATCTGGCTAACAGCCAGAGGAACCCAGTACTCGGTCGGGGCCCGAATCAGGCCGAAGGCTATGACTAGCTCCTCTAACTAGCCTTCCGTCTTCATATCGGAGGTGCTGCCCTCATACTTCTCGAGGGCCTGTCGCTGGAAGGCTCGAAGAGGCTTCTGCCACTGGTCGTCCTCTTCCTCTTGATCAGCTCTCTGCCGATTGGCCAAAGTAGTCTCAGGAGTCTCGATCGCCTGTACCACACGTGGTCGCCTTCCAGGTTCCATAGCTGCAAGGTAAACAAGGAATGCCTAAGCACAGTAGTGCAAAGAAAATCGTTCTTAAAACTTATTAAGATTTAATTTATTCTTAATTTCCCAAGACATCCCAGAATCACAAGAACACAAGTCATTATGATGCATGTACCTTTCCTAGGGTCTCTACCCCGCAATCAGTGTGGCCTCACTTGGTCGTTCGGTAGGCCCAGAGTCCTTGCACCGGATCACGGGGGGGGGGCCTAAAATCCCGTGTCCTAGCCGGTCTTCCCTGGCCTAATTCATGCTCCAAGGTCACCCAACACCGTTGCCTTACCATCCCATGCAATCCTCACTGTGCCTAACTCCAGACTCCGTCCTATCTCTCAACCTTCCCTCTGATACCATTCTGTCACGACCCGCCATCACCAAAAGGAGGGAAGGGTCAGTAGGTTGCCAGGCCCTTCCTTCTTTAAGTTGAAGGAGAGATAATGACCCCTGAAACCCGCCTTCAATAGGTCCCGGAGTGGCGACTAGCACCAAGGGTATAGGAAATTCTCGCAAATGGAAGGCATTACCCTTTTTATTTTATAGGTTCGAAAGATAAGGAGGAGAAAACCCAACAACACCAAGGTAGAAAGAAAAGTAAAGCCAAAAGTAAACTATTCCCACATGCATGTTTCAAAAGTGAAAGCCACAAAGTGCAAAAAGGTGACTACATGGTAAGTACCAAAAGAAAAAGAGAAACAACTGCAACTGCTCCAAAAGTCCGAGCTAGTAAGGTCCTGCGTGATCCCCGAAGTCCTCCTGGAAACTTGAAAGCAGTTTTATATACGTAGGGTGAGCATACAAGTACACTCAGTTGGGAAAACCAAGACTCTCGTGCACAAGTGGGGGAACGTACTAAAGTCCCGTGAGAAAAGAGAAGAACCAGAAACTAACAAGGCAACTATCCATCCCAGGCCTCACCAAGGCTCGCTCCACAAATAACGCAAGTCAAGTAATATATATATAAGAGCACATCGATGTTTGGGTACCCCGCGCCACTTTCCCACTGGTTATTGAGACATCCTACGCATCGGACCAATCCCGCCATTCTCACCGCAGTCCCACTGCCACACCCGCCCGCACACACCTGGGCCACAACCACACGCAGTCCCACTGCCGAATCCCGCCCGCACACACCTGGGCCACAACTATCACATGTAACCATGCCTGGAAACACCTAGGCCAGAACAACCACCGCTACGCCCGAAGACACCTGGGCTAAAGGATCCACTGCCACGCCCGAAGACACCTGGGCCTCATCCCGAAGACACTTGGGAAACCACCTGCCGCACACACCTGGCCAACCACCACAACACCCTTCCCGATGGTTCTTGGGCTAATAATGGACTTCAGGCCATCACATCCTGCCCGAAGGTACTTGGGCTATCCGGGAAAGGGAGCAGAAAAGGAGCTAATAACCAGCCACTAAGTATAGTGTTGGAAACAAAACACCCTTCCCCCATAAATGGGGGTGTTCGGCACTAAGTTCTCAACTTGGGTGGGGCGCGAATAAGAAACACAAAGCTACAAGTATAGATATAGGTAACAAACACTCACCCAAAACTTAGGTTTTCCTAGCCGACCTACAGAACACAACACCACTGCGTCCGAGTCACAATTCACGACCCTTGCCCACAAAACCATTTGTCCCATTCTTGTTTCACGTTCAATCAAAATGTTCAATTAATTTTAAGCACTACTGGGCAACTACCATAAGCATAACCAAGGAAAGCATCAAAAGCATAGATCAACCAAAACACTCACACCCGGTTCTTCCAACAGAGGATCTCTCCCCAATTTGTGATAGAAACTCACAACCACTGAAACCATACCAACAGGAGATCACATCCCCCAAATTCACACAGCCACCGAGAGTATAAAAGAACAGGGGATCCCATCCCCTACCACATTTCCAGCAAACGGCCCGAAGGGAAAACAACCAACTACCACTACCAACACAGGTCAGGGATTTTCAGATTTAAAAGATTTAACACACTCCATGATTTCAAATTTCCGTGTGTTCTAACCGAGAGTTATCACACAAGGGTTGATCCTGGTGCTTTCAACTTATTCAGCCGGATATACATGATTAACCAATTTCACAGTAGGAGTTCACAATTTCAGCAACCCATTTAAAACATCACGAGGGGATTCAAGTGCACACACATGACCACCAACGTCCTCAATTTTCAGAAAACATAAACCAGTACAACAAAAGGGATGATCACAAGATAAAGCATAAACAACGATCACAACCCCTTCCCCTTCTTTCTTTAGAACTTCGTTTATTATCTTC
Organism: Viscum album; assembly: GCA_963277665.1. Lineage (NCBI taxonomy): Eukaryota > Viridiplantae > Streptophyta > Magnoliopsida > Santalales > Viscaceae > Viscum > Viscum album. The sequence goes on from OY728162.1 coordinate 1,530,773,920, forward strand.
ATTAGGGTTCGGTTCAACCAGTTCCATAAGAACAAAAATAACGCCCACCCTGCATGATACACAAAAGTGAGAGACGAAAGAAATTCCCTACTTGTTGATAGATGATCGAAGTTTAGGCCAGGGGCGCGGAACTTTACGGATAACGACGTGGCGGTCCCGATGCACCAGAAGAGCCACGATTGAAGAAGGGCGGAAACCACGGCCTAACCCTTAATTTATAAGAGCCGGGAACGGTTGAGATAAAAACGCCGAACCACGTAAGACGTGGAAGTCGTGGGTTGACCACGTGGCTTGACTCATCATTAAAGGTGATGAGTGGTTTAAACCGACTCATGATCCGATTCAGTATTTAATTAAACTTTTGTGCACGTTACTGGAACAACTTGGCAAGGCCGGGTGACGTCGGCCGGTTCCGCCGATCTGTCACACCGATCAGTCTCACCGATCGGTCGCACCGATCTGTCTCACCGATCGGTCGCACCGATCGGTCTCACCGATCAGTCTCACCGATCGGTCGCACCGATGGGTCTCACCAATCGGTCTCACCGATCGGTCGCACCGATCAGTCGCACCGATCGGTCTCACCGATCGGTCTCACCGATCGGTCTCACCGATCGGTCGCACCGATCCGTACCCCTTAAGGATCCGGATTTTGGCAAAGGAAGGGACCAAGGGGGGTCTGGGTCATCACATATTACTAGGATAAGGTGATAAGGGTTCGAAATCTAGTCATCCAATAGGCTTTGGACAAGTGTAAGTCTTAGATTTTACATTATCTTTTTATTTTATTTAAATAGTTAATTAATGAGGTAATCACTACATCATCATGGTGTCATAAATAATTTAATTTATTTAATGTCTAAAAATTATAAAAAATGTATCATGATGTAGGAAATCTTTTTATATTTATAATGAATATTTATAGTTAAAAATATGACTTGTATAACCCCATTTAAATTTTTTTTAGTAAATCAACTCATGTTTGTGACATTTTTAGTTTAACATTAAATAAAAAGTTTTTAATGTCATTTTCCTACCAAAGTGGCTCCATGGGGTCCCCAAGTTGACCCATGGATTTTAGTGGTCTTCCATGACTCATCTAATAGGGGTAGTAAAAGTGTAAAGGTATTTTCATATTTTTATAATACCATTTTTACCTTAAATTTCACTAATTACCTTTAATCGCGATTAATTAAACTTAAAAGTTACTATACACCAAAAAATTATTTTAATCCCATTGAACCACATTTTACTTGTTAATGACAATCATGTATGTCGGATTTTTGAAAATCAAATCACAGAAGTGCTAATGTTTCATTTAAGTAAAAAATCAGTTTTTTAACTACCACTTAGTGGTTTCACTATTCATCAAAAATTGAAGTTTTTCAGAACAATGCCAAAATTTCACCCTAAGATATAATTGATATTCCGAATTCCACTACTAGAAAAACAGGTATTTGCGACGGGATCCCGTCGCAAATAGCCCGTTGCTGAAAACGCCGTCGCAACTACACTTATTTGCGACGGGCCCGTCGCTAAAGCCTTTTTTTTTGCGACAGACATTCTCCCCGTCGCAAATAGTATTCCGTATTTTTGTAAAAAACTTTTAAAATATTTTTTGCGACGGGACCCGTCGCAATCGCTTTTGCGACGGTTCCGTCGAAAAAACTATTTTTTTTATAAAAAAAAATTAATAATACTAGTATTTGCGACGGGAGTAGTATCCCGTCGCAAATACTATTTAAAAAAAAATAAAAAACTATTAATAATACTAGTATTTGCGACGGGCATAGTATCCCATCGCAAATACTATAAAAAAAATAAAAATAATAAATTATTAATAAATTATTTTAATTAATATAATAATAGAATTATAATTTAGAAATGAAAATAATAAATTATTTTAATTACTATAATAATAGTAGAATTATAATTCAAAAATAAAAAATAATAGAATATTAATAAATGATTTAATTAATATAATAATATTACAATTATAATTTATAAATAAAAAAATATTAATAAGTTATTTTAATTAATATAAAAATAATTGAATTATTTTACATTCAAATATTAAAATAATTCAAGTATTACAAAAAAAATAATTAAATTTTAATATTATAAAATTTTAATATATATATAAAATTTTAATATATATATAAAATTTAATATTATAAAATATAAATAATATTATTATTCATATTAATATTGTTATTTAAAAATATAATATTATTAATATTTTATAATGAGAGAGAAACTACGAATAGAAAAAAAAAATTTTGATTTCACAAATTTCATAATAGAAATACAAACTCTAATCTGAAGGAGGGGGGGAGGTGGGGGATCTGCAGATGGTGGTGGAGGAAACTCCATCCCAAAAGCATGAGTGAGTCGGCGCATGTACTCCATCTGCTCCTGATGCTGCTGCTGCCACCGACTCGCCTGCTCCTCGTACAGCTGCTGCTGGCGTCGACGCTCCTCCTCATGCTGCTGACGCATCTGCTCCTGCTCCTGTCGGATACTCTCTATTTGTGCAGTCTGAGATCGCAACGGATCCTCATACTGTGTAGAAGAAGATGCACGAGCTCCACTCGAGCTGGACGCCGACATCGCAGCACTGCCATAATAATCTCCGGGAGTCAGTCGAGAGCCGATACCAACTACCCGGCCCTTCTCGAAGTCATACTGGGTGGCCTGCATCCATGCCGCCTCATCAAACTGACGGGCAGTGGTCTGATCTGATGACTCGGCCTGACTCTCAGGCTGGGCCTGTGCCGTTGCGGCCTCATATGACTCCTATAGTTGCAATTTAAAATTAAAATTGTGAATATATTATATGCAGTTAATTTTTAAACTTGAAAACAAATAATACTGACCACGATGTGATGCTGACGATCAACTCTGAGCTCCCCAGTAGCAGGATCACTATACATCCTCCGATATACATCGTACTCTGTAATATCGGGGTGCTCGACAGCCTATAAGAATAAAAAATAAACTGTTAATATTTATAGTTATATAAAATATTTATAAATAATGTACGTACCAGATGCTGTCTATGAGTACTGAAAGAACGACTCCCAGCTCGATTAGTCACCTCCTGTCTCCCCCGATTCTGCCTCCCCACCGATGATCTCCTCTGAAAGGCACCACTCAACCAGTGCACACATAATCCATCCCATACATGGGATGAAATATACTCTAGTCGGTGTTCTCTACATGACTCCTCAAAATCTGACACTCCTGCTTTCTTCATCGCAACTTTTCTTAAATTGTGCAAAAACTGACGAAGACGATCACGCATTGCCACCTCCCATGCCTCGTGGATGGCGTCACGCATGGTATCCTCGATCGGATACCATAAACCCTACAAATAAATCAAAATATCAATTTAGAAATGAAATAATTTTCAAAATAAAAATTATTTATTTACGTACGTACCAGCCAATGGCCGAACATGGCCTGCTGCACATCAATGGGAATCTGCTCCCATGTGGTACACGACTGAGAGAAATAGTTGCTCAAAATAGCTCTTCCCTGTCCGACTGCTATATGCGGAAAACTGAAAAAGTAATAAAAATTTATTATGTGAATAGATTAATGAAATCTTTGTCAAATCCATATGTTATCACACAGGTTATCACACCTCCGTGTGCGTGGATCAAACCCAAGACGTGGACGTCACTCGGGGACGGGGTCATGAATCATCAATCGTGCAAGACCGCGCCCCCTCCGCGTACTCCCTGGAGCGCCTGCAGGCTGAGGGTCATCTGTCAGCAACTCATCCGCATCAAAAGTCAGGTCAGCATCCGCCAACGCACGAAATGTGGCGTCGTCCATCTGAAACAGAAAATGTTAATGTTAGCAAATAATTGATAATTACTATTATATATACATATATACATATTATGATTGTATATAAATACCATGAAATTCTATCAGTATTCATCTTCGTCATCATCTTCATATATGTCAATGTCATCTTCATATTCCTCCTCAACATCATTGATATTCATTCGAGTTACAGTTGCTTCATCTCTTACCGTTTCAAATTCATATGTGACATCATTAACATCATCGTCATCACCGACTCTTAAATGTGGGGTGTCGTCATCGATACTCATGTCTCTTTGTAAAAAAGATTGATTTTGAGTACTCTCTTGAAAAACTTCAATTCTTTGCACATTAGTGAAAGCACATTCACTTTGACTAAACTGATTGTCTTGAATTTTGATTTTTATTACACTCCACCAATCAGTCAAGTCTCTTGATGTTGCACAGTACTTTGCATAATAAACTTGATATGCCTGTTGAGCCAATAAGAATGGTTCATTTACTGCGAGAACACTTTTACATTTAATATCGATGATTCCATGAGTCGGATGAACACGCACGCCTCTCTCTGTATCCAACCACCGACATTTGAACATGGTTATGTAATGTTGTCCAAGATAACAGAGTTCAATGATTTCATCAAGTATGCCATAAAAGTCAACTTAATATTAAAATAACATAATTTTTTATATTATATACAATTCTCCTTTCATCTGTGTGTTTAACATTCTGTCTCCACATGTAATATTCGCATTCACTTTCACCTCTCCATTGGCGAGTAGGTTGATAATTTTGAAAAAGAATGCGAATATTACATGTGGAGACAGAAAACACACAGATGAAAAGAGAATTGTATATAATATAGAAAATTATATTATTTTAATATTAATAATAAAATATACAAATAATGTACTAATTATTGGTAATTATTAATAATTATTACTAATTATTGGTAATTATTACTAATTATTACTAATTAGTAGTAATTATTACTAATTATTACTAATTATTGGTAATTATTACTAATTATTGGTATTTATTGCTAATTATTGGTAGTTATTACTAATTATTACTAATTATTACTAATTACTGGTAATTATTACTAATTACTGGTAATTATTCCTAATTATTACCAATTGTTACTAACTATTACTATTTACCGGTAATTATTTCTAATTATTGGTAATTATTACTAATTATTGGTAATTATTACTAATTATTGGTAATTATTACTAATTATTGGTAATTATTACTAATTGTTACTATTTATTACTAATTATTGCTATTTATTACTATTTACCGGTAATTATTCCTAATTATTGGTAATTATTACTAATTATTGGTAATTATTACTAATTATTGGTAATTATTACTAATTATTGGTAATTATTACTAATTATTGGTAATTAATACTAATTATTGGTAATTATTGATAATTATTGTTAATTATTGGTAATTATTACTAATTATTGGTAATTATTGCTAATTATTTCTAATTATTACTAATTATTGGTAATTATTACTAATTATTGGTAATTATTACTAATTATTGGTAATTAATACTAATTATTGGTAATTAATACTAATTATCACTAATTATTGTTAATTATTACTAATTATTACTAATTATTGGTAATTATTGTTAATTATCCCTAATTATTGGTAATTATCCCTAATTATTTGTAATTATTACGAATTATTGGTAATTATTACTAATTATTACTAATTATTACAAATTATTACGAATTATTGGTAATTATTACTAATTATTAGTAATTATTCCTAATTATTGGTAATTATTACTAATTATTGGTAATTATTACTAATTATTCCAAATTATTGGTAATTATTAATAATTATTGGTAATTATTACTAATTATTACTAATTATTGGTAATTATTACTATTTATTTCTAATTAATACTAATTATTGCTAATTAATACTAGTTATTGGTAATTAATACTAATTATTGGCAATTAATAATAATTATTGGTAATTAATACTAATTATTGGTAATTAATACTAATTATTGGTAATTAATACTAATTATTACTAATTATTGGTAATTACTGGTAATTATTACTAATTACTGGTAATTATTACTAATTACTTGTAATTATTACAAATTACTGGTAATTATTACTAATTATTACTAATTATTACTAATTACTGGTAATTATTACTAATTACTGGTAATTATTACTAATTACTGGTAATTATTACTAATTACTGGTAATTATTCCTAATTATTACTAATTATTACTATTTATTACTAATTATTACTATTTATTACTATTTACCGGTAATTATTACTATTTATTATTAATTATTGGTAATTATTACTAATTATTGGTAATTATTATTAATTATTGGTAATTATTACTAATTATTGGTAATTATTACTAATTATTGGTAATTAATACTAATTATTGGTAATTAATACTAATTATTGATAAATAATACTAATTATTGGTAATTAGTACTAATTATTGGTAATTAATACTAATTGTTACTAATTATTGGTAATTATTACTAATTATTGGTAATTATTACTAATTATTGGTAATTATTCCTAATTATTGGTAATTATTACTAATTATTGGTAATTATTACTAATTATTCCTAATTATTGGTAATTATTAATAATTATTGGTAATTCTTACTAATTATTACTAATTATTGGTAATTATTACTAATTATTGGTAATTAATACTAATTATTGGTAATTAATACTAATTATTGGTAATTAATACTAATTATTGGTAATTAATACTAATTATTGGTAATTAATACTAATTATTACTAATTATTGGTAATTACTGGTAATTATTACTAATTACTGGTAATTATTGGTAATTACTGGTAATTATTACTAATTACTGATAATTATTACTAATTACTGGTAATTATTACTAATTACTGGTAATTATTACTAATTATTGGTAATTATTACTAATTATTGGTAATTATTACTAATTATTACTAATTATTATTAATTACTGGTAATTATTACTAATTACTGGTAATTATTCCTAATTATTACTAATTGTTACTATTTACTACTAATTATTACTATTTATTACTATTTACCGGTAATTATTACTAATTATTACTATTTATTACTATTTACCGGTAATTATTACTAATTATTGGTAATTATTACTAATTATTGGTAATTATTACTAATTATTGGTAATTATTACTAATTAGTGGTAATTAATACTAATTATTGGTAATTAATACTAATTATTGGTAATTAATATTAATTATTACTAATTATTGGTAATTATTGGTAATTATTACTAATTATTGGTAATTATTACTATTTATGGGTAATTATTACTAATTATTGGTAATTATTACTAATTATTCCTAATTATTGATAATTATTGGTAATTGTTCCTAATTATTAATAATGAAATGAATAATTACTAATAATTAGGAAGAATTACCAATAATTACAAATAATAACATTATTAGTATATTTTATTATTAATATTAAAATAATATAATTTTCTAATTTATATACAGTTCTCCTTTCATCTGTGCGTTTTCTATCTCTACATACAAATAATACATGTGAAGACAGCAAACACACAGATGAAAAGAAAACTGTATATATATATAAAATTATATTATTTTAATATTAATAATAAAATAGACTAATAATGTAATAATGTTATTATCCCTAATTATTGGTATTTATTACTAATTATTAATATTTATTCTTAATTATTAAAAATTATTACTAATTATTCCTAATTACCATTAACTATGAACTATACTAATAATTTAAATTTATTAAGTAATAAAACAATATAAACATAATTAAATTACAACTAATTAACAATAATTGAATCTAATAAAAAATTAAAAATAAATATTAAATTAAATTGAACATAAATACCTTGAAAATTGATCTGCTCTGATTGTTCTTCAAAACTTTAATATCAGCTCCGAAAAAAAATTAAACTGAAGAAAAACTCAACTTTAGAAACACAAGTTTGAGAGCAGGAGAAGATAGAGAATGAGAATGATTTGAAAAAAACGGATGGGGGTATTTATAGGTTAGATTATTTGCGACGGGTCCATTTGCGACGGGATTCCCGTCGCAAATAGTGTTATTTGCGACGGTACCCGTCGCAAATACCTTAGCCAACATTTATTACGGTCAACGGTTAAATAGTTATTTGCGACGGGTCCTGTCGCAAATAACCACCTGCCGACATACTATTTGCGACGGGGGAATATTCCCGTCGCAAATACCTTTTACCGCCGCCGGTTATTTGCGATGGGAAAATATTCCCGTCGCAAATAGTTTTCCCGCGATTTGGCGCGCATCGCGGGAAAACTATTTGCGACGGGGAAAGCAATCCTGTCGCAAAAGCCTAATTATTTGTGACGGGTAAATACCCCCGTCGCAAATACGCATTTTTCCCATAGTGTTCAAAAATGATGTCTATTTTACAAAATTACAAACATATAAGTTGCATTAATTAATTTTATAATTAATACTCGCTGTCAGAACAAATAGCATGTTTTTAAGAAACAATATATATCAAAAGATTGACAATTGTTAATGTCCAATTTCAAAGTGAAATTAATTCGAATGACCACCATTGGATAAAATGGTAAAAATATATTCTAATTACACTTTATGACCACTCAATAGTATAATTTATCACTATAAATTATTTTCATTAAAAAAAGTTGTTTTTAAGTATTTTTCACTATTCATAAAAAATTGGAAGTTCTCAGAAAAATACCAAAAATTCAACATAGGCTAATTTCAATATTACGAATACAAAAATGAAGTCCATTTTGAAATATAAAATTTCTATAATTTTAAAAAGTGGGTATTACTATTCATAACAGCTACTTTGATTAGTCGCGGTGTGTTAGAACTCGGACTTGAGTACAATGCAAGCTATTGCATTATTGAAAGAGAGGCGTATCTTGAAAGCTTGGGGTGTTACATTCTCCCCTCCTTCAATAAATTGCGTCCTCGCAATTTGAAATTTTTCTTTGAATGTAAATGGTTGAAAATAGAAAATACCTTTGTGGAAAAACCACATCGGAAATAGGGTTAATAAGAATATAACATTAAAAGAAAGAAAGAGAAGTACAAAGGTCACCCGAGATATCCCAGACTAAGATTATATGAAAATATGGATATGGAAGAAAAACAAACCATCAAGGTCTGATGGAGAGTTGTAGAAAACTGGATTAGGAGAAAGTTAACCACAAGAAAATCAAAAACTTGTGATTGGTTAAACGGTCATTGAATCCTCAGTTGGAAAAGTTAACCAGCAACGTTTTTGTTTTAAGTTACATTTTATAAAGTTGAGGAATTTATTTAGGAGATATACTAAGAACGTAAGGGAATATACATACTTGTTATGTAGACTTTCATTCTTTAATAAATTTTTACCACAAACCCATCTTTCACTCTAAAAGGTAATAGAACTCAAAAATATTCTATTTATCCTAATTGTATAAGGTTCCAAATATTAACACATACCATTTAGATTAGTAAAACTATTTATAATAACCAGGGACTTTGTGTAGGCTAGTGGTAGGTAATAAAGGCCTGTCACACTATGGTTGTGGGTTCGATTCCTGTAGCTTTGTCCGATACGACGGGTTATCCCCCGACCTAGAGGTTATCCTTTTCCTAAAAATATTGTATTATAATATTCCAAAAGTAATCTTCAGAAATGTTTTAACCTTAAACAATACTATCCGAGGTTCAACATAATCCATTCCAACCTTTATAGTTATCCAAAATACCTCTGTCCAGACTTTCTCTAAAAGGTCTCTAAATTCCAAAATAAATTGTATCATCAGATTCATCAAACAAGGTAATGTTTCTCTTATTTTCACATACAAAAATATGATTACCTTCATCATATTGAAACCTTAACGAAATCAACAAGTACTGCAGTACAATCCTTATATATATATCACATTATTCTAATAACCAGAATATAATCCATGAGTCCAAAAGCACCAATACATTAATTATTCCGCTTCAACTGTAGTCACAACATAAGATTGGCCTTGATACATTGGCCTTTTCTGAGGTATGTTTCCCTGATTCTTAGGACATTCATTTGCATAATGACCCATTTCTCTACAATTGTAGCATTCAACATTGATAGCCTCTTTCTTTCCCTTGCAATCACTCGCCTGGTGACCTTTTTCTCCACATTTATAACAAACTCCCATTCCTTTTAGGCAAGTACCAGGGTGATTATTCCCCCAATTATGACATAATAGAAAATCCTTCTTTCCCTTTTTCCCTTTATCTGTCTCTTATTCCACCGTTCTCTTCTTCTCTTGATTTACTTTGTTGTCATAAGACTTAGAGAATTCCTTTTCTGTCTTGATAGCACACGAGACTATATCTTCGTATGTTGATAAAGATTGTGATACTAAAGCTCAACGGAGAAATGGTTTTAAACCATCAATGAAACGATCAATCGTACTTATTGGGTTACGTATATAATCTGTAGCATGCCTCGCTAACCTTGTAAAGTTGGCCTCATACTTTGCAACATTCTCATCCTCCTTTTTTCTCAGACTCAAAAATTGTCCTTCCATATCTGCTCGATGGTCGCGAGGATAGTATTTTTCTAGTAAAAGATCTTTGAACTCCCTCCATTCAATATTTGATACTTCATCATCTTCCTTTGTGTTTTGAATCAATGATCACCATTGATCGGCATCTCCATTGAGGCGTTAGACTGCCATGACAACCTTCTCCCTTTCCCTACTCCCCAAGGCATGGAATATTTTCTCTAAGGAGTTTATCCATTGCTCAGTTACTAATGGATTTGTACCCCCATTAAATGTTGGCGGTTGTTTCCTCATGAAGTGGTCTAACATTGATCCTCCACGTCGCGGATCAGGGTGCTCCATACGAGTAAGGTTATTATTCATAACCTGAGTGAGTTGTCCCAGTATGGTAATAAGTTGATTAGCACCAGTTGTATCTCCAGCTCCACAATAATTATCTTGAGCAGGAGGGAAATCCCTACACGGAGTGTGTGCATTGATACAGTTTCCATTCCTTCTACTAGGCGCCATTTCTAAACAATGGCATAAACTAGATTAGTTTATGAATCAAAATACATAATTCCATACTTGTAAAACACTTAACACTAATTGAATGATTTATGGATATAATCCATAATCATAAAAAAAGTTTTCTTTGATGAAGTATATACTCATAACCCTTCGTAGTGGTTTGTAAAGAAAATGAGAATTATCCTAAGCATATCCCCAGGGAGTTTCGTAACCAATAGTGCAGCAAGGCCAATTGTCATGCACCAGTTCCCGTTCGAGTCTAGCTCAAAGTGGTGTTTTCGTGTTTTACCCCTAGGTACATCTGTGCCAGAGCCGCCTCTACCTGCTCATATCCAGACAGGGATGTATTGCTCGGAAAACTCACAAAATCTCTACAATACCAAAATTCTAGGAAGTTTTTATATACTAATCCTTAAAGTCTATCTTCAGGCTATGTGCTCTAATCAGAGTTTATCTAAATCTAGCTTCCAAGGTTAGTACTAAACTACCTCTGATACCAACTATAACACCCTAACCCCAGCTACCCAGAGTCGGTGCATTACTTCGTAGCATTGGCATTACACAAAAGATCATGTCTCGAAAGACCGATTAGTTTAGTAGCCTTGGAAACACTAGATACATTCATAAATGTTACATTACATCATAACGTGAAAAACTAATAACAAAGTCTTCATAGTCCACTCTCATATCCTCTTCTGACTATCCCTGTAGGTCATCCATAAAATACTTCTTCACATCATGGAAAATATTAAAACATTGAAAGGGGTGAGCTCAGATGCTCAGTAAGGATAACAATATAGTGGAAGAATTTATAAATAAATTCTTACATTGAAGGCAATGTATAACTAAAACAAAAGACTTTTTAAAATTGAACTTCAGCATAATATGGAAAAAATAAAATTAAATAATTCCATTTACTTACTCACGTGGATATTCTACTAGTCGAATAATCACATGCAATATCAATAACCACTTTCATAATGATGGAATGCATAATGACAGACTATCATAACCACGTAGCCAAAGCCTCTTTCCAAGTCCACAAATAAGATTTTTTCAAGGCCTCGTGCCAAGACACTAGTTTGTCTCATGAGACCTACCGATGCATCGAGGAGCTATAGCGGGCTCTACCTGTCACTTATTAAGTCCAATGCATTCCTCATATGAACAGGTTTAAACATATCATAAACCATAACATAATCGTATCACATAAAACATGCATAAAGGAAACATAACATTTCCACATTTCAATCACAATATATCAATACAACACATTGATATAATAAAAACACTTTAAAAACCATTTTTAATACCAAAATAAAAGAAAAGTAAAACATGGTATTTATTTTTCTTTTGAAAAAAGGTATGGCTTGTAGAGGAAGCCGAAACTCAAATAATGGTCATGGTGGCGGAGAAGTCTTTTTCGCCGCATACGTACAAAAAAACATTCCCTTTTGTCGTTTAGTAAACGCATCATATAAAAAATATTCCTTTTGAATAAACGTAAAAGTCAAAGTGGTTTATACACCACATAAAAGACGGTTGTGTATAAAACAAAATATGCCTCAATGAAAGGAGATTGAGATGAAGTCCCATACAAAGATCATTTTTTTAAAATTAAATAGATCTATTATGTGTATTCACTATAATTACACATAAATAAAGTACAAATACATTATAGGACATAATAATATCATGACGTAATTTGAAAGTAGGAGATTAACCCAAAGAATGGAAATTGGGTTAAGAAGTTCCCTTACCTTGCGTCCTGTCTTCACTCGACTGTTTTTTAACCTCCTGAATAATAAACTAGAGTTAATTTATAATTGATTAATAAAATTTTTCACTTTTTTTTATTTCTTTTATATCACTTATTACCATATTATGAACATTTTGTAAATATTTAAGTTAATCACGGTCGTTTTGTCGATCTTTGGTACTTGAGTCAAAAATAAACCTCTTATAATTACAAGTTGTTCATGTGGTGAAATATCCATTATAACCAGAATTATATTCATGATATAGATATCATATATCTCATATATATCCAGTATATACATGCATTTATAATATTCCATAACATTTACAGGTAAGAAATGAAATGCACCGTTCATGGAGACGGTAAGCCGTACGTATGCATGAACGCTACTTTCATTTATATTTCATATTTAATGAAATCATAATCATATAAAGGTATATTATAATTCCAGTATAATATAATATATAATATCATTTACTCCATCTTTATACATCCCACATATGGCATTAACGATTCAAATCACTTTGAGGGGGCGGTAGTCCGCACTTCTGAAAATGAAAATATCGCGTTTACCCATAATGGAAACAATAATGGTATTCCATAAATGAAAAATACAGAACCTTAAGTAAAACATAAACATATTATATATCATGTATAAATATAGTGACATATTAATGGCCACCTATGAATGTCTTATATGAGTGTTGAACAATCATCGTTTCGTGAGGCAGAAATTCGCCATCCACAGAAACAGTATGTTCTTTAACCATTAGATGTTGGTGTGTGTAAGTGTAGCTCTAATACTTCTTATAAAAACATCCTAGTATATTGAGGATACTTGTGTTGTTACAAAATAAATGAATAAAAATATTTTAGGTGGTTGTATAAGAAAAATAAAACAAAATTACATAAGCGAAGACATTACCTTAAAATCGGGTAACTCTTTTGATTTGAGCCAAAGGCTCCCTTGGGAAGAATTATGCTCAAAGTGAGGCTTCTAGGAGTAAGGGAGGGAAGTTGGGAGAGTATTTGGGCAGAGGGTGGCTGAGCCAAAAGGTTTTGAAAGTGTGAGTAAGGTGGTAGTGGTGTGGGCCTTTTATAAGTGGAGAGGAGGGGCACTCTTGGAATGTCATGAAATGTTACTTTATTAGGAAATGATTTTAGGATTCTAAAGGTCCCACAATGATATATTTCTAGGATAATGTGATAAGGGTTTGAAATATACTCATCCAATAAGATTTGTATAAGTGTATGTCTTAGATTTTACATTATCTTTTTATTTTATTTAAATCGTTAATTAATGAGGTAATCGCTGCATCATCATGGTGTCATAAATAATTTAATTTATCTAATGTCTAAAAATTATAAAAAAATTATCATGATGTAGGAAATATTTTTAGATTTCGAATGAATATTTATAGTTAAAAATATGACTTGTATAACCCTATTTAAAAATTGTTTTAGTAAAACAACTCATGTTTGTGACATTTTTATTTTAACATTAAATAAAACGTTTTTAATGTCATTTTCCTACCAAAGTGGCTCCATGGGGTCCCCAGATTGACCCATGGATTTTCTTGGTCGGCCATGACTCATATAATAGGGGTATGACAAGTGTAATGGTATTTTAATATTTTTATAATACCATTTTTACCTTAAATTTCACTAATTACCTTTAATCGCGATTAATTAAACTTAAAAGTTACTATTCACAAAAAATTATTTTAATCCCATTGAACGACATTTTACTTCCTAATGACAACCATGTATGTCGGATTTTTGAAAATAAAATCACAGAAGTGGTAATGTTTCATTTAAACGAAAAATCAGTTTTTTAACTACCACTTAGTGGTTTCACTATTCATAAAAAATTGATGTTTTTCAGAACGATGCCAAAATTTCACCCTAAGCTATAATTGATATTCCGAATTCAAAAATGATGTCTATTTTAAAAAATTCCAAACATATATGTTTGATTAATGAATTTTAGAATTAATTTCTGCTGTCATAACAAATAGCGTGTTTTTAGGAAACAATATATATCAAAAGATTGACAATTGTTTATGTCCAATTTCAATGTGAAATTAATTCTAATGACCAACATTAGATAAAATGGTAAAAATATATTCTAATTACACTTTATAACCACTCAATAGTATAATTTATAACTATAAATTATTTTTATTAAAAAAAGTTGTTTTGAAGTATTTTTTACTATTCATAAAAAATTGGAAGTTCTCAGAAAAATTCCAAAAATTCAACATAGGCTAACTTCGATATTACGAATAAAAAAATGAAGTACATATTGAAATATAAAATTTCCATAATTTTAAAAAGTGGGTATTACTATTCATAACGGATACATTGATTAGTCGCGGTGTGTTAGAACTCGGACATGCGTACAATGCAACTATTGCATTATTGAAAGAGAGGCGTATCGTGAAAGCTTAGGGTGTTACAAATACCATGTGATTCTTTTTCCCTCCCTATAAAAGGCCACTACCTATTTTTTCCTTACTCAAACCTCTCAACCATTTTAAGATCTCACAATTTCTTAATAAGTGACCTCGAAAAATTCCTCTATTTGTTCTAGAATATTCTTTTTGGGGAGATATATTCTCAAGGAAGCCTTTTGGAAGAAACCAAAATTAGTTACCCGATTTACAGGGAACGTCCTCTCTCTTGATCCTTCCATTTATTTTCCTTCTTCACTCCCTAAACTCTCCTTATTCTTGTATTGCGTAAAAAACCAGTATCCTACATATAATAACTAGTTTTTATGAAATATTTGGGACTTACCCTTATGCACATATCCATATAATGGATTTGGACCATAATATTTCTGGTTATGGTGAAGTACTGACTCACGAAATGATGATGGTTCATTTTTTTTTACTTTACAACAAATAATGGTAGATATTATGATGTAAAATTTATTTATATATTTAATATATTATTTATAATAATTATTTAACTTTATTTATTCCTTTTAATACAAAAATATCTTTATATTCCATTTGGTGTTAATAGGATAATATTGTTTGAGGAAGTGTGGACTACCGCCCCCTCAAAGCGTTGTGATTCGTTCAAAAACAACATGGAATGTATTAAGGATGGTTTATATGAACTTATAGGATATATATAAAATAGTAACTCTAATATAATAATGATATACATACATACATATATATATATATATGTCATTTATAATCTTTCTTTGAACTTGAAAAAAAATGGAAAACAATGTTCATGTGGTTTACCATCTCCATGAACAGTGTATTCCACTACAAACATAATTATTTTATATATTATTATAGTATAAATATAATTGATATAGCTAATATTAATATCATGTTCAAAATTTTTTAATCATGAGGTATGTATAAGGATAAACAATATAACAAATTATGACACATTCAAAGAACAAAGTGAATCTTACACGAAGTGAAACCTTAATGTTGGATAATTAAAAAGAAGGTAATATAAGTTAATAAAGAAATCATATATGGTATTATGTATTAGAATATTATTATTTAAATTATTTATACTAAACTTATAATTATTATATAATAGGATTATATGTGTACATAGAAAGTCAGGACACAAGGTATGGGAATTTCATCTCACATTTATTTCTATAATATAGAAGCTATGATCGCCACTATTTTCAGTTGTGTGTTTTATGCACTACTCATGATTGTATTATATGTATATTCTAGTCAAATTTATTGGTATTTACAATCCCATTTTTATCCTTCTTTCAAGTGTTTTTAGTTTCAAATGTTATGAAATTGGTAAAAATGTTTTGTCTCGATTTTTCTTTATTGAGACTCATGTTTTGTTATGCACATAAAATCTTTTTCAGGGTGCATACACTTTCATTTTACATGTCGTGTCATGAATATTAAAAGTGTCATGATATTATAGTATTCATGTAATTATTCTTCATTACATGGATATTTTAATCAAAATATATCATACTATATGAGTTTATTGAAATAATATCTTTTCTTTTTTAGATTTTTTATTTTTATGAATGCATTGATAAATTCTTATAATACATCTCTCAATAATATTCCTGAGTTTCCTTATCCGATGTTATTTCTTGATATAATCATGTATTGGTACCATTTTTAATTTTTTTTATTTAAGTCAGTTAAGAAATTGTTTTCTAGTAAACCCGACTTTACCCTCACCTTGGTCATAAATCTATGTTTTCTAAAAAGAGTTTCGAAAAATATTATACCATTCCCCTATAATATCTAAAACACATTTTTACTCTGTTTATTTTACCAATCAATTAATATGAATATTATTGATTCTTTCCAATCAAGGTACTTTATTATCCTTTTTACCATGAAAAAGGAATGTTCTTTTGACATCGTACGACATATACAGATTTACCTACTGCCATTTTGTCAATGCTCCCTTTGCATTGTTAAAAAAGACAATATTTAAGAAAAAGTTTTTAAAAGTAAATATCAAGGAAAATTGTTTTCAACAGGGTTTATAAATTATTTTATATATTTTCATGGAATATTTTATTCATTTTTTTCAAGACCTATTTACATGTCTTGAAAGAGCACTCAAAGAAATGGTTTGAAAAACGTTTCTAGGATTAATTATGAGTTTTCATGAAAAATGATTTCCAAAAAGATATCAAGATTCTTTGTAATTGTTCAAGAAAATGTATTTTCAAAATGTTTTCATGGTTTTTTTAGTTTTTCATGGTATTTTCAATGAAATAGTTTTCGAAACATTTTCATGCTTTCTTTATAATTTTAAATTATTTTAAAAAAATTGTTTTTAAAATGTTATGAATATTATTTTAAAAAAATCAAGGAGAATGTTTTTCAAATTGATTTCTTGTGTTATTTAATAGTTTTCAATTTATTTTTTATGAAAATTATTTTCAAATGGTTTTATGTATTAATGACACTTTTTCAAAAAATAAAAGATATTTTTTCGCAGGAAACATTTTTATAGTATATTTCAAAATTATTTTCCATATTAGATGACATCTATTGATGTTACTGTAATGACCCAAACATTAATTAATGAAAATTAATCTTGATCTATTTAAATGTATTATTAAGTAAAATGGTTGTGTGAAACTATGCACTTCCTTGGTTTTATGTTTTTTTATTTTTAAAAATAATGTTATGAATTATGACTGTGGCTAATATAGCTGCTGAACAGTGATCACATGATTAGTATAAATATAGGGCTTAAAAAATACAATTTACTCAGAAAAAAGTAGTGATGCCCTCATCCAATAGAATTTCCCTGTATGAAGCCCATTTGTTCAAGCTCGGTAAGGATGTGGCATCATTGGGATTCGCTCTTGACTAAGCCCAAGCTAAGATTCAACACGTTAAGCTCAAGAAGAATCATTTATGGGAGAAGTGGAAGTTGATAGAGATTACCACACGTGCAATGTTATCCGAGCCACACCAAGAGTCTGTCACCATTACGCAGCATACCCTTAGGTCTTATGCGACTATTTTAAGGGGTTATGTAACAAATACATAGAACTATGATTATGTGAATTAGTCATTTGTAGAATAAAGAATATACATTCAATTTTTTTTACGTTGTAAATAGTTTTTAAAGCACAAATAAAATTTTTATTTAATATTCAATTAACAAATATATTTTTTGAATTAATGGATTTTTGAATTAAATAATATTTCAATAAAATATTATTATTAAATTAATTTTTAATTAATATAAATGATTGTATAATTGTTATAATATAATTTCAATTATTATTAAAATTTGAAATCAATTTTTGTCAAAACCCATGAATTTTCGATAATTGTCGGGTTTTATATAAAAATAGAAAAATCACATGTTTAGAAAATTATTTAGACAAAAATAATATTTTTTTGGAATCAGGATGTAGAAATTATCCAACAGTGAATTTTTCAAAATTTTCTGAGAGAGTCGAATTTTTGGGTAAAAATTAAATATTGTTTAACTGTATAATGTGTTTTATGTCATAATAATGACCCAATAGTTATGTAATAAAGTAATATAAATGGTATTTTTGGAAAATATATGATTTAAAATTAAAATAATGTGAATTTAGATTTTTTTGATTTATTTTACAATGCTTTAGTGGACCCTCCAAGACTTATAAAACATTTTGTCTTTTTAAATTGTTTTCCTTGAGAGTGTGACTCACCTCTACATAAGAAACCACTTTTTTAAAGATGTTTGGCCATTAAACATATAAAATATTGTTTTACACTCCTATTTGGAAAAACCCATGGGCAAAAACCATTCAATGATTGGTGGATTTGATTAGTTTAATGTGTGGTGACCCAAACCAAAATAATAAAAAATCCCCTCTCATTTCCTATATAAACCAACCCAATATCCTACTTCATATTCACTCAAAACCATTAGATTTCGTCCAAACTCTTCCCTCCTCTGTCTAGGAGCCTCTCAAGGCTCCCAAATCTCCCAAGAAGCCTCTCTTATGCCCCTCCCAAGACTTCAGGATCACACTTCCAAGTAAGGGATTCATTCCTTTCTTATTCTATCTTAGTTTCATAATATTGTTATGTCCTTTTATTGTCAATTTCAAATTTTGGGGTAGGATTTCACACCTCCCCCGTACTTCCCACTTCATGTTAGAATTATTAGAGTCTCCCTTTCTCTCTCATTGATTCCTTCCATGTACACCTATTACCATGCTGAAATTTCGTAAGGAATTACTCTCTCCTCATTTACATTCAAACAATTATTTTGTATTATGTTTCCTAATTCCATTAAATTTGTTGGTACATGTATATATATGAACCCTTACTGTAAAATTCATGTAAATATGATCAGACACCGCTTTATCTCTCATCAACCATTTTTATGAATTCTTATGTCACGTCGTTATGCTGCCGAAATTGCCCCACGATTTTTCTCAAGCAAAAATCATTATGTATTGAATACCATACCCATGTCTCTATCAAGGTTATTAACCTTTATGAAAATATACATATTTAATGGTACTTTCATGTATGTATTTCACATCCATTAATTGTGGAATAACTTATGATGTTGAATTATTCCATGTTATATGATCCATGTGACACACTTATGCATGATATGAAATGTTTAAGAAGGGTGTGCCCTAATTGCACTAAAATTCATTGGGTAAAGGTTAGTATCGTTATACATCAATTAAAATTAGGGTTTAATCATTTGTAACGCAGGTTTACTCATCATGTATTTGAAATGATCCTTGGATCATGCTAATATCAAGTTAAATGTTGTTGCCACATTTCCATGTTATGTTAATCATGTTATATCATACCTTTATGTACATGTCTATATTTCACTCCATTGATATGCCTATTTCCTAAAATTTCATGTATTCATAATTTTATTCCTTGTTTACTCCCTTACTATGATTTATAGCTCACCCTTTTCTTGTGGATGTCCTCATGTTATCAAATGTAATGCTAAGTACAAGAGAATATAGTGGTCATCAAAATGAATCTTTCAATAAAGATGTTGTGTATTATGTTATATGTTATTATCTAATGTTCCTAATCCCCAAAGACAATAGACCTCTCTATCTTCTATGTTGTATCATGTGATGGTTTTATGTAATAAATCATGTTTAGGTATGAAATAAAGAGCATGGTTGTTATAGTTGGTAATAGGGGATAGGTTTAGTAATTTTTGGTATTAGGATTAGAAAACCCTATTAAAGACTTAGAGACGAGACTATGTATAATAAAAACATCCCAAAATTTTGGTGAGTATCGAGTAGGTGGTTTATCAAGAAAATACATCCCTGCCTGAATACGAGCAGGTAGAGGTGGCTCTGGACCAAATGTACCTAGGGGTGAAAACCCAGACAAGGAGTTTCGGGCTTGACCTGGGGTATCCTGGTACACAAAAAAAGGCCTTGCTTCACTCTTGGTTATGACACTCCCGGGGGATATGTTTTGGTAAATTCACAATCTTAGTATGAACCATTATTAAGGGAATAATAAAATCCACCTATGAATATTTGTTTGGAAGTAAATCATGGATAACATAGATTGAAGCTTATAGATTCATAAGTTAAAGAAATAAAAGTAATTTATAAGTCATATGTTTTATCTTTGGATTACTTTTTATGTGTTACCCCTACCTTTCCTTTTATTCCAGCCAATGTCCAGTAATAAGAGGACTCAGGATAACAACTGATGCGAATATCAATGTGATGATTGTTCTAATGAGATGCCTGATCCGATAGGAGTGGGAATCATGAACATTGTCACGATACCATCTCAGTTAACTCAAGTATTGAATAAAAAGTGTGGTTCAAGATGAATTTTCAACCCCCCCCCCCATGAAAGAACGAGTCGCTATCGAGAGCTTCATGATACAATGGCCTCCTGCTTTTAATGGATCATATGATCCCTCAATCAACGAACAATGTATAAAATCCATTGAGATGATCTTATCCATCCTTCAGTGTTCCGAACAAGAGAAGGTTCTTCTAGATTCTTATCGTATGGATGGTGTAGCTGATCAATGGTGGACATTGATAAAAAATACTATGCCTGAGGAGGAGATCGAGGTGTTGGAATGGATTTCTGGAAAATGTTTTTTGATAAATATTTTCCTCACACCATCTAGCTTAATATGTAAAGGGATTTCCTTTCCCTCACCCAAAAATACTACGAATCCATTGGAGCGTATGAGATAAACTTCACAAGGCTTGCACTATATACCTCCGGTTTTTTTTGTTTCCCATGAATGCAAGGTTGACTGCTTCTTTGGTGGACTGACGCCTAGCCTACAGAAAGCCCTAGCGATCCGTGACTTCGACAGCTATTAGAAAATTGTCTGATGTGACCCTAAATTCTAAATGGATATCAAAGAATATCAATGGTATCAAGGGGAAAATAATCTTAAGGTGGACATCAATTTTGGTTGTCTGATGTAGAAATCACATGGTGCTAATTAAATCTGACACCCCACATGGAAAAGGTGAAGAAATAAGCACCTTGAAAATTGCCTAAAGGGGAAAATGAAATGCTTTCGGTGTGGTATAGAAGGGAATCTAGCTATTAACTGTTGGCAAGAAAAACCTGTAGCTACAACAGAGGAGAAGAACACTCTGTTTGACCCTTAACGCATCAGTCATTTCTTCAAATTCAATGAACCTGGTCACTTTACAAATTAGTTCCCTACGCCAAGGGTTTTTTGAGGCAACCAATAACCTCCGAGGCAGAAAGGGTGAGAATTTTCTTTCACTAACACTGAACTAAACCCTGAAAACAAAGTGGTGATTAGTACACTAGTTATTCATTCTATAATAGATAACGTACTTTTTAATTATAGTTCTAATCAGTTTTTATATCTCGAAATTTTTTTAGAACAATCTCAACACCATGAAAATACATGGAAGTAAAGATATCGGTGAGTACGAAAAATTGGGAAATCATTGCATTCATGAATATAACTCCTCCCCTATCATAATTTGTTTATTGAACTTCCCGATGAACCTCTTCATACTCCCTCGGGTGGAATTTGATGCAATTATTGGCAAGGATTGGTTTTCCATATATGGAGACAACATAAATTACTGTAAGAGGGAAATAACTCTCCATATGGATAATCAACCCCTTGTTATGTACTTTTGCAAGGATAAGGATGAATGGTTTTTAGCTCTATCATCTCAAGCGTGGATATTACTACCCTATTGGCACTCGTATATGGATCAGATGATTGAGTCCAAGGAAGAAACTAACCTTGAAGACATTCCTATTGTGAGGGAATTCGATGAAGTGTTTCCCGATGAATTCTCTGGTCTACCACCTAGAAGAGATGTTGAATTCTCAATTGATCTTATACCCGGGGCATTGACAATATCCAAGATTCCATATAGAATGGCTATTTTAGAGCTTGAGGATCTAAAGAAACAACTACAGAAGAATCTGGATAAAGGGTTTATACGCCCAAGTGATTCACCATGGGGTGCACCAGTCCTCTTCATCAAAATTAGGGATGGGTCAATGCGCCTTTGCATCGATTATTGTGAGATTAAAACAATCATGATAAAGAACAAGTATCCTCTTCCCCAAATTTATGACTTGTTCAATCTGCTACATGTAGCACAATATTTCTACAAGGTAGATCCATCATCAAGATATTATCAAGTGAGGGTAAATAATGAAGATATCCCCAAGCCTTATTTTCATACAAGATAAGGGCACTATGAATTCATAGTAATGCCTTTTGGACTAACTAATTCTCCAGAAATATTCATGGAATTGATGAATAGAGTCTTTAGTGATTACCTTGACAAATTTTTGGTAGTCATTATTAATGATATTCTAATATACACCAAAACCAAGGAGGATCATGAGGAGCATCTAAGAAATGTACTAGAGACATTGAGAATCGAGAAGCTCTATGAAAAGTACAGAAAGTGTTATTTCTGGTTGAAGGAGTTCTCATTATTTGGCCATATCATCATAAGCAATGAGATATCCATGCATCCCTCCAATACAGCTCCAATAGAGGGATGGTTGAGGCTAACATCGGTAATAGATATTCATAGCTTCTTGGGGTTAGCTGGATATTATCGATGATTTGTGAGAAATTTCTCAAGATTGTCAAACCCTCTTGCTAAGCTAACTCGGAAGGGAGTCAAGATTTCTTGGAGTGGTGAATGCGAAGAGATCTTCAAGGAGTTGAAAAGGAGTCTTATCACTGTGCTTGTTCTCACATTACCCATAATTATAGAATTTTTTTTGGTATTTAGTGATGCTTTGAAGAAGGGCCTAGGTTGTGTGTTGATGAAGAATGAAAAATGCATTGCCTATGATTCAAGGTAATTCAAAGTTCATGACAATAACAATCCAACATATGATCTGGAGTTGGCTGTAGTGATATTCACATTAAATATTTGGCAACATTATCTCTTGGGGGAGAAGTGTGAAATATATACTGATCACAAAATCCACAAGTATATATTCACACAGAAATAGTTGAAAATGAACCAACAAAGATGGTTAGAGCTCATCAAAGACTATGAATGCTCAATCCATTACCACCATGGGAAAGCGAACAAGATGGAAGATGGTATAGGTAGAAAGGAACCAATGATTCTATCATTAATCAGAGTCTAAAAGGATCCAATCTTCTTATATTTTATATATATGGACATGTAAATCATAAAAAAGGGAACATCATAAATCCTTCCACAAATGATTTCCCAACCATCTCTTTTAGAAGGGTTAAAGGATGATCAAAAAGATGATGTTGGAGTTCAAAAGAAAGCGGAATCTATCAAAAAGGGGAAATCATCAGAGTTCAATGTCAATGAAGAAGGAATTGTGAGATTTGGGAAAATACTATGTGTTCTATCAAGTCCGGAACTGAAGAAGGAACTTTTGGATGATTCACATAGATCAAATTTTTTCATTCACCCTGGAAACACAAAGATGTATCGAGATCTCTGAGATCATTATTGGTGGGATAAAATAAAGAAGGAGATCGCTGAGTATACATCAAAGTGCCTAAGAGGTCAGCAAGTGAAGGCTGAGAGGATGAATTATAAAGAGATGATGCAACCACTACCCATGCCATCATGGAAATGGGAGAACAATACCATGGACTTTTTCACCAGGCATCCAAATAAATCCAAAAGAAACATTGCTATCTGGGTCATTGTGGATTGTCTTACAAAGATTGCACACTTCCTTGCAATTTGAGAGGATTTCTCACAAGATCAATTGGAACATATATATATTAGAGAAGTGGTAAGTCTGCAAGGAATACAACTATCTATTGTATCCGATCGAGATCCATGATTCGCCTATATATTTTGGAAGAGTCTTCAACATGCTTAGGATATTGAGCAGAACTTCAATACGACTTATCATCCTCAAATTGATGGCCAATCTGAGTGGACTATCCAAACACTAGAGGACATATTGAGAGCATGCTAAATGGAATTCAAAGTAGGATGGGATCAACATCTTCCTATGGTTGAGTTCTCTTATAATAACAGTTTCCACTCGAGCATCCAAATGGAACCTTATAAATCCCAGTATGGGAAGAGGTGTAGAACACTGGCATGTTAGGATGAAGTCGATGAGCATAATCTGCTAGTACCTGAAATTGTCGAAGAAATGGTGGAGAACGTTAAAACCATTAAGTAGCCCATCAAGGCAGCCCAAAGTCGATATAAGAGTTATACAGATAACCATTAATGAGACCTTGAGTTCAATGTTGGAGAGATGGTGTTTCTATGCATATCTCTGTGGAATAAAGTCAAGAGTTTTGTAAAGAAAGGCAAGGTAAGTCCTAGGTACATAGTCCCCTTCATGATTGTTGATCATGGTGGGGCTATGGCCTATCAACTAGAACATCCACTTACCATGGCCAAACTACATGATGCTTTTCATGTATCCCTCTTAAGGAAGTATATACCAGACCCTTCACATATACTCTCTTCAAAGGTGGTAGAATTTGAGGACGATCAATCTTACGAGGAGAAACCAGTGAAGATTTTAGATCCTAGAGAAAAAGTTCTTTGAAATAAGACAATGCCCCTCGTCATGGTGTTGTGGCGATACAACAAGTTTGAAGAAGAAATGTGGGAATTAGAGGAAGTGATAAATTAAAGTAACCCAAATCTGTTTTAGTGTAGGAAAAAGAAATTTCGAGGGCTAAATTTCTTCATGGTAGAAGATTGTAAAAACCTACACTTTCATTAATGAAAATTCCTCCAGATCTATTTGAATTTATTATTATGTAAAATGGTTATGTGAAACATATTCACTTCCTTGGTTTTATGTTTTTGGATTTTTGAAAATATCTTTAGGAATTATGACCATTTCTAATACAGCCATTGAATAGTGATCACATGATTAGTGTAAATATAGGGCATTAAGAAATCCAATTTACTCATACAAAGGTAGTGATGATCTCATCTAGTAGAATTTTCCCATACGAAGCCCATTTATCAAATATCAGAAAGGAGGTGGTGTCATTGGGCTTCGCTCTTGACCAAGCCCAAGCCGAGCTTCAACATGTTAAGCTCTAACGGAACCGTCTATGGGAGAAGCGGAAGTTGATAGGGATTACCATGCGTTCAATGTTATCTTATCCACCCCAAGAGTCTATCACCATCCCACACCTTACCCTAAGGTATTATGTTGTAGTTTTAATGGTTTATGTAACAAATCCCTATCACTATGATAATTTAAATTACTTTTGTATATAGTAAAGAATAGACATTCATTTTATTATTATTTTTACGTTGTAAATATTTTTTAAAGCACAAATAGTATTTTTAGTTAATATTCAATTAAGAAATATATTTTGTGACTTAATGGATTTTATAATTAAAAAATGTTTTCATAAAATATTATTATTAAATTACTTTTTAATTAATATAAATGATTGTATAATTTTTAAAATACAGTTTCAATTTTTTTAAGATTTGAAATATATTTTTGTCAAAACCTATGAATTTTCGTTAAATTTCGATTTTTATTTTAAAAGTGAAAATTCACATTTTTAGAAAATTATTTAGATAAAATTAATTTTTTTAATTCGGACGTCGAAATTATCCAACGGTGAATTTTTCATAATTTTCTAAGACAGTCAATTTTTTTGGAAAAAATTAAATACCGTTTAATTGTATAATTTGTTTTATGACATCATAATGACCCAATGGGGATGTAATAAAGTACTATAAATGGTATGTTAGGCCAATATATATTTTTTCATTAAAATAATGTGAATTTATGTTTTTTTATTTATTTTACAAAGCATTAGTGGACCCTCCAAGACTTATAAAACAGTTTGTCTTTTAAATTGCTTTCCTGGAGAGTGTGACTCACCTCCACATATAAAACCCTATTATTTTAACAATTTTGGAAATTTTACATATGAAATATGGTTTTCCAATCCCATTTGGCAAAAACTGTGGGCAAAAACCAAGGTCTGGTTTCTGGTTTTGATTAGTTTAATGTGTGGTGACCCAAACCTAAATAATAAAGAATTCCCTCTACTTTCCTATATAAACCCACTCAAGTACCCACTTCCTATTCACTAAAAACCTTTGGAGTTCGTCCAAACTATTCCCTCATTTCTCTAGAAGCCTCCCAAGGTGCCTCAATAATCCATTAAGCTTCTCTCAATCCCCTCCAAAAACTTTGGGATTGGACTTCCAAGTAAGGGATTATTTCTTCCGTATTTTAACTATGTTTTTTTTGATATTGCTATGCCCTTTTATTTTGAATTTAAAATGTTGGGGTATGATTTCAAACCTCCCCCCATACTTCCTTTTTCATATTTTAATGATGATATAACCCCTTTATTTCCCATTAATTCCTTCCATGTACACCCGTTACCATGTGAAATTCCGTAAGGAATTTCTCTCTCCTCAATTAAATTCAAGAAATTGTTTTTTATTATGTATCTAAATTCCATTAAATTTGTTGGAAAATATATCTATATGACCCCATTACTATCAAATTCATTTACATATTATGATTCATCTCTTTCTCCCACATCATCCATTTTTATGAATTCTTATGTCACACCGTTATGCTGCCGAAATTGCACCACGATTTTTCTCAACCCAAAGTCATTATTTAGTGAATGCCATACCAATGTCTCTATCAAGGGTATTCGAATTTATTCAAATATACATTTTTAATGTAAATTTACTTTATGTATTCCATATCCCTTAATCTTTTAATAACTTGTGATGTTTAATTATTCCATGTTATATGATCCATGTGGCACACTTATGCATAAAATGAAATGGTTAAGAAGGGTGTGCCCTGATAGTGTTCCAATGCAGTGGGAAAACGTTAGTATCATGATGCATCATGTTCAATGAGGGTTTAATAATTCCAATTCAAGTGCAATGAGGGTTTACTCATGCTCCATGTGCAGTGATCCTTGGCTCATGCTAATATCATGTTAAATTTTGTTTCCACATTTCCATGTTATGTTAATCATTCTATATCATGCCTTTATGTTCATGTTTCTCTTTCACTACATTTATATTCCTATTTACAACATGTCATTTATTCCTAATTTCATTCCTTGTTTACTCCCTTACAGGGCTTTATAGCTCACCCTTTTGTTATGGATGTCCTCAGTTTATCCCATTCAATACTATGTACGAGGGAATGTAGTGGGCATGTAAAGGAAGTTTTCAATAAAGATGTTGTGTATTATGTTCTAAGTTATGTAATGTTCCTAATCCCCAAAGGAATTATACCTATATATCTTCTAGGTTGTATCAAGTGAAGGATTTGTGTAACAAATCATGTTTACGTATTAAATAAAGAAAAAGGTTGTTATTGGTATTCATGCCTTTTTATGAAATATTTTAATAGATCCATTAATATACTTTCTATGAAAGAGTTATTGTTATTGTAGTGGACTTTATGAAACCCATTCCTCCATCATTAGTAAAATGTATAAGATACCCATTTCCGTTTCAGGGGTTATATGATTTTGAAACCCGGTTCTTTTCAGGGGTTATGTTTATCATGAACTCATTATGAATCCTATCTCTTTACATAGGTTAAGACATGTTTATATGTTTGTGATACACACTTAATTTCTTTGGTAATGATATTCCTACTTGTGATCTTGTGGAATATGTATGTATGACTTCATTATGTGACAAGTGGGGCCTATATCCCCCTCCAAGCCATTGGGTAACATTTTATATCTCGTGGGATAGACTATGGTGGTATGAGGAGTGAACTCATGCCACTTAGATGGTATTGAGAGTGAACATTGACTACTAAGTTTTCCATGGGAGTGAATAAAAACTACTATGATCCTATGATGAGTTAACTCATGCTACTTTGATGGGCATGTAATGAACCATGAATACTAATATGGTATTGGGATCGATGCCTAAAATACCATTGAAATCGTTATATGATTATGTGTTTTCTCCAATTTTATGTCTTACTCTAATGTTATTCTTTCATGTATTATTTCCTTTACTTCCTTTTGATTCATGTCTTATGAACTACCAATCTTTATGTATTGACCATTATTGTGTAGTTTATGATCTTTTATTTTAATGATCTCATTCTCATAACTGTCTGCTCATGATTATAATTACATGTCTCCCATGATTAACCTTACTAATCATTTGAGATCACCCATTTTTATGTTTCCTTCCCCAGGTTAGGAAGATATGTATTATGTTAATGTTTGTAAAATGTGGGTCACAATAGTTAGTATTATAGGAAATATTTTGTTAATCTTTGGAAAATAGGATGAGATGTCCTTGGTGAGGACCCTAAGGACATATCTATGGATAAGTATAGGTATGAATCAAATTATAAGAAAATATACTAGAATTTTGGTGAAGGATATAGTGACTGGTTTCCTAGAAATAAATCCCTATATTGATAATATAAGAGGATGTCACTCTAGCACAGATGTACCCTACAGTAACAACCATGACAAGATGTTTTGAGCTTGACTCGGGGTAATCTAGTACCGGACAATGGGCCTTACTGCACACCTAGTGTGACACTCCTGGGTGATATTCTTCGAGAATTCAGAAACACTACATGATCCAGTATGATGGATTTAAAAATATGTCTTCTCTAAATAAACATCGATAAACCAAATGTGTCATAGATTAAGGAAGGTGTCATAAGTTTGACATCCTATAAATGGTTTTACATTATTATGTGGTCCCTCATATTTTATTCTTGATATACCAACTCTATTATATCTAAATAATTTTATAAGGGATTTAATATTCCTCAAAATAATAATATGTGGAATTGGAAGTGAAAACCCCTAATTTTATGATGATTACATATCATGTTTATGATTCTTCTAGGGTTGAAGTTTATTGGGATGTGATTCCTGTAAATCTTTTCATTCTTCCTTTGGTTGAACATGATGTCATATTATGTATGGATTGGCTTTCTCTGCATAATTCCCACATAAATTTTCATGGAATGGAAGTAACATTAGATATTTCAATCCCACCTATGATCATCCATCAATGATACGATAAGTCTGAACTTCTTGTGGAGATTATATCCACTGTATAGTTGTTAATTCCCATTCAATAGGGTTTTTTATCTCCAATGGTTGAGGATAAAATTGAAATCAATGATAGAAATGTTGTTCGGGATTTTGTGGATGTATTTTTGGAAGAGTATCCTAGACTTCCAACAAAAAATGAAGCTTATTTCTCAATTGAAATTATACAAGGTTCCACACCAATTTCAAAGACACATTATTGAATGGACCCAATTGAGTGGTAGGAATAAAAAATGTATCATGAAGAAAACCAGGATAAGGGATTTCTTCATCCAATTGTGTCACCTAGGGGTGCACCGGTTCTTTTTGTGTAAAAGAAATAGAGATAAATGAAAATTTTCATTTATTATCAGGAGTTAAAACAGATCACAATCATGAATAGGTATCCTCTTCAATGTATTAATGACTTGTTTAATCAACTCCATGAAGTTTGATACTTTTTGAAGATTGACATGCGTTATGGATATCATCAATTTATGGTCCATAAGGTGGATGTAAACAAAACGGAATTCAGTTAAATGTATGGTCACTATGTTTATATATTGACTATTTTCGATCTTACTAATTCCCCTATTATCTTTATGTATTTAATGAATAGATTCTTTATAGATTACCTTTACCATTTTGTGGTAGCCTTTATAGATTATATTCCTATATATTCAAAGAGCAAGGAAAATTATGATGATCACTTGAAAATTGTACTGAATACCCCATTGAAGGATAAGTTATATGAAAATTTTAATATTGTAAATTTTGGCTAGAAAAGGTTTCATTTTTTGGTCTAATAATCTAAATTGAGGGTATAGTTGTAGATCCATCAATGATATAATTTTTTGAATGCCGGATGAGACCAACCACAGGGACTGTGATCCATAGATTTCATGGTTTAGCTGGATATTATAGATGGGTTGTGGGAAATTTCTAACGACTATATAATCCTATGACCATGTAAACTTGAAAGGGTGTTAAGATCCTTTAGACAAATGAATGTGAGGAAAATTTCAAGGAACCGAATAGAAGGTTGGTAAGTGCACCTGTTCTTAAACAACCATATAGTATAGAGGAGTTTGTAATTTATAGCGATGCATCAAATAAGGGTTTGGGATGTGTTCTTAGGAGAAATAACACGTCATATCATATACCGCACAATGGTTTAAGATTCAGTGGAA
Source organism: Viscum album (assembly GCA_963277665.1). Lineage (NCBI taxonomy): Eukaryota > Viridiplantae > Streptophyta > Magnoliopsida > Santalales > Viscaceae > Viscum > Viscum album. The sequence goes on from OY728162.1 coordinate 1,530,804,832, forward strand.
ATTTACACAACTCGTGATTTGGACTTAGCAATGGTAATCTTTACATTAAAGATAAGGAGGAATTATCATTATCTATAAAAGTTTGATATATAAACTAATTATAAAATTCTAAAATATATACTCACACATAATTATTTGAACATCAGCATGAAATGATGGTTAGTGATGATAAAACATTGTGATTTCTCAATACATTACCACCCTAGAAAAGAGAAAATGGGGGCCGATTATTTGAGTTGAAAAGATAATGATAGCATATATATGATGAGGATAAAAAAGATACAATATTTATGGATTTGCAAAGGATGGATCTCGAAATCCTAAAGGAAGGTGTAAATCATATATTTCTCAAATAAATGTTCAAACATCTATCCATGTAATGATTAGGGAGGTGCAAAAAGAAATATGAAAAGCTACAAAAGATGGTCATAAATGTCCCCAAGATTAACCTTGATCGTGATATAATGATATGGTTCAAGAACCGTGTATGTGATCCTTCCATGCTAGATTTAATAGAGGATATATTAGAGGAAGCTCATTGATCATCATTCTCTATTAATCTAGGAAGTATGAAAATGTACAGGGACTTGAAAGAATACTTCTATTGGGTTGAAATGAATAGATATATCATAGTGATTGTACCTCAGTGTTTGGTATGCCAACAATTTAAGGATGAAAGAAAAAATACTAAAAGAATGTTTCATCCATTAATCATACCTTAATGGAAATAAGAGAACATCTCTATGGATTTTGTCATTGGAATACCAAAAACATCTAATTGGTTTAATGTTATATGGGTGGTAGTTGATTTCCTTAATATGTCATCACACTTCATTAAAATCAGAGAAGATTTCTCCCTTGATCAAATTTCTAGAATATACATTAAGGATGTGGTAAGGTCGTTCTCTTCGTGGCAGGATGTGGTTTAAGACTTCGTAGAGAAGGCGTTTTGGTGGTTCTCAACTCAAGATGTTGATGGTGGTTGTTTTATGTTTTCATTTTGTATCTCCGGTGGGATGTGATGATGGTGGTGGTCTTTCGTTGTCTCGGCGTGTCTCGCCAGCGATTCGTTGACTGTGGGGCGGGTGATGTCTTGGATGAGTCAATGATTATGTCGCGGCGATGTCGGAGGGGTTATCGTCGGTGATGAATTACTAAGTATTGTAGGTTACGTTGATGGGTTCAATGGAATGTGTGCATCTCGAGGGCGTGAGCGGATCGATGGTGCATGGATAGTTGTGCGGCTTGATGGCGTGTGGATCGAGGGCAGCTTTCTGGTTTGCTTGATTTTGACATTTGAAATGTGTATTGGAATTGGATGTTGTGAAGTGGTGAATTGGAAGTGGGGAAGTTTTTTAATGGGTAACGGAAACCCTTAAACCGGCCTTTAGAAAATGAAAAAAAATGATTTCCAGTAGTCCTAGAAATAATTCTAAGAAGAAGGATATGATGTTTTCCTCAATGTTCTAGCAATGTCTGTAAAAAATCACTTGATATAGAATTCTGCTTCAATATGACATATCATACTCAAATAGATGGTTTCATTAAAATAACATTTCAAAAACTATATGATATGTTTTAATACAATGGTGGTTGGGATCAACACCTTTCTCCATGTGACTTCTCTTATAACAATAGCTTTCCCTCAAGAATTCAGATGGAACCTCATGAATACCTATATAGAAAATAAATGTAGAGCTCAAAATTTTTGGGGTGATGTTGGAGAAAGAAATATATTGGGAACTGAGATCATTGATGAATTGGTCGAGTATGTTAGAACCATCCAGCAGTATATCATGTTAGCTAACATCTAGATGAAACGTTATGTTGATAACCTTCGGTGTGATCTATAGTTTCATAATGGTTACAAGTTATTTCTATGAATCTATATCTAGATGAATGTTATGATATTTAAAATTAAATAGAAACTAAGCCCTATGTATATTAGTACCTCTGAATTTCTTGATTGTATCAGGATGGTAGCCTATCTCTTGGAACATACTTTAAATATCTCTCAAGTTCATTATGTGGTCCATGTACCATTCCTAAGGAAGTATATACCTAACCCTTAATATGTACCGAACAAAGAGTTCATACCGAGGGCGCAATATCTTTCTTATTAAGAGCAACCTATTGAAATTCTAGACTGATAAGAGAAAGTTCAATGAAACAATTTTACTCTCTTGGTAATTTTTTTTTGGATAAATCTCCAGATAGAGGAATCTACATGGCAACATTACGATATGATGAATCAAAATTTTCCACATTTATTTTCACCCGAGCGATGAATTTCAAGGGTGAAATTCAATTTAAGGGTGGTAGAATGTAACACACCATGTTTTTATGAACATTGTTTTTCTGAATAATTTTAAAATTTTGATTTATATCTTTAAATTCACTAATTTATAGACTCCTTTCACATGAAACATTGTCTTGGTGTACATTATATTTAAAAGGACTTTTTATTATTTCAAATTTTTCAATATGATAATTATAACCTAGATGCTGACCATAGTATTATTAATAGTAATAATTTATTTTAAAATATTGTTCATAATTTTTATATGTACTAAAACATAATTATAATTTAAGATATGATTTTCCGAAAAGTCCTTTTAATGTTTAAAAAACCGTTTTCACAAATACATTTCATTTAATGATAAAATAATTTATAAAACTTTAGAAATTTAATTTTACTAACTAAAATTCATTTCTGAATTCAGAACATCTATATTTGAAGAGGGAGAATTTTTTTTTATTTTTCTGGGAAGCTTCAGTTTTTATGAATATTGAAAAATAGTTTCTTTTAGTTAAAAAGAGTATTTTTATCTTATTAATTACCAATGATAAATGATATTATAAATTTTTTTTATGGAAAAATTAGATAAATTTTAAATATATTAACATAATATAATTATTTATAATAAATTTCACTTTGAAACTAAATATAAAATTATAACAAAACAGTCGAACTTTCTCCATCTTTAAAACCCATTTATTTTGACCCGTCTGTAGTTTTAGCAATAATTTTATTTTTTATGCTTTAGTGAAGTGTATATCATAAATAAAACATACAAATTTTTTTCAATATAATATTTCCATTATAATAATATCATGTTAATTTTTGACCAAAATGATTAGTAAATGTGATTAAAATTAATCATAGTAGTTAAGGAAAAATTAAGCTTAATTATGGACTAAATCTTAAGTTTAATTTATCAAATGACCTAGAAACTTGTAGAAAACCCATTTTATATCTATATTTAATCCATAAACAATCTATTATTGAGAATTTGTGGTTTGGAATGTCTTTATTTAGATAATATCACGTGCACACCTAACTTGTTTCAAGAAATTCCATGTTAGTCCTTTTCCTTCCCTATAAAATTCCACCACCTCTACCCATTCATTAAAACTCTAAAACAATATAAGTTATTCCATTATTTACCCAAGTATCCTCAAAAAAATTCTACCTTCTTACCAGAAGCATATATTTGGATATAAAGATTCTCAAATATTCCTTTTGACACAAACCAAAAAGAGTTTCCTGATTAAGAGGTAACGTCCTCTCTCAAATTGATTCCCTTTATTTTCCTTCTCCAATAAATCCAATATATTTACTAATTTAATGTGTCAAAAAATATTATAATCCATAAATTATTTTTTTTGTTCAATGGGTATTACATAAACTTACATACACCACCATCTAATGGATGTTGAACATACTGTTTCAATGTAGAGTGAACTACTGCCTCACGAAACGATGATTGTTCATTTTTTCATTACCACCACTCATGGTGGACATTATTATGGAATATATATATATATATATATGAAATATATTATATTTAGTATGTACTTAATATTACCTATTCATTTTAAAACACACATCTCTTTACATTACATTTGGTTTTAATACGATAATCTCGTTTTCGGAATTATCGACTACCACCCCCTCAAAGTGATGTTATTCATTCACATACCATATGGAATGTATTGAGGACGGTTATAATGAAAATATATGATATATTTGATATGTTAGTACTACTTTAAATATTATATACATATATATATATATATATATATATATATATATATATATATTATATACATACATTCTTTCAATATGGTAATTAAAACGGAAAAGAGCATTCATGCATGTTACCATCTCCATGAACGGTGTATTCCATTACAATCTTCATTATTCTATATATTATTATAAAATAATAATAATTGATATACATGATATTTATACCATGTTCTACATTATTAAATAATGATATGTGTATAAGGATCAATTATATAACAAAATAAGACACATGCAAAGAACAAAGCGAATATTACACCAAGGGAAAGATTAATGTAGGATCGTTAAGAAGATAGTAATATAAGTTCATAACTAAATCATATAAGGTATAATGTATAAGAATATAATTATTTAAATTATTTATAATAAAATTGTATTTATTATACATGATTCTTTTATGAGTACAAAGAGATTAAAGACACAAGGTATGGGGATTTCATCTCACATTTAATTTCTGTGAGATACATGTTATGTTCTCCACTGTTTAATTTTGTGTGGTGTATGTACTAAACATTAATTTATTATTTATATATTTTACATAAATTCATAGGTATTAACATTCCCATTTGATGACCCTTCTTTACTGGGTTTTATTCTTCAAAAGTTACCAAATTGGTAAAAATGTTTTGTCTCACTTTTTCATTTTTTGAGACTCATGTTTTTTAGGCACCTAAACTCTTTATCAAGGTGCATATACATCCAATTTACATGACATATCATTAATATAAATCTTTTCATGATATTATTTGATACATTTAATTTACTTTCCTTACATGGAGAGTATGATCCCAATATACGAAGTTATACGTGTTTATTGAGACAATCTCATTGCTTTTGGAGATTGATTATGTTTTTGATAACTTTGATAAATTCATATGATTAATATCTCATGAATATTCATGAGTTTCGTTATCATATGTTATTTCATTATATACTAATGTATTGGTACCATTTTTTACACTTTTTACATAACATATTTATGAATATGTTTTGGAAAACCTAAATTTAATCTCTCTTTGGAAGGAAATCTATGTTGTCTAAAAATGGTTTCCAAGAATATTATACAATTCCCCTATAATATATAAAAGACATTTTTAACATTTTTGAATTTTACCAATCTTTTCAAGGGAATATTCTTTTCAATTTTAGAATATGTCACTTTTCTATCCTTTTTACCATGAAAATGGAATGTTCTTTTGGCCACGTATGACATGAATGGATTTACCCGCCCTTATTTCATCAAAGTTCCATTTTCATTTTTAAAAGGGTTAAAAATTAATAAAAATTTTTTAAAATAATTTTCAAGGATAGTTTTATTCAAAATGGATTCAAACATATTTTATATGTTTTCATGAAAAACTTTTTGAAAATGGTTTTCATGTCTTATTTACATGTTATCAATGTTAAATGGTTTTCAAAACATTCCCAATAATCTATATGAGTTTTCAGAATCATTTATTTTCAAAACGTTTTCAAGATTCATTATACGTTTTCAAGAAATATTATATTCAACAAAAATTCAAAAATTCATTATTTGGTTTCAAATTATTTTAAATGAAGTGGTTTTCAAAACATTTTTTTGATTTATTTTAAAGTTTTCAACTGCATTCAAGTAAAAAGGTTTTTTAAATTTTTTCAATATTATTTTAATTGTTTTCAAGGGAAAACGTTTTCAAAAATAATTTCCTGACTTCTTTATTATTTATCAAGGTATTTTATAATAAAATATCATTCAAATAGTTTTATGTATTAAAAATTCTTTTCTAAACAATAAAGGATATTTTCCACAATAATAGTTTTTAGAGTATATTTCAAAAATTATTTTCCCTCTAATATGACATATATTGATTGTACTCATGCCTTTATAGGAAATGACCTAAATGTTCATTCATATCCATTATATGATGTAGTTATGCTTAATGTTGTGGTCTTTATAAAACCAATTCCTCATTCAATGTTAATATGTTTATGAAACCTGTTTTCTCTTTCATGGGGAACATTATTTTGACACTCCCTTCATTTCACAGGTTATGATTATGATGAAATGATTATGAAACATGTCTCCTTCCATAGGTTATGATATTTGTACTTTTTTATGATACCCATTTTATTTCATGGATTATGATATATTTATTTATGATCTTGTGGAACTTGTATGTATGATTTTATTATGTGATAGGTGGACCTATATCTCCCTCAAATTCACTGGATAATGTTTTATATCTCCTGAGATAGACTATGATGGTACGAGGAGTGAACTCATTCTACTAATATGGTCTTCATAGAAAACCATGACTACTAAGATGGCCATGGGAGTGAACCATGGCGACAATGATGGTATAAAGAGTGAAATCATGCTACTATGAAGACCATGGAAATGAACCATGACTACTAAGATGGTCATGGATGAGATTCCTTGTCTACAACGGAAATAATTATATACTTACGTGTTTTCCAGAATTCAATGTCTTACTCCTATGTTATTCATTCATGGATTATGTCCTTTACTTCCTTTTGATTCATGTATTATTAACTTGTAATCTTTATTCTATGATCTTTGTTATGCAAGATATGATCTTCTATTTTCATGATCTCATTTTCAAAACATTATGCTCATGTTTATAATTAAATGTCTCTAATGATTATCCTTACTAAGAATTTAATATCAACCCTTTTTATCTTGCCTTCCCTTGTTTATGAATATATGTATTATGTTTGGGTGTTGAAGTTGATTTTAAGTGTTATTTATTGAAAACATGCTAATAGAAGAGTGAGAATCTATTTGGAGTTGTATTTTTATAAAATGAAGGTATAATTTATGCGAATTCATATTTTATGTTATGTTAATCACTAAAACATTCAACGGTCAATGTGTTAATATAGAATATGAGGAAAATGAGGAGAAACAGGCATTGTAAAAGTTAAGGATTTATAAATTCTTAGTGGTATAAAGTGAAGATACTTAAATTGGTTATGGTGGACCTTCATTATTATTTGTTCAATGGTGAATATACAGATGTTGAGGAAAACCATGGTTCTGGAAAATTGGGGGATTAAGTTTATGTCTAACCATATAGAGAATTTATAGAAAAATTAAATGTGTATGGAATGTTAAGAAAATATCTATACTCCAAGTCCAAGAGTAAAAATATCATTTAGGTGATCATTTTATGTTGAGGATGAAGACAAATACTATAAAGACTCAATTTTTTCATTTAGAACCTTTGGATTTTTTGTATATATTATCTAGGTTTTTCTTTAATGTTTTCAGGGAATTTTATGTGTCACAAGACCCTAAAATTAACATATTAATAATATTATATATATTTAACCCTGAACATGAATCTTTATAGATATAATGGAAATATTCGTGAATATATTCTCCAATGGGGGAAATTGACACCACCATTGTGTGTATAAATCATTCTTTACTTGAGGAATGATATATAGTTCTTCCAAATCGGTCCCCGGTAAATTGAGTAGTTGTCGGATGATAATATATGATTTAAATTAATTTAATGACATAAAAACATTAATTTCCAATTTATATGTTTTGACCTATAGGTAGCCGGTTTAATCAATTCTATGAAAATTCTTCAATTGTAGCTGCATAACCCCATAGATCATTAGAGATTTGATGGGTAGAGACTTCATCTAATGAACATCAAAATTTATGGATCAGTGATTGGATTCAATGGAACTCGTCATCAAAATTCACATGAAACCTTAATTTATGAGTGATCAATCTAATAACTATGTAGGGATCATTATTTATGGATTCATGAACAATTATTTCTATTTTCAATCATCGATTATTATTCATATTTGTATTACTATTCTTTACCTCTTTTAGCAATACCCTTTTTTGTTATTTATTTCTCATTTACCCTTGAAACAACTTATTACTTTATAACCATAATCTACCAATATGATTCTCACAATTGTGGGATATTTATGCGATCTCAATAGATACTTCCGATTTTTAATTTGTTGATTTTTCATATCTATCACCATTATATGTGATTCTTGTTACCCTATGGTCAACCAATGAATCAACTAAAAAACATGTTTGAATCATGATCGAGCCTTGGATTCATCAAGTTTTGTGGAGTTATGGTGGGTATGATGATTGTATGATACATTATGATTAATTTAGTTGAAAATATGTATGACATTGGATACACCCTCAGGATGGTTGTGTCATGTGATAGATGATATGAAGATAAAAAAAATATGATTTTCATAAATTGGAGGTTACAAATTAACTACTAGACATGCTCCCACCAATATCAGGGCATTATTATAGGCATTCGATGGGATTGATTGAAAAATTAATGGCCATGGACAAGCATTAGGATGAATATGAATTTATATGAATGTACCAACTACACAATTTTGAAATTTAGAAGAGAACATCTATGTAGTCCCTATGTTGTGGTGCATGTGGTATATAGCTGAGTTAAATATCAAAATGTCATGTGTTAGGTCTGAATTTTATGTTACTATAGATAGAAGTTGATTCATGTATTGGGGGTATATGATTGAGATCCCTAGTGGTCACACTCACTATGTCCATCAAAAAACATGTAATGTTTATGGGTTTTCAAATACCTTGCAGAATAGCCAAATACATCCCAGGATTAACATGTGAATACACACTATGAACCCCTATATAACACTCTATGGAATTCTTCTATAGTTTTCCCCCTCACGTATCTCATCCCTTTATCTCAGATTTGGACCCACATGCAGTTAACTCTACGTAGAATTCTACCTAGGACATGATGTTGGCAATTATTTTACATCTGAGATATGGTTTGTTGTGGTGTGAGTTGATCATGTTTTCTCTCATAAGTTTATGTATTTGTGAATAAGTATGATCTCTTGAAAAAATTCGGGGATGGTACTTACCTCAATGAATGTATATGTCATTTAATGGATCCACCACTTCCTTGGTACATATAGGGTTAGTATACCTACTCTGAGAATGGGTCTTCTATCAATAGAAATGGAAACCTCCATATATGAGTTCATATAAGGAATGAGTCCACCACTAGGGGTTAGTAACCCCACAATCATGGCATGTCATTGGTGTGGTGTGGGTCCCCCACACTTGGTATTTTCAAGTTATGTTGGTATGATGGCATCAAGATATCACTGGTACATATATTTATGGATACAATCATCTTTCTTACTTGGTTGGGATGATTAAGTTCATCCTCACTCACTCATTCACTCACTCATTCACTCTCTTCAACTCAGTTTCTACTATAAACCTTTCTATTTATTGGCTTTTCACCCCTAATTAACATGTTTGTTGATATAACTATTTGTTTCTTATGTTCCCTTTAGTTTTTTATTTTGGACCCATGACGCTCTAGAAATACACCAAATGTCGCACATCCCACTAACTCATTGAATGAAATACACATGGCCATTAAACTAGGAAATGTATGGTTGATATATCCATGATCCTTCTGGGGATTTAATTCACCACCCCATAGATTTGATCTTAGGGATGATTGTTATAATATCCAGAGAAGCTCCTCGATCGGTTAAATTCTAGTCATCCCCTAGATAGATTATTTGGGGAGGTGAAATAAATTCACTAAAAGATAGGGGTTATATCTAGGATAATAGGACTAGTTGAGTGGCCTAGTGGATTATACACCATGATTTAGTGAGTTGTGGTCTATCTAGTCTGTTTCGGGAGCGTCATAGGTCCAACATTTGAGGAATCATAATTGTTTCATATATAATAACCCATGAATGGAATGGAGGGACCATATTCATCTTATTAGTAGTCCTTGTTTGGACATGTTGGGTCTAGTTATGATAGAGTGATATTAAAGTGGGTCTTTATTAGGGATAATGATTGGTGATAGACATGTTGTGAGGATTGATTATAGAACATAGGTCAGTTATGTTAAAGTTTACCATGTTTGTATATTAGAATAGAGTTTTTAGTGATAATATAGTGCATGATATACCGGTACACATGGAATCTAATAACATGTGTATCACTTATTCATGTTGAGACACACATTTATGAGAACCCAAAGAAACATGTGTCTTATATGAATATGTATTTTACTTCCACGTCATTATTAGATTATCTTCCCAAATATTGATATTTAACCATGTTATTTCGTTTTATCATTTATGATTTTACCATGATGAAATCCCTCTAGGATTCTAAAAAAAGTTATTGTTGATAATCAAATGAGTGATTACACTTCAATATAAGGTCCTTCTCACAAGGTTTTACATATTATTGAGTAAAAATTAGTTATTAAATTTATTGAGTGATGGATGGAACCATCTTCTGTACATTAAGATGATATTACTCTTCATGTAGAGTAGATGATTTCTCCAACAGGCTAGGAAAATGATGCAGGTTGATTGAGTGTGCAACATCAGTTTTAGCAGAAGAGACTGTTAAAGTTTCATAGATAGACAGACCCTCAGGCAATGGAAGATTGTCTTGAGTCTATAATCATAGTATTATAACTGATTCATACCATAATAGATCTGATGGTTTCACTTTCTTCTAGTGTTATTCATGGAACATAAGGATACTAGTAAGGTCTGATCACCTAGACCCGCAGTTTGGTGACACACTGATGGATATGGTTTTAGTGATTTATATAAAAAAGCTATTATCCATTATCCTTGAGGTATCTGTATATTTTGGATATTCTAAAGTTGTAGTAAATTGATATTACAGTTTTAGAGTGTGCATATAGGTTATCTAATCTCACACACTAATCTCTTAATATGGTGTGAGATAGATAATACCAAAAATGAATGTTTGAGAAGGGCCTCCTTAAGGACATCGTAGTGTAGGGACATCTACCTCATCCAGCAATCATCGGAATTTATGTTCTTATCATAGGAGGTATCTATGTGTCCATTCCTAACATCAACAATTATTACCATAAAGATATTATCTAGGTTCATGTTAACCAATATTTTGACTATGTTATTATTTTAACAAGCATGGTGTCATTTTAAATGATTTCCTAACCTAGGAAACATTAATGTGTAGAAATATAGTGGATTGAACATTATGGTAGATAAAATATTATGATTAATGATTTAGTATGGGTGGTCAGGGATAACGCTTGGGAGGAATAATTGATATAAGGGGCTTGAAGATCCCAAGGAGAAGCAGAATTAGGTGGAGGGAAACACAATAAACTACTACCAACACCAACCCTATATGGTCCATTCGTGTATAATAGGGATAATGACTAATTTCATGGTTAGATGAAATTTATAGAGAGGTATTATTGTAATACATATGAGAGAGTTGATGTATGATCTTTTTATTATTTACATTATATCCAGTATTTATAGACATATGGGTGAGTTATTCTTTCCTTAGATTATACCATGTTAAATACCATGAGATTATTTTTTATTCTTTACCCCATTATTCGTGCCTGATTATTCCAATGATATGTAAATATACTATTTTTCACATCAACCAATAGTCTAGGTTGATTTCTAATAGAGAGTGCTTCATGTGGAACCTCATTTTAGTTATGATGAATCAACACTACATCATTCTAGGTAGGTAATGGATTTCCATATTACATGCCTAGATATAGTATCACCACATGAGAGTTAGGTTATTTTGGGTGGATGGGATAATATTCCCCAATAAGGAAAATAAGGACCTTCTAGAGGAATGGGTTGGTAACATGATTAAGAAGAATTGTCGAATCTTCCATATATATTAATATTTAGTAATTGGTGTAGTGTGACCCTCAGACACCTATATTCTAGTGGTAGTGGAAGAATTCATGGATGCCTTGCTTGAAGAAATTTTTGAACTACCACAATATAATTATATTGAATAATGTATTGATAAGGACACTATGATTAGACTAATTTCTTCTAAATCATATCAAATGGCCCGTTTAGATATTTATGAGATGATGGTGTAGTCAGAGAATTTTTTAGATAATGGATTCATAAAACCCAGTGTGTCCCCCTGGGAAGATCTTTTGGTGTTCAAAAATAATATGGATTAGATATTTAGGCTATGCAATGATTATAATTAACATAATCATGCGAGGATCAAGAAAAAGTAATCATTATTAATTGTCAATGTCCTCTTCAAATAGATATATGGCATGATATTGTTCTTGAAGATTGACCTTATGTCTAGTTTCCACTATTTCTAGGTATGGAAAGATGGAATTAGGAAGATGATATTTGGATGTCTATATAGAAACTACGTTCCTGTGGATGCCCCTTTGGTGTTATGAATTTACCACTATCATTATGGGACTTATGAATCAAATGTTTTAGCCTAACTTGTATTGGTTCATGATTTTATTTTTCTATTAAATCCTCAATTATTACTCATCTATATAAGGGAATATAAAGTATTTGAGGATGATACTAGAATTTCTTTTGGGGAACTAGTAGTAAAATAATATATATAATTTTCAACTCTGGATTTCTAAGGTTTACTTTCAATGGAAATTTTTCTCATAATGTGGTTTAGTTTGGGACCTAGAAAGAATACAGTCATTGCTATATTTGGAACCGCTCAAGATCATATAATAGTATAATATTTTTATTTGTTTTAATGTGTTAAAGAATATTCCTATGGAATATTTGTCACACATTTAATACTCTTGGAAAACCATTACATGAAAATGGAATTAATTTTTTTGACAAGGGAGTGTCAGAAGTCTACGAGGAGTAGAGGTGGTACTTGATTGATGCACTTATGTTGAGACTACTACTGAACGGTGTTGATAATGTCATGTTCTATAATTCCTCGAATTCTATCCATGGGTACATATTAATGTGGATGTAAATTATTATTATGTATAGTTATAGGATATTGATATCCCATAAGTATAAGTACATGACCCGTGTCTTAGAATTGTCATGAATCATATTTTCCATGAATATTTGTAGTAATTATCTTATTGGTGGGAAATTTATTGGTCTATGTGGATCAAGAGAGTCTTAAGTATATAATTTCCTAGAGATATATCTACTTGAGATAAATTTTATCACTTGAATTCCTATAAGATGATGAATTATAGATAATATATACTATATGAAAGGGAAATGTTGTAGTGGATTCACTTAAGAGGAAATCTCATTCTTGTTGGGTAGAAGAGGAATCAAAGTAGTTTGACTCAATCTAGATGTCCCTAATAAAGGTTATAAGGGATACATATCTTTAGTAAATGGTAGTTCCTCCACCACTTATCCTTCATATGAGAGTGGCTTAGTAGGGATACTTTTTTTGTAATGTTTTTTAAAGCCATACATCCATAGAAAATTCCCCTGGTTGATTTTATGAAAATAGGGATCATATCACCCATAAATAAGGATAAAAAATATTCCTAGAAACATTTTCATAAGAGGTGGTAAGAAAGATCCATATGTCCCCCTTGGTGGATCATTTTATAGTGTAAATGTTGTACAATGACCATTGGAACTATGTTTCATGGTCATGTATTATGTGAAGTGTTTCTTGTTTTTCCCCATTTTCTAATCAGTCAACAAGTGAAATGAGCGAATATGGTACCAGTATGTTTGAAACAACCTCTTAAAACAGTATAGTGGAATTGGTATTCTATATCAATGGAATCTGTGATAAATAATACATGGAAGGTGGGAGGGTATAATGAAATCTAGCTCATTGCCGATCAACTTACCGTGTTGTATCACATCCTTTCCAAATGAAAACAATGTTCAGTGTTGTGTTTTGGAGAATGTTTTTACATATGGGATATCATTAAGATTCATGGAATTCCCAATAATGATTTCCTTTGATTATGATACGTTGTTCATGCTATGGATGTGCATGGGTTTGCATGAGGCCTTTAGATTCAAAAAATGGATGATAAAGAAATTCCACCTCCAAATTGGTAACTTGAATGAGTTAATCATTCTAGTCATATATGAATTTCAAAAATTATTTTTTTGGACTTTAGGGATATTTTGGATGATCATATTCCATTTATAGAGTTCGTATACAATAATAACTACCACTCCACTATCATAATAGAGCCATTTAAGGATCTATATAGAATATCGAATAAATAAACATTGTTCTAGTTTAAAATGTGATAACCACCACTTAGGGGATTAACATTGTTGTATGAAATGTCGGGAAATGTTCATTTGATTCTAGAGTAAATAAAGACACCTCTAAGTCAACAAAAATCATAAATGGACTGACATTGTATCCTTTGGAGATTGATCATTGAGATTATGCATTTTTGAGAGTATACACATAATAAGGATAGTGACGGTTTGGTAGATATATCAAATTATCATCAATATAAATTGATCCATTCTATATTCTTCAAGTGTTTATGAATGTTGCATTCCACATGGATTTTCACTTGTATTTGGATCTAATGTATGATTTCTTTAACATGTCGAACCTCAAAATATATGTGCATGTCCCATCACAAGTTATCAATTCGCATGATCAAAATGTTGAGTACATAGAAATTTCTGAAATTATGTGGAGAAGTACGAGGTTTTAAATGATAGAATCCTTAATGGGAGATTAATTATTCCAGTATGAGTTTTTTTTAATATGGTAACCTCCAAGAGAGCTCATTAGAGGGTGGGACCTAGATTAGGGTATAGTACTGTCACATTGTTTATATGGTTGTGAATTTTAGGTGGACAATCCATGATTTTTTATTGAATTTACATACTATAATTTTTGAATTTTCACCCCTTTGATACATCTATATATTATTATATGTTTTTCATCATAATTGGAATGATGTTATGGGTGTTTCTAGACTATAGAATCACTATATTAAAAACAAGAATTATATTTACCAATATATTTTTATATTTTTATAAATTATGATTTCCGTCATTAATGGAGTCTCAGGTATGGAAATAGTGACCTCCATTGAGTCTAAAACATGGGATTTACCATAGATGAGACATAATTTTTGTTCATTTCAGACCCCAGGTAGTTGCATGGTTGTGGGAGGATGTTATATTAATTAAATTAATTAAATTACATAATTAAATTAATTCTATAATATGATTTTCTATCCTATAAATATTATATTGATCCATTTTATGGAATTATTACACATTTTCTACATAACCCAATATATTGTGGGATCAACCATGGGGAGTAACTTCATCATGTGACTATGGAAATTTATGTATTGATGAGAAGATATAGTGCAAATCTTCATCAACATTGAAATAGAACCATTATTCATCAGTGATTAATCCAAATGTGAATTTGGTATCGTTATTTTTTTATTCAAACCCTATTATGTTTTATTTAGATCATGTATTTTTATTTGGATTTGGATTTGGATTCTTCCCCTAGATTGGCCGGAACTAATTATTTTATTTATTTCTCCTAATACATAACAAAATACCTTGCATTGTAACCCTAATATATTTATATAATGATAAAGATTGCATAAAATGTTCAAGATCACAATAGTAAAAAATGATTATCATTTTGTTGATGGTTCCTATCTAACCTAATTATCCAGGTTTTTCATTTTCCTAACATTTGATGATGACTCATATATAAATATAGTTCAAATCATGATTAAACATTGGATTCAATATTTTCACTTAATGTATGGTGTAGACTATCATTGTATATTTATTGGAATTCAATGGTCACAACTAAAGATATGAAAATGATCCAACACAACCTAAAATTGTGTGTAGCGTGTAATGGATGTTGTGTGGATCAAGGAAATCCAAATTTCCAACCACCAGATGTCAAAAATTAATTAAAAGAGATGTTTCCTTTATGATCGGTTCTTTGGGAGAATCAATGAGGTAATACTGACAGAGGAATCAATATATGAGAAAAAAACATTTAAAATGAGATAATTTTATGTGAATTTCATAACTACACACCATTTATTTCCAAAGAAAAAATATTATGTTATCTGTGTATTATGGTGATTAGGGTTTCAAACCGAGTTAAATATCATAAGAATGTATAGTAGGCCTACACACTATGAGACTCTTGTTGGGAATCTGATCAGTGTGCATGGAGTACATAATTGTGACCTCGGGTTCCCTCAAACATCATATCCCACAAAAAACATATCATGTGTATGGGTTTAATCATTCCATGTCATGCTAGAAGATATGTCTACATATTTGATTAGGCATACATGTTTTGTGACCCAAGTGAACACACTATATACTTTTACTAGAGTGATTTACCTAACACACCTCCATCATTGAGCTCAAATTTTAATCCTTGAGTAGTAATTTTGATTTAAAATTTCATATAGGATATGAAGGTAGAATCCTTTCGACATTAGAGATATAGAACAAGGTCACATGAACAAATTAATGCTTCCAACATGTGTGTCTAATTCAAAGACACATGTGTGATCTCTATAGAATCATTATGGTCGGTAGCTCTATAATGATGTGTATATGTAATGGTGTGGGTCCTCCAATTCATTCAGTAAAATATAGTTAATACCCTTATATCCACTCAGATAATGGATTTTTTGTTTGTGGATTCATCACCCACTCGTCTATAAGATCATATGAGTCACGGGTCCTCCACAAGGGTTTAGTTCCCCCACAAGTCTGAAATCCAGTCAATGAAGCATGGGTCCCACACAATAGATCAAGATAGTTTACATTGGTCCATTGTAATTAAGATATCATCAGCACTTGATATTGTAGAAATACTCATAATGCTTTTCTAGCTATGAATATTTAGTGATTTCATGATCTCTCTCTTCGACTTAGTTTATACTTTGAGAATATTAAAATTTGGTTTTTTCTACACTAATTTAATTGTGGGTTGAATTGATTACTTATTTAATAAATGTCCCTTTGGTTCTTATGGTGTCCTACAATATATATATATATACACTCAAACATAAATTTTATTTTTCCTACATTTTCCATTTCATATGAAAATGATTGATAATCAATGACCTTGTATGTCCTGGTGTTAGTAAACCTTCCTAGTACATGGTGAAAATTGTCATTTGAGGTTGATAGTGTCAGGGATTATTTTCAGGGTTATACCTCCCTATAAATTTATAGGTTTTGACTCCATTTACTTCCTATTTTGGCATATATTTGACCAAATTATACACTAGTATATTGATATTGATGCACTCTAGTTATTCTATGATGCTATGACCTGCATTTTTTTCCTCTATAGTTAGTAATGTTATTACTGTCTTACATGGATGAGATGTACGTAGAGGTGTGCATATTTATAGGTTCATTATGCTAAGGCCTCTCATGTTTTTAATTTTACTAGTTAGTACTATTATAATACCCCAAGCCTATTATAAGATGTTTTGGGGTCACCCTCAACTTACCATTGATCGTGATGGGATCTAATTGGTTAGGTCATTAAAGAGTTTCATTATAGATGTATTTTTATAAGGATGGTTTTTATAACTCAATATATTGTGAGGATTAGTTAATTATTGTTCATTAATTTGTTTATCCACACACCAATACTCTGATAACCTATTTTTTACTCCATGCACTGAGACACTAGTTCTGAGGAAACCAATGATTCATTAATCACATAGGAATGGGTGAATGACATTTATGTACATCTTGATTCATCTCTTTATAACTGATAATCTAACAATGGTATATCTTATTATCATTATATAATACACACCAATGATACCTATAAATATTATATTGAGAAATGTCATGTAGATGATCATTTGACTGATAAGGTGCAATAAAGAGAACTGTACATGAGGTATTCCCTCCAGCTGAGTAGAGTGAATTGATTCCACCCATTGACTATTTCATGGACCTCAATACAATATATAAATATTATTTTTATCTTGATATGAAGAAAATGATTAACCCAACAAGCCAGAAAAATTTTGTATGAAGTCAAAGTGAGATGCGTGGGTTTTAGCGGTAGAGACCACTCATGTTTCATGATGAGATAGATGCCTAGATAGTGGATAATTGAAAATAGAATTAATTCTTAATATTACAACTAATATGGGCCCTGATAAATCATATGAATTCCCTCAAGGATAGTCTTATTCACAAAGTAGTTGGATTTTGGGGGTGTATGATCACCCAGACCCATGATGATTTGACACACTTATGGATGGAGTTTCAATACTTGTTCTATGACGATTATTATCAACCAAACTTGTGCTCAGTGAGGATTTATGAATTTTTATAGTTACATTATGGTTATATTATTTTTTTTATATAGTGTATTGACATTCACTGACATCACATTATATGTTCTTGATATGGCATGAGATGGATTACATCGGGCATGGAAGATTATGTTGGACCACTATAGGGACATCAAAAAATGTATGGTGTCCCTATGAATTCCCACCTATTCTAAGATTCTAGAGAAGGACTTGGTGATAGTTAGATTTCATGAAGAGAAGCATTAGGAAGATAGATATGGTAGTGGATATCATGGATTAGAGTCATATTTTGTGGCAGAACGACATTATAAATTAGGTTCTTGGTGATAATCATCATTGTGTAAACAAACACACTCTCAAGGATCAGTAGAACATGGATCCTGTATAGATTCTAAAAATATTAGAGATGGGTGATTTTGGTATCACGATGGGAGGATTCACATGGATATCCATTTCTATACTCAACATGGTATTGAGGGTGAACCCATGGTGGATCAACCTCAATGGTAGAGAAAACATCATGACCAATGATCTCTCATGGGTGTTCCGAGCGAACCTTAGTGAGGTGATGTTGACAGAAGAGCTAGTATAGACTTTGTAGGAGGAGGATAGTTGGAGGATGATACTATAACATACTCCCATCACCACCCCCATGTCATCCATGTTATGTATAGAAGGATAGCATTTGAGGGTGTATTCACGTGTAAGAAATGTAGGTATATGATCATGATGAACATGAGATTATTCGTGTTATGATATTCTTCTTCTCCGTATTATAAAATAGTACTTATAAACACTAATTTGAGTTATTATTTCATTTCATTATCCCTTTTTGGAGAGCTTGATATTTTTTAGAGCCTTTATACCCTCATTTGTTGGTGGATATTATTAATGGGAGTAATTACACTATTCCACACATCTCCCAAACATGAGACTCAATATCAATGGACATAGAATCACATGGAACCTCTTGTTAGTTACAACAGACATATGACATCATTATACGTATACACTATCTATCCATGTTACATTCCCATATAAACTGTCAGCAATTGATATTAAGGTTCATATGGGAGTATGTGGATAGATTCTCAATCAATTGAAAGAATGACCTTCTTGAAAAATAGGTCGGGATCATGAGTAGGAATCTTCAAACCTTTTCTCATTAGTTCACATGTTTAGCACTTGGTGTAGAAATATATTTTGACACCCAGACATTAGTTGTAGTGAGCGAATTTATGGAAGTATTCCCTTAAGATGTTATGGTATTAGCTATATGATAGAAGATTCACATCTATGTTGACATTCACACTATGAGTATACGGATATCCATACAATATATTATATGGATCATTTCGAGCTCTTTGAGTTCCAGGTGCAATTGGAGATTCTTATGGAAAAACAATCCTTACAAGAAGTGTGCCCCAACGAAGAGCCGGTGTTGTTCACTAAGAAGGGAGATGATAAAATTAGTATATTCATTAATTATCATTGCTTTAATTAGGTGAGGATCAAAAATCAAGAAACAAATTATGAGGATTGATGATCTATTCAAGCATATGAAGGGAATGAGAAGGTTCGCGAATATTAACCTTGGGTTCATCTAAAACTTGTTTTGGGTTTACATGGAGGACATTCTAAATAAAAAATTATGATGACTATATGGACATTAGGAGTTCCTGGTGATTCTTATTTGTCTTGAATAATGCCCCCACCATCATCCATGGATTTATGAATTATACCTTTATACTTTTATTTGATTGGTTTGTTGTTATTTTTATCAATGAAATACTTATATGTTCTATATCAAAGGAGGAAAACATATAGCATTTGAGGATGTCCCTCAAACTACTCAAGGAGAACCAATTTTATAGTATGATATTAATGTGTAGATTTTGAACTAGAGAAGTTCATGTTCTAGTGAATTTCATCTTATAAATTGGTGTATCTATTCAATCTGAATTGATTGAGGCGTTATTATCTTGGGACCCATCTAAGAGTGTATCTATGGTATATATTTTTATTGGTTTAGCTTAGTACTGTCAGAGGTTTATGATAAAATTGTCTTGGATTTTATCCCATTTGATTGCATTGAAATAAAAAATTGAATTCTTTCAGTTTGACTAAGTAGTGTCAAAAATCATTTAATGTGCTAAGTTAGAGGATAAACAGTGCTCCATTTTTTAGACAACGAGTTGAAGGTATTAATTACATGGTATTCTACAATACCACTAGATATAGTCTCTGAGGCGTGTTTATGTATAAGAAAAAAAATTAATTCTTACAGGTCTAGGAGGATGAGTCCCTTGATTATATATACCAGACCCCTGACTTGGAGTTGGTATAATTGGTCTTCTACTTTAAAATTATTAGGCATTATCTTTCATGAGAGTGGTTTGTTGTCTACATATTTTTCTAGAGTATTATGTATATCTTTGTCTAGAGAGACATAAATATGATATAGTGGTGTTGTATGGGATTAGTATAGGGATATGAACATTAGAAGTTATAAACTTTTGGAAACAAAAACATGGTAGTTGATTCCATTAGTAGTAAATCAATTTTCAAATTGGTGAAGGCATGTGAGTAGTTGGCCCACTCTAGCACACCTGAATAAAGGAGAGAGGTACAATGACTCTCTGATTGATGATAATACCTCAACCACTTCCTCAACACGTCAATGAGCCTCATTCAGGGGATGTTTATTTTTTTTGGTTTTGTGTGACTATATATTTTTAGGAGATACACCATATTGATTTTCAAATGTTGGGGGTCAAGACATCCTTTTCCAAGGGAAATAGTCATTATGGTTTTGTTGTATTGAGAGCTATCGAGAGTGTTCCATATCACAGTCAATGGACCATATTGTATTGGATATAATATACTCAGACCTTTGGATGTAGTTTTAGTGGGATGTTGTCAGGAGGATTTTTTCTAGTACTCTTCATGATGTCTGACCTATCTACGGGTGAAAGAAGAGGTTAAAGTTCAAGCAAGATTTAAACAACCTCTTATTATCACATAGATGAAGTATTATGTCATATATATGGATTTTATTTGCATC
Source organism: Viscum album (assembly GCA_963277665.1). NCBI lineage: Eukaryota > Viridiplantae > Streptophyta > Magnoliopsida > Santalales > Viscaceae > Viscum > Viscum album. The sequence goes on from OY728162.1 coordinate 1,530,826,157, forward strand.
TTTGGTATAAAAAATGATCCCACAAAACAATCAGGGTTATTATTTAATAACTTTCAAAGTCCTATCAATTCCTTTCAATTCCATACAAGTGTCTAGTGAAGAGTTTAGTGAGTTTGAATGTAAAAACATTAATTCATCTTGATGGGGGTACACTTGACAGTTATCTTTGACCATGAATCTTGGTTCATGTTTAATTTGGGAGAGGTTATTAGGAGGACTTCAAATCCTATCCATGGATGAGTACTAACTTTGTAACCCATATATATGTACCAACAGATCGAACTATTAAATTTCTATATGATATTCTAATATCATGTATGCTATAATTTAGTTATTGTTGATAGGATAACTTAGAATTAGTGGAGTTCACATGTAATAATAGGTACCACTTCACTATTGGCATGGAATCATTCGAGGCTATGTATGGGAAACCCTTCAGGTCACCATTGTTCTAGACAAAGATAGAAAAATTAATGCTTATGGGATTGGTGATAGTGTATGAGATGACGGATAATGTTTAGGTAATTAATGATTAAATGAACACCACTCATATATGATATAAATGTTGCATGGATTGAGTTAATAATCCATTGGTGTTCAATTTTGGAGACCAATTTTTTTTAGAGTCTATCCATGAAGATTTTTACAATTTTCTGGATAGGGTAGCCCGCTATTGTTGATATACATTAGTTTGTTCTAGATTCTTTTAAGGATTGGAAAGATTTATTACTAATTTGATTTATCCATATTGTTGGATTGAGTTCCTCAATTCCAACACATGTCATAGTTGAGTAGATATGTGTGTGAACCATAACACATTATCAAATGGGGTGAGTTGGACATCAAAAGTTGATCCACCCTCTCTGAGTACCTAGTGACAATCATGAATTGTAAGGAGAAGATCCAATAAGGGAAATCAATTCTTCTGTTGTGAGTACTTTAAAAACATATGAATACCTAGTAGAGCTCATCTGATCATGGGGTCCATATGTCTTCTTAGTACCCTCTCCATTTCTAGTAATATGTGCTTTTTGAGATGAAAATACTTAAGGATAGGGATATTGTAATGGGTTTTTTGGTTTTTACACCCTTTTGGTGTTTCTATATATTATTTAGGGATTTTCTTCAGAGTTATAATGATGTTATATGAGTCATTTTCCATTGTAATCAATATATTATAACTATTACATATATTAAATTGTGCATCCATATATTTTAGGAAATATGGTTTTCCTCTTATATATCGAATAATATGGGAATATTGAGACCATCACTAAGCATGGAACATGGGTTTTACCATAGGAGTAACATAAGGGTTTTTCACATTATATCTTGGCTAGAAGTCCAGTTGTATGTGGATATTAGATGAATTAAATTAAATAAATTAAATAAATAATTAAATTTTCTAGTTATATATTTTGATCTAATGACATCCAATTTTATACCTTGTATTTAAATCCACTAGGGTTACCTACATAACCCTAGAGTTCGTGAGAGCCACTATAGAGAGAGACTTCATTAGATGAACATGGACGTTCATGTAATGTTAATTAGATTCCATGAAACTCAACATCAACATTGATGTGAAACCATTATTTTTTAGTGATAGATGAAATGTTGAGGTTTCAATGGGGTTTTATTGATTCATTGTCTTTTATTTCTATTTTAAGAAATTATTTGTATTCTATTTTAGAATCTAATTTTCCCATCATTTGTAAGGCCCTTATTAGTTTATTTATTTCTAATTCACCATGGAGTCGATATATTATTATGTAACCCTAATATATTTATATGATCATCAAGATTCTGGGTGGTGTTTGAGAACACAATAAAAAAAATATTCTCACTTCATTTATTATTCCAATATACCCTAATTCTTTTCAATCATAATTTCCCTATGGATGGCAGAAAAACGGACAAATTTTTTTTTCAATTGTTACCAAACCTATTATTCAAGATTATTGGATGATGGATAGTTCCAAAAAAATTTACGATAGTCTTGACATTCAGTTTCATAAATTTGAATGATGGAAAAAATTAGATTCACAATTGGATGGAGTGTGGATTGAAACAAGTGCCATGGTGATCAATGAAATTATCGATTGAAAAAACACTTGACGTAAAAAACAATAAAAAAGATTTTCCCTTCATGATTGAGGCATTGAGAAAACCTTCAGGTGAGATTGATGGTATAATTGATGGATTTCAAAAATAATTTGGAAGAAGATTACTTTGTGTTAAATTCTCAAGTACACACATTGTCTTCCAAATGAACATAGAACATGTAGTCCACTGGTTAAAATATGCCAGGTTTCTAAATGAGTTAAATATATTAAGACCATGTTGTGGGGCCAAATTCCATGTGACAGTAATCGTATAATAGTGCAGTGTACGCAGAGTACATGTTTGGGACCCGGTGTGGTCCGACATTGAATATACCTCAAAAAACACACAATGTATATGAGTTCCCACAAACCATGTGGGGAATCTAAATCCTTTATGGGCTTGGACTATTTGTACCTATTTTGTTCCTCTAATGAATATTACATGTACTTTTCCTAGTGTGTTATATCTCCCATATCTCATTAATTAATCTCAAATTCTGATCTATAGGTAGTCCTTTTTTAGTAGAAATCTTCATAGGATGAAATTGTGGTCTTATTTTTGACATTAAAGATATATCCTAATATTTATGGAGAAGTTAACATATTCTAATATGGGTAACTAACTTCAAGACTCAAGTGTGATATCTAGAGTAACATCAGGGATGATACCCCCAGTCGACTTGTGTATGTTAGGGCATGGGTCCCACACTTCCTTGGTATAAATCAAGGTGGTACCCCCATATATACTCAGGGTATGTTTATTCTATCGGAGGAGTATGTAATTCCTTTTCTATGAGATTAATGAGGAATGGATTTTCCACTAGTGGTCAGTACCCCTTCAACCAAGATGTGCCATTGGTGAAGTGTAAATCCCCCATATCATAAATAGAGTGGTAACATTGGGACATTAACATCTCGATAACTTTAGAACATAGAGTTTCAGAAATAATATTCATCCTTATCTAGTTGTGAAGATCAAAATATTCATATCTCAAACTCTTAATCTCTCTTCAAATTAGTTTCTACTTTGAGTATATCTATTTATTGGGGTTTCCCCCTCCTTTATCCTATAGATTGCATTAATTTTTTTTATTCTTCTATTTGGTTTTTGGGGGTGCCCTAATATTTATGTACTTACTCACCCACTTTTAGTCTTTTCCCACATGCGTCATACCTTATGTAAAAGACATATAGTTTTTTAGTGTCCTTAGTGGGCTCGATTTTTGTGTATATTAGTAATACTCAATTAGGGTTGTTGCGGGTGGTGGATGGTGTCAAATTTCATGGGAAGGGTTCAACATACTCATCAGTAATTAGGTTGATACTTCCTTTATTTTCTAGATGGGTGTGTTATTTCCCCTTCAAACTCATGATATATTTATTTTATTACACTTTGTTCAATCGTATAGGTTGTTACACGCATTGTTTTTCTCTTACGTCAGTAGAAGTTTTATTTTCATACATGGTCATATTGTACATAGAGATGTGTATGTGTATAGATTCATTTGGATAAAGAATCATATATTTTTTGTTATACCTACTCGGTTAATATTTTTAGCCACTATCCTATTGGAGTTGGGCTTGGGGGGTTACCCTTGGCTTGACACCAGTTTAGGTGGGGAACTAGTGGGTAGGGTCATGAAAAATATGTTGTGGATAAAATAATTATATCAAGGTTATTGGTAGAGATATTCATTAAGAAGTAAAATAATAATGAAAAAAACATAGATATGAGAAAGATATATAACACTGCATTTTGTATTTAGCTAACATTAGTTAAACCATTCTATGGAAAAACTTAAAAAATCATAGTAGAGGATTTTTAATAAATTTTGTGTGTGTATGGAATGATGTGGTAGGAAGAAAAATTGAAATAGACTACCACAATGTCTTGAGTGTACTCTTTAGAGTAGTTTTCCAGTATTTGGGAGAATAAAAAAGGACCACACCTAATCCAACATTTGGTCTCCCTTGAGGAGAAAATAAAAAAATATTTAATGGCATGTTTATAGTTTTTTATCATTCTAATACATGTATTTATGACTGTCTTGTATTGAAAATTCCATATTATTTTTCATTATGTGATAATTACATGGATAGAAATATAATAACTTGTGGACACAAAGGATTATCCACTAAATTAAAATAGTTTGTGAACCTTATAATAACACTCAGTTTATATACAATTTATTCTACTCTAAATTTGATATCATCACTAAATAGTTGTATTCATGGATTATAGATTTATAGAATGATAATTCTAGTGAGATTGGAATGATGTTTTTCTTTATGGATTTAATGGTTCAATACCCTAATATTTTTTTCTCACAATTGTTTTCGAGGTTCTTTATTTTTTAATTTTATTTCTTCAATTATCATTCAGGTCGTATAAATTAACCCTATAATTATAATTTTATCCATTTTGGCTGGTTTTAATCTTTGCAATCAATGAAAACTACGTGTGGATAAAAAAGTGAATATAATGCACCATGAATTAAGGGGAAAATTTATAATTTAGTAAATATTATATTTTTAAATTTAAAAATCTGGTTAAATGAATAAATATGAAAATATATAATGTCTATAAAATTAATAAAGAAAATAAAATAAACAAAATTCATAAAAAGGATATTTTGATATTTTACCAAATTGGCATGTGTAGGATAGTAATTGTTTGAAATTAAAAACAAATTGAAGATTATTGTTTTGAATCTAATGGAATAAAAGAGTGTTATAATTTTCTAGTTTTTTATATATTATTTTGACTTATTTATGTAGTTCTATTTTGATGTTCTAAATAATTTTATGAATATGAGTCTAATAAAATACAGGTTTTAATTATTTTTAACAATCAAAACATTCGGAATTTTAGTATATTGGATTGTTTGATGTACTTTTTGGACATTAGTGTTCCAATACATGATGTATTAAAGAAATGTTACGTATGTTGTGGATCTATATGATCTATATTTGAAATTTTGTATTATATATTGATGAATAAGATCACCATGACTTAAAGAATAATTCTTTTTGAAAAAAATATCGAAGAGTGTGGTTGTTATGGAATCCAAAAAATGAAGATCATATGTCTCTGCTACCTCATGAAAAGGATTCCCTTCTTGGTTTAAATTTTACATATAGTATAATGATTGTTAAGTATTTTGTGTCTCCTTATGATAATAAAAGAAGTTTCCATTGGCCAAATAACATCATAATTACAAAGGGATATAGATATCCCACAAACACTACCTATGATATAATTGTGGTGGCATGAACATATGAATGATGATCGATATGGATTCTTTTAGTTATGATAGGTTTGAGAAACAATAATGCACATTTTATATATATGTTTTATTTTTTTGACTATATCATTACCTTGACAGTATAACCTTATGATTCACATAATTTTTTTATATCTGAGGTGATTAAAACTTTAATGATAAAGATAAATGATAAAGAATGAATACTTATATAAAAATATATTTACATGATCCAAAGACATCATGACAGAGTTTTGAATATAATAAGGATTCTCATTATTAATAAAATATGATCTGAATATTTAAATATTAATGAATGTTTTAAGAATTTATGTTTTAAATAAACCATTCAATGGGTATATCTATTATGTCTTTGTTGGTTTGTTGAAAACATTTCCTATGATGAATCTTTGTGGAAACAACCATTGGTTATGGAATACAATAGAACATCTCATATATGTGATAGCCATAATAAGGTGTATAAAAAAATATGTGGATTTTTTGATAAGAAATAATACAAACCAATAAAAATAAAATACCAATATTTATGCAGATTGAAGGCATGTCCCTAAGAAGAGTGAAAAACATCTTGTTTCAAAAAAAACAAAATTCATGTCATTATTGTGGTTTCAAAAGGAAAATTTATGAATCTATATATATTAAAAAGAATAAAAAATGGGTGTAGTTTGAGAAATTATTTTATGGATTTGTATGAATATTCATATATAATACGGTCATGGTTTTTAATGATAATATAATGATAAAAATGTGTAATACATAATGAAAAATTATCATCATTTATAATAAATATGTAATTCTATAACAATAAAACAATCATGGTTTAGATGGTCATGGTTATAGAGAGATAAAGAACTGTTATAGAGGAAAACATCATGTAATTTAACATAAATATCATGGTTTTGGTAGAAACTCATGATGGAAATACTCCAAAAATGATAATTAATTTTCAAGAGGATGATATTTGGACATATTCATTATATATCGTGTTTATTGATAAGAACATGAAATGGTAAACCCCATTACATTGTGGATCTTTTCATATCCATAAAAACTATTTTTAAATATCATATCTAATTATATAGATTTAGAATATTAAATGGGATAATTTAAAAGACTCTAGAGGTATTTCACTATAAGAGATTTAGACTCTACACATAGACCAAAATGTGGTCACCGAATATTAATGGACCAATCAATAATGATGATAAAGTTAAAGAGATAAAATATCACAATCACGGGATCATACATCTATTTTTTAAGATGTGTACATTGATCAATGTGATTTTTATGTAATCAATAAGAAGATAAAGGGATACCAACCAATGTAATGTGTTAGAGAAGAATAGTGCACAAAACATAAATTAAATTAGATCCACTTAAGGAATATTACAATCCCCCTATTTATTTAATGTGTAATATATGTCTCTTATATTATCATTGAAATATGCATAGAATTGTGAGAATATATTAATCAACTACCTAATTATTTTTTCACATTGATATTAAATTATAACATAGAATGTGATATTAAAATAAATAAACATAAATGACATAACCACTAAATAAAAATAGTGTTTGAGTCATATAATACCTTTCTTTTATATTATTTACATTATTACTTTTTCTATATAATTTTATTCATCACAATTTTGTTAATCGATCATAGATCTATGTGATAATCTATATTGGGATCGTAGAGTTTTATGAAAGTGAAAATATATGGGGTAGGAAGTACATATTAGACTTTTTCCATTACTCCCCCACACCCTCTCAATTTCTTAGAATCCCATGACATTAATGATTTAGGATAATCCTAAGGATCTAATATTCTATTCATTATTTCTCTAATATACTATGAATGTTTGTTCAAGCCTGGATATTCGTATGAATCGTGCCTTTTAATTTCTCTCATATACTACTAATTTTTATCAATAATATATTATCCCTAAATGGTATCCTATAAAAATTATTTACAAGATATATTTGATAAATATTTTAAATGCATATGGTCTATGGTATATTCATGTGGATAATGATTTTACGAAAATAATGATAAAATATTTTGGTTTCAATTCCATATTTAGTCCAATGAACAATTTTTGTGGTGATTTGTTTTACTCAGGGATTCGAATAATATCTTTTTCATGTTTGTGAAATTCATAAATTAATGTGAAGTTCCCAGTTATTCTTATCTATATATATTGATTACATATTATTTTTTGGTGTTTTCTTGATATTCAAAGTCTTATTATACTTCTCAAAATTATTTTCTATTTTATTCTATTCACAATGAAATGTAATTTTAATATCTACTATACTAGTTCTTTAGAGTATATTTTTAGTGTCATTGTGGAGGATATGTATAGAAATATATTAAACATTTTGGATAAAATGTAGTCCAATAAGTTGTATAAATTTATTGGTTTTCATAAAAAATGTGATTATTCCACGAATTCTATGTAAATAAATGAAAATATTTGAATTTTTATTTTAATTACTATATGTAAGCTTGATATGGATCATGGGGCACTAATTTCATAATTTGGTATTTTTAAATATATTAAGAATAATTAGATTTGTAAATATATGATGTAATAACTCATAAATATATTATAAAAAAAGTTATGGGATGGCCTTTTTAAAACCATGTGGGGTTTAATCAATTCACAACAATAAGTTTTAAATTTGGAATACTCTAAATTAATAGAGATTAATGGTGAATTTTAATTTTTTTTGGATTTAGAGGACATGAAATTTATATATTTATATAATAATATTAACATTTTTATAAGTTAGGGGGAAGTAAATATAATTTCACATTTTTTTATTAAACAACAAAATATTATAAAAGAAGGGGAAATGAAATATATTTATAATTGAAAAAATTAGATCATCCTTTTTTGGATTAAAAATGATGTAAATTTTATTCAGATTAATGGGAGTGAATTTAATTTGGTTACCCTAAATAAGGTACACCCATATAGTTAATGGGACATAAATAATGAGAAGATTTATTTTAGAGGACCCATTCACATCAATCGTGAGATTAAAAAATGTTTAATAGTGGTGGGACACTTATTAAAAGGAGAGTGGGAAATATTCTATGGATATAATAAAAAATTATGGGAGTAGTCGATATAATGACTCATGGAATAATAATAATGTATCTAAAATAGGAATAAAAGAGATGAAAATAATACATTAAACTTAATGGGATCACATGGGTTTTAATGTATTCAATGGTTCAACGTTGATACATGATGTGTGGTTTAATTTCAAAAAAATTAAAGTATTTTTGGTACAAAATAAATTAATGTGATGAAAAAATTAAGTAAGTATAAAAAAAAATGAGTTAGTTATTAACAATCATGGAGATCCAAAAATGAATTTTAGAATTTCATAAAAAAATAGACTCCCTGCTAAAACATCTCGTAAATTTCTACTAATGTAGCTATTGTCAGATGTTGATTCAAATATTGAAATTTGGATTGAAAATGGAGTGCTTCAAAAATTGGTTCTTAAAACATCAAAGGATCTCTACAAGAACATATTGGATAATAATAAAAATAAATAACTATATAAAAAATATCTAATAAAATATATTTTGTTGTTGATAATTCTCTACCCACATTAATGAATTAATTTAAAGATATTATACTTATATATTAATTTCTATCGATGAAATGGACTTTTGAATATAATCTAGACTGGATAAACTATATAAACCAGTTAAAATTATAAATATATTAAATAAAATATGGTGTTGGGTGTAACAAACAAGGTAAGACACCAATATTCGATTAATATTCCTAACAAATAAAATAAGGGGTATAAAGAAAAAATGGATATAATGAGGTGAAGATGATGAATAATGGAAAATATATAAATCATTCAAATCTAATGTTATTTAAAATTATATAGCCTCTTCCTTTCAACTCTTAAGGTATGATTTTGGAAAACCACTCCCCTTTTGTATATAGAAATTATTAGTTATATTATTCTTTAAAATTTGGATACAATGTTATTAAATCAGATTCTATTTTAAAATAATTTTTTCTAGATTCTTTTATTTAATATCATAATTTCGTTATTGATTTTTAGTATTTCGTATAGCTAGATCATTGGTTTAAAGTGATTAGTTAGTATTTCTATTATCATGTATTCATCTTTTCTACACTCTAAGTTGTTTTTAAGGAATATTAGGATAAAAAATTATTAATATATAGGCATTATGTTGAATTAACCAACAAAATAATGAATACATTTCCCTATTAAACTATGATATTTTGAAGAGATATTAATATTAAATGGGGCAGACAGAAATACCGAATTTATTATCAAAATTAGAAGTGAATCTATAAGTGGCGGAAATGGATTTATTTCATATTAATAAGTTAAACTCATTATAATGGTGAATATTTATAAAACTATAAAGGTGGTTATAACAAGATGAATTCCCAATCCATTAATCTAAATTATGATGTCAATGGTGGAGAAAAAGAACATAATTCCAATGTTATTCTTACAAAATTAAAATGGATTTTTTTTGTAAAATAATTATATTTTCCATCCTTGTGTGACTAATATTGTTTCAAGTGCATTCATTTTCATTCACAGTGGATAAATGGTTTTATGTTGAGTCTCTATAATGGTTATAATAGATATATTATAAATTGTATATTATTCGTACTGTGAATATAATGAAGTGGTAGTCTATTTATGAAAGGTTGGATTTCTTATCAATGAATAATAATGTTTAACTTGAAGTATGTCGACTAGATTGATGTGATTTTGGGAGATTGGTGTACAAATAAAGGATGTTTTCATGAAATGATAGATTTGTTTCTAATAAATGAATTATATATTTAACATGTTTAATTGAAGATTCAAGAATGAGGATATAATGAGCTGAAGGAGAAAAATAGTATGAAGAAATCATAGAGGAGTCGAGTAACTTTGGTTTCTATATAATGAAGATAAAAATAATTCACCAGATAATATAGAAGAGTAACTATTTTTAGAATTTTTTCATTCGATTATGAATATTTCTAAGTATTTTTTCACTCCTTTCAATGATAAAAGGAGTTTTAATTTGTTATATGACTATATGTTTATCAAGGGATGAAGATATTCTAAAACACTATATGAAACAATAACGTGGTTTCATGAACCACAAAAAGGATTTGGTTATAGATTCATCCATTGATGAGGATATCCTGATACATTAACATACTATATATGTATATATGTTTTGTATTTATTCCTTTATAAGGCTCTTGATAGGATATCCTTGTGATTGAAAGGAATCTTGATGTACCACATTCTATTACAACTTGAATGATAAACAGGATGTTTGAAAAATGAATGTCTTAATTAAAAAGAATATTTAAGTTTTCTAGTTTTAATATGAATGATTTTGTAATATGTCATAGAATCAAGAGCTTATTGGATGTTATTGAGAATAGCATCACTTGAGGGAAAAGAAAAATATTCAATGTTGGATGAAAACAAGCCATATTCATATCTATTATATTATGGTTGGTCTATGGTAAAAAAATTCTCCCATAAATATCTGTGGAAATTTCTATTGACGACATAAGAGAAAGTAAAATATCACATATGTGAGAAGCATGATGTGGTGTTTTCCAACCAGAATATGAATTGTTATGGAGAACACATATTTTAAAGAAACATGAATAAAATGACCATAGATCTTATTTGAATCATAAATATTGACGTTACTTTACCATGAGGTGTGAAAAATATTATTGTTCATATAAAAAATGATTCCAAAAAAATAACATATTATTAATTGTGGTTTCAATGTGATATTATAGTAAAACATAAAATTTATGAGGAATAAAAAATGAACATAGTTGAAGAAATTGTTTTTTGTTCACAAATTAAATGGTCATGGAAGCTACTCATGGTTGTTGGAGATAAGTTGGGGAAGTTATCATCTACTACATATATAAAAAATCATGGTCTACCAACATTGTATTGTGTCATGGAGATAAAATGTTCACAGTTTTGGTGATAATGGTTCTTGAGAATTGAAGAAGTTGTGGGGAATAAAACATGACATTAACTACCACACATTTGTTATAAATTTCATTAAACATCAATATCGATAGAAGAAAAACTTGTATTTATATTTTTAATCACATTAGATGTAGTTTTTGTTTTTAAAATTTTTGTCAATTAACAAAAACATGTGCATGAAAATACAATTAAATTATAGTTTTAGTAATAATTATAAAATAATGATTTTACATTTTCCCAAAAATTATGATGAAATTATGAGATTAAATATTATATTTTCAAATGTTATAGAAAAATTTTTGTAGGAAAGGATTGTACTTTCCATATGTACCAAAATGAGATGATTTTGGATTTATGGATTGATCAATACCATTGATAAATATATAGAGAAATAAAAAACCACTATAATGGATCAACCATATTTTTTTATATATGGGTAAGAGAATCGGAGTTTTAATCTTGATATCATTGGGAAGATTTAGGGAAACCCAACCATGTAATTTATGAAAAATGGATAGTTTGAACAACCCATGTTAGATTAGAATCACCTAAATAATTCAGAGGAAGATTATAAATTCTCAACTAATTTTATGAATAATTTTTCCCAAATATTTTAATTTCTTTAATTTTAGAATTTTATGATTATTTTTTACACAATATTCAATTATATTTTACAGTAATTATAAAAAATGAAAATAAAAAATGGATCATAATTGGTTAACTTCGTTGATAAATCCAAATGTTAAAAACAGTGCATGAAACATTAATTAATTAATTATCTGTTATTTTCATTCTTACTCTTGATATATCATATTATTATAATAATCATTACCTTAATTAATGTATATCAAAGGACAAACTATAATTATGAGCACAATGTTTTGAAAATGGAAAAATAGAGAAAATATCATATTGGACTTTAACCATTGATTCACCCCTCCTATCTCAATGGTCATACATCTCTCAACCAAGGCAATACTTGTTTTAATTCTTTGTGTTTATTTTGAGTTTCAAAATTTATGTTTTAAAAAATAGGTTGAGTTTTCATATTATCTACTTAATTTTTTTATAATTTAATAAGGTGTTTAAAATAATTATGATTTATATATCAATGTGAAATTATTTTTAATAACACGAATTAGTCATAGTAATTGAACAAATAATTTTAATAGAAGAGAATGTTATATTCTTTTCATTCAAAAAAATTGATACTGGTTTAATTGATTTATTAAATTCAAGATGAAGTTCTTATAAAATTATACATTTAATTTATATATGTTTTAAATATTAAACTGTAACATCCCAGGTAATTAAAGAATAAAGAATTTTCATAATTATTAATATTTACGAATTAAATATTAATTTTAATTAAAAGGGGTTTCTACGTTCGATAGCGTACTCGATACGCAATGATGAGTTTCTTTGAAAACTTACGTTGCACAAAAGTAATAAAATAATATTATTTAACAAGTAGCTGTTGTACTGGCGGAAATGGATAGAAATAACTAAAATATGATTATATATGTTTTTAAATGTTTTTACATTTACCCAATAAAAGATTAAGGCTTAAAACACGGAAAGAGTTCAATTTTAGGCATTTATACCCTAATTTTCACTAAGGGTTCACTTATCACCTTTTGACGGAGAACCGTCATTAAATATAGTTTTGATCAATCTTATAAATTATATTTGACCAAAAATAACTCCTCTTTAGAATCGGGACATCAAAATTTACTTTGTGTAATTTTTTGGTACCTTTCCGATAAAGTTCATTTTTTAATGAATAGTGTAAAATGTTGTATTTTAATTCAAAACCTCTTTTTAATCTAATTTATTTATATGATTATATTATCTTTTGAATTGGTTTTAAAGTGAAATTAGAATATATTTTTACCATTTAATCCAATGGTGGTCATTGGAATCAATTTCACTTTGAAATTGGACTTAAACTGGTGTCAATCTTTTGATACTTATTGTTTCATAAAAACACGCTATTTACTCTGACAGTGGGAATTAATTATTAAATTAATTAAAGTGACTTATATGTTTTGAATTTTGTAAAATAGACTTTATTTTTGAATTCATAAGATCAAATATAGATTAGGGTGAATTTTTGGTAATTTTCTGAAAAACATCAATTTTTGATGAATAGTGAAACCACTAAGTGGTACTTATAAAAACTGATTTTTCCGTTTAAATGAAATTTTTCCATATTTATGTTTGGAATTTCAAAAATACGACATACATGGTTGTCATTAAGAAGTAAAATGTGGTTCAATGAGATTAAAATAATTTTTCGGTGAATAGTAACTTATTAAGTTTTTAATCGCGATTAGTGGTAATTAGTGTAGTTTAAGGTAAAAATAATGCTTTAATAAAATGAGATGAGCTTGAAACATGTACTACCCTCATTGGTTGTGTCATGGCCTACCAATAAAAGCCATGGGTAAACTTGGGGACCCCATGGATCCACTTTGGTTGGGAAAGGACATAAATAACTTTTTATTTAATGTTAAAGTAAAAATGACACAAACATTAGATATTTTACGAAAACAATTTTTACATGGGGTTATAAAGATCAGAGTTTCGATTATAAATAGTCATTGGAAAGCTAAAGAGATTTCATACATCATAGTATTTTTTTTATAATTTTTAGACTTTAAATAAATTAAATTATTTATGACATCATGATGATGAAGTGATGACCTCATTATTTAACGATTTAAATAAAATGGAAAGATAATGAAAACTATAAAACCTACACATGTCCAAAACCAATTAGATGAGTGTATTTCAAATCCTTATCACTTTATCCTCGAATTATAGCAATGTGGGACCTTTTGAATTCAAAACTCTTTTTAAAATAAAGTAACTTATAATTACTTTCCAAAAGTGCCCCTCCTCTCCTCTTATAAAAGGCCCCCACCTCTACCTCATTTCACACACTCCTCAAGCCTTTGGCTCGGCCAACCCCTGCCCATTTACTCTCTCCAAATACCTCTCCTCATCCTAGAGGATTCCCTTTGGGCATAATCCTTTCAAAAGAATCCTTTAGGATCAAATCAGAAGGAGTTACACTTTTAAAGGTAATTCATTATTTCATGTTCATTTGTTTTATTTTGCTTCTCCAACCCCCTAAACTCTTTTTATTTACTTCTTTTGTAACAACACCAGTATCTTCAATATACTAGGATGTTGTTATAAGATACACTCTCACACAACTACATCAAATGGTTAAAAAACATACGGTTTCCGTGGATGGCAAAATTCTGCCTCCCGAAACAATGATTGTTCAATACTCATTTAACACCTTCAAAGGTGGCCATTATGATGTCACTGTTTTTATATATGATATATAATATGTTTATGGTTTCCTTAATCTTCTGTTTTTTTTCATTTTGGGCATACCTTTATGGTTTCCATTATGGGTAAACACGATATCTTCATTTTAGGAAGTGCGGACTACCGCCCCCTGAAAGTGATTTGATTTGTTTATACCATATGTGGGATGTGTAAAGGATAAATTTAATTATATTATATATGTTATTATACTGGAATTATAATATACTCTTATATCATTATGATTCCATTCCAGAAAATACGAAATAGAAATGGAAGTAGCGTTCATGCGTACGTACGGATTACCGTCTCCATGAACGGTGCATTTCATTTCTTACCTCTAAATGTGATATAATATTATGAATACATGTATATGATGAATATATATGATATATATGTTATCCAAATCATTAATATCATTCTGGATATAATGAACCTTTGACCAAATTAACAACATGTAAGTTTAAGAAGTCTATTTTTGACTTAAGAACCAAATACTGACAAAATGAACATTATTAACTTAAATGATTACATGATGTTCATAACATGGTATAAAAGGAATAATGAACTTCAAAAAGGTTCATAAGCAAGTAGAGATTAACTCAAGTTTATTATTTAGGAGATTAAAGAATGGTCGGGTCAAGTCGGATACGAGGTATGGGACTTCGTCTCAATATCCTTTCATTGAGGCATATTTTATTTTATACACAACTTTCTTTTATACGGTGTATAAAACCCTTTGACTTTTATGTTTATTCAAAAGGAATATTTTTTTATACGAAGTGTTTACTAAACGACAAAAGGGAATGTTTTTGTCGGACGTATGCGGCGACGACTTCTCCGCCGTCGGGACCGTTATTTGAGTTTCGGCTTCCTCTACAAGCCATACCTTCTTTTTAAATGAAAAATAAATACCATGTTTTACTTTTCTTTTATTTTGGTATTGAAAATGGTTTTTATAATATTTTTATATCAATGTGTGGTATTGATATCTTGTGATTGAATGGTGGAAATGTTTTGTTTCCTTTATGCATGTTTTACATGATATGATTATGTTGAGGTTCTTGGGCATTATTATGAAAACGGGTGGTTCCGTGATAAACTAAGGGCGGGTGAGCCCGATATAGCTCTCCAATTAATTGGGTAATGCGAAGGAGTGAAACGTTAAGGTTTCTCCGAAGAGATTTAGGGAATATACTGTGATGGGTATTCCAAACGTAACCAAGAGGGTTACTCCCTATGTAAGAATGTTATAAATGCCTCAAGTTACCTTTATGTCTTATGATTTCTATGATTTATTCATGATTTTATGAGGTAAGTTAATGTGCTTATGTTTTATGGGTAAATTATGATCCCATCCTTATGTATATATGTACCCATGTTTCTGTTCCATATTTTTATATCCCTTACTGAGCTTTTTATGCTCATCCCAAGTTTTTTTTGAAATGTTTTTCACAGGTCAAGGGAAAGGTACATGATATGATGATAGTGTCAAGGAAGTGTCAAGAAAGAATCCATGTTTATTTTAAATATGTTTCCATTGATGGGAATGAAGAATACTATCTTTATGTAACCACTTTGTTTATGTGTGGAATGTAATGCAAGTTTTATGATCTAATTCTCTAAAACTCTAAACCCGAAAAGATCCTCAATGTGAAATCTTGTAATAACTCAAGATTAAGTAAGTTTTAAGGCTGGGGCCTTATAGTTGGTATCAAAGGTCGGTTTAGATAACGTTAGGAGTTAGAATTCTATTAAATGATTATCCAAAAATATTTTTTTATGGTCAAATTGTAGTGATATAGCATTTGAAGATTACCATGTTGCTTTATCTAAGACATGTTTGTTCAGAATGGTTTTCCATAGAGGAAATAGGGAAGCAGTGCTAGGAAGGCATACAGAAGGAAATAACCTTCCCAATCAGCATCCTGAGATGGTCGGAATTGGAACTGAACAGTTTGTTGCAGTAATGGTGCAGTTGACTCAGGCTATAAATGGTGGTGGTATCCATGCACGAGATCAGCCAGATCAACCACAGAGGAACATGTCAGTGGTGGAACATTTCATGAGGCAACATCCCCCATCATTCAGAGGATCATCTGACCCCGTGCTAGCTGAAGGGTGGATTAAAGCACTGGAGAAGATTTTCAATGTCATGGGGTGTTCAGACAATCAAAATGTTAGTCTTGCTATTTACCGTTTGGAGGGTGAGGCAGATCAGTGGTGGTCTATGGTTAAAAATATCAGGGACGCCGATGAGATTGATGCTCTTGACTGGGATGAATTCAAAGGTATGTTTCTTGAGAAGTATTTTCCTAAGGTTTTTCGACTTAGGATGGAAAACGAATTCTTGGAATTGAGGCAAGAGGAAGACTC
This sequence comes from Viscum album, assembly GCA_963277665.1. Taxonomy (NCBI): domain Eukaryota; kingdom Viridiplantae; phylum Streptophyta; class Magnoliopsida; order Santalales; family Viscaceae; genus Viscum; species Viscum album. The sequence continues at coordinate 1,530,843,303 of OY728162.1, forward strand.
AGTGGCTGCCTATGAAGAAAGGTTCACTGGATTGGCAAGGTATGCTCCAAATTTTATCCGAGACCTTGATAGTAAAATCAATAGTTTTTACTCAGGATTAAACCCAAAATATCGAAGGGCATTAGCTTCTCGTGAGTTTAAAAGTTATGAAAAGCTTGTTCGATGTGCTGAGAAGGTGGAAATTGAGTTTGCCGATGACCAAGTGTTCTATAACAACCAGCAGAACAAGAGACCGAGGTGGCAGGAGAAAGGTAAGAATTCTTCAAAAAAGTCTGATGGTAAGAAAACTATGTTTCCAGTTTGTGATAAATGTGGCAAAAGGCATGCGGGGGGACTGTCTTCTGAATTCTGGATAGTGCTACCGATGTGGTAAGATGGGACATAAGGCTCGTGATTGCACTGAAAAGGATCAAGGTGAAGGTAAGAACAAATTTGATTTACAGTTAGTGAAATGTTATAAGTGCAATGAGATGGGTCACTATGCAAACGAGTGTCCGACAAAGAGCTTGAGTGATTGGAAGTAGTTAGACTACAAGCATAAAGGGGTGGTGAAATCCTTTGCAACTACTTTAGCAGATGTCGGGCTATCAAATGAAGTTGTATCAGGTACTTTGTTTGTTTTTTCAAATTATGCCAGTGTGTTGTTTGATTCGGGGTCTACACATTCTTTCATCTCTGAAACCTTTTCTAGTAAAATGGGAATACCATCTCAAGAAATGACTCCTAAACTTTTGGTAAAAACACCTGGGGGAAATGTTGAGGCAAAAAGAATTTATAAGAATCTTCCTATCGTTATATGTGGAAAGAACCTACTTGAAAACCTTATTGTTCTACCTCTAGTAGAGTTTGATGTTATCCTGGGTATGGATTGGATCTCTATTTACCATGCTAAGATTGACTGTCGAGCTAAAGAAGTTTCTTTTCAGAAAGACTTTCATTTTGTGTACAAGAATGAAACCATACTTTTGATAACTTATCAAGAGGCCAAGAAACATGTAAAAGATGGAAATGAATGTTACCTTGCACACATCGTTGAAAATAAAGGAACTGTTCCGATTAATGATGTGCCAGTGGTAAATGAGTATCCTGATGTTTTTCCTGATGAGTTGCCTGGAATAATACCAGATCGGGAAGTTGAGTTTACTGTTGACTTAGTTCCTGATGCTAAGCCAATTTCAAAACCCCCTTATCGAATGGCTCAAATTGAACTTTTAGAGTTGAAGGAAAAATTGCAAGATTTATTAGAGAAAGGTTTCATTCACCCCAGCACATCACCATGGGGTGCTCCTATTTTGTTTGTTAAAAAAAAGATTGTTCTATGAGACTTTGCATTGATTATAGGTCCTTGAATAATATCACTGTTAAGAACAAATATCCTTTGCCTCATATTGATGATTTGTTTGATCAGCTCCAGGGAGCTCATTTTTTTTCAAAGATTGACTTGAGATCGGGGTACCATCAGCTGAAGGTAAAGGAGGCGGATATTCCGAAGACCGCGTTCCGTACGAGATGTGGCCATTATGAATTTGTAGTTATACCTTTTGGGCTAACCAATGCACCTGCTGTATTCATGGACTTAATGAATATAATTTTCCATGAGTTCTTGGATAAGTTTGTGGAGGTTTTCATTGATGATATTTTGGTGTTTTCTAAAAGTAAAAAAGAGCATGAAAGATATTTAAGGGTTATTTTGATAACCTTAAAAGAAAAGAAATTGTATGGGAAATTCAACATATGTGAGTTTTGGTTGCAACAAATTTCTTTCCTTGGTCACATTGTTTCAAAAGATGGCATAACCGTTGATCCTGCAAAAACAAAAGTTGTTGAAGAATGGCCAAGACCCACAAATGTAACCGAGATTCGTAGCTTCCTTGGTTTGGCAGGCTATTACCGAAGGTTTGTTAGAAATTTTTCACGGTTATCTAGTACAATGACTAAGCTAACTCGGAAGGGTGTTAAGTTTATCTGGACAAAAGAATGTGATGATTGTTTCCAGGAACTGAAAAGAAGATTGGTGAATGCTCCTGTTTTGGCACTACCTTCCAGGAATGGTGAGTTTGTTATATACAGTGATGCTTCATTGAAAGGAATTGGTTGTGTCCTAATGCAAAATGATCAGGTAATTGCTTATGCTTCACGACAGTTGAAAACTCATGAGGTAAATTACCCTACACATGATCTGGAATTAGCTACTGTTGTTTTTGCATTAAAAATTTGGAGGCATCTTTTGTATGGAGTAAAGTGTGAAATATATACCGATAACAAAAGTTTAAAGTATATATTCACTCAGAAAGAGTTGAACTTGAGACAAAGGGGATGGCTAGAATTAATCAAGGATTATTATTTTACAATTCATTACCATCCGGGAAAAGTAAATAAAGTGGCTGATGCTTTGAGTCGAAAAAGTAATGCTTCATTAGAAATGTTGCGTTTGGAACGTGATCCTTTGGTTAAGGATTTTATGAACTTTGGCATAGAAGTTGTTGGTGCAAGAAGTTCTTCTGTTTTGTTTCAGGTATCAGTGAGATCATCTCTATCAGATAGAATCAAGAAAGCACAGAAGCAAGACAGTGAGTTGCAGAAAAAGGTAGAGCTGGTTCAGAAAGGTAAGTTGCCCGAATTCAACATTGATAATGATTGCTTTTTGTGATTTGGGAAGATATTGTGTGTGCCTTGTGATTCATAGTTGAAGAGAGAGTTGTTATGTGAAGCTCATAGTTCTAAATTTTCAGTTCATCCAGGCAGTACTAAGATGTATAGAGATCTGCGGGAGTATTACTGGTGGGATGGAATGAAAAGAGATATTGCTAATTTTACTGTGAAGTGTTTGACATGCCAATAGGTTAAAGCAGAGCAGCAATTACCGAAAGGGATGCTTCATCCATTACCAGTGCCAGAGTGGAAATAGTAAAACATATCCATAGACTTTGTTGTGGGATTACCGAGGACATCTCGAGGTAATAATGCAATCTGGGTTATTGTTGATCGCTTGACTAAATCTGCTCATTTCCTTTCTATACGAGATACTTTTTCCCTATATCAACTTTCCCGTTTGTATCTTAAAGAGATAGTCAGGTTACATGGAGTTCCCCTCTCCATTGTATCTGATCGTGATCCCAGGTTCACATATAACTTTTTTAAAGGCCTTCAGAAGTCATTGGGTACTGAATTAAATTTTAGTACAAATTTTCATCCTCAATCAGATGGGAAGTCAGAATGAACAATTCAGACCTTGGAGGATATGCAACGAGTTTGTTCGATGGATTATCAAGGAAGTTGGGACCAACATCTTTCTTTGGTTGAGTTTTCTTATAATAACAGCTCTCATTCCAGTATACAGATGGCACCATTTGAGGCATTATATGGGAAGCGGTGTCGAACTCCAGCATTTTGGTATGATGTGGGTGAAAGGAAGCTGATGGGACCAGAATTGGTAGAAGAGATGGCAGAAAAAGTTCAGTTGATTCAGAAGCACATGAGAACAGCTCAGAGCAGGCAGGAGAGTTATTCGGATAACCGGAGGAGGGATCTATCTTTCGAGGTAGGTGATCATGTTTTTCTCAAGGTTTCTCCTTGGAAAAGTGTGATGAGAATTGGTAAGAAAGGAAAGCTGAGTCCAAGTTTTATTGGACCATATGAAATTTTGGAGAAAGTTGGATCAGTTGCTTACTGAGTGGCTTTACCTCCGAGTTTATCTCAGGTACACAATGTTTTTCATGTTTCGATGTTGAGGAAGTATATGCCAGATCCATCTCATGTTTTGAGTCCAGAGGTAGTTCAGCTGGAGGAGAACCTATCTTATAAAGAACAACCAGTCCAGATTATTGACCATAGGGAGCAAGTGTTACGGAATAAGGTGATTCATCTGGTAAAGGTTTTGTGAAAAAACCATGTGATTGAAGAGGCAACGTGGGAATCTAAAAATGCTATGAGGGATAAATACCCCCACTTATTTTGATAAGTGAATAAAATTGCGAGGACGCAATTCCCAAAAGGGGGGAAGGATGTAACATCCCAGGTAATTAAAGAATAAAGAATTTTCATATTTATTAATATTTACGAATTAAATATTAATTTTAATTAAAAGGGGTTTCTACGTTCGATAGCGTACTCGATACGCAATGATGAGTTTCTTTGAAAACTTACGTTGCACACAAGTAATAAAATAATATTATTTAACATGTAGTTGTTGTACTGGCGGGAATGGATAGAAATAAATAAAATATGATTATATATGTTTTTAAATGTTTTTACATTTACCCAATAAAAGATAAAGGCTTAAAATACGGAAAGAGTTCAATTTTAGGCATTTATACCCTAATTTTCACTATGGGTTCACTTATCACATTTTGATGGTGAACCGTCATTAAATATAGTTTTGATAAATCTTATAAATTCTATTGGACCAAAAATAACTCTTCTTTAGAATCGGGACATCAAAATTTACTTTGTGTAAATTTTTGGTACCTTTCTGATAAAGTTCATTTTTTAATGAATAGTGTTAAATGTTGTATTTTTATTCAAAACCACTTTTTAATATAATTTATTTATATGATTAGATTATCTTTTGAATTGGTTTTAAAGTGAAATTAGAATATATTTTTACCATTTAATCCAATGGTGGTCATTGTAATCAATTTCACTTTGAAATTGGACTTAAACTGGTGTCAATCTTTTGATACTTATTGTTTCATAAAAACACGCTATTTGCTCTGACAGCGGAAATTAATTATTAAATTAATTAATGTGACTTATATGTTTTGAATTTTGTAAAATAGACTTCATTTTTGATTTCAGAATATCAAATATAGCTTAGGGTGAATTTTTGGTAATTTTCTGAAAAACTTCAATTTTTGATGAATAGTGAAACCACTAAGTGGTACTTATAAAAACTGATTTTTCCATTTAAATGAAATTTTTCCATATTTGTGTTTTGAATTTAAAAAATCCGACATACATGGTTGTCATTAAGAAGTAAAATGTGGTTCAATGAGATTAGATAATTTTCTGGTGAATAGTAACTTATTATGTTTTTAATCGCGATTAGTGGTAATTAGTGTAGTTTAAGGTAAATAATGCTTTAATAAAATGAGATTAGCTTGACACATGTTCTACCCTCATTGGTTGTGTCATGGCCGACCAAGACAAGCCATGGGTCATCTTGGGGACCCCATGGAGCCACTTTGGTTGGGAAAGGACATAAATAACTTTTTATTTAATGTTAAAGTAAAAATGACACGAACATGAGTTATTTTACGAACACAATTTTTACATGGGGTTATAAAGATCAGATTTTTTATTATAAATAGTCATTAGAAAGCTAAAAAGATTTCCTACATCATAGTATTTGGTTTATAAGTTTTAGACTTTAAATAAATTAAATTATTTATGACATCATGATGATGAAGCGATGACCTCATTATTTAACGATTTAAATAAAATGGAAAGATAATGAAACATCTAATACCTACACATGGACAAAACCAATTTTATGAGTGGATTTCGAAGCCTTATCACCTTATACTCGAATTATAGCAATGTGGGACCTTTTTAATCCGAAACCCTTTTTAAAATAAAGTAACTTATCTTTACTTTCCAAAAGTGCCCCTCCTCTCCTCTTATAAAAGGCCCCCACCTCTACCTCATTTCACACACTCCTCAAGCCTTTGGCTCGCCCAACCCCTGCCCATTTACTCTCTCCACATACTTCCCCTCATCCTAGAGGATTCCCTTTGGGCAGAACCCTTTCAAAGGAAGCCTTTAGGCTCAAATCAAAAGGAGTTACACTTTTAAAGGTAATTCATTCTCTCATGTTCATTTGTTTTATTTTGCTTATCCAACCCCCTAACCTCTTTTTATTTACTTATTTTGTAAAAACACCAGTATCTTAAATATACTAGGATGTTGTTATAAGATACACTCTCACACAACTACATCAAATGGTTAAAGAAAATATGGTTTCCGTGGATGACGAAATTCTGCCTCCCGAAACGATGATTGTTCAATACTCATTTAACACCTTCAAAGGTGGCCATTATGATGTCACTATTTTTATATATGATATATAATATGTTTATGGTTTCCTTAAGCTTCTGTTTTTTTTAATTTTGGGCATACCTTTATGGTTTCCATTATGGGTAAACACGATATCTTCATTTTAGGAAGTGCGGACTACCGCCCCCTGAAAGTGATTTGATTCATTAATACCATATGTGGGATGCGTAAAGGATAAAGTTAATTATATTATATATGTTATTATACTGGAATTATATTATAATCTTATATCATTATGATTTCATTCCAGGAAATACGAAATAGAAATGGAAGTAGCATTCATGCGTACGTACGGCTTACCGTCTCCATGAACGATGCATTTCATTTCTTACCTCTAAATGTGATGTAATATTATAAATACATGTATATGATGAATATATATGATATATATGTTATCCAAATCATTAATATCATTCTGGATATAATGAACCATTGACCAAATTAACAACATGTAAGTGTAAGAAGTCTATTTTTGACTTCATAACCAAATACCGACAAAATGAACATTATTAACTTAAATGATTACATGATGTTCATAACATGGTATAAAAGGAATAATGAACTTCAAAGAGCTTCATAATCAAGTAGAGATTAACTCAAGTTTATTATTCAGGAGATTAAAGAACGATCGGGTCAAGTCGGATACGAGGTATGGGACTTCGTCTCAATCTCCTTTCATTGAGGCATATTTTATTTTATACACAACTTTCTTTTATACGGTGTATAAACCCCTTTGACTTTTACGTTTATTCAAAAGGAATCTTTTTTATACGAAGCATTTACTAAACGACAAAAGGGAATGTTTTTTTGGTACGTATGCAGTGATAACGACTTCTCCGCCGTCGGGACCGTTATTTGAGTTTTGGCTTCCTCTACAAGCCATACCTTTTTTTTAAAGAAAAATAAATACCATGTTTTACTTTTCTTTTATTTTGGTATTGAAAATGGTTTTTATAATATTTTTATATCAATGTATGGTATTGATATCTTGTGATTGAATGGTGGAAATGTTATGTTTCCTTTATGCATGTTTTACGTGATACGATTATGTTGAGGTTCTTGGGCATTATTATGAAAACGGGTGGTTCTGTGATAAACTAAGGGCGGGTGAGCCCGATATAGCTCTCCAATGCATTGGGTAACGCGAAGGAGTGAAACGTTAAGGTTTCTCCAAAGAGATTTAGGGAATATACTGTGATGGGTATTCCAAACGTAACCAAGAGGGTTACTCCCTACGTAAGAATGTTATTAATGCCTCAAGTTATCTTTATGTCTTATGATTTCTATGATTTATTCACGATTTGATGAGGTATGTTAAAGTGCTTATGTTTTATGGGTAAAGTATGTTCTCATCCTTATTTATATATGTACCCATGTTTCCTTTCCATATTTTTATATCCCTTACTGAGCTTTTTGTGCTCATCCCAAGTTTTTTTCGAAATGTTTTTCACGGGTCAAGGGAAAGGTACATGATATGATGATAGTGTCAAGGAAGTGTCAAGAAAGAATCCATGTTTATTTTAAATATGTTTCCATTGATGGGAATGAAGAATAATATCTTTATGTAACCACTTTGTTTATATATGGAATGTAATGCAAGTTTTATGATCTAATTTTCTAAAACTCTAAACCCGAAAAGATCCTCAATGTGTAATATTGTAATAACTCAAGATTAAGTAAGTTTTAAGGATGAGGCGTTATATAAACAAATAATTTTTTTCATATTATGTTCTGAATATATTTGTAATAAATATTTTTTATATAAAAATAACAGCTTTTTAAATTTAATTGACATGTTATATATGATGAATTTTTTTAGTATAACATGAAATGTATGTTAAACTTATATTGGATTAAATTAATTTAAATTAATAATATAATATTCCATTGGTCAGTACTGATTTTTTATCTACATGAATGAATTTCAAAATCTAATAATTCTATGGTCGTTAACATAATTAATTTTTCTAGATCAATGTTCTTTTACTAATTTTGTCTAATTATTGCGAATGAGATTTTATTGAATATGAATTATTTTTACCATTGGTTCTAACCAAATTTCCTTATCCATTATCTAATGATTTAGTATATTAATCATTATCCCTATTAATATCTGATTAATTCTATATGATAGATAGTTTTTCAGCTGTTCTTGGAATAATATACTAGTTCGAAATTCCACTTTTCATACAGTAATTACACACGCTCCTTTCAATAAAATCACCATAATTTTTTGACTATAAGCTTATAAAATATTGTATGGGTTTTCTTTAAACTATATCCTTTTATTGAAAATAATTTCAAACACCTCACATTTATGTTTTAGAATGTAAACACAAAATTTTATTATGGAATCATCAACAAAGGAAACATGGTTACTAGATTTGTTTCTAATAAATAATGATGCAAGGACCCAAGAATCTGTATATAAAATTCCATTTTCCAAAAAATTTGTGATTTATTAAGAAATTGAAATAATTTTTCGTCTTCCAACTGAGTATTCAACTCTCGAATATTCCGATGTATGCATGATCCATCTTCAGTATGCCTCTATCTACATTAATATCCATTCCATTCTCAAATAGGATCCAAAAATAATTATGATGATGTTATAAACATTTAGAGGATTTCATTCTGGTAAGTTTATCTCCCACCTATCATCTATTAGGATAACATAAGCTATCATTTTCCCATTTAACTATAACAAGAGATCCCAGGTAAATTATTCATAATTTAAAAAATCTTGTTTCAAAACCTACTTCTTCCAACTCTCTAACTCAAATTTGGTTCTTCTAATGTTATAAAACATACTGAACATCCTTCATTATAAGGAATCACTCACAATTTTACAAAAAAAATCACATCTTACATTCCCAAAATCTCAAGAACTCTAACATCATCAGGATTTATATTACCATAATTTCGCGATACATAATTCCATACACATACCCTTTTCTATGTAGAACAGAAGGATGATCCAAAATCTATAATGCTTGATTCTATTTGTGTAGATACATTTTGATATAGATTTAAAATACACTCCATTGACATGTACATCTATATAGAACAGACGTTTTTGGAATTTATCTACATTTCATGATAGTATTTATTGAGGTGACCACTCTTTTCACAATGCCATAAAACTAGCTCACTTTTAGAGGACTTCCCTTTTCTCATTTACCACTATTTCATCACTAACTTCTTTTGATTCATTTGATGAGGTGAGAATATTCTACTATAAATATTTAATTCACCACCAAAAGACACTTCACTCTTTTTTCTTCGGATCTCCTCATTCAGAATTCTATTTCAAACATTAGATAAAACTAAATAATTATTTCCTCTTGAACAACTCACAGTTGTAACCATGGACTCCCAAGAATCTAGTAAACAAGATAATAATAAAATTACATAAACATAATTTGAAAATGAAACTTTTAAATATTCCAATTGGTTTCAAACTTGGTTTAAATCATTTAATAAATAATTTGTAGATCTTATATTTGATAATATCTTCTTGAATGACATCCACATCATGTACACTTTTATCAGGGTTGTAGTTTTCTCATACATTTCTACTAGAACATTCGTAAACTCTTTTTTATTCTTATTCTTCCAAATGATCATTGTTATATTCTATAATGAATACATTTATATACAACCAACTACCTTTAGATTCATCTTTTCTCATTTAACCATTTCAATTTATTATAGTTTTCCACTCTTAAACATAAGCTCTAGATCTTTATGATTGAGATAATATTGAATCTATATTTTCAAAAATAAAAAAATATGTTAAATATAATTTTTATATCTAGATATATACTTTTAAAAACATAATACTTTCTAAAAACAATGATTACCACTTAAATTTTAAAAACATCTATGAAAATGAATGTTACCAAAACATAAAAAATGGAATGTTGATCCTCATAGGAACCAATCTATCTAATACCAATTTTTGATAATTCCTCCTTCCACGATATTAATTTAATAATAAATTGAATTAATTTATTCTATAATGACCAGGTGAAAACATATTTCTAATGTAATTCTAAGAAAATTGCATACCAGAACTTGTTAGAAACATGGTTTACCCAGAATAATCACACTATGTCTAATAACTCATCCATGTTCACTATAAAAAATATATAATAAATGAAAACAAATGTTATAAAAAAATAAAAAATATATTTTATATGGTTTGGACAAATAGTCCTACATAAAAGAGAGAAACATTGTAGTATAGCATATCACTATAAAGAAAATTTTATGACATAGTGATTTATAAGTAACATCATATTACTACTGATACGTAATAACAATTTCATTTACATCATCCAAAAAAGTGTCCCTAATCCCTTATATATAGATAGTAATTTCTAGTGATCCTATTAAATTGAACATAAAAAAGTGTATAAGTATATATATTTCATTGTTCTCACTATCAATATCTGATAGAAATATCCAATGTGTCTGCTTCCTCTGGTAAACTCATAATATAATGCCACATGTTTTTAGAATGCACATTATCCCTGTAATTCATATGTTTATAATTATAAAAAAATTTATATTTTCATGGAATTGAAATAGATTAGGAAATAAGTCATATAATATATAAAATAAATAAAGAACATTATATTTATTCTCAATAAGAAATTTAAATAGAAGAAAATGAAACTAAATATTACAAACCATGTATTATTAATCACCATGGACTAAGACATGCATTAAAAGTGCATATATTAAAAGGAGGGAATAAATAGAAAAGAATACAATCATAAAAAGAAGGAGACATCTTCGATTATATTTACCTTTTAGAATCAGTAATACCAATTGGAAACCTATAACGACGATGAAAATCAGGAATGGAGAAAAATTTGTAATGTCTAAAATGAAAATAAGGGAAATGGAAAGTGTGAATAGAATAATATTAGTAGGGTTGTATATAGGAATGAAATATATCCAACTCAAATATGGTTATTATGAAAATGATCATTGAAAACATGGTTACTAAAGATATGGTCATTGTATAAACATCTAATAAGTATACTAACGTTAATTGTTGTCAAAAAATGTATACTAAAATAAAATAAATATATCATATTAAAATATTATATATATATATAATTGAACGATATGAATAATATTTTTTTTATGAATATGATATAATTTATATATAAAATTGAAATAAATATTTCAATAACAATATATTAGTAAAAACATAAATTTTAGAATATAAATTATTATGAAACTGTATTTGTTAAAGCGAATTTAGTATAAAATTAGTATATTTTATGAAAGAATGTTTTATTGGGTATTATTTTTTATTTTAGAAGAAATTAAATTGAAACTTATAAATTTTTATTATATAAAAAATATTATATTAACATCACATGAATTATTAATCGATATGTAATAATATTAAGAATACGTGATGTTTTCAATTTCCATTTTTTAATAAATACGGTTTTATTTATAATTTGTATTTTTCATTGAAAAGAAAAATATATAATTTTTGGAATATTAATTTTATAAAATAAATATCATTTTTTAATTCATTAATCAAAAAATATATTTGAATGATTTTTTTGTGATTTTTCAGAAATAATCAATTTTTAAGTGAAGTAAAAATAATGATTAGGTTAAAAAATACATTTTATGATTTATTAATTAATTAAATGTTTAAGAGACCCATTTTATATATGAAATATATATTTAATATATAATATTAACCATTTTAAAATAAAAATTTTCATTTCTAAAACATGTCTTAAACTTTTTTTAATGTTAAGTATTATTACTCACTAAGACTATTATTATGAACCTATATTAAAAATTAGACATTATAGCATTTAGAAATTAAATATAAAAAAATTATTTATTATTTGAGTTAAAAATTTATATATTACTAATATTTTCTTTTTCTTTTTCTTTATATAGAGAATATCAGTATGATTATATCTCATTACTATGATAATGGTTTTAAGAACCTGGTTCTTAGTTTTGAGGTACGGGCTTCTTTGTTTTCCTTTTCGTTAAGTGTTTTTGAGAAAATATGGAAAATGGGGAAAAATCCTAAAATTTGGAACTACACGTCGTGTACTTTTCCACACGTCGTGTACTTTTGGCCGTGTGGGATGGGTACACGGGGCGTGTAACCATGCCGACGATGAAGGATGTAGGAACCAGCTACACGCTGTGTAGTGGTACCTTACACACCGTGTAGTCAGTCGGTAGGCCTAAACAGTAAGGTGGTGGAGTCGCCACCAGCTGGGCGATAGTACATGTCGTGTACTCGGGAGTACATGTCGTGTACTCAAGTCCACGGATGAACAGTGTGGCGGTGCTGCTAGAGGAACAGTTAAATGAAGAAAGTACACGCCGTGTACTCAAAAGTACATACTGTGTACTTTGTTTTTTTGGCTCAAAAAAGGCAGTAGCCTCCTCATTTATCTAAGGAGGCATTTGATCCATTTTGTTGCCAAGGAGGATGGAAGAACCATTGATGATCCGCTGGGTGTTTGACTAGAATCCGGTTCGGCTTCAGATGATCTCGTTGGAACTGCGTGGGTAAGCCCTTTCTCCTACTTAAGTCGTTCTTACCAAATCTTTCCCGAGGGAATGTTATTTAAATTTGAGTGGGTTTTGTTCTTCGTCAGATCTACATCGTTCTTGGGAGTTTCTGGAGTCTATGTTTAGGTATAACGTTCGTTGGCGTATAAGGTAGGTGGCTTGGTGTAAATCTCCAACTGTCGTGCGTTTTTTGCGCATTTTTGTGCCACGAACCCATGTTGGGGTGTCGTGTGGCCAAGGTTGTTTCTATATTTAATGCCTAGAATTACATAGGTGATTAAATTGTGATAATAAAATGCTGGTTGGGATCGTTTCTTGGATCTGGAACCACTCCGGGGGTGTGTTCCACTGTTTAGCCTTTTGGCCAGGGTACTTGAGGATATGCCTTTAAAGTAGTAATTGTAGAATTTCCTTGAGAGGGATTTCTTGTTTACTGTATTTTGACTTATTGGGTATGGCTGGGTTACTTGTTATCCTTAGGTCGTTGTTGTGATTAGCCCGTTGGCACTGCACTATTTAGCCTGAGGGAAGTAGTTATTTCAGCCCGAGGGAAACATCTTCCATGCCTGTGGGCAGCTAATTCTATGCCTGTGGGAGACACTACATATTCCTGAGGGAAAACATTGTTATTCCTGAGGGAAGATTCTTGGGTTGGATACTCGTTACCCGAGGGTAGGAGTTTACATATCTGAGGACACTAGTTTTTTACTAGAAATGCACTGTGGTGATTTCTTATATTAAATGGATTAAATGAATATTAAAAATGGAAATATAACTGTTAGTTTATTACTTTTGAGTACTTATTAATTTATTGCATTTTACCAATGAACACTATTGTTACATGTTAGCACGCAGGTGGGAACAGGCCTTTGGTGGGTGCTTACTGAGATATATTTCTCACACCTTGTTTGGGTCATGCTTTTTGTCCCAAACAGATTATGTTTCTGCAGGTGTAGATAGGGGCAAGAGTCTCTATACAGGTACTTAAATGTTGCTGACGAGTATGAGGGCATGGGACCGAGCCTAGCCTCGCGATGCTACTGCTAGATGTTTTTCTTGTTTTGTTGTACCCTTTATTTTGTTGTACTGTGTTGATGTGTAACATGTTCTGGGTTTTTTCTTAGAACTTGAAACATGTAGCATCATCATTTGTATACTGTTGGTTATATCCACTTCTATAGTTTATTTCAGATGTGTATGGTTTACTGCTTCCGCTATTTGTTTTATGTTTTATTTTAAATTCAGCTACGCTAAACTTTTACAAATGGGGGCATAGTTTCCCCACTATCAGACATGGTCCATCGCTACTAGTCGGCAGCCTCTGGCATTTGGGGAAATGCGCTTGAGGTCATATGGAGAACCGGGTTCGGGGCACCCGTTGAGTGGAACCCAGGTCCGGGACATTACAAAGTGGTATCAAATGATTTATTTTCCTTGACTTACTATTTGGAGTCGTAGTCAGGGATAGGATGAATGATTGTTGGTAATAAGTTGTGCCCGGGCGTAGCTAACCCGTGTATATGGAAAAGCCAGTCTACCTCATATTTTGCAATTCTTTTGATATTTGAAATTTTACAATTGATTTGATTTCACTGTTGGGTGACGCACTTTGAGATTGTGCAGTTTACATCTTATCTGTGGGTTCTATTTAGTTTCAACCCAATGAGATGAGGGTATGCCTTCTCATGCATCATATAGGCACATGTTAGAAATCACATTCCATGCATAGTTTCCATGCCATGTAGGTGCATTAGAAATTGCATGTTGTTGTGATAGTTGTTGTGCTAGAACGCTGTTGTGATAGCTACTTGATAAACTACCTGCTTTGTGATAGGGTATTTTCTTTTGTAATCCTGTTTATTGAATGGATGCCAATTTTTTTTTTGGGAGAATGGGGCCCCATTGACCAGAATTTGGTGGATCATTGACTGTTTATTGGTTATAACATATATGAGATGTGAAAATTTGATTCGTGGGGATTATGGGACCCCACGGGTCATAATTTGACACTTAGGTGTTGGTTTCAGTATTTTCTGGGTTCCGGGAATGTTTTTGAGGCATACTGTCTGGAAACCCAGTATACACACTGTGTAGTATTTTTATACACACCGTGTATGTTCTTCTGTTGGGGAAGAAAAATAACAATTTTGAGCACACGCCGTGTACCATGAGTACATTCCATGTAGTCTCTTCCCGTGTCACAAACCGTTTGGGCGGCGACACGGGGTAGGGAAAGGTTTGGGTAAAACACACCGTGTAGCTTTATACATGCCATGTAGTGTTGACCTGGAGTCAGGTCGTGTAACTAACAACACGGGTTGTTGAACTCCTTTATAGAACATGTCATGTCAATGATGAACACACCATGTAGTGTGACATGGGGACTCGGCCACGTAACTGACAACATGGGCTGGTGTCACCTCTCCCTGAACACGTCGTGTACCGTTGGGACATGCCGTGTAGTCTTGTCTGAGTACAGACCGTGTGGTGTTAGCCATGTGGCTAGGAAACGGGGTGATGTACACGTCGTGTATGGGTGTAACAAGCCGTGTGGAGTTATGCCGAGTAGTCGGCCGTGTCACAGATGACACGAGCAGTTTGAAAATGACACCATACACACCGTGTAGATTATTTACACGGTGTGTAGTTTTTGTTGAACGGAAGTCGTGTGGCATAACCGTGTAGAAGGACCCAGGCAGGGGAAAGGAAGTCAAGTACACACCGTGTAGTCCTTGTACACGCTGTGTAGTCTTGTTTTGAAAATTCTGAATGCCTTCTTCTTCTTGTTTCCTTTGTGGTTCCATCACTTTTTAGTCATAATAATCTTGAATCTGAGGCGTTCTTTTGACCTAGTAGTTTTATGCCGCCTAGACGACCGTGAGTTGTTCTCCAGGAGAGCGGTGACGATTATACTCCTGAGATGGTGGGCCATGGGCTACCAGTTGATCCTCCATCAGAGCCAGATGTGGCGCCAGCTGCAATACCAGACACAGGCATGGAGGCGCAGTTCCGTGAAGGCTTTATGCGGTTCATGCAGACCTTTCAAGGAGCACCACAGGCTGTTACATCTATGGCTAAGCTGACTCGTATCTTTTAGCAGCAGCATCCGCCTATGTTTTTAGGGGATGGCGGACTACAGGATGTGGAGTCTTGGTTGGGGTCGATGCAGACTATTTTCTAGCATCTTGAGACACCTCCAGGGCGGAGGGTCAAGCTCGCGACTTACATGCTACATGATTCTTCCAAGAAGTGGTGGGATGTTACCACCCAGTCAGAGCATCATAGAGACATGGCGTGGGAAGATTTTCAGGCACTCTTCTATGACTTCTCCTTTCGTGAGACGCTGAGGTAAGATAGAGCTCAAGAGTTCATTAATCTACAGTAGGGCGCTATGTCGGTGATGGACTATTCTGCTCGTTTTACAGAGCTTCAGCATTTTGCACCTGTGTTGGTGGGTGATGAGACATTGAGAGCCAGACGTTTTGAGGATGGTCTTTGTTATGACATCTAAGCACTGGTAAATGTTTTTAGGTTTCCTTCAGTACACGCTATTGTGAGCTAGGAGCTGATTACTGAGAGAAACCTGCGGGAATCTAGTGGTGTGGGATAGGGGGGTTCAGTACCAGTTACTGGTATTATTTTTGTTGGCAAGAGGAAGAGACAGATGGACTTCTCTCAGGGCGGTAGTACCAGTCATAAGAACGCTTAAGGTGGCTAGGTTATGTACTACCAGTACAGTAGAGAGGGGCACAAGAGGCCACAGTGTCCACGAGACCCAGTGTAGTTCCGAGCTTGCGACAAGTTGGGTCATATTCAGTGATTTTGCAGGACATTTCCACCAGCGGCTAGTGAGAGGGGTTCTGTGTAGACTCAGCATGCGGGAGCGGGACTAATGGCTTCTTACCAGTTGTGGAACTGGAATAGGTCAGGGCGTAGAGGCAGAGATGGTGGTCGTGGTCGTGGTAGCCAGACACCTTGATCTCAGAGGTAGTAGGGCGGGACAGCTTAGGGTAGCCAGGGTGTGCCGCAGGGCCGCGACACTAGGTAGGCATATGCAGTGCAACAGACCCAGCAGAAGCAGGATCTTGGACCTTCTACAGTCAGAGGTACTATTCTAGTAGCTTTTGTCTTGTCTCCAGTTCTTTTTGATATGGGTGCTACACGTAGTTTCATATATATACCCTTTGATGAGAGCCTTGGGCTCTGTGTTTCTACTTCTTCTGATATCATGATGCTAGAAATTCCTTTGGGAACTAGGACAGCTGGTTTTCGTCAGTGTAATAAGTTCCCCCTTGAGGTTGGAGGGTGTCACTTCCTTTGGGACCTCTATGTATTAGAGATGACAAGCTATGATGTCATTCTCGGGATGGACTGGTTGGTTCCCTATCGAGCCTTTGTAGACTGCTATCCCCGCAGGGTGAGTTTAACATCACCATAGGGCAGAGAGTTTCTAAACAAGGGTGAATGGGATGTTCAGGCGAGTTGAGCTAGACCAGAACATAATGGGAAAAGTGGAGTCACAGCCGAGATTGTGAGTTTGTATCTGGATGACCAGGGGACTTTTTAGAAGGATTTCCCTCCTTTTGTTGGCCGTTTTAGGGATTTCTTCCAAGACAACTTTTCATGTCTACCTCCAGTGCTTGAGGTGGATTTCTCTATCAAGCTTGTGCCAGGAGTAGCACCGGGGTCCATTCCTCCTTATAGGATGGCTACACCTAATATGCAATAGCTCAAGAGGTAGTTAGAGGAGTTGCAAGCAAAGGTCTTTATCCAAACCAGTACTTCTCCTTGGGGTTTTCAGGTCCTTTTTGCGAAGAAGGCAGATGGTACCCTTATACTTTTCATGTATTATTGGAAGCTGAACCAGTTGGCGGTTAAGAACTGATATCCCTTGCTGAGGATAGATGATCTGTTTGATCAGCTTCGTGGAGCACGAGTTTTCTCAAAGATTGACTTGATATCCATATATCATCAGCTGCGCGTGAGACCATCAGATATACCACTTACAGATTTTCGGAGCAGATATGGTCTTTACGAGTACTTGGTTATGCCATTCGGACTCACGAACGCACTAGCTGTTTTTATGGCTTTGATGAATCGTGTGTTTCATCTGTATCTTGATTATTTTGTGTTAGTATTCGTGGACGACATCTTGGTGTACTCTCACACTCGACACGACCATGTCACCCATCTTTAGATCCTATTGAGTACACTGATAGAGCATCGACTATATGCTAAGCTCTCGAAGTTCCACTTTCGGATGGACCAGATTCACTTCCTGGGTCACATTATCTTAGAGGCAGGAGTTGCAGTAGACCCAGAGATGGTGAGAGAAGTAGTTTCCAGGGAACAACCTAAGAACGTGTTTGAGATACAGAGTTTCTTAGGGCTAGCTGGTTACTACAGACACTTCATGCAAGACTTCTCCTGCTTAGCAGCACCGTTGACAGATCTGACTAAGAAGGTTGTGAAGTTCTTTTTGTCAGAAGATTGCGAGACAGCTTTCCAGGACCTGAAGGGAAGGTTTACATCAGCATTGATCCTGATACTCCCAGAGAATGGGAAGAGATATATAGTTTATTGCGATGCATTAGGGATTGGGTTGGGAGTAGTTTTGATGTAGGGTGACTGAGTTGTTGTGTACGAGTTTCAGCAGTTGAGGCCACATGAGCGGAATTACCCAACACATGATCTCAAGTTGGCTTCATTTGTTCATGTGTTGCGCTATTGGAGACATTATCTGTTGGGAGAGCATTTTGTGGTTTTCACCGACCAAAAAATCCTCAAGTATATCTTTACTCAGCGTGACCTAAATCTGAGGCAGAGAAGGTGGGTTGAGTACCTACAATCCTTCGATTTTGAGCTTGCTTATACACCTAGTAGAGGTAATACAGTAGCTGAGGAACTGAGCAGGAAGACTCAGATACAGGTGGTGCAGGAGGCTAGTAGTGAGTGGGAGCTCATGGCCTTGTTCTCTGAGATTCATTTGGAGGTTCACGACAATCAAGGGTAGACTTATCTTTACTCTTTATTTGTGACTTCTACCCTCCTAGAGAGAGTGAGGATGAGACAACTATTTGATTCCGAAGGACTAGTTCTATGGGATTCGGTGGCAAGTGAGGACCCTCCTTCCGATTGGGCGATCGGTGATGATGAGGTTTTGTGTTTCCATGGACGAGTATGGGTTCCAGGTGATATACACGAGGAGCTGATGTTGGATTTTCATGTTTGAGTTTGGACAGTTCATCCCGGGGTTACCAAGATGTACCGATACTTGAGATGTCAGTACTGGTTGCCGGGTATGAAGAGAGATGTAGCTGGTTTGGTTACGAGGTGTTCCACCTGTCAGCAGGTGACGGCAGATCACCAGATGCTAGCTGGGCTGTTACAGCAGTTACCCATTCCAGAGTGGAAACTGGATGATGTCGGGATTGATTTCGTGATGGAGTTGTCGAGTTCACCTCATGGAAATGAATCCATGTGGGTTTTTGTGGACAGACTCACGAAGGTATCTCACTTCTTGTCGATCAAGGAGACCTTCGGTGTGGACGAGATCAGAAGGCTATATATCCAAGAGATCGTACGTCTTCATGGGGTCCCTCGTTCTATAGTTTCTGATAGGGACTCCCGCTTTACGTCTCATTTCTGGCAGAGTTTTAAGAGGACACTGGGTACACAGGTGCTTCTGAGCACAGCATTCCACCCTCAGAATGATGGCCAGTCGGAGCGGATGATATAGGTTCTTGAGGAAATGTTGCGTGCATGCGTCCTAGACTTTGGGGGATCTTGGGAGAAGCATATACCCTTAGTCAAGTTTGCATATAACAATAGTTTTCAGGCAACTATTGAGATGGAACCATATGAGGCTTTATATGGTAGGTCATGCCGATCACCTTTGTGCTGATTAGAGGTAGGTGAGGCAGCTTTATTGGGACCATAGCTCATACACGAGACATCTGAGCAGGTCTAGTTGATTCAGAAGTGGATGGCTACCGCACAGTCTCGTCAAAAATATTATGCTGATCGCCGCAGACGGCCCTTGGAGTTCGTGGTCGGGGATCAGGTTTTTCTACGTGTTTTGCTGAGGCTGAGACACAAGTGGATCAGGAGATAGGGTAAGCTTTCACCGAGGTATGTGGGGCCATTCGAGATTCTGGAGATATTCAAGGTGGTTTCCTATCGGTTGTAGTTACCACAGTGGTACCGAGCCATGCACGACTGACAGGAGAACGAAGGTTCTCCGGGGCCGGCCAGTTCCTCTCGTACGGGTGCTATGGCAGCATGACCGAGTGTAGAACGAGCCCTGGGAGAGGGAGGCCGATGTACGTGCTCAGTGGCTAGAGCTGTTCTGAGCTTTATCTTCACTACCCTTAGAAGGGAAATTCGGGGACGAATTTCTATAAGGGGGGAATGTTGTATGAACCCAGTTCATAGTTTTGAGGTACGCCCTTCTTCTATTTCCTTTTCCTTTAAGTGTTTTTGAGAAAATATGGAAAATGGGGAAAAATCCTAAATTTTGGAACTACACGCCTTGTACTTTTCCACACGCCATGTACTTTTGGCTGTGTGGGATGGGTACACGAGGCATGTATCCATGCCAGGGATGAAGGGTTTAGGAATCAAATACACGACGTGTAATGGTACCTTACACACCATGTAGTTAGTCAGCATGCCTAAATAGTAAGGCGGTGGAGTCACCGCCAGTTGGGCGATAGTACACGTCATGTACTCAGGAGTACATATCGTGTACTCATGTCGATGGATGAACAGTGTGGCAGTGCCACCAGAGGAACAGTTAAATAAAGAAAGTACATGCCGTGTACTCAGAAGTACGCGCCATGTACGTTGTTTTTTCGGCTTAAAATAGGTAGTAGACTCCTCATTTGTCCGAGGAGGCATTTGAGCCTTTTTGGAGCCAAGGAGGATAACCGAACCTTTGAAGATCTGCCGGGTGTTCGTTTGGAATCTTATTCGGCTTTGGACGATCTCGTTGGAACCACGCAGGTAGGGCCTTTCTCCTCCTTATGCCATTTTTACCAATTCTTTCCCGAGGGAAAGTTATTTATGTTTGAATGGGTTTTTTTCTTCGTCAGATCTACATCGTTCATGGGCGTTTCTGGAGTTGGTGTTCGGGTATAATGTTCGTTGGCATATAAGGTAGGCGTCTTGATGTAAATTTCCAACTGTCGTGCATTTTTTGTGTGTTTTCATGCCACGAACCCATGTTAGGGTGTCATGTGGCTGAGGCTGTTGCTATATTTAATTCCTAGTATTTCATTAGTAATTAAATTGTGATAATAAAATGCTGGTTGGGATCATTTCTTGGAACCAGAACCACCCCAGGGGTGTGTTCCACTGTTTAGCCGTTTGGACAGGGTACCAGAGGGTATGCCTTTAATGTAGTAATTGTAGAATTTCCTTGAGATGAATTGCTTGTTTACTACATTTTGACATGTTGGGCATGGTCGGGTTACCTTTTAGCCTGAGGGAGATGTTGTGATTAGCCTGTGGGCACTACACTATTTAGCCTGAGGGCAGTAGTTATTTAGGCCCAAGGGTAACTTCTTATGTGCCTTTGAGAAGCTAATTCTGTGCCTGTGGGCGACACTGCCTACGCCTAAGGGCAAGCTCTATTATGCCTGAGGGAAGATTCCTATGTTTGATACTCGTTACCCGAGGGTAGGAGTTTACGTGTCTAAGGACACTAGTTGTTTACTAGAAATGCACTGTGGTGATTTCATAAATTAAATGGATTAAATGAATATTAAAAATGGAAAAATAACTGCTAGTTTGTTACTTTTGAGTACTGCTTACTTTATTGCATTTTACCACTGCACACTATTGTTGCATGTTAGTACGCATTTGGGAACATGCCTTTTGTGGGTTCCTACTGAGATATATTTCTCACACCCTGTTTGGGTCACGCTTTTTGGCCCAAACAGATTAAATTTCTATAGGTGTAGAATTGGGGAAGAGTCCCTATACAGGTACTTGACTATTGATGAGGTGTAGGAGGGCATGGGACCGAGCCTAGGATCGCGATGCCGCTGCTTGCTGTTTTTATTGTTTTGATGTACCCCATATTTTGTTGTATTGTGTTGATGTGTAACATGTTATGGCTGTTTTTTTAGAACTTGAAACATGTAGAATCATCATTTATATACTGTTGGTTATATCCACTGCGGTAATTTATTTCAGATGTACATGGTAACTGCTTCCGCTGTTTTCTGAATGTTTTATTTAAATTCTCTTATGCTACACTTTGACAAATGAGGGAATAGTTTCCCCACTATCAGACATGGGCCCTTGCTGCTAGTCGACAGCCTCTGGCATTTGGGGAAATTCCCTTGAGGTCATGTGCCGAACTGGGTTCGGGGCACCCGTTGAGTGGCACCTTGGTCCGGGACGTTACAAAGGTAAACCATGTTTTTAAATAAAATATTTTAATAATATAAATTTGTTTTTGTTGAATAAATTAGATCTAATTTATATGAATATAAAAATATTGTGGTTAAACTTGTATATAATTATATCATTACTCATTCAGCTGGTAATCAATACTAAATAATATTATGAAGACATAACAGTTAAAATTATTTTTTCTACAAAGAATATTTTTTTAAACAATATATTTTAATTTAAATTATTATTCCATAAAATATATAAATTCAATTAGTTTAAATATAGAATAAATTTTGGTTCAAAACATAAAATTTTATTAATGGGATTATTCTTACACTTTCTAAATAAATAAAAAATTACTTATTTAAAACAATTCAGTAAGTTAAAAATCAAAATATTAAAATATAAACATGAAAAATGTTTCGAAAGTCATGTTTGAGGGTTTATAAACCGTAAAATACATATAACTCAGCTATTATGATATTTTAAAGTTGTTAACATCTGAACAGTGTAATGATATAACTGGAGAGCAGTGGTTTTTTCTAAAAGTAATATTTTCATCACATATAAATAGGGATGACTTCCACCCCTCAATGATTATAATTACAATTATGTTTACCTTAAAAATACTCCTTAATTATATATCCTAGAATTTGTTTTTTCACCCATAACCCCATAGTATTTATATGTTAGTTCAAGTCATTGTTTTCGAAGATGTTCTCTAATATAAGATCAAGCAGCCCATGTTAGTATTACCTTATTCATAAACATTTCTCCTTAATATTCCTCTTCAAAATCTATTATATCCATAAAAATATAATTAAATTAGAATAATATTTTTTATTTAAATTTGTTTATTTTCAATTAACAACCATTATTTATTCATAAAAATCTTCTAATAAAAAACAAAAGTGTTATTTTTTTGTTGCGTGGACTATCACCTACACATAGCGTTTTCTTCCATTTTTCATCACCACCATTCATGTATTTTAAAAATGATTTATTCAATTAATAAATATTAATTATATATTTAAATATTATTTTTAAGTGTTTAATTAATCAATTAAATAAATTCCCTCCAATTCTTTGAGAAATAAAAATATTAATCGTGCGTACGTGCGGACTAACGCCTCTATGATAATTGAGTTTCATTTTTCGTCACCACCAATTATCGATGGTTTCAAAAATATATTTCAATTTTAAACATTATTTTTATAACATTATTAATTTTATTGATATAATTAATTTTTTTAAAAATTCAATTGAAAAGGATCTACATACAAGTAGTTTTAGAAAAATTGACTAAATAGGCTCATGTAACTTATGTAAGAACAATCTATATTTTAAATTAATAGCATATAATGGTTAAAGGAAATTTGAATAATAAATATATTTTTATATGTTTATAAAGTTAGTGTTAAAGGATCTTAATTTATTTATTCGTTATGTTGTGTTCATGGGATGTGAAAATAGGACTCATTTGAGGGTTTTCTTCTCGATCACCCTTTATAATATCATGCTTAGATATTTTGTGCCATTCTTCATTCATAAATTGAAAATAATAACATATGGAATTATAATACAATAAATAACTTTTTAAAATTCCAAACATACTTTAATTAAATCTAATATTTTTTATGGGATGTGATTTATGTTTTCCCTAAAACATAATTGTTTTCATAACTCCATATGCTTTCCTAGATTTAATGTTTCTCTTTGAGAATCATATTTTATCTCATATGGTATATGATATTTCTATATATGGATTTAAATTTTGTCTAAAATATATCTTATTTAAGAGTTTTCTTCCTTCTTGAATATGTAACTATGTTTGGAATAATTCCCATTCTCATAAGTTAAGGTATCCCCTCATTTCCCATGACATACCTTCCATCAAATGATCTCTATTTTAATTTAGAACCTAATTATGTATTATCTCATGTTACCTTCATTTTTATATTCTCTCATTTAAAAAATTATTTTTAATATCATTTTTTGTTATAAATAATTTTAAAAAAGTTATTTTTAAATATTATATTCGTTTTCTTTCCATAATTTATTGTTCGATATTCCGTACCACCTTTGTTAATTTTGAGCTACGCATTGTCCTTAATTTTATCGATTTTAAGAAATATTATTCACATTAAATTACACTATTGTTTATAATATTTCCCATAAATATATACCTAATTAAAAATAATTATAATTTTTCAGTTATGAATTTTTTTATTCCAAAAACTATTTCCACTTTTATGTAAACCCAATTTAAGTGAGGTCTCCTATTTCTTGACTCATGTAAAGAATCAACTACAGAAAATGTTTTCGAAACATGAATATAATCTAAAAAAAATTATTATTTTATGGAGAACTATCTTGAATGATTTTTTTTTTCAAAAAAAAAACAATCAATTTATTTCATTGAAAATATTATTTACATAAATTAAAAATTACCACCAATATGGTTCATTTTTAATCTTGCTTCTTGAAGATCCTTCTTCGGAATTTTTACATTTGAACTCCTCGTTCATGAAATATTCAACTTTTTTTATTATAAACTTTGAATATAATTCAAATCCTTTTTCTCATTAGATTCCTTATGATTTACCCTTCGGTTATGACTTGATTTGAAAATATGAAACTAACTTGCTTCTCATAATTATGACTAATGAATGCTTTTTCTCTGGTGACACACACTTATATATGATTATAATTTATATTATGTGTGGGACCGAAATTATATTCCCATTCAATTCATTGGGTAAAGCATTACATCTCATGAAATGATACTTAATGGAGTATAGAGTAAACCTAATCCAACACAGGACTTCGTCCACAATGATAACAACAATGGGGGTGAACACAATCTACTATCAAATTATATCTTCATTGTGATGATTCCCTTAGAAGTAAATATTAACATATATATATTATATCATATTTTATATTTTTGTAACATATTTTATGATGTAATGATATCATGATTTAATTTATGTATTCTATGTTTCCATTTATTTGACTATCCTCTTTTTGATACAATGTTATGACACTTGACCGTCTTTTTATTCTTTATATGCATATTTATTTGGTTTCCCTGATCTATATCTCGCTCTTTTCAAATTTTATTTCCCAGGATATATAATGTATTTTTAGAAGATCTATCTGAGGTAAGATTACTATGTAGAGTTTTAATTAAATATTATATATATAAGATGATGTTTTTTACTTATAATATTCTAAAGTCAATATACCTTTATATTCCTAGATTGTATTTAAAGAGAATATATGTCCCAATTTATAAAATAAGATATGTTTGTGTCTTTAGTCACTATAGTTGGCATCAAGGAAAATGTTATGTTGTTTTTGGCTATTATGATAAGATAACAATTAGAAAAACCATATATATCTTCTATATATAGGATAAAATCTAGTAATATTTTTAAATTATAGAGTCAGTGGGTTTCTTCAAAATTATATCATTGTTTTGATACTAGAATGTGAATGCAACTATAGTACCGAAGCACCTATGAATTATCACTAGTAAAATGGTTCCTTTATCATTGAATTTATAATTAATCTAATGTATGATGATTGGGCCAGATAATTCACACATTTTTAGGATCTCCTAGGGGATATAAATTGGTTAATCATATACTATTTACAAACTACTATGAAGGGATAATTTTCTTGTCGCTTTGAGGTAGTAGGTTGAGATATATTAGATAAGCCTACATAAAATAGCCGATGTTAAAATAATATTGATATAGGTTTAACTAAAGGATTTATTATCTAATGTGATGATTTAAAAGGATAAAAGTTTTTAGTGTTGGATCCTTTTTTTGTTGGTTATGATAACCACCCCTAATATTAAATATTTTTCACTCAGTTTACCATTATTGGTTTAATGATATCTAGAACCATAATGATACTTGTAAACCATTGGTTGTAAGGGACAATTCGATGATTAATCCAATTATGAAGCCATTAAAATGGAAGATGGACATTGAAATATGGTGATTATGCTAAAATAACTATCACCAAACATAATTAATAATGTATCCGTAACTAAAATCTTGAGTACTCATAAAAATAAAATGATGGTATCTAATGAAATTTCCTATGAATAATATAATAAAGTAAAGAAAAATAAATTTCATTCATGAATGAAATGATTGAAATAAGAACCAATGTAATATACCCAAGTGGACTATAAAATTATTTACTAATAAAAGAGAAGATCATATAGCATTAAATTTACATTGTAAAATGAAGAGACATGTTAGAATGATGGGAGTAAAAAATAGTCATCCAAAATGACCACTAACAATCTAATTACAGAAGTTTAAAAAACATGGGATTTATCTTAGTTACTTAACTAATCTAAAGGATTCGTTGGATGATAGTAATAAAAAACTTCTAATGTCAAGGGAGTAAGATAAATCAAATTCTCTTAAACAACTAATGTGAGTTATGAAAATTATACAGATTGTGGAACACTGACTATCAAATCAAGAACTGTGAGTATTATATTTATAAACTATCAAACCCACTTATTTATGCCTAGATTTCAATATAAGAACATAAAATAATGAAATCAATGAATTTATGTTTAATTACAAATAAAAACATCTACTGTTAAAAAAATTATATACCACTTTTATGTTTATGGGAACATTTCTAGTGAAAATATTACCATCCCTCTATGGTAAATTTAATGTAATTCTAGAAATGGATAGATTCTCCCCACTCTGAGAAAAAAATTTGTCATAAAGAGATCACATTTTATATAGACCTATGACATTCTGTGAAAGGATTATTTTGAAAACCCTTTATAAGGAAATTATAAAATTTGAGTCATGGTACCAAATAATGATAGAATCCTGGTTTAGACATTTGGTGAGGAACTCAATATTAGGGATAATCCAATTATAAAGAAAAGGGTATGTTTCTTTAATTTATAAGTTTGATATAAATAATAAAATAATATCTCAAGTAATATAAATTTACTAGAAACAACTTGATATTTTCACTAATAATTTATAATTAAAATTACAAGGAGAAATTTTTTTTAGGTGGATAATTTAATACCCTTTGTTTTTATAGAGTATATTCTCACCAAAATATATATATTTAAATTTCAGATTTTATTTAATATTTTCAATGAATTTAAATATATTAGTAAATTATCGATATAGGGTAAGAATTAAACAAATAACATATTATTCATTCGTAATACAAATTTATAACAGAAGATTATGAAACAGAGTATTACACACCATGAATTATTAGTAACCTTGGACTAGTACATCCATTGAATGTGTAAAAATTAAAATAAAAAAAATAGACATGAATAAAGACTAAATCTCTTGAATATAACTTGGATCACCACCACATTTGAGGGAAACCAATAGACAATGAAAAACTATACTGAGGATCAACATCATGAATTGAGAATGAATATTATTATATCAAAAATGAAAACAAGGGAAATCAGAAGTGTGAATGGAATTGGTTTTGGAATACTATATATAATAAGGAAATATAGTCATTCCAAATTTTTTTGTTATGAATATAGTCATTGAAAATATTTTCATTGAAGATATCCTCATTGGATATACATTTAATAGGTATACTAAAGATGTGTATTGTCAAAAAACCTAACTAAAAATCAAAAAATGATATTATAATATTATATATATATATGTAATTTACATATAAATAAAAAAATATTTTCAATATTATCATACTATGATTTATTGTTTTTTTTGAAATAATCGATTTTTAACTAAATATCAAATATATTATTTTTTGAAAAACAAATATTACATTTATAATAAAATAATTAATTAACTTTTACATTTAAAATATTTATATAGAAAATATGATTTTAATATATAATATAAATCATTTTAAAATATTATTTTATAAATTATAAAACACATGTTTAACTTTTTTAAAATAAAGTGTTATTACACACAAAAAAAATTGTATTTATGCACAGATATTAAAAAATAGACATTATCACTTTTTAAAATTTAATATAAAATATTTATATACAATTTGAGTTCTATATTACAATATTAATCACTTTGTTCAATTTCATTTTTATGTTTAATTATGATATTAGTATTATTAATGTTAATTACTTCCATAAGTGTGAAAAAATTGTTTATGGAATTATTTTATTAATATCATGTAATTATATCGAATAAAATAAATATAATTTAAAAATATGACTATAAAATGATATTTAAAACTATATATAATTATATTAACAAAAATTTAATTGGTAATTTATACTAGAAAATATTATGAACAAATAATTATTAAAATTCATTTTTTAGTAAATAAATTTTTATTATATATTTTAAACTAAAAGTAGATTCTATCATGTTTAAAATTTGATTTATAATAAATATGGAATTAATTTAAGTTAAAACATAAAAAAATCAATATTTTTTCCTTAAATATTTTTAAATATAATATAAATTACTTATATAAAAACTATTTACCAAGGTTAAAATAAGAAGGTTAAAATGTAATAACAAAAGATTAAAGACTTGAAATTTGATTAAACTATGTGTGTAAAGTCTTGTATGGTGATTTATTGAGACAATACAATTTAAAACCACTTTATTATGAAATTATGGATTCATTTATAAATTAATAGTATAATGATATCATGGAAGTGTAAATGTTATTCTCAAATGTGCCCTTTTCTTCACTTATAAAAGAGGTTCGCATACACCCCTCTGTGGTTACACATACCATTAAATTACCCATTCAAAAATAAAAAAATATAATTCTCCTATGAATAATGTTTTCATCCTGAAGCACATGGTCTCTATAATTTATCATAAGGCCTTTTTTCCAAGAAGATATTTAAGAGAAGATCAGGTTTCCTGCATAAATATTGACTATTTCATAATCTTTTATCCTTAATCTTCTTATTCAAAATATAATATATCAATTATAATATAATCTTAAAAAATATAATTATTATTCATATATGATAATATATTAATGTAATAACCAATATTTTTCGCTCTTTATCTATTAATAAGAACATAGGCGTTGTTAGTGAATTACACATGTTACCGTCTCTACAAAGAGAAATATTTAATTTTTTATATCCACCATTCATGGCTAATAAAAATAATGAAATAGATGGATAAATTATATATATAGTTTAGTTTTAATTCTTTAATGTCAAAATTATAATTTACCTTCATTCCTTCTTATTCATTGACAAATGTAAACATTAATTGTTCGTGCGTCCAGACTACGACTGTAATTATAAATGTGTTTCATATGTCATCACCACCCATCATGGATAGATTTAAAAATATATTTAATATATAAGTATAATTTTTATAAAACTATTATTATTTTAAAATTATGTAATTATTTTACAATATTTCATCCATGGTCAACATACATAATGTTTTACAAAAAATTTAATCAATCATCCTTATATAACAAACAAAGGTAAAAAAATCTATTATAAATAAATAACAGATAAAATTTAAAGGAACAAGGAATATGAAATATTATTCCATAATATTCATAATAAAATATTTAATATTTTTTTCCATGAAGTTATGTACAAGTGTAGAGAGAATCAGGACTGAGGTGAGGGTTCCCATCTCAATCACACTTCATCAATACATTTATTGATTTTATATATAAATCATAAGTTTAATAGTATAACTACACCCAATTGAAATATAATATAATAAAATAATTTCAATCATATAAACATCACTTAAATTAATTCTCTTCCTTATTGTGGTCAATGATTACTATCTTCCCTAAAATAAATAGGTTTTTATATTAATGTTTTTTATGTTTTAATGCTTCTAATTTATCATTGACTTTTATATCATATGGTATAACATATTTATATCAAGGGAGATTAATTTTAATTAAAATTTTCTATATTTATGGTTTATCATACTTATTGAAAATAAAACTATGGTAATAATACTTCACATCCTCATAAATTATGGTTTCTATTATCCATGAGTTTCCTTCCCACTGACTATCACATTTTCAATTAGAAACCTAATTATGTATGAAGTCATGTAACTATAATTTTTCCAATATGTAAATTTAAAAAGGATGTTTTATTATCCATTTTTATTATTTCTTAATAAAAATGGTATTTTAAAATATTAATATATGTCTCCTTCCATAATCATTTTTGTGATCTTCCATACCACCCTTGTCACATTTGAGTTACGAGTTCTCTTTATTTTTCTAATTTTTTTGAAATATTGTTCTTATAAACATCAAGTATTTATATATATAATTCCATTATATATATAACTAGTTCAATATACTTTTCACTACTGGGGTTATACATTTTTTAGTACCCTATGAAATTTCAACTTTTATTTAAACCTGATTAAGGGGAACATTCATATTTATTCTATACTGTCAAGAATCACCCATATAAAATGGTGTTAAAAGATTAATAGAATATAAAAACCATTTTAATTTTATAGTTATTACATTTTTATTAATTATAGATTTATATAGACTAGTAATATCCTTATTTATTTAAAAGATAATTTACTTATTTCACAATGCACCATCCATGTTATTTGATTTTATTATTTATTATCCTAGATATATTTCAGGAATTTTCTACATTAGAAATACATTCCCCGGGTAAATGTACATTTTTAAATTATAAAAGTATAGAAATATTTAATTCCCTATTGTATTTTTGATCCTTTAGATTTAGTCATCAATTATGACTTGATTCAGAATTATGAAACTCGATTCCTTGTCATGGGTATGATCATGATTATGATTTATGTGTAGTATTTTCCTCATGTGGAATATATATTTATGAATTTAATTTAAGTGATTATTGGGGACATAATTTTATATCTCTCCAATGAATTGGGTAAATAATTTTATACCATGAAATTCCATGTAAGGGATTTTGGAATGATCCTATTATAATTTTGGATGTTGTCAACTTTGTTAATTGAAATAGGGAATTAACCCAATCCACCATGGGACTTTTTCCTCTTTATGATGATTGTATTAAGAGTTACCTTGACTTATGTTTATGATTTCACATTTTATTTTTTTCTCATATTCCTTGTTTCCATGATACTATGATTTCATTTACTTATTCCATGTTTCAATACTTATGCTCATAATATTTATCATATCAGGACATGTCTCTTGAATATCATGTTATAAATTTTTTAAATTTTAAATCCCTTATTGCTATTTTTAGATAACAGTTCTCCTTATGTATTTTTCCTAGAATATCCTATGAAATTATAGAATATCTAGTCATCGTTATAGCCTTGTTTTGAGATTAAAATAAAATATATTTTTTATGTTTAAGATGAATTATTTGAATGTATTGTCTTCCAATAAATTATTTCTCTAGATTATCATCTGGTATTTGATGGAAATCTATAAGGTAAATTTTGAAATAATTTTTTTTAAGGACTAGGTTGCTAAAATAAACCTCAAAAATAAACTATGAATCCCCAATATATTTATTTATAAATCAAAATCCTGGAAAATATCACATTATATTAAATGAATTCAAAAAAAAACACTTTCGAGCCATCCTCCTAAAAACCTCCTTCAAATATTCTAAAGGGAAAAAACATAATGCTACCACTACTTAAAAAAATGATTATCTTCAAAAAATACTCCTTATGGTCAACTACTTATGATCAAATGAAGATGATTTCAATAAATTAAAAACAAACGGGTACATAAGTTTTTTAAAAAAAAATCAGATTTTGGAATATTCATGTGAAATAATATATAAATATTTAGGAACAATATAAAAAATATGATTATTCAGGGATCAAGGATCATTTTTCCTTCTATGTAAATGTTATAAAAGTAATAATGGTAGGTTAATGGGGTTTCATATCTTAGATTATATTTTTTTTTCTTTTTATCTTTTTGAATAACTAATTTTCATTACACCCCACCACTTTTCATCTTGGTAATTACAATAATCAAGAAAGGAAATATATTTTTCGAATTGTAGGAAGTGATTGGTTTGACCTATTTGACTAAAAATAATATGTATATAAAAAATTACATAAAATAGTTGTATATGTGTGATAAGCTGATAAATTATGTTATGATTAAAATTCATCACTTGAATGGATATCATGATGATTGGTGACTTGAAATGATATTCATATTTTTTACAGTCTAATTCAGTCAGAATTACTTCCAATTATATTTCATTGAACATAACACTCAATATTGTTATAATATTGATTTCATTATTGGTTATAAAAAAATTACTTTATTATAAGTATAAAGTAATGTATGGTGGAGCATGATGATTATTGTTTTTAAAAATTCCATACTATATATATATATTATTGTTTTATTATTGAAAAATCCCAAAAAAATCATTTTAATATTTTCATTGTTATATAGGATATTATATTAAATTATTGTTATTTGGGGTTATATTATCCTATGTGGGCCATTTTTTCATTTATGAAAGTTAATAATATCCTTTGGTAGAATTATTAAGTTGTTTGAAATATTTTCTAATGTTGTTTTATGGTTCCTTATTTTAACTATTTTGTTTATTTTTTATAAGATATAAATCATTATAAAAAACATTACAAATTTTTTCATTATATTATTAAAATATATTGAAAATCTGTTCATGAACATGTGTATTCAAGTTATAACATATTTATTAAAAAATAATTTACAACACCACAATATTGTTTCCCTCATACTATGAAAAAAAGGTTTCACCATCATTCACAATAGTTTCATTCCACATGCCCTCTAATTAATAATGTCACCATATAAAATACAATAAATCTATGTGTGTGTCACATTAACCTTCCCCCTCTATAGTAACTCATATTTATTCTCGATCTACTTTACAGAATAATAAAAATGAATAAAAAATAAATTTTTATTCCTATTTTTTAAATTTTTTTCAATGAGTCCATATGTGAGTGAAGAATAAGTGGTGATTCGTGGAAATATTTAATGGATTCACATGATGGGATTATATTTCATGGTCAGGAAATTTTATATGTTAACTCTAATTATTAACGAATAAGATATTTAAATGTTTATGACATGTTCTTAGGAGACTACATTTCATAAAAAGTAAAAGATGCTGCATATTATTAATTTCATGAAGGGATGAAGAGAAATTAAGGTTGTAGGGGAAAAAATATACATTTCATGAAGATATAATTTTATTTCATTCAATATTTTATTATTTCATGTTTATTAAATATAATCCCATCTAAAATATATTTATGTTTTTTCTGAAGAAATGGTGGGGAAGAAAATGAGATAATTGGGAATTTGTTTTTTATTTTATGTTGACATATTACATGAGAATGGATTGGTTTTTTATAATATATACTTAGAATGTTTCTATGTATTTATTAAGTGATTCATTTTAGATGAATGGTGACAACCAACTATCCATCACAGGATAAGATCAATTATATAATTTCCAGACTAAGAGGTCAAACATGCGCAAGGGAGTAGCAAAATCCATCCCATGGGTGGCTGAGGAGGCATTATACCCACATCCTATGGGAAAGAGTATGTATAAGTCCCACATGGATCATATCCAAAAGATACATTGATTGGGATTGAATCCCATGTGTGTGAGTTGTGTTATGTGGGCTTGGATCCCCTACAACCATGCCATGCTATGTATGGAGAGCAGCTAGTCTAATAAACCAATGCTCAGACCTGGTGAGAAATAGATGAGTGAAAAATGAATTGTGGATAATTTTCCTACGTGGAAAAAGATATGTAAATTTCCATTTTTGTATAATCTATCTAATCGATGTCATCCAATCAAGGGAGTTATATTTTCTTCATCATTCATTCAAGGGATCTTCGTCACACAATGTTTTTTCAATTAATGATCCCAAAACTCATGAATAAATATTGAAAAGTGAATCTAATGGCCAAAATGATCTCTTGAATTCATGTCATGTTTGAAGAACTCATCGCATATTATATTTATGTAAATCCACACATGAATAGAGAACCCTAATCCATAATGATGCCAATACATTGAATGGTGTAAATGGGGATATTATAGTAAAGGTATGATCAAAATAGTAAATAATGCATATTTTCAGTTAATGCATGAAAATCGAATAAATATAATCATGATGATAATCTATGGGTATTTATTATTGACATGATGAATCATGAGGAAAAAGATTAATTAATAGGGTGTTACGTCCATGTGTTCATGAATTTGTGTTACTACATAAAGAAACGGGAATCCTTATAGTTTTGAGTGTAAAATTATATCGATGAAACCATGTCAAGAAATATTATGTCATTGGCTATTTGAATATCTTCATGAAGGAATAGGTATCCTAAACAGGTGTGTATTTTTTGATGTATATACTACAGAGTTTCATGCATTCATGCTTGCATGCCTATTTTATGAGTTTCATTTGACTTATCCAAAAGAAAATAATTACATGAACACCTCTGTGTTTTGAGATGAAACACAGGAATCTATAGAATAGCATTTGGTATTCATATTTAAAAAGGAAACTGTATTGAATGAAGAAATAAATCCCAACCAATTATATGGTTTTTTACATTGATAAATATAATACTTCATGAACCATTTATGTATTAATATTTGAAGTAATATAAATAAATATATTTATTTATAAAACAAATTTATATGAGGATTTAAGTGAAGAATATAAATTATAATATTTATTGAGATTCTAATGCACCACATTGTTGTTTATATATATTAACATCCAGATAATGATGAAAAATAAGAAAAATATTGAGACACCTTATGTCCAGTGTGCCTTAATAATTTTTAGAGGGAGTTAATCTTGTGTAATTCATAAAGAACGTGATTACATGTACCTGAGCATTTGAAGATGAGGACTCATGTCATTATTGAACTCAAATGTGTCTCGAGTCCAGCATTGTTGGATTTCTTTAGGAAGTACACAATTAAGGGACATCCATATTTCATATTGTGTAAGACAATATTTGAAGAAGATATTACTAGAACTAGATAAACACTAAAGAGGAATCTTGTAGCTTGGGTGTCTAACCAGCTGTTGGAGGCTTGTGATTAGGGTGTCCAACTAATCAAAGAAGAAGAGTAGTTGGGTTGTGAAACAAATTTGGGATAGATTGTAATTGTGGTGTCTCAACATTTGTGAATAAATTGTAACTAGGGTGTCTAACCAATTGTATTTGGTTGTAGAGAATGTGAAGAGAATCCATGATGGGCTGTCTAACAAACATGTCAAGGAGTAGGCCATTCGATGTAGAACCTTGTAAATGACATGTTTTCCACTCTCTTATTTTACTATTAAAAATGAGTCATGATTATGAAATAGTATTTCGTGAATCTAAAACATAAATAGTTAAGATTTTTGATTTTAAAAGGAGATTAAATTCCTAAAATTAGAGTACCACTAAATTACCACACACCTCTCAATGTCACCTAACATGGCCCTAGGTTATACAAGTCATATCAGTGGGATGATCACCTCTAACGATCCAATTATTTTCTATGATAGAATCTGATAAGTACTTCAATGAGATAAAACACCTTATTCAAAGGAGGTTAAAATAATCTAACTTTGATAATGGAAGAAATAGAAATAATAAAGTTGGTTAATTCCTATTATCCCAATTCAAGGATGATATAAATATCCTTGAATTTTATAAGAATATGAAGAAGAATCCATCCCAGATGATCTTCTCTCCAATAAAGGAGAAATATGAAGGTAATTCTATTTCTGATTATATCCCTCCTATAGTGAAAGGATAAAAAAATTAGACTCACTCTTGGACATAAAAAAATATTGTTCTGGTGATGATGAGGTAAAAACAACTAGTGTTATTCCAAGGAATGCTCATGAAATATCAAATAAGATAAATAGAGAATCATGAAGGGTGTTTGTTATTAAATGGTGAAATAGTTGACCATGGAAAATAAAATATTTAGGAGATAAAAAGTGTCCTTGAATATCAACTCAAGGAAAATGGGAAAAAATATGAAGTAGATATAGGTTTGGATAATATTTCTCAAAACCCAACCCAGAGAATAGATAAAATCATGTATGGTTGCTTCTTCAAATATGAATGTAATGGATACTATGTTAGAAGATAAAAATATTAAAATATAAAAAAATCGGATAAATTTATCACCTCAAGATATAAAATAATAATATATCCAAAATAGGGAACAACATGTGTAGAAACAAAGAGGAACCTGAATTTGAGATATGGATTTAATGTTTTTCCCATTCATAATATGGAATCGTGATCCTACAAAATATGAAATCCCCAAAGTGTTTTTATTATAAAATATTTGGGAATATCATGAGTATAGTTTTTTAGGACAACAAGACTATAAATATTAGAATATCTCCATCATTTCCAATATCTCATTCATGTCGATTCAAAATACAGAATGAATGTTTTATAAATGATTCAATTGTTGTACCTCATTAATATGGAAAATAATTTCACTAATAGAAATGAATGTAAGGATAACGAAGTTATAAGGTAGCACTCCACACCTATGAATAATAAAGAAACAACATATACTGTAAAATGAAGTATTTTGATATAAAATAGGTTCAATGTTTTATTGAATAAAAATGACATCCAATAAAGGGTGTTTAGAAGATTAAATTCTATGAACTCAAAACAACACTCTTGGATACAAATAAGACAATCTTCGAAGAAAAAATATGTTTTTCTAGCTATAAAAGAGGTGAAAAATGGTATTCCACAAAATGTGGATATTCATATGGAGAATATATTTTTATAATCCATGATGCATGTCAACAATAATGAATGTAAATCCCATATTGTCCTTTGAAAGAATAAGGAATCATGTATGATAGAAATATCTCACCTTGAATGTTTTCACTAAATAAATAAGAGGTTCCTCCTTATTTCTATTTATTTGATGTGTTATTGCTTAATGAGAAAATATTTGAAGCTGGATTAAGTTCTTATTAGAGTTCATTAATTTAAATGATGATAAATATTGTGTTCATCCCAGTAGGGGGTGATTTTATGAGACATGAGGTATTACAATCACAATATAATAACTCTTCTATAATTGTACTCATTAAGAGGGAGTTATTGGATGATGGGAAAATTTGAAAAAGAGAGAATTATTCTTATGCATCTTAACATTTTAAGCACTTGGGCTGCAGCCTAGTTGGTGAGGACTCCTTAAGTGTGGACACAAACTAGAAAACCTACAAGGAACATGCTTCAGAAGTAGGATAAGCAAGGAGCTTTCACCAGTGAAGAAACTAAATGGATTGCAAGAATGGGAGGGTTTGGCACCTGCCATCGGGATAAGCCTATGAGTGCATGGGAAAGCCTAGTGGAACAGCCATGCGAAGGTGGAGAGCTAGTTTCACGATGAATATGCTAGAGAGGAGCAGTTTCAAGTAGTTAGTCTAGGTTGTATGTAATTTTTGAAAGCCCACGGGCAATGAATTCCTCTAAGGCCCACAGGCCATGTAAGGATGATGCCTACAAGCCTTGTAAGGGTTCCACCCCAACCATTGAAAGGTAGATTATCAATAAACAATAAAAAAATTAAGGCCTTAACATTTTAACATGTTTTTAATTTATATCCTGTATTTTTCATTTCATTGATAAATCAGGCCCCTATCTTGAGAATTGATAAAATCCATGCTTGATATCACATGTGTGTATGTGTTATGGAAAACATATACAATCATGGTTATTTCACACATGTTTTCTACATCGGGTAAGTCCATGTAAAATTAGAGTTAATTCACTAAATGATCTGTTCTAAATATCATGTGATTTGATCCATTTATTTTAAAATACATGAATATAATTGGAAGAAGAAAGATGATATGATAAGACAATCAAATTATCCTTTGAATTTTATTATAAATAATGTGGAGAATAAATGAAGTTTCCACAAATTAGTTTTATGATGTGAGTGAATTTTGAAAAAAAGTAATAGGGGGATATTTTTATTCCAAAGTGTTTCATTTTTTTAATGTGTCAACATTAGAGTGAAGATGAAATAGTGATGCATAAAAAATTATTATGTATTCACTTGATGGAATTGTATGTCATGGTCGATAAATTTTTCATTTTAAATATTATAATTATTGAAGATAATCATTAAATGTCAAAGACATGTTCTTAAAAGATAAAATTAAATATAAAAATTGGATGACCATGAAAATGATTATTTTCAGGATTAGAAGAATAAAAATTAAGGGCTCCATGAAAAAGGTAATTATATATTTAATGATGAAAGAAGAGAATTACTTGCAATGTTTTATTATTTCATGAAAATTTATGGTAATTCCCCTATTATGTATTCATATTTTATATGATGAATTAGTGAGAAGTAATTGTATATGGTTTAGATGTGTTTCGAAATTTTGCCTTCACATATAATTAGTGAAATGCTTGGTATTATTTATTCTATAGTTAAAATTGCTCAAATTATTTATTATGTAATTTATATAAAAAATAATGGGGTCAACCGACTATCTAGCCTACGAAATGATCAACCACAGTATTGTAAGCCTCAATGGTCATCCATGCCCAATGGAGATGCAAATCATAGACTTTGGGTGACATATGAAGTATAAAACCTATATCATAGGGGAAGGATTGTATATAGTTCAAATAGAACATCCATTTGTTGGGCTAGAAACCCTTGTTTGTGAGTCATGTTATGTGGGTGTAAATCCACCACAATCATGGAATGTTTTATTATCAGAGAAGAAACACTTACAAATTAGGGCCTTGTCTATAAAAGAAACCAATGTGGGATAGTGGTGGTGTGGTTACTCTTCCCGTGTTTCAAAATTACATACATTTCCATGGTTATATGACCTGACCAATATTAGTTGTTAGATTGTGGGAGTGGATCCATATTAATTATTTGTTTTTGGGATCTTCTGATAACATTAATTCCCTCATTGATGAGACACAATTCTCATGGATAAACAAATAGAAATGAAAATAACTTTCATTTTAGTCTCCTGAACTCTAGGTGAGTCTGATGAGCTCATCACACATGATATTCACGTACTTCCATGCACAAACAGAGAACCATGATAAGTGATTATTTACTAATGTATTAATGATTTTTTAAGATTTAAAATCCAAGATTAATTCATAGGTATGATCAATATGTTCATTCATACAACATTTTATTACATGCATGAAAATCGAGTGAATATCTCATGTGAGGAAAAGACACGTGTATTTGTTATCTATGTAATTAAAGGTGTAGAATTATAGATGTGAATATTGAGTTACATTATAGAGTTTAGTCATTTTATTACCATCATGAATAAATGTGATTATGAGTTCTTTCAGTTAATGACGTTATGTGATGAATCTATGTGATGAAATGCTGAGTCTTTAGATACTTTCATATATTTGGTAAGGAACATGAAGTATGAAGCCTTCAAGTGTTTTATTTGATGTATATTCTAATGAGTTGTATTCTTTAATGTATGTTGGGTGAGACATTGGTGACTGTTCTATGGGAGAAGAAGATACATGAACCCCTCATCTTTTTGAGAAGAAGACCATGAATATTCAAAAAACCATTATATATTCATATTTGCACTCGAATATGTATTGCATAAATAAAAAAATAACCACCATTTATTGGGTATTTATGTTGAAAAGTATAATACATTATAAAAAAGTCAGGTGCTAATAATTCAACAGAAGAAAACAAATGTTTCAAATTTTTTTAAAAAATTATATGAGGATTTAAATGAATAATTTAAATCCTTACATTTTCTAAGATTCCCATGCACCACATCATTGTGTATAAATATGTTTATGTAGGTAATGAAGCAAAATGTGAAAAATATTGTGACTCCTTGCAAAAATAATGAAATAATAATATTTGGAGTGAGCCAAAGATGGATATTTTTTTACGATGATGATTACATATACCCATGCATTTGAAGAAGAAAATTCATTTCATTCTTGATATGAAATTAGTCTTGATACCAACATTACTAATGTTCTTCAGGAAGTACACATTGAAAGGACAACCATATTTCTTGTGTTGTAAGACATTCTATACTGAATATCTTTCAAACATTGAATCAACATTAAAGTGGAAACCTGAGGATGGGGTGTCTAACCTGCTATTGGGTTCTCATTATTGGGTTGCGTAACCAATCAAAGAAGAATAGAAATTGGTGTTTCTAACAAAATTTGGATATATTGTAACTGTGGTGTTGAAGTAATTATGGACTAATTGTTACTAGGGTGTCAAAATAGTTGTATTCACTTATTGATATATTTAAGAGAATAAATTTTTGGTTTCTAACAAACATGGAAAGAAATAATTATTTCCTTTCAAATCATTATAAATATTATCTATTTCCCTCCCTTTATTTACTACTACACATGAGGTGAGGTAGATATATTTTATTGAGCTAATCGAGAACATTAAAAAGTTCAAGATGTTGAATTTAATAAGAAATGAAATTGATAAAATCATCATACAACTAAATCCACCCTTCTCAATGGAACCTAACCGTTCCTTGGGATCTACATAAATAAATAAATAAATACTATAAGGAACATAATTCAAATTCAGTTTTCCCTTCCACTTTATCTATCATTTTTTGTGATTCATAACAAATTCATCCAACATAATGTGCCCCTACATCTATTACTATTATGATTCTCACTCAATATCGTGTACCCATATATTATACCATATATAAATATATATGAATATATATATATATATATATATATTTGATCACTATATAAAAACCAATTTTGGTGTGAAAATAATTTTGAAAAATGATAAAAATAGAGGAAAATGAAAAATTAAAATAATAGAGAAATAAATTGAAAGGTATGTTTCTATAATATTCAATGATATTAAGACTATATTAGAGTTAATATGGTAGTTCCAAAGGATCTGAGAAATTTTATAATATATATTGGTATAAAAGATGAAGAGGCTGATGTGAGAAAATCCAATTTGAGATAAACTTTTTTTTACTGGTGACATCTCTCAAAATTCTAATATAAAGTACAAGTCATCTCTATATATAATTTGGAATAAAGGTTTTATTTATTATAAACGCAAATATAATATTTATTCATTATAAATATTTAAATAATATATTTTTTTGGCCATGAAGATATGGAAAATACTTCCTTATGACGTGAGGGGATGTGATTTATATATTTTCTAATTTAATAACAGGTTGATATAATTTAATTGTAAATTAGTACTTTTTTTAAAATATAATTTTTTGATTTGATATAATTGATAAAATTAGTTTAAAAGGATTCCAAATCATACAAACATTGATATAAAAAATCTATCTAATCCATGCACATAATTTCCTAGTTTGAATAATCAACATTTCTTGCATCTATTTTAGTTTTCAGTTTTTGTAATTAATTTTATAAACCAAAAATATGATATTTTTTTTATAATTGTCAGTAGTGACTAAATATTACAAATTTTATCTTTCCCTATGAAATTCAACCTCTAATATTTGTTTTCATGAAATTATTAAACACATGTAGTTATAGGACTATCATGATATTTTTAATTTAGGATACATATCTAGATTATTTGGAAATAAGAAATATAAAAATAAATAAGAAACCATGTCAACTATTGCCATAGAGAATGATGTACCCACCTGGAGAAAATCTATAAATTGAAAATTAGGGTGTGGAGTTGAGGAATAGAAACATAAATAAAAATTTTCTTATACCACATTAAATATACGGCCGAGTAATTTACCATGGTAGATTGATATATTTTTATCTAATTATTTAATATTTATTCAATCAAATTACTCTTTTCTCATTTTCAGAAAACAACAAATGTATT
Organism: Viscum album; assembly: GCA_963277665.1. Lineage (NCBI taxonomy): Eukaryota > Viridiplantae > Streptophyta > Magnoliopsida > Santalales > Viscaceae > Viscum > Viscum album. The sequence goes on from OY728162.1 coordinate 1,530,885,247, forward strand.
TGTACTATGTTTATTCAAGATAATATTTAATAAAATTGTAATGAAATTTTTAATTAAATATCATGTGTGTAAGAATGGTATATGTTTATCACTATTTAAAATTTATATTAGAAATTTTTACCAAATTTAATTACCAAAAAATAAAACAATAATATATATTCCATAATAAGAGAAATAAAATATTTCACAAATTTTATTTTCATACTTTTGTTATTTTTAGTGAGTAAATCAAGAGGGAGGGGGGATAAATGATAACCTAATAAATTTTTTTAAAAAAAATCATGTAAATTCCACTAATTAAAATTATTTCTCCATGTTAAAAAATTACAGATCAATATAATTTTTATCTTTAAAAATATTTATCAAATATTGATTAGGTCTTAGTTTAAACAATATATGAAATTACTATATCATTTTAAGTAAATTTTCTTAATAAAAACCATTATATATAAAAAAATAAAGATTAAATATCAAATTACATGTTTTATTTATAGTTTAAAATAAAATGTAGTTAAATTATTAATTGAAGAAAATAAATAAAAAAATATAATAAACAATGAGTTCCATCTCTAGCTAACACCTTATCCCCTTCACTCTGAAAGAACCCGCTACTAATCTGATTATTATATCAAATAATTTGATCCATGACCAAGGTCAAAAACACACACAACCACACAAGTTTTCTAGTCTCAAAGCCCCTTCCATAGTTACACATGGGACGAAAAAATAGAAAGCTATCATGTATGTCATCCATTATTGTGGTGGGTATAAAAATGAAAATGTATTGAAGATAATATCAATCATTCTACTATTTAAGAACAATAGTCAATGGGTGTAAATGAACAGATAGAATAACACACTACTTGAAAGTAATAGAAAACAATGGAGAGAGGAATTGAGAAGATATAGAAGAATTAGTTATACTCGGTATTTTTTCCAAGGTGAATGGGAGAACTTGTTATTTTTATTATTGGGGTTCTTGAATAGTTTCTCTAAAAGCTATAAGAAAATAGAGTGTTGTGAATTTATCTTCTTTGTCTATATGAAATGATCTAGATTTCAATTTAATACACTCTTCTGGAGGTTAATGTATCAGGGAGTAAGTGATCAATCTATCACCATTATAAAAAACTATATTTTTATTTATGAGAGAGTAATTTGGGAATATATACACTATAGGATTGAATACCCATTGAAAAATAATAATAAATGTTTGTTTCATCCTCATTCTAAAACATTGACTTTATTCAATGCATATGTAAAATTGTTAATGAATTATGATTAAATAAAACAAATAATTTAACTCCAATAAAATAGTCATCAAGATAATTTATATTTAATAAAGAATAAAAATACTAATTACATATGATGATGGTATCATGGACCAGAAATGGCATAAGATAGTGGAAGAAAAATCTTAGAGGTAACAGATTCTTATGGTAGTAGATTCTGTTAGTAGATTATTTTGGAGGCAGCACCATTTTGGATATAGTATATCTAGTGGTAGTTGGTCTTGCATTATCATTCTTGATGGAAGAATATTCTTGGAGGTGGAAGGACTCTAATGAAAATAGATTAGTAGTGGTTGCACACAACTAGCGATTTCAAGAGTCTGGTGGTGGAAACTAATGGTGGTTGCACGCGTCTAGAATTACTTGGTCTGGTAGTTAAATTCCTATAGTAGTTTCAAAACTCTATCAGTATCACATCGTGGTGGTTCCAATAGTCTAGAAGTGGAAAATTCTGGTGGTGTTATGATTATGGTGGCAGTATAAACTGATGGTCGAAAAAATTAACTAATTGTGGCTCTTTTAAACACCTAGAAAATTTTATTCAAATTAATATTTAGAAGATAATATACTACCATAAAAAAATATAGCACATTAAAAATATAATAATCATTATTTTTCATCATTAAAAAAATAATGTTCCAACAATCTCCCCCCTTTTGGATAATCACAAATCATTGTGTTTTATATCCCATGTATAAAACAAAAAAATGCCTAAAGATATGTTTTAAAATATTAATAGTCTTCATAAAAGATCGAATGAAAAATAATTATAGTATCAAAAAATAAAAATAAAAACATAAATTTCAAAACATGAATAATAAATCCTATCTAAATAAGTATTATATCAAAGGAATCAATATATATGTTTGGAATAAATTATAAATTAATTAACTTATGGTATCAAGGATAAGTGAGGGAAATTAAATCTAACTATTTTTTCCACCTTTAGTGATAATAATGAAAACATAAGACAAGAAACAGAAAATATAAAGTAGAAATATATAAATAATATGATATAATCATCATTTATAAAAAAATTAAGGGATTACAAAAAAACTAATTTTATGAAAAATAAAACAATGTACCTATAATATACTATCTCTAATATAAATCTCTCTCATATCAGGAGGTACAATCATCAGGGACATACCTTTTCTAGAGGTAGGACGCACTAATGTAGAATATGAGGCTTCTGAGCTAGATACTAAAGGTGTTGAGGTAGTCTCAGGCAGCACTTGGATGACCATGGGTTTGATATGTTTAACAGATTCAACCAGAGGTATGATAGGTGGACGATAGTAAGGTGGAAATTATATATTGACGAAGAAACTATGATGGATTTCATGGGAATTTCCCCTTGTGAAACTATTATGGAACCATATACATACATGAATAGATTCATGTAATTTAAAATGACTGTAGAAATTTTTCCTCCTACCTCCAAATTATTGATAAAATACATCTTATCCTCTGTGAATAACTAGAGAGTATGTGTTATAACCTTCAACTTTTATACCTATTCTGTGAAATACATAGTATCATTCTTCATCCATAAATTCTTATAAAATCTATAAATGTGAATTCAAGTCGTGCTTTATATATACCCATGGAAGATATAATTTAATAGTCTTGATGATTGTTTCCTAATCACTTTGAACATAATTAAAACACTCCCGAACCAGTTTATTTATGTTCTCACCATTGTGATGAATTTTATTCCATGATACCTATTCTGAGGTATGTATATCAGCCATAATATCTTGTAACACCTACTTGACTATAGATTTGATCAAATCATCATTAAGAGAGGAAGAATCATATAGATCATTAGATGTAGAAGTAACAAAAAGAAAACTCTCAATCCACTCCAATTCAGTAGTATGGCTGGAAGAAAAGTTAGTACTCATCTTCTCCATAGTATATCTTATAGTTCCCATCTCTCTTTCCAACATTCTAATCATAATTTCATCTTCTTGAATATGAAAACTTATTTTGAGATGGATATGAAAAATAACCATCTCGAAATAAAATCCATCTACTTCACTAGGATGTGTGATAGGTGGTTCGAGAGACCACAAAACTATTATAAAATATCTAATATATCACTCTATAAAATAATTTAAGTTAGATTTCAAATCAATATCTAAAGGCATTAGGGAAGTATCAGGTGGGGCTGCAGTAGATATCTCAACACTCGGAATAACCACATCTTTAGGATGTGATTTGGTGGATGCATATGAAGGGAAATTCCAAATCTTACTTGTATAGACATTTTTTCTCTACATGAGATCCCATTTTATTTGTTCCAACTCAAACTAAAATAGTAGGTCCACCATGCTATGGTGTACTCATATGGTCATCACCACATCCATCATTTCCATTAGAATCTGTATAGGATTATCCATGATGTTAGGATCCTTATAAAGGTTCTCATATAGAATATACCTCATCCTCTACCAAGGTCAATCCAATATGAGAATATATATGATAGACATCATCTCCCTTGAGGTTCTTTAATTTTGAGTAGTCTAGTCCAATCTAGACATAACTGTGGAATGTTTCCCACTAATCCATAATTTCCCGTTAAAATCTAGTAGATTTCATCTCAATTGTATCTATATGATAATATATATAACCGACATAACCTAGGGATTCATCCCCCTTGGCAAGTGACCTCGGATCACCTCTAATAGAGGTAGCATCACCCACTGGATAAACTAAAAATTATCTTTCTACAATTATAGATTCTTCTAGAACATGTCTGTCTACAGTCCTAACTGAGGAAACCTGAGAAGGATGATGTTATTGTTCATTAGCATCATCCTCAACACACTCATCACCATTAACATCAGCATCATAATCATCTACATTACCTTTTTATCCCTCAGAGATAGTAACAAATTCTATAGATTTTTGTGAACTACTCATGATAGTTTCATATCTAGTGGCCTCGGTCTCATCATCATCATCATGTCTTTCACTTAATATATTCTATTTGGAAATAAGAGATATATATGTACTAACAAATCCACGCGACATGGTAGGGATCTTTGAAATATCTAGGATACTTCCCACTTCAAAGAGATAACCTTATCCTCTATATCAAAAGGCACGTCAAATTATTATTCTCCATCAGAATAGACTACTATCTTATTTCGCTCAAATCTATGGTCAATAAAGATATTGGTTCTTGTAATGTTTTCTATAGGAATAAAATCCTCAAGGAGATTATCATTATATATAACCCACTTTTTTCCCTTGGATTCCAATTCACGGTCTTTATTTTTTATGTAACCTTGTAAAAGAAGAAACCATGACACCTCACTTTATGTTCCTCCTCCTCATCAATCAAGAACATGGTTTCAAACATGGACAAAATCAACTTATGTTAAATGAGAGAATTATAATAGGAATATGACTTGCTGATCTCTATCATGTCCACCATGAGGAATCTCCAAAGGATATTTTTATCCCTTCATTTCATAAGGAATACAAGGTACAAATCCAGATATCACATACTACTAAAATCCCATTTTCTGTGACACAACATATATTGAATGAACAAAAACAACAATTGGAATTCTCTATCAACCCCAGCAGAAAAAATACATCTAAAGGTTACATCACCATTAATCTCCAACCAATCACTATCATAAATGAATGACTCAATGTCACTAGTAATATATTTTTTGATAGATTTCAAACACTCCCCAGTGAGTCACATTAATACACCTCACCCATTATTTTTAATAAAATATTTCTTCTTTTCTATCATCTATGCCCTTTATCAAATCAATATTTTCTTTTAAACAATGCACATCATATTAATAGAAATTATGAACCAACCTAATATATATTGGTCGGTCATTTCCGGAGAACCAGTCTATACATCACTTGTGTTGTATCACCTTGATCTCCAAATACGTTATCACCATTGACTATTTGGCATCTACTTATTTTTGGAAACAACTATGCAGTTTGCAAGATTCTTATTCCTCGACATGAAAACAAATCATCTTGTTTCTCCTATATAATTACTCATAGGCCTTGATCCATTTGAACGGAAATATGAAGCACCATTAACTCTCACTATTATAGATAAACAATGATTGGATAATTTAAATGATATGTTTTAACATTGAGAGAGAATGGGAAGGTGAAACGGTTCGAAGGGAGAAGGTGCGATTGAGAATGATATGAAATCAAATTTAAGTCTGAATTATATAATTTAGGGAGTTAAATGATGAAGATATAATAAAATATAAATTATTGAATTTAATATGATATTTTAAACATTGAAAAATATTAATGGTATCAAAATATAAATTCAATAGGTAGAAGAAAGAAATTGATATTGGTAGTATCCCATTGGAAACAAAATTCAATGGTGGAAATTTCCATTGGCGGATCATTCCTCCGGTGGAAAATTCTGACATTGGATTCCCCAAATGTGTGTGTTCCAATGGAGGCTTTCCCAATGGTGGATACTCCATGAATAAAGACTAACTGAAATTGAACATTCCTAATTCTTCTTTGTTATAGTTTAACCTCTCATAATTCAATTGCTGTGTAAAAATATAAGCAATATGATGTTATGTTCTTATTAATTCTAGATGTATTCCACCCTCTTGAAAATGATCTTTGAAAAAGTGATTTCATGCAATGATATGATTCAATCTATAATGACATAGAAGATTCTATGAATTTTTTGTTCATTTATTATGGAAAAATTTATAGGGACATGTTTTGATTGATATACATAATCAAGTAAATTGTGTTTCATGCACAAAATATGTTCCCAACAAATCCCTAAAGCTATGTCTTTAACTTAATCAGTAGATAATGATATAGATTTTTTTTCTACATAAAGAAACTAGAATTTTTTTTCAAATGTTTACATGTTCTAGATGTTATTTTTCATCCAACTGAATGCCAAAAAATCTACATCTAAATAACTTACTAAGTCAAAAAAAATTCCAATAGGAGAGAACAATACTAAATTGGTTTTATATTTGATGTATTTGAAAATTATTTTCATCCCAAGAAAATGAGACACTATGGGATTTTCTTGAAAACAGTCACACATACACTCAATGAACATAATATATATTCATCTAGTTGTTTATTATAGGATGTTTCCAATCATACCTTTGTATATGGATTGATCTATTAACTTTCTAGTTTCATCATGATCCATCATAGATGTGGTAATCAGGGGAGTATCACTACATTTATTTATATCTAAAACAAAACCTTTTAGAAGGCCTTTAGTTCACTTATCTTCATTTAAGATAATTCCATTTTTTATTTTCAGAAATATGAAAAATAAGAAGGAATTTATTATCCCAAATTAGACTCATTCCAAATTAATTATACATCATCATGGAAAAACTAAGTGTAAAATGAATTTTAATAATATCCAATGATAATATCATAAACAAAATCTTTAACAACTAAAGACATATTTTAATATTATTTTTATAAAAATAGTTGGATCATCTATTTCTTTTAAAGAACATTTCACAATAAGAAAAGTGTTGATGCTATCATACCAAGTTCTATGATCCTATTTTTAACACTATAGAGCTTTAATTAATTTAGAAATGTGATTTTTAAGATCATTATGTTTAGATCCACGGGGTTTTTCAAAAAAAACATCATCGACCATAAAACTATTTATGAATTTACTTTCGACAATCCTTTGATGTAGTTTGAAATCAAAATATTCTATATATAAAGTTTTATTCTAAGGGATTATTTAATTGAAATTGGTGAAAACGTTTATTCATAGTTAATACTAAATTATAGACTATATCCTTGTGAAACAAATGTTGATTTATTTTTTACTATAGTTTCTGACTCAACAACATTGCTTCTAAACACCCACTGAGGTCCAATATAAAAACAATCATTCAATCTAACTACATGTTCCCAAAATCTATTGGTTTCAAACTTATTATGTTATTCTTTTATTTTTATTACCAAAAAGACATCATTAATTACATCATTAATGTTCTTAAGTTAAAGCTAAGAAAAGAATGCATGATTTTCCACTTGATTCCTATGAGAACTTCTTATTATTGTACATCAATATTGTTATAAATGCACAACATCTAATGGATGGTTAATATAATTCCTAAAAGATATAAGAAAATTTGAGATATAAAAATGAAGGTCATTTATAAGTTACGAGTTGGGTTTTTCCTATGAACAAGTTGATTTTTATTATTTTTTTACTATTTAAAAAATGTAAGTAATTAATATTTAGAATGGAAAAATCATCCTTAAGGTTTTCCAAATGGGATTAAGGCTCAAATGGATATGTTTTATCAAAATATACATGAATATATTATTCCAAAAACCTGGTTCTTTTATTAAAATCCTATTTGATTTACTATATGTTTAATAACCACAAAATATTCCTTTATCAAATGTGGATGAAATTTGTTCTTGCTAATCCAAAGTGTATAAAATAAATACTTTACAACCAAAAACTATAATGTAATTAACCATTGGAATTCTATTATCCTATCATTCATATATATTTTTCTTTAATATATCTATGATTATAAATCAATTTATAATATAATAGGTTTTATTCACAAGAACTATGAAAATTAAACAGAGTGGTCAAATTCATTTAACATAGACCATGGAATTTATTAAAGTGTTCTATTTCTTCTTTCTACTACATCATTCAGTTGTGGGGTCCTTGGATTATAAAATTTATTATTATAGATAGATATTTAGATTTTATTCAATTTATTCATTTTCAAACTCATTACCATGATCAATTCTTCAGGTATTAATACTAAGTAAACTAAGATTTTATATAGATTTAGCATACATGGTAAAATAAGAACATGATACACTTATGTCAGCTATAAATAATACCCAAGTATACCTAGAAAAATCAAATACAAGAACATAAGCATAGTACATCCAATTTATAATGGAAACTCTATAATTTCCTAAATAATCCATATAAACCAATTCTTTGGGTCGAGAAGTTGAAACTTATTTATTTGGTATTAAAGATATTTTATGGTTTTCCCTTTTCGACATGGGTTATAGACTTTTTCTTTTGGGAATTCTTTTTTAGGTAGGTCCTTGACTAACCCTTTCCTAGTAAGCTTTTAATGTGAGTGAATGTTGTCATGGAATAATATCCTATTTCAAATAAAATATTTCATATGAGAGGAACTTAGATATGAAATATTTTGAAAAAAATAATGAATCTAATTTAACAAGAAAAACATTTTAATTTCTCAGGGCATTAAAACCATAATACATTCAGATTCAAAAATGTTGTCGGCATTATTTAAAAAATACAAATAAATCCCATCATTTCATAATTGTGATATTCTATGAATATTTTACATTAAAACATCAAAAAATAAAAAAAATGAAAATGAAAATAATATTAGGATTACCAAATTGGACAAGGCCAATAATTTTCCCTTTTCCATTGTCGCCAATAGTGAAATGTACACCATCAACTTTTATCAAATTCATTAATCTTGAATAATCTATAGTAATGTTTCTTGAATAAACACTATCTAGGTACCATAGGTTCTTACTTTTCCTCTTCAAGAATGTTTCATAGAAAACCTATTTTACACCAAAAATGATTTTGGTACGCAAATCCACATGGGTACATATTTTTTATTTATCAAATCATTAGAAACCCATATTTTCAAAACATGTTTTCTATAAATATATTTTAAAATTTTATAAATAAAGAATTTTTTGGGTCCAAATGATTAACAAATGGTAGCTGTCTATCTAGAACCTGATCAAGGAATAAAAAGTTTTTTATCTATACTTATCTGTCCACTTTGATGCACTATACCACTGATATACATAGGTGTATAATATATTTTCCTAGTATTTGAGTAATAATATTTCTCCCATTGGAAAATATTTCCAGATCATTATTTGATTTACCATTAGAAATTATTAACTCATTTTTCTCCTCCAATAATTTAAATTTTTACTAATATTCAATACTATGATATGATTTAAAACAGCTAGTCAAATAAAACTATTTCTCTATAGTTTTAGATATTCCCTTATGTTAATGGAATTTATCTTTCATAATGTTATCGTATGTGAACATATCATTATAATACATGTTTTCATACATTTTTCATATTTATAACGAATAGATATGTTGATAGGGGAGGTCATAAAAACATCATATTCCATAGATGTGTTAAAATAAAACGCATGTTAGCACCATTATTTTTATATTCGTAGTTTGTTTCTGAATTACTAGAGATTCCATCATAAGAACTCCATTTTTTATTCATTTCATTATTGTGACTCTTATCTTAATAATTATATTTCTTTTTATATATTGGATTAGGATAGTCAGATTCGACATACTCTTTCCATTTATACTGTGGAAGAAAATATTTCATTAGAATGATCATCTGTATTCCTAACATTTCAATAAATTTATACATTATCTTATTTACATTTATAAAAGGGTTTCCTAAAAAATTTATTCTTCATGAATGTTTTTCGAATCTTCTATCTAGAAGGTCCATCTCTTCATCACCAACACCATGTGACTCCTCATAAATTTTAATGGAAGGTTGAGGTTTCTCCTTTCATTTTGAAGAAGTGGTTTTGAAGGTTACATATTCTATTTTTTGGTTTATCATCCACTTATCTTCGGGCTTTTTGTTCTTCATCATACATAATTAATTTTATAATCATCTCCTAGAATGTTAATTTACTAATATCTCATGATTCTATAATTGGAATTGAGGTTACTATATGTCATTCTGATAGACATATCAATAGTATCATCACTTTTTCTTTTTCTAAAATTGGATTCCCCAATATGTGAATTGTGTTTATGATCTCATTGAACTTGAAATACATGTAAAAAATAGGCTCATAAAGTTTCATTTTCAAAGAATAATATTTAATTGTATATATATTTATGAATATTTAATTGGCATTAGATGTTCATTAATGAGAGACAAACTAATGTTTCCTATATTTGAAAAGAAGTTTTACATGCTGATATTTTAATAAATTATTCACCACCAAAATCACAGTACATATAATTCATATATTTATAGTTATTATTATATAATTCATTTTTAGGATCATATCATGTATTTATAGTAGGTTTAGGTATTTCATATTTGTATTCAATTACAATATTTTCTTTAAAATCCTTTCTCTCAATTTGTATATTCAACTTCATTTTCCACTGGTGTTAGTTAGTACCTCTAAAAATGGAGGTCTGTTTGTAGAAGATCCCTCGTGTCTATTAACCATAATGAAATAAATTTTGAAATTGTAGAAATTTATGATCTCAAAAACATTACTAAGTCACAGTTGAATGATATTTAATAATTATTTGTTACTAAATATTGGTCAGAGGGAGTAACTCTAGAGGGTTGGTGAATTTAGTGCACAATAAACATTTCATAAAAAAGATGTTCAAGAAAACACCACCAATAAAAATTTATTCTCTCAGTTAATAAAAATAGTATTTTAATAATTGTTGGATAATTAAACTGATATTTATAGATTTATTAGGTCATAATTAAAACAATATAGGAAATAAATATAACTTATGACTTCAATTTACTTAATCAAATCCTTTTTATATGCACATATTGATAATAACTATCAATTTATTGATTTTTTTTGTTTAAAAACTAATTTTTTATTGCATTGAAATGAAGAAAGAAAATCCCAATCACACAATAGAATAACCACAGGGTTAATTATCTAGACCAGACCCAATCCCATCCATTTTACAATTACTCACTACCAAGTATATTGCTATATCAAATAACATGATCCAAAACCTAGATCGAGTATACACACAACGTCATAATCATTCCAAGCTAACACATTTCTATAATTAAATATGGGATTTTTAAGCTACATAGGACTCATAGGGACCTCTTCCAAATTTGTTGTGGGTGTAAAAATAAAAAGTGATATAAGCGAATATTGAGTATTATCCATTCCAAGAGCAAGATTCTGTGTGTGTGTAAATAAAAAAAAATAAAACACTCCTAGAATGAAAAAGGAAAACAACAGAGAGAGAATTTATGAAGGTATGGAAGAAGATGTGATGCTAGGACTATGATGATCTAGGTTCTATAGTGTCCTCAGAGTATTATTTGTGATGTTCTCTATTATGATATCTTAAATTTATATAAAAAAGTTTTTGATGAGAATATATTTTGTATCTATATGAAAGGATCAATAAATTCAATGTAATCCAATCATTTATAGTTGAATGTATAATTATGTAAGTTCATTCCCTATCAAATTTAAGAAACTCTATATATTTTTGTATGAAGTGTTCCATTGGGAATATATGAACTTTTAGTTCGAATAACCGTTGATGATTAATCTTAAATATTCTTGTGATTCATATACTGAACATATTACTTGTCTTAAATGAATTTTGGAAAAGGTTAATTAATAATCAGTAAATAAACTATATGCATTAAATATATTGAAATATTTTTTGGGAGAATTTAATTTGTATATAGACTATCAAAAGAAATACTATAGGATTATGGTATTATGGTCGAACGATGGGACATGACATCTATAGATAAATCAGGGTGGTAGTAGATTCTGGTGGAATTAGATTCTAGCATCAATAGATTTTGGTGGTAGAAAAATTTGACAGTATCTATACTAGAGGTAGTAGTTTTGGATGTATAAGGATTGATGATAACTAATTCTTATTAGTGGAACTCCTATGATGATAGCTGAACTCTTGTGATAAAAAATAACTGGCAGTGGCGATAATATGGTGGTGGAAAATCCCAGTGGTATCACAAGTGTGGCGGTAGAAGATCTAGGATAGCATACCATTAAAAGAAGTACTGTAGAAGTACTGTACCAGGTGGAGAAATATTTTTGGGGTAATATAGAAGTACTGTAGCAGGCATTGTATTAGGAACTGTACATTGTGTGGGTACTATAGCGGTTACTGTAGAAGTTAATGTTCGGTACTATACCAGCCATAACAATTCACCTTGGGCCACCAGTTTGGGATGGGAGTCCATAAAGAATTCGGGCCACCCTTTCCTTTGGGTCAGTAGAGATTTTGGGCAACCATTAAGGCCTTCAGGCCACCTCAAGTCCATCGGGCCACATACAGTTGACCCAGACAGACTCTACAAAAATGGAGCATCCCTAAAGGAGGATTAAGAGCAAGGTGCACTCACCAGAGAAAAACCAATAGATTTGAATGAATGATAGAATATGGCTACTCCATCGGGACGAGTCTATGCTTGCACAGAAAGCTTTTCCAGATGGCCATGTGGAGGTGAAGAGCTGCCATCATGATGCAGATGCTGGGGGGGGAAGTTCCTTGTATTTATAGTCTGCTGTAATTCCCTAAGACCTTCGGGTCATGTAATGTATCTTAATCCTATGGTCCATGTAATCACTAATCCTACGGGCCTTTTAAGGGTTCCCCCTCATCCCATAAAATGGTGGTTATCAAAAATCAATAAAAAAGGAAGCCCTTCGAGCCATTCGGGTATGGTGGTAGCACAATACTTATGGAGAAAGGAGGCCATAAGAGGAAAATTATTGTTATAGCATAAGACTGGTTGTGTCACAAAATGATGGTAGCATAAATGAACAAACAGTGGCAATTTTCTACTCTTAGCAAATTTTCATCAAATTATGCATTAAAAAATAATATACAACCACAAAACATTATTCTCACTAGAATAATAATAATAATAATAATTTTTTCATTAAAACATTAATTTCCTGAAAATTTAGTTTTTAGTAAGATATAATAATTTGGGAAATTTTTTCACCATACTTATTCCATAAAACATATAAAGGAAACAATATTTTTATTCAATGATATTTGACTATACATAGGGTATTATCATCATATTTAATAATTTTAGTCTTAAAATTACTAAAATTAAATTTTAATCTTTTCTCTCTTTCACCATTGAGTTTTCTTCTTATAAAATGGCATGAATGGAGGAGCTTGGTAATTTTCCTCCTTTAAAATAACTCCCCCTTCCATGTATTTTTGAATTTATCCTTTTTTATACTTTAATTTTTGAGTATTCCTTATGTGGTTTCATTTTCCATCATAGAATTTCATTTTTCCACCGTATCAATAGTGGTTTCTTCTATCCTCTCATACTATGGAATTATAGTTTTGGAATATATTTTCCCAATGGTTTGGTTTCCCCTAACATTTTTATTTCATGGTTGGAAAATCCTCATCATCAGACATTCTCTAATGTATGATATTTTCTAGATCCAAACCAGTAGTGGAGTTTATAACAAAATTTTATTATCAATCCCATATTTAGAGATGTATCTTTGTCTTAGTGGAATTTTTTATGGTGATCCAGACCAGTTACACATATTATTACATTATTCATAAACATAAACATCCAATAATTAATACCCAATGTTCTGGAGGCGTAGTTTCCTTGGAAGGAAAGGATCATAATACATCAAGGAAAACTAAAACATGGCATCCATAAATTTTTTCATAGTGATCTCCTATATCAATTTGAGATACTAAAATGTCATATCATATCTTGGAGAATATATAAAGAAAGGGGTGAGATAAAAATCCCATTATGGGAATGAACATTATAAAGAAACATAACATGGGAGTCAATGGTATAACATGATGTCATAAAAGAGAGGGCACATGATTAATCACATAAAATAATTACATAATGAACATGGTAACATAATATCATAAAATCATTAGAAATGATGAAGAAACATATAACATGACATTAACAAGATTCAAGGGTAACTGCCTTGACAATATCACATGGTGAGAGATCTTTCATAATGGATTAGGATTACTCCCTAATCCCATACATGATGTCTCATTATTCAATACCATTATCTTATTTATTAGAGTGCTACCATAGTGAAACCATCATAACATCATCATGATCTATGTATACCACATAATGGAAATAAATAATAAGGAATAACATCAAAATTTTCCTTGGAATGAAAATGGTTTACATAGTCTTTATTCCTATCAAATTAAATAGAAAATTCAAAATGATGGTATTTGATAAATGATAATAAGGAATGTATTACAACATAAATATAAAGGATAAAAATATTTGTATATATATGAAAAATCTATATCAATACTTTTAGATCAAATACATAACATCAAAGGTTGTTTCTATTGATGAAAAAATAATTAAAAATTATTCTTGATGGAAATAAACCAGTCAATTTGAGTAACATCATTGGATATCATCTTCGATGGATAAATGAATCTGAAAGACCACTTTGAAAATTTCATAATAAAAATATTCATTCCATTTTGAAAACACTTAATTAAAATCTAAAATCTTCTCAAAGGATAAGTAATATGTTTTTAATATAACCACTGAAAAATTAAAAATAATCATTAAAATATTTATTTTTCATGATATTATAAGAATTCCATTCATGAAGAATATGTTAGAAAAATAAAACTTTCCTTTCATTTTTTTAATAAAATAAATTATTTAAATTGGTTAGAAAATTTCAAGAATATTACTATTAAATTATTTTTTTATAATCCGATTATATGAATAAATTAATTTAAATAATAATTTTTTAAAAATTAAAACATTTTTAGACAACATTGATTCGTAAAAGAAAGGATTTTCGACTGAAGTGTGAAATGAAATCATTTTTATATACAATTTATCAATAATTTTATTTAACAAAGAGAGGATATTATACTATTACATGAAAATTACATGATATCTAAAAGAGAAAAAAATTGATGGGGTTTATTAGTAATTGATCAAATAATTTCTAGTAATGAAAATTCAAAAATAATAAATCTTAATTAGGATGAGATTGAAAAATTAACCACAAATGGTTTTGTAAATTTGGAATCAGAAATCCATTTAATAATGTAAATGAATTATAACATTGAATTTTATGAACTATGAAAGAATCAGGATATGATATTTAATATGGTAGTATATAAACAGTTTAAAATAAATTATGTGTGTAAAATAACACTAGTCTCAAAGAAGGAAGTCTGTAGGTGTAACCCATACAAGGTTTGTATCATTGATATGGGATTTAATCAATTACATGATTATGAGTGAAATTTTTATATTCACAGAAATAGAAGTTGATATGAAAGAAAAATTAATAAAATATAATTTTCCTGATAAAAATTGAAAAATATAATTAATTAAGTATCCATATTTCCAAATGAATGAAAATTGAGTTATGAAACCACTTAACTCACACTTCCAATTAGTTAATCACTATTTAACCTCATGTACATACATTTTAATTATTTTTTAAGTTATAAAAGAATCATTTTATTATTTATAATATCATTTCCTATCATTTCAAAACATATTATAAAACATTCATTTATATTCATTCAGTATCAGAACTGTTTCCAGTGTTAATCTTATTGTTTTATCCTACATGTTTCATCAGGAATGTTCTGGGTCATTAACATTGGTTACAGTTATATCGTCACCATATTGGTATTAATATTATAGGTATAGTTTTTTATTTATATACATATTTATAATTACTATTGAATTATGAACATGAATAATGTATCTTATCGCATCGTTGAGATGGTAGGCAATACATACGCAGAAGCACTATTATTATTCCCTTAACGGGTGAATGAGAAAGCAAGTTGATTGAAATATAATGTTAAATAATAAATTTAACTTCATATATATTACATATATTCTTTAAATTTATTATTTTTTACATACTATGTAAATTGCCAGTGAACATATGAGTAATGTTATCATATTTCATATAGAATGCACAGTAAGAAGGAAAATGTGAAATTATGAAAACATATTTATAATTATATCATTAATATCCTTTATAATAATTAAATACATCCTTATATCTTCTTATTAGTAACAGTGATGGAAAATGAGTTATGTCTATTCGTGAGGTGGTAGGCTTCAACACACATGATCAACAGTCTTGTTTCACATTTAAAGGTGTATGGGATACTTGTAGGTTATTATCTTAACATAAATACATATAATTAAACAAAATAATGTTATTTCTTATACCGACATATTTTTATATGATTTTGAAGAGGTGTATGATGAAATTATATAAAATTCTCCATAAATAATGTTACCTCTTCTTGAGAGAACATCATTTGGGTATCACCAAAGGATTTCATAGGTCAGATTTATAACTGAAAAATATTAATAGGATTATGGTAGTTAATTATGGATGTGATATGGGAATTTATTTTCTACAAATGGGTTTTTATGTTTGTAATGGAGTGGAGAGGGGTAGCCATTATAAGTGGGGGAGATGACACACTTGGAAGTTTTTAATAGAAAGAATTTCACCAATGATATTATAATGAAATAGGGATAAAAAATGAAACATTATAGAATATTTGAAGATATAATATCAAAATATAAGGATATAATAGTAATTAGAAAAGTATTGGTTCATTTTTAAATATTATCATTTTAGTATTACCACTGGTAAACCCATTTTTATGTTAACCGCAGTAAATATCTAATAGGATTTTTTATATTCATGATGGTATAAGATAATTTTAACAAATT
This sequence comes from Viscum album, assembly GCA_963277665.1. Taxonomy (NCBI): domain Eukaryota; kingdom Viridiplantae; phylum Streptophyta; class Magnoliopsida; order Santalales; family Viscaceae; genus Viscum; species Viscum album. The sequence goes on from OY728162.1 coordinate 1,530,902,132, forward strand.
TAGAAAATATAAATATTTATTATAAACAATGTGTAATTAATTTTTCCAAATTCAAATCGAATATGTGGTAGTTTTTTATTTTAATTAAACCTGTAGCAATGTCGAAGAAATAGCTTTCCAAGAAATGTATTTTTTAACGAAAAGATGATATCATAGTAACAATATGACAAGAAAAATTAATTTTATTAATTTAATTATTATTTTATACATATAATATATAAATTGCATTTATATCATTCCTAATAATATATTATTTTAACTATTTAATATTGATAAACATTATACACATTAAAATAGTTTTTTAGAAATATATATTTTACTACCTAAAAATATATTCATACTAGAATAAAGTATAGCTTTTATTTATATGTGATTAATTATATTTAATATTACTAAATAATACTTTTTAAATTTTAAAAAAACATAAAAATAAAAAATGGCTTTATTTTATTATAAATAAATGAAAATTTTATAAACTATTAGTATTTTACACTAGTCACTGAAAAATTAAAATTTTTATAAAAATTATAGAACATTACCCTAAGTTAAAATATATAAAAATTTAAAACCTACGATAATTTTATAATATAATCATTCTTAATTTTTTGGAAATTAATTTTAATTTATATAGGACAATTTTGACAAAAATATTATTTTTATAAAATGCAATTTTTCAGAAAACATTTATTTTTCATTCAAATGGTTCTTATTATATTTATAATTAATAAATAGCCATTGAATTTATTCTATAATTATGTAAAATAGAAGTTTTGAAATTTAGTTTTCCATATTTATACCCTTTGATTTAACGACAATGTTATAATGGTCATGTTTAAATAATAATATTGTAACCGCTTATCATGTTTTCATTAACCCTGGTTTTTCATGCATCACAAGATATAATAAGGATTTATTTACTTGTAAATAAATATATAATAAATTATTAGGGTGTTAAATTATCTTTTATTATTGGTTTTTTGTGTAATATACTCTATGTAATATGATGTTTCTCTTTTAAAATATCAGGGTGTTATATTTTACCCCTTAAATGAATTTCTTCCTCAAAATTTAATATCGATCTCAGAAATCAAGGTTTTTCCATTTAAAAAGTTCTTTTTTGGAAAATCCCACATTGTAAAAAGTTTTAATAAAAATATTATCTTAAAATAGGGAAACAGATATTCAAAATTAATCACATTACAAGGTTTCTATATATAAGAACATCGGTTACAAATGAAGATATAGTCATAGAAGAAATGAATAAAAAATAATATATAGTGGTAGATATCATTGATAATAAGAAAGCGAATTATTAGGGGAAATTTATGGTTCTCAAAATAACTAATCTATAATGAGATAAATGGTTGTTGATTCCTTAGACCTAATTTTTATAGGATATCATTATTGTTTCAAAATTCATTTCTTAATGTTAAGGGATCCTTTAGCTATATAGACTGAGGAAAGTGAAATATACTTACTTGATAAGTAAAATTTCATACATTAACTAATTTACACAAAAACTCATATTTTTCTCATAGAAATGTGTATTCAAGAAGTATTTTTTGTCGATAAATCTCTAAAATAATCTTCTAAAGAGTCTTACATTCCAAAAAATAAAAGACAATATGTTCCCCCTATATTTACTAAAACCAGAATGGTTTTTAGGATTTTTCCGACATATTAATCTCTAATACCTCAATAAAAATAACAATATATAAATGTAATCCATTCTATATGTATCTCTCCTTAAATCAATATAAATTATATATATAAAAACATAATAGAATTAATCCAAAAAAATATTTTACATTAAAAATCATGGTTTTGAATACTAATACAAAATAAAAAGCCTCCAGAAATATCATTAATATCATAAAAAATATTTAAAAAACATAATATTTTTTCATCTAAGCTTCTAAGTAAATAGAATTTCATACTACCAATATATCACATAGGAAAGTGGAAGGCATTGTACCCTTATCATCCATTAGTTGTGGGTTCATGCCTCGTGGCCTTACCAACTACGATATGTTGTCACATGGTGTGTGGGTTGTCCTATTTATAAAAAAATGGAAAACAATTATTTTAAAATCATAAAAATAATTCTCTATGATCCTATTATAATTGTTAAAATATAAGGAACATTTTAAGAAATACATTACTCTTCAAATAACGTTTTTAACCAATAAAGTTTTCTATATGGCTCATTCATTTCCAAAAAATCAACTAATTACCACAACATCAAACAAATCCCCATGATTATATTTCCCTCAATTATAGAGTGTCCTTTTACCATTAAAATAAGTTTCTAGTTCATTAGTACCATTCGATATATTACAAAAAAACCTTAATTAAAAACTTATTTCAAACAATGCTTATATATATATATTTCATGATTCAAATAATTCTTGCTTTCCTAAATATAAACATTTTTATCAGAACACTACATTATTGAAGCATTAACTAGGCTTCATCAACTTATTCCTTAATACATCAATAATTTCATATGTAATGTTTAGTCTCTTAATTATGAAAAAAACCATTAATTTTAAAAACTATTTTTATCTTCCTTTTAAGATTTCCCCCTTCGATACCTATTTTCATAATGCACAAAATATTCAAATATAAAACATTAAACCTTTGAATATTCCTTAGGGAAACTATTATTCTCAATCATTTCATCAACTAAAATTTTCAATTGACCTTGGAAATAATTACTTTGTTCCCTAATTCCCCATTGATTAAATAACCTATTGTTCCACTGAGACATTCCCTTGAGTGCTATACAGTAAACTAATTCATCATTCCTCTTTGGTATCCATCACCCAAAATCGCAATGAACTATATCATTCTCTTCTTTGATGATTTAGATAGTTAGTTAGGCTTCATTGTTTTGACCGTATATCATGATAAATGATTAGACATAATCACGATAACCTTTACTCCATTCATCATCCGAATTAGTTTTTCATCTAAACATTGTATATCATATTCAATTTTACCCTAGTTTCATCTTGTTCCCAACACTGACTAAAACCCTAAATCATAGTGTGATAAATAATATTCATGGTGGGAAACTACTTAATCCTAAAAAATTATTGTAATATATATAAATCATTGAACCGTTATTTCAATATATAAAGCCTTGGGTTTAAAAATGGTCTTTCATGATCATCATTTATTGAAATTCTCTTCTGTGGTTCTTAATGTGTTGTTGAATTTCCAAAGCATATCCCCTACGAGTGTCAAACCCAGTGCACAGTAAGAAATATTTTCTTATATCATGTAATTCACTAGTCAATCCCAACATTTGATTTTCAGAGTCATTACAACTAGGTACATCTTTCTAAGAACCATATCAACTTGTAGTATCCATACATGGATGTAATTTATTCGAACAAACTCACTCTCTAAAAAACCATGATGTCATGATATTATATATAATTTGTCTAATCCTTAGAATTATCCAAACGGTTCTTACTAAATCATTTTCATCCAAATTCCAAAAGGTTAACTAGACATTTCATGTGATACCAAATATGGTGATGAAGTCCTTTGACGCAATTTATTACATGATTAATAAATATAAAAAGAAAATAATTAGAACCCAAATATGGTGATTCCTTATGCCTTTGAAATACTATCAGCATAATAAATCAAATAAATCTAAAACAAGACATGCTTATTTTTTACAAAGTGGGTTCTTAAATCCATTTTATCTCCTAAAACATAAAAACATAACCTAGAGAATACATGAAGAATGGTGTGTTATAAAAAATACTTCAATGGAATAAGTATGATAAGGAATCATATCATTTGATTCAAATTTATAACATGATATCATAAAAAAGAAGGCACTTGAGTAATCACAAGGATGCATAACGTAAAAAGATGGTATTGTACTATTAGGTCAGCATTTAAAATAATGAAAATACATTTAAAATGATATAAATTTGAGTCAATCATAACTTCATATAAAATTTCACATGGTGGAAAAAGTCCCATAAATGATTAGGATTACTCCATAATAACATACATGGACTCTCATGAGACTATAACATTAACCAATGCACTAGAGTGTTATCTGGGAACACCCATCATAACATGATCATGATCTATGTGTGAAACATAAATGAAATCATTCATAAGGAATACCATGATAATATCCTATATAGAGAAAATGGTCCTCATAATTTTCCATCATTATATATTTGAAAGAAATTTCATTTTTATTGGATATGAAAAATGATCATAAGACATTTTTATCCCTAAAAATTGAAAAGAGAATAAACAAGGTACATATGTGTGAGACGTGTAAAATAATTAGAGGAAATCAAAAACAGAAATGGTTATTTCATTGATGAAAAATATTGACAAAAATAATTATTAAGAAAAATAATAGTTCCACTTTTATAAACCCGAATGGATGTTATCTTATATGGAAAAATTTAATTTGAAAGATCAATTTGAAAATTTATTGAAAAAAAATCCATCCAATTTTGAAAAAAACATATATAAAATATTGAAAAATTGTTAAACATAAATTATTTTTTCAAATAAAATTTGAATCATAAAAAGGATAATTTAAAATATTGAGTTTTCAAAAATGTTAAAGTGTTCAATTCATACTGAGTATATTTAACAAACAAATATTCCATTCACATTTTTCATGAAAATGAAAAAAAATAACTTTTTTCGAATAACTATAAGAATATTCATATTATTTTTAAAAAAAATATAATTATAAGATAAAATTTCTCTAAAAATTATATTTAAACATTTTTAATAGGAATTTTATAAAACATGGATTTTGAAGAAAAAATATTTTCAACCAATGAGAAAAATGATGTCAGATTGTATTAAAAAAATAAATAATTTTAAGGAAAAAATGACTATAATTTGGTATTACTACATGAAAGATAAATGAATATATATTGGAGAATAAAATGGAAGGGTTTTATTTTTAATTCTTTAAATAATTTGTAATAATTTAAATTCAAGCATAAAAAAATATTGATTATGATGAGATTGAAACATAAAACCTTACTACATTGTTAAATTTTAAATAATTACCCCCATGATTGATGTAAATTAATTATAAAAAAATATAATAAATTATTATGGTTTCATGATATTATATATAATGTGGTAATATGTACACTATTTATATGAAATTAGGTTCATAAAAGAACATGTGTCTCAATGAAGGATGTATTGAGACTAAACCCTTATGAGGTTTGTATAATTGAGGTGAGAGGTAATCCATATAGTGATTATGCGTCAAAAAAATTATATCAACGCAAAAAAGTAAAAATATATCATAAATAATTCAAAGGTATTTTCACATATAATATTTGAATAATATAACTAATAAAGTAGATGTATAACCCAATGAACAAAAATCATGTTCAGAAACCTCTTACCTCGCGCTTCCCTTTAGTTGAGAACAATCTCGCCAATGATATAGTGGTATTAAAATTTTTATTATCATGTATAAATAATAATATAATTATTATTTTTAACATCATATATAATCCTTGTATAACATTTTATTACATATTCGTTAATAATCTTTTATTAGCACTATTGTTTCGGGTGTTAATTGATTTGGTTTCTCCCAATTTTTTTGTCACAAAAGTTTTTGATCGTGACCATAAGTTATAATTATACCATATAGATAATTATATTTTTGTTACAAATATAATTTTTTTATTAGATATATCTCTATAAATATCATTGAATTTTTAACATTGAGAATGAATCACACTGCTTCATGGAGACACTAGGCATTACGTACGCATGAATGATGTTATCATTTTTTCAAAGGGTGAAAGGGTAGAGAAGTGGAATAAAATTTATTATTATATAATAATAAAATATTCATATACATCACATATATTCATTAAATTTATCCATTTTTACCATCCATGTAAAACGTTAGTTGAAAAACAATCGCATTGCCTCATGAGCTTGTTGTTCGTCGATCACACGAGCGACGTTTTAGTATTTCCAATAGAATGGGATATAAGAAATAATATTTTATATTAAAATTATATATGTAACATTATATCATAAATATATTTTATAATAATTATATAAAAAATTATATCCATCCATGAGAAGTAGGTATGGAAAATAAATTACATGTATTCGTAAGGTGGTATTATGTCGTACACATGGTCAATGATTTTGTTTTCCATTTGATAGAGTAGGGGGTTATTTTAGGTCATTAATATAAAAAAAGAATATTAGTATTTATAATATACTAAATTTATTATATAATAATGGTTTAATAATTTTTTTTGTAGGTGGAGGAAAATGTAAAATGAAATGCCTGGTAAATGATGATAGCTCTTCTTCAAACAACTTCTTTTTGTTTGCAGCAACATAATTCATATGATGGATTTATGACCAAAATAAGGATTATGGGATGATTTTATAGACTCTTTTATGTTAATTTGTCATGTTTTGTTAGATTTAATGGTTAATCATGTGTTGATAGTATATGATAGTGGGTTACATTTTATAAGTTGGGAATAGGACACACATGGAATTTTTGAAAAGAAATAATTTTGCCCATGTTTTTATCCTTCCAAAAGAATACAAAATTGAAACTTTTATACAAATAGAGTATATATAATCACAATATAACCATAAAATAGTATCTAGACTTTTGGGGTCATTTTAAACCTTATACATTTAGTTTAACCCCAAGTAAACCAGTTTTTACCTTAATTGTGGTAAATAATATTTACAGTTTTACTATTAATTAGGGTAAAAAATTGTGTTTAAATGTTTATATAATATAAATTATTATTATTAAAAATATGGAATAAATTTTTCCAAATCAAAATCATAGAAGTGGCAGAATATAATTTGAAATTAATGCTCTAGACATGTCTAAAAAACTGTTTTTCAAGAAAAGCAATTTTTAATGAAAATAAAAACTCATATAAATTATATGAAAAGAAATAATAATTATATGAATTAAAAATATATTTATATATTATAATATATAAATTTAATTTAATTTATTCCTCAGTTTTGGTTATTTTTATTATTTAAAATTGATAAAAATTAGACACTTTGAAACAGTTTTCAGAAAAAATCTGTTATGATGCCTAAAAATAAACTTATATGAAAAATTACAATAAAATAATTTATATGTAATTAATTTGATATATTATAACCTATCAATACTTATGTTTATTTTGGAATAAATTATTACAATAATGGGAGTTGTTTTATTATAAATAAATGATAATTTTAAAAAAAAATCGTTATTTTTCACTATTCACTCAAAAAATATTATTTCCCAAAAAACCTAATTATTTACCCTTTGTTAATGTCAATATTCTTATTTAAAAATTTATTCTAATTTTAAAAAAAAATTCTAAATTCTGAAAATATTATGTCATAATTATGTGCCCAATGTGTCACTAAACAGCTATTTATAAAAATAATTTTTTTAGAAATAATTTTTTTCTTTCAAATGGTTCATTTTTTTGTTTATAATAAATCAATAAAAATTAAAATAATTTTATAAATTTTAAAAAATAAATATTCATAATTTAGTTTTCCTTATTCACATATTCCATTTTTATATCAATGTTAAAATATTCATGTTTCAATAATAATATTTTAATAGAGTATTGAATTTCGTTTAAATGTATTGGCGTGTCCATCACATGGTATCAAAGAGATTGAATTTAGGTAAAAAGATATATATTCTAAAATTTTAAGGTATTAGATTCCCTTGAAATATTCATGTTGTGTGCCACACATACCATTTAACCTGAAATTCCACCTTTAAATCACCAGGTGTTACCAGTATTCAACATAATATAGAATCATCTTCATTAATTGTACCTATGAGGTTTGGTTGGATGAATGTGACCACCCCTAGCGATTGGCCAGGGATATAGTGTTAGATAGGTTAAATATAATGGAATATTAATGTAGGATTTACTATAGTACTTTTGTTTTTTCCTTTCTTCCTTATTTTTGTTTCTCTATTACTTTTTTTGTTTGTTATATTCATAATGTTTGTTCTCATATATGTGTGTTAACATGAGTTGTAACTACCAAAAACTCCAATTCCTGGTCTCTTATAATAGAATCCATAAAATTATTCTCTCTAACATACTTATAAGTTAGTTTTTATACATGATTTATTATATTTATTTTTTACTAACTCGGTTTTCCCCATGTGAAATCCTTTTTGAATTTTGGAGTTTTAGATACATTCACCTTTATAAAGGATAAAATGGTACATTACGTCTTTCAAATGACCATTAAAATATTATTTTGGTTCGTTTCACTCTAGAATGAGGATATTACCTTTAATATAGAATTTGGACAGATTCTATATTGGGGTTTTTTATATAAGATATTAAATGTAATTTTTTTGAAATAAAACATAATCAAAACAGATCGAACATCGGTATATCATAATCTAAGAATTGGATTGGAACATTAAGATCATGGTTGAGTATAGAATCTGACATTTTATATATCTGAGGTATAATCTTTTTTCATGTATAAGTCCCTGAGTTGTGGTAATTTAATGGGTTGTCATAATAATGAATTACAGGTATTAAAACCCCAATTATCAAAATATACTCCAATATTCACATTATAGATGAAACTATCCCTCCATTTCTATGGAATAGAGATAAAATTTGGATATCTATAATGATATCTTAATATTCGGATGATCGGAGTGTGAGTCTGGATGCAACAACTAGATATTATAGATTTAAAATTTATAATTATGAAGATATAGTTATCAACAATGTAGTAGGGCTCATTTATTCAGATTTAAAAAAATTATTTATATGTTTCTCCTATTTTTTATAATATATATTTCCATTTTTCTTATTCCCTTTAGCATTTGAAAGAATTTGGGTTGTTTAGAGTGGATTTGAGATGTTCCCATGTGATGACTTTTTGGAATTTCTAACTACGTGTAGTATTATGAACATATGTCGTGTACTGTATTTGTGTATCATGGGTAAGAGAAAGGGTATAAACGGTGTGTGGGTCATATTTACATGCCGATTAGGGACCTTAAATGCATGACATGGGGTCTTTCCATGTACATAGCCACAACCTTTGTAATAGACATGGTGTATACAAGTACATGCCCTACCAAATTTGAAAAAAAGTCATTGGATAGGGAAATTTATGAGAAGATAGTGTGGTTTGAACCCTTTTTAGTATATTTAAAATTTTTGTGCATATAAATTACACAACATTCCATGTTGAGGGAATTTTCTAGAGTATGTTTTTTTAATGAAATATCATGTATTGACCCCTTATCCTAGTTTTTCATGTTTTATCACCCTAGAGATTGTATTGAATAAGTATTCCATTCCATTTATCACTTCATAGGGAATGCGATTTTTTGATCCTTTTTATTATTAGTGGTTGTTGGGAAATAGGTATTGGGTTGCTTTCAGATCATAATTTCATGTCGATGATGACAAGGTTCGTAATCTAGAATCGAACAGGAGAAAGGGGTGTGAACAACATATATCACAATTCATCATAGGGTATGATTCTATTTTATTTCTTTATATATATTTACCCTCCAATAGTTAGTTTTGGATTTTGGTACCTCACATGGTGTAGTATCAAAGATGTTGTTGTTTAGTGGGGCTTTAATAATACTAACCTTAGAAAAACATAGTATAAAAAATCTATGACAAGTTTGAGACTCATCGAGGAATCCCTTATTCTCCACAGGCACCCTACAGTTAATATTGGATTAGGTCGATTAGACTAAAAGGATAGAAGAGTTGTAAATTTTATACTTTTTCAATATGAACTACATGGACAATCATCATTCTGAGGGTAAATATATTCTATTTCATTTTTTATCTCTAGTTAATACAAAGGGAGATATATTATCATTTATGGAGGATCCTTGATAGTTTCTCCTCCTAATAAAGTCATATTCAATCCTTATAGATTGATAATAGGGAAGATTCTGGGTTTAAATAATTTCCTATAGCTTATTTTTTCTATTTCATGGAGTGGACATCTCTTTTTGGTTGTGGAGTCAGCATCTTTTTTAGAGTGGTGTTTGGGTCCTCCTTGTAAGGTTATGACTTCCATTAACCCCTTCATATGAGGTGTGGTCTATTATTACATCAATGGGGATGGTTCTCCTTATATTTGATCTCACACCATTGCATAGAAGGGGAACCCAAACGTAATTTTAAAGCTGCATCAATACTGGAAGTTGTTGTTCGACAAAGATGGATCGAACTATTGGTTTAAAACCCCCATGAACAGACTACATGTACTATTAAGGCATGGATTTATCATGATAGTTTCATATTTCATGGCATAAAAAATTATGGTTGACCTTGATGGATATTTCATTCATTTAAATTATTTTTGAGAAATTGGTTCTTCAGTTATTTCCCTCTAAACTCACCTTCCAGAGAGAAGTGAGATTAATCAATGGTTACACTTTTGAAGATTTTTTCTTTCCTCATTTGATTGTGTCTAGGATGTAGGGTCCTATCTGATTCACTTGTTAGCTAGGGAAATATGTTCCTACAAATTGTCTATAGAGTGTAATTCACTTACTTCTTTCATTAACTTTTTTTTGTTGGATAAGTACTATAGTGAGGTCGGGGTGGAATGAGGCCCCCTTCAGGTAACTATAGTGTGAGTCTATTTCAATTTACCATATAACTTCCTAACCTTATCATTCTTGTATATTATTTATATATTTATGAGTTCTCTTATCCTCATACTTGTTTTATTGTTGATCTATTTTCGTGTAAAGGATTTGGGCTTCAGAAATCATGTGGAATAATAAATGTAATTTTTTGGAAACATTATGCCAAAACAAGTGGTACCATGTTGTAGCACTCACCCCATGCCAAAGTGGAATTGGATGCATTGTTGAAAATATGGGTACATCGTAGTGGTGGTATATGTAACACCCCGAGATTTTATGAGAAATATTATTTTTTTTAATTTCATTGATGTTTTTTGTTGTACACCACACCAAGATTAACTTGTACTTTACGCAACACCGTATTAGCTTTCAGTATACACAACACTAATCTTGGCTTGCATTACATGGAATCACGACCTTCCTCGATAGCGTGTGTTGTACACAATACCGTATTTCACTAAACAATGATATATTTTTATAATATTATAAACTAGTTTTTATTAATAGTATTAACTACATTTTTAATTTTAAAACATTATTATTCATCTTACAAATTTTCTAGAACATGGTATGAGAACAAAATAATTTTTTTGGGTAAAAAAGTATTTTTTCAAAAATGTTGTTTTTCCACCTTTTGATGGCGCACCCATATTAAATCTCGTTTTGGACATCTTATAAGTTCAATTTGACAAAATAAAATTCTTCTTTGAAATATGGAAATAAAAATTTACTTTGGATAAAATTTTCATATTATTCTGATAACTTTCATATTTTAATGAATAGTAAAAACACGCTATATTTTAATTCAAAAGAACTTTTTCATCATAATAATTTATATGGATAAATTATAATCTTTAATGGTTTAAAAGTATAAATAGAATATATTTTTACAATTTAATATAATGTATGTCATTATCATTGATTTTACATTGAATTCATAGGTAAAATCATTTCAATCTTTTGCAATGTTTTAACTTTTAAAACTTGTTTTCTTAACGATGGGATTAATTTTAAATTAATTTCTACAACTTCTATGTTATGAATTTCGAAAAATGGATTCCATATTTGGAATTATTAGGTCTAAATTATGTTAATAGGCTACGTTTTTTTGTTAGGAATTATGAATAGTAACTACGGTAAATTTTATTTACCATAGTTAAAGGTAAATCCGGTAATTAAAGGTAAATATAATATTAAAAAATTACCTTAAAACTTTTCTTAATATAATTGGATGATTATATTTTTTCCTAAATAATATTTGGGTTGAAATTAAATCTAATGGAAACCACTGTATTTGATTAAGACCTTTTATTTATTTTATTTAAAGGTAAGTGAAATATGTCTCACTCAAACATTAATAATTAGATTATTTTTAATATAAGGTTATACAGAATATAAATTAAATTATAAATACTATTTTAAAATCTAAAATGTTTTTTTTTATCATGGTAATTGATTTGTAATTTTTAAGTAATATTTAATTACCTTAATATCTTATACATTAATGATGTAGAAATAATTTATCTAGAGAAAAATCAATAATACAGTTTTTATTAAAATACCAATACTAATCAAAAAGACCAGAAACATGACCAAACATTATTGGTCGAGTATATCTATACCCTAATCATCCAAGGCTCTATTTTTGGACCATTTGGAGCCTTATAAAACCAATTAGGAGATTTATATTATTTTATTTTAAATGATTTCAAAGATGTCACCTTCATAATTTAATAAATATATCAATTTAAATATTGTGATTTTAAGATGATAAATTTGAGTAAAAATATTATTATAAAAGGTATTATATTTATCTTCATCATAGGATTTTAGTTTTAATTTCTATGCAACAAATAAGTATATTAAATAATTATACAAAAATGTTGTAGTATTTATTTTATTAAGAGATATACCAAATAAATGGTTTTAAAAATAATAAAATAAATAATATATGAATAAATTAATATGACCCATGAATGTTTTTTATTAGTATTATATGTTAGGAATCTATTATATATTTTGGTTAGAACATATCTCTTATGTGGCTTTTATTTAAATTCAAATAATGAATAGTGTCAAAATTTAAACTATTGATATTTTATAAAAATAACATATTATTAAATTATTTCAAAATCACAAAAATATTTAAAAACTAAAAATTGAAAATTACATGGTCCAAAAGGTTATAAAGTATCCAATTATGGTAAATTTACATCATTTACGTATGTATTTATAAAAATTTAAAATTTAGAATTTTATTACCACAAATATAATTAAATACACTAAATAATAATACATCAACTTGATAAGGTTTAAAATAAACCTAAACATGTATAAATTTTATTGGATGATGATATTAAAACTCTATATCATCTCATCTTTGAATTGGGTCATTTTTGGAGGTTTTTAAGTGAGGTTTAATTTTATTATTAATTGATATTTTTAAGGTTTCCAAAGGTGCCCCTCTCCTCTCCTATATAAGGGCACCTCCATCCCTCTCCTCTTCACTCAATTTTTAGCCATAAAACTTGGCCAAACCCTACCAATTTCTCTTATCAACACCTCTAGTTATATTATAGTGGTTCTGGTCTTCTCAAAAGACCAACTCTAGTTCCTTAAGAGGAAGCTTAAAAGAGGTGTGTCGAAGAAGAGGTAATCTCTTCTACCGATTATTTCAAGTTTATTTCTTCTTCAACATCTTCTTCTTTAGTTGTTTCATTATAAAGTAATAAAATTAGTATAAATATTATAATGATATGTTATTATAAATATTAAACAACCCCATTTCACCTTCTATCAGTCATACGAAAAACGAAATCACCGCGCGTGCCTATGTACGGAATACCGTCTCCACGCCGTGATGTAATATTTTTTTCCACCACCACCTTACTTGTATTGGTATAATGGTGTAATGAATAACTATATATGGTTATTATAACATCATACTAATTCTGAGATATTATATCATTCATTACAATTCCATTCAATAATTATGGGAATGATATCATTGCTCATGCGTACGTACGAATTACCATCTCCACGACGCGATGAGATTCATTATCAATGTTAACCATTCAAGAATGATTATATAGTATATATAATGAATAATAAAGGTATATATAACATAATAATGATACTGTATTAATGTGTGTGTGTGTGTGTGTGTGTGTGTGTGTATCTGTGTCTGTGTCATCTAATTTCTTCGATTCAAGTCAATATGGAATCAAAAACAGCGTTCATGCGTACGTACGGCCTACCGTCTCCATGAACGGTGTGTTTCATTTCATTTATCTATCTATTATATATTTATATACAGAATATATAGGATATAGAAATCATTTTTTACATTCTGGAAGTATGTAAATCATGATATAAGTAATAATAATATCAAGAACAACAAGTCCAAACACATACGATAAATGAAACGATTTTACCAAAAATGATGCTTTAACATGGAATTTACAAAGGAACAGGTAATATAAAATCATAAGTGAACCATATATGAAACCATGACAATGAATATGATTCTGTAATAAGTCAATTACATTATTTAAATCATTATACATGAGGTTCAGATACGTACAAATCATATCAGACCTAAGGTAATGGATAATTATTCCAATCTCGTTCTTATCAGGGATTGCTTATTCGTAAATATTTACTGGGGTTATGTTTCCCATCCATGTCCATGTTCTCTCAAAAAAATTTCATAAAATGTTTACTATTCTTACATGTATGTTTAAATTCATTATTACCCTTTTTTTGATTTTACTACGATAATGGAAGGAATCTTTCTTTTGTTTACCATATGACGCACTTTTTGACTTTTCCGGAAAAGGAACGAGAAGAATGTTTTTTTAACTTATACGGAATGAACGTATTTTTATTATTTCATAGAAAATTGTTTCCGTGAAGCTTCCTTTATAGGTTTTCAAGTTTATTTTCAATTAACTTCTTTTAGTTTAAAATTTTATAACATGTAGAGAATGTAATAATGTTTTTGATGAAGAAAGGATATTTTCCTCAGGAATGGAGTTCAAGTGTTTTATCAAAATTATTTTCTATCTAAGATGATATAGGTTTATGTTTATATCCCTATTATTACATTCATTTGATTATGTTATGATGGAATTATTTTTATGAATTCAATCTTATATGGATTATGTTATGATGGCATGATGTTTAAGAATCCCATTTTTATTACATGGGTTATGCTATGATGTATGATTTATGATCATGTGGAACACATAATAATGGTTTAATTATGATATTTGTGGGACCAATATCTCCCTCCAATTCATTGGGTAAAGATTTATATCTCATGAGATAGACATGGCTGGAACGGAAAGTAAATATGGATCAGTATTATAGGGCTGGAATGAGGAGTGAACTAGGTTCAGTAATAGACTTTTTCTGCTATGATGGTCTTGGAGACGATCCGTGACTAATATGAAATGATTTTCAATGCTTATGTGTGCGTGCCAAAAAATTTCATGTCTTATGTTCTGATTTTGTTTTTGAGATTACATTTCACTTTTATGATTTATCCCATGACATGGTATTATGATCTCCTATGCATGATAAGATTTTCAGATGTTATGTCCTCATGAATATGATATGATTAATATTTCCTTTTCATACCCTTACTGAGAATTTGAGCTCACCCTTTTTATGTTTTCTTTTCCCCGGGATATAAAGGAATGGTTTAGTTAGATAAAAGGGGGATGATCTTTATGGGAGACATTGAAGATCTTTCACCATGATTAGATGATTATGATCCCAGTTTCCAAGGACACTAAACTAATACGGTCATTAGGCATATATTTGTTTCATGCATTATGTTTTCCGCAAAAGTAATGTAATTTCTATGTACATCATGCTTTGGGTCTCTACAGTTCGTATCAGAGAAAAGGTTTAGTCAACCTTGGGAAACATGGAATCTAAAACTTTTGTGAGATCTCTAGAGATATTTCTATGGTATTTATAGGGATGTCCCTAAGGTTAAGTATAAGTATAGGTTATAGTCCTAGGATTATTGTAATGATAATAGAATTAAACCTAGGATGTTAGATATTGGAAGTAATCCCTTTTTATTATGTTGTTTTCCTAGCTTGATTTTTGCCTCTTACACTATTCTTTTTCGGTATTAGACGATTGCTGGAACCCGAAGGAACCGTGTTGATCAATGTAATGGTCAATGCAATGATTGTAATCCTGAAAAGACCAATGTTATGGGATATGGAGTGCAAAATAATATTGTTATACTTCCACAAGCTATGAATCATTCTGGACTTTTGAAAGGGCAGGGAAGGGAACAATATTCTATTGAGTCCTTCATGAGGCAATGTCCACATTCTTTCAGTGGGTCTTCTGATCCCCTTTTTGCTGAACAATGGATCAGTACCATTGAGAAGATGTTTTCGATACTTAGATGTTCGGAATATGAAAAATTCATTCCGGTTGTTTACCATTTAGAAGGTGAAGCGGACCAATGGTGGATTTTAATTAAGAATACAATTCCCCAAGATGAAATTGAATCCATGGAATGGGATGAGTCCAAGATTTTTTTTTCAATATGTACTTTCCTCATATTCTATGAACGAAGATGGAAAAGGAGTTACATGAGCTTAAGAAAAAGGATGATGAATATATTATTATATACGAGGATAATTTTACACGGCATGCAAGGTATTCATCTGGATTTATCGTCCATCCTGAAAGAAAAGTTGATAGATTCTTAAGTGGCTTAAAACCAAGTCTTCAAAAGTCATTAGCTATAAGATACTTCAGTATCTATGAAGAAATTGTGCATTGTGATATAAAGGTATAACTGGAAGTTTTTATTACATATCCATCTCATGGTTTTTACATGAAACTAAAGATGGAGTTCAAGGAAAAATATTAGAACAATGGTGAAAAGAGGGTGAATGTTTCTTTATTCTCAAAGTGTGGAAATAAGCATGGTGGATATTGTATAAAAGGAACTAGAAAATGTTTCATGTTTGGAAAAAAAGGTCATCGAGCATCTGAGTGCCGATGTAATGGGAAAATGATTTCTAATGTCATGAATAGAGAAAAGACTACAGTGAACGCACCACCAAAACTTCAACGCTACAAGTGAAAGGAAATCAGGCATTATGATAATAAATTCCCTAATCCAAGGGTAAATGATGATCGACATCAAAAACCTATTAAGGAAAAAGACAATGGGAAGTTACATTCGATCACTATTGACGATGTTGAATATGAAAATGAGGTGGTGGAATGATAAAGTGTTTATTTAATGGGATTCCAAAATAATGATGTAGTGTCATGGAATATTGGAATATTTAAGTATTGGTCTATTGTGGTTTTCAATAATTTTATGGTACCGATAACCATGAAAAGTGATTGAAATATTTTTGGAAAGCAGATGATATGTGCATAATGAAGGGATAAGGGGAAAATAATATGTTTGATAGTATTTATGAGCTCATGACTAATATAAGAACAAAGTGATATCATGGTTTGAGTATATAGAATTTTTGGGATTTTGGTATGTGGAAAGAGTTTCATTTTGACACCATCCATGTTTTCACTAAGGTTCTATGGTAATTTATGTTTCAAAATAATACATGATTAAGGTATTCACATGCTTGGAATGTGATCAAGAAGATATATCTTATGATATATATATGATGGTATTCATGGGCTTATTATGTGACCTTTCCTTTATACTATGAGATTGGACATATATATTTTGGATAAGTCTAAAGATTGGAATGGATTATGTTGGACATCAGATAGTATTGTTTAAGGCTAGAACTTTTTTCGATATTATTTCAATAATGTCATAATAGTTTAGTTTTAGAAAAAGGAAAACCTGTAGGATGGGCGACAACCCGTCGCGTCGGACAAGGTTTTGGGAATCGAACCCACAACCGAAGTGCGACAGGCCTTTACCGCCTACCACTGCCCTACAGGAAGTCCCTGGTTAGTAGAAACTAGTTTTATTTTATTAACTATTATGATAGATGAAGTATAAGTCCATTTTTGGAACCATATACGATTAATCTCCCCATAAGATGGACTTATGTATATAACTTTTCCTACCCTTATGTTTGAGACAGATGGAATGACCTATCATTCTATCACATGATCTGCTAACACTTCATGGAAGACAAATTCAACTTCATTTCTTTAGGAGATGAAGTGGAAAATTTTCAAGGCACAAACATCAGTGAGATTGTACCAAAATCTAGTAATTTTTTCTTTTAATTCATCAACTTTAGGTAAATAATCTTGAAAACCAAAAATGTTGTCCTAGTACTCTCATATCCGATGAATCAGATGGTACCTTAGATCATCACAAATTTATGGATTTTGATTGTTGGATTTTTCATAGCCATGTTCCCTACCACTCTCCATCAGAACTTGATGGTTAGATTTCTCCTCCATATCCATATTTTACATATACTCTCCTATGTGGAAACACAGTGTTGAGTTACATTGGGTGACCATTATGTTTCTAACTTACCTTTTTAAAATTATGTTTTTGTATTTCCTTTTTATGATGTGGGTTTCTATTAAAGGAACTTTCTTGTAGAAAACAAATTATAACCCCGCCGAATTTTGAGGGCGAAATTCATTTTAAGGGGGGTAGAATGTAACACCCTGATATTTTATGAGAAATAATAATTTTTTTTAATTTATTTGATGTCTTGTGTTTTAAGCTACACCATTATTAGCTTGTACTTTACACAACACTTTATTAGTTGCATTCTACACAACACTAATATTGGCTTGCATCACACGCAATCGTGACCTTCCTCGATAGCGTGGGTTGTACGCAATATCATGTTTCACTAAACAATGATATATTGTAATAATATTATTATGAACTAGCCGTTATGAATATTATTAACTAAATTTTTAATTTTATAAAATTATTATTCATCTTACACATTTTCTAGAACATGGTATGAGAAAAAAATAAATTTTTCGGGTAAAATAAGTACTTTTCAAAAAATGCAGATTTACCGGCTTTTGATGGTGCACCAACATTAAATCTAGTTTTTTACATGTTTATAAGTTAAATTTCACAAAATAAAATTCTTCTTTGAAATAAGGATATAAAAATTTACTTTGGATAAATTTTCCAAATTATTCTGATAACTTTAATATTTTATTGAATAGTAAAAACACGCTATATTTAAATTAAAAAGAACTTTTTTTATCGTAATAATTTATATGGACAAATTATAATATTTAATTGTTTTAAAGTATAAATATAATATATTTTTACTATTTAATATAATTTATGTCATTAGTTTGATTTTATAATGAATTCATAGGTAAAATCATTTCAATCTTTTGCAATGTTTTAACTTTTAAAACTTGTTTTCTTAACGACGCGATTAATATTAAATTACTTTATTCAACGTTTGTGATTTGAATATTAAAAAATGGATTCCATATTTTGAATCAGTAGGTCCAAATTATTTTAATAGGATACTTTTTATTTTTCGGTATTATGAATAGTAACTATGGTAAATTTTATTTCTCATAGTTTAAGGTAAATCGGGTAATTAAGGGTAAATATAATATTTTAAAATTACACTAACACTTGTATTAATATAATTAGATAATTATATTTTTCCCTAAATCATAATTGGGTCGAAATGGAATCTAATGGAAACCACTTGTATTTGATTAAGACCTTTTATTTATTTTATTTAAAGAGAAGTGAAATATGTCTCACTCAAACATTAATAATTTGATTATTTTTAATATAAGGTTATATAGAATATAAATTCGATTATAAATACTATTTTGAAATTTAAAATGTTTGTATTTATCATGGTAATTTATTTTTAATTTTTAAGAAATATTTAATTACCTTAATAGCTTATACATTAATGATGTAGAAATAATTTATTTAGAGAAAAATCAATAATATAGTTTTTATTCAAATACAAATACCTTTAAAAAAGACCATAAACTTGACCAAGAATTATTGGTCGAGTATATATATACCATAATCATTCATGGCTCGATTTTTGGACCATTTTGAGCCTTATTAAACTAATTAGGACATTTATATTATTTTATTCTAAATGATGTCAAAGATGTCACCTTCATAATTTAATAGATATAACAATTTAAATGTTGTAATTTTAAGATGATAAATTAGAGTAAAAATATTATTATGAATTTTATTATATTTATCTTTTTCATAGTATTTTATTTTTAATTTTTATGCAAAAAATAATTATATTAAATAATTATACAAAAATGTTGTAGTAATGATTTTATTAAGCGATATACCAAATAAATGGTTTTAAAAATATTAAAACAAATAATATATGAAACAATTTATGTACCCCATGAATTTTATTGATTAATATGATATGATAGGAATCTATTATATATATATTTTTTGAACATATCTTCTGGGTGGGTTTTATTTAAATTCAAATAATGAATAGTGTCAAAATTGAAACTATTGATATTTTATAAAAATAACATATTATTAAATTTTTTAAAAATCACAAAAATATTTTGAAAGTAAAAATTGAAAATTATATGGTCGAGAAGGTTATAAATTATGAAATTATAGGAAATTTATGACATTTAAGTTTTTGTTTATAAAAATTTAAAATTTAGAATTTTATTACCACAAAATAAATTAAATAGATTAAATAATGATAAATCAACATGATAAGGTTTAAAATAAAGATAAAACATGTATAAATTTTATTTATTGATGATTATACAACCCTATATCATCTCATCTTATAATTGGGTGATCTTTGGTGGATTTTAAGTGTGGTTTAATTTTATTATTAATTAATATTTTTAAGGTTTCCAAAGGTGCCCCTCTCTTCTCCTATATAAGTGCACCTCCTTCCCTCTCTTCTTCACTCAATTTTGAGCCTTAAAGCTCGGTCAAAACCTGCCAATTTCTCTTCTAAGCCTCTCTAGTTATATTATAGTGGTTCCCATCTTCTCAAAAGGAAAACTGTAGTGCCATAAGAGGAAGCTTAAAAGAGGTGCGTCGAAGAAGAGGTAATCTCTTCTACCGATTCTTTCAAGTTTCCTTCTTCTTCAACTTCTTATTCTATAATTGTTTCATTATAAATTAATAACATCAGTATAAATAATATAATTATATGTTATTTTTAATATGTAACAACCCCATTTCACCTTCTATTCATCCTACGAAAAATGAAATCACTGCGCATGCGTACATACGGAATACCATCTCCACGCCATAGTGTAATCTATTTTTCCACCACCACCTTACATGGATGGGTATAATGGTGTAAATAATATCTATATATGGTTATTATAACATCATATGGATTCTGAGATATTATATCATCCACTCCAATTCCATTCAATAATTATGGGAACAATATCATCGCTCGTGTGTACATACAGATTACCGTCTCAACGACGCGATTAGATTCAATCTCCTTGTTAACCATTCAAGAATGATTATAAAGTATAAATAATGAATAATAATTGTATATATAACATAATAAATATACTGGATTTATGTGTGTATATATATATATATCTCATATACTTACTTCGATTCAAGTCAATAAGGAAAGGAAAATAGTGTTCATGCTTACGTACGGCCTACCATCTCCATGAACGGTGTGTTTCATTTCATTTATCTTTCTATTATATATATATATATATACTGAATATATATGATATATAAATCATGTTTTACATTCTTTAAGTAAGTAAATCATGATATAAGTAATAATAATATCAACATCGACAAGTTCAAACATGTACAATAAATGAAACGATTTTACCAAAAACGTTGATTTAACATGGAATTTACAAAAGAATGGGTAATATAAAGTCATAAGTGAACCATATATGATATCATGAAAATGAATATGATTCTTTGATAAGTCAATGACATTATTTAAATCATTATACTGGCGGTTTTGATACGTACGAAGCATATCATACCTAAGGTAAGGGATAATTATTCCAATCTCATTCTTATCCGGGATTGCTTATTCGTAAGTATTTACTGGGGTTATGTTTATCATCCATATCCATGTTCTCTCAAAAAAAATTCATAAAATGTTTAATATTCATCCATGTATTTTTAAAGTCATTTTTACCCCCTTTTGACTTTTACTATGATGAATGGAAGGAATCTTTCTTTTGTTTACCATACAATGCAATTTTTGACTTTTCCGACAAAAGAACGAGGAGAATGTGTTTTTTACTTATACCACATGAACATATTTTTATGATTTCATAGATAATTGTTTCATTCAATATTCCTTTACATGTTTTCAATTTTATTTTCAATTAACTTATTTTTGTTTAAAATTGTATGACATATTGAGAAAGTAAAAATGTTTTTGATGAAGAAAAGATATTTTCCTCAGGAATGGAGTTCAAGTGTTTTATCAAAATTATTTTCCATCTAAGATGATATAGTGTTATGTTTATATCCATATTATTACATTTATTTGATTATGTTATGATGGAATTATTTTTATAAATTTCTTTTTATCTTATATGGATTATGTTATGATGGCATGATGTTTAAGAATCCCATTTTTATTACGTGGGTTATGCTATGATGTATGATTTATGATTTTGTGGAACACATAAGAATGGTTTCATTATGAGATGGTTAGGACCTATATCTCACTCCAATGAATTGGGTAAATATTTATATCTCATGAGATAGACATGGCTGGAATAGAAAGTAAATCTGGTTCAGTATTACAGGGCTGGAGCGAGGAGTGAACTCGGTTTAGTAATGGAATTTTTCCGCTATGATGGTCTTAGAGATGATCCATGAATAATATGAAATGATTTTCTATGATTATGTGTGTGTGACAAAAACTTTCATGTCTTATTTTATGATTTTTTTTTGAGATTACATTGCACTTCTATGATTTATCCCATGACATGGTATTATGATTTCCAATGGAGGATAAGATTTTCAAATGTTTTGTTCTCATGAATATGATATGATTGATATTTCTCTTTTTGATCCTTACTAATCATTTGAGCTCACCATTTTTAATTTTTCCTTTCCCCAGGATATAAAGGAATGTTTTTTTTATAAAAAGGGGAAGATCTCTATGGGAGACATTGAAGATCTTTCATGATGATTAGAAGACTATATTCTGAGTTTCCAAAGACACTAAACTAATACGGTCATTGGGCATATTTTTGTGTCATGTATTAAGTTTTCCGCAGAAGTAATGTAATGTCTATGTATGTCCAGCTTTGGGTCTCTACAGTATAGGGGTTAAGGACATTACATAGAAGGAATAGTTGCATCATACTAACTATAACCCTAGATTTTGTCCCATGATAATCATTTTGGAGGGCCACATAGGTATGGTTACACCATGGTGTTTTAGAAAAAACCATATATCTATGTTCTACATTAGTTTCAAATTATTAAAGTCATGTGGTCTTCAGATATTATTTTGAATATTAGGTATTCGTGGTTTTCATTTTGGGAGACTCCATTTTTTCATTGAGAGAAATTTTTGAAGGGTCTTCCAGTGGGCATGAAGCCCATAATTATACCCTTTCACCCTCTTCAATTGGTATTGATCCTGAGTTCTCAACGACTACTGTAGTGCCACCTCATATCCACAATTCACATTCTACACCTTAGCAGTTTGTATTCTAGTTTGGTTCCACATCACAATGTCATGTTCTTTACTGCTGAACCCTTTTATGCACCATGTTGGTCTATTGCAGCGAATCACTATTCCATGGTGTTCCACCCTATTCCATAGTGGCTGTTTCTAGGTCATAACACCATTACCAAGTTATGGATTTACTGATATTTATGGAGTCTACACCAATTCCTCCTAATGAATGCCTCTTTGCAGACTTGTAATATTATTATCTAGGAAAGTGGTTTTAAATTCAATTAAAATTATTTGAAACATTTTATTCTAAAACTTAAATTAGTTTTATAATTAATTAATAATTCATGTGTTTGGTTTTCAATAAATGGAATTTGAAATGGAAGGGATGTTTATGAAAAAATATATATTCAATTTTGTTGAATAATTAAAAAAACTATCTTGAATTGAAATTATTTCTATTGATATGATTTTTATGAAAAAAAAGGAATGATAGATTTTTTGTTTTGAAATGTGATAATTGAATGAATTTTGGTAGAAACATTTTAATGTTTCTTTTTTGAAATAATTACATTTCATTATTATAAAAAATATATTGAGGTTTTTTGTTGAAATAAAGGCATGTTTGAGACTCTAATTGTTGACAAATTAAATAGTGATTGAACTGATTTTGGAACAAATGATAGCCCCTTAGAAATTATTTGATTTACCTTTAATCACATGTGAGATTGGGAAGTTGATCTGGAAAAATTCACTCTAGGTATATCTTATCCTATCTGTAAATAGATTAACAATGATAATGAAATTGGAAAACATGAGGGTAGGGAGATTAGTCCATATGGATCTTCTCCTTTTCATCCTTAGAGATGTTCCTAGTTTACATTAGATGTTTTACTTGACCAATATGTGTGATAATCCTTAGATAATATACCAATGAGTCTCTTCAAAATTGTGCTATGAATAGAGGGTAATTTTTATACCTTATGATTTAAATTTTTTACTGATTTCATTATCAATGTAAATTCATAATCATAATTTATTTTGATAATTTTTTTAATCATTATTATTCGACGAAGATGCTTGATTGATCATTATTTGATGGAAAAGCTTTTGCGCATGTTATCTAATTGTAATTTAATTTTTTCTTCAAGTATGTTTTGAAGTAAATCCTGAAAATTTTTCTATTCAATGTTTTATTTATATCCAAAATAAATAGTTTATCTAATAAGGAATGATAATGAAGTTATTGTTGGAATCCAACATGGTCTTTATCTCACACACTACCATTACCATTAGTTTTTTTATAGATCTCCTTGTTACATATCTAGGTAAAGGGAAGGAACCATTTAGATGTGGAGGGTTTATGTGACATGTGGGACCATCAGGGTTTTGTAGTATGTGGGGAAATTTGTGATCCACAAGTTAAAAAATATTGTTTCATAGTCCTGAGACTTATATTAGGGTATTTGGGACCCATTTTCTTCTAAGGATTTTTATTCTGATTTTTATGTTATTACATTGTCAATTATTTTGGTTTCCTAAGGTGAAATCGTTCCATATACACTTTTCATGATTCCTTAGTGCTTTTAATTAGCCTATGGGGATCTAGGAAAATGATTAGGTCATGTTAGGATTAGTTAAGGTAATATTTAAGTTGGAAATCAAGGATTGTTCAAAAAAGGTTGGTATCAATATAGGTTCGAGATCCCATTTGATGTTATTATATAGTTTGTGTTAAGAGATTAGGGGATTATGTGGTATTTTGAAATCTAGATCCTGGGAAATTCTAATTATAACAATCCTTATGTTAACATGGGTTTATTAAGGAAATTGCCTTTGAGAAAAATTGATGTTTCGATTCGAAGCATTTACTTATATTAGATTTTTTATTTTTGTAATCATATTGAATTAATATTCATATAGTTGGTGATCATGTTACTCTTGATTGATATTTTACTTCATATTTTTTAGTAAGATTTACTTAATAAGATGTTTGAATAGGCCACTGGTGTGAAATTTTGATGAATCAATCCTAGTTGAACCTCCTGTTGATCAGAACCTCATAGATCTTGTGGTGCATGCGATCCAAGATCAGTTTTAGGAAGAAGTATATATTCCTACTCTGGTTATGGAGGATTCACCCTTGAGGAATGATACTAGAGATCCTGAACAATTTTTTATTCATTTACAACAACAATTTTCTTAAGGTTCAATAGTATTCATGGGGAAGATGAATGGATGAAAAATGTTGACATGATCATTGAGTTCTTGGATATGCTTGATTATTTTAAGGTGAAATGTGGTTATTTAATAGTTAGAGTGATTGAATAAGGTGGTGGGGATCGATAGTCATGACAATATAGAATATGGTATTGGGGTGGGAATTCTTAAAGAAAATCATAATTGGTAAGTTCTATCTAGATTCGTTGGTGTTGGGTAAATCGATGATGTTCCAAAAACAGGATCAAGGTATCTAAACTGGGTCTTAGTACTCCAATCACATGACTGAGATTGTTGACTGATCACCAAGGGTGGTATCAAATGAGATGTTGGAGAAGAGAATATTTCAGGTTTGTCTTTAACAAGATAACCAATCCCAGGATTCCATTATGAAATTTGGCTTACATACTGTTGTTTTTTATAGAGAATCAATGGTGGAGACTGACTATACTAGAATCTCAATGATGATGATAGTATCTTTTATTCTTATTGGTTGTTTCATTGGTCCCTCAATAGAGAAGATAATGTGGGATTATTCTCGTGGTAGTAACTATTGTGGTTGATCTCATTTGTATCCCTTTGCTATGTAATCTACAGTTTTCAGAAAGGTTATATTAACTTCTTTTGGGATGGTAATGTTGGGAATATAAAGCATAATTTCTTATAGAAACCAAGGTAATGTAGCTATAATGGACACTTAGGACATTCAGAAAAGTTATTCATGTGTTTACTACTCTACATAGTTGTATAGGCTCATCAGTTCACTTGGAATCTATGGAGTAGTATGATGCTTCAAGAAAAATGATGTTCCATCCATATGAATTAGGGAAAAATATTCTTAAATTGATGGACACATATCTAGTGGAATTATATTTGGACTTGCGTTAGGGAGGGGAACCATTACCATTGCTACATATTTATTGTTTACTACATTTGAAACTATTTCCTCTAATTCCTTCATATTTACACATATTTTGGAATTTTAAATAATAATATATAGTCCATACCTTATTTTATTCGTATTTCTAGACCTATATATATATATATATAATTATCAGTGTCTCCAATTACCTCACTGAACATTAAATTATTTGAATGTTTAGCTTTCTTGGAAATTTTTTGTTTTGGATATGGAACCTCCAAATTCCATATTTGTGATAAATTGGTAGATAGAATATAAATCTCATGTCGAAAATTATCATTGATGAGTTTTATTAACTAGAACTGATGGAGTGAGTTGTGATTTATATGGAAAATGGGGAATGAGTCTGAGTCGAGGTGGATCTCTTCTTCCTTTTTTGGGTTGGGTGACATTTGTTTTCATTTGAACCAATGCGTGATCCTTCAACTGATGAACTTCAATTGTTAGGATTTTTGTTTCCCAAAGTTTCATTATATAACTTCTAGTTTTCGACCAGTGATGGAGGAAGAATTTTACTTCTACTTGGTACCAGGTAAACATACTATATTTATTCCCTCATATAGTATGGAACCAACATAACTGAATGAGTTTAATAATTAGTTGGGAAATATATTGTCCAAAGGCTTTATCTGAACTAGTGTTTCTCCTTGGAATGAACATATGTTTTTTCTATTAAATCTGATGGGATCCTTAACTATTATATTGAAAATGGGTGAAGTATTTCTCAAATATTTATATTTGGCCTAGTTACTACAAACATAGGATTTCAAAATTTCATATCCCCAAGTCAACCTTCAGATGTAGGTAAGTAAATTAGTTGTAACTTTTTATACCTTTTTGTCCAACCAAATATCCTATAGTATTCATGGAAATAATGAAGATTATATTTCATAAGTTCCATGATTATTTTATTATTGTATTTGTGTACAAACATATTGGATTAATCTAAGAATGATGAGGACCAAATACACCATCTGATAGAATTACTAAATATCTTGATATACCACTATCCTTATAACATGTTTTAAAAATGAATCATATAGATTTCGGAATTAATATTGTTAATATATGTGGTTTTCAAACACAATGTATTGGTTTTTTCTAATAAGGTGAAATTTATAATTATTGGGGAATAACCACAACATTTCTTTTAGATTCAATGATTCTTAGTCTTGGTAGTAAATTTTCGTCTTTTATGAAGGATTTATATATGTTGGATTATCCAATTAATTATCTTACATGGAAGGGAATAAAGATCATTTTTAATTTTTAATTTCGAGTTTCCTTTGATGAGTTAAAATATCAGTTCACCCCATATACCATTTTTTCTCATTTAGATTCCAATTAGAGAAATGGTTCCCTCTATTATATCATGTTCTTGTTTGGGTATTGTTCTTATAAAAGTTGATTATGTGGTATCATATGTTTCACATTAGAATTAGAATCATGAAATGAACAATCCTCAACATGATACTGAAATAATAGTTGTAATGACATATTTGAATATTTGGTGACATCTCCTTCACAATAAATGGTTTAAGACCACTTAGAATATAACATATTATGTTATATCATCTTAAAAATAGATTTAAGTTGTTTGAAAAGATAATTTGTGAAGCACCAATAATATTTTAATTTTAACATTGCATATGCTCCTAGTATGGAAATGCCATTCTTGATTCTTTAAGTAGGAAACATACATCCCATGGTGGAGTGGATGTTGAGGGTCATATTTTCTATCATGCATTATGGAGATCAAGACAATGAGACTGGGATCTCTTTGGAATGTGTTATTTTGATATCCAATCTACTCATGTTGATTCTTTCAGAATATCAACTTGAAATATATTTTGAGGGTATTAGATATTAAATATAAAATGGGGAGAATATCATAGGCCAGTCTATATCATTGAAGGGTATGTAACACTTATGGAATCAGTTTGTTATACCTATCCCATTGAGGGTGGTTGTGATTGGAGATTTTGAGGAATCCCAGTGGGTAGTAAACATTAGGACTATACATATTTTTTTTGATATGAGGAAAACATTTAGGGTTTAGGATATGAAACAATTTGTTGCTAATTGTTTTCATGATGTTATAACTATCAACGGGTTAAGACCCAACATCAAATGCCTTCAGGAATTCATCAGCCCCATCCACTGCTGACTTTGAGGTGGGAAGCGATATTTGTGGAAATTGTGGTTCATTTCCAAAACACTGTAATGAATGAATTATATAAGGGTTTTGATTGACTAATTCCCAAAATCATATCAGTTTATTATAATTCATGATTCCACTAAGGCTGAGGAATTAGGGCTTTTATTTGACTAATAAATCATTAAATTTAGGGTTTTTTTTTGAAAAAATATTTTCTTATAGAGATTTAAAATTCACTTATCACTTATGGAGTGTCCTCCAAAATCCAATGGTATCTCATGTGATGTTGATCATGAGAAACCATACTTATATGGATAGATAAACAGAATGGAATATTCATATTATTAAGGACATGCTACGAGCATGTGTCATTGAATATAGACGTGATTGGGATACCCATTTTTGATGGTAGTGTTCATGTATATAAATATCTATCATTCATATATCATGATAGAACCCTTCTATACTTTTTATGTCCAACCATATAAATCTCAACTTTTCATGTACATGGTTGGTGAAGATTTCTTGATATGACGTAATTTGATCCATGAAATAATTGTTAAGATTCAATTGGACCATTAGAGAATGAAAATGGAATATAAAAATTAAAATTTATACACTGATCTTCATTGATGCAATTTGGTGATTAGTTCTAGAGACATGGGGTTTCTGAGATTTTTTTCATTGTTAGTTTACTGATGGGTCAAGAAATATAAAATTTTAGCACAATGATATGTGGGACTCTTTGAGGTGTTTGTGAAAATTTGTTAGGCTGATCACCATATGTATTTTTCACCAAGGATGTCATCTATTCACAACATGTTCCATGTATCAGAACCCAAAAAGTATCTCTCTGATCCATCCCATGCCTTATGTTGGGATAATATCAATGTGGAACCAGATTTTTTTTGCGATTGGGAAACCGGTTCAGATTTTTGATTCTCATATAAATTTTACAAGTGAAAAAAAACATTATTCAAGTGTAATGAATGTGTGGTTTAGATTTACATTAGACTTGGGAGTTTGAGGTATTGATGAGAGTGTAGTGGACTATAATATTTCTTAGTGAGTCTCCACAATAGTCTTTATGGGGGAATAATGTTTTTATGCTGGTGAAAATGGTAATATCCTGAATTTTTCTTTTAGGTACGTTATTTAGTTATTTATTACTTCCCTACAACACTTCCTTTTTTTATTTCATCCATGTTTTTATAAGGGATTTGGGAATTTAAAAGCATATGGAATATTAGATTTTTGTTTTTGGAATCCTTCTTCAGAAATAGTAGTTACTATAGCATAGCACTCCTGATCATGCCACATAGGAGTTGGTTGCATCATGGAAGGAGTGGATACACTATAGTGGTGTTTTAGTGTTTGATTCCACAATGAAGAAGGAATACCTTCACAATAGTGACCTCGACCTTGTAGTTTTTTCTATAGCCTTCTCCTTGGAGGGATGTGTGGGAAGGGTTGCACCATGGTATATTAGACCGCTACGTATAACCATTTTCCACATCAGTTTCAGACAATTACAGATATTCAAACCCTTAATTCTACAAACTCACCCACTTTGAAAGAGATCCCTAATGAGTTTTGAAGTACTACTGTAGTGCTTCCTCTACACTACAGTTATCATTCAACATTGCAACAGTTCATTTTACAATGCAGTTTCATGTATTAGTGTACTATTATACAACACAGAACCCTATCTTGAACTCTAGTGGTTGTTTCTACACTATATATCCTTACATTCACTCTTGTGCCTTGTATATTTCTAGAGGATACACTTGTTCATCCTTAAAAACACTCTATAGGTTCATGTAAAATTATTATCAACATAGGTGGTTTATAAAACAATTAATATTATTAAAAACATTTGATTCTCACACATAAATTAGTTTTTGGATAAATTTTTAATGCATGGGTTTAATTCTTTAAATTTGGACTTTCAAATTTCATAGTTTGTGATGAAATTTTTTTGATGGAATTTTTTGTTGATTTACTTGAAAAATGTTCTTGATTTGAAATTATGACAATTGATAGTATTTTAATTAAATTTGAAGGAATTATATGTTTTATGATTTGAAATGTTATGATTCATTGAATTTTCATAAAAACCATTTTATGTTAGTTTTTGGGAAGAATGAAATGAGATGATGATAACAACCCATTGAGGTAGTATGTTTAAAGGAAAGGAAAGTTTTAAAATTTAATATTCGCCAATTGAAATGATTTTTGAATGAATGATAACTCCTTGAAGATTGTTTAATTTACCTTGAAGAACATGGGATATTGGGTAGTTAAGTTTGAATAACCCATGATAGTATTTTATTATCATTTCATAGAAATTAATTAATTATGAAAACATAACAAAACAACTTAATATAAGGGAGATTAGTCCTTAGGGTTCTTATAGTATCCATACTTATGGATGTTACCTATGCACTTTGGAATATGTAATTTAATATGATGTGTCTGAATAATAATTTTTCTTATCTATGTGTCTCTTTAAAATGGTTTTATTATTGGAAAATTCATTTTCATTGTTTATGATATAATCTCCTTACACATGTTAGTCTAGATGAAGATGATTATTCATTATATTTTTTATGTAATGTTTTATTTATGACTATTGCACCAAGATACTTGATTATTCCTAATTTGATAGAAATGTATTTGTAACTATTTTATAATGGTAATTGAAAATATTTGATCAAGTACATTTTTATAAGAACCGTTAAAATGATTACATGACAAGTTTTATTTACATCAATCATAAATGGTTCATCTAATAAAAAATATTATGAAATGATTGGTGGAATCCTATTGGGAATATAGCACACACTATACCATTTCCTTATGAATGTTTTAGATTTTATTATGCTTACTAATGTAATGGTAACAAACAATTTAGAGGTGGAGGGCTTACCAAACTAGATAGACTATCAAGAGATCTAATCATTTGATAGATTTTTTTATCCACCAGTTGGGACATATTATTTCACCATCTTTGGACTTGTGTGTTGTGGAAACTTTTTAACCTATTTTTTGTTTGAAATAACAAATTTTTGATAGTTTCATTATATTATGTTTTTATTTATTATGGTGAAATCATCCCCTCTTCAATTTTACTAATACTAGGGTCCAGTCACTATCCCATGGGGATAGGAAACATCCTTCAAGTCGTGTCATGATTATTTGGGTAACCATTTTGGTGGGTTAGTTTAGTCGGTTGATAACATTCCTTGCAAGTCTATAGTGGCTCTGGTGAGGGAAATGTATTTCTTGTTTTTTTACATGCATTTACTATGGAGGTTATCATATTTACTGGGGTTCTTATGTGGTGTTGTTAATTATTACCCATTTTTTTAATGATTGAGTTATTCTTATGACCTGAATGATGGAGCATGGAGGTGTCTTCCTCAATGCTTTGGGAATAATTAGTTGTGCCATTATAGAGAGGATGAGTGAGATTTTGGGTTTTATGCTACCATATAGGGTGTTGATCTTATGTGTTAGTTTATTGATTCATTATATCATCTTATTGGTGCTCCCTTGGGTTTTATTTGTGGGTAATATGCTCTAACCCTTTTTCAATACTGATCTTGTTGGAGTCGGTGCCCTAGAAAAAAGTTCTTTTTTAATTAATCATAAATTATAATCATGGTTTTGAATATTAATAGATTCCATATCAAATCATTATTGTTCGTAATCATGAATTTGTATATGATAATTTCCGAAGAGTAGTCATCACCCTAAAATGTCATATTAGTTCACCACTATGATGAGAACCCGGAAGTCCTATGAATCTGTTCTTCAATATATGTTCTCTGGTCGGATGGTATCATTTGATGGGAAAAAAATTATATATGCTATCAAGGGTGGAGACTCATTGGACTTTGAGGCGCCTTCACATGGTGTATGCACTTGATAATATCTTTTGGGGTATTTTTTGATTGTGACCTGATAGTAGGAAATCAACATTTATATGTGTCATTGAATGTTACTATATGTTATAGTTTGTATTGGCCCATATACATTTAGGATTATTATTAATGGATATTTTAAGCAATTTACTTTGATGTATTGATGAAAACTGTGATGAAAAATGTTCATGGCAAGGTCAGATATGTTGGGTGCATCACGAGTTATATTGCATTAATTAATAACCCAAGAAAGGATTTATCCCATATTTTCAATAATAGAAGTTAATATCTCATTATATTTGATGGGAATATTATATCATAAATAAATCTATGACCATGGTGTTCAATAGGAAATTAATATTTTTGTAAGTTAAAGAAAGAGATATTAAGTACATAGGTCAATGGAAATAGCATGCAACCTACTCTATCAGAGATATTATGATAATGGGATTATATTTTACATGGTAAGATTTTGTACAAGAAGACATGTCGTTGTGGCCATAGATTCATTTTATATAGTTTATTTGGCATGGTTCCGACGTTAACTTTGGACATTAGGTTTGTTTGCCTAATTCCATTGAGAAATAGGACTACAGGATCACACACTATGTCTATCCAGAAACAGAGTTAAATAAATAATTATTTAAAAGGTTATGTTAATATTATTGCTGGTAATGGATTAATATTTATTCATGTCCACCGACTCATATGTATTCCATAATCAATAATTCAATAGAATATATTGTGGATGGAATATTTAATAAATATTTGTTTTCAATTTTTGGTGAATATAATATTTATTTATTTTTGGGAAAATAATGTTATGATATTTATTTAATAATAAATATCATTTATTCATGTCCTGATAAATATTTAGGATGAATGGAAGACCGAGTTTAAGGATCTAGTGAGAAATAATAATATTATATGATATTTAGTTAAAATATTTTGAAAGCCAAATGCATGTTAAGAAATAATAATATTACTATTATTATTTAACATGATAATTTTTTTAGATTAAATAAAATAATAAATTCATTGTGTAATTATTTTATTCTAACCCTAGAAATATACATACCCAGTTATATTAATTTCTCATATTCTTATCCAATAAAAAGTTGATGTGAACAATGGATTAGAGAAAAACCTATCAAGCCTAAGGAGTTCGTCAATCTCTAATAATTCTCTCAAGAACAAGAGTGATACTCCCACTCTGAGAATTAGGAGAACACTTTGTTAGAGGTTCTCAAGGCGATCAAAGGTAGATGAAACAAGAACACAGATCTTTAGCGCTAGCAGCCAGAGACTCCTTTGACTATTTTTGGAGATTCATGGAACATGTGTGGATCACCACTGGTTGAAATCTACCCTTGATTTTCACAATGCAACAACGGTGCACTGCAGATCTGCTTCCGAACGAATCAATGAATAAAAATAACCTCGAAGGTAATTCTTATTAAGTTAAATAAATAATAAAAAATATACATTAATTTCATATCTCTTGGTCAGTGGTTTCTATCCCTTTCATGTTCATCGATTCAATTATCTGGATCACGGAGTTTATTGTCGTATAGATCTCTGATTAAACATTGATAATAGAAAAAAACAATGTTAGGGACACCCCTTCCATTCTTCTGTTATTCCCAGAACCTTAAAATGTTATCATAGTGGGAAAATTATTATTTCTAATTATATATAAATAATTTCTGATTTATGAATAATTTATATTTTAAATTTATGTTTAATCATTCCTTTAATTTGAAGAACTAGATATTTTTTCTTCTTCCATCATTTCTCATAGATCTAACAGAAATGATTAATTTTATGATTAAAAAAATTGGGGAACTCATTTGGAGGTGCCAAGGATTCTGATTAGATAACGCAACAGTACACGCCATGTAATCAGAGTTACACATCGTGTAGTTGTGCCTAATGAAGCATGAGTTAATTCTAATATTATACAACCCATGTGCATTAATGAAACTCAGTGTTGTTAATTATTACACCACATGTTTAATATGATAGAAAAGAACACATTCATCTGCACTAAATGTCATGTGGCCCACTTGGAACGGCTTTTATTCTCTTCGAGTTAGGTTCATTCCGTGTATTCCATACGTGTCCTACTAGACCAGTGACTATGTAACACAATGTCAACATGGAATGTGGCCCACTGGACACATCGTGCACTACAAGAATTTTAATGTATGACTCACACATCATGTCATGATGCATTCACTTTGGATAGACTATGATGGACATAGACACCATGTAGATCAGATATACACACCTTGTATATTTAAAAAATGAGGCAGATTTAAAACATTTATATCTGCATAATTTTTAGATCTACATATCATGTATAAGTAATATTACAAGTTATTACTCTAGATGCATTTTATCATAACTCATGGCTGAATAATTCAATTTATTCAATTAAAAATATTTGAAGTACCCATTGTGATAGTAAATATAAATAGTTTATGTCTAATTTCATAAGAGTAAAATAGTATATGAGAATATAATATTTTCGGTAGATTCATACCGGTATTCACCATGTTTCATCCAATATAAATTTATGTACAGTGTTATTTTTAAATGAATTTATTTATTTTTTTAAAATTTATAGTGGATGATAATCTCAAGGAAATTCAAAAAAGGATTAAGATAATAGCATTGAATAATTGATGATAATAATTAATCAATTCAAGCATGATTTATCTAAAATATGAATGATTAAATAATTGAATGCTAGTTTTATGAAATGTGTAATTCATTCCATGCATGTGGATGATAATGATCTAGAAGAGACCATTATATGTGATTGGATTCAATTTAATTTTTTATTTAATTAAACTATTTGCATGTATGCCTCCTCTCCTCATTAATATATAGGGAATGTGTGAGCATGGTATTTTATGTAAACAACTTTTACCCCTAACCTACCTGTGAGTAAAATAAAATTTAATGGATAGAGAATCCAAACTTGTGGAGGCGGTTAATGTTTGGAGTTGAGGCCAAACCAATCCAAGGAGATGAAAAGGTGGATAGGTTGAAATCTAGAATCACTATCCTCAGATTGGATCTTGGTGATTCTCCCATAGGTTAGTGGTTAGGTTATCATCCACTAAAAAAACTAACCATTAGTATAATCTCATGATCATACCCTTTATTTTATTTCTTTTAGTGTCATGGTTATTTCATTATGGATGTTTTTTCACGATAACATAATTAATGAGTTAACAATCATGAAATATGAATCTAAAATAAACTGAATTATGTGTATATATTTTCTATAAAATGGTTAATCACTTAAAAAAATACCATTAAATATTAACAACCATGTGATAAATATAATAATTTGAAATTTACCCCTAAAGAAATAAAATCCCTCAATAAAATATTAAGTCGATATTCTATTCCATTACAACGATGAGAATCAAACTATAGATGAAATTTATTGACCAAAAAAATTTGTGTTGCTTTTAATTATCGGGGAATTATAATTTGATGTTTTAGGTTGAAATTATTTTGTTGATATCAAGGGTTGAATACCAATGCAGTACTTGGTGAAACTATGAGGTAATAGATGATGAAATAGAAATTAATGATTTCAACATTGGGGAGTCCAATCAATTTATCAAGGATCTATTAGTTAATGCAGTTAGCATTTTGAATTCCTAAAAAAATGAATCGATTTTATTTACCATAAATATAGTGGTAATGAGAATGTTAATAACCATCCTTTAAAGTAGAATATCCAAGTAATAGGATCTTTTGAAGACAATGGTTGTAGATGTTTAGTTTCAATAATATAATGGGAGACTAATAAATATAAATTTTATTTATTTTTATAAAATGTTAAGATAAATTACTATATATATGCTCATATTATTAGTATAAATGACATTTAAATTGATATCAAACATATCAATGTAATCCATAATTTATAAGTAAAACAATCTCACCAACACTAATTTCCAGGAGTGGCAAGGGCGGCTACAGGTCATTTTTCCCCATGAATAGAAACTGTATGTGCTGGAAGAACCTATTTAAGTTTCACCTGGTAATAATGAAAGTGATGAAGAGATATCTCTTTATGAGAAAAATAATAATGATTCTAAAGATGTTTATTTCATCAAGATATCATTTATTTACAATATCTCTAGATGCAACATGACGAAATGAATTCTTATAACATGGTCTCTCACCTTTAGGATCTCTATCAAGAGAATGAGAGACAAGGGAAGTATGAGATCTATAATTCATTTTCACCACTAATCTAGGAGATTATAAAATATATGGTCCTCATTTAGTCATTATTATTGGAAACATTGAATTCCTAGACATATTAGGTATTAAATTCTTAGATGAGTTGCGTACAGATCAAAAACATTCTTCACTGCACAAGACCATCGACAACTTTATTGTTAATTATAATATGGAAAATACTAGGAAGAGTCTATCAGAACATATGACCTAGATTCTCAAAGTGGATAAGTACATGGGTCATGACCAAACCATAGTCCATATTGTGAATAAGATAAGTAAGGACAAGTCATATGGACCAAAGGCATATAAATAGTCTAAATCCCTCAAGCACTATCATAAAAAGAAGAAGAAGATCAAGAGGTTGGGTAAGGAAAAGGAGGCAGTATGTTTTTCATGTGGAATCTTAGGACACTGGAAGATGAACTAATCCCAGAGGAAAGGTGATGCCAAAGGTGTTTTCATTATCGAGTGAAATATTTCCATTTCTACACATTGGTTATTAGATTCATCTTTTGGTGATCACATCTGTATCCAATTGCAGAAACAAGTAGATTTCAAAATCATTCAAGAGGATAGGAGGATCTGTGAGATGCCAATGGTGTGACATTGTATGGTATTTATATTGGTGACTACCACCTTTCCTTGTCGATGAGAATGATTTGGTTTT
This sequence comes from Viscum album, assembly GCA_963277665.1. NCBI lineage: Eukaryota > Viridiplantae > Streptophyta > Magnoliopsida > Santalales > Viscaceae > Viscum > Viscum album. The sequence goes on from OY728162.1 coordinate 1,530,939,631, forward strand.
TATGTGACTTTTATTATGTACCTACTATTACCAAAATATAATTTTTGTATCATGTTTAGATACATATGGGTTTATTTTCATGTTGGGAAACAAATGGTGTTTCTTTTTTATGGAAAACATATGTTATTTATCGAACATTTAAATAATAATATTTATGTATTGATTTATGAAAACCAATTGTTGGAAATAGATAATGAATCTTTCTCACATGACTCATGTAACACTTAGTAGTGGCATCACCATTGTGGTCATGTAAATGATAATCATTTGAAAAATCTCTATCGAGATGGTTATTACTACTCATCTGAACTAAAACCAGTTGATGGATGCCATGCATGTTTACAATAAACAAATTAACAAAACACTTTTTGGTGGGTGATCTTTAATGGACACATATTCTATAGGATTGGTATAAATTGATGTGTTTGGTACATTTTTAGTAGAAGCGAGAGGTGGATACTCTTCCTTCATAACTTTTACAGATGACTTGAGAAGATATTGATATATTTACTTGATGAGGAATAAGTCCTAGTCATTTGAGAAAGTCATGGAATTCATGAATCAAATAGAGAATAATCATGGAAAGAAGATAAAGAGGATTCGATCAGATCAAGGTGCAGAATAACTTAACCAAGAGTTTCTCAAATTTCTACTGGTGTTTGGGAATCTATCGCTACTCAATCCATATTATACACCATAGTGTAATAGGGTTAGTTATAGATGGAACCATAAGTGTTTGGACATGGTAAGGTTTATGAGGACTCATGAATTCCTTCTATTATCATTGTGGGGGTATGCATTACAAACTACAACATAAAAATTAAATAGAGTATCAACTAATGTAGAATATAGAAATACATTTTAGCTATGAAGTGTAATGATACCCATCTTTGTCACATACACATGTATGGGGTTGCGAGACATTTGTTAAGGCCTTCTCAGGAAGAAAACTAACACATCGGGGGACTAAGTGTATCATTATAGGGTATCCAAAGGAAAAAAGGGATACTACCTATAAAACCACTCAGAAAAGAATGTAATTGTCACCAGACATGTCATATTTCATCAGTTGGAGAATATCCTCAAAAATGATAGGGGGAGAAATATTGACTTCGATGAAGTTGATGCTCATGATACACATGAGTTGAAATATGAACGAGTTCCATAAGTCCCCATGAAATAAGCAGTTCCTCAAACCCAAGTACTGTATAGAAGTGTTATATAGTTAAGATAAATAGGGAGATATTGATTTCAAGACGCTGAGGATGGTGACTCATTATTTTTGGACAATGATGAACCTCTCTCTTCTAAGGTGGATGTAGATATCTTAGAAGATTCATGATGGTTAGGATCTATGAATTGTGAGATGGATTCCATTTATTAGAACCACTTTTATGACATGGTTGGTACAAAAGTTAATGTAATTCATATTGGGTGTAAATGGGTATTCAAGAGGAAACAAGACATGGAATGTAAAGTAAGTACCCATAAAGATTGGATATTGGATAAATGTTTTATAGAACGTTAATTAATTAACTATGATGAAAAACATTCACCAAATTTCATGTTTACATTCTTTGGAATCATAATTTCCATAGCAACATACCTTGACTGTGAGAGTTGGTAGATGGATTTCAAAATCACATTTGATAATGGGAACCATCCATATGATATTTATATGACGTAGCCAATAATGGTTTGGGACTCCATATTATGCCAAAATGATTTTCATGTTGAAGAGACCCATTTACGGATTGAATAAAGAATCTGTGTCATGGAACATTTGATTCAATGAAGCCATAAAATCATTTGATTTGTTAATAATTAATTTGATACATATGTTTACAAAAGGTTTAGTGTGAATGCGGTCATTATCCAAGTACTATATTATGATAAAATATTAATTATTGGAAATGAATTACCGTTCTTACAGTTTCTTGAGGAATGGTTGAACAAGTGCTTCTCCATGAAAGACATATGTGAAGAAACATACATTATAGGGATCAAGATCATTTTTGATAGATCCAAGAGGCTTCTTGGACTAAGTCAAATTATATATATTGACCAGATACTAATGTGATTTATCATGGAACAATCTAATAGGCGATTGGTTTCATTGTTACATGGATTACATATTTCTAAAAAAATGTGTCCCCAAACACAACAAAAGAATGAGGGAATAGTAAAATCTCATATGTTTCAGGGATAGGATCATTTTTGTATACCATGTTATGTTCTAAATATTATGTCTCTATTGTATTAGTTATGGTAGGAAGATATCAAGAAGACCTAAGAGAACAACATTGGACTACTGTGAAGGCTATCCTTACACATCATAGAAGAACTAAGAATATGTTCCAGGTGTATGGAGGTGATGGGGAGATTTTCATCAGAGGGTATACTGATTCTGGTGTTTGGATAGATCAAAATGACCAGTAGTCACAATCAGGTTATGTTTTCAATGTTAATGAAGGATTTGTGACCTGGAAGATTTTAATGTAGCCAGTTATCACTAATTCTATAGGGGAGATCGACTCTATAGATCCCTCTAATCTCTCCATGGAATCATTTTAGATTCATAACATTTTTTAGTAGAAAGATATGGTACCTAGAAGTAAATACCCTATCACATTGTACTTTGATAATACTATAGCAGTGTCTTTGGAAAAAAGAGTCAAGGTCACCTCAATGGACAAAGGACATACTCCAGAAGTATCACCTCTTGAGGGATTTTCATTAGAGTGTTGAAGTTGAAATGAACATAGTAACTATGGAAGAGAATGTGATGGACCCCTGACTAATGACCTGTCTCAGGAGAATCATGAATATCATGTGAGAGTTAGGAGGATAATGGTTGACAGTATTTGGATCTAGTGAAAATGACAGTATGTCGGAGTTGGTTCCCTATAACAAAATTATTTTAAACATTATGATAAATTATATTCATGGGTTTCAATATTAATATATTCAATATCACATCATCATTGTTCTCTTACATGACACAGTTTTGACAATTTCCCAAGGGTACTTGTCATACCAAAGGGTTATAGCAGTTCCCTGCTGTGTTGAGAACCCATAAGTACTTTGACATTATTCATTAATATATTTTTTATGGATAGATGATATAATTTGAAGGGAATAAAATTCTATAGGCTATCAGGGGTGGAGACTCATAGGATATTGATGCACCTTCTCATGGTGTACGCTGATGGTAACATCTAGTAGAATATTATGTGAATGAGACCCGATAGAAGGAAATACACATTTATATGGGTCATGGGATGTTTTTATATGAAGACATGTGTATTGGTCATTATAAATTAAAATTGTTATTAATGGATATTATGATTCATCCACATTGATTTATTGATGAATACAATGATTACATATGTTCCTGGGAAGGTAGGATATGTTGGGTGAGTCATGAGTAATGTTGAATTAATGAATACTGTGAGAAAGGATTTATCTTTTGCGTTCATTAACATAAGTTAGTATTTTAGGCCCTTTGATGGAAATTATAAATCCTAAATAAACCCATGGCTATGGTGTTTTATAGGCATGTTCTATTTCTATAATGTCAAAGAAATAGATACTGAGCACATTGGTTGTTGGAACTACCATGAAACCATCATGATTAGTGATATTATGATAAAGGGATTATATTACACTGTAAGAGTTTTTATGAGGTGAAATATCTTTGCTACATTAAATTCATTATCTACGGTTTCCATGGAATGTTTCTAGATGATAACCATAGACTTTAGGTAGGTTTTCCTAATTCCACTAAGAGAGAGGCATAGAGGGTCCCACACTAAGTGTATCTCAAATCTGAGTCAAATAATTAATTATTTAATAATTTGAATAAATATGATTCTATTTTATGGTTTAATTATTTTTTAATTTATGCCTAATTTCATTTATTTCATTAGTAATTATTTGAGAGAATATATTTTTAGTGAAATATTTAATAAATATTGAGTTTATAATTTTAGTGAATATTATATTTATTTATTTATTAGTGAATGAGGCAATGATATTCATCTAATAAATTAATAGTGATTATTCAAGGACAAATAAATATTGATGAGTAATAGAAGACTGTGTTTAAGGGTATGGTGAGAAATAATTATATTAAATAACAATTATTTAAATAAATATTAATTTTTATAATTTGATGTCAAGCATATGTTGGGAAATAATAACATGACTATTATTATTTGACTTGGAGATTTGTTGTTATTAAATAAAATAATAATGGCCTTGTAAAATTCATTCATTCAATCTCTAGAAATATAAATACCCGATTGTATTATTCTAAAATAAGTCTAGGCCATCCAATGTTTTTGTGCACATCAGATTGGAGGAAAACCTCTCAAGCCTAGAGAGTTCTTCCTTCTCTACGAACACTCTCTAGGAAAAGAGTAATCCTCTTCCACCGGATTTAAGAGAATGCATTGGATGTGGTTCTCAAGGTTATTAAAGGTGAACGATGAAATCATAGTGATCTTATGTGGTATCATATAGAGACTCTTTTAGTAACTTCCAGAGATTTGTGTGACATGTGTGGATCACAGCAAGAGGAAATATACACTTGATTTTTATAATGAAACAACGGTGCACTACAGATCTATTACAGACACATTAATGAATAAAGAATAACTTTGGAGGTAGTTATTATATAATTATATTTATTATAAAAAATATATTTCAATCTTGTCTCTCTTGGTTCTGAGCTTCAATCCCTTCCTAGTTCTTTGATTGAATTTCGTGGATCTGAATGTTTCTCATCACATAGATATAAAATTAATCATTGATAATGGAAGAAATCAATGCTAGGAATTACCCCTCCCGTACTTCTGCTTCACCCGGAACCATAATCTCTTCATCCATGTATCCCTTTTTGGGGAATATTGCTGGATACATTTATACTCAGTCAAGCATGGTCCCCAATCCCACACATTTTTTGTCTTCGAAAGCAAATTCAAAATAGTTTCCTATCAGACATTGTACTATTGAGCTAGACCTTGGTTATACCATTGAGATTTTGGATCTTGTAGTATTTGGATAAGAGATGATGTGACATGGTTACTCACTTATCCTAGTCATTTTTTAGCGACACATACATATATCATACATTATTGTTATATTTTTATATAATATTTGGTTATGGTTTTTATTGTTGTATTTTTTGGATTTATCGATTGTAGAATGTTTTAAATAAGGCCTCCCATATGTTTTTCATTATTTCTTGGTGTTATTCACCATCCCCAAGCCTATTATCGGAGGTCCTAGAGTGGAACACATGGACTATACCATCATAGGTGGTTCTATGTGGGTCAAAACATATCCTTTTGGTATCAGTGAAAGTATTTCATGTGGATGGCGTTTGGATATAGGTGACACATGATTGTGGTTCGAGACATATTGGGAGATAATGCTTGTGGTTCATATTAATGGTTCTTAGAATAAGTAACCTAGATAGCTCTGGTGGGAAATGAATTCCTATATAAGGACTTTAATAATATTCTTGAATAAATTATGGACTTATAGCATTAGTCATAAGGTACGGTTTTATTGGTCCAAGCATCATGTATTGGTTTTTGAATTTCATTCATTGCATGACATTCTTCCAACAATGTAGACACAATGAAATGAGCTTATTGATTTCTCCCATATAAATACAATGTATAGAGTTGAAAATACACCTTTTGGAAGATGATAAACCCCCTGATAAGTGGTATATGTGTGGGAATTTCAGGGATATCTCTCTTGATATTCTAAGGGTCAGAACCATCGTCAAATAGAATTGAAATTTACCATCCTAGTCTTTCAGGGGGAATATGATCCTCTATTTACATTGTTCTAATTATGCTTATATAAAGATCACATATTGCAAATGGATTATCAATTAGGGTAGATATCAACTAATCTATCACATATTAGTAGATGAGGCATGGCTCCCCATACGAGAGTGTGCATTTTGTCATCTACCCAAATATATATGGGTGAGGTTTATAATTTTTGGGGTGTTTGTTCTCTATTTAGGAATGAGGTCAGTACACCCTTACATATTGTGACTGGGCCATCCATTTGTGGAGGTTAGTGGTTTTACAAAGACATGATGTTGATCATTTAACCATGTGTTTATTAATCCCCTATTGGGTAGGAATGAATCCTCTATGGAAGGTCTAGTCTTCCACTCACCTAAAGCATATTACTTTCTAACATGATGCTAGCATCCCATCAATTATAATGAGTTTTGGGTTTGTCATGCAATATGGGGATTATTACCCCCAATAATATATGGGATATATCATCCATGTGTAGAAGGTGGTTCTTTATGTGATTAAGGGTATGATCAGTCTACCATTATGACATGATACTTACCCCATGATTTGAGTCATGAGATCCACCATAAGTTAGGTGAGTATTCTCTTAACAAATTTATATACACCATGTGATGTTTGGGACCTTCACCATAGATCAATTATCGATGCAAGTTTTCTTCATTATGATATTTATTATTATCTTTGGGCCAAGAGTGTTTTCATGGATAGTTATTGTTTTAAGGTTGGCGCAGCCCAAAATATTCATCTGATTATGGAACTATGAGTATGGAAAATTAAATGTTATGATTGGGGGACTTGGAGGGATGGGTGATCCCCTCATATATGTGGGTAATCGATTATTTTGATTCCTTTTCTTATTGACTGTATGTTGTGGATGGATTATAATTTTCATGTGAGGTATGAATTGATATACTAGAAAACTCTCAATAAATTTTCTGTGTGAACTTCAATATATGGTTGGGATTCTTGTGTTCATTAACAACAACATGTTCTATTATCTATATTTCAAATTATTGATAAAGGTATTATAGATCCCTATAAGCCATCTGGATGAGTGTAGTGTGACTCAAGAAATCTCTTTGTGGTGGAAACTTATCCTCATTTTTACTTCTAGTGGGAGATGAGTATGGCTGAGAGTTCCTTATAGATTTTTTTCATCAGTTATATAGAGGCCCACTGGTGTTATTGTGCGGATGGGTGGTCACCCTAATGATGGTTTGGGATGTGTGACTAGTTTGTTTCATCTTTTTTATTACTGAGAAGATGAATTATGATCCAATTAACTGGGAGTAAGACCTTACTGCTGAGACAGTAACCCTTGGATATTATAAATAATTACTTCATGGGTAAATTATCTTGGTTATGTACTTCTTCTTGTTATTACTAGGATGTTAATTAGGTATTGATATAATATTTGGTTTTATGTTTTCCCATAAATTGGGAAAAGTCAATAGGCCTTTATTATGACTTTATCATTAGGCCTTACTATATTCTTGGATTCATGCATGATGAATCACATGAGTTTAGCAGTCATGCTAATGGAGAGAACAAAGAGATATTCTCCTTGGTTATGTTCCCTCTTAGGAATCATAAAATATGCTTTTTTTAAATTCCCTATGGACTCTAAGGGGATGTGGGTATTCTGAAATTTTTTGTTGATTTGATCATGACGTTTTTATATTGAGAAGGGGTTTACTTTGTCTTCTATATTGGATGGATCAGTTTATCTATGATATATAATGACTAAGATATGGTCAGTGGTGTTGATGTGGTGTACCGAATGCTATTTTTGAAGAAGAATAATATTGTAGATATACCCTAGTTCCATAAACCAATTATCATGGATGTGTATACATACTTTTTTATTAGTAGGATTGGTTATATTCTCTTCCAATGTGCTGAAACTCTTTTTTTGAGACACATAAGAGTGGATGCTAGTGTGATTTGATTTTCTCTAAAAGGTTGTCTTTGGGTTTCACCAATTTTAGGTAAGGATTATGACACCCATGGGATGCACATTGGGGAATAAACCATATCCAATAGATACCTTTAGATTCTGACATTGTTATATGATGCGTCCAATGAGAGTCCCATTATAGGATGATTAAGTCTTTCTGTGCGAATTCGTAGTGAGTATATACATGGTAAGTTTCTATTGGGTTTTATGATCTCCCTTGAATGGTTTGAACTAGATTTGTGATGTGGAGAAAAAAGAATATCGGACATAGTAATTTCCAATAGAGGCTTGTAAAGGAATATATTTTCGAGAGGGAGCTATTTAAGAACCCTACATGTGATGGACCACCAAATATGGACCAGCTAATGCAGCGGTGTTACAAATTACTACATGAGGTTATCTTGACGAATTATCTGAGATCCGAATTGGGTTTTCCCAATTTTAGGATGAATAATATTATTTTGGTAGATTTTAATGAATTTTTTTTACCATTTTAAAGCCTAATCATAATTTTAACTTTCTGTGCCCCATGATTTTGAATGTTAAAGTTGTAATTTTCACCAATCAAATGAGTTATGAAATTTTTTTTCGTTCCATTAATTATGAAAAGTTTTTTTCAATATGGGATGGAATTTGGATGGATTCTGAGTTGTGGATTTTATTTTGGATATTTAATATTTTATAAAATAATTATTATTTATTTGGGTGGGTTTAGACTTTCATATTATAAAACCCTGAGATATTGGAATATATTTTTTCTCAAAATTAATATTGTTCTCGATAGCTTATATCACATGATAAAACCGAACTAAAATGATCCTTTTCATTTTATATTAATTTTATTAAGAAAATATATGAATAATAACACCTTTAGTAAATACAAATTTTACATTCAATTATAAATTCCTAAAACATAGTATTAAAAACAGTTAAATTTTTAAAAGGTATTTTTCAATAAAATTATCTTTATTTATATATTAAATTTTAATTTTGATGAAAAATTCATAAATTTAATATTTTTATTTTTTGAAGATGAAATTAATTTTTGAATTCATAATTGAAAAACTATAAATTTATTAAATTTTTATATTTTCTGAATTAATAAATTTTTAAGTGAATAATGAAAATTTTATTTTTTACTAAAATTACAACTTTTATGGATTTATCGATATATGAGAAAGAAATTAATGGATAAAAAAATTATTTGATTAAATATTTATTTATGGAATCAAAAAATATATTTTAATATATTATTTTGATCCGAGAAAACATATGACTAATTTTTGGAAATTAAGTAAAAATGATTTCCAATTTATAAACAATTTCAAATATTTTCGTTTTATTAGATAGTTTTATGGTAATTTTTTTATTTTTTAAAAAACAATAAATCATTATGTTTTTTTATAATAAACCAATTTATATCATGTAAGTTAATTTCATTTATAATTTTACTCTATATATAAATATTTATCTTTAAATCATTTTAAAAAATAGTGTTTACATTTTTGTGTATTTATTATAAAATTATCATTTCTCACCTTTAGAAATTTTACAAAATAAAGTGATTTTAAAATTTAAAGTCAAAATTTTAAATTTATTTAATATTTTCATTTTATATTTTGGTTATTATATTTAATTATAGTGGTTAAAAATTTATTATGAAGTTTAATTTACAATAGGGTAAAAGTTGAAAAGTTAAAAAATAAAAGTCCATAAAACACACAATGATGTCTCCAATATTTGTGGTGGAGAGTATTATAGTCCCAATAAAAATTACCACTTCATATTTCTCAAATTTGGAACCTTTGACCATTGAAATTTATAATTTTTTATATCTATTGAATCGATCTATAGTGAAATTATCATTCTAAACTAATATACTACATATCTACCGCATGATTGTAACCTCATTGTAAGAGGTGACACCCAAGGACTTCACCAATACACCTCCTATGTGTCAGGAAATTATTGAATAAAAAAAGTACATTTATATTAAGTGAATATGGGTTTTAAATAGACCATTAAGATAGTTATGTATTATATAGGAGGTTAGAGTACATTGGACTAATCAAGAATTCAAGGTAAGGGTTTGTATGTCTCATTTTCAAATCTATGGGTCATGTTTGATATTATGCACCATTATTTATTTTATATAATGTAGTCACAACCCCATTAACCTCACTTATTATGAATGTATTTCATTTCATTATATTTTAATTTCAATTTCATGGTAGCCCTCTTATTATTATGTTATCATTTCTGTAAGGGTTTTTGGAAAACTCTAATCTCATTCATTGTGTAATGATCAATCTTATTAAAAAAAATCAAAATGGTTTAAAACATTTTTTTTCATATTTTATTATGTTGTGAATTATCTTTTATTAATTTTTATTTACATTTATACCACATAAACCCCTTTCCAGTTTTTTCTTTTTTCATTAATTATGATATCTATAATGGAATTGGTTAAGTAAAATTTCATTTGTTTGAGTTAAATTAACATTCCTTGAGAATAATTCTTATAAGTTTAATAAATGTTTCTATTTCCCATTTTATAAGACATTTCATGTTTTATATCTATGGTAAATTTTTTGTTTTAACTCAAATATGCTTTATCGATGGATTTGTTTCTCATAAAAATGAATCATTTTGAATAATAAAATAAGACCTGAATTAAAAGTAGTTTTCCTCTACCAATATAGTTATTATTCCAAAAGTAATTCCATTATTAATATGAAATAAAAATATTTTTTAGTCATTTGACCATACTATTTTTAGTTACCACTATTCAAATTGATATTCTATAAGAACATTTTATTATGTGGGTTATCAATAAATATATTTCAAAATATTCAAAAGGATTTCATCTTATTAAAAAAATGTTTTACCTTGTAGTCCACATTGCATTTTCATTAACATTATGTAATTTCAAATTACGATTATTCAATGTTATTTTTAAATAAACTTTTCACAATTTTTGTATGCCATATTTTATAAACCATTATATTTTTTCATTTATCCTCTATTGAATATTTATTTTAAAGGTAATTTTTTTCAAAATTTTGATTTTCACATTTTGAAAATTAATTTTCAAGATGATCAAAACTCCATAATTTTTTCATGGATAAAATCATTTTTTGAAAACCCTTTTAATATTTTCCTTCAATTCTTCCCTTTATCTCTAAATATTTTATTCACATGAAAATTATTTCTGGACAGTCACCCTATAAATGTTCATATAGAATACCAATTTTGGGAGATTTAGATTTTGGTATCAAATGATCTTTGTAATGAGTCATTTTATATGATATAAAATGGAAATGTTGTGAAAATAATTTTGTATTTATGGGATATTTATGATGTGATGAATAATTAATTTCAAACTGCATACATTTATATGTATTACGAATGTTTGGGGTCCTTTATTTCCCTCCAATACATTTGTTTATGTATTATACCGCATGAGAAAAAGATTTTGATTGTGAACATAATGAAAATTATCTATATTCAAAATATTGAGTATAGATATTATTTAGATTATATTCATTAAAAATAATGAGTGAAAAAATTGTATATATTAGAAACATTCATAATATTGAGTCTAAGAATTATTCAAATCATCTCAATTCTCACAGTGGATTTTTCCTCATTATAATTTCATGAGATCACCCATTCCTTTTGTTCCTTTTTCCATAAGAAATTGCATAAATTTTTATATTTGAATGGAATTATTATATATAAATTCTCTATGGGATATTATGTTGATATAGAAAGAAAATATTATCATTGTTAACATATACCTTTTTGGATGAAAAATATATGGGACATAATCCTCAAATACACTAAACCATATATTATTAGGATTATGTGATTATTATGAGATGTAAGTTTTATCTTATGGTAGTATTATAAAATAATGACATGTCTAGATTTTTATACAATAGATATCTCCAAATAAGATCTATTTTGGAATTTCTAAATCACTATTCGGTACTAGACCAATGGGGGTTTACCTGGGTGAGGTATAATCCATATACAGATATCAGGATATGAGTTGGGCCTATTAAATTGGTTGTCAAACTATTATATTACAGGTATGAAAACACTAATTAATCTTCTAGAATCCCATATTGATATGGTGGTTTCATATCCACCTTCACTATTGAGGATACATAGATAAGAGGAGGAAATCTAGTTGGAGATCCATATACTCAGATGATCAAAGTGTGAATATAGATGCAAAAACCATGGATCACAGTTCAGAAACATTTTATTATGAAGTTATGGGGATCCTACATGAGGAAGTAATCATTATTATTGATTTTATAAAAAATTTATTTATTTATTGGTCATACCATTTATTATGCAATATTTATTTCATGTTTTTCATCATTACATTGGCATTTTATTAAAATTGGTGTATTCAAATTGGATATGATTTATTCTATTATTATGTATTTTTTGGAAGTTGCAACTAATTGTTTTATAGTATCAAGAACACATGTCATGTAGTGTGTTTTTGAATCTCAGGTAGTATATTATGTCAACATGGCATGTGGACAATATGTACACACTATATAGGACCCTAGTATACATGAAATAGTGTCTGTCCAAGTGCACAACCACACCCAATGTGAAAGATAAGGCATTTATATGTACACACAATGCCTTGTTTCATGAAATATCCTGGGATATAGTAAATTTTCAGGATCCCTTATAGACTACATAACATGTAGAATGAGGAAAATTCATGTAATTTATAGGATAAAGACTAGTTCATGCTAAAGGCAACAAAAAATCATGTATTTGTGTGGACACATTTTTTACTATCTCTTGGGAAATTTTTTACAATATTTATCACCTTGGAGGTAGTTTTTTAAAATTTTGTACTACATTTTTAGTATCACTCCACATGAAACATGATTTTGGGGTTATCTCTTCTATTATGTTTCATTCATGAGATGATTCTAGGACGGTTGTGGATCTTAATCCCTTAGAAATGTTAACAGCGTATGAATATTGGAAAAGATAAAGAGTGATGGATTTAGACTCCACATTGTGTAATTAGACAGTGGTCATGGGACTTTTATGTGTATTCATAGATTTTTAGCCTCAGATATTTTTTGGCGTCATTGGGTATCTCAAGGGTTGGAGGATCATATATGGCAATGTTTGGTTGGGCATGAATGATACCCTCTACATAGTTGAGTAGTTTTTTGAGTCTTAAATATGATATAAACTCATAAAGAAATCCATTATTCCCTATATAAACACCATATTTGGTATTGGTGCATCTTCCGTAGATTTATAAGATCTATGAGTTATACATTTACTCATCGTTTTGGATTTACTTGTGGGTATTCTTGTATCATACTATAGACATCTTATCTTCCATGTTTCATTTTAGGAGAACACATAAGGATATAGAGCAACATTTTTGTAGAATCTTGAATAGTACATCATCACTAGACCATATTTTATATATATATATATATATATATATATATATGATTCAGGTTTTAGATACATTCCCAAATTATTTTCATGATAGGTTGAGAATTGAGAAGTTCCTTTCAGTGGACAGAGTCACCATCCCCTAATATAGTGGGGAATGGGCCATCTATACACGGCTATGAATTCATGAATACCCCTATTGTGACCTATAGGATATTATTTTTTTATTGGTGAAATTAAAATTTTTATCATATATCATTCCATGAAACAATGTGAAACCCCATACATTGTTTCAGTGTTGGATTGGTAAAAGATGTGGTTGTTTAATAGATAAAAATCGATGTTTATGATTCTGATCCCCACATCCAGGTTTCAGGTATTATAGAGTCGTATAAATCCTATGATAATTTTTTATTTCATGTGTTAGTGATGATAGTGGTTGAATTTCATTCATAGTTCGTTTGAGTTTAGGATTTAGGATCACTGGGTGATCCAATTTTTTCACTTTCAACCTGACTTCTAGAGGGAAGTGTGTTTTCAAAGTGGATACTCTTTTAATGATTGTTTTTTTTCTTTTTTTTCTAATGGGATGTTTTGTTCCTATACTGTGTTGTTATTGTATGATCTATTCCTATCCAACATGATGTACAAATCATGTACGTCTCTTCAATGTTCTATGAGTGTTGGGAATAATTGATTGGAGGCTATAGTGATCTCAGTGTGGCATGATGGATTATATATGAATAAATTGCATAAATTTAGTTCCAATTACTCACCATTTTTAGCGATGGTGGTAACATTAAGGGTATTTTAGTTCTTGGTTTGGTGTACCTCTACTGACTGGGGATCTCATAAAATCCCCTAGATTGTGTTGATGGGGTTTCTAGGTGTTCTATTTTTTTGGACTAACTCAATTGTACTTAAATGAAAGTAAATAAAGTATAGAGGTGACTTACCCAATGGTGTGGGAACTATTTGGGGTGTACCCATGATTTGGATGAGTTAGTCATAGGGTTATCCTTAGTTTCCTATTTCCATGTATGGTGGGTACTTACCTTGGAGTCTATAGTTAGATTCTCTCTCTACGTTTGTGTTACCTTACGTAGCATCGGATATTCATATTTTTTGGACCCTCTTAAGTGATTATATTTTCCAGATTTACCCATTTTTATATTTAATACATCCTAATAGGTATTTTAGTATCCCCATTATATGGTCCCATAGACAAAAAAATCTTGTTTGTTCATACAGTGAATAGATTGGTGGCCTTTTATAGTGGTAATTTGGAGCTAGATTTTAGTGGGACAAGTGTGGTTCATGAGCAGTAGGAGTTCATGTTGGAGATTACAAGATGTGGTGTATCTCTTCTCTAAGTCATTTGAAATGTATGTATGAATATTTATTATATTCTATCTATATTTTTATATCCTTCATGGTTCTTCTTTTTCTTATTGTATTGGTTGTTTTATCAACTATATGATGTTCTTTATGGCCTCCCATTTGTTTGTTAGGCATTTTGGTGAAGGTTTCCAGCACCTTTCCTATTACTGGTGGTTTATAGGTGGCACACTCGGTTTATAACCTCTTTGGTGGGGCCTTGATGGGTCAGGTCAGGTTATATTTTCTAGGCTACAAGAGAGGGTCGATGGAGTGGTGGAGACTTCTAGTGGAGATGATGTTGTGAGGTATAGATATAGAATTACATGGTTTAATCATGTTGTTCCATTTATTTAATATAGTACTTATGGTGTTCAATTTTAGATTAATATGGATGTTCTAGACAAGTCATCTCACTAATTTCTCATCATGGATCTTTTTTCTCAGCCAGAATCCAATAAGAACTGATTGAAGTCCATGTGTGATTGATGGGGACAATGATGTGATGTGTGCTATTTTGGGATTCAATTATCATGTTTTTAAAATGTTATAGGGGGTATATGTGATGAGGATGTGATTAATTTGAGTAATGTGACACGTGACCTTTTTGATATGCATATTACAATGGGTTACTAGTTCATCATAGTTTCTTTTAATTCTATTATTTTTTATTTTCTTTTCTAGAATTGTGAACATGGATATTATGTAGTGTTTTAGTAGTGGGGATTATTTTCCATCCCACTTCACCATATAAAGTGTATTTTTGTGATAATAAAAAAGGAATTTTTCATATTATAATTTATAGGATAATACTCATGTTGTACCAAAGTAAAAAAGAATTTTGATTAATTTTTTATGATACATGATAAAAAGAATTTGAATAATATTTGCATGAAAAACTCTAAACTCACATTCTGATATAATGGAGAGTTGGGAACACTATTTTAAAAATTTTATGTCTAGATATTTGTGTAATTTCATTGTTTTATTTTTTTATATTTCATTATCCAAATATATTTTATTCATGAGATTTTAAAATATTTTTTCATATAAGAATAACCTTTAAATTATTGGAAATCTCCTATCAATTACCACTTTACCTCATGTGTGGGACTAATAAAACTGGGTTTGTTTTTTTGGTTATAGTTGACCCAAAATGGGATGTTTCATGTTGATCTATGCTCTCTTGTGTTATGTTTGGTTATTTTAAATCATGTAACATCATTTCAAGTGAGGTTTCATAAGGTTTTGTTAGAATGTGTTATGTAGTATCAATATAGATCAATATATTGTAGGATAATTTAGCCAATCTATGTTGGGACAGTTCAGTTTCTGATAAGTGAAGAAAATATAGGTAATGGAAATGTTTATTAATTTAATATAATATAATTCAACTAGGTTAAGATTAACCATTTCAAATTATATTATGTTTTGTCGTGTTGGGTGAAGTTATTAGTGGGTTTCATCAGTCAACTAAATATATAAGACTCATTATAGTGCCTAAATTTGAGTATATAGAGAAATTAATTGTTGAATTATATAATTATTAATCAAATTCAATGGTCTAATATTATAGTTTAGTTTTTTGAGTATAAAAATATCACTTATGACTAAATTAAATACCTATTTCTATGTGTGGGGTCACATAAACATTTATTTTAAAATAATAGGTCTGTTTAATTAGATATATACTTTTTTGATAGGTTGTTTTTTCTCTCACTCATATATTGGGTGGTTATTTGGTTGTATGTATAGAGATATAGTATGAAAGGATTTTCATGGTTCATAATGGTAAAAAAATGGGTTTTGGTTAATTAAATGGATATGGACCATGATTTTTGGTTGACCTAATGGGTAACTAAATAATTTATTCTTGATTATAAGTGATGGTTATTGGGTCTCCCTATTGTAGGGGTATATAAAATAAATTTTAAATACTCAACAGTTTTAATAATATTTTTAATTGCTGTGTTATTATAGTAATTGATTCATGGGGATAATAATTTTTAATGGTGACATAAATTATTCATTGAGTGTATTTAAAAGTGTTTGAGGTAAAATTTATTCTTTTCTATTTTTTTTTATTTATATTATTTTGGATTGGTGTATAACTAAATTTCAATTTAATTTTATTTCTATTTTTTATCAAGCTTAAAATTCTCAAGAAGGTTTTGTATCATATTATCTTATTTTATACAAGTTCAGCTTCTTATAGATGCTATTTTTGAATTGATGTCTTTTACATGTTCCTATGAAGAATAATTAGGTCATTCGTGTAATTGTGAATATGGAATCATTTTTACTGTTTTATTTTTTAGAGGTAAAATTTTTTAGTGCAACTGATGGTGTTTTTTCATGTTAATGGGTCATTATATAGTGTGTGAATTATGTTTCTGTATTTTATTTTAGTAAGATTTATATAAAAAAAGTTGAATGTATAAGAAATATAAAATAGAATATTTAAATTAAAAATTAACTGATCAATTTTACCTGTATTTATTTGTTATTTAACAGTCTAACAAATCATTTTTTATATAATAACATTAAATAATGAATAAAAACTCTATATTATTGTTTTTTAATAATTATTTTAAAAAATCATTGATAAATTACATATTTTAGTTTTTATTCATATTTAAAATTGTCCAAATTCTATAAGAATTTATTAATAAACACTATATTAGAGAAATGTTTTTTAACAATCATCTACAAATTTAGGATTTCTTTCATTAATCGTTTATTTGTTGAAGGGTCTTCGATGTTTTAATATTTCTATAACTCATTTTATTTTCAATAGGTTTTTAGTTTATTCATTTATGATAATAATATTTTATTTTTATAAGTACTTTATTCTATTACTAGTTTTTAAGTAATTCTAGATTAATTTTATTAGAATATCAAAACAGGAATTTCAAATCCCCCAACCATTATTTTTGGGAAATAACTAACCCTCACTTGGATTTTCATTCCTTATAGAAATTTTTCCCTTTAATGTCTAATGTGGTCTTCTCCTTCAGTATCATTCACAAATATTTTATTTTCTTCATATGACCTTTATAAACATTCAACTTCTTTAGTTTTAAGATTATTTAGAGGTGTTATAACCAACAATAATCAATTATTTTAGGTTAGAATTCCTTTTCTTAATCCATCAAGTGTTATGTTTCCTTGGAATTTTCTTTATGGTGGTTCCTAGCCCTCTGGATGTGAATTACATCCTTATTCAACCCTAATTTTCTCACTGGTGATTCCTTCTGATCATGTTGGAAATTATCTCATCCTAGAGTATTACTTCACCGCATGATTTGATTTATTAGAGATTAGTTTCATCAAATGATTTTTTATTATCAATGGTTTTAGAAATAATGGTGGATATGACTCTTAGGTGGTGTTTTCATTGACTAAAGCTTCTCATAGTGTTGTTCTTCCAAAATTTGGGATTTTCCATTGTTATTTTTTATCTATATATCATTCCATGAATTTATATTTTTTCTTCATTTTTTAATATACCCTTCATGAAACCCTCTTATTAGTTTATTTCATTAATAACTATGAATGTTTTGATTTTTATGATATAACATTCATTTATTATTTTTTATGACTTTTAGTAGACTCTATGGAATCAAATCCTTAATGATATGATATATTAATACTTCCCCAATAACTCCATACATATAGGGAGAGGATTAGATCTTTAAACTATTCATAAATATTTTTCCTCAAACCATAGTTTAATGTTTTTGGGAGAAATTTAGCAAGTTGAAATTTTTTGTAGGGGTTCACTATTTTAGGTATGGGTTTGAGCCCCCTCTATCATGGAGTGCCTTAGTATCTGTTAAATTTTTCTTGAATTTTTAATCTTGTTTTATAGATGATTTATTTTATTGGTTTTAGGGATTCATCCCTAGATTATCCATGGGTTACCACTTAACCCCTAAATGTTGTTATTTAAAAATAAAAAATGTGGTTGAGGGAGAAGATTCATTTATAGTTGTTGATTCACTATATACCTATGAATTTTTTAGACTTGTTGGGTTAAGGCTGAAAAAACTAATCAATTTGTTAAACATTTAAGGTTAGACCAACACTAACCCACCCAGTTTATTAATCAGGCATTGAAAAAAATTCAATTTAAAACCCTATTTATATATTTAACTCTTCTTAATAATTGAACGTTAATATATTATGAAATATAATAAATTTTATACATAATTATCATCAAATTAAAATAATAAATAAACAATATTATAGTTCTTTTAAAAAAATACCATTATACGATAGATTAATACGATTGGGTGGGCCACATACCAAGTCTCTTGTAAATCCTCAATCTCGCTATATTATTAATCATTACATAAAATTGTCCTTTCAATAATTGGTCCAAATCCAATTAAAACCAACAACAACTTTTTATCTATTTTTCCTTACCACGTCGGGAAGGCCCCCTGAACCATGTATAAATCTAATTATATACCTATTAAATTTATTAAGTTTTTGTATATTCGGTTTAGTTTTTACTATCACTTTATTTATAATATTTTTTCTTTTTTCCTTTGTAATATAAAAATTTCAACTCTTAAGAAAAAATTTTGTGTAGGTTTTTGATTTCTACAATCTTAAATAATTTATACTTTTTTATTTTTTATTTTTTTATTATAATTATGTTATAATATTTAAAATTTTATTTATTTTAGAATATTAGTTTGACATTTGAATTATTGGAAACAAATTTGATCAATTATTTTTTCATTTTTAGTGACCAATTTAGTTTTATTTTGAAATCATAAAATATTTATTATGTGTAATATTACTAATTTTAAAAACCTACTGAGAAAAAAATATAACATTAAACATAGTTTTAATTTTTTATCTTAATTTTCAATTTCATGTTATCGATATTATATAAAAAATATTTTTTGTTGGACAGTGTATAAAATAATTATTCTTTCCATAATTGTGTTATTTGGTAAATGATATATGTTATGATATATATTTTCTTTATTTAAATCCTTAGATTTATGGAATTTTGTTTGTAATATATAATTTAATTATAATTGAAAAAATTTATTCATTATGCTTAAGGTGGGAAAATATTTAATTTATGAGTGGATACTAAATCCGAAAATATTTTTTTATAAACATTTAATTTGAAATCTCAAATATTTCACATTATATATATCTTTAGATATTGTCATATAATTTCAATGATTAAAGAATTAAAAATAATATGCATTGATTAATTTTTTGTGAATTTGTTAATGGTTTTTAAACTATGTGTTGTGTTTATAATTAATAAAAAACATTATTGATTATGTTATCAAAATAATATTTATTTTATATTTCAGATATATATGTTCTTTATAAATAATATACATTATTTAATATTTAATGTATTTTTTTAGTTTTAATCATGAAAAAAAATTCGGAATTAAAAAATTGATTTCATACATTAATTTATGTATTTGGGAAAGTATTTATTTAATAATTAAATATGTTTTGATGAAAATTGTAAAATATTTGAGAATGTGTGTATGTTTGGAAAATTGTAGAATTTATAATGATTGTAATTTTATTCTTACATATTTCATATTTGAATCTCATAAAATAATTATTTAGTTAAATTATAACGTTTTTTATTACTTGTTGTTGAGTAAAGCATTGAATATTTTAAAATAAATTATTTATTTTAGAGTGTGGTATCATTTCAAATATTAATGAGTGAAATTTAAAAATCATAGATTATATATTGTTTTGATTTTGAGTGATTTATATATTTTGTTCTATTTTTTTATTATTATAAATTATTATAATTATTATAAGCTATCCAAAATATATATTTTTGTTTTAAATTTCATTGAATTAAATTTTATAACATTATTTAAACACATAGAAATTTTCGTTTTATTCACTAGTATTAATAGTTTATTCGATCTTATTTTAAATTCAATTTCATGTTATTAATTTCATATTATTTTATTTATTGTATATTATAGATAATATGTTGTAGTGTTTAATGGATGTTTTAATGTGATGTATTTATTATAGATCGGCATATGTTATGTTCTACATGTAAGTTAAGATTTGTTTTTCAATTTTATAATTTTGGTATTATTAGATGAAAATGTTTTCATTTATTATTGAAATAATTTTTATATCATTGTCACCTTAGGAATAAAAATGGATCATATTTTAATTCGGTAAGTGAACATGGTTTGTAATAGATAGTCAAATATAACAAATAATCATATTGTTTGTTCAATGGTAGGCCATCAATTATTTATATTGAAGAATGAAAATGAATTGAATCTCAAGATTATAATGACTATAAGTAAATTTATTAAATGCGATGATATTTATTTACTGGGTTATTGAAAAAATAGTTAATATCATGTAAATAAAATTACACCATGTGGTAGTATAACGGGTTCCTCTATTTTTAGTTAGGGGGATTTATTAGTGAATAATTACAATCAATAAAGACGATATTTTTTATATTGAGTGGATATATGAGATTATTTATATTGTATAAACTATTGATGGTAGGGTTGAATTGGTTATTAAGTTTTTATGTACATATTTTGATGAGTATGGTTTTAAATTTATATTTAGGAAAATTGAGAAATATGTGACTACAACTGTATTATTCATTAAAAAAATTATTTTCATTGAAATAAGGGTTCATATTGTTTTATATTTCATACAAATAATATTTCATTATCAAGAAGTTTAATAATGTTTATATTAATAGTTTTGGTTTTTATGTTATTATGAAATTTCATATATCCTATGTTGTAATTTTAATGTTTATTTTAGATTAATCTAATCAAAATTCTTTTATTTAACTAGTTTTATTTATAAATGGATTGAATAAAAATTATAATAAATATTTAAAATATCATGTTTGTTGTAATGTATTTGAGAATTGATGGTGTTTTATGTAGGATATTTGATCTAATTCACTTATAAATTGAGATATCATATAAAACATTCATTAGAAATTAATTATGGAATACAATATTTTCATCATATTAAGGGTGGTGCGTATATGTTTTGGAGGTTTTTTCCGGATCATATTTGCATGGATTTAGTTTTTATATTCCAATATTACTCCTTCAAAATTATATTGAAATGGGAGGTTTAATATACCTTTTGATTCATTCTAATTATAAATACCAATGTATTATGTTTTTTATAAACTACAAGACCTCAAATAAATATTTCTAGTAATATTTATAGTATAAAATCTGATATATGTTTCTTATATTATGTTTCTCTATGATTTTTTAGAGAGAATTTTATTTTTATTTTTTGTTCTTTTATAATATTTTCTTTTTTCCAATCATCAATGTTTTATATTTATCAGGATTTATATATTGAATATTGTTTTCATTAATTTAATATGGTTCTATTTTGGTATATTTGGTATTTTTTTAACTTTACAAGAGTGGGAGATCATGTCAAACATAAAGACTTTTCCATATCTAAAAACATATTATTTATCATAACAAGAAGGAATATTCCCATGATCATAATCAAATTCTTCTATAGTCTAATACTTATACTGAGACTTAACTTTATTGATAACCATACATATCCCTGAATTTGAGGTTTTTATAAGATAATCAATATGATTTCTTAAAAAAATCCACTTCCTTAAAGTCCATTTTCCAATTAATTTTACAATATTATATTCATCAACTGATAATAAAAAAAATCTATATAAAAAAATTAATATTTCTCTTAATGATATTCGGCATATCACATTTATATATGGTTATATTATTGTGTCTAATTTGTTCTATATATGTCTTTATACCATTATTACTCTTTTTTAAACATTTAAAGGAAAATATATATTAGTTTTTAGGTGTAGTTATTGAATCCCAAAAATATCATCATTTTCAATTTGAAAGAGTGTGTTTATGCTCTAACAATGTAATTGTATCAAACAAATGAGATAGATTATTGAAAATTTTATTAAAGAATTTATCTTCTTTAAATTTGGGAAATTAAAATTTTTTGGTTTGGGGTGTGGAAATATTTATTTCAATATTATGAAATCCTTTTATTTTTAAATTTAACATTTTATAAAATTAAATATCATAATTATAGATTATATAGTTCATATTTTATTAATCAAATACATTTGATTAAGGAATGTTGAAAGTAGATAGTGGATCATTGTTTTACTTCATAATATTTAAAATAAATTATAGCCCACTATTAATAAAGGAAGGAAACTCATTGCTAGTATAACACCACAGTATTTTAGAACATGTTTCCTTTAAATAAAAAATATAATGAATAGCTTGTCACACACACTAAACAGAAATAAAATGAATCATGACATTTTATAATTAACCATTAGTAAATAGAGTTATTGTAATCCTTAATGATACTTATTTTTTGACTGATGCAATTTTAATTATTAAAAAATTAATAAATAATGTGATAGGATTAAAATAAAAAATGTTAAAATAGGTTATATTTCAAAGAATATTTTTTTTATTCATTGCATATTTTAAAAAATTGATCTGTTTTTATAAAATTTTCATGCATGAATAAAATAAGTAACACAAAATTAATTATAAATTAATATGAAACTTTGTTAGTAAAAATTGATGTATAACGCTGTATTTTCATAAAAATTTTAATTAAATATTTTATTTTAAAATATAAATTCAGTTTTTCTGTTGAAATAAAAATCATTTTTGAATTTATAAAAAAAATATTTTATTAGGGTAAAATTCTGGGATTTTTCGAAGAATGATGATTTTTTTAATATTGAAAAATATAGTTTTTATAGATACAATCATTTTTATGACAATATCTGGATATAAAAATGTCTTAAAATTTTATCAAACCATTTTGTTAGAGTTGGTGTCCTAAGATCCAATTGTTTGTACTTTGATTACATGAATTTTAACTTATTATATGTTGTTCACTGTTCTGCATGACTATAATATAATAATGTCCGAGAATATTTGTTGCATTAATAAGGTCATGGTAGATCCTCGCTATGATGGGAACTTTGAAATGCTATAACAATATTCTTAAATAAAGTTCTATGGTTGGATGACATACTATGATTGGACACATAGTATACAGACTGTCATGTGTGAGTACTCGTAAGAAGACGAGACTCTCCCTCTCATTGAGTTCGCACTTGGTAATCTCCAACATGGGAGATTATGATAACAGACCCTCCAGTAGTAATTCCACATGTCTTGGTGTCATCGGATATTGCTATCTGCGAGCGTGTGTAATGGTCCTCAGACTAGAAGATTATCATAAACTCATGTCATGACTCACACACATAGATTTGCTGACAAAAATCGTCACATAGATAGTTGGCATGAAGTAGGGTATGTTGGGTGCACCACGAATGACATGTTGTTAACAGATAAGTTGAGGAAGGATTTGTCACTTCAAAATTTATAGAAGTAGATATCTCGGGCACTTTTATTGAAATAAAATTGTCGCCCAAATTCCATGGCCATGGTGTAATGACGATTTTATTTCTGGAAGTCAAAGAATGACAGATCAATCATATCGGTTTATGAAACTACCATGAAACATTCTTCACGAGATATTGAGACAAAGTGATTAAATTACACGGTAAGCATTTGTATGAGGTGATATGTCAATGCGGTGTCAACTTCTTTATCTTGGGTGGCTTGACCCGTTGCTAGACAGTAATCTTGGACTTTAGGCAAGCCCGCATAATG
Organism: Viscum album; assembly: GCA_963277665.1. Classification (NCBI taxonomy): domain Eukaryota; kingdom Viridiplantae; phylum Streptophyta; class Magnoliopsida; order Santalales; family Viscaceae; genus Viscum; species Viscum album. The sequence goes on from OY728162.1 coordinate 1,530,963,996, forward strand.
CCAATGAGAAAGAGGCCTAGAGGGTGACACAGAAAGTGTATCCAAGTATCTTAAGTAGAATAAAGATTATTCATGTATATGGTTTAATAATTATTCAAGGAATCCTAAATCGTTTTAATGATGGAGAAAGAATAAAATGAAAACAAGTACATGTCATGTATAAATGATTACACGCCTTGTAGTTTTTATTTTGAAAACAAGTGCACTCCATGTATTAATGATTACAAGTTTTGTAGTTTTCATTTTGGAAAGGAAATGAAAAACAATTACACACCATGCATTAATGATTACATGCCATGTAGTTTTCCTTTATGGAAAACAATTACACGCCATGTATTTATTATTTCTTGCCGTGTAGTTTTTCCAGTCGGGATTTTTTAGGATATAATATTGTTTTATTAAATGATATTTATTATAATCTTCGTGGTAACATGCCATGGAATTAATAATTCAACATGGAGGTTTTTCAATAAGAGTTAATGAAATAAATAAAACCCATAACACGTTTATTTATTGTCATAACTCTATAACCCCACACACCCGATTATAAATATCCTGAGAACCCCAACAATTTTCCCCAATTGTTGTGCACAACAATTCTTGATAATTCTTTCAATGCCGAAAGAACCTCTTCCTCCAAGAATGATCTCAAGAGTGAGAGAGATCCTCTTCCATCGGATCAAGATGATCTAAGGCGGACAATGCATGAAAAGGTTTCTCCATGCTAGCACCCGGAGACACCTTTGGCGACGTCCAGAGATGCATGGTGCACATGTGGATCACCGCTAGAGGAAGACTACACTTGGATTCTACGACGCAACGACAGATCACATCGGAACGTGATCGGAAATATCATTGAAGAAAGAACACAAAAAGGTTCTTCTTTTCAATTGATTAAATTAATTATAATCAACCTATAATGATCCTACAATTTTGGTTCTTGGACTTTCATTTTCTTTTTCTTTTTCTGTGATTCGATCCGTGGACACTGTCATTTATTATCGTATTGATCCTGGATTGATCATTGTTAATGACAAAAATCCAAGTGGGCACATCTATCCACGAGCTTCCGCTATGCCAGGAACCTTCAAATGGTATCAGAGGGTGGTTACAACGTTGATTATAGTTATTTATTTTTTGTTTATAATTTACGCATTTATATTTGATTCAATTCAAAATAAATCATTCTATAAATCTAAATAAAAAAGATCTGTTCCTCCTCCTTCTTTTCTCGATTCATATCACAGAAATGACCTTTTAATTTTAATTTTAATTAAAATAAAAATGAGGAACTCATCCGGAGGAGCCTCTCTTTCTATCTATATAACACGGGAATACACGGCGTGTTCTGAAAACTGCACGTCGTGTACTTAGGTTCAATGAACCGGTAATGGTCCGCCAAACCATGCCATGTGAAATGAGTATACCTGAGTTTTATTACACCGTGTTGAATAGATATGAATGGCTCGTGGGAACCGAAATACACGGTGTGTTTGTTGGATGAACACACAGTGTAGTCCGTTCCGGCCCAGGTGAAAACCGTGTACAAGGATAAGCCATGTACCGCGTACACGGGATTCCCAGGTCAGTAACCGCGTAACAAGTAATTACATGTCGTGTTAGATTAATCTACACGTCGTGTAATCCAAAATTTCAAAGGTAGAGAAAACACGCCAAAGCCCCCAGCTTCTACTTTGGATAAAGGGTGAAAGAAATACATGCCGTGTAAATATAAACTACACATCGTTTACTTTCCAGAAATAGAATTTCACTAGGTTTCCTCCAATGTACAAAGACCCGTATAAGAAATATGGATTAGAAAAATCTCACGGACATTCAGAAAGGAATTTAAGATAAAGAATTGATTAATTATAAGATCATAATTAATTTAATTCAAGTGCGACTTATCTTGAATAATAGAACGATTAAAATAATTTGAATGATAATATAAATAAATGTCGTTGCATGTTATGGATGATCATGAGCTAGACCAAAGACCCTTTGTATGTGTATGGTTTCATTTAAATTTATTTAATTTAAATTTTTTGGCATGCGAGCCTTCTTCCAATAAAATGTAGGGCATGTGTGCCCATGGATTCTTTAATGTAAACCCATGTAATGGAGGATCTTCCAAGCCAGAGGAGATGGTTCAAAATCCGAAGATGAGGTGAAACCAACACAAGAAGATACAAAGGTGGATAGGTGGGAGCTGCAAAACATGAACCATCGGGTTCAAGGTGTTTTTCCCTAGGTCAGGATTAGCTTATCAAAACTGCTAGATAAGCTAACCAATAGAAGCTCATGATCATGACATCTTATTTTATTTCTGTCTGATTGCATGGTTTATTTATTATGTATGTTTTGTCACTATCACATAATTAATGAAGTAAACAAGCATGGAAAGATGGAAGAAAATAAAATCGGACTATGCATAAACATTATCGGAAAATGGTTAATCACTTAAGAAAGCATCACATAATATTAACAAGCATGTGATAATGGGAAACTACTCATAAAGGACTAAAATCCCTCAAATACCATATTAATTCAGACCAAGCCTTCCGTTACTTGATTAAGGGCAAGATTCAATAAAACTATGTGTTTGACCAACCCTTGTTGGGACACTTAATTTTATATAGGAATCCCTTATGAAAGATTTCAGGTTGACTTAACCATATTACATTAAGAGGAGTAGCCTTTGAAATTATTGATGTAATATTGGAGGCAAGAGTTGAAGAAATCGAATTCAAGATTTCAGGATTTGGGATTCCACTCAACAGATCAAGGAACTGTAAGCTCACAGTTGGAAAAGACCTACCTACCTAAATACCTTCAAATAGCTTGACCAACCCCTGTTGGGGTTATGAGAAGGTCAATATGGATCATTTCCACTAGAATGTCAAAGCAACTGGAAAATCCGAGTTCAATGGTGAGGGCCATTGGGACTTGATAAAATAGTGGAAGACTTAATAAAATTTATTATTTCTCATAAAAATGTAATGAAGAATGTAATGATAAATATGCTCTTTTAATTTGTAGAATCAAAAATTAAAAACTTGTCAACCACATTTTCTCTATGATCATTCCTGGATAAAGACAATATCCTCACCGGTAGTAACATTCAGGAATATTTTTGTCACATTTGGGTTATCCTACACCATAAACGAAAGTTTTACATGCTGGAGTCCTCACTTTCTGATTCTCCTGCCCAAGGGGAGGGTAATGAATATTTCCTCGTCTATGATCAAAATTTGGGCGATTCCCTTGACGTTGAATGTTTGATTCTATCATAAATATCTAGTGAGTAGATGAAGTCTCATGAATACATGGATGCTTATAGCATGCTTGAGCACCTTTGTGGTCTATACCAGGAGAGAGTAAGATAGTAAAGGTTTGAGATCTCCAAGGCTCTATTTCTGAGAAATCTTGGATAGGGTGCCCCAGCTGGGCCTCATGTAGTCAAGCTCATTTTCTATATTGAGCGCTTAGAGGTTTTAGGGTTTAAACTCCCCGAAGAACTGGATACCGATCTCATTCTTTCATCACTTCCCTAGATATTCTCTAACTTTGTTGTGAAATTCAACATGAAAAAAATTGAGAAGTATCTGTCTGATCTTCTTATCCTCATTCTCCAAGTGGACAATGACATGAAGCGTGAAAAGACTTCTGTCCTCGTGGTGAATAAAAGAAAAGGGAAGGATAAGAGATTTAAGACCAAAGATTCTTCAAGTCCATCCAAGAAAAGGAAGATCAAAGGGGAGGCAAGAGAACCAGATGCTGTTTGTTTCGCATGTGGAAAGAATGGCCACTAGAAGAAGAATTTCACCCAGCCAAGGATGCAAGGGGATGCTTCAGGTGCATTTTTTATTGAATACAATATATCTATTTCTAAAAATTGTGTATTAGATATATCTTGTGGTGCTCACATATGTATCCAAATACTGGAACCACGTAGATTCAAGAAGATTGATCGAGGGGAGGTAGATCTACGAGTAGCCAATGGAGCCAGACTTGTTGTTGTAGCTGTCGGGGACTACCACCTCACATTTCCAAATGGAATAATCTTGGTGTTAAAGGGTTGTTATTATGGGCCTTATGTTACTAAAAATATTATTTTAGTATCCAGATTAGATACTGATGGATTCATGTTCAAGTTTGGAAATGAATGTTGCTACTTTTATAAAGATAGCATTTTTTTAGTGAGGACACATTTATATAACGACCATTATGTGATAGACTACACAAAACAAGTAATGGAAATCGATGACAATGTTAATTCACATGACTCATACCACACCCAACATTGGCATCACCGGCTAGGTCATGTCAATGAGAAATGTTTGACAAAATTACTTCAAGATGTGTATTTATATTCTTTTGAACTAAAACCACTTGTTTTATATCATGCGTGTCTACAAGGAAAAATGACCAAAGCCCCATTTAGTGAGAAAGGTGAAAGGGCTAAAGTGCTTCTACAATTAGTTCACAAAGATGTGTGTGGACCATTTCTAGTTAAAGCAAGGGGTGGGTTCTCATACTTCATAACTTTTACTGATAATTTTAGTAGATATGAATATATATACTTAATAAAGAATAAGTCATATTCTTTTGATCGGTTCAAAGAATACAAGAATGAAGTTGAGAACCAGCTCGGTAAGAAGATTAAGAAACTCCACTTAGAAAGAGAAGGATAATATCTTAATCAAGACTTCATTGATTTATTACAGGATTTTGGGAATCTATCTCAACTCACTCCTCCTTACACGCCATAGTGGAATGGTGTAAGTGAAAGGAGGAACCACACCCTATTGGACATGGTGAGATCAATGATGATTCATGTGATTCTTCCATTATCTTTTTGGGGATATTCATTACAAACAGCAGCACACATACTAAACCATGTACCAACTAAATCGATAAATGTTATTCCATATGAGTTATGGAGTGGACACAAATCCATGTTATCGAATTTATATGTGTGGTGTAGCGAAGCATTTGTTAAGGCCTCTTCAGGTAACAAACTTTCACACTAAGGCACAAAGTGTATCTTTGTAGGATATCCCAAGTAAACAAGGGGATATAACATATACAACCCCTCAGGTAAAAAGGTTATAGTGGCAAAACATGCCATATTCTTTGAGAGGGATCACATCTCCAAATGAGATAGTTGGAGCGAGATAGACTTTGATGAAGTCGAGGCTCAAGATACACAACAGTTGGTACCAGAACAGATTCAACAAAGCCCCGTGGAAGAACAATCTATTCTAGAGACACAAGACCTATGTAGGAGCATGAGAGAGGTAAGAGAACCAGAATAATATGGTTTTCTTGTCATCGAGGATGGTGACTCATTATTGGTTGAAAATGATGATCCTCTTACTGACAATGAATTAGTTGAAGGAACAAACATTATAACATGGAAAGAATCCATGAATTATGAAATATATTCCATTTACCAAAACCAAGTCTGGATTTTTATAGATCCTCCAGTTGATGTAAAGCCTATTGGTAATAAATGGATATTCCAGAAGAAACTGGATATGGAGGGAAATGTCAGTACCAATAAATCATGACTGGTTGCAAAAGGTTTTAGACAACGTCAAGGAATTGACTATGATGAAACCTTTTCACCAGTTGCGATGCAGAAATCCATCAGAATCCTACTGGCCATTGAAGCTTACCATGACTATGAAATTTGTAAAATGGATTTCCAAACAGCATTCCTTAATGGGAACCTCCTGGAAGATTTCTACGTGACACAACGTGAAGGGTTTGTGACCCAAAGGATTCCAACAATATATGCAAGTTGCAGAAATCCATTTATGAATTAAAGAAAGCATCAAGGTCATGGAACAATCATTTTGATGAAGCTGTAATGGAATTTGGCTTTGTTAAGAACAAATGTGAGCCTTGTGTCAACAAAAGGTTTAGTGGAAGTGTAGTATTTTTCCTAATAGTATATGTTGATGACATATTACTAATTGGAAACAAAGTACCTGTCCTACAGTCAGTTAAGGCATGGTTGCATAAATTCTTCACCATGAAAGACTTGGGCGAGGCAGCATATATTCTAGTGATCAAGATCCATCGTGATAGATCCCGGAGAATGCTGGGACTACGTCAAAGTACATACATTGACAAGATACTAAAGAGATTTAGTATGGAACAGTCCAAGAGGGTATTGTTTCCAGTGTCACATGGCATTCATATTTCCAAGAAAATGATTTTTCAAACACATGAGGAAAGAAAGAAAATGGAAATGATCCCTTATGCAACTGTGATTGGGTCAGTCATGTATGTTATGCTATGTACGAGGCTAGATGTTGCTTATACATTAAGTGTGGTAGGCATTTATCAAGCTGATCCAGGAGACAACCATTGGATGGAAATCAAGACTATCCTTAAGTATCTGAGTCATACTAAGGATAAGTTCCTAGTTTATGGAGGAAATGAGGAACTAGTCATCATAGGACATGTGGATTCTAGTTTCCAGACTGATCAAGATGACATGAAGTCATAGAATGGATACATATTCAGTTTGAATGGAGGTATAGTGAGCTGGAAGAGCTCAAATCAAAGTGTGGTGGTAGATTCTACAGTGGAGTCTGAGTATATCGCAGCTTATGAGGTAGTTAAAGAAGCAGTATGGATGCGAAGCTTCATCCAAGAGATGGATGTAGTACCTAGCAGTAAAGATCCTATCACACTCTATTGTGATAATATTGTAGTGGTGGCACTTACAAAAGAGTCAAGGTCACATCAGTGGACAAAGCACATACTTCAGAAGTATCATCTCTTAAGGGATTTTTCTCAGAGAGGTGAAGTTGCAATGAGAAGTTTTTCCATGGAAGACAATGTGGGGGACCCCTTGACTAAGGCCTTGACTCAGAATAAACATGATCATCATGTGAGGTCTAGAAGACTAAAAGTCGTAGGCAGATGGATCTAGTCCAAGTGGGAGTTCGTTAGAGTTTGTATCTTGAGATCCAACTATTTGTACATTGATTACATGAATGTTAACTTATTATATGTTGTTCATTGTTTTGCATGACTATAATATAATAATTTCCGGGAATATTTTTTTCATTAATAAGTTCATGGCAGATCCCCTCTATGACGGGAACCTTGAAATACTAAAACAATATTCTTAAATAAAGTTCTATGATTGGATGACATACTATGATAGAACACATAGTATACAGATTATCATGTGCAAGTACTCGTAAGAAGACGATACTCTCTCTCATGGACTTTGCGCTTAGTAAGCTCCAAGATGGGAGATTATGAGAACAGACCCACCATTATTAATTCTGCATGTCTTGGTTTCATCGGATATGGCTATCTGCGAGCATGTGTAATGGTCCTTAGACTTTAAGATTATCATTAACTCATGTCATGACTCGCGCACTTAGATTTTCTGACGAAAACTGTCACATATATAGTTGGTGGGATGTAGGGTATGTTGGGTGCGTCATGAATGACATGGGGTTAATGGATAAGTCGAGGAAGGATTTGTCCCTTCAATATTTATGGAAGTAGTTATCTCGGGCCCTTTGATTGAAATATAACTGTCACCCAAATTCCATGGCCATGGTTTAATGACGAGTTTATTTTTGGAAGTCAAAGAATGAAAAATCAAGAATATAGGTTTATGACACTACCATTAAACCTTCTTGATGAGATATTGAGACAAAGGTATTAAATTACATGGTAATCATTCGTATGAGGTGATACATCAATGTGGCGTCAACATCTTTCTCTAGGGTGCCTTGACCCGTTGCTAGAAATTAATCATGGACTTTAGGGAAGCCCACCCAATGCCAATGAGAAAGAGGCCTAGAGGGTCACATACTATGTGTATCCAGGTATCTCATTTAGAATAAAGATTATTCCCGTACGTGGTTTAATAAATATTCAAGGAAGCCTAAATCGTTTTAATGATGGAGAAAGAATAAAATGAAAACAATTACATGCCAGGTATAAATGATTACACGCCGTGTAGTTTTTATTTTGAAAACAAGTACACGCCGTGTATTAATGATTACATGCTATGTAGTTTTCATTTTGGAAATGAAATGAAAAACAAGTACACGCCATGCATTAATGATTACACGTCTTGTAGTTTTACTTTTTGGAAAATAAGTACACTCCGTGTATTTATTATTACACACCGTGTAGTTTTTCCAGTCAAGATTTTGGAGATATAATATTGTTTTATTAAATGATAATTATTATAATCAGGGTAGGCGTATGTCAAGGATTTAATTATTTGATATGGGGGTTTTACAATAAGAGTTAATGAAATAAATAAAACATGCAACGTGTTTATTTATTGTCAAAGCTCTATAACCCCACACACCTGATTATAAATATCCTCACAACCTAAACACTTTTCCCCAATCGTTGTGCCCAAAAATTCTTGAGAATTCTTTCAAGGCTGAATGAACCTCTTCCTCCAAGAACGCTCTCAAGATAGAGAGAGATCCTCTTCCATCGGATCAAGATGATCTAAGGAGGACAATGCAAACAAAGGTTTCTCCATGCTAACACCCGGAGACTCATTTGGCGACGTCCAGAGATTAGAGGTGCACGTGTGGATAACCTATAGAGGAAGTATACACTTGGCTTCTGTGATGCAATGACGAATCACATCAAAACGTGATCAGAAATATCAACGAAGAAAGAACACAAAAAGGTACTTCTTTTCAATTGATTAAATTAATTATAATCAACCTATAATGATCCTACAATTATGGTTCTGGGACTTTCCTTTTCTTTGTTTATTTATGTGATTCGATCCGTGGAGACTGGCTTTTATCGTCATATTGATCCCAGATTGATCATTGTTAATAAAAAAATCCAAGTGGCCAGATCCACCAACGAGCTTCCTCTGCGCCCGAAACCTTCACATTTTACTATACATAAAATTATGTTTAATAATTAATATAATAATGAACTTAAAAATCTAGGTTTGACTTTTTGGAAATCAATGTTGTGTTTTATTCAAATTAAAGAACTGTCATTAATCATTTTATTAATTAAATTAATTTCAACATTATTATTACATGCCCCGAACTCACACTCTCTCACGTTTCCAAATTAGGTCAGTTATGAGACTTCATGTTCACCGTCTCATATGTCATTGTCTACAGACTATTAGCATGGATGTGATGAGTATAGTGGAGAGACAATACTCACTAGTATAGAGTAAAATTAACAGGGTAATAAACAATACAAAAAATATCATATTAGTGGAACTAGTGGAAATAATACAACATACATCTGGGAAGTAAATAAGGGTACCTAGAAAAAAAATAATTATTCGCGCAATGAATGAATGATATGTATCTAAATGGAAATTTGGAAGTAATAAAAATAAATGAACTAACTAACACAAATAAAATCAAATGACTCAACTCATGAACCCCATGTCAGTCTTATCCCTACACTCCAGCCCATCTAGTAAGAAATAATCAGCAAAAGGATCCCTTAACTTGTCCAAAATGGAATCCACTTAATTTAATGGGTTACCAAATGGCTATCGAAGTGGGTTGTGAGTAAAACATAGTAGTTTGAGACCACTGTGTCTAAACATAACCAATATTATAATATTTTAATGTAATAAAGAGATAAATAAGTGTATTAATTAATGAATTAATATAATAAAACAATCGACCAACTTCAATGTCGTGCCAGAATTTATCTAATCATATAGCACAACAACTCCAAAAAGAACCACAGACCATGGAATACTAACATAATCAACAAAATCAGACTGTATAAGCATTTTAGCTTCTAGTCCAAGTCCTCTATATATGTATTTGAGTATCCCATATTATCCCTCTTTATAATCATTTATACATCTGGAAATAGCATTCTATATATTAATTTTAGAATCTGGGTGTTTCCCTTTAAATAAACATATAGGAATTTGGGAAGAGATATCTATATAATCATTACAACATGAAATTGGGTCAATCCCACAATATAAGCATTATAGAATTCGTGAATATCCCTTTATATAAGCATTTTTTCATTAAACTGGGCCAATCCTTCTATATAAGAATTGTGGAATGAAACTGATCAATGTTCTCTATATAAACATTTTTGCATTATTTACAACACTTTCCATAGTAAAAAGAATATCAATAAACCATATAATAAGCCTTAGTGGTTAATTTTAAAAATAATTGATATTCATTCAACTTAACATTCATTTTTACATAATAATATATCTATTAATTTTGATAAACGATAATCCATTAAAAAAGTGGTTCTATATAAATCAATCACCTAAGTTATCATTTCATAATAAACACACATTAATCCATTATCTAGAAAATTTTTCCTCATGGATTCTCTCAGACAATGGGAGGTCACAAGCCAAGTCACAACACCATTGAATCAAAAGGGATCCAAGGAATAATCCAATCCTTGACTTGTAAATATTCTTCATTAAAATAATTAATGCACACATATTTCTGGTGCAATTCAAACAATTACACAAATGTAATTATTAAACTGGATATAAGGTTAAGATTTGACCACCTACCTCTATTTATGGATAAAAAAATGCTACCAAATAATAACTCTAGTAAGATTGAATGTATAGAAGATATCTTGAAAAAACCAATATCATACTGATCACTATCAGCAAACATACCGCCCATGGTCAATAAATTCTTCCACCACAACTAGATGAAAACAATTGATAAGGGAGAACCATAGAAATAAAACCCACTAGAGATTTATTTCCTAAATGGGATGTCTACAATGGAGGAAGGAACATCATGATCACATCGAAATCACCTATGGGATTAAGGGAGGAGGTTTTCATGCAATTTGAAAGAAAACAAATGTTCACGGAATGACTTATAATTGATGAACCCAAAAATTACATAGAAATTATATTTGTAACATGGAGTGTAATTATCATTTTAATAGTATGACAACAATTGGGTTCCCTAAGTTGGATTTAACCCCTGTTAACCATTACACGTCTTGTACTGTAGATTCACATCACGTAACCATTAGTCATCACAATCAATTTCACATCCTATATTCCTTTCATGGAATAGTCTCATTGTTAGTTATAGGTTTTGTAACTAATTTACACAGCATGTAAATGTCATTTAGGAAGATTCAAGAATGTATTCTACTAAAAATCCTAAACCACCTTTGGAACCACCCATGCTTATGAAAAAACCTCATAAACCCATTCAAAATGTTTATAACTAGACTCCATTAATTAATAAGAAACATATGTCCCCATGTTTAATTTCATTTCCACAAAACAATCTATCCATATTTTAATGAGACTTGGACACCATGTATTAATGAATAATGATTAAAAAACATATATTTAATGAAAAATTCAATGAGGGACATACATAAAAAGAGGGTGGGATCTTACTACCTCCCCACCATATTACATATCATCCCTAATCTACTCCAGGAATCACTGTGAGGTCTTAGAAAGAATTTCTAGTAATTGTGATCACATATTATACTCCCCCTCCTTGGTTTCCTCTTGATCACACCCATTATTACACTATAATCGAACCATATTTATAGTCCTTCCTCAAAGACCCTTCCCAAATGAAACATTTACACAATTCATGATGTCATCATTGTCTAAAATATGAGAAGGTCATTATGATATCTCCAAAGTTATGACATCTAGATCATGTCCTTCCTAGAACTGTATCAATTTGTAAGGTCTAATTGGTATGCCACTGGAATGACCCTTTCCACTATTTCAAATGTCATGACAAACATAGGTTCTAGGTTCCCCTATTTCCTGACATGGCATTTCCTAAACCTTGGAAACTCCTAAAGGAAAACATGATGACCAACCGCAAACTACAGAGGTAGTATATGATGGTCAGTATAAAATTTCGTCTTAATCTGTATGGTTAAAAACCACCTCATGATCAACCTAACTAGTTCATACGTCTCTTCTAAGAAACTAGTTCCAAAAACACTAACACACTTATCATCAACCAACACAGAGAAAAACGACATGGATTACCATACATATCATAAAAAGGTGGAATCTAGATAAATTTTTGGAAGTTGTTATTATAAATAATCTCAATCAGTTCTATATATTCCTCCCATAAAACATCTAAATTCAAAATATTCGCTTGTAACATATCATACAGAATCTAAATAACATGCTCCAGATGGAATGTCATTCTGATAATGATAGGTCATACATAGAAGAATATTCAATATTATAGGCTTATGAAGAAATTTCTAGAAACAATATGTGAAATTAGGATCTATATCTGAAGTTATAATCCTAATAACACCATTCAAATAAACATTCTCATGCACATAGAGACTTCAAGGATTACCAATAGTGATGGGCTCCCTGATAAAAAAGATGTGGTCTAACTTTGTCAGTCGATATACGATCACCCAATTTGTATTTTAAATCCATGAATTCAAGGACATAACTTCACAAAATAAATAGTGACATTTTCCAATTTCTACTCTAGAAATGGAAGAGTCCGCAATAGCAAAGTAGGCCTCTTATGCACATTTTTCAATAATTTATAGGTGAAATATCTTTTACCAAAACCCAGTACATCATCTTTCATTCCTGACCACTAGTAATTTATATGGAGATACTGATACAAGTTTGTAAAAATATTATGTTCCACCCATATAGATGCATGAAACGTTCTCATAAGCTACTCATGTAGGCTAGTAAGAACCCACGTACAACCATTGAATTGAAGGAATTTCTGATGCCAATAGACCATCCTAATGGTGGATCCCCACCATATATTCTATATCTTTGTATATAGATTTATGTATTAGATAACAACATATTCTTTATCCAATAAAGAATCACAAGTATGAAAAATGTTGTAGCAAAATATACTCATCCATGGGACTGCTGATTTCATGATTCATGTCTACAAAGAATTCCATCATCTGCTACTCATCAGAAGAATCATGCACTACCTCTTTCTGCATATCACGGGTCTAGTAATTAATTACTATGTTTCCCTTTCTCAATTCATAATCCCCCTAGAAGATAAGAGGTTTTATATGATTGACCAACCTTCTCTACTAAAGGTTTATGTTCCCTGGAAAACATTGTATGTGAGGAACATCTGGTCCATGTACACCACAAACCTCTAACCCAAAAGGTATTTTTTGTAACATATTATTGAATGTAACACTATAGATAACTCTAGATCAGGAGTAGGATAATTCCACTAATGTGGTCTCAGTTGTCAACATCCATAAGAAACCACGGAATCCTCCTACATCTGAACTGCTTTGATTCCCACTCTAGATGCATCACAGTACATGGTATATTATTTACCTATAACAAGTAGAATGATTATAAGTGATGAGGTAATTATTCCTTTGACATCTCAAAATTCTCTCTGAAAATCATCTAGAAAAACAAACATCACCCTATTCTTGGTTAGCCTAAACACCAATGCTTCCAAATGGGATAAAAACTTGATAAGTCACTGATAATAACTAGCTAAACCCAAACAACACAAAATATCAAAGATAGTATTTGGTATCTCCCAATATTCCATGAATGAAACTTTATCTCGGATGACTGAAAATCCTACCATTAAGATGACATTTCCCAAGAAGTGCACTCTATCAATCCAAAAAACTAAATTTGGTTAGCTTAACATAAATCCAATTATCTTTCAATGTACTCAAGATAATATCACGATGTTGTTCATAATCATATGTGTAATAGGAATAATCTATGATTTCATTGAAAAAAACCACAACAAACTGATCTCATAAAGGATGAAATATTTGATTCACCAAGGTAATTAATACTACCAGTGAATTCATCAAACAAAATGGATTCACTACATACTCATACAATCCATATTTTATCCTAAAATTATCCTAAGGTATATTTAATGGCCTCACCCTCAATTAGTAACATATTTATCATAAATCATTCTGTGAGATGATCATAGTAACTCCCATGTGATCAATGATATTGTCGATATGTTGAATGGGATACCTGTTCCAGGCCATCTTATGATTCAATATTTTTTAATCCACACATAATCATAATGTCTTTTCAACCTTCCTAGAAAATTATATTGAATATACAATTGGTATATACTATTATATTTGAAAACATTACCTTCTTGATCATCCAAATGAACATTCAACTCTTGAGGCTCCATGGGTTCTCTCTTATGAAGTGGAAAAGAAATTGGTTATTCCACTTGGAACCAACTCGATTGAGAACAAGGTCTCTTTATCATGTGGTATGTTGTAGAAATCATCAGTAAAGACATACTAAAAATGGTATACAGCTAAAGTAAAATTATCTTGCTTCATTCATCCATCATCAAGAACAAATCTTGCTATATAATCCATGAGACAATCAATTTTTTATTGAATTTTCTCTCTAGGAAAAGATTAATTATCCGATTCAACTTGTTGAGAATAACTAGCTTATTATAAATAGAGAAAGGTAATTATACTTTGGTAATAGTAGATACGGGAATTGTATAGATTTATCCTTTCCATAATATGAATAAAATAAAAAACTATCATTTCAAGAACAAATAGTTACCAAAACGAATGGTAACCACCAATAAATTGAAAAAACAACTTTTAATTTTTTATATTCAATTACTACACTCCCAACATTGTATCGATGGATGATGAACTAGAAATGTTTTCTAAAACCAACCCCAAACCACTGGTAAAAATAATAGATAAAAAGTAATTTTATACTCCTAAATCAGAAATTGTGAAAGAAAGTGTAGATGATAATATAATAATCCATCTGATGGTAAAAGGTCTTGAATCTACTATAGCTAGTGTAGTCCTCATATAATACAGAATAATAGCCCATCTACTATGATATCTTGTCGGACTACCTTGTGATGTCCCATTTTCCTGGAACAATGACTCCTATACTAGGGTATGAAGTCCCCTTATTAGACTTGAATATCATTTGGAACTCCAACTACCTACCTACTAAGGGTTAGATGAATCCTTCACAGAATCTGGTACATATCTCGATCCCCTAACATTTCACTACTATGAGTAGTTCTTATATAACTTCTAAAGATAACCTAGATAAATATAAGAATTTCACTAAAAAGCGTGGTATGGACACTGAGGATGCTTATGGACCAACATTCCTAACTGATAGCACTAGAACAGAACAATGTCCTGAGATTGATGCCCACTACCATGTCTAGTCATCCCACTATTTCATTCGTGATAATTATCGTAGTAGTGTTTCTTTACACCAGAATAATAGATCTAAATTCACTCTACTAAAATAGTACGACCACTACATAGGGCCTCTCTTAGATTTACATATTTGATGGTTTCCAAATTCATTATATCCAAAAAGATACTCGAGTGAAAAATTCTCACCTTTGACATGATTTCATAGTGTATCCCTACTACAAAATGTCTTTCCTTAGAAATCATGTCAATAGCTACAAATGGTGTAGTGCACTACAAGTAAGTGAAACCTCTTGTATGGTCCATCAATGACAGGATCTAATATTTTAGATGAATGAACTCGTGATCCTTCTCTTCCTTCAATGTATCATGATAGAAATGGATTTGAAATTTAATTTTTACGCCCATATAAGATAACTCTTATTACTACTCATAATGCTCTTAAATTTCCCACAAACACTTGGAAGGTCCATGAATCATGTACGGAGCAAGATTAACCATCTTATCCACATGTTTCCTGAGGAGATTAAAGATCATCTGGACAAACTCAATCTAGAACTCGACTTCTTAGAGGTTCCCTCCCCATTTTACATAGTAGGATACTATAATTTAAACTCATTTTTTATATTAGACATCAATGTCACAACGAGAAGATCCCCCATTTACATGGATCACATAACCCTCAAGAAGATATCAATGAGTTGAAATTCCATCTAGACATTAGGAGCCACAGGAAGATGCTGTTCTTCCACATTAGGAGCATTCTGATTTTTGGCTCACCTAACCATCAACTGAAATATGAATAGGAGAAATAATATCTATAGGAAAAACAAACTCCATAAATCACTATCTAAAAGAATTAATCCTCAGTTCGTGAAAACAACATAGAGTCACTGTGTTTTAGCATGAAATAACAGTTCTTTCATTTCATTTCATAGATATAAATGGTATCTTATATCAGATTTCAAATAGGAAAATATATCACATGGAATAAATATGTCCATATCATGAACACTACAATTCAAGATATATCGCTTTATGAATACTATGATTCATGATTACTCAACTCACTGCATATCATTCCATAATTGTAAATATGAAGAAACAACAATGTCACATTATTTTTGAATCACCAATAGTGAAATAACATCAACCATAAAAAATAACATCCTGAAAAATATTTCCATCTCTGGGTAATCAGATTATCCTCTAAAAAATTGGTTAGCTACTCCAATACACAAGCTAATTAAAATGTCATAAAACATCATAGTATACTTTATACCATTCCAAATTAGTAAATAAATAGAAAATAAAAACCAATACCCACTATTACCACTTTGTAACATCCCCTGAGTTGGAACTCTCTCACAATGCCAAATCAGGTTAGTTATGGGACCTTAAGTGCACTTCCACGTATGCCAGAGGCTGCCGAGTAGAAACAAGGGCATGATTAGTGTACTATGGAGACTATAAACTTTTTTATAGACATACATTATAGAGGAAATAAACAATACAATTAAATATCAGGGAAATTAAAATAGAATAAAAAAGAACAAAATATATTTCACAAGTAAAAGGATGAACCAATAATCCAATAATAAGGAATCATGAAATGAAAGGATAATATGTATCTAAATTCCAAAATGAATTTATTACAAAAAAAATAACCATATAAAAAAATAAACTCAAAAGTGCCCAGTTCGGAACCCCATGTTAATCTTGTCTTTAAACTCCATCTCATCAAACAAGCAATACTAAGTAAAAAAGTTCCCTTACTCTTTTCCAAAATCACATCCATATAGTATTATTAGGTACCAAATACTGAAATGAATAATGTTTTAGTAAAAATGAGTAGTTAAAAACCACCATGCATAAAAAACTACTTTTGTAGTTAGTTCATACAATAATGTGAAAACCCATGTGTATTAATTAGTCAATTAATATAACATAATAATCAACCTTCTTCGACATAATCCCATTATATCTCTAAAAATTTATCATACCCATTCCAATGATAACCATAAACCATGTAATAAATGCATATCCTAGAAAATCCCTCTATATAAGCATTTAAACATCCCATACAATCCCTCTACATAAGCATTTCAACAGCCGATCATAATCCTCTATATAATCATTTCAGCATCAAGGCATGGTCCTCTACATAATAATTTCAGCAACCGAGCATAGTCATCTATATAATCATTTGATTATAAATTCACATCCAGTTATATAATAATTAAAACATGAAACTAGATCGAGACCACTATATAAGAATTACAACTTTTGGTCATATCCCTATATATAAGAATTACAACATGAAACAGGGCCAATCCCACTTTATAAGAATTGAAGTATAAAACTTCATATTAGAATTAAAACATGAATCACAACACATGTCATAAAATTGAGGATATCACAATATCGTATCAAAATCCTCATGGGTGAATTTGAAAATTTCCATTTATATTTTAGTTTTGCATACTTTTTTATATCAAAATAATTCCACACATTTTGATAAATGATAAGACATTACAAAAATGACTCTGTATTATATTATACAATCATTAATACATTATGAAATTATATTAATCCAGAGTTCACTCATCTAATGGGTATCTACAAGCTGGGCTGCAACACCACTGAATCAAAACGGATCCAAAGAAAAATCCAACCCATGCTTCATCATCACTCATCATTAAATTAAATAATGCAGATGTTTTTTCAGCACAATTCTCACTATTTTGCATACTTGAAAATTAATCCAACCATAGAGATAGTTTTTTGACAACCTACCTTATCTGGATATAAAATAAATGATTCAAACCAGTATTATGAACAAGAATAAAGGTGCAGAAGATCACACAAAGAACCCTAGATTATAAATATTAATATCAACTTCGAAACAAACCGTGTTCAAGAAATTCCACTACAACAACAAGATAAAAGTGAAAGAGAAGGAAAAACATATAGAAAACAAAACTACATATTGATTTTTTCAATGATACATCTATAATAAATATGGAACTTTGAAATAATAAAGAAATTAACTATGTCCTAAGAGAGGAGTGTCACATGCAATTGGAATGAAAATATATGAAAAAAATGACTTAAAATTATCGAGACTGATAAGTACACAATGTGTAAATGTAATACACAATGTGTAATTATCAATTTTAGAGTACATGAATGTTCACATTGTGATAGGTAAATTTAAACCTGCTCTAACATTACACATTTTCTAATGTATATTCACATTGTTCTTGGGACAAAAATTTTTATGCAACTACGATTCAAGAATAATATTCATTTTGTAGTAGAGAAATATAAAATTATAAGGAAAAAGGTTCTTAATAATAATCCGTAATGAATATATTGATTTGAGGATATCTTCTCTATAAATCACCCAAAAACAAGAATAGTTCATAGGAATGGGTGGGCGAGTACCACCCCCCAAATGATGAAAATCAATTTCTGAGAATCGGTGGTGATTTTTTGAACTAAATTGTTAGTGGTGGGAAATGGTAAAAATGCCCCCCTCAAACGAGATAGAATCATTTTATAGAACAATAAGTAATATCTGCTCTTATGGGTGAATTTCCCACTGGACGAGTCCTTTATAGGATTATGCAGAAGTAGGTTTATGGACCACCATGGATAAGTAGTCACACATGTAGTTGGTCTTTATACAACTCTATATATATACACCAATGGGAACCAAAAAAGGATTAATCCTAGAAGGGATGATAGGAGGGCGAAAGGAGATGATCGATCAGGAAACAAAAAAACTAGATTCCCTTCATCGATTTGTAGTAGGGAAACTATCCAAATTATAATATTAAAATAATAATAATTCTCCAAGTGGTCTACAAACCCAAAACCCCACAGCGGATTCCATTCCATGATTCATAATGCGATTAGCCCCTCTGTGGTAGAATTTTCTGCATAACAAAATTATCTGTGGGAGGAACCCTACCCTGCATAGGGAAACACTACTCTAGTGGAAATCACCTTAGAATAGCGACATGGTACTTGGGTGGAACCCGGTCTCATGAAGCACTACACTCTGTGGAGGGAACCATGTAAATCATAAGATTCTACTATGAAGGATGAGGCATCCTAGGGTATTCCACTTTTTATCTCCATTTATCCTCTTACATCATGTCATCAGCCTCTATGTTGGACCCTACACGACCCATTCCAATAGAATACGACGAAGGACCCTTCAAAGGCCACAAAAAATGTATGATATAATCCTTGGGTGCATCATCATACCATTTCAGATTTACATACACATAGTAAGAATAGTCTCATGGTTATCCTATCTAGTAGGGTGGATGCTCAGAATGTTTTCAAGTTTACATTCCCATGGTATCATGGATTCTAACCCTTGGGTGATCACTTTATCCTCCCCATTTAAGGGATCGAGAGGTAAAATGGACTTTCATTTTGATGAGGACCAGTTTTGAACATTCCGCTACCTTATAGAACGAATTTGAGGGAACTAAAACCGAGGTAAGCGCCTATACATTCATGCGGGATACAACAGTTTATGCTCCTCTTCTCTTTAGTCAAAGGAATAGTTAGATGGGTCACCTGATGTAACTACCCAAGAAACCAAAATAAAAGAAGACATAGTCATAGTAAATTCCATCTCCCTTTCTGTTTCCTTGATTACATCACAATATATTAGTGGATAAGTTGAATCATGTGATCATCAGATCATGTGTTTCCTCTTATTTCTCACACCAAGCATGAATCATGTGGTCTTAGAGGTTGTTGGAAATTTTAAAATCCAAAAAATCCCATGATGTAAATCAGTTCTCCCTCATATAAGTGAAACCCAAAATTAATACATGTGGGCCTCTAATATATTGTAATCCCAGATGTCATACCTCTACATTCAATGGGAAATATTCCTAATGAAGTAACCTCAATTGGGATGCTTCTTTGTGTAAGAATTAATCTCATATAGGCCTCTTATATGGTATAATCCCCAACCATATAAATTAACACGGGCCTTCACCATCGATATATGCCCCAAACATGCCCCAAATATGGTCCTCCTTATATGTGTAAGCCCCAAATTTCCAAACTATATTGGATTTGATTACCAAATAACATGGATGCATATTAAGCCTTAATGGGGCCCAAACCCAACATCCAAAATCACCCTAATATTATTTGGGCCACATTCTCGATATGGTCATGTCCTTTTGGGAGACCACATCTCTTCCAGATTCCTTAGGCCGCTTTGGCGTAAGACCCACACCAAAACGTTGACCAGGCACCTCCTATCGGGACCTCCTCCCCACACAACATTAAATCAGATGGTTAGGTCCAAGTCACATGACCATAAAATGTGATGTTTCCTATTCAGTGGAACTAATCTATGTGTGTTCTAATTCCATAGATGATGATACATAGGAAATGATAATATGGGTTCACTCATGACATCAAATTAGTTCTTCTCCCCCTAGATGATGAAAAACACCACAGAGACACACCACATGGATTAAAACCAAATTCATCCTAAAAAACATCCTAAGAGTCTTTAATATGTCCATTCAAGGATAAAATGGATGTAGAACCTAGGAAATATACACATCCCTCCAATGATGGAGAACCTTAGATATATCAAGATGATTCCAAGGCCCCACATGATTGAAACTTATTAGTAACTTAGTGTAACCCACTGACACATACAAGAAAAACAGAAGGATTTCTGAACACATATTAAATCCATAATACTATCCTAAAAAAGGAAATAGTTTTCCCCGAAAGGGATTAATGATCCTGAATTCCCATAAACTCAACCCATGTGAGAGTATCATCGGTCAAATTACCCAATGAATGCCTACCATTGGAAGTAGGACAATGGATCCTGAATATGAGAGCTATTAGGAATTTCTAGCTCCATGAAAAATACCATTTTGAGACCATTCAAAGTTTTTGTACCCAACTCCAGTGACTAAAATACATTAAACTCCTTCAAATCAACTCTACGGTTAACAATCCACCATTCGAGGGAGAAAACTAGTGAGCCTAAGGAGAATGAACTAACTGTGGAACATATTTTATAAGATAACAAGTATATACTTCCCATCACCCACTAGAATATTTTGTTACAAGTGAAAGAAACCATTCGATGGAATAAATATGGTGAACCCCACATGAATTTTTAGGTAATATGGCGGTGTAACCCCATGGTAGGACTCGATTATAACCCAAAATAGAAGAAGTGAATATAGGGAAATCAGTTATGAATTTAGTCCTGAGATATTACATTGATGAGGTTTTATTTTCTATCTTTTTCACATATATTTTAGGTCAATATTCAGAACTTACTTCAGTCCAATGCAATCCCAACATATTTCATTAACATGGGAAAGAACAACCACACATACAACCGGGTCCACAATGAAGGAGAGGACTCCATCACCCACCTTGCATCATCAATTTTGTTTACGGAATTAACTGGTCAAGGTATCATAATAATGGTAATCTCCCCACATTGGAGGTTTCCAGACAGGATCTCTTGATGATCAATCCATATCAGTCCTCCACCTAGTGATGGTCGACAACATAGAACATGGGGGATCCACTTTCCATCTCCAACAATTTCTGGTGCCTGCCCCCATAGAGAAACAGTGAATAACTCCCTTATCATAAGGAGACTGATATTGTTTTTACCAAGGATTTCATTCCTATAGCACGTGGGTCCTGGCCAAGGGGCCCTACGAGAAACCTTTGATGCCATATTTGTGAAACCAAAAATCCTTACCACGTAGAGGATTCCACCTCATGGGCCCCAAACAATGTTATAAAGAACTGGGATCCTATAAAAGAACATAAAAGGAATAATTCTTATAATAAAAAATAGGACCTTATCGATTCTTCTACTGAATAAGACTACCATGAAAATATGTTGGAGGACTATGAAAAAACATATATTCCTACTCTAAAATCCAAAAAATCAAATATGGTGGACACAAATTATAGAAATATGGATATCAAAATCAAGGAATAGAAATCACATAATGCTTGTTTTATAGAATCCAACAAACATATGAAATTCCCTACTAAATCTCTTGAATCCCACCACACAAATACAGTGGAAAAGTACATGCTTCCACAAATTAATACTACTTCTCACCAGTACCACCATGGAAATACGGTGAGAAATTACAGGCAGACCCAAACTACTTCCAAAGCACATGAATCTCATCAACCAAATAGGGAGAAAAACAATTAAAAGAATAGTAAAATTAATGTGTAACCATATCAGGCCCATCATACATATAGGTAAAACAATGAGCAGATAAAATTCCCTACTCATGAATATGAATTCCACAAGTCAAATACAGTGGCACCCAAAGAATGAAACTAGCATATCTCAGCTATGAATTAGGTTAAGACCCTTATCTCTACCCCCTCCCTATATAGGAGAAATGTTAGTACCTGCTGAAAATAAATGGAGGACCAGAGTAGGCACATATTCCTTCTCCAATGCTATAATGGGAATATATTCTCATTCTATCCAAGGAAATATCTCACCACATCCTAGAAATGAGAGAGTATTAGGTATATATCCCTGACCATATCCTATAGACATGAAAATATTCAATCAGATCCCCAAAAATAGCAATTATTCATCCCCCCAAACACATATCCCCATGTGGGGTGACTTATAGATAAAATATGGTGGTCACTCTAAAGTAGAAATGAATCCCTACTCCCATATCAGAGGGTCTATGGTAATATTCTTCAAAAAATGGATAACATGATTGTAAAATAATACTTGTTCCAACCGAGGTATAGTGGTCCAGTATGGTGTCCACCCCAGGGCAAGCATATATCAATACCACAACTGAAGATGTTTTCTACCTTGTTATAGAGGAATCACATAGTCCACATGATTAGTCTCTCGTATATAAAGGTCATAAACTATAGTAAGCAACACTATTTTCCCACAAGATAACACCAAAAAAGGAATCACGCATGATGCAGTTAGAAAATGAATATTAGACTCGAGAACCTGCTCTGATAAAATACCCTATCCAAAATCCCATCAGGAACCTATTCTTCATGGCCCATAATCCTACTAATTTGTTACCAAATAAAAAATTGAAAGTATCAGTTGTGGATTCCCTCCTCGAAACATTATTACTAGAAGCTCTAAAGGGACACTCTATATCACTCACCATGAAGGTCTACTTCTTGAACAAAAATCATTTGATCATTAGAGCTTATCTCATGATGAAATCATGGTATCCCTCCATGTGTCAAGAAGATCGTACATCAATAAGGTCTTCCCCTTACTGTTATCAGTCCTGAATTTCCTCCCCATGTTATATGCTACAGATTTTCTCCCTAAAGTTGGACATCAAGTAATGATGGTAGTCTTCTCCATGATAGCATTTGTTGTGATGGTTCTCCCTATGGTGATATTTCATGTCATCAAGAAGGTCCTCCACTTTTGAGGTCTACCTTGAATGTCCTCATTAGGGTATACACTATAGAGTTTCTCCCTATATTCATAAAAAAATATATGTAGTAG
This sequence comes from Viscum album, assembly GCA_963277665.1. NCBI lineage: Eukaryota > Viridiplantae > Streptophyta > Magnoliopsida > Santalales > Viscaceae > Viscum > Viscum album. The sequence goes on from OY728162.1 coordinate 1,530,987,769, forward strand.
TTCTCACCATGATGGGATTTGTTGTGAGGGTCATCCCCACAATAAAATAAAATATCGACAAGAAGGTCCTCCCCTTACTGCGTAAAATGTATGAAATATCTCATATGATGATTTTTATTTAAATAATAGGTTCAGACATGCTGTAAACCTTATCAATGATATGAGATATCATTTCTTAGATAGAATATTTCCAATTTAAGGTCTCTTCTTCCAATACACCACCCAACCACTCACACATTAATGAGCCTCCTGCAACTTGCACAACTTGAAAAACACACACATGAAGCACAAATGTAGTGAAAACCCCTTTGAAGAGTCTTTGGAAGAGGAATGAAATAATAAGTTACTCATTAGAAGGCAACTGGCTGTGATGAAAGACCCATTATTTTTTGGCCCTCAACTTATTCTCAGTTCACCATACCAACAGAGTTGTTAGAATAATGCATGCATAAAATTCGTCTCCATATATATAAAACTCTCCACCACATGAAAGAAAAATTATTGTATTATGATGGGTATGAATATTATGCTAATATATTGGGATATATTTGTCATCAAATTGATATAAAATATCTTCAATCTGCATGGCGACTACAATTCGAGAGGCATCAGAATGATCTCTAACTGAACTGTATCAATATGCTGTATAGGTTGCATCATCTAGTTGATGATGCTCCTCCTAGTCCTCACTTACATGTATGGGGAGAACATGGATCATTACACTTTACTTAATTTCTATATTATTACAACTCACAAGAAGTGGAATCCTATTATTTATTCATCCCTATACAACTTTTGTGGAAATCCCTTAGTTGGTAAAGGTTGTAAACTAAAAGCATCAAACTCATAGTTATAGAGGGATTGATAAACTAAGGAGCCAAAATGATGGGAGTATTTAGGAGTCTTCTTTTATAAGGCAATCCAAGCCCTCCAAATGTTCTCATAAACAAGTAGTTCTCAAGTATAACTTTCACCATATCCTGGTAAAGCTCAAACAAGGATGTGCGAGATCAAGATAGAGGCGGAAATAGAAGTAATTATAATAGTGCAAGATCAGCCCCAGTCTACAGGGTTGGTAGAATTTTTAAAACAAAAAACCCCATAAGACCAAAATATCTAGTCTGGGAAAGGAGAAAAATAGAATGGGTGAAACCCATGCCTGTAGGACTGGTTACATTTTTACCTCAATAACCCCTCAATAGAATTTTTCCTTTTCACATTTTGGGAGGATATAAAATATGGAGGTCTCTTCCTCTATCCTATCTCCCAAATAATTCCACGTTTATGGGAGGTGCATAAACATTCCATATAAATGTTCCCTCTAAGTCACACTTCAACAAAAGGTATGAAGGGTATCCACGAATACAAGGATAACATCTAAAACGAGACGCAAATGTCCCTCTTACCATTTAGAATCCAGTACGACATCCCAAGTTCATTATGAATTAGTAAATGTTATGGATTCCAATCCCACCGAACACACTGAAAATGATTCAATTGTAGAAAAGAAAAGACAGGATAGTTCAAACTAGAATAGATTCCAAAATAATAATAAAGGCATGTTCACTCAGAACCATATGATCACCCTGAACATATTTGTTCCTCTAATTAATCCCCCACTGCCTCCTAATAAATCCCTAATAGGTAAAAGATTAAAGGAAAGGTAATATATGACCTTTCACATCCTCACACTATGAATAATCCTCTCATATTAGAGGATATATTCTCTTTGAAGGCAGAGTAAATGATGGAATTGAGGTACTTAAACAGTGTACTGCTTTGAGGAATAATTACCATTAAATATAATCCCTAGAAATAACCTCAATGTATAATTCCAATAGGTGTACCTCATTTGTGAAGATTCATCCTAACAACTGAAGCAATATTGGGCCATCAGCATAACTTGGTTCTAGGACCATCGGTTCATTTGGATTTAGTCTTGGATTGATATCTAGATTTCCCTCCATTAAAAATACAACCATAAAGAGTTTAGGTAAATCCCCATAATATGTCCTCGACATGATATATTCCTCCAATAATGGCAGAATCAAAACGTCAAATCATGACCCTTGTTGTTTCTAAGAAAACATAGGTTCATCCAGACATGATCTAAGGTTTTATTGACACTATATATGCATTTTACACCAAAATTGATGTTTTAGAATAGTGGAGTAATCCAATATAGCTGGAACATAGGCCTTACCCCAACTGGATGGGTGATACTCCACCACCACCAAATTTTAGTATCACAGCATTTCCAACATTCAATGGATTCAGTGATTTGGAACATCATATGACACACTATGCATCACATTATGATCTAATGATGGGGTATTCAGAGAAACATGAAGTAGTGAAACAAAGATGATTTTTGTGAACCTTGGATTGTCCAGAATTTGTATGGTACACCAATTTCACGGATCTATTGAACAAGGGTTGGTAAGACCTATATTGACAGCTCCTCCTCATGTTCAGGTCAATGATGTGGAAGACGACACTCACTAACCTTTAAAACATCAATCATATATACAAAAACAGACTCTCAGACTTCATTTCATAATTTAAAGGGTTGACCTATTCTTTAAACTGGCCACTTACAACAAAAGATATACTTGAGAGGTTCTTTGATGACCTCTAAAATGAGCTGCAGACACTATTCATCCTAGTTAAAGACACATGTGGGTTCATATATTTCACATCCTCTTCTCAATGTATGGGGGAATCTATATATCTTACCAAAATTGGCTAGTGGATAACTTCATTGGCCTTGATGAATAGATAATGAATGTCAAATGAAGTGAATGTTAAACTCAAGCCCACCTTCATACCATCTCCCAATCTAAAACCTGAAACATATCATGTAGATCCCCATATGAGACAATAACAAACCTCGACTTGATAAAATGATTTGAGGGGACCTAAGAGGTATCACATTATGGAATAAAGGATAAAATTATACTTTTTTGAGAGGATCAAGTATGTGTTTATTTCATAGACTCTATAAATCATGATTTACTCTATCTACTAGAGCTGAAAAGGGCTGATGAGGTGGGTCTTGATGAACATCTATGTTATTTCCACTATCACTAGATATTAAAGAACAACATTAGGGATTATTTTTTCTTCAAAGAGATTTCTCATAAGATGATATATTTTATTAAAGTATAGTTTCAACTATAGATAATAGAAGTGGCTTATGTTTCCATCACGGCACCTGGGGGGGAAGGAAAATGTCAAGAAGTTGTTAGAAAAATAAAAAAAATAATGGTTGGATGAATTGAAAAAAAATAAACTGAGCTCATGGTATACTCCAAGCATAGTTGAAATAACTAATGGTGCACATCGATTCTCCTGATACAAAGCAATAAACATCATCGACCCCATGTCCCTCCAAATATTGTCCTTCTAAAAAGTGGTTTACCATAAAATTGAAGAAAAAATAAAGAAATATTATCCTTCATCAAGGACAAATCCATCATTGAAACTTTTAGATTACATACCCTCATATTTGATGGCATGGGCACCACCGCACCAAATGGCTTCACAAAAAACGATCATCCCGGAAAATTCCCTATGAGATGATGAGTTCATCTTTGGTTCCATTAATTCCATTAACTAAACATATCCCTTATCTAATGGTGAGTATGGAAATGAACCTGAGTTCTATCCACCCAAATGAGGAGTTGAAGTAAAAGTCAAAAGCAACTGAGGATACCAGGGACAACATAGACATGACAAAATCTAGACTCTTGGCCACATCCTTGCTTAGACTGTCAATTTGGAAGAAACTCATGGAATATCCTTCCAACATGTCCAACGGGAATAGGAAAATCTACATAAACCTACCATAGTCCACTCTTACCCAATCATTTTGAAATATCCCTCATAGTAGGAATAGTTTTCTAATCATCCTCGACATTTAGGAAGACCTTCTCAACCCCACCCACACGAAACAAGTCCCCCCCCCCCTCCCTACACCTGTCTGAGGGGACAAATTCATCTACATCCAATACTAAAATCCATTAAGAGTTTGTAAAAGAGATTCATTTTGTTTTATATTATTTTCCTTTTGATTATATGTATGAAATCCTGAAATAGTTAGCTTCATTACTGACCAATATATTAATCTTGGATATAATGAGTTTTTCAAAAGTCCTCCAGAAAGCACTCATATATTCCTTTCTAATCTATCATGAATTCGAAGACAATGTGGCCATTGTGGATATAGATCTGACCAAGACTAATCATTCTGAATGTCACACTGTCATCATCTTCATAGATCGAGATGAATTTTTCATCATATAGGGACACATCAGACTTCTACATGTGTCCGGTAGGATAAATGGAATTGATATCCAAAAATTATTAATTGATAATTACTCTGGGGTTAATCCCCTTCTAGTATGAATGCTTCGTCAGATGATACATTGAAAGTATGATCTAACACCATCATCCAAAACATTACATGGCTAAAATAAATGTTAAGAGAATATGTTATTCTATCTAAATATCAAGACTTAGTTTTGAGACCTTGTTGCTGACACATAATTTTTATGGTTCAAAAATAAATGGCCTTCAACATCTTGTTAGAAAGTCTTGGTTTCACCAACACACTGTAGTCCCCTATTCATACAACAAGTTCCTCAGATTTTTCATTAATGGGATGATATGGACATTGCACGATGATATGGGACCGTTAGAATAACATAATGGAAATTATATATATGTACGATTATATCATGATAAATGGAGACAACACTTGGCAATGGTGTTGATTGGGTCACCACCCAAAACAGTCTCTAAATAATGTCATCAAACCCCATCAAACAGCTTTGCAAAGAATATGTGTTCCCTATTAGTCAGATCAAGTGTACGGGATCAAATTTAGGTGCATATTCGGTGATCTAAAGATTTAGGCCATGACTCATGAGTCTAGAAGAATTGAATTTTTTTAACTCATCAGATAATGTTGAATGTTCCCTCAATCCATCCCTAGAGTTTTAGGAAATTTCTACCTCACTAACTAAGAGAGAAGAGGACATCATGTCACTCAGAATAGATAAATACACTCCACTCCTCACCATATCCTCTTAATACCATTACGAACTTATCCTCAAACATGTCTCCCCATAGGAACAAGAGGAATAATATAAAGTGGAGTAAGTGGATGTGGAGGAGGAATTGAAATTTTCCCCTTTAGAAATTGAGGAAGGCACCTCCCCCACCATTGATGAAATAAAAGAAGTAAACATTGGAAAAGAACAAGACCCATGACCAACTTGATTAGGGAATCCATGTCTTGTGATGAGAAAGAAGCATGAACCTTCTTCCCAAGTAAAACTTTAGATGTATTATCCTAGAACTACACATAGATTCTAGGCCTCGATCAGAGGGGGGAAACTCACCACTAGGTTACACTAATCGACTACCATGTTTATAAATAGATAGCCATAAGGATGCACTCGACACATGCTACCAAAATTGAGAAATATGATTACAATATCATCAAATCCAATATCATCTAAGAAGTATAATATCCCATTTAGTTGGCCAATATCATTCAATACAAAAATAAGAACAAATAAATTAGTTTTTCTTTGATTTTAGGGAACTTAATCGGTATTTAACAATGGATGAGTTCCACATCCCAATCATGTAATTACTGATTGATGAAACACCAAGATATTAGGATATCCATTTCATGGATGGATATTCAGGATCCAACTAGATCTTTGTGGAGCATGAAAACAAAGAGGTCACTGCCTTCAGGGTTCCTGAGGGAGTATTTTTCCAATGGGTGATTCCCTTCATATTGAGTAATTCATGTTCAAAAAATATTAGTGCAATGAATCTCATCATCACACCATTCCTAGGAAAGTTTTTTGAAATCTATGCTGGTGAATTGGTTATTAAATATTGGAAATTCTCAAACCACCTAGTAGACCACAAACCGTCTTTAACAAATTCTGATAGCACATCCTAAAAATATACCCATTAAAATTTTCATTCAGTTTTACCTAAAGGAAATTTCTTAGCTTCTTCATACACCACAATGGCATAAACTTCAACCCCAAGAATACAATAGCTATCATCATTATCCCACCCCCCTCAAAACCTCACAGAGTTTACTAGACTCAAAGAGAACATGTCCTATATTTGATACTTCATTTCCAAACTTTTGGAAATGTTTAACCTTCACAAGGTTGATGAAAAAGGGGTCAAACATTAGGGAAATAATGAATGTCAAAAAGAATACAATAGTCTAATTATAAATCTCTTATAACCACCAGCTCTAATGCCAGTAGTTGAGGGAATAACAGTTATCCTGAATGTGGTGTCCGTAGAGAAATCTCTAGGATCCTTCCACACCCAAAATATTAATGTTGGCAATGAAAATATCTAGTATCACCTCAGCTAAACTATGATCGATGTTGATACAAATTATTCATATATTGAGATGTTATTTGTACATATAATAATTATAGTCTATAAATTATGCAATTACTTGCAATATCGCAAGGATTATTTGGTCTGTCGTAGAAACCAACCCAAATACATCCTTAGTCAGATGATGTTTGTTGGATGCATGTCATAGTGGGAAGTCATCATTGAGTAGTTTCACAATTATTTCATGCTTTAGAAAGTGTCCAATGGACAATAATTAAAATATTTTTGGGTGGAGCATCCCTCAGAAGAAATGACTTCATTGGAAATTGAATTTCATGATTTAGAGGTCTTCTCTATCCAAGAAGATCCCCAATTTTTGGAGATGAATTTCAATGGTAGATCCAGAATCTTGATAGGTAAAATGATAGAAGACCAGATGCTCATAAAATTGGGGATGGGAGTCATACTAATATCTTGAGAAAAGGAATTTATGCCTTTCTTCTTCCCACTGTTAGAGGGATGCAAAAATAATGAAGCTAAATATCAAACTCTCCTTGTAGGTCTATAGTTGGAACATTAACTATATGTGACACAATTTAAGACAAAATATGATTTAATACTAGTCATTAATCTGGTCATAAAAGTTTATTCTATTAAAAATGAAGTGATGATCCCTCTTCTATACAACGTTTAGTGACTAATGGTGAAATTACCTTAGGAACTGACATTGACTTATGTTCCATGATCACAATATTCATAGCACGACGCCCTAGAAAATTCTTTCATACCTATAGAGACCAGAATAGATATTAGATATCCATCAACATTGCTCACTTTCGGATGGTCTCAATATATGTTTAGGCCAACATGAATGAAATTAATGAAAATTACCCCATTCCATAATCATACGGTCCCACCATAGGCTAGATGAAACCAATTGTGAGATACGTTTAAAAGGGATAACTCCCACAGGATATTTTTATAGGATAGAAAAAATAGATATGAGAAATTAATTGTGTTCTATATAACATTTCATATCAAAAAAACTTCCTCTAAATGCAGAGCCTTGACATGATCCTTCATTGGTGAATCAATGGAGAAAAGACAATCATTGTAATGAAAGTGGTGAGAAATCAGGCCTATGGTACCAAGCAGTTAGGATCCAAGCATTCCCATAAAATCTAAATGCTTAGATACTATTGGGAAAATGTAACACATGCCTCCACTAAATTCACCAAAATGTTTCATTCCTGAAAAATGTGTGCCAACATAATTCACCAACCCCTGGAGTTTCTTCATGAAGACTAGTACTCCTAGAAATTCACTATATGGGGAATGAGAAATGATATACCATATCGTCCCACTACGGCCAAACAATTCAAGTGTATTTTCATGGTAATCGAATTATTTTACAAATGGTCAGAAGTTATACCCCTCAATGTTGTTGGGGAAAACCACATTATCAGCTTCATGAAAGCCAACATCCTTTCCATATTTAATGTACCATAGAAAAAACTAATAGAAAGCAGATCATATTTCCTTATTTTTGAGTTGGGAAAGATGTATCAGATGTATGACATCATGTTTAATCACCCATTATGCTATAATGCAGTAGCCAATAGAATGATATAGGCCTTCAATAAGACCTGATAAAACATACGCTAGAAAATGGTAGAGAAGGATATAAATTGTTTCCAAAAAATATCCTTCATGCTCTGTGGGATTTCTGAAAAATGATCTGTACTTCCACATAGTTGACCCAATAATCATTAGAATTTGGGACATGGGAATTATTCCCCATAGATTTTCAATTTACCTCACTGTGAATCACCATATTTGAACATTTATCCATATATGAGTGATCCCAAAATGACTAGAAGAGTTGGATAGACAAGATGAATAGAGATATTATACCATTTACCTTTTGGAGGTTCATCAAAACGGAATCGCATTAGACTTCGAAAAAGATGTTCTCCTCTATTGTTTTATTAATGTAGAGATGGTGTTACTTTTCTAAAATCCAATAATACTCAGAATCATACCACCAATGTTGGATCAGAAATGGGAGGGATGCTATAATAAACACAAAGTCTACTCCAACATATCCTATTCATTGATTTCGATGGATGGGCCAATCAAAACGGCCCCAACCATTGCATGTTTTTGGAAAAATATATAATTTAACCTAAAGGTTATTCATCCTACCTTTATGAAGTTATATAACATAATTTAAATCTTCTGAAACTCATGAATCTAAATTGGAAAATAGTGTACCTCTTGATCGTATGATGTTAAGATGTAGGGTTAATCATCATGGTTTCAGGATTCTAAACTATGTAACAACTATCATATTTATCATATGATGTTAAAATATATATACAAGCCTAAGTGTCCCAACATACAACTGTATAAAACCTTCCTTATGAACTTGTATGTGGTTTCTGGCCCTTCCATGGTCCTACTTCATGTCAGGTTTATTATGCCACCATGTCACACACATAACTGTTTGGAGTTCTTAAATCATTTAATCCAAAATCTATGACCATAAATTATGATTCATTTTCCTCATATCAAGATGTTAAATTTCATGGGATTTGACATTTTAAAACAATGATTCACCACAGATGATCTAGACCTATGAAAAAGGAAGAGGGAAATATATTTTCTCTTTCATGATAATCAGATCCAAGTAAGGAGTTTATTTATCAAGAACTACGTACAACATGATTCAGGCCACCACATGATATGTTGAGACACATGAATTTTATGTCCCAAACCAGCCATCAAGAAATCAAAATGTACTTTTCTTTCATTTGATCAGCTCTAGGTGATGGAAAAACCCTTTTCCACCACTTCCTTTCCACACCGAGCACATATCACTTGGGTTTAGGATTGTTGGTAAGGGATTTCCCGCACCAAATACAAAATTACATGGGGCTAAATTCACATTTCATGGGATATGTTGTGAAACCTGGCTCTCAAATCCGGGATTAGCTACCATGAAAATCCAAAATCCCCCCTTCCTATGTATCAGTACAGTCCACACAGGGAGCTTCCAAAACTAATTTTGGCATGATTTTTATTTATAAAATCATATCTAGTGAATCAAATACTTCCATTCTTGGGTCTAGTTGTAACATTCCCCCTCTTTCATTGAATGTCACAAATGTACTTGTCGCATGGTGGTAAATTTCACATCATGTATCCTTTTTTCAGGACATTCAAATGTATTGTTCTCCATGAACTATATATGGGTTGATTCATATTTACACAGGATACATAACACCACCCATATTCCATATATGGGTCCAACCACCACAAATTCAGCATGCCTAAACTTTTTAGTTAACACATTTGTGTAGAGGAAAAAACTATTCCTCCCTTTGTTTCTCACACCGGTCATAATTAACATGGGATTATGAGGGTCAATAGTGGATTACCCTACATTAAAATGACATAACAATCAACACAATGGTTTCTTTGGTCCTAGTAGAAATACCTTAAACGGAACATAATTGTCCATACAATATGGATTTAAACTACATGGTGTCTCAAGAACTATGTGTGGCCTGATTCCTAGGCCCAACAATATAATGAAATAAAATTGTCCCCTCTTTCTATAATCTAATGTTGATTTACATAGGAGATCTCAAATGTGTGTTCCTCACATAGGGATCATTCATATTAATAGAAAAAAAACCCTAAGTATGAGTAATATATATGTTGGGATCCTCACACTCCATGGTTAGTTGTAGTCTAGATACATTATTCATACATAGACAGATCGCTTATATCAATCATACTCTATGTCCTGGGATATTTAAAATCATCATAAATATCCCCATCTATCAGAAATGATTTTTATGTGTCCTACGGACAACGTTCTTTGACTATGCATAACATGTACTAGTTTTCTCTCTATAAGTTACCGACATAAAATCTATCATCGAAAAGAAAATTATTCCTTATCGGTGGATTTTCATACCTTCATATGCTCTACATGGAAATCATTCCTCGTATCATATATCATGATCTGAGAGTCCCCAAAATCATAATTTACCCTTTCTTCCACCATCATAATCATTGAAAATCATAATACACAGACCTCATTAGTCTTGGGTTCATGATATCCTTTGTAAAAAATTGTTCCTAGCCACATGACAACAAATTATAGGGCCCCATGTCATCCTCACCACATGATGTTAAATTGAATATTCATTGTCCTGGTTAAATGACATTAAACTATATGGTAATAAGAACGATGAGTGGATTGATTCTTGTTATGCCAGCATATTTTGTGACAGCTGAATTTGCAACTTGGGTCCAACTTCAACACAAATCACAAAATCCCCTTCCCTAGGAACAAGTTTTACCTATGATAGGGAAACTCTAGATAGCCATATATATCACGATTCTTACTACAAGACATGATGTCACCCATGAACCATAAACCTTTGGTCCATATCATATGGTAACAATATTTACTCTTCCCCTATGTAAAGGTTAGGCCTATAAAATAATTTTTTAGACATAACAAAAATAGTGAGTGTGTCTCCCCCAATATTCTATGCATGATCTAGATCTACATATGATGTTTTAATATGATCCACACACCATTTGTGAGCTCGTACTGAAGGGAAAATGCATATTTTCCCACACAATATTTCAATTGATATGTGGGGAAACACTTCCAAAACTATTCATGGATTGATTCTCATTTTAAGGAGATATGTAGTGAAATCCATAACTCATGTCACCAGCCCACATATTTTAAATCAACAAAATTTATATGAAATATTTCTTTGTTTTTTTGGGGAAGACTGGTATAACGAAAAAAAACTACCTATTCTCATAATGTTTCAACATAGAATTCCCAATTCATGTTTAGGCATTCCTTTCACAAACCACACTATATGTCTAAAAAGTTCCAAATCCACATAAACCATAATGGATACTATAATTGAAGGGCTAGTGTTCTGGGGACACATTTGTTTGACTATGCACAATATTCACTAGTTGAATCTGCATAAGCTGTCCACAAAAATTGTTTGTCAACCAAAGGAAATGTCATCCTTAGAAGAGGATTTCCATAACTACTTATTCCCAAAATGATGTTTACATTACATAACAGTCTTTATATTTTGAATCACCTTAGATTATAGTTTATAAACCATTCCCCCTGTCATGCCTGATGATGGTAGATCATTTTGGGTATAATTACCAAAAAAGAAGAATTGTGTATCCCTCGATCATTGTGAAGTAACCCTAAACCTTGAACCCTGAAAATCCTAGATGTAAGACATTAAAATGCATGGTTTGTGTCCGAATAGAATTATCTTAAAATGAACTATGATATAAACATCCTTTACAAAAGAAAAATACATGTAGTAGTGGTTTCTCATTCATGGATAAATTAGATAAAATGCCCTCATCATTTCTAGACAGCACCCCCTAAATAAGCCACCCATTGTGGTCTTGAGATATCCAAATTTTTCAAAATTATCCAACAATTAGAAATGGAGGTTCAATGTCCTTGAGAATCCATTTATTTACTATGCACAATATTCCCAAGCTGGCTCTGTTGAAGTTTTTCACCAAAAGGCCTACCAAATAAAGGAAAACTCATCCTCAGAAAGGATTTTCCTGTCTCTGTGAGCTCCATATGGCTTTTATGTACTATATCACTCTCAAATTTCAAAATCAAAAAACCAAGGTCAAGATAAATCCCTCATTCATATCTAGAAAATTTTATGATATCCTTGACAAATAGGACCAATTGGAACACTCTCCCACAATTCATGGCCAATGTTGTTCCGCATAATTCATCAGTATTAATAGCCTGATTTAAAATAGTGTAAATTACCCAAAAATAGAATCTCAAAGCTTGTTAGGCCAAAAACCCGAAAAGGGAATCCTAATAAAAAAGGATTATATTCCCACTAAGTCCCCATCATGATGAAATTAGGTAAAAAATTATGATTGAAATAGAAAATACATAATGTTTTTTTGGGTTTTTCATATAAACCTAGAAATAGTAAAATCCAAGATCGATGAGTCATTGGACTCAAGAAAATAATATGTCATTATGTGATCATGAAAATTTGTTTATCCCATATTAATATTGGAATTCATGTTCAATGACCAAATGTTTATGTCATCTGGATTAAATTTTCATAAAAATCATATTAACAAATGTGGTTGTGGATATCACATAATAAGATAATGGATGTGTCAAATGAGTAACATGTTTTCATACTAATGGATTACAATGGAGGAACAACCAGAATATTAAGTGTCTCTCTAGATAAAACAATATAGGTATGGGAGAGACACACGACAGTCAAAGAGGTTACAATGAAGCATGATTTACTATCGTTTTCAAGTAAACTACCATTTGGCACATGCCATGAGGGGCCTGTTCCATAGTGGTTTATTTCTTGGCATCAAATTCAACTATTTGATGCATTTCTCTAAAAAAACACCTAATGTATCAATCCCATTAATTTTTATCCTTGAAATTTGTAGTTGATGATGAAATTGTTTCCCTCAACCTTGGTGCTTGAGCCTTTAATACTTACAATTCCTCAATTTTCACAACCACTTGATCATAAAATCTCGCTTCATTGGTAGACAAGTGGTGTAGATAAATGTTGATGTCTCTTAATTTTATTTTCTTGATGATTTGAAACAGTATATTGAGAATGTTCTCCTTCACAAGAAGCTAAATCTCCCTAAGCTATGACAGTTTGGTTAATAAGGATGGGTAAGTTTTGGTAATCGAATCCATCTGAGCCAAATCCAAAGAATTATTGGAAAGGTATATATGACTTTTATTCCATATCTTACTAGGGAGTATCTATAAAAATGGAAAATATTTGGTGCCATACCCATTTTGGTATATCCTGGTGTTTGATCTAAACATGGGAATATCGATCTCAATCTCTTACTTCCATGGAAATATAATATGGTAGTGAAATCACATCAGATAAATCCATAAAAAAGATAGATCCATATTGAAAATGATATCAACCCTAATCTCCTTACAAAATTTCGGAATCGGAATGATTGGCTTAGTTTTATTTGGTAGAGTGCCCAACATTGTTCCGCTGGGAATAGTAGTAGTATAATTGTAATCATTATTAATTAAAAGAATAAAATCTTCATTGTCTTTGATAAGGAGAGTATTAAAAGATGAATTTTCCATAATTCATTTAGATCATTGGGATGTGATTCATTATCCCCTCGAAACAGATGAGGATGGGGCTCCGAGAATAGGAATATTTAAGGAAGATGATTTAAGAACCCTTCAAACTAACTTTCCTGGTATCCCATCAGGATAATGTTCCATTCATACTATGGAATAAACATGGTATAAATTGAAAAATGTTCCCATGTCAGGAATGGATATTTTCATGTCAGAATCATCAGACAACATCATCAGCTGCATCTCATGGAGAACTACTAGGTGTGATTCCTGAATATGGTAGAGTGTTCGAGTGGGAACCCATTGCACACATCCAAATTGGTGTGAAAATATTTAAGGATTATATATTTTGTATATGGTTACCCTATCTACCCACATAGTGAAAACTCCATCTCATATGAAAATGATATAAGAAAACTCCATCGATTTCCCCTCCCCATTATCAATCACCTTTCCAAATGGTGTGGCGTAAGAATTGAAGCATAAATGAGAAACATCATTAAAATGTTTGACAATTCCATTCTAGACTAGTGACTACATGAAAATTCTAGTCCTAATACAAAAATAAGAATGAAGGGTAGCATGAGAAATTATTTCCTTATTATGATATTCAAAAAAATAAGTCGTGTTACACCACATAGCTGTACAAAAACCGGAATGGACCACGGATACCATTTGAAGATCCTTATTCCTACATATGGCCTGACAGTTCATATATGCATGTGAGGGTTGTTATTTCTAGGACTACAGGTTGTCCTTCCCCTAGTTCAGCCACTATTATCATGGTAAAATCTCTGATACCATTATAGAAAACCTAGGATGGGATGAGCCAACTGCTCATATACATGGCAAGGAAACATTCCTACCTGATGTTGGTGGATATATTCATATGAATTTGGTAGCCTCATATCGTATAGTGCCCCACATAAAGAGTAGAGAAATATGAACATTGAATGATTTTCAATTTTTGTGTTGGATGGGTTATACTATAGGGCACATTCATCCTTGAACCATTTACATGAAAAAACAATTGTATCAATTTATCAATGTAATTAGTGAGTGTCTATGGAGGGGTAGGCAAACTAAAAAAAAATTGGTCTGTAGATCCATTGTAAGGAGAGATGCCTATTTAGTTTCTTCCCAAGTATTGAATATAGGAAAAAACTTATCATACATCTATCCAAGATAAAATATTCTCCCAAGCTAGTCAATATCCCATAATCTAATCCCGACACTACTGTTTGATAAGTGGAAAGTGTTAGTAATAAGGAAATAATGACTGATTAATTCAGGAAGCACCACAATTGGTGAAGAAATTGAAAATTGAGAAACTCATACTGTAAAAAATATTCTAACATCCTATAATGGTTTACAAAATTCTATGCAATTATAGTGCAGCTAGAATTCCCATGACCATTCATCTGAGAAGATCCCTCTCGATCATAGGTCTCACTTGGTAATTCATCTTCTATTGGGATTTCCTTATGAATGGTTAACAACGGATGTATAATCCAAAATTGATGATTTTAGGCATACATCAAAATAGTTTTGGATTCATTGCATCCTTATGGTTCCATTAAGAATGAAGATTCTCTCCAGACATATAGTATAAATTATTTTCTTAGTGGGAGAAATGTTTACTTCGGTGTACTCCCAAGACATCTTGATCCAGATAGTTGGTAGATTCTTACCAACTGGTGGAAGGGGTGCATCATCCTAAAGACCAAATTTATGATGTAGTCTTTTGCTGGACAATCGGTAGGCTAGAGGATCTACGGAAATATGGATTTTAAAAATTTTCTCCTCAAAAATAATGTGATAATGAAGATCCTCTTCGATATTCTCATCCATGTCAATATGTCACATAGTTTCACTCATTGATGAAAAATTAATTTTATCCATGAGATAGGTGGATCAATGTATAATGAGATTTGGTATGGAATCCCCAATCTATCTATTCATGTAGTTATCTGTTCACCAAAGCGCAAATGTCTGTGAACCATCATCTACAAAATAATCCACCTGTAAAGGAACAATCTTGTGGAGCATTGGGATGAAAATAAATTTTCTTTGGAACTATCCTCCCATGAAGTAGTCACCAACTATGTGGAAGATTGATAATTACAATTCATGGTTAAGTGTACAACTCTCAGATGAAGAATATTAGTTCATGGAAATGTTATCTGCAATCGATGTCGTTTGCGGAAGCAATTCATGATTGAGTGTTTGTGTGAGAACTGGGTTTGTGGAGAAATATAGTAGTAGAAAAATGATATGTAACTACTATATATATGGGTATACCCCATCATTGGTTTCACTCATCTATCATAGACCAATTGAAAATATGTCCTTTTCTAAATCCTAACTGCCTCCACCTTATCCTAATCAGAATCCCTTCTGAATGGGGGTATTTGATGGGCCCTATTTTTTCAATTAAGATTCTAGAAGCAAATTAATTTGGAAGAGGAGAAATATAAAACGACAAGTAATATGGATCAGAAAAAATGATTTTATAAGCATATATCGCTCTGTATTCAACCATTACATGAAGCACCTATTAACGAAATATTTTTTGGGAAACCCAAAGGCATGCAATGCCTGAAAATAAAGAAAATTCATTTATGGAAAGTGGAAGAGATTTCTTACCATAAAAGTGAATATCCCACGTGAACATAACCATTCATGGGGAGAAACGGTATCGATGATCCCAAAAAATGAGAAAAATCATTTATAGGAATAAGTGGTGATCTCTGATCCCATAGATGAATTTACCACTAACTGAGTCCTTCAGAGGATTGTGCACAATTGGGTATGTGGCCCTCCACAAATGAGTAGATTCACTAGTACATGGTCCCTCTGATATTATATATATATACCACAAAGGGGACTAGAAAAGGACCAACCCAATAATAAACTACAAGAGATCCAAAAGAGACAATAAATGATGGACCATAAAAAATAGGTTCCTTTATTTGATTACCTATAGGTAAACTCGACATATTTAAATAAGATAAAAATTATAATTTTCCCAATAATCTAAAAACTGAGAAACCCTATATAGATGTGATTCCATGAGGCATAATTTGAATGGGCCCTATGTAGCATAATTTCCCACATACAAAAATGCTATGTGGGAGGAACCTTTCCCATCATAGAAAAATAATATGTGGGTGGAACTCGGTTGCGCATTTCTAGATGCTACATTGGTGGATCCTAGTCCCACAAAGCACTACACTAGGTGGAGGTAAACCAGTCCCACATAAGAACCTTCTACATAGGACGAGGCATCCTAAGGTATTTCACTTCTCAAATACCCTTACCCACCCCAACCATTTCATCGACATCTATGTTATCCCCTCCAGGAATAAATCCACTCTCATCGGTACAAGGTCACTTCCAAAGACATGAGACAATTATTATATAATCCTTAGGAGAATTTATGTGCCCTTTTAGTTTTACATACTTATAGTAAGTGGAGTCCTGTGGTAACCTCCACAGAAAGGTAGAACCTCAAAATATTTTTCATGTTTACATTCCTATAGTAACAAATATCTAATATTAGGGTGCTCACGTGATCCTCTAGATTCAGGGGATCCCGGGAGACCACAGGAATTTCCTATAAATGAGTATTGGTGTCAAAAATTATTCTACCTCCCAGAACTAATTTTAGGGAACTCACCTAGAGGTAAGACCCTTGCATTTCATGAAGGAGGCAGCACATTATGCTCTTTTTTTCTTCAATCAGAAGGGTATCTGAATGGAAAAAAATAAGTTACTATTGAGGCCACCAGAATAAAAGAAGAGACAAATGTATTCAAATCCCTCTCCTTTTAACTTTCCTGGAATCCTTCACCATCCATCAGTGGATAGGTTGAATTGTGTGATCAGCAGATCTACTACTTACTCTTGTTTCTCACATAGAGCATAACTCATATGTGCTTAGAGGTTAGTGGTGATCATAACACCAACATGATCCCAAAACCACAAATTCTACTTCCTTATAGATGTAAGATAAAACTAAAATGCAATTGGGCCTCCAATTTAGTGTAAGCCCTGAATTCATACATCAACCATCAAAGGGCCATAATCTCAATGAAGTATCCTCAAATGGGCTACTTTGATCCATAAGCCTCAATCCCATGTGGGCCTCCTAAATGGTGTTATCCCCAACCATATATATTTTCATGAGACTCTCCATTTATATAATCCCAAATCATTCCCTCGATATGGGCATCGTAATAATTGTAAGCCCCCAAATTCTGAAATATGTACTTTTTTATTCGTAACTAGTTGAGATATGTGGGAAGCCGCCCTGAGGTCCAAAAACCAACATCCAAAATCACTGTAATGTTCTCTGAGCCACATTCTTGGTATGGTGATATACATTTGGTAGTCCCAATCTTTTCTAAGTTCTTTTGGATAGTTTTACATAAGTACCACACCAAAACATTGACCATACATCATTTTCCCGGATATCCACACCATATGACAATAAACTTGATGGTTTGGTTGGGTCAGATGACATTTTAAAGGTGATGATTCCATTTAATTGGTACCGAAAAACATGGGTTCTGATTTGGCTAATGAGATTACATAGGAAGCCCACCTTATAGGTTTGATCCAAATATAATAATAGTTCATGTCCCCCCGAAATGACGATAAACTTCAGATCCCCAATCCAATGTCTGAAAACCAATGTCATCCTAACAAACAACCTAAGAGTTTCAAATATATCCACAAAAGGATTCCATGGATGGAGAACCTCGATATATAAAATTACCTCCATTTTTTTATAACCTATTATAAATCTAGATTATTCCATGGACCCACATTCTTGTAATTTGTAGTTAACTCAGGGTTACCTATGGATACATACAAGGTAATGAACCTTGGATTTGTGAAAATATCTTAAATTTATAATATATCTCTTAAACTAGAAATTGTTCCTCCCAAAATGGTGTGATGAGCCCGCTATCCCATTATATCAACCAATTTATGTTCTTAATTTTCACTGGACAAGTTACACAGTGAATTCCAACCTTTGTAAGTAGGTCCATGAATTATGAATATGAGAGTATTGGACATTTCTGACTCCACAAACAATTCCTATTGGAGATCATTTAAAGTCCTTTCACCGAATTTCAGTGATTAAACACCATTCAAAAACTTGAAATCAACACTCTAAATAACATTCCACCTTTCAAGGAAATCAAAATGACAAACCTGTCATGAATCCCTAAACAGCAATTGCTCTTTCATCAGACAAAAAGGATATACTGCCCATCCCCCATTAGACCATTTTATTCTGGGTACAAGATATCACTCGAGGGAAATAGGTATGTAATCAATTAATGTCCTAAATTGATTTCACATAATATTAATGTCATTGTTTACACAACATGTAACTTATTTTCATGGCATGAAAATTTCCTATAGGGAGATTCAAGAGCGACTCCTATTGAAAATCCTAAAAAACCTTTGAAACCTCCCAAACTCATGGGAAAACCTAATAACCCATTACAAAAATTTATAAATATAAACATTTAATTAATAAAAACATACATCCTCAATCTCTAGGCCATTTCCATAAGAAAACACCTCTTTATCTTTGATGGAGACTCAGCCACCGAGGATTAATGAATATAGAAAAACCCAAATGAAAGTGTCTTAACAAAAACTTCAAAGAGGGATGTACCTAAAAACAAGATAGAATCATACTGTTATATTATGTTTTAGATTTATTTTAATGTAAAATAACTACTTTTTTTAAACAAGTTAATTTCATGGTAATCGACATAATTAAGAAATTTGGGGTAAATTCAATTTTATTCTTAAAAAGTCATTTTTCGAAAAAAAAAACATTTTTTAATTATGTTTTATCTACTTATTTGAAAATCAAGTATTACCACATATAAGAACTAAATCATAAAAAATGGTATTCAAATATGAAATCATCAATTAAATTTTTTTGTGAGTTCAATTTCATTATTGTTTATAATGACTATTAACCATACAAATGAGTTATCAATATAGGAAGTGTTAAAAGGGATAACAAGGGGTTAACCAAAGAGAGAAGGCTTAAAATATTACTAAAACATGTATATATAAATTTTTTAAGTGTAATTTGGAAATAAATTATCTTATATTTAAAATTAGATTTGATTTTCTGCAATTTTTATTAGAATAATATTAATTATATTAAATTTTTTGGAATATTTATAATAGCATCACTCCCTTAACATATAAAAGGTGCCTTCTATATTAACATATCTATAAACACTGATAAATCTATTTAGAAAAATCCAAACCCAAATATATTCCAAAAAATACTCCCTTTGTCCTAGAGTTTTTTTCCATAAAATATCATTTCAAGAAATCTTAAGGTGTAATACAAAATATAATTCCCAAAGAAGATGTAATCTTATTTATTAACTCCTTTGAATTTATGTCATCTTATAAATATTAATTTTATTATACATTATTATATAATTACATAAGAATCATAAATAAACTACAATATCCTTATGTTAATTTAATAGAGATTATCTACATCATTCACAACCAACGAAAAATTAAAACTTCACTCATGAAAAAGTACGAACTACAACCTCTATGAAGTGAATGAGTCATTTTTCAACACTTAATCAATTGTATGGTAATTATTATGGATTTAATGAATATATAAGATATTTATTTTATAATTATAATTCTTTAATGATAAAACATTACCTAATATACTCTTATTTTTTCTATGAGAAAATTATAACATTGTTAGTTTGTACGTACAAACTACTTTCTCCGGGAATGATGTATTTAAATTTCCATCACCACCATTCATGGATGATTATAAATATATATATGATAACTAAATATGATATTAAGGACATATATATGATTTTGTAATTATTATTCAATATATTTTCTTTCATTTCAAAACAATATGGAAAGGAAAATGTTTTCATGCCTACTTGAAGACTATCACCTGCATAAATATTTTATTTCTTTTTTTCATTACCAAATTGAATGGATAGTAATAATATTATATATAATTAATAAAAATATTAATTTCTTAATCACTATTGTTTGTGGAATCATTTTATAACACCTTTTACCATTATAAATATACTGAAATAGTTTTGGAGAAATTGATCGAACTACCATATGTGGATGATATAAATAAAAACTATACAATGAACCAATTTCAATTGATATCAAAGGAAATTAATATATATATATATATATAGTGTTCTGAAAAAAGAATTTAATAAATATAATTTTCTTATTTAGGAGGATATAACACGTTTGACAAAGAAGGAATCGAAGGTAAGGGTTTTTCGTCTCAATTCCATTTAATTGAGACATATTGTATATTATGCACCTAATTTAATTTATCTGTTTATTATACCTTCAATTTGAAATATTATTTCATTTATTATTATCTATTAATTATATTTTATTCATTTATTCATTAATTTCTATTTTATGGTATTTTTATTCAAAATGTATTAAAATCAAAAGAGTTTATTTTAAACTCGCATCTTTATTTTGGATTGTTGATGATTCAATTTATGTTAAATGAATTATATAACCTATACTTATCAAAAACCACATATTTTATTATAATATATTTATTTCTATTGTTTCCATGTATTTATTCTTTATTTATCTTTAGCACACAAATATAGAATGACACTTTTCAAAAAAATGACCTTATTTCCTCTTTTAGGCCAAGAATATTTTTATTCCATGCCTAGATTCATTAAAATGTTTCTAGAATATTAACATATTTTCTCCAATGATTTTTACGGTTATTTTCTACTATATTTTTAATTTCATTCGATTTTTTTAAAAAATTATCGTTGTATAATTTTCTGTACGGGTAGTATTTGACTTTTAACAATAGTGTAGAAGGATTTTCTTTATAATGTTTACCACTTGACCAAAATTCCAACCCATCATAACCATTATTCATTATTAGCAATCCATTTATAAATTAATTGGTATTTCAAATAAAATACTAATATAATTATTCTAGGAATTTTTCATTTCTTAAATTTACAAAAAAAAAGATGATATTATTTTCTCAAAAGAAATGACTAATAGGTTTCACATTATTTATGTATATTTTTATATTACACTATAAACATATTTACATTTTAAATTTTTTAATTCAAGTTCATAATTTTGTTAATCATTATAAAAATAATTTTTTCAATGTATTTTTTAATCCTTTTGAAAAGATTGTTAGATATGCGTTGTAACATAATTTTTATAGTATGTTACCAAAGTTTTAACCACGTTTTTTAATCTATCAATTTGGTTTTTTATTTCATTAAAAAATGAATTTACATTTCTAAAACAATTCAATTTATGATTAATTGACGTTCTTCTTAATGTCCATGCACATTATTTTCATTGATGTATTCTATATAATTTCAATTATTGTCTTAGGTGTAAACTCATCACTCTCTATGTTGTAAACACCATGTTTTTCATTAATTAGATTCGAAGTGTTTACTTTTAAATATATCTCATTTTGTTACTAAGGAAAATATTTAAAATTTATATAATTATTAGTTAATTTGGAAGATTATCAATGGAAAATTATGATTTATTATGTTTTAGATAAATATTAATATTCTGTATCACTTTATTCAGTACATATATTTATTTATTGATAAGGGATATTGATTTTGTATGATATTGTTGATTCAATATATAAGGAATGAAACATATATATTAAAGTGGTGTATGTGGACTAATTATAGACATCTCCTCAATGAATTGATAGGTGTCATGTATAAAATACTTGCTCATATTAGTTAATAATTGGTGTATAAAAATAAATTCATTAAAATGTCATTGAACAATGCCTTGATGGTAAGATTCTTGATGTCTTGGACTGAATACTTGATGGTAAGATCATTAATGTCCAATATTAGGCATTTACTTCATTAATTATTCTGTAATTATTATCCATGTGATTTCCATGATTAAATTATCCATGGATGTTTGTTGATATCAAGTTGTTAATTATGTGGCTTCTGTTTTTATTATCCATGCATCCATATTGATTATAATGATCCAGATATTAATAATTTAAATTTATATTCTAAATGACTATATATTCCATTTAGTAATGTTGTATAATATAGCACAGATACCCCATGTAATTGAATTAAAATACACTTTATTACTAATACAAAATAAATTCATAATTTCTGTGTTTGGAATTATGAACATAGAACAATACAATCATTGTTAATATATCAATTATAAAATAAACTTTTATATTTTATATTTTAAGGGTAATAATAAAATATAATTGATAGAGAATGAAGCATTGATATCCTTGACTAGTTGGATCATCCCATATGAAGCTTATTTATTAGAGCTTCCATGGGTGATGATATCACAAGGGATAAACCTTCACCAAGACCGAGATGATATTTAACAACTGATACCTATGAAGAATAAATTGTTGTTAAATTTTAAGCTTATATAATTCACTGACCAAAAAATGATCACCGAACAACCTGATGAAATTAATACCATCGCACGCTTACCCTAAAGGTGTATACTACTGCAATAAGGGTTTATATATCTAGAACAAGGTAGTTTTAAGGTTTAAATTTTCTTATTAGAAATTAATTATAGTTTTATTAGATCCCATTTCTGTTATTACTTTATTAAATATAAAATATACATTAATATAAGATAAATATGATAAATATATTTTTGGATACAATAAAAACAATATTGTATTTTTATAAAATATATTAGTTTTCTTATAATATAAAATTATGATAAAGTAAAAACAATTATATAATTTATTTCCCTGAAATGATAGTATACCACATAATTGTTTTGAATATAAATTATAATATAATTTTAGAAAGTATGAAGTAATTTTTATTCGACCCATATACATTAATAAATCAAAAAATTCTACTTTTTTTAAAAAAAATATAATTTTTAATTTCAATGTCAAATTCAAAGTCATTAAATAATATTATTGAAAAAACAAATTCCATTTAGGTAATTATCACGTCAAAATAATCAAATGGTTATTTTTTATATCATTCTAAGATAAATGATTTTTTGTATCAAAATTAAATGCAATATAAATATACAAAAAGTATTATGAAATCATAATTTCTTTAAATTGATGTAATAATTAAAATAAATTTATTTCTCCAAAAAAATATTATTATTCATTATACTAAAGAATTTTAATGTGATTATATTAATTTTATAAACATATAAAAAACTAGTCAAAATAATAATGTATATCTTAATGGTTTTAAAAATAAATATGCAACAATACATTCCCTTCCACCTCCAAAATATTATTAATTAACAAATTTATATCCCTAGGAAATTAAATTATTAAAACCACTCCCCTTTGGAACATAACAATGGAAAAACCATGGGAAGGCTAGTGGTTTTTAAGGTTTATTAACTAGATGTTTAATGCCTCTGTTGGGAAATCAATAAATAATTACCCATCTTTTGTTATAAATTCCCACCAATTGTATCATTATTATTCACTCAAAACCCTTTGATCATTATTTTCCTCCCATTTATTCTCTTAATATCCCTCCCAATAATTTCCAAGGTTATAAGGAGCTTCTATCAAGCATTAATTGGCAACCACTCAAGATAATGGGTTCCCTTCCCCTTTTTCTATTCAAATACTTTTTCGTAATAACCATTTTGATTATAAATTTATTATATTGTCTCTTTTTTATGACCATTCATGTATTATCCAAATTATTCCAATATAATGATATACTACCTTCCTTTCTCATTAATCTTATATATAAACATTACGTATACCCGTTATGCTACAAAAATTATCTCTTGATTTCATTACCATAAATCATCTGTTATGAATACTGAACCCTTTTTACATTCATGGGTATACACCATGTTATAATTATCCTTTATTTATTAATAGATTTAATTTATGAATTCATTATTCCTTGTTCATTGGATTGAAATGATGAAAAAATGTTATTATGATATATAATCTATGTGGAACATGTAATGATTGACATAAGAAGGGTGTGCCCTGATAGTACTCCATTGAATTGGGTAATGTTTTAATCTCGTGAGATACCATGTATGGTTCATATATAGTTATCCAAATAATTTAATGTTATTATGTATTCTTGGTTAGCCACGGATTATTCTTATGATGTCTTGTTTTATGTTTTTTCCACAATAATATAATGAATTTATCATATGATATCATCATCTCATATCATGTTTCAATTATTATGTATATGATTCTCACCTTTTTTTGTTTCCATGATATGCCTATTGACCCACATGTGTTTCTTGTCATCATTATCTTTTTGATATTCCCATAATGGTATTTATATATAACCTCTTATTTTTTTCCCATGTAATCCAATTTATTATTATCAAATAAATGGAAACTAAGAGCACATTATATAGATTTGAAATAATATTTTCATTGTTTATGTATCTAATTTCCAAAATACAATAGAACTATTGATCATCTACAATTTTATTATATGTTTTGTTTTGTAAAAAATTAGGAAACAAAATCTGTTATAATTATTTTAAAATGGTGGGTATAAAAGAACAGATATAGTTATTTTTTGGGATTTGGACTATAAAAAACTAGTGATAACATGATGGATATGTCTAAATTTAACAAACATTCTAAATTTTAAAAAAGGATAGAGTTTGTTGCCTTCTAGAAATGAAATCCCCCTCTAGATACCGGAATGTTGATGAATCCGTGGCACAATGGAACCTCGGTGTAATCTCTCTGAAAATGGTTGGAAGTGTGTCAACTTTATCTTTTCTAGTGCAGAATGAGTTGTCCTCAGAATAAATAAGTGGATGGACACACATTGATGTAAATTACAAGGATATTTAATTTTTTATTTACAATCCAATTTGAATGATATTAATATAATTTTTTTCTAGAGAACAAAATTGGAAATATTCTATGGATTATAGAGAACAATACATATAAATTCATAAGATATGGTATATATTTCATTAGTGGGTTATTCATTCTAAGTACATGGTTAAACTATTATTTTCATATTAGTTTTAATATTGTCATCCATAATAATTTATTTATAATATAAAATGGAAATATATAGATGTAATCATTTAAATACCATATGTTATGAGTAATGTGATAATTTCCCTATAGAAATTCCTAATATTATGGGAGCATGATTTGAAAATATTAAGGTATTACTAGAACAACTAACTCACATTATGTGTAATATCATGAATCACATTAAACGATCACCTTATCATAAGAGATAAAAGTTTAAATTTTAGTCTTTCATGTGATAAAGGCCTCTAAAATTTAGTGGATATTCTGATACCCAAACCATTGAAAAATGTATTAAATCAATTAAAAAGATATTTTATGTCCTCAAATTCTCTGAGTAAAATAGAGACATGCTCTTTATTTATTTGTCGAAGGGAGATGTTGATTAGTGGGGTATAATGGTCAACATAACCAAGACCATGTAAGAAATAAAATCTATGGAATGAGAAAAATTCAAGAAACCAATTTAAAATAAATTTTTTCCTTACACTCTGTATATTAAAATGCATTTGTAGTTTCATTGACTAAGGGAAAAGATGATAAATCATTCTGTTAATGAAAACATCAAAAGGCTTGTGTGATAAGCCTCAAAAATTTTCATGTATTATTAATTTAATGTGTAGTAGTTATGTATTATAATAATGTAGACTCTTAAAAAAGATATGGTGATTCAATACATAGTCAATTATGAGAAAATTGTTCTGTGTTTCCTCAAATTCAAGATGTTGATTGGTGATTCTTTGTGGTCCTTTGGTACTAGATATAAGAAGAATTGAATTTAGTTTACCAATATACGATCATTGTATATTCCTCCTAATGTAAAGATAGTCTAACTCCCCATATAACTTAAGTGTAGGAATATGTATCCTATAAATTATCTCAAGGGGAAAATGATGTGTTTCAAATGTAAAAGGAAAGGAAATAATTCTATTTAATAATAGATATAGATGATGAATCTCAATTATGCGATGGACGATAAGAATGTTCGGCTGATCCTTGTCAAATTTTAAAATATTTGGACAATAATGAACATATCCACTATACTAACTAGTTCAATAACACAATGGTTGTCAAAGATAACTGACGATGAAAACCATTATGTCCAATAGTGTAAGGATGAGCATATAATATCACACATCATAGGTGAATATTAAAAGAGTTTTGGTGGGAGGTATAATGGTTATTCATTAAAATATAATGAATATAAAATTTTATTATAGTTCAATGAATTCTTACATGCCATGAAAGTTTAGTAGAACTATTCAATGACCACATCAAAATACTGAGTTTATGTTATTGTTGAAAAATGAAAGTGATGGGATTATTGCTCATGAATTGTTTAACTCCCCCCTTCTAGTTAATATTATTAAGATGAATCTCTAATAAAATCCTATTATAAACTATTTTGTGGGATTTTATTCAACATTTGTAAATTATTGGTTTTCCTTGTATAAATATATCATAAAAGTTTTGGAGAAGTAAATCACCTTTTTGTCAGCCAAATCATCCTCCATTCATGTATAAGTGCAAATAGGTGTATTAATAACCTTGGAAACTTATTGTCAATAATGTATATTATTTCCTTATGATAACTAATATCTAGATAAAATTATTGATACAATGAAAATGACCATACTTGAGGACATTCTAATTGTGGGAGAGTATGTTATCATGTATAGTAATGAGTTTTCTAGTCTGCCTTGTATGTGAGAGGTTATGTTATGAACAAAATTTAAACATAGATCTCTCCCAATATCCAATACTCCATATGAAAAATAAACTATGAAACCGGAAGTCCTGAAAAATAAACTACAAGATAATGTGGAGAAGTGATCTATACATCCATGTGCATCACTATGGGGTCCACCAGTCCGCTTAATCAAAAATAAGAAGTGTTAAATGCATATAATCAATAATTATTTTCAAACCAACAGGATAATTATAAATAATATTTATCCAATTTTATTTATTGATGACTTATTTGATCATCTACATGGATCCCAATATTTCTCTAATGTGGACCTTCTGTCAGAGTATTATAAAAAAACGAGAGGAAGGGGGATTTATCGAAGATTGCATTTTATACAAGGTATGGACACTATGATTTCCTAGTAAATCCTTTTAATCTCACTAATTCTTAATAAATATTAACATATAGATATATAGGGTCATTAGAGATTTCATTGAAAATATTTTTGAAGACTTTATAGATGATATTCTAATATACTACAAAAATAAAGGATGAATATGAAGACAATTTATTATTATACTAATCACACTAAGAAAGAGGAGGTAATATGAAAAGTATATTAAATGTGAGTTTTTGAATAGAAAATATATAATTCTTAGGGAATTTATCAAAAGATATGGAATATTTTTGGTTCATTCAAAGATAATAGTTGTTGAGTAATAACCCAAAACCAAATTTATAACCTAGATATGTAGTTTCCTCAGATTAGTTGTGTACTATCAGTGATTTGGTAGAATATTTTCATTATTGAAAAACCCACTAAACATGTTATCTTAAAGGGTAATAATTTTTTTCTTGATGGATTCATGTGAAGAGAGGTTAAATGAGTTGAATAGGAGACCAATCATAGCACATGTACTCACACTACCAACTTTTAGGGAAGGATTTTTATCTATAGTGACGTTTCAAATAAATTATTTGGTTATTCCCTATTGAATAATGAAAAAGTGATTGTTATGACACTCTAAAGATGAAGATCTAGGTGTCAACATATGCAATGAATAATATGGAGTTTGTGGGAGTAATATATTTCCTTGAATATTTAGTGGGAATACATTTATAAAGAGTAGTGTGAAATATATATAACTCATATGAGGATTAAGTATATATTCCCATAAAAGGACCTCAACATTTCAAATAATGGTTGTTATAGCTGATAATTGAATAGATAATTCAACCTATTATTATCCTTGTATGGTTAATAATTCATTACATTCTGTTTTTATAATGGATCCTGAAGCATTATATATTCTGGGGATTAAGTGGGATGTATTTTTCTTATAAAATAATAGAATTGTAATGGGGATCATAAAGGTATGAAATTAATCATACCTTGATGAAATGACATCTCAACCATCCATCAATCAATGTGAATATCAAAGTGGCATATAGATATGATATGGAGATACAGACAATGGTAGTGTGTATTATGAAGTATAAATTTTATATAAATGGAATTATAAGGTTTATAACACATATATGTTTCCCATAAAAACTGACACAACCTGCCTCCACCAAGATGAGGGAAGGGACAAAAGATTTCTAGACCATTCCTTCTTCAAGTTGAAGGAGAGATAATGACCCCCGAGACCCACCTTCAATAGGTCCCGGAGTAGAGACTAGCACCAAGGGTATAAAATCACACACTACATGGAAGGCGTTACCCTTTTTCTTTTAATAGGGTTAGGAGATAAGATAGTAAATCCCACAACACCAAAACCTAAAGTACAAGTAAGGCTGAAAGTAAACCATTCTCATATGCATGTTCAAAAGTAAAAGATAAAACCCACAAAACTCTTAAGGTAAAAAGATACCATGAAAAGGAATAATAGCAGCAACTTCCCCCATGGTCCGAGCTAGTACGGTCTCGCATGACCACTAAAGTCCTTTTGAAATCCTAAAATCAATTTTATATATGTAGGGTTAGAATACAAGGATACTCAGTAAGGAAAACCAAATACTCTCGTGCACGAGTGGTGATACATTCTAATTCCACATGGAAAAAGAGTTAACAAAACACCGAATAAGGAAAATCTATCCGTCCAAACCTCACGAAGGAACGCTCCCCAAATAACTCAAATAAAGTAACGTATAGTAATAGAACATTGATATTTGGGTACCCTATGCCACATTCCCACTGGTTATTGAATACATCCTACGCATTAAACCAATCCCGCCATTCTCACCGCAGTCCCACTGCCACACCCCTCCCGCACACACCTGGGTCATAACCTCATCGCAGTCACACTACCAAACCCTTCCCGCACAGACCTGGGCCGTAACCTCACCACATAACCACACCCACAAACACCTAGGTTAGAACAACTACTGCCATTTTCGAAGACACCTGGGCCTCATCCCAAAGGCACTTGGGAAACAACCTTCCTACAAACACCTGGGTCAACCACCACAACTACCCTGCCCGAAGATTCATGGGATAATAATGGACTTCAAGCCATCACATCCAGCCCGAAGAGTCTTAGGATATTTGGGAAAGTGAGAAGAAAGGAGCTAATAACCATCCACTCATAAGAGTGTTGGGAAAAACACCCTCCCCCTTAAATGGGAGTGTTCAGCACTAAAGTTCTCAACTTGGGTGGGGTGCGAATAGGAAACATAAAAACTACAAGTATATACATAAGTAAGCAATCACTCAACCCAACCTAGGGTTCCAAAACCAGACTAAGCACAAACACCACATTACTATTCATTCATGAAAGGTATACCACCCATAGATAGGTAACACCCATTCCCAGAACCAATTTCTCCATTTATCCCATTCTTGTTTTCATGTTCAAGTGATCCATTTATATGAAAACTATAATACTGGGAAACTAACAGGAAAAACCACAATCCAGAGAAGGAAATAAAGCCAAACAGTAATTTAAGCATTCACACCTGGTTCTCTTGTAAGGTCACAATAGCTAGGGATCAAGTGAGACCCCTCAAAGTACTTGAAACAAAACAATCCCCGAGACACTGCCCCATGTCCCCAAAATCAAGGAGCCAATGATTTCTCAACAATAGAGGATCCCATCGGAATTCATGTCACAGTGGAGCAACCAAACAGCTTCAGATTCACAACCAACAACCAATCCACTACCAGCCACACAATTTAGGCCCATGCATATACTTTCAGATTTAAAAGTTTTAAAACACTCCATGGTTTCAATCCCACTGGGCTTTAACCGGGGTTATCATAGAAAAGGGGTTGATCCCGGTGCTTTCGATTTATTTAACCAAATATACGTAATTAACCAATTTCCTTTACACAACACAAGATTAACAATAGCCAAAATTACAAGCCACCTCAATCCCACAACCATTCATGAGGCATTTCTTACTTTTTGTTAACCAGGGTGGTCACACATGGGTTCTTGTTCTACAGAACATCCATTTAATCCAACTGGGTTTAAGTGATTAACCACTTCAATGATACAGTTATTTAATCATATAGGAGCACCGAGTTTCATTAGTGCATAGATAAAGACCACGAATGACCATGATTTTCAGGGAGCATATGCCCGCACAATTCACAACACATATCAACATAAAAGAGTACAACAAAACATTAATCACACCCCCCTTTAATTCCTTAAAGGTCTGTTCTTTATCTTCATTACGATTGGTTTCTTCAATTTCCGTAGAGACAAAAGCATACCCACCCCTCTTGATACATAGATAGGAGAGACGAAGTAAAAACCATACCTGGATGATCTAGGATTGACGTTTTTCTCCATGTGCCAAGAATAGGGGATGCACGATTTGTAGGGGAGGGACGTCGGGATATCTCCATGGACGAGCAGATGACTCCAACGCAGGTGCACTACAAGTCTCGAGAAGGAGGGACTCCAAGAGCACCGGGGAGAAGAGGTACATTGGCCAAAAGGAAGAAGGTGAATAAGATCTTCCTCTGTGATATATAGATAAAATACGGTTGTTACGGGATATAGGAATTTTGAATGCCTGCAAAGTCAGATCGTGGTTTCCTACGTGCTTTGGGAATTACGCACCATGGTATTAAGTTCTTATTTAATATCCCCCATCGAGGATATTTCTCGTGATTTTTAGGTATTAATTATGGGATTTAAATGGCCTTGAAAAGGGTAAAAGAATTTATTTACGTTTAAAACGATGTTGGGAGAGCGGGACTAGAAAAAGGCAAACGGAGGGATGGGTGAGGACTCAGTTCCACTATCACGGTGTCACCATCATGGTTCCACCATGACCGGTGCCACCGTCACGGTGCCTCTATGACTGGTGACACCGTCATGGTGCCACTGTTTTTAATGGAGCCTTATTTTGGAAAAGTAATGGGCCAGGAGGCTCTAGGCCATTACGTTAGATACCTCTCAAACTATTCTCTCCCTTGAGAATAAAAAACAAACCAGAAGAAAAGAGAGGGTCCAAAAATCCACCTCGAAAGATACCTCTCAGGAGTGAACCTCATCGTCATCTTGAAACACCTCTCCCTCAAGTTCCAAGCATCATACACGGGTCAAAATGCCAGTCATTTGGGTTGGGGAGTCTCTTCCCCCATGTCAAGATACTATCTGATATTGGTGGCACTGACTAGCCCTCATGGGTTTAATTGCATCCACCTTAATGCGTCTTGATTAGGGATCGGGTACTCCCCTCCCCATAGCCTAGACATTTCACACACATTCAGAGAATAATGGAAACCACACATTCCACAGTCAATAAGGTAAAGAATTCGATCACAAATAATTATAAATAGAATAACACAAAACTCAAAACAACTCTGGGTACTGGGCGCACATTTGTGCTTCCCGTTCCCAGGTACTCTCCTCAAGCCCACCATGCCTCCACAACACACGAACTAAAGGAATGGTTCACCCACAAAGAACCTTCTCTTCACGATCCTAGATCCTCACTGGTCTTTCCACAAAGGTCATGTCGTCTTTGATATCTAGCTCTCCCCAGTTGAGGACGTGTGAATCGTTGTGCAGATACCGAAGGAGCTGGGACAAATGGAAAACGTCATGTATCCTCAGTAGTGGCGGTGGTACCGCTAGTTTATAAGACACCTCTCCGACCCACCGCAACACTTTGAAGGGTCCAATGAATCTGGGAGAAAGCTTACTCCCTCTACCGAACCTCTATTTTCCACGTCGAGGGGAGACCTTCAAGAACACGTGGTCCTCAACCCCGAAATCCAAGGTTCTCCTCCTATTATCGGCATATGACTTATGTCGGTCCAGTACCACCTTCATCATTTCCCGTATAAGATGAACCTTCTCTGTTGTGCTCTGTACCTCTTCCGGGCCAAGAACACTCACTTCCCCAACCTCAATTCAGCACACGGGTGAGCGACATGGTCTCCCATAAAAGGCTTCAAACGGAGTCATGCCAATGGTAGAGTGATAGCTATTATTGTAGGAAAACTCTACCAGAGCCAAGTGTCGCACCCACGATCCTCATGAGTCCAGAACACATGCCCGCATCATATCCTCAACGGTATGGATGGTGCGCGCTGTCTATCCATCTGTCTGGGGATGGAAAGCAGTGCTATGACATAGCTGGGTGCCAAAAGCATGCTGCAATACTCTCCAGACTCATGAGATAAACGGTGCATCCCTTTCTGAGACTATGGATCTCGGAACTCCCTTAAACCGCACCACCTCATCAACGTAATTTCATGCTAAGGCATCCACTACACCCGACTCCTTGATCACCAGAAAGTTGGACGATTTCTTTAACCTGTCCACCACTACCCAGATTGTGTCACAGCCTCCTTGAACCTAGGGTAGTCCTGTGAAAAAATCCATCGAGATGTCCTCCCACTTCCACTTAGGAACATCTAGGGATTGCAACAGACCACCTAGAACATGGTGTTCGACACTCACTTTCTGACACACGAGGCACTTTTCTACGAACCCTGCCACCACTCGCTTCACCTCGGGCCACCAGAACCGGCCTCTCAAACCCCAGTACATCTTGGAAACTCCAGGGTGAACTAATAGGGGTGAGTTGTGGAACTCACTAAGAACTCTCTCACGCATCGCCTCTGGAAAAAATAGCTTTCCTCAGAAAAGCACCTGATTCTGACCATCCTCCGTCCACCCATCCAGAGCATCCCCTTGGTTGAAATGGTCACGCACCACTTCACTTTCTTAGTCTCCCCATTGGGACTCCTCTACCTACCTAAATAGAGAAGATCTCACTATCATCTGATATAGGAAACCTCTACCACCTTCCAACCTTGCATCTAGGGGCAGGGCATCCAACTCCTCCATCGCCGTCCAAGCATCTGCCGACCCACGAACCGCATCCTTCCGCGACTTCCTGCTCAAGGCAACGACCACCACATTTTCCATTCCTGAGGTGTAGGAAACCTCGAAGTTGTATTCCTAAAGTAACTCCATCCACCTCCGCTGCCACGAGTTCAGGTCCCGCTGGGATAAGATATACCACAAGCTCTTGTGATCGGTGAAGACCATGAAGTGCTCCCCGATGAGGTAATGTCACCACATCATTAGTGCGAACATGACTGCTACATGCTCCAAATCATGGGTGGAATAGTTACTCTCATGGGGACGTAACTTCCTAGACCCATAGGAGATCACCCCTTACCACTATATCAACACACATCTGAGGCCTTGCCCTGAAGAATCACAGAACATCTCATACGCTGCCCCTTCTTTTGGGAACCTCAGCGCTGGGGCACTTACCAATTTCCCCTTTACATAACTGAAGGCTGCCTCACACTGCCCATTCCACACGAAAGCTTGGTCCTTCTTGATCAAGGCTCTCAAAGGTGCCTCAACTCGGGAGAAGTTGGGCAGAAACCTCCGATAGTAACATGTCAGACTGAGGAAACTACGAACTTCTGCCCCGTTCTTGGGTGCTTCCCAAGAAACAACCGCTTCGACCTTCGATGGGTCCACTGCTATCCCTTGCTCAGACACCACATGCCCATTGAAATGAACTTCTCGCATACAGAACTTGCACTTGGAAAATTTCCCATTGAGCTAGTGCCATCGGAGGACCTCTAAAACCGTTCTTAGGTGCTCTGTGTGATTCTCCCTTCATCTTGAGTAGATCAGGATGTCATCAATAAACACGACTATAAACCGGTCAAGATATTCCTAGAAGATGGAGTTCATGAATCCCATGAACACAGATGGTGGGTTCGTAATGCCAAAAGGCATGACTAAAAACTCAAAGTGCCCATATCTGTACCTGAAGGCAGTCTTTGAGATATCTCCCTCCTTCACCCTCACTTGGTGATATCTAGACCGCGGATTGATATTTGAGAACCAACATGTTTCCGTCAGCTGGTCGAATATATAGTATATCCTCAGGAGAGGGTAGTGATTCTTGACCATTACCTGATTCAGTCTCTTGTAGTCTATGCATAGCCTTAGACCACCATCTGCCTTCTTCACGAAAAACACAGAAGCACCCCATGGTGACGCACATGGCCGAACACAACCCCTCTTCATTAGATCGTCACTCTGGATCTACAGCTCCCGCAACTCAGAGGGTTTCATCCGATAGGGATCCATCGAAATTGGATGGGCACCTGGTTGCAAGTCTATCCCGAACTCAACATCGCATCGAGGGGGTAGAGTCGCCACCTCTTCAGTGAATACTTCCATAAACTCATTGAATATTCTTGGGACTTACACCATTTCTGTATCTACTGACACCACTGATAGTTTAGCCAACAGGGAAAGGAGGGACTTCTCTCGCCCGCAGCTTCTATGACAACCACGCTCGCCGATGAAAGTTACACATTGACGGCCCAAATCTGAAAACACAACCCTTCCTCAGAAGCATTCATTGATGGAACACACAGAAAACAACTAGTTGATGCCTAGGATGACATCATATGGTTTTATCTGCAATAGTAGAAGATCTATGATAGACTGATGTGGCCCTATCATCAGTCTACATCCATGGAAAACATAAAACAAGTCGGTCTGACCTCTGACTGGTGTGCTCAACACCAGGGGCACCGGAAGTCTCTCAGTGTCTAAACGCAGAGCACAATCCAGACTGGGTGTAACAAAGGAGTTAAAGGCTCTAGTGTCGAACAAGGCATAGTCAAGAGTACTAAACAAGCTGATCGTACCTCGAACGACCTCTGGCCCTGGTGCAACTGCTGCCTCTACGGTGTGAAAATACACATGCCCGGCTCCTCTGCCTCTCTTCTGTCGGCCACCTCCCCGACCACGTCCTGGTCGAGGACCCTAAGAAGCGCCATGAGGTAGGCCTCCTCCTGCAACATCTTCCCTCCGAGGGGCGGGAGCCTGCTGCCCCTGCTGCTGCTGTAGAAAGGGCCTGGCTGGAAACTGTTGTGGCATAGGTGGGTGCTAAACCTTCCCACCCCCGGTGTACTGAACTATGTCTGGGCACTGATTCTGAAGATGTCCATGGATCCCACATATGAATCAGCTTGGTATTAGGCCCAAATGAAAAGGGCGAGGATCCGGGGATCGGAACTGGAACTGCTAAGGCATGCTTCCTGCCAGTCGAAACTTAGAGGGTCCTGATGTTGGACGCCTGCTTTACGAGCCCAACTAGATCCCCTCTCGCGATACATCTCCCTGTGTGTGCATCCTTTACACCACCTCATCTTTCTTCTGGACCTCTAAGTAGGTCGGTAAGGAAAAGGTAACAACAATATAATGGTGAGAAGGTTGGAGTGCCTCCTCTAAACATCTCCCCTGAGACTCCTCATCCGGAAAGAGGTCCGGATCAAAGTGAAGGAGATCCTTGAACTTTATCCCCAACTCTCTCACTGGCATGCCCCCCTGCTTGAGTGACAGTAGCTCCTGCCTCTTCTCGGCCTTCATCATGGAAGAGAGGAATTTCTCCTGGAACTCCTTCTCAAAGTCAGCCCACGCAACCTCAATCTCCCTCCTATCTCCATGATAAAGCATCCACCACTGATGCGCTACTCCCCATATCTGGCTGATGGCCAGAGGAACCCAGTACTCCGTCCGAGATCGAATCAAGATGAAAGTTGTCACTAGATCCTCGAGCCAGCTCTCCCTCTCCAAGTCTGAGATGCTGCCATCGTACTTCCCGAGGGTCTGTCGTTGAAAGGATTGAAGCTTCTTCTGCCATTAATCATCCTCCTCCACTCGGTCGGCCCTCTTCTGATCGGCCAAGTCAACCTCCTGGTCCTCGATTGCTCGCACTACTCATTGTCCCCTCCCATGTGCCATAGCTGCAAGGTAAACAAGGAATGCCTAAGCCCGAGTAGTGTAGAATATTGTTCTTAAATTTTCTTAGACTTCTTCATTTATTTTGAATCCCGAAGACACCAATGAAACATAAGAACACAAGTCATTATGATGCATTTACCTTTACTAGGGTCTCTACCCTGTAATCAGTGTAGCCTCACATGGTCGTTCGGTAGGTCCAGAGTCCTTGTATCGGATCATGGGGGGCCTAAAATCACGTGTCATAGCCTATCTTCCCTAGCCTAATTCACATACCAAGGTCACCCAACACTGTTTCCCTACCATCCCATGCAATCCTCACTGTTCCTAACTCCAGACTCCATACTATCTCTCAAACCTCTGCCTATGATACCATTCTGTCACGAACCACCTTCACCAAGATGAGGGAAGGGATAGAAGATTGTCAGACCCTTCCTTCTTCAAGTTGAAGGAGAGATAATGACCCCTGAGACCCACCTTCAATAGGTACCGGAGTGGCGACTAGCACCAAGGGTATAAAATCACACACTAGATGGAAGACATTACCCTTTTTCTTTTAATAGTATCGGGAGATAAGATAGTAAATCACACAACACCAAAACTAAAAGTACAAGTAAGGCTGAAAGTAAACCATTCCCATATTCATGTTCAAAAGTAAAAGATACAACCCACAAAACTCCAAAGGTAAAAAGATACCAAGAAAAGGAATAATAGCAGCAACTTCCCCCCAAGGTCTGAGCTAGTACGGTCTCGAATGACCCCTGAAGTCCTCCTAGAATTCTGAAAGCAGTTTTATATATGTAGGGTGAGCATACAAGTATACTCAGTAAGGAAAGCCAAATACTCCCATGCATGAGTGGGGAGACATTCTAATGCCCCGTGGAAAAAGAGTTTTCCAAACACCCAACAAGGAAAATCTATCTGCCCAAACCTCAATAAGGCATTCTCCCCAAATAACGCAAGTCAAGTAACATATTGTAATAACACATCGATATTTGGGTACCCCGCATCAGTTTCCCACTGTTTATTGAAGACATCATACACATCGAACCAATCCTGCCATTCTCACCACAGTCCCACTACCACACTCCGCCCGCACACACCTGGTCCATAACCTCATCTCAGTCCTACTGCCAAACCCTACCCGCACACACCTGGGTCGTAACCTCACCGCATAACCACACCCGCAAACACCTGGGTCAGAACATCTACTGCGACGCCCAAAGACACCTGGACCTCATCCCGAAGACACTTGGGAAATAACCTGCCAGCAAACACCTGGGCCAACCACTACAACTACCCTGCCCGAAGATTCTTGGGCTAATAATGGACTTCAGGCCATCACAACCTACCTAAAGAGTCTTGGGCTATTCGGGGAAGGGAGCAGAAAGGAGATAATAACTATCCACTCATAGGAGTGTTGGAAAAAACACCCTCCCCCATGAAATGGGAGTGTTCGACACTTAAGTGCTAATATTGGGTGGGGTGTGAATAAGAAACATATAAACTACAATTATATACATAAGTAAGAAAGCACTCAACCCAACCTAGGGTTCTGAAAACAGCCTAAGAAAAACACCACGTTATTATTCATTCATGAAAGGTATACCACCCACAGCTAGGTCACACCCATTCCCAGAACCAATTTCTCCATTCAACCCATTCTTTTTTCCATGTTCATGTGATCCATTTAGATGTAAACTACAGTACTGGGCAACTGACAGGCACAACCACAAGCTAGAGAAGGAAATATAGCCAAATGGTAATTTAAGCATTCACACTCAGTTCTCTTGCAAGGTCACAACAGCTAGGGATCAAGTGAGACCCCTCGAAATACTGGAAACAAAACAAACCCCAAGACACATCCCCATGTTCCCAAAATCCAGGGGCCAATGATTTCTCAACAATAGAGGATCCCACCCGAATTCATGTCATAGAAGAGCAACCACACAGCTTTAGATTCACAACCAACAACCAAACCACTACCACCCACTGAAAGCTGGCGCTTGTAGGTTCTTTCAGATTTAAAAAAATTAACACACTCCATGGTTTCAATTCCACTGGGCTTTAACTGGGGTTATCATAGAAAAGGGGTTACTCCTGGTGCTTTCAATTTATTTAATCGAATATACGTAATTAACCAATTTACATTAAACAACACAAGATCAACAAATACCAAAATTACAAGCCACCTCAAGCCCACAACATTCATTAGGCCTTTCTTACTGTTTGTTTAATGGGGTGGTCACACAAGAGTTCTTGTTTTACTGATCATTGATTTAAACCAACTGGGTTTATGTGATTAACCAATTCCATGTTACAGTTATTTAAACATCCAGGAGCACGGAGGTTCATTATTTCGCAGAGAAAGACTACCAACGACCATGATTTTCAGTGACCATAGGCCTACACAATTCACAACACATATCAACCTAAAAGAGTATAGCAGAACATCGATCACACCCCCTTTCATTCTTTAAAGGTCCGATTATTATCTTCATTAAGTTTGGTTTCTTCAATTTCCATAGAGAAAAAAGAATACCCACCCCGCATGATACAAAGTGATGAGAGACGAAGGAAAAACCCTACCTGGATGATCAAGGATCGACGTTTTTATCCACGCACCAAGAACAGGGGATGCACAATTTGCAGGGGAGGGACGTCGGGAACTCCAAGGATGAGTAGACGACTCCAGCACGCAAGTCTCGGGAATGAGGGACTCCAAGCGCACCAGGGAGAAGAGGGAAGTCGGCCAAATGTAAGAAGGGGAAGAAGAACTTCCTCTACGATATATAGATAAAATACCGTTGTTACGGGATATGGGAATTTTGATCACCTGGAAAGTCGGATCGCAGTTTCCTACGTGGTTTGGCAGTTACACACGATGGTATTAAGTTGTTATTTAATATCCCCCATCGGGGATATTTCTCAGGATTTTTAGTTATTAATTATGGACTTTAAATGGCATTGAAAAGGGAAAAATAATTAATTTATTTCTAAAAAGACGTTACGGGAGAGGGACTGGAAAAAGGAAAACGGAGGGATGGGTGAGGACACGGTGCAACTATTTTTGGTGGAGCCTTATTTTGGCTAAGTAATGGGCCAGGAGGGTCTGGGCCATTACAAAAACCATAAGTCAAGTGATAGATTTTGGATATTTCACATAAATCATCATTCTCTATTCTTACATGGTGATCAGTTATTTTGGTAGATATAATTAAAAAATTAATGATTTGATAAAATGGATAGAGGTTTTAAGAAATATTATCTCAATAATTGGAATTCAAAACATTAAAGTGGAATAACATAATTCTATGTGTATGATAAAATCATTACCCATACTAGTATGAAAACGGGAAAAAATCACCTAGTTTTTTATCATTGGAATCCCCAATAAATCTGAAGTCCATAACATCATTTAGGTCGTAATTAGTCAGCTTACTAAGTCTATGTATTTTAGTTCCATAAAAGATGATATCACCTTTTACCAACTCACCTAGATGTACATATGAGAAGTGATAAGTATGAATGTAGTACCCCTATCTAGTGTATCACATCAAGATCTGAGGTTTACCTAAAGGTTCTAGGGAACGTTAAAACAATAATTAGGTATAGTGATAAATTTTATAACTACTAATCCCTCATAGATGTATTGTTAGTATGAAATAACCATTCAAACTCTAGAAGATATTTTGAGATCCTGATCCAGGGATTTGAAAGGAATTTAAGATCAACACCTTCTCCAAGTAGGATTATCATATAATAAGAGCTTCCATTTTTTTCCTTCAAATGGAACTTTATGAGTATACGTATTGGAATATGTGCATTAATCCAACGTGATAGGATGGATTTTTAGAAAGGAATATGATTGGAACTAATTATAACATCTTTTAATAATCCCCAGGTTTGGATACCATTATAAACGACCACATGCATGAGTCTTTATACACAATAGGCTTTTGACTACCAGGGAGATTTTAAATAATTTCATTGAGAGACTATACACTTAGAAAAACTTTTCACATAGTAGAATCACAATGAATTATAAACAAACATCCCAAACCAACATAATAGATAATAATGGAATAATATAATCCAATAATAACTGGCATCCATGCCATAAAATATAATCCCAAATATATCCACTATAATAAGTGAACCAATGTCTGATAATCTATGAAAATAAACTAATAACACAATAGCAATTTCCATGAGTATATCCTGACATTACCTCTATCCACCAAGATATACCTTCTAATAACCCTAACGGTTGTCTATTTCCCTTAGCTGGATCCTTTTTCTATAAAATCTTCTTGTGCATAAATATGTTCATGCATGGTCTAAGTATAAACCTATTAGGACACCAAAAATGGTTCCTCATCATAAAACCAACAAGTATGTAATGGTGTATGTATTAATGAAATATAATTTCACAAATATTAAACCAATCACATATCATGCAACTGTACACTAACTGATCTCCCATGATCCCCAACCATACCTGCTTCATCTCCATACAAGATGTAATATCTCATATGTAATCACATATCAGGTTAGGTTGTGAGGCCAACACATGTCTCAGATCAAGGACCATAGCTAGTAAAACTCTGGGCTTGGCCGAAATTTCACCAAACCCCTCGATCAGCCTTAGCTCAGGAAACAAGTCCTTTTTAGTAGGCCTATACTATGTTGGTACACAAGTCAATCATAACCCATAAACAATACTGGGTTATGTTACACTGTCTTCATACCCCATCCACTATCTTAGGTCAGGACATAAGGCCATAATAACCCTATCATATATCCGAGTATTAACATTTTCATCAGTACCACATCACACCAACACGTAGTCCCCATATAATCGATAACCAATCCATGAAAATCAACTTATCAACATGATACTAGATAAAAACATCCATTAGCAAATAATTTACACAAAACATAACATATAACATAAGGGAACAATCCTAGCATATAATAAAGAGGTCTCACAATTAACAATTTCACAATATATAAAAATCACAAGCATAACATATCAAATAAATGTTATCACATCTACACATTATCACACAAAAACTTGAAAATCATTCAAAAAACATTATAAAAATTTCATATGTTCTAAATACTTCATACCTTAGGTGTGATGATGTTAATTTTCCTAGATCCCTCACTGAGTCATGTATACTCAAAAAAAATTCCTATAATTAATATATATTCTTCATAACCTGGACCCTAGAATAAATATTTAAGAAGGATAATGTAACATGGTCTTATAGGTGGACAAACATACCCAGTGAGACTAGCTTCCAATAGTAGATCTATATCCCTTCATGGGAGGGATGAAAATTCTCTAGATTTTATGTCTATCCACCAATAAATAAAGATTACTCCATTATATCATGATGGGATCCTCATATATATGCAACATGTATTTGACCTTTTATTCATCACATGTGAAGGAGTGGATTCATAATAAAATGGTAAAACAATAACTTTTGGTATCCAACTAATAGATCATTGATTTTGATACTCAAGATAGGGGAAATAAAGATCCAATTCCATCAGAAGACAACTCATTTGTATGTTTTATATGAATGAGGGTTGAAATTAAAAAGAATTATTTCTCAATGGAATGTTATTGAAAACTTTGGATAGTGTATTTAATGATATTTCATCTAGGATCCACCAAACAACTGCTAATTTCATGTTAGTTGGCTGGTAGCTTTAAGAAGATGTCTCAGCTATCGCCTTAGCCACTGGTTGACTGGTGTATTTGAATAGGCTGGCATGTTTTTCCCAAGTTCCTCTAGCACTATGAACACTAATGTTGTATATACATGTAACACCATAAAATTTGTATGAGATTTGTTTTTTAAAATAATTTTATTTTTTTCATTTATTGTGTTACACGCTACACCTACTTCTCTTGTGTTACACTTAAAACTGAGTTTTAATGAAACAACATTTTATTATTATAATTGTATAAATAAGAAGATTATAACTTAGCCTCTAAAATGGTGTGTATGAACAAGACTAATTTAATTATTAAAATATAGAATTTAAATGTATGTATAATTAATTATATGGTGACCAATTAATTACAAATCAAAATATAATCCATTTTGAAATAAAAATGATATTCTGAAAAACGATTTTAGTGTGCACAAGTGTGTATCATAAAAATAAAATAAAAACCTCTTGTGGGGTTATATTAATTATATATATATATATTATTCAATATAATGT
The DNA here is from genome assembly GCA_963277665.1 of Viscum album. NCBI lineage: Eukaryota > Viridiplantae > Streptophyta > Magnoliopsida > Santalales > Viscaceae > Viscum > Viscum album. The sequence continues at coordinate 1,531,030,656 of OY728162.1, forward strand.
TTAAAAATCATCCTAGGTCTTTTCTTAATATGATATAAAAATAAATCCATGGCTACATATAAAAGATGTATTTACCTAAAAAGATAGTTTTTATTCCTTTTAATGGTGAACTAGTTTTAAATATAATTTCATAAAAATTTATAAATTCAATATTACAAAATAAACACCTTCTTTTAGATGAGGATATAAAAATTTACTTTGACTGTATTTTTGGTATTTTTCTTGATAAGATTCATGTATTGATTAATAGTGAAAAATGATAAATTTTAATTCAAATCAGTTTTTTATTCTAAATAATTTATAGTGTTAAATTTTATGACTGATTAGATTTAATGTGTAATTTAATAAATTTTTTATCATTTAATCCAATTTAGGTCATTGATATCAATTTCAAATTGAATTGTGATATAAAATAATTTCAATGTTTTGAATGTTTTCATTTTAAATACTCATTTTCTCACATCGTTTATGGCATAAATTTTAAATTATTTTTTTTCCCTTTATTTGTTTTTGGGTTTTGAAAAAATGATTCAATTTTGTAAAAATGATTCCCAAATTTAGTAAATAGTTCCATTTCATTTTGGATAATATGAATAGTTCCCTTAGTAATTTGTAATACCATGGTTAAGGGTAAAACATGTAATTAAGGTAAACATTATATTATTATTATTAGGAAATTACCCTCACACTTGAAAAAATGTTATTGGATGAATTTTATTATACCCTTAAAACATAAGTATCTACATTTAATAATTTAATGGACACATTTCCATGAACATTACTTGGATTTAATGAAAATCAAAGAGAGAGACAAAATGACACACTCTTACTTTTAATAAGTTTAATATTTTTAATATGATGCTAAATAGAAAAATTTCTCATCTATGTATATTATTATGAAAACTAATTAAATTTTATACAGTATGGACATTTAGTTTTAATTTTTAGAGAAGAAATAATTATAAGAAATAATTATATAATTATGATGTCGTAATTACTCTATTAATGAAACAATAAATTAAATGATATTATAAATATTAAAATAAATATAATTTGACATAATTAAGGCGTCTCATAAAAGTTTTATGTGAAGATGACATTTTAGGGGTGTATTAAATGAATTTTATCAATGTTAGATTGCTTTATTGATTTCCATAAAGTCAGTTTAATGATTAGTGTCAAAATTGAAAAAAAAATGATATTTGGTGAAAATAAAATTTCATAATTTTTTTAGAATCATAACTATGTTAAATAATTACAATGGAAAAAATATGTGGTCTAAAATATCATAATTGGACCATTTATGGTTTAATTGACACCTTAAATATAAAAATATCCCCCTTTTAATATTTAAATATTTTTTTTTACCACTGTTAATATTAAAATAGGTTGACTAAGGATTAATCAAAATGATAAGGTGTAAAATTAAAAAGACAGGTCTACTATCTATTAGTTGACTGTATTAACACCATAACAAAAATTATCTTCATATAAATTTCCATCTGAATGTATTTGGATTTTTATTTAATTTATTATATATTTATATTTTTTGAAATTCAAATGTTCCCATCACCTTCATTATAAAAAGACACCTCCTCCATCAGGTAATTTCCACAAATTTGTCCTTATATCTTATACCAAACCAGAAATGTTTTATTATCCACTCCCCAAGACATATTCTCGTGGTTTTGGTATTCCTAAAATACCAACTCTATATTCTATTAGAGGAAATATAAAGGATCTATTTCAATGTAGACTTAATCACTCTAACTGATCACTCTCTTTTTCTACTATTATATACCTCCCAAAAACCTATGAAATATATTATACAATAATAAATTAAGTATCCTCAATATTATAATATTTTATTATTATTATGAAAACATAATTATGAATCCCCTATTCCATTAAACTAGAATGAAATGTATCGCTCATGCTTAAGTATGGCTTACCATCCCCACATAGCAATACAATCCAATTTCAGTTAAGATCTTTTAAGAAAAATAATAATGATAGGATTAATAATTATATACGATATTTATAATATAAGTATTCTTCTGGAATGATAATATCATTTCTACCTTTTTACCATCTAATCTTTAGGAAAATGATAAATTACACATGTGTATGTATGGCTTACCATCTCCATGATGTGATGTGATTTATTCTTTATCCATATTTCACATGAATAGTGGTAAGGATGAATGTTATTAATATAAATTATACATATGACATTGAAATGAATCTATAATTATAATATATCATATACATTTCTATATGTTAATATGATATGAAGGTGAAAAAAGTGTTCATGTTCATGTACAACCTATTGTCTCCAAAAATTGTGTATTTTATTTTCTACCAATAACTTCTTTTTAATCAACATGAATACATATATAGTGAATATTTATAAAATATCATAGTTTCCATTACGAATATGATGAAATCATGATATATATTACAAGAAAAATAATAAAAATTGAAAACATGTATGAAGAATGTCGTAGTGATATATATGAAATACATCTCTTTTCTATGGGTTATGTTATGATTAAAATTTTATTGAGTCCATTTCATTTCATGGGTTATGATATAATGAATGGTTTATGTTCATGTGGAAAAAATAAGTATGGTTTTCATTATGTGATTGGTGGGACTTATATATCCCTCTAATTCATTGGTTAAAAATTTATATCTCAAAAGATAATGATAAGAAAAACAAGTTGGTGGGCTTGATCCACTATGTGACATAAAATGAATAGACTACGAATGGGGATGGTGGTGGGTAAAAAATAGAATGTGAATACCCCATGAGTTTCCCTAATAAAGTTTTTCAATGATCCTTGACATATAAGGAATAATATTACATATTTATGTGTCTTCTACAATTCCATTTAATACTTATATGTCATTCTTTCATGGTTTTTTCTTTTGACTCTATTATGATTCATGTCTTGTGAAATACCAATATTTATTAAATGAATCATGTATATGATCTTTGATATGAATGGTATTATCTTAAAAGTATATCATTCTTTTCTCGAATAATTATTTTTATATAATGCATATGTATCTACCTTGTTTACCCTTACTGAGCATATTAGACTAGCCTTTCTTATGTTATCTTTTTTTCCCATGTTATAATGTAAGTTATTAAGTTGGAGTATTACGTATTATATCTTTATGGGAGATGTTGAATAAATTTCAACAAATTATAAGAATGTATTCCATGTTTCAAAAATGAACTAAACTATTATATTCCTCATGCATGTGTTTTTTGTAGTGTAATGAATATTCATCTTAAAATATGTGATATCCATGTATGAAAAGCCTCAATCGTTATAGTCGGTATCATATAAAATGTGTAGTATACCTCTAGAAACTAGGATGGAAAAAGATTATGAAGATACTTAGAAACATATCTAAGGATATGTATAGGTATATATCTATGGATATATAGAGACCCTTAACTTAAGAACATTACATTACCTAAATTTTGTATAATACAAAAAAAATTATAAAAACATATGCGAGAAGTTTGTACTAGTCTAGTGTATTTGGAAACCTTGAAACATAAACACTAGTGCATAAATGAGTTACATTATATCCCACTATGTTCTTCATGATTAGAATTCTTTTTAGAGACATCAAACATAATGAATATCTTCATAACTTGGGGAAGGAAACATAAAAATGGGTGATATCATATTCTTAGTAAGGTTAAAAAAGGGAGACATGTAAGTATAAACATGAGAATACGAGTATAAGAACGTGATCATGGAAGTAGAAGATCATACCCTGCATATCAAAGATCATACACATGAATCATGGAATGAATATTAGATGTTCATAACACATTAATCAAAAGTAACTTAAGGACACAATACATGAAATAATAAAATAGGACATATACATGCAAATGTGGAAAACACATACACATATAATTATTTATATAGTACCCAAGTCATATATCCCAAGACCATCTCAGTAGTCATGGATGATTTCCACGGTCATCACAATAGCATGATTCCAATCCTCACACAATCATAGTAGTCATGGTTCACACCCATGTCCATATTAGTAGTTAAGGATCACCCCCAAGACCATGTTAGTATCATGATCTCACTCCTCATACCATCATAGTCTATCTCATTAGATATAAAACAGTACCCAATGCATTGTAGGGATATATAGGTCTCACTAATCACATAACGAAATCATAGATAAATGTTCCAGATGAACATAAATGAACATATCATAATCCATGAAATGAAATGGGTATCATAAACATGAAAACATAACATAACCTATGGAAATAGATAGGTTTCACAGTCAATTCATCAAAACATAACTAATGAAAATAAGCTGGTTTCAAATGCTTATAACCCAACATAGAAAAATGGGGATCATAACATCATTCCGTCAAAAAATAATCACTTAAAATAATGAATACGAATTTAAACATTTAACAATTTCCCCATAAATGGATGAGTGAATGAAATATATCTTATCATAGATGGGAAATATTTTTTTAATATTTTTTAAAAAACACTTCTTGAAGAAAATATCTTTTCTTCTTTGGAAAATGTTTTTTTAAATAAATTTTTTTTTATTCTTTTTAAAAAATAAAAAAATAAAAATCTAATTTCTGTCATAATTATCTTCAAGGATATTTTCAATTTTTTGAGAACATGGTTTTTGAATACAGTAGATTTCCAACCAAAGAGATAGGTGGTAAGATTTTACTAATAACCTTATATTAAGTACCAAAGATTGAGAAATTGTACAAAAAATTATTATATCATTAATAAAAACAGGATAAATAATCTCATGAAAATTTATAAATTATGGATCATAATATTTCATCAAAGGAAGTATAAACATAAAAAATCTCAAAAAACGAGAAGATTGCCTCAATAAACTCTTATAACTTGGGGACTTGGGATCAAATTCTATATATAAGAAAGGGAAAATAAATTAATCTTACTATATCATTAAAATATTTATTTCTATAATATAACATTTAAAATGGAAATATATACACATCGAAGAAGAGTTTAGGTGTATAAAAAAATAAGAGTGTCAAAGAAGTAAAATTGAGACAAAACTGTTTTACCGAGTTGGTATCTTTTGAAAGTAAAACCCCATGAAATAAAGATCATAGAATGGATATGTGAATAACCATAAATTTATTTACAAGATACATAGAATAAAATCATGTAAATTATATAAACCACACAAAATTAAATAATGTCGAACATACCTTATATCTCCCAAAAATTAATAGTGAGATGAAAATCCTCAAACCTTATGTCTTGAATCTCTCCATACTCGTACAAGAATCCTATATAATAAATATAAGTTTATTATAAATATTTAACAGAATAATAGAATTATATATAATACCATATCTATTTTATTATAACCTTATATTACCCTCCTGTTAACGATCCTACAGAAACTGTTCACTTTGTTTAATATTCTCTTAATTCTTTACAAGTGTCTTAATTTGTTATATTGTTAATCCTTATAATTATATCATTATTATAGAATATATAAAATGATATAAATATATGTTATATATAGTATATGTATATTACAATAATATATTACATATTGATGTATGTAATGAAATACGTTGTTCATAGAGATGGTAAGCCGCATGAACGATGTTTCCCGTTTTTATTGCCATATAGAAAAAGAGTATGTAAATGAAATATATATATATATATATATATATATATATAATTTTTATAGTATCATTAATATATCATATATATCATATATATAAAATAATTTCATTAAATACATCATTAATACAGTCCATGTGGTGTTTGAATGAATCACATCACTTTGAGGGGCACTAGTCCACACTTCCTCAAACGAGATTATCGAATTAACACCAAATGGAAGGTAAACATTTGTGTGTTGTAAAAGGAATATATAAGATTAAATAATTAATAAATGTTATATATGATAAATATTAATAGAGTTTCCATCATAATGGACACCATGATAGGTGTTAAAGGAGAAATGAACAATCATCGTTTTTTGTGGTCGTAGTTCGTCGTACACAGAAACAATATGTTCAACATCCATTAGTGGGAGGTGTGTGTATGTTTGGGTCATAAATATTGCATAGAAAAATCATAGTATATGGATGATACTATTTTTTTCACACCATATTGGAATAAATTGATATGAAGTGGTTAGGAATGGAAATAAAGGAATGGATTTCGAGGGAAGATGATACCTCTTAATTGGGTAGCTCCTTTTGGTTTATACCAAAAGGCTTCCTTGAGATGATTTATATACAAAGGGAGGATTCATTCATGAATTAAGTATTTTAGGGAAGAAATATTTGAAGATCTAGTATGAACATAAATGGTTTTAGTGGTGTGAGGAACAGGTATATGTGGTGGCATTTTATATGGAAGGAAAATGACTCATTTTGAATTTCTAGAAACAAGTTCTGTGTGCACTTGTTATTACCTAAACCAATTCATACCAAACCAATAAAAATCATAAATTAATCTTTTATTGTGGAAATAGGGATATAAAATGTTTTTTACAAGTTTATAGGTCATTTAGGCCCTTAATTTTAAGTTTTAGTCCCTAATTATGCTTAATTTAGCCTTAAGTATTGTGATTAATTTTAATAATAGTTAGTAATCATTTTGGACAAAAAATAACATGGTCTTATTAGACTCAAAATATTATACTGAATACAATGGTGTATGTATAATTTTTTAAATTCACTTCATAGAATCATAAAAAAAATATTAGTGCAAATCATATAGATTGGATGAAATAATACATATTTAAAGTAGGAAAAACTTCAAAAGTTTGTTAAGATTTTATTTTTATTTTCAAATTGAAATTTATTATAATTAATGAAACTATATTAATAGATGTAGTGTTTTTCTAATGTGACCATAAAATATATTTATAATATCTTTTATCATTAATAATTATTTAGGAAAAGGTAGTTTTTAACTAAAAAGTAGTATTTTTCACTATTCATCAAAAAATGATGTTTCTCAAAAAAATCCCAAAAATTACCCTAATATAATTTAAATTATATGAATTCAGAAATTATTTTTAATTTATGAAATTCAATTTATAAATGTATGTAAAATTAATTTTATTACTAAAAGAAGGTCATCAGAAAAAAACAGTTTTTTTTAAAATAAAAAGGACTTTACCAAAAATCATAACTTTTATTTTCAATGTGTTTTACTAATTTCAAACAATTATAAAAAAATTTGAAAATTATTTATTACAATTCATATTACTAAGTTTAATAACTATGTTTTACATATCTTATTTTAAAAATTAAATCAATAAAAATATATATTTCCTAGAAACTCAGTCTTCCATGTATCGTACTCCAACATAGTATTCCATGCATCGTACTCCAAGTCAGTGTTGTGTGTAGCATATTCCACATAGGTGTTGTGTGGGAAAGGAATCATTAACACAGTGAATTAAAATATATAGATGATAATCAAAATTTATTCAAAATGAATATTTTTGTCAAAACTCAGGTTGATAAATTATACCGTCGTTAAAATGAATTTAACCCTTGAAATTCAGGAATCGGGTAAAAAATGATGATAAACAAGATTAATTATATCCTCATGTACCTACATAGAATTATCTAAATGGGAATTTTTACAAAAAAACATTTACCAAGTGAGTGTTCTTGTTTCATAGAACTTTCTTTGATTGTTATAGAATTTCAACAGGTTTCTCCTCATAAGATGGACCCTACACCAGTAGTATGGACTTTCAGTTTAGTACAAGTGAAGGGTCTTGTATATACATCATCAAGAGTGATACATGGAACACATCATGGACTTGAGATATATTTGGAGGAAGTGAAAAGTGATATCCTACTGTCATGATATGATCAAGAATCCTAAAGGGACCAATATTCCTAAGACTGAGTTTCTCTTACTTCCCGAATCTCATAACATTCTTCCATAGTGGGATTATTTGAATCATCATTTCACAAACTTCAAACTCTACATAATTCATACCATTATCATCATATCTTTTCAGCGAGCATTGAGCTACCTTGGTTTTCTATCAAATGGTTCTAACCTTCTCGGTAATTTCTTGAGTGATCTAAGGTCCCAAGTTCTTTGTTTCTGAAACCTTATCACAACATTGTGGAGCTCTACATTTCTCCCCACATTGGGCTTCATATGACGCCATATGAATTCTCTAGTGAAACATATTGTTGTATGAAAACTAAACCAAAGGAAGGAGTTGATCCCAAGAACCTTTGAAAGTCCAAAGAACAAAATCTCAACAAATCCTCAAGGTTTTGAATTGTTCTTTCAGGATGACCATCTATTTTAGGATGATGAGCTATGATGAAATTAGATTTCTTATCAATTTATTTATAAATACATCTCCATAACATTGAGGTAATCCTTGGATCTCGATTTGAAATAATGGAACGTGCTACTCCATGCAACCTTAATACTACCTTAATGTAAATTATGTCTAGCTGATCAAGGGATATATCTTCTCTGATAGTAATGAAGTGTTATCACTTATTAAGGTGATCAATTACCACCCATATAGCATTAAACCCTTTAGTGTTTTTGGGTAGTCCAATGAAAAAATACATAGTGATGTTCTCCCATTTCCATTATACTATGGGTAATGGATGCAACATCTCTTTATAATTTTGTCTTTCAATGATAATGTGTCGGCATACGAAACACTGAGTTACAAACTCCTCCATATCTCATTTCATGCCATCCCACTAGAAGTATTATTTCAAGTCCTTATGAATCATTGTACCTCCAGTATGAATATTCAATGATGAACTATGAGCTTCCTCGAATAGCTCCTTATTCAAATCTAGAATGGAAGGAACACATACATAGTTCCTAAACTATATCATTCCATCTTGATCAAGGTTAAAATCAGGAACTCTTATGACCTTCTATTGCAGATCTTTATCTTGCATACGAGTCTCCATAATCATCACTTGGATGGAGGGATCAACATTGATTTGTGAAAGATATGATTATTCCCCTTCCTTCAAAATTACCAGATCCATTTTTTTTAAATCCATAAATATTGGATCTTCTGTGATCCTCACCAAATGTAAGATAACATGATCTTTTCAACTCAAAGCATTGGCCACCTAGTTCTCTTTCTCAAGGTGGTAATTTATTGAGCAATTATAATCCCTTATCAACTCTTACCATATTCTCTAGCACATGTTCATCTTCATCTATGTGAATATATATTTTATACTCTTATGATTGGTATATATATCACACATTTCCTCATAAAGATAATGCCTTCATATCTTTAATGAAAAGATTACCTCTTATAAATCCAAATCCTGAGTTGGGTAATTTTTCTCATGAATCTTCAACTTTGATGTGGAATATTATATAACATTTTTATTTTGTATAATAACACATCCCAATACCTTCTTCGATGACTTTATATAGATCACAAATCCATATCTACTACAGGGTAGTCTACGCAAAGATGAACTGACCAACCTTCTTTTCATTTCCATGAAATTTTCCTCACATTCATCTTTGCAAGGGATCTTAACACCCTTCTGAGTTAACTTGGTTAGATTATTAGATAGTCATGATAAATTATCAACAAACCATCCATAATATCCAACTAAACCAAGATAATTATGGATCTTAGTCATTATGGTTGGTCTCAGATAGCTTTCAATAGACCTTTTCTTTGACAGATCTACTACTATACCATCTATTAATATTATGCGACAAAAAAATGAATCATTTTGTAGCCAAAACTCATACTTTGTAAATTTTTAATTCAACCTATCTCTCTTTTGGGTCTTCTGTGTAGTTATCATTTTATCTTTATTCTCTTCCTTTCTCTTTGAATATATAATAATATCATCTATAAATATTACCACAAATGGTCGAGATAATCTCTAAAGACTATATTCTTTAAATAAATTTATATTTCATGGTCATTATTATGAACAAAAGGCATTACTGTATATTCATAGTAACAATACCTTGTATGGAATGCATTATTGGGTATATCCTTCTTCTTGACCCTGAATTGATGATATCCAAAATGAAGGTCAATCATGGAAAAGTATTGAGCTCCACGCAGTTGATCAATCAAGTAATCAATATGGGGAAGAGGATACATGTTCTTGATTTTGACCTTGTTCAACTCTCGATAATCAATACAGAGTTGTATTGATCCATATTTCCTTTAAAAAAAGTACCAATGCACCGCAAGGAGACACACATAAATGAAAGAATACCTTATCAAGGTTTTTAGGGAGTTGATTCCTTAATCCATACACCTAAATTAGGGACATTATATAAGTATCCTATTATATTGATGTGGAAATAGGTACAAGTTCATTTGAGAACTCAACTTCACATTTTGGTGGAACTCTTGGAAAATCTTCCAAAAAAACTGAAAAATCTTGAACAATAGAGTTATCACTGATGTTGATATTATTTCATACCATTTGTGATCAACAACACTTTTTGAGTGGTAATTGATACCCATTCAATGGATGTAATATCCATAGGAAATTCATTCATATCATCACATTGATGGATGATTATAGGAGGGTTTGAAATATCAAACGTAATATCCCTTCATTGAAAATTGATGTAGTATTTTTGTAGAGAAATACAATCCATGTCTAAGATGACGTCAAATTATACCAAAGAATGAATGAAAAGATTTTATGGAAGCACAATCTCACAAACATCAACTAGAGAGGAATCATAAATGTGAGACACAATCATCGTACCATTAGGGGTTTGTACTAGTAATTACACCTCTAATTGTTTTGGATGAATCATAACACCATAATAAATTTATTTATATATGAAAGAGTGTGTAGATACAGAATAAAATATGGCATTAGAAGTTCTAGAGTGGATGATAAGTGTACCTTTCATCACGTCGTTATCAAATCTCTCATCATAAATAGTTATTTCATGAGATTTACCCTTCTCCCTTGGCTTAAGTGGTTTCTAACTTCAATCATCATAACAAGACCTTGTGTATGGGAAGTGGTTATCATAACTCACATTATCCTTACACTTGATGCCTTGAATTGTGGGAGGTTCATTCTTTTTTTATTTTTCTCCGCTGGTATTTTGAGTTGACTTCTTCCCAGCAATTCAGCAATCAATTTCCCGATAACCTTCCTTTCCTCTCTTTAAACATTTATTAGACCCATTAAGGAAATTTCATCTATGATTCGTCCCAAACTTAGTGAATAATATAATCTTCATCTTAATTTCTCCATGGTTCTTATAATTTTCTTTAAACTCTATATTCATATTCTTGTCAATGTAATGAGATTGATACGTGAATCCAATATCCATTTTCCACCATCATTTCACAATGCATAATCTCTCTACAGCTACTAAAGTCTCTTATGGCCAACACCCTTCTAATACATGGATTCAATCCACCAATGAACCCATCAACTTTACATTCAAGTTGGATGATAATTCCTTAAGGATACCTCACAAGGAAAGTGAAATTATCCTCATAGATATGAACAAACTCATCATACATTTTCTTCAACTCAAGGAGCTCTTTCACCATAGTGGTATGAATAATTATATGAATGTACTTATTAGAAAATAAATTCTTTAACAAGTCCCAAACCATGGATTCAATATCATCATACTACCTCGTATTCTTGATTAATGTCCACCACTGATCATCTTCATCTTCAAACTGATAAATATCCAAAATGACTGTCTCGAGCATCCTACACTGAATAATAGAGAATATCTTTCCAGTGGTACTAATCCATTATTTTGCAACAAGTGGATAAGAAGACACTTTCAATGAATGTGTGTTTTTTCACATGAATGATTCAACGGAATGTTGTTTCATTCGTTTCTCTTTTGAAAGTCCTCTATGATTCATTTCTTGAGAACACAATGTGAGAATATCAATGAGGTTTCAAACTCCATCTCACATAGTATTTTGATTTTCTAGAGGACAATCGTTGCATTTCCATCACAATATCAATTAATTTGATTCATTCAATTTACATCCATTCACAAAAACCAAAAGCATATAGTAGGAAATGATTATCATAATGAGTAATCACGTATTCATGGAAAACCACTTATAGGATACCTAACATATGACTCCTCCCTTAATATATGACACCTTAGGATTTTTTATATTATTAATAGACAAACTATATTGAAATAATTCATAATGGTTTGTGAAGAGTTTTTAAATTCAAAAATAATACCCCTTGGAGGGTTAAACCATGTTTGCAGTAGGGCTCGTTCTTCTGTACCAGATTACCCCGAGTCAATCCCAAAACTTGTTTTCAGAGTTGTTACCCCTAGGTACATTTTTACCAGAGCCACATCCACTTGTAGTTTCTAGACATGGATTTATTTTTAGGAAACCACTCACTCTATCCTTTACCAAAATTCCATGATATTTTCCTATATATTGACTCCACCATATACTTATCCATAGACATGTCCCTTGGGTTTTCACCAAGATTTTCTCATCCTAGTTTCCAATGGTAAACTAAAATTTTCCTATAACACAAACTATAGAGACCATTTCTTTATAGACATTACATTTCATTAATTTTTTCAAATACATAACATTTTACAAATAGACCCAAGAAGACTGTACTAGTCTAGTGCCTTTGGAAATAAGGAATCATAAACACACGTACATAAATAAGATACATTATCTCCCACTAGGATCTGCATGACTAGAACCCTTATTAAACACATCAAATATAGAAAATATCATCATAACCTTGGAAGGGAAACACAGAAAGGGATGAGTCCAAATTCTCAGTATGGGTAAACAAAGGAGACCTATAAGTATTAACATTATCATAAGGGTATGAGAATGTGATCATGAAAATTTAAGATCATACCCTTCATATCAAAGATCATACACATGAATCATCGAAATAATCTTGGCAGTTCGTAAGACATGAATCAAGATTAAGTTGAGGACATAAGGCATGAAATCATAACATATGAGTAAAAAATAGAATTGTAGAAAACAAATAATAATATATTTTTTTCCATAGTACCCAAGTAATCACTACTAAGACCATCATAGTAGTCATGGTTTATTTCCATGTCAATCATAGTATCATGAGTTCACTCCTCATACCATTATAATAGTCATGGGTCACTCCCATGTCCATATTAGTAGAAAAGGTTCACTCCCAATACCATCATAGTATCATGTGTTCAATCTTCATACCATCATTGTCTATCTCACTAGATATAACTTTACCCAATGCATTGGAGGGAAATACAGGGCTCGCCCATCACATAATGAAGTCATACATACATTTTACACAAGATCATAAATGAACATATCATAACCCATGAAATGAAATTGGTATCATTAACAAGAATGTATATCATAACCTAGGGAAGGATATATCTTTTATAATCACTTCATTAAAAAAAATAACCCGTGAAAATAAGTGAGTTTCAAAATAATATAACCTGTGAAAGATAAACATTTTTCATAACATCATTCTATCAAAACACAATACATTAAATCAAATAATATGATTGGAAACATTGAATAATTTGCCTATAATGTCATTAGAGACACCAATGGATGTTATCATTCATAGAAAATAATATTGAAATAAAATTTAAGGACATGAATATGAAAAATTTGATTCTGTAGAAGCTTTCAATCTATAATAAATTGGAGGATGGAGGCTTTGTCATTGAAACTAATCAAGAAGATCTGCAACAATTCACACAAATATGTAAGTTCTCTATTATGGGTTGTATCTCTTATAAAAAAGGTGCTAAACCATAGTCATAGCTAGAACTCAAACCAAGGATAGCACATATTTTGGGTTTTACAGATTGGAAACTTGTCCGTATTGGCTGTGGATATTTCCACATCTTGATAAATTCATATAGTAATTTCAATTGGGTGTGGAAGCTAAGAAATTTTCAACTCAAACCTAGTTTGATTAGAATTACATAAAGGGATTTTTCCATTAACCAGCATACTTTCAAAAACATGATGGAATAGGTCTGGGTGAGGATACACAGACTGAAATAGTTCTTCTGGAATCTGAAGATCCTTAATGACGTCACCTCCTGCACTAGACCACCTCTAAAGACTTGTCAAAACCATAAATACTCAAATTGACACCTATGTGAGATTCTTGGTAGAGGTGAACCTGGAATATATGTTTCCAAACTCTACCTTCTTTATTGTGAATGAATACATGGAAGAGGTCATGTTATTATATGAGCACATGCCAATGTTTTGTGAGCTTTGCAAAATCATTGGTCATTCCTTGTTGAATTGCAGAGTTATGAAAAGTCAGGTTGAACAACCAAGAGAAGATGATTGGACACAGGTTCAGAAGAAAATTTAAGACAAGGTTGTGGCCCCTGATTAAGCTTATGCACCAAAGAAAAATGATTAAATATGGGTGAATAAAGTGCCTCTTATGGGGGAGACCTCAAGTAAAAACTGGTTTGTTTTGGTTGAGGAGGAAGAAAACACTGACATAGTGAAAAAAATCATGGAGGAGTTGGAAAGGATGGTTCTGGACATCATTGAGCAATCTCAATCTGCTTCGATTGCTGAGGATCTAGGCACAACCAACCCTCTAGATGCTGGTCAGAGTGATCCAACTCACATAGATGATGCTAAAAGGATTGTAGGTGCTATCTTGTTAGAAGATTTGGTCACTATTTGACCTCCTAAGATTACAGAATGTGAATCAGGCTTGGATGATGGAAATCACCCCAATCAGCCTTCTAGTTTGGTGCAGGTCATGGCTGTCATAGTGGTGTCTTCTCAGGATAATCAGCCTCTAGAAATATCAAGGGGCAGCCCACTGGATACACCCTTGAAAGACAATGCTTCTATAATTATTCAAAGTACTTAAATCAATGGTACTTCTAATGAATCTTCTGTTTCCTCAAAGGTTAAGCAAGAAAAAAATCCAGTCCAAACTCTTCTCAATATTCTATAAGATTAAAAAAGAGGAAGGTCTTTGGTGGAACTAAAAAAGGAGTTCCAACTCCAAACGCATGTTCTAATGAATATCCTTTTTTGGAATTGGCAGGGTATTGATAACCTTGACACATCTATTGTTTTGAAAATATTTATTATGATTGACAAGCCAAATGTTTTTGCTATTTATGAGCCTAAAATAAATTTCTCTCCAAATTTATATGCATCTTTTTACTTTTGGTTATAAGTTCCTTGGTTCTTTCAAAGAGGGTGCTGCTACTGAGACTCTTTAGATTTTTTATCATTCCTCTTTTTAATTGATTAATGATTTTAAAATTACTAAGAAAATTTTTACCTGTGATTTTATCTCTGGTGGTTTAAATGCTTATTGCACTATGATCTATGCTAAGAATAGATACCAAAATCATAGACCCCTATGGAATGACCTTAATGTTTTAGCTAAAATCATTCAGGATCCTTGGTTAGTGATTGGGGATTTCAATGTGATTCTCACATCAAATTAAAAATTTTCCCGTCTCATTATCATATCTCCTCTAGAGAGTTTAGAGATTCGATTGAGGATTTTAATCTTATTGAGATTAATATTACTGTAGTTGAGTACACTTGGTATAAAAGGCACTACAACAAGGTGGTTGCTAGTAATCTTGATAGGGACTTCACTAATATCTCTGCCCTTGATAAATAGGACTCCATTTTGAGTATCACTTTGGCTAAACATAACTCAGATCATCATCCCATTTTGGTCATGCTCTCAACTAAATTATTTAAGCTCTCCCTTCCTTTCAAATTTAATAATTCTTGTATTGTGGATCCTAAATGTGGTAACATCATAAATAGATCTAGGGAATGTATGAGTCATAACAATGATTATTTTTCCTGTCTCAGTAAATTAAAACATATCAAGCTATGTTTTAAAATTTGGTATAGACTAAAGCATAGACAACTTGACAATGACATTTCATTCCTTGAAAAGGAACTTATTCAAATCCAAAATTATAATACCAGTTCTGATTTCACATTGGATCCTAAACATGAACTCAATACATCTATTAAGACCAACTATCTTCTTATGCTTAAATATAACATTCATAAGTGAATTTTCAAAACTAAATGGCTTACGGATGGTGATATAAATAAAAAATTCTATAACACTCTTCAAAGAATCAGTAAAGTCTGTAGACCTCATTCCTTTCTCTGAGACGAAGATACTACCATTGACTCTGAGAAGGGGATTGCGAATCATGGGGTCTCCTATTTTAATAATTTGCTCAATGGTTTAGATGTTAACAAGGATCTATTTCCTGATATAATTCCAACCTTGGTGACTGACGATGACAATGAATTTCTCTCAAGTTTCCCTCTTGAGAATTAAATCAAGGAAACACTATTTAGCCTTAATCCTAATAGTGCCCTGGGTCCTGATGGTTTCAATAACGGATTCTTTCTGCAATATTTGGAGATCATTCAAAGGGATGTCTGCAATATTATTAAAACATTTTTCTCCACAAGTACTCTTCCTTAGGGGATCAATGCTCAATTTCTTACTTCAATCGTTAAAGTTGATAATGCTTCTAACATTCATCTTTTCAATCCAATTTCTCTTATCAACAAGGTTTATAAAATTATTTCTAAATTTCATTCTAATATACTTTCTACCATTTGAAATAAAATTGTTTCTTGGAATCAATTTGGTTTTATCAAAGGTAGGTCTATTCAAGACTATATCTGTCTTGCCTCTGAATGGAAAAATACCTAGAATAAAGCCACAATAGGTGGTAATATTTTCAATCAATCATGACATTAGGAAAGCTTTTGATACCATTGATTAGTGTTTAATTTTCAAAGTTCTCAAGTCTTTTGGTTTCCATGATGCTTTTATCAATATGATTAACTCCTTATTTAATTCGGCCTTTATCCCTATTCTTTTCAATGGTTCCCCTAAGGGTTTCTTTAAATGCAACAAGGGTGTTAGACAAGGGGATCCTCTCTCTTCCATTATTTTTTCTATTTCTGAAGATTACTTGAGAAGACTTATCACTTATCTTGTGGAACAAAACAAGATAAAACCTATTCAGGTTTCTAGGAACATAAACGTGCCCACCCATCTTTTATATGCTGATGAAATCATTTTGTTCCTTCAATGAGATAAAAGTAATATCCGGAGTCTTAAAAGTGCCCTGTCTCATTACGAAGATGTCTCAGGCCAATCTATAAGCTATAAAAAATCTTTTGTATTTTTTGGGAAAAATTTTCTGACATAAAAAAAGGTAATATCATTCATTCCCTTTCACCTATCTTGGAGTGCCTCTCTTTTGGGGTAGTCCGAAATCCAATTACTTCACTAAAATTGTGGATCAAATAATCAATCATATCTCCTATTGGAAAGGTAAATCCCTATCCATCGATGGAGTAATTTGTCTTTTGAAATCAACAATTATTTCCAAAATGGTTTACTCCCGGATGGTTTATAGTTGGCCCGCTAGTCTACTTAAAAAATTAATATTTGAATTAAAAACATTGTTTGGACCGGTATCATCCTTGAAAGGAAACTTGTGATTATTCCATAGAACACTTATTATAATCCCTTAGATAAGGGTGGCATGGGCAATAAAAATATTCATCTTTTTAATGATTCCCTTCAGGCTAGACTTATTTAGAGTTGTCTTCACAACAACTCTGACTCCACTTCTTTTCTCTATAACAGATTCATATCTAAAGTTATGAATGGGAATTTGAATTATATATCTTCTTCCATATGGCCTTCTATTAGAAAATCCTTTACCAATATTATGAACAACTCTATATGGATGGTCATTTCAGATTATTCCATGAATTTATGGCTTGATAACTGTACTAGTGCGCCGTTAATTGACATGTTAACTGCCTCTGAGCATCCCATGAACACCAACTCTTCTATAAGGGATGTTCTTAACTCTCACAATATAAGGATCCGGCCTTAAAACATTACATAATCTTGAATTAAATAAATAATTCACATTAAGGATCTTTTTAGGTTTAGAGTTTTAGAGAATTAGGCCATAACTAATACATAAAAACATGAATATTACATATAGAAAATACTACTCAGTATCCATTTTATCATAAAATAAAAAATATTGAAAATAAACACATCTAGTTCCATGTTTTAGATAGGATGAAGTTTCCATGATCCATTCCTTGAACATATTCATCCTTAAGTCCTGTGAAAAACATTTCAAAAACTTGGAATGAGCATAAAAAGCTCATAAAGGGTTATAAAATAAGGAAGGAAAACATTAGCACATCAATAAATACAAATCAATGAAACCAATAATTTTCAATCATAACATACCTTACAAAATCATAAGATTTATGAATAACACATATATATCATAAATCATAAAGGTTACTTATGACATTCATAACGTACTTACATTGTAGCTATCATAGCAACATAGGGAGTCAAATTTGGAATACCCATCATAGTATATTCCCTAAATCTCTTAGGAGAAACAATCACGTTTACCTCTGTCACGTTACCCAATACATTGGAGAGCTATCTCGGGCTCCCCCGCCCTAGGTTTATCACGGAACCACCCGTATATGTAAACAACACCCAATAACCATAACATATTCAAAAAATATAACACATGTATAAAGGAAATATAACATTTCCACATTCCAATATATCAAATCAAGATATTTAAATAAAAAATGTTTAATCAAATCATTTTCAAAACCTTTTAAAAGAGATTTTTAAATCAAAGTGTCCCATACCACTTTTAAAATTTTATATGAATTATCATTTGAAAACATTAATGTCTATATAAATAAATCCTAAATCCATTTTGAAAACATGGACATTGATGATAAATATTTAGAAGAATAAATCTTTAAAACATTTAAAACGATATTTTAGTTAAAGAGTTTTTAACAAAAAGAGGGACGCTTCAAAACAAATAATTGAAGAATAAATTTTAATGAGAACATTATAATATCATGAGAATAAAAGGATTAATGATATAATATTTCAATGGACATTATATACACTATATAACAGTGAATTGGTGCATAACAACAATGAAGTCTCAATAGAAATGTAAATTGATATAAAATCCCTTATAAAGATGGTATCCTTAAATTAAGGATAAATAAATATAATAATTATGTGTGACAAATATAAATACACCCAATATAAGTGGATATTAAGTGTAAAACAATCAGAATTCATTCACCCATATTCATAGGATGACATAAAAAAAGAGAATATCAACCCAAAGAATGGGAATTGGGTTAAGGAGTTCCCTTACCGATTTGGTAACTTACAAAACATATGGCAAATGAAAGAAGGATAATCCAATGAAGATGTAAATACTCATAAATTAGAGTATATTACACAAATATTACAATCATGGGCAGTACATATTCCACACAGAAGGAAATAGTGGCCAATATAGCATGAATCTCACTTGAATAAAAAGTGAGATGAAAAAACCTTACTTCATTGTATTCAAATTGAATCGTATGACCAAAAGTTAATAACCACAAAATGAATCACAGAATACCATGAATATAAATATAATCATGGTAATTTATATCAATATAAGTACACATTACACCACATGTAATAAATAAGTGGAAAACAATGGAACTCACACAGAATTAAAAGTGAGATAAGAAAATCCCTTACCAAAATTCAGCAGCCTAACAGCGCCACTTAAAAAGTCTTAAAATGAATTGATGGGAGTAAGAGATGGTATCTAATAATATGAAAATAAAACTTACAGTATGTTTAATATAAAAGAACATCCTATAACATAAGAACATGGAGCATAAGTGAAATGGCATAAAAGAGAGTACTTGAAAAGAAAGAAAGAGGTCAGATCCCTTACCTCATGTCCGACTTGACTAGAACTTTCTTTAATATCCTGAATAATAAACTAAAGTTAATTTATAATTTCTTAAGAACCTTTTTCAAGTTTATTATTTCTTTTATATCACTTATTACCAGGTTGTAAACATTATGTAATCATTTAAGTTAATAATGTTCGTTTTGTCGATATTTGGTACTTGAGTCAATAATGGACTTCCTATAATTACATGTTGTTCATGTGGTCAAAGGTTCATTATATACAGAATGATATTCATGATTTATATATCATATATATAATATATATCCAGTATATACATGTATTTATAATAGTAAATAACATATAGAGGTAAGAAATGAAATGCACCATTCATGGAGACGGTAAGCCGTAAGTACGCATGAACGCTACTTTCATTTCTATTTATTATATTAATGGAAATAAAAAATAATGATAAATAGGTATATTATAATTACAGTATAATGTCATATATAATATCATTATCTCCATCCTTTATACATCCCATATAAGGCATTAACGAATCAAATAACGTTGAGGGGCGGTAGTCCGCACTTCCTCAAATGAGATTATCGTATTTACCCACAACGGAAACCATAAAGGTATAATATAAATGGGAAGTACAGAAGCATAAGGAAATCGTAAACATAATATTTATCATATATAAATTCATTTCCATCATAATTACCACCATGATAGGTGGTAAGATGTAATTGAACAATCATCGTTTCATGAGGCGTTAGTTTTCCATCCACAGAAACATTATGTTCTTCATCCATTATAGGGAGGTGTGTGTAAGTGTTGTTCGAGTCCTTATTATAGAAACATCATAGTATATTGAAGATACTGGTTTTGTTTAAAAATAAAGAAATAAAAAGAGTTTAGGGGTTGGAGAAGGAAAATAAATTAAAACAATTTAAGAGAGACTTTTACCTTTAATTTTCGTAACTCCCCTTGGTTTGAACCAAAGGACTTCTTGAAGTGCCTTATGCCTAAGGTAAGGATTCTAAGAGGAGGAGAGGGATGTTGAGAGATTAATTGAGCAGAGGTTGGATGATAAAAATTTCTTGATAGGTGTGAGGAATTTGTTATAAGTTGTCTCTTTTTATAAGGGGGAGGAGGGGCTCTTTTGGAATGTGTGAAAATGTTATTTTATTATATAATCATATTCGGTTTCTAATGGTCCAAAAATCATTAAGGTCGAATATAAGATGACTCATAATCGAAATAAAATCATCCAATTAGAATGGGAAATGTTTTGGATAATATTTTAATCATTATAATCTTATTTATTTAAATCATTTATTAATGAGGTAAATACTGCATCATTATTGTGTCATAAATAATTTAATTTATTTGATGTATAAAAATTATAAAAAAACTACCATGATGTAGGAAAAATTTTATATTTACAATTAATATATATAGTCAAAAATATAATTTATATAACCCCTTCTAAAAATTAATTTACTAAAAGATATTTTCTTTTGTCATTTTTGCCTTTACTTTAAGTTAATTAATCTAAATTGTCATTATCACTCCAAAGTGGCTCAAAAGGGTCCCGAAATCGACCCAAAGATGCTCATGGTCAGAAATGACTCGTACAATAAGGTTTGGACCACTGTTAAGATAATTTGTAACTATTATAATATTCTATTAACCATGAATTACCCTATTTACCTTTAACCACGGTAAATAAAAGTCAAAAGTTACTATTCACCAAAAATTATTTTAATCATAATGAACAACATTTTACTTCTTTATGAAAACCATTATTGTCATATTTTTTAAATTTAATTCACATAAGTGGTAAAATTTCATTCAAATGAGAAAATTAGTTTTTTAACTACCACTAAGTGGTTTCACTATTCATCGAAAATTGAAGTTTTTCAGAAAAATACCAAAAATTCAGCCTAAGCTATATTTGATATCCCGAATTCAAAAATGATGTCTGTTATGCCAAATTGTAAACATATAAGTGGAATTAATTAACGTTAAAATTAATTCATGTTATCAAAACAAATAGCGTGTTTTTAAGAAACAATAACTATCAAAAGATGGATACTTGTTTATGTCCAATTTCAAAGTGAAATTAATTCTAATGACCCACATTGGATTAAATAGTAAAAATATATTTAAATTTCACTTGAAAACCAATTAAAAATATAATCTGAAATTAAAAATAAATTATATTAAAAGTAACTTTTAAATTAAAATACAATATTTTTCTCTATTCATTAAAAATTGACGTTTATCAAATAAATTCCAACAATTGACACAAAGTAAATTTTGATATCCCTATTATAAAGAAGGATTTTATATGGTCATATAGAATGTATTAAAGTGACGAAAACTAGATTTAAAAAGGGTTCGCCATTAAAAGGCGATAAATTGACCTTTTAATGTAAATTGTGCTTAAAATTAGATTTATTCACATTTTAAGCCTCTAACATTTATTGGATAAATATAAATACATTTAACAAACATGTATAATCATATTTTATTTAGTTTTGTTCATTCCTGCCAATACAATGGCTAGGAGTTGACTACCATTTAAAATAATAATATTATATTATTAGTGTGCAAAGTATGATTTTCAAAGAATCTTGTTGCTGCGTATCGGGTATGCTATCGAACATAGAAACCCTTTGAAAGTAATATTAATATTTAATTCAAAAATATTAATAAATATAAAATATGTCGTATTATTTATTTACCTAGGATGTTACATCCTTCCCCCCTTTTTGGGAATTGCATCCTCGCAGTTTAAAAAAAGGGCTCGGAAACTTCATTGAAAGTCCCATATCGGAAAAAGAGTTAGTAAAACTATCACTTTAAAAGAAAGAAAGAGAAGCACAAAGGTCACCCAAGTTAACCCATACTAATATTCCATGAAAACATGGATATGGAGGAGAAAACAAAGGGTCATGTACTGATGGAGAGTGTTAGGAAACATTCTTAGGAGAAAGTTAACAACTAGAAAATCACAAAATTGTGATGGGTTAAACAATCTTTGATTCCCCAGTAGGAAAATTTAATGGATAGGGTTTTTGATTAATGTTACCTTCCATTGAGGAATTTACTAATTAAACTAACCAAAAACATAAGGAAATATTCTTACTTGTCATGTAGACATTCATCTTTTACTATATTTCTAACACAAACTCATATTTTCTCCAAACGATGAATATTCAGGATGACTTTTTTTCACATTAAGAGCGCTATAACCAACTTCGAGAGAATAACATAACCCAAAAAAGATGAACTATATATTTCCCATGTCTTTAGATATTAAAAAAAACCAAAACGTTTAGTATAAGATTAGATAATACCTCAAAAAGATAAACTTTTACATAAAGAAAAACTACTCTTAATATCCAATATTTGTCTAACCAAAACCCAAAGTTCAGCAAAGACCATTCAATAAACAATTGTCCCTAAAATTCTTCAAAATTAATCAATACTTTGATTGTAACCCAAATCTCATAAGGATTTAATTACATATACTTCCAAGATACATCTTAACATTTTTCTCCAAGTAACACAAATTACTCATAAAGTCTCATATTGAAAATTAATTAACCTAATCACATATTCTCCATGATAGGTTAGTAAATAAAATCATCATGTGTCCATAATAAAACCATAGATTTTCCAAACTATAATTTTAACCATTATTCCACAATTGAAATCCCATAGTATTCTATCTTCCTTAATCATATAGTGTTTCCTCAAAAGAGAGAACGCCTTCCTCAACAACCTTTTATCACTTAACCACTAAATCATTTTTCAATACTAAGTATATCAATTTGATAAAACATAAGTTCCAAAAATCAAATTATTCTTGTTCCATAAAAACATTTTACTAAAAATAATAAGTCATACTAACCGAGGACTTCAAGAAGACTATTGGTAGGTGATGCGACATTGTCGCCCTTCGGTTGTGGGTTCGATTCCTATAGCCTTGCTAGATGTGACGGGTTGTCACCAATCCTACGGGTTGTCCTATTTATAAAACTCAAAAATAACCCTAACGTGTTTTAACCTCAATGGTTTCCTTATACCTCTCATTTTCATACAAATTCATTGTGATCTCAACATCTTAATTCTTGAAGTCTTATTTCACCACCAAATGATAAAATAAAACAATCCCCAAAATGAAGAACATCATACCTTGATCATGGTGTCCATTTGGTTTCATTGTCATCTTGTTCACGTACGTAGAAGTTCCATGCATTGCAACAATGATTTAGATATCCTTCAAAATCATTTGCTTCCTCCATAAAAATACACCTTGTACAACATGGGTCATATGGGTGTTCATAGAAAAACGGTTTTTGAAAATAATCATGTATGACATATAATTTCTAAACATCTGATAAATCTTGATTTCTATAAAATAGTCGAACTGAATTCGAGTTGAAACATTCAATTAAGGTTTCTTTTAAAATACCATAAGTATGTGCTGAGAGAATATATTTTAAAATCAAATATAAATAGGTTGTGCAAGGGTCTCCTTCTTTAGCACCTTTTTTAAAATCATAATATGCTTCAAAATCTTGTGATAAGGTAAAATATTTGAAAATGCCTTGATAACATTTTCCTTTCTTGAAAATATAAGAATATTGTGAAAATATGAATTTGTTTTTAAATACAACCCATGATCCACGATGATAACAAGGTATAGTGGAGGTGTTTGATATCTCAAACAAATTCTTGCAAGTGATTTGTATGCTAGAAAACGTTTCACAATCATCCAAACATGACTTTGCAATAATTATTGCAAGCATGTCATCAGGAAGATATAGAAACGTTATTCGAGATCCTCCTCCTTCCATTTGTAACTAACTTTCCTTGATCTGAAAATTTTTTTAAAACCAGGATTTAACTAAACTAATTGACAAAGGAACTAACCATCTGTCTAAAAAAACTCCAAATCCCTAAAGTTTTTTAAACCGACCTCTGATACCAACTATAAGGACCCAGCCTTAAAACAATACATAATCTTGAATTAAATGGATAATTCACACTGAGGATATTTTCAGGTTCAGAGTTTTAGAGAATTAGGCCATAACTAATACATAAAAACATGAATATTACATGTATACAATACTACTCAGTATCCATTTTGTCATAAAATAAAAACCGTTGGAAAGAAACACGTTTAGTTCCATGTTTTAGACAACATTACTTTTCCTTGATCCATTCCTTGACCCTATTCAACTTTATGTCCTGTGAAAAACATTTCAGAAACTTGGGATGATCATAAAAAGCTCATTAAGGGTTATAAAATAGGGAAGGAAAACATAAACCCATCAATAAATACAAATTAATGAAACCAATACTTTTCAATCATAACATACCTTACAAAATCATAAGATTTATGAATAACACATAGAAATCATAAATCATAAAGGCAACTTATGGAATTAATAACATAATTACATTGTAGTTATCACTACTACATAGGGAGTCACATTTGGAATACCCATCACAATATATTTCCTAAATCTCTTAGGAGAAACATTCACGTATACCTCCGTCAAGATACCCAATGCATTGGAGAGCTATCTCGGGCTCACTCGCCCTAGGTTTATCACTGAACCACCCATATACGTAAACAAAGCCCAATAACCCTAACATAATCATAACATATAACACATGTATAAAGGAAAGATAACATTTCCCCATTCCAATATATCAAATTAAGATATTGAAATAAACAATGATTAATCAAATCATTTTCAAAACCTTTTAAAAAGAGATTTTTAAATCAAAGTGTCCCATCACACTTTGAAGATTTTAGATGAAGTATCATTTGAAAACATTAATGTCCACATAAATAAATCCTAAAACCATTTTGAAAACATGGAAATTTATGATAAATATTTATAAGAATAAATATTTAATACATTTAAAACGATATTTTAGTTAAAGAGTTTTTAACAAAAAGAGGGATGCTTCAATACAAATAATTGAAGAATAAATTTTAATTAGAAAATTATAATATCATGAGAATAAAGTTATTCATGATATAATATTTCAATGGACAGTATATATACCATATAAGAGTGAATTGGTGCATAACAACAATGAAGTCTCAATGGAAATGTAAATTGAGATAAAATCCTTTATAAAGATGGTATCCTTAAATTAAGGATAAATCAATATAATAATTATGTGTGACAAATATATATACACCCAATATAAGTGGATATTATGTGTAAAATAATCCTAGGTCATTCACGCATATTCATAGGATGACATATAAAATGAGAATATCAACCCAAATAATGGGAATTGGGTTGAGGAGTTCCCTTACCAATTTGGTAACATACAAAACATATGCCACATGAAAGAAGGATCATCCAATGAAGATATAAATACTCATAAATGAGAGTATATTACATAATGTATACAATAATGGGTAGTAAATATGCCACACAAAAGGAAATAGTGTCTAATATAGCATGAATCTCAAGGGAATAAAAAGTGAGATGAAACCCCCTTACTTCATTGTATTCAAATTGAATCGTATGACCAACAGTTAATAACCACAAAATGAATCACATAATACCATGAATATAAAGATAATCATGGTAATGTATATCAATTTAAGTACACATTACTCCACATGTAATAAATAAGTGGTGAACAATGGAAATCTCACGGAATTAAAAGTTAGATAAGTAAATCCATTACAAAAATTCGGCAGCCTAACGGTGCCACTTAAAAATTATTAAAATGAATTGATGAGAGTAAGAGAGGTTATATCATCATATGAAAATACAAATTACATTATTTTGAATATAAAATAACATCCTCCAACATAATAACATGGATCCTAAGTGAAATGACATAAAAGAGAGTACTTGAAAAGAAAGAGAGAGGTCAGATCCCTTACCTCGTGTCCGACATGACTCGATCATTCTTTAACATCTTGAATGATAAACTAAAGTTACTTTATAATTGTTTAAGAACCTTTTTCAAGTTTATTATTCCTTTTATATCACTTATTACCATGTTATAAACATTATGTAATCATTTAAGTTAATAATGATCGTTTTGTTGATATTTGGTACTTGAGTCAAAAATGGACTACCTATAATTAAATGTTGTTCATGTGGTCAAAGGTTCATTATATCCAGAATGATATTCATGATTTATATATCATATATATCATATATATCCAGTATATAAATGTATTTATAATAGTACATAACATTTAGAGGTAATAAATGAAATTCTTCGTTCATGGAGACGGTAAGTCGTACGTACGCATTAACGCTACTTTCATTTAAATTTCATATTTAATTGGAAATAAAACATAATTATAAATAGGTATATTAAAATTCCAGTATAATATCATATATAATATCGTTAACTCCATCCTTTATACATCCCACATAAGGCATTAACGAATCAAATCACTTTGAGGGGGCGGTAGTCTGCACTTCCTCAAATGAAATTATCGTATTTACCCACTATGGAAACCGTAAAGGCATAATATAAGTGGGAAGTATAGAAGCATAAGGAAATAATAAACATAATATATATCATATGTAAATATAGTTCCATAATAATGGCCACTATGAGAGGCGGTAAGATGTAATCGAACAATCATCGTTTCGTGAGGTGTTAGTTTGCCATCCATAGAAACATTATGTTCTTCATCCATTAGATGGAGGTGTGTGTAAGTGTAGTTCGAATACTTATTATAAAAACATCCTAGTATACTGAGGATACTGTTTTGGTTACAACAGATAGAAATAAAAATATTTTAGGGGTTGGAGAAGTAAAATAAAAGAAAATAATTTAAGAGAAACTGTTACCTTTAATTTTGGTAACTCCCTTTGGTTTGAACCAAAAGACTTATTGAAGTGACTTCTGCTTAAGTTAAGGCTTATAAGAGGAGGATAGGGATGTTTAAAGCTCAATTGGGTAGAGTTTGGACAAGCCAAATGGCTTTATAGGTGTGAGGAATTTATTTGAAATGGTCTCCTTTTATAAGGGGGAGGAGGGCTCTTTAGGAATGTGTGAAAACATTATTTTATTATATAATGATATTCGGTTTTTAATGGTCCAAAAATCATTAGGGTCAAAGATAAGATGACTCATAATCGAAATAAAATCATCCAATCAGAACTGGACATGTTTTGGATAATATTTTAATCATTATAATCTTATTTATTTAAATCATTTATTAATGAGATAAATACTGCATCATTATTGTGTCATAAATAATTTAATTTATTTGATTTCTAAAAATTATAAAAAAAACTACCATGATGTAGAAAAATATTTTTATCTTTCGAATGAATATTTATAGTCAAAAATATAATTTTTATAACCCCTTCTAAAAATTAATTTACTAAAAGATATTTTCTTTTGTCATTTTTGCCTTTACTTTAAGTTAATTAATCTAAATTGTCATTATCACTCTCAAGTGGCTCAAAGGGGTCCCACAATCGACCCAAGGATGCCCATGGTCGTCCATGACTCATCCAATAATCTTTTTACAAGTTTTATGATAATTGTGAACTATTATACTATTCTTTTAACCATGAATTATCTTATTTACCTTTAACCGCAGTAAATAAAAGTCAAATGTTACTATTCACCAAAAATTATTTTCATCTTAATGAACCACATTTTACATCTTGATGACAACCATTTATGTCGTATTTTTGAAATTCAATTCACAGAAGTGGTAAATTTTCATTCAAATGAAAACATCAGTTTTTTTAACTACCACTAAGTGGTTTCACTATTAATCAAAAATTGAAGTTTTTCAGAAAAATACAAAACATTCAGCCTAAGATATATTTGATATCCCGAATTCAAAAATGATGTCTGTTATTCCAAATTTTAAACATATAAGTGGCATTAACTAACTTTAAAAATAATTCTCGTTATCAAAACAAATAGCATGTTTTTAAGAAACAATAACTATCAAAAGATTGATACTTGTTTATGTCCAATTTCAAAGTGAAATTAATTCCAATTAACCACATTGGATTAAATGGTAAAAATTTATTTTAATTTAACTTTAAAACCAATTAAAAAGATAATATAACCATATAAATAAATTACATTAAAAGGCACTTTTAAATTAAAATACAATATTTTTCGCTATTCATTAAAAATTGATGTTTATCGGAAAAATTCAAAAAATTGACACAAAGTAAATTTTTATGCCCCCATTCTTAATAAGGATTTTATTTGGTCATATAGAATGTATTAAAGTGACCAAAACTAGATTTAAAAATGGTTCTCCATTAAAAGGCGATAAATCGGCCTTTTAATGTAAATTATGCTTAAAATTAGATTTTTTCACATTTTAAGCCTTTAACTTTTATTGGATAAATGTATATACATTTAACAAAATGTATAATCATATTTTATTTAGTATTGTTCATTCTGGCCAATACAATGGCTAGGAGTTTACTACCGTTCAAAATAATAATATTATGTTATTAGTGTGCAATGTAGGATTTTCAAAGAAACCCATTGTTGCGTATTGGGTATGCTATCGAACATAGAAACCCTTTTAAAGTAAAATTAATATTTAATTAAAAAATATTAATAAATATGTAATATGCCTTATTCATGATTTACCTAGGATGTTACACACAACATCTTCCTCCCTGATAAAATCTGTAATATTATTGACAACTATCCTTAATCCAACTCTGACTATTTTCTCATATGGGAGCCTTCTAATAATGGTTTCCTTGATTCCAAGATCTTTTAAAATTGTAACTACCTTTAATTTGATTCAATTTTTAGTTGGTTGAAATAATTTAGCAGGCCTTTGATTAAGCCATCTAGACTAACTCTTATTTGGAATCTGGTGCATAATAGAGTCCCCACTGATGATTGTCTGTAATCTTTTGGAATCCAACTCTGCTCAAAATTTCACCTTTGCAACCAATATAGAGAAGATTCTAATCATATATTTCTTTCTTTTGTTATAGCTTCATCTATTTGGAATTATGTGTTTGACATATTTGGTTGCAGATGGTTACTTCTTAAATCAATTAGCTCACAATTGCAGTGTTGTGTTGACATTGAAGCTTCTCACCATATCAAGAATCTCTTTTTGTCCACTGTGGATGAGCTTCTTTACGTGATCTGGTATGATAGAAATAATATTTTTCATAATACTTTCTCATCTAGTATTAATGCGGGTCGGACGTGTATTCTCAATTCCATTAATGATGCTGCCGCAACTCAAAAATCTTTTTCTGACAACTCCATTGGAGATTTTCAGATCCTTCATCGTCTTTGAATTTCTAGGCTCTATAGACCGCCTAGATGAACTTTTCAAGTATTCTGGAAAGATCTGATTCCTAGATGGATCAAAGTGAATGTCGATGGCACTTACAAAGGCAACCCGGGACCGGCAGGCTGTGGTGCTATCTTCAGAGACCTTCATGGTTGTTTCTTTGGAGGTTGTGGTACGAGATCTTATCTAGAAGCAGAGATGCTGGGAGTGATCCATGCAATTGATCTTTCCAAACAAAAAGGATGTAACAATATTTGTATTTAATGTGATTCAACCACTGTTGTTCAGGCTATTTTGAAAGGGGTGGTGCACATTGCATGGCCTCTCACTACCCGTTGGATGAGATGTCTTGCCTTGCTCATAGAAATCAAATACATCATCACCCATGTCTTTCGTGAAGAAAAAATGGTTTCTGATGATCTTGAAAATAGGGTATTCAACCTGGATATTACTTGTTATGATGATCTACCTGGCGATCTGCTTCTTTTATATGAGAAATACTGTAATAAATTTCCTTCTTTCAGATTCATGTAGCCAGATTTTTTCAATAAATCGTTCCTTATTATCTGAATGAGGCACCACCTTTTAAAAACGTGAAGCTTAAGATAACATTAAAATAGTTATGTTCATGATATACCATGGAAAATTGATGTATATACACCTTTAAAAAGAGTTTAGGTGCATAAAAAATAGGTGTC
Source organism: Viscum album (assembly GCA_963277665.1). Classification (NCBI taxonomy): domain Eukaryota; kingdom Viridiplantae; phylum Streptophyta; class Magnoliopsida; order Santalales; family Viscaceae; genus Viscum; species Viscum album. The sequence continues at coordinate 1,531,061,534 of OY728162.1, forward strand.
TCAAAGAACGCAAATGGATACAAAAATGTTTTATTGATTTGGTAACATTTGAATGTTAAACCCCATGAAAGAAGGATAATATTATGGATATATGAATACTCATAAATTTATGTACAAGATACATAGAATAAATCCATGGTCAGTACATACACCACACAACTGTAAATTGTGGAAAACATAGTTTATATCTCATAGAAATTAATAGTGAGATGAAAATCCCCTTACCTTGTGTATTTACTCTCTCCGTATTCATACAAGAATCACGTATAATAAATACAAGTTCATTATACATCATTAAAATGGAAAATAATTATACATAAAATCATATACGTTTTTATTTTATCTTTTTATTTCCCTCTTGTTAATGATCATACGTTAAGGTTTCACCTCGTGTAATGTTCACTTTGTTCTTTTCATGTGTCTTAATTTGTTATATCGGTGATACTTATACATATTTAATTATTCCAAAATTTAGAACATTATACAAATATTAGGTATATAAATTATATTTATATTATAATAATCTATATCATAATTAATTACGTAATGGAATACAGTGTTCATTGAGATGGTAAGCCACATGAACGTTGACTCCTTTTTTATTACCCTATTGAAAGAAAGTATGTAAATGAAATATATATATAAATATATGTATATATATTTATATCATTATTATGGTAAAATTACTAAATCAAATATATCATATAAGTTCATTAAAATAATCCTTAATATGTTCCATGTGATATGTGAACGAATCACATGTCTTTGAGGGGGTGGTAGTCCACACATCCTCAAATGAGATTATCGTATTAAAACCAAATGGAAATTATAGAGACGTGTTTTGTAAATGGGATAAATAAGATTAAATAAATATTAAATAAAATATATTAAATATATAAATATATTTTCCATCATGATTTCTACCTTGATTGGTGGTAAATGAGAAGTGAACAATCATCATTTCTTGAGTCAGTAGTTCACTATACAAAGAAATAATATGTTCAACATCCATTAGAAGGAGGTGTGTGTATGTGTAGGTCATAAAAATTTCATATCAACATACTAGTATATTGATTATATGGTTTTTGTCACATGAGAATTTAATAATGATATTTTAATGGGTTATGAGGGGAAATAAAGGAGAGGACCTCGAGAGATTATGTAACCTTTTAATCGTGTATCTACTTTTGAATTATGCCAAAATGATTCCTTGAGAAACATTCATCCCAAATTGATTCATAAAAGTCAAATGTAGGATTTTTGGGTGGCTACATGGGATGATATTGGAAGAACTAAATGGTCTTATAGGTGTGAGGAATGGGTAGAGGTGGTGTCCTTTTATAGAGAAGGAGAAGGACTCATTTGGAACTTCTAGAAACAAGTTAGGTGTGCACATGTTCGTACCTAAAAAAGTCATAAAAAACAAACCCAAATAAATATTTAAAGTTTTATGGGAGATATATTGACATCCAATGGGTTTTTGACAGGTTTATTGGTCATTTGGGCCCTTAATTTTATTTTTTGGACAATAATTAAGCTTAATTTGGCCATAAATGTTGTGATTAATTTCAATCACTTTTACTAATCATTTTGGTAAAAAATTAACATTGTATTATTTGACACTAAATATTTTATGGGGTAAAATAGTTTATTTTTTATTTTTTAAATTCACTTCAATGAAGAGGAAAAATTAGGATTATTTCTAATCTCATAGAAGGGATGAAATAACGATGTTTTAAAGTTGGAAAAGGTTCAAAAGTTTGTTAAGATTTAACAGAGAGTCTCAAAGTGAAATTTATTCTAATGAATGAAATTGTATTAATTTATTTACCAGTTCTATAATTTGTCCATAAAAATTATTTATAATATCATTTATCATTAATAATTAATTAGACCAAAAGGATTTTTTTAACTAAAAGCAGTATTTTTTTAACTATTCATCAAAAAATGATGTTTCTAAGAAAAATCACCAAAAATCACCATAAGATAAATTAAAGTTTCCTAATTCAAAACAAAATTATACAATTCAATTTAAATATGTTTCAAGAATTAATTTTATTATTAAAATCAGTTCTTTCGAGAAAAAAATGTTTTTAAACATAAAAAGGACTTTCGCAAAAATCATATCAATTATTATCAATATGTATTATTTATATAAAAAAATTTAAAAATTATTTGAATAGGATTTATTACTATTAATATTAATTTTTTTAAAATATATGTTATGATTTTCTTATTTATGTAATTAAAACAATAAATAGAGATATTTCATATATGCTCGCTCTTACGTGTATCATATGCCAACTCAGTGTTGCATGCATTATTATCTGGGTTAGTGTTGCGTGTAACATACACAATGTTGGTGTTACATGTGAAAGTATTCATTGAAATGGTGTATTTCATGATATAAATGAAAATATAATTTTATTCAAAAAAACAAGTCCCTAAAAACTCAAGGTGTTATATGATATGCCTTAGGTTTCATTGGTTAAATAATGTTTTATAATTTAGACATCCTATAAGTTATTTGTCATAATTATGTGGTTAACCACTATGATAAGTGTTTTCCATACAAGGATTCCTAGTTTTAGTCAGTGTATAGAATCTGAAAGAATAACGTTAATGATGAATGCATTGGGAATGTAATTATTGTCTGCCTTAGAAACTGAATGTTTTGGGAGGTAGATTAAAAATTATAATTTATATGCCCACACAACTTTCTCAAGAAAGGAATCATGTAAGACTTCCAAATGAGAAAAGGATGGAATATTACTCTGTTGAATCCTACATGAGGTAGTGTCCAGCTTTTTTAGTTTTTCCTATAATCTAGTTGTGGATGAGTAGTGGATTAGTACCACTGAAAAGATATTTTATGTTCTCTAATGTTCAGAACAAGGGAACTCCATTTTCGTAATCTATCATTTGGAAGTTGAGGTAGATCAATGGTAGACCTTATTAAGAATAATAGGAAATAAGATAATGATGAATCCCTGGAATTGGATGAGTTTAATTACTTATTTTCCAATAATTACATTCCATGTATTCTTCATACAAATATGTAGAAATTGTTCCTTGAGATTATGAAAAGGGATATTGAATCTATTGGTACCTAACAGAAAACTTTACATGATTTTCAAGTCACACTTCTGTTATTATCATCCAACCTGAATGTATGTTTGACCTAATCTTAAGTGGATAAAAACCAAGTCTCTAAAGGAAGTTATACATAAGTGACTTTAGTAGATACAAATAAATTTTCTAATTTGCACTCAATGTAGAAATTTTAATTTCAAATACCAACCATTCCCCTATTTTTGATAAGAAAATAATGATCGAGTCTTTGGAAAACTCTAATAAACACCATGGTGGAAAGAAATTACAACCATCTAAATGCTATAAATGTGGGAAAAACATTGAAGAAAATGATTGAATGGAAATGGTTGGGGATTTAAATATACAATGTAACATTATAAATATCATTAATTTTGAAAGACGAGGAATAGGTAGGTAAATTCAATGGACTAAAATAGGATTCTAACTAATACAACACCAACACTTCAGTGAATTATGTTTAAAGAAAATGGTGATTATTCTAACCAGTTCCCTAATCAAAGGTTTCTCGATAGTGATCTATGTCAACAACTAATTAAGGTCATGGACAATGGGAAGTATCAGGAAATAACTATTAGTGATGTGGAGTATGACAACGAAGTGTTTTATTGGTTAAGTGTGTATTAGAATTCAAGAATATTGTTATAGAATTACTTTTTTGTATTATAAGAAATATAATGATTAGTCCACTATATTTTTCCTTATGGATTTTAATGAATATATTGAATGTTTCTCTATCCATGATATTTAACTGGGATGGTAAGCTTATATTTTTAGGGAATGATAACCATTAATACGATCCTGATGTTGGGAGAATGAAAAAAATTGATATGTGGTTGTAATAATATAAATGGGATAGTTTTGATACCGTTGGGACTAATAATATAACATCATGGTCTATTATATCATGGATTAAATATATATATATATATATATATATATATATATATATATATATATGTATTTATGGTAAAATAGTTAATTCTTCAAATCATGCATATTTTCACTATGTTTTTATGGTAATTTAGGTTAATTATATGTTTTAAGAGAATATATGATAATTATTACAACATGTTTGGGTGTGGAAATTTTTAGATTCAATATGTTATTTGGGGGATTGATAATTAGTTGATTTTGGAAATTTAGTAACCATATTTGTATTATTTTGTATTTTAATCTTTTTTAAATTTTGTAAGGGAAACCATTTATGAAATTGATTAAGTTGAAATTTGGATGAGGTTATAGAGACTAATGTTTTTCATTACCATATGAAAAACATTTCCTATTGGATTAACCATGCTAACCATTATATTTTAATGATAAATAGAGACATATGGAATGACATTTCATCCCATTATGGATCATACAGTCCCCTAGTTATTTATGAATTACAAATTCAACTTTATCTTTTCCTTGAGTAAGAGATGAAGTGGAAATTGATCATGGAATAACTATCGAGTAAGATTGAAATTTTTAAGACATCATCAAGTATGTATATCTTCTCAATGTATTTTTAAAAAATAAAATGTTATCCTATTATCAATATTTTGATGATATCTATGAACCATTCCTTACATGTTATGACTACAGTTTTGTGGTCATTAACATTATATTTAATATGTTCTCTATGACACTCCCTCTGTAGTTGATGGTTTGCTTCTATTCTGTGTCCCTATTTTCACATTCCACATATGTTATCCGATTTGGTATCCCAGTAATAATTTAATTTTAGAAACTTTTAGGTTCCCATAATTCTTTTCATAAATGATGTTTTAGTATTAATTTTTATGATGTGGGTTTCTATGAATGTAACTTTGATGTATTAAAACGTTGAAAACCTTGATGAATTTTGGGGGAGAAATTCATTTTAACATGGGTAGAATGTAACACCACAAGCTTTTTATGAGATATATATTTTTTAAATAATTATATCTCAATGATGCCCTAGGTTACACACAAAACCAACTTATCTTTCATTACATACAACACTAAGTCTTTACAAAACATCATATTATTATGGTTATTATTTAAACAAGACAATTATTACCCAGACATAATAATGAAGGGTAGGAAAATTATTTTTTGATTTGTTCAAATATATTTTTAAACAATTATGTTTAATTAATTCTTTGGTAACCATTTACTAATAAATTAAAGTAAAATCCCATTTAAAATTAAAAAAATTCATAAAAACTATTTAAATGTGCACATTTGTGTCTTATACCAATAAAATAATAAAATCAATCTTGTTGGATTATATTAATAATTGATTTATATATAATATTAAATATAATTTTTCACATTCATACTATATTTTTTATAGATATGATATAAAAATAAATACATTTTATGAAAAAAATGATGTATTTATCTAAAAAGACAATTTTTCAGCCTTTCGATGATGCACATGTTTTAAATATAATTTCTGAAACATTTCTAAATAATTTTTAAAAAAATATCTTCATTGAATGTGGGATATTAAAATTTAATTTTGGTTGAATTTGACATATTTTTTTGATAAGATTATTGTTTTTATAAATAGTGAAAAATGCTAAATTGTAATTGAAAATGGATTTAACATATAAATTATTTATAGTGTTAAATTATAATTTTGAATGGTTTTAAATTATAATTTTATTAATGTTATATCATTTAATATATTTTAGGAAATTGGAAACAAGTTCACGTTGAATTTTTATATAAAAATATTTCAATTCATTGAATGTTTTTTACTTTAAAACTGGTTTTCTAAATCCTTTTACTAGATTAATTTTAAATTAATTTTAAATATTTATTTGTTTTGAATTTTGAAAAATAAACTCAATATTTAGAGTCATAAGTTACAAATTTATTAGATTTATCCGTTTTATTTTTTGATAATGTGAATAGTACCATTTGTAATTTTTATTACCATGGTTAAGGGTAAAACAGGAAATTTAGTGTGAAAATAATATTATAAATATTATGAAATTACCCTAACATGTTATTGAATGTTACTGGATGAATTTAATTCGACTATTAATAGATAATGGTCAAAATTGAATAATTTAATGTATATATTTCTCAGAAAATGATATGAATATTATTAAAATCAAATGGAGTGAGAAAATGTCACACTCTTGCTTTTAATAAGTATAACCATCATAATGTGTCTCTAAATAAAATATATACTGAAAAATTTATAATATTATGAAATATAAAATATTTTTATACATCCTGGAATTTATTTTTTAATTTTTAGAGAATAAATTATTATCATAAATAATTATATAATGATGATGCAATAATTACTGAATTATTTAAACAATAAATTAAATGATATAATAAATACTAAAAGAAATAAAATATGACTTAATTAAGGATATAAAATATATTTATAGGTGTATATGACATATTTTGTGTGTATAAAATTAATTTTATCAAATTAAAAATGTTGCATTTATATTTTTAAATTCAATATAACGAATAATGTCAAAATTGACACTATTGTGATTTTATGAAAATGATATTTTATTAAATAAGTTAAAAATAATAAAAATATTAAATAAGGAAAATGGTAATAAATAATTCCTAAAAGGATTGTATATTTACCTTTATGGTTCAATTGACTCATTAAACGTGAAAATATCAACCATATGATACATAGATAGTTGTAACCATAGTGTAAATTAAAATAGGTTAACTGAGGGTTAATCAAAATGATAAGGTTTATCATTAAAACAAAACATGTATAAAGTATATTGGTTGATTTTATATCACCCTATCTAACATTATCTTCAAATACATTTCGAATTGAATGTATTTGGATAGATGATTAATTTATTTTAAATTATTCTTTTATGAAATTCCAAAAGTCATCCTCGCATTCATTATAAAAGGAAAGCTCCTCTATCATATATTTTCAACACATTGAGAAATATATATTGATGTAAATCATCAAAATATTCTTCTCTAATTATACAAATTCATTCAAGAGGTTCTAGTTTTTTCTAAAAGGCCAAATCTAGAGTCCTTTAGAGGATTTCTAATGTAGTCGTTCTGAAGAAGAGATAATCACTCTAACAGATCACTCTATTATTATAATCTTTTATAGATCATATAAAACTATGATATATATCATATAATAACACTTTACTAATACTCATTATGCTGAAATGTTATTATTATTATGAGCACATCATTATTCATCCCCTTTCATATTGAACCTGAAATGAATGTTTTGCTTGTGCATTTGTATGACTTACTGTATTCACATATCGATACAATTAATTTTATATCGCCATATTTTATGAAATGGAATTATGATGGAGTTAATGTTTATATAAGATAATAATGATATGATTATACATTGTAATGATAATATAATGTCTAAATTTTAACCATTTAATTTTTTTTGAAAATGATAATGTTACTCATGTGTAAGTATGGCTTACCATATCCATGATGTGATGTTAATCATTCTTCATCCATAACTCACATGGATGGTAATGAGGAATAATTTTATGAATATATATGATATATATATTTATATTTATTTATTCTATAATTATAAATATCATATACTTTTTCCTATTAAATTGATAAGATAATGAATACAACATTCATTCATATGTATGGCTTACTGTCTCCCTGAATGGTGTATTTCATTTTCCGCCACTAAATTTTATGAATATACTTGAATAAATATACACTTAAAATATATATGATATCATGGTTATCATTTTGGAAATGATGAAATCATGATCTATGTAAGAGGACTAAGAATAAAAAGTCAAAACATGTATAAATAAACAAAGACGTAACTTTAACACAGATTTACTAATAAAGAAGTAATATATTGTCATATGTAAATTATATATGGTATTATATTTATATATATATATATATATATATATATTTTAATATGGTTTTTGGTTGATATATAATAATCTTATAATTATTATACAGTAGGTTTTAATTTGTATGTAGGAAGTCATGGCATAATTTAAGGGATTTTGGTCCCACTTTTATTTATATGGAACGCATTCATTATACACTACATGTTTCATTTGTGTGGTGTATATACATATGATGAATGATTATATGTGTATTATTCTGATGATTATAGTTTTTAAATAAAAATATAATTTTTCCTCATTTCATGATAAATATAATTCAACTAATAATAATGTGTTAAAGGTTAATTTCACAATTTCATTTTTATTCAGGATTGTATATACGCATGTATCTACTAGGGAATATTTATCTTCCATGTGAATTGTAAGAACCCAATTCCTATTTGAGGTATTTATCCATTACCATTCCTATATTTTCAGTTAAAACTTCTACATATATCCTAATGTGGTTTTAGAGGTTTCGGCGGTGTGTGGGGCTAGTACAGAGCCCAGAACCCATATTTTAGGGTGAAAGGTGAATGGGAGACAGTTTGAAAGATCATGTGAGTTAGGGTGGAAGGCTATGCAGCCATGTATTATTCTTTTTTATTGTGAGTTTTCACATAGTTTTCGCATGGTTAGTAAAACTGTTCTCGTAAACCATGTGTTAATGTCCCTTCCTAAAAACACACATACACGGTTGGTACATAGTTTTGAAACCGTGCAGTGCCCAGTTTTGGATGATTTTACAATTATACCCCACATAATCTATTATATCAACCAAATTTCTTTTCTCCCTCATGTGTATGACAAAACCCATTTTATATCTTCCATGGAGTCTATTCTAGGAATCGAGAAAACTCTATCATCTATGTTCGGAATCAACATTTTTCTGAAGCATCATATATATCATGGTGAGTTCTAGATTAAATTTTTTCCATTCCTTATTTAGTTTGGTATCAAATTCACTTTTTAGGTGAACAATATTTTTATATATTATTAGTAAATTCATCTATAATTTTATTTTCTCTCGATCTGAGTCGAATCAAGAGCTGATATTGGATGAGATATCCTCTATAGACATATGGTATGTGGTGTTTTCATTTAATGTCTATTTATTTATATATATTTATTGTTTCATTAACCAAATTTCAAGAGTGCCACCTTGAAATTGATTTTTTTCCATTATGTAAATTTTTAGGCATGGACTATGTAACTTAAGAGGCATTTTAATGAATGATATAGGTTGGGAACCTTGAAATGGATCCATCCCATAGTTATGTTCACATTGAATTAAACAACCTGGGGTGGATTTTGGAATTGGATTCCTTAGGGTGTACCATTGACACCATGCTTGGGATGTCAAATATGAATTGAATTGTGATGTGTATTAAAATATAATATGAGTTGTAATTTAATGTATTAAATAGGGTTTGATGTACGAAAATTCCCTTGGCCTTGGTTAGGTTACATCTTTTTGAAGATTGGATTTCCATTTTAGTAAATTTCTCATGTGAGTTAAATAGAAGCTTTTCTTTGTATTGGTTGATTACGAAAATAGATAATTATATTGATTTTTAAATGTCGGTTATACCAATACTATAACATGTAATCATTTTATAAAAAAAATGGATTCTTCTTATAATGTTTTTCCCATGTGAGTATTTGAGAGATAAGATTTTTAAGCTTATCCCATGACTTTAGACACCTTTTACGGTGAGTTATAAATGAATGTTCTAGGAGTTGAACATGAAATTCATAAATGATTTTTGATTAATGGATTCTGAATGTTGATATATTCTTTGGGTGAAAATTGGATTCAAATGAAGAATTCCATGAAAGGACTCATGTGTCTTTTTCCATGATTATGCCTGAGTGACACATGCACCCCTATTATGGATTGTCAAGGACAAACTCAAGGGATATTTTACAAATATATATGGAGTGATACTTGTATTCCAAATGAATAATTCCTAGGATATACTCAAGAGATTTTCATCATTTATTCCATGATTAATACTGGGGATCCCATAGTGTACCGCCAACGAAGGAATCGAGTGGTTTAGACGTTATACTACATCAAGAGTGATACATTTGTTCATGAGTGGTTTTCCATGGATAGAATAGAAGAGAATTGGTTAATATTATACCTGGAGTGATACATAGATTCCAAAATTGGAATTTCATAGATAGGAGTAGGTTCATAACTGAATAATTAATGAAATGGTGTGTATGATGCTACTAGCAAGACGAAGCAGAAGCTTGGATTTGATATTTGTTTTACACTTTTTTGAGGGAATGTTGGGGAATATTTTAATAATACCTACACATGGGATGATGGGATATAATTTGGGTTGAGATACATAATTATTTAATAAACATGAATCTAATAATACATCCCAAACAGTTAAATCATATACACCCTTTCTAAATGAAATGTATATGATGGAGTGGTTGTTGAATGAGAACCTAGAAGTTAGAGTACGTTTACTCTTTCATACTTCCATTACATATCATTACATATTTCACATTATTGATTTATATATACACTAATTGATTTAAAATTGATAATGGGTGTTTTCCTACTATGATTTAGTCTCACACCTCATTTGGTCCACCTTTGGGTACCCAAGAAGACAATATGATTACATGTATAGATAAGAGAAATTTAAATGCTAGATGTTCTTATTGCTTTTTAAGAGTAGGCGAGCTTGGGATAGTGATGAGGTATGTGATATTAGGTGGGTAGTTTTTGACCTTTTTTACTTTTTACATTTTTATTGTATATCTTCATTGTATACCTATTTTGGATGTTTTATTAGATACATGTGACATAAATAATTACCTTATGTATATGAGATATCTTCCAGATTATTATATCTATTCTAACAATGTAACTATTTTTTAATTGGTATTATTGATTTCATTACATGTATGATATTGATATTACAATATTCTACACTATAGTTATTTCCGGAATAATCACCCAATAAACATGCATAGTCCCTTGATATTATATGTAATCCACTGGCATTTGGGGACATGCATTTGGTGCCATGTGATCTACTAGGCTCGGGGAACTATTCTATGGAACCCATGTTTGGGACATTACAATGTTGAATCAAAACATTAAATTTTTGTTTTATTAAATATTTTTAGACAATGGAAAGGTATGGAAAGGAATATTAATTTGGTAATGAGATGTTACTAGGTGTAGTCAACCGGCGTACTGAAAAAATAAAAATTACCTTGAATTAAATTAATGTTTTTATTATTTTGGCTATTATAGATGATTTGATAACACCATTTGGTGATTCACTTGAATTTTGATGTTATAATTTATATGATTGTATGTTATATTTTTTTTTGAAACCCAATGATATGAGGATATGACTTCTCATGCATAATTTTAGTCATAATGTAGGATGCTCAGGACATGCATTATCCCACACCATTTAGGAAGCATTTCTGAATGCATGATTTTGTGCTATGATCTATTCTAGATATACCTACTATTGTGATTAGTAATTGGGAATGTTTTATTGTGTGAGTTTGATGGATGCCATAATTTTTTTCTTGAGGAGTATGGGTCCTCACGGATCAGAATATGGAGAACCATTGGATCAAACTATTGAATGTGAATGTGAGATAAATGTGAAAATTAAATTGATATAATGGGAAATGAAAAATGAATTAACTGGAAATTTGAATTCCCTATACCAGATAACATGACCAATATCTATCATTAGTAGTGGTATGTAGGCTACATCTCTATCCTTTACTTGATTTATATGTTACCTAGACCTGAATCAAGGAGGAGGAATAGGGGTTTGTTCTTATATAAGAAGGATTGTACCTGTCTTATTCCTCTATCTAAACATTTGAGAGGAAATATACGACAATAATCCGGAACTAAGCTATGTGTTAGGAATTGTAGTTACATGTAACCATGAAGACCTCCATTCATACACTAGGAGTATAAAGACCCATACTTTACATACATGGTTATTACTTCAGAATTGAATCATACTTATTATGACACATAAAAAACCCATGAAAGGACCGTATAGGTATAGTGACTTTAGAAACTGGGAAACATAAACAACTGGTTCATAAATGATCTAAATTTTCTCTTATTTGTTTAATCATATTTAGATTCCCTTTTGGAATGTCCTACATAATACCCAACTTCCCGACCTGGGGAAAATAAAACATACAAAAGGGGTGAGCTCAAATGCTCAGTAAGGGTCAAAAAAAGAAATATCAATCATATCATATTTATAAGAACATAACATTTTGAAAATCTTAACCTAAAAAAGAGAACGTAATATCATAACATGGGATAAATCAAAGTAGTGAAATGTAATCCCAATAATCATAACATAAAACTGGAAACATTGTGGCATACACACATAATCATATAAAATCATTTCATTTTAGTCAAGACTCATTTCCAAGACTATCATAGCGTACAAAGTCCATTACTGAACCGAGTTCACTCCTCGTTCCAGTCCTGTATCACTAAACCGGATAAACATTCTGTTCTATCCATGTCTATCTCATGAGATATAAATCTTTACCTAATTCATTGGACGTAGATATAGGTCCCACCCATCTCATAATTAAACCATTCTTATGGGGGCCACAAAATCATTAACCATACATCATTGCATAACCCATGTAATAAATATGGGATTCATTAACATTATGCTATCATAACAAAATTCATAAAACAACTTCATAAGAATAATTCCATCATAACATAATCAAATAAATGTAACAATAGGGATATAAATTGAACCCTATATTATCTTAGATGGAAAATAATTTGGATAAAACACTTGAACTCCATTCTTGATGAAAATATCCTTTCTTCTTCTAAAACATTTTTCCTTTCTCAGAATTTCATAGAATTTTAAACTAAAATAATTTAATTGAAAATAAACTTGAAAAATTGTAAATTATGCTTAATGGAAATAATGTTTTATGAAATCATAAAAATCCAATCATGCTGTATAAGTTAAAAATAAACATTCTTCTCGTACTTTGGCCGGAAAAGTCAAAAAGTGCCTCATACTGAAAATGAAAAAAGATTACTTTCATATCTTTTACTAAAAATTCACCAATAGGTAAAATTGGATTTAATCAATTGTAGAAGTATATAAATAATATTACATATTGACAACATGGATGTGGATGATAAATATTCCCAAGTAATTACCGAAGTATAAACAATCTCGGATAAAAATTGAGATTGTGAGATTTTCCCTTACCTTAGGTCTGATATGCTTCGTACGTATCTGGACCTCCTATATAATGATTTAAAAAATGTTATTGACTTATTAAATAATCATATTCATTTTCATTAAATCATATATTTTCATATTCTTATCTTCTTATTAGTAATATTCATTACTACTTGTTATTCGGGTGTTTGTTGCTTTATGTTCTTATGCGTTTTTTGTCGAATAAATTATTATTCCTCTTTTTAGGTTATAGATACCTCATTTACAGAATGTTATTAGTGTAATATATATCAAATTTATTCATTAAATTCATTTATATAATCATTATTCAATGAAGATCATGTAGAATGAGTCGCATCACATCGTGGAGACGGTAGGCCATACATACGCACGAGCGATGATATCGTTCCCATGATTGTGGAATTGTATTGAAGTGTGTGTATATTATTTCAAAATCAATATCACTTTACAATAATCATATATATTTTTTCTTCACACCATTATAACCATACAAGTACGGTGGTGGTGGAAAAGAGATTACACCACGGTGTGGAGACGGTATTCCGTACGTACGCACGCGCGTTGATTTCATTTTCCGTAGGATGGATAGAATGTGAAACAGGTTTGTTTCATTTTTATAATAACATATCAGTATATGAGTGATAATTATGTTATTAATTTATAATGAAACAACTAAATAAGAGTAAGTAGAAGAAGAAATAAATTTAAAAGAATCGGTAACGAATATTATCTTTTCTTCGACACGCCTCTTGGAAACCACCTCTTAGGGAACTAAAATTGGTCTTTGAAGAAGACCAGGACCTCTAGAATATTTCTAGGTAAGTTTGGATGGTAAATTATCAGGGTTTTGACGAGATTTAAGGCTCAATGTTTTGTAAAGAAAGTGGGAGGAGGTTCCTTTTTATAAAGGAGGAGAGGGGTTCCTTAGGGAAAACTTAAAATATTATTTTATAATAAAGTCACATTTGAATTATAATAGCTCCAAATTAATTTATTTAGAAGATAATGTGGGGATGGGTCTAAATCCTCACAACCAATAGGTTTTAGACATGTTTAGGTTACTATTTTAACATTATAATTTAGATTTAACTCTAAGTTAAATAATTTAACTTTTATCGTGTCTTCTTATTTTCTTACACTATATGGTTAATAAACATACTATAAACTACCAATAGAACCCGAAGTGGTTAATTATTAATATATATAATCTTATATAAGTCATTTTCCCAAACCTTATATTTTTAGGAATATAATATCAATTAATAATACAATATTTGTTTTAAAAACTATTTTATGTCAATTTTGAGACTATTTGGAAATTGATTTTTTTGAAACTCATAACAGAATCATTAGTTCGAAAAAAGTTAATTAAATCAATACTTACATGTCATATTGACCTAAAAAATTATTGGAATTCATTAAAAGTCTCAGATTACATTTATTTGGGTATTTATAACATCATTTATGTTAATATTTCATTAATAGGGTAATTATTGTATCATCATTGTGTCAATAATAAATTAACTTATTTAATGTCTAAAAATTATAAATAAAATAACATTATTTAGGAAATATTTTTAGATTAATAATTAATATTTATAGTCCAATTTATCTTATACATAACCTGGTATTAAAAGAATTATTTATTAATCTTTGATTTTAACTCTTTTAACTCTTCTTTGAATTAAATAATAATAAATGTCCTAATCTAATCCAAGTGGAACTAGAGGGTCATATTTTGTTCTTAAGGTTGTTTTTGGTTGAATTACACTTATCCAATATAATTAGGACATGTTTTAGGGTAAAAATAATATCATTTTTCCCTTTAATTACCCTATTTACTTTTAACTGTGGTAAATAAAATTAAAAAAGTTACTATTCACCAAAAAATATTTTCATCTCATTGAACCAAATTTTACATAATGATATCAACCATGTCTCTCATATTTTCAAAATTCCATTCACAAAAGTGGTAAAATTATGTTTTATGTAAATTTTAAAATTCTCCTAGGAGGTGGGTAAAAGACGTTAAAAATTTCAAAATAATTTTTATATTTCTAAAATTATCATAAAATGACTCCAATGAATTATATTGAACTTATATATGTATTATGTATCCATTTTTACCTAAAATAAATTTAAATAAAATAAATAATTAAAAAGTCAGTTTTTAAATAGTAACTCAGTGTTTTCACTATTCATCAAAAATTGAAAGTTTTCAGAAAAAACCAAAAATTCACCCTAAGCTAATTTCGATATTCTGAATCCAAAAATTAAGTGCATTTTGAAAGATAAAATTTATAAAATTTCAAAAGGTGGTTATTACTATTCATAATGGCTAGTTTATATAATATTTTAATAACATGTTGTTCATTAGTGAAACTCGGTATTGTGTACAACGTAAGCTATTGAGGAAGGTTGCTTTTGCATATAACGCAAGCCAAGCTATTGTTGTCTATAGTGAAAGATTCCATTGATTTTGTGTATAACGTAAGACATAAAAAATATACTTCTCATAAAATACCAGGGTGTTACATTCTACCCCCCTTAAAATGAATTTCGCCCTTGAAATACGCCACTTCGTAACAAACAGATGAGGATAACTCTCCCTCATCATATCCTCAACCTCCCATGTAGCTTCTTATAATTGGTGGTTCCTCCATAAAACTTTCACCAAGAAAGTGGTCTTGTTCTGTTGAACTTTTTCGCTACGATCCAGAATCTCTATTGGCTGTTCTTCATAAGAAAGATCTTGCTCCAGTGGTACAACTTCTGAGGTTAGTACATGTGAAAGATCAGGTACGTACTTTCTCATGAGAGATACATGGAACACATCATGAACTTGAGAGAGATTAAATGGAAGCACCAATCGGTAAGCTACATTCCCAACATGATCCAGTATTTCAGAAGGACCGATATATCTATGGCTCAACTTTATCTTCTTTCTAAATATTATTACTCTCTTCCAAGGAGATATTCGTAAGAACACTTTATCACCCACTTCAAACTCTGGGTATTTTCGTCCATTGTCAGCATAACTTTTTTGTCAACTATGAGCTGCTCTTATGTGTTGTTGAATAGATCAAACCTTTTCTGCCATTTCTTTAACAAGATAAGGTCCTAATAGCTTTCTTTCCCCAAATTCATCCCAGCAAGTTGGAGTTCTGCATTTCTTTCCATAGAGAGATTCTTAAGGAGCCATCTGAATACTAGAGTTAAAGCTATTATTATAAGAAAATTGCACAAAAGGTAGGTGTTGATCCCAACCACCTTTGAAATCCATAGAGCAAGCTCTTAACATGTCTTCTAGAGTTTTAATTGTTCTCTCAGACTGACCATCTTTCTGAGGATGGTAAGCAGTGCTAATACTCAACTTTGTATCTAACGTATGCTTAAGGCTTCGCCAGAACTTCGAGGTAAACCTCAGATCACAATCAGATATAATGGAAAGTGCTACTCCATGAAATCTTACAACTTCTATTACATATATCCTGGCAAGACGATCCAGAGAGAAATCTTCTTTGATAGTAATGAAGTGTGCCAACTTCGTAGGACGATCAACTATAACCCAGATAGAATTATTGCCTTTGGATGTTTTAGGAAGTCTAGTGACAAAATCCATGGGGATGTTTTCCCATTTCCATTCTGGTATGGGTAATGGTTGTAACATCCCCTTAGACTTATTCCTCTCAACTTTAACTTGCTGACAAACCAAGCATCGAGATACATATTCCTCAACATCTCTTTTCCTGAAATTCCATCAAAAGTACTCTTTCAAGTCCCTATACATCTTCATGCTTCTAGGATGAATAGAAAATGAAGAACTACAAGCCTGATCCAGCAGCTCCTTCTTTAATTCTGGGATGGGAGGAACACAAACCTGATTCCTAAACCTTATTATCCCATCACAATCAAGGTTGAATTCAGGAATATTTCTCACCTACTTTTGTTACTCTACATCTTCTTTTTGTGTCTCTTTAATCTTCACATGTATGGATGGTTGAACATTCATTTGAGAAAGATATGATTTTCACCTTCCATTATAATTCCAAGATCCATCCTTTGTAAATCCATAAATATTGGATCATTTGTGATCCTCAGCATGGATAAGCTAGCATGGTCTTGTCGACTTAATGCATCTGCCACCTTGTTTTCTTTCCCAGGGTGACAATGAATTGAGCAGTCGTGATCATTAATCAACTCCAACCATCTTCTTTGGCGCATATTAAGATCCTTTTGTGTGAAAATATACTTTAAACTTTTATGATTAGCGTAAATATCACACCTTTCACCATAAAGATAATGCCTCCATATTTTTAATGCAAAGATTACCGCAGCTAACTCCAAATCATGAGTTGGGTAGTTTTTCTCATGGATTTTCAACTACCGTGATGCGTAAGCTATTACCATATCGTTTTTCATTAGAACACACCCCAATCCCTTCTTGGATGCATCACTGTAGATCACAAACCATTATCCACTACATAGAAGTGTGAGCACAGGTGCACTGGATAATCTTCTTTCTAACACCTTGATATTCTCTTCACACTCCTCCATCCAAACAAACTTAACTTCTTTTTCGAGTCAACCTAGTGAGTGGATTAGATAACCTTGAAAAATATTCACAAAACGTCTATAATATCCAGCCAAACCAAGAAATCTTCGGATCTCAGTTACTGTTGTTGTTCTCAACCATCTTTCGATAACCTCTATTTTTTCTGGATCCACATATATCCCTTCTTTTGAGATTATGTGGCCCAAAAATAAAACTTTTTGAAGCCAAAATTCACACATGGTAAATTTGGCATAAAGATTCTCCTTTCGTAGGGTCTTTAATACAATTCTCAAGTGATCTTTATGTTATTCCTTACTCTTTGAGAAGACAAGAATATCGTCAATAAAGACTACCAAAAATTGATCAAGATAGTCTCTAAAGACTCTATTCATTAGATCCATGATGATATCCGGAGAATTAGTAAGACAAAATGGCATCACTATAAATTTATAGTGTCCATACCTTGTACGAAAATCCATATTTGTTATATCCTCCCTTTTGACCCTTAATTGATGATACCTAGAATGAAGATAAATCTTGGAAAAGTATTGAGCTCCACATAGTTGGTCAAATAATTCATCAATGCCTGGGAGAGGATATTTTTTCTTGATAGTGATCTTGTTAAGTTCTCGATAATCAATGGAAAGTCTCATTGATCCGTCTTTCTTCTTAAAAAAGAGAACAGGTGCTACCCATGGTGACAGACTAGGGCATATGATATCTTTATGAAGATTCTCTTGGAGTTGCTTCTTCAATTCCTACAACTCAATTGGGTCCATTCTATAAGTTGTCTTTGAAATAGGCATAGCAGCCGGTATGAGTTGTATTGAAAACTCAACTTCACGATTTGGTGGAAAACATGATAATTCCTCTAGAAATACATCATCAAACTCTCGTACAATGGGCATATTCGTAATCGTGAGACTCTCTCCAACCATTTGAGATAAATAACATTCATTTATTGGAATCAAGACCCATAAGATGAAATAAATTTCCACTGGAAGGTTATTTTCATCCTTGCATCGATAGATGATCGTAGATTGTTCGAGAATATTAAATTTTATTTCCCTTATTTGGAAATTAATATGAGCTCCGTATAAAGAAATCCAATCCATGCCAAGAATCACATCAAATTCCACTATAGTAAGGATCACAAGATTTGCAGAAAGCACTTTCCCACAAACATCAATCAGAGAAGAATTGTAAACTTTTGATGCAACTTTTGTGCCATTAGGGGTTGTCACAGCTAACTCAACATCTAATTGTTCAGGTAATACTGTGATACCCTTAGAAATTTCTTTAGATATAAAACAGTTGGTGGATCCATAATCAAATAAAACATTTTCTACTTTAGAGTGGATGGTAAGTGTACATTTCACCACTTCGTTATCGAACTCCACATCACCGATAGAAATTTCATGTGACTTTCCTTTGTATTTGGCCATAAGAGTTTGTTGAAATTGACCATCCTCAACAACCCTTGCATTTGGGCATTTTTTGGCATAATACCCCATCTCCTTACATCTGAAGCATTGAAGTGTAGGAGGTGTATTCTGTGTATCCCTTTCTTTTTTTACATCATTAGACATCTTCTTCCCATTATTTTGACATTCAACTACCTGATGAACTTCTTTTACACACTTAAAACATTTACTTCTCCCTTTAAGACAATTCCCTTGATGATTATTTCCACACATTGTGGATAAGGGAAAACCCATCTTCTTTTCAGTGTGGTCTTTAGATTTTCCTTTGAATTCCATTTTCCTATTCTTATCAAACCCATATGACTGAAGGGTTACTCTAATCTCCATCTCAACCTTGAGTGCACATCAAACAATTTCCTCATATCTATTAAAGTCCTTTATAGATAACGCCCTTTGAAGACTTGGTTTTAAGACACTAAAGAATGGATTGATTTTACTCTCAGGTTGGATAATAATTCTGGAAGCGTACCTTGAAAGTCTTGTAAAATTTGCTTCGTAGGTACCAACAGATTCAACAACTTTTTTCTTCAGTTCAAGAAACTCCTTCTCAATCTTTGTTCGAAGAATACGAGGGAAGTACTTATTGAAAAATAAGTTCTTGAACTCATCCCATTCCATGGACTCAATTTCATCCATTTTCCTCGTATTCTTGATAAGATTCCTTCATTGATCAGCTTCACCTTCCAAACGATACACTGCTAAGATAAATTTTTCATGTTCAGAACATTGAACGACTGAAAATATCTTTTTAGTGGTACTGATCTATTGTTCATCCACTAATGGATCAGAAGACCCGCAGAATGAAGGTGGATGCTGCCTTATGAAGGATTCAACAGAATTTGTCTCCCTCCTTTTCTCATTTGGAAGTCCTACATGATTCATGGCATGAGAAAGTTGTGTGAGCATGGCTAAAAGATTTTTCATTCCAACTCCCATAAATTATGGTTTTTCAGGGGTACAATCATTTCATTTCCCGTCGTATTCAGCATTAGCACGGTTCCTTCGGGTTCCAGCCATTGACTAAAACCAAGATGCATAATGTGAGCAACACTAATTACAATAGGAAAACCACATATTCAGGAATAAAATTTAATTCTTTAGGTCTTATCATATGTTATTCATAGACATTTCTAAAACACTAATATTTTGTTCTTTACTTAGACATATCCTTAGGGTTCTTACTAAGGCTTTGACATCCTAGTTTCCAAAGGTTGACTATAACCTCCCTCCGATACCAACTATAACGAACCATACTTTACATACATGGTTATTAATTTAGAATTTAAGGATACTTATTACAACACATAAAAAACATGAAAGGACCGTATAGGTATAGTGTCTTTAGAAACTGGGAAACATAAACAACTGGTTCATAAATCATCTACATTGTATCCTGTTTATTTCATCATATTTAGAGTCCCTTTTGGAATATCCTACTAAATACCCTTATTCCAGACCTGGGGAAAAGAAAACATAAAAAACAGGTGAGTGAAAATGCTCTGTAAGGGTAAACAAAAGAAATATAAATCATATCATATTGATAAGAACATAACATTTTGAAAATCATAACCTACAAAAGAGATCATAATATCATAAAATGGGATAAATCATAGTAGTGAAATGTAATCCCAATAATGATAACTTAAAACTTGAAAACATGTGGCATACACAAATAATCATAGAAAATCATTTCATTTTAGTCAAGACTCATTTCCAAGACTATCATAGCGGACAAAGTCCATTACTGAACCGAGATCACTCCTCATTCCAGTCCTGTGTCACTAAACCAGATTACCTTTCTATTCAAGCCATGGCTATCTCATGAGATATAAATCTTTACCCAATTCATTGGAGAGAGATATAGGTCCCACCCATCTCATAATGAAACCACTCTTATGTGTGCCACAAAATTATAAACCATACATCATAGCATATCCCCTGTAATAAATATGGGATTCATAAACATCATGTCATCATAACATAATTCATAAAAGGACATCATAAGAATAACTCCATCATAACATAATCAAATCAATGTAATAATAGGGATATAAATAGAATCCTATATTATTTTAGATGGAAAATAATTTTGATAAAACACTTGAACTTCATTCCTGAAAAAAATATCCTTTCTTCTTAAAAAACATTTTTCCTTTCTCAACATGTCATACAATTTTAAACTAAAAGAAATTAATTGAAAATAAAAATGAAAACTTCTAAATGAATCTTCATGGAAGTAATGTTTTATGAAATCATAAAAATCCAATCATGTTGTATAAGTTAAAAATAAACATTCTTCTCGTACTTTGGCCGGAAAAGTCAAAAAGTACTTCATACTGAAAACGACAAAAGACTCCTTTCATATCTTTTACTAAAAATTCACTAATAGGTAAAATTGGATTTAATAAATTTTAGGAGGATAGAAATAATATTACATATTGACGGAACATGGATGTGGATGATAAATATGCCCCAGTAATTACCGAAGTATAAACAATCTCGGATAAAAATTGAGATTGCGAGATTTTCCCATACCTTCGGTTCGATATGCTTCGTACGAATCCGAACATCCTATATAATGATTTAAATAATGTTATTTACTTGTTACATAATCATATTCATTTTCATTATATCATATATGGTCATATTCTTATCTTCTTATTAGTAATATTTCATCGCTACTTGTTATTCGGGCGTTTATTTCTTTATGTTCTTATGCATGTTTTGTCAAATAAATTCTTATTCTTATTTTTAGGATATAGATACCTCATTTTCAGAATGGTCTTAGTGTAATATATATCATATTTATTCATTCAATTCATTTATATAATCATTATTAAATTAAGATCATATAGAACGAGTCTCATCACATCGTGGAGACGGTATGTCGTACATACGCACGAGCGATGATATCATTCCCATGATCGTGGAATTGTATTTAAGTGTATGTATACTATTTCATAATCAATATCACTTTAAAATAATCATATATAGTTGTTCTTCACACCATTATACCCATCCAAGTAAGGAGGTGGTGGAAAACTGATTACACCACGGCGTGGAGACGGTATTCCGTACGTACGCACGCGAGGTGATTTCGTTTTCCATAGGATGGATAGAATGTGAACCAGGGTGGTTTCATATTTATAAAAACAT
Organism: Viscum album; assembly: GCA_963277665.1. Lineage (NCBI taxonomy): Eukaryota > Viridiplantae > Streptophyta > Magnoliopsida > Santalales > Viscaceae > Viscum > Viscum album. Next base: position 1,531,083,981 of record OY728162.1, read on the forward strand.
ATCAGTATATTAGTGATACTGATTTTATTACTTCATAATGAAAAAACTAATGAGAGGAAGTAGAAGAAGAAATAAATTTGTAAGAATCGGTAACGGATATTACCTCTTCTTTGACACGCCTCTTTGAAACCACCTCTTAGGGCACTAAACATGGTCTTTGAAGAAGACCAGGACCTCTAGAATATTTCTATGGAATGTTAGAAGGGAAATGGGTAGGGTTCGTTCGAGCTTGAAGGCTCAATGGTGTGTAAAGAGAAGAGGGGGGAGGTTCCCTTTTATAAGGGAGGAGAGGGGCACCTTAGGAAAAACTTAAAATATTATTTTATAATAAAGTCACATATGGTTTATAATAGATCCAAATTGATTTATTTAGAATCTAATGTGGTTATGGGTATAAATCCTCTCAACCAATTGGTTTTAGACAAGTTTAGGTTACTATTTTAACCTTATCATTTATATTTAACTCTATGTTAAATAATTTATCTTTTACCGTGTCTTCTTGTTTTCTTACAATATATGGTTAATAATCTTACTATAAACTGCCATTCGAACCCCAATTGGTTCATTATTAATATATATAACCTTATCTAAGTCATTTGGAAGAACTTTAGAATTTTAAGAATAGAATATCAATTGATAATATAATATATTTTTTAAACTAGTTTTATGCCGATTTTGACACTATTTGGTAACTGATTTCTGTGAAAATCATAACAGAATGATTAGTTAGAAAACGGTTAGTTAAATCAATACTAAAATGTCATATTATCCTTCAAAATTGGTTTAATTCATTAAAATTCTCAAATTATATTTATTGGGGTATTTATAACATCATTTACATTAATATTTCATTAATAAGGCAATTACCGCATCATCATTGTATCATTAATAAATTAAATTATTTAATGTCTAAAAATTATATATAAAATACCATTATGTAGGAAATCTATATTTCTTTCTAATTTATATTTATAGTCCAATTTATCTAATGTATAACCCTATATTAAAAATGTTTTAGTTATTAAACATCGATTTTAAATCTTTTAACTCTTCTTTGTATTAAATTATAATAAATGACCTAATCTAATACAAGTGGACCGAGAGGGTCATATTTAATTATTAAGGTTTTTTTTGGTCGAATTAAACTTATCCAATAGAATTGGGACATGTTTTAGGGTAAAAATAATATCATTTTTACCTTCGATTACCCTATTTACTTTTAACAGTGGTAAATAAAAATAAAAGTTACTATTCACCAAAAATTATTTTCATTTCATTGAACCACATTTTACATACTAATATCAACCGTGTCTCTCGGATTCTCGAAATTCTATTCACAGAAGCGGTAAAATTAAGTTTTATATAAATTTGCAAATTCTCCTAGGAGGTGGGTAAAAGACAATAAAAATTTCAATATAATTTTTATATATCTGAAATTATCATAAAATGACTCCAATGAATTACACTTAATTTATATATGTATTATGTATCCATTTTGACCTAAAATAAATTAAAATAAAATAAATAATTAAAAATTTGGTTTTTAAATAGTAACTCAGTGTTTTCACTATTCATCAAAAATTGAAAGTTTTCAGAAAAATAAACCAAAAATTCACCCTAAGCTAATTTCGATATTCCGAATCCAAAAATGAAGTCCATTTTGAAAGATAAAGTTTATAAAATTTCAAAAGGTGGTTATTACAATTAAAAACAGTTAGTTTATATAATATTTTAATAACATGTCCTTCTTTAGTAAAACTCGGTATTGTTTACAATGCATGCTATCGAGGACTGTTGCTTTTGCGTATAATGCAAGCCAATCTAGTGTTGTGTGTAGTGAAAGATTACTTTGATGTTTCATATAAAATAAGACATAAAAATATACTTCTCAAAAAATATCAGGGTGTTACATTCTACCCCCCTTAAAATGAATTTTACCCTTGAAATTCGTCACTTCGTAACAAACAGATGAGGATACCACTCCCCCATCATATCCTCAAGCTCCCATGTAACTTCTTCTAATTGGTGGTTCCTCCATAAAACATTCACCAAGAGAGTGCTCTTGTTCCGTATAACTTTTTCTCTACAATCTAGAATCTCTATCGGTTGTTCTTCATAAGAAAGATCTTGCTCCAGTGGTACAACTTCTGAGCTTAGTACATGTGAAGGATCGGGTACGTACTTTCTCAGGGGAGATACATGGAACACATCGTGAACTTGAGAGAGATTCGGTGGAAGAACCAATCGGTAAGCTACCTTACCAACATGATCCAGTGTTCCAAAAGGACTGATATACCTAGGGCTCAACATTCTCTTCATTCCAAATCTCATTACTCTCTTCCAAGGAGATATTCGTAAGAACACTTTATCACCCACTTCAAACTCTAGGTCTTTTCTTCGGTTGTCGGCATAACTTTTTTGTCGACTCTAAGATGCTCTTATGTGGTGTTGAATAGATCTTCCCTTTTCTGCCATTTCTTCAACAAGATCAGGTCCTAATAGCTTTCTTTCCCCAACTTCATCCCAAGAAGTTGGAGTTCTGCATTTCTTTCCATAGATATCTTCATAAGGAGCCATCTTAATACTGGAGTGAAAGCTATTATTATAAGAAAATTCCACCGAAGGTAGTTGTTGATACTAACCACCTTTGAAATCCATAGAGCAGGATCTTAACATGTCATCTAGATTTTGAATTGTTCTCTCAGACTGACCATCTGTTTGAGGATGCTAAGCAGTTGTTAAACTCAACTCTGTATCTAAAGTATACTGAAGACTTCGCCAGAACTTCAAGTTAAACCACGGGTCCCAATCAGATATAATAGAAAGTGGTACTCCATGAAATCTTACCAATTCCTTTACATATATCCTGGAAAGATCATCCAGAGAGAAATATTCTCTAATAGCAAAGAAGTGTGCCGACTTCATAAGACGATCAACTATTACCCAGATATCAGTATTGCCTTTGGATGTTTTAGGATGTCCAGTGACAAAGTCCATGGTGGTGTTTTTCCATTTTCCATTCTGGTATGGGTAATGGTTGTAACATCCCCTTAGACTTCTGTCTCTCAGCTTTAACTTGCTGACACACCAAGCATTGAGAGGCATATTCAGCAACATCTCTTTTCATGGAATCCCACCATAAGTACTCTTTCATGTCCCTATACATCTTTGTGCTTCTATGATGAATAGAGAATGAAGAACTATGAGCCTCATCCAACAGCTCCTTCTTTAATTCTGGGATGGGAAGAACACAAACCCGATTCCTGAACCTTATTATCCCATCACAATCAAGGATGAATTCAAGACTATTTCTCACATTCTTTTGTAACTCTACATCTTCTATTTGTGCCTCTTTAAACTTCACAAGTATAGATGGTCAAACATTCATTTGAGAAAGATATGATTTTTCCCCTTCCATTATAATTCCAAGATCCATCCTTTGTAAATCCATAAATATTTGATCTTTTGTGATCCTCATCGGGGATAAAATAGCATGGTCTTATCGACTTAATGCATCTGCCACTTTGTTTTCTTTCCCAGGGTGATAATGAATTGAGAAGTCGTAATCCTTAATCAACTCCAACCATCTTTTATGGAACATATTCAGCTCCTTTTGTGTGAAAATATACTTTAAACGTTTTATGATCAGTATAAATATCACTCCTTTCACCATAAAGATAATGCCTCCATATTTTTAATTCAAATATTACCGAAACTAACTCCAAATCATGAGTTGGTTAGTTTTTCTCATGGATTTTCAACTGTCGTGAGGCATAAGCTATCACCATATCGTTTTTCATGAGAACACACCCCAATCCATTCTTGGATGCATCATTATAGATCACAAACTTTTATCCTCGACATGGTAGTGTGAGCACATGTGCACTGGATAATCTTCTTTTTACCTCCTTGAAACTCTCTTTACACTCCTCTATCCAAATGAACTTAACTCTTTTTTGAGTCAACCGGGTGAGTGGATTAGATAACCTTGAAAAATCATTCACAAAACGTCGATAATATCCATCCAGACTAAGAAAACTTCGGATCTCAGTTATTTTTGTTGGTCTCAATCATCTTTTGATAACCTCTGTATTTTCAGGATCCACAGATATCCCTTCTTTTGAGATTATGTGACCCAACAATGAATCTTTTTAAAGCCAAAATTCACACTTGGTAAATCTGGCATAAAGATTCTCCTTTTTTAGGGTCTTTAATACAATTCTCAAGTGATCTTAATGTTCTTCCTTGCACTTTTATTAGAAAAGAATATCATCTATAAAGACTACCACAAATTGATTAAGATAGTCTCTAAAGACTCTATTCATTAGATCCATAAAGATATCAGGCGCATTAGTAAGACCAAATGGCATCACTATAAATTCATAGTGTCCATACCTTGTACAGAAAGCCGTATTTGGTATATCCCCCTTTTTGACCCTTAATTGATGATACCCTAAATGAATATAAATCTTGGAAAAGTATTGAGCTCCGCGTAGTTGGTAAAATAAGTCATCAATGCATGGGAGAGGATATTTGTTATTGATAGTGATCTTGTTACGTTCTCGATAATCAATGTAAAGTCTCATTGATCCATATTTCTTATTAAAAAAGAGAACAGGTGCTCCCCAAGGTGACACACTAGGATGTATGAGTCCTTTATCAAGATTATCTTGGTGTTGCTTCTTCAATTCATGCAACTCAATTGGGGCCATTCTATAAGGTGTCTTTGAAATATGCATAGCACCCGGTATGAGTTCTATTGAAAACTCAACTTCTAGATTTGGTGGAAGACCTGGAAATTCTTCTGGAAAGACATCATCAAACTCCCGTACAATGGGAATATTCTTAATCATGAGACTCTCTCCGACCATTTGAGATAAATAACCTTCATTTATTGGTATCAAGACCCATAAGATGGAAGAAATTTCGACTGGAAGGTTATGTTCATCCTTGCATCGATAGATGATCGTAGATTGATCGGGAATATTAAATGTGATTTCCCTTGTTTGGAAATTAATATGATCTCAATATAATGAAAGCCAGCCCATGCCAAGAATCACATAAAATTCCACTATAGGAAGGATCACAATATTTTCAGGAAGCACATTCCCACAAACATCAATCGGAGAAGAATTGTAAACTTTTGATGCAACTGTTATGTAATTAGGGGTTGTCACAGCTAACTCAACATCTAATTGTTGAGGTAATACGGCGATACCCTTATAAAATTATTTAGATATAAAAGAGTGAGTGGATCCATAATCAAATAAAACATTTTATACTTTAGAGTGGATGGTAAGTGTACCTTTCACCACTTCGTTTTCGTACTCCACATCGCCGATAGAAATTACATGTGATGTTCCTTTGTCTTTGGCCTTAAGAGTTTATTGACATCGATCATCCTCAACAACCCTTGGATTTGGGCATTGATTGGCATAATACCCCATCTCCTTGCACTTGAAACTTTGAAGGGTAGGAGGTTCATTCTTTGTATCCCTTTCTTTTTTCACATCATTAGACATCTTCTTCCCATTATTTCAACATTCTACTGCTCGATGGCCTTCTTTTACACACTTAAAAAATTTACTTATCCCTTTAAGACAATTCCCTCCATGTTTCTTTCCACACGTTGTGCATAATGGAAAACTTATCTTCTTTTCAGTGCGGTCTTTATATTTTCCTTTGAATTCCATTTTCCTCTTCTTATCAAACCCATATGACATATGGGTTTCTCCAATCTCCATCTCAACCTTGAGAGCACATCAAACAATTTCCTCATAGCTATTGAAGTCCCTTATGGCTAAATCCCTTCGAAGACTTGGTTTTAATCCGCAAAAGAATTGATCGATTTTAATATCAGGTTGGATAATAATTCTGGAAGCATACCTTACAAGTCTTGTAAAATTTGTTTCATAGGTACCAATAGATTCTCCATCCTTTTGCTTCAGTTCAAGAAACTCCTTCTCTATCTTTGTTTGAAGAATACGAGGGAAGTACTTATTGAAAAAATTAGTTCTTGAACTCATCCCATTCCATGGACTGAATTTCATCCCTTTGCCTCGTATTCTTGATAAGATTCCACCATTGATCAGCTTCACCTTCCAAACGATACACTTCTAAGATAAATTTTTCATGTTCATAACATTGAAGGATGGAAAATATCTTGTCATTGGTACTGATCCATTATTCAGCCTCTAATGGATCAGAAGACCCACTGAATGAAGGTGGATGTTGCCTAATGAAGGATTCAATAGAATGTTTCTCCCTCTTTTGCTCATTTCGAAGTCATGCATGATTCATAGCTTGAGAATGTTGGGTGAGAATGGCTACAAGATTTTTCATTCCAGCTCCCATAACGTATGATTTCTTAGGGGGACAATCATTTCATTGCCTATCACATTTAGCATTAGCACGGTTCATTCAGGTTCCAGCCATTAAATAAAACCAAGAAGCATAATGTGAGCAACACTAATTATAATAGGAAACCCACATAATCAGGAATAAAATTTCACTCTTTAGGTCTTATCATAGGTTATTCATAGACATTTCTAAAACATGAAGATTGTGTGCTTTTCTTAGACATATCCTTATGGTTCTTACTAAGGCTTTTACATCTAGTTTCCAAAGGTGGATTATAACCTCCCTCTCATAACAACTATAATTACCCATACTTTACATACATGGTTATTAATTCAGAATTGAAGCATACTTATTACAACACATAACAAAACCATGAAAGGACCGTATAGGTATAGTGTCTTTAGAAACTGGGAAACATAAACAACTTGTTCGTAAATCATCTACATAGTATCCCATTTATTTCATCATATTTAGAGCCCCTTTTGGAATATCGTACTTAATACCCTTCTTCCAGACCTCGGGAAAAGAAAACATACAAAAGGGGTGATCTCAAATGCTCAGTAAGGGTAAGAAAAGAAATATCAATCATATCATATTCATAACAACATAACATTTTGAAAATCATAACCTGCGAAAGAGATCATAATATCATAACATGGGATAAATCATAGTAGTGAAATGTAATCCCAATAATCATAACATACAACTTGAAACTTTGTGGCATACACACAAAATCATAGAAAATCATTTAATTTTATTCAAGACTCATTGCCAAGACTATCATAGTGGACAAAGTCCATTACTAAACCGAGTTCAATCCTCGTTCCAGTCCTGTATCACTGAATCGGATTAACATGTCGTTCCAGCCATGTCTATCTCATGAGATATAAATATTTACCCAATTCATTGGAGGGAGATATAGGTCCCACCCATCTCATAATGATACCATTCTTATGTGTGCCATAAAATCATAAACCATACATCATAGCATAACCCATGTAATAAATATGGGATTCATAAACATCATGACATCATAACATAATTCATAAAAGGGCTTCATAAGAATAATTACATCATAACATATTCAAATCAATGTAATATTAGAGATAAAAACAGAACCCTATATTATCTTAGATGGAAAATAATTTTGATGAAACACTTGAACTCCATTCCTGAGGAAAATATCCTTTCTTCTTCAAAACCATTTTTCCTTTCTCAACATGTCATACAATTTTAAACTAAAAGAAGTTAATTGAAAATAAACATGAAAAATTGTAAATTAAACTTCATGGAAATAATGTTTTATGAAATCATAAAAATACATTCATGTCATATAAGTTAAAAATAAACATAGTTCTGGTACATTGGCCGGAAAAATCAAAAAGTACCTCGTACTGAAAACGACAAAAGATTCCTTTCATATATTTTACAAAAAATTCACCAATAGGTAAAATTTGATTTCATAAATTGTAGGAGGATATAAATAATATTACATATTGACAGAACACGGATGTGGATGATAAATATGCCCCCGTAATTACCGAAGTATAAACAATCTCAGATAAAACTGAGATTGTGAGATTTTCTCTTACCTTAGGTCTGATAAAATTCGTTCATCTCTGAACCTCCTATATAATGATTTAAATAATGTTATTGACTTATTACAGAATCATATTCATTTTCATGATATCATATATGTTCATATTCTTATCTTCTTATTAGTAATATTTCATTGCTACTTGTTATTCGGGTGTTTATTGCTTTATGTTCTTATGCGTGTTTTGTCGAATACATTCTTATTCCTCTTTTTAGGTTATAGATACCACATTTACAGAATGGTATTAGTGTAATATATATCATATTTATTCATTCAATTCATTTATATAATTATTATTCAATGAAGATCATGTAGAACGAGTCACATCACATCATGGAGACGGTAGGCCGTACGTACGCACGAGCGATGATATTATTCCCATGATCGTGGAATTGTATTGAAGTGTATTTATACTATTTCAGAATCCATATAAATTTAAAATAATCATATAAAGTTATTCTTCACACCATTATACCCATCCAAGTAAGGTGGTGGTGGAAAACAGATTACACCACGACGTGGAGACGGTATTCAGTACGTACGCATGCGCGATGATTTCGTTTTCCATAGGATGGATAGAATGTGAAATAGGGTTGTTTAATATTTATAATAACATATAAGTATATGATTTATACTTATGTTATTACTTCATAATGAAACAACTAAATAATAGGAGTAGAAGAAGAAATAAATTTGAAAGAATCGATAACGGATATTACCTCTTCTTCGACAGTCCTCTTTGAAACCTCCTTTTAGGGAACTACAATTGGTTTTTGAAGAAGACCATGACCTCTAGAATATTTCAAGGGAATTTCATAAGGTAAATGGGCAGGGGTTTTCTGAGCTTTAAGGCTCAATGTTGTGTAAAGAGAAGAGGGAGGAGGTGCCCTTTTATAAGGGAGGAGAGGGGTACCTTAAGAAAAACATAAAATATTATTTTATAATAAAGTCACATTCGGTTTATAAGAGCTCCAAATTGATTTATTTTGAAGGTAATTTGGGTATGGGTCTAAATCCTCTCAATAAATACGTTTTATAAAAGTTTAGGTTACTATTTTAACCTTATAATTTAGATTTAACTCTAAGTTAAATAATTTAACTTTTACCTTGTCTTCTTGTTTTCTTACACTATATTGTTAATAAACTTACTATAAACTGCCAATATAACCCCAAGTGGTTCATTATTAATATATATAACCTTATCTAAGACATTTGGAAGAACCTTATATTTTTAGTCACATAATATCAATTAATAATATAATATTTGTTTTAAAAACTATTTTATGTCATTTTTGACACTTTTTGGTAATTGATTTTTGTCAAACTCATAACAGAATGATTAGTTCGAAAAAGGTTAATTAAATCAATACTAACATGTCATATTAACCATGAAAATTAGTGTAATTCATTAAAAGTCTCAGATTACATTTATTTGTATATTTATAACATCATTTATGTTAATATTTCACTAATAAGGTAATTACTGTATCATCATTGTGTCATTGATAAATTAAATTATATAATGTATAAAAATTATAAATATAATACCATTAAGTATTAAATCTTTGTATCTTTATAATGAATATTTATAGTCCAATTTTTCTTATGTATAACCCTATATTAAAAATGTTTTAGTTATTAAACTTTGATTTTAACTCTTTTAACTCTTCTTTGAATTAAATAATAATAAATGTCCTAATCTAATCCATGTGGACCTAGAGGGTCATATTTTATTCTAATGGTTGTTTTTGGTCGAATTACACATATCCAATAGAATTAGTACATGTTTTAGGATAAAAATAATATCATGTTTACCTTTAATTACCCTATTTACTTTTAACTGTGGTAAATAAAAGTAAAAGGTTACTATTCACAAAAAAAATTATTTTCATCTCATTGAACCACATTTTACATACTGATATCAACCGTGTCTATCAGATTTTCGAAATTCCATTCACATAAGTGGTAAAATTATGTTTTATGTAAATTTTCAAATGCACCTAGGAGGTGGGTAAAAGACGGTAAAAATTTCAATATAATTTTTATATATCTAAAATTATCATAAAATGACTCCAATGAATTACATTGAACTTCAATATGTATTATGTATCCATTTTGACCAAAAATAAATTTAAATAAAATAAATAATTAAAAATTTTGTTTTTAAATAGTAACTTAGTGTTTTCACTATTCATAAAAAATTGAAAGTTTTCAGAAAAAAACCAAAAATTCACCCTAAGTTAATTTTGATATTCTGAATCCAAAGATGAAGTTAGTTTTGAAAGATAAAATTTATAAAATTTTAAAAAGTGGTTATTACTATTCATAAGGCTAGTTTATATAATATTTTAATAACATATCGTTCTTTAGTAAAACTCGGTATTGCGTACAACGCGAGCTATTGAGGAATGTTTCTTTTGTGTATAATGCAAGCCAAGCTAGTGTTGTGTGTATTGAAATATTCCTTTGATGTTGTGTATAACATAATACATAAAAAAATATACTTCTCATAAAATATCAGGGTGTTGCAAGGAGTGTGGTGAATACCACACTCTAAAGGTGGTTGGTGATGGGGTACTCATGGATCCTCCAGTTTTTCTTATAGATGCACTAGTATGTGTATTATACAACGTTGTTGAGGCATAGTTCAATGATGTGTTTTTACACATTATGCAGACCATTTTGGGAGAACCATGACTTTCCCCAACTATGGAATAGTTGATGTGTGAGTTCTAGTAGCAGCATCTACCCACATTTTTGGGGGATGGTGGACCACAAACTTCAGAGTCAAGGATTGAGTCCATTCTATCTATCTTCAATCATATAGAGACTCCTCCTAATAGGGGGTCATGATTTCTATGTACATAATTGTAATTCCTCCAAGATTTTCTGGGATGTTATTACTCAGATGGAACATAAATAGGAGATGGCTAAGAGGGATTGGAATACATCATTCTATAACTATTTTTATCCTGATGCGTTGAGGGCTGATTGAGCCTGGGAGTTCTTGCACCATGAGTAGGGCGTGTTATCAGTTATCGAAAAATTTTCTTATCTTACAGAGCTCTTGAACATCACATATATTTTAATTGGTTAAGAGTTATCTAAAGCTATTTGTTTCAAGGATGGTATCTGTTATGAAATTTGATCAATGGTGAATGTATTTTTTCTGAATACTATTTCTGGAATAGTGAATCAAGAACTTATCACATAGTGCAAGCTAATTGAGGCTTGCGGTGAGGTAAAGGGTGTGCAACATCTTGATCTGGTAATACATCTACCTATAGTAGGAATTGTCATCTGGAGATTCCATGTTGTGGTAGTAGTTGGAAGAGCACTTACTAATGTAGATAGGTGAGGTGATACCAGTGCGGTAGGCTGGGACATACAAGGCCACAGTATATGAGGGACCCAGTAAAGTAATGATCTTGCAGAATGATGGTTCATCTGCAACACTTCTACAGAACTCTTCCTCTTGGAGACAGTCATAGAGGGTATACACTGACTCCACATTCTATAGAAGTACCAACAACTTATCATTAGGATGAGAGTTGGTTTACATATGGATGATCATGCTAAGGTGGAGGTTGTGGTCATGTTATTCATACCCCTTTTTTGGGGTCAAAGTTGTGTGTATTTTTTTAGGGAAGCCCAAAAATATCACAGGGCCACTGTTCAGACCATAAGTACATAGTAAAATAGAACATTTATATGTAAGATCCCAAACCACCTACTATCAGAGGTATTATTCTACTGACCTCTATATTGCCTTATGCACTTTTTTATATAGGGGCTTCTCGTAGCTTTATATTTGTAACCATAATGGGGAGTAACTGGCTCAGTGTTAATACATAAGATTGTGATATGATGCTTTACACTCCATTGGGTATTAGAACTGAGGATACATGTTAGTTTCAAGAGTGCCCCGTTGAGGTTGGTGGGTGAAACTTCATATGGGACCTCTTTTTCCTTGAGATAACAGGTTTTTAAATGATTATGGGGTTGGAATGGTTAGATAAATTTAATGATTTCATTGATTTCTATCACAGTAGGTTGGCCATTACATAACCAGAGGGTGAAGATTTTATTCCCAAAGTAAAAGGGATGTCCATGAGAGCATATATGGACTTGAGCATCAAGGTATGGGTAGAATGATCGCCCATACTGAGAGTTTCTATCTGGGTGATCAAGTTACACATCATGATGATTTATGGCTAGTGGTTTATTGTTTCAAGGGCCTTTTCCTAAAAAATAAGGATTTCCTCCAGTTAGAGATGTATAGTTCTGTATTGAGCTTCTTCCATGAACTTGAAATATATACATTCCGGCTTATAGGATGGAAACTACTGAGATGTAAAAGCTCAATATGAAGTAGTCAAATTTAGAAGAATAGGTTTTTATCCCACCCAATACTTTCTATGTGGTTCACCCATCCTTTTTGAAAAAAAATGAGGGAAAAATTATCATGATATTTGTTGATTACCAAAAAATGAACTTGGTGATGGTTAAGGATCAATATACTCTACCATGGATATATGATCTATTTGACTAGATCATATGAGCTCGGGTGTTCTTGAAGATTGATTTGAGATGGGTTTATCATCATGTTCTTGTTAGACTATCAATCATACCCTACAATAACATTCATATCAACAATTGTCTATATGAGTATTTTGTTATGTTGTTAGGTCTCACAAATACACTAGTTGTCTTCATGAAACTGATGAACCGTGTCTTATATCCATATATTGATTAGTTTTTTTTGGTTTTGTTGAAATATATCTTGGTGTATTCTCACACTCGACATGACCAAGACAAACATATTATGATCATTTTGAATTTACATGATCAGTTATCTTATAAGCTCAAAATGTGCCACTTTTGGATGACCATATTCACATCCTAGGTCACATTTTCTTAAATATAGAAGTATAAATAGACCTAGAGAAGGTGGGAGTTGTAGTTTTCTGGGTGCAGACCAAGAACGCCTTTGAGGTATGCAGTTTCATAGGTCTATATGATTATTATAAGTGATTCTTACTGGACTTATCATGCTTATTAGCATGGCATATGGGTTGACTAATATCGGTGTGATGTTTGTATGGTTATTTACCTATGAGATTATATAAAAATTTAGTTCAGTTCTACTACTAATTTTCCCATAACCAGATATGGATTATAATGTTTTCTTTAACACATCAAATATTAAGCTTGAAGTGGTAATTATACATGAAGTTAGAGTCATAGTGTATGGGTCTTTTTAGTTGAGGCCACATGATAGGAACTTATTGATTCAAGTTCTCGTGTTATCTGCAGTTGTTCATACATTTCACTATTGCAGACATTACTTACATGAAGATATTTTGTTTTTGTGAAAGGACCACAAAATCCTCTAGTACATGTTTACATAGTGTGATCTAAATATGAAGTAGCAACAATGCGTTGAGTATCTATAGTCATTAGATTTAGATCTTGCCTACTGTAAGGTCCCGGACCTGGGTGCCACTCAACGGGTGCCCCAAACCGCGTTCGCCACATGACCTCAAGCGCATTTCCAAAAATTCAAGAGGCTGCCGACTTGCAGCGAGGGCCCAGGTCTGATAGTGGGGAAACTATGCCCTCATTTGTCAAAGCGTAGCACATCAGAATTGAAATAAATCATACAATGACAGCGGAAGCAGTAAACCATACACAACTGAAATAAACAATTTCAGATGATATTACCAAAAGTATATAAAAGATGCCACATGTCACAAGTTCTAGGAAAATATCCAGAATGCGTTATACATCAATACAGTACAACAAAATACAGAGTACAACAAAACAAGAAAAACAGCTGGCAGCGGCATCGTGAGCCTAGGCTCGGTCCCATGCCCTCTTACTCCTCAGCAACAGTCAAGTACCTGTATAGGGGCTCTTGCCCCTATCTACACCTGGAGCAACCTAATCTGTTTTGGCCAAAATGCATGACCCAAACAGGGCGTGAGAAATATATCTCAGTAGGCACCCACCAAAGGCTCATGCCCAACTGCGTGCTAACATGCAACAATAGTGTGCAGTGGTAAAATTCAATAAAGTATGAAGTACTCAATAGTAACAAACTACCAGTCATATTGCCATTTTTAGTGTTCATTTAATCCATTTAATATAATAAATCACCACAGTGCATTTCTACTAAACAACTAGTATCCTCAGATACGTAAACTTCTACCCTCAGGTAACGACTATCCAACACAAGAATCTTCCCTCAGGTATAACATAGTTTTCCCTCATGCGTAGGTAGTGTCGCCCACGGGCACAGAATCAGTTGCCCACAGGCATGGAAGAAGTTTCCCTCATGCCGAAATAACTTCTGCCCATAGGCTAAATAGAGCAGTGCCCACAGGCTAATCATAACAACACCCTCAGGCTAAATAGGTAACCGGGCCATGCCCAACATATCAAAATAAAGTAAACAAGAAATTCCTCTCAAGGAAATTTTGCAATTACTACATTAAAGGCATACCCTCGGGTACCCTGTCCAAACGGCTAAACAGTGGGACACACCCCCGGGGTGGTTCTGGATCCAAGCAACGATCTTAACCAGAATTTTATTATCACAATTTAATCACATATGCAATTATAGGCATTAAATATAGCAACAGCCTCAGCCACACGACACCCCAACATGGGTTCGTGGCACGAAAACCCAAAAAACATGCACGACAGTTAAAAATTTACACCAAGCCACCTACCTTATACGCCAACGAGCGTTATACACGAACGCCAATCTAAGAAACTCCCAAGAACGACGTAGATCTGACAAATAAGAAAACCCATTCAAATGTAAATAACTTCTATTAAGGGAAGAATTGGTAAGACCCATACCAGGAGAGGAGAAGGCTTACCCGTGCGGTTCCAACAAGATCATCCGAGGAAGAATCGGATTCCAGATGGACACTTCACAGATCGTCAAAGGTTCGACCTCCTCCTTTGGCTCCAAGACGGATCAAAAGCCTCCTCTGCCAAATGAGGAGGCTACTGCCTGTTTTAAGTTGAAAAAACAAAGTACACAGGGTGTAATTCCAAGTACATGGCATGTACTCCCTTCATTTAACTGTTCCTCTGGCGGCACCGACACACTGTTCATCCATCGACATGAGTACACGGCATGTACTCTCGAGTACACGGTGTGTACTGTTTCCCAGCTAGCGGCTACTCCACCGCCTTACTATTTAAGCCTGCCGACTGACTACATGGCGTGTAAAGTACCACTACACAACGTGTAGTCGGTTCCTACACCCCTCATTGCCAACATGGCTACACGCCCCATGTACTTATCTGACACGGCCACAAGTACACAGCGTGTGGAAAAGTACACGGTGTGTAGTTCCAAAAATTAGGAGTTTTCCCCATTTTCCATATTTTCTCAAAAACACTTAAGGAAAAGAGAAAATAAGAAGCTCATACATCAAATATATGAACCAAGTTCTTACAAACTCCCCCTTATAGAATTTCGTCCCTGAATTTCTCCTCCATGGGTGGTAAAGATAAAGCTCAGAATAGCTCTGGCCACCGAGAACGTACATTGGCCTCCCGCTCCCAGGTCTCATCCTGCACTCGGCCATGCTTCCATAGCGCCCATACGAGAGGAAATGACCAGCCTCGGAGAACCTTCGTGCTCCTGTCAATGATACGGATTGGATGCTCCTCAAAGGACGCATTGACCTGAAGCTCAACCTCCTCGGGCTGAAAGACGTAAGACGGGTCTGAATGATAGCGACACAACTGAGACATGTGGAAGATGTCGTGCATGGCTCGGTACCGCTGCGGTAACCGCAACCGATAGGCAACCAGCCTGACTCTCACCAGAATCTCGAATGGCCCCACATACCTCGGTGAAAGCTTACCCTATCTCCTGATCCACTTGTGTCCCAGCCTCGGAGAAACACATAGAAATAGCTGATCCCCGACCACGAAATTCAAAGGATGTCTGCGGTAATCAGCATAAGACTTCTGACGAGACTGCGCGGTATCCATCCGCCTCCGAATCAACTGGACCTGCTCAGATGTCTCCTGCACGAGCTGTGGTCCTAGTAAAGCTGTCTCACCTGCCTCTAACCAGCAAAAAGGTGATCGGAATTTCCTACCACATAAAGCCTCGTATGGTGCCATCTCAATAGTTACCTGAAAACTATTGTTATAGAAAAACTCTACTCGGGGTATATGCTTCTCCCAAGAGCCCCCAAATTCTAGGACGCATGTGCGCAACATATCCTCTAGAACCTGTATCGTACGCTTTGATTGGCCATTGGTCAGAGGGTGGTATGTTGTGCTCAGAAGCACCTGTATACCCAGTTCCCTCTGAAAAATCATCCAGAAATGAGACGTATAGTGGGTTTACCTATCAGAAACAATAGAACGAGGGACCCCATAAAGACATATGATCTCTCAGATATACATCCTTCTGATCTCGTCAACTCCGAAGGACTCCTTGATCGGAAAGAAGTGATCTACCTTCATGAGTCTATCCACAACAACCCACAATGCGTCATTACCTCAAGGTTACCTCGACAGTCCAATCACGAAATCCAATGCAACATCATCCCATTTCCACTCTGGAATGGGTAACTATTGTAAAAGTCTAGCTGGTCTCTGATGCTCTACCTTCACCTGCTGACAGGTGGAACATATCGTAACAAACCCAGCTACATCTCTCTTCATACCCAGCCACCAGTAATGATGCCTCAAGTCACGGTACATCTTGGTAACCCATGTAACCCATAATCGTCCATGGAAATGCAGGTCCTCATCGTTGCCTATCGTCCAACCAGGAGGAGGGTACTCACTTGCCACTGAATCCTCTAGAACTAGGCCTTCTGAATCAGATAGCTGCCTCATCCTCACTCTGTCCAAGAGGGTAGATGTCACAGCTAAAGATGAAAGATAAGTCTACCCCTGACTGTCATGCACCTCCAGATGCATCTCAGAGAACAAGGCCATGAGCTTCCACTCACCACTGGCCTCCTGCACTGCTAGTATCTGAGTCCTCCTGCTCAATGCATCAGCTACTGCATTACCTTTACCAGGTGTATTATAAAGCTCAAAATCGAAGGACTGTAGGTACGCAACCCACCTCCTCTGCCTCAGATTCAGGTCACACTGAGTAAAAATATACTTGAGGATTTTTGTGGTTGGTGAAGACCAAAAAATGCTCTTCCAATAGATAATGTCTCCAACAGCGCAACGCATGAACAGTTGCAGCCAACTCGAGATCATGCATCAGGTAATTCCTCTCATGTGGCCTCAACTGCAGAGACTCGTACGCAACAACTCGGTCGCCCTGCGTCAACACTACTCCCAGCCCAAACCTTGATGCATCACAGTAAATTGTATAGCTCTTCCCCTGCTCTGGGAGTATCAGGATCGGTTCTGATTTCAACCTTCCCTTCAGGTACTGAAAAGTTTCCTCGCAAGCTTCTAACCAAAAAAAATTCTCCCCCTTCTTAGTTAGACCTGTCAACAGTGCTGCTAAGCAGGAGAAGTCCTTTATTAAGCATCAATAGTAACCAACCATCCCTAAGAAACTCCATATATCAAACATGTTCTTAGGCTGATCCCAAGAAACTACTGCTCTCACCTTCTCTGGGTCTAGTGAAACTCCTGCGTCTGAGATCCTGGCATCTGGCTATCACAGCCACGACCACCATCTCTGCCTACAGGATCTAATGTATTCCAGTTCCCAGATTGGTAAGAATCCACTGGTCCTGCTCCCGCATGCGGAGTCTGCACAAAACCCCTCTCACTAGCCACTGGTGGAAACGCCTTGCAAAAGTGTTGTAGATGACCCATCTTGCAGCAATCTCGGCACTCCACTGGGTCTCGTGGACACTGTAGTCTCTTGTTCCCATCTCTACCACACTGGTAGCACATAACCAGGCCACCTGAAGCATTCTTCTGAATGGTATTTCCGCCCTGAGAGAAGTCCATCTTTTTCTTCCTCTTGCCAACAGAAATAGTACCAGTAACTGGTGCTAAACCTCCCTAGCCCACACCACTCGATTCCCGTAGGTTCCTCTCAGTAATCAGCGCCTAGTTCACAATAGCGTGTACTGAAGGCAACATGAAAACTTTCACCAGTGCTTGGATGTCATAACGAAGACCATCCTCAAAACGTATGGCTCTCAACGTCTCATCACCCACCAGCACGGGTGCAAAGTGCTGAAGCTCGGTGAAACGAGCAGAATAGTCCATCACCGACATAGCGCCCTGCTATAGATTCATGAACTCTCGAGCACTATCTGCCCTAAGTGTCTCAGGAAAGAAGAAGTCATAGGAGACTACCTGAAAATCTTCCCACTCCATGTCTCTGTGATGCTCTGACTGGGTGGTTACATCCCACCACCTCTTTGCAGAATCACATAGAATGTAAGTCGCGAGTTTGACCCTCTACCTTGGAGGCATCTCAAGATACTCGAAAATAGTCTGCATCGATCCTAGCCAAGACTCCGCAGCCTATGGTCCGCCATCCCCTGAAAATGCAGGCGGATGCTACTGCTGGAAGATACGTGTCAGCTCATCCATAGATGTAGCAGTCTGCGGTGCTTCCTAAAAGGTCTGCATGAACTGCATAAATCCTTCACGGAACTGTGCATCTGCTCCTATGTCCAGTATAGTAGCTGGGGCCACATCTGGATCTGCTGGAGGATCAACTGCTAGCCCATGGCACACCATCTCTAGAGTATAATCGTCGCCGCCCTCCTAGAAAACAACTCAAGGTAGTTTAGGTGGCATGACACTATAGGGTCAAAATCTCGCCTCAGATTCAATATTATTAAGACTGAACGAAAGAACCACAAAGGAATAAGAGGAAGAAGGCATTTGAAAATTTTCAAAACAAGACTACACGATGTGTACACTGACCACACGACATGTACTTGACTTCTCTTCCCCTGGCTGGGTCCTTATACACAGCTAAGCCACACAGCACCCGTTGAAAAAAAAAATACAAGGCGTGTATAATATCTACACGACGTGTATGGTGTTATTTTCCAAATGCCCGTGTTGTTTGTGACACAGCCGACTATTTTGATTGACACTACACGGCGTGTTACACCCGTAAATGGCATGTACAGAACCCCGTTTCCCATCCACATGGATAATACCACACGGTCTGTCCTCGAACAAGACTACATGGTGTGTCCCAAAGGTAAAAGGTGTGTTCAGTGAGATGTGACACTGGCCGGTGTTGTTAGTTACACGACTGAGTCCCCAGGTCACACTACACGGTGTGTCCATCATTGACATGGTATGTTCTGTCAAGGAGTTCACCGACCCATGTTGTTAGTTACACGGTCGGACTCCGGGTCAACACTACACGGCATGTACAAAAGCTATGTTGTGTGTTTGCCCCAAGCTCTTCCCTTCCATGTGTCGCCACCCACACAGTTTGTGACACGGGAAGAGACTACGCGGAGTGTACGCAGAATACATGGCGTGTACTTAAAAAGTTCATTTTTCTTCCCGAATAGAAGGACATACACGGTGTGTATAATATTACTACATGGCGTGTATACTGGGCTTCCAGACAGTATTCCTTAGAAACTTCCCCAGAACCCATAAAATACTGAAACCAACACCTAAGTGTCAAATTCCGACCCGTGGGGGCCCATACTCCCCACGAATCAAATTTTGACATCTTATTTGTGTTATAACAGATAAACAGTCAATGATCCACCAAATTCTGGTCAATGGGGTCCCATACGCCCCAAAAACCAAAGTTTGGTGTCCATTCTATAAACAATCTCACAAAAAGAATATCCTAGCACAGAGCAGGTATTTATCAAGCAGCTATCACAACAACATGATTTTCTAGAACAAAAACTATCACAACAACATGCGAATTTCTAAGGCACCTACAAGGAATGGAAACTATATATGGCATGTGATATCTAGAATGTTCCTATATGATGCATGAGACAACATACCCTCATCTCATTGGGTTTCAACTAAATAGAACCCATACAGAAAATATAAACTGCACAATCTCAAAGTGCATCACCCACCGGTGAAAACATATCAACTGTAAAATTTGAAAAATCAAAAGATTTGCAAAATATGAGGTAGACTGGCTTTTCCCTATACACGGGTTAGCTACGCCCAAGCATAGCTTATTACCAACTACCGTTCATCCTATCCCTGACTATGGATCCAAATAGTAAGTCAAAGAAAAGAACCCGCTCTAATACCACATTGTAACGTCCTGGACCCGGGTGCCACTCAACGGATGCCTCGATCCCGGTTCACCACATGACCTCAACCGCATTTCCCCAAACACTAGAGGATGCCGACTAGCAGCGAGGTCCCAAGTCTGATAGTAGGGAAACTATACCCTCATTTGTCGATGTGTAGAACAGCGGAATTGAAATAAATCATACAACAACAGCGGAAGGATTAAACCATACACAAATGAAATAAATAACTGCAGATGATATAACCAACAGTATATAAAAGATGCAACATGTCACAAGTTCTAAGAAAACAGCCAAAACATGTTATATATCAATATAGTACAAAAAAATATAGAGTACATCAAAACAAGAAAAACAACTAGCAGTGGCATCGCGAGCCTAAGCTTGGTCCCATGCCCTCCTACTCCTCAGCAACAGTCAAGTACCTGTATAGGGACTCCTTCCCCTATCTACACCTGCAGCAACTTAATCTATTTGGGCTGAAAATCATGACCCAAACAGGGTCTGAGAAATATATCTCAGTAGGCACCCACCAAAGGCCCGTGCCCAACTGCATGCTAACATGCAACAATAGTGTGCAGTGGTATAATGCAATAAAGTAAGCAGTACTCAAAAGTAACAAACTACCAGTCATATTTCCATTTTAATATTCATTTAATCCATTTAATATAAGAAATCACCATAGTTCATTTCTAGTAAACAACTATTGTCCTTAGACACATAAACTCCTACCCAAGGGTAATGAGTATCCAACACAAGAATCTGCCTGCAGGCATAACAGAGTTTTCCCTCAAGCGTAGGTAGTGTCACCCACAGGAAAAGAATCGGCTTCCCACATGCACAAAAGAAGTTTCCCTCAGGCCGAAATAACTACTACCCACAGGCTAAATAGTTCAGTGCCCACAGGCTTATCACAACAACGCCCTCAGGCTAAACAGGTAACCGGCCCATGCCCAACATATCAAAATGTAGTAAACAAGAAATTCCTCTCAAGGAAAGTTTACAATTAATACATTAAATTCATACCCTCGGGTACCCTGGCCAAACGGCTAAACAGTGGGACACACCCCCGAGGTGGTTCTGGATCCAAGAAACAATCCCAACCAGCATTTTATTATCACAATTTAATCACCTATGCAATTCTAGGCATTAAATATAGCAACGTCATCAGCCACACGACACCCTAAAATGGGTTTGTGGCACGAAAACGCACAAAAAAGCATGACAGTTAGAAATTTACACCAAGCCACCTACCTTACACGCCAACGAGCATTATACACGAATGTCAATCCAAGAAACGCCAAGAATGACATAGATCTGATGAAGACGAAAACCCATTCTTACGTAAATAACTTCTTTTAGGGGAATAATTGCTAAGAACCATACCAGGAGAGGAGAATTATTACCTGTGCGGTTCCAACGAGGTCGTCTGAGGCGGAATCGGATTCCAGACGAAAAATCGGCGGATCTTCAAAGGTTTGGCCTCCTCATTTGGCTCCAAAACGGCTCAAATGCCTCCTCTGTGAAATGAGGAGGCTACTGCGTGTTTTAAGCCTAAAAAACAAAGTACACTGCGTGTACTTCCAAGTACACGGTGTGTACTCCCTTAATTTAACTATTCCCATGGCGGCACCACCACACTGTTCATCCGTCGACATGAGTACATGGCTTGTACTCTCGAGTACATGACGTGTACTGTCGCCCAGATGGCAGCTACTCCACCGCCTTACTATTTAGGCCTACCGACTAACTACACTGTGTATAAAGTACCACTACGTGGAGTGTAGTCAGTTCCTACACCCCTCGTCGCTAACATGGATACACGCCCCACGTACCTATGCCACAAGGCCACAAGTACACTGCGTGTGGAAAAGTACATGGCGTGTAGTTAAAAAATTATGATTTTTCCCCATTTTCCATATTTTCTCAAAAACACATAAGTAAAAGAGAAAAGAAGAAGTCTGTATCTCAAATATAAGAACCGGGTTCTTACACCAACATTCCTAGTAAAGGAAATGCAGTGGTCGATCGGTTGAGTAGGAGGACATAGATATAGGAAGTACAGGAGTCCATTAGAGAGTGGAAGCTTATGGACTTCTTCTCTGAGATGAACTTAAAGGTGTGGTATGGTCTGGGATAGAGTTATCTCCCATCATTTTCTTTGAAATCTTCCCTATTTGATAGTTTTAGGATGAGATGTCTATCAGATGCTGAGATCCTAGTTTGTTGGGAGAGTGTGGCATGTGAGGACCCTCCTCATGTTTGTATCATATAAAAGGATGAGATTCTTCAAATCCATTGACGTGTTTGGGAACCTATGGATATATGTGAGGAGTTGAGGTGTGATTTTCATGCTTTACCTTGGGCAGTTCACCCTGATGTCACCAATATGTATCAGGATTTACATCCCCAGTACCGGTGGATGGGTATGAAAACATATATTGGTGGTTTCTTTGTGAGTTGTTCCACCTTTTAGTAAGTGAGTCTAGAACACTTGTGATCGGATAGATTTTTAGAGCAGTTTCTCATTCCTGAGTGGAAATGGAATGATGTCACAATGGATTTCATGATAGTTTTACCAAGGTTTCCTTTCTTGAAAAATACTATATAGGATGTAGTTTATAGGCTCCCATATGTCATGTATTTTCTAGAATTCAATGAGACCAATTTCTTTGATGAATTATGGAGTTTTTATATCTGTGGTATAGTATAAATTTAATGGGTCTCACATACCATAATTTTAGATAGGGATTCCTATTTTACTTCACGATTCTAGGAAGAAATTTAGAGGGAGTTAGGTATATATGTGCTTTAGAACCAATCATACCACCATCATACTAAAGTCTTGTCAGAGTGCACAATACAGGTGATTGAGGACATGTTGTGGGTATTTGTCCTAGATTTTAGGGTCTCTTTAGGGAGGCAGATACCCTTGGATGAATTCTTAAATAAAAAATAGAATTCAAGATACTATTTTTATTGATTCCTATGAAGCTTTTTAATGTACGTCATGTTGATTTCCCATGTGTTCATTACAGGAAGGAGTATCAGATTTTCTTGTACCTCGTCTTGTGGAAGAGACCATAGAGCTGGTGACATTTATTTAGAAGTAGATGGATTCCACATAGCCTCACCATAATTCATTCACTGATTGTTGTAGATGACATCTATAGTTCAAGGATAGAGATAATTTCATTTTACCCATTACACCGAGGTTGGGACATAAGCAGATCAAGAGACAGGGTATGTTCTCACTATGATGTATTGGGTCATTTGAGATTCTGGAGAGAGTCAGGCCTAAAGTCTATCAGTTTTAGTTACCTCAGAGGTACTAAGCCATGAATGGTGTATTCATGTATCTTATATGAGATTATTTTACTAATAATTGTCTCATTAATTTCATCTAGAGGATGTTGAGTGATACCTAGATGTGTCATTTGATGAATAAATTGTTGATATTATTGATTAGAGCCTGAAATTTATCAAAGGATTGTCAATTTCATTAGTACGAGTATTATGGTAGCATGGTGGTGTATAGGAGGAGACCTAGGATTGGGAGGCTGATGCATGATCGTAGTGGTTAGAGATATTATCTGATTATGCTACACCACCCTTAGAAGGGTAATTCAAGTAGAAAATTTCTTTAAGGAGGATGTTTGTAAGAACCTGCCTCTTCTTTGAGGTATATACCTTTTAATTTCCATCAATTTTATTTTTATTCATCAAAATATAGACTAATAGGAAATCTCATTGAGTCCATAGAGGTGTATGGGGTGTCTAGGGATGGTACGAATCCTGGATCCAATCTTTTGGGGGTTAAAAGTGACTGGATCATGGTTTGATAAAAAGGGTGAGTTAGGGCACCTGGCAAAGCGGCCATGTCTGCATTTTTTATAGTGAGGTTTCCCACATTTTCGCATGGTTAGTCAAAATCTATGGGTAAACCAAGTGTTATAAACCCTTCATACTGATTCATATTTGGGGTTAGTGGGTGGTTTGGAAACAATGTGGCAAAAATAGTGTGGTACCCAGTTTTGGGTGATTTTACCATTCCCCCATGTAATCTATTATATCAAACATAATTTCTATTCCCACTCCTAAAGTCAACAACTCCCATTTGAGAGCTTCCATGGAGTCTAATTTATGAATAAATACAACTCCTTCATTTAAATACTGAAACAAGATATATCGTAAGCATCATATCCATCATGGAGAGTCTCCATTACATTTATATCATTCCTCGTTTAGATAGGTATTCACTGTGCTATTTTGGTATAATATAATTTTCCCTAATATTAGTTTGTTCAAATATTTTTCAGTTTTATTATTATCTATGTCGAATATAAAATAGATACTCTAAAATCTACCCCTATGGACAATCAAGTTGGTGGTCTCATGCTTTTCATATAATTTCGGGTTGTTTATAGATAGTCGTTGTCTCATGTACCCAATTTCTAGATAATCTCATTGATATATATTTTTATCTTTGAATTAATTTTATATAAATGGGATATCTAATTAGAGATGATCATTAATAAATGTTATATTTTGAAAACCATTAAACAGAACCAACCCTTGGGTGAGTCCACTTTGAATTTAACCACCTTGTGTGGCTTTTGGAATTGGATGCCTTAGGGTGTGTCCTTTACTCCATGCCTATGAATCCATATATGAATTCTATTATGAAATTAATTACAATATGAGATGAATTTTAATTGAATAAATTAAATAGGGAGGGATGGATGACCATACCCTTGTCCTTGGCTATGTAATAGCTTGTTGAAGCTTGATATGTCTTTTTAGTAAATTTCCTGTGGGATTTTAAAATAGGATATTATTTTTTCTTGGTTTATTAAGCATAGATTTCTCATTATATTTATTTTCCCATGTGTGTTAAATAGATACTATTCCATGTAATGTTTTGATTAATCATGATATTCTTATAGTAATGATTTCCCATGTCTGTAATTGAGGGGTAAGCCTTCTAGGCTTAACCCATGACATGAAACACCTTTTGAGGTGAGTTATAAATGAATGGTATTGGTATTGAACTTGTAATGTTTTAATGGTTTTGATTAAATGATATTAAAACTTGATATATTCCTTTGGTGTCACGTGGATTCAAATGAAGAATTACATGGACTAACTCATTTTTGTTTTACCATGCTTCTGCCTGGGTGACATAGGGAATCCCATTATGTAATTCTAGGGGAAGACTCAAGGGGGATTTGATAGATATTTTTCGAGTGATACTTGCATTCCAAATTCGGAAGGCCAAGAATAGACATAAGGGAATTTAATCACATAGGCCACAGGTTATACTAGGGATCCATTTTGGACTGCATAGGATGAACTTGAGTGGATGAGACGTTATACCACACCTTGAATGATTCCCAGGTTCATGAGATATTCACTATAGATTGAATATTTGGGTATTTATTTATATTATACCTAAAGAAATACATTGATTCCAGCTTAGGAATTCTGTGGATGAGATCAGGATATAAATCGGATAATAAATGAAATTACTTGTATGATTTTTCTTACATTCCAATGAACATTCTTCTATTCGGTCAGAGTTTTTAAATTTATTGATGGTGTGTTGAAAAATATCTTTGGAAAACCTACAAGGGGGTTCCAAACTAAGTGTTGGTTCTTGAGACATAATTATATAACGAACATCAATATAATAACATGGGAATACATGTTAAATCAAATACTTTCTTTCTAAATAAATTTGATACGATGTAATGGTTATTGAATGAGAAACTATATGTTATAGGATGTTTACTTTATAGTATCACATTTACATTGGATTACATCCTACACATTGTTTTTATGTATATTAACTGACTAATTTAAACTTGACCATGGGTGGCTTCCTATTTGGATTTTTTCTCACACAATGTTTTGGCCACCTTTGGTTACCCAAATAAACAATGTGAGTATATGTTTGTCTATGGAAAATAACCCTACTGTAGGTTCTTGATTATTGATTAGGAGCCTGGAGCATGCGACCGAGCTGAGGATCGTGATGATAAATGGGTAATTTTTTCCATTTTGTACATTTTCATATGTATTGTACAAAATCCTTGTATACCATTTTTAGCTATTTTATTGGACACATATTACATGTATCATTACCTATTGTATATGAGATGCCTTGTATCTTGTTGTGTTTATTCCAACTATGTATATATTGTACTATTTTTATTAATTCTTCCGCTATTGTATGATATTGATATTCCACTATGATACACCCTTATAATAAGTAAATATTCCTCCCATGTACATATGTATGCACTCGCTTCTAGTCAGAAACCTCTGGTATTTGGGGATATTTACTTTAGGGCATGTGACCCATCGGGCTCAGGGCACTGTTGAGTGGCACTTAGGTTCAGGACATTACATGCATGTATCATAAATATGTTTTCCAAGATATTTTAACAATTCATCTAAAATTGATAAATTCATTTTTACCCAGCTGTGGATTTTTCACCAAACATTTTGAAAGGAATCTTTTTTTTCATTTTCCTAATATGTTACTTTGTGACTTTTCCCACAAAAGTACTTGAAGAATTTTTTTTAACTTATATGGCATGAATGGATTTTTATGCTTTCATAACATCTTACTTTATTCCTCCCTTATATGATTGAAAAGATATTTTTGAATAAATTTTTTTGTCTTAATATTGCATTCCATTTTTTTAAAATAAGTATTTTTGAACGTAGAAACAATGTTTTACGGAAGAATTATTTTGATGTTATCACTCAAAATTATTTTCTAGATATGATAAAATTATTTAATGTTAATTATGATTTAATGGGGATGCTTTTCAAGGATATTATCCCTATTATTACTATAGTTTGTTTATGTTTATGATGTAAGTATATTTATGAAACACATTTCTTTTATATGGGAAATGGTGTGATTAAATGTTTATAAAACCCATTTCATCCCATGGGTTCTGATATGATGAATTTTTTATTTTCTTATGGCACACATATGTATGGATTTAATTATGTGATGGATGAGACCTTTATATCAATCCAATGAATAGGGTAAGTATTCGTGTCTCAAAAGATAATAATGGGAAACTGGTCTATTGGATTTATCCACTATTGAAAGAAGGGGACTATAAAACATTTTAAAAGAAAGGACTAAGACTGGGGATGGTGGGGTGTCTTCACCAGTTGGTGAATCCCCCATGAACTGACATACCATGTTATGGTTATGATCCTTTAATTATATGGAATAATATTACATTTTTTTTCTTCCATAATTCCATTCCTTGTTTTAATGTTATGCCTTCATGGTTTAGGATTTTAACTACCTGATGATTCTAGTCATATGAATGGCCAATAATTATTCCATTACTCATGTATATGATATTTGATACGAGGGGTATGACATTAAAAATTTCTTCATATGTTATCATACCCTTATGATTATATTATTCTTATGTATCTCCCTTGTTTACCCTTTCTAAGCATCTGAACTCACCATTTCTTATATTATCTTTTTCCAAGTTATAAAGAATGGATAGGAGTATGAATATTAATTGGAGGATATTGATAGGATATTTTGAAGATCATTCACCATGTTAGAGTAATGTATTCAATGATTCCAAAATAACTAAAATATTACAGCCCTAAGGCATATGTTTGTGTAATGTAATTAATATTCATCAAAAATATGTAATATCCGTGTAAACAATACTAGGTTATTATAATATAGTGGAAAACTAACAACTCCAAGGTACTGGGTGGTTCTATTATCTCATTTTATTTTGATTATTGTCTTCCAAAAACTCAAAAAACAATTCAAATATAGAAAAAATTAATATTTTTGAAGATTAAAATGATTCCCCATTAACATAATTAATCCATTCTAAAAATGTAATGTGAAATGAGCATCACAGTCAGATAATATAATCAATGAAAATCCATGAATCCACACTATCTCTCAAACATACAGTTTTCCTAACTTACCCATAGAGAGAGTCTCTCATATTGGGAAGAAATGTGTCGTCTTCATAATCCAATCAACCACAGCATATACCCAATATCATCCTCTTAAGACCCTGTGTAAACCTATAACAAAATTAATCTTCAAATCATCCTAATAAAACATGGGAATAATAATATCCTGATGTAAACCACCTAGTTATTTATGTTCATTTTTAATACTATTATATGCTCGACAATGAGAGAAAAAACTAGAAATATCACTCTTTATACATGGCCACAGGGACTGATGTATGATATCATGATACATCTTCCTCAATATTGGGTCAAATTACCACTAAAAGTCATGAAATTCTCTCATCGGGTTTTCCCCCATTGAAATAGGAATGAAAACTCTCCCAAAAACATAGATAACATTTTCTCAATTTAAATACCATCATGGAACTCATTCATTCCCTACTAACAATTGTTGAATTACTATGAACTTCAAATATGACTCCATAATGGATTTCACATTGTCTACCATAGAAGACAATATAACTAAGGGGGTCATATCATCTCCTTAATACTCATATACACCCACCAACCATTCAAACAATATGATCATCACTATCCACTCCTCCTATGAAGGGATCTCTCTAATATCCTATGACTTCTTCATAATAGAATATGCAATGATGTTATGTTTTTTAGGAATATAATACATATAAAACTCAAATTCATATATATTCTCAAAATAAATCATATTTTGAAGATTTGTGTCTCAATGAGGGAATATATTCCACAATATCTTCTGTTCCTAATAAATTAAAAATCTCTTATTAGAAAGATAGTTCACTAACATTTCACGACATGAATGACAGTAAGTAAATCTATATCATCACTAGGGTTGTTTAACTCATGGGGTCACAGTTGAAGAGACCCAGAATTTAATACATTCACTCTCCTTATAAATAAATATCTTAAACCAAAACTCAAGGAATCATAGAAAACCACATATCCAAATTAAGCTTGGTTAAGCTCAACATTATAGTTGATTTAAATCGTATCTTATTCTATTGTATGGCCTCATAACACCAATAATCCTAGTCAAACATCAACCCATTCTTACTAATCAAATTCATAAAAACTACCAAATGGGATAATTCTTTAGTGATCCATAATTAGTAACCAAAAAACATAGTAAAATACTAATCGTCAACAAATTCCAAGGGAATTACCATGACATCATAACCACTACCTTCTCTAGATAAACTAAGATTCTCACCTCAAAAATCACATGCCCAAGGAAGTGTATATCATAGATCCAAAAGTAATACATTGAAATCATGAAATAAATTTAATATGCTCCTTGTATACTCAAAACAATATCAATGTTGCTAACATGTATCATTGAGGCATATGACTATATTAGGATATCATTAGTGAACATGATGATGAAGGTGTCAAGATGTTTAAGGAAGATACTATTTAGTGGAGCTATGAAAACCACTAGAGAATTTTTCAATCTAAAATTCAGGAAAAAAATATCATTTAGTCCATAACTGCTCCTCAAAATCTTCTTGGGTGTGTCATCTTCCTAAAATCAATGATGGTGGTATCCTAATCACATGTCAATGTCGAAGAACCATTATAATCCCTTCAACTAATCAAATAAATAAATTATCTTTAGAAATAGGTATATGTTCTTTATTGTGACCTTATTTAGATTTTTATAATCCATGCATAATGAAAGGATTCCATCTACCATCTTGGTGAAAAAAATGGAGCACTCCAAGTAGAAGTACATTGTTTGACTTAGTCATTTGCCTCTAAATCCTCATGGACCACCTTGAATTCCTATAACTCAGCTGGTGCCATATGATATAATAGAGTCTATATAGGTTGTGATCCTAGAATATTTTTGATCAATAATTTAATTTTTATGTTATGAAAAATTCATAAGAAATAATTTGGAAAGACAATCTGTAAAAGGTCTGCCACTTGAGAAAACTAGGAGGGAGATACTGGTTGATCTACTAAAAAAATCATGCTTTCTACCATTGTTTTAACGGATCTAATATGACATAGGTCAAGACCAATTATTCCTTCTCAAAATTCACAATCATTGGTAAAAACATCCCCCCCATTGCTCTAGTAAAGTATAGCCATCTCCTGTTCCAGTCGATGTTCACCTAGTAACCACTCAACTAGTCCACGATGAAAATCACATTGAATCGAGTCATCTCTAATATTATAAAATTAAATAAATTTTTTTAAATAGGAACCACTATAGGAAATTGTAGATAGCTCTAGATATTTTTAACATCTTCATCACAGTTGTATCGAGGTAATTCTATTTAGAAGATAACCTAACCAATATGGCTAACAGAAAAATGAAATGAGAAAATAACGAAGAATTGGATACTCATGTATAAAAATTCTGTAGAAAGAATATAGTAAATTAGAATTATATCACTTATTGAAGAAGCTCTCTCTACACTATTAGTTGGAACCGAGTCCCTTAAAAACATTGTACATGTGTTGGTCCCATAAATTTATTCCTGAGACCCCTTATTTGATTGAGTTAATGACCACTACAAAATTTGAGCCTTGTCAGAAACCATATCTTAATTGATTGATAAATTCAAGAGGAATTATTATTTTTGAGTAAGTGGATGGTATAGATTTTTAACTGGGGGTTAGAATATTTTTTTTTGATTTTGAACACATAAAATATTTTTTTATATAATGATACATGTATGGTCATTTAGAGGTTCAAGAGATCATTAGAGGGCTATCAGTGTTATAGTCATAGTAACCAGCTATCCAATAGACTTGTACTAGCTAGCAAATTGGATTTAAGAGGGTTAAGTTAATATTTTACCTAATGAATTTCGAAATGGAATATCCCCCTCCTTCACCTCATATTTATGTCACAAACCCATAAGATCCCATTATTTTTTTATTTTATCCACCTTCATTTTAGATGAATTATTATGAATGTTTTAGTGATTTTAGGAAATTCCTAACCTCCAGGGATATCCATTCATCTTTACCATAATTATTTATGACTTATCCTATTCATTGATTAGGTTTTTGATTCTGATTACAACAAAACAATCTAGAATTGGCCGATTATGAAGGGGATTTAATGCATATTTCTATGAATATGTTCTATGAAAACATCAACCAATGGTTTCTCAAAATTTGAGTGTAGGTACATCACCAGGTTTTTGTAGAACATTAATTAAAATTATAATGAATTTCTTTTTTAATTGGCTTTGATTGATATGGACTTTTCTTATGGTATTTACAGGATTAAGGCACGTACCATATATAGAATATGGGTCTTAGTTCAGGTGTGGTGAGAGGTATTGCTATAATTTTCGATGATAATACCAACATGAAAATATTATAAATTAATTATATTTTTTTAATACATTATTAAAAAAAATTGGTTAGATGATCTTGTTTGAGAAAGAATCCTAGGTGTTCATTTATAATTGAACAAGACTTGGCCGGGCTTGATGAGCCTAAGCAGGTGCTATCAAGTGTCATGTTAAATGAAATATATTCATGTGTGAGGTCGGTGGTATTCCATACATGCCCTATTATATTCATCTTATTTTATGGTACATGTGGTATGGAGACATGAAATGGAGGGTGTTCAACTATTATGTTAAAATAATTATTTAATTATATTAACTAAAATATTTCATATATATTGAATTATCATCTTCAACCAAAAATCCCTAAACTAAAATGCACATTATTTCCAGGTCCTGATGGAGCATGGGTGCTAGCTTAGTTACCTTGGCTTCTGATGGATAAGGTAATACATAAAATTTTATACCACTAATAGATTAACCCCTTTAGGTTGTAATGTAAAAAATTAATGAAATAATAATTAATAACCTAGTAGTCCTTAGAGTACCTTTGAATAGGTATACCTAGAAACTTCCTTGTAAAGGAATGTAATATATTTGTGGTGTTTGTCCATCGAAGGCCTTGGTGGATCTTCCTATAAGAAAATTTTGACTCCCTTATGAGGGAAGTTAGTAAAAATGTATATATGTACGTTCTAATACTTTATGGAATGCTTTGATCCCATATATACTTTGTGATAACTCAAACGACTTGAGACGTGACATTGGAATTATTCCATATCTTGAATGTAGTGAGTAGTTCTTGACCTTGTATGGAATGTAATGGAAAAATTATTTTTTAAATATTATCAATGGATGAATTGGAAGAAAATAACCCTGGAAGGGTTCCTTTACTTTGTAGTGACAAAAGGGACCCTAAAATGTGACCTAATGACATACCACCCCTAGCATGTTTGTGTGGGTTTGGGTATAGATTACAATGGGAGTCACCATAGAATCAAAGTATTAGGTCACACATGAAGTCTATAGTGGTAGAGGTATGTTAGGTGCACAACTAACCCCTAATATTGAATATTTCACATGTTTCTATAGATCATTACTGATGGGTGGTCGTGTTTAGATATGTATGTAAAATGATGTTGGGTGGTCTTTATCATAAACATGAATCACCCTCTATGATGGTTGTGATATTTTATATGTATATTCCATGAGGTTATTTTTATTCTATTAGTAGGTATTTCATGGATTAGAAGATGGGATTATATTCTTTATATATAAGGGAGACTTGTTTCCACATTTTATCTTTCCAGACCGATGGTGTCTTTGGTAGGAAAGGTTGAGTTCCCCACACTTGTGGGGATCATATTCTAATAAAAATATAGAATAATGTGATGGAAAATTCCATGAGATTTTATTTCAAGATAGAGTACTCTCTAGTTCGTTTTCTTGTATACCAGGGTTTGTTTAGCCTTAGGTTATTTCACTATTTATTTGGTTGATTAGACTAATGAGTTTTTATAATTGGTGTAATGGTAACCATAATATTTTCAGAGACACCAAAACACTACTTAAAGAATGTATGTTCAATCAGGGATTTTTCCAAATGATTAATGGTAATTTTAATTTATAACCATAGTGTGGGTTGTGTTACAATAGTTGGAATGATTACACAATGATCTTAGAGACACACTAACTTGGGTCAAAGCCCGTATAATCAACCTCAAGTACCATCATGGAACATATACACCAATAATGTTTATTTATTTATCTTTAGTACATTATTTATTCTAATTACATAACATGCATATGTCATTGAATTTAATGTATATGTATATGATAAATTTTATGGTTACCCACTGGGTTACATACTGACACACTGCTCGAGCATCATCGGTACTTGGGTACTCGGTCAAACCTCACTTGTGGAATGTAAAGGTTGGGATGAGGCCTCCAGACATAGAACATTCAGTTAGTCATCTTGGGAGAGGTTAGGTGGATGGGAAGAGGTAAGTCTTGGTGATGAAGTGTATTAGTTCTTATATTTTATTTAATTGTTTAATTTCCAAATGTGGTTACACTAGTGGGTAATCTTTATTTTATTACATTAGTTTAACATCTTATTTGTTATTGTATGTTTCCGCTACAATATTATCTATGTACTCTAACATCTAAGAATTGTGTATTATACTTGGTTATTATATATATTATGAATAATATGATATGTGGGGTATAATCTCCTCACATTACCACCATAGTCCCTCACTTTTAGAAGGAATACCCTGGTGTATGAGGAGTTTCACTAGATATCACATGGTGACCAATTCAGTTCTATCTCATAGTGATCAATTTTAGAACATTACAATGTTATATAAAATGTTTTTAATTGGTATCGCTATTATAGAGTATGGTAGAAAAGATATATATGAATGTTTTGAAGCCTATGAATAGATATCAGACTTGTGAATCATTAACATATTTCCCTATAAAAACTCCAGGTTACCAGGGGGTTGGGATTCATTTTCTTGGTATGTGATGTTATAATTATATGATTTCACTAGGCCTGATGCAGATGGTGTTATGAAGGCTTTGATTTAATTTGGATATAGCTATAAGAACAACATGGTAGGTGGCATCTCATGAATCATTATTAAGAACATAGGATTAAAATGACATGAATAGCCCTAATATTGTGATTGTTGTCAATGAT
The DNA here is from genome assembly GCA_963277665.1 of Viscum album. NCBI lineage: Eukaryota > Viridiplantae > Streptophyta > Magnoliopsida > Santalales > Viscaceae > Viscum > Viscum album. Next base: position 1,531,118,211 of record OY728162.1, read on the forward strand.
AATAGTGGTTCTTATGTTTAAAATGTCAAAAATATCTTATGTGATTCTTTAATATATATATGTTCTTGGTGTCATTATACTCAGTTGGACTAGCTTGTGTGTGTGTGTCTATATTTGTGTGCATGTATATATATATATATATCATTCAGAGAGAATTTCATGTGGATCTATGGATAGATACTCGATGGAGAGGATGGTGATTCAATTTCATATGCATGAAGGTGTGGTTACCCTAGTAGGTCAATACATGAACTCAATTCCTCGGTATTGAACCCCTTATGGGTGACTATTATGTAGGATTTTTTATTTAATGTGTGAGTAACAAACTATATTGGTTTTTTCTATATATCTTGGAAGTAAATTCTACTAAAGCAAATTAGAGACTATATTTAAATTAATTTGTGTCGTAGTAGGATTATGTTTCATTATGTGATGTTATATGGGGCCTAATTCTAAAGGGATCATTCTTTTAGTTCGGATACATTAATAGGTCGGGTCCAATATAGTGAACAATATGTTTTTTGGTGAATGATTCTTTATGTGTTTCTATATATAAGACCCTAGAGTGGGTTTATGAATGTTGTAGGTTTTCATTTCTGAGACTGGGACCTAGGATGTTGCCAGTGAGTTTTGACCCCTGATTTATGGGTAATGTGGGAAGACCTACTGACCATTTAGGACATCATTCCACAATATCAGTTATCCATATCTTATAAGTTTTTTTAGACATGTGAATCATGTTATATGTATCAATGTTTTTAATTAATGCATTAAAGGTGATATCAAGTATGTGGTAATGTTGTGGTTATTCCTTGGCCTTTCTTGGTAAAGGTTCCTTGAATGTTAGTGTTATGGATTGAGGTTGGTTTCAAAGGGTATGATGATTTTTATGCATGAAACTATTTTTTAGATGAATTTATGAGTTTGGTTAGTGTGGGGAAGATATTAGGGCTTTAAAATGCTTCTGGAGTGATGATAAAACATGTGTTATTACATGGAACTAGTGGTGTGCATAGTTTAGAAGTGTATCTCCAAAGGCTCTCCCAGTTGGATAGACTTTATATTCTATAGATCATGACAATCCAAATTTTGATCATGTGAGACTCACGGTTCCATGTGATAGGGTGTGATGTTTTGAAGGAGCAAGTGGCCCTTGGGTATTGTTGAAATCGATGTGATGTGCTCGTTACACCTGGGACCGATGGTGTTATGAATCGGATAAGTTCATATACAATTGATGATTGTGTGATCTAATGGGTTTATTGATGGAGAAAAAATATAGGAATATTATAATAATTGTTTAATTCTTATGTGATGATTATGGAACCATGGTGGACTATGGCTAGGGGGGAGTATATATATGATTAAGTTTTTTGAACATGCTCTCAAGGAGATATATGTTGTTAGTTGGATAGAGAGGAGGAAACCCTCGACCATTATAGCATATGGAACTCATTATTATTTTAATTTTAGTAGATGTCATAGATTAAATACTTGTTATCTAGGGATGTAAAATTTAATTGATATTTCATGAGTGGAACAAAATTTGAGTGAATTTAGACACATCTAGAAAATGTGTTCTATGTTTAATGGGATTTCATCCTTCGATATTAGGATTTTACCAAAGGTTTTAATAATTAAAAACAATGTTGTAGAGAATACTTTCTATCATAGGTGATATACCCCCCAATAAGTGTATTGATGTGGATTCATGTGGCCATTTGGTAGATATACATGATAGAAATTAGATTCCAGTGAATATGAGGATACTAAGTGTAAATTTATTTTCCATGAAAAATGAGATCCAATAATTATCCTTAGACATGATATCAAATAGAGATAATTTTATCGTGGATCGGGTAAGCAATGCATTAGTGCTCATGGTAGAGAATGATAGTGAATTTTTTTTATTTTATGAATCAACCAAGGAATTACACAATATGTGGGGTTGAAACATCTATAGATGTATTTGGATGATATTGGGTTTTCATCAAGAGTAATGGCATTAAAATTGAATGATTTTAGGATGCTTCATCAACTGCCGCTAATATTATTTTGGAAAAAAATGTCTACAGGAGGACCGCATAATATTTAGTGATGTTGTTAGTTGAAATGGGTTGAATACGACATTGGTTATGTTGTATTGTGTATAATGGTTGTTCTTCATATTATGTTTGATGGTTTTTTAGGATTATATGCATATTTAAGCCCCTTGTGTATGGGAAGTGAGACTTAATGGAATTGGTTAGGAATCAGGGATGCAGAGTTGTGATTGAAATTACCTTATGATTTTATATATTCTCGATTTTCTTATGATAGAAACAACACGAGGTGTATCATTAAGATGTTGGAAGTGTATTTTGATTGAAAATTTTGATGACATAAGTTTCCTCGTGTGGAATTTTCCCTCACAAGATAATTCCTATTATGGGAATAAACATGGGATAAATGGTTATTTAGATGAACACACCTTGGGTTTCATTGGATAGATGAGTTTCATTAGTGTTTTAGTGATGATTTTTAATAGTAGATTATGTTTGGGGGGTTTGAATTCATTATTTTTAAATTTTTACGTTGAGAGTGTGTTTGGATCTTTCGGATGGAATGTTGAAGTTTGAATGAGAATTAAAAATAGAGGTAGGTTGATATTTTTAACTATATGACCATTCAGGATTATAAAGGATGAAAAGTGTTATGGTAAGGATGCTGTAAGAATGAACATCTAGATGGTTTGAGGAATTATAGAGGAATTTTAATTTTTCAGTTAGTGGGTGGGTTGGATTTTGAGATGGGGGGTCAATAATTAATTCTAGGAGTTTAGAAACATCAAAAATGTGTTTTTTGTCATGTAATGAATCCATTTTGGCAGGGTGGAGATTTAAGGGCACATTAGAGCGCTGTAAGGGAAGTCATTGTAGCCACCATCTATCTGATGGTTAGCTTGTGGCCTAATACTAGCTAGAATATGGGATTTAAAGTGGCAGAAATGATTACTTCCCCCTTGACCTTTTTTGGGTTTCCACCCACTCTTTAAACACTTTTATGGACAAAAAACCTTGTGTCACCCCTCCCAATTCCCTTGGATACACTTTAACTCTGGGTAGAGTTCTGATGTATTTTTCAATTTTTTGAGGAAAATCACTCCATCCAAATACCTCCATTCATCCCCCTTCATTATTCCATATTTTATTCCTATCTGGTAAGGGTTTTCATTAGGATCCAACCATAGCATGGTCGAATCATCTGATTATAATGAAGAATTTTAACTTATTAGAAAAACAGTGCATGTTAACAATATATGCCTACAGTCTCCCAAAATTTCAATATAGGAATGTTTCTGGGTGGATTATTTCTAGGTATTTAATTAAAATTTTATTAAATTTCATATATAATTATTTTCTTCTAATATAATTTTTTCCTTAGGTACTCTCGAGATCATGTGATGAACCACCTATTGATTTTTGCTTTTATTTTATATTTTGTGAGAGGTCTCGATGACACTTTCATGGATTATTAAAACATAAAGAAATTTAAAAATAATTAATTTTTTAATTGATTCTGAATTTATTATAATTGGATGTTTTGGATTGATATTGGAGACCGGTTGTCATTTCAGGCATTGATAAGCCTTAGTAGGGATTAAAAAGCCTATGAAAGTGATTTTAGGTGTGGATTTAAAAGTGAAATCTTCGTGAGTGAGGTAAGTGATCTTATATAAATGACTAATGGTATTCATGAAATTATTATGGTACTTGTGGTATGTGATAATTCCACTATGGCGTTGTACATGATAATTTAAATAAATTTATTAATAAAATTAATTAGAAGGTTTTAAAAAATGATCCTCCCACTAATACTAAATTTCCTAAGACTATTGTTTACATAGCTCTGGGGCCTTGATGGACCTCGGTCTATTGGTTGGTTTCATAGGTTTTTTTAAGTCCATGGCCGTTCATAAAATATCCTACATAAGAACCCAATTGGGGGTTTCATTAAAAATTTGATGTGAATTAGACATATAAACAAAGTAGGACATAGTGGACCTTGGTATAGGTACCCATTGACCATTCCTTATAAAGGGAAGTAATAAATTAGTGTAGTTTGGACCTCGTAATAATTTTAGAATCTTTTTATATGAACCATTAAGAATCCCTTTTGACTGAAGGGTTTTCACAGTTGAACATTTCCTTTGTGAGCCTTTATGGAACCATGATATCCATTATAGACATTAGGATAACTAAAATTAAATGATATATGATATGGTCATTATAACATGTCTTGAATGATGATATTAGTTCTTGAACTTGTATGTCTTGTAATATATGAATTCTTTGTAAAATATTGATGACGTGGGAATTGGAATAAAGGACCCCTGATTGGGTTCCTTTACTATGTAGTGACCTAGGGGACCCCAGATGTTTTTCTAATGATAGACTGACCACTAGCAGGTGCATGTGCGGTTGGGATGAGATGAAAATTATAGTTAACTTATAATACATGTTACATGTATGATGTGTGGGCTGTGGTGGTACAAATTGATCAGGTATGTAGTCGATCACTATTTTTAGTTATTCAATATGTTGTATGCCACACTCTTGAGAGGGATTTGTGTTTTGATATGAATGGAAAGCACCCTGGGGAATTAATTATAATAAATGAAGAAACCACTGGGTGTCATGATACATGATGTGTATATATCATGAGTTGGTCTTGATTCTTATAGTGGGTTATAGTTGACTTGGAGCTGTTATTATTATGGTTTTGGGTAGTGGAGAGTTATTTTCATGTGTTATATTTCCAAGATTTTGGGGTTTATGCTTGTGTGGTCAAGTTCCCTACATTGATGGTGATTATCTCTGAGGAACCAATTGGAATATTTGGATGGTTCATTCCATGAGTTTTTATTCTAGTATGGATCATTCCCCTTATCATTATCATGTATACCTATGTTAGATTAGTACTATAATCTTATCAATGTATACCAAGGTGGATCAAACCCCATGGTTTTTTACTTGTTGGAACAGTCACAATGAGATGCTTAGAGGCACCCTGACAGTGGTCAAATCAGGTATGGTCAAACAGGTGTGTAACCAATGGATTTACAATAATTATCATTTACGTGATGTGCTCAGTGACACCTCGACACTAGGTGAAGAATGTATAACTAGCCTCGGATATCTTTACAAAACCCAAATGCTAGTATGGTTTCTTTATGTATGTTCAGAAATTAATCATTTTTTTATTCTAATCATTCCTTGTAAACATATCACATCATTTATTATTTATCTATAGGGGAATTTTGGTGGTGACCTACTGAGTTATGTACTTACTCCTAGATTGGGGAACCATAGAACTTTGGTACACGAGAAGAGATCACATTCTGGATATATAGATTGGTTTGGTTCCCATAGACATATATCATTTAGTTAGTTATATTGGATAGATTAATATGATTGGGATGAGGTAAATCTTAGTGATATAGTGGAGAATTTTGTGTATTTTATTTTTCATTACTACAATTTTAAATGTGACAAACCTAACAGGTGGTCAATATTGTATGATTTTACAATAGCGTTAATTTTTTTATCACATGCTTATGATACTTTATTTATCACATGAATTTTTTGTTTTATATTGGGAATTAACCATTGTTATTTCAATATATTATTGATACTTTGCTACTATCCGAATAGTCTCTTCATAATTCCACTGTAGACCCCCACTAATAGTTGGTATCCTCTAGCATACTAGGGGGTGTACCTAAGGTCACATTGTGAAATGTCTGAATATTTCCCATAGTGAGATAGTTTGGGATGTTAGAGGCATACTATTGAGATCATGTAATAGTCCCAAAACTCATTGACCATGTTTATCCATTATCACATTCGAAACTCATTGGTAGTAACCTCAAATAAAATCTCAAGATATTCTAAATATTTCCACATAAATGACATTTGTATTATGATTTAAGGAAAATATTATGATAGTTTATGGACTATCCTAAATTAATTCATTTGGTAATACCTCTTTCATCAGATGTTTCTAACGAAAATATACTCTAATTAAACTTCCTACTTCAAGACTAACATTCCTTATTAACATTCATCTTTATTCAATCAAAAATGGTTCTCACTATGTAACTAGTATTTTGACTCATCATTACATCATGTTCTTAGAGAATAATTTATTCTATGTCCTCCTTTAGACCCTTCTCAATCTTTAATGCATTGTATAGAACCTCAGAATAAATTATCATGTATAAGATCATAAATTTCAAACATAGACATGGATGAAGGATAATCTTAATCTTCTATGCCTTTTGTTCCTCGTTCCTATCCAATATTGGTGTGAAGAGAAGCCACTCTAAGAAATTATAAAAATAGGTAGATAATGAAATAATCCCCTAATGTGGATCCATTATCTTCTAATCTCGATCAATCATTACTGTATTTAGAAAAAGGTCAAAAAATAAGTGATCCTTAAAGGTATCCATTGTCAGAACCTCATATATCCCAACCTAGTTCATAACACCCCACCATCTCTTTGTGGGTCTATGAGGCATGAAAGAAACTATTGTAACCTAAAGTTCCTCTAGAGTCACCACTAGATCAAATATTCCCACAATTTTATTGATCCAATATTTAGTATCATGGATTCCTCTAGTACCCTGGATAGATGGGGGATGGAAAATCTAGAAATCCTGAGCATAATGAACTATTATCATGTGAGCTCCTCCACCCTGAACATGCTCTATATAAAAGACTATAGGATTAAATGGTTTTTAATATTATACCACTTTATTGGCTATTACAACATGTTCTCCTACACCATCCCATGCATATAGAGGTACTAAAGGATCTACCTATATTTCAAGATCATCAGAACCCCCCTCCATAATATGTTCTATATAATGATATCATGGTGGAATTATCAAAAATTATAAATAGTTTTTTTTAAATCCCACAAAAAACATAAATAATTATACAATTCAAAACATTATAGGAAAAAATAAAGTTCACTATATAAATACTCATCTTAAGAGTCTAACCATTTCTACAAGGAAAATCCCCTTGAAAATACATAAGGGATACCCCTAGCCCCCAGCACTTTCACATTAGTAATAATCATACATATAACAAAACATAGGATGTTCAATTGTTTTTTAAAAAAAGGAAAATTTCAGCACATGTATTTCATATAAGAACATATCATAGATTTATCATGTTATTTAATTAATTGAAATAATATGTATGATAAAAAAATAGGCATATTACATGTCAACCTACGTCCTTAATCATGATGAATGAATGCACTCAAATTCCATATATCATAACATCAAAATAATTTTCGTGAATCAATGTGAAATAAACCAATATTAAATGTGAATGTACTTATAGTAATCATATCAGTAGATACTCAGAGGTCAGTTACGCAAGAGTTTGCAGGAAAGTTAAATTACCCCTACCAAAGTTCCATATACCCTATCCCTTTTCTACTAGTCCACAAATATACTTGAAAAAATTAAATGAAAACATCCTCTAATAACACTATGTAAAATTCAAATCAAATCACTAACTCTGGAGGGTGTTACATATGAACTTATGTGCACCTTGTCATATTCAAGATGTTGCAGACTAGAAACAAAGGTCTACATGTTTTCATGGGATGATTACACCCTTGTTTCTAATATCCACATAAAAAATCACAAAAAGTGTACTTAAACATTCATGAACAACATGGTGGAAAATAAACAAATATAATCATTCTATAATTTATTGAAAGTAGTTTATGAAATATAAAACCAAAGACCATGAATGGGTAGGTCAACAAATGAATGATAACCAAAAAAATATACTGTGAAGATAAAAGAAATAATCTAGAGTCTATCTCGACATCACATCCTTCATCTAACCTCCACCTTATTATCAACCTAATAGAGGGTCTTTTCACATGGTTGGATCCCTAACCATGACATATATACATGCATTGAGATTACCATAAAGGGTGGGAGTATGAACTCTTTAAGAAACCAACAATTTTTCATTAATATAATTTACACACAAATATATATAATGGTGTATATCATGATGGAATTTAAATGCTCAAACAAGACACGAATCGTTTTTTGAGAGATTGTTTACTACCAAAGCTTATAAGATCCCAATCCATAACTTCTTTGGCTCCATACCAAAAGATATGTCTCTTACATTATAACATATCAGGTCAGTCCTCAAGTCCAAGACCTATCACCAATCAAGGCCCACAACTAATCAATCTTGGGTTAGTCCTCAATGTCATCACACCCCCTGGATTGGTAATGAGTTAAGCATCAAGATCATGATTATCATACATCTACTGGGTCTGGAAACAAGTCTATCATACCCCATACTCTATCCTTGGTTAGGAAACAAGTCCATCATACCCCATAAACAATCTTAGGAAAGAAAACATGCTTTTCATTCCCATGTATTGTCTCTAGGTCCCATCATTTTCATCAACACCATAATGCTCCAGTACATTCTCCTTCTCTAGTTTTCAACCATGACATGATAATACACTTGTCACATCGATATTTTATACAAAACTCTATCGACCAAGAATTATTACACAACATAGAATAATATAGAAGTTGATAGTAATTACACACAATACATATGTCTCACGGACCACACACACACATCATATTCATAGAACAACATTACCATACCACATAATAGTTATCACAACTACATGAAAAGACACACATACAATCCAATCATACCAATAAACCTTATACAAAGTCACTATGTGGTAAGGACTTCCCACCTTAGGTGTTATCATAACAATTTCCTATGATTTTTCAATGAGTAACTCCTACACACTAATATTTCATAGGTTCAATCCCAATTCATCATAACAATGACTCTAGAATAATGATTCAAGAAGGAGAATGTATCATGTTCTTAGTGTTAAATCAAAATACCTAGTGAGATCTTTCACCAATGGTAGATCTAGATTCATTCAAGGGAAGGAATAAAATTCTCTTGATCTTATTTATATACATCAACCGACTAAAAATTCTCAACTAGATGATGATGGAATCCATAGATCCATCCAGCACAACTTTGATTAGTGATAAATCTAAAGATAGGTAGAGGGTTCAGGATAATATGGATGAAACATACAATTTGGGATCCAAAAAAATCAATCCAATCATGATATGGAAAATATAGTGGAAGTAGATATACAGTTATATAAAAAAGAGATCTTCTAGGAATGTTTTATATGAATGGATTTAGAAACAAGATATATGAATTTTGAAGAGCCATGTTATAGTATAGATATGTGATAAACCTTATTGAATACATTGTATGGTAACCACTTTCACATTTGTGGTTTCTAATCGGCATGCCTATATCTCCATGAAGAATTCAGGGTGACTACATCATCCATTGACTAGCTAGTGTATTTTTATGGGTAGGATACTGGCACCAAATTTCCTATTAGGATATTACCATATCCATGGACTAGTTATTTATAATGAACCAGATTTCCAGTGGGATACTAGATGATCCAATATTTTTTTTGGTTCCCCCAACTTCATGTCTTTCGATTCATTGATTTTAAATATTAAATAAAAAGCCACAAAACATTAAAAAACACTACCACAATATTCAAAAATTAAACATAACATACCTTGTAATTTATACAATGATACACTAATCATTATAAATAGATAGAAATGAAGCTTTAAACCATTCATTATGAAATGAAATTATTATAAAGTCAATTTAAAATATATGATTAAAATCATCGATGAGACCTCTAGTTTGAAGTCAGAGATAAGGTGGTCCTTAAAATATCACCATGGAAAAAAGTTATAATGTTTCTGAATAAGGTGAATATATATCATTGACACATCAACCGCTTTTAAATTCATGATCACATCATATTTATGCTATATTGAATATCACTCATACCTAACCTATCTTAATTAAATAATGTGTTCCATGTATCCCTCTTATGGATGATTATACCTAATCCTCACATGTGTTAAATCCATAGGTGGTACCATGGATGAATGATATTATTTGCGACAAGAATTTGGCGAAGAAAATAGATTATAGAGAAAAATTTCTATTAAACAATTCAACTCACCTAGTCAATGTACTATCGTGGTACCATAAATATCGATAGAGAAATGGGAACCCAAAGGTGAAATCAAAAATAAGTACCCCATATATTTTAGGGGATGAAATAAAATTTAAATGGTGATTTTTCTAAGTGGTTGAAAATGAAATAAACCATATTTTTATAAATTTAATTTACATTATAAATGAATATATGCCCCATTTAGTAATTATGTATAATATTCAGATCATGCACCATGAAATAAAAATTAACAATAATTTATTATAAATATTATATTGTAAAAATAGAATATGACCACTATGAATTATGATCATCAAACATAATAACCATTTCAAATATATTTATTATAATTTGATTTCAATAATATTATATATTAATGGTAATACTAAGGACTAATTAATAAATATGGAAGAAGAGGTAGCCTCAACCAGTATGACCATCCTTTATGAAGCTCATTTATCATATCATCCAAGTGATATAGAATTACTAGGGTTCTCCCTTAACTAAGACCAAGATGAGATTCAACAACAATGACATTAGAATAATTGATTACGAGATAATTTCAATCTTATAGAATTAAATTCCCATATAATATTCACCAAAATACCACAAAAAAATAATATCACAACACACCTTACCCTTAGGGCCTAGGCAACTGAAATAAGGGATTATATATATAGTACTTGGAATTTTAACGGTGTACAAAATTGTTGATAAAAATGAAATAGTTGTTTCTTTGATCCAATTTTCATTATTTTTTTATTAATATAAAATTAAAATGAATATAATATGAATATAATAAGATGTTTTAGGATACAAAGGAATTTAAATATTAGTTCTCAACAATATATTATTTCAATCACAATATTATTTTATGATATTTTCCTAAATTTTAGATATAATTTATTTTCTTGAAAAGTAATTATAAAACACTATTTACTTTAATGTATGTGATAATATAATTTTAGGAATTCTAATGTAATTTTTATATGTGTCACCAAGTGGAATATATCATAAAACTATTATTTTTCAAAAAATATGAATATGTAATTAAAAGATAAATATTCTTCATTTATATAATATTTTTTATAAAAAAAATTAATTCATCACATTAAAATTAATTCCTCACATTAAAATTATTCAATTACATTTTTCATACTTTTTCGAGATAAGTTATTTTTTGCATAAAAATAAATATGTAATACATATACATTTAGTATTAGGACAAAATACTAAATTAATAGTGATTCAATAAAAACTATAAAGGGATTTCATAGCCCAAAATAGATATATTAATTAATATAAATAATTTTAAAGTGATTAGAATAATTTTTCAAGCATATAATGAATCATCCAAAACTTAATGTATATTTTAATGATTTCTAAAAAAATTATTTATGAAATGGAATCCCTTCCTCTATAGAAATATTATTAATTAAGGAAGTTATTTCCTTACTCTGTTAAAATATTTTTAAATAATCCCACATAGAAAATACCTTTTTAAAAACCATCATAAGTCCAATTATTTTGAATTTTTATTATCTAGATGTCAAATGAATAATTTTAGTAATTAATAAATTATTCCCCATATTTTAAATAATTACACAGTCATTCTACCAATATTATTCACTCCAAACCAATGAAGATGTTGTTCCTCTAATTTTCTACAGATATCACTCCCATGGAGTTTTCAAAGGTTCTAATGATCTATTACCATTGTTTAAGAAACAACATCTCAATGTAAGTTGTTTTCTCCCTCAAATTTTCCATAACATGCCTTTGAATTATTTTCCTGGCTATAATAATTTATTTATGTTCTGTCCTATATTTCCAATGAATTGTTGAAATAAAGTATGTATCTAGACTTCCAATACACTTAAAATGATTGATAGTTTGTAATGAGACCCCATGAAACTTATATTAATTTAATAAAACAATCATTGTATCTAGTTTATTAGAGCTATTTTTGTTATAGTTGATATCAAAGCATATTTAGTAGGACACTTGGGAACTAGATTTTAGAAAAATCATAGCTAGCATGATCATTATGATAAACTCATAGTGTTATAATATCTTTTTTAGTATTTTAATGTTATGTCTAAATATTCATAATGATTTATGAAAATTATTCTTGGGTAATTATTTAGAAATGGTTCTTAGTAAATGGAATGTAATATTTACCAACACCCAAAATCAATGTAAGTATTTCCATTTTGAAATAGCTAATGCCAGTGGTGTTGGAGTTGAACAAATTATGACTATATTAGGGTAGATGACTAAGGATATGAACAAAAACCTTGTTCTTATTGTATAACTTATTACATAAATGAATTACACAATGTTGTTAGAATTATTATTATATGTTAACATTGACCCTTTAGAGGAACTAAAAATCCAATATAGTTTTACAATAGATCAAGTCCCTTGAAAATATATTTTTGGCTTTGGGAAGCAATGAAAGGCAGAAGGATATTCTATTAGTGTATTGTTTAATGGGAGATTATGATCCATGGTGGTCATTTATTCAAAGTAGAAAAGGTATGAGGAAGAGTTAAATGGAATAAAATGGATAAAGTTTAATAAAATATTCTTTTATAAATATTTTCCTCCTAATCAGCGAGCTAATGTGGAAATAGAATTTCATATTTTGAGATAGAAGAAAGTGGAATTTGTTTTCAACTATAAGGTAATAATTATAAAATTATAAAGACATGTTATGGAATACATTGATAATATTGAATGTATTATTGATCATTTAATTGTTGGTATTAGGAAAAGCCTTTTAAATGAACTAGTCTCACATACTTTTCTATCATATGATGATATGGTATCAGTTGAAATACATGAAGTGAAATAATTTTCAAATTTAATATCATGATAGTTAAAAAACTAGGAATAATAAATTATTAAAATAAAAATAAGGGAATGATTAAACATCTAACACATGATAATCATGGAAAGAAACACCTTTCTACTTGGTTAAAGGGAACGAGACACTATTTCAAGTACATAGATAATGTTATCTGGTTCATGAATATATGATCATGAAATATGTCTCAAATATATAGTACTTCATATTGAAGGATATGGGAAATTATTCAATCTAATTCAATAATCATCAGTTGAATTTACCACTAAAAATGATGACAGATAAAGTCAGATATTATGTGACTAATACAGATGTAGTTTAAGTAACATAATTTATGACAGTATGTATTATCATCATAATATCATGCTATATTTGATTCAATATCTATACACTATTTTATATATGTTTTAAATATTAATAATTTCCAAAATAGAGTGAGGATAGAGTTACTAATCAAATCACCTAGTGGTAATTCATTTTCAATGAGAATATATCATATGTTTAATAATAATATTCATAGATATTCTCTAGTTTCAAAATTTGTTTTATACCTATGATTTTCTTTGACATAATACAATTTTTTATTGATTTAGAAATGAGGATTTAGTAAGATTAAGCATAAGATAATATCTGTTGAACAATTGGTTTTATTTAGAATGAATATTTTAAAGGTTATGCTATCATATTGTTATTATTTATGATTTAGGAATTAATATTTTACATCTTAACATAGGGGTTTATTCATATTTTTTACTATCTTTTCATGTGCTACTCATTTTTTCTGATAGATAAAAAAACATTTCATTCCATTGTTGATCTTATGATCCATTAATGTTTTATCCTCATGCTTCCAGAATAATAATTTTCCTCTTTTTCATTCACTATTAGAATCAAAATTATAAACTGATTAAAAAATTCAATTAAAATAGAATTGGAAAATATAGAAATGAATCAACGATTTATTTATTTCCTATTAATTAAATTCAAGAGGATGATATATTTATTTTTTGAAAAAATATAACTCAAATTTTTACATTTGGAAACTCATACACAACTATAAATCTTTTTGAGGTACATATATATTATATAAAATAATTATGACCAGCTTCACATCATTACCTACGATAGTGAGGTCGATATGTTAGTAGAAACTATATCTGGATTCATATCAACGTTACTAATTAATAATTTAATTTATGAGGATTAAATTTATTTAATGTAGTGTCCCCAACCGGAAAACCCACCCAAACCGTGCTAACAGGCCGGGTTCCACTGGCCTTAGGCGCACATCCCTAAATTCCAAATGCTACCTACTAGCAGCGAGGATGTAAACAAGTATAGAGGGGAGGCTATACACTCTAGGAAAAGATAATGAACTAGTCTGAGAATATTAATTTATCATGCAGTGAAATAAATGACTTAACAGACTAGTACCGGAACTGCAGAGTTGAAATGTAGTAATATCATAAAAATATGGGAAGTGATAAATAAATAGAATCGGTGGAATGTAAATAGAACATCATGGAAGAAATACACTTATTTCCAATCAAACCAAAATTAAAAAAACATGAATTCTAGGATATCCCACACAATACAGTATCCAAGTTGTTGACCATGGAAGACTACAATAGCTACAAATAATAAGCAAGATGAACTAATAGAAAACTGAACAAAAAATCCATCGAGGAATGACCTCAAGGTCAATGCCAATCTCCACATCTAACATTACTATGATCCATCACTTGAGGATGACCCTTTACCAATACACAGATCCAAAATGTATAGTCATGTACCAAAGGGCCCATGCAGGGTGTGAGATGAATCTCAGTAGGATACCACCCAATGATGAGTACCTATAATAAGTGTTTAAGATTATATGAATATCTGTGTAAAGTAAACATTATGATGAAATATATAAATACATCTTCCACTTGTGCTCACTCGTCGCTAGGGAGTGTCACCTGCATTGAACAATTCTATAATCTCATAAGAAAAGAGAGTCGTTGGCCACGGACCAAGGTATCCCTTATAGTAAAAAATCCCCAGCGAACCCTCGGTTTCCACCTCAATAATATAGTATGGAACCACATACCACCAGACACCTCGTTTCTCAATGTACCAACATCCCAAAGGGATGACCAAATAATAGTATCTCGATCTCACAGAACCCTGCTCAAAATCTAACATCATCCAATGTCATGAAAACTGGAGGAACAATGATTTCTATCCTCAAATAAATATCTAGGAACACGAATTCAAGCAGAGATAGACTAATCCAAAAACCTGATAGCCTTGTCACTATCAACCAAAATCTCCTCACCATCCACATGGAATTCTACAGAAAGCACCTATTAACTATAAATATATAATCTCCATCTAATGGGGGCCTCTACCCACATGAGGGGTAAAACCACATCATCATTGATTCAACCTATGTTCACACCACTCAATTAGTGCTCTAGCAATCATGTGTGAGTGGTAATCAGAAAATAAAAGTCCAAATACACACCAAATCTATCTCTTCATGTGCCTGTGACCATGTCACTCTAATCCTATGGGTATTCCATGCAGTTATCACATTCCATTACCAACCTAATAGCCTCACCACCTCAATATGATATCCATGACCCCAAATCTTGTAGTCAAAACCACTCTAGAAAATGAAGGATAATCCCAACCAATAGTTTTATGATGGACATGCTAGCCTAACCTTAGGCCATGCACTTCAAAACCCAATTGGTCTCGTCATATGTAATCTTAATAATTTCATATATTTAAATACCATTAAAACACTTTAATATTTAATTCAATTTAAAAACATTGAATTACTCTAGATAATAGCTATAAAACATTATCCAAGAGGTCTTCAATGCATCTAACTCTCTTAATAATGCTTTAACAAATTAAACATTCCATTTTAAATTAAATCATTCTTATAAATGCCATTTTGGAACCATCGGCCAAAATATACCAATGAGAAATTACCACTTTCCTGACCTTACTCAAGTGTAATAGGTATAAGGCATGTTCATGACATCTCACACAGTCCAATAGTCAATTCAATATGATTTAACAGAGTTATTCTCAAAACCCACCATTGAGGTAAAAATATTCATCCACAAAAATTATGAAAATACAAAAAATAGGGTATGCACCACCAACCTTATACTCTATGACAAAGGCACATTCAATATCGATCTCCAATTCGAAGCCAATTGATGTATATTTGAGTCTTCATTATAAACCCTACAATCAGATCGAATAGAAAAATTGGTCCACAAGGTGAATGATAAACAAAGAAGAAGGGTCCACAGGGTTTGCCTTACTGAGGTGATCCAATAGTTTTTGAAAATTCAAATAATAGAGGTCGGAAGAAGGAGTTGGATCAAAATCCACCCGAGGAAGGGAGGAAAGACTCTCCCCTATTATGCACAACAAAAAAGATGAATAATTGAGAGAGGATAGATAAATAATGAAATAAAAATAAAATTAAAAATTAAAAAAACATGCATCTTTGGTCACACAATTTACCAGAACGTTTTTCCAAACCATGCGCCAACCATGCTGTTGTCACTACCTAATGTTGTAGGACCACATATTTTTACCAACTGTGTACAAACTCTATTATGTAACTTCAAATCAGTCTGCTTGGCCTTTGTCAATCCAAAAACAAAACAGAAACACCTGGGGCACTCTCTAAGCCACTAGACCAACCCAAAACCATTAAATAAGGCCAACAATACTCTCAGAATTATCTTCCGATCAATGAATCAAAATATATCCTAGACACTAATTAAAAAACTTAAACAGGGTGGGTATTTTGACCCTTTCCAAAAACATAGGTCATTACAATCTCCCCACATTAACATAGCTTATCCATATGCTATCAAGCAACACCCATAGGTGGTGTCGTACATACGTATCCTAGTAAAAAGAATCCTGAATACCTCGGTCTAAAGGGTTCTACCCCAATTCCTCAAGGGGTCCCCACCTTAGGAATTTCCTAAAATGGTCTCAACCTAACCAAAAATAAAATCACACAAATGTATATTGAGCACTTTATGGACCCATGGTCCTCCTATAACACTTCTTCCATCCTACACCACATCTGGTGATCCTATATCGCTCTCGAGACCAAATCACATCCCACAATGAATTGTTTTCCTCCTCGAGCTAGTGGCACCCATGGAACAACAAGGTCCCACTTCCCATGGATGATCAAAAAAAAACTTTTTCCTTGAACCATAATCACAAATTGCATCATCGATGCCCCAAACACAAGGGACCTCACAGAACCCAAATCGAATGGATGAATCGATGCTGAAACACCTAAAAACACACATCCAACGATGCTCCTGATGTAAAGAACCTACTTTATATATATATATATATATATATATATATATAATCATGCACCTGATATGGTACCAACCTACTAACCAGTGTTTTCTCAATCCATAAGAATCATGTGCACCTCGTTCACTGAAAATAAACATGGATCAATAGGTCATCCAAAAATAAAATAAAACAAATCATGCCCATGCCAGCAGTATACCTTTGATCTTCATCATCTCACTATCCTTCTTGGTGTAGGGATTCTCCATAGCATGCACCTATCCTAACACATTGTTGCCTAAATCTTAGCATCCCAGCGGTGCTTCTCCATCCGCCAATCAATGACCCCATTGATTGGTCCCACTGTCACTTCTACGTCCTCTGTGTGTAGCTAAACCACATCTACCCTCACGAGGTACAGATCCTCAAGAGATATTTTATGGATTTCCATGCCTCAGTCCCTCGCTGTCGACTATCTGAGAAGGATTCCTGCAGAACATATCAAGATGACCAACATCCCCACATGACTAGAAATCCTTTAGAGGAAGATCACATTTTCTCTGAACATTCCATGATTTATCACACTGAATGAAAACTTTTTCAGAGCTACCATGAGGTGGTCTAATTGATGCCTTAGTCTAACTGCCCAAAAGGAACTCATACAAACCTCGTTACCTTCTATCTGAACCATAGCACGAAGCCGCCGCCTAACCCATGTGATACCATTTCATTAGGTTACCATTATCTATGAGTGCCTTATTCCCCACATATGAGAACAAGGTTATCCTAATAGTCTTAACGAACACCCAAATGTCATGTCATAAACCATATTTGAAGCACCACACCCTCAAGGTGTCATTACATAGCATACCAGGTGTGAATCCAAACAATTAAATAAAGGTAGATGCATAGTCCATGGTGGAAATTTGACCCTTATGAAGGCCCAAGAACTCCCAAGTACTCTCCTCCATCAATGACTCTAGGAAAAAGTTCTCAAAAAACCTATCCCCAAAGTCCATCCAGTTCATTCCCTCATGTATGCGAGCCTAAACCTACACATCCCACCATTGCTTTTTCGAATCTCTAATCATGTACATCTCTAGCTTGACCCTCTTCACTAGAGGCATCTCGAGCTGATCAAAGACCATCTTTATTCTCTCTTAATAGTTCTAAGCTACTTTCAAACCACCCTAACCCTAAAAAAGTGGTGTATGATGTGACTAGAACATTTTCGTTAGATATTCCATCAATTTATCTACTCCCTGAGCACCTTTGTCGATCCCCTATAAAATATATACCAAAATCAGTTGGAGCATCTCATCATGCCACGACCCAAATGCTATCATGTCTTGCAGCTACCATGCCTACACTAGGCCCTAAACCTGAGCATGTCGATGAGCCTATACCTATGGCTCATGCCATACCTGACCCTTAGGGTTATGATCCTGATCGTGCTCCTACTACACTATATCATCACCCACCTGATGCTCCATACAATCCATCCATGAAGAACCCTCTGAATTCCATAAATTTTTAGAAAACCCATATATATAACATAGATCAGGAAGTAGTAAAAAGGAAGCACATCCTCACTACCCTCACTCTTCCCCACTACAACCAAGCCCCATGGAATCCCAGCCTCATGGACTCCTTACCAGCCCTCACCAATTCCAAGTATCATAATATTCATGGGGCATGCTTATCCTAAAAACCACTGTTGCCTCAATTCGATGATCAAGTTTCCCAATACTAGTGATCAAAATAACCTAAAGCATAATAAATGCCTTATCCTATAAGATCCAGGTCTAAATCCTCATGACAAATGCAATTTCACACACACACACACACACAGAGAGATATATATATATATAATGATATAATGCATGGAATATTACTTTATATATCAAATTTCTCATTTCAAATTAATTTAAAGCATGGTATATCACATTTCTACATGGAATTTGATATTATTCACATGGTATGATCATTCTAAAAAGAGTGCATGAATTTATAAATATCAAATACCCTAAATTTTAAAATAAAAAAGGATAACCAAAGAAACCATCACAACCCCCTTTCCATAATTGGACAAGGTCCATATTTTTTGTCTCCATAGTAGGACAACGGTCCAAGACACACATCACAAATAATAACATCACATTCCAAAAGTGCCACATAGGATGAAATCATGTAATCTATAATCTATGAAAAAGATAAAACATGACCCACCAATGGAAACTCAATCCATCCTTAAATCATCATGTTGCAGGAACCCAAGACTAAGATTAAAATCTTGTTACGATAACCTCTCTCCATTCTACCGTAACCCCAAATAGTAAGACTAGAAAAAAAAAGGAAGTCATGATCTCATTAGTATCCGGTCAATAGATGGTAATAAATCCCAGTATTGAGTTGATTTGATACCACTTGTAGTGTCTGGGACTTGAACATCCACCAGAATAGTGCTAGCGATCTGGGTACCATTGGTATTAGGTGCACCTCCCTGAATCCCCAAGGCATCTAACTAACAACGAGGGTGTAAAAAGGTATAGTGGAGAGGATATACCCTCTGGGAAAATATAATGCAATGGTCTGAGCATATGAACATAACATGAAGCAATATATATGCTCAGTAGAATCGAACCAGACCCATAGATCATAAACACAACAATATCATTTAAATAGAGGAACTGATAAATAATAAGAAATAGTGTAAAGTAAACAAAACTACATGCTATCAAATCACTTGTAGATACTAAAAAAACCAAAACATAAATCCCATGTTAGGTTGTAAAATATAATATCCAAGGTGATGCCCATGGTAGGCCACAATGGCAACATATAATATGCATTTTGAACTAAAAGAAAACATAACAAAAAACTATCTAGGCATGACCTAAAGGTCTATGACTAACGATACTGTGATATGGATCATGAGGCTAATCCTCTACCTATAACTAAATCCATAAAGTATAAAAATATCCTAAAGGGTCTGTGTTGGTCATGATATGAATCTCAGTAGGATACCACCCAATGGTGAATACCTAGTATAAGTGTTTAAGAAGATATGTACCTGCAAATAAAGTAAACAATATAATGCAATAAATAAAAAAACCTCCATAGGTGCTCAGAAGGTACCAGGGTGTGTCACCTACCTCAGCCAACACCAGAATCTCAGAAGATAAGAGAGTATTTGGACCATGGGAGAAGTTACCCCTATTGTCACAAATCCCCAATGAAGCATTAGGTTCCACCTCTATTGGAAATCCTGGCACCACATGCCTCCTTACACCTCGTGTCTTAATGTACTAATGTTTAGAAGGCACACCCAATCAATAGTATCCCAGTCCCACGGACCCCTTCTCGAAAGCTCACATCAGATTATAGCACGACAACTGTATGAAAAATGATATATGTCCCCAAAAAATATATACGCCCATGGTCTCTAGCATATATATCCTCATCCCCTAACCTGATAGCCTCATCACTATCAACTGAACACTCCTCACCTTCCACGTGGCTTTCTATGGCATGCACACCCAAACCATAAATATCCATGCTACAACTGTAAGGGGTCTCTATCCACACAAGTGGTCAAAACCAAATCATCATAGAGTCAAGCTGTGTGCACATGAATCAATCGGCACTTTTTCCATATTGGGTGAGTGACAATCACAAAATAAAGGACCTAATCGACCCCATATCTTGAACCTTGTACCTCTACGACCATGTCTCTCAATCAAATGTCCTTTACATCCAAGTATCATGAGCCTTTCCTAAATGGATGCCCTCTATACCTCAATCTGAAATCCATAAAGCCCAATCATGTGGTCAAAACCACATCATCAAATCCGGGTCAAGCCTAACCAATAGTATCCAAATGGTCGTTCCACCCTAACCTCAGTACAACCCCATCACAACCTCGTGGGTCTCACTATATGTAATCTCACACATTACATATATATAAACCACATTAAAACACATTAAAAAGTAATTTAATTTAATCATATTCAATTATGCTATCTACCAGCTATAGCACATTAGCATGAAGGCCTTGAATTCCTCTTACTCTCTTAATCAAACCTTAACAAATTTAACATACAAGTATAAATCATAAAAATTTGATAAAAATATTTTTGGCACCATCGGACAAAATATCTCAATGAACAGTGGCCTCTCGCCCAGCCTCGCTCAAGTGTAACAGGTATAAAACATGCCCACGAAATCTCAAATAGTGCAATAGTCAATTCAGTATGCTATAACAAGGTTCCTCTCAAAACCCTCCATTGAGATAAAAAGCTGCAACCCCTAAAATTCGTTGAAAACTCAAAACAAGGTATAAACCACTTACCATAGACTCGTAGATGTAGGAACATCTGATAAAAATATCTAATTCGAAGTTGATCAATGTAGATATAAGTTTATATCTTAATCCATGAAATCAGATCGGATAGAAATAAAAGACTCTAAGGAAAGAGTTAAAGAGGGAAGAATGGTGCGCTAGGTTAGCCTATATGAGGTGATCCCATAGATTCCAACAGATCAAATAATGGTGGTTAGATGGATAAGTAAGATTGAAATCTACCAAAAGAAGGGAGGACTGGTTCTCCCATCTTGTACATGACCATGAATGATGAAATAGGGAGAGAGGTTAGAAAAAGAATGTAATAAATTCAAAACAAATTAAAAAAACAAGCCATGGTCGCACAGTTTACCCGCAAGGTTATCCATAAATAGTAGAAACCATGTGGAAACTACTGGCTAAAGCTGTAGGCCCACATGGTTTACTTGCATGGTTTTCTAAATCATGCCAAAACATGCACCCATTTATACAACTTCAAATAAGTCCTTTCACCTTCAACACCCCCGAAACTGAACGAAAACACCTGAGGCACTCTCTAAGCCCCTAGACTAACCCAAAACCATAAAATATGTCCAACAGGTCTCTCGGAATTTAGTTCTGATCAAAAAATCAGATGTTATCATATCCACTAATTGAAAATTTCAAATTGGTTAGAGATTTTGACTCATTCTGAAAACTTGAGTTGTTATTTGTAAGTAGTGTAGAATATTATACAAGACAATTTATTATCTATTTTGTTTTAAAATTTGTTTTGTTGAATATCTTGTAACACACACACCACCAAAATAAAATAATTCCTAGAATATTATAATAAATCATTACTTAATGTAAAGTTATTATTCAATTATGATAGTTATTTTTTCACTAGATAAATTTAATAGTTATAAAATAAATAATTCATCCGATATGATTAAAATCATTCAAAGTTAAAATGGGGTAATTTAAAAAAATGATTTTTTTGTTGATTAATAAATTAAAAAAAAATTAAATAATTCAATGTATGAGATAATAAATGAACACACAATTTATTAAAAATTCATAATAAATAATATTAAATACATTTTATGTTTTAAAATTTCATTTTTCTCATTAAGTTGGTTTTCATTATATTTAATATTTTCATTTAAAATAGAAATTATAAAATGTTATTTATTAGTTTCTTTTTGATGAAATATAATAATTTTTCAATTTATCATGTCAAAATTAACTTATGTTGATTTTGGATTTTTTTTAAAGGGTTGGTTTTTAGGTAAATATTGAAGAATATCGATTTTAAGAATAATATCACTTTTTTGACATTTTCATTATATAAGAATGATGTAAAATTTTAGGAAAACTTTTTAATATAGAATAATATAATTGAAATTTCATATAGTATTGAACAATAAAATCTATTTCTAAAATTTTATAAATTTAAGTAATGTTTTATTCTAAAATAGGACTGGGTTTTTTCCATTTATTTTATTATGTTATTTCATCGGTAAATTAAATTATAGATTAATTTAATGGTAAAAATAATTTACTTTATTATTAAATAAGAAAATTAATTTCATGATAATTAAGAATAAACAATTTTTTTAGTTAAATTCATTTTTATGGTTAGAACACAATTTAATAAAAAATAATATTCATTTGGTTTTGCTTACTTACACTAAAATTAATATTTACCATATATATGAATAAAATATTGTAAAATGGTTTCCATATTTTTCAATTATCACATAATTGTTTTTAATGTATATTTTATTATTGGACATAATTAATAGTAACCACAGTAAAAAAAATATCACTATAATAGGGGTTTAAAGTGATAAAGAGAGGGTTCAATTCAGAGATAAGACTTCAAATATCACTATAAAATTTCTAAATCTAATTGTATAAGTGTATTTTACCACAAATTATCCTATTTTTAAAATATAACTACATTGGATGCACATTCCATGATCATGGGTTTTTTTATATTTAAAAGTTCTTAATATTTACAAGAGTGACACTCCTCTCACTTATAAAGTAAATCTCTTTTCCTTACTTCTCAACATAATATGATCACTCCATCTTGAAAATACCTTCCTAAATATCTTGTAAAATATCTTACCAAAGTTCAATAGGTTTTGATCTTACCAAAATAAATATTTTTGAAGGATTATCTTGTAATTCAAAGAAAATTTCCCAAAGAAGTTATAATAGTATTAACATACTCTTTTTAATTTATTTTCTCAAAAAAACCCTAAATTGTTTATATTCATCCTAATATTAGGAAATAAATATCTTAATTATAATAAAATTTTATTATGTTTTTTTAGAAATTTTTATTTACCACTTTTGGATCTAAAGGAAAATGAAAACATTTCTTGAGAGTAAGTGCTCACAGTCTCCTCCACGAAGAGATGCATATAATTTTTCACCATCATATCACATAGATAGTTATAATGATGGATTTAATTAAAATATATGGTATATATGATATAATAATAATTATTTGAATATGAAATGTTATCTACCATTCTATACATTTTCCAATTACAAAATTAAACAATCATTCATGTGAATATACCAACTATCTTCCCCATAAATGATATATTTCATTTTCCATCAACACTATTAATGGATTGTAATAAATATTTATCTAATGAATAATTATTATATTAGTGAAATTAATATTATTAAATAATGATTAAAAATTATATACTTTCATTCATTTCCAATCGTTTGGAAAATGAAAACATCATCATGTGTATGTGCGCACTACCGGCTCCACGAACAACGTATATCATTTTTCTATTTACACCTACCATGGATGGTTATAAAATAATATATAATGAATAAAAATTATTGTCGTGAAATTTTTAAAATTATGGATATTATGTAACCATTTCATTGCACCTTTGAATATGATCCGCATACTGATATAGTTCAGGAGAAATTGATCAAAAACCATAATGTAAGAATGAACTATACAATCAATCATTGTAAAATTATTATAAATGGAGTTAGAAAATAAATTAGATTAAATTTGGTTTAAATATATTATTTAGAAAATTTAAATTGATTATTCATGTGTATAGAACATGTTTATCCATACGAGAATTCAAGGTAATGTTTTTCCATCTATATTCCACTCCATTGAGAACTATTTGATATTATACACCTAATTTTTATTATCTGATAAATAAAATTTTCCTTTGAAATCTTATTTCATTAACTAAACTATATATAATATATTTTTATCTTCAATTAATTCTTTCGATCTTAATTGGTTTTTATTCAAAATTCATTAACGTTGTAAGAGTTTATTTTACAATTTCCTTCTTATTCAAGATTATTAATATTTGAATTTATATGGAAATAATTATATGATATATCATTCTTAAAATGAATCTATTTTCTTAAAATATTGTTATTTGAAGTGTTTTCATGCTTTTATTCATACTTTGTCTCTCTTTGAAATAAAATATCAAAAGGAGGTCTTTATAAAAAATCATCTTTATTTCTTCTTTGAGGTCCATAATATTTATCTTCCTTGTCTATATTCTTTGAAATGTTATAAATACAAAAAAATTCCATTATAAAAATATTTTTTAATGTTAATATATATATTATTTTAATTTCTTCGAAAAAGTTTTATGAGGAATAATTATAATTATTTCTATATGGGTTATATATTTCTTTTTAAAACAGTTTGAAAACATTAATTTCTAAATCTTACTATTTGATTGTATTTTCCTATCATCACATACATTATTAGATAAAATAAATAATTTGAAAATTTAAATTTTTTTCAAATAAAATTTCCATCCCAATATTCAAGAAAAGTTTTATTTTTAAATGTTACAAAAAATAAAGAGATATTATTTTTTTAAATGCTTTGAAAATGTGATTCATTTAAAATATTTATAATTTTATCTTCCATTCTACATTTATATAATTAGGAAAAGATTATTTTATGTCTTACAGTTTTTATATATTATTTTATAAAAAAACATTCAAAAATAACTTTAAAACCTATTAAAAATGTTTTTAGAGGTGATTTATAACTTTTTTTACAACTAGTTACAGAAGTTTTAAAAATTGTTTTTTAGATTTTCTTCCATTTTCCACTCTAGTAATCAAAAACCATTACATTGCTAAAAAATACATTTATAATAAATTTAATGACACTCTCACTTACATGTGTTTTATTATCATTGTTTTATTCTATATAACTTCAATTGTTGTCGTAGTGGTATATTGGATACTCTATATGGTGTTTGTAACCTATTTTTCAAAAACAAAATTGTGGGGGTTTACTAGAAAAAGTTTCTCGTATATTATATGAGTAAATAGTTAAAATTTGATTGCCTCTTAGTTATATGATGATGATTATTGACTATTAAGTATGTATATTATGTTTTTATGAAATACAAACTTTTATTACTTGTTAATTCAATGTGTGTATTTATTGATTGATAAGGAAAATTGATTATTTATTATATTTTTGATTATTAATATGAATAATGAATAGAAAATAATGAAGTGATGGGTGGGTTATGATTATATATTTTCCATAAATATATTTATATGTATCATGATATAAAAAGTTGTTCTATTTATTTGGGTATTTGGTGTATAACTACGAATTCATTTAATTGTCTTAGAATGAGTCCTTGATAGTATGATTCATAATTTAATGGCATGGGACCATGAAAATAAGATCATGACAATATAGAATTATGAATTCCTTTCATTGAGAAATCAAATATTTTTTATTCTTTTTATCTCTATGTATTTTTGAAATCATATACATATTTATTCATACAAGACTATTAAACTAGAATATCCTTCATGATTTGATACCTTGTATATTATACCAATGTAATTAAGTATACATTGGCACTATGTACCTTAATTTGAGTTTGTTATGGTTAGCCAGTATTACAAAAAAAAATTGAAATATAATGATATCACAGTTCAAGGATCACTTAGAGGGATACTAATTCAGTAATACAACCAAAATAAAAAGTTCATTAATTGATATTTTATCTTTTTAGGAATGAAAGTAAAATTATATTTCCATGATGCTTACTCATATAAATCATTCAAAATTTTATATGGAATGAAAAAATCATTAATACATAGATATTTTTTCAAGGGTCTAAATTTTTTTGACTAGCTATTATTTATATGTGTTTCACATATTATCCCTCTTCAAATAGTTTTCATTTATATATCAAGGAATAAATGGAATAGAAGTGATAAGATAGCCCCAAAATATTTTCCAATGAAATATATTGAAAAAAATATACCACCACACCAATAAAAATATAATTAAAATTTAGAAATGTAATAAATAATAACAATGGAATATGGTTGTCAATAAAATAAAATGTAATATTATTCATCAAGGACATAAACTTAATCATGTTCTCATGAGAGAACTAGTTTCTCTAAAAACAATTTCCTACCATCTTCTCATCGGTTCATTTAAAAATATCATTATCAATGTGCACTTATCATATCATAATACATCAACAATATCATTAGTGGTTAATTTCTTTTAATATAGACAACCCTGTTGAATGATTTGGATAAAAATTGAATCTACCCACATATGTCTATATTTTTTAATTTTTATCAAATAGTTATCTTCAATGATGATAAGAAACTATATCTCAAGATCCTCTGGAAGTGTCACAATTCCCTCAATATTTCCCAAACATTTTCTAAGAGCTCTTTCCCCTAATAAAGATAAAATATCTATTTTTCACTTATCTAAATAAATTTAACATGTCAAGAATATTTCAAATATTACATTTTTCATATGTAAAAGAGATGAAAGGTGAATTTTAACAAATAATCTAACAACCAATTTTTTTAATAAATATTCTAATAAAATATGAAAAATAATGGATTTAATTACGAAACTGTACAATTAAAAACCAAATTATATGTCTCCATCGCATTAAATTCTTCCCTAATTTTACATTTTCAATTTATTTATACATAATTTGACTATGTCAATGAGTTATAATTTCATATTTCCAGTTTGTCATTCTTACACATTAAAATATAACCAACCCTGACAATTCATGTTATGATGGTAAAAAAGTAGAACAATCTCTTTCCAAGGGTTGAATATTTATTTTTATGAAGTTGATATTATTAATTGATCAATTATCCCATTCATTATATCTATTAAAATGGAATTATAAAATGATAGTATGGAACGTTAATAATATATGATAAATTTTTACTGATCATTTTTTCATCCTTTCGTTAACATTACTCTACATTATTTAGTATTGTGGTGCACCAACTAGGAACTGGTTTCATTATAAGAAATTTTCATTTTATCATTTTCTCTATTTGGTATAAGGGAATGACGATTTTGTGTAAGGATTTTGTCACTTACTTATAAACCATTAAAAATTCAAAAAAATATACTTAAATTTATTTATTTGATCAATTTTTCAACATTAATATACACCATATGAATTATATTATTCACATTTTTCTACATTTTTCTGTAATTTAATTGTAAAAAAATATAACGTATTTTTCATATCAATTTTTTTAAGAATAAATTATTAATTCCACAAGATGAATCATTTATTCTTCCAAAACATTCACACAAGGTTATCCTTAAAACCCCAGTATATATCATGCAAAATAATTTTTCAGAGGGAAATAAATCTATATATTGATCAAATATATCGATTTTCCTCATTAAAATAAAGTTTATAGCATGTCAAAGAATCATCACACATTCTCCACATCAACTTCTTCTGGAAATAATTAATATATTCAGATGATTACTTTTTAAAAATAATAAAAAATATAATATAAATCTAATTGTATTGTACTATTCTTTATAAATATCAAGGATTTTTTTCCATCATATGATAATATCATCATGAGACTATAATAAATGACAGAGTAATGTTTATGTGTAAAATATATTCATCAATTAAAATCATTCTCAAGATTACAGAATATCTCTATTCACTCGATCTTGGAATAAACTTATCTACTATCCTTCATTCACTTTTAATGTATATTGAAATCATTATAAATTTTTTTGGACTCATGAGATCTCATTTAAATAACACAAAATTATAATTTTTCTTAATTTTTCTTCTTACAATCATATACATCACATCAATCATCATCACATCATTCATTATAATGAAATAAAAATAAAGGAAATTGAATATGAACATGGTAATTTAATAGTTAATTCAAATCATATTATTTTTATTGATATTTCGACCAATTATTTAATATAAATGTAGTACAATATTTGTTTATTTCAATATTCACATGCTCTTGGAGCCATGCATTTCGTTCTTTAATATTATTTTAGTTTTACTAATATTTTAATTGTTAAGCTGTTACAATTTTATTATATGAACCAAATAAATCATGATTTTTTAATGTTGAAGATCAAAAACCCATCAAATTTTATAGATATATCTCACCTATTGATAAATTAATTGGAAAGAAGTCATAATAAGAAAAAGTTTTATTCAAAATGATAATGATATATCAATAAAGTTATGTTGTTTTAGATGTGGATTTTATTGACATTTTAATTTAAAATCATGGAATATATAAATATTTTATTCATATAATACTTTTTATAACGTTTTTATTAAATTTATTATTCTTGAAATAAATTATTTATATGTTTAACTGGTTTTATAATTAAAAAATACTTTTTTTCATAGAATTATTTAATTATTTTCATATATCTATTTAAAATAGTTTTATATTATTTAAGTATTTTTACTAAAATTATAAAAATTATATATATCAATATTTCTTTTTTTAGTATTTAAAATTAAAAATATAAATATTTTTTTTATATAAAATATTTTTCAAGATATAGAGTATTTATTTTGTGTTTGTATTTTATATTAGATAAATTTGAATATTATAAATTATAATAATGGTACTAAAAATTACATATTATTATGTGTTATTTTGAAATTATTATTTTATAATTATGATATTTTTAGAAATATAGAAAAATTATTTTTTTATTTTGTTTTATTTTTTCAGCTTATGAGCCTTCATAGGTAACTAATTTAGTCGAAACATTTATTTATAAAAAGGATTTTTTGTATCTAACTTATAATTTTTCCCTTTTATTTTCTTGGTTTATCATTTTTTTCAATATTCATGTTTACACATAGAATAAATATTATTCGGTATCATCTCGACCTGAACACCAGGTCCGAGCTAGAGTCCCACATGACCTCATGCATGCCTCCCCAAATGAAATAGGTTATAAACCCATAGTGAGGGTCTAATTTGACAATGTAAGACTATACCCTTTGTATCATGTCTCTGAGGACTATAATAAACAATAAAAATAATAAATTAATAATCATTCTAAATGCAGAAATTGAATACATGGAATACATGTCATAAATAAGGGTCACATCCGAAGTGGTAATCCTATATATTGTATAATAAGTATATAAAAATGATAGTAAAAATATTAGAAACTCCCCTGGAGTTGGTCATGTACCACTACAACTTTATGCTCCACTGTTCAACCATCCCCCAAAGAGCTATTTCTAATTGTCAGATATCTGTTCATGGAATCTATAAATTTACTGAAATGCCTGAGTAGGGTTTGAGTACCAAAATAAACATGACATCACCAATTATCATTACCATATGTTTATATTATATAGAATTGTATATCATGATATAAGTAACTTCTCATACAATAATACATATGTCGAGTCATCGTGTGCTAAATATGATTCCAAAAACCTCATCCCCGACTTCTTTGTCTCATTATCGGTAAGTATGTCAATAATTCATATACCTAAATCATGGTAAAAATTATCGCCACACACATCTACTGGTTTTTATAGAAACATGGAATGTCTCTATATGTCAAATAACATACCCCACCCAGTCAGTGGTTTTCTCTACAATGTCGCATGTTCAATCAAGGTGATCCCTGAACTGCGTATCCTTGTAATCACCCAAGGCCATTTTTTGTAGGAATACATGATAATTTTCTACCATCTACCAACTATTATTTCCCCTCTATATAGGTATCCATGACCACATTTTAATAAATTAAGACAGTTTTAGGTTGGGTAACTAGATATTGATACTTTCCCATTACATGGGTAGCTACACCAACAATTAAGGATATATAAACTACATTACATTGAACCTCAAGATTATCCATGAATATATTAGTCCCTATAGAACAATTCCATAGTTTGTTAAACACACACGTAGTATATGTTGTATCATAGAATGATAAGACATGTCATGATCAATGTCAGGATCCCCACATAATCATATAGTCATATTAAAACAAGCCCAAAGCTACTCACAAACCCATATGAAACAAATATTCAGAATGGGACCACAACATAAAAAATATCATGGAAACATAATATAAAAGGACAAAATATAAGGGAATCACCTACATCATGTTTGTCTATGTCAACTTCAAGGTTTTCCAATGTTGTCATCGCCCAAAATAAATTCTCACAAATGAGAAGATGACCACATTCCAATGACTCCTAGAACCTCCAAGTCATCATATATATTCTTTTATAGAAAGTGGAGGAAATATTATACAATGTAGGATAAAAAATTGTTATATATGGGTTTTAAAGAGGTCTCCTAGTGTAAGGATGAATGTTCCGGGAAATGGGTGTCACTATAGGGGAAGGCTAATAGTTGTTGTGCATGAATTTACTAATTTAACACCACATACACATGGAATGAATACATAGCTAAGAGGTGAACTATAAAGAAACCATGGAGAAAGAGGTAATGGTTATTACATAACATCCCCCATGAATGACTCCGATATGATGAAATGGGATGAAAACTATGTAGAACCACACTAGCTCACAAACTCCCACATCGTAGGGAGCTGGGCTACAACTTGGGGTTCATATAGTATGAATCAAAACTACTAATATGGTGCTGAAATTAATGGATAAGTTATGTATTTATACTATAACCTCATTGGTTTCCTTAGTGTGAAACTCCTCATAAATCATCCTTCATAATGCCTCATTAAATATCCTAAGAATAATTATCAAATACCCTAACATGTAATTTTTATAGAGGATCACCCTATTGCATGGTCTAATAATCTAAGACATATTCACATTGGAAAATACTCCACTATCAATGCCTTAAAATAGCCTCCTTCAAAAATAAAAACCCTTACATAGACATAGGTGTTGTGTCTAACCATTTTCCCAACATTTTGATGCAATTTAGCCATTTTTTATTATAGTTAAAACCCCCCCTTTTCTTTAAGGTCCTATTTATTGTCCCTAAATAACACAAGTTTTGTATGTAAGCCTTTAAAAATACACATATTCATCCATTATGTTCCCAAATGAATAATCCTTTATAAAACAAGGTCCAATATGAAATTAAATGAAAAACAAATATTCTATACAAGATCAAGAATCTCAAGGCATCACAATTATACCCCTAAAATACATCTAGTACTTGAAAAGTGTCTCTAGTGTTACTTCTACATAAAGAACAACCATTGATCATGAACAACAGCTTATCACTCCCATAACTTCTCATGTTACCATCTATGCTGCCACATAATCTTAATAAGTGGAATAATATTAAATTGGATGAATTACTCACTCTAATATAATTTCCATAATAGATGAAGTACCCCTGGTTTTTGGTACATAGCCCTTTTTATATTATTTCATGAATATAATGAATAAGGGTGATGTTGGAATAGTTTGGTGTTTTTTAGAGTTTTTTGGGATAAAGGGAAGTCATACAGGTTGCAAACGGTTTTTCCAAACCGCCCGATTTGAAATATTTCTTTGGTATTTGTGAGGTAGAGGCCTCACCATGGTTGGATCACAGTTTGGAGACCATGTGAGATGACCATACTTGGTTAATCCTTAAGATAGTATCTAATGAATAGTTAGTGCATAGTTTTCCTAAC
This sequence comes from Viscum album, assembly GCA_963277665.1. NCBI lineage: Eukaryota > Viridiplantae > Streptophyta > Magnoliopsida > Santalales > Viscaceae > Viscum > Viscum album. The sequence goes on from OY728162.1 coordinate 1,531,150,860, forward strand.
TGTGCGGCTAAACGATGCACGGGTCAAAAGCACCTCCTTTAAAAGTAGATCTAATACATTTTTGACAATAAGTGACTTGTTTTTCCACATTTGCTTCTCTAACTCAGTGTTTTTCTTCCCTAACAATCATGTATGTTTCTCCCATCCAAAAAATGGTGATCCAAAGGTAATTTGATGATTTCCATAATTATATCATTGATATGATGGGAAGGAGTTCTCAAAAAATTATTACAGTACTTTCTCAGATAGATGATGTTATGAATAATTACATGAATCATGTGGAACACCCTCCATATCCAAGGAAAGAGAAAGTTTTTTTCAAATCCTTCATGTGGAAAAGGGCTCAAATATTTAGTGGATCTTCTGATACCCTCTTGACGGAATAGTGAATTAAATCCATTTAAAAGATATTATCTGTACTTGAGTGATTAGAAGAATAAAAACTTGTGTTGGAGATCTATTTTTTATGTGGAAGCTGATCAGTGGTGGACACTGATCATGACTATTATGTCCCAAGAGGAAATTGATTCCATTGATTAAGAGGAATTCAAGAATATGTTTTTCAATAAATATTTTCCCCAAACCCTCCACCTTAAGTTGTAAAGGGATTTCCTTGGACATAATCAGATGGAAGATTAGTACATTGTGGTATATAAATAAAATGTCACAAGGCATGAAAGATACACCTTCATCTTTTTCATAAACACCTAATGCAAGGTGGATCTCTTCTTTAGCAGACTAAAGCTGAGTCTATGGAAAATGTAGGTGATTCGAGACATTGACAGTTACAAGAAGACTGTTTATTGTGGACTCAAGGTTGAAATGGAGATCAGAGTGTCCTAATGGTCTCATTGGATTAGTTAAAAAATGAAGAAACTTAGTTTAATATGGGTGGTTTGGAAAATAAATCCCATTATAGAGAGAAGATAGAACATTCCACATGTCAAAATTGTGGGAAGAAAAATCTTGTGTACTATCTAAAGGGAACCAGGAATTGATTCAAATGTGGATGAATGGGACATATATCTAAAAACTAACAACTACATTTGAGTAATTCCACTAATGTAGAAGAATAATGGATGTTTTATATCAGTACACAACCCATAGTACAATGTTACAACTTCAAGGAATATGGGCATTATGAGAACAATTTCCCTATTCCAAGTGTTGTCATAGGAAATATACAACAACCTACAAGTAAACATGGAAGAGATTATGTTATCATTATTGTAGATATGGATCTTGAAGATGATGTGGTGATAGGTGCACAGGTTATTCATTCATGAATAGCTAATGTACTACTTTATTTTGCTTCTACGCATTATTACATAACAGGAATGTATAGTCAAACTATTAAAACACCACCACGAAAATTGGAGGTTGATTTATCTGTTAGAATAGTGAATGAGGAAATCATTACATTAAAATTGTGTAATTACCCTTGGTTAACGTCTTTGGATAGAACCTCCTAGTAAATCTCTTCATAATTTTTTTTAGTGGAGTCTGATGTTATCTTGATCGTGGATGTCCTATCTTTATACAAATACAAAATCAAATGGCAGGAAATGAATATCACTATTCACATCCCAAAGCATCCTCCAATTATTATAAAATTTATAGAGGAAGATAAATCACCTTTAGAATCATTTTCTAAAGTGTAGATATTTATTCCTTATGGGAAATCATGTCTAACTGAAATGATTGAGACAAAGGAGTTGATATTACTCGAATACATTCCCATCATGTGTGATTACACAGATGTATTCCCTAATGAATTTTATGGTCTTTCTCTTAATAGAGAGGTTGTGTACTCAATTGATCTTATTCCAAGATCCTTACCTATATTAAAGACACCTAATATATTGGCCACTATTGGGTTGGAAGCACAGAAGAAGTAGCTATATGAGAATTTGTAGAAAGGTTTTATAGACTCGAGTGCTTCACCCTAGGGTTCACCAATCATCATTGTTAAGAAGAAGGATGGATCAATGGTCCTATTTAGTGATTATCGTGAGATCAATAATATAACGACAAAGAACAAGTATCCCCTACCATAGATAGATGATTTACTCGATCAGCTATGTGGGGCCAGATATTTCTCTATGGTGGAACTTTGGTTAGGATATCACTAATTAAAGGTAATTAATGAAAATATTCCAAAAACTACCTTTATAACAAGGTATGGACACTATGGGTTCATATATATTCCCTTCAGATTCACTAATTCTCCATAAATATTCATGGATATAATGAATAGAGTGTTTTGAGATTACCTCGACAAATTTTTGGTAGTCTTTATCAATGATATTCCAATATACTCCAAGAGAAAGGAAGAACACGAGGAGCATTTGAATACTGTGATGATAAATTTTTTATGGTAAAAACATTATGCAAAGTGTAGTAAATGTTATTTATTGATGGAGGAAATATCATTCTTCGGGCATGTTATCACTAGTAAAGAAATATTTGTAAACCTTTCAAAAGGCAAAGGAAATTGAAGAGTGGACCAAGCAAATATTTTTAGTGGAGATCCATATATGGAATGGTCTAGCTTGGTATTATCAATGATTTGTGAAGAAAATATCATGATTTTCAAACCCAATGGCTAATCTTACATGGAAGGGAGTTATGTTTGTTTGTACTCAAGAATGGGAGGAAATCCTTAAGGATCTCAAAAAGTGGTTTATCGCTGCACCCGTACTCACACTCTTGATAAGTAGGGAACTCAATATGGTGTATAGTGATGCTTAATTAAAGGTATTAGGATGTGTTCTGATGAAAATTGATAAAGTTATATCCTACATATAAAGGAATCAAAAAATACATGAGAAAAAGTATCCCACACATGATCTGGAGATGGCAGTTGTGATCATTACGTTCAAAATCTGGCAGCATTATCTCTATGGGGATAAGTGTAAGATATATACTGATCAAAATATCCTAAAATATATATTAACATAGAGAGATATTAATATGATCCAATGAATATGGTTATAGTTCATTAATGATTATTACTACTCCATCCAATACAGTTCTTTTATGGCAAATATGGTGGCATATTCTCTATGTAGAAAGGATCCTACATCATTCTCAATTATGTTAATTGAAAAGGATCCAATCTTCTTAGATTTTTAGAGTATGGACATGGAAATAATTTAGGGAGGAATATTATTAATTTTTCTCAAATTATTTCTCAACTATCCCTCATGGATAAAATAAACTATTCCCAATGAAAAGATATAGAAATTTAAAAAAGGGTGGAAGCTATAAGAGATGAGAAATCCACTGAGTTTAAGATTGAAGAAGAAGGATTTTTAGGATATGGTACATGATTATGTGTACCATAAAATCCTGAGATAAAAAAAGGATATTTTGAATGATGCACATAGCTCAACCATCTCTATTCACCCAGGGAGCACAATGATGAATAGAGATCTACATGTGAACTTTTGGTGGGAAAATATGAAGAAGGAGATTTCTGAGTATACATCAAATGGCCTGGTATATCAGCAATTGATGATTGAAATGAATAATTATGTGGGGGTGATGAAACCACTTACCCATAAAAACATGGAAGTGGGAGAACATCACTATGGTCTCTATCAGTGGACTTCTAAGGATATCTAGAGGAAACAATGTTATATGGTTCATTGTGGATCATCTTACAATGACATATCACTTTATTTCAAGATGGGAGGACTTCTCAATGGATCTACTTACATGAATACATATCAATGAGGTCGTAACTATACATGGAGTACCACTATCTGTTGTATCTGATAGGGATCCTAGATTCACCTTCATGGTCTTGAAAAGTCTCCAATATTCTCTATGTAATGAACTAAAATTTAGTATGTCTTATCATCCTCAAAATGATAGAAAATGTGAGTGAACTATTTAGAAATTGGATGATATGTTGAGAGCATGTTATATGGACTTCAATGGAGATTGGTACCAACATCTTCCATAGGTAAAATTATCTTACAATAATAGTTTCCACTCCAGCATCTAAATGGAAACATATGAATCCCTTTATGGGAAAAGGTGAAAAACACTGGAATGCTATGATGAAGTCAGTGATCGTAAGCTACCAGGACCAAAAATGGTCAAATAAATGTTGGTGAAGGTGAATAAAATTCAGAATCACATCAAGTCAGCCCAACATCAATAGAATATTTATGAATACAATCATCGATAGGGACTTGAAATTAAAGTTGGAGACATGGTATTCCTTCGCATATCTCTATAGAAGAAGTTCATGAGGTTTAGGAAGAAATGTAAGATAAGTCCCCGGTACATCCACCCCTTTCAAATTCTTGAACATGTTGGATCTGTGGCCTATCAACTAGCACTTCCACATACCATGTCTCAAGTACATTGTGTCTTCCATGTATCCCTATTAAGGAAGTATATACAAGATCATTCACATGTATTGTCTTTAGAGGTGATGTAGTTTGAGAAAGGTCATTCTTATGAGGAGAAGCCAGTGAAGATCTTGGATAGTAGATATAAAGTTCAAATCAATAAGAATACTCACCTGGTAAAAGTAATATAGAGGAACCATATGTACGAATAGGAAACATGGGAACTGGAGGAAACAATTAAGGGAAATTACTTGCACCTGGTTATGGATTAGAATGTAAAAAACAAAATTTGAGGGATAAATTTCATAAGGGGGAAGAATGTAACGACAGAATGATTTATTAATGGAATTACCTTATTATAATAATGACTTATTATAAAATCACAACATATTACTTATTGAACACAATACTAACCTTATAAATGAATAATGTGTGAAATAAAATGTATTTCTTGATGTTTCGGAACTTATATCGGTGATATAGTTAATTTTCCTAGGTAATAATAATTTGACCCTTATTAACGATAAACTAGCCAATGTAATAGTAACCCCACAAATTAATATATAAATAATATTTATCAATCTTATATGTTACACTATGATATAATTACATCATTGTATGCGTAAATATTCTTTAAAAAAATTATTTATAACGTGTTGGTATTTTTGTAAGTCTTGAATATTTAATTACAATTTTATTATTAATTTAATAAATTTAAATACAATGTATTTTCATAAAATTATTTCATAATTTTTTTTATTTCTTTTGATCATATGATAATTTTATGAGACCTTAATTAATTTTTCAAAGTGTTAGAAAATCAATTTTAATTTTAAAATTTGTATTTTACAAGTAAATTATCATTATAATTAAAAATTAAATTTGAAGTTTTAGAAAAATATTTTCATAAAATTGAGTTTATTTTTTTAATTCTATAAGTTGAAAAATGGTTGCGGATAATTTTTTGGATTTTTCTTAAAAACTTGAATTTTGTGAATAGTAAAATACGATAAATGCTAAATAAATGTATTTTTTCATAATTCTTGAGTCATGGATGATGTAAATGGACATGGGTTATAAATCAAATTATATAATTACTATTTATAGTTAACAATAATCAAGACTATTCACATTCTAGAGGAAAAATATTAAACTGGTGATTAAAATAATGGGAAACCTCTCCTCTCTTCTATTATAAATACCACCCCTCATTACCTCATCTCTTCACTCCTCTCAAGCCTTATTCGTAGTTTAAATCATACTAAAAACACTTCCCAATCTCCTCCCCATGTCAATATACCCTTGGAATCTTCAAAATACCAAATCATCCCCACAAAAGAGGTTCTCAAAGAAGATATATTCAATAGGTAAATTTCCCTTTTTATTTCATTTATTTTTTTTCAAGATCATTTATTTATATTTTTCTCTGCATATCCCTTTATCCAAATGTTATGAAAACTCCAGTACCTTAAATTTACAGTAATATTTTTATGATAATGGATTAATTCATCATCATCTCACATTCCCCTTCTTTTTATACTAGAAATGAAAACACCATCTGAGATGTGTTAATTTATCACATTAAAGGACGACAAGTTTTCAATTTCTATTACCATATTCAATTATGCTCATGAAACCATTTCTAATTCTGAACCAGAGTATAATTTATGTAATATATCTAACATATGGTTCTTTAATATTTTGTACACGTGATATTAATATATAATGAAAGATGTTTTGTTGTGATTACAAACTGAAAATTAACCAATACAGTTATCATTATTATTTTATCTAGTGATTCATCTTCACTAAAATTAAATGATTTAATTTTATAATAATTTAATCTTATAGATGTACACTAATAACATATAACTCTAATTATTGAAAACCATTCTAATCTTACATTTTTATTCTCACATGTATGATAGTAAACCAATCATGAAAACAAAGGAAACAAATGCTCCCAAGCAATACAATTGAACCTCCTAACCAATCAAAAAGTTCATGAATGATATTAATATGTATATAATAAATAAATTATATAAAGAAGAGGTTATGTGAATATTAATTAATTGATTTAATTTATTTATCCAAGACATTAAGATCAAGTGAAGAACGTCATCAGACTTAAGGTAAGAGATTCTACCCGAACATAATTTACTCCTTCGGGTTGTTCTATTTTTCTTTTTACCCAAATAAATTTATCTATTAAATTCATGTACATTATATAAATTCTTTTATATACTAAAAAATAATGTTTTATGATCCTTTAAACAATCTATTTTTGGTATAAACAAGTTTATAAATGGTTTTCGCCACAATACTTCCCGAAAAGTAAATCCATTTGAAGGGAACTTTCTGAATTCTTACCCGATTTTAGGTTCACTATATCATCTATTTTTTGAAACCACTATTGTAGTAATCTTTGAATTTTTATTTTCAATACCATATTCTTTAACTTCTAGTTTTATATAAAAGATTATCCCCTTTTCTATTTTAAATGATCTTTAGTATTTTCTTTAAAACCTCACTAAAATGTTTTAATGCTAAAATTTAATAAATTCTACTATTACATGTTATCACATCTTTTTTTACATAAATTAACATGATATATTCCTATCTTCTATTTTTAATTTCAATGTATTATTTAATTCTTTTCATTCATGAACTCCTGTATGATACACCCATTTATGATGTTTTATGACATGATTATGATACCCATTTATTTACATGGGTAACCTTTTATTTATGTATGATAATTTATGTAGAAAACATATTCATAAACATGTTAATATGGGTGTTCCCAAATAGAATTCCAATTAATTGGGAAAATATTAGTCTAATGAGATGTTATGTGAAATAGCCTCGATAGTTTTCACTGACTTGTGCTACCATGTGAAACGGACTTGGTGGTTAACCTTGACATGTACTCCTCTATGTGAAACAAGACTTGAATCATTCTAAATTCATGTTTTATGTTCCTTCAACATTACTTTGAATATATTTTTATATGATCCCTTGTTTATATGTGATTATTTCATAGTTCAATGCTTTTTTATATCATTATGTCATGCCTTCTAAACCATGTTCTAAAGATTTATTCTTATGTTCATTCCCTTACTGGGATTTTTAGCTCATCCCACTTTCATGTTATCCCTAGGTTATCCTATGGAGATTTTTGAACACAGTGGATGTTAGGAGATATTTATGGAGACTATATAAATAAATGTTTTATTCAGTTACATGCTTTCATTTTTATGTACCAAGTCTTCCAATACACTAGACATTATGATCCTTAACTTGTAATATGATGTTTTACTATGATTAAATCGTGTAATGATATGTGTAAAATGATGGGGTCGCTATAATTTAGTTATCACCCTTGGAGTTGGTTGGAATATTTACACTTTTTCTTGGGCATGTATTTTTTCCTTTTTCCTCTTTCAATACTTTTCTGTCATACTATGTTGTAGGATCTAGATGTATACAAGAATTTTCTTCAGTTATTTTATATTTCTGAATTATATAGGTTTGGAGATGTGTGCAAGGGTATAGTTACTTTCGGATAATGACTATAATTTGTGTGATTTACCTACTCAATATTGGTCTACATCCCTTGGCCTATTGGAGGTGGAACTGGGGTTCTCATAGTTGGAAACTCATCGAGTTGGGTTGGTACATAGTTACATCAAAATAGTTAGTTCTACCTTAGTACCAGTGTCGGTAAGTTTGGTTTGGGGAAAAAGTGTTTAGTCTTTTGATTTCAGATTTTAGGCTAGGGACTCTAGTGTTGGTTTGTCGGCCAATGTATTCATACTCCAGGACCCCGATCACTTGTCTTTTTACATAGTACATGTAAAAATTAATTTCAGGGGAAAATTAGGTACATGCATCCTATAGGAACCGTGTCTATTTTTCATGTCCTTCATGAGTCATATTTCAATATATACTCATTTTACCATGCTATATGTTGTGTTTTTTTAGGTTTATTATACATAGATAGCCATCCAGGATTCAACTTTGTAATTATGAGGATGATATGCCCAGTGACGAGGCATCAGTATAGGGGCATGTACAGGAGATAGATTCTCCAGGTGGTTTACCTATTATACTACCTCATGTTGAGTAAAAACTAGTAATGGTTGTACCAGCTGAGGATACACTAAGTTTGAGTGTGTTTTATGTGTTTTAAAGGTTCTGAACTCCATGTATTTGGGGCGGGATATACCCCCATGGGATTGAGGGATGACTAGAGGTATTCAGTCACGTTTTTTCTCCTTAAGATGTTGAATGCAGATCAAATGGAGGTCCCCACAACGGGTATTCTTTGGGAATCTACTAGGTGTTGGTGGAGCTTAGTGACATAGTCACACGATGAGAAAACTCTATCATGGTCATACATTGAGGATCTCATTAGGGGGGAGTTCAATCTGATCATGTTGATATCGGTAAAAATATTGGATCTTATGCATCTACAATAGGTAGTTTGACCATGACAGAGTACACAACGAGGTTTACTAATCTCTCATGTTACTCTTATGATATAATGAGATATTATTTCTTCATATATCAAAACTTTTACCTTGGATTAAACTAGGATATCATGGATTAAATGGTATCCCTTTTCATTCACACCTATACTGGGGTACTTGAGTAAGGTATGGTAGTGGAGATCACTCTTGATGAGATGTGGCCGACAATGGGTACTTTTAGTGCAAACACAGTAGTTGAGACCACTGAAGTAGGCGATCGACGATAATCATAGTGATCTGAGAATGTAATATTATTCATGAGGTGATCCCATGACCTAGGGTTAGAGGTGAAGGGCTCCCAAAATGTCTCAAATTAGCCAAGGAAGAGGTGTTTTTTCTCTTATGATGGTCAGGGAAATCTACCCTGAGATGGTTTAACTATCATATTAATGATTGTGATATGGCCAAGGAAACCCCGAGATAGATAAAGGGGTAGGATAAGGGAGATCTATAGGTATTGTAATTGTTATGGGGTTCTATAGGGTCGAAATAGGTGGTTTGAGGTTAAACATATTACCACAACCCCCACAAGGTGGTTTGTGCTAGGGTCAAGGAGCTAGTGGAGTGGGATGAGGCTATTTGCAGGCAATGGATACAAACATCACCATGGATATAGGGATGATATAGTGCATGATATGTGTCTTTTATACAATATATTTAGTATTGATAGACATAAGTACGAGTCATTCCACCCTTTCCACTTCTTTGGTTTGAGACATTGAGATTCCAATTGAGCCATTGACTCAAATATTGTTATTGGAGACTCTGACATGTGGTTTCTTATTTATTGCTCACTTATACCGATAGTGAGATATGATGCTTAGAGGTGATATTTTTTTATTGTATCTCTTTGTTGGGTCAATGATGCCTTACAAGATCATCTTAGGTATAGACTGTTTATCCACAATTAATGCCCAGAATGACTATTTTAGACAGAGGATGTGGTTTTTCCACTATGATAGAATAAGTTTTCCCTTTGTGGATAAAAATTGAACCTTACAAGGCCAATATGATCTCATGAATTAGTGAGACAATATGATTACTCACTAGTTGTTTAGCATTCTCCATGGAGTAGTGGATGCTTTGGACTATCAACTTCCTACAGTTGTGGTGGAGTGTGAGGATGTCATTCCTAAGGAGTACCAGTTTTACCTCATCACTGAGAGATAGACTTTTTCATCAACCGGCCTATTGTTATGAAAAAAAAATCTAAAATTTCATATCAGATGGATATCATAGATATTTGAGAGCGGAGGGTGTAGTTGATGGACATACTGAAGAATGGATTTGTGAGACCCAGTGTTTCCCCCTAGGCATCATAAGTGTAGTTCACCAAGAGGTAATATGGGATAATGTTGTTAGGTGTGGATTACCAATTCTTAGATCAAGTGATTATGAAATATAATTATCTGCTAAGAGGATCAATGATCACATTGATCAATTGAGAGGGGTGTGATGATTCTATGATATTGTCCTTAGATCAGATTATCCCCAACTATAAGTACGATATGATGATTTACTGTTGATGGAATTAAGATGTATCTATGGTGACTATGATTACGTTGTAATTCCATTCGGCATGAAAAAATCCCCATCAATTTTCATGGAACTCATTAACTGGATATTTAATCATTTCTGTGACTAGTTTGTGAGGGTCTTTATCAATGAATTGCTAGTGTATTCAGCGTCTAAGGGGAGAATGTAAGGAACTTAAGGTTTATCCTAGATACACTCATAGAGATCCAACTTTTTTGTAATCTCTTAAAGTTTCATTTTTATATTTGAGTGGTCCACATTTTGAGAGACATCATCTCAGAGGTTTAAGTATTAGTAGACCCAGAAGAGGATGAGGTAGTTCTTGCATGGGATCCAACTTAGATCATCACCAAAGTATATAGTTTCCTTGCATTGGTATTGCACTTTAGGTGGTTTGTAACAAATTAATACTTAGTGGAATCACCCCTGACTATTTTTACCTAAAAAAGATATCCTCTCATGAAGATGGAAAGGTTTTGATATTTCTTTTAGAATATGAGGAAGAGGTTGACTAGAAATACCATCTTGAGATTTATAGAGGAGGGTGTCAAGTTGGGGGTGTTTTGTGATGAATCAAGGGCCAAACTTGGTTGTGCTATGATTTATAGGATGCTAGTTGTTTCTTATGGTTAACTTTAATTGAGACCTCATTAGAAAAACTACACGACACATGAGCATGAGTTATTACTAGTAGTCTTCGCACTGAAGATGTGGTGACACTAACTGATGTGTGATCTCGTTATAATTTACTATGAACAAAAGAGTATCATGTATATCTTTTTCATAGAATTATATTAATTTGAGTCATAGTAAATGCATAGAGTTCCTACATAACTATTACTTTGACAGTTTCTATAGTCCTGGGATGGAGAACGTCATGGTAGACACTCTTAATATAAGATATTGTTCATATTTATTAATTGAGGCATTAGAGTATTTAGCCTCTATGTAGTTGTCCTGTGTGGACAAGGATGGTGTTTCATATATTTAGTCTAGATTTTTTACCCTAGTAATTTTACAACATTACAGGCACTCATAGTATCGAGATAAGGACTATGAGAACTTAAGTAATTAGGAATCCACGGACATGCTACTGATGGATATTCAAAATGTGGGGAGCACACTATCCTTTATATGCGATGGAAAATTTTTCCTTTGACAACGTGGGAGGACATGTTGTGGTAGTTTCATAAATCCCCTTTGGCATTACATCCAAGTGTGGACATGTTGTACTAGGACCTCCGACATCAATTTTGGTGGAAAAGCATAAAGAAGGTAACTATAGAGTGTTTCTCTCAATACCTATATTATCAACATGTGAATGTTGATCACTAGATTCTAGAGGGATTAGCTCCGCCAATTGGGGTTATGGAGTGAGAGTGGTATAGGATATCCATAGACTTCATTATGAGATTACCAAGTATGTGAAGGGGACACAACTCCATATGGGTGATCATATACCAACTCACCATGTCATCCAACTTCATAGATATTCACGAAAAGAGTTTAGTAGGGAGATTGGGAAGCCCCTACTTGCATAAAATATTCCTAATCTATGGAGTTCCCTCAATGATCATATTTGTCCATGATGGTCTCTTCATATCTTGGTTATGAAGAGGGTTACAGGATGCCTTTGGGACTCAGTTACAATTAAGTGTAGCGTTTCAACCCCATAATGGTATCAAGATAAAGAAGACCATTCAGTTCATTAAGGAAATGTCATTGTCTTTCATTTTGGTCTTTGGTCGTAGTTGTGAGGACCACCTACCATTGGTTGAGTTTGCATAATCAAATTACTACTATTCCATCATTGTTATTGATCGCATTTGATTATTTCTATAGGAAACCTTGATGGTCACCACTTTGATGGACTAATCCTGGAGAGTCAACACTAATGGTCCCAAAGTTAGATCGATATACAACATAGAAGTTAAAAAGTATCCAGGAACATGTGAGGACTGTATAGATCCACCATAAGTCTTATGCATACTGATGAAGAAGACCATTGGTCTTAGAGGAGGATGACCATGTGTTCCTGAGGCTCTCACCTCAATAAGGATTGAAAATATTTGGTTACAGAGACAAGTTATCTCTAAGATTCACTGGTCCTTTCCAAATAGTGTGTATATTTTGGGTGGTGTTGTACCACTTATCTATACCACTATAGTTGTACTGGGTATACGATGTCTTACATGTGTCGCACCTGAGGACGTATGTGCATAAAATTTCACACATTAACGAATAAGGTGATATGGACATGAAGGATGGTTCTATCATTATAGAGTACCTGGTGGATATTTATGATCAACAATATAGGATCATTTATGGGGGATTGATTCATGTTGTACATGTCTAGTGGTAGCACAAGAATCTTCAGGAGAGCACTTAGGAGTGGGAGATCCAGAAATGAGCCTAACACCCTCATAGTAATGATTATATTTTTCCCTTTTCAGGAAAACAATCCTTACGATGGGGAGAATTTAGGGACATATATTTTTCATGTACTATTTTTGGATATTTTATGGATTATTTTAATGACTAGTCCATATGATTTCATATGATTCTGAGGCCCATTGTTCCCAAAATAAATATCTGGAATGTAATAAATATATTAAATCGAACATGCATGCAGATTTCCTGAAAAAACTGTAATAAATATAGAATAGAGGCCTAAATCAAAAATACATGATCATCCTTGAGTTTAGAATTCAATTTTCAACCCTAACCTGAAATAAACATTGTTGGTGTGGGATGTTTATACAAAATTCATCATGGCCATAAATAAATAAACTAAATTAATTTATTTATTTGTTTTTTTATTTTGACACAGTGATTGGTTTCTCTAATAAGTATATTGTTATAGGTTTCTTCTAAAGATTAGCCTCTAAAACATGGAGACCATGAGACCACTGGAGGAGATATTTCTTGGATAATGACAAGATATCAATATTACATTATGGATTATTGTGCCAACATAGTTCATGGATCTCATCAATGAAAGCAACACATATTTGTTGTAACACTCCAGGTAAATAAAGAATATGAAATTTTTATATTTATCCATATTTGTGAATAAAATATTAATATTACTTTAAATGGAATGCTATGCTCGATGGCGTACCCAATACCCGACAATGAGTTCCTTTGAAATCTTACGTTGCTCTGTAATAATAAAATAATATTATTTTAAATGGTAGTTAACGCCTAGACATTGTAATGGCGGGAAGGAACGGAACTAACAAAAAAATTATTATATATGTTTGTCAAATATTTTTTACTTTAATCCAATAAATGTTAGAGGCGTAAAATTCAAATGAATCCAATTTTAAGCGTAAACACTCTAATATTCTTTAAAAGGTCGATTAACCGCCTTTTAATGGCAAACCTATTTTAAATCCGCTTTTTGACAATTTTATGTGTTATATTTGACAAAATAAAATTCTTCGTTATAATCGGGACATCCAAATTTACTTCGTGTGAATATTTTGTATTTTTTCGATAAAGTTCATTTTTTTAATAAATAGGGAAAAATGTTGTATTTTAATTCAAAACCACTTTTTAATCTAATTTATTTATATGATTAGATAATATTTTGAATTGGTTTTAAAGTGAAATTAGAAAATATATTTACCACTTAATCCAATGGTGGTCGTTGGAATTAATTTCACTTTGAAATTGGCTTTAAACTAGTGTCAATCTTTTGATATATATTGTTTCATAAGAACACGCTATTTGTTCTAACAGCGGGAATTAATTACTAAATTAATTATTGTAACTTATATGTTTTTAATTTTTTAAAATAGACATCATTTTTGAATTCGGAATATCAAATATAGCTTAGGGTGAAGTTTTGGTATTTTTCTGAAAAACTTCAATTTTTAATGAATAGTGAAACCACTAAGTGGTACGTAAAAAACTGATTCTTCGTTTAAATGAAATTTTACCACCTCTGTGTTTTGAATTTCAAAAATCCAACATAAATGGTTTTCATTAGGCATTATAATGTGTTTCAATGGGATTAAAATAATTTTTTCGGTGAATAGTAACTTTTATGTTTTTAATCGCTATTAGAGGTAATTAGTGTAATTTAAGGTAAAAATAATGTTTTAATAATATGAAATGACCTATAAACATGTCATATCCTCATTGGATGTGTCATGTCCGACCAATACAATCCATGGGTCAACTTGGGGACCCCATGGATCCACATTGGTAGGAAAATGACATAAATAACGTTTTATTTAAAGTTAAAATATAAATGTCACAAACATGAGTTGTTTAACTAAAACAATTTTTACATGGGGTTATACAAGTCATATTTTTGACTATAAATAGTAATTGGAAAGAAAAAATGATATCTTACATCATAGTATTTTTTTGTAATCTTTATACATTAAATAAATTAAATTATTTATGACATCATGATGATGCAGTGATTACCTCATTATTTAACGATTTAAATAAAATGAAAAGATAATGTAAAATCTAAGACCTAAACTTGTCAAAAACAAGTTGGATGGGTGGATTCCGAACCCTTATCAACTTATCCTAGAAATATATCAATTTGGGACCTTTAAAATCCTAAACTCATTTGAAAATAATGTAAATTGTTTTGACTTTCCAAGAGTGCCCCTCCTCTCCTCTTATAAAAGGCCCCCACCTCTACCACCTTACCCACACCTCTCAATCATTTGGATCGGCCAACCCCAGCTCATTTTGTCCCTCCACATCCCCCTATTACTCCTAGAAGCCTCAATATGGGCCTAAGTCTTCCCAAGGAAGCCTTTGAGCTCAAATCAAAGAGAGTTACCCGATTTTAAGGTAATGTCTTCACTTGTGTTTTTTTGTTTTATTTTTCTTCTCCAACCCCCTAAACTCTTTTTATTCATTTCTTTTGTAACAAATCCAGTATATTAAATATACTAGGATGTTTTTATAAGAATTATTCTAGCTACACTTACACACACCTTCATCTAATGGTTAAAGAACACACTGTTTCTGTGGATGGTGAATTTCTACCTCACGAAACGATGATTGTTCAATATTCTTTTAACACCATAAAAGGTGGCAATTAATATGTCACTATATTTATATATGATATATAATATGTTTATTTTTTACTTAAGCTTATGTATTTTTAATTTATGGCATACCTTTATGGTTTCCATTATGGTTAAACGTGATATCTTCATTTTAGGAAGTGCGGACTACCGCCCCCTCAAAGTGATTTGATTCCTTAATATCATATGTGGTACATGTAAAGGATATATTTAATGATATTATTTATGATAACAAACTTGAATTATAATACTATTATGTATCATTATGTTTTAATTCCATTAAATAAGAAATAGAAATGGAAGTAGCGTTCATGCGTACGTACGGCTTACCGTCTCCATGAACGGTGCATTTCATTTCTTACCTATAAATGTTATGTAATATTATAAATGCATGTATATAATGGATATATATGATATATATGATATCAAAATAATTAATATAATTATGTATATAATATATATTTTACCACATGAACAACTTGTAATTATAAAGAGTTTATTTTTGACTCAAGTAGCAATGATCTACAAAACGACCATTATTAACTTAAATAATTACATAGTGTTCATAGCATGGTAATAAGTAATATAAAAGGAATAATAAACTTGAAAAATGTTCTGAAGAAAGTAGAAATTAACTCAAGTTTATTATTTAGGAGGTTAAAGAACGATCGAGTCAAGTCGGGCCCGAGGTAAGGGATCCTACCTCTCACTTCCTTTTTAAGTACTCTCTTTTATGTCATTTGTTTTAAGATCATATTTCTTATGTTTGGGGAAGTTATTTTATATTACTAATTCTGTACTTTTTATGTTCGTATTATGAGAGACCCTATTTTATCTCATAAATCCATTTTTGGAAGTTTTAATTGGCACCGTTAGGCTGCCGAAATTTCATAAGGGGTTTTTTATCTCACTTTGTGTTTTCGTGAGATTCATGCTACATTTGCCAATATTTCCTTTTGAGTGGTGTATGTACTATCCATTATTATACTCTTTGTGTATCATACTTTCTTTTATGAGTATTTACATCAATGATGTATAGTCCTTCTTTCATGGGGTGTACGTTTTGAAAGTTACCCAAATCGGTAAGGGGACCTTTAACCCTACTCTTTTTAAAAGACTTCTTTTGTTATGTCTTTTAGTTTTCATATTATTATGTGAGGATATGTTCTTATATATCCTTATTGCCGTAAATTTTATTTCCAAGTAATGAGATACCCTTTATCTCTCTCATCAACTCTTTTTCTGAAATTTTATGTGACGTCGTTAGGCTGTCAAGGGAACTTCTTAACCCAATTTCGATTTCTTTGGGTTCAACATGTAGTTATTGAATATATCATCCTTTGAATATGTGTGAATTACCTTTGATTATTTTACACTTAATATCCATGTATATTGGGTGCATTTATATTTGTCACAGATAATTATGACATTGATTTATCCTTAATTTAAGGATACCTACTTTATAATGGATTTAATCTCATTATACATTTCTATTGAGACTTCATTGTTGTTATGCACCAGTTCACTCTTATATGGTGTATATACTATCCTTTGGAATACGATATCATGAATCCCTTTATTCTCATGATATTATAATGTTTTTATTAAATGTTATCCCTCAATTATTTTATTCAAGTGTCTCTCATTTTGTTAAAACCCCTTTAACTGAAATATCGTTTTAAATGTTTTAATGATTTATTCTAATAAATATTTCTCACTAATATCAATGTTTTCAAAATGTTTTTAAGGATTTATTTATATGGATATTAATGGTTTAAAATGTTAAAATCTTCAATGTGGTATGGGACACTTTGATTTAAAAATCTCTTTATTAAATGTTTGAAATGGTTTTGAAAATGGTTTTTAGAATGGATTCATTATTTCAATATCTTAAAATGTTATATTGTTTTTTCAATGTGTGAATGTTATCTTTCCTTTATGATTAAGTTATGTTCTATTATTATGTAATGGTTCTTGGGCATTGTTATGAAGATGGGTGGTTCCGTGATAAACTAAGGGCATGTGAGCCCGATATAGCTCTCCAATGCATTGGGTAACACGAAGGAGTTAAACGATAAGGTTTCTCTGAAGAGATTTAGGGAATATACTGTGATGGGTATTCCAAACATAACCAAGAGGGTTACTCCCCACGTAATAATTTTATGAATGTCTCAAGTTACCTTTATGTCTTATGATTTCTATGATTTATTCATGATTTTAGGAGGTATGTTAAAGTGATTATGATTTATTGGTAATGTATGATTTCATTCTTATGTATATATGTACTCATGGTTCCTTTCCATAATTTTTATAACCCTTACTGAGCTTTTTATGCTCATCCCAAGTTTTTGAAACGTTTTCACAGGACATGAAGTTGAATAGGGTCAAGGATGGGATCATGGAAATGCCAGGCTGTCTAAAACAAGGAACTAGACAGGACTATTTTGTTCAAGAGTTTTTATTTTGTGAAAAAGATGGAAGCTGTGTAGATATGTCTACTTTGTAATCTTTGAGATGTAATAGTTATGTCCTAATTCTCTAAAACATAAAACCTGAAAAGATCCTCAATGTGAATTATTCAATATAATTCAATATTAAGTAATGTTATAAGGTCAGGGCCTTATAGTTGGTATCAAAGGTCGGTTTAGATAACTTTAGAGGTTAGTGTGTTGTTTAAGAAAAAGTGAAAAGTTGTGTATAACCACAATGGTTAGTATATTAGATGGAGTCATTGTTTTTTTGAAAGTTATAGTGAGTTTGAGATAACTTGGATAATTATATCTTGGTGTTTATCTTCCCCCTTTATTATTTGATGATTTTACTGATATACTCACACTAACCTTTTTGGTTTTAGTAAATGGATGGATCTAGAAGGCACCAAAGTAACAGTGGATTTGAAGAAAACTGTGATGGTTTTATGTAAGAAAAACTGAATGATATGGGAGATGGAATGAGAACTCTTGTGGTTATCCTCAACCAACTATCTCGAGTCATGATTGACCACTTGAACCTTAGTGATTTTTATAAGGCATTGTATATGCGAGAAACAAATCCATACGGAAGTTCAGGTAATAATCATAAAGGTAAGTATGTTCAAAAACCAATGTGTCAAATATGTTGAAAGAAACACATAGGAAAATGTTTCCAAGGGATAGAAAGATGCTATAGTTGTGGAAATGAGGGTCATAAAGCAAGAACCTGCCATGGAAAAAGGAAGCATCTAGTTGACTCTAGGAAAGTTAAAGAAGTTCTTTCTGAAGGATCAATTGAAGTTTTTAAATGTGGTGTGCATGGTCATTATGAAAACACATGTCCTACGAAGAATTTTCGGGAATGGGGTCACCAAGATCGTACAAATATTCATTTACCAATACCTAATTCCATTCCGATTGAGGATGAAGAAAATGAAAATGAATAATGAATGGTATGGATTATTTATTATCATATTTTTCCTATTATTAGAATCTTAGGATATGATTCATGATTTTTTTTGTAGGAAAGAAGTATTTCAGAATAAGTTGAAAAGGAATGGCTAATGGATCATGAAGAATGTTGAATGAGTAAGAAGTCATCATATAAGGGATTCAAGAGTTATGGTAGAATTTAGGATGGTGAAATTCTTAGATGTATTAAGTCTCTTTTGATGACGGGGTTACATTAGAAGACTCTTTATAGTAACCCTGATGCTTGATATATGAAAATTTTATTCAAGGAATAATTATCCTTTATTTTGTGTATATATTTATAAAGAACCATTTGGGTTTATATAATCCTTGAATTTGAGGTAATTACTGGTTAATAAATTTTGGGTTTCAAAATGGATGTTATTAGATAACCTTTGTGGTTAAAATATGTTATGGTTATTTTGAATATTTTATCTCTTTTTGGGGGGATGTTTTAAGAATTATATAGTTTTGGAAAAAGGACAACATGCAGACCGTGTGACAACCTGTCACGTCGAACGAAGCTACGGGAATCAAACCCACAACCAAAGTGCAACTGGAATTTATCACCTACCACTGGACTACGTGAAGTCCCTGGTTAGTTTGAGTAATTATTTTTAGTTAGATGATTTTATAAATCAAGAGTAAGTTTATTTTGGGTTATCTATGGAAATGATTAACCTATCATGGAGGATATGTAAAATAGGTTAATTACTTTTCAATATGGGACTTTAAGATAAACTAATCTTATTTGGAGATAAATGTTAATTTTTACCTTGGAAGACTATGTGATTAAATCCTTCAAATATTTGGGTTTCAATAATTTTATAGGCAAATTGTTTATTGAATGTCCTTTGTTGAACTTTGGTTATTGTTTGACAAATTTTGGAGATTAAGAATAGTTTTTTTATATAAAGGATTATCCTTTTCGGGTATTATCTGATCTCATACTAACCTTTTTTGTTTTATTTTTGGTTAAGGTCTAAATACATGGGAGGTATATAGTTCTCTTTTTTGGATTAGTTGATTCTCTAGAAGTTGATTATATCTCTCTTAATGTGAACAATTCATCCTAAATACTCATCTTTTGGAGAAAATATGAGTTCGTGTAAAAAATATAGTAAAAGTTGAAAGTCAAAATGACAAGTAAGTATGTTTCGTTATGTTTTAGTTAAGCTACAAAAAATAAATTCCTTAATGAAAAGTAACTTAAAAAAATGTTGTTCGTTAACTTTTTCTACTGGGGAATCCAATACCGTTTAACCCATCACAATTTGTGATTTTCTAATGGTTAACTTTCTCCTAGACATGTTTACTATCACTCTCCATCAGAACATGACCCTTTGTTTTTTCCTCCATATCCATATTTTCATACATGGAATTCTAGTATGGGTTAACTTGGGTGACCTTTGTACTTCCCTTTCTTTCTTTTAAAGTGATAGTTTAATTTACTCATTTTCTGATGTGGGACTTTCAATGGAGTTTCAAAGCCCAATTTTGAAATTGCGAGGACACAATTCCCAAAAGGGGGGAAGGATGTAACACCCCAGGTAAATAAAGAATATGATATTTTTATATTTATCCATATTTGTGAATAAAATATTAATATTACTTTAAATGGAACGCTATGCTCGATGGCGCACCCAATACCCAATAATGAGTTCCTTTGAAATCTTACGTTGCACTATAATAATAAAATAATATTATTTTAAATGGTATTTAACGCCTAGACATTGTAATGGTGGGAAAGAAAGGAACTAACTACAAAATTATTATATATGTTTGTCAAATATTTTTACTTTGATCCAATAAATGTTAGAGGCGTAAAATGCAAATGAATCCAATTTTAAGCGTAAACACTCTAATATTCTTTAAAAGGTTGATTAACCGCCTTTTGATGGAAAACCTCTTTTAAATCCACTTTTTGACAATTTTATGTGTTATATTTGACAAAATAAAATTCTTATTTAGAATCGGGACATCCAAATTTACTTTGTGTAAATTTTTGGTATTTTTCCGATAAAGTTCATTTTTTAATGAATAGGAAAAAATGTTGTATTTTAATTCAAAACCTCTTTTTAATCTAATTTATTTATATTATTAGATTATATTTTGAATTATTATTAAAGTGAAATTAGAATATATTTTTACCACTTAATCCAATGGTGGTCATTGGAATTAATTTCACTTTGAAATGGGATTTTAAACTAGTGTCAATCTTTTGATATATATTCTTTCATAAAAACACGCTATTTGTTCTGACAGTGGGAATTAATTATTAAATTAATTATTGTAACTTATATGTTTTTAATTTTTTAAATAGACATCATTTTTGAATTCATAATATCAAATATAGCTTAGGGTGAATTTTTGGTATTTTTCTGAAAAACTTCAATTTTTAATGAATAGTGAAACCACCAAGTGGTACTTAAAAAACTGATTTTTCGTTTAAATGAAATTTTACCACCTCTGTGTTTTGAATTTCAAAAATCTGACATACATGGTTGTCATTAGGAAGTAAAATGTGTTTCAATGGGATTAAAATAATTTTTTGGTGAATAGTAACTTTTAAGTTTTTAATCGCGATTAGAGGTAATTAGTGTAATTTAAGGTAAAAATAATGTTTTAATAATATGAAATGAACTAGACACATGTCATACCCTCATTTTATGTGTCATGGCCGACCACGAAATCCATGGGTCAACTTGGGGACCCCATGGATCCACTTTGGTAGGAAAATGACATAAATAACTTTTTATTTAAAGTTAAAATAAAAATGTCACAAACATGAGTTGTTTTACTAAAACAATTTTTACATGGGGTTATAAAAGTAAGCATTTTTACTATAAATAGTAATTGGAAATCTAAAAATATTTCCTAAATCATAGTATTTTATTTATAATTTTTAGACATTATATAAATTAAATTATTTATGACATCATGATGATGCAGCAATTACCTCATTATTTAATGATTTAAATAAAATGAAAAGATAATGTAACATCTAAGACCTACACATGTCAAAAACTTATTGGATGGGTGGATTTCGAAAACTTATCACCTTATCCTCTAAATATATAAATGTGGGACCTTTAAAATCCGAAACGCATTTGAAAATAATGTAAATGTTTTTGACTTTCCAAGAGTGCCCCTCCTCTCCTCTTATAAAAGGCCATCACCTCTACCACCTTACCCACACCTCTCAAACCTTTGGATCGGCCAATACCTGCTCATTTTGTCTCTCCACATCCCTCTATTACTCATAGAAGCCTCACTTTGGGCAGAAGTCTTCCCAAGGAAGCCTTTGAGCTCAAATCAAAGAGAGTTACCCGATTTTAAGGTAATGTCTTCACTTGTGTTTTTTTGTTTTATTTTGCTTCTCCAACCCCCTAAACTATTTTTATTCATTTCTTTTGTAACAACTACAATATCTTCAATATACTAGTATTTTTTTATAAAGCGGATTCGAGCTACACTTACACACACCTACATCTAATGGTTAATGAACATATTGTTTCTGTGGATGGTGAATTTCTGCCTCACAAAACGATGATTGTTCAATATTCTTTTAACACCTTCAAAAAGGGCCATTAAGATGTCAATATATTTATATATGATATATAATATGTTTATATTTTACTTAAGCTTCTGCATTTTTCATTTATGGCATACCTTTATGGTTTCCATTATGGTTAAACGCGATATCTTCATTTTAGGAAATGCGGACTACCGCCCCCTCAAAGTGATTTGATTCGTTAATACCATATGTGGTATGTATAAAGGATATATTTAATAATATTATATATGATAACAAACTGGAATTGTAATACTATTATGTATCATTATATTTTAATTCCATTAAATAAGAAATTGAAATGGAAGTAGCGTTCATGCGTACGTAAGGCTTACCGTCTCCATGAACGGTGCATTTCATTTCTTACCTCTAAATGTTATGTAATATTATAAATGAATGTATATAGTAGATATATATGATATATATGATATCAAAATAATGATTTTAATTCTGGATATAATATAAATTTTACCACATGAACAACTTGTAATTATAAAGAGTTTATTTTTGACTCAAGTAGCAATGATCTACAGAACGACCATTATTAACTTAAATAATTACATAGTGTTCATAGCATGGTAATATGGGATATAAAATGAATAATGAACTTGAAAAAGGTTCTTAAGAAATTAGAAATTAACTCAAGTTTATTATTAAGGAGGTTAAAGAACGATCGAGTCAAGTCGGACCCGAGGTAAGGGATCCTACCTCTCTCTTCCTTTTTGTGTACTCTCTTTTATGTCATTTCTTTTAAGCTCATCTTTCTTATGTTTGGGGATGTTATTTTATATTACTCATTCTGTACTTTCTATTCTCATATTATGAGAGACCCGATTTTATCTCATAAATCCATTTTTGGAAGTTTTAATTGGCACCATTACGCTGCCGAAATTTCGTAAGGGGCTTTTTATCTCACTTTGTGTTTTCATGAGATTCATCCTACATTTTCCAATATTTCCTTTTGAGTGGTGGTTGTAATGTCCATTATTCTACTCTTTGTGTAACATACCTTTTTTTATGAGTATTTACATTGATGTCGTATAGTCCTTCTTTCATGGGGTGTACGTTTCGAAAGTAACCCAAATCGGTTAGGGGACCTTTCACCCTCCTCTTTTTAAAAGACTTCTTTTGTTATGTCTTTTAATTTTCATATTATTATGTGAGGATATGTTCTTATGTATCCTTATTGTCATAAAGTTTATGTCCAGGTGATGAGATACCCTTTATCTCTCTCATCAACTCTTTTTCTAAAATTTTATGTGACGCTGTTAGGCTGTCAAGGGAACTTCTTAACCAAATTTCGATTTCTTTGGGTTCAACATGTAGTTATTGAATATGTCATCCTTGGAATATGTGTGAATGACCTTTGAATATTTTACTCTTAATATCCACATATATTGGGTGTATTTATATTTTTCACAGATAATTAGGACATTGATTTATCCTTAATTTAAGGATACCTTCTTTATAATGGATTTCATCTCATTTTACATTTCTATTGAGACTTCATTATTGTTATGCACCAGTTCACTCTTATATGGTGTACATACTATCCTTTGGAATATTATATCAAGAATACCTTTATTCTCATGATATTATAAAGTTCTTATTAAATTTTATCCCTCAATTATTGTATTCATGTGTCTCTCATTTTGTTAAAAACCCTTTAACTAAAATATAGTTTTAAATGTTTTAATGATTTATTCTAATAAATATTTCTCATTAATATCCATGTTTTCAAAATGGTTTTAAGGATTTATTTATATGGATATTAATGGTTTAAAATGTTAAAATCTTCAATGTGGTATGGGACACTTTGATTTAAAAAACTCTTTATTAAATGTTTTAAATGGTTTTGAAAATGGTTTTTAGAATGGATTCATTATTTCAATATCTTAAAATGTTATATTGTTATTGCAATGTGGGAATGTTATCTTTCCTTTATGCTTAAGTTATGTTCTATGATTATGTTATGGTTCTTGGGCATTGTTATGCAGACGGGTGGTTCCGTGATAAACTAAGGGCGGGTGAGCCCGATATAGCTCTCCAATGCATTGGGTAACGCGATGGAGTTAAAGGTTGAGGTTTCTCCGAAGAGATTTAAGGAATATACTATGATGGGTAATCCAAACGTAACCAAGAGGGTTAATCCCCACGTATGAATGTTATGAATGCCTCAAGATACCTTTATGTCTTATGATTTCTATGATTTATTCATGATTTTATGAGGTATGTTAAAGTGCTTATGATTTATGGGTAAAGTATGATTTCATTATTATATATATATATACTCATGGTTACTTTCCATACTTTTTATAACCCTTACTGAGATTTTTATGCTCATCCCAAGTTTTTGAAACATTTTCATAGGGCATGAAGTTGAATAGGGTCAAGGATGGGATCAAGGAAATGTCAGGCTGTCTAAAACAAGGAACTAGACAGGACTATTTTGTTCAAGAGTATTTATTTTGTGAAAAAGATGGAATATGTGTAGATATTTCTACTTTGTAATCTTTGATATGTAATAGTTATGTCCTAAGTCTCTAAAACTCTAAACCTGAAAAGATTCTCAATGTGAATTGTTCAATGTAATTCAATATTAAGTAATGTTATAAGGTCAGGGCCTTATATTTGTTCTCCATCTATGATTGATCTAAACAATAGGTAGGTTTTTTTTATTTTCATCATGTTTCATAATCCCATATGAACCCAGATTAATTCTAAAAACATTATTGATATATTCATCCTCAATAGGATTAAATTTATGGAATTTTTAATTTTTCATTTTGGTTTATCCCAATTTTTCTAAATTCTTTTAAGATAGACGAGGTTCATTCCTTAAATTTTATAGCTTGTATTTTTCTCCCTTAACTCATAAAAAATTCATCATTAGAATATATTTTGGCCCATGGATCACTGAATACTTGGTATTTGATCATTTCATGACTATTTTCAGTATAGTCGATCGATACAGAGGATTTAGTTTAGGATAAGTTGTATATCCAAGGTGAGATGAAGTAGATGGATGATCATGAGTTGAACGAATAGATTTCCAATTCATGTTTTTTCCTAGTGTGTGGTGACATTGTTTCTCAACAGAACATTTTCTAGGAAGATTAGAATCAAGATTATAGGTGGATATGATGGAGAGGATATGTGGATCCCTGGTCTACAGGTTTTGACATGGAAGGTGGCTCTGGCGATATGCAAGATGATGTGGAGGAGATCCTGATAGATCTATAAAATCTAGAATAAAAGAGCATGTCACATGGGATTAAATACCATGTGGGGCCCTCTTTGTTGAAGCTAGGGTTTTGGGATGATGTTATGGATCACACGGTGTGTGACCCCTTCGTGAGGCTCAATGTGTACCTCATAGGGTACACAAACATGAGCATGAGTACACATCCAATGCAATTTTGTGTACTTAGAAAGGGGTATGAGCACCTATACATAGGTTGGAACATTGATAGTCCATGTACACAAACAAGACCAGGTGACATGGGAAATGTTTCTTATTTATCTATATTCTTTGTATTTCTTATATACATTGTGTATGTTGATGCATATATGTTGTGTGATTATCTACCACACTAAGAGAGTATGGGGTAGATGGAGATGCAGTGTACCCATAGTGTATATCATCTACCATCATTAAGAGTTTTTTAAAGTCTTTGTTTCATTATATTATACCAGTCTTGGTTGGGTGTGTTCCCTTTTCCATTTCCCCTAAGGACACTATGAAATATTACATCCACATCATAAGATTGTGACCCCCTCTATAGGCTAAGTCATATAGAGTTATAGTGTCCCTCTATGAGACTGGAGTGTATTCCTCTATCATATTTATTCCCTATATGAGATTTCTGAAATTGGAATGACCTCCCAGAGTATGGTGTTGATCCTCAATCTGGTAGGGTATATCGGTAGGGTTTGTGGTATCATTGACATATGATCCCTTTCACATCTAGATGATCCATTTTGGGTATATGGTGCCCCCCCATCAGTTCTGTGCATGTCCCCTGATTTGTGCATCATTTTATTCTTGGACATTTGAGCTTTCTTGTTCAGGGAAAAATCTTTTAAACCACTTCATCAAGTGTCTTTGATGAAAGCATTTCTCGGTGAGGGGATTCTCATTGAATGATTGTTTCTTTAATATAAATCTTTTGGTTCGTAGTTTTTTATTAACTCCTTGTGGCATGGTGTCCTTCTAGATTATATACATGTCTTTTTTTCAAACATTGATTGTTATATCTTTTATTGATATGACTATACTTAGTTATTTTTGTTTAGTGTTTTGTGGTGTCCTATTAGGTATTGTTATACTCACATATGAATAGGATTCTCTCCAAAATTTTGTGTCTTATGCAGATGATGACCCTTTTAACGGTGTCATGGAATGATAGGGAGGAGGTGGAACATAGGTGGACCTTGAAAGATGTAAGTGCTTATTGTGATCTTTTATTTGACTTTAGTCATATCCCTTAGAGCAGTTTAGACTCTGTACCATTTTTTGGCCATGTATTTGGACCCTTTTTCTTATTTAAGTGTTGTAATGGCATACTTTGTTCTTGTATTGTAATAGTATGCATGAGTTGTTCCCCATTATTTTACATTTTTTCATTGTGTGGTCTTTGATATGTGTGTTGTATGTAATTTTGGCTAATTCCACTCATTTGTGGAATAAGACTACTTAACACTAGTCACCAGCCCCTGGCCTATTAGAGGTGAGCTAGGGGTATTCGTGGCTAGGAACTCGGAGTGTCGAGTTTTGATAGGAAAAATATATAGCCTCATTCCATAATCTACTGGAACATAATCTATAGTATAGGTTCCATCTCTATCTCAACTCTAAGACATTATCCCTTAGTATTCCTCATATAGAATGTCTGAATCCCCTTCTAGGGTCCTCCTATCCCATATTTTCCTAGCCTTCTAGCACCCTCTCATAGAAAATAATATAATGGAATTGAATATGATCGGTATTGCCGCATTTCTAGCAGTCACCTACAATATTTCATCATTTTTTGGTATAATCTCCCCATAGACTGTAGTTTTAGCACCTATTGCCTCACATAGTGGAGACTGAGGAAATCCAACTCTGGCTCAACTATCTTCTACCCTATTTATCTTGGCTCAATTTCCTCTTCATACTATCAGTGTGAAATCCTATTTCTATAATAAAAATATCAATCATTGGCCTATCATGGGATGGAAATATGCTTATTGATTTTTCCTCTTCTAGTCCCTAGTCATTGGTTAGGGACTTACAATTACCCTATGATTGAATCATCAGGTTAATCCCCTTAAACTATTTCTGATATCTTGTTAAAGGCATATCTCAAACATATACTCTTTCTATTATTTATTTTTATCCAAATAAAAAGAAATGTGTAGTACCTTCTTAAAATTCACAGAGTGCATAGAAAATTTCATATACCCTATTATAAGTCCATGGAATCTAATGCATGGTCTAGATTAATCATGTTTAAAGATTATTTTTTTAGAAACAAATCCTTGAAGGTAACTCAAGTAATACCTTACCATATCCCAACCTAACTCATCATTGTCCACCATCTCATATAGAGCCTTTGGAATATAATCATTTCTAGTATAACATTTCCTTACTCAAGAGATTGGACCAATAAGAAAATACTCTCTATGAAGCCTATCCAATCCTCTGCTTCATGTGGTCCACAAATACCTTAGAAAGTAGGAGGAAGATGAAGACAAATATCCCAAGATTCATTAGTCTTAGCCATTTGTGTGAAATAACCATATAATTTCACTATCTTGGGATTCATAGATAAATTGGGTATGCATTCTTGATTATCTATGTTGATATAGGGATGTGATAGAAAACATCCTCTAGTACTATAGATGGTGGAACTTAGATATCATGGCCTACCTCAACTAGTGGTCCCTTAAAATGTCTCCAAGGTGGAATATTTTATTAATTAATAACCATAGTAATATAAAAAGTCTTAACTTGTCTATGGGATCACACCAAGGCTTTTCTATGAGTCTATCCTAAACCAAATTTACACCCCTTTTAGAAGTAACTCATGCCTCCATCATTGCACATTTAGCCCTAACCACCATATATAAATACTATCAAACTAGAATGCTCATTTAAAATAATAAAATCTAATAATCATATATCTCATGGAATAACACAAATATATTTCATTGTCATGAAAACAATCCCAAACTGATATAATTTATCAAGAAATTCTCTAAAAGATATAATATACATTGTACAAATAGCTATATATATATATGGAACAATAAACTATTTTCTTATTCATGAAGTTTGAAATTTTATTAATGTAATGTATATAACCTAGGGTGATTTTAATTGGAAATAACAGAAAAATATAAATGTCCATTTTATGGAAACTAATAGGTACACTGTACAATGCTAGTGAGGAAGTTACACAGTTTCTATGTCTGAGTCCCAGTATTGATAATTCCTCTCTATAAAATCCCAAAACAATGAAAGAGAAAATACTAATTAGAAATTATACAAACCTATGATTCCATTTTTTAATATCCCAAACCAACCACTTGATCCTATCTAGTAACACCCTGAGATTTCATTAAATGTATTTTTCAAAATTTTTTATTCTTATTGATAACATTCATTTTACAAAACAGAGAATATAGATTTTTTTTATATGAATTCAATATATTTGGGTTTCATTGTACGTAACACCATGTAAACCTTATGCTACATGAAACACATGTATTAACATGTGTTAGATTCAAAACCTTTTTTTCTATACACACAATACCATGTTCCTTTGATGCCTTATGTTACATGAAATACCTAGTTTTACGAATCATATATTTAATATAATTATTATTATTAAAATATTTTTCTACTTTTCATCTAGAAATTGTAAAGGAGGTTATGAATAGTTGTAATTAAATTATGATAGTATAATATTTTGACCAATTTACTAGAAATGAAAATAAAATCATTTTTAAAATATAGATATCTCTTGGTGCTAAAAAATATTAATGAAATCACACATGTATTACCTTTTTAAATTAATTAAAACAATATTAAAAAAATGAAATATATATATATTATTAATTAAAATAATTAACATTAATCTTATGTGTTTTATAGAAAAGAGATAATAATGAAACCTATTTTCTGAATAAGGATATATATTTTTCTAAAAGCAAATTTTTATGCTTTTTAATGGTGTTACCATATTAAATAAAATTTCTCCCCTTGAGAAAATAATATTTGAAAAAATTTCCTTCATTTTTGAAATTTTAATATTAATATTTACTTAGGGTAATTTTTTGTATTATTCTGAGAAGTTTTATTTTTTTGATAAATAGTGAAAATACTGGATTTTAACTCAATATTGTTTTTTTGTAAATGTTATTTATTCAGATATATTATATTTTAATTTGGTTTTAATGCGTAATTATATAAATTTTATATTAATTAATCCAATGTAGGTCATTGGAACCAATTCTACATTGATCTTGGATATAAAAATAATTACATTTTTTGAACTGTTTCTCATTAAAAAACCTGATGTCGTGACATGTCTGCGGGATTAATTTTCAATTAATTTCTTCCACATCTATGATTGGAATTTTGAAAAATTGAATTAATATTTCAAATCACAAAAAATATATAATTTATAATAAGTTTAAAATTATTTTGTACCAAAATATTACTAAATACACTTAAAATTAATTACATCGATTAAAGTTAAATTAAGTATAACAAGGGACTAAACCAATAATTTAAGGGGCCAAATAACCTAGAAAAATATACTAGATCTGTTTCATGGAATCAATAAGACCAATAATCCTCTTTTATCTAATTTTAATAATTATTGGTTGCACATGTCGTTAGAACAACCTCTCAATAGTGTTTAAATTTTTATATTAACAAGAACGCCACTCCACCTCCGCTATAAAAGCGAACTCATCCCTCGCACTTATTCACACCTATCAAGAACATTAGATCAGAAAAAAAAAATGGCCCAAATATCCTCCTAATGTCCCTAAAATCATCATTGAATCCTCCCATTTGGTATAAATCCAACCAAGTAAGCCCTTTGGTGAAAACCAAAAGAAGTTACCAAAGAAGAGGTAACATCCTTCCACAAGGTCTTTTGCTTTATTTTCATTCTCCAGCCCTCAATAATTATTTTTAAATGATTATATAATAAAATAATTATCCTAAATATACTGATAGTTTTCATATTATTTATTCTACCTATAACTATACTCACTTCTCTGAAATTGGTAAAGAACATACCTTTCATGTGTACAGCAGACTATTGCCTCACGAAACGGTGTTGTTCAATTTTACTTTATGAGCTCTCTTGGTTGGGAATTATGACATAAATATGGTTTTTATATTATATATATATATATAATATTTATGACATTATTATGCTTCTGTAAATGTTATAAAAAAAATACATGCATTCTTTTTAATTTGTGTAAAAACGATAACTACCACTACTAAAAAATCATCATTTAACTACATTAGTATTTATCAGTCCCACAAAAAATATCTGATAAATGGAATAATTATCAGTTCTAAATAAAGTTATAATAAATTTAATGCTTTATTAGTAGTTATTTTAGCACTAGTAAAGGTCACCTTTATCAGTGCATTATTTTTAGTGCTGATAAAGGCTACCCTTTATCAGCACTATTTTTAGAATTGATAAATACTACCCATTATCATTGCTTTATTTTTAGCGCACATCAAGGAATCATGTATTCACACTTTTTAAGCAATGATAATGGTCCGAATAAAAAATGAAATAATTAAATAAAAAATGATTATATTAAAAATTATATTAAAAATTATATTAACTAAATAAATATTGATGAAAATTAATTAATTGATTATAATATATATAAATAATAAATAATAATAAATAGTATGTTTTAAATATATTTATTTTCCATATTAAAATTAAACAAATTAAAAATAAAAATAAGTAAATTGAGAAAAATATTAAACATTTTATTAATTTGATGATTATTCATAATGTCAATAAATAGAATATATTTAATGTATAGATATATAATAATTTATATAAATATGATTTATATATTACAGATATTTTTTACTATAGTGAATAGTGGTTTATAATTATAAATTAATATGAATTTAAAATACTGAATAATTGCATTGAGTAATGCACATAAAATTGAATGTTGTTTTATTTTTCAATTGAACATAGATCAAATTTGTGTTATATTGATTTCAAATATATGTAATTAATTTATTTTTATATAAAATGTACACACACAAAAATGAATCCATTTTTTTGAATATTATTAATGTGTATTATTTTTAATTTATTCAATTTTACTCTTTTTTAACAAGCATGAACTTAAAATAAGATATTAATTAATAATGTTAAACAAATGTATGTATATATAAATATATTTATAAATAAATATATTTAAAAATTTATATAATATATTTATAAAACTATATATTTCTAATTACAAATAAGTAAATATTTTTTAAAATATATTTATATAATTATAAATAATTATATATATATATTTAAATAATTATTACATTTATAATAAATTGACATAAATAATGAATATATTTATTGTATTTATATATATATATATATTATATACATAATGGTATAAATATTATTTGTTTGAAAATATTTATATAATTTTAAATAAATAATTATATATTAAAATAATTATAACATTATAATAAATATATTTAAATAAGGAGTATATTAACCATATTTATATTTATATATATTGATTCAGTGTATATATATATATATATATATTGAATTTTTTTTAATTATAATTATAAATCCTTTATCAATTCTTAAGTAATAATTGCTGATAAAGGAAGTTTTTATCAGCCCTTTTTTAGTGCTAGTACGGATGAGGCTTTATCAGAGCTAATAAAAGCACTGATAAAAGTCATATTTATAAGTTCTAAAACTTTACTTATGATAAATATGGATTTTATCAGTGCTTTTTTAGCATTGATAACGACCTACACTTATCAGTACTAAAAAAGTACTGATAAATATGCCTTTTATCAGTGCTTAAAAAATAAGCTCTGATAAAAGGATACTTTTTCAGAACATTTTTTAAAGCACTGAGAAAAGTGTCCTGATATAATTTAAAAATACCTAACCTATTTCAAACCCATCATGATATTATAAGAATTATGTGGAAGCCACCCATTGCTGGCACATCTCCTCGATGAATCGAAGCTCGAATAACACAAACCACGCTGAATCACACAAACCTGCAGCCTCATGTTTATTGAACATCATCTAGCCTCTGAAATCCATTTGTAGTTAGGGTTTTTGAATAAAAAATTGATATCTGAATCTAAGGGTCTTGTAATTTCTTCAACCTAGAGACGTAGGTTTGTGTTTTCCTTTCTAGGTTCCAATTTACTTTCTGTATTTTTTTCAGATCTAGATCTGAGGGTTTCTGATTTTCCTTTGTAGGTTCTCATTTCTATTCTGTATTTGTGCTCTGATTGTTGTATCCTATTTTGATTTTTTATCATCTATTTTTTTCTTTATTACTATTTTGGATATCCTATTTTGGTACTTTAAAATTATTGTTTTAAATCAATTTTCTTCGCTCTCTACATCTATACCCCAACTTTCTCCACCAGTTTAATTTTTTCTCTCTTTTGAAATCTTAGTTAATCACCTCTATTTCATAGATAAACCAATTAAATAATTATTTATGCCACTGTATAATCAATATAGTTTGGGGATATAGAAACCTTAAATAAACTAGGAAGTGGATTTAATAAACCAATTATCAGTCTGATGATGTTGCAAAGAAGCAACAAAATATGATTTCATTCCATCCCTGTAAGGAAATATATTTATTTAAATTATGTTTTTATATTTTGTATTAATATATTTCCTTTAAAATTTATTTTCTCAAAATTGTGATGTCTTATTTTATGATAATTTTTAGTAAGAGTGATATCATATTTATATATTTTCAATGGATCTTTATTGTCAAAATTATTATAGGGTTTTATTTATTTTCCTATGTTGTGATATTTTTCTTTAAGGGTTACATATATTTTTAGAAATTTAGGCTTATTTTATAAAGATATATATATTTATGAAAATATATATCTTTCTATCTGTTTATATAAATTTTTAGAGCATATACTTTAAGGGTTATTTTATTATTATTTATTCAAAAATTATGGTTTTGGATTTCCAAATTATGAAGGGATTATATTTATTATCATTAAAAATTAAGTTCAAATGTGCATTTTTTGAAATTAGTTTTATCAAAATTTCAATGATATGTGTGTGTGTGTCTATGATTGTGTTTCAATGTGTATAGGATAGACGTTTCAAGGTTTGGTGTGTTTTTCTCCTTTGTCTATGGTATATATTATTGATCATCTGTGTTATTTCTTTATGTCATCTTCTTTATGGAACTCCCTAGAATCTCAAGTATTGGTCAATGAATATTTGGTGGCCTCCCTAGAATCCTTAAGTTTCTACATCATTTATTCCAAAAAATAAATTAGAAGTTATAAAATTCTATATATTCGAAATTATTTTTAGGCATTCATCATTTTATGTCTATATATACATTTTAGGTCTTTTTATACATTTAATTAACAGTAGTATAATTTATACTTAAATAACCAATAAGATATTGAAAACACATGTTATATTCAAAATAATAAAGTTGTTTAACTATATATGCATTTTTTGAAATAATTAAACTCTCCAAAATTTATGTAATTATATTTTATACAAAATTACCCAGAATAATTATTATTAATAATTACTTCAATTTAAAAATAAATATTACTATTATTATTTTAGCTTCTTTAGAAAAAATAGTATTATATATATATATCGAAATAATATACTTTATATTAATATAAATTTAAATATGATGAATAATATATATATATATATGATTATATCCAAACAATGTTACTAATATTATAAATATATATATAACTTTTATATATATAATATTTAGGTGGATTCACATTATTTATCTATGTATTGAATGAGGAGTTAAACCCATTTAATATTTTTTAACGATGGTAGGCGTGAACCCAATTCAAGTTTATTGCATATTAAGGTAAGTGTGAACAAATTACACTCCTTCATCAACCACTTTTTCCAATCATATAATACCCTATAATTTTTTAAAAAAAATAAAACCTATAAAAAACATGTTTTATAAGAAATAGTATGAAATATACTCAACCAATTATTTTATTAATGTTTTATTTAGATACTTATGGATAAATTGGAGGATAAAATTGAAATTAATTCAGTATTAACTCTACCTCCACGTCAAATAAAATAAATTAATTTCTGAAAAATACACTCATCAGCTGAAATAACACAATAGAGACCTAGGACCCCCAGGCTATGCAACACTTTAGTTGTGTATTCTGATTCTTCCATCTCTAGCCTATCCGTTTCATTCCCACCATTCACTCTATTGTTTCTTTACTTGTTTTGAGATTTTCTCTAGAAGAAGTTGGTAGAAATGGAGGTGTTGATTTAATAACTAGGTCTAATTATGTAATTCTTACAAATGGGGGACATTCCCCCTTTTAGAGAACACAATGAAGTATAATTTTCATCCACCTAAGTTTCATATCCTAAAGTGTTATTATTGAATTTTGTTTCCTTGAGACTCATCCCCCATCTATTTTATTTAACTTGTACTACTCTAATCATTAGTCAGCCCATGGATGACTACTTCTTAGAGAATTTATATAAATATAGGTTTCTATCTAAAAGATATGGGGGATGTATGTCAAACAAGAAAATTAAATGATAAATGTTTTGGAGATGAGCAGATGAGGATGGCTATTGTACTTTATTATGTTCTATAAAAGGGGAAATATCTCCCATTTTTAAGAATTACACCATTTGAATGGGTTATTAACTTGAGTCTTATATTTCCACAAACTCTTTCTAGAGAAAACATCCACACAATCAGAGAACCTATAGATTGAAGGGAGGAAAATAAATGGATAGGGTGGAGACAAAAGAATCATAATACACAATTGCAGTGCTACACACCCCAAGGGTATTGTGTTTCTATAGTGTAATTTCAGTTGATGAGTGAATGTTAGTAAAATTAATTTATTTGATTTGATATGTGATTATTATATTCACCTCAATCTGATTAATGGTGTGACTGATATGACTCAAATTGTGTTTTTTTATTTAAAATGCACATCAATTTTAGTAAAAATGAAAACACACCTACAAAATATAGAGAAAATACATTCCTATTTTTTATTTTTTAGGAAAATGATCCATACGTCATTTTTGACGTGTAAGAATCATCCAAACATCAATCTGATTAATGATGTGCCTGGTATGAATCCATGTGTTTGCTATTAGTTTAAAATCAACTTTTTAGTTAAAATAGTTTCACTCACATAAATCCAGGAAAATATTCTCGGATTGTGTTTATAATTTTGGATAATAATTCATAATTCATTTATGACATGTAGGGATTGGAATCACATCAAACTGACACACTATATGATCGGTATGAGTCAACATGTATGTTTCTAGTTTAAAATGTCATTTTAGTAAAAAAGATAAGCAATATACTCAAAAATGATAAAACACATTCGGATTGTTTTGATACTTTAGGAAAAAACCATAATTCGTTTGATATGTGTATGATTTAGCCTCACCTTAATGTGACACATGGTATGAATCCAAGTACATTTTTTCAATATATAAAGTATCATTTTAATTTTAAACGCACATCACACCACCAGAAGTGAGAAAATTAGACTATATTGTTTTCTTTTCTTTTAAATTCAATATTAATACATTATTTTGATTTTTTTCATTTGGTGTTTTTTGTGTTGTTGTGTCCTATTACATCACACTACTCCAGTGGGGCAGTGTGCTATAATAGCACTTTATAGTATGCCCGTTTATCAATGCTTTTATAAACACTAATAAAATATTAGTGATTTTAATCTCATCTCAGTATCCAGCTCTTCTCTCGCATAGATAAAGGCTATTTTTAGCATTATTAAAGGCATATTTTGTATTATTTTCCATTTGTGGTCGTTTGGATTACAGCCTCCTTCAAGAAATTGGAGTCATTCAATCTTAATGTTGAATAAATTATTGATGATTTTAGTAAACATATATGATATCGATGAAGTAGTAATGTTACGTGTATGATAATATATATTCATATACATAAATTTCATTTACATTATTTCAATATGTCAATAAAATAGAAAAAATGTTCATGCATATGTACGGCCTACCATCTCCCTGGACAGTGTATTCCTTTTAAAATTTATATATTTTATATATTGTTATAAATACATATGTTCTGAATATATAAGATATTTATTCCATGATTTATTTTTGGGATATCATGATATAAGTACGAGGACCAAAAATATTACAAATCAAGACACATGTGGAAAATGAAGTGGTTATTACCCAAGGGTTATAAAAGTTCATAATAAAGTCATATATGGTATTATAGAAACTGATATGGTCTTTTTAGATATTTATAATAAAACTATGTTTATTATATAGGTGGTTTGAATGAGTTTGATGGGATTCAATAAATAAGGTACGAGAATTTCATCTTATTTTTTTCTCTGAGATACATACCACATTCACTACTATCTTATTAGTTTTGGTGTATATACCAATCTATGAAATTTTATACCATCAATTTCCCATATTTAACGTATATTAAAATATTTAATTTATTATACTCATAAATGGGTATCATGATTCAAAAGTTACTCATGTAGTAAGGGTTTTCTCGTCCGACTTTTATTTCTATGATACTTATGATTTAATCACCAGTATCTTGTTTTGTGAGGTGTATGTACTACCCATGAATTTATTACAAAATTAATGCATATTAATTTATATTTTTTCACATATACATTTGATGATCATTATTTCATGGGGTTGTACTGTTCAAAAGCTACCAAATTTGTAAGGTAGTTTTGTCTCAATTTTCCTTATTTGAGATATATGTTTTGTTATGAAATTATATTCTTTTATGATGTTTAAATACTTCCATTTGACATGTTATAACATTAATATCTAAATATATTTTATATTTTATGCTTTATTTAATTTCATTTTCTTACATTATGAGTTTTATTCAATGTTATGAAAGTGGTAAGAGTTTATTGTAACAATCTCAACATTTATCGGTATTATTTATTATTATGATACCATTGATGAAATAATATGATCCATATCTCAATAACTATCATGAATTTTCTTCTAATATGGTTATTCATGATATCATCATGTAATGGTTCCATTTTCCCACTACTGGGTACTTAATATGATTAAGAAAATGTTTTTAAAAAAATCCAACTCTTTTTATCATTTAGATTATAAATCTATACTCTTCACAAAACCATGTTTTCTAAAAATTTATTAAAAAATTCATTAATATTATATTATTTACATTAAATAAAATTCCATGATTACTGTATAAAAAATTCCTTTTAATGAAAATTAATTTTCTTATAATTTTATGATTGAGGAAATTTTATAATCTATTTACAAAAAAAAGGAATGTTCACCATACACTGATTTATTATGCTTTATAATCGGCCTTCATTTTATGATTCCATTTAATGTTTAAAATATTCATGATCATGAAAAAAAAAATTCAAAATATTATGAATATTAATTCGTTTATATATATTCATTTATGTTTAAAAAAAATTAATAATTTTTTCAATCTTCTTTTATATTTTTTCAAGGATAAAAGGGTTTCAAAAAAAATTTCAATATTGTTTCATATATTATGAAGGAAATAGTTTTTCAAAATAATTTCAATAATATTTTTTATGTTATCATGTAAAATAGAATTCAAAATGTTTTCAAGCTTACTTAATATGTTTTCAAAGCTATTATCAAATAAAAAGTTTTTCAAAAAATTTTCAATCCTTCTTTATTTGTTTTCATTGTTATTTTTAAGAAAAAGGGTTTCAAAATTATCTTAGGATTTAATTGTATACTTTTAATGATATTTTCGAAGAAAATGTTTTGAAAATGTTTTATTCATTTCATAATATGTTTTAAAATATATTTTCAAGGAAATATTTTTCAATATTATTTCAAGATTCCTATATAGGTTTTCAAGGTTATTTTTTGGAAAATTGTTTTCAAAATCCTTTACGTATCAAAAAGAATTTTTCAAAGAAGAAAGTAAATTTTCCTCATGAAATGTTTTTAAATGGTATATCAAAATTATTTTCCATCTAATATAACATCCATTTGGATTACTCATGCCTTTTTGAGGATATGATTAGAGGGTTTGATTCATATTCTTTCTCATAATGGTTTGCGTTTTCATGGAATGATGTTTATGAATCTTGGTTATC
Organism: Viscum album; assembly: GCA_963277665.1. NCBI lineage: Eukaryota > Viridiplantae > Streptophyta > Magnoliopsida > Santalales > Viscaceae > Viscum > Viscum album. The sequence continues at coordinate 1,531,189,792 of OY728162.1, forward strand.
TTTCTCAAGGTATGTGTTTATTGAAACAGTTATTCTTTCATAGATTATATTCTTATGAAACCTGGTTATTTCTAGGGGTTATGATTTTTCTATGTGATTATGAAGCCTTTGTCTTTTCCACATGTTATGATATGATGTCATGTTTATGATACCCATTTCATTTCACTTTTTAGGATACGATTTTTTATGATCTTGTTACACACATATGTATGATTTCATTTTGATGTTGGTGGTACATAGTTCTCCCTAAAACATATAAGGTAAGGATTTTTATCTCATTAGATATACATGGTTTTAATGGGGAGTGAACTTGGTTTAGTAAAGGATTGTGTCCTCTAATAGAGTCTTGCAAGTAAACCTTGAATACTAGTATAGTCATTAGAGATAACCATGACTACCAATATGGTATGGTGAGTGAACTCATACTACTAAGATTTTCTTGGTAGTTATGCCTTTACTATAATGGAAATCATTTTATATGATTACGTTTCTTCGATAATTCGGTGTCTTATTCCTATGGTATTCATTCATTTCTTATGCTATTATGCGCTTATGATTTATGTCTTATAAACTACAAAAATTTATTCAATGAATCAATTATATTATCTTTTATATGTAGGGTATTATCTTCAAATGTTATTATCATGATTTAGAACACTTATTCTCATGCTATTCTTACATATGTCTCTTTCTACCCTTACTACAGATCTGATCTCACCCCGTTCATATGTTTAATTTCCTCAAGTTATGAAGATATTTTTATGTAATATTACTAAAAGAATATAACATTATGTGGATGTTTAGGATCTTTCACTGAGTTATAAGAATATCTTTCTATGTATCCAAATTCTTAAAACTATTATGGTCCACATGCATCAATTTTTTTAATGGGAAAAATATTCATATAAAATGATGTAATATCCATTTCTGTTAAGCCAGGGTATGTATAGTTTTTAACAATGGAAAGGTCTAGTCAAACATTAGAAACTAGGATAAGAAATTAAATGATATCCCTAGGGATGTTTCTAAGGATATGTCTATATATGTTTTTAAGGGTAATCCTATGGTGTCATTGATTTTAAATAATGTGTCATAATTTTGATATCCAAAAAGTGACTTGTCATGACTAGGTGGTTTTCCTCTATGATAAGTGCTTCTAACACAATGAATTCTAGTTTTTGTCAATGGTGGGAATGATAAATAACTCAATTTATGTTTAATGTGACAAACATTAGTTGATGACACGTCAAATGGGATAATAATTTGTGTAAAGTATGTTGTGTTCAAACGTAATTAGTTTTCACAGAACATGATTAACAATGTGTTCCTTAACCAACTCTCATACTAAAAAAAGAGAGTGAAAGAGTTCACAAAGCGATTGAATAATGGATACCATCGGTGAAAGGATATTTAGTTTTCTATATTTTTAGAATGAGGGAATAAACACCCAAGTGAATGTCTCACTAGAAAAGGAAGTTGTATTGACTATGGAAAAGAAAGACATAAATAATGTAACTACAAATAGAAAATTAAGAGTTCAGTTAACACAATGGATGAGAATATTAGCCTCACTAATAAATTATCGATGATTAATTTCTTTAAGTGTTGAATGGATTTACATTAGAAAAATCGACGTCCTTTGTGTAAAAATCCTAAAGAGAATGATAAAGGTGGTGAAATTAATGGTTTTATTTCCGATGATGATGGGACTATATAAGAAATGTTGAAGGAAAGATATATTAAGTAATAGGATGATGTAGCCTTGTTATATCTTAATGATGAAGTAGAATATTGGATTTGTTTATATATATTGATTCAATAATTATGAATTGTGAAATATATAAGGATTTTTCAGTTTATGCTTTTTATGAGGATTTACAAGAATATGTTGTATGGTTATGATGGACTATAAAAGTGATTTAAGGGAAAGGTGTCATTTTTAATAAGGAAATATAACCCTCAACATATTTCTAATGTTGAGATAATGATGTTCGGATAATGATATGATGGATATGAATATGTAAATTGGATGGTACTAATTACCACATATTTAGTAAAGGATTTGTTGAAAAGTTAGTTTATGTTATCATGTATGATGTTTGCTACTTCATGGAATTATGGAATATAGCTAGTAATATTTGAAATGAGGAAGCATATATTCTTTTCTTTAAGGTTTTTTTTGGTAAATTGAGTTATTACCATGATTCAATAGAATACATGGTAAAGATACTCCCAAGTATTGTATGTCTAAAGAATGATCTACTTTATGATATACATGGGATCAATGATAAGTTGTTTTTGAGAAATTTAGTAACCTTACTTCTATTGTTTTGGACGTTTATATTTACAACGTTTTATAAGGATAACCATTTATATATTTTTTTATGTGAATATTTGTAGGAGGTTTTAGAGATTAAATTATTATCTCTTTATATAATGAATTTGGCATATTGGACTACATTTTATAACCTTTTTTAGAGATAACTAAATACACATGGGATGAACTATCATTCTATGTATTAGTCTCATGATCTACTAATGCTTCAGGGATGGAATCTTAACCATCATTTCATGGAATAAGTGATGAAGTGTAAAATAATCAAGGAACAAAAAATGGTGTGGTTGTCTTGAAATCATGTGAGTATATCATCTCATGATAATTCATAAACTTCATGAAAAATGGTCTTGAAATAAAATTATGTCATGTTGTCAACTTTTTAGATGATATCATTAACTTTTTTCAAGCCCCTTTGGGTTATGGATTTGTAATTGTTAGTTATATCCTAATCATGTTCTTTATCACTCTCTATTAATAATTTTTAATTATATTTCCCTTCCATATCCATTTTTTCACTTCCCACCTATGTTTCCTTATATGGGAATGTATTTATGAGTAACGTTGGGAAACCATTATGATTCCAAATTCTATTTTTTAAGGATGTTTTATTATTCATTTTTACAGTGTGGGTTTCTATGAATAAAAATTTAATGTATTAGACCATTGGAATACACTATAATTGTTTTAGGGACAAATTCATTTGAAGGGGGGTATAATTTAACACCCCATGATTTTGTGAAATATATATTTTTTGAATTAATTTAGTCTTTTCTATATCTAACACTTCACACACCACTAAATATAGATTTTTTATAGAGACATAACATTTTCTTAAATTTCTATTAGATAATTTTAATGATTAACAACATAATAGAATAACACAACCATGAACCAATGTTTTATTGTCATGGGAAAATTAAGACCATACATTATATTTAGAACAAATACCTTAAGCATTTGTTTAATTCCTTCTTCTCTAGCTTCTTATTGGCCCTTGAATTCTCCTTAGTACAAGTAGTAAAATGATTATATATGTCAAAAATGGGTGAGATAAAAGACCAGTAAGGGGATAGATAAGAACATGAAACAATATAACATGGTTTGAACATAATCATAACATAATCATCATTATAATTATGGGAATCATTAGATATAGGCATGGAATGTGGCCATGCATAAAAATGAAACATCATATCTTAATAGTCAAATACCACACATAGTTCGGAACAAAGATAGAATAATGTTCATGAATATTTCAATTTTAATCATGAGATTCATTACATTATCCAATTAATTGGAGTTCTATATATTTTTGGGCTCACTCATCAAATCATAACATTTACATTTTTCTATATCATTCTGGGTGCTCCAGTTACATAATAACATTTAAATTATATTGCATTCCACATAGAATGTATATCAATAATTGAAATAAAATTACCCATGAAATGAAATTTTTTAAATTTCATAAATAATACATTCATAAACATTGGGTCCCCAAAAGAAAGAGGGAATTCCATACATGATCATCAAACTTGAGTGATGAAAATCTCAAGAAGTAAAATGGGTGTTTTATTTTAAAAGAAAAAATCATTTTGAAAACAATATGTTTGTCATAAACCCAATTAGATTACATGTATATCCCAGAAAAAGTATGAAAATGATGAATAAATTATATTTAAGAAATATCCATACTAAAAATGTGGTTAAATAGGGAAAACCAAAAGAATGAATGTTGGGTTTGATAATTCCTCTTACCTTATGTTTTAATGCTTCCTTGACATTAATGTCCTATATAATCACATTATATTAATTAATTAAAATATACATAAACTTTTATACCTTAATTTTATTAATTTTTGTTTTATTATGTTATTTTTTCCCTTTTGGTGAGTTATATAGTTTAAATTCATTGTGATGAAGTGTTCATTTTCAATGTTTTGGTAAAAAGTTCACTTGTATTCATGAATGGAAGTTTGTTTGAAATGAGGATAATTGTGAAGAACTATTAATATATTTAATTAATGGTATTTTATTTTTTTAAATAATCTTATAATGAATTTAGTTACATACCATGTGGATGGGTCATTTGATAAATCATAATGATGATCCTTTTTTGTTAATTTAGGCAGTTTTTCAATCACGACGAACTTGTTTTGTGTTTTTATTTAGTATTATGTATATAAGATAGTTATGGAATATAAACAGGGTTAAAAAATTAAATTTTAAATATATTACCAACTGTTTAATGTTTTTATTTACATTTTTGAAGATGTTGAATGAAAATGGAAGTGCATCGCCCATGATGTCAATAAATTGGCACATCACGGGCGACGATAACATTTCAAAAAATAAAAGAGAGGGAACGATAAGTTTAATGATGGATCATACAATAAGATGATAAAATTATATTATATTTAAGGTAATGGAGTTTATCATTACATTTAAATGAATATAGGTTAGGGTAGAATAATAAAAGAAAAGAAATTTTATTGAAAATAAATGAAAAGACGGAGGGGAATTACCTCTTGAATTATCCTTTTGAGATCCACCTCAAGGCACCTAGGATTGATTATTTTATGAGACCAAGATTTCAAAAACGTCGGGGATGGGATATGGAAGATATTTTTGTAGAATTTGGAAATTTCTTGAATCATTATAATTGTGAGGAGAAGATGGTGTGAGGGGTCGTATTAATAGGGGAGATGTGGGGTGTTTTCTCAATGTTATATTAATTAGTTTAAAATTTTTATAGAAGACATGAAATAGTGATGATTCCTTGACTATATATAGTAACATGATCATGTGAGTTAAAAACAATGCATCTTATATCCTGAGAACATCATTCATGACTCTATAATTCATGTATTTAGCTTATTTTGTAAATTATTGTATTTCACTATTCACCAAAAAATCAAGCATTTCAAAAAAATCACAAAAAATCACCCAAACAATTTATTGATGCGTAGAATCAAAAAATAAACTCCATTTTATGAAAATAATTTTATAAATATGAGTAATTTAATTTTTAAATGAAATCATCATTTATTTGTAAAATATAGATCTTAAAATTAAAACAGATTTTATAACACATTAGAAAATTAATTGAGTTCTAATAAAATTATCCTAAAATTATTTAAAAACAAGATATTAATTTTTGATCACATTTTATTAAAATAAATTTTCATTTAAATCATTATATTAATTACAATATTGTAATTAAATTCCTTTGACTTAAAAAATACCAACACTTAGTTATACAATCTTAAGATATTTACTTACACATACTATGATATAATTATATCATATTTTAAATTATAGGATGACCAAATTTTATTTATACTTTAATGGGTGGGTTCACTATTAATTTGGCTGGTTTACTATTCATAAGGTTCATATAACTATTCCTATATCAATTTACTATTTCAACATTATAGGATTCTTAACTTCTTGAAACACTTCTTATCTTATTAATTCATCATTTTTAAAGCTTTTATTATGGTCTATATGTGATATTATGTAGTTTATATTATATGAAATTACAATAAGACGGTATAAATTCCTTTGGTAAATGTTTGGGTCATTACATTCCTCCCACCTTTAGAAATTTTTCCCTTGAAATTTCATTTCACATAAATAGGTGATGGTACTTCTCCTTCATCATATCCTCTTGTTCATAAATTGCTTCTTCATACTTATTATTCCTACACTACACTTTTACTAGGTGGGTTGTCTTGTTGCGTTGATCCTAATCTCTCTATTCTAGAATTTTTAATGGCTGGTCCTCATAAGAGTGGTCATCTTCCATTTGTACCACCTTTGAGTTCAGCACATGTGAGGGATCTGGTATGTACTTCCCCATTAGTGATGCATGAAAGACATCATGAACATGAACCATGTTCGGTGGAAGCGAAATCCAAAAGTCCATGACTCTTATGCAATCACAGATCCCAATGGGCCAATGTACCACGGTCTTAGCACTCATTTCATTCCAAAATTCATGATTCTCTTCCCTGGTGATATTCTAGGGAACACTTTATCTCCAAATTTGAACTACAGGTCCCTTTAATGTTTTTCAGTATAAATCCTTTGCTGACTTTGAGAATCATTAGGATGATTTTGGATGACTTGAACCGTCTCCATCATCCATTTCACAAGATCTTTTCCATGTATCTTTCTTTCACCAACTTCATCCCAACATATTGGGGTTTTACAATGCTTTCCATGTATAGATTCATATGGATCAATCGGAATACGTGAGTGGAAGCTATTATTGAATGAGAACTCAACCATTGGGATATGTTGATCCCATTAGCCATTTAATTTCTAAGATAAGGATCTTAGAATATCATTCAGCATCTGAATAGTAATTTTAGATTGGCCATTAGTTATGGGATGATAAGACATGCTGAAAATTAATTCAATTCTCAAATCATGGTGAATAATCTTCCAAAATATAAATATGAAACTTGGATCATGATTAGAGACAATCGAGAGTGTAAAATCATGCCGTCTCACCACTTCCTTCATAAATATAATTACATGTTGTTCAAGCTTGTGATCTTCCTGAATAGTGATAAAGTGGTTAGTCTTGATGTGTCAGTCCACCACAACCCATATTATATTATATCCTTTATCTATCTTCGGGAGATATGTAACAAAATTCATAGTGACATTCTCCCATTTCCACATGGGTATAGGTAATGGTTTCATCATCCCATTGGACTTATGTCTCTCTACTTTAACTTGATAACATATCAATAACCCTAGTATATACTCAACAATATTATATTTTCTAACCAAAACTATTCTTGGAGATCACGATACAACCTGGTACTCTCAGAATGGATAGAGAAATTTGAGAAATTTGAATCATCATGTAGATCCTTATTTATCTCAGGTGATGAAAGAACACAAAGATTCATTCAAAACTAAATCAAACCATCATGGTCGATATGGAACTCTTACAGATTATCTTCCTTTACTGAAATCACATTATATTATTACTCTGGATAAACCCTTCGTTCCTTCTTAAAATTCTCTTCAATAGGCTGTTTGGAAATCATTTTTGTAAGATATGATGTATTACCTACCCTTATGATTTCCAAATCCATCCTTTGAATATCCACAACATGGGGTCTTTCTCAATCGAAAACATGGTCAGAGTAGTCGGTTATTTTCTTCTAAGAGCATCAACTACCTTGTTTTCCTTTCTAGAATGATAGTGAGTTGAGAAATAGTAATCTTCATTAGATCTAACCATCTCCTTTGATTCATGGTGATCTCATTTTTATGAAAATATACATTACACTCCTGTGATTGGTATATATGTCACACTTCTCACCTTATAGGTAGTCCCACCATATTTTCAAGGAATCAAACACATATGCAAGATGAAGATCATGCGTCGGGTGGTTTTACACATGGATCTTAAATTTCCATGTGGAATAGGCTATCACATTATAATTTTCATGAGTATACAATCAAAGACATTCCTTGAAGCATCACAGTATATTACAACAAAATATACACTTTTCGGTAATGTGAGTTTAGGTGTAGTGATCAACCTTCTCTTTAGCTCCTGGAATAATTCCTCACATTCATCCATACAGATATATTTTACCCCTTTCCTTTTTAACTTAGTTAGTGGGTATGAAAATTGTGGGACATTTCTCAAAAAACTTTATTAGTACCCATCTAATCCTAAAAAAGTATTTATTTCTATGAAACTAGAGGGTTTGGGCTACTCGTAAATTACCTTTTTCCTATGGATCCATAAAAACTCCCTCTTTTATGATCACATGTCCCAATTTTGTGACTTACTACATCCAAAAGTCACACTTTAAGAACTTAGCATATAACTTATCCATCTGTAGTGTCACGGACACAAGCCTTTGATGTTCTTCATGTTCCTCCTTTTTCTTGGAGTAGATAATAATATCACCAATAAACACTACCAAATATTTGTTGAGGTAATGTGTGAAGACACCATTCCTGAAATCCATAATGATTTTAGGGGCGTTAGTAAGTCTTAAGGGCCTCACCAAATAATCATAGTTCCCATACCTTGTACATAATGCAGACTTATGAATATATTCCTTCTTCACGTTTAGCTGATGATATCCATAATAGAGATCCGCCTTTGAGATTTATTGAGCTCCTTGTAACTGATTGAACAAGTCATCAATCATTGGAAGATGATTCTTTTTATTTATGTTTATCTTGTTTAGTGTTCGATAATCGATACACACCTGCATTGATTCATCCTCCTTCTTGAAAAATAGCACTAGCACACCCCAAGGTGATGAACTAGGTCACATGAAACCTTTTTCCTAATGAAATTATAACTACTTATTTAAATCCTCCAATTTGATAGTATCCATCTTATATGGACATTTCGAGATTGGATTAGCTCTGGTTATGAGTTCTATTGAGAACTCTAACTCACGATACGAGGGAATTTTCGGTAACTGTTAGGGAAATACATCACTATGTTCCCTCAAAGTGGGAGTTCCCCCAAGGTTGATTCATTCCATTGACTCAACCATTTTAGCAGGGTATGCCTCTTCATTGGGAAACAACACCCACACTGATGATGGATTTTCAATAAGAGATTCATGATCTTCCTTGCATTTTTAGAGGATCATAGGATGGTTCGGAATATGAAAAGATATTTATATTTCCTGAAAATATTTATGTGCTATATATAATGAGAGTCAAGCCATTCCCATTATAGTGTCGAATTACACCAAGGGAAGTATTATAAGATTTTATGGAAGAATATTCCCACATATCCAAACATGAGAAGAGTCCTACACTTGGATTGCATTGATTTAACCATTTGGTGTTTTTAAAAATATATCTACAACAATATTTTGGGGTATCGATTATATAGTTTTAAAAAACTTTCATGATATAATGGAATGGGTAGAAATAAAATCAAATACTAATTTTTTTTATTCATCAATGAATTGGATGCATAGCTTGTACGACTTCATTTTCTTGCTCAACGGCCACTATAGTGAATGCATAAACATTCCCTTTCTCCTTTTTCATTGTTGGTTGATGATGTTGATACGCTCGAGGACACGAGTATTAGTGCACTAATATGAATAGTGCCCTTTCTCCCAATAGTTGTAGCATTGGACCATGGGTGGTTCTCTCATTTCCTCCACTACATTCTCTTGAATTCTCATGTATTTTAGACATTCATGTGCTTTGTGGCCTTCTCTTCCAAACGTGAATCATTTCATATAATGACCCAAAGTTTAATCAATGGAAATTACCTTATAATAATTATGGCATATTGTATAATCGTTTGAAATCACAACACAATGAACTTTTAAGAACTATGTGAACTACAAACATAATATTGTCACTTTTGTGATTTAAAATTTGAAAATCTCACATACACGGCTGCGATTAGTAATATTTTTGGAGTCCAATAAGACAAATATAATTTTTGTTGATTAGTAACCAACCCTTATGAATAGTAATGTTGCCATTATGAGTATTAATAAGACCCTTATGAGTAGTAAATTTTCCAAGTGAATAATTAAATTTACCAATGAATTTATAAATAACATTTATCCATCTTATAAGTGACAATTTTATATAATTATATCACAGTGTGTGATTTTTTATTCATTTATAATTATTTTTAATTTTATCATTAATTTAATATTTTAAAATAAAATTTATTTTCATAAAATGTATTCATAAATTCGTATTTTTATGACTTATGGTTATATGGTAATTTTTAGAGACCTTAATTAATTTTTCCAAGTGTTGGAAAAGCAGTTTAAATTTTAAAATGTGTATTTTTCAATAAAAATATAATTTAAATTAAACATTAAATTTGAAATATTGAGAAAATTATTTTCATAAAATTGAGATCATTTTTGAATTCTACAGGTAGAAAAATGTTTGGGGTAATATTCGGATTTTTATGAAGTACTTGAATTTTTGGTGAATTGTAAAGTAAGTTAATTTGTTGTATAGATACATTATATGGTAAATAAACTATTCCTAGAGTTATGGATGATGTAAGAACCTTGGGTTCTAACTAAAATTCACATATTACTATTTATTGTCATAAGAATCGATACTATTTATTTTCATGAGAAAAATAATAAAATGATGAATAAAATATTGAGAAAATCATCCTCTCCTCCACTATAAGAACCACCCTCACCCCCACTTATCTTCACTCCTCTGAAGACTTGTTCCTAGTCCAAATTCTTCTAAAATGTCTCTATAGTCCCATCTCCCACATCCAGTGGCCATTGGTCTCTTCAAAAGACCAAATACTCTCCCCCTAAAGAGGTTCTCATGGATGACATATTTAAAAGGTAAATTCCACTTTTCATCCAACTATTATGATAACTCTACCACATTACATATACTAGAATGTTGGTATGATAATGGAATATTTCATCTTCATCTCTCTTTTACCATCCATTTATACTAGAAATGAAAACACCATCAAAGTTGTGTTAATTTATAACATTCAAGGCCAACAGGTTTTCAATTTCTATTACCATATATATTCTGTTCATGAAACCATTTTTATGTTTTAACCTGACTATAATATATGTATTATGTATAATTTAAGGTTTTTGGAATATTTTTTACCGATGAGATTAGTTTATAGAGTAGGATATGTTTGACGTGATTGAAAACCGCCAATTAACCAAAACAGTTCTCACTAAACTTTTATATAATGTTTCTTCTTCAATTCAAATGACCAAATGAATTTTATAACCATTTAATATAATTTATGTTCACAAATAACATATAACTCCAATTTTGGACAACCATTATCATCAAAAAAAATTATCCTTATATGCATATAAGTAAACCAATCAAGAAAATCAATGAAACACACAATGTAATTAAACATCATAACCCCTCAGAAAGGTCATGAATAGACTCAATAAGGTCATAATAATTCAATTACATAAATAAGAGGTTCTATACATATCAATTAATTAATTTCATTACGTTATCTAGGACATTAATATCCATTTAAGAACACCATCAGACTTAATGTATAGTATTCTACCTGAACCTCATTTATTCCTTCGGGTTTCTCTATATCCCTTTTTAACCAAATTATGTTATCTGTTATTTTTGTTTACATATTCTAAATTATGTGCACATGATCCAAAGTAATGTGAAAATATCTATTTATTATTACCTATTAGGGATATATAAGTTTTATGTGGTTCCCTCTTCAATACTTCCCGATAAGCAAACGTTTTTGAGGGAACATCCCAAATTATTTCCCAATTTCAAGTGCACTCTATCTTCTATTTTAAGAAACAATTTTTATATAAAATCGGTCTTTTTATTATAGAATACTTCTTGGTTATTTTCTGGTTTTATATTAATGATCATTCACTTTTTAAAATTTTATTCAATATTCCCTTAAAATTGCACTAAAATGTTTTAATTGTCATGTTTCTTAAAAACTCTTTTTACAAGTTGTCACAATAGTTTGAAACCACTTATCATGATATATGCCTTTATACCTTATGAATTTCCATGTTAATTTCATTTATATACACTTTTATTATATTCCCATTGGTAATGCTTTATGATATAATAATGATACCATTCTTTTCCATGGGTACATTAATGTTTATGTATGATTAATTATGTAAGATTATATAAGTGGCTTGAATATTAAAGAACAGGTTAAGATGGGTGTGACCGGATAGTTCTCTGATGTAATGGGTAATGTTTAATCTCATGAGACATTTTGTGCAACGGTCTAGGTATTTAGCCTTGACTAATGATACCACGTGCAACTATCCTGGTCAGTAACTTTGACTTGTGCCCATCTATGTGCGATGAGACTTGAATCGTGTTAAATTCATCTTTTATGTTACTACCACATTACTATGATTCTATGTATATATGATCCCATATTTTATATGTCATGATACCATATGTTTTATGCCTTATTATACCATTATGTGATGCCTTCTAACACATGTGATAAATCTTTATTCTTATGTTTAATCCTTTACTGGGATTTTTAGCTCATCTCATTGTTCGTGTTGTCCCCATGTTATCCTATGCAGATATATGAGCACAATGAAAGTTAGGATATCATTATGATGAGTAAATAAGGAAATTTTATATTTAGCTCCATGTTTTTGAGTTTTATATACCTACTCTTCCAAGACACTAGACTTCATGATACATGGATTCTATTATAACAATGATATATTATGCTTAAAATCATATAATTATATGTGTAAAAGGTTAAGACCTCTAAAGTAGGTATCAAAGCAAGGTCTAGTTATTTTGGAGATTATGAATGGAGAAATTTTGTAAGAACCTTGTGGATAAGACTATGTATAAGGAAAAACCCCTAAATTTTGGTAAATATAAAGAAAGTGGTTTATCAAGAAAATATATCTCTATCTCAATAAAAATAGGTAGAGGTGAATCTAGAACATATGTGTTTATGGGTAAACCCTGAAAACACCACTTTGATCTATAATCAAATTGGAACTGGTCTATGAAAATGGGTCTAGTTTGACTCTTGGTTTGACACTCTTTGGGGATATTATTTTATAAATTATTAAGCTTCATACATACCATTATTAAGATAACAAAAAAATAATTAAGACCATAAGAACACATGTTAGGAAACATATCATAGATAAACTAGATTGAAAACAAGGTAATAACTTGTTATGATATAATTTTCCTTTAAGAGTTTATCATTTTATGTTTAATTTTTTCTTATTATTCTTGATAGCTATGTATTCAATCCCCCCTAATTGTACATTCTATTTCTTAGTTGATGGCCAAAAATAGAATAACACATGCCAAAAAAATGTGGTAGAAAATAATATGGTTTCCCTAATGATATACCAAATATGATGGGAACGGCTGCTCAAAACTTCATGATAGTACTCGCTCAACTGGATCAAGTTATGAATAAAAATATGAATTATGTAGAATGCCCTCCTCTACCAAGGAAATAGAAAAGACGTCGTTGAATACTTCATGTAGAAAATTCCTCCCAATATTATTTGATCTTTGGATCCACTCCTTGATTGATAGTGGATTAACTTTATTGTATTTATATTCTCTCTCCTTCATTTCTCAGAAGAAGATAAATTTGTAGTTGTGGTCTATCATTTTGATGGTGATGTTGGTCAGTTGTGGAAACTAGTCCAGAATATGAAGTACCAAGAGGAAATTGATTATATAAATTGGGAGGAATTCAATAAAATGTTTTTCAATAAATATTTTCCTCAAACCCTCTACATCAAGATGGAATGAGAGTTCCCCGAACTCAAGAAGATAGAAGATGAGTCCATCAGAGCGTATGAAGAAAATATCACATGGCTTGAAAGATATGTCTCTGGCTTTATCATGAACAATAAAATCAACGTGGATCACTTCTTTAGAAGACTAAATCCAAGTATATAAATAGTTATTATGATTTATGACAAGGATAGTTATGAAGATATTATTCATTGTTCTGTCAAGGATGAAATGGTGATCAGAGACTTTCAGTGGTCTCATGGGCCCAATGAAAAAAAATGAAGATTGAGTCTAATTTGGGTGTCTTGGTAAATAAATCCCTTGATGGAATAAAGATGGAACATCCCACATGTAAAAATTTTGGGAAGAATAATCTTGGTAACTTTCTCAAAGGAACCCGGAATTTTTAAAATTTAAAAGAATGGGAAATCTGGAAAAATATTTCCAAAGGGATATGAAGAATCTCACTAATGTGGAAGAATAAATTAAGGTTCAGATCAATTTTCAGCATTAAATTAAGTGTTACAACAGAAAGTAACTTGTGAATTATGCTAACAATTTCCCATAGCCAAGGGTTGTTGGAGGAAATCAACAACAACCTCTGAGGCAACATGGAATGGCTTATGATATCACAGCTACTGAGGTGTATCCAGAAAATAATGTGGTGATAGGTACCCCAGTTATTCATTCAAGAATAGTGAAAGTACTATTTGATTCTAGTTCTATGCATTATTTCATATCTTGGAAGTTTAGTAGGACTATTAAAACACCACCAAAAAAATTGGAGGTTCAGTTATCTCTACAAAGAGAAAGTGGGTAAATTGTTTTATCCAAATTATATAACTCCTCTCCATTTAGTGTTTGTGGGTTGAACCTCCCAGAAAATATTGTCATGCTTCCTTTAGTTGAGTTTGATGTTACCTTGGTCATTGGTTGGGTATATTTATACAAACACAACATCAATTGTTGGGAAATGGTGATCACTCTTCAAATCCTAAAGCATCCTCCTATTATTTATATGTGTGAGGAGGTAGATGATTCTCCTATATAATCATTGTCTCAAGTGTGGATATTACTGCGTTATGATAAAGCAAGGCCATATCAAATGATTTAGACAAATAAGATGATATTTCTTGACGATATTCCCATTATAACACCCCAATATTTCATAGTAAGTTATCTATTTAATGTAATTTAATAGATTATATTTCACGCATCACTGACATGGATTGCGTTATACGCAAGATAGAGTTTCTGTGAAACAAAACATTTCTATTATAATTATTTAAATGATATATTTATTTATCAATTAAATATTGTAATATTAATAGTAATAAATATATTTAAAATTTTATTTATAATTTTTTCACATAAAAAACATATTTATAATGAAATTTATAAGCTATGTTAAAATAGTTATATATTTAGAAAAAATGTTTTCTCAAAAGAACTACTTTTTTGTCCTTTTGTGAGAGATAATAAAATTAATTTTAGACACTCATAAAAATTTAATTTTTTAAAATAGACATAATTTTTTAATTCATAATATCAAAATTATCATAGGGTGATTTTTTGGTATTTTTCTGAAAACATTCAATTTTTTATTAACAGTGAAAAATACTGAATATTACATATAAACCGACTTTTTCATTTAAATAATTATTTTTAATTAAGATTTTTCTTAAAGTAAAAAATAGATACATAATTAATATATTAGTCTAATATATGTCATTTTAGTCATTTTATAATAAGATTAGATATATAAAATTTTATTGAATTTTTTAACGTTGTTTACCCACCTTCTAGGCACATTTTCAAATTTGCATAAAACGTAATTTTAGAAATTCTGTGAATTGAATTTCAAATATCCTATAGACATGGTATTCCTAAGTATATATAATTTGTTTCAATTGGATGAATATAATTTTTGGTGTATACTAACTTTTGAATTTTATTTACCACTGTTAAAAGTAAATAGAGTAATTAACGGTTAAAATGATATTATAATAATATCAAATTACCCCAAAACATGTCCTAATTCTAATGTATAAGTGTCTTTAGACCAAAATAAACCTTATGAAAAAAATATGATCCTTTTTATCCACTTGTATTACATTAGGACATTTATTTTATTTTATTTTATGAAGTGTTAAATTCAAATTGTATTAACTAAACCATTTTTAATATAGGGTTATACATAAGATAAATTTGACTATAAATATTAATTATAAATATAAAACTCTTTCCTACATCATGGTATTTTATTTATAATTTTTATACATTAAATAATTAAATTTATTTATGACACAATGATGATGTAGTAATTACCTTATTAATGAATGATTTAAATAAATGATATTATAAATATTAAAATAAATGTAAATTGAAACTTTTGATTCCATACACTAATTTTATAGGTGAATATGACATGTTAGGATTTATTTTTTTTGTTGAAGTAATAAAGTTATTATTACTTTCACAAAAACAAAATACTAAATAGTGTCAAAATTTACATAAATGAGTTTTTTTTAAATAGTATTTTATTAAATTATATTATAGTCCTAAAAATATAAGGTTATATAAAATGAATTATATAATTATACATATGTCAATAATTAACCACTTGAGGTTTTATTGGAATTATATAGTAACAATATTAACCATTTAGTATAAAAATGCAGGAAGACGTCGTAAAAGTTAAACTATTTAATTATGGGTTAAACATAAAAGATATGGTTAATATGGTGACCTAAACATTTCTAAAACCTATTGGTTGAGAGTATTCTGACCCATACCCACCATAACCACAAAATAAATCTATTTGGGTCTATTAGAAACAGATAATATTTTTATAATAAATTAATATTTCAATCTTTTCCTAAAGTGACCCTCACCTCTCTTATAAAATGGTAATTCCACTTCTCTTAAATTCACACCTCCAAAGCCATTTGGATCGGCCAAACCATACACAAATATTCAACCAAATACCATCAATTCAACCTATATGCCTTATATTGATCATAAATCCAACCTATGGAGCCCTTTTTTCAAATCAAACGGAAGCACCCAAAGAAGTGGTAATTATTTTATCACCTCTTTCAAAGATCTTTTCTTCTTCTACTTACTCATTATTTGTTGTTTCCAAACTAAGATAAAAACTCCAGTACCATCCACATACTTATATATTATTATAAATATGGTACAACCATATTCATTATTCTATAAATACTATGAATGAAAAAGTCACCATACGTGCATACGTACTGTTTGCCATCTCCACGTCGTGGTATAGTTGTTATTCAACACTTCATTATTTGGATGGGTATATTAATGAGTATAATTTATGAAAAAAATAAATATATAATGTTAATTATTATATATATATAATATACCATCCTATTAAATATGATTTCATCATCAATATAATGATATTGTCGCTCATGCGTACGTACGAATTACCGTCTCCATGACGCGGTGATTTTTTTCCCCATTATAACCATTCAAGAATAATTTTCATTCAATGATTACAAATAATGTTTAAGAACTTATTATCATTATGGATATTAAAAAAATAATTCCTATCCATAACAAACATATCTTATGTAACAAAACATATAAAGGAAAACAAATCAGTTAACACCCAAATCAACGGTAATATTGAAATATTATTAACCAAGAAATATTATAGGATCATATATGATATCATATTTATGTATATGGTTCATTTAATATTTAATAAAAATAATTCAACCATTATATAGGACAATATATTTTAAATATTATAGGATGTTAAAATTACCCTCGACTAATTCAATGTATATTGTAAGTGGTTTTCATCTCACTTTTTATTTCTATGAGATCCATGCCATAGTTGCCACTATTTCCTTTTGTGTGGTGTATGTACTACCAATGATTTTATTATTTATATAATATACTATAAGGTATATGAATCTTAATTGTATGATCCTTATTTCATGGGTGTATTTTTCTTAATTTACCAAATTGGGAAGGGAATTTCAAATTTCAATTTCCACTCATTATGTTTTATTCATAATTCATTGATTATTTTACTCCAAGATTATGTGTGGAGTCACTATTTATTTATTTATGTAGTAATTTACACTCCACATTGTGTTTATATACTTTTAATACACATAATAACTCCATTGATAAATTCTCAATTCATTGATATAAACTTGGTAAGGTTAATCTTAACTCAATTTCCATTCATTGAGTTAAACGTCCAAGCCATTGGTTTTTTTTACAAGAATATGTTTGAATGTCCTATAATTGTTTTACACTTAATATAAAATAATATTGAGTGTATTTATATTTTTCACACATAATTATTTCATCAATTTATCCTTAATCTAAGGATATAGTCTTTATTAGAGATTTCGTCTCAATTTACATTCCATTGAGATTTCTTTGTTGTTATGTGCCAATTTACTTTTATATGGTGTATATCCTATCCTTTGGTGTATTATATATTGAATCAATTGTTTCCCATGATATTATAATGTTTTGATTAATTTTATTCCTCAATTATTTTTATTCAAGTGTCTTTCATTTGGTTAGGAACTCTTTAAATAAAATATCATTTTAAATGTTTTAAAGATATATTCTTGTAAATATTTCTCATTAATATCCATGTTATAAAAATGGTTTAAAGGTTTTATTTATATGAAGATGAATGTTTTGAAATTAAAATTCCTTTGAAAATTATCAATGTGGTATGGGACACTTTTATTCAAAAATATCCTTTAAACGACTTCTTTGATAAATAGTGTGACTTTTAAATGTTTTCAAGAAAAAAGGGATGTTTCTCTCAAATAGTTTTTCTGATTATTTTCATCTATGTAAATATTGTTCATTGTATTTTATTCTTGATTGATTTTGATTTATTATAATAAAATAATCCATATTATATTGAATGAGTTATTTTTGACTACGGATGTGCTATTTTTATACCATTTCGGGTTTTTGGTTAAAGTATAGACATTTCGTATACTAGTTGTTATAAAATCTATAGATTATGTTTTAACCTTTTCATATGTGTAATGCATTGGACATAATAAGTGACGTTCAAGTCCCGATATAGCCCCTCGATGCATTGGTAGGTCTCATGCAACAAACTAGTGTCTTGGTACAAGGCCTTGACAAAATTTATATTTAGGGACTTCTCTTGAGGCCTTGACATTGTGGTTAAGATGTCTGACATTATTCATTCCGTCATTGTGAGATTATATATTGATGTTACATGTGAATATTTGACTTTTAGAATATTTATGTGAATAATTAAATGGAATTACTAGATTTATCCTTTCCATATTATGCTGAAGATTATGTTTAAAGGGATTTTGTTTCAATTTTATACCTTTCCCTAAAAGTTTATGATTAATTATGATTGGTTCCACTATATTTTATAACCTTAATGAGCATCTAAGCTCATCCCTTTCTTATGTATTATTTTCATAGGATTTCAAGAAGTGTATTATGATTTATATTCAGGTTTAAGCTAGGATAATAATGGAATTCTCGAAGGATTTTCTATGTTGTATTTTATGTTTCAAATTTTAATGGGAAGTTCATTTATGTAATCTATTTTCCATGACTTCTAAGCTGGTTGGTCCTTAGAGACCTTATTCCTTGTAATCATGATAATTTATTATAATAATGCACCATCTTCATGTTTATGGGGTTAGGGCGTTGCGGATTGTATCAATGGAAGTTTAGTACAAATGTTGGGAACTAGATTTAGAAAAACTCTGATTAGGGAACACTACCCTATGATATACTTTGAGGATTAGTATTGAATAACATCCTAGAATTTTGGTAATGTTGATATTTTGTGAGTTTTTCAATAAATACATCCATACCTATATACTACATGTGGAAGTGGTTCTAGCATAGATGTACCTAGGAGTGAAAACACTAACAAGGAGTTCCGGGCTAGACCTGGGGTATCCTGGTACATGAAAATGGGCCTTACTATGCCCCTAGTTTGAAAATTTCGGGGGATATTATTAGGATAATTCACATTTTATTTACAAATGGAATTGAATTATTTTAATATAAGATGAGAATAAATAACCTCGGTTAATCCTAAAGTGTTTTGTATTGAAAATAAGGTTTCATGATATTCTGTAAATGATTATATGACTATTTTTAATCTCACTATGCATTGTGGTTTTAATCAATTCCTAGATTCCAAGAATGACATAGTAACATTTAACATGACGTACAAGGTGGGAATGGTGGTGGAAATGAAAAACGAAATAGAATGTTGATATGTGTAATAGATAGCATGTTCATGCAGAATAATTTTTAAAACAATATGATCAAAAACATATACATTAACCAACTCTCAAAATCAACATAGAAGATAAAGGCAGAGAATAATAAGAGATCCAATAGTGGGAACCAAGGAGGAAAAAAGATCAATTTCCATCATACAAGAAATGTGGAAGGATACACGAATGAAAGTGTCTCAATGGAACAAATAAATTCTTTATGTGTGGGAAAGAGAGACATAAAGTAATGAATTGACGGGGAAATATGAAGAGTAATATGGAATAAAATAAAAAAGATCATAAAAATCCATTTACAGTAATTTTCCATAAATTTAGGGGACCTGGGCATGTCCCGAGTCAATTTCTGATTCTATAGGATAACCTCTTGGTCAAGGATGAACCTTTATGTGAATAAATGGATAGAGAAATGTTTAAATGTATTAATGCATTTTTTATAGCATTACATTGGAAGACTTTTCAATTGTATGTGTAACCTTGAAGTTAGTTATGTCATAATTCTATTTGAGGAAGAATTATCTTTTCTTTTGTGGATAGTTATAAAGAACCATTTGGGTTTATATGATCCTTGAATTAGATGCATTTAAAGGTTATTACTTTTTGGGGTTAAAATGTAAAGTATGAGATAACATTTGTGGTTATAATATGTTATGTTTTTTTGATGAATTTATCTCATTTTTTGAAATGTTATAAAATTATATAGTTTTTGAAAAAGGAAAACACACAGACTATGTGACTCTAGTCACATCGGACAAAGCTGTGGGAATCAACCCACAACCAAAGTGCGGCTGAGATTTATCGCCTACCACTGGACTACATGAAGTCCCTGGTTATTATGACTAATTATTTTTAGATAAATGATTTTATGGTTCAAGAATATGTTGATTTTCAGAACTTATGATTTATCAAATTGATATCCTATGTATATGAAAATGATTTGGTGATTATGTGTAACATGTTATTTTGGAAGACGTTCACTCTTTTGGGAAAACTTTATGCCTAATAAAAATAAAATACTATGGGATTTTATTTGAGGACTAATGGTGGACTTTTATATGTGAAGCCTCTATGATTTTATTTTGGACTTATAGAGATTTGGGTTATTTACGAAAATTATTATCTTATTATATTGATTTTGTGATTAGGATTATTACTTTTAAGTATGTGACTTTAAGAGTAGTTGATGTTAAGTGGATGTAAATGTTAAGATTTATCATGGAATAATATGTTATCAAATTCTTCTGAATTTTGGGTTTCAAACTTATTTTTGATTATTTTGAATAATTTTACAGAAAAGTTTTTAGTGAATGGTCTTTGTTGAACTTTCGGTATTATTTGTTTAATTTTGGATATTAAGAGTAGTATTTCTTTCTATACAGGATTATCCTTTTTGGGGATCATCTGATCTTGTACTAAACATTTTGGTATTGGTTAAGGCCTAAAGACAAGGGAAATATGTATCTCATATTTTGTGGATTATGTGACTCTATAGATGTGGATTCTAGCGCTTCAGGTGTGACCATGTCATCTTGAATACTCATCATTTGGAGAAAAGATGATTTTGTGGAAGAAATTTATTAAATGATGAAACTCAACATGATAAGTATGTATATCTCCTTGTGTTATTTTTGAATCTCATAAATAAATTCCTCAACATTATGAAAATGACCTTAAAACAAATATTTTGTCTATTTACTCTTCCTACTAGGTAATCAAAGACCATTAACCCATCACAAGTTTATGGTTTTCTAGTAGTTAACTTTTTACTAATCTTGTTTTCCATCAATCTAAATTAGAACATGATGGATTGTTTTCTCTTCCATATCCTTGTTTTCCTACATGTAACCCTAATATGGGTTCTCTCGGTTGACCTTTTAACTTATCTTTCTTTTAAAGTGATAGTTTTATTGACTCTTTTTAAGAAGTGAGACTTTCAATGATGTTTCCAAGCCTAATTTTAAAATTGTGAGGACGCAATTTCCAAAAGGGGGAAGAATATAACACCCAAGGATTTCATAGTATGTTATCTTTTTAAAGTAATTTAATAGCTTATATTACACACAACACTGACTTGGCTTGTGTTATAGGCAAGATTGAGTTTCTACGAAACAACATATTATTATTATAATTATTTAAATAATATAATTATTTATCAATTAAATATTGTAATATTAATAGTAAAAAATAAAATTTAAATGTTATTTATAATGTTTTCACATAAACAAAATATATTTATAATGAAATCTATATGATTTTTGAAAATAGTTATATATTTAGAAAAACTATTTTATCAAAAGAACTACTTTTTATGTCCTTTTGTGAATGATAATAAAATTAATTTTAGACACTCCTAAAAATTGAATTTGTTAAAATATACATAATTTTTCAATTCAGAATATCAAAATTAGCATTGGGTGAGTTTTTGGTATCTTTCTGAAAACATTTAATTTTTGATGAATAGTGAAAAATACTACATAGTACAAAAAACAGACTTTTCATTTTAATAATTATTTTTAATTAAAATTTATCTTAAAGTAAAAATAGATACACAAAACATATATTAGTCCAATATACGTCATTTGAATCATTTTATAATAAGATTAGACATATAAAATTTTATTGAATTTTTTAACGTCTTTTACCCACCTTCTAGGCACATTGTCAAATTGGCATAAAATATAATTTTACCGCTTCTGTGAATTGAATTTCAAAAATCTGATAGAAAAAAGTATTCATTCGTAAGTAAAATGTGGTTCAATATAATGAAAATAATTATGGTGAATAGTAACTTTTGAATTTTATTTACCACGGTTAAAAGAAAATAGGGTAATTAAAGGTAAAAATAATATTATAATAATATCAAATTACCCCAAAACAAGTCCTAATTGTATTGGATATGGGTATTTCGACCAAAATCAACATTAGGAAAAACATATGATCCTTTTTGATCTACATGGATTAGATTGGGACATTTATTATATTTTATTTAAAGAACTGTTAAAAGTGTTAAATTCAAATTTTATTAACTAAACCATTTTTAATATAGGGTTATAAAAATGTTAAATTTGACTATACTTATTCATTAGAAATCAAAAAATCTTTCCTACATCATGGTATTTTATTTATAATATTTATACATTAAATAATTATATTTATTTATGACACAATGATGATGTAGTAATTACCTTATTAATGAAACATTTAAATAAATGATATTATAAATATTAAAATTAATGTAAATTGAAACTTTTGATATCATCCACAAATTTTCTATGTGAATATGACATGGTATTATTTATTCAATATGTTGTTTTTGAATTACTCAAGTTGTTATGACTTTCACAAAAACCAAATACTAAATAGTGTCAAAATTGACATAAATAAAGTTTTTAAAACAAATACTATTTTATTAAATTATATATTAGTCCGAAAAATATAATATTCCACCAAATGACTTAGAAAATGTTACATCTGTCATTAATGAACCACTTGATGTTCTATTGTAATTTTATAGTAACTATATTAACCATGTAGTATAAAAATACAAGAAGAAATCGTAAAAGTTAAACTATTTAATTAAGGGTTAAATCTAAAAGATAAGGTTAATGTGGTGACCTAAACATATCTAAAACCTATTTTTTTAGACTATTTCGACCCATTCCCACCTTATTATCTAGTTAAATCTATTTTCATCTATTATAAACCAAAAATAATTATATAACAAAGTAATATTTCAATCTTTTCCTAAAGTCCCTCTCACCTCTCTTATAAAAGGGTACTTCCCCTTATCTTAAATTCACACATCCAAATCCATTTGTCTCTTCCAAAACCTACTCATGTATACTCCAAACTACCCTCACTTCAACATAGGGCCCTCAATTTGATCATAAATCCATCCTAAGGAGTCATTTTATTCAAATCAAATGGAAGAACCTGAAGAAGAGGTAATTATTTTATCACCTCTTTCAAATTTATTTTCTCCTTCTACATCCTTTTTCATTGTTGTTTCCATAATAAAATAATAACTCAAGTACATTATATATACTTAAATGTTATTATAAATATTCTAAAACAATTTTCATTATTCTATCCATCATATGAATGACAATGTCACCATATATGCGTATGTACGGCTTACCATCTCCACATTGTGGTGTAGTTTGTTATTCACCACTTAATTATTTGGATGGGAAAAATAATGAGTATAATTGACGTAAATAATATATATAACATGTTAATTATTCTTTATATATAATATACCATCCAATTACATACAATTTCAGCATCAATAGAATGATATTGTTGCTCGTGTGTACGTACGGCTTACCGTCTCAACGACACAATGACATTTTGTTCCCCATCATAACCATTAAAGATTAATTTTAATTTGATGATTAAGAATAATTTTTAATAACATAAAATAAATTATGGATATGAATAAAATACAACTTATCCATAACAAAAATGACTTACTTAACAAAAAAAATAAAGGAAAATGAATCAGTTAACACCTGGAGTAGTGGTAATACTAAAATATTATTAACAATGAAATATTAGATGATCATATATGATATAATATTTATGTATGTCATTATTTTATGATTTAATAACAATTATTTTACCATTATACAGGAGGTTAATCTTACCCTTGACTAAAGGAAAGTATAATGTGAGTGGTTTTCATCTCACTTTTTATTTCAGTGAGATTCATGCTATATTTGCCACTATTTTCTTTTCGTGTGGTGTATGTACGGCACCAGATTGTATTAATTGTGTAATATACATTAATTTATAGGTATTTAAATATTATTTTTATGATCCTTCATTCATGGGTTTATGTTTTGTAAGTTGCCAAATCGTTAAGGGAATTTTAAATTCCAATTTCCACTCATTGGGTTTTACGCATACATCATTGATTATTTCACTCCAAGATTATGTGTGTAATCACTATTTATTTATTCATGTAGTAATATCCACTCCCATTTTCATGGATATACTTTTGATACACATAATAACTCAATTGATAAATTCTCAAGTCATTGATATGAACTTGATAAGGGTAATCTTAACCCAATTTCCATTCATTGAGTTACACATCTTAGTCATTGGTTTTGTTTTTACAAGATTATGTTTGAATTAAATTTGATTTATTTACACTTAATATCCAATAATATTGAGTGAATTTATATTTTTAACACATAATTATGTCATTTATTTATCCTTAATCTAAGGATACAAACTTTATAAGGGATTTCGTCTCAATTTACATTCCATTGGGACTTCTTTTTTGTTATCCCCAATCCACATTTATATGGTGTATATAATGTCCATTGACATATTATATCATGAACACCATGTTTATAATGATTTTATAATGATTTTATTAATGTTATTTCATAATAATTTGTATTTAAGGCTCTCTCATTTTGTTCAGAACTCTTTAACTAAAATATCATATTAAATGTTTTAAATATTTATTCTTCTAAATCTTTATCATCAATGTCCATGATTTAAAAATGGTTTTAAGGATTTACTTATATGTACATTAATGTTTTTAAATTAAAATTACTTTAAAAAATTCCAACATGGTATGGGACACTTTTATTCAAAAATCTCTTTTAAATGACTTCTTTGATAAATAGTGCAACTTTTAAATGTTTTCAAGAAATAATTGACATTTCTCTCAAATAGTTTTACTGATTATTTTCATCTATATCAATATCCTTCAATTTATTTTATTCTTTGTTGAGGTTGATTTATTATAATACAATCTTCCATATTGTATTGATTGAGTTATGTTTGACTATGGCAGTGCTATTTTTAAACCATTCATGGCCTGTGATTAAAGTGTTAACATTTCTTATGCTAGTTTTAATATGAATTTTTAGATTATATTTCACCATTTTCATATGAAGAATGAATTGGAATTAGTATGTTATGGTAGAGTCCTGCTAGAGCACCTCGATGCATCACTAGGACTCATGAGATAAATTAGTGTCTTGGTACAAGGCCTTGACAAATTTATATTTAGGGTCTTTCCATGAGTCCTTGACTTTGTGGTTAAGATGTCTGCCATTATGCATTCAATCATTATGAGATTAGTTATTTATGTTAAATGTGATTATTTCACTAGTAGAATATCCATGTGAATAAGTAAATGGTATTATTTGATTTATCTTTTCTATATTATTCTGAATATTATGTTTAAAGGGATTTTGTTTCAATTTTATACCTTTCCATAAAAGTTTATGATTATTTATGATAGCTTCCACTATATTTTTTATCCTTACTAAGCATTTGAGATCACCCCTTATGTTCTATTTTCTTAGGATACTATGATGTGTATTACGATTTATATGATGTTTTATGCTAGGATAATAATGGCATTCTCAAAGGATTATAAGTGTTGTATTTTATGTTTGAAATTGTAATGTGGATTTCATTTACGTAACCTATTTTTTAAGACTATAAAACAGGTAGGTCCTTCGGGACTTGATTCCTTGTAATCATGACAATGTATTAAAATAATGCACTAGCTCCAAGTTTCTCGGGTCCAGGCTTTACACCTATCATAAGAGATTACACAAATGTTTTCCTAGAAGACTTTTATGGTCTTCCTCTTGATTGATAGGTCGAGTTCTCAATTAAACTTATTCACAAATCTCTACCTATATCAACAAAATATTATAGAATGGCCACTATAGAGTTGGAAGAGATTATGAAGCAGTTACATGTGAATTTGGAGAATGGTTTTATACGCCCGATTGCTTCACCATGGTGTGTGATAGTCCTCTTCATCAAGAAGAAGGATGGATCATTGTGCCTCTTCATTGATTATTGTGATCTCAATGAAATCATAATAAAAAATATGTATCAAATCCCTCATATATATGAATTGTTTGATTTGATACGTTGGTCCATTTATTTCTATAAGGTGGACCTTTGATTGGGATATATACAATTAATGGCGAGGAAGGAAGATATCCCAAAGACTACCTTTCAAACAAGGGATGGACACTATGAGTTTATAGTGATTCCCTTAAGACTCACTCATGCTCCAAAAAATTCCATGGATATAATTAATAGAGTCTTTATAGATTACCACAACAAAATTGTGGTAGTCTTTATTGACGATACTCAAATATACTCCATGTGCAAGCAGGAACAAGAGGGGTATTTGAATACTGTGCTGATGACTTTCTGAAGGGATGCATTTTATGAAATGTAGAGTAAATGTGAGTTTTTTGATAGAGGATGTAACATTCATGGGGCTTTTTATCAATAAAAAGGGATATCTATGGACCCTTCCAAGACAAAGCAATTGAATAGTGGCCTTGGCCAACATCTGTAATAGAGATCCACAATGTTCATCATACAGCTGGGTATTATAAATGATTTGTGAAGAACTTTTCGTGATTGTCAAACCCAATGACCAAGATGACACAGAAGGGGATGAAGTTTGTCTTGACTCAAGAATGTGAGGAAATATTTATGAAGATCAGAATGAGACTTATCATTGCGCCCATACTCATACTCCCCACATGTGGGGAACTGTTTGCTATGTAAAGTGATACATCAAAGAAGATAATAGGCTATATGCTAATAAAAAATTATGAATTGACATCCCACACCTCAACAAAGATGGTAATCCATGAGAAAAACTATCCTATACATGATCTGGAGTTGGCAGATGTGATCATTGTGTTAAAAATATGGCCTCATTATCTCTTTTGGTAGAATTGTGAGATATATACTAATCACAGGAGTCTCAAATATATATTCACATAGAAAAACATTAATATGAGCTAGAGAAGATGGTTATATATAATCAAGGATTATTACTTCTCAATCCACTATCATCTTGGTAAGGAAAATAAGGTGGCAGATACTCTATATAAAAAGGATCCTACATCTTTATCAATGATGAAAGTTGAGAATGATCTAATCTTCTTAGATTTGATAGGATGTAAACAGGAATCATTAATGGAGTAACATCATCAATCCATTCTCAAATAGTTGATCAACCTTCCCACATGCATAAAATAAAGGATGCTCAAAGAAAAGATGTAGAAATTCTAAAAAGGGTTGAAGCTATTAGAAATAGTAAATCATCTGTGTTCAGGATTGATGAGGAAGGATTTGTAATATTTGGGGCATGACTATGTGTACCATCTGATCAAGAGATAAAGAATGAAATTTTTAATGAAGAACATAAATCAACCATCTCTATTCACCCAGGGAGCACAAATATTTATCGAGATCTTCAAGAGAACATTTGGTGGGACAATATGAAGCAGGTGATTGTTAAATATATATCAATGTTCCTGTAATATCAACATGTGATGGCTGAAAGAAAGAAGTATAAGGGGATGATGCAACCACTACCCATGCCAACATGGCAGTATGAGAACATCACCATGGACATTGTCACTAGACTTCCAAGGACATATAAAGGAAACAGCAATATATGGGTCATTGTGGATAATCTTACGAAGACATATCACATTACCACAATTCAATATGACTTCTCATTGGATCAACTTGCACAGATATTTATCAAATATGTGGTAATGCTTCATGGAGTACCACCATATATTGTATGTAATAGAGATCTAGGATCCACCTCGAATGTTCTGGAAAAGTCCACAACATGCTCAAATAAATGAACTAAACTTTAGTATGACCTATCATCATCAAATTGGTGTCCAATCTGATTGAACTATTCAGACATTGGAAGTCATGTTGAGAGTGTGTTTTATAGACTTTAAATGAGGATGGGGCCAAAATATTCCACTGGTTCAATTCTCCTACAACAACAATTTCCACTCCAGAATCTAAATGATACCATATAAATCCCTTTATGGGAAAAGGTATAGAACACCAACATGTTGTGATGAAGTCAGTGAGAATAAGCTGCAAGTACCTCAAATGGTTGATGAAATGGGGGAGAAGGTGAAAACCATTCAGTAGAACATTATGGAATCCCAAATAGGATAAAAGAATTATAAAGACAATTTTCAACGATAACTTGAGTTCAAAGTTGGAGACATAGTATTCCTCGGCATATCAAAATGGAAGAAGATCGTGAGGTGTGGGAAGAATGTAAGGCTATGTCCCAGGTACATCAGCCCCATCGAGATCCTTGATCATGTTGGAGTTATGACCTATCAGCTAGCACTCCATCCTACCATGTATAATGTGCATGATGTATTCCATATTTACCTCTTAAGGAAGTACATGATGTATCCTTCACATGTAATCTCTTCAGAAGTGGTACAATTGGAGAATGTTCATTTTAACAATGATCATCCAGTAAAGATCTTGGATCATAGAGATACGGTTCTATGCAACAAGGATACTCACCAAATCATGTTCAATTGTGTAACAATAAGTAAGAAGGGGAAACATGGGAACTGGAGGAGGCAATGAAGGAAAATTACCCACACCATTCCATAGCTTAGAATGTAAAACAAAATTTTGAGGGAGAAATTTCATAAGGATGGATGAACGTAACAACCCTATGTTTAGTCAATGGAAGTTTCCTTCTTATAATTATTTCATATAGAATAATCATATGAAATCACAACATAATAAACCATTAAGTACTATGTGGCGTTTAAAAATGATATTTTCACATCTGTGATTTGAATTTTGATAATATGACATACATTGTTGTGATCAGTAAGTTGTTTGGAGTCCGATAAGACAAACTTAATTTTTGGTGAATTGTAACAGACCGTTTTGAATTGTAATGATACCCTTATGAATAGTAATATGTCCCTTATGAATATAATATTTTCAATGTGAATAAGTAACCTTACCAATGAAAGTATAAATAAAATTTATCCATCATATAAGTGACAACATAATATAATTATATCATAGTGTTACATTTTTTCTCAGTCATGTAAATTTAATTAAAATTTTATGAATATTTTAATAATTTAAAACAAAATTTATTTTGATAAAATGTATTCATAAAGATTTATTTTGTTGACTTATAATTATATTATAATTTTAAGAGACTTTAATTAATTTTCAATGTCTTAAAAAAGTTGTTTTAATTTTAAAATTTGTATTTTTCAAGTATACTATGATTTAACATATATAATTAAATCTCACATATTAAAAAAATTATTTTTATAAAATGGGGTTTATATTTTAATTCTACTTGTCAAAAAATGGTTGGGGTGAATTTTTGAGATTTTTCTGAAATACATGAATTTTGTGAATAGTAAAATACAGTAATTTGATGTATATATACAATGTATTTTAAATAAACTATTCATGGATTCATGGTTGATGTAAGCACCTTGGTTTTGAAATCACCGTCACATATAACTATTTTTTTCAAAAGAATAAATAATATTACTTGTTGAGAGAAAAATAATAAAATTATGAATAAAATAATGAGAAACCCCACCTATCATCCATTATAAAAACCACCCTCACCCCCTCTTCTCTTCAATCCTCTCAAGCTTTGTGCC
Source organism: Viscum album (assembly GCA_963277665.1). Classification (NCBI taxonomy): domain Eukaryota; kingdom Viridiplantae; phylum Streptophyta; class Magnoliopsida; order Santalales; family Viscaceae; genus Viscum; species Viscum album. The sequence goes on from OY728162.1 coordinate 1,531,220,217, forward strand.
TAGTCCAAATTATTCTCAAATCTATCTCTATTCCCCTCTCCCACATCCAAAAGTCTTTGGTCTCTTAAAAGGTCCAAATCCTATCCCTTAAAGAGGTTCTCAAGGAAGACATATTCAAGAGGTAAATTCCTCTTTTCATCCAAATGTTATGATAACTCCATCACCATACATGTACTGGAATGTTTTTTTGATAATTGAATATTTCATCATCATATCTCCATTGCCCTCCTTTTATACTATAAATGAAAACACCACCCGAGATGTGTTAATTTATCGTATTTAAGGACGACATGTGTTCAATTTCTATTATCATCTTTAATTATAGTCATGAAACCATTTTTATAGTTGAAAGAGACTATAATAAAGGTTTTATTTCTAATTTAATGTTCTAGAATCTTTTGCACACATAATATTATCTTATAAATCAAGATGTCTTTGATGGGATCAAGAACTACCAATTAACCAAAACTATTATCATTAATGTTTTATATAATGATTCATTTTCTATTTAAATGACCAAATGGATTTTATAACCATGTAATAAACTAGATATTCATGAATAACATATAAATCCAATTCTAGGAAATGACTCTCATTTTACATGTTTATCCTTACATGTATATAAGTAATCCAATCGTGAAAACCAATGAAACAAACAATGAAATTAAACCTCTTAACCCATCAAAAGGTCATGAATGAACATAATAAAGTTGTACTAAGTCAATTACATAAATAATAGGTTCTATACATATTAACTAACTAATTTAATTTGGTTATCCAGGACATTATTATTATGGTAATTACACCATCGTACATAAGGTAAGGGATTCTACCAAAACCCCCTTTATTCCTTCGGGTTGCCATATCTTTCTTTTTACCCCAATTAAGTTAACTTCTCTTTTTATGTACATATTATAAATTCTATTTAAATTCTCAAAACTGATGTTTCAAGACTGATTATTTATTTTGTTTCGAGGATATAAATTCTTATGTGATTCCCTCCTTAATACTTCCTAACTAGCAAACCTGATTTAAGGGAACATCCCGAATTCTTAACAGATTTCAACTGCACTCTATCATCTATTTTAATCCACCATTGTTTTTATAAAATTATTCTTTTTTATTATGAAAAAAATTTTCGTTCACTTTTGGTTTTATATAAAATATCATTCCCTTTTTAAAATTATCATTATAATAGTCCGTAAAACAACAATAAAATGTTTTAATTCTAAAGTTTCTTAAATAGTATTTTTACAAGTTGGCACTTATGTTCGACACCAATTATCATGATATATGACTATCTAAATTATGAATTCCCATGTTATTATCTTTCATGGACACTTTAATGATACCCCCATTGGTTACACTTTATGTTATGATTATGACATCCATTCCTTTCTATGGGTACAATAATGTTTATGTATGGTCGATTATGTAATATTGTATAACTAGAAAGCGTATTAATGAACATGTTCATATGTGTGAATCCAGATAGCACATCAATGAATTGGGTATTGTTTAGTCTCATGATATTTTATGTGTAATGGTCTGGGTGGTATGCCTTGACTCATGCTACCCTGTATTATAGTTTTGGTCGTTAACCTTGACTTGTGCCCCTCTATGTGCAACGAGCCTTGAATCATTCTAAATTCAGGTTTTATGTTTCTTCCATAATACTATGATTCCATGTTTATATGATATAATGATTTATATGTTATGATTCCATATGTTCCATGCCTTTTTATATCATCATGTCATACCTTTCAACTCATGTGATGAAGCTTTATTGTTATGTTAATTCCCTTACTATCCTTTTTAGCTCATCCATTTTTCATGTTATCCCTAGGTTATCCTATGGATATATAAGATCACAATGGAAGTTTGGATATCCATATGAATACTAAATAATTTAATGTTTTATTATGTTCCAAGTTTTTAGTTTTATGTACCTAGTCTTCCAAGACACTAGTCTTCATGATCCTTGTCTTGTAATATCATTCTTTATTATGAAAAAAATCATATTATGATATGTGTAAAACACTAGGGTCACTATATTTACCCATCCCATTGATAATGTTCTCATGATTATTATTCCTACATTTTTTCATGTGGGTGGTTGAGTTTTCATTCCACCATTCTCATTAGATCCTTCATCTGGAAACTCTATCTTTTATTTCATACCCCCATATCCCTGAGACCATTCTCCAAACTCCATTTTCACTTTGATATCACATCGAACAACATCTTCATAAATCCCAATGTACAGAATTTCTAGAGAATTTTTATGGTGGGGGTTTAATCTACTAAAAATCAATTAATTTTTCTTTCATTGTTGATAACAAAACCGAAATCATACCTTGCATGACTGGTGAAATTTTCTTCATAGGCCATGAAAAATTCTTTTTTTATGAGATCTATGAATTCTCCCTCCATATTTATATGAATATGTTATGGGTTATACTTGTTAAGAAACATTATCTTAAAGTCTTCCCATTAAATCTCTTCAATTTCACCTCTAGACCTGGGGTTCTTAATCAAATACCATCATTGAACTCCCTCTCTATCTAGATGATAAATATCCAGATACTACTTCTCCATCTCAAAACAGTGAAGCACAGAAAATATCTTCAAAATTTAGCTGAATGACTATTCCTGGACTAGTGGATTGAAAGATCCTCTTTATGTCAGTGGTTATTGCCACAAAAAACACTCGATATCCAATTTCTCCTAGAAATTTTTACATTTGGATTTACTGGAAGGAACACTTTTCTATTGAAATGGTGAGTCTCAAGCCGAAGTGTATTAACAAGAAGATCTCCAGCAATGGTTGGGAGGTATTATTAACCTTTTTCTACCCTAGTACTAACCCCACTCTGAGGGTGGATCTTTTGAAACATCTGGAATCCTAAAATTTAGGCTATCTTCCTTGGTTCATTAGGGGTGAATTTAATGAAATTATGGACCATTACGAGAAAAGAGGTGGTGCAGATATTAACATTGGTGATTCATAGGTCTTCTACGTTTTGCGTCCGCTACAGGAATACTGGATCTTGGTTACAATAGTTCCAAATTCACTTGGTGTAGTAACCGTCAAGGTGCTAACCATATTTGAATTCGATTGGACATGTTATTTACTAATATCTAGGGATTGGATACTTTTTCCTGTACATCGGTTACACACTTGATCCATTCTCTTTTGGATCACGCACTTCTTCTCATTGAAATGAAACAGGATGTCTCCAATAGAAATGTTTTTCTGTACTCAAATATTTGGTACAAGGATGAATCCTTCATACAAATGTTAAAGAATTTTTAGGATCATGGGGTGGTCAAAAGGGATTGGTGTGGGTTGACGAAGCATCTCAAACGTCTCAAGGAGGATATTAGATGTTGAATGGAAATCATACCTAAGGAAACTACTGGGGAGGAAAGTATTCAAAAGTATATTGATAGAATGGATGAAGTACTTCTTCATGACTATGATGATAATACATTCATACTTCTCTATGATAAAAAGGTGGCTATTGCTGAAAGGCTTATTTAGATTGAGTCCTCTTACAAACAGTGGTCCACAGTGAGATGGTTGAAGTAAGGGGATCATAATTCCACATTAATTAATGCATTCATAAAGGAAAGGAGGAGCGTGAATATTAACATGAGTCTCGAAAATGGGATTCTCACCTTAGACGTGGAGGTGGCAGGAAAAATGGCATTGGAAAACATTGAATGTCTCATGGAAGAGGAATTTGTCTCCAACATTGTGCACTCTTGAAATGATCAAACAAGTGAGGATTTAATGGTATGATTACCTTTCTAGGTGCAGATGTCTGATAACAATTTACTATAGGAAATTAATTTAGAGGAAGAGATAAAGGATTCAGTTCTATGGATGTCGTAGGACAGTGTACCTAGACCGCACGATTTTCCAGTGTCATTCTTCATGGTAGAAGGGGAGGTGGTCGGCCTGTAGGTGGTGGATATTGTTCAGGACTTCTTCAGTGGAGGATAATTTAGCATGGAAACATTCTCATCCATGGTGGTTTTGATCCCAACAAATAAGGATCCCACAATCATCAATCATTATTGACCCATTTGTCTTTTCAATTTCTCATATAAAATAATTTCCACTATTCTTTCAAGAAGACTAAATGGGGTCATTCTGAGATTGGTTTCGATGGAGAAACATAGCTTATAAAAGGATAGACTATTCAATGGTCAGTTGACTTTACTAGTGAAATGGTGAACGATATTCATAAAAAAACCCTAGGTTCAAATGTACTATTTCAAGTAGATATTGACAAGGTTTATGATAAAATGGAGTGGAGTTTCATCATTTAGGTGATGAGGAACTGTGGGTTCCATGAGTGGTTTTGTGATCTCTGCTTCAAGTGATATTCTTTTCCTTGTCTTTCTCTATCCATCTATGGGAAAATCATTGGTCTCGTTAAATCTGCATGCAGTACCTGACACGGTGATCCCATATCCCCTAGTCTCATTATTTGAAATCAATACTATATATCCAAAAATATTATTAATGATTTAGAGAAGGGAAGTATTAATCCCTATATATACATGCATGGTTTTAAAGTCCCCTCCCACCTTATGTTTGTAGATGACAATTTGATCTTTACTAATGGAAGGAGCAAACCCCTTTCCAAAATCATGGAGATTATAAACATCTATGGTATTCTGAGTGGACATGCTATCAACAAAACTAAAATACATATTTTTATATCCAATAAGTGCTTTATAATAAAAGGTAGAGTTATTCAGAAACTTCTTGGATGATAGTAGAATATACTACCAATGCTGTATCTCGAGGTCCTGATTGTATACCACCGCATTAAGAGGAATTACATTGATGATATTATAAATGACCTGTTGGGCAAGATCTTTAATTGGAAAAACATGTTCACATCATTCGGAGGCAGAGTCACATTGATTAACATCTGTAACGCCCCGACCCTAGTTACCCAGATTCGGTGCATTATTACATAACATTGGCATGATCACAAAGGATCAAGTCTCAAAAGACTGATTAGTTTAGTACTCCTAGAAACCCAAGATATATTCATAATTCTTACATTACATCATAAGGTAAAAAAACTACAAAAACATCTTGTCTTCATATCCCCTCATAGTATCCCTTCAGGTCATTCATAAATTACTTCTTCACATCTTAGGAAAAATAAAACATTGAAAGGGGTGAGCTCAGATTCTTAGTAAGGAAAAAAATATAGCAGAAGCTTTCATATATAAGCATAAACAATTAAGGCAATGTATAACTAAAACAAAAGCCTTTTAAACTTGAACTTCAGCATAATATGGAAAAGATAAAACGAAATAATTTCATTTACTTATTCACATGAATATTCTATTAGTAGAATAATCACATGCAATATCAATAACCACTTTCATAATGATGGAATGCATACTGCCAGACTATCATAACCACGTATCCAAGGCCTCGTGCCAAGACTAAAAATAAGATTTTATCAAGGCCTCATGCCAAGACACTAGTTTTTCTCATGAGACCTACTGATGCATCGAGGAGCTATAGCGGGCTCCACCCGTCACTTACTAAGTCCAATGCATTCCTCATATGAAAAGTTTGAAAAATAACATAAACATTCGTATTAAAACTAGCATACGAAATGTCAATACTTTATCCACAAACCATGAATGGTATAAAAATAGCACATCCACAGTCAAACCTTACTCATTCGATACAATATGGAAGATTGTATTGTATCATATTAACCTCAATCAAGAATGATGAAGGATATTGACATAGATGAAAATAATCATCAAAACTATAGAGAGAAATATCCCCCTTTTTCTTGAAAACATTTTAAAGTCACACTATCTGTCAAGAATCCATTTGAAATAGATTTTTGAATCCAACTGTCCCATACCAATTTGAAACTTTTAAAAGGAATTTTGACTTTAAAACTTTAATTTCCATATAAATAAATCCTTAAAACCATTTTTAAAACATGGACATTAATGAGTAATATTTAGAATAATAAATCATTAAAACATTTTAAATTGAGATTTTAGTTAGAGTTCCTAACCAAAAGAGAGACAATTGAATACAAATAATTGAGGTTATAAAAAGTTTTTAATATCATGTGAATAAAGGTATTCATGATATACTATGTCAAAGTACATTATATACACCGTATAAAAGTGATTTGGTGTATAACAACAAAGGAGTCTCAATGGAATGTAATTTGAGATGAAATATCTCATAAAGGTTGTATCCTTAGGTTAAGGATAAATCGACGACATAATAATGTGTGACAAATATAAATACACTCAACATGATTGTATATTCAGTGTAAAACAATCAAAGGACATTCACACATATTCTTATAAAAACAACACCAATGAATTGGATGTTTAACTCAACAAATCGAGATTGAGTAAAAATTACTCTTATCAAGTTCATACCGATAACTTGAGAATTTATCAATGGATTGATTATGTGTATCAAAATTATATCCACAGAAAGGGGAGTGGAAATTATGACATAATCAAATGAATAGTGATTCCACACATAATCTTGGAGTAAAATAATCAATGAAGTATGTGTAAAACCGAATGAATGCAAATTGAAATTTCAAATTCCCTTATCGATTTGGTAACTTAAGAAACATACACCCATGAAAGAAGGATAATACAATGATGATGTAAATAACCATAAATTAAAGTATATTACACAATTAATACAATCACGGGAATTACACACACCACATGCAATAAATAAGTAGTGAATAATGGAAATCTCACGAAATTAAAAGTGAGATAAGAAACCCCTTACTTTGTACTTTTTATTTGGTACACTATAGTTTAAACACCTTTATAATTGTGAAATAATTGTTATTTAATTATATAAAAATCATTTACATTAATATGATATCACATATCATCTTTTAACATTGATTTGTTAATAATATCTAAATATTATCGTCGTTTCTGGTGTTAACAGATTCGTTTTCCTTTATATTATTTGTTATGCGAGCCATATTTGTTATGGATGGGATGTATCTTATTCATATCCATAATTATATCATGTATATAAAAATTATTTTTATTCATCAAATGAAATTTAGTCTTTAATGGATATGATGGGGAATGAATCATATCGCGTTCGTGGAGATGGTAATCCGTACGTACGCACGAGCGACAATATCATTATTTTGATATTAAAATAATATATAATTGGATGGTATATAATATATACAGAATAATTATCATGTTATATTTATTATTTAAATGAATTAAACATCATTATTATACCCATAAAAATAATAATATATTGAATAACAATTACACCACGACGTGGAGATGGTAGGCTGTACGTACGCACGTATGGTGACATGTCATTCAAAGGATGGATAGAATACTGAATATGGTTGTACCATATTTATAATAACATCATAGAATATATAAAATACTGGAGTTATTATTTTATAATGGAAATAACAAATAAATAAGAAGTGGAAGAAGAAATGAACTTGAAAGGGGGTGGTGAAATCATTACCTCTTCTTCGGGTTCTTCCTATTGATTTGATCAAAAGGGCTCCTTAGGTTGGCATTATGATCAGAATAAGGCCTCTAGGATGAAGTGAGGGAAGTTGAGAGAATAATTGGATAGGGTTTTTTCGATACAAAAGGCTTTGAAGGTGTGGAGAATTGGTTAGAAGTGGTGTCATTTTATTAGGGGGGAAGGGGCTCTTTAAAAAAAATTAAAGTATTATTTTGTAATAAATATATATTGGATTTATAATGGATCAAAAGTCTATTATTAAAAGTATAAGGTGGGTATGGTTCTAAATCCTTTCAACCAATATATTTTAGACAGGTTTGGGTCATTATATTAACCTTATCTTATATTTTTAACTCTTAGTTAATTAGTTTGACATTTACCATGTCACATTGTATTTTATATTATATTGTTATTAAACATACTATATACATCCAAGAGAACCCCAAGTTGTCCATTAATGATAAAAATATCATGACATAAGTTCTTTTGCCGAACCTTAGATTTTTAAGAATAGAATATTAATTAATAATATAATATTTGTTTTAAAAAGTCATTTATGTCAATTTTGACACTATTCAATAATTGATTTTTGTTAAAGTCATAAAAACATTATTAATTCGAAAAAAATTCATTTAAGAAATCCTAACATGTCATATTAACCAATAAAATTCGCGGATGTAATCCAAACATCCAAATTATATTTATTTTAACATTTATAATACCAATTATTTGATTCATTCCTTAATAAATAAAATACTGCATCATTATTGTGTCATAAATAAATTTAATTATTCAATGTCTAAAAATTATAAATAAAATACAATTATGTAGAAAATACTTTTATATTTCTAATTAATATTTATAGTCTAAAATATAACATATATAACCTATTGTAAAAATTGTTTTTTTAAAAGATATATGCTTATATCATTTTTGTATTTACTTTAACTTAATTAATATAAAGTGTCATTATCACTTACAAGTGGATCCATGGGGTCCAAAAATCATCCCAAAGATGTCCATGGTCGGAACTGTATCAATTAATAGGGTTATTACACATTTTTGGGTAAATTAATATTATTATAATATTATTTTTTTACCCTTATTTACCGGATTTACCCTTTAATCATGGTAAATAAAATATTTACCGAAGTAATTATTCAAAATGTCTAAAAATAAGAGTTATCTATTTACATAATTTGGACATCCTGATTCCAAATATTGAATCCATTTTTTCAAATTCAAAACACATAAGTGGCAGAAATTAATTTAAAATTAATTCTCGTTGTCAAAACAAAAAGTGTGTTTTTAAGAAATAATAACTATCAAAAGATTGACACTTGTTTATGTCTGGTTTAAATGTAAAATTATGTCCAATGACCAACATTGTATTAAATGGTAAAAATATATTCTAAATATAATTTTAAACCACTCAAATTCATAATTTATCACTATTAATTATTTCGATTAAAAAGGCTGTTTTTAATTAAAATTTGGTAATTTTCACTATTCATCAAAATATGAAATTTATCTGAAAAGTACCAAAATTTCACCCTAGGCTAATTTCGATATTCCAAATCCAAAAATGAAGTCCATTTTGAAATATAAAATGTATAAAATTTCAAAAAGTAGGTATTACTATTCATAACGGCTAGTTTTATTAGTTGTGGTGTGTGTTAGAACTTAAAGTTGCGTACAACACACGCTACTGTATTATTCACCGAGAAGCGTACCGTGGAAGATTGGGGTGTTAAATTCTCCCCTCATTAAATAAATTGTGTCCCCACAATTTTTAAAATTGGTCTTGTGAATATAATGGAAACTCCCACATCGGAAAAAGAGTCAATAAAACCATCACTTTAAAAGAAAGAAAGAGAATTACAAAGGTCACCTGAGATAACCTATACTAGGATTCCATGTAGAAAAATATGGATATGGATGATAAACTAAGTGTCAAGTTCTGATGGAGAGGGATAGAAAACATGATAAGGAGAAAGTTAACAATAATAAAACAACAAACTTGTGATGGGACAACCGGTCATTAGTTTCCTAGCAGGAAAAGTAAACGAAAAACATTTTTTTAAGTAACATTTCATAAATATGAGGAATTCATTTCTGAGATTGACTAAGAACATAAAGAGATATACTTAATTTTTAAGTAAAGTTTCATTCTTTAATAAATTTCTACTACTAACTCATTTTTAAATGATGAGTATTGCAGAAGACTTGGTCACACTAGAAGAGCTACAATAAAATTCTTATAGAATCACATGATCCATAAAAAATAAACTATATATTTACCTTGTCTTTATTGATTAATCAAAACCAAAAAGGTTATTATAATATATGATGATCCCCCAAAAGGTTATTTCATTATAGAAATAAACACTAATCTTAATTTCTAAAATTAAACCAACAATACCCCAAAGTTAAATAAATAGCATTCAATAAAGAATTGTCCTTAAAATCCTTTAATAAAATCCAAAATAATATTGAAAATCAAAACATATAAGAATTTGGTTATGTAGTCTTCCACGTTAAATGGTATCTCCAAATGACATCAATTACTCTTAAAGTCACATACTTAAAAGTAATTAACCTAATAACATATTCTCTATTATAGGTTAATCATTTCCATAAATAACCCAAATCACTATAAATCCACAATAAAAACATACATAAAAATCCACCATTACTCCTCAAATGAAATCTCTTACTATTCTATTTTCCTTGGGCATATAGTGTTCCCAACAAAGCGAACATCTTCCAAAATAACATTTATCACTAAATCACCAAATCATATTCCTATACTAAGGGTATTCATTTGATAGGACATAAGATCCCAAATAAACATATTATTGATAAATAATATCATTTAACTAAAAATAATAGTCACACTAACCAGGGACTTCACGTAGTCTAGTGGAAGCCGATAAATCCCAATCGCACTTTGGTTGTGGGTTCGATTCCCACATCTTTGACCAACGCAACGGGTTGTAACACGGTCTGCGTGTTGTCCCTTTTCAAAAACTATATTTTATAACATTACCAAAATGAGATAAATTCCTCAAAATACCCATAACATAATTTAACCACAAATGTTATCTCATACCTTGTATTTTCATCCCAAATTATAATAACTTGTAATTACCTCAAACCAATGATCATATAAAACAAAATGGATATTTATAACTATATCCACAAGAGAAAAGATAATTCTTCCTCAAATATCATTCTCACATAGAAAAATACAGGGTTACAAATACAAGAGAAAATTATTCCAAAGTAAACCCATCAATAAGGAGCACTAATAATTTTTAAATATTTCTCCAACCATTTATTTCCACATATCTTCTTCGTTGACCAAGAAAATATCCTATAGAATCGGGAATTCACTTGGGTAATGGCTAGGTCCCCTACATTTATGGAAAATGATTGTAAATTGATTCTTGGGACCATTTGAATCTTCTTCCATAGTATTCTTCATTTTTCTTTGGAAATTCTTCACTTTATGTCGTTCCTTCCCACACGTAAAGAATTTCTTTGTCCCATTGAGACACTTTATTGTGTGTCTCCTTCCACATTCCCTGCATGATGGAAATTGAGGATTACTTTCTATATGGTCTCCACTGTTGGAGCTCTTATAATTAATCACCTTTCTCTTCTTTGTTGAGTCCGAGAATTGGTTAATATATGTTTTTTTAAGAAGTGGTGTCTCAGTCAAAGACCGAGGCACAAGTTATTGATCAAAAAGAATGGGAGTTCCAAAAGTCTGAATGATGGAATCTTATTACAATACTTGTGGAAAAAAGGGTGTGATTCATCAGGAAAATCATCCAACCAGGAAACTACATGATTGACTCCCTTATTGGCAAGACTATCGGCAACTATGTTTGCTTCTCAGAAGACATGAGTGGGAATGTAGTTGAGATCCCTGAGCGAGACAAGAAATTTCATCCAACGAGAGGTAAGAGGCCAAGAAAGGTGTACCACTCCTTTTCAGATAGCTTGGAAAACAATGGTTGAATTACATTCAATCCACAGGTTGTGCCAACCCTTTTTCTTGGCGAAATCCACCGCATGAATGACTCCCAGCATTTCTGCTTCCAAAGCTGAGGCCGTAAAAGATGATATCTTTTACAGCTATCAACATTCCATTTTTTTGCTCATTTCCACCACCATTCCCACCTTCTACATCATTCTCAAAGTCACTATGACTTCCTTGGAATCAAGCCATTGACTAAAAACAGAAATCATTGTGTGAGTAATAGTAATCATAAAATTATTTAGAGAATATCATGTCACCATATTCTCAATTTGAAACAAATTAGGATTAACCAAGGTCATTTACTCTCATATTATATATAATAATTCAAATTAGTTTGTAAAGAAAATGTAAATTATCCTAATCATATCCCTTGGGAGTGTCGTAACCAAGAGTGCAGCAAGGCACGTTGTCGTGCACCAGTTCCCGTTCGAGTCTAGCTCAAAGTAGTGTTTTTGGGTTTTACCCCTAGGTACATCTGTGCCAGAGCCGCCTCTACCTGCTCGTATCTAGACAGGGATGTATTGCTCGGAAAAATCACAAAATCTCTAAAATACCAAAATTTTAGGAAGTTCTTATATACTAATCCTCAATGTCTATCTTAGGGCTATTTGGTCTAATCGGAGTTTATCTAAATTTAGCTCCCAAGTTTTGTACTAATCTTCCTCTGATAGCAATCGTAACACCCCGACCCCAGTTACCTAGATTCGGTAAATTGTTACATTACATTGGCATGATCACAAAGGATCAAGTCTCGAAATACCGATTAGTTTATTAGTCTTGGAAACACTAGATATATTCATAAGTCTTACATTACATCATAAGGAAAAAAACTACAAAAACATCTTGTCTTCATATCCCCTCAGACTATCCCTACAGGTCATTCATAAATAACTTCTTCACATCCTGGGAAAAATCAAATATTGAAATGGGTGAGCTCAGATGCTCAGTAAGGATAAAAATATAGCATAAGTTTTCATAGATAAGCATAAACAATTAAGGCAAGGTATAACTAAAACAAAAGCCTTTTAAACTTGAACATCAGCATAATATGGTAAAGATAAAATGAAATAATTCTATTTACTTATTCACCTGAATATTATACTAGTAGAATAATCACATGCAATATCAATAACCACATTCATAATGATGGAATGCATAATTCCAGACTATCATAACCACGTAGCCAAGGCCTCATGCGAAGACTTCAAATAAGATTTTGTCAAGGCCTCGTGCCAAGACACTAGTTTGTCTCATGAGACCTATCGATGCATCGAGGAGCTATAGTGGGCTCCACCCATTACTTACTAAGTCCAATTCATTCCTCATATAAAAAGTTTGAAACATAACATAAACATTCGTATTAAAACTAGCATATGAAATGTCAATACTTTATCCACAAACCATTAATGGTATAAAAATAGTGCATCCACAGTCAAACACAACTCATTCGATGCAATATGGAAGATTATATTGTATCAGATTAATCTCAATCGATAATGATGAAGTATATTGACATAGATGAAAATAATCATCAAAACTATTCAGAGAAATATCCCCCTTTTTCTTGAAAACATTTAAAAGTCACACTATCAGTCAAGAAGCCATTTAAAATAGAATTTTCAATCAAAGTGTCCCATACCACTTTAAAACTTTTAAAAATATATTTGATTTTAACACATTAATGTCCATATAAATAAATCCATAAAACCATTTTTAAAACATGGACATTAATGAGAAAGATTTAGAATATTAAATCTTTAAAACATTTTAAAATGATATTTAAATTAGAGTTCCTAACCAAAAGAGAGAAAATTTAATACAAATAATTGAGGAAATAAAAAATGTGTAATATCATGTTAATAAAGGTATTCATGATATACTATGTCAAAGTAAATTATATACAACATATAAAAGTGATTTTGTGTATAACAACAAAGGAGTCTCAGTGGAATGTAAATTGAGATGAAATCTCTCATGAAGGCTGTATCCTTAGGTTAATGATAAATCAACGACATAATTATGTGTGAAAAATATAAATACACTCAACATTATTGTATATTCAGTGTAAAACAATCAAAGTAAATTCACACATATTCTTGTAAAAACAACACCAATGAATTGGATGTTTAACTCAACAAATCGAGATTGAGTAAAAATTACTCTTATCAAGTTCATACCGATGACTTGAGAATTTATCAATGGAGTGATTATGTGTATCAAAAGTATATCCATAGAAAGGGGATTGTAAATTATGACATAATCAAATTAATAGTGATTCCACACATAATCTTGGAGTAAAATAATCACTGAAGTATGTGTAAAGCCAAATGAATGGAAATTGAAATTTCAAATTCCCTTATCGATTTGGTAACTTACTGAACATACACCCATGAAAGAAGGATAATACAATGATGATGTAAATATCCCTAAATTAAAGTATATTACATAATGAATACAATCATGGGAATTACACACTCCACATGCAATAAATAAGTGGTGAACAATGGAAATATCACGAAATTAAAAGTGAGATAAGAAACCCCTTACTTTATACTTTTTCCTTGGTCAACGGTAGGTTAACCACCTTTATAATGGTGAAATAATTATTATTTAATTATAAAAAATCATTTACATTAATATGATATCATATATAGTCTTTTAACATTTATTTGTTAATAATATCTTAGTATTATTGTCGTTTCAGGTGTTAATGGATTCGTTTTACTTTATATTATTTGTTATGCGAGCCATATTCCTTATGGATGGGATGTATCTTATTCATATCCATAATTATATCATGATTCTAAAAATTATTTTTATTCATCAAATGAAATTTATTCTTGAATGGATATGATGGGGAATGAATCTCATCACGTTCGTGGAGACCGTAATCCGTACGTACGCACGAGCGACAATATCATTATTTTGATATTAAAATAATATATAATTGGATGTTATATCATATATAAAGATTCATTATCATGTTATATTTATTATTTACATGAATTAAACATCATTATTATTCCCATCCAAATAATAATATATTGAATAACAATTACACCACGACGTGGAGACGGTAGGTCGTACGTACGCATGTATGGTGACATGTCATTCAAAGGATGGATAGAATACTGAATATGGTTGTACCATATTTATAATAACATCAAAGTATATAGAAGATACTGGAGTTATTATTTTAGAATGGAAATAAAAAATAAAGAAGAAGTGGAATAAGAAAGGAACATGAAAGAGGGTGGTGAAATCATTACCTCTTCTTCATGTTCTTCCTTTTTATTTGATCAAAAGGGCTCCATAGGTTGGCTTTATGATCGAAATAAGGCCTCTAGGTTGAATTTATGTAAGTTGAGAGAATATTTGGGCAGGGTTTTGCCGATCCAAAAGGCTTTGAATGTGTGAATAATTGGTTAGAAGTTGTGTCCTTTTATAAGGGGGGAAGGGGCTCTTTAGGAACAACTTAAAGTATTATTTTATAATAAATTCATATTCAGTTTATAATTACTCCAAAGTGGATTATTAAAAGTATAAGGTGGTTATGGGTCTAAATAATTTCAACCAATAGATTTTAGACAAGTTTGGGGCATTATATTAACCTTATATTTTAGTTTTAACTCTTAGTTAATTAGTTTGACATTTACCATGTCACTTTTTATTTTAAATTATATAGTTAATAAAATTACTATATACATCCAAAAGACCCCCACGTGGTCCATTAATGATACACCTATCATGATATAAGTTCTTTGGCTGAATCTTAGATTTTTGGGAATATAATATCAATTAATAATATAATATTTGTTTTAAAACTCATTTATGTCAATTTTGACACTATTCAATAATTGATTTTTGTTGAAGTCAAAAAACCTTTATTAATTCGAACCAAATTCTTTTAAGAAATCATAACATGTCATATTAATCAATATAATTCGTGTATGGCATCAAAAATTTCAAATTATATTTATTTTAACATTTATAATACCAATTATTTGATTCATTTATTAATAAGGAAAATACTGCATCATTATTGTGTCATAAATAAATTTAGTTATTCAATGTATAAAAATTATAAATAAAATACCATTATGTAGGAAATATTTTTATATTTATAATTAATATTTATAGTTTAAAATATAACATATATAACCCATTGTAAAAATTGTTTTGCTAAAAGATATATGCTTATGTCATTTTTGTATTTACTTTAACTTAATTAATATAAAGTGTCATTATCACTTACAAGTGGATCCATAGGGTCCCAAAATCTACTGAAAGATGCCCATGGTCAGAAATGTATCAACCAATAGAGTTAAACACATTTTAGGGTAAATTAATATTATTATAATATTATTTGTTTACCCTTATTTACCAGATTTACCCTTTAACCATTGTAAATAAAATATTTACCGTAGTAATTATTCAAAATGACTAAAAATAAGATTTAACTATTTATATAATTTGTAAATCCTTATTAAAAATATGGAATCCATTTTTCCAAATTCAAAACACAGAAGTGGAAAAAATTAATTTAAAATTAATTCCTGTTGTCAAAACAAAAAGTGTGTTTTTAAAAATAATAACTATCAAAAGATTGACACTTGTTTATGTTTGGTTTAAATGTGAAATTACATAAAATGACCAAAATTGTATTAAATGGTAAAAATATATTCTAAATATAATTTAAAACCACTCAAATCCATTATTTATCACTATTAAGTATTTCGATTAAAAAAAATTTAATTAAAATTTAGTAATTTTCACTATTCATCAAAATATGAAAGTTATCCGAAAAGTACCAAAATTTCACCCTAGGATAATTTCGATATTCCAAATCCAAAAATGAAGTCCATTTTGAAAGATAAAATGTATAAAATTTCAAAAATTGGGTATTACTATTCATAACGGCTAGTTTTATTAGTTGTGGTGTGTGTTTGAACTTGATGTTGCGTACAACACACGCTACTGTATTTTTCAGTGAGAAGCGTACCGTGGAAGCTTGGGGTGTTACAAAATCATCCTCTCCTCCATCCCTATGCATGTTTTCTCCATTATGAATCACTCAAAAGTTGTTGTGGTTAGAATTGATATGATTCCAAACTCGTTTCTTTGGGATTTCAATCAAGACCTCTACTCTTACTAGACATCTTGGTCTCGATTGGAAGAAAATGTGGTCAGGGGGGGACATCGGGACCTTCAAGAATCAATGTAGGGTATGCATGGAAGGTTAGCGTGGGATATTTTGGTCAAGGAGTTTTTTTTTGTACATGTTTTCAGGGTGTGGTATACTAATCATTGGGAGCAGCCTACTCACTGTGGCATTTATCCTACTGGGCATGCATTGTGCACGTTCCATATTTAGATTTTGTGGGATGTCAGCCGATGAATTATAGGGGATGACAATATTAACTTCTGGACTAATAACTAGGCTGATTATAGTCTTGTTTTTTTTGAACATCCCTTTTTTGGATATCACGTTTAGAGAAAAAACTAGGAATCACGACCTCATCCAAGAGACCCTCAATTATGACAAGATGAGGGTGTTCCAAGTTATTATAATGCATAACTATCCAGAAAAATGTTGCTTTACTGAATCTAGTTCAGGTAGGTTTTCCTCTTGTGATGTCATGAGTCTTCTCCATGCAAAAACTGATCTGGATGAATGGTCCTCCAAGGTGTGGTTCAAGGAGATTCTTAGAAAGATGAACTTCCTTTTATAGAGAATCATGAAAAAGTCCCTTACTACTAATTAGAATCTATAATGGGGGGGGGGGGTATCCCCTAGTTTCCCCCTACATTTTCATCATGAACCCATAGTCGAAGTCTACACTTCCCCTCTTCTTTTAGTGAAACTAGGTGAAGTATCTTTGGGAATTCTTCATGCCAAACGCATGCCAGGGAACAAAACAACTCTCTCTGTATGTCTTACTTACATCCTAGTTGGGTGGTTTTTAGTCTAAAGTTATAGAATAGAAATTCCGAACTGTCATCCTTATTTCCATCTGCTCGACCATCTGGGAGGCCTAGAACCAAGCCAGCCTCAGCTCCAATCGTTTTTTGTTATTCCTTAAAATGAGGGTTAGGTCTCTGGTTTCTAGTCTAGATTCACTATTGGAAGGGGTCCAAAGGTCTATTATGGTTTAAAAATTTCTTCACAAGCCATGTATACCTAAGAAGGTGTAAGGTAATTGGATCAGAGGGGTGTCTCCTCTCAGTGGCCTAAAGTTGAACATGGACAACTCATTCCTGAATGGGGATATGAGGGGAGGGGGTGCTTCAGAATTCATGGGGTTCAGTTCTGATGGGGTTAAAAACATTTTACAGTCTAGGAATCTCCTTGGGTGTTGAGTAGGGGGAACTACTATCAGGATTCATCATTTGTAGGAGACGCAGGCTCTCGGTTGATGATATTGAATCAGACTCATACGTTCTAGTCAAATATTTCTAGGGACATCACATGGTTCTTAGGGAGTTAGTCTACAAGATTTTCAGATTAACATCAGAGACAAATAAGGGATAGATTCATCATTATAGTTGGAGGGAGAAAAATTTTGAGGCAGACGCTCTGGCCCGTAGGGGAATCCAGGAAGAAACTATTGTTATTTATGATTCTATGGGTTCCATCCATATAAAATGTAAAGCTATATTAAAAGGTAATTCCTTATTCTCAATCACTTTCTCCCTATTCTAAGGCTTGTTGTGGGTCTCTTGGCCTTTCTCCTGATTAATAAAAAGTAAGTTTGAGTAGTATTTGGCCTAGATTCTCCTGGTTCCCACCATTTTCTAAAATATAAAGGGTTAGAACAAAACCTAATTCAATAATTAATGAATGAATAATTTATTACATTTTGAATTTAACAATAAAATAATATCTTATTGGATCCCTATGTTGAGGAAAAACAACGCTTCAATGATATTTACTTATACTTAGTCTCATACTATTGGTTTTCACCATAGTTCTCTAATCCTAATTCCCAAATTAACTAATCCTTTATCTGATACCAACTATAGAGACTCTTCTTTTTCCTTCATCATTATTTCATAATTTTAATGATGAACCACATAATATCATTACCCAACCAGGATCCAATGTATTAGTTTCATAGGCATACTAGGACCATTCATAAAATATATAACATAAAACATAAACATTTATTTAATTCCTTCTTCTCTATCTTCTTATTGGCCCTTGATTTCTCCTTAGTACAAGTATTCTCCTGAGGATATACATAAAAAGGGGTGAGATAAAATCCTCATAAGATGATAGATAATAACATGAAACAATATAACATGGGGTTATCATAATCATAAAATCATAATCATAATCATGAGATGAATCATTAGATAAAAGCATGAAATGAGGAAATGCAAAAAAATGGAACATCATGTCTTAGTGGTCAACTACCAAACATAGTTATGAAAAAATCTAGCATCATGTTCATGAATATATCAATTTTACACATGAGATAAATCGGATTACCAAATACATTGGAGCGCTATAGAATAATTGGAAAACCTATCAAATCATAACATTTACATTGTGCTATATAATTCTGGGAACACGCATCACATCCTAACAGTTAAATTATCATGCATGCCACATTGAAAGTATGTCAGTCTAATAAATATAATAACCCATGGAAAGGAATGGGTTAAAATTCATAATGCAAACAGTCCTAAACTTTGGGTTGTCAAACGAAACAAGGAATACCATACTTGATCATCAAACTTGAGTGAAGACAACCTCTAGAAGTAAAAGTCATGTTTTATTTTGAATGAAGAGTTATTTTGGAAAACATTATGATTTTAATAATCTCAGTTTAAAGTTATTTATATACCATAGAAGGTAAGATAATGATGAATAATTCATATTTAATAAATATAAATACTAAAATTGGGATGAAAGAGGGAATACCCAAAGAAAGAGAGTTGGGTTTGAGAATTCCCCTTACCTTATATATGAATGATTCCTTGGATTTAATGTCCTGTATAATCACATTAGATTCATTAATTAATAATTCCATAACCTTTTATATAATAATTTTATTGATTTTTGTTTATTAATTTATTTTACAGAACTTTGGATGAATTATATAGTTTAAATTCACTATTCAAGAGTGTTTATTTTCATAGTTTTAATGAACGAACCAATTTTATTCATGAATTGATGTTCGTTTAAAATGTGGAAAATGTCAATAATTTTTATTATATATTATTATTGATATTCTAGGATTTTTAATGATCTTAAAATGAATTTTTTACATACCATGAGGATGAATCATTAGATAAAAGTTAATGATGATCCTTTTTGGTTAATTTGATTGGTTTCTCAATCACAACAAACTTGTTTTGTTTTATCATTTCCCATTTTGTATACAAGTGACATCCTAAAAATAGGGTTTAAAATATAAAATTTATAATCTATTTTCAACCATTTGATGGTTTTACTGACAGCCTTGAAGGAATTGATTGAAAATGGATGTGCATCGCCCATGGTGTCGGTAAATTTCCACATCATGGGTGATGATTTCATTTTAAAAATATATAAAAGAGAGGGAGTGAGGAGTTTAATGATGGATATTACAATAACATGATAAAATTATAATATATGTAAGATAATAGTGTTTATCATTCCATTTATATGAGGATATTTTATGAGGGAATAAGAAAATAAATGTAATTGAATGGAAAATAAACTGAGAGAGAGGGAGAGTAATAAACTCTTGAATTTCCTCTTGATATCCTCCTCAAGGCACTGAGGATTTTTATTTTGATGAGACTAAGAGATCATGGAATTGGGGGAGGATCTAAGGAAGTTATTTATATAGAATTTGAAAAATTCTTGAAGCTTGAGAGGTGTGAGTAAAAGATGGTGTTAGGTGTGGTATTTGTAGTGGAGGAGAGGGGTGTTTTGTCAATATTATATTCATTATTTTATTTTTTGAAAAGACATGAAATTGTAATGATTCCATGACTAAATACAGTAACATGAGAATGTGAGTTGGAACCAATGATTCTTACATTAGCATAAAATCATACTTGACTCTATAATTCATGTATTTAGCTTATTTCGTAAATTATCATATTTCACTATTTACCAAAAAAATCAAGTATTTTATAAAAATCACAAAAAATCACCTTAACTATTTTTTAATGTGTATAATTAAAAACGTAGCTCTATTTTAAGAAAATAAATTTCTAAATATGAGTAATTTAATTTTAAAATAAAATCATCATTTACTTGGAAAATACAGATCTTAAAATTAAAATTATTTTTATAACAGTATAAAAAATTACATGTGGTGTCATCAAATTATCTTAAAATCATAAGACATAAAAATTTTAATTTCTCAACATATTTATTCAAAATAAATTTTCTTTTAAATTATTATGTTAATTACAAAATTGTAATTAAATATTTATTACTTATAAAAAATACCAACACTTACTGTATAATTCTTAAAATATTTAATTACTTATATTATGGTATAATTATTTCATATTTTCAATTATTAGTGGACTAAATTTTATTTATACATTAATAGGTGAATTCACAATTCATTTTGATGGTTTAATATTCAAAAGGTTCATATTACTATTCCTATGTTCATGTTACTATTTCATCAGTATAGGTTCCTTAACGTCTTGAAACACTTCTTATCACCTTAATTAATCATATATAATGATTTTATTATGATAAATAATTTATTTTATGTGGTTTATAATATAAGAAATTATTATAATAAGGGAAAAATTCCATTGAGAAAAGTTTGGGTTTTCTTGCATTTTTGTTATACGAATGCACTATGTTTTGATTTCATTATAAAAAACACAAAGTCAAGCCTAAACCACATGAAAAACTTGGATAAACTTGTATCACACTCAATTATATGTTTGGATTTTGTACACATAGTTTCATGATCCTTGTATATCTTGCATTACATGCAATACCTATTTTTACCAAACTATAATGTAATATTAATAATATTATTAAAATATTATTATAGTTGTCACCTAGCCATTGGAGGGGATGTTATGAATAAGATTAATTATATTATAATAATTTGGTTTACACATGAATATAATATGAATTATTTTCTGACTAGTTAACCAGAAATGAAAATAAAAACCTTTTGAAAGTACCAAAATCTTTTTCTCAAAAACAATAATTATGGAATCAAACAAGCTTTACCTAAAAAATTAATTAAAAAACATATGATAATTTATTTTAATGAAATATATATATATATTATATTTAGTTATCTAATTAATATTCATCATATTTATTTCTAGAAAATAATTAAGAATGAAAGTAATTTTAAGTATAAAGATATAAAATTTTCTAAAAGTAATTTTATCACAATTTAATTGATAAACCATTTTAAATATATTTTTTTACTATCTTATAATTATTATTTTAAAAAATAAACATCAATTTTGAATTTAAGGTATGAAAATTTACTTTTTAATTCTTTTCGTAGATTTTTCATTTTTTGACAACTACTGAAAAATAATAAATTTTAACTCCAAATTGTTCTTTCATCTATGTTTTTCATATTGTTTAATAATATTACATTTAGGATTAAAATATTAATTAGATAAATTATACATAATTTAATCAAATTTAGGTCATTGGAACCAATTTCACGTTTATATTTTCTATAAAAACAATTCAATCTTTTCATCTATTTTGCTTAAAAAACTCGATGTGACAACATATTTGGGGGATTAATTTTAAATTAATTTATGCCACTTCTTTTATTGGAATTTTGTAAAATGGGATCCATAATTGGATTCATATTAATTTATAATTTATAATAAGGTCAACATAGTTTTTTATAAAAAATTATAGTGAATTCACTTAAAATTGATTACAATGATTAAGGTAAAACTAATCTTAACAAGGGACTGACCCTTTAATTTAAGGGGCTAAATAACATAGAAACATAAAAAAAGCCTTTTGTAAATATTTTGACCAATTACCCTCTTATCTCTAATTTTTAATTTTATTGGATGAACATAATTTATTGGTGACACTCAATAGTGTTTACCTTTTCATATTTACAATAATACCACTACTCCAATATAAAAAGGAACTCACCCCTCCCACATACTCAAACATATGATTCCCTTAGGATCAAAAAAACTATACCCAAATATCCTCCAAAATTACCATACATAATCATAGAATCCTCCCTTCAGTCCTAAATACAATCGAGTAATCCCAATGTCGTAAACCAAAAGGATCTACCAAAAGAAGATGTAACATATTTATAGAAGCTCTTTTGTTTTATTTTTTTTCTTGACCACCTCAATTATTCTTATTCCATGATTATATAAGAACATAATTTTCCTGGATATAATGATTTTTTAATATTAATTTCTTGACCAACACCTACACATACTTCCATCAAATGGGTAATGATCACACCGATTATCTATACGGTGGACTACCACCTCGCGAAACGATGTTGTTAGTTTTTTTTGTACCAACTATAATGGATGGGAATTATGATAGTAATAATATTGTTATATTATTTATAAGATATTTATTATTTATTTATTATTATTTAATTATTATATAAAAACCCATCATGCTTCCCATTTTCTATAGAAATGATAACTTCATTTGTGGATGTGTGGACAACCTCCTCCTCAAATCGATGTCATTTGTTCACACATTACATAGAATGTATCAATGAGGGAACTATTAAATGTATATTATATATAATAAATAATAAATCACCAAAAATTATAATATATATATATACACACACATATATATATATTTCATTTAATAACTTTCATTTAATATGACAATAAAATGGAAACAGTATTAATTCGTATGTATGGCCTATTGTCTCCATGAATGATATATTCCTTTTCAAATTAATAAATTTTATAGACTATTAGAAATACATATTTACTAAATATTTAAGATATTTATAATAGTATTTACATTATAGATGTCATGATATAATTATTAGGACAAAAAATATAACAAATCGAAACAATGTGGAAACCAACGTGGTTATTACCCAAATTGTAACTTTGACATTAATTTTTTTTATAATGGGTAATAAAAAGTAATAATAAAAACATATGTGGTATGATATAAACTGATATGGTCATATGATATATTTAAAATAAACCTATATTTATTATACTGCATGTTTTAATGAGTATGACACGATTCAAGACATAAGGTAAGGGAAATTCATCTCACATTTTATTTCTGTGAGATACATCCCATATTCACTTCTCTCCCTTTTTGGTGTATATACTTTTCTATAAAATATTATATTTTAAATTTCTTTTATTTAATTTTATTAAATTTTTAATTGTTTTTATTCTTTCATGGGTATCATGATTCAAAAGTTACTCATTTAGTAAGGGTTTCTTTTGTCACATTTATTTCTATGATACTTATGTTGTATTCAACACTCACTTTTTTATGGGGTTTATACTGACAATGAATGTATTCTATGATTCCTGGACTTTTATTTATGTATATTTACATATCTATTTTATTATCTCCATTTCAGGGGGTTATTCAGTTCAAAAGTTTCAAATTATTATGGTAGTTTTGTCTCAAGAGTTTTCTTATCCTCTGGTTATTTATCATATATTTTTGTAACAGTACCATTTTCCCACCCTTTTGTACATAAGATGATTATGAAAATTATTTCATGTAATTTCAACTGTATTTCCCTTTTCGGATAGAAATATATTTTCTTCCCAAAATAATGGTTTATAAAAAAAATTTGAAAACATATTCTACGATTATCCAATGTTATTTTGAATAAATTTTTACAGTTATTTTACCTTTTATAAAAAAAAATTAAAATAAATACTCTTGTCATTTACCAATCGAGGCAATTTTCAAAACTTTTTGAGGTTTAAAAGAAATGTTCAACATGTATGGATTTATCTTCCATCATGATTGTCCTTATATTAAATCATCCTTTACATGTTTCAAATATTTATTTTTATGAAAACAAAATTCCTCTTATTCTGGAATTTCATTATTTTCAATTTTATTTATATTTAAATGGTCTTTCAAAAAAATCAAGATTATTTTATAAATTTTCATGGAAAAGTGTTATAAAAATGGTTTTCCAGATTCTTTTAATGTTTTTAAGGGAAAAAAATTCAATAAAATTTCATGATTCTTTTATAGGTTTTCAAGAAAAATGGTTTCAAAATGTTTTCAAGGTTACATTATAAACTTTCAGAACTAATATCAATTAAAATTGTTTTTAAAATGTTTTTAGACTTAATTTATATGTTTTCAAATTTCTTTTAAAGGTAATGGTTTTCAAAATGGTTTCAAGCTTCCCTTATACATTTTAAATGAAATTTTGAAATAAATGGTTTTCAAAATGTTTCTAAGATTCCTTTTTATGTTTCCAAATATATTTTAAAGGAAAAGTATTTGATGTTATTTTGAAGAATACATTATATGTTTTTAGGATTATTTTTATGGAAATGGTTTTCAATCGGTTCAATGTTTTAATAATAATTTTTCAATGAATAAATAATATTTTCATTAATAATAGTTTTTCATAAATATTTTAAAAATATTTTCCATCTATGATAACATCTGTTAGGGTTACTCATGCCTTTATAGGGATATGGTCCAAGGATTTCATTCATATTCTTTCTATGAATGGTTTCCATTTTGATGGAATGATGTTTATCAAACAAGTTTCTATTTCATGGTTTATATGTTTATGAGACCTATTTCTATTTAATGGGTTATATTCTAATGAAACCTACTCTATTTCATGGGTTATTCTTGGATGAAATGATAATTAAACCTTTATATTTTCTATATTTTATGATATGATGTCATGTTTATGAAACCCATTTCATTTCAGTGGTTATGATATGATTTTTTTGATCTTATGGGACATGTATATATGGTTTAATTCATATATGGGTGGGACCTATATCTTCCTTGAATACATTGGTTAAAGATTTATATCTCATTATATATACATGGCAGTAACATGTAGTGAACTTAGTTCAGTAATGTACTTTACAACCTACGATGGTCTTGGGAGTGGTCCTTGAATACTCATATGGTCATGGGATTGAACCATAAATAGAAATCTGGTATAAGGAGTGAAACCATACCACTATTATGACCTTGGTAGCATTCCTGGACTACTATGGAAGTAATTTTATATACTTATGCTTATATGACAATTCCATGTCTATTTATATGTTATTATTTCATTGATTATTCTCTTATTCCCTTATGATTATGGTTTTATAAATTACCAATACTTTTTCCACAAATCATTTATATTATCATTGATATACAGGGTATGATCTTGAAATGTTATTTTTATGTTCCAATACATTATTCTCATGTTATTATTACATATCACCCACATTTACCCTTACTGAGCATATGAGCTCACCCCTTTCGAAGGTTTCATTTCCTCATGATATGAGGAATGGTTTTATCTAGGTGTAATAAAGTGGAAGATATTTAAATGATATGTGGGTGATCCTTAAATAACTTAGAAGATTATGTATCCATGTTTCCAGATACACTAATCCATTATGGTCTTCGAGCATTTATTTTTTTAATGTGATGAATATTAATCTAAAATGATCTAATATTCATTAATGATAATCCTACATATCTATAGAGATGGATTGTCACATGAACTCATGCATACCTCCCCATATGTAAAAGGAGTCCAAATAGTATTGAGGGTCTAATATAATAGTGGGTAGACTATACCCTTTATATCATGTCATCAGCCAAGATAATAAACAATAAAAATAATTAATGAATAATTAGAGTAAATGTGGAAACTCGGGACTTGGAATACCTTTCATAAATAAAAGTCACTTCCAAAGTGGTAAGACTTCCCAAATTATATGTAGTAAAAAACAAAATATAGTAGAAAAGTAAAATATATGTGACTCCTATAGATTCTTCCTGGTACGCTCTATCTCCATGCTCCACTACTCATACATGAACTATAGGGACCTTTCCCTTCATCAGATATTGGATCATGAAATC
This sequence comes from Viscum album, assembly GCA_963277665.1. NCBI lineage: Eukaryota > Viridiplantae > Streptophyta > Magnoliopsida > Santalales > Viscaceae > Viscum > Viscum album. Next base: position 1,531,246,872 of record OY728162.1, read on the forward strand.
TATAAGTGCACCTGAATTATAGAGTAGGGTGTGAGTATAATACTCAGTAGGACACTTCAAATAAATTTTTACCATAAGTTCACAATATATAACAGTGAAATATCATGACATAAGAAAATTATCTAACAACCATACACGTGAAGAGTCATCATGCATTAACGAAGCTACCACAAACCTCAAACGCACCTTCTTAAGGTCATTTCTAATATGAATTTTATGAATTCACATAAATCATCATGGTAATAAAGATCACCCCACCCTGCTGGTGGTTATTGAAGTAATTATTCATGTTCTAACAAGACATACATACCAACCCACATAGTCAATTGTTGATATTAGAACACCACATGTTATGTTAGGCCAATCCCTTTACCAATTATCCCTTTAATCACCCAGAAACCAAGTCCATTGGAATACATGAAAAGTATATTCCATCTATCCAATATTCGTTCCCCTCTACATTGGTAGTCATTCTAACCTTTAAGGGTGTTTGGATTGTGTTAGGTTGGGTATTTGGTTACAGATTCTTTTCCGTATAAAGGGGAAACTATGTCCCCTATTAAGTTTATTAGGACCACATATATCCAAAAATAAATTATATACCTGAATATCTTAGTCCCTATAGAAAAATTCCATAGTCTATCAACAAAAATGTATTACATGTAGTAGTAATGAATGATAAGGTTCACCAAGGTCAATGTTAAGAGCCACATACTATCACATGGTCATAATAAAATAGGCCCATGACTACTCAAACACCAAAATGAAACACATATTAATAATAATCCAACATGAATAAACCTAATATCATGAAAAAAACCTTTTCAAGGACCAAAATGCAATGGATCCTACTACATCACAATTTTCTATGTCTGCATTGACGTTTTTCATGGTTGTCATCACCAAAACTACATCCACACCAACTAGAATATTTTAACATAACAATAACTCATAGAACATATGAATCATCATATATGGTCTTATATACCATGGAAAGAAAAAAAAGACAATCAAAGAAGAAAACCATACTTTAGATAGGCTATCAATAGGTCTTCATGGGTCAAGGATGATGGTTTCAATGCAATAGTGTCGCTACACTGTAAGTCCAATTCTTATAGAAGAATACTTCTTTCAACGAACACCGTAACCACAAGGCAAGGATCCACTGTACAATAGTGACTTGAAAGAAAAACACAGTGAAACGGGTTGTCAATGAGGCATAATAACATCCATACAATTCACCACTATGACACAAAAGGATGACTACGGTGTCGAACTGCACTGGATAACACACTACTACGGTATAGGGTACATGGATACATCTTATAGTTTTCCAATAATGACTCCAAAGTACTAATATAGTTTGGAATGGTGATGAGAAGGGAGGTATTTATAAGAAACCCTTAGAGTTTCCCCCCATGTGAAAAGCCTCATAAATCATATTCAGTAACACCTCACAAATACCTGAAGACCAAAGACCCCATCCCATAACTGAAATTAGGGTTCACCCTATGACATGATCCATGCTTCCACAATGTATCCTCCTTAAACAAACCATCCATTTTCCAGTCCACAATACATCCTCCTTTGAAAATCAATACCATGATTCATCCTTAGGATCTGTGTTGTATCCCATGTCCCAATCTTCAACTACAGTGTATATATTTCTTGTTAGAGTGAAAAATACCCATTTATAGCAGGGTCTATTTCACTATAGTTTAATGGCCCTATTTGGGCATTAAATCTTTCCAAAATCCATATAAGCCTCATATAGCTTCTAAATGTCACATGTATTTAACAAACCATGTTCCAACATGAAAACAAACTGAATTCAAACCTTCTATTTAAGATCATGAATAATAAGGCTTTACATTTTTTTATTTTAAAATTTTCATTTAATATTCGATAATATTGTTTTTTAAAAGTTTTAATCAATTTTTTAATTAAATATTTGGATATTTTTAATGTGAATATATTTTTTATTTTAAAATATGAGGGATAAATTTATAATTAGAATAAATATTACTTGATATATTTTTATTAGATGTGTATTTGTTATTTATTATTCACATTAAGTAAAACTAATTAAGATTAAATATCATATTATAACACCCGTAAAGAAAAGGAAGACTCAAAAAAGGTTAATTATAACTATGCATGCCAGTATAGTGTACATTTTAATATAATAGTTTTTTTATAGAATATATGTCCTAGTTATCCTCCATAGTTATTGAATTAGGGATCCACATTAACTTAAGCATGCATCCCCATACTATAGATGATTTCAAGTAGTTAAAAATATCTAAGTATTTTGCAGGGAGATTATACCCTCTCTGGTGTAGATATGAATACATCATTGCAGAAGTATTATGTAAAAAAAACATAATATAAAATCAATTTAAATTTGGGTATTAAAACTAAATAAAAACAATAAGAAAATATCATCCCATTATATATAAAAATATCTGATGTTGTAGTGTCGAACAAGACATGAAAAATTAACCAAGACAACCAATGGGTTGATTATATACAACATGGCCAAAAAATGTTTAAAATAAATAGCACAACAACAAAATTATTTTTTATTCTAATATAAATCTCATCAATAATACTCAATCTATGTTCCACCAGCTCATACTTAAATTAAATGTCCATTTCCCCTATCTGGGTAACAAACCATGATGTTTTATTAGGTATAAGGGTGCATGAGCAGGGTGTTAGTACAACTTACTGAACACCACCAATGGTGTCCATAAAACAATCTTGAATATATGTCTAAATACATGAAGAGATACCCTAGAATAATAAAAAACAATAATAAGTTAAATCAAAACCACACCCTCGAGTGATCAAAAAACCAACTTGGGTGTGACCATACCTAATTTAGCCAGTGTTGGGGTGTCTATGAACATATAACAATAAACCATAAAGCTAATGGGGAATAAAATTACCTTTCCTATAATGATATGAGCATGTGGGGTGTCACTAACACCATATATTAAAATATATAGATACTGGATTCAGTGAACCCATTACTATATTAGTATTAATCCCTTAAAATCTTGACCTTAACACATAATAATGTTAGAATAATTTGAGAGGTGGTTCCATTTCTATATCTATTTCAAATCATAAGCATCTCAAAAATAGTAAAGTGATATGTGGTCATTGGGAAAGGAAAACCCTTCACATATTATATCAAATCATTGTCTTATAGACAAAAGCGGTAAAATCCAATGATTATAATGATCCTTACTAATGTTATCTTGATCAAAAAACATAAATACCAAGATAAAGCGGAAATGTGTCCCATTTCTATATGGTATCACGCCATGGGAATCTCAACCCCTAATCAAGACACCAGTAACACCAATGGAAAAATGGCCCATGTCTAGAATAATCTTAGTCTTAAATAAACTCAATTTGAGAACATATCCGTATAAGACAATAGGAAATGGTGATATTGTGTCTATAATGACCAAATATAACAATATCTAAATCCATCACACACTAGTAATAATATCATGGAAAAGGTGGCCCAGATCTGTATCAATCTCAACCCATAGGATTCTAAACCCATCATATTATATGTGTAAATTTAACAATGTAATAATATTTAATAAATAATTTAAGGTTAATAATTAAAATAACACCTCAAAAATCATTACATTGTTGTTTCTCAAAAACAATACACTCTATATGTCTTACCCATGGTATAGTCCCCTTAGAACTGATTAATTTTATGTAGTGGGCCAAACACCCCATCTATATGTCATAAAACTAAAATCAATTATGTAAAAACCCATAATCTCACAACAAATAAACCCTAAACATCTTCTAGGGTGATATAATATCTTATAATGAATACTTACAATTGTAACCTCACAATGTCCACCATAATGATCCAAGATTGTGGATCCTTTTATTTGATATTATCATTACTAACTTTTGACACTTGAAACACCAAACTAACACAATACCCAACTAAATAAACCATGAAATATTTAAATTACATGAATAATATAATCCTTAGTTAATAAAAATATAATAATCAATAAAAACAATTATATATTTTTTATTTTCTTTGACTAATATTTTAAAAGAAAGAATGTCTTTCTAGGAACCATTTAAAAAACTCATATTGTGTTTCACTTTAATAAATTAAAATATTCCTAGTTAAAATTTTATCATAATTGATAATATTTAGATATATTAACTAATATATACATATTTAGTTATTTATAGATCTATATCATATAATATTAAAAACACGTGAAGTTTAAAAATTAGATTTTAAAATATGTTTTTCATTAAATATTTTATTTTATTTCAAAATATATTTTATAAATTTTATAATTTTGATTTGATAATAATAACATAAATTTTTTAATATAGAATTCATAATTATGATAGTATTATTTTTTGATATTTTTCTAAAAAATGATTTTTATGTGAATAGTGAAATATACTATGTTTACAAATACTATGACTTTTACACAATTATTAGTTTATAATAATTATTTGAGAATTTATTAATCTATTGTTAGATAAAATATTTATTTTAATACTTATATAATAAATCTAGACATATTTATTCTATTTTACAAACATATATTTAATGTTTTTGAAATTAAGAATCATTTTTCTCAAGAAATGGTTTTTAATATATTATATACCTATTATTTTAAAAAAATTAATCACTATTAGAAATTAAATAAAATAAAATAGTTATAATATTTTTAATCATTAGACAAAAATTATGTAAGAAGTTAAAATTTAGTTTTGGACATAAATGATAAGTAACATTTTTTAAAAACTAGTTGACACAGTTAAAGCTAAAAAGGTAATATTGAAAAATCTAATGTAAATGAGTTGAAAACATGTTTAAAACATGTGTGGGAATAGTTTTTTGGGTAATTAATCTACTTAACATCATAATTTCTCCATTATTTAAAACTTTTAGGGCCACTTTCCTTCTGAGTGACTTCCCATTATTAAACATTATTGGTATTTTCAAAAATCCCATCCCTTTTCACTTATAAATGGGGAACTGCTCTCCTCACATCCCCTAATTCTAAAATAGAGTTATATTTGTCCAAATATTCAGAAACATATATTAAATATTCCTATAAACCTTTAATAGTTTATTTTTTTTCTTAAAAGACCATCCCTCAAAAGAATAACCCCAATTACAAAGATGATAATCCTTGAAGTGAGGTATTAATTCCTAACTACTCCTTTCAGATTTCAATTTCATTATGTGAAATTATTACACAAATTAAATTACACCATAATAAAATTATGATATAATAATCATCATTATATTTTTATGTTTTTATAAATGTGGCACACGTTTTAACCACATTTCCCTTTCTTTTCAGAAAAATGAATCATCCATTCATGCTTTGGGAGGACTACCACCACCATGAAAAATTGTGCTACATTTTCATTATCCACCTTAAAAAATGGTCCTATTATGGAATTTAATATATAATTATGATTTTTATGACATATTTTATATTTTTAATAGACAAACCATATTACTTATTTTCCTCTTTCTATATAAAATGAAATCATCATCCATCCATATGTGTGGACTATTGCCTCCATAAAATGATCAATTTAAATTTTTCTTTCCATCACCACAATAAATTTATCATCATGATAATTTATTTAATGTATAAATTTAATTTTAAAAAAATTATGAAGGTCTTTGAATGATATTTTTTGAAAATTGATTAACAATATGATCAATAATGAACTGTGGTAAATTCACCCATAAAGAATAGTACTCCATGAGAAACCATTTTTTTATTCATACAATGAAATAAATTCATACAGGTTATATTATTATTTAAAATATTTAAAATTATCATATAACTTAATAATAAACTGTAAATATGAATATTATATTTTTATAATGACATTTCATTGAAATCACATCATAATAATCCATTAATTATGGTATGTTTTTTTTTGGTCGGTTGAACCACTTACTTGAACAATGAATTTACTTATTAACAGGGATGACTATGGGAATTTAATTTATAGTGATATACGAAATAAATAATTACATAATGTGTTTTTTGTATCTTTGTAATATAAAATATTTACTCATTATTTAAGAAAACAACATTTGATCGCTCAGAATCATCGAATCATGCTCATCGCCAAAATCATATTTAAGGATCACATCCAAAACTCTCATAGAGTAAAATTATTACACTATAAATAATTATTAATCATATATTTAATTACCTTGTATGTTTTTGTAATGAATAAAGTTTGTATAATAATGAAGAACAACATGGTTATTATGAAACTAGTACAAAACAATCAGGATTACTCACACCCGATATCAAAAATAGATAATAAATAATTAATATACATGTGGAGAATAATTATAAATTATGTTTATAAAATATTATTTATACATATATGAAAAATGGTTTTAAATGGGTTTCTAACATAGTTAATTTTTTTATATAGGAGGTTATAGTGCATATAAACAAAGAAAAAATTATGTACAGAGGTTATTTATCTCAAAATTATTTTTTGGAGACATATTTCTTAATAACCACATTGATACCATTATAACGGTGTGATTAATGAATAATAAATTTATTTTAACAGTATATTTTGGTTTTTAGATCTATCTCATGAGGATTATTTAAAGGTCCTATGTTTTAAAAGATACCAGTGTTGAAAGGGGTTTGGATAAAAATGTTTCTCAAACTGTATGGGGTTTCAATCTAAAATTCTTTCTTTTGAGACATGTTTATCTTATAAAAAAATATTATTCCTCATGTAGTTTATTTACTATCTATGAATTTAGATTTATAATAAGTTTTTTTCTAGGTAAATACTAATCCCAATAATTTCCTTTTCATGAAATGAATCATGACCCAATTGTTACCCCATTTGCATGGCTTTTTGGTAACTCAATTTTCATTTATTGAGTTGTAATTTTCCATCTTGAAATTTTCCTACATTCTTACACCATAATATATTACTATATTTTTTTTCTTCCTATTTTGGGAATTAAATTTTTTGTAAATCGTTTTTACAATATGGTTTTTCAAAATAGGTATTTTCAAAGGAAGAAAAATGTTCTTTTCCTTTAATTATCAAAAGACATATCATTGGATATACATTTCCACTTGAATAATTTATGTAATAATAAAGGATAAATTATTGGATATTATTTTGAAAAGTAAAATACTTAAAAATATTTCACTTCACCATTTGAATATTATCTTTTTGATGTGACTTGTATGTTTTTATTTTACATCGATGTAAAAAAAATCCTAAAATATCTTTTAAGTATTCATCTAACTTTTACATTTAAAATTAAAATTATTTCACAACCATGGTATTTTTCTTATATAACTTATTATATAATAAATATATTTATAATTTTGGTGATTGAACATTAAGTAGTAAATAATTTGATTCTTGATATCTTCTTGTATTATACCCCTCAAATAATTAATTTACAAGGATGTTTTTATATGTGTTAACATCACTCTAAATTTTATTTGTTATATTAGGGATATGTTCTTTCAAAACAATTAAAATTAATTATCTAAATGTATTATGTAATGTTCATAAAAATTTAAGATATAATCCACCACTAACATTGACTTTCATAACCATCACTCGTGAGTAGTTATTACTTTTCTATTAATTCATTTACATTATGAATTCTCTATTTTCCATTTCCTTTATTGAAGGGTGTTCTATACAATAAATTATTATGGAAATTGATTTCTTAACACTATAACCATTATGTTTATGGTATAAAACCCCATAATTTATTATCTTGATTTAATGGTAAGCACCTTGAAGTTTACTTGATGTCCTCGGATACACATTTATTTTCAACTAGTTTATCATGTTATTATTATTGAAGGAATTATTTATGATTTCATTATAAAAATACATTTTAAGAATATAATAAATGAATTTTATTGATGTTGTTTAGTTTTTATGTTTTGAATGGAACCCATTTTATTTCAATGGGTTCTTTATGCTATAAAAAGTTAATTATTTTCATTGTAATGTTTTCCAAAACCCATTATTACTCCTAGGATTTAATTAAGTGATGGTTAGATTTTTTCTAGTGGTACACATGTGAATTTTTATTCTTTAAGTGTTGGGGGATAAATATATATCCCTCAAATTCAATGGGTAAATATTTTCATCTCATTATATTATAATGAAATGAGTAGTGATGTTAAAACTAAAATGGAAAATAAGTTGAAATGTCTAATATACTATAGAAAATAGTTGAGTGAAGCCCAATACAATAAAGAAAATATGTGATTGAATCCTTACCCAGAATTGGAAATATATTTTGATACCTAATCCTCTATGTTATTATTTCTGTTCTTATTGATATTATATAATTCTCAGGTATTCATTGTTTTTATGATATATGAACTTTTATTGATTTATTCATAATATGTTCAATGATTTATGATCTATGTGTTTCTAGGTATAACTTTCTTGTGTACCCTCATAAGAGATATATGATCATTTTATGCTAACTTAATATATTTGATTATTATCACTAATGTTTACTATTACTAAGTGTCTGATATCACCCATTTTTTTCTTTTCCCGTATTTATGAAGATAAAAAATGATTAAATTATCTTGAATATTATCTTATGTGTATAATAGTGGGAGATTTTGAAGACTCGTTATTGATTAAGTTGTTCCTTATATAATGGAAAACATTTCTCTTATTTAAAAAAGGAATAAGTTTTGTAAGTTAATGCTTTGTCCTAATTCTCTAAAACTATAAACCTAAAAGGTATTAAGAATGTATTATAACTAAATATTTTCTTTACATCGTGTAATTTAGATGGTCACAAATACATTTATCTGTAGTAGGCATTTGATAATTTTTTAGATAAATTTATAGGTTACGATGTCATCTATTGAAGTTAAATTAAAAGTTACAGAGGTCATTAATAATTAATTGGTTAAGTTTGATGAAGGTTTTAAAGGTATATATAAACATTGAAGTAGGTTATATAGAATATTTTATATTTTTTGGGTATTAGGATAAGAGATCATTAGAGAAAACCCTGGAAATATGTATATGTATGGGACAACTTCTTGAAGTTTTGGTAAAGTAAAAAATATATGCTCTCCTAAAAAATAACATCTAGATCTAGATAAAACTAGTGGATTATGGCTCAGAGGAATATATGCATAGGTCTTACAACCCTAAAAAGTGTGTGTTGGGTATTAACTCAATCATCACCCGGTGCACAAAAAATAGGACAAACTACAAACATGGTTTGACACACTCATGGGTTATTATTTGGTTAATGTCATTATATTTACAATCCATTGTGAAGGATTTAATTTATAATTATTTTAAGTATAGTGACCCATTAATTTCATACATAGTTATTACATATAAGTTGTTGATTATTATTTTCATACCATATCAATCCATGCCAAATATTTATAGGACTAGTATCATTAAAAATCAAGAAACATAAAATACTGTTCTGTGAAATATATAAATAGTGTCCCACTTATTTTTTATAACATTAACAAATATTATATATATTATACATAAAACCATTATTCATAACATTGGAATGTAAATATCAGAAATGGTTAGATTTATTTCTCATTAATGGTAAACAAGCGAGATACCAATGATAATAAAATCATAACATGATAAAAGGGGTATGCTAACATGAACATAAAATTTAATAACCATTCCAAGCATATCATAAATCATTATCATTATCCATGGAATAAATCATTGTAATTTATAAGATATGAATCCTGATGTAATCAAAGAACAAGAGCCATGAGAGCATAATATAAGCATATGAAATGGAATTGTTACATACATATTAGAAAAAAAATCATTTACATTTTAGTTGAGCCACTTTTATAATACTATCATTTTTTAATGAGTTCACTACGAAAACAACCATAGTAGTCAAGGTTAACTTCCAATACAATCATAGTGTACAATGTCCCTAACTGAACTAGGTTCACTCCTCCTTAATGTCCTATTTATCTCACGAGATATCAATATTTACTAAATTCATTTGATGGAGATATAGGTCCCACATGTTACATAATTAAAATAAAATATAGGTTTTTTATAAGGTCTTAAATTATTAAACATATCAATACCCATGAAAATAAATAGAATTCATAATATTTCTTCCAAGAATAACCCATGGTAAAGTATTGGGTTTCATATACATCATACCATCATAAATATAAAAAATATAGGGAAATAATAAGGATGGTGTCCATAAAAAATATTCCAATTAAAGAATAAGAGAAATTAGAGTTTCTTGTTGTTGATAAATCAAAAATATCATTAAAAATATGTTGAGTAAAATAACCTTCCCATTTTGAAATCACTTCATCATAATATAAAAATTTACAAAAATACTATGGAAAATATTTTATTTGACAATAACCATGGGAAATTTTAAAGGAAGATTCATAACATTGATCATTCAAGATAGTGGGAAGTTTCATTTATCCTGTATATGTTAAAGAACCCTTCCATTCTTTTGTTGGAAAATTCGCAAAGGAGCTCATTTGGAAAATTAAAAAAAAAGATACCTTTCAAAATATTTAATAAAAAGTAAAAAATGGTTAAAAATGTCTTTAAACAATCATATAAGAATAGTAAGAACCTTATTTATTTTTTTTAGAAAAAATGTATGTTGAAGGAAAAGGATTTTCAACCGAAGAAAGAAATAAAATGGATTTTCCGTAAAAAAATATTTCAATTTCATGTAAAATTTAGTTGCATAAAATGAAAGTCAAACATGTATTTTCAGTAAATAAATATATGAAAATAAAATTAATATTTTTATTGAGGGGTATAACATAATATTTCATCATCAGAGGCATATTCATAATAAATCAAGATAAACAATGGGATTGTGACATAAAACCTTTACCACAAGTTAGCCTTACATCGAAAGCACTATAACCTCTAGTATAATAAATTAAAATATATTATAATTTTATAAAATATTCATTTTTTAACTCATAATAATATATATAGTCCATATATAATACTTCAACACTTACATTTACCAATAATATCTTATTAAAATCTTCATTTTCATGTGTTAATTGTTTCTTTTATCAGGAGAATTTTGGTTCATTAGTTTTAGTTCTTGTACATTTATCTTGGTTAAATTGTATCTATAATACTAATAATGATGTAAATATCATACATATTCACTATTGAGATATTTTGAGTTATCAAAAAAATTTATTGATATAAAAATCAATTACACCATTCATGGAGACGGTATGTCGTATGTATGCATGAATGTTGTTTTCATTTTTTAATAGATGGATAGAAAGAAGAGTATATATTAATTCACATATATAGGTTCATAATTTTATCATATATATACCACCAAATAGAGGTACCAAACTCAACTCTGACGGATCATGCAGAATGGGGTTGATCTGAGGAGGAGGGGTGGTTTGGGACTCTTCTGGGTCGGTCATTATGGCCTTCTCTGCATCTCTGGGCAAGGTTCTTCTCTCCAGGACGAGGCCAAGGAAATACTGATGGGGCTCTCCTTATGTCTCCAAGAGGGTATCACCTTATCAGAGGTGGAAAACGATTCCCTAATCCTCTATAATGACATCCACAGACCCAGCATCACATGGTCCATCCACTACATCACCAAGAAATGTCGGTACATGATCAGTAGCAATATGAGCGTTGTCCACACTTGGCGTGAGGGGAATAAGGATTCGGACTACCTTTCCTCCATAGACCTCCCTAGTTTGGCCCATTTCTGTTTTCACACTGCTACCACTATGAAGGCGGAGGGTGTCAACTTGGTTCGAGGGGATGCCCTCGTCCTCCACTATTTTCGCCCCCCTTAGGCCCCTTTTTTCTTCTTTAGGTTTATTGGGCCAATCCCTCTTATGTTTTGAATGTTCTTTGTTTGAATAAATTTATAGTATGATGATAATTTTATCATATATATCATATTTGTTGATTAAAGTTCTTTTCATTAAAATCCAAATAAAAAATAAATGAAAATTTTATCACACCTCTTAGTAGATGTGGTTGTCCACACATACTCATAAACGACATTATCATTTCCCAATGAATTACTTGGTAAGTAGGTAGATGTGATAATATAATACAATAATTATAAATATTTATGAAATGTAATATATAAACATTAAACCCATCACAATACTGATACATATTATATTATGATGAAAAAAGATTTATATCGATAGGGGGAGATGGTATGTCGTACATATGCATGACTGATACTTTCACTTCTTGTTTGATGGGAAAGATGGATGATAATTGTGTATTCATAATCATAATAAAATTTTAGAATATTTTGGATAATTAATTTATTATGATAAATTCCATTGATTTTTAGTTGGTAAATACGAGTAGAAAATAATGTGGTTAGTAAAGGTGATAACATCTCCTTTGAAACAACTCCTTTAGATACACTCTAAAGGGATCTGGGGTTTGCCTTTTTTGAAGAAACAAATCTCTATAATGTAGATCTAAATAATTAGAAGATACTTATTTTAGTTATATCAATATAAATGGATCAAAGTGGTGTAAATAAGTGAGGGTGGAGGTTCCCTTTTATAATTGAGGTGAGGGGAACATTAGAAATTTCTCTTAAAATTAAATTACAATAAATTAATTCTCAAGAATAATTCCTCTAAATGAATAGGTATTCTGATATATATTTTTATAGTGTTTTAATCCTATTTAACAATATAATTTGGACAATTTATGTTGTGATTTTAAACCTCATCATTTTTATTAACCCTTAGCTAACTAATTTTAATTTTTATTATAGTAACAACTTTTTTAATATTACCAGGTTATAAATTTACATAAAAGGTAATTCTTAGATCCTAAATAGAAAATTTATGAAATTTTAGAATATATAATATCCAAATTTTATTATATGAATTATTTTATTAATTTTAAATAATTTAATAAAATATTACTCTGATAAAATGTCATCATTTTCAATCTTGACACTATTCATTTAATCTGACTGAAAAGACATAAATACAAGGTTTTTGTATGAATATAATATTTTAAAACAATATTAATATGTCCTATTAACCTATAAAATTCATATAAAACTATTAATTAATAAAATTATATAACTTCTAAAATTTGATAAATCATTGATTTTATTTTTCTATTATTTGAATAAATATTTTTTAGCATTTTGTAAGAATTAATTGTTATAATATAATACTTAAAAATTATATATAAATTATCATCATGAATATTATTTCATTTTTTGAAAATTTATATTAATATTAATTTATAACTATTTTTACCTATGTTAACACATAAATGGAATTTTATACTAAGAGAGTGACATTTTGTTACCTTCTTTGATTTAAATAATATATAAGTCATTTTCATTGAAAAAAGTCAATTAAATAAGTCAATTTTGAGCCTAAGGTGATAAATATTGAATTATATTCTTCCAAAAATAATTAACATGAATGCATATGTCCTAGTCAGTTATTTTTAATCTAGATTGAGTCATTTTACCATTTATCGAGGTGATAACTCTTACCATAGTAACTATTCAAGTTGACCAAATAATAAAGGGAAATATTCAAAAAATATGAATATAATTATCATAAATGTGTAATTAATTTTTTATAATTTAATAAGAATATATTTTTGAATGTAATTTTAATATATGTGTGCAAAATTGCTTGAAAACTACTTTTGAAAAAATACATTTTTAAGTAGAAAACTAGACTTATATTAATGAAATGCGTAGAGAAATATTAATTGAATGTTAAAAACATTTGATAATGTAAATAATATTTAAATTTTATTAAAATAATTCCAATATATTATTAATTTAATTTATTAATGTAATAATAAATTACATAAATAGTTTCTTTTTCAGAAAAAAATCACATTAAAAACAATATAATTTCATTATAATTTGTTAACTAATGAATTAATTTTATAAATATGTATATGGTATATTTTTAATAATTTAAATATTATTATTAATAACCAATAATATGACTACTCTATGATAATGGACACATAATATTTTATCAACTTTATGCGTCTCATCTAATCTCAATATTGTAGGAAACAAAAGATATTGAAGAAATCAATTTATCTGAATAGAAATTTTTCCTAAAAATTATGAAGGAGATATATTATAATCACCATAAATTGAATTTAACCCTTTAAATTCATCATCTTGATAAAACAAACATGGGATACTTCTTCCTCTACTTATTCTGTAAGAACTCGGATCTTCAATTTTAGGTATGGATCTCTTTTATGGACTTTTTAAAGAAAAATGGAGAATTTGGAAATTTATTGAGTAGACTCCATATACTTAAGTACAAACCGTGTACCGTGAGTCCGTGTACTAGCCGTGTACGGCTGAGTACATGCTGAGTACATGCCGTGTGATGCCCTGCTGGCTCCTCTTATATAGGAGGCCACTTAAAGGTACTACACGGCGTGTACATATAAACTACACGCCATGTACATTTCTTTTTATATCGTTAAACGGGTCGGGGTTGCGTCTAATGCTCAAAAATACCATCTTCTCTGCCTAATTCCATCCAGAGCGTCCGAGGAGGATAAATCTTATCTGAGCCACCGATCTGTCCCCGGCTATTCGAATCGAACACTGTATGTTGCAATAGAATCGCAATAGTGAGTTCTTGGTTCTTCTTTGGCCTCGTTTCCTGATTCTTCCTCTCATGTGTTATCTGAGGTTGAACGTTTTAGAAGTTTTTTTATATCTACTCCGTTCTAGGTCTATTCACGGGCCGAGGTTCAAGTATATCAACCTACAATGATCGAGGTAGGTGGTTTCATGCCTTACGTTGAATGTCTTTGAGTTTTTGTGAAAAAGTGTCGGATACCCATGTATCGGGTTTCTCGGGTTTGGTTTTTGATCCTATATTATTATCTACCTTAGATTGCCTGTGTGCTTGAGGCTATTAGATGAATAATGATTTCCTGTTTTCATGTTTGAGGATCACCCCAGGGGTTTTTCCCTTATTTTGGGATGTTCATCGTCATTTGGCTTAGGTTGCCTGTGAGGCAAACCTTGTTTCATGGATTGATTGACTTGATATGAATGATTGCATGTGCTTCTTGCAGTTGAATTTCTCTTGATTCATTGTATCTGTTATCCAAGTAGTTTGTTGAACTTACTTAGGGCTACTACGAATCATTTATGTACGATTTCTTTTACACATGGTTGTGGGAACATGTTGTAGTCAGACCATAGGGGGAATTGACGTTGAGTGCTTCCTCAGAGGGCCTGTTTAATTAGTAGTTTATGAGACCATAATGGGGATTGACTTTGTGCTCTCTCAGAGGGTCTATTAATTATCGAATCAGGACTAAAGGGGGAATTAGATGTAAGTGCTTCCTCAGAGAGTCTGTAGTACCACTGCAAGACCATAGGGGAATTGACGGTGAGTGCTTCCCAGAGTGTCTTTGCCTTAGTATGAATACTTGACAATAAGGGTATGCCCGTGTGAGCCACCCAGAGGGTCAATGTGATAAGAATATTGTTTGGTTGGTTGTGACGAGTCCACCAAGCCAAAGAACAAGCTTGGGTTTTGTACTGCTTGTTGTTTTGGTAGTCTGCTGAGATACCTGTTGTGTTACTTGCTATGCCTTGGGAATATAGAGCTATTTTCTAGATTCCATGGTTGATAATTAAATTATTTAATTAAATTAATAAATAAATATGAATGAATATTTGGAGGATTTTTAACTTTAATGTACCCCTGTTTCTCTGCTTCATTTATTTCCATTACTTTTTCTATATTGCTCACTGACAGTAGGGCACAAATCCTCTGGTGGTTGCCTACTGGGATTAGTCTCACACCCTATTTGGGTCCTTCTTTTTGGCCCAAACAGGTTATATGGTTATAGGCGTGGATAGGGATTGTGGCCCTTCTACCTCAGGTACATGACTGCTGGTTGGATCAGGAGAGCATGGGACCGAGCTTAGGCTCACAATGATTCTAGAGTTGATGTTTACTTTTAGTACTTTGTTTTTAGTTTTATTTCTGCACGTTGGTTTTTTTATGCTTTCCACTGATACATGTACCATGCTGCATCATTATTATATTTTACATTGCATCTACTATTTAGTTTCAGTTGTTTTATGTTGTTTACTGCTTCCGCTGTTGTTTATTATTTCTTTCTGCTGTATATTGTACCAGATGGGGGCATAGTTTCCCCACTGACTCACCAAAGCCCTTGCTGCTAGGTGGCAGCCTTTGGCATTTGTTGAAAAGTGTTTTAGGTCATGTGGTGAACCGGGTATGGGGTACCAGTTGAGTGACTTCAGATTTGGGTCATTACAAAGTGGTATCAGAGGAGGATTTCTTTATTTTCTATTTCCTTACTATTTGATGACAATATACAGGGATATGAAGGAATGGGTAGTTGGTACTTGACATTGCTCTATAGTAATTAACATGTGTACAGGTAAAATTTATATTACCTTCTAATTTCAATTTTAGTTTTTGCAAGTGTTACAGTTGATTATATTTCACCATTGGGTGACGCACTTGTTTTGTGCTGTTACAGTTTATATTATTGTGGTTCTATTTGGTTGCAAAGTGATGAGATGAGGGTATTCCATCTCATGCATCATATAGACACTGGTTAGAAAAAAATTACATGTCATACATTTTACCATGCCATCTAGGGTGCATTAGAAATTCCATGTTGTTGTGATAGATGTCGTGATAGATTATGCATGATGTTATGATAGTTGTTGTGATAGAGATACTTGATATACTGATAGGGTGCTGTTTATTTTACATCTTATTTAGCATGGATGCCAAACTTTGGTCTTAGAGGTGTTATGGGTCCACAAGGATCATAATTTGGTGGATCGTAGCATTATCATACTTTTTACATGTTATATCCATTGTTATGATGTCAATCTTTGATTCGAGGGGAGTATGGGACCCCACGGATTGGAATTTGACACATAGGTGTTGGTTTTCAGTTTTTTTCAGTGGTTTTGGGGATTTCTGTATGCCTACTGCCCAAAAACCTAGACAACATGTCATGTGGCCTTATGAACACACACCATGTGTTCTTCTATTCGGTAAGAACTACTTTTCAGAGTTACACATCGTGTACTTTGAAGTACATGTCGTGTACATTTCTTCCGTGTGATCTAGCCGTGTAGTTGAATACATGGGTTGGAAGGTCTTAGGGAAAAACATGTTGTGCACATTATTGACATGACCTGTAGTTGTGGCCCATGTACCAGTTCGTGTGACTAACGACACAGACGGGAAAAATCTTCAAAGACACGTCGTGTAGTTGAAAAACATGCTGTGTAGTCTTTGGCTGGGACAGTCTGTGCGACTTAGTCGTGTAAGAGTAACCGGGCAGGAGGAAAAAGGGCAGTACACACCGTGTATATTTAAGAAAAAGCCTTGTAGTTTGGGTTTACACAGCCAGCTTGGCCGGTGTACACCCCCATGTAAAATCCTTCTGGAACACGCCGTGTAACCATTTTTTTCAGTTTTAAGAGTTTTTCCTCTTCCGTTCCGTTTTCACTCATTTAAGTTGAAAACTGTGCTCATCGTTGACAAAGTTGTGCCTAACCTTGCAGAATCATGCCGCCAAGACGTCCTCCCATTGTACAATAGGGATCTGACGATGATCGTACGCCGGATATGGCACCGGCATTTATCCTAGATACTGGTGCTGACACACAGTTCTGCAAGGGATTTATGAAGTTCATTTAGACATTTCAGATAGCTCAATAACATGCCCAGTCTATGGCAGAGCTGACGTGAGTCTTCCAGCAGCAGCATCCTCCCACATTCTCATGGGATGGAGGACCTCAGGCTGTTGAATCTTGGTTCGAAGCTATGGTTTATATCTTTGATCATCTCGAGACACCCCCATATAGAAGGGTGAAGCTCGAGACTTATAAGCTGTGAGATTACACCAAGAGATGGTGGGACATAGTTTCTCAGACAGGGTGTCAGCAGATAGTTTCTTGGGATGAGTTTCGGCGTACATTCTATGACTACTTCTAACAAGCGGTGTTGAGGACAGATAGATCGAGGGAGTTCAGGAAACCTGCAGCAGGGTACTCTTTCGATTATGGAGTACTCCTCCTGTTTCACAAAGTTACAGCGTTTCACTCCCGTTATGGGGAATGATCAGTTGTTCTTAGCGAGGAAGTTTGAGGAAGGCCTCATACCAGATATCATATCATAGGTGAACGTATTCCAGTTGACTTCTATCTCTTTGATAGTCAACCAGGCACTTATCACAGAGAGGAATCTAAGGGAGATTGGAGTTGTGGACCATGGTGGTTCAGCATCCAGGGTTGTTTTGTTTCAGACAGACAGTAGGAAGCGCCACCGAGAGTCTACATGAGGTGACTCGAGGAAGCAAGGTGTTTATTTAGGTATCAAAGTTATGTTCTACCATTGTGGTAAGGATGGGCATAAAAAATACCCAGTGCCTGAGAGACCCATTAGAGTGCCTATCTTGTGGAAAGATGGGTCATCTTCAGTGGTTTTGTAAGGTTCTTCTTCCAGTAGCTAGTGAAGGAAGATCAATTTCCACTCCTCATGCAGGATCAAGGTTACTAGTTCTGTAGCAGACTGGGGGCTAGAGTTCTTCAGGTCGTTCAGGTCAGGGTAGAGGTCATGGACACAGTGGATAGGCTCAAGGAGGATCAACTCAGGGGTCTCAGGCTGCTACACAGGGCCGCAGTACAGGACAAACATTTTTGGTAGAGAAAATTCATCAAGAGTAGGATCCTGGGCCTTCTATAGTGCGAGTTACAATCTTAGTAGCCTCGGTTTTATCTTCTGCACTTTTCGATACCGGATCATCCCATAGCTTTACTTATGTGCACTGTGGAGAGCCTTAGACTTAATGTTTATACTTCTGAGGATATGATGACACTAGACACTCCCTTGGGACTTAGAACAGCTAGTGTGTGTCAATGAATGGAGTCCCCCCTTGAGGTTGGTGGATGTCACTTCTTGTGGGATATTTATGTCCTAGAGATGGCAGGTTATGATGTCATTCTCGGAATGGACTGGCTAGTTCCCTTTCAGGCCTTTGTCGATTGCTATCGTCGCAGGGTGAGTTTCACGTCACCAGAAGGCATATCTTTTCTTCACAAGGGCGAATGGGATGTCCAGGCGAGCAGAGCTGGACCAGAGCATCATGGGTTGGGCAGTGTTATAACCCAGATTGTTGGTTTATATATGGATGACCAGGGGACTTCTCAGAAGGATTTTCCTCCAGTGGTTGAGAATTTTCAAGATGTCTTTCCAGAAGACTTTTCAGGGTTTCCATTGGAGTGAGAGATGGATTTATCTATTGAACTTGTTCCCGGGGTAGCATCGGTATCCATGCCTCTTTATAGAAAGGCTACACCTAGGTTATATGAGATCAAGAAGCTGTTGGAGGAGTTTCAAGTAAAGGGTTTTATCTGACCCAGTACTTCACCTTGGGTTTCGCGTGTTCTTTTTGAAAAGAAGGCGGATGGTACCTTACAATTTGTGTTGATTATTGGAAGTTGAACCAGTTGATGTTCAAGAACTGATATCCCTTGCCTGAGATAGATGATCTCATTGATCATCTTTAAGGATCCAGAGTGTTCTCGAAGATCTACTTGAGATCCAGATATCATCAGTTGCGGGTCAGACCATCTGATATACCTCTTACAGCCTTCCGGAGCAGGTATGGTCTGTACGAGTATTTGGTTATGTTGTTTGGTCTCATGAATACGCCAGTAGTTTTGATGGCGCTGATGAACGGAGTTTTCCACCCTTACTTGGACTCTTTCATGGTGGTCTTCGTGGATTATATCTTGGTGTACTCTCACACTCAACATGTCCATGCTACCCATCTTGAGATCGTAATGAGTACACTGAGAGAGCATCAGTTATATGCTAAGCTCTCTAAGTGCCACTTCTGGATGGAAAAGATTCACTTCATGGGTCATTTCATCTCATAGACATGAGTATCGGCAGACCCATAGAATGTGAGAGCAGTAGTTACCTGGGAGAAGCTGAAGAATGTCTTCGAGGTATGGAGTTTCTTAGGGCTAGCTGGTTACTATAGATGGTTTATACATGACTTCTCATGATTAGAACCTCTGTTTATGGGATTGAATATGAAGGGTGTGAAGTATGTTTAGTCATAAGCCTACAATTCAGCCTTTTAGGAGCTGAAGGGGAGATTAACTTCAGCACTGATTCTAGTTTTTCCAGAGTCGGGCAAGAGTTATGTAGTTTTCTGTGATGCGCCCGGCATTGGGCTTGTAGCAGTGCTAATGAAAGGGGAACATGTTGTTGCATATGGACCTCAGCAGTTGAGGCCACATGAGAGGAACTATCCTACGCACGACCTGGAGTTGGCTGTTGTTGTTCATGCTTTACATTATTGGAGACATTATCTTCTGGGAGAGCATTTTTGGTATATACTGACCACAAGAGCCTCAAGTATATCTTCATACAGCGTGACTTGAATCTGAGACAGTGAAGGTGGGTCGAGTACCTATAGTCTTTCGACTTTGAGGTTTCTTATATGCCTTTGAAGGGAAATACTGTGGCAGACACACTCAGTAGGAGGACTCAAATACAGGCAGTTCAGGAGGCCAGCAGTGAGTGGAAGCTTATGGATCCATTCTCTGAGATGCATTTGGTGGTGCACAATAAAAAGGGACAGATGGTTCTTTCTTCTATATTTATTACCTCTACCCTTCTGGATCCGGTTCGAATGACTCATCTATCAGACTTAGAAGGCCTAGGCCTATGGAAGGGTGTGTCAGGTGGAGACCCTACTCTGGGGTGGAAAGTGGGTGATGATGAGGAGTTACATTTTCATGGCAACGTATGGGTTTCAGCAGACATATGTGAGGAGATGATGTGGTAGATTCATGCTTTATCTTGGACAGTTCATCATGGTTTCACAAAGATGTATCGGGGCTTACATCTTCAGTATTGGTGGCAAGGTATGAAGAAGGATGTGGTTGGTTTTGTTATGCGGTGTTCCACCTATCAATAGGTGAAGGCAGAGCATCAGCGACTAGAAGAGCTTTTACCGCAGTTACCCATTCCTGAGTGGAAATGGAATGATGTCATGATGGACTTCGTGACAGGGTTACCGAGATAACCTTGAGAGAATGATGCAGTTTGGGTTGTAGTTGACAGGCTCAGGAAGGTTTCACATTTCTTGACGATCAAGTAAACCTTCAATGTGGATGATCATGGAAGGTTGTACATTCATTAGGTGGTATGACTTCATGGGGTTCCGAACACTATCGTTTCTGATATGGACTCCCACTTTACTTCAGATTTCTGGAAAGGGCTATAGAGGGCTTTGGGTACAAAGGTACTTCTGAGTACAGCTTACCATCCCTAGATAGCTGGCCAGTAAGAGCACACGATTCAGGTGCTGGAGGACATGCTACGAGCAGGCGTCATTGATTTTGGAGGTTCTTGGGTGAAATATATAACTCTAGTGAAGTTTTCCTATAATAATTGTTTTCAAGAAACTATTCAGATGGAACCTTATGAGGATTTTTACGGTAGGTCATATCGATCTCCCTTGTGTTGGCTGGAGTCAAGAGAGGTGGCTAGGTTGGGACCTCGTCCTATTCAGGAGACCACAGAGCAGGTGGAGTTGATTCGAAAGAGGATGGCTACTGCACAGTCTCGGCAGAAATCTTATGCTGATCAGCGGAGAAGACCTTTGGATTTCAAGGTCGGGGATTAGGTTTTCCTACATGTTACCCCGAATTTGGGACATAAGAGAATTAGGATATAGGGAAATCTTTCACCGAGATACGTCAGGCCGTTTGAGGTTCTGGAGAGAGTCGTTATAGTTTCTTACTGGTTGAAGTTACCTCAGAGGTATCGGGTTATGCACGATGTCTTCTATGTTTCTCAGCTTCGACGATATTTCTCAGACCCGTCTCATGTTTTTCAACCTAAGGAGGTTGAGTTGGAGCATGATGCATCTTTCTAGGAGCATCGTATCAGGATTTTTGATCGTAGTGCCATGGTACTCTGTGGCTGGTAAGTTCCTCTAGTATGGGTGTTATTGCAGCATGGCCGTGTACAGGACAAGACTTTGGAGAGGGAGGCTGATATGCGATCATAGTGGCCAGAGTTGTTTGAGGTTTATTCTTCTCCACCTTATTAGGGAAATTTGGGGAAGAATTTCTTTAAGGGAGGAAGTTTGTAAGAACCCAGATCTTTAGTTTCAGGTGCGGATCTCTTTTATGGAATTTTTAAGGAAAAACAGAGAATTTTGAAATTTCTTCAGTACACGCCATGTACTTAAGTACATGTCGTGTTCCCTGAGTCCATGTACTAGTCATGTATGACCGAGTACATGCCGAGTACATGTTGTGTGATTCCCTGCTGGATCAACTTATATAGGAGGACACTTAAGGGTACTACACGACGTGTACCTATAAAGTACACACCGTGTACTTTTTTTTTATTTCATTAAACAGACTGGGGTTGCATGTAATTCTCGTAAATACCCTCTTCTCTGCCTAATTCCATCCAGAGCATTTGAGGAGTAAAAATATTCTTCGATCCACCGATCTATCCTCAGCTATCCGAGCTGAACACCATTGGTTGCAATAGAATCACAGCGGCGAGTTCTTGGTTCTTCTTTGGACTCGTTTCCTGATTCTTCCTCTCTTGTGAGTTATCTGAGGTTGAATGTTTTAGACTTTTTTTGCATATCTACTCCGTTCTAGGATGATTCACGGGACGAGGTTCAATTATATCAATCTATGAGGATCGAGGTAGGTGGTTTGATGCCTTACATTGAATGTCGTTGAGTTTTTGTGCAAAATTGTCGGATACCCATGTATCAGGTATCTCGGGTTAGGGTTGTGATCCTGTATTATTATCTGCCTTAGATTGCTTGTGTGCTTGAGGCTGTTAGATGAATAATGATTTCTTGTTTTCATGTTTGAGGATCACCCCATGGGTGTTTCCCTTATTTTGGGATGTTTATCACCATTTGGATTAGGTTGCCTGTGAGGAAAACCATGTTGCATGGATTTATTGCATTGATATGAATGATTACATGTGTTGTCTGCAGTTTAATTGCTCTTGTTTCATTGTAGCTATTATCTAAGTAGTTTTTTGAACTTACTTAGGGCTTCTATGAATTGTTTACGTACGATTGCTTTTACACAGGGATGTGGGAACCTGGTGTAGTCAGACCATAGGGGGAATTGGCGTTGAGTTATTCCTCAGAGGGCCGGTTTAATTGTTACAACAATGAGAACATAAGGGGGATTTACTTTGTGCTCTCTCAGAAGGTCTTTTAATTATAGAATCATGACTAAAGGGGGAATTAGACATAAGTTCTTCCTCAGAGAGTCTGTAGTTCCACTTCCATCCCATAGGGGAATTGACGGTGAGTGCTTCCCATAATGTCTTTTCCTTAGTATAAATACTTTCCCATAAGGGTCTACCCGCGTGATCCACCCAGAGGGTCAATGTGTTAAAAATATTGTTTGGTTGGTTGTGACAAGTCTAAAAATCCAAAGAACAAGCTTGGTTTTTGTACTACTTGTTGTTTAGTTAGTCTACTGAGATACTTGTTGTGTTACTTGCTATGCCTTGGGAATATAGAGTTGTTTTCTAGATTCCTTGGTTGATAATTAAATGATTGAATTAAATTAATAAATAAATGTGAATGAATATTTTGAGGATTGTTTACTTTAGTGTTCCCATGTTTCTCTACTGCATTTATTTCCATTATATTTTCTATATTGCTCATTGACAATAGGGCATAGATCTTGTGGTGGTTGCCTATTGGGATTTTTCTCACACCTTGTTTGGGTCCTGCTTTTTGGCCCAAATATGTTATATAGTTGCAGGAGTGGATAGGGATTGTTGCCCTTCTACCTCAGGTACATGATTTCTTGTTGGATCTGGAGAGCATGGGACCGAGCTAAGGCTCACGATGCTTCTGGAGTTGTTATTTAATTTTAGTACTTTGGTTTCAGTTGTATTTCATCACGTTGATTTTTTTACTACTTTCCACAGATACATGTACCATGCTGCATAATTATTATATTATACATTGAATCTACTATTTAGTTTCAGTTGTTGTATGATGTTTACTGCTTCTGGTATTGTTTATTATTTCTTTCCACTTTATACTGTACAAAATGAGGGCACAGTTTCCCCACTGACTCACCAAGGCCCTCACTGTAGTCGGCAGCCTCTGGCGTTTGGGGAAATGCGCTTGAGGTCATGTGACGAATTGGGTATGGGGCACCATTTGAGTGGCTCCAGATTCAGGTCATTACATATTCTTAGGTTCCCATGTAGCTTCCTCAAATTGTAGGCTTTGCTAAAAAAAATTTAATAACATAGTGGTATTATTTCATTTTACTTTTTCTCTATGATGCATAATCTTTTTTGGTTTCTAATAATATTAATGATCTTCCTCAAGTGGTATGACCTTTGAGTTCAATACATGTGAATTGTTATGTATGTACTTATTTAGGAGATATACATAGGACAAATCAAGAACAACCTATATATTCATTGGATACACCAATCGATAAGCTATATCCCAATAAGGTCGTCGTTTAAAAAAGGATTGATATACCAAGGGATTATCTTTCCATTATTTAGAAATCTCTATTCTAGGGATATATTCATATTAATTCATTCTCACTAACTTCAATATCTATATAATTTTAATGAAGGTGACAAATAAATTTTTGACTCTATTCCATTCTTATGTGCAGTTTGATGGATCTAACCTTCACAACCATTTACTCAGAAATATTAGATTACAATAGATTTCTTTCTCTAGTATCATTCCAACATGGTGGTTTTATTTACGTTAAAAAATATATGGATTCAGAAATATCCAACAAAGAACTAGAGTAAATGCAATTATTGTATGAAAACTCCATGAAAGGATCGTTTTTATCACAACCACTTTTGAAATCCATATAGCAGGATATAAAAATGTATTTTAGTGTTTTAATAGTTCCCTCAGACTGACCAGGTATCTAAAAATGATAAGCAATGAAAACAGTTAACTATGTATTTAGATCCTAATAAATAATTATCTGAAACCTAACGGTATACCTCAGATCCTAATAAGGTACAATT
This sequence comes from Viscum album, assembly GCA_963277665.1. Lineage (NCBI taxonomy): Eukaryota > Viridiplantae > Streptophyta > Magnoliopsida > Santalales > Viscaceae > Viscum > Viscum album. The sequence goes on from OY728162.1 coordinate 1,531,272,083, forward strand.
GATAGTGGTTCAACATGAAATCTTACCACTTACTTCATGTATAGTTGAGTATATAGATCAAGAGAGAAATATTATCAAATGGAAATAAATTTTACTGATTCCATAAAGTGGTCTAATATAGACCAATTATAATTTTACTTTTACAAGTTTTGGTGATTTCGATGAGAAAAAAAATACTGATTTTTTTCTATTTTTGTTCTGGAACAGGTAATGGTTTTTACATCCTCTTATACTTCTATCTATCAACCTTAAAATTTTGACAAACAAAGAACTAAGAATAAGATAGTAAATATCTCTCTTCATTATATCCCACCATAAATAATATTTCAAATATCTATACATCTTCATACCTCAAGGTTGAATAGAAAATGAAGAACTATGAGATTCATCCAATAACTCCATCAAATCAGTTACCATAGAGACACATACATGGTTCTTGAACCATTTTATGCCATCACAATCAAGGTTGAATTTTAGATCATTTCTCATAGTCATTTTCTTGTCTATGAATTCCCTTTTTGACTATTTAATATTTACTTAAATAGATGTTCAAACACTCATTTTTAAAAAATGACATTTCTCCCATTTCTTTATTATTCACAGATCCACACATTGAAATTGTTTAAATATTGGATCTCTTTTATCTTCATCATATATTAGCTAGCATGATTCTTTTAAAATAGAGAATCTCCCAGCTTTTTCACATTCCCATGGTGGTAATGTATTGTGTAGTTAAAATATTTAATCATATCCATCCATCTTATTTTGTGCATGTTCGAAACTATGTGAGTGAAAATATACATTAAAAATTTATGATCATTATGTATGTCACACATTTCTCATTAGAGATAATTCTTCTAGATCATTAATAAAAAATTACCGTAACTAACTCCAAATCATGATTTGGGTAATTGTACTCATGGAAATTCAATTTTAATGAGGAATGAGATACAACAATATTTCTTAAATGGGGAAACATACCAATCCTTCTTTAAGTCATAACTATATATTATTAACCCTTCTCTACTATAGGGTATTAGAAGCATAGGTTAACTGACTAGACTTTTATTAATTTCCAAAAAAAATCCTCACATTCATCCATCTAATAGATCATGTATGCCTTATATGTTAACATAGTGAGTAGATTCTATATACATTAAAACATCTCTGTAATGTACCAATAATATCAATAAAAACTAAGAAAAATATATATCTCAATCACAATTGTTGGTTTGGGCCATTGTTCAATAAATTCTGTACTTGAAGTGTCTATTGATATACCCTCACTTAAGATTATATGACTCAATAATGAAACATTTAAATATCAAATTCACGCTTGAAATTTTTTTAATAAATATTATACTTACATAGGGACTTTGGAACAATTATAAAATTTTCTTCATGCTCATCATTTCTCTTGGATTAAATATTAATATAGTCTATAATGACTACCACAAACTGATAAAGGAAATATCTAAAGACTATATTCATTAAGTCTATGAAGGTAATAGGGGCATCAGTGTGACCAAATGGAATCACCATAAATTCATCATGTACATGACTTATAGAGAATTCAGTATTAGGTATATCCACCATGTTGACCCCTAATTAATTATATATATAAAAATATCAATCTTGTAAACTTATTGAGCTAAATATATTTGATCAAATAAGTCATCAATATGGGGTAGAAGATACTAGTGATTTATATTTATCTTGTTATGTTCACAATAAAAAATAAATATTCATATTGATGCATATTTCTTATTAATAAAAATAATAGGTACACCCCTAGGTTACACACTTGGATGAAGGAATCCCTTATCAAGATTCTCCTAATCTTTCTGTAATAATTCTTTTAACTCAATTGAGGTTATTCTATATGGATTTTTGAAATAGGTGTAGAACCATGTTTTAGATCTGTTGAAAATTATACTTCACAATTTGTAGGATGATGAGGAAAAAAATTCCGAAATAAATTAATAAACATCTACACAACATTCATATACTCTATTTGGACTTCATCCCCAACCATATGAGTTAAAATAGCACTTATGAATCTAAATCATGACCCAAAATATGGATTTAATTTTAATATAAAGTTTATTTTCATTCATCACATTGATAGGTAATCATAGGTTGGTTCAAAATATCAAATATAACTTCTATTACTTGATTATTTATGGGATAATTATATAACATTATCCTATACATGACCAAAATAAAGTCAACTTCATGTAGAAGAAGAATAAAAAAGATTATCAGGAAATACATTTCCATAAACTTCAACCTGAGAAAAAGCATAGACTTAGTATTTGATCAACGTAACATTAGGGGTTTTACTACTAACTCAATAAATAATTTTTTAATATGTACTTTGATACACTTATAAAAGTATTTAGAGGGAAATTTTGGGGTAGATTGAAAATCAAATAAGATAATCACAGCTCTTGATTGAATATTATATGTACCTTTCACCATTCCAATATATTACCCCTCGTCAAAAATAGTGATTTCATGATATTTCCTATATTATGTAGGCATAATAGGTTTCTCACATCAATTTTAATCATTAAAAATCAGATTTGGGAATTGGTTAACATAATTCCCATACTCCTTAAATTTAAAACACTATTGTGTGGGTGGTGGATTCAGTGGATCTTCCTCTCTATTCACATCATTAGTTAACTTATTCCCATAACTATATTATAAGATTCCCCAATGAACATCCTTTCCAAACTTGAATCATTTACCATCTCTATTAATAAAATTTCCCCATTGCTTCTTTTAATATTGTTAGCTTAAAAGAAATATTGTCTTCTTCTCTCAGCAGTTTTTATAATTTCCATTGAATTCTATTTTTCATTTACTATCAAAACCATGTTATCGATATGCAACTTCAATCTCCATATCCACCAAGATAGTACATCAAATGACTCATTAAAAGTTAATAATATCCATTAGGTAAGACACCATTAATATACTTTCTTTTATGCCACTAAAAAATCAATAAACCTTAATTTCATGTTGGATGATAATAATATATGTTTAAATATATATTCTTGTAAAATTTACATTATAGGTTCCAAAACATTCATAATATATCTATTCCAACTCATGTAATTCCTTCTCTATTTTATTATGAGTAATAAAAAGAAAATACTTATTGATAAATAAGTTCTTAAACTCATACAACTCTATAGAGTCAGTTCATTCATGTTTCTTTGTGTTCTTGATAAGAGTCCACTAATGATCTCCTTTATATTCCAAATGATAAACAACCAAAATAAATTTCTAAATCTCTAAACATTAGAGATCACAAAATATATTTTTAGTGGTACTGATCCTTTCATTAGAAACTAGTAGATCAGTGGACCCAATAAAATGATATCGAAATTGACTCATGAATGACATAAAAGATCATAGTTCCCTTCTTTTCATTTTTATAAACTTGGTGTTAATTGTATCCTAAATTTTTTTGATCATATAAATAAGTGTGTTATTCCCATATCTCATAACAATCAAAATCTCAGGAAGACAATCATTTCATTATCTTTCACATTCAACATTATGTCAATATATTCAAGCTCCATCAATTGGCTTAAACTAATAGAATATCATGAAAAACAATAATAATATTAAGAAGCCACAGAATCATGAAAATAATTTACAGGACATCTAAATAATGACACCTTCTTCTATTAAATTATTGGTACAACCTATTTCATTCATGATCGTTACTAAAACTTTTTTACTTTTTCATAAATTTATAATTATCCCTAGGTTTTATACTATAGTTTTTCATCCTATATTACAAAGGTTAACTAATATTTGATCTCATAGAAACTATGTGAACATAACATTTAATAGATAGATATTTTTTCTAAATATATGAATATTACTTAAATAACATAATGATCCATGTCAGAGTCATATAGGTATTGTATCATAGAAAATTGGAGGACATAAAAATCTACATCCAAAATATCTACATAGTCTCCAACTTATTTCTTGATCACATTCACCCATATTAAGGATATCATACATAAAACATGTCTTCTTAACCTGGTAAAGGAAACATAAGAAAGGGTGATAATTAATGCTCAATAAGGGTAAAAAGGGATATATAATGGATCATTAGTAATATAATGAGAAAAAGGATATGAGAACATGATATAAAACATTGAAAACCATTCCTTGTATACTATATATCAAAATATTGAGTTATGGAACAAATCCTGACAGTTTATAAGACATTAATCATAAAGTAATAATAGAATGTGGTCCATGAGATCATAATATAGGAATAATACATAGAATTTTGGAATACACATAAGCATATAAAATAATTTACTTATTATTCAAGGCTATTTTCCAAGAGAATCATATTTGAATGGGTTCACTACACAAATCATCATAGTCATCATGGTTCACTCCCAAGGCTATCAAAGTGGACAAAGTCTTTTACTAAACCGAGTTCACTCCCCCAATGTAGTTTGTTTATGTCATAAGATACCAATATTTACCTAATAAATTTGAGGGATATATAGGTCCTAACTATCATAAAATGGAAATAATTCATACATGTTCCACAAGATCATAAACCCTTTATCACATTATAACGCATGGAAATAAATGATTTTCAAAAACATTTCATCATAACATAACCCATGGAAAATGAATGGGTTTCATAAAGATCAATCCATCATAAAAATACTCCATATAGGGAAATTATATGTATGGTATCCTTGGACCGTATACCAAGTAATGAAAAATCAACGTTGAAGGTTTTTTTCATTGATGAATCAGTATATCATCAAAACATTCTTTTTCAAAATAACCTTTACATTTATAAACAACTTCTTCACAATCAAAAATTATAAGAAATACTGTAAAATTTCTTTTTTATAAAAAAATTTACCATGGAAAATTATATAGGAATATTTAAAAAATTGATAGATCATGATGGTTGTGAATTCCATTCATGTTGTACAAGTATCAAAAACATTTATTATATAACTTTGTGGAAAAAGACACAATGAATATCATATAGAAAATGACAAGAAGTTACATTCAATAATATTTGTAAAAATTAAAATAGGGTTATAATTAATTTCAAAAAACATATGTTAATATTAAAAACTATCTTTAATACACTTTAGAAAATAAGGATCTATATGTAAAACTTTTTTTGGCTGTTGGGAGAAATGAAGTCGATTTTTTTTAAAAAAATATTTTAAATATATTAATTTCAAATGGGGATGAAAATGAAAGGAAAATATGTAATTCTATAAAATAATCCATGTAGAAGAAAATTAAGCCGTTTCATGAGTGGTGTGTCATAATATTTCATTATATTTGTCATAGTCATAATCAATCCCTAACAACAGTCAAATTGTGACATAAAAACCTTACATCGATTTCACTCGGCATCGAAGGCACATTAACCTCATATAATATAAATATAAATTTATTATAATTATATAAACATGCAATTTTCATACTTATAATATCATATATGATCACTTTATAACATAAAAACACTAAATTTTATCAATAATTCCTTGTCAAATCGTCATTTTCAGGTGTTAAGTGTTTCGTTTATTATGAGTATTTCAGTTCATTAGTACCTATATGTATACATTTATTTTGGTTACATAATCTCTATAATATTAATAATGATATATATATCATATATATTTATTATATATATTTTCAAATTCATTCAAAATTTTAGAATATAGTGATATGAATTTCATTGTTCATGGGGACGGTAGGTCGTATGTATGCTTGAACACTATTTTTATTTTCCGAACAATGGAACAAAGTAAAAGTAAATATTAATTAAAATTTTTGGGATCATTATTTTATCTTAAGTTTCATATATATTCAACAAATATGTCCTCATTAATATCTAATAATCATATAAATGAAAATTGAATCACGTCTCTTTATGGAGGCGGTAGTCCCCATATACACACGAACAACATTATCATTTTCCAATGGTTGGATGTTAAGTACACAGATGTGATCTTATAATAAAATAAGTATAATTATTTAATTAATATAATATATAAACATTGAAACAATCATAATACACATTCATAAAATATGGTTGTGAAAAATGAATTGTATCGCTACATGGAGATTGTATGTTGTACATACACACCACCAATTATTTCACTTATCATTTGATGGTAAAGAGGGTTTATAATGGTATTTAATAATCATAATAAAATTTAATAGTATTTAGGATACTGACATTTTTATTTTATGATATATATAATTGATTTAGAGGATGTAAATAAGAGTAGAAGATAATGTGTCCAGTTAATGTGATTTCTGTTTCTTTGAAATGACCCATTTAGAAATCATCTAATGTGCTATAGTGTTGGTTTTTTTAGAAGACCAGAATCTATAGAATGTGAATAGAGAATTTTAAAATAAAAATTTTATTTTATTTTTGAACTATAGTTATTAGAGTTGTGTAAATAATCAATGGAGTATGCTCCCTTTTAAAATTCAGGTGATGGTCACTTTTTGAATTTCTCAAAAGATTAAATTATAATAAATTCATTCATAAGAAAAATTCCTCCAAATTTTTAGTTATTCAATGATATGTTTGGAAAGTGTTTTAATAACATCAACCAATATAATTAAGACATGTTTTGGGGTCATTCTAAAACTTATCATATTGATTAACCCTTAGTTAACCAATTTTAATTTTAACTACAATCAGAAGTTTTTCAATATGAATGGGTTGTGATTTAAACATATAAGGTAAAACATGGACCATAAATGGATATGTTATATCATTTCCAACCATATATTATTAAATTTTATTATTTCAATATTTTTATGATTTTAAAATAATTTATTAATATCTTATTTTGATAAAAATATCATCATTGTAAATGTTGACACTATTAATTTTACTTGACTTAATGGACATAAATAAAAAATTTGAACTTGAATATAATATTATAGCATAAAGATAATATTTTATAATCACCTATATAATTTTTTTCACATAATAACTTTTTAAAATTATTTCTCTTTTAATATTTTCAAAATAATTTATTTTATTTTTCAAATAATTGAATAAATATTGTTTTGGCGATGTGTATGAATTTAAGGGAGTTATATAATACATAAAAATGATAAAAAATTACTATAATGAATATAATTTAGTTATAAAAAACTATTATTACTTAAAATTCAAAACATGGTATTGTTCATATGTGAACACGTAAACGTTATTTAAAACTATGATAATAAATTCTTGTAATGTTATTTTATTTAAATAATATATAAGTCATCGTAATTTGTAAGTGTCCAATAACCAACTAAATTTCTAGTATAAAGTGATAATGGTTGAACTAAATTCATAATATAATAATTATGATGAAAACTAAGGGCATTTTTCGTTATTTTTAATCTATATTATACCAATTTACCCTTAAAGTGGTGATAAATTTTACCAAGGTTACTATTCATATTGACCAAAAATAAAAGGGGCCTAGTTACCAAATTTTTACCTCCTTATTCAAAATAGGTTATTAATTTTTTTTTATTTAATAATTATAATGTTTATAAATTTATTTTAATCTATTTTCTCAAAATCCAACAAAATAACCATTTTAGATAAAATACATTTTTAGAAATAAAACATTATTTATTCTTATCCTATAATTAGGAAAATATTTTTCTACTTAAAAATCATCTTGTAAATAATATATAAATATCATTAAAATCATTCAAGAATAGATATTAATTTAATTTATTAATGTAAAAATTATTTTCATGCACAAAATATTTTTATAAAAAAATATCACATTTATTTCAAAATAATTTCTTAGTTTTAATTATATTCATATCATAACTGCTGAATTCATTTAAGAAATTTATAGAATTTAGATTTTTCATAATTTGGTTATTATTATTCCAATTTTGTAATCCAAAAGATAGGTGATAACAAACACATTATATTTTAATAATGGTACCTGATTCATTTAAACATGGTGCTGCATGTAATAAAATAAATATATTTAAAGTGAAATATATCATAAATATTATATATTTGGTACATAATTCAATTTATTAAAATGAATATCTATCCTGAAATTCATCACTATAAAACAAGTAAATAAGGATACTTATTCCTCATAAAATTCCCATGTTCCCACATAGCTTCCTCAAAGTAGTGGTTTCATCATAAAATTTTGATGAGGTGAGTCGTATTACTTCGTAGCATATTATCCCTATGATCCAGAATCACTAAAGGTTTTACCTTATAAAAAATATCTTTCTCTATTTGTATGAACTCTGATTTGATTACATGTAAAGGACCAAGTATTTACTTCCTCATAATAGAATCATAGAACATGTTATTATCTTGAGAGATATTTGGTGCAAGTGTTAAATGATAAGATACTGTGACAATATGGCCATGAATTTAAATGAACTAATATTTATATATAATATATTAGACTTATTTACTAGTCCCTCTTCCAATGATGTATTCATTGGAATACCTTGACACCAACTTCAAACTCTATATCTTTCAGATGACTACTAGCATGACGTTTTTGTCAACTCTGAGCCATTCTTAGGAATCATTAATTAATTCTAAACTTACATGTCATTTCCTAAGATATATTAGGTCCCAATAGCTTTTTTTCTCTAACTTTATTCTATAATGTTAGAGTTATACACTTCCTACTATACAAGTCTTAATAAAGAGTCATTTGAATACAGTAGTAAAATCTATTATTATAAGAAAAATACACTAAATGAAGGTATTCATTTTAACTAATTTTTTAATCAATAGAGAAATTTCTCAACATGTCTTATAGTGTTTTAATGGTCCTCTCAGAATTGAAATCTTTTTTTGGATCACAAACATTAAGGAAACTCAACTTTGTATCTATATCCAAATGAAACATTATCTGAATAGAAAAGGTATAAATTGTTTTCTTTTTATATAAAAGTGTTGGTTAAACATCATGGTAATCCTCAGATCCTGATTATATACAATTGATAGATGTACAACATGGAATGTGACAACTTCCAAAATGTATAACTAAATAATTTTATTATGATAGAAATCTTCTCTAATGAAAATAATGTGTGATGACTTCATAAGGCGGTCAATTACAACCCAACTAGCATTATTCTCTTTCGATACATTGGGGAGTCTAATGATAAAAACCAAAGTGATGTTTTCATATATCCATTATGGAATGGGTAATGGTTAAAACATACCATTATACTTATTTATATCATCCTTAACATGATAAAACGCCAAGGACTAAGAAACATACTCTACAATATCTCTATTCATTCCAACCCACAAGAAATAATATTTCATATATCTATACAACTCCATAAATCTAGGATGAATAGATAATAAAGAACTATGAGTTTCATCCAATGGATCCCTCTTAAAGTTTGGTACCTAAGGGACAAATACATTTTCCTAAACCTTATTATTCCATCATAATCAAGGTTCAATTCATGAAAATTTCTAACCTTCTTTTGAAGATCTACATCTTGCTCATATACCACTTTAGACATTATGTGGATAAGTGGTTAAACATTCATTTGATAAAGATAAGATTTCTCCCATTTCATCATTATTTCAAGATCCATACATTGTATGTCTAGAAATTTTTATTATGTTTTTCCTCATTATAGATAATCTAGCATTATCATTTGAACTCAGAGAATCTTCCACCTTGTTCACATTCTCATGGTGGTAATGTATTAAGATTTCATAATTTTTAATCATATATAACCATTTCATTAGTCCATGTTCTGATCCTTTTAATTGAAAACATAATTTTGAAATTTGTGATCAGTATATATTTCACTAATTTCACCCTTGAGATAATGCCTCTATATCTTTAATGAAACAATTACTACAAATAACACCAAATCATGGGTTCTATTATTTTGTTCATTAGAATTCAATTATCTTGATGTGTAATATATAAACATTTCATTTATCATGAGGAAACATTCAAATCCCTTCTTTGAATCATAATTATAGATTAAAAATCCATATCCATAGTATGGTAGTGTAAGAATAGGAGCAGTAACAATAATTTATTTTAGTTCCTTAAAATGGTCATCGCATTCTTCTATCCAAAATAAATTCTTTCCCTCACGAGAAAAAATAGTGAGTGCATTCGACATCCGTGAAAAATTATCCATAAAGTATTAATAATATCCATCCAAACCAAAAATACTATAGATCCTTGTAAGTGGTTCATCTAGGACAATGTTTGATAACTTTTATCACTGATGGGTCTAATGTTATACCCTCACTTGAGAATATATAGAACAAGAATGAAACATTCCAAATCCAATATTCAATCTTGGTGAATTTTTTAAAAAAAAATCCTTTTGTATGCTATTTGGAATAATTATCAAATGATCATCATGATCTTACTCACTCTTTTAATAAATAAGAATATCCACTATAAATACTACCACAAATTAATCAACGGGAACTATAAGGACTCAAGTAATTAAATTAATGAAGATATAAGGGTAATTGATAAGAAAAACTTTCATCACTATAAATTCATAATGTATATACATTGAATATAATGAATTATTATGTATATCCTCACTCTTGACCCTCAATTTATTATCTCTAGAATAACGATAAATAATGGAAATGAATTAATCTCTAAAAATATGAAAAGAAATCCATCAATACTGAGTATAGGATACTTGTTATTGATAATGATCTTGTTATGTTCTTAATAATTAATTCAGAGTCTCATTGATATATATATATATGTTCAAAAAAATAGAATTGTAACACCCCAAGGTGACACACTTTCGAAAATTTAAATGTTTATAAATATTCTTTGGATGTTGGTTCTTTAATTCTTGCAACTCAGACACGGACATTCAATATGGATTCTTGGAAATAGGTGTTGAAAAAAGTATTAGATATAGTGAAAAATAAATTTCATGATTTAGAGGAAGACCATGAAACTATGATAGAAAAAAATAAATCAAATCTAACAGAATAGGAATATATTTTATGTTGAGTTTCTCATGAACCCTCTATGAAAAATCCCCCTATTGAATAGGAATCATGACTCAAATTATGGATTTGATTTCCATAAAAAAATTAATTTTTTACATTAGAATGATATGAAATCATAATTTTGTTTGGAATGTCAAACATATCTTTATATCCTTGAAAATTGATTTGTGATTTGTGTAAATAAATCCAATACACTCTCAAAGTAACATTAAAATAAACTAGTGGAAGAATGAAAAGATTTTCTTGAAACACTTTCACACAAACATTAGCAAGATAATAATCCTATACATGGGATCCAATCATCAAAACGTTAGCTATTTTTACTTATATATCGACATCTAATTTGTGAAGTGATACTATAATACCCTTGGGAAAGTATTTAGATATAAATGTGTGGGTAGATCCATAATCAAATAAGCAAATAATAGCACTAGAGTGGGTTGTAAGTTTACCTTTCACCATGGAAGTATAGTACCCATCATTACAAATAGTTATCCCATGATATTTCCCTTTTTATCTGGTCTTAATAGGTTTTTCACATCTACCATCATCATTAAACATCATATTTTCCTACTAGTTTTCATAATTCACAAACTCCTTGTCTTTGAAATAGTAGATTGTGGTTCGTGCATTTTGTGTATATTTCTCTCTATTAAAATCATTAGTAAACTACTTACCATCACATCAACATTATATTATCTGATGAACTTCCTTTCGAAAATTGGAATATTTTCTTGTTCCCTTAAAATAATCTCCCCCATGTTTCTTTTCACATTTTGGTTATAAAGTAAATCTCATCTTCTTCTTTCTATTTTGTTGAATTTCATTTATTCCATTTTTCTCATATAAAAACTATTATATTGATGATTAAAAATTATCTTTGTTTCCTCATTCATAACACATTTAATGATTTCATTATAGATACTAAAGTAAATTATGGGTAATTCCCTTTCGTGACATTATTTTAAGCCACTTAGGAATTGATCAAAATTAATTTCAAGATGTATTATAATACCATAATCATATCTCTAAAGTCTGGTAATATTTTCCTCATAGGCACCAATAGATTCTCCTTTATTTTTTTATCACAAGGAATTCATATAACTTTTTCAAATCAACAATACATAAAAAATATTTCTTTAGAAATAATATCAAAAACTCATCCCATTCCATAGATTAAATATCTTCTTGTTGCTTCATCTTTGTGATAAGAGTCCACTAATTATATTATTTTCCGAAAAAAGGAAAAAAATTATAATAACTTTATCAAGTTCCATAAACTACAGAATAAAAAATATATTTTAGATGGTATTGGTCCTTTTATTTGTGACTAGTGGATTAGTGGACCCACAAAAAAAGTTTATATTTACCCATAAAGGACATTTATATTTCATCCTTTAATGTTTTTGGATTTTTAGCATCTTTTATAGATATAAAAAAGTTTTTTTAATATAGAAATGATATATTTAATTCCATATCACATAAAATTTTATTATTCTTGATAAAAATCATTTCATTGTTCATCACATTCATCATTAACACAATTTATTTTGGTTCTATCCATTGTCTAAAACCAAAGTCATAGTGTAAGAATAAATAACAATAGTGGGAAACATAATAATCATGAATAAAAATTTATAGGATGTCTAAATCATGAGACATTTTATTATAGAAATTTCATTTTAACCTAGGTCATTTATTCTTAAAAAAACAAAATTTGGAATATTTTCTATTCTTAGAATTATCCCAAGATTTCATACTAATGTTTTTTCATCCAAGTTTCAAAAGGTTAACTAAAAAAATTCTCTAATACGAACTATTGAAACCAAACATTTTCATATATAGTTAAGAAAAATAAATAGATAATATTATTTTCATAATAAAATGATCCATTATAGGGTCGTAGAGTTATAATATCATTAGAAACATGGAATCATAAATAATTAGTTCATAAAATATCTACATACCATCCCACTTATTATACCATAAGTAGAACCTTTATTAGAGATATAAAACATAAATCCTTTTTTCATAACCTAGGAAACAAAACATAAGAAAGGTTGATCATAGATGAACATTAAGGGTAAACAATGGAGATATTAATGATCATATATTTATATCATGAGAAAAATGGTATTATAAAATGATCTTAACATTTGAAAACCAAAAAATGCATATCATATATCATAATAATGATTCATGGCATAAAACATGGCAGTTTATATGAAATGAATCTTAATGGAATCAAAGATAATGATCCATGAGAGAATAATATAGTAACAAGTCAGGGAATTTTTTAATACTCATAAGCATATCAAATCATATGCTTAGTATTCAATTATCTTTTCTAGGACTATAATTTTTGAATGAGTTCACTCCCCAAACCATCATAGTCATCAAAGTTCACTCCTAAGACTATCAAACTGGAAAAAACCCTTGTTTAAATGTGTTCACTCCCCATTCTATTACTATGTTTCTCATGAGATATCAAATATCACCCAATTAATTAGAGGGATATATAGGTCCCATATATGACAGAATAAAAATCATTCTCATGTGAAAAATAAAATTATAAACAATTCATCATATCAGAACCGCTAAAAATAAATGGGCTTTGTAACGCCCTGACCCTAAAATCCTGAAGTCGATGCATTATTTTAATACATTGGCATGATTACAAAGAATCATGTCCCGAAGGATAGATCAGTTTAGTAGTCTTGGAAAATAGATTACAGACATGAACATTTCATTAAACTTTCTAACATAATACAAAACATAAATAATCCTTTGATAATTCCATTATTCCTTTAGCTTAACCATACATATCAATCATAATACACTTCTTGTAATCCGAGGAAAATAAAACATAAGAAAGGATTGACCTCATATGCTCAATAAGGGTAAATAATTCATCAAGAACTATAAATTTTTAAGGAAATATATATAATAAAAACATCAGCCTTTTAAAACATAAAATTGAACATAATATGGAAAAAATAAATCAAAAATAACCATATAAACATGCACATAGATATTCTACTAGTCGAATAATCACATGTAATAACTAATTTCCTAATGAGGGAATGCACAATGTCGGACATAATAACTACTATGTTAAGTCCTTATGCAAAGAAAATTCAAAAATATTCTATCAAGGCCTTTTTCGATGATACAAGTTTTTATATTGAGACCTATTGATGCATAGAGGTGCTATAGCAGGCCCCCCCATCACTTAATAAGTCAAATTCATTCCTCTTATGAAAAGGGTGAAACATAACATAAACATTTGTATTAAAACTAGTATACAAAATGTCAATACATTAACCATAAACCATGAATTGTATAAAAATAACACATCCATAGTCAAACATATCATAACTCATTCAATATAATATAATATATTTTATTAGGATAAATCAACCTAAATCAAGAAAAATATCCAGTAAAGGATGTCGAGATAGTTGAAAATTATCAATAAAACTCTTTGAGAGAAATATCCCATTTTTATGAAATCATTTAGAAGTCATAAAATTTATAAAGGATGTTATTTAAAAGAGATTTTTGAATCAAAGTGTCCCATACCACTTTGAAACTTTTTAAAGGAATTGTCATTTTAAACCAATCATGTTCATATAACTAAATACTTAAAATCATTTTGAAAACATGGACATTAATACAATAGAATTATAGAAATAAATCTTTAAAACATTTAAAATGATAATATAGTTAAATATTCCCTTAAATAAAACCATAAAAGATTCATTTTGAAATAATTTTTAACAGACATGGACATGGATGATATATATGTCCCAGTAAATATTTACACATAAACAATCTCAAATAATAATGAGATTAAGGAATTAACCCTTAACATAGGTCTGATACTCACCGTACGAGTCTAAAACTCATGTATAATGTTTTTAAACATATTATTAACTTATATAAGAATCATAATAATATTTATGATATCATATATTATACTTTTATGACATTTTATTACTTGTTTATTAACAATTCATAGTTAATTCAACATTTTGGGTTATATCATTTTATTTATCGTACGTGTTTTGACTTTTTATTCTTGATCATATTACTTAGATAATGATTTACATACTTCCAGAATGTATAATATGATTTATATATCATATATAATCACAATAAAAATATATATAATAGATAGATATATAAAATGGAATACACCGTTCATAGAGATGGTAGGTTGTACGTACGCATGAATGATTTTTTGGATTTCTTATTATATTGAATAGAAGTAAGTGGATGACATATATTTACATATATATATATATATATATATATCATTCCAGTAGGTTTATTATTTCATATATTTCATAATAAATTATTTTATAATCATTCTTGGATTGTTAATGTGGAGAATAAATCACATCGCGTCGTGGAGATGATATGTCGTATGAAAGGATGAGTGACAGTGTCATTTCTTTAATCGTTAAATGCTATGGAATTGGATGGAATATAAATTTTACATAAGCAATTAAATTTTATATTTATTATTTAAATCCATTTTAATCATCGTTATATGCATATAAATGAACTGTAACTAAAAAACAATTTACACCACGACGTGGAGACGGTAAGTCGTACGTACGCACACATGGTGGTATTTTTTCTCATAGGATGCGTAAAAAGAGGAAAATGGATGTCCCATAATCTTAAAAAAATATCAGAATATATTAGATTATGGGGGTATTATTTTATTATTGTAACATCTTTGTAAGAGGAAGTAGAAGAAGAAATGAACTTTGAAATAAGGGATAAGACGATTAACTCTTTGTTGGGTGTATCCTTTTGATTTTCATAAAAGGAATGCTTACTAAGGATTTCTACAGAATTTTTTGCCTCTAAGATTAATTAAGGGTAGTGGGGAGGTGATTTGGTTAGTGTTTGGCCGAGAAAAAAGGATTTGGAGGTGTGAATTAAAGAGAAAGGGGTGACCTTTTATAAGAGAGGTGAGGGGCACTTTAGGAAAGTCTTGAAATATTAATTGATTATAAAATTATTTTCTATTTAAAATGGTCCCAAACTCATTTATTTAAAATATAAGATTCTTTTGGGTCAAAAAACTCTCATACAATAGGTTTTAGATAATTTTATGTCACAAAAGTAACCTTCTTTTTTAGTATCAACCACTAGTTAAAAACATTAACTCTTACCATATCTTCTTTCTTTTCTAGAATATATGGTTACTATATTTACTATAAAATTCCAAGAGAAATATAAGTGGATAATTAATGAAATTTTTAACATTATATAAGTCATTTTACCTAATCTTATATTTTTAATACTATTATATCATTTAATAAAATTGTATTCTTTTTAAAAATTTAGTTTTTTCAAATTTTGACACTATAAAGTAATTGTTTTTTGTTAAAGAAGTAACAACTTGATTCCTATAAAAAAAGTGATTAACATAAATATAATATGTCAATATCATCCAAAAAATTTGAGGATGGAATCAAAATAATCAATTACATTTATTTTAATATTTATAATATAATTTATTTGAATCCTTTATTGATGAAACAATCAATGCATCGTCATTGCGTCATATTTAAATTTATATTATTTAATCTCTAAAAAATAAAAAAATACCCTGATGTAGAAAATATTTTTAGCTTTCTAATAAATATTATTAGACATAGATACTAGTTATATAACCCTAAGTTAAAATTGATTTAGTAAAATATATATGTTTATGTTATAATTATCTTTACTTTAAATTAATTCTTATAATATGTCATTATCACACCCATGTGGTCCCCAAATCCCATATTATCGGCCTAAGGATGGAAATGGTTGAATATATCTCATACAATAAGATTATGATACATGTTATGGTAGTTTTATATTATTATAATTTTATATTTTTACCCTCATTTACCTGATTTACCCTTTAACCATGGTAAACAAAAATAATTACTAATGTTACTATTCACAATGTCGAAAAATAAAAGGAACATTATTAAAATAAAATTGACCTTATAATTAAAAATATTGAATCCAATCATCCAAATTCAAATCATATAATTTTTAGTAATTAATTTATAATTAATCCCTGTTGTCAAAACAAAAAACAAGGTTTTTAAGAAGTATAAAATATCAAAAGACTGACATGTGTTTATGTCCAATTAAAATGTGAAATTAAATCCAATTACCTAAATTATATTAAATGATAAAAATATAATCTAATTATCCCTTAAAACCACTCAAATATATAATTTAACAATATAAAGTATTTTGATTAAAAAAGTTTTTTTCAATTAAAATTTAGTATTTTTCACTATTCATCCAAATATGAATGTTTGTAGAAAAGTACAAAAAATTTATTCAAACTAAATTTTGATTTTACAATTCTAAAGTAGAATTTAATTTCATTAAATTGAATATATAAATGTTTCAAATATTGTATTTAAAAAGGGTTCTCCATTACCATGCAAGTCCATCCAGAAGTAGAGCCTCTGACCATTTATTAAAAAGAAAGGAAAAGTACAAAAGAGGCGGATGGGGTCAAACAAACAGACATGCCCTCATCCATCAAATAACAATGTTAAAGATCATAATATGACATTTCATTCCCATAATCAAAATCATCAGTTGTTTCCCATTCAGATTGATACTTACCTTGATTGAAAATCTTAAGGATATTTGCATCCACCTTCCGTGGTAGCTTAAAAGACGATCCAGTAGCCACAGTCTCTGGAAGAGTAGAATAATCCTTTCGTGGTCTCCTATTTGGATTAACAGTGGTAGGGCCCTCACTATCAGTGATCTTTGTCTTTCCAATTAGGAATTCATCCTCAAAAGGAGGCATGCACACCACTTCCCGAAGCTTGAATATGGGTACCAGCATGCACCCTTTCATCCTCAGAGACATTACCCCATATATCAGATAATTGGGAGGATTGAAATAATTTCTGAATTTCCTGATGACAGTCAATATTTTTTTGTGCATCATTTGTATTAGAGACATCTAGAGGGGGATCAGAAGTCACTAGTTGTGTATATTCATGAGACCATGTAGTAGTGTCCTCTATTATAGTAACCTCCTTGGAAAAGTCAACCCGAGTATTTGAAGGCCCGCTATTCACTCTCATTGGTGACTCATCCACCAACGGCCCCTTTCCTTTCAAATTATGCTCCTGAGAAGCATATTTCTCAGAAATCAACACATGAACCACAGTAGGTAATGGATCAGTGGGTGTATCACCATTTTGATCAATGGGATTTGATAACTCTGCATCCTTCATCTTTGGCTTC
Organism: Viscum album; assembly: GCA_963277665.1. Lineage (NCBI taxonomy): Eukaryota > Viridiplantae > Streptophyta > Magnoliopsida > Santalales > Viscaceae > Viscum > Viscum album. The sequence continues at coordinate 1,531,290,441 of OY728162.1, forward strand.
CTTCAACAGAGATTGGTAGGAAGACCTTTCATCCCACATTTCTCACATGAAACGTTCTTTTGACATAGCTCTAAGGAGTGACCAGCATCCATACATTCATTTCAGAAAAGTTTTTTTCTTTCATACTCAACATCTATTTTCATGTTATCAGTAGGGGTGGAAAGAGTTACCTTATAAATTAGAGTGGAGGTGAGGTCAACCTCCACCAACATCCTGGAAAAGTTTCCAAACCGAACATCCCCAGTTTCCTTATCAAGGTGAATAGGAGTCCCAATTGTCGTGCCAATGTCATGTAAGATTTTCAGATGCCAAAGGACCCAATTGAGTCCATGAAGACAAACCCAAACCTAAGTAAAGGAATTCCTTGCACGAGAGTCATTAAAATCCAAAGACCATTGATGTAAATGAAGCCATCCCGGTTTCCATATCAAGGACCCAATACTCCATGCTCGAAGGTTATCTTCTTCTAAAGGGGAAATACAGTGAAACAAACCTTGACCAAGAGAAACACACTTCCAGTTAGAGAAACCACATAATATCGAGATCCTATGAACCAAATTGTCAAGCTTCCATGGTTTATCACCTTTAGGTAAAACAATGTGTGTAATCAAAGAATTTTTACCCATTTTCATTCTCTTAGAAAGTACGGCAGAGTTCGCTTCAACATGTGGTGATGATCCCTTACAAACTATTCTACTAGAACTGGAATCCTTGAAAAGAGCCAGTGACTGGACACCATCAGACTTCATACCATAATTTGACAGTGATTTATTCACCACATCAACATACGACATGGACTGAGATCCATGAAAAACCTCAACACCAGGCAGGACCACATCTGCCTGAGCTTCCTGCAACGAAAAATCATCAAATCCCTTCACCACATCTTCATGTTCCCGAGCATCTGTCTCCCTCAGAACACCACGCTTTGGGTCATCCTTCAAAGTCAGAGAAGGACAAACCACCACAGCAGACCGCTAGAACACAAATCCCTACAAAGCATCATCAGATATGGCACCTAGACCTAGATCCAAGGCCGACTTATTACAGGCTAGGATTATCTTCCCCACAACATCAGTGATGCGGACACCAGAAAAAGTCCGAGAGATATCCACGGATGGCAGAGGAACAGAGGGTGATGAGGATGCTGATGCACCGTTAGGAGAAAGAAGTAGATCAAACCCGAGAAAATGTCGGATCTCCATGAGAAAGGTGTAACCTTAAATGCCATTGTCTAGGTGAGAGGTTTCACAGCCCTTGGTGCCATCACACTTTCAAGGGTTCTCCATTAAATGGTGGAAAAATTGAATTTTTAGAAAAATAATTCCTTTATCTAAAAAAAATTAATTTGTCCATATATTATGTCTAAGAAACAAAATATATAAATTTTAACGTTATATGGGATATATAAAATTTAAAATGTGGTTAATATTATTCATACCCTCTTTTTAAATTTCTAGTTTGATAGGTCATGGTGCGCTTGATCTTGGTGTTTCGTATATTGCACAATATTGAATTATGTAAAAAGGAAGCATACCGTGGAAGTTTGGGGTGTTAAATTATCCCCTCATTTAATAAATTGAATCCTCACAATTTAAAATCGGGATTGAAAACTGGGTATTTGACATTTCAAAATATCTTAGTTGAAATCCCACATCGAAAAATAAATTAATGAGGACTCTATTTTAGAATAAAGAAAGGTAAGTATGATGTTTACCATAAATAACACATACTAGGGTTCCATGTAGTAAAACATGGATATGGAAGAGAAAACTAACCATCATGTTCTGATAGATAGTGATAGAGAATATTATTAGGATAAAGTTGCCAATATAAAATCTATAAATCTGTGATGATCTAAGGGACCATTTGATTCATTGAAAAATAAGGTAATAGAATTTTTTTTAGTTTTATTATCCTTTCCATAGTGTTGTAGAATTAATTTACTTTATAGACAAAGAGGATACAAAATTTATTTGTAGAGTTTCATCCTTTAACAAATTCCTACCACAAAACTCTCTTTCTCTTCAAAAGATAAAAGTAAAAAATATTCTATTTATCTCAATCATATAAGGATCAAAATATAAACATATAACACTTAAATGTAGAAAACTATGTTATAATAACAATGTAATTTCTGTTGTCCAATGGTAGGCAATAAATCCTTATCGCACTTCAGTTGTGGGTTCGATTCCATCATTTTTTGTGACACAACATATTATCGCCCAACTAGTAGGATGTGCTTTTTCTATAACTATAGTGTGATAAAATTTCAAAAATAATATTAAGAAATGGTTTAACCAAAAAAATACTATCCAAAGTTTATATTAATCCATTTCAACCTTTAAAGTTATTCAAAATACTTCTGTCCAAACTCTCTATAAAAGGTCTCTAAATTTCCAAAATCAATTGTAACATCAGACTCCCCAAACAACGTAATGTTTCACTTATTTTCCCATACAAAATATATAATAACCTTCATCATATTAAAACCTTAATGAAAAAAATAGTACTGAAGTACAATAAATATATATATCACATCATTCTTATAACTAGAATATAATTATTGAATCCAAAAATTCATTAATTATTCAACATTGACTATAGTAAAAACATAAGATTTACCTTGATCTAGTTGCTTTTTCTGAGCTATATTTACTTTATTCTTTGAAAAATCATTTTCATAATGTCCTATTTCTTTTTAATTATAGAATTAAACACTACAAGACTCATTCTTCCCCTTGTAATCAAAATCTTGATGGCCTTCTTCTCCATATTTGTAACAAACTTTCATTCTGTTATGAAAAATAATATGGTGTTTCTTCCCACAATTATCACATAATAAAAAATCCTTAATTCCCTTTTTCCCTTTATCTATCTCTTCCCCCATTGTTCACTTCTTCTCTTGCTTTAAATTAATTTTATAGACTTATATAATTTCTTTTCTTTCTAGATAGCACACAGGAGTATATCTTCGTACGATGAGAATGATTGTGAGACCAATACCAGTAGAAGAAATGGTTTTAACCCATCAAAAATCGATCAATATTACTCCATGGGTTATGTATTTAGTCTACAGTGTGCCTTTCTAACCTCATGATGTTAGCCTCATACTTTGAAACATTCTCATCCTCTTTTTGTCTCAGAATCTAAAATTGTCTTTCCATATTAGCTCATTGTTTAAAAGTATTTCTATAGGAAAAGTTCTTTAAACTCCCTTTATTCCATATTTCCTACTTCTTCATCCTCCTGTGTGTTCTAAATTAATGGCCACCATTGATCTTCATATCTTGAAAGATGATAGACTACCATAACAACTTTTTTTACTTTCATTACTCCCCAAAGCAAGAAATAATTTCTCTGAGGAACTTATCCACTACTCAGCTAAAAAAATTATTTGTGGTACCATAGAATATTGGAGGTTTTTATCTTATAAAGTAGTCTAACATTGATCCTCCACATTGTGGATCAAGATGATTCATACTGGTAAGGTTATTATTTATAACATGAGTGAGTTGTCCTAGTATGGTTATAAGCTATTTAGTACAACTTATGTCACCAGCTTCACTATCATTATCTTGCATAGGAGGGAAATCCCTATATAGATTATGTGCTTTGATACAATTTCCATTTCTTCCACTAGGAACCATTTAAAAAATCATACACTAGATAAGGTTATAAATCATAATGAATAATTCCAAACTAGTAAGATAAAAAACATAAATTAAAAATTTTATGCATATCTAATCCATAATCATAAATATAGTTTCTTTGAGGACATATTTACTTATAAATATGACATAATTGTTTGTAAATAAAATATGAATTATCCTAAGAATATCCCCTATGAGTGTCAAACTAGGGTCATGGTAAGGCACATTGTCGTGTAACAGGTTACCCTAAGTCAAGCTCGGAACACCTTTTCAGAGTTTTCACCCAAAGGAACATCTATTCTAGAACCACGTCCACATCTAGTATCTAGATATGGATTTATTTTCTAATAATATCAACTTAATCCCTAATTTACCAAAACTCCTTGGGGTTATTCTATACTTATCCTCAAATTCTATATTATGGTCATGATCCATAATCTATGTTTTCTAAATCTATTTCCAAGGTTGTTGCTAAACATCCTATGATACCAACTATAATGCCCAAACCCCAGAAGCATGGATCTGGTGCATTATTTTAACACATTGGATTGATTACAAGGAATAATGTCCCGAAGGACCAATCAATTTAGTAGTCTTGGAAAATATATTACATACATAAATGTTAAATTACACTTTCAAACATAATATATAACATAAATAATCCTTTGAAAACGTCATTATTTTCCTAGCTTAACCCTGTATATCAATAATAATACACTTCTTAGAATCCTGGGAAAATAAAACATAATAAAGGGGTGATCTCAAATTATCAGAAAGAGTAAATAATTCAGTAGAAGCTATAAAATATTCTGGCAAGATGTATAATAAAAACAACATCCTTTTAAATAATAAATATGAATATAATATGGTAAATATAAATCAAACATTACTATATAAACATGCACATGGATATTATACTACATGAATAATCACATGTAATAACTAATTTCATAACATGTAAATGCATAATGTCAGACATAATAACTTCTACGTCAATGCATTATGCCAATACAATTCAAAAATATTCTATTAAAGCCTTGTGCCAAGACACTAGTCTGTCTCATGAGACCTATCAATGATTCAAGGGGATAGAACGGGCTCTACCCATCACTTACTAAGTCCAATGTATTACTCTTATGAAAAGGGTGAATCTAAACATAAACATTCTTATTAAAAATATAATATGAAATGTCAATACATTAACTACAAACCATAAATGGTTTAAACATAGACAATCCACTGTCAAAAATATCATAACTCATTCAATGCAATATAGAAGATTTTATTATAATAAATCAACCTCAATCAAGAATAATATCCAATAAATGATGTTGATATAGTTGAAAATGATAAGTAACACTCTTTGAGGGAAATATCCCTTTTTCATGAAATCATTTAAAAGTCGCACAATTTATAAAGGAAATCATTTAAAATAGGTTTTTGAATCAAAGTGTCTCATACCACTTTGAAACATTTTAAAGGAATTATTATTTTAAAACAATCATTTCCATATAAATAAATCCTTAAAATAATTTTGAAAACATCAAAATTAATTAAATAGATTTTGAAAAATAGATCTTTAAAATATTTAAAATGATGATCTATTCAAAGTGTACCTTCCATAAAACATTAAAATATTCCTTTTAAAACAATTTAATGAGACATGGGAATTGATGATAAATATGTTCCAGGAAATACTTACACATAAACAATCTCATATAATAATGAGATTGAGGAATTAACCATTACCTTAGGTCTAATACTCTTCATACGAGTATGAAACTCATGTATAATGTTTTTAAACGTATTATTAACTTATATGAGAATCATAATAATATTTATGATATCATATATTATTATTTTATGACTTTATATTACCATTTATTTACAATTCTAAGTTAATGAAACATTTCAGGTAATATCACCTTGTTTATCGTAAGTGTTTTGACTTGTTATTCTTGAACATATTACATAGATCATGATTTACTAACATCAAAAATATATAATTTGATTTATATATCATATATATTCATAATATAAATATAATATATATATATATATAATGGAATACACCATTCATAGAGACGGTATGTCGTACGTACGCATGAACATTGTTTCCATTTTCTAATTGTATTCAATTGAATTAAGTGAATGAAATATTTGTAAATACATATATGTATATCATTCCAATATACTTATTATTTCATATATTTAATAATATATTATTTTATGATCATTATTTGATTGTTAAAGTGGAGAATGAATCTCATCGCGTCGTGGAGATGGTAGGCCATACGTATGCACGAACAACATTATCATTTCCTTAATGGATAAATGTTATAGAATTAGATGGAATATGAACTTTAAAGAATCAATATCATGTTATATTTACTATTTAAATTCATTATGTTCATTTGTATACCCATAAAAATAAAGTGTACATGAAGAAGAATTTACACCACGATGTGGAGACTGTAGGTCGTACGTATACACGCATGGTGGTATTGTTTTTCATAGGATGGGTAAAAAGAGGAATATGGTTGTCCCATTATCTTAAAAACAATATCAGCATATATTAGATTTTATATTTATTAATTTAGTATTTTATCATCTTAGTAAAAGGATGTAGAAGAAGAAATGAACTTTGAAAGGAGGGATAAAACGATTACCTCTTCTTCAGGTGTCTCGTTTTTATTTGAACAAAAGGTATCATTAATATGGCTTCATACCCAAAGTTTTTCCTCTAGTAATATTTCGGGGAATTTTCGAGGAGATTTGGAAAAGCAAATCCATGCCAAATGGATTTGGAGGTGTGAATTAATGACAAAGGGGGTTCTTTTTTATAAGAGATGTGAGAGGAACATTAGGAAAACCTTGAAATATTAATTTATTATAAAACTATTTTCAGTTATAATGGTCACAAAATCATTTATTTAAAATATAAGATGTTTTTTGTTCTAGAACCTCTCAACCAATATGTTTTATACATGGTTAGCTCACAAAATTAACCTTTTATTTTAGTATAAACCCTTAGTTAAAAACATTAACTCTTTCTATGTCTTCTTCCATTTTTATAATATATGGTAAATATATTTACTATAAAATGAAAATATTAGCATAATTGGATCCTTAATTACATTTTTAGCATTATATAAGTCAGTTTTATAAATCTTATATTTTTAGGACAGCTATATCATTTAATAAAATAGTATTTGTTTTAAAAACTCATTTATGTCAATTTTGACACTATAAAGTAATTCATTTTTTCAAAGTCTTAAAAACATTATTCCTTCATACCAAAGGCAGTAACATAAATATAATATGTCAATATCTTACATAAAATTCGTGGATGATATCAAAATAATCAAACTACATTTATTTTAAAATTTATAATATCATTTATTTGAATCCTTTATTAATGAAGCAATCACTACTTCATCATTATGTCATAATTAAATTTAATTATTTAATGTATAAAACTCACAAATAAAATACCATGATATAAGATATATTTTTATCTTTCTAAGTAATATTTATAGAAATAGATATCAGTTATATAACCCTATATTAAAATTTATTTAGTAAATGATATATGTTTTTGTTATAATTATCTTTACTTTAAATTAATTCTTATAACATGTCATTATAACACCAAAGTGGTCCCAAAATGCTAAAAATTCGGCCTAAAGATTCTCATGATAGAATATATATCATCTAATAGTATTAGAACACGTATTGGGTAGTTTAATATTATTATAATATAATTTTTTACACTTATTTACCTGATTCACCCTTTAACCATGGAAAATAAAAATACTTACCGAAGTTACTATTCATAATGTCAAAAAATAAAAGGTACATATTTACACAATTTAGACCATATAATTCCAAATATTGATTCCATTTTCTCAAATTCAAAACACATAATTTTTAGTAATTAATATTAATTTAATTCCCTTTGTCAAAATTAAAATGTAGGTTTTTGAGAAGTAAAAACTATCAAATGATTCACATGTGTTTGCGTACATCGCATGCTATTGAATTATTTAAAAAGGAAGAGTATCACGGAAGGTTGGGTGTTACATGCTTCATAAATATTTCTTCATAGCACTACCCAAGGAAAATGAATGTGTTTCATAAAAATCTTTCCATCATAAAAATAAAACATCTATAGTAATAATATGGATTTTATCCTTGGATCATATTCCTAGTAAATAATCTAAGAACTGAAGGTTATTACCAGTGATGAATAAAAATATCATTAAAAATTTCATGATGAAAAGAACCTTTCCATATTGAAATCACATCTTCAAAATAAAAAAATCAAAAAAAATATAAAAGAGAAAACATTTTTTCAAAACTAAAAATATGTTCTTTTAAAGTAATATTCAAAATATTGAGCCATAATTGTGTTAGGAAATTCCGTTCATGATGTATATGTTAAAAACATTCCTTCCATACTTTTTTCAGATAAGCCATAAATTACCTCATTTGGAAAACAGTAAAAAGATTCTGAGAAACCAATTAATAAAAAGTCAAACGTGGGTAAAAATTACTTTAAAATTCATTGTATAATATTAAAAACCCTCTTTATAACATTCTTAAAGAAGCTACATATGGAAAAAAAATTCAGTTGAATAGTGAAACAAATTTGATATTCCTTAAAATAATATTTCAAGTCTTTTGAATAAAAATAATGAAGTAAATGAAATAAAGATGTTTATTTTCCTAAAATAACTAAATTATAAGAAATTTTATAAGTTTATTGTGTGGTATATCTTAATATTTCATCATCCAATTCTTATTAATAATCAATCCCGATAAACAATGAGATGGTGACATAAAACCATTACCTCGAATTCACCTTGATTCAAAAGAAATAAAATTTCCTATATAATATATTTTATTTTATTTTTATTACATAAATTATTAATATTAATAATTATAATTTTATATTTCATCTATTTATAACATTTCAATACTCCCTTTTATTAATAATTATTTATTAAAATTGTTATTTCGGGGTATTAACTGCTTCCTTTATCATTAGTATTTCAGATTAGGATTTTTGATCCTTGTACATTTATCTTAGTCACATAATATACATAATATTAATAATTATATATATATATATAATATTAATTATATACATATTTTTATTCATCAATAAAATTAGGATTTAGATAAATTAATTACACTGTTCATCTAAAAGGTAGGGCATACATATGTATGAATGTTGTTTTTATTTTTTGAATGATGGAATGAAATAAAGGTAAATAATGACTAAAAATTGTAGGATAATAATTATATCACATATATAATATATATTCAACAAATTATTCCACATTAACATCCAATTAAAATATAAATTAAAAATTAATCACATCACTTCATAGATGTGGTAGTCCACACTTCTTCCTAAAGGATTTTATCGTTTCCAAAAGTATTGGATGGTAAATAGTTAGATGTGATATTATAATTTAAAAAGTACATTTATATCATAAATATAATATTTAATCATTATACACATCATAATACCCATCAATAAAATATGGTGATGAAAAATTAATTGTATCACTACGTGGAGACTTTAAGCAGTATAGACACACTAGTTGTACATTAACTTCTGCTTTTAAGGGAAGGAGTGTGTATAATGGTGTTTTAAAATAGATAATAACATTTCAAAATATTAATAATAATTAAGGTATTACTTTATGAAAAATACCATATATTTATAGGAGGGAAGGAGAAGTATACAAAGAAGGTGATCGGTTAAGGTGAATACCTCTTCTTTGAAAAAACTCATGTAGATCTCCTCAAAAGTGTTGTAGTATTGGTCTTTTGGGAATAAAAACCCTCTAGAATATATAATGGGGATTTTATAATGGAATTTTTTTTATGTTTTGAATCTATAAGTCTCAATATGGTGTAATTAAGTGATTGAGGAGGTTCCCTTTTATAATTGAGATGAGGGGTTATTTTTGAATTTCAATAAAGATTAAATTATAATAAATTCATTCTTTAGAAAAATGACTCTAAATGTAATATTATTATAATAAATGGTACTGTAGGATTTTAAACCCATCAAAAAATATAATTTAGTCATGATTTTGTTTCATTTTAAAAAAACATCATTTTGATTAACCATTATTTAACTAATTTAAATTTTAACTATAGTAACAAAGTTGTAACAATTAAAGGGGTATATTTTTTACATATAAGGTAAAAAAATTCCATAAATAGAAAAATTATAACATTTAAACCCATATTATATCTACCATGTCTTATTTTATTATTTTTTTAATTTTAAAAAATTTAATAAAATATAATTTTGATAAAAATCATAATTATCAATTTCGGCACTATTCATCTAATTTTACTTAAAATACCTAAATAAAAATTTATAAATTGAATATAAACTTTTAAAAAACACTAGTATGTCATATTCACCAAAAATATTTTATTAATACTATTAGTTACACAAATAATATCCTTTTTAAAATTTTAAAAATCCTTGATTTTATTTTTCCTTAATTTGATAAATATTGGTTAGGCATTGTGTATCTATTTAAGATAATTATATAATACCTAAATATTGTAAATAATATTCCACAATGAATATAAATTTATTATGAAACAAATTTTATTAATATCCTTTTATAGGTAGTTTTTTTCCTTTGTGAAAACATTATGGATATTTAAAACTAATAAAATTATATGTTGTAACTAAATTTATTTAAATAATATATAATTCAATTTCTTGAAAAAGTTTCAATAAAAACTCATTTTGAAGGATTATGTTATAATGTTATAATTAATTTCATCTAATATGAATTATGATGAAAAATTAGGGTCTTATCACTTATTTTTAATCTAGATTATCTAGATTTAACATTTTCTAAAGTGATAAATTTTACCACAGTTACTATTCATATTGACACCAAATAAAAAGGTCCTATTTACTAAATTTTAACTTACTAATTAATAACATGTTTTAAAATACATCTATTTTAATGCCTCTAAATGGTTGAAATAAATTATAATGTAAGTGTGCAAAAAGTGACAAAAAAGTAATTTTTTAAAAAAAATAAAGAATCAAATAGTATTTACTCTTATCTTATTCTTAGAAAAATATTGTATGAATGTTAAAAACATTTTATCAATAAAAAAATATATAAATTTAATTAAAATAATTTTCAAACAGTTATTAATATAATATATTCATATAAAAATATATTGTATGCATAAAAAAATTTCAAAAAATAAATCACTTTTATTTATGAATATTTTAAAAAAACATTATAATCAATTGATAACTAATTTTTTTGATTTGGAAATTATTATACCATATAATTTTTGTAATTTATTTATCAGTATTCATACTTTACAATAAAACTTCTAGGTGAGTCACACCTTGAATCATGGATGTCTTTTTTTAATTTTAATAAATACTAATAATTCAGAATAATTGATGAATTAAGAACAAATAAAGAATTTTTTTATTAATAAAGTACATATTTTTTTACATCTTAACAAAACTAACAAATTCATTTAATACAATAATATTATTAAAACCCCTAGAAACACCACTAGATCACCTCCTAATAGAACACTGAGGCTGAATTTGTAGCCCTCTACCCATGGAGATTCAATAATAAGAAATGAAATTGCAATAAGAATAATGAAGTTAAAAAGAACAAGAAGAAAATTTAGCACTATTATGATGAAAAAAATGACCTTTGGCGAATCTTGTGTTTCATGGAATGTTCTTAGACATACTATTTATAAGGTATATTTTTTGACTGTTGGAATAATTTAACCATTGGATTTTTTTATAATACATAGGTTATTAAAATTGTAAATTGGTTTTAAAATGATAATTTCAAAATAACAATACGGTATATAAACATTTAATGAATTTTTTTGATAATAAGTACATATTTTAATATTTTAATATAACATTGAAAATTTATTTTATTTAGAAAATGGTTCCATAAAAATAGTTTCAAATGATAATAATGAATTGAATTTTATAATAGTGTAAATAATATATTAGAAGTGATAATATATATATAATACTTTGTTATTTTCCCTACGTTTAATAGTCCTTTTACAAAAAAGTATTACTATGTACTCACCAGAACATTACCAAGGGTAGCCCGTGCACCACTAATTATGTGGGCACTAAGGTCATGCCCTTGGATCGTGGAGGAATATAGGAGAATAGAACCATGCAAGCCCATCTCAAATAGAAAGGTTAGGCCTGTGTATTGGGCCTCCAAGATTCAGTCTCTATATAGCGTGGTTTAGTCACCTGGTGGGATCCCATGCATAAGGATCCCAGTTTTTGTGTGTGTTTTTCATTAGGGGAGATCAATTGTATCCTATCTTATAAGGATGTTCCTAAAATCCTCTCCTCTTGATTTGGGATGTTGTTGGAAGATATCCCAGCCATCTAATCACAATGGGCTCATCTGAACTTTCAATTCATTTTCCCAATCACCTCCTCATCCACTATTCATCTTCTCCATTTTTTCCCCTCCCCACAAAAGAAGGTTATGATGATGATATATTATGCATCATGAAAGTTACCTTCAACCATGACCTAGATCAGATTAATTTTCATTCGAAAATTACACAGATGAATTTTAAAATATAAACCGAACAACACCATTCTATCAGTTCCAAAGGAAACCTTATATATAATGTATCACCTATATAAAAAAATGTTAAGAAAATATTTAAGATCTTTTTAAAATTTAAACCTCACATTATGTTTTAGAATATTATAGTAAAAAATTTAAAATATATATATTAATATCAAAAAAATTAGTTAAACACTTGCTAAATTAACCCCCCCCCCAAGTGTATTTCTTTTCATTGAGTGACATTCCACAACCACTTCTCACTAAGAGATATTTCTAACAATAAAATATACCAAAATATTAAATAAACCCTTATTTTTATACATTGTACATCCAAAAAAATCCTTAAATATTACCCTATATGTGGGCAGTGGCCAAAAAACTTTGATTTCATCCAATTCTGGTAAGGGGGTATTTATTTATTTACAGTTGTTTTTTTATTTTCTAATTAATTAGTACGAGTGATATTATTTTTATTTATTTTATGAGTAAAGATCTCTTTTTTATTTTTTATCAACAAATTAATGTTTTAATTTACGTAAATTTTATATCAGATTATATATATATATATATATATATTTTCTTTTTATAAGGATGATGATAGTTCAAAATCTTTAACGAGACCATATCATAAAAAAATGTGTCTTTTTATTTTCTCTCATTGATGAATTAATTTAAAACTCATCATATACATATCTACTTTCAAATAACTCTATAATAATATATATAAAAATATATAAGTATATATATTATGTAAAGGAATTAATGTTGTTCCATGATTTCCAAATATGTTATTTTAAAACAATAACAAATAATTTTCTTAATATTTTTTACCTTAAAATTTTTCATTTATAAATAATTTCTATATGAAATGTGGGAAATTTAAATATATGTGAAACATTCATTTTAATGATTTATTTTATGTATTTAGATTCTATCATTTTATGTGATATTTCAATGTGTTGTAGTTTTGAATAAATGTTATCATTTTATGTGAAAAATGACCTTGAACATACATGTATGTCATTTATTATTTAGATATGGCTATCATCTAATATATTATTGAAATTACATGCACTTTAATTCAATCATTCATTTAATTTATTCATCATTTATATTTATATGTTTTAATAAGTGTTGTTATTTTTATATATGTATTTCTCCTTGTTGATTTTATAAATTATTTTGAATGTATGATTGGGTTAAGTAAAGAAATTAGTAATACTATTTAACTATATGAATATTATTTATGTATGATCTCGAAATTATTTCTTTGGGTATGAATGAGAATGTTTGGACCATTTAAAATTTTTTCTTAAAATTATTGCATTAGAGTATTGGATGATATAATGTGGTATGGGGAGTGAACGCATGACCTCTAGGGGATGTTGTCGCACATGTGATATGGTTATGTGGCCTTATTGTTTTTCTTATGGATTGATTAGAATCATTATAGATCCATAAAAATTAATATTTTCAAAATTGAGAAATCCAAATTTGTATTTCATCTGAAATATTAATTTTGAAAATATATATTTTTCAATGTATTATACACTATTAAGAATATTTTGAAGAAATTTTGAGAAACCTTTTATATGAATTGATTTTATCAAAGGTCTAACATGATATATGTTTCCATAAATCATTATTGTTCTCAACGAAAGCATTTCTAATTTATTTTAAAACACCTTACTGGTCAAATAAATGCTAACCCGATATTTAAATTTATTTTTATAGAATTAATATAATTTTAGTCCTGTGTGTATATTATATAAGGAAGAACGTTTCTTGAGGAAATTTCTATAAATTGTTTTATAGTTTTGTTAAATGGTATTATAATTGGTCTAATTCACCAATACCTAGGCCTTGAAGGGTCCTGATATGATAAATGTTATTTTATTTTTTTTATCTTTTAATAAAAATAAAAATACACTACATTTTTATATACAGAGTATGGAAGAGTATGTTAGGGGATTTAAAGCTGATATCAGAGTTATGGTTTGGATAATTTAAGAAAATTAAAACAAAATTAATTATTTATGTATTACATCTTTTTAAATTTATTTTCTTTAATATTTTCATATTGATAGGAAAATATCATTAACAACGCTTTTTCCCTTCCATAAGAATTACTAGAAATGATGATTTTAAAATAATTCTATAATGATTTTTAACCCTTTGAAAACCTTTGACATTCTTGTAAATTCTTTTACAAGATATCTAATAGACCTGATGTAATTTGATTATTCCTAGGATCTAGTTTTGTCTATTATGACATTGTGTGTAACCAAATTCCCTTTCTATGCACAACAAGGGAACTATTTTTATGGTATTTTTATATTTTTTAACTTATTTGAACAGTTTCTACCTTTATTAAACTTTTTGAAAGTTACAAATGAAATTTATCTCCATGCAGACTATTTGGGTCATGTTTGGTTTTTTAGTTTATAGCTAATACTGAAAGGCTTTGAGATATTAAAAGATTAGTCAGATGGGTTATTTTATATAAATAATGACCATTCTAATGTCTCTAAAAGATATACCACACATTCCAATATCTCAAAAACATACCAATGTCTACATGAGTTTGACCCAAGATTCTCGATATGGTTTTGGGAAAAAGAAATGACGAACTTGAAGCTACATGGAGAGTCAGTTTGAATGGAAGAAACCTTCATTTTCATGATATTTGCTTACATTGGAGATTCTAATGAGGGTATGAGTTAATTATTTCAATGTAACTTTAGTAATTAGTAATAATAAAAATGTTCCTTATGTAGGAACACCACCGGAGCCCCTTTTAACAGCACAATAAGGTCGAATGTGTAGCCCACATCCCTTAGATATTTCATAATAAGAAAATTAATTGCATGAAAAATAATGAAGATAATAAGAAAAATTGAAAAATATAGCACCATTATAAAGAAATAAATGAACTTCTGTGAATCTAGTATATTTTCAAATATCCTTAGACATAGTATTTAGAAGACATTTTTTGTGACCATTAAAAACATATAAATGTTTGGGGGGTTTTTATAGTGGTTAAGTGTTTTATAAATATAAAATGGATTTAAAATTATAATTTCAAAATACAAATATAGTATATAAACATTTAATTACATTGTTTTGATAATAATTAAAAATATTAAAATTTTAATAAAGATTTAACAATTAAATAAAATTATAAGATTGTTTCATAAAAATATATTGAAATAATAAAAATGAATGGACTTTCAAAATGGTTTCAATAATATAATGGAAGTTATAACATATATATATATATATATAATACTTTGATATTTTTCCCATTTCTAAGAAACAATATACGAAATATTTAAAAAGTACTCACCAGAACAATACCAAGGGAAGATTGTACGCCACTACTTAGGTGGGCACTAAGGCTAAGTCAATAGTTCATGGAGGAACTTAGTTGTATAGAATTGTCTAAGCCTAGCTTGAGTATCAAGGTAAGGCCCTTTTATAGGGCCAACGATTTTTTCTACTTGTATATCATCACCTAGTCGCCCAGTGGGATCCCATGTATAAGTCTCCCAATGCGTGTGTGTCAGTTTCAGTAGTGGAGAGAAGATGTGTCATGTCTTATACAGAAGCACTGGAAATCCTCTACTTTCAAGGAGAGATGTTGCAGGATGGGATCTCGGTCATATGATCACATCAATTCAACTTATCCATTGATTCATTTTCCTGATCGCCTCCTCCTCCACAGTTCATCTTCTCTATTTTTTTCTCTCCATAGAATTATGTCAATTCGTTGAGATATCCTTAATCGTTAAAGTATCATTCAAACATGGCCTATCTCAGAATTATTTTCATGAAAAAAACACATAAAAGAACTATAATATATAAACTAAACAACACCCTTTATTAATCTTCTAAAGGAATAATTATATATATATATATACATCACCTATATAATCCAAACAACTGAGTTATGAAAATATTAACTGATTTTATTTGAAAAATTCTAACCTGCCATTATGTTTTAAAATATTATAGAAATTAATATAAAATATATATTATATTCTAATGAAAAATTAGTCCAAAAAATGGAATATTAGAAACCCACAAGTGTGTTTTTTTCATTGTATGACATTCTACTCCCACTACTCAGTGAGAGATACTGATACAAAAAAATATACAAACAAAAATTATATAAACACTCATTTTTTCATCTAAAACACCTGAAAAAATACAAAAAATTTACCATATTTGTGTCTGTCAGAAACTTTCCTCGATTTCATCCAATTATGGAAATAGATTAAGTATTTAATTACATTTTTATGTTTGAATTAATTGGATGGGTGCTATTTTATTTATCTATTTTAGGAGTAAGGGTCTGTTTTTATTTTTAATCTATCCATTAAATTTTTTAATTACAAAAATTATATATGTATGTATATACACATAAATATTCATATTTTCAAAATTTATTGTAAAAGGATGATGGTATTTCATAATAATTATCGATACTATATCTTAGAAAACAATGTCTCTTTTTATTTTGTCTCAAACATGAATTAATTAAGGACCAATCATATACTAATCTTTTTTCAATGATATTTATATATATTAATATATATATATATATATGAGTATAAAAATTATATAAAAGGGAATTAATGTTATTCCAGGGCTTCTAAAATGGTAATTTTAAAAAAATAACAAAATAATGTTTTATTATTGTGGACATTAAATTGTTTATTCTATAGATAGTATCTATATGAGATGTTTTAAATTTATATAGGTTATAAGTTTATATCTCCGAATCATTTTAATGATTATTTTTATGTAATTATAAGATGTAATTTTATGTGATATTTCTATGTGTAAATGATTTAAATAATAGTTATCATTTTATGTGCAACATTACCTTACACATACATGTATACGACAATCTAAAATATTATTTACATTAAGTGGACATTAATTCAAGAATTAAATCAATTTAGTTATCATTTATATTTATGTATTTTAATAAGATAAGTTCTTCATATATATAGATTTATCCTAGTTGTGTCTGTATAATTCAATAACAATATGATTTTTCCATGAAAATAAATTTGTATGATTATATTCTTCTATGAAAATTATTTATGTATGATTTTGAAATGATTTTGTTTTTTATGAGTGAGAAAGGAATGACCTTTTAAATTATATTCTTAAAATTATGGTCGTAGAGTATTGGATGATAAAATGTGGTATGAGGAGTGAACCCATTACCTCTAGGGGATTCTATCCAACATGTGATATGGCTATGTGGAATTATGGTTTTTCTTATGTTCTGATGAGAATCATGATTGATCTATAAAAATAAATACATTCAAAATAAATAAATCAAAATATTTACTTCAAAAGAATTATTATATTCGAAAATATATGGTTTTCAAATTATTTTTGTCATGACCCGTCCTCTGGGGCCCGTTCCGTGACTACCCCAATCCCGCCTTCCATAGGCCAGGGGATGGCGACTAGAACCAAAGGCGTAAATCCCTAAACTGGGAAGGCATTTCCATTAAAACTCAAAAACGCACACAACAAAGTACGATCTGGAACCAAAACACTATGTAAAATTGTTTACAAACAGTGATAAAAGTAGAGAGGCCGGAATACAAGCCCAATATGAAAATACAAGTACAACTGAAAAGGAAAAATAGCTAAAAGGGGAAGAGAAGCTCCTGGATCATCCACCACAGATCCTACATAAAGGGTAGGTACAGATAGCCTCCTCAGCACTCCACGTATGTCAGTATCCTCCGCGTACCGACACGTCGTATGGTCTACCTTTGGGTACCACCCAGTCTTGGTACTCTCAGCCTCAGTCAGCATTGTCTGTCGTCTGCAACCCACACAACGAGGTGTAGGTATAGCCCAGACAGGGATGAGTATAACGATACTCAGTAGGGACCCCGAGACCCACAAGGTCTCACAAAATCCAAAAAGGATAAACCACAATGTATTAAATCAACAGATAACCCCACTTAGGTATATTCCAATACATATACCTAAGTTATCAAGTAATTCATCTCAATCATGAGGTAAATACAAAAAGTTACTGACTCAACTCAACCAGAATTTTATTCTAGGGATAGTATCAATCTGAACCCTTGGCTGCTGGAGAACTCCTCCTCTATCGAGTACAGAGGGCCTTCCGTGTCACACAGAGGCACTTCCCACTAACCTTGGACTATTGAGGTACTCCTCCTGTCGAGTACCATGGGTCTTCCGCATCACACAGAGGCGCTCCCAACCATGGGTCTGCCTCGTCACACAAAGGCACTCCCCCTCATAGCCTGCTGAGGTACTCCTCATGTCGAGTACCGTGGGTTTGTTGTGTCACTAAGGCGCTTCCCACTGTGTGTCTACCATGACACCAAGGCGCTCCCCACTGGGCTAGTAGAGTCACTCCGATTCAAACGGTCATCAGTCGTCAGATCTCACCCAACTACTAGGTTCCCGTACAAATGGTCAATTGTCTCCAGAAGATCTGCTCCAAAAGCTACTGCTCTATGATCCAACTACCATGAAGTCCCATGAAGAAGTATCTCAAAGGTCCGCCACATCATAGAGGTCTCAACGCAACAGACAGCATGTCAATCGGACGCCCGGTCTGTGAGTTATTAGCCTTTTAGTCCTGGGAACATAGTTGGATTTATGTATGATCCAACCTGACCGTATCTTAACTTTACCCTGAACTCCAGTTGGGTATACTCAAAGGGACAGTCACGCTCCAAGAAAACCAGCACCGCTGACAGTTAATCAAATAGTAGTTCGGTGCCAAAGATATGGCCAAAGAATATAAAGGGTCAGTAGTGGGCTCGGGTCCGGTGCAACCCGGTCGGACCGACTCGGCCCAACCCAGTCTAGGCCGACCCGGTCTGGGTCGACCCAGTGAGACCAGTTGGGTCTGGCCCAGCCCATTGGGCAGGCTAGCCTGTTAGGTTCGGCCCGGTCTTCTAGGCCCAGCCAAGCAGGCCGTGAGGGCTGTACATCCCAGGCTCGGGGTGGGTTCAGTCTAGAGCATCGTGAGGGCAGGGCCCGACCCGGCTCAGACCGGAGGGCACAGCCGGGCCGGTTCGGGTAGGGCGCTGCGAGGGGGGGCCTCTGGCCGGTTCGGGAGGCCGGGCAGCCGGGAGGTGGCTGGGCAGGGTGCGGCCAGGTGGGCACGCGGCCGGGCAGGGCGCCAGGTAGGCCGGCGGGCGGCCGGGAAGGGCGCGGCTAGGCGGGCACGCAGCGGGGCAGGGCACGACCAAGTTGGTAGGTGGCCGGCCAGGGCGCCAGGCGAGCCGGCGGGCCGCTGGGCAGGGCGCGGCCAAGCCGACAAGCAGCCGGGCAGGGCACCTGGTAGGTCGGTGGGTGGCCGGACAAGGTGCGGCCAAGCTGGTAGGTGGTCGGCCAGGGCGCCAGGTGGGCCGACGGGTATCCGGGCAGGGTGCGGCCTAGCCGGAAGGCAGCCAGGAGGTCAGGCCGGTATGGTTTGGGTCAGCGCAGTTCGGCACAGCTCGGGCCAGCGCGAGCTGGCGGGTTTCGGCCGGGGCGCACGGGGGGCCGGCGGCGGTGCGACCGAGTGCGTGGGAGGCCAGCGGTGGTTTGGCCCATAGAGGCGGCTCAGTCGGGGCACCGGAACGCCGCAGGGGAGACACGGTTCATGGAGGCTATGGGAAGCGCAGCCTTTTCCCGTGCCTTCGTCACCTTCAACGCCACTTCTTCGTCATACCAAGAAACAACACAAACAAGAACAGCGAAGGGGTCGGGCCATTTGGTTTTTCCCACACCCTCTACGTTTAGGGTGGAAACACTTAGCTCATAAATGTGTAATAATTTGAACAACATTTGTTTTATAACCACACAACGATTCCTTTCCAATCCAAAGAAGAGAAAAAAATGAAAAGTTACACAAAATAAACCACCTACCATTGATTGTCGGTCATCGACATTGAAGTCGTGAGAAGAAGACGAAGGATTTCATCGTTCGTCGCGTCTGCCATGCACTCTCAATCTGAAGCTACGTCGGCTCGTTGACAATGATGTGGAGGGTAGGTCGGTTGAAGACGCCCCACGTCAGTTGGATCCGAAGGAGGAAGTCGAAGAAGGTCAGTGTTCCTCGTTGTTGGAGGATTCTTCATTGGAAGAACTTTTCTCCCAAGCTCCTCTCTTCCCAAGCCCCACAAAATGAGAAATTCCAAGCCAAAATAATAATAGATTGAGTTTGTCTATTCTTTAGTTGCTGACAAAAAATTCATATTGGTGAATTAATAACTTGGCTCCCCTAATTAATTCATGAGTGTTGGCACAAATTAATTAGGGGAGTTGGCACTAATTAATTAAAGGGGAGGTCAAGAGGCTCTCTCTAATTAATGACGGATATTTGATAGGTTTTACTCTTCTCTATCAATAGGGGGTTTAGCACTGTGCGGTCCACACATTGTGACCTCTCACGGGAGGTTAGGTTTGGGTGGTCCCCACCACCATAACCTCTCATGGGAGGTTAAGGTGTGGTGGTCTCACCTCCAACTTCCATGGGGAGGTTTTAACCACCAAACACCCACATGGAGGCTCAAATAAAAATAAAGTGAAGCTCACTTTATTTTATTATTTTACTCAAAAACCCAAAAACTATATTTTAAACTCTACCCACTATCGTCAAATTCAAAGTGTTTTTAAGTGAATACTGGCGCTGTGAGTTCAATGGTGCCCTCAGATTTCAATTCCAATCCCCGATTCAAAATTTATAAAACCCCATCGTACATTTACTGAACGTACCCAAACAAAAATTTAGAAATTGATTCCGAGCACACCAAGCCTTGGAATCATGTGCCGTCATTTTTTGTGGACTCGTAAAATTTCTATGTATTTACGAAACAAATTTCCATAGAAATTTTCAGGTCTTTACATTCTCCCCATATCAGGGATTTACATCCCTGTAAGCTACAACTCTTACTAAGGGAACAAGTGGGGGGATTGAGCATGAATCTGAGCCTCCAACTCCCATGTTCTCTCTTGGAGGTTCTCGTGCTACCAGAAAACACACACCAGAGTTATCGTCGGTCTACGTAGGACTTTCTCTTGTCGATCCTCAATCTCCACTAAAACCTCCATGAAAGTTTCTCCATCATCGACGTCAATCTCTCTATGGTCAATGATGTGAGAAGGGTCGTGCACGTATATACTCAGTTGAGATACATGGAATATGTCGTGCACCCGGTGCACCTGAGGTGGAAGAGCTAAGCAGTATGCCACCTCACCAACTCTATTGACGACCTGAAAAGGTCCAATGAAACGTGGAGATAACTTTCCGCCTTGGACAAATCTCTGTAGAACTCATTGAGGTGAGACCCGTAGGAAGACGTGGTCGCTATCCTCAAACTTTAGAGATCTATGTATCCTGTCAGCATACAACTTATGCCTGCTCTGTGCAGTCTTCATCTGCTCCTGGATGATTTTCACCTTCTCTGTGGTAGCTCGTATGATCTTTGGTCCCACTAGTACTGACTCCCCAGGGTTAGTCCAGTAAAAGGGTGATCTGCAAGGTCGCCCGTATAACGCCTCGAAAGGTTCCATCCTGATGGTGGAGTGATAGCTGTTGTTGTAGGAAAACTCTACTAGAGGTAAGTGATCCTCCTAGCTGCGACTGAAGTTGAGGACACAAGCATGTAGCATGTCCTCAAGGGTCTGTATGGTCTTCTCAGTCTGACCATCCATATGAGGATGGAAGGCGGTGCTCAAATTAAGTTGCATCCTGAAAGCCTCCTGCAACCCCTTCTATAGCCAGGAAGTAAACCGTGTGTCACAATCGGAGACAATAGAAGAAGGTACTCCATGTAGCCTCACAATCTCCTTCACATAGAGGCACCATAAGCTCTCTATTAAACCCTTCTCTCTAATTGGTAGGAAGTGGGCCGACTTGGTGAGTTGGTCGATGATAACCCAGATAGAGTCATGACCTCTAGATGTACGTGGAATACCCATCATGAAGTCCATGGATATCACATCCCACTTCCACTCTAGAACCTCTAAAGGATGAAACAATCCTGCTGGTACATGGTGCTCTGTCTTCACTTTGTGACAAGTGAGGCATCAAGAGACAAACTCCTCTATTGCCTTCTTCATATATGGCCACTAGTGCTGTCGTCGAAGGTTCCAGTACATCTTCACCACTCCTGGATGTAACGCTAAAGGGGATGTGTGGAACTACATCAACACTTCCTCCTGAAGTGACACGGGTACCATAGTATGTCCTCTGAAGAGAATGATGTGCTCCCCACCTTTAGAAAACCATTAGGTGCCTACCCTATGGATATCTGAGCACGTCGTGTCTCGCAGTCAGCATCCCCATGTTGTGCCTCCCTGACTCACTAAAAAAATGGGGGACTCACTGTATGAGACTGAAGGAAAGTTTATCCATCTCTATCCACAATGGATATCTATAAAGAAGCCAGCTAATCTATCGCCTCTCCTAGCAACTGTATACCATACCTCCTATTGTGTGCATCAATAATAACGTTCCCCATCCTAGGAGTATATACTATCTCAAAGTCGTAGTCCTAGAGGAACTCGAGCCAACGTCGGTGTCTTAGGTTCTGGTCCTTCTAGGAGAAGATATTCCAGAGACTCTTATGATCAAAGTACATGGTAAAATGCTCGCCCATCAGGTAGTGCCCCCACATCATCAAGGTGAAGACCACTGTTGATAACTTCATTTCATGGGTAGTGTAGTTCTGTTCATGTTGTCTCAGTTGTTGTGAACAATATGTGATCATTGCTCGCTCCTGCATCCAGACGCATCCGAGTCTGGTCCCTGATGCATCGCAGTAGACTACGTACCCAACGCCTTCCACTGGAAGCCTTAATATGGGGGAACTAGTCAGCCTATGCCTCTTCTCCTGAAATCTCTTCTGGCATCTCTCCGACCACACGAAGAGTTTCCCCTTCTTCTTCAAGTCTGATAGTGGTGGTGCAAATCTGGAAAAGTCTGGTACGAATCTCCAGTAATATCCAGCCAAACCCAAGAAACTATGTACCTCTGTCACACTCCTGGGTGGCTCCCAAGAAAATACCGCTTTAATCATTGTTGGATCAAGTGCAAACCCAGCCTCTGAGATAACATGTCCTAGAAAGTGAACCTCTCGGATCCAAAACTGGCACTTCGTGAGCTTACCGTAAAGCCAGTGCTCTCGGACTTTGTCCAATACTACCTAGAAATGGTAGGCATGCTCCTCCTCAGTAGTCGAGTAGATCATAATGTCGTCAAGGAATACTACAACAAAGTGGTTGAGGTATGGCTGGAAGATCCTGTTCATGAGTCCCATGAACACTGCTAGAGTGTTGGTTATGCTGAATGGCATAACCAAGAACTTATAGTGGTCGTACCGACATCTGAAGGTCGTCTTCTGCACATCCTCATCTCAAACTCTGAGCTGGTGACAGCTTTATCTGAGATCTATCTTTGAGAACCACCGTGCTCCCTTCAGCTAATCAAAGAGGTCATCAATCCTTGGGAGTGGGTACTTATTCTTCACAGTCACCAGATTCAAGCAACGGTAGTCAACACAAAGCCTCAAGATACCATCCTCATTCTTGGCAAATAGAATCGGGGCTTCCTAGGGAGAAATATTGGGCCGGATGAATCCCTTCCCCTGTAAGTCCTCTACTTGTACCTGCAACTCAAGAAGCTCTATGGGAGCCATCCGATATGCTAGTGTAGATATCGATGACATCCCGAGGTACAGGTCAATGTCGAAGTCCACCTCTCTATGAGTATGTAGTCCTGGAAAATCATCAAGGAAAACATCCTCGTACTGTTCCACCACTACAGGATAGCTCAAACTCTCCATATCAACTACTCTGAGGGTAAGTCAGGCCAACTTATTAGTGATTGGTTGCACCCTCCTCTGAGTAAGTCCTTCCAATGCTACAAAGGCTCCCTTCTCACCTGTGAAGGTGAATCTGGTCCCATCCATTCATACACACCGCACATTGCGCCTAATACAGTCAATCTGAGCATGGACTGTAGATAACCAGCCCATACCCAAGATGACGTCGTAAGGCCTCTACGCCACTACTAGGAGATCCCAGCCGAAGCGCTCGCCTCCTAGAGTAAGCTCACACTGTCATCACCAGTGTGTAATTGTCGAGTCTTCTCCAGTAGGAGTCTCTAGCCCTAGGGATAGAGCCAAAATCTCCGTTGGAATCTTCAAGCTCTGAACGAGGGTAGTGACAATGAAAGAGTGACTAGCACCTATGTCTATAAGTACTACAGCTAAGGTGGAGTAGACACATATTGTACCTCGAATCATCTCTGAAGCACCATGGTCGTATGCTCCAGCTGCCTGAAGCTGAGCTCTCACCTTTCTACCTGCTCCCTATAGTCGGGGTGGACCTCCTGGTGGTGGTGGTGGTAACACCTCGAAATGTTTCCCACCGCCAGCTGCTCAACCAGATCCTCTGCCACGTCCGCCTGCTCCCTACAGCCCACCTCGATCGAATCTATGTATCTTCCTAGGAAGTCCTTTTACCGTCTGTTGATCATCCGAACGGCGGGACAAACAGTCACAAGACATGTGACCATTCCCAAGACATGAGTAACAATTCCCACTCCTAGCATGTGTTTCTCTGCCCCGGGTTCCCCATACAACCGATCCTGAGTCACGCGGTCATCCACCCATGGGTCCGGTCCTCTTGGACCTCTGAGACATCTGTCTACTTCTATTTGCAGAAGACTCCGCTGCAAGTCGACTAGTGGTGGGTCTTGCTATGGGAGACTGCTCAGTAAGGAAACTATCCACTAAGACGAATCACTCCAACACACCTGCCTGGGTCGGGATGCTGAGGGAGTTCATCGAAGCCCTGATCTCTCGCTTGAGCCCCTGATCAATAGTCTGGGCCCTGAAGAATGGGTCCCACAACATATATGTGGAGTAGCGCAAGAGTTTGGTGAACCTCGCTGAGTATTATTCCACTGTCATGATGCCCTACAGCAGATGAAGTAGCTCCAGTATGCACACCGCGCGAAGAGTAACTGGAACAAACTCCGCATGAAACAGGCTCTCGAAGTCTACCCCGAGAAGCATCATCTCATCATGAACCCGGAGCATCAAGCTCCGCCATTTTCCCACTGCATCCTGTAGAAGGATGGCAGCAAGAATCACCATGAAGTCTACCGGTGTCCCTACTAGTCGGAAGACTCTCACCACAACCTCCAGCCAATCCTTAGCTGCCTGTGGGTCCGTCTCTCCCCTGAACCTAGGTGGCATCTGGTGCTGGAACTCGGGCAACGTGCTCAAGAGGTGTGCATCATCTTCTGTTGGGGATGGTGGCATAGGTGGCCCAACGGGGAGTGGTACCGCTGGTACCTCCACTGGAAAAGGGCCTTACACTGAGGCCTTTTCGTTCAGTGGGCTATCTGTGCGTACAACTCTCGGGGATCTAGCTGGTCGTTCGCGGGGAGGCATCCTAAAAGAAACAGATGTTACATGGTCAAAATATTATACCTGGTGAGATAACCTGGTTGATCTGACTTAATGAAAACTTTTGAAAACACACACACGATCAGTGTTTTCATGCACTGAGTCAGATGTCAGTAGTTTGGGTCATGGTGTATGGATACATCGGCTGTCGCACCAACACTAAAGTCCTTGCACTTAAAACCACACTTAGTACCCTTAACACTATTTCTTCACAGAAAAGAAATATCAGAGTCCTAAGTTATGTGGTAGAACCGACTCCTCTGATATCAATTTGTCATGACCCATCCCCCGGGGCCCGTGTCGTGACTACCCCAATCCCGCCTTCCATAGGCCAGGGGCTGGCGACTAGCACCAAAGGCATAAATCCCTAAACTGGGAATCCATTTCCTTTAAAACTCGAAAACACACACAACAGAGTATGAGCTAAAAGAAAAACACTAAGTAAAACTGTATACAAAGAGTGCTGAAATTAGAGGGGCCGAAATACGATCCCAACAGGAAAATACAAGTACAACTGAAAACAAGTACAACTGAAAAGGAAAAAATAGCTAAAAGGTGAAGAGCAGCTCCTGGATCATCCACCACGGATCCTACCTGAAGGGTAGGTACAGATAACCTCCTCATCACTCCATGTTTGTCGGTCTCCTCCGTGTACCAACACATCGTATGGTCCACCTCCAGGTACCGCCCAGTCCTGGTACTCTGAACCTCAATCAGCACTGTCTGTCGTCTGCAACAAACACAACAAGGTGTGGGCATAGCCCATGTAGGGGTGAGTATAACGATACTCTGTAGGGACCCCAAAACTCTCAAGGTCTTATAAAATCCAATAAGGATAAGACACAAAGTATGAAATCAATAGATAACCCCACTTAGGTATATGCCCATACATATACCTAAGTTATCAAGTAATGCATCTCGATCATGAGGTAAATACAATAAGTTACTGACTCAGCTCAACCAGGATTTTATTCTAGGAATAGTATCAATATAAATTGCCGGCTACTGGAGAACTCTTCCTCTATTGAGTACAGTGGGCCTTCCGCGTCACACAGAGGTGCTACCCACTAACCTTGGACTGCTGAGGTACTCCTCCTGTCGAGTATCATGGGTCTGCTGCATCACATAGAGGCACTCCCCATGGTGGGTTTGTCATGTCACACAGAGGTTCTCCCCCTCATTGCCTGCTGAGGTACTCCTCCTGTCAAGTACCGTGGTTCTGCTGCATCACCATGGAACTCCCCAATATGGGTCTACCGCGACACCAAGGCGCTCCCCACTAGGCCTGTAGAGTCACTCCGAGTCAAACGGTCAGCAGTCATCAGGTCTCAGCCAGCTACTAGGTTCCCGCACAAATGCTCGTTCGTCTCAGGAAGATCCACTCGAAAAGCTACTGGTCGATTCTCTAACTACCACGAAGTCCCAGGAAGAAATATCTCAAGGGTTTTTCATGTCATAGAGGTCTCAATGCAATAGACGGTGCGTCAATCGGATGCCTGGTCTATGAGTTATTAGCCTTTTAGTCCTGGGGGCCCGGTTGGATTCGTGTACGATCCAACCTGACTGTATCTCAACTTTACCCTGAACTCCCTGTGGGGTGTACTCAAAGGGACTATCGCGCTCCAAGAAAACCAGTGTCGCTGACGGTTTTTCAAACAATCATTTGGTGCCAAAGATATGGCCAAAGAAAGTAAAAGCTCAGTAGTGGGACCGGGTCCGGTCCGACCCGGTCGGACTGACTCCGCCCAACCTAGTCTGGCCTACCCTCGTCTGGGTCGACTCGGTCAGACCAGTCGAGCCTAGCCTGGCTCATTATGAGGGCCATCCTATTAGGTTTGATCCGGCCCGCTAGGCCCAGCCCAGCCGGCCGCGAGGGCGGTTCGGCTCGGGCTTGGGGCGGGTTCGGCCCGGAGCGTCGTGAGGGTGCGGCCAGGTTTGGCTCATCCCAGAGGGTGCGGCTGAACCGGTTCGGCCAGGGCACCGCGAGGGGGGTCATGGTCCGGTTTGGGAGGTCGGGCGGCCGGGAGGCGAACGGGAAGGGCGAGGTCGGGCGAGCACGCGGCTGGGCAGGCATTCGGCTGGGCTGGGCACCATGCAGGACGGCGGGCGGCCGGGCAGAGCACGACTGGGTGGGCACGCGGCCGGGCAGGGCGCGGTCAAGCTGGAAAGATTCCTGGTAGGGCGCCAGGTAGGCAGGCGGGTGGGCAGGGCGCGGTCGAGCAGGTAGGCGGCTGAGAAGTGTGCCAAGCGGGCCGGCAGGCCGGCGGACAGGGCGTGGCCGAGCTGGCAGGCAGTCGATCAGGGCACCAGGTAGGCCGGTGGGTGGCCAGGCAGGGCGCTGGCAAGATGGCTAGCAGCTGGGAGGCTAGGAATCCGGTCCGGCAGGGCTCGGGCCGGCGGGGTTCAGCAGGGGCACGCGGGAGGCTGGCGGCGGTGCAGCAGGGCACCTGGGAGGTTGGTGGCGTTTCGGCCCATGAAGCCATCTCGGATAGGGCACCAGATCACGGTGGGGGCGATGTGGTTTGCGGAGGCCGCAGGAGGCATGGCTTTTGCCTATGCCTTCATCGCCTTCAACACTGCTTTGTCTCCATGCCGAGAAACAACACAAACAAGAACGACTGAGGGGTTCTTCCATGTTGGTTTGGCCCGCACCATCCGTGTTTAAGGTGTTAACACTTGGCTCGTCAAAGAGTATGAAGATGAACAATAATTGTTTTACAACCACTCAACGATTCCTTTCCAATCTGAATAAGAGAAAAAGAAATGGAAAGTTACACAAAAATAAAACCCCTACCTTTGATTGTCAGTCATCAACATTGAAGTCACCGAAAGAAGATGAATGAGTTCGTCGTTCATCACGTCTACCACACACTCCCAATCTCGAGCTACGCCGTCTCGTTGACGACGATGCAGAGGGTGGGTCAGTTGAAGATGCCCCACGTCAGTAGGATCTGAGGGAGGAAGTCGAAGAAGGTCGGCGTTCTTCATCGGTGGAGTGTTCTTCATTGGAAGAACTTTTCTCCCAAGATCCTCTCTTCCCAAGCCCCACCAAATGAGAAATACTAAGCCAAAATAATAATAGTTTGAGTTTGTCTATTATTTAGTTGTTGACACAAAAATCAAATTGGTGAATTAATAACTTGGCTCCCCTAATTAATTCATGAGTGTTGGAAGAAATTAATTAGGGGAGTTGGCACAAATTAATTAAAGGGGAGGACAAGAGGCTCTCCCTCATTAATGAGGGAGACTTGAGAGGTTTTACTCTTCTCCATCAATAGGGGGTTTTGCCCCTTGTGGCCCATACATCGTAACCTCTCACAGGAGGTTAGGTTCGGGTGGTCCCCACCACCATAACCTCTCGTGGGAGGTTAAGGTGTGGTGGTCCCACCTCCAACTTCCATGAGGAGGTTTTAACCACCAAACACCCACATATTGGCTCAAATAAAAATAAAGTGAAGCTGGCTTTATTTTATTATTTTCCATGAAAACCCAAAATCTATCTTTTAAACTCGACCCACTTCTATCGAAGTGAAAGTCTTCTTAAGTAAATATTGGTGCTATGAGTTCAACGGTGCCCTCAAGTTTCAATTCCGAGCACCGGTTCAAATGTTTTAAAAACCCGCTGGTACGTTTACTGAACGTACCTGAACAAAACATTAGAAATTGATTACAGGCACACCGGGCCTCGGAATCATGCGCTGTCAATTTCCGCGGACTCGTAAAATTTCCATGTATTTAAGAAAAAAATTCACCGGAATAGGGATTAAAATATTTTAATAATGTTAAGTTGTTCATTTAAAAATTCATGTAAATCCAACTATTAAATAAATCAAATTACTTACAGAGAAATATTTCATAAAAAATAAATAAGGTGTTACATTAAGGTATATGGATAAGATGTATTAGAGAATAGGGATTAGAATAGGTAGAACCAAGAGGGTTATAGGATGAGCCAAGTGTGATGTAGTTCAAATCAAACTATTCGAGTTTGAAATGCTATTATCATTCGGGAAGAAATCATGTTATTGAACAATAATATTTATATGATCACTTAGTCTAATTTTATCATATATTATCCAAGTAATATTTGGATTAGTATATTTTTGAATCAAGATAATTAAAATGAAGCTAATAAAGGTATACAACTAGAAAAATATATTTTAACCTTAGTTATATATGTTTTTATATTATTTTCTATCAGATTTTAATGACATTGACATTTTATGTTTTATTTTTGATTTTTTATATAAATAGAGCTAAAAACATATTTTAGCATTGGTTATCATAGTAACTGATTTCAAAAGGTCAACTAGCATCCATTTCGGTGTCGATTATAATTATAACTCATATTGAAGGCTACTATCGACATAAGTTAACACAATAACCAATTTGGAAAGGGTTAATTATTTTGTAAATATTTAAAACCACTCTACTCTATTGGAAGAAATGGAAAATTTGATGAACTATAAAATTTATAAAATAAAATGAAAAATAATAATAATAAATTTTACACAAAGACCTAATTTCATTACCATTTATAGTGTCCTTTGAATGTATATTTTTTCTTCATTTTCACTTTCTTTTGAGGAAAGAACTCATGTGGAATATTTATGTGTGATCATGAAATTATATTATCCTCCATCCATAAAATCTCATGTTATATCATCATCTTCTCAAATTGAATAGAAAAAGTCTTATTTGGTAATGAAAAAAATAATTAAAATAATAATGATGGATAAAACAAACCACCATAAAAATAAATGACGATATTATAATGATAAACACCATATTTGAATCATTGAATTAATAACCAAATTAATTATTATTAAAATATATGAGTATTTAGATTAGAAATGATAAAAGAGGGAGAGAGAAATATTATATAGGGTACCAGAAAATGTTTTCACATAGAAAAAAATATTTTAGGTAGTATTTTATAAACTAGAGGTTTAATATGGAAAACATTAAAACACCACCTTGTAATAATATAGATTTATGGTTTTAACATAGATATAATGAAAATAGATGTTAAATTTTTTTGTGACATTGGTTTTATAAAATTTTTGACTTGAAAATCCTTTCACATCAGTTTTAATAAAATCGAGTTTAAAACACAGATGTGAATGCTATTTTTTATAAAAGTTGTATATATCTAAAAAACACTTTGTATTATAACTAAATAATCGATCATAATTAAAGGGTTAATAATATTAGTATATTTTTATTATGATGGAATAATTGATTTTTCAAATCATACCTATGGTAGTGAGGTTGATATCTTAATAGAAATTAGATCTTGAAACTTTTAGCTATTTTATTTAGTGAGTGATATTTATCAATGGTATTCTGATATATTTTAAAAATTATGAGAAATATGTGAATCTCATAATAATTATTCCCTAATAGTTTTTCATTAAAGAATTAGAATCATATATTAAATGGTATCAATAACATTGAATTGTCATTTTTTGACAAGTTTATATATTATGATCAACTATTAAGGAACACATGAATTATTTGTGACTAACTATTGGGATTAATATACTCTAGATATTTATATATAAAGGGTTGATTAATTTTAATAAAATTAATCTATAGAGTATTGATATCCTTGTGCGTTATTACTGATTTAATAAAAATAATAATCAATGATTTTATTGTGAATTTAATCACATTTTTTTGGATTATGATATATTTTGATAAGTCTATGATTTTGTGAACCAATGGTTAAAGATATGTGGTAATTTTTGTATGAAAATTTGACTTCTTTGGGGTTTAACATATTATATATTCAAATGGTCTTGGGAAGGTATGTTATGGAGAATATATGATTAGGGTACATACATACTTTGGTGTATTATTTTATGAAAAATAAATTTTGTTTGAGGAATGATAAGGCGCTTGATATAGCCTAAGAATGTAAGGTAGATCCCATACTATATTTTATATCCTAAATAATTAATATTTTAAGAACACTCTAGCTTAATTTTACAAATGAGTAATAATTAATAATTATATGTTGTTATTTATTTAAGGATGGTAGCATGTAAAGACACAAGACCTTAGATCCTTTTAATTGATTCTATATTTGATATCTTATGCACACACAACACAAAAATAATGAAAAAACTAACTAACATGGTATATAAAATATTAAAATTACAAGAATAATATAATCATTATTAAATAAAAATATAATAATATATTAAAATATTTATTTATTTTTTATATTTATAAACTAAGATGTTAATGATCAATTATTTTTGAATCTCTATGAAATATGATTAAAACATTTTATGTTCTAAAGTTTCATATTTTAAAAGAATTTTTTCATTATATACTGTATTTTCAATTCAATGTAAATCTTATATTTTTTATTTCAATTTGATAAAAAAATTGTATTAAAATTTTAATATTATCATAGGATGAAATATTGATATTTTTTTAAAAAGAAGGTGATTTTTAGTTATATTGTGCAATATATGTTTTGTATAAATATTGTGCATTTTTTGAAATTATTTGTTTATAAGATTGAAATTGAAATTTATGAAACCCATTCTGGATAAAATATTAATTTGATAAGTTAAATTGTAAATTTAAACATATTTATTCTAGTTTACAAACCTATATTTAATGTTTTAAAACATAGCTAATATTTTACTCAGGATATGTTTTTAAATAAATTATATACATATTATTTTAAAATTAATATTAATCACTATTAAAAATTTAATTAAATTAAATGGATTTCATACTTGAAATATTTATTTCTGTATTATATAACAGGGTCAATTTTATTTTGGTTCATAAAGGTATGTAACATTAGGTAAAAACTAGTTACCGTGGTAAAATGTAAAATGGTAAAAGTGAACAATCTAATGGTAATGAGTTGAATACATGTTTAGTCATTAGTAGATGACACCATGATGGAACATATCTATTAACCACTCCATTATTTCCCAATTTTGGAGCCACTTTCATTTATAGCGACTTACCATTCTTAGAAAGTTAAGGGTATTTACAAAAAAAATCTCTCAATTTTCAGTTATTAAAGGGGCAATCTACTCCTCACTTACCCTCACACCAAAATCAACATATTTCATTAAAGAATCATCCCAAACCACTATTAAACATTACTAAACACCTTAAATAGTTTATTTTATTCTCAAAATACCATCCCTCAAATTCATAACCCCCTTTACAAAAGAGATAATCAAATAGTGAGTTATAAAATTATAACCTATAATTTTTAATTTCATTTAATTTTTGTGCACTTATTCTTCCTAAAATACCATTACAACATATTAAAATAATACCATAATAATCATTATTATAGTATTGTGTGATTATAATTATGGTACAATCATTATCCACCATTCCTATTTCTATTAAGGAAAATGAAATCACCATTCACGTATTGTGTAGACTACCACCTCCATGACCCCACATGGTTCGTTTTCCTTCACTAACATAAAATTTTAGTAATAATATACAATTAAATATATATTTATTATATTTATTACATATTTTAGAATATGATATTATAAACCATATTACTCATTTTCTTGGTTCAACTGAAAATGATAACATCAGGGATGCATACGTGTGGGCTACCTCCTACATAGAACAATCGATTCCCATTTTCTTTTCACCACATACTTAAATGAATTGAAAAGAGAATGATTTTCATGGATAAATATTATTTTTATGAAATTATTAATTTTATTTAATGATAAATTCGACATCATATTAACAGTATTAGCAATTAATGGATATGATAAATTCGACCATCCAAAATAGTGTTCTAAGAGAAGAAAATGAGTTCTTCATACTAAGAAATAACTTCTTATAGGTCATATTATTCTTATAATTCGTTACAAGTATGATATAAAATAATAATAATGACTAAATAAGATAATTATGCTTCTTTTATGATGATATTTCAATTAAATCACTTCATAATCCTCTATTAATTTTAGTGTGTTCTAATTTGGGTTGATTTATCCATCTACATAAACAATTATAAAAATATATATCATGGATCACTGTAGGAATTTATTTTCATGTAATATATTATATAAATAAGTAAATATTGAGTGTTTTTTTGAAATGGTAATATAATAATTTGAAACATTGTTTATTAACAAACCATGAGTTCACAATGAATCATCGAAACATGTTCATCAAAAAATTTATTTTTAAGGATAATAACAAATTATAACATTAAATAATATTATAATATTATAAATAATTGTTAAAAATAAATTAAATATCCTTTTATGACCATATACTAACAATATTTGGGTGAATAAAGAAGAAAATTACCATTATTATGAAACCAGTTCAAAATGAACGTGATTACTCAGACCAGATATTGAAAATAAATAATTACTAAATAATATACATGTAGAGAATAATTAAAAATTAATTTTATAAAATATTTTAGAGATTAAAAACTTTATTAAATTCATGATTATAATTATCTATTTTTTATTGATTTTTTAGTGTTTATTCTGACTATGTATGAATTAATCTAAGGGGTTCTTTGCCTCTAATTTAATATCTTGATACTAATTTCTAAATATGAGCCATGATATGTTTAATATAGTGTGGCTACTACCTAAATAATTACTCTTGCCATACTAATGCGGGTTTTTAAATTAATATAATAAAATTTCATTGTAACCTATGGATATTTTGTGATATATTTCCCTATAAAGAAATTTAATTTCTTTGATAGTTTTCTTCAGATGCAGTACCGGGTTTAAACAAACTACAAAAAACTAGTAAAATATTTTCACATCACCATTGGAATGGTGGGTATAAATTATATTAAACAAATTAAGGAAAATATCTATTATTAATTTATTTATTTTAAATATTTTGATTAACTCTTACGAAATATGTACTTTATTGGGTGTAAATACATTTTATGATTTACTAATATATTTTATTCAAAAATGATTTCTATTTTATTTTTTATGTTGATATTATAATTAATATCATCTAATTTTAGTAATATAATTTATTAATAATTATATAATTTATTAATAATTATATAATTTTGAAAATTATCATGTCAATATTTTATTATGTTGAAATTTTATATATTTTTAATGAGTAAAATTTTAGTGAATAGTGAAAAATATTGATTTATGTAAAACTGTGATTCGTTTCCTTTAAGTCAATTAATTTAAAATCCCTATTTTCTTTTTGATTTTTTATTAAATTTATTTATGATAATTTTTATTTATAATAATCTAATTAATTGCGTTATTATCATTAAATTCAAATATTTTTAATATAATTTAATTTTTAGGATTACAATTCATTTTTCTTGAAAAATGTTTTTCTTCATATTTTATATATTTATATTTTAACAAAATAATAAAACATAAAGGAATTGAATTTGAAAAAATGGATTCCATGTTTTAAATTAGGATATTCAAATTTGGTAAATAAATCCCCTTTATTATGAAAAGTTTCCTTGTTATAATTTATCACCTCAATAAACTGTAAATTGGGTAATTAAGGTTTAAAATAATTTGATAATACATTAAATACCTATTAAATGATTACCTTTATCACATTTTATGATATTAATGTTACAATATAAATAAAAAATAATAATATATTGCATTTTGGTTCCATTTTCCATTCATAAAGATATTTATAATATATTATGTATAGAAAAATAAAAAATATCACTCTTTTGGCATTAAATTTCTATTGTATATTTATATATGGATAAAAATACGTTTTAAATTAATATTAAAGGATATCTTGATATTTATTAAAATATTTTGATTTTTTATTTATTTCTATCGTTTAGTGAATATATAATTTCCTTAATTTCTTATACAATGCTGATACAGTGCTTGTGCAATTGGCAGAAAAATCAACGTGAATAATTTTAAAAATGTTAAATCATAAGTTTTTTGGGATTATTTATTGTTTCAAAAAAAATTTAAAATTAATAATAATTTATTTTTGATGGATTAAAGGATTATATCCAAATTACATCTTTGTTACAATGTCATTATTATCAAATTAAATGTATCGTGTGAAAAATGATATTTATGATATTTATGAAAAATAAAATTTTATTAAATTATTTACAAATCATTACAATATTTCAAGTTGAAAATTAGGAGAATTATGGTCTAATATTTCATCGTTTTTTCATTTTTGATAAAAAAATTTCCTAACATATAATATTATTATCCTTTAATATTGAAAAGGCTATTATTGTGGTTAATGTTAAAAAAATTAACAATGGAGTTAATCCAAATGATACAAGTTAAAATGTAAAAAAAAATTATTATACCTTATTTAATGGTCTTATTTTAACCATTACATTATAATGTTATGTTATGAGTTATTTTGGACTCATTTTTTCAAATAAAGTTACATAATACAATTTTAAAACTTTGAAAAATTACTAGCATGCCCTCAACTCAATTATCTATGTACACCCTTTCTCTCATTTATTTAATCCACTTCAAACAAACTATCCCAACCAAACCCTTAAAAAATATCTTTTAAACTTCTATATAAATTATTTAGAGGTTATGGTATTCAAAAAAGGCCATTATAAGGGAACTTAATAAGGGATCTAAAGGAAGTCTGCTGAAGAAGAGGTAATCGTCTTTACCGACTCTTTAGTGTTTATTTCTTCCTATAATTCCTAAAAATATATTTTTATCTTACAAAATATATATATATAATTAATATTAAATATATTTATATTTTTTTATTATTGTTTTACTACCATTTTATCCCTTTTTCCATCATTGGGAATGAGAAAACATTATTCTTGTGTACATACTATTTATTGTCTCCACATAGTGGTGTAATTTGTTTTTAATCAATATTTTAATTGGATGGTTATAAATATGGAAATAATGGGAAAAATAATATTTAAGGTATAATTATGGTTTTATAAATATAATATATCATATATTATTTTTCCTTCCAATTCATTTGAAAAAGACAATGTCGCACGTCCATGTGTGTGGACTACAACCACCACGAAGTGATATGATTCATTTTTTGTTTCATATTTCCTTGGATGGTAATAGATACATATTTAATAAATTATTTATATATGATATAATAATGGAATTTTAATTTTGAGTTATTATTTATATGTCTTTCATTCCATCCACCGAAAAGTGCAAATAATGTTTTAGCATATATTTACCCTACAGTCTACATGAACGTAGTAATTCATTTTTATATCTAACTTTTATGGATGACTCTACTTATATAAATGATGAATAAATATGATATTTAAATAATTATTAAAATTTTATATTTTTTTAACCATAATAAAATTACAAGGACCTAAGGTACCGAAACAAAATTCAATTGAAAAAAGAAGTAGTCAACACCCAAAACAATGATAAAAATAATTTTTTTTAAACAAATAGATTATAATATGTTATAAATGGATCATATATGACATTGTAAATATTTATATGGTTATTATACTAAATTATAATAAATATAAATTTATTATATTGGACGTTAAAATCACATACAATGTAATTTTACTTAAGGTATGTAATTTCATCTCAATTTATAATACATTGAAACATATTTTTTATTATGCATGAATTTAGCTCTATGTGGTGTATATATTGACCCATTTATATATTTAAAATTAATATATATTTATTTATAATGATTAAATATTTAGTTAATGTTTAATATTTCAAGTTTTTATACTTTAAAAGAAACCAAAGGGGTAAGAATTTATTTTATAATCTCATTTTTTGAGATTTTTCTGATTTTCATTGAATTAATATTATAAAATATCCTTTATAAACCCAATATAAATTCATATTCTATACATTTTTAATGATTTTCCATTTTTTCTTCCAAATTCTCCTCTATTTGGTACATGAATCATGATATTAAATGTTTTTACAGGAAATATGATCTTATTTCTCTTTTAATTAGATATATTTTTCCTCTATGTCAATATTTTTAAAATTTATTTATAAAAAGATTTTTTATTCACTAAAATGATTTATTGTGGACATCTTATGTTATACTTGAAATTTTAAAAGGTTTTCAATTAATCATTTTTTTAAAGCATCATTTTTTACTTCCTTTCAAAATTGAAATGGAAGGATTCTTTTTAATAAATATGGTGTTAATTTATTTTCCTACTACCATAATCATTTTACACAATTTTGCTTCTTCTACAAGTTTTAAATGTTTATACCAAGATTTTTTTAATAAATATTATTTTATCTTCTCTCATACATCTTATTTTATTCAAAAAAATATTTGAATTTATTTCCAAAAACAATATTTTTGTCGAATTGATGGACGCATTTTATCTCTTATTAATTTTTTGGTCACAATACTTCTCTGGAAATATTCAATTTATTATAATATTTTTTCGCTAGACATTAATTTTCTCCTAAATACACATATTCTTACTATCATGGTTATTATTTTTTCCTAAACCGTATACCATTCTTTATACAGTTTTTTACTATGAATGTTATTTGATTAACTATGGAAATATTAATATTCTTTATTCTTTACTCAATGTAAATATTTTTTGATAAGGAATATTTTTAATGAATTAAGTTGTTAATTTAATATATGAGGAATTTATTTTATAAGGAATGTTTTTCTGGAACCAATTTCTTATATCCCCTCGATGTAATGATAGGTCTTATAAAAAAACCCATTATCCAAACTTATTAGTTTTTTGGCATATACATACCCATCGATTAAACTCTCCTGCAAAAGGCCTAGATAGTAAAGATGTCAGGATGGTTATGTTCATGAAATCCGATATTGAGAATTTCCTTCATTGATAATTCATTTATTGTTATCGATGATATCATTGCATTGATTGTATAAATGGATGAATTTTGTTCTCAGGATAAGGATTAAATAGAATGTTTTTTTAGTTATTTAACTTGCAATATTAATTATGGATTATTTATTCATTATAGCTTCTAATATATGTAACCCTTACTAAGAATCTAAGATCACCCTTTATTTTTTTCCTTTACTAGGATTTGATGAAGGATCTAATGAAAAATATCAAGGATTTTATGATGTTTTATATAGTATATATATTAAATTTACAATGTAATATGGGAATAATGTATGTATTTTATTCTTTATGAGTACTAAACTAGTCAATCCATGGTGATGTTATCCCTTGTATGTTATTATAATGAATTAAACTAGACACTTTCTCTAGGATACTAGAGATGGAGTTGTCACAATTGGTATCAGTGGAAGGTATAGTAGAAAAATTAGGAACTATATTATTAATGAACACAACTAACATGATAATTATAATAATCCATTGTAGAATTTGACATAATTTACTATTATTGGGAATTTTATTTTGTAGATCACTATTCATGTTGAATATGAGATAACTCAATGTGAGACATTATTTAGTGATGGAACCTAATGGGAGAAAGGTAATCAATACCCATAGTCAATGTAGGAATTTCCCTACTTAGTAAGAAAATACATCTAGGGTTGGATCTAAGTTTATCATGGCCATATTATGATAGTTGACTTGGGTTATGGTGAATAACCTTTACCTTATCAAGCAATATATTGTTCCATAGTTTTATTCACTTATATTTGATCACATCATGTTATATAAGGTTCTCTAATTTATTGGAACTACTAATCCTTTGGTATATGGAAAATCTATTAAGTCATGTTATAGGATATTTCTGGATTTCAATGTAATAAAAGTGGAAATGTTATTTTATCATTTTATTAATTCAAATAAGATACTGATTTTTGGTTTTTATTGGTCTATATTGATAATAATGTAGAAGAAATCAAAATCATGGAATGTAGAACTTTTAAAGTGATGTTATTAGATAAATACATCCATTGAAAAAATGAGGAAATAAAGTGTAAATTCCTCCTTTTAATGGAGATGGATGAATAAAGGTGGTAGAGTATGATGATAACATTATAAGAATATCAAGACATGATTCTGACTTCATACAAAATCCAAAATTAATTATTGAACATTTCTTAGATGTGTTTAAGTTACGTCTCTAACAGGAACTATTTTATCAAATGTTTATCTCCTTTGATGATATAGTACCAATTACTATTAATCTAGATAAATTTTTCTAGATCATATATATTAAATGGAAAACTAGATAGGAATATTTTGAGAGAGAATAATGAAAAAGAAAACATGTTAAATAAGAAGAGTAAAAAATATAAATTCCTTTCATGTTAAAATTATGGAAAGAAACATCCAAAACAACGGCTGAAAGGGAATGGGGGTTTGTCATTTGTGTAAATAATAGGGTTATTTTTCTAGTTAATTAAATGAAAATAAAGAAACCATATATATCAATTGAATAAACTATAAAGAGGAAGAAAATTATTCAAATCATTTCCTCAAACATAAAGGTAACATACAATAGAAGAATCTAAGGGGAGATGTCCAAATATTTGGAATTACTATAGCTGAAGTGGAAGTTCCAGGTGAGTTGTTTAGAGGTACACATTCATTCACAACAGAAGTGAAAATTTATTATTTGATTAATTTTCAACCAAATATTTTATATATATAGAATTTACTAAGGGTGTCACATCACCATCTCAATGATTAGATGACGATTTGGCAGCATAATGGAAGGATGGTCATATCTCAAGTATATAGTTCCTATCTGATAGATGTTTATGGGAATGTTATTCCTATAAATATTTTTATTCTTCATCAAATTTAATTTGATTTAATTTTCATAATGGATTAGATATATCAGTATAGATACCATATTAATTTTCGAGGAAGGGAAGTAATATTTGATATTATGAATCAAAATATGATATTTGATCGATGTTAGGATGAATGTACAATCCAAATGAAAAACCACATCCATTATTTGTATTTTTTACCAACTCATAATTGATATTTATCCTAGATAGCTGGTGGAAAACTCAATATTGATGATATTCCTATTATAGAATCATTTTATTATTCCTTTCTTAAGGAGGTTCCCAGTCTTCCCCAAAATGCATAAGTTGAGTTTCCAATTGAACTCATTACTAGTGATACTCCTATTTCAAAGACTGATTGTACAACATTATCAATTGTGTTATCAGATTTAAATACCATACTCTAAGATAATATAGAAAAGGGATTCATTTGGCCTATTTCTTCATCATGATGTGCACCAGTTCTTTTTTTAAGATGAAATATGGGATAATGCATCTCTATATTGATTATCATGAACATAAAAAATTCACTATTAAGTATAATTATCCTCTACCACATATCAATGATCTATTTGGTCAATTATGAGGATTCAATATTTTTCCATGATTGATATTCATTCTAAATATCATCAGCCAAGGGTCAAGAAGGAGGATATACTGAGGACAGACATCTGCAC
The DNA here is from genome assembly GCA_963277665.1 of Viscum album. Classification (NCBI taxonomy): domain Eukaryota; kingdom Viridiplantae; phylum Streptophyta; class Magnoliopsida; order Santalales; family Viscaceae; genus Viscum; species Viscum album. The sequence goes on from OY728162.1 coordinate 1,531,331,639, forward strand.
AAGGTATGGTCACTATGAATTTATATTAATTCCATTTAGACATATAAATGTTCATAATATATTAATGTATTTGATGAATTTATTATTAATAGATTACCTGGATTTTTATGTGAAATTATTTATAGATGAAATTATTATATATTTAAAGGGAAAGTAAGATATTGAATAATATTTGAGGATTTTGTTGATGAATCTAGTGAAGGAGAATTAATTTTTTAAATTTAAAGAGAGCTAATTTTTCCCTTAAAATGAATTAATCAAAGTACATATAATTTCACAAGTGGTTATATTGGTTGAGAGTTGAACAATGGATTTTATTTTGAAATGACCTAAAAAACACATTAATTATGATCTTTAGTTTTATTTGTCTGGATGGATACTACCAAAATGTTTTGATAGATTTCTCTTGACTATCTAATCCCCTCACCATGTTGACACATAAAGGATCCAACATCCTATAGATATATAAATTTGATGATTGTTTTGAATAACTAAATAGATGGTTTGTCAATGTGATTATACTAACACTAACCTAAATTAGAAAAGTGTTTTGGATATTTAGTGATGCATAAAATTAGTGAGTGGGTTGATTCATCATGCAGAGTGATACGATGATAGATTATGCCTCTAGCCAAATGAAAATTCGTGAGAGAAATTTAAAAACTCATGATTTTAAACTATAAGTAGTGATATCTACATTGATGATATGGATAAATTATCTATACGGTTAGTGTTGTGATATATATACTAATCATAAAATTTTGAGTATATATTTACACAAAAAGAGTTGAATATTTCTCATATAATATTGTTAGAGTTGGTCAAATATTATAACTACGCAATACATTACCACCTTGTTAAGGAAAACATGATTTGTGTTAGAAAATATCATACTAGTTTATCCATGAAGTGGATTGAAATAGATACGATATTTATGTATTTACAAAATTTAGATATTGAAATATTAAATTAAGGGATACATATTACCTTTCATATATGAATTATAAACCATCCATACCTGAGAGGATTAAAAAGGTGCATAAATAAGATGTTGAATTATGCATGAATGTGATGAATTCTCCAAAATTTAAATATGATCATTCTATAATGATAAGGTTTATAAATTGATTATATACCCCCATCAATACCAGATGAATAAGGGGATATTAGATGAAGATCAAAAAAACTTATCTATTTATCCAAGAATTATGAATATGTACAGTGATCTAAAAATGTATTTTTTTGGGGATAACATGAAAATGGATATTGTACAGTAATTATCTGAAATACTATTATTTCATCAATTTATGTTTTAGACATAAAAGTTTAAAGGAGTGTTAAAACCATTACCCATACCAGAATGAGAAATGAAAAACATTACTATGAATTTTTTTAGTAGTTGTAAAACATCCCAAATTAATGAATTTAATCACTATTGGACAATATTTATCCCTTGATAACCTTACTCAGTTATTCATTAGGGAATTTGTTATGTCAAATGGGGTTCCCCACTCTGTCATATCTTGTCCAAATCTTATTATTACCTGAGTGTTTGGAAGAATCCTTCATTAAGCCCAAGAGATAGAGTTGATTTTTAGTATGGAATATTAGCACCAAAAAGATAGTTATTATAAGACAAAATTTTAAACTCTAGATGAAATGTTGAGAGATCTCTCTATGTATTTAAAATGACGTTGGGATCAACACCAATATTTGTTAGTATTTTTATTACCACGGTGTCTTTTACTCGAAAATTCTGACGATGCCCAATGATGACCTATATGAAAGGATGTGAATAGATATAATGTCTTGGGATCATGCTGGAGGGAGAAATATATTTATTCTTAATTTAACTGAGTAAATGGTAGAGAATTTTCGATCTATTTAACAACACATAATGGATTCTCAATATCCAATGAAATATATGCTAAAAAAGTTTAGTAAGATCTATTATTAAATGTTTGTTGAAAGGTAACACTATGAACATCTCCTTTTAATAAGGTAATTATATTTATTTATAAGGTAATGATAATATCTATATATATCATTCAAATTGAAATTCAGGATCATGTCAAAATGGTATCTTATTGTTTGGTGCTTCTATAGAATCTCTCTCAAGTTCAACATGTGTTCCATGTATCTCTCACATGAAATCAAATACCCAATGCTTCACATATAATAAATAGAGTGGTTATACTTATAGAGAATGATATATCCTATGATGAACAAATGGTGTTGATTCTGGATCGTAGAATGTTCTATGAAATAATACCACTCACTTAGTCATTGTTTTTTTGGTGAAATTATAAAATTGAAAAGTTATATGTGAAACTGAGGATGTTATGAGGCACAAGTATACTTTTTGGTTTGTATTTGAATGATGTAATTTTTAGGGTGAAATTAATATAATGGGTTGGAATGTTTCACACCATGATTTACTGACATATTTCACTTTATATAAATCTAATTTCATTGATAGATTTATTCACATGAACACTAACTTTAAAAAAACCATGATATACTATTGTGATATTTTTCCATAGACATTGGAATTTTGGTTATGAATATGATTAAAAAATTTTTGAAAAATGTATAGTATAATTTTTTTAATTTAAATTTATTGATAAAATTCGATGACTATATTTATTAATTTTGGGTAAATCCATTTTTTTCTTCGTTAATTTTCTTATTAAAAAAATATTTTTGTTTCATTTTGTGTGTGGATATTATAATAAATTTTTTCCATTATTAGAATATTTATTTTTATAATAATAGTATAATTTTTTAATTTATCCTTTAAATATTATTTTATGTTTCATTTTTTGGATTTATCTAAAAAAATTATTTTTTAGTGAATATTGAAAAATATTGATTTTTGTAAAACATTTTTTCTTTCTGTAAAATAAAATTACATAAAAGAACCATTATATTTTAGATTAGGTATTAAAGTGATATAAGATCTATTTTAATTATAAATTTATAATTAATTCTATCAGTATTATCACATTACATAATTTTTATATATGTTAATTTTTAGGCTGAAAAACATTTTTTTTTTGAAGAACAATTTCATTGTATTTTAATGATTTATTTTTAAATTAACTGTTTAAAAATTTTGGAATTTAATTTAATAAAATAGATTTTATATTTGAAATTATTATCTTCCAAATTGATAAACAATCCCCATTTTATAGTAAGAGTAACTTTCATAGAAAAATCGTCTCAGTATAGGGTAAATTAGGTAACTAATATTATAAATAATGATACAACACATTAAAATTATATTGAGAACTTGAATTTATCTAAATTTATGAGATTAACTCAAACATATTATTCCTAACATTGACCAAATTTCAGTTTGGTGCCATTTGTCTTTGACAAAAACATTTATATTAATATAAATAATGAAAAATACAACGAATCCCACTTTTTCATTTAAATTTTTATTATATGATAAAATAGTGATTAAATTAATTATTGATTGAATATCAAAGGTTAAATGATATTAATTAAATTAGTTTTATGATAGAAATATATTTCTAGTTTTTAGTGATTTTATAATTTCCTTAAATGCTTATACGACGCTAATATAGTGATTCTGCAAGCTGTGGAAAAATCAAAGTAAATACATTTAATAATGTTAAAAAAAATGTTTTTGGGATGAATTCGTGTTCAAAAATAATTATAAATTTGATAAAAATTTATTATTTATTTTTAAAAGGATTATATTCTAATTCCATATATTTATTGACATATTTAGTGTCAAATTAAAATAAAATTATCAAAACTGACATTAATGATATTTATAAAAATTCAAATTTTATTAAATTTTTTAAAAAATATTTAAATATTTAAAAATAACATGTGGGATCGGGAAGGTTCTAACATTTTATCTCTTTATCATCTATGAGAAATCTACTAACTTTTATGTGAAATTATGACCCTTCAAGATTGAGAAGGTTGGTACTGCTGTTAAGGTTAAATTTTTTTATCAAATGGGTTAAACTGAAACATAAAGGATAAAATGACATAAAATCTTAAATAAATGTTATTGTTTGGTTATATTTAGAATTTATTCTTATTAAATTATAATATGAGTCACTATGGAGCCATATTTCAAATAAATTGACATACTATAATTTTATAATATTGAAAAATTACTAGTGTGTCAATTACCTCAATTAAAAAAGGAAACCCCGTATTTATTTTCCTTACACTACATTGAGAAACCTGACTTGACCAACCATAACAAAAATATATTATATCCTTTTATATCCATTAATTTAACGTTCATGTATTCATAAAATCCTCTTCCAAGGGTCCTGAAGATTGGATTTAAAATAAGTCTATGAGGATAAGGCAATCATCTTTTCTGACACTTTTAAGTTTATTTCTTCTTTTGTTTCATCTAAATTTTTATTATACATTATAAAATAAAAACTAAAGTACACTAAATATATTTATATATTTTATTTATTATTATTATTAAATAATCATTTTTCAACTATTTTCTATCCTATGGAGAGAGAAAACATCACTCAGGTGTACATATGACTTTTTTTCTTCACGTAGTGATGTAATTAATTTTTCATCACCGTTTTATTTGGGTGGTTATAAATATGGAACTAATGAGTATAAATGTTATTTAAGAATTAATTATTTTTATAGAAATGTAAAATATTATTTAACATCATTCATTACAAACTCTTGGAAAATGATAATGTTACACATGTGGATGCGTGAACTACCACATCTACGAAGCGATGCGATTCGTTTTTAATTTTCTCTATACATTTATATTAATATGGATTAATTTAATAGATATTATATATAAGAAGAAATAATAATTATTTAATCATGAATTATTATTTACCATTATTTTATTTCATCCATCAAAAAGTGAAAACAACATCCATGCGTACATACAGCCTACTGTCTCCCTGAATAGTGTAATTAATATTCCAAACTCTAACTTTTATAGATGAATATATATATATATATATCACATATGATATTAGTATCATGGTTAAAATTAAATCTAAAATTGAACCATAATCAAATTATAGCATGCCAAACTTCCAAACATAAATTCACATGAAAATCGAAGCAGTTGACAACAAATACAATGATAGTAAAGAAATTTTATTAAAAAATAGGTGATAAGATGTTATAAATGGATCATATATGATATTATATATATATATTAATATAGCTATGTAATGTAATAAATCTATAAATATTACATAGGAAGTTAACTTAACTTATTATGAAAGTTGAACTTGGGGAAAGAGATTTCATCTCAATTTCCACTCCATTTAGATATATTCGGTATCACACACCAATTTTTTTTATGGTTCATATAATTAAACATTTATGTATTTAACATTAATATATATGTATACATTATAACTAAATATTCAAATTAAATTTTACACTTTCAATGGGTTATAGTTTAAAAGTTACCAAATTTGAAAAAATTTATTTTACAACTCTTTTTTAGGATTACTATTATTTAAATTGAAGGGCTCCTATAATATATCCTTCCTAAAGTCTATGTATTTTCTTATCCTCTAGATATTTATGTATTTTACATGTTTTATTCCGACATTCCCCCTCTTTTACAACTGAATTAAGAAATGAAATTTTTAAAAGAGAAGTAGATCTTATTTTTCTTTTGATCGAGTATATTTTTATTCTATGTCCATGTTTTTCAAAAACAATTACGAAGGTCCTTTTTATTTACTCAAATGGTTAATTAGGGACATGTAAATTTAAACTCTAATTTTTTTCAGGGATGTAATGGAATATATTTATCATTTTCTATTTGGTTAATTTTCTAATTTCTTTACAAATGAAAAAGGAATGTTTCTTTTTAACGTATACAATAACAATAGGTTTTACCACCTCAAAAACAATTTTATTATATTAATATTATTCTGCAATTTATCATTTTTTATACAAAGAAAAAACTTTAACAAATATTACTTTAAATATTTCTATTCCATTTTATTTTATTATCCAAAGAAATGAATTTATTTCAACACCTATATTTCTATTGAATTGATGGAAATATTTTACCTCTTATTAATTTTGTGTGCATTAGATTTCACTTGACACATTCACTTTCTTGTGATGATTTTTCATTAGAAAATAAATTTATCTTAAATATCAATATTTTTGGTAACATGTATATGATTATACCTAAACATTAGACCATTTATAAATATATTTTTTACTATGAATTTTATTTCATTGACTAGAGAAATATTATTATTCCACATTCCTTACTCATTATAGATATATGTTGATAAGTAATATTATTTATGAATTAAATTGTTCATTAAATATATAGGTAATGTATTATACATGAACTGATCATTGGGTCTTGGTTATAGATATCATCTTAATGAATCAACAGGTATTGTCAAACAAACCAATTATCCAAACATATTAAATGGGTTTTTTGTGTATACTAACACATCGATTAAATTTTCATGGAATAATGACCTAATAGTAATAATATCATGATGTATAAGATCCTGATATACAATATTAATAATTTAATTTATTGGGAATCCAATTATTATTATCAATGAGATTATAGTATTTATATTAACCATGGTTGAATTTCTTGCTGAAGTTATTGATTAAATGGAATGTATTTTAAATAATTTACCATGTCATATTAATTTTCAATTATTTACTCAGGATAGATTCTATTGTACATAACCCTTAATGAGAATCTCATCTCACCCTTTATTTTATTTCCTTTCCCAAGAGTATGAAGTAGGGTATTATTAATAATATCAAGGGTGTAAGAAGGATTATTATGCTATTTATTTTAAATTTATAATGTAATATGGGGATCATGTATTTAAATGGTTCTTCAATACTACTAAACTGATCAATCATTTATGATAAAATTCCTTATATCTTTTTTTATTGTAACAAATTATACACAGAATATAGGTTACTAGAGTTAGAGTTGTTACAGTATTTAAATTCCCATTTTTTCAAAAGATACCAAAGTCAAAAGGGGATTTGATTAATATTTTACTCATACCAAAAGGGTTATCATCTCAAATTCCTTCCTTAGTCACATTTTTTTATACACTGTTTTATTCAATATATGATATATTTACTAACCATTAAAATATCATTATGATATATTCTTATTATTCATGGGAAATACTAATACAAATCTGTTTTTTCGGGAAAAATCCCTCAAGGTATAATTGAAGAATTTTTTTGATTGAAGTATTTGTTGAAAAATTGGGTTTTCATGGTGAACTGTCACATTGCAGAGATATTTTTTAAAAAGAACCATGACAATGTAATGAAAGATATTGAGGTGGTAAAAAAAGAACAGATACAGGGGGGCACCATTTTCCAATGATTGTGAAATATTTTGGGTCCAAAATTTGGAGTTTTGGATAGAATTGTGAAAGATGTTTTTCCTTGAAGACCTTAAAAAATATATAAAATGCATGAATTTAATAAATATAGTATTTTAGAGTTGTTTTTTGAGAATGGTAAAATAATTTGGATAGTGATATCTATTACTACAATGAGCTTTGCCTATGGCAGAGGTGAGGAGCATTGCGAGTGGAGCATTGAGGCAGCACACATGTTCTAACCGAATGCTCGTAAATTACAAGAATAGGTTCATCGTTGGGGAACAAAGTATTTGGTGGGACACACTAAAATTATGACAAGAATTGATATCTTGAAATGAATATGGAGCTTCTCGAAAAATGGATCATTGTAGGGGGAAATGTTGGAGCTTTGCGAAAGGGTGCTGAAGTGGCAGAATGGTTCTGGAAGGTTTTGGAGTCAGTGAGAACACCTATAAATAATACATTACCCCCTTCAAAAGTGTGATCGATACTTCAAGAATATCATATTTATCTCAAATATTGAAGTTGGTTCATGAAGGAGGTTCGTGAAGGTGGTTCGAAAAGAAGTTTGTAAAGTCTATGTTGAGCTTCACGAAAGTAAGGGAATTAGAAAAGGCTTATTGAGCATTGTGATAGGGAGGAGATTCATGAAGGATATGTGAGCTTCATAAAAGTAGTGTACTTAAAAATATATAGTTTGAGCTTTGTAAAATATGTATATTTGAGAAAATCTAGGAACTTTGCGAAGGCTATATTGAGCTTCAAGAAATTTGAAGCTTCATGAAGGCAATGTGCTTTGTGAAAAGTGATTAAAAGGTATTTTCCATTTTTTTGTGGTAAAGTAGTATTCATTAGTGGATGAAAGTGGTAAATCAATAGATAATATTTATATATTGTAGGATGAATTTATTATATATAATGAAAAGACCTATAAGTCTATAAACTATGAGTGGATCTTCTGAGAAGCAGTGAGTGCAATTCAGTTGAGAGAGTAGTGAGATTTCAAATTGTGATTGGTTGTGAACCAGAAGGGATATTGAGTTTTCTCTAACCATTATAATCAGAAATTCTCTTATAGTGGATTTTATACATTAGCACATTTCTGGTGTATTCTCCTTGGACATAGCCGAGTGAGGGTGAACCAAGTATAATTGATGTGTCTTGTGCATTTTTTAATATCTATTCATAAAATTCATCGAGAAAGACAGAGAATAGAGTTTTTTTAATAGTGAAACAAGATCAAAAGGGGAAGTTGTTTTAATCTGTCATACCCCGATTCACCCCCACCCTTCAGGGTAGTTGATCTAGTGGACCTAACAATTGGTATCATAACAAAAGTTTAATAAATGTGTTTCTCTCTCAATGGAGGTTATCAATCACAACATGATTTTGATCCTAGATGGGAATAATTATGAAATCCAAAAGAATTAGATGAAACACTACTTCGATTCCTTAGGAATGGATGAATTCATAGTAGTTGTTCTTGGAATATCAGCTAATAGAAATAGTGGTGCTTTATCTAAATCTTAAATAAGGGAATTGAATGTTGATGCAAAAGGAATCAATATATTAGGGGGTGCCCTATCCAATGCAATTTATGAAAAGCTGATTTCATGAAAGACATCACATGCTCTGTGGAAAGATCTATTGAACTTATATAAAGGTTATTCAAAGGTTAGAAAGGAAAAGCTACAGGTTCTATGGAATTTTTTTGATGATTTGAGAATGAACCCAAATGATTCTGTAGATTCATTATTTGATATAGTAAATGTTTTAGTGGAAGACATGAATGGTCTTGGAGAAGTTAGATATAAAGATTTTGAAGTGTATCTTTAAGAAACATTCACCATGGTTCAATTCGAATGTTTCAGTGTTGGAATATAATGATCCAAAAGAGTTGATTTTTGGTAACTTTCATAGTACACTTATAGAATATTAAATGAGAAATAATGATAATGATGTTATCGAAAAGGGGAAATCTAAAGTGGTGTCATTCAAGGCCATAATGAATCTCACCATTGTAGATTCTCATGAAGATAAAGAGACATACGATGTGATGTCATTACTTTCCTAAAATCTACCAAGAGGAAAAATAATGTTCAAAAGAATATTCTACTTTATTCGTTTGGTGTGGAATGGTTGGTCATCTTAAAAAAATATTCCCTAGAAAGTTCTAAGAAGATGATAAGGATATAGTTTCAATTCCTATGAAGAAGTCTTCAGCCTATGTGAAAGGAAATAAATGGTTCAAGAAAAATTTCATTGAGAAAAAGAACCTACTTTCAGAAGAATTTGACTGTTCTTATGAATCTGAGGTTGAAGGTATTGAATAAATAAATAATTGTAACGATTTGAGAGAAAATGATATGGTTGAAATTGTCATTAGTGCTCAAAAAATGAAGAAACTAAAATTGATGAGGAAGAAGTTGAAGAAAGAGCCAATATAGAGGCTTAATTATAAGTTTCAAATGAATATATAGATGTTTGGAGAGCCAAAATGAGGAATGCCGACAATGTGGACCATGATGAAAAACTCTATATAAAGCAGCGGGAAGAAGAGAGGTCTGGTTTTATGAGAGAAATTGAAAATAATAAGTCTTCATTTCCCATGGACTTATGAATATGTGATGAGTACAAAATAAAATTTGATGAAAAAATAAGACTAATCGATGGTTTGAATAACTTAGCTAAAGATCCAATCAAACATAGAAAAGAACTTGATGAGGATGTTGTCAGTCTGTGACAAAAAGTTACGGATCAAGAAAAAATCATTACACCCAATATTACAACGGCATAGTAGATCACTCAAAAGATAGAAAAGTTGAAACTGGAGCATAGAGGTCAAGTAAGAAATAATAAACAGACAAATATAAATGTTAAGGCTAGTATGTGGCTCAGTCAAAAACATAATTTTATCATGGTTTCAGTTATACCACAAGCACCTGCACTGAAATTAATAATATATTTGAGTATGAAGAAAAATAAAAAAAATAGAGACATCAATGGACATCTAGAAGTTTACAAGTGATATGCAGAAATGCACCCAACATCAGGTGTTATTACTATGGAATGATAGGACATTCACAAAATGTGTGTTCCATAGCCAAGAGATATCAAAGGGAATAAGAAAAATAGTGGAAAAGTAGATCACAAAGCTCTAGAATATCATTCGATGTACATTGTTCTTTCTGTAGAGTATTTGGTAAAATGGCTATATATTGTACATAAACCATTCAGAGGAATGTGCCAAATCATAATCAATGTGATCACAAGTAGAAATTCAATGAATTGATAAGTGGGTTGAAAATGATAAATCAGTTTGCAACATTATATGATGAATTTGGTCCATCATTCACTATAGAAGATTAGTATTTTAATTCTATGATGGGTGTGAAGACAAAAATATTGATAAAAAAGAAATGATTTAAGAATAAAGTGGTTGTGGAAATTTCCTGTAAAGAATCAGATAATTCTGGTATAATATTCCTTTACATTGGTTGCACATCCCATATAACAGGAAACACAGATCTTGTTACAAGCATAAATATGAAAAAGAAGGAGTTTTAAAATTTGTAAACAACTAGAACTTGAAGAAAATTGGCTCTAAAAAGGCCATGTTTGGATGAAATGTAATGAGACGTACTGATGTCTTAATAGTAGAAGGTCTTAGTAACAACAATCATAGTGTTAGTCAACTATGTGACTTAGGGCATTATATAATGTTTACTAATAAGATTTGTATCTTCAAAGGAATATATGGTGCATTTTTTCTACATGGAAATAGAATAAAGGGAAATATTTATATTTTAAGTAAAGAAGAAGATATATGTTTCCTTTTCCAGAGAGGAAGAAAACGGGATATGGTATAAATGACTTGGTCACATATGCCAACCATACCTGGAAGTTCTGTTAAAATGTGACATAGTTTGAGACCTCCCTATGAAATCATGTGATATTAATAATATATTCAATTCATGTCCCCATGGGAATATCATCAGAAAGTTATACAAGGCAAAGGAATAGAAATAAATAAGAGTGCTTGAATTGGTGCATGTTGTTGTATGTAGACCTATCTCACCCAGATCCATCAACAAAAAGTGGTATTATTTTCTATTAATTGATTATTTTTGTATATTGGTAGGGGTATTATTCATTTCCAGTATATTAGATGTGTTTAGTTTCCTAAAATATTGTTTGAGGTAATCTGAAAGGAGGATTTGGTGGAAAATTATAATGTTTTGTACTGATAATGGTATATAATTCACAAATATTGAATTGAAATATTATATTGACAAACATGGGATAAGGAATCATGTTTCCTCAATAAGAACTCCTCAAAGGAATGGAGTTGTTGGGAGGATAAATTGAATAATCAATAACTTGGACAGAATGATTCTTATTGAAAAAGACACACCAGGAAACTTTTAGAAGGAAGCAGTCTTGACATCAGACTAAATTTCAAATAGGCCTCTGTTATGTCCGAAGGAAGGAAAGACTCCTTATGAGATTTGGTATAGAAAGAATCAAACTCTAAAATACTTTTAAATCTTTGGATGTAAGTGATTTATTCTCAATAAAGATAAACACATGAAATTTGAGTCATGTAGAGATGAGGGGATATTCCTTGAATACTCAGGAAAAATCATCATATATAAATTATTTAACAAGCGGCTATGAATATTAGTCGAGGGAAATGATGTTAGTATAGTAGAAAATTAAGATAATATTCAACAACATAGTGAATAGTTCCTGCTAAAAGTGATGAGGATGAAATAAATATAGGGGGAGTAGTAGTATAAGATGTTGATTCAGAAAAAGATACTAATAATGAGAAACAAGAAGTCAAGTCTGTATATGAAAAGAATCAAAAGAGTCCAGTTGAAATTGATAGTAAAAATACCCTTATTGATCAGATAGTTTTCATTCAAACAATAAGGATGAATTCATTACAGTAGGCTTTCTTCCAATCTTAGTTAGAGCCGAATGTTTTTTTGATGCAACTAAAGATGAAAATTGGCTTCATGCTATGAATCAAGATGTAGAACAGATTGAGAATTATCAGACATGGGAGATCATTTCAATTCTATTAGATAAAAATGTCCATATAACTAAATGGGTCTTTTGAAACTAGATTAATGAATATGGGGTAGTTATTTGAAATAATTCATGGTCGGTGTGCAAAGGGTACTCCAAAATAGAGGGTATTGTTGTGGATGGGGCATTATCACCTGTCACAAGGCCAGAAAAATTCTATTTATTCTTAGCCATAGGAGTGAAAAGAAAGTTCAATGTTTTTCAGATGGATGTTAAGTTACCATTTCTAAATGGGGTTCTCGGAGAAGAAGTCTATATTAAAAATCCAGACTCTTTTCTCATTCACGAAGATGAGAACAAAGTTTGTTTCTTGAAGAAGGTTCTATTTGGGTTGAAGTAGGAACTAAGAGCATGGTATTCATGACTTGATCAGTATTTGAAGTTGCTTGGTTTTCAGTATAGTGGATTTAATTTAAATATCTATTCCAATAATGATAGTAATTATATGATGATGGTGATGATTTATGTCGTGTATGTACTATTTGGTGGATCTTATGAAGCTCAATACAAAAAGTTTTCTAAATTCATGAAAAGTGAGTTTGAAATGTCAATTATTGGTGAGATAATGTTTTTCCTCAGTTTACAGGTGAAACAATCAAGGAGTGACACTTCTATTTATAAATATAAATATTCCAAGGAGTTTTTAAGAATATTTTGAATGGATAATTCCATGGATATAAAAATTTTGGTTTCAATCCAGATGATACTATCAAAATATGATGATGCCAAGGTAGTTAATTTCACATAATACTAGAAAATAATTGGAAGTTTACTATACTTGAATGTGAGAAGACATGATATTGTATTTTCCACATGACAAGTAGCGAGATTTTAAAGTAATAACAAGGAAAGACACATGCTTGTAGTGAAAAAAATACATTGATATATCCTGGGCACTATAGATTTCAGTTTGATGTAAAATGTCAAATTTCATTCAGATTTTTTGGGATATACAGATACATATTGGTTCGGATCAGCTGATGATAGAAAATCAATGTTAGGTGGTGCATTTTATCTTGGTGGATTGTTTATTTCAAGGCTAAGCAAGAAATGGGAATTCATCTCATTGATCACCATAGAAGAGGATTATATTTGGGCCAATCAATCATGCACACAATTATTGTGGATGAAGCAGCAACATGGTGTCATGGGCGTTGATGTGAAGTCTCTTATCATAATCCATTGTGATAATTCAAGTGTTGCCAATCAATGAAAAAATCAAATCCATCACTAATGGAAAAGAGAAAATTGAAAAAAAATATAATTTTATCAAGGAAAACGTGGAGAAAGGGATTTTGAAGTTGGATTATGTTCCTACAGAACTATAAGGCACATATATTATGACAAAGGCCTTACCCAAATAAGCATTTTAGAGGCATCGAATGGCTATGGGAATTCAGTCGACTTCCTGAACATGAAAAAGTGAGGATGTGAGACCCCTATCCTTGATTTATGGTGTGTTTTTTTCTAATGAACTTTTGTGTGTTTTCACCCTACTGAATATCTCAAAGTTTTGAACTTTGGGATCATTGAAAATGGGTGAAAAAGTGTGACTATTCAAGGGGGAGAAATTATGGAAATGGGAGAAGATGACAGTTGCGAAGAAAGATAATGGGAGAAACCAGATATGGGGAGGAAGGATATTGAATTTGATGATTCTTGAAGTGATCGTTCAAATAATATATATCACAACAACTGAGGTTTGTGATGTATGAAATTGTTTGATTTCAAGAATTAGTGTTAGAATGAAGTGATTCATTGATGAACATTGAATTTTACTCTTGTTTATCATCTCAAGTACAGCTCATGTGGGATTACCATTTGTGTTAAGTAAATAATTTATCTATATTATAATTATAGGAGGTGAATGTTGGCATAATTTGGAAGAAAATTTGATGTGGAATCATTTTATGAAAGAGTTGTCAACAAACCCAAAAGGGGAGACTATTGGGAAAAGAACTATTAATGTATCATTGAATCATTTTTTTATTTGGTATTTTTTTTAAAAAAAGTGGGGTTGCATGGCGAATTATCGAATTCTACATATAGTGTTGACAAAGAACAATGATAATGGAATGGATCATCTGTAGGCGGTACAAAAAAAATCGATATAAGGCATTTCTATTTTCCAATGATTTCCATATTTTTGGGGTCTATAATTTGAAGTTTTGGTTAGCATTGTGAAAAGAGGATTTCCTTGAAGAACTCATCAAAATATGGTAAAGTCATGAATTTTGAGAAGATGGACGTTACAGGTTGTGTTTCATGAAGGATTAAATAATTCTAAAGGTGATAACAGTGACTACAATGAGAATTGTGAATGGAAGAGGTGAGGATAATTGTGAGTAGAGCATTGAGGCAGCATAAAGGTGCTGATGAAATGCTATACGATTATGAGAAAATGATAATTGTAGAGGTCCAAAGGATTTTATGGAAAAACTATGATTATTATGATCATTTTGATCTTGAAACATATGTGGAGCTTTGGGAAAAAGGGATCATTACGGCTGGAAAATTCGGAGCATAGCGAATGGGTGATGACATAGAATGAAAGGTCTGATAAGGTTCTTGAGTCAGTGGAAACACCTATAAATAGGACACTACCCCCTTCATATGTATGAGTGTAACTTTAAAAAAATCATAAGTCTCTTGTATCTTAAAGGACATTCGCAGAGGTTTTTTTGAAGAAGTTCACTAAGGATAAGTTGAGCTTCGTGAAACTAAGGAAAGGTGCAAAGTCTTGTTGAGATTTGTGAAGGGGAGGACATTCACGAAGGCTATGTTGAGCCTCAAGAAGGAATTTAGGTTCACAAATGCTATTTTTTTCTTTGAAAAATAATGAGCATCATGAAAAGGACGTAAATGTGTGAAGGATAAGTTGAGATTCATGAAATAGAAAGCTTCATGAAGCCAGTGTGCTTTGCAAAAAGATTTTAAAAGGTATTTTCCAATTCTATTTGGTAAAGTGATATTATTTAGTGTATGAAAGTGGTACATCAATATAGAATCTATATATATTATAGGATTCATTTATTAGATATAGTGAAGGTACCTACAAGTCTATAAATTATGAGGGGATATTCTGAAGAAGTAGTGAGCACACTTCAGTTGAGAGAGCAGTGAGATTTCAAACTGTGATTGGTTGTGAACTAGGATGGATAGTGAGTCTTCTCCAAAAATTGTAAACAACCCTTCATGTAAATTGGATTTTGTACATTAGAACTTTTCTTGTGTATTCTTCTCAGATGTAGGCCAGTGTGGGTGAACCAACTAATTTTTTTATCTCATGCATGTTCTAATTTCTATTGATTTTTTGCATTGACAAAGATAGAGATGAGAGGTTTTATCAATAGTAAAATAAGATCAAAGTGATAATTTGATTTGATCTTTCATTACATTATTCACCCCCACACCCCTCAAGGTATTTTACCTAGTTCACATAACATCATTCCATTTTCTTCAAATTGAATTTCAACCCATTATTACCCTAGTTAAATGGATTTTTGTTAACTCAATATTAATTTATTGAGTTATAATTTTAATTATTAATAATTTATTGTGTTCTTACACCCTAATATTTTTTATATGGTATTTTATATCCCAATTTTTCAAAAATGTTGTTTTAAAATAAAATAAAGATATACAATGTAGGTTTTAAATAAACGTATTTAAAAATTATTAAAAAAATCCTTTCGGTTCATTATAAAATGTTTTATATTTGGATCCACAATTCCTATATAAATAATTATATAATATTAAAGGATCATTTATTATAGATCATTTTTAAATTTAAAAATTTTCAAAATCTTACAGTTAATCTTTTTAAAAGATACTTCTTAATTTTACATGTATGTTTCTATTTTACAATAATTTTCAAAATATTTTATAAAAGAACTTTTAGGTTTTCACCTCTATTTTTTCATGATAAAATGGGTTTATACTAATGGGATTTATGTTACATAATTTATTCTTTAATAAATATATAGTTATAGTTTGATGGATTAGACTTTAAATATCAATCAATTAGATTCATGGTATCATCCAATTTGATATTGTTCAATGAATTAAATTAAAAGGTTGTTTTTTATATCAATATCCTTCTGGGTTTTATTTATTACATTAGGGATGTGTTATTTGGTAACCAACCACCTTATTTCTCTATATTCTTGTCTAATCTTCCTTTGATTGAAATATTTTATCTATCACTTCCATTATCATTCCAAACCATCCACTGTGAGTATCCATAGATTTTATTGTAATGTATTCTGTTTATGAATACAATTTTTTCTAATCATTTGATTTAAGGGGATTCACCAGGGTTCCATAAATCGATTTATTGGTGAAATTATTATTTTAGAAATAATACTTTTTATATATGCTTTATATGTAACATATTTTTTATTATATTTTTTATTACCATTTACCTATAAATTTACATGATGACATTAGATGTCCATTTTTTTCTATGCTTTTAACATGTATGGTTATTGATGGAATTTTAATTATTTTATTATGTGAAATCATTTTAATGGGATATGAAACCCATTTTCATTCCTTAGGTTCAATATGATGTGTGTAATGAAACCCATTTTCGGTCTATGGGCTCTTTATTCTATAAAAATTGAATTGTTTTCATTTGAATGTAATATGAATTGAACATTTATTCATAGGTTTTAATGACGTGATGGTTAGTTGTTTTTTTGGATCACATATTTATATTTAATCATTATTTTACCTATGGGAAATATATATATCCACAAATTTCATTGGGTAAATCTTTAAATCTCATGATATAGGTGTGAAAATAGTAATGGTGCTCAATCTAAAATGGGAAACATGTTTTGATACATCAATTTCTATGCAAAAAAAATGAGTAATTTCTGATCCACCAAGGGTTAAAGGTGAGTGAATCTTAATCCCCTAATAGAAATATCTTGTGATACATGATCAACTGTGTTATTATTTCAATACCCGTTGATTTTTCATAATTCTCAAGTGTGCCTTTTTTCTATGAAATGAGTCATTTTTGTGATGTATTCTTATGTTATTCCGTGATTTTTAATTTATAATCTTTTGGTCATAAATTTATTATATATCATGATTATACTCATATTCTTATTTTATACTCAATTAGGTTCTCTGATAGTTATCACTTATATTTACCCTTATTGAGCATATGATATCACCCATTTTATATTTTCCTTTTCCACAAATGTTAAAGATAAGAAAATTTTGAAATGTATAATAAGCGTAACTTATGTGGAGAATTAGTTGGAGATCATGAATAATTATGGAATCACCTATTTCTTATATAGTGGGAAAATGTCAATTTTTTATAAAAGGAAAGAGTTTTTTTAGTTATTGTTTTTTCCAAATTCTCTAAAACTCAAAACCTAAAATATCTTGGAAATATATTGTAATGACATATTTTCATTATGTTGTGTAATTTTTAGGATCATGTCTCAGGGATTCTATATCCACTCTATCTTAATATAACTCAATGAGGCTAATATTGGGTCTAGAGAATGGGTATTAACCAACATAATATAGATGTCACAATCTTCAATAGACATAGTACTTAAATATAGATAGTTTAGGGACCATCATGGCCTTAAATGTACTTAACCTTCCGAAACAGGGTTAGAAGAAACAAAAAAAATAGTTTTAGTTAAATCACACACAATTTATGAGACTGTATATCAAAAATTGAATGAAGACAAGTATAAAACATCATTAAAGGCTAAGGAACATGTACCATGATATATATGATCCAAATCAGGGATAATATTTAGAAAAATTATATGTAATTGATGGTTTCCGAAAAAACCACAAATTAGGCCATAAGAAGTGGGAATTTTTTAAACAATGACTGGATGATAAAAAATGGAATATGAGTGATAAAATTACCCATATTGATCTTATAGGATAGATGGTATGGATATTTGGGCTCAAACAAGGGATAAATCAAAGGAAGGGAGAGGAGATACCATGGAGGAGGGATACTAGGTATGACTATTTGAAAATGTGGGGAGACCCCATTTATTTATATTATATCATTTTTTGAATTTTAATTAAAATTTAACAAAAATACATATGAGGTGAGTTATGGTGTGAATTAATGATTCATATAGAAATGGATCTTCAGTGGGTCAAATTTTTGTGTGTCTCATCAGGTCATGATGTTATATACCTCCCCAGGGAAGATCCATAAAACTCGATAAACCTGTCTCGATATAGTGTGATACTTCCAATCATGGCATAATGTCCCCATTGGTAATGAATATAAGGTGAAACTACCTAAATTACAGCATGATTCTTCCCCTTTTAGTAGGCATTCATGGTACAACACATTGGTTCTATCATGATCAACTACCTGCCATATATCTTTAACTTGAACCTAGGTCAAACTCTAATAATCAACTCTTATGTCCCATGATAACAACTCCGCTATTCTAAAACCATCAATTTAAAAATTATTTTGGAAATATTTAAAAGACTTAGTACCTCAAAAATTTGCAGGGTGTTACATTTTTTGATAAGAAATATATAATTAAGTAAAGTTGATTTAGAATTATTTTAGTGTGGGAAACATCTTTTAATGTTTTTATAAAGACTGTTTGAGTGAGGAAAAAACACTCTAAACAAAAAAATAACTTATAGAGATATTTGTTATTTTGATAAGTGATGTTAAAGGTAGGTGTATGGTTCATTACCCATTCAATCACAAGGGAATATCTGATAGAAACCAAATTTATATGATTCTGATGTTTTATGGGAAGGTCACTAAGAGTATAAAATTAGTAATAATGAGATCCCTTTTGGTGTATTTTTAACCAGTATTTCCGAATAATTTTTTATACAACATTGAAGACATATTTATTCAAAAATAAAACATCAATCAATTATTTTTAAATTTATTGTAGAAATAATAATGAATTTATTTTTAATAAAAAAAATATTAGATGTTTCAAGTATAATAAAAATGGAAATCATTTATAATTAAACACAAAATATTTTTCGTGTCATTCCAAGATTATTTTCTAGTGACTTTTCCTTAAATTAATTATTGAGAAAAGTATGATTTTGTATAATAATTAAGAAATTTATACTTGTATTAACCATTAAATAACATTATATGATTTAATTGAGATTAAATGATTAATCTATTCATCACTAAATTGCATAATATTTTTTCTTTATCATAATAATGAACAACAAAGTTCTTTTTTTCTTCATAGAATATGTTTACTATATTATATTTGGGTGGAGACTAATAATTTATACTATATTAAATTCATATCAATTGATTTGTAATTTTATTGATGATAAATGAAAATTTACCATTTCATTAATGTTCTAAATATTCATTTTTTAATTTCACATAGAATATATAAAGTATTTGTGCTTTAATTTACCATATATCATTTTTTAACTTTATAAAAGTTAAATGAAATGTTTCTTCCTCTATTGAGAACATAAATTTTTTTATGTAATTTTTTTAGAAAAAAATAATTAACTAATCAAATTAGAAGACAAAATTTATGTTCATTAATTGATCATAAACTTAGAATTTATAATCGAACTCACCTAAAATGATTTTATTTTGATTTCATAAAATATAATTAAGAATTCATTATTTATTCAAAAAAATATTTTCACTGTTTTACTTTATTGTGAATAAACAAGCGATATTTCTCAAAAAAACCATTGAACACTTGTTTTTTGATTCAATGGATAATAAGAATGTAATTTTTCATCTTATTAATAACAAAAAAAATATCTTATTAAATTAGTAACTCCATTATTTTTATTTTTCAATAATTCATTTTTTAACTAGGATGACATGAAACTCTTACATGGCCTAGAGGCCAAAAATACGAGAACTGAAAAAACAAATGACAAAAGGTCTTTATGCATATTGATCTAATTACACTAAAATAACCCCTCCCCTGCAATTGATTCTTTTTATTTCCCAGTATCACTACTAGATGAAGTGGAAAACTTGTCCTCTCCCTATACAGAGTTGTGTGGGGCCTAATCTTGGGGATGTGACTAGCTTGTCCATGCACTATAATGTTTCTAGTTAGCTCCTCCTTATGAATACTACCAATCTACTCCATCATCATGTTGTTTCTTCAGTATAGTCAAATTAATCTACTGTAATTTCATGGATTCCCAAGGGCTCTGTGATATAATACATGGATTTAAATCCAAATCAGGTGAATAGTACAACTGCTATAGCTCTCGTACTGCTACAATGTTTTAATACTACTATAGTACTATGTAAATTATCACATTTCTAGTTTTCAACCAAGGTTTAACACATGAATTTAGGGATTCCTTATCACTTGGGTAAGCCCAAAATTACAGCTTTTATAATATTTAAAATAGGATAAAAGACTTAATGTTTCATTATTTCTTACAGAATATACAATGGATTTTTTGTTTTAGGACCAATTATTTTGTGATTTGTTGGAGGATTGATGAAATATTTGTATCCCAATAAACATAAGTTTTTGAATATAATTATAAATAATAAATAAATATTGTTAATTTAAATAAGGATTAAAAAATTATTCTATAAATTCATAGAGGATAAACATTGGATTTGTGATTCAATTTATTTAAAAAAATGTTTTATTTATAAAAGATACTGATTGTAATGACCATGCTTGATACCTAGTCTGGAGTATCATAATTAATCCTCAGCATTTTCTATAAATAAACTAATTTTTTCTACTAGAAAAAAGGATAAATAAATTCCACGGGGTTATCCCTCATTTAGAACCAAATTTATAATATCAAAATGTTTTAAAAAATTTGGCATGAGGGGTAGAAATTTTGAACTAAAACCACTGTAAAAAATAACTTATCAAACTGACATAACCTTTAAACTGGCTGATTCTTTATGGAACCTATTTTCTAGAAAATTATCCATTCACAACTATATGTAATGCATAAAAACAGACATGTTATATATAGTACAATAAGATGTAATTATTAAAATCCTTATAGGAAAAAAGGAATTAAAATAAGAAACACGGTCTAAATGGCGAGCTCCGACTTTTTACACTCCTAAACACCAAAAAAAGTAATGGTTCCTACCTTCATACATTTCCAACTGTGATTTTCATCATAAAACCTGAATTTCATATGAAAAAATAATTTCATGTGAACCAAAGTACACAATTAATGGTTTAGTATATCAACATTCCAATAAGATTTTCCTCAAACTATATATCATAATTTCTTATACATATTCTATTTAAAATTAGTATCCAATGAGGAAGTGAAATTGAAAACCAATTTGGTAAAATAAATATTCACATTGATTTTAAATATAACTTAAAACCATTAATCTCAAATATATAATATTTTTTCTAGTTTTTATTTAATAAAAACATTTTTCTAACTCCCAAAAACTCACACCTTTAAAAAAAGTTCACACCCCTTTTTAATGAACTCATTAATAAAACATAATAATTATGGGCATGAAATCCACATAGGATCCATTTAAAAACCCATTAAAAACTGAATAAGTCCCAATAAATGATAGACTCAAAATATATCCTTAATGGGTGAAGATAGAAAAAACAATGTAAGACTAAGGAATAAAATGGGTTAGTATCATCATAAATGCACATTACACCCACTGTAACGTGGGTAAACTATTAGAGACACTGAATTCAATTTGTTAAAAACTAACAAAGAACCTATACAACAACCCCCTACTATATCATATGATTTGACTAACCCAAATACATTAGGGTTACAAATCATATCCCAATCATCCATAAAAATTTAAAAGATATCGTTTTAATCTAAACCCCTCTATAAATTACATGTTAAAACAAAACCCAATTATATGATAATTTTACGGTATAAATAATGATTCATTATAATATATTGAGTTCTTTTTTAGAATGTCTTAAATACTACATATAGTTTATCTTAGATTTTTATTATATTATATTTTAGATTCAATAATTTTCTAATGGTATAAATTAATATTCATATTGAATGTATGGTGATGTTTTTGAAGTATTCAGTACTAATGGTAAAACATTAACTTTATCTTAAACCAATTATTGCAATAAAAATTGACTTCATAATTGAAATTGAGAAGTTGTGTTTTTTTATTAAGATGATAGTTCAATGTTTATCTAGCATATTTTATATTCTTAATGCCACTATATGTTTCAAATTATATTAAATTTACAAACTAAAAGTAAAATCTTTATTTTAAAAATGTGAAATGAAAGGTGTTTGATAAATCCTAGCCAACCCAAGACTAATTATTTATCTGTCCTATGTAGGAAACCATCAAGAGTAGATATTTCACTAATAATTTCATGATAATTTATAAACTAGTAACAATTCCTTGATTCCAAACTCATTTTTAATGTATTGATTATCATTATTCATCAAAATTAGAAAAATATCCCCATATTTTTATTCCAAAACATAAACTTATATCAATTTTAATATATTAAAGTTACAAACACACACACACACACACATATATATATATATGTATATGAATTAAATAAATATAGCATATGATTCAAAACATATTCTAGAAAGAAAATTACAAAAAAATTAATACAAGTGATATAACAGTCTATTTTATTTAGAGAATTATATTTTCTATATATCAATTTTAAGGAATTTACAAGATGTACCCAAAAAATCATAAGAGAATAATGTTTTTTGTTTCAAATTAAATGTTTTCGAAAAAAATTATAAAATTTTATCTTTTCTAATTCTTTTTAAGGTGTCAAAAAATTATTTTCAAGTAATAACTTATATATTTTTTATTCTATAATTTAGAAGAACTTTTGTGAAATTATATATGTGATATGGGGGTTCACTTATCAGAGGAGAAAAAAATTATAAATTGAATCTGAAGTATTTGGTTGGAGTTTCGAGTAAATAGATGTTAAGTTTTTGTTGGGATAATATATTTTTATACTACAAAAGGAATGAAAATTAATTTATTCATAATATGGGATTTAAAAAATGATATATGTAGATAAAATAATGTTTTGTAAGTCTCTCATTAATGTAATTTTTATTGTAAATTCATGCTGTAAAATTAAATTGTTTTATAATAGTGAAACATAAATCATGTAGGATCAAATAATTAGTCTATACATTTTCTTGAACACAAAATAGTTTTCATGGGGTATGATATTGGTAGTATTTATTTTATACACATTATATTACTTACTCTTAAAACATAAATTTGTCTACATTACAAACATGAAGAGTCATAGAAATTAGACCATGAATACTAGGGGTTTCCATTAAAAAGATAATTTAATGTCTTGAGTACGCATAGATTTACTAAATATAGAAAATTTTAAGACGCATATACCATTGAATACTCAGTATTAGTGATATTTGGATGAGGAGAAAGAGGCACCTAATGCTATGAGATGTTGATTAATGGGAAATGCATGTAATATAAATTCTTCAAACATATATCTTACATGATTATAGGGATATTATCTTCTATGTAACAAGGGAAGGGACTTTGATGGTGAAATAGAGTGATAGATGGGGGTAATAGATATTTTATTCTTACAGATACACATACTGTCGGAGTATCGTGTGATCTTAGGGACTTTTTTAATTTTCAATACAACACAATTATGGTTATTATTAGTTAATAGGGATCATAATGATTCTATTTTTACTTGGTTTGAGTGTTTTCAATTTTTTTAAGGATTTTAATTTAGTAAATATTCATAAAGTGTCATATTTGAATATTTTCGTGATACTATAAGAATATTATACTATGTGGGAGTTTATATCTTTCTCTACTCGATTGGTATGATATTAAATTGACGTGATTGGGAATGGAGATATAATGTTAAGGTACTTTGAGGTAGTCTTATATCCAAATATTCAATGTTGGGTGGGAACATTGTGCATACACACATATAAAGATGTTATTAAGAGTTTAAAATAGAAAAATTGGTTATTCATGGGGATAATTGGATGATAGGATAGAAGAACATGGTTCATTAATGGATGACCCAATCATGGATCTTGACTTACATAGATTTTTGAACATTATTCATGAGTCTAATTTGATGGAAATAAATATGTGCTTCTCCATATAGATTCATCATAATCTTGATCCATTAATGGTGTTTAAATAGGGTATTATCCATCCATCAGGTGTACAATTGAAGAGGCCTTTATTATTATATTATTATTATAGTACTATAAGAAAACAGTAGTTTGGTTCTCTAGAGTCTCTAGAAGGTGAATAAAAAAATTTTGAGAGTATGATAGTGGATGGACCCTAGTGACAATGTTGAACTTTGGGGTGTCAGTGAAGATAAGTTGAAGTGCAAGAAAACAATATTTATATAGTACTATAATACAAAAAATACATGTGGATGTACATTTTGTGGAAAAATCAATCCACTAGTACAGATAGGTCATCAACATAAAGGTATTGGTAGATCAATGGTTAATAATGATAGTCATAAAAGTTGGTAATTATTTTGAGGTTTGAATCATGTAGTAGGAATAGTGTAGGTGGAAGAGGTGGATAGATAGAAGGTATTTATAGGTACAGTATAAATATTCCCAAAAATCACTATTTTTTATTAATATTTGAAATTTAAATTTATTTATTACTATATGTCACAAGATAGAGCATAGAATTCTTCAGAATAAGTAAGATAAACCAGTGGAATAATTCACATCGGTTGGTGGGAGTCATATTTTGTCAAATATTATTTAATATTGTATTTTATCTCATAGAAGAGATAAGTTACTATGGAATATCATCTTATAGGAGATATAAATCTGTGATATTATTCATGGTATTAATTGTCTAAAATTATCTTTAGTTTGTGTATTTTTTTATTGTAATGCTCACAGTCCATAGTCCTAATAGAAAATGGATGGTTCTTATTAGTGAAAAATGTTATAAAAATTATATGGGTAGTTAGGGTTAGTATGTCATAAATACTGAAGTGAATGGGGTGGATATATGAATAATAAATGTAGACTATGGGGGTTTCTGGTTATAGATTTCCAAGTCATTGATTTGTTTCTAGAATATGTGATTAACTTACCACGTCAATGAGAGGTTATGTTTTGTATTGAGATTATTCCAACAGTAGTTCCAATCTCAGTGGAAAAATATGAAAAGGAAAACATTGAGATTTGATATTTGAGGGTTCATGTGTAATATTTATTGTATAGGAAGTTATTTTACTAATAATGTAACCATGGTATGCTTCAATGTTTTCCATGAATAAGTAACATTGTAGTTTATCAATTTATATTAACTAAATATTATTAAATCAAGTGGTACTCAAGAGCATGTACCCACTTACATATAATCAGAAATTTTTTGATCAACTGCGTGATCCTAGGTGTTCTTAAGATTGATCTCTGTTCATGTAATCATCAATTAAGAATTTCAAATAAGGATATCCTAGAGTCATCATTTTAATATAGATATCTAAATATTATATTTTTATTGAATCTTTTTCATTATAATAAATTCCCCAGTGGTGTTCATGATATCGATGATGTGTGAATTCACACTAAATCTTTATCCATTTATATTAGTATTTAATAATGATATATTTTTTTAATAATGAACTATGGAGGAGTATATTTATCATTTATAGGTTATAGTAGAGACTTAATATAAATATAAACTATATGAGAAACTATATAAGTACCAATTATATATTAAAAAATTCCAATTCTTATTTCATATTATATCATAGAATATTGTTTCAAATGATCAAATGAAAGAGGAGGTTATAGTAACTTATAATATTCCCATGTATTTTTATGAATCCTAGATTTTCATATGATTAATAGGATATTACCATTGTTTTATCCAAAAATTATCAAGGATAGTTAATCCTTTTTCAGTATTGATTAAGAAGGGGTAATCCTTCATTTGGATAGAATAGTGTAAGATTACTTTCAATATTTTGAAATGGAAATTTAGTAGTGTTTCAATTCATATATATCTAAAAGAGGGGACAAAATCTAAATTTCGTAGTGCTAAATATCACTCACCATTTGTTTATGTATTGATGTAAGATCAAGTATTTGTTGTATATTGATTGACTTAGTCAATGACTCACATTATTTGTGACATGGAGTCGACAACTATAATTTTATATTTAAATTTATGGAAACATTACATTCATATGGATAGATTTATAGTTTTCATAGACCATGAGAAATTTTACTATATATATATTCTAATAGAGATCTGGATGTGATGACCCATAATTTTGGAATGATAATTGTTTCTTGATAAAATGTATGGTATATTTTATTTTTTTCTCTGCAAAAAATATATCACTTTAATAATGAAGTGAGTATAAATTGAAAATGTTACTGTCAGTTTTGATCATTTTAAGGCCATTGGTCAATATAATTGTTCTCCAATATAACCATTAGAAACTGTACTATTGATTCTAACTTTTCTGTTATCATTAGAGTTTAAATGTAAAATTTTGACAAATAAAAATTGATAGAGAAAGAAGATTTGATAGCCTCAACCAATAGATTCATGTAATTTAAAGCCCATATGTCAGATCAGGGGAGGGAGATTTTCCCACTAGGGATCTCCCTTGACCATGTCCCAGATGAGCTTTTTCAAGTGAAACTTGAATGAAATCACCTACGAGAGATGTTCAAGTTAGTAGAGATTACCACTCGGTCGATGCTAGTTGAGCCACCACATGAGTCTACCACCATCACACATCTTACACTTAGGGAGTATTATATTTTAATAAGGGGTTATGTTCCAAGTCCCTAGTCACCTAACGTGTAATTACATTGTGTAAAAAAATATTTTATCTTCCATTTCCATTTTAAGAATAATTCTACATAAGAAAATTGGGAGGGAATTTGATGAATTAATTTTTTTCAGAAATTATAATTTATAGAAATGAATATATTATTATTATAAACAAATATATTAAAAATAATATTTACTCTAATGAAATATTTTTATTGAAACACTATTATTTAAATTTAAATGATAAAATAATTTAAATTTTAGGAGTTAGAAATTTACCATGCATTTTACTATACATTTTATATCCGCTATTATTTTTAATAGACAAGGAATTTTACATTTAAAAGTTAAATTAATATTACTAATATAATTATTATGATAAAATAAAAATAAATTTTAAAATCATCATATCAAAATTATGTTAGGGTGAATTTTTTAGAATTTTCTAAAATATTGTGTTTTTTGGTGAATAACAAAAATACCATTTTGAGTTATTGGTATGTTTAATGACATCATTAATGGTGAAATAAGTAATTTAAAAATATTTTTGACTCTTATGGATTAAAATATCATAATATGTTCCCCATGTGGCCAATAAAATGGTAAAATACCAAGGTAAAGCCCATTGTTTTGAATATACCACTACTCAGGTGTCCAAGGAAATTATTAAACAAATCCCCCTCTATTTCTATAAATATCTACCTATTTTTCAATTCTATTTCATTCCAAATTATTCCTATAAGTATATATGATATTTTTGCCTCCAAAGTAGTCCAAAAATGGTGTCCTCAGGCCCCCAATGTCCCAATATTTATGTTTTAGGACTTACTCTTCATGGTAAGAGAAATCTTAAATTCTCTTTTCCTTTCAAGTTTCCTTTTTATATGTATGTATTTTAAATTTTCATAAATTGTTCTTCTATAGATTTTATTTTATAACTTTAATATATTAATAGTATTTTGTTAATGGTATTCCATTTCCATATATCTTTATAATGTTTTCTAAATTCTTGTTACATGCCTATTATGCTTCCAGATTTCCTTGTTAACTTTTTTATCTTTTTCTCAAGAAAGTTTCTTATTTTATTTTTTGAATACCCAAACCCCTTTATTTTATAGATGTATTCAACTAGATGTATTAATTATCTATTTTATTATGGTATTAACATTCATGATACCCACCTTCATTTTATATGGGTTAATAATGACATAAATATATTCTCATTAAGCACTTTTTTTAAAACCTCTTGATTTTGATATAAAACATGTTTCTTTTATTATCTGTGTGATATTTATAAAATGTTTTATTATTATATATGTGGCTCACATTAATTAATACATATAAATTTTTCACCCTCATATCACTTCAATTCATTGGGTAAAGAATTTAATATCAAGATATATTTTACAAAAACTTGTTAAATAACCTTAGTAATTTTTATGATGCATTGGTTATAATCCATAGTGATATGCTTATGAATGACTCAATTTAATTAGTAGACACATTTCTCAGTAATGATTCATATTCTAATTATTATGATATTCTTTTTTCCCATGTCTTTAGGTATTTTCTTACATTCTTATTGATATTCCTCAAGATCAGAAGTAAAATGTTTCCCTTATTTTCTGTTAATAAGCCCTATACTCACCCTTACCTTTGATGTATGTCCCTAGGTTGTGATATGCGGTAAATGTATATAATCTGAACTGACGAATAAGCCTTTTCAAGTTATTTAGAATAATTTTTTATGTTTTCATGTATTATGTACATTATTTTAATGAAACTAATCTTTAAACAATCCTCTGTTTTGTACCATTTAATGAACAGTTATGTCATAAAGGTAGGATTCCATAATTGGTATCAAATGATAGTTTAGTTATTTTTAGAAATTAGGTTTTCAAAACATTATTAATAACCTTAGGGATAAGGTAATACATAGTAAAAACATCATGGTATTTTGGTGAAATTTTATGTAAGTGATTTGAGCAATGAAGTCCATGTTTGGATTCGAACAAGTGGAGGTGGCTTTGGTACAGATTTATCTAGGGAAAATCACTGCAAAAAATAGTTTTGGGAAAGGCTTGAATGGGAACTAGGGAACAACAAGGATTGTTTCACTCCTATATTGACACTCCCAGAGGATATTTTTGGTGAATCAAAAGATTTTTCTGTACCATATAAAGTATGCATAAAAATGTAATTTTTTTTAATTAATAACATATTAAGCATGACATTTATGAAATTACATTAAAATTATAATATTATTAAAACAAAAAAATTACCCACTAAGGTTTTATTATTTTATAAAATAAAGGGAAATATTAGAATCCGAGTAAATGGTGCTCAAAATGAACCAGATGTTGATAGACATCTGATGGAAGTCAAAATATAAAAATTCTTGAGAATAAAGAATCAACTGACTCAAGTTATGGCCAATAACATGAATCAAGATAAGAGGATATATTCTACATGAATGGAAACTTACTTTTTAGTTCTTTATGTGTCAACAACCACCTTATTTTAGTGGATCTACCAACCCATTGATTGTTGAACAGTGGATGATCTCTATAGAAAAAATATTTTATGTACTTCATTGTTCAGAATTATAGAAATTTACCTTGGTTATCTACATCTTGGAGGAAGAAGGTGATTAGTGTTGGGAAATTATTAAAAACACAAATCCAAGAGGGGTGATCAATTATATATTGTTGTAATAGTTCTAGGGAATATTCATTAATAAGTATTTCCCTATTCGTTGAGAATAAAAATTGGGAAATAATTCCTCAAGTAGAATCTGAAGGAAAATAAATCGGTGGGAATCTATGAGATGATCTTCACAAGACATTCCATTTACACCACTATCTTTTTCATGGATCATAAAAGAAATGTTGATATATTTTTTAGTATAATAAGACCCCATATATGGAAGAATATTTCCATTCTATACTATGACATCTACAGGGAGATAGTAGGGAGTTCTATGAATGTTGAACTGGAGTGTGAATAGATGCAGTGGTCCCTAGATAGATTGAAAAGAAGAGATATTTTTATCCAAAAATGGGGAGGATATTTTATCATGGATGAGGATGAAATCAAGTGAATCATTACACATGAAAAAACTTGGGAAGAATAATTCATGGAACCTCTTTATTGAGAGTGTTAAATGTTACAAGTGTATAAGAGAAGTCCATATTTTTCAGAACTATCATTGTGAGCTGAAGCCTAATCTTCTTACCACAAATGAAAAAAGGATGATGTCATAGGCCCATCCTGAATTCCAATGTTATAAGAAAGGATGGATTGGAAACTTTTTAAATCACTATCCAAATACAAAGTCAGTGGAGGGGAATGACCATAAACCTTAGTATAGGCCAAGGGAGAAAGGTCATTATTTCTCTATCACAACAACTAAAGTTGAATATCCAAAAGATGTGGTGGTATGTACCCACATTATTATCTAAAATCAAGAAAGTAATTTGTTTGATTTAGGTTCAAATAATTCCATTATTTCTTCTATGTTTTCAAAAAATATAGAATTAATCC
Organism: Viscum album; assembly: GCA_963277665.1. NCBI lineage: Eukaryota > Viridiplantae > Streptophyta > Magnoliopsida > Santalales > Viscaceae > Viscum > Viscum album. The sequence goes on from OY728162.1 coordinate 1,531,362,470, forward strand.
AAGAACTACTAGAATTACATTTATTAGTAATGACTCAATGAGTGATTACCCAAAAATCAATAGTTTATATAATCTCTAGTATTTTCATTAGTGAGTTAAATATTATCACAAATCTAGTGGTCATTCACATGCTAGGATTTGATATTGTACTATGGATGAACTAGATCACAAAGTATAATGCTATGATAAACTCTAGAAGTTAGAAAATATTAATAGTCTTGAATGGATTGTCTATAGTTTTTTTCAAAGTAGATATATATAGAATTGATCATTCCCTATAAAAACCTCCCATATCCATCCTAATTGAAATGATTATTGAAGTTGAAGAAAGAAAATAAATTATATGAATATAAAATGTTCCCATTATTTAAGAATATGTTGACGTATTTCTTGAGGAGTTACCTAGATCACCCATAAAAAGAGAGTTATATTTTTCCATTAACATCATTTATGGTTCTTAGATGATTTCAATGACCCCATATATAATCTATAATGTATATCTAGAGTAATTAATGAAACAAATCCAAGATCTTTTGTAGAAAAAGTTTATCCAACAAAGTGTTTATATTTGGAGAGAAAATATTCTCTTTGTGAAGAATATGGATGGATAAATGTGGCTATGAATTGATTATAGAGAACTTAATGGGACCACAGTGAAGAATAAGTACCCTCTTAGAATAATTGGTGATTTATTTGACTAGGTACATGTTACTCAATTAATCTCCAAGATTTATCTCTGATCTGGTTGACATCAATTGAGGATGAAGAAAGAAGATATTCCAAAGACTAACTTTTGATTAATATATGGTAATTATATGTTTTCTGTTATTCCCTTCGGATTGAATAATTATCCTTCTATTTTTATAGATTTTATGAATACATTCTTTTAGAACTACTTTGATAACATTATTTTAGTTTATATTGATGATATTTATATATATATTGTAAATGTTGTGAGGAGAATGAGGATCATATAAGGGTTATATTGAATACTTTTATGATTGAGGGGATCTTTGGAAAGTTTAGTAAATGTGAATTTTTTTTACAACATATTGATTTCTTGGGTCACATCGAAACAAATGATGTAATCTCAGTAGACCTTGACAAGACAATAGTTGTGGAGGGGTGGCCTCATCCAACAACAATAATAGACATTTATAGTTTCCTCAATAAATCAGGTTATTATAGGAGGATTGGGAAAACGTTTCCTGAATTTCTAATCCACAACCAAAGTTAACTTGAAAAGGGGTTATATTCATCTAGACAAAGGATTTAGATGAATATTTCCAAGAGTTGAAGAATAGATTGGTTATTTTAACCTTGTTAACTCTCACCTCTATCAGATAATGATTCATTATTTTCATCAATGCATCTCTAGAAGGTATTGAGTGCCTCCTAATGAAAAATGTAATAGTTACTGCTTATGCATATAGAATGTTAAAGTCTCATGAGTATAATTATCTTACAGCTGAACTGGAGATACATGTGGTTGTTTTTTCTCTGATGATATGGAGGCACTATATTTATAGAGAGAAATGTGATATATACATAGACAAAAAAAGTTTGAAGTATATTTTAATCCAATAGAAATTAAAAATGGGACAAATGAGATGGTTGGAACCTATTAAAGGCAATGATTATTGAATTCATTATCATTCCGGTAGAGCAAACAAGGTCACTGATTAATTAAGTAGGAATGACCATGTTTTTTTGTCCATGATGAGGATTCAAGAAGATCCTTTTATGAAGGAACTAGTAAAACATGAAAGGGGAATTGAAAGGGAAGTTTAATAATCAACCCTATAACAAATTATTTCTCAACCATCATTACTAGAGATGATTAAAAAATCTCAATGATTTTATCCTTTATTGAAAAAGATTATAGAGGATCTGAAGTATGGTAAGATTTATAGGTTCAATATTGATCATGAAGTTATACTAAAATTTCATAAAATACAATGTGTTCCATATATTCAAGAAATAAAGAAGGAGCTAATGGATGAATCTCATAGATCTATATTATCTATACATCCTGGAAGCACAAAAATGTATCGGGACCTTCATGATCATTATTTGTGGCATAAAATGAAAAGGGAGGTTTCTGAAAATTCTACTAAGTGATTGGGGTGTCAACAAGTTAAGGTAGACCAAAAAAATCATAAAGGGGTATTACAACTACTACCCATACCAACTTGGAAGTGGTAAAATATCAATATGGACTTCGTCTCCAGTAAATATTTTTGTAATTTTAGAAATCACTTTTAAGGGAAAAGTGGGAAACCTACCAGGTTTATAATACTAAAAAATTCAAACCTCATAAGAAATAGTAAGGCCATTATAGATCAAATTAATGTGATTAAAATAATTTACCTCTCCTAGACTCCATTCGATGGAGGTGGACTCTATATCAGGGTTGTCCTTAGTGAGATCCTCGAAGTGGGATGCCATCTTGTCTAAGGTATGCACATGATCCTCTAGGAAAGTTTTTCCCTCGTTGAAACCATGTATCAAAATCCTATTCTGTTTTTAAATCTAAGAGGATTGGAAATGATGGTGATAGAAATCTTATTTAGTCTGATCTTGTGCAAGAGTTGACAGAAAAGGTTCATACCATCCAACAAAAAATAAATTTTTGTCATGGTTAGAAAAATAGATATGCTAACAACCATTGAAAGGACTTGGAGTTTGATGTTTGTGAAAAATTATTCCATCAAATTCTAATATAAAAGAGAGTCATGTGGATTGAAAATAAAAGGAAGCTTATCCCTATGTACATTGGCCCCTATGAAATCCATGATCACATAAGATAAATGTCCTATCGTATTTCACTTCCTCCAAATCTAGATCAATTTCATGATGTATTCAATGTATAACTCTTGAGAAATTATATTACTATCCCTTCACATGTGATGAATCTTTAGTTGGTAAAACTGGAACATGACATCTCTTACGAGGAGTAGTCGGTGGAGATGTTGGACTGTAGTGAAAAAGAACTATGTAAAAAGACTACCCACCCTGTCAACGTGTTTTGGAGGAACCACATATATTATGAATCCATGTGTGAATAATAGAAAACAATGTAACATATGTACCCACACCTTTTATCAACTTATAGAATGAGTTGAAATTTTGAGGTTGAATTTTCTTAAGAGGGGAATAATGTGATGACCCATACTTTTTGAATGGTAATTTTTTCCTCATAAAATGAATGTTATATTTTATTTTTTACGCAGAAAAACAATAACTCTTTAATAATAAATTGAGTATAAATTGAAATTTGACCATCATGTTTTGACCATTATATTATTTTTGGTAAATATGAATCTTAGTCAATATAACCATTTGACACCATACACTTGATAATAATTTCAGCCTTATTATTAGAGTTTAAAATTAATATTTTGAGAAATGACAATTTATATATAAAGAAGATTTGATGGCCTAAACCAGTATATTCATGATGTTTGAATCCCATATTCTAGTGCTTGAGAGGTAGATATCATCAATGGTTTTATTCCTCAACCATGTCCAATCTGAGTTTCATCAAGTGAAACTTGAACAGAACCACCTATGGGAGAAGTTCGAGTTAGTGGAGATTACCACTCGATCAATGATTGATGAGTCACCACATGAGTGTACCACCATCACACACCTTAATCTTAGGGTGTATACTGGTGTAATAATTTTTTATGTTTCAATTCCCTAGTCACCTAAAGTTTAATTCCATTTGATAAATAAAATTTTTATTATATCATTTGTATTTTAATAATAATTTTTCTTAATAAAATTTAGATGGTATTTGATGAATTGAATTTTTGGTTACAAATTGTAATTTCAAAAAATGAATTAATTATTATAATAAATTATTAAATTATAGATTATGTTTATTTTAATTAAAAAGTATGATTAAAATACCTTTATTCAAATTTAAATGATAACAGAATTTTTTTCATGTGTCAAAAATTCTACTATGCATTTTACTATGTATTTTATATCCACTATTACTTTTAATAAAAAAAAGAAAATTAATATTTAAATGAAAAATTAATCATACATATAAAATTATGATGATAAAATAATCATCATTTTTAAAATCATCATGTTGAAATTAGATTAGGGTGAATTTATGGGAATTTTCTAAAATATTTTTTTTAGTGAATATAATAACTAATATAAAATGCCTATAGTTTTCACAAGTATCCAATCCTATGGGAAAATACCATGGAAAATCCCATGGTTTTGAATTTCCCACAACCTAGGTGTCCAAGAAAATTATTAAACAAACCCCCTCTTTTACTAAAAACACCCGCCCATTTCTCAATTAGATTTCATTCCCAATTCTTCCTCCACAAATCTCTGATAATTTTACCTCTAAATGTGTCCTTTTAATGTTTTATTATGTCCCCAAGGTCCTAGTATTCATGTTTTGGGAGTTACTATTCATGGTAATGGTAATATCAGCATCCCTTTTCCTTTCATGTTTTCATTTTAGGTGGTGTATATTTAAAATCTCCATACTATGTTCTTCTATAAATTTTATTATATCTATGTACCTTATTAATATTATTTTATAAATGGGATACCCTTATCCCCTCTCTTTTTAATTTTTTTTAAAACCATGTCACATACTTTATATGTTTCATGCTTTTATTCTCATAATTTCTCTAATTTTCTCAATAAATTATGTTATTTTAGATCGTGAATACCCAAACCACTTTATTTTCTAGGGGTATTGAACTAGATTTCTAAATGATCTATTTTATTCTGGGATTAAAATACATGAATCCCAGCTTCTTTTTTCATATGTTAACAATGAAATAAGGATATTCTATTTATGTAATTTTTTAAAACTTCATGATTTTGATATGAATCCAATTTATTTTATTCTCCATGTGTTATTTAAAATATATTTTACTATTATCTATGTGACTCACATTAATTAAAACATATGAAGGGTTCCCCTTGATTGTAACACCCCATATTTTTACGGACATGTTTTCTCAAATGAATTTAGATTTACATTTACATCTTACAAAGCACTAATTCAAAGATTCATTTCACAATAAACACAGACTTTTCATACATTACATTCAACACTTACTTGGAGTATGATGCACTCAACACTGAGTTGATGTACGATACATGCAACACTAAGTTTCTACGAAAAATCCTTTTTTATTATTTTAATTATTGAAATAAGATAATTATAACGTAGATGTCAAAAATAGTAATATGAAAAGTAATAACTACTGTACAAATATTATTTAAAATTATTTATATAAATAAAACAAATTGATAATACAAGATATGATTTTTGGTAAAGTCCTTCTATATTTAAAAACATCATTTTCTCGAATGAAATACTTCTAATAATGAATGTAATTATATATAAATTTATAAATTTTATTAGATAAAATATTTTTCATTTTTGAATTTATAATTTCAAAATTATATTAGGTTTAATTTTTGGGTTTTTCTAAGAAACATCATTTTTGGATGAATAGTGAAAAATACTGCTTTTTATTTAAAAACAACTTTTTTTCTAATTAATTATTAATGATAAAAGATACTGTAAATATTTTTTTATGGTAAAATTAGATATATATTATATCTATTATTACTATTAAATTCATTATAATCAATTTTACTTTGAAATTGACCATAAAATCTTAACAAAATTTTGATGTTTTTCCTACTTGAAAACCATGTTATTGTGTCTCGTCTGCGGGATTAGCACTAATCATAATTTTATAGATTATATGAATTTAATTTCAAAAATACAACATAAACCATTGTATATATTATAATATTTAGAGTCTAATGAGACAAAATTATTTTTTTACCAAATTGATTAGTAAATGTGATTAAAATTAATCAGAGGAGTTAATGCCAAATTAAGCCTAATTAGGGACTAAAACTTAAAATTAAGTGTCTAAATGACCTATAAACTTTAATAACACCAATTAGATGTCCATATTTGGTCTATTTAAATTCCATTCTTGAGTTGAGTTTTTTTTTTATGAATTATTCTGGGTAAGAACATTTTCCCAACTAATTTATTTTTATATAATCCATGTGAGTCATTTTTCATCCCTATAAATGTCCACCAACTATACCCATTCCACACACCTCTAAAACATTTTAATACTGTCCAATATCTACCCAAGTATCCTCCTAAAAATCCTACCTTTGACCGTTAATCCTCCCTTTTGGTAGAAAGCTTATCAAGGAAACCTTTTGGAATAAACCAGAAAGAGTTACATGATTAAGAGATAACATCTTCTCTTGAGGTCCATTCCTTTATTTCCCTTATTCACCTCCTAAACTTTATTTATTCCTTATTTTGTGATAACAAAATTATCATATATATACTACCATGTTTATTTGAAATTTTTATGACCTACACTTATACACACCTCCATTTAATTGATGTTGAACATACTTTTTTCTATGGACAGTGAACTACTGGATCACGAAATTATGATAGTTTATTTCTCCTTTAACACTAACAATGGTGTCAATTTTTATGTAATATATGTTTATATATGTAATATATTATATTTAATATGTATTCAAGCGTTTTTATTCCATTTACAACACACATCTATTTACTTTTATGTAGGTGTTATTATGATAATCTTGTTTGAGGAAGTGTGGACTACTGCCCCCTCAATACAATGTAATTCATTCACACACCACATTGAATGTATTAAGGAGGGTTTAAATTAAATTTTATGATATATATGATATATTAAATCTAATTTTATAATTATATATATAAATACATATATATATATATATAACATTTATACACTTTTTTCAACATGGAAATAAAAATAGGAAACAACATTCATGCATCTTACCATCTCTATGAAAGGTGTATTCCATTACATACATAATTCTAATATAGATTATTATAATTACATATAATCTATGTAACTGTTATTTATATCAAATTATACCTTCTTCAATAATTATATTATTATAATGATAGACAATATAAAAAATTATTACACATGTGAAGAACAAAGTGAATATTACACGATGTGAAACCTTAACATAGAATCATTTACAAGAGGGTAATATAAGGTTATAATAAAACCATATATGGTATTATGTATAGGAACATGATTCAGTATAATACTTATAGTAAAATTATATTTATTATATATCATGGTTGTACGAGTACGGAGATAGTCAAAACACAAGGTAAGGTGATTTTCATCTCACTTTTAATTTTTGTGAGATACAAGCAATGTCTTCCACTATTAATTTTGTGTGATGTATGTTATTCCCATGATTTAATTAAATGTATATTATACATAAATTTATTTTTAATAAAAAATATATTCAATTATCCTTATTTCAAGGGTTTTAACGTTCAATAGGTAACAAATTGGTAAAATAGTTTTTTCTAAATTTTCCTTCATCAAGACTCCAATTTTATTATGAACCTAAAAAATTAGTCAAGGTGTATATACTTCCATTTTAAATTTTATATATTGAATATAATTATTTCAATGATAAATTAATCTTCATTTAATTTTATTTTCTTATATGGAGAGTATGATACCATGTCACCATGTTAAAATAGTTTATTGATATAATCTCCTCTCTTTTTGAGATTGTTTATGTTTATGATTATGTTGATGAAATCTTATGGTCCATATATAAAAAATATTAATGAGTTTACATATACTCTATTGATTCAAGATATAATCCTTTTTTGTACCATTTTTAAACTCATTCTTACTTATGATAATGCTTTTAGTAAAATCTTACCACCTCTCTCTTTGGTTGAGAATCTATTGTATTTAAAAAAACATGTTTTCAAAAATGTTTTAAAAATATCATAAATGATAATTTTCATAGAAAAATGTATTTTAAATTATTTTTTATTGTTTTAAAATATTTATTTATTAGTTTTCAAAGGTAGTTTCATATATAAATGTTTTTAGAAGGATTTATGTAATAAAAATCATTTTTCAAAGAAGAAAGTATATTTTTCTCAAGATGTTTTTTTAAAAGATATTTAAAATTTACATCACATATATGATAACATCCCTTGGTGTTTCTCATGTGTTTATGGGAGAATTATACAACGTTTACATTCAAATTAATTCTTTGAATGGATTATTTTTTGATGGCATGATGTTACGAAACCCGTTTCTCTTTCACGGGTTATATGATTTTGAAACCTGCTTCATTTTATGGGTTATATTTATGATGAAGTGATTATAAAACTTATCTATTTCCACATATTATGAAATTTTTTCACGTTTATTATAAATATTTCATTTTATTAGTTATGATATGTTAATTTATGATCTTGTGGAACATATTTGTATGATTTCATTATGTGATGGGTGGGACCTATATCTCCCTCCAATGCATTGGGTAAAGTTTTATATCTCATGAGATAGACTATGATGGTATGATGAGTAAACTCGTGCTACTAATATGGTCTTGGGAGTGAACCTTTACTACTAATATGGTTATGGGAGGTAACCATGACTACTATGATGGTATAATGAGAAAACTCATTCTACTATGAAGGCCATAGTAATGAACCATGACTACTAAGATGGTCTTGGCAGTAATTTATTAGATACTATGAAAATCATTATATGATTATGAGTTTTCCACAATTCCATGTCTCACTCCTATGTTATGATTTCATGACTTATTTCCATTACATCCTTTGGTTTCATGTCTTATGAACTACTAATTTTTATGCCATAACCTTTTTTATACAGGGTATGATCTTCTATTTTCATCATCACATTCTTATACCCTTATGATCATGTTTATACTTACATGTCTCCCATGTTTACCCTTAATGGGAATTTGAGCTCACCCCTTTTTATGTTTCCTTCCCCATATTATGAAGATATGTATTATGTTTGATGTGTCTAAGAATGGTGGAAGTCAAGGAGATCCTAGTGGGAGATAATGTAACTAATTTATGTACCATTGTTTATGATTTTAGGTTTCCAAAGGCATTAGACTAGTACAGTATTCTAGAGTCTATTTGTATAATGTTTAAGTATTCTATAAAAGTTATGTAATGTCAATTTTTGTAATGTGAGAGTCACTATAGTAGGTATTAAAAGAAATGTTTAGTTACAATTTGGAAACTATGATGATAAAACCTTGGTGATAACCCTAAGGAAATGTCTAAGGACGAGTATAGGGTTGAGTAAATGTATAGGAAAATGTCCTAGAATTTTGGTGTAGGAAAGACTATGTGGTTTCCAAAAATACATACATGTCTTGATACTACAAGTGGATTTGGATCTAGAACAGATGTTCCTAGGTGTAACAGCCCATCCAATATGTTCTAGGCTTGACTCAAGGTAATCTGTTATACGAAAATGGGACTTGTTACACTCCTGATTTGACACCCCCGAGGGATATGCATTGGTAATTCACAAACTCTGTATGAACCATTATCAAGGATTTAAATATAATTTGGCTATGAATAATGTAGGATAAAGCTAAGGTATCATATATTGAGGATGGTGTCATAAGTTAGATATCCTAATGGTACGATGATTTCACCTCATGTCTATGATGAGATTCCTCTCCTGTTGATATTTTTGGTAATGTGCTTCCTTCAAATCTTTTCATTCTCCTTTTGGTTGAATTTGATGCCATCATATGAATGAATTTTGTTTCTCTACATGAATACCACATCAATTGTAAATTAATTGATATTATGTTCTATATTTCAAAATGTACTACGATCATCCATCAATTTGATGATAAGTATGAACTTACTATGGAGATTACATACATTTTATGGGTCTTATTTCATATTTGAATGGTATTTTTATCTCAAATGGTTGGGGAGAGCATTGATATTAATGATATGCCTATTTTTCAGGATTTTGTGGATGTCATTCTGGAATATTTGGCTAGTCCCCTACTAAAACATGAAGTTGAGTTATCGAATGAACTTGTACTTGGTTCCATACCAATTTCAAAGACTCCTTATATAATGGCCTTGATTAAGATGTAGGAATTAAATAAGAAACTCTACGAAAACAAAGATAAGGGATTCATTCAGCCAAGTATGTCACCTTGGAGTTCCCTTGTTCTTTATGTGAAAAAGAAAGATGGATCCATGAGTATTTTCATTGATAATAGGTAGTTATACAAGATCACAATCAAGATAAAGTATCATCTTCCCTATATTGATGACTTATTTGACCAACTATGCATAGCACAATAATTTTCCAAGATTGACCTCCATTCTTGATATCCTCAATTGAGGTTCATTAAGGAGGATATGCCCAAGATGGAATTTCATACATGGTATGGTCACTAGAAATTTATAGTGATTCATTTTGGTCTTACCAATTTCCTTTCTATCTTCATGGATTTAATGAGTATATTCTTTAGAGATTACCTAGACAAATTTGTGGCATTCTTTATAGATGGTATTCTTATCTATTAAAAGAGAAAGGAAGATCATGATCATCACATTATTCTTGTACTGAAGACCCTATGGAAAGATAAGTTGTATTCCATATTTATAAAGTGTGAATTCTGGCTACGAAAGATTTAATTTTTTGGGTCACATAATCATAATAGATGGTATAATAGTTGATCCTTCAAAAAAGGAGGCTATTGAAAGCTGGCCTAGACCAACCACGATGACTGAGATCTGTAGATTTCTTAGTTTAGCTAGATATTATCAATAGTTTATCAATAATTTCTCATTAATATCTAATCCTCTAAACATGTAAACTCTAAAGGGTGTTATGTTCCTCTAGATAGGTGAATGTGAGGAAATTTTCAAGGAACTAAAAAGAAGGTTGGTTCGGCATCTATTCTTAAACTACCAAGTTCTGAACAAGGGTTTTTAATGTATATCGATTCTTATAAGAAGTAATTGGTATGTTTTCATATGAAAAATAACATGGTTATAGACTATGTTACATGATAGTTGAAGATTCATAATAAAAATTACCCAATACATGATTTAGAGTTAGCAGTGGTAATGTTTTCATTATAGATATGGATTCATTAACTTTATGGGGGAAAGTGTGATATATATACTAATCATAAAAGTCAAAAATATAAATTTACAAAGAAGGAGTTGACCATGAACTAGATAATAAGGTTATATTTGATAATGTATTATTATTTCTCAATACATTACCACATTGGGAAAGCAAACAAGGTAGCTGATGTTGTGAGTTAAAAATATCATGCTAGCTTATCTATGATGAGGATCACTAAAGATCCAATATATCTAGATTTTGAAAGGATGGATCCAGAAATCTAGAAGGAAAGGGAAAATCTTATTTTTCTCAGTTGAATTTTGAACCATCTATCCAATTGATGATTAAGAAGGTGCATAAGGAAGATAAGAGCTGCAAAAAAAGGTAAGAAATGTTCCAGAGTTTAACCTTGATCGAGATTGAATGATAAGGTTTAGGAACCGTGTATGTTTTCCTTCCATTCCATAACTAAATAAGGTTCTATTAGAGGAATATCATAGTTCTTTAGATGTTCCATCCATTACACATACCATAATGGAAATGGGAGAACATCACTATGGATTTTTTCATTGGACTACCCAGAATACCTAAAGGTTTTAATGCTATATAGGTGGTAGTTGATTGCCTTACTAGGTCAACACACTTAATTATAATTAGAGAATATTTCTCTATTGATAAACTTGATAGAATATACATTAAAGAAGCAGTAAAGTTTCATGTAGTACCATGTTCCATTATATCAGATCGGGATGTGAGGTTTACCTCAATGTTCTAGTGAAGTCTTCAAAAATAACTTGATATGGAATTGAATTTCAGCACGACTTATCATCCTCAAACAAATGGTCAGTCTGAATATATAATTCAAACCCTAGAAGATATGTTTAGATCTTATTCTCTAGATTTCATCAGTTTTTGGGATCAATACCTTCCTCTGGTTGAGTTTTCTTTCAATAATATCTTTTACTAGACCATTCATATGGAATCATATGAATACCCCTATGGGAAGAAATGTAGAGATCCAACATGATCGGATGAGGATAGAGAAAGAAATCTTTTGGGATCTGAGATTGATAAATAAATGTTCGAGAAGGTTGGAACCATTCATCATTATATCAAGGAATCTCAAATCCAGTAGAAAAAGTTACGATGATAACTTTCAACGTGATCTAGTGTTTGAATTTGGTGAAAATGTATTTCTACGAATCTCACCCTAGATGAATGTTAAGATATTTGAGAGGAAAGGGAAACTAAGACCCAAGTATATTGGTCCCTTTGTAATTGTTGATCATATCAGGACGGTAGACTATCTCTTGGAACATCCTCCAATATCTCTCATTTTAATTATGTGTTCCATGTATCTCTATGGAGAGAGTATATAGGTGACTCTTCACATTTACTAAACTCATATGTCTTACAATTGGAGTAAGATCTTTCTTATAAGGACCAACCTATTGAAATTATAGACTGATTAGAGAATGTTCTACAAAACAAGACCACTCACCTGGTCAAAGATTTTTTTAGAAATCACCAATTAAAGGATGATATGTGGGAACTTGAGGATATGATTATGTATATGTATTATCACTTGTTTTTACCCATGTGATGAATTTTTATGGTGAAATTAATTTTAACAGGGGTATAATGTAACACCCTATGTTTTTACAGACCTATTTTTTTGAATAAATTTAGATTTACATTTATATATTTTAATACACTAATTACAAGACTCATTTCACACAAAACACTAACTTGGTGTAAATTACACACAAAATTGACACTGATTACGGTGCACGCAACACTTAGTTGGTGTACGATACAAGGAACACTGAGTTTCTACCAAACATATCTTTTTACTATTTTAATTATTGAAATAGGTTAATTATAACCTCTCCATTAATCTTAGAAATATGAATAGTAATAACTACATTTCAAATATTTTTTATAATTTATATATAAATATATATGTAACATATTGATAGTAAAGGATATTATTTCTAGTAAAGTCCTTCAAGGTTTAAAAACATTGTTTTCTCAAGTTAACTAATTTTAAAACTGAAAGTAACTTTAGACACATTTAGAAATTTAATTTGATATAACAAAATTCATTTTCTAATTCCGAATTTAGAAATTATCTTAGGGTGAATTGTTTATATTTTAATGAGAAACATAAATTTTTGATGTATAGTGAAAATACTTGTTTTTTAGATAAAAACAACCTTTTTACAATTATTTATTAATGATAAATGATATTATAAATATTTTTTAAGGTCAAATTCGATAATTATTACATCTAATATTACAATTAAATTCATTAGAATCAATTTTATTTTAAAACTGAATATAAAATCTTAACCAACTTTTGAACTTTTCCCTACATTAAAACCCCATTATTTCGTCTTGTCTGTGATACTAGAACTAATGATAACTTTCCTGCTTATCTGAATTGAATTTAAAAACTATTACATAAACCATTGTATTATATATAATATTTAGTTTCTAATAGGACCAGGTTAATTTTTGACCAAAATTATTAGTAAAAGTGATTAAAATTAATCACAACTATTAAGACCAAATTATGCTTAATTAGGCACTAAACAATAAAATTAAGGGACCAAATGACCGAGAAACATGTAAAACACCAATTGGATGTCCATAGTTAGGATATAAAACTTATATTATTATTTTGGGTATATTTGGTATGACTTTTTTTAGGTAAGAACATGTGCGCACCAAATTCGTTTCTAAAAATTCAATGTGAGTCTTTTTCCTTCCCTATAAAAGGCCACCACACCTACCCATTCCTCAAACCAATAAAACCATTTATGTTCATCCATTATATTCCCATTTATCCTCTCAAAAATACCCCCTTTGACCTTTAATCCTCCCTTTTCGACATAATTCTTCTCAATAAAAACTTATGGCATGAACCAAATGCAGTTACCCGATGTAGAGGTAACCTCTTCTCTCGTGTTCAATTCCTTTATCTCAATTCTTAACCCATTTGACTCTCTTAATTAAATTATTAGATGAAAACAAAAATATCCTCTATATACTAGGATGTTATTATGAAATTTTTATAGACCACACTTACACACACCTCCATCTAATGGATGTTGAACATTTTGTTTTTGTGTACAATAAACTAATGTCTCGTGAAAGGATGATTGTTCATTTCTCCTTTAACACAAATCATGGTATCCATTATGATGAAAAATATTTTTATATATGTCATATATTATATTTAATGTGTATTTATTCTTATTTATTACATTTTAAACAGATATCTATTTACTTTCTATTTGATGTTAGTACGGTAATCACATTTGAGGAAGTGTAGACTACATCCCCCTCAAAGCGATGTGATTCGTTCAAACACCACATAGAATGTATTAAGGATAGTTTTAGTGAAAAAATATGATATTAAAGATATATTAATTCTAATAGAATAATTATATACATATATATATATATATATATATCTGTGTGTGTGTGTGTTATTTAAATACTTTCCTTCAATATTGTAATAAAAATGGGAAACAACATCAATGCTGCTCATTGTCTTCGTCAATAAGGTTTTACATTACATAATAAATTGTGCTATAAATTATTATAATATACTTATAATGGATATATCTATTATTGATATGATTTTCTACATTTTGGAATAATTAAATAAGTATAATGATCAATAATATAACAAATTAAGACACATGCGAAGAACAAAGAGAATATTACATGAAGTGAAACCTTAATGTTGGATCCTTAACAAGAGGGTAATATATGGTTGTAATAAAAAATATATATGGTATTATGTATAATAATATTATTATTAAAATTATGTATAATAAATTTATATTTTTTATATAGGAATCTTGTATGAGTAAGGAGAGAGTCCGGACACAAGGTAAGGGTATTTTCATCTCACTTTTAATTTCTATTAGATAAAAGTTGTGTCACAAATAATTCCATTTGTGTGTTGTATGTTATGAAAATAAATTAATTATAGGTATCATATACATAAATGTATGGTTATTCACATATCTATTCTATGATCATTTTTTAATGGGGTTTAACTTTTAAAAGTTACCAAATCGGTAAAATAGTTTTGTCTCAATTTTCCTTCTTTGAGTCTCCAATTTTTTATGCACCTGAACTCTTTTTCGTGATGTATATACTTTCATTTTACATGTTATATCATGAATATTGTTGTTTTCATGAAATCATAAGCTTCATTTAATTTAATTTTCCTACATGTACTACATAATATCAAGTCACCAAGTTAAATGAGTTTATGAGACAATCTCATCGCTTTCTGAGATTGTTTATGTTTATTCTTCCATTGATGAAATCTTATGATCCACATATAAATAATTTCATGAGTTTTATTTATACTCTATTGATTAAGTATATCATCATTTTTTAGTACCATTTTCAACTCATTGTTACATAAGATACGGTTTTTAGTAAAATCAGACCTCCTCTCTCTTTGGTGGGAAATCTATTATATACAAAAACCTTATTTTCAAAAAAAAATTAAAAATATACTTAAAGATAATTCTACAGGAAAAATGGATTTCAAATTTATTTTATAGTTTTAAAATAATTATTCATAAGTCTTCAAATATATTTTGAATGAAAAATATTTTCAAAAGGTTTTATTTAATAAAAATCATTTTTTAAAGAAGAAAGAATATTTTCCTCAATAAGTTTTTTTAAAAGATCCTTCAAAATTATTTTACCTCTATGATAACATACCTTGGTTTTTATCCTGACATTATAGGAATATTGTTCAATGATTCCCTTCATATTATTTCTTTTAATGGATTATTTTTTGATGGCGTGATGTTGTGATACCTGTTTCTCTTTCACAAGTTACATGCTTTTGAAACCCGCTTCTTTTCGTAGTTTATATTTATGATGAAGTGATAATTAAATATGTCTCTTTCCATAGGTTATGATATGTTTTCATTTTTATGATACCCATTTCATTTCTTGGGTTATGAAATTTTCATTTATGATCATTTTTCACATGTATTTATGATTTCAATATATGACAGGTGAGACCTATATATCCTTCCAATTCATTAAGTAAAGTTTTATATCTTATGAGGTAGACTATGATAGTATTAGAAGTGAACTCATAATTCTAAGATGATCTTGGGACTTAGACTTAATGACTAATATGGAAATGTGAGTGAACCATGACTACTATGATTGTATGAGGAGTCATCTCATTTTACTATGATGGTGATGGAAATGAACCATGACTACTAAGATGGTCTTGGTAGTGATGCCTTGGATACTATGGAAATCATTTTATTCCTATGAGTTTTCTATAATTCTATGTCTCACTCCTATGTTATGATTTCATGTATTATTTCCTTTACATCCGTTTTATTCATGTCTTATTAACTTCCAATCATTAATCCATGATCATTGTTATGTAGTGTATGATCTTCTATATTCCTGATCACGTTCTCATACCCTTATGCTCATGTTATTACTTACATGTCTCCCCTATTTACCCTAAATGATATTTTGAGATCACCTCTTTTTAGGTTATATTCCCCACATTATGAAGATATGTATTATTTTTTATGTGTCTAAGAAGGCTTCAAGTCAAGGATAACCTAGTGGGAGATAATGTATCACATATATGTACCAGTGATTATGTGTCCATACTTCCAATGACACTAGACTAGTATAGTATTCTGTCACCAATTTTTTATAATGTTTATGTATTCTACAAAAGTTATTTAATTTTAATGTTTGTAAAGTGAAGGTTGATATTCTAGTAGTCCTCTAAAGAATAGGGTAGATGGTTTAATCTCTGGATATGGAATGTTTTACATTACCTAAGTGAATAACCTTTGTAATTTTTATGAAACCTTGGTGATAAACCATGGGGATATGCTTATGAATGACTCAATTAAATGTTGTAGTCACATTTTCATGTTATGGTTCATGTTATTATTATTTATATATGCATCTTCCTCATTCATTTATGTATTTCCTCATGTTTTTATTGATATTTCTCAAGATAAAAAGTAAATTGTTTCCCTTGTTTTCCCTTATTGGGCCCTATGATCAATCATTCATTTGAGTTATGTCCCCATGTTATTAGATGAATTAAAACTACCTAAGATATACCAAAAAATAATCCTTCCATGTTATTTATAAGAATTTTTTATGTTTTCATGTATGATGGACCTTATTTCGATCAAACTAAACATTAAATGATCCATTATTTTTTACCATGTAATGAAAAGTTATTTAATAAAAAGGTTGGATTCAATACTAGACCTATAAGGGACTTTTTGTGGAGAGAATCTATAAGAATATGATTTTTATATCTCAGATACCCCATGTAAGGATAATATAGTAGTGGAGTCATTAAAAAATATTATATTTGTGTTGGTATGATAGTTTCAAGAGGGGTGGAATGTTATAGAGAAGTTGGAAAACTTACATGTAACATCTAACCCATCCTCATTGGATTGATAAGGAACATGTGTGCTAATATGACTTATGTGACATCCCTAGGACACTAATGGATAGAAATAAATGCAAAGGGACTCAAAAAAATTTGAGGGAAAATTTTCCTTTTGAATGATGAAATAAAAAAATAATATAAATCTTAACAAACCAAATCACTATAAGATGAATGAGTGTAAAATATAACTCAAAACATAACCAAACCAATGAACCGTATCTGAGTATAAGAAAAAATTAAAAACATACTCAATGATAACCAAAAATAATAAAACTCAAAACTCCCAAGTGACCTCAACTAGAAACTCCAAACTACCTCCAAGATCCAACTACATATTTCATGCCCACGATATCAAGAAGAATTAGTAATGAACTAAGATACATTGCCTTTATTTATTCCTCAATAAATTACACCTACAAATGAGAAAAATATTACAACCATTAGTGAGTCTAAACTCAATAGTATTTCCCCACTGACATCCCAACTCATTCCACTAGGAGAAAACATGTTACAAAAAATTATATAAAATATATTAAAATCAGTTTAAATAATTTATATCAAAAAAAATAAAAAATTAAAAGTGGATAAAAATTTATCAAGTTCTGCATCCATTCCATGTAATTTGTGATACCCAACCATTTCATGACACACACACACACACAACATGTATGCTCAGTGACAGTTCCATGCTCATGATAAATATCTTTTCCATCAACCAAATCATCACTAGGTAGAAAATATCATTTTCCCCCATGGCACATGCCACATATCGTAGGTCACGTCCAAGTACACAAATGGTACACACACCTTATTCAAGATCATGTCAGAAGAATGAACTCACCCCAACCATGTATTCTAAAACACATTACAAAAAATTCAAATAAAAATCAATTGATTTTCAAAAAAATCCATCAGCATTTTTGTGGTATCAAATCAATTACATATTTTTAAAACTGCTGTTTTAAAATTGTAACCACATATGGTTTTCAGGAAATCCATCCAATTTCTACAATTTCGAAATACATAAAAAAAATGTTATTTCCCTCAAGAATCCAAAAATGATTTCAAAACCATTTTTAAAAAATACCATATAATCAAAACTATGCTTTAAATTTCTAAGTCATGTGGAGATAAGAGAGTATCCACCTAACTCACAATGGTTGGTGAAAACAAATAAAGACACTATAAAACTCTATATTTAGCCTTGTATATTCCTTCCATCCATAAATACCATTATAAAACATCATGATTCCCATATGAGAACATGAACTTATCCTCCAAGGATTAGATATAAGATTTAAGGAGAGATAACAAAGATAGATATGTGGATAACAGTGAAGTACGATGATATATCGATGAATCTAGACCTCCAAAGTATTTTAATTCACCAATGAATCACTTTCATATTAAAGACGATCTTCTTTCAAGCCAAGAGAGTAATTGAAATTAAGGTTATGGGGGATTAGGTGATTAAAGGACGTTTGATGGAAACATTTTGATCAGATCAACATTATAGGGCTTTCAACTATACACCACATAGTTAGGGAACATGGTTTTGAAAACTATTTTCCAATCATTCAAGGTTACTGTCTTAATCCAACCCTTCATGTGGTTCTCTTGCACAATTAAAAAAACTATACACTAACCATGCTTTTACCACTTTTTCAAGTTGCATGGTTTCCCTTGGGAACTCACACTGTTTGACCAAACCATGAGACAATTGTTTTTCTGTCATGATCCCACTATCATCCTATTCACATTTTCCTAGAGGTGTTTAAGGTTTCTACAAACTGTGTACAAGTTTTACACTTCAATAAATTCCTCCAAAAACTTCCAAAATCCCAAAAAAACTTCAAAAACTCATCATGAGAATTATATATACTCAAAATACTTTATTAAATGTTCATGTGCCTAAAATTGGGGGTTCAAAATTATCACCACCATTTTAATTTCAATCCCTATAATGTTGAAAATCAGAGTTCTTGGAGAAGAGTTTGGGCCATTATTCCACCATTTCCTTCCCATTCTCCCATGTTTCTTCCTAAATTTCACCATGTTTTTATAAAACCGACAGTAGACTGAAACTTTTCCAATGAAATATCTTCTCTTGACTATCCACAATCAATAATAACACAATAATTATTATATAATTTTCTCTAGGATAATGTGTCCCCATTGTATCAAATGGTTAGGATCAGGTTGGTACTTCTTCAACTAAGATACATGAAACACATTATGCAATGAACTAAACCTTGGTGGAAAATACCACTAATATTACACCTCACTAACTCGTTCATGTATCTCAATAGGGCCTATGTTTCATGTACAAATCATTCCATTGCAAACCAAAATGATAATTCATATACCTTGGAGAGATTATAAAGAACAAATATCCACTCACCTCAAATGAAAATGGTCATCAATGGTGACCCTTATATGATTACTGATGACTATGAGCCATCTCTATTTTTGTTCTGATCAACTGCATCATATATGTTATCACTTACACAAGGATTTGTCCAATCAATGAAGTCTCACTTGTTTCTATATAAAAAACTAAAGAAAGACAAGGAATCCCATGAAATACTTCAAAAGAATCCATATGTATTGAGGCCTTCTAGATATTATTGCATGAGAAATCTATAAAGGGTATATGATCCTCCCATGAGACACCAAAATCCATTACATATTCCCTACTAATAAAATCCAATGTTAGGATCATCCTCTCTGATTATCTATCTATTATAGGATGATAGGCTATACTCATGGTCAACTGTGTTCCAAATAAGTTATGTGAGGATTTCCAAAAAATGAGACGTCTCATTCAAACAAAATTGAGTGTATAATAT
Organism: Viscum album; assembly: GCA_963277665.1. Lineage (NCBI taxonomy): Eukaryota > Viridiplantae > Streptophyta > Magnoliopsida > Santalales > Viscaceae > Viscum > Viscum album. Next base: position 1,531,382,821 of record OY728162.1, read on the forward strand.
TGTACATCATTATAATCTCCCAAATAAAGATTTTTTACAAGTGTTCCACCATATTCATTTCACAAATAGGGATTAAATGATCTAATTTTTTTATTTGATCCCCTATCATTCATATGGAATCGTGTTTCCAAACCTCCATTAGAAGACATATTACAAAATTGAAGTCTATCTCCTACCATTTCCACATGGTAAGTGATAAAGATTACAACATTACAGTGGTATGATGATACACTACCTTGACTACTAGAAATGTGAGGCATTTTGAGGAAAGATTCACTATAGCTATTTTCATTCCAATACACCAAATCTATTCTCCTAATTCATTATACTTCTTCTGAATTCCAGGGTGGATATCCTAAAATTAATTTTTTTAGAAACTATGAAGTTATTCCTAAAAATTAAATGGTATGCCCATCCTATATCTAAACCATAGTACTAAACCCTCATTCAGCTTCTATCACAAAAATGGTCTCCCCACTATTGAGTTTTGACCTCATTGTAACACATTAAGGATATGATATCTAAGAAACTCTAAAATCCTCAACCAAATCAATAACCATAGAAACTGAAAAGAAAATGAAAACAACACCTTGGTCCGACCAATCAAGATGTATATTCACTATGAACAATATTAGTTAAAACTGGTCCAATGAACATTTATCCAACTGAATATATGAATTCCTACTTAATGAATATTCTATATAATTACCTTTATTCAGTGTATACTTCATGTATATGTCAAAAATATGTAGATAATCAATCCATCTGTGCTACATTAATTTAAAATCTATTTTTCATAAAATCCATTTTATGCTATTATGATCTGTAATCATTGTGAATTTATCTCTAAGGGCATAAGGATTCCAAGTCATAAAATAATGGACCACAATATCCAATTCCAAATCATTTGTTGGGTAGTGATTTTCATGCCACTGTAGCTACCCAGAAACAACATAAATAACATGATCTCCCTATATGATAATATATCCAAACCTAGATCATTTTGCATCATATTAGACTACATAGACATTTCTAGAGTATATCCATATGGGGATAGGTTTTGATATAAATCTAACCTCATGTTCTTGAAAGGATTTCTAAAATTCATTATTCCATTGGAACGGAAATTGACACATGCTTGTTGTGTGCTATGGGAAATGATATTGAATCGCCAAAGGGTATAGTAAAAAGTGTTAACCATAATTTCATTATCCAAGGATAATTATTTAATCTAGGTTCCACTAAAAAATAATGATTGAATGATATATATATTTTTGAGAAGTTTTGTGAATTTAAAATGAGAGATAGGTGATCGGTATCAGGTTTTGTTCTTATTTTGTGATGTTATCATCAATGTTTTGACAAATGAATCTTTTGGATTCAAAAAAATAATTAAATGAATTAAATAAGACTTATTTCTTCAATCCAACTTTGGTTTAATGTTTTATCAATGTGTAGAAATTTTTATGGGCTAATATTTAATCACTTAGGAAATACCAAATCTGGTATTTATTTTCCTTAAATGACTAAATTATTCTATTTTAATTTCATCACATGTCATAGAAATCTCTAAAAATATACCTTACAGAATTTACTATAAAAATTAATTGGTTTGTGTAAAAAATAAATTGACCATGAAAGGGATGAATAAGAATTAAATCAAAATAATGTAATATTTATGAATAAATTAAAATATAGTTGTATTTAATTCAAATTCAAAAATAAATTAAATTAAAAACCATTAATTAAGAAACAATGAATTCTCTTGATTAAAAATTTTCAAAAACTCAAAACATTATGAAAGGGTATCCCCCTACCTTGAACCCAATCACTACGAATTCTACCCATCCATGCATGAAGGAATTGTTAAATTATAAAATGAATAATCCATTGAAAAAATTGGATGTGATTTAAAGGGAGGAGGAGAGGCTCCTCCTTGGTGGTAGGGATGCTTATTCCTTTAATAAGTGAGGAGGGTGAGGATTAGATGATATGGGAGTATGAGATCTCCTCCTTTTATAGGTGATGATGAGGGATTATTCCTCCCATTACTATAAATTAAAACTCTCGGTGGGGGTTAAACAATTAACCCCTATGGAATCCATTTATGTGAGGAGAGGACACCCACAAGTGCGGGTGTCATGAGAGATGCGTGATCGGGATCCATATGGAGATGGAGGCTTGGGTGCATACATGAAATGTGAGATTAGTAATAGGAATCCTAGTGAGTTGGATGTGATGGTGGGACCTCGGTGGCCAGTGAGAATGCATGGGCAGGGCGGGAGTGGGCTACAGTGGTTGTGGTGAGCCGGTTACTACTGGGTGGTGAAGCAAAAGACAAGAGAGAGCAAGTTTGGTGCGGCCGACATAGTCTGGCTAAGCCAGTGGTGGTCGGGTTTCTATATTGGAATCCTATTCCTCCTCCATCCTTTACAGTTGTCATAGGAGGCTCGAATGGCCATTTGAGTATCGATCTCGACCATCTGTGGTCTGGGGGCTATGCTAGGTAGATGATCTTGGAGCCACGGCAGTGATGATAGTAGTGAGTCACAAGAAAGAAGGTAGAAGGATTGGAATGCATGGCATATGCCTAGTTGTTTCCTCAGATGACAGTAGTGGGTTTGGAATCTCCTCTATTATTCATAGTTTCCAGAGGAGGTTTGTTGGCTATACAAGCCTGGAAAAAATAGAGGAATAAAAAATGGGAAAATAAACACAACAAGGATTCCGAGATTTTTGTATTTCACACACTCACTTCAACGGATTACATTTGAACCATATTTATAGGCTATTAAAATTACATCACAATGTATATCACATAGCATTTAAAGGAGGAACAAAAAACAAGGCAATTAAATGCTTGCATTGGAATTAAACAAATGCATGGATAAATGAAGAGCCACATATAAAATAGGTGATCCATGGGGAAGACCTGAAACCCAAAGGAAAACATTTGTTTTGGTTTTCAATTTCCAACACTCCCCTTCAAACCAAAAATGACTTCATTCAGAGCATCATTCTAAGCCGTTTGAATGCATCTGTTGGTAGTGCATTTGTGAAAATATATTCCACCTGTTCCGTAGTATGACAATATTCCAATCTTATCATTTTCTATTTCACATGATCTCTAAGAAAATGAAAAAGAGTATCAATGTGTTTTATTCTTCTATGCTGCACCGGATTTTTGGCTAGTTCAATAGCAAACTTGTTATCCACAAATATCACTTTTGACCCATCCTATTGATGTTTCATCTCCATCAACAAATTTCTAAACCAAATTCCCTAAAAAATAGTAGAGGATGCTGCCACATACTCTGCTTCACATGTGGATAGAGCAAAAACACTCAGCTTCCTTGAATTCTATGTGAAAGTAGTGAATCCAAGAAAAAATACATACCCAGTAGTGCTTTTCCTTTCATCTTGGTCACATCCCCAACCACTATTTGAGTGTCCCTACAGCTTTTCTTCTTCATTGTATGGATAAAAGAGACCAAGATCCATCGTTCCATTAATGTACCTGAGGATATGTTTTGCCGCTAGCCAGTGCAACTATTTTGGAGCTTCCATATACCGTCTTAGAAGCCCAACACTATAGACAATATCAGGCATTGTGATTGTGAGATACCTCAATCTTCCAATTAGACTCTTGAATAGAGTTGAGTCAACACTTCTTCCTTCTCCATCTTTTGTCAATTTTAATCTCATTGCCACAGGTGTGTTTACAGCATTGCAATTGGCCATTTTGAATTTTCCAAGCAACTCCTTATCATACCTCTTCTGAGAAATATAGATGCCTCCAAGTTGTTGCTTTACTTCTATGCCCAGAAAGAAGGACATGAGACCTCTATCGGTCATCTTAAACTCCTTGAACATGGCCTCCTTAAAATCATCAAACATCGGTCGACTATTCCCTATAAACTGAAAATCATAAACATACAAGCATGCAATAAGTATATCCCCATTATCATTCTTCTTGATGTAAACTGCATGCTCATATGGACATTGGGCGAAGCCATTCTATCAAAGATAGCTATCGATGCATGCATTCCAAGCATGAGGAGCTCGCTTCAGCCCATAAAGTGCTTTCTTCAGTTGATACACTTTGTCTTCCTCCCCTTTTATAACAAAGACGTCAGGCTGGTCAACATAGACCTCTTCTTCTAGAATTCCCTTTAGGAACACTGACTTTACATCTAGTTGGTAGATCATCCAATTGTGATGGACATCAAGGGATATAATCATCTTTATAGTGTCAAGGAGAGCAACAGGATCAAGGACATCTTCGTATTCCACCCCATACTTTTGTTTGTACCCCTTTTCTACGATCCTTTCTTTGTGTCGATCGATCTTTCCATCAGCATTTCTCTTGATTTTGTACACCCATTTGAAGCTAATGCTCTTCTGGATTTTTGGGAGTGTAGTCAACTCCCATGTGTCATTTCTCTCTATGGAACGAATTTCTTCTTCCATATCCATTCTCCAGCTTTCTTCCCCCATGTCTTCCTGAAAGGTCAGAAGCTCATGATCTACATACAAGCAAAAAACATTTACCCCTTTGTTATTCTCATAAATGTCACTCAAATTTTTCATCTTCATAGGAGCCATAGGAGAGGATGAGCTGGAAAAATTTTGATGTGCTGGAGTACTTTCAGAAGTGATGAAATGTACTCTTGTAATTCTTCCAACTGATTATGCACCCAAGGAAGGTGTTGCGGGTGATTCCTCCTAATAATCTTTCCTTTCTTCAGGAACCTCTGTCTTTACTGGAACATCCTTGTTTGATTATTCATCATTACATTTCCATGCTTATTCCTCACTAAAGACCACATCTCTACTCACCACTAATTTATTCGTTGGTGGATTCTAAAGCTTTTAGGATTTAAAGGTTTCACAATAGCCGGTGAAGATGTACTTTTCACCACGATCATCAAGCTTACTTCTTCTCACTTCTGGAACTTGAGCATAGGCGACACACATGAATATTCTTAGGTGCGCCATGCTCAGTTTGCGATTGCTCCACGCCTCTTGTGGTGTTAAGTTCTTAACGCTCTACATAGGACACCGATTGAGCAAGTAGGTAGTACATGCCACTACCTCTGCCCAAAACCTCTTTGGAAGCCTTTTCTCCTTTATCATGGTCCTCGTCATGTTGAGGATAGTGTTTTTCTTCCTTTCTACAATGCCATTCTGTCGTGGAGTGTAGGCTAAAGTGTATTGTTGTTTGATGCCATGTTCCCTGAAGAAATCTTGAAATATATTTGAGTTGTATTCTCTACCTCTATCAAATTTGAGTACTTTGATTCTGTAGCAACTTTCAGTTTCAACACGAGCTTTAAAAGTTTTAAAGACAAGGAAAGCAGATGATTTTTCTTTGATGAATACACCCACAAATTTCTTCTGAAATCATCAATAAGGGTAATGAAATACCTATTACTGCCAAGTGAGGGTGTTTCGAGTGGTACGCAGATATCATTTTGAACCAACTGAAGTGGTTCAGTTTCTCTTCTATACACTCCACTTGAGAAGGAGTTACTTTGTTTCTTAGAAAGTGTACATACCTCACATACATGATTTGGAACTTCAATCATCGGCAATCCATGCACCATGCTTGATGATAATAGAAGTTTAAGCCCGCTAAAATGAAGATTTCCAAAACACAGGTGCCATCTCCATGAATCATTCTTTATGAGACCAAATAGACACCCCTCGACCTTAGTTTTGATGTGCAACGGAAACATGCAATTATTCTCCATTAGGACTTGAGCAACAAGACTCCTATGAGTATCCCTTATAGAAAAAGTAGAATTCTCCATGTGCATAACATACCCCTTCTCAAGGAGTTGGTCAAGACTGATGATATTGTTTTTCATGCTTGGTATGTAATTCACATTAGAAATATAATTTGACTCACCATTCTTTAGAAAGATTTTTATTTTTCCTTTCCCAATCATGGGTACATTCAATGAGTCTCCAAAACTCACATTGTCACGCACTTATTCGGTGAGTTCCTCGAACATCTCTTTATTACCACTCATGTGGTTACTTGCACCCGTGTCCAGATACCATACATCGGGGCATTCACAAGCTTTTTCTTATGACAGGAGGAGTGTGGTACCTTCTTCTTTCATGATGAGATGCTTCATCATAGTTGGATCACTCATCATGATCCACTTTTCTCCAACAATCAGAGGCATAGTTTCATAATTTCTTACAGTTATGGAATTGAACATATTTTGCGTTTCCACAACCACGCGTGAGTCAGCCTCCACCGTATCCTCTTCCACGGAAGCTAGTGAAATTTTGTTTCTTTTTTTTTTGATAGATTGGATGGTATCCATGACATCTTCTTCTTGCACAATAACCGCCCCATTCTGTTTGGCCATTCTTTAGTTCTTGCAAGGTCATCTTGGACTCTAAAGCGTGCTCTATTGTTGAACCTGCACTCTTCTGCATTCACTGCTCATGTACTTGCAATGAACCCATCAATTCTTTAATAGATAATGTTTCCAAATCTTTCGATTCTTTGATTGCCACAACTATGTGCTCAAATTTGGTTGTGAGAGATCGAAGTTCTTTCTCAATGACATGAATGTTCTCCATTTTTTACCATTTCTTTTCAAATTGTTGACAATCAGAATTAGGTGTTAAAAAGTAATCATAGATACTCTCATTGTCTTTCATGTGTGCCGCTTCGAACTCTACTTTTATAGTTTGAAGACAAACCCGTTTCACATGATCAACACCTTTGAAGATGGTGGTAAGGGTATCCCAATCTTTCTTACTTGATGTTTCTTCGGAAAACTTTTCAAACATCGATTCATCCAACCCATGATAGAGAAGGAACAATACCTTGTTGTCTTTCTTCTTTTGATTTTTGAGGGCCGTCTTCTCTTCATTTGTGAAGGCAGATTCTTCCTCTATATTGGGTATGATATACCCATCGGTGACGATCTCCCATAATTATTGTGACCTGAACAATGCCTTCATTTGAATGCACCACCTTTCGTAGTTGTGCTTTGACAGCTTTGGAACTTGTGACTCGATTGCGGTCACCATCTTCGGAAAATGGAGAATTCTTTGGAAATACCTTTGATACAAGTTTGTTGGCTATAAAAGCCTGGAAAAAATAGAGGAATAAAAAATGGGACAATAAACACAACAAGGCTTTCATGATTTTGTATTGCACACAGTCACTTAAATGGATTACATTTGAACCATATTTATAGGCAATTAAAATTATATCACAATGGACAGCACATAGCATTTAAAAGAGGAACAAAAAACAAGTCAATTAAATGCTTGCATTGGAATTAAACAAATGCATGGATAAATGAAGAGCCACATAGGAAATAGGCATTGCATGGGTAAGACCCAAAACACAACGGACAACATTTATTTTGGTTTGCAATTTCCAACAGTTTACATGGTGGAGGCTTGTGATGAAGGTGGTTAGCAGATCAAGCTTCAACGGAGGCAATGAATTGCTAGGTGAGGGGGTGGTGACACCGATCGGGATATCCTCAGAGACAATAGGGAATCAGGGTGGAAAGGAAGGAAGCATCTGCATTCATGCAACCATGATTCATCAGATAGAGCCTCAGGTGGAAGTGGAGAGCTTCTATGGTCGCTCATCCGAGGTGGCATCCATGGAGTTGTAGAGGTAGGAGCACGGGCAGTCGTGGTGAGACGTTTTGGTTGTCCAGGATCTAGATTGGGGTGAAGTTGGTGGCTTCATGGTGGAGTGTAGTGAAGATGGTCGTGGAGGGATGCGGTAGTGCAAAGCATGGTGGAGAGAAGTTGTTAGCGATGGTACCACAGCGGAGCTCCGATCCCACATTGAATTGGTGGGATGGGAGTCGAGGCATTATAAGTATCAAGGAGGATAATCCCGAAAATGAAGTTCTACTGGAGATAGAGGACTCCACCTTCCACATGGCCCACCCCATCTACCATGAATCTATCCACTCATCACCGCACAAAGCTCCCCTATGTTCCAGTGTGCATCCCTTGTTCCATTAATGCTCATTGTGGGGCTTGAACACTTGTTTCCCACTTGTGGGGCTCAACACCGAGAGATTCATACTCAGGAATGTTCCCCCTGAGGGCCCTTAGATGGGATGACACTCCTAGGGAATGTGTGGTTGGGATAGCCCACTATGTTCTACCTCTACATGGAACATCGTTTGAAGGCTGGCTCTATTGGGTTGTAATCAAAAAATGAATTGGATTTGTTTGCAAAAATGTGCATAAATTTTCTCTGTCAAATACCCCCACACATAAACCATGATTTAACTTGAGTATAGAATCTCAACAAAGAATTAAAGAGGGAAAAAATGTTATAAATATTCAATTTAAACGAAATACAATAAAAAAAATCAATGTCAAATCAAACATTAAAAATAAACATAAAATATCATTTTAATTCCTCATCATTCAAAGAAACAATTAGTTATGGTATATTAATTTTCGCCTTTGAAAATTTTTAGAACATATCCGTTCATTCATTCAAGCCCCTAAATTAATTATTATTAAAAAAATGAAATCATGATCCACCTCACTTTCCAATCATTTCTCTCACCACTCATGATACAATTCAAGTATAGTTATGTTAGTATCATGACAACTTGCTCCTTATCCATAAGCTTATAAAAGAAAAAATTTCCCACCATGTAAATAGAAGAATCATGTAAATTCATTGGCATTTAAAATTAAATATCTAATGACTATGAGGCATAAGGTTTGTGGGATTTGATATTTAAAAATAATACTCAATAAGGATGTTTAACTACTAATGCATAAATCATGATATTTAATGTAAAATGATTAATGACATTATCCCCTTAAAATTTTATCAACTCCCAACTTTCCCCAATACTAGAATAATAAATCATTATCGATATATGCATAATGAATGATTTGTGACCTCTCTTGATTTTTTTTACTTTTATTTATTTTTTTCTTTTTCAAAGAAGTTTTTTGAATTTTTTCTTTTTTTCAAAATTTAATGATTATAGAAAATCCTTAAATACACCACCCAACCATGTATGATAGAAATCATTGGTCTAGTAATGGTGATTTTTGGTTAAACCAAATCACAAATAGTTTTTCTCAATTTGTTTGTTATCTGGTTCATTTTCATTTTTTTATATTCAATAGGGGAAAACAGATGGGTTTACTAAATAATTCGACATCCTTTTAAAATTACCACAATAATCACCCCTGCACTTCTTCTTTACATTGTAAATAATCTCATTTACCATGATTCCCTTTACCCCCATCTTTAAACATTAAAATATCCTACAGTTACTAATAGTAGGGTAGAAATAAAAAAAAATGGATTGAAACATTGTTCATCCCTAACAAGGTCATTCATGGTATCTACGGGAAAAATAAATATTAATATAAATTTTTAATTTTAAGGATAAGTGGATTTTTAAAGCATGCCTATATCATTTTAAATGCGTTTTTGTATATTCATAGCTCTAAAAAGTTCATATCAATGTTCATGAAGGTGTCATGTCCCAAGATCACTCAAGAAATATTGTGAAAATAAAATAAGAGGTATGTGGTTTAGAAAACCTCTTAGAAATGGAACATATTATTTATAATTTTCACTCAAGGCATGATTAACAATAATAAATCAATTTACATGAATTTTTAAAATTTATAGAATGAAAGATTTTTTGAAAATTTTATTTACATAAATCAATTAATTTCATCAAATCATGTGTCCACATTTTAATATCCATGATTATATTTATTTATTCAATTTTTCATTGTACTCATTAAATTTCATTGGCATTGATAATCGAAACATGCAATCATAGGATTCCTAAGAAACTCATGTCTCACAGTCCAGTCAATTAGAGAATAAATTCAAGTGTGGGAATGTAATTACATCTTTAAAAGATCAAAATATGTTGTTCCACAAAAATGAAAGGATTTTAAATGATGTAAAATGAAAATGAACTCCCTTAATAATGTTTTTGGATCTCTTCCTCCATTTATTAGGTCCTTCTTTGTGATTTTATTCCATGATTGTTCTTAAAAGAAATAAAAACCACTCATTCTAGTGTAAGACCCATATCATTAATGCTCAATGAGAAGAATAAAAATGTAATTGATTATTATTTCCTAATAAAATAGTGAAACATGGGTTTCCTCTCGGAAGCACCTTTGGTTAATGTCATTATTTTGACCACACCTCATGAGAAGAAATCATAATATGGGTTGGAGATGTTTGACCTCCTCCATCGGTTCGTGTGGTAAACTTCCATAGAAATTCTCTAGAATTTTACCATTTATAGTGAATGGTTTTGCTCATTATTTTTTCTAGACCTCAATGGAACCAAAAAGATATACGTTACTAAAATGAAAAGGTGCTCCCCACCTGGAACAAAGATTACCTAGAATTAACAGTAGTCTGGAATTTTAGAGTAGAACTTGTTCTTTAGGTTGGAAGGTCTTTAGTTGAATCAATTTATCATGTTCCACCCTGGTTCTTTCTTTATAAATCCTTGAATTTTCAAACTATTCTCTTCTAACTTCATCCTACTCATGAAATTATAGTTTCCTATCTTTCATAGCACTCTCCAAATCTAAAATCAATTTTTTTTATATCCTATTATTATTGGTTAGAAAATTCCACCATTTGGTGAGAGATTTTTTAATAAATCAACTAATATGGGCCCATACCAATGGGTTTCTTGTATGATGTTTGGTATGCCCATAAAGCGTCCACAAGACTTTGTCTCTAATCATTCTTGTTTGGTTTGACTGTCTTTTCCAATATTCCTTTAATCTCAGGATTTGATACTCCATCTTGTCCATTTGTTTGGGGATGGTAGGTTGTGGATGTTTTATGGTGAAGCCCATATTTCTTCAACACAACCTCTATTATTCTATTGAAAAAATGTGTCCCTTGGTTTCTGATGATGGATCAAGGCACTACATACCTACAAAAAATGATTTCCTTAAGAAAATCACAAACAACATTGGCTTCATTTGTTCAATTGGATTTGGATTCCACCCATTTTGAAACATAATCACCATCAATTAAAATATATAATTTTTCAAATGACATGGGAAAGGGTCCCACAAAATCAATTCCCAAAAAATCAAATATTTGACAAAAAAATGGTTTTTGGTGCATTTCATTCCATTTTGAGATGTTTCCATAAAATTGAAACATTTCACATTTCTTACAAAAATTGGGAGCATATTCAAACAAGGTAGGCCAATTAATTTAATATTCCCAGACATTCTTAGTAGTTCATTGAGGTCCAAAATGACCTCCACAAGCATGTTTATGGTAAAATTGAAAAATGGATTCTATTTCACTATCTGGAAGACATCTTATTAGGAAATGATAATTGTTAGTTTTCCATAGAAAGTTATCCTCTTAGATATAAAATCCAGACTCATCCATGAGTTTATGTTTCTGATGGGAGTTAAAGGAATAAGGTACCTATGATGTGGCCAGATAATTTACTTTTTCAGTATATCATGGTACTTCATCCTCCATGATAAAGAGATAATCTATGGGTATGTGATCTTTGAGTAGGTATTGCTCTAGATTTTTTTGTTTTAGTACTGTTGGGTATCCTTCTGAGGTGATCTTACACTTGGTTTGTAGCTCTATTTTTATCTTTAATCTCTAGATTTATCTTTTATAAAAGGAGTATATATCTCACTAGCCTTGGTTTGGCATAGGCCTTCTTTATCTAATACCTGAGTGTCGCATAGTCAAAAAATACTACTACCTTAGTTCTAAGAAAATATTACATGAATTTATCTAATGTGAATACCATGAAATGAAACTCCTTTTTAGCTGTTTTTTAGTTGACTTGAGTGGATTCTAGGTTCTTGAATGATATGTTATGACTTTGGGTTTTCCTTCAATTCCTTAGGAAAGAACTTCTCCAACAGCTTGATGTGATGCATCACAAAGTAACTCAAATGGATGTTCCCAATTTCGAGAATGCATTATCGGTTGGGTAATCAACTTCTTCTTCATCTCATCAAATGAATTCCAGCTATTATCATTAAAAACAAATTCATCCTATTTTAAGGGAAATTTAGAGAGTGGTAGTGAAATATTTAATAAATCATTGATGAATCTCCTATAAAATCACATGTTCCCTAAAAATGATCCAAATGTGTCTGTCATAAGTGGGGTATGGAAAATAATTGATCACATTAATTTTATATTTATCCACCTAAATTCCATTTTGTGAAATGACATGTCCTAGAACAATCCCTTTTTAAACCATAAAGTGACATTTTTCAATGTTTAAAACCAAAAAATTTTCTCTATACACGTTTTCAAAACATTCTCAAGATTTTCCATGAAATGATAAAATGAATTCCCAAAAATAGTATATTCATTGAGAAATACCTCTAGGTATTCTACTATGTGATCAGAGAAGATTCTTACCATGCATCGTTGAAATGTACTTGGGGCATTGAACAACCCAAAGGGAATCCTCTTGTATGAAATGGTCCATAGAGGATAGGTGAAGGTTGTCTTATATTGGTCTTATAAGGAAATTGATAACATAAAATATCTAAAAAATCTATCCAAAAATAAGTAATGTGTCATACTAGCCATTCTTCCTTAGAGATGATCAATGAATGGGATTGGGAAATGATCTTTTTGGGTGACTTGGTTAAGTCTTCTGTAATCAATCCAAACCCTCCAACTATGTTGTAATATCATGGGGATTAATTCATCTTTCTCATTATACACAATGTTCAACCCAATTTTTTTGGAACCTCATGGATAGGAATGACCCTTTGATAGTTAGAAATTGGGTAAATTTTGTCTGCCGGCAATAATTTTTCAACTTCCTTCTTCATAAGATCCATGGTGGTGGGGTTCATTATTCTATATGGTTTCATAATATAACAAGAGTTTTGTTCTACAAATATGATCAATGAGGAGACCTTTGGTTTGAACCTGAGAATATATCATCGACTCCATCCTATGGCTTTGGGAATTTGTTTTTAGATGGTCAATCAATGTTCTCTCCTGGGTCCCAGATATATTATTGGACATGATGACATGAAACTTCTCTCCCTCCAATAGAGACACTTATTTTAAATCACATGGGTGGGGTTTTAATACAAGAATTTTTGTGTGTTATATTGACGAAAATGAATTCACATATCCTCAATAAAAATCTTGAACTCCTTTCAAAAAGGGTATCATATCAGTTTCTTCTAAAAAATAATTAAATAATTCAGAGGTTATTTTAAAATATTCAGATTTTTTAGTACTCTCTCCTCCTATGGTGTGATTTTCTACTTCTAATAAATCTTGAAGCATACTTTAATCTTCTGTGGGATCACTACCTTATATGTGGGAAATTTCAGAGAGGGAATGGTTGCTTGATGGGCTTCTTTTTTGTCATGGACATTAAATTTCACCTTTATTTCTTCTAGCTCCAAAGTTGGGGTTCTTTCATGCACATTGATGACTGTCTAGGATATTTTATGGGATGGTATTTCCAAAATTATGGGTGAATGTCTTGGTTTATCATCTTCCTCTATGGTGAGAAAAAATATGTTTGCTAGAAAAATGAGTCCCTTCACTCCCACTAGAACATATTTCACCACTCTAACTGGAAAAATAATGGATCTATTTTCCAATTGGATGAAAACTCTTCTGGGATTCAGTTCACCTAATTTTAAATAGGAGAATACAAAATTTTACATTACATTTATAGATTCTATATGGTCACAAAATCATCATAATAACAAAAGGATCCCATTATCCAGGTAATATAAAATTTTCCTAGATGTTTAAATTTTTTTGGGTAAATGTGTGGTGATCATAGGTGAGACACTTCTTCTGAAGTTTATCCTTTCATCCATAGTTCGCTTATTTCTCTTGGTACAAATTTCTTTCAAAACTATTACTTAATTTTGTATTTGGAAGATTTCATCTAGTATTGGAATGTTGATTACAACTTTTAGGAAGGTTTCTTGGATCTCTTTTTGATGTTGTTCTTTTTCAACCATTGATGATCGAGGCAATGCAGAAGGGAATGGTACCTTGATGCCTATTTTCTTAATTTGTTGGATTTTAACCTGTGATTCTACCTTTTTCTTAGGGTAGATGATTTTCTCTTTAGGTTTTTGATTAGACTCTTCCACCTTTCTTGTATAAGGTCTTGGAAACTCCTTTCTACTTTGAGTCTTGATTGCACTGACATTATCCTTTGGATTTGGGATAGTTTGTGTTGGGATATTCACTTGATTCATGGTCATAAAATCCATAAAACACTCAAACATGTTGTCCAACATTATTACTACCTTATTCAGCTATCCAATATCCTTCTCTTGTGGGGTGGGGGTTGATATCCTAATAGGGGTTGTTCATAATTCTTTTTTTGGAATGGTGGTGGGTAATATTGTTGTTGCAGGAAGGATTGCTTGTATGGTACCTTGTTCAGGAATTACTGTTGAAAAGGTGTTTGGATTGGTTTTGTTAGACTCAAAATCCTTGTGGACCTTCTATCAATTATTTATTTTGTGGGAATTTTCTTTTCTGAAATGCATCTGCACAACTTTATGTATCATGTTTCTCATCACAGTTATTAGTGTAATTATTGGGTGATGAACATAACCAACCTAACTGTGGTGGTTACAATTTATCATTCACTTTCTTAATGGTAATTTGTCTCACAAGGATATTTAGTTATTGAATTCGGATTTTATGGAGAGGAGATGAGTCAGAATCTCTTACCTCATATATTCCTCTTATACCAGTGCCCCTTGCTCTGAATTTTTGTGAGTTCTGAGATATCTTCTCAGTCATGATCTGGACATCTGTGGGTGAATTTTGAAACAATTCTAATATAGAGGATTCATCCAAAAGGTTATTATCATTGACCAATATTCCTTGGTAGAAAAATATCAAGAAATGGGTCTCCTCTACTATATGGTTTGAGAATATTTCCAATGATTCTTAAATCATTCCCAATAATCATAAATATTTTCACTAGTATCTTGACAAAGGGTGTATAACTCCTTTCCGATTGATGTGCTCTGGGAGGATGGGAAGAACCTTTACATGAAAGTTTCTTAGAGATAATCCTAGTCTTGGATTTCTCTATGATGTAAGGTATAGAACTTCCCCTTAACTAATCCCTCATGTGAAAAAGGAAATGATTTCCAATTCACTTTCTCCTCCACTAATCCCCTTATTGTGAAGTTTGAACACACATGGAAAAATTCTTGAATGTTCTAATTGTGATCCTGACCTATAAGGCCATGAAATTAGGTATTATAGGAATCATGTTAACTCATAACTCAAAATCATTTTGATGTTCAGGCATGTTTAATATATTTTTTTGGACTGAAAATTGTGGGGCATAGAGGTCCCTCAAGGTTTGTAGTGGGTCATGTTCCATTATTATGGGTTCTAATTGGACACTTGAGTCTTATATGATTATTTATTCAAAACAAAAATCTCAAGGGGGTTTATAATAATAGAAAACATAGTTCTCTATATCTATGTATTAAAATCATGTAGTTCCATGTTAGATGTCCCAATCATGCATATTTACACTTACTCTGAGGAAGCATTTCCAAATTTGACACATGCTTGTCATGAGGTGTGGAAAAAACTATTGAATCCCTAAATGGTGTAATAAAATGGGGAAAATAAAATTTCATTCTACAAGGAGTAGTGTTTAATATAGGTGTCACTAAAAAATTCATGATTGGAAGATCATGATATTTATGAGGATATTGGTGAATTTAAAATGAGAGAGAGGTGATTGGGCTCAGGTTGGGGTTCTAATTTTGTGATGTTATCATCAATTTTGTGACAAATGAATCTTTTGGTTTTAGAAAAATAATTAAATGAATTGAATTAAATTTGTTTCTTCTATCAACCTTTTGATTAATTTTTTTATAAAAGTGTAGAAATGTTAATGGACTATTATTTAACCACTCAGTAAATACCAAATCTAGTAATTATTTTCCATAAATTACTAAATTAGTCTATCTTAATTTCTTCACATGTTTTAGAAATCTCTGAAACACTATATAACTTGATTTTATATATACTTTAATCAATTTTTGTAAAAACAATATACTAAGAAAGGTTAGAATAACAATTAAATCAATGAGATTTAATATTTACAAATAAATTAAAATAAAATCATATATAATTTAAATTAAAATTAATTCAATTGGAAGCCATAAATTTTAAAAAATGGAATTCTCTTGATTGAAAATTTTAATAAACCCAAATCATCAAGAAATTGGATCCCCCTCCCTTACATCTAATCACTAATAACACTACAATGAAATGCAATATGGAGTCATTGAATTAGAAAATGAACAGCCAAGAAAAAAATTTGTAGAGATTTGAAGAAATGAGGAGAGGATCCTCCTTAGAGGTGGAGATGCTAAATCCTTTCATAAGTGTGTATGGTGATGAATGGATGATATGAGAGGAGGATCTCTACCCCTTTTATAGGTGAGGATGATGGACTCATTATCCCTTTTCGACAATGGAAAACCATGGGAGGGAGTTAAAAATTTAACCCTCAGCCATAGCATCCCTTTGTGTGAGGAGAGGACACTAATGGGTGAGGGTTTCAAGGGGTCCATGTGGTTGGAATCCACATGAGTATGGAGGCTCGAGTGCATGCACGGTACCCGAGGTTCCCGGGAGGCATCTTGGTGCATAGGCGGTGAAGGCGGGGCCCTGATTGTTGGTGCAAATGCATGGATGGCGACGGAAGAGGGTGGAAGTGGTGGTGGTGAGAAGGATGATGCTAGGAGGTGAAGCAGAAGCTTAGGGGAGCTAGTAGTATATGTCAGCATCATCCTCCTATGACATTGGTTTTTGGGGTTCTCCAACGATATCCTCTTCCTCCTCTAGCCTTCTAAGTGGCCAGAAAATGGTTAAATGACCTCTATAGTGGTGACGTTGAGCAGTAGTGATTTAGGGGCTATGGTGATTGGATGAGCATTATGCCACTATAGTTATGGAATTAGTGATGCACTTGAATGGAATTACAAATGATGATATACATGGCTCATAGATGGTTGTTTCCTCAGGTGACAGTGGTGGGCTTGACATCTTTTTTGGCATTCACAATGGCAGGAGGAGGTCGAAAAGGTGGAGGTCGGTGATGCAGGAGGTCGGTGTCTTAGGCTTCGGTGGAGGTGTTTCATGGTAGGTTGAGGGGATGGCGATGCCAAGAAGAGTAGCCTCATATGAATAATTGCAATGGGGAGTTGAGGAAGGGAACGACATCATGCATGCTACTGAGCCTCTTCAGATGAATCCTCAACCAGCGGTGAAGGGCCTCGGTGGTGGCTCAGCTAAGGTGGCATCCATGGAGGTGCAGTGGATGGACTGTGGTCATCCATGGGGTGATGTGGTGGTTGTCTAGGAGCATGAGGAGGGTTCAGAAGGTGTTCGGGTGATGGAGTGCAGAGAAGATAGTGGTAGAGTGATGCTGGCATGTGAAGCATGATAGTTGTTAGTGGTGCAACGACAAAGCTCCCATCCCATATCGAAATGCTTGGATGGGAGTTGATTCTTTCTAAGACTCTATAGAGCTCAATCAGGAAATGAAGTTAGACTAGAGTCGTAGGACTCCTACCACCACATGGCTATCCTTATATGTTAAGAAGGTGTCCTCTTGCTGCCTCATGGAGCTCCCTTGTGTGTTGGTGAAAGACACTTGGAAATTTTTCCTTTCCATGTGGATTGAACATTGGAAACCCACCTATAGAGCTCGTCACCTAAAGGTTTGTGCTCCATCCTGATCCCCATGAGTTCCCCTAGCTAGGTTGTCCCTTCTATGGTGTGTGGTGGGGCTGGCACCCTAGGGGCCACCTATGAGGCGCATGGTCCCTACTTTGAAGGTTGTCTCCGTTGGGATATAATTTTTCACAAAATGCAATAAATTAAATAGAAACAATTCCAAAAATAAATAATTAAAATTTAACATGAGAGCTGCACTGTTGAAATTTATTTCTATTAAAATTCAAAATACCATTTCTTTTATATGTCCCAAAATACCCATAAACCAATAAAACATTGATATTCGAGGGTTTATACATTGAAAATAATAAAAAATAAATAGTATTTGTTTAAAATAATGCATGAAAATTTTATCTGTAAGAAATCATTTTCTCATCAAATATATAATCGGTGATTCCAACTCTAAAAAATCATGTAAAAAATGTTATTAGTATCCTTCTAAGATAAGGAAACTATGTATAACAATGTTATTGTTTTTTTTTTGTTTCTAAGAGATAACATCTTCTATCTTTTTATAACCTATAGAAATAGATTTTTCAGTAATGAAATGGACGTCGAAACATACCTCTTATATTTAAAAATCACACATTGATAAATTGGAATAAAAATAATTCTCCTCAATGATTCCCAAAACTATAGTCAATTTATGTTCATGATCTACTCATGTACTATAATACACAACTATATAATCATGAAACACCACCATAAAAGAATCAAGATACTTAAGAAATATTTTATTCATCAATTCTATTAAGATGGTTGGAGGATTCATAAGACCAAAAGGAATAATGAAAAATTCATACTGGAAATATCTTCTTCTAAATGCTCTTTTCAAAATATATTCCTTCTAAACATGGTATTGGTGGTACACCAAACATATGTCAATTTTATAGAATCACTTGGATCTTAAAGATTAATAAAATAGATTATAAATTCATTCAGGAGGATATGAATTGTTTATCATAACATGTTTAATATTATGATAATCCATAAAAATCATAAGAGTTGCATATGCCTTCTTTACAAATAGAAATAGTGCTTCCCGTAGATATTTTCTTGATCAAATGAACACTTTGATTTTAAACTCTTTCAAATGAACTGTAAATCCTCTAAATCCTATTTTTTCCATTATATAAGCCAGAAGAGATATTAGACTGGTCCCTAATAGGAGTTCAATTGAAAACTCCACTTCTCCTTTGTGTGCAATCCCTTAAAGATATTTTAGGAAAACATTAGGAACTAGTTATAATAATTGGAAAATCTCCATTCCCATTCACAACCATATATGTCATGGTAAGTGATTAAAATTAATAAGAGATGGTTCCAACCATCAATTACAATAATCCTTCTCTACATTCCTTTATATCTTAATGTCCTCTAAAGATATACTCTACACCATCAATATATTTGAAACTAACGATTCATACATAACATTCATTCTCATCCAAGAATGATGTTAACTAATCCACACAAAGAATAAATTGATAGATATCCATATCTAAAATAGAAAAATCCAAAATCAATTCCACCCCCATTGATTATTATAGAGAAATAGTTACACATAATGGGATGACACACTCATTGTCCAAGAAGAGATTGATGTTTCAAAATGGAAGGCTTCATATCAATATGAAATCCCATATGATAAATAGGATGAGATTTAATAATTGAGTGGTTGTTTTTTTAAGAAACATTACTTTCATATGGATAAAATTCAAAATAATTGTACCTATCACTATTTAAGGACATGATCACTTTCTTAGATCCATAAAATTTCTTACTCGCTACATTTTTTTCTTAATTACCATGATGAGATTCTATCTAATGAGGATTCATGTTGTTTCTAGAATCACCATGTTTCATTTTATTATGATAATAATTATTATTTAATTTCAATAATCATTTCAAATCATAAATGTTTTGAGATCCATGGGATGTTTCCATAGAACACTACCTTGGAGAACACTAATAATCACACTATAGATGTCTTATTAAGTGGAGATTGTGTTAATACCTAGGTGGTGTTATAATATATCTTTTCATATGATTGAAATAACTGCATTGAAAACATATATTATTACTCTTTATTTAATTAGGAAGTTAACTGATCTCATGGTCTGATTATGAGGTGTCCCAATACTATATAAGTAAGTGTCTCCATTTCTCTTATTCCCAAAATTGAAATTTCCACCTATTTCCACAAAAAAAAATACTCCTCTTACTATATTTCCTCTGATATAACATTTTTTCACAGTAACTCTATTTACCATCTCTATCTAGTATGTAATACATAGAACTATAATCTTTGAAAAAATAACTAGCATCAACCCCAACTCGAAAAATTCATGACTTCAAAGATAAACTTGTATAAAATTATTGAGAAAAGACACTAAATTAATAAATTTAAATATGTAATATGTTACCAATAGATTCTCTTTATTAAATCTTAATTATTTTATTGTTCTAGAAATATGAAACTTGTAAGTAAATAATTTCTTGTTAAACAATTAATCTAAATACTCTCATATCATCACTTATTTGTATTTTTTTTAAATTGATAATTCCCACCATTAGCATTACATATTTACTAAAATATAATTTTATAACATTATTTTTTTCTTTGTTGGTGTAAAATGAAAATAAAATAATCAATTCAAATGATTCAACTAGAATTGAGTTATTTTTGGCTCGAAATATCCCAAAAAAATTGGTCAATTATTCTTTTCGAACTGAACCAAATGGTCCAATTGTTGTGGTTTACCATTCCTATTACCCTTATCCATAACCATAAAATCATATATAATGCTTTGTACCAGCTATTGGTTCACCTATTTCTTAGGTGAAACCATATTTTCAACAGCCTCCTCGGGTTGATTTCTATGACTCTTTCCCAGTCCCATTTAATATAACTAGAACAAACTCCATTTAGTATAACTCGTTATCAACTAATGTTATAACAATTATAAACTACCATATCAATAAATACCATAACCATTCCTATGAAAATCCATGAATTGTCACATATTAACCCTTTTTTTTTAAATTCAACAACCAGGCTTTTAAAAATTAAACCATTTTACCATTTCCAAAAATCAATAGTTTTTTTTCATTTCATAAACTAATAAAATCAAAATGGAAAATGAATTCCTAGTGGTAAGTCTTACTATCAATACGTATCATGCAACACTCATCATCTATACCCATAACAATGAGGTAAATATATCAAGAAGTTTCTTAAAAAACTTATTTTACCCAATCACCCTAGTAACTAGATGTTCAATATAAATGGTTTAGATATATATTTTTATGTTCAATTTTTCGAGTTCTGAAAATCATATCTCCTTGCTACCAACCCAAATCCAATACTAAACAAGAATGACATCATTTTTCCAAAAAGATAGATGGAATGATCAAGACTGGCACCATTTCTAACTAAATGACTGAAAAAGTTGATATAATTTGAAACATACCACCCCTCCTCATTGGATTGAGAAGTGATGGGTGTGCTACTGGTCAATAGTTGACATCTGTAGGAAACAATTATTTCTTATCTAGTACCAATGTATCACTAAGATAGGGATGGCTAAATTAGTGATATCTTTTTCATTTAAGTTCACATTATTTTGAAACAACCTTTTCCACCTATTAAATATTTATCACTTTATTGAAAAAATAATCACATATCTATAGTAACAAATGTAATAAAAACCTTCAATACTCAAAAAAATTATCTATATCCTTGGAATGGTTTGGAAATAATCCAATACCACACAATCAACTGGAAAACAACTCCTTTATGTGGATATAAAATGTAGGATATACCCTTACACTTGTGTAGAACTATGTTTAATAAAAATGTGATTTTTTATTTTTAGAACAGATAATGTAATACAAGTTTTTGTAAAAAGTAATTAAACCTTCACCATTTGGTTCAAAACATGTCACGGTGATGCCTATTCAACTTCAACTTGAATAACTTCCAAACATAACTCTACAATTTCCAACCTATAAACAGATAAGAACTTCCCTTTTGTACTTCATAAAAATACATAGTCTGATGGCTCATTCCAATCCCTCTATCTAATGCCTTTTTCTAGAAATAATCTAGGAAATAATTCCCTAGAAATTTTTTTGATCCATCCTAACTTTACCAGGAAACCTATGTCTGATGGCTTGGTCATATTAAGAAACTCTGACTGTTATCTCCCTTCTTTTTCCTATATCTAGAAAATTCCTCAATAAATATCATTCTATAAGCCCCTTATATTTTCCAGAATATTCAAGACATTATATCATTCTTCACACTTAAAAATCATGAAATTAAAAATGGACAATATATTTACTTATATTTATAATGGTGGAAAAACTAGAATGAGGAGGAATCAAATTTCACATTATTACTCAACTAAGTTTCATTAAATCCAAATTGAATGTACATTTTCGCTTGATATTTGAATTATTCTATACTTATCAAATTTTATTTATTCTTATTTAACCTTATCAAAACCTCTCACATCTTTACCTAGATTCATAAATTCTAACACTTCTTTAGTTTGTTTCCAATTGTCATTATGATACAATTTTCATTATAATGAAATAATATGTTGTAGTAGACTCCTCATTATGTTTCTCCCTACCAATTTGAATTCAACTATTTAAAAAATTTAAAACATTCTTCCATAACAATTTTTTCAACTAACTTAACCATATATTTCTTTTCTTTTTCCATAAGCATCATCATAACATTTAAGATTCATCTACTCCCTTAGCAACCACTTCAAAACTCCATTGTCAATAACTTCCAAAACACTATTCAAACAAAATATCTTTTACTTATATTCCTCAAAATGATGATCATGAATCTGATGAAATCTAGTGTATGATGACTTTTTCAGTCTTAGCCTACATTTGATGGATCATCTTTTGATCTCATCTATTTCATCGGTCCCAACAATCTTTTCTTATTTATACTATGTCAATGAACTTCCCTTCCAATGTTGGATCAGTGAAACTTCATATCTAATAGATATGTGTCAACAATAATGAATTTATTTCATAAATCCCAACTAATTATTGATCCTTAGACTTGTTCATCCAGGGAATCTGATAATCTTATAGATCGGATAAGCCAATGGATCGGTAATTTAGTGATTCGACTTCGGTTACTTCAAAAATCCTTTGAATTAAAAAAATTTATATGTTTTGTGATTCACACACCAATGATATGATAACATAAGACTTTGAATTATTATCCATTATTATTCCATAAACTCATTCTTTTAATCTTGAAATCATCATGACTTTGAGTACATCAAAGATCAGTATAGAATCGTCTGACTTTAGGCACTAAGAATATAACACCCTGAGTTTTTATGAATTATTATTTTTTTAATAAATTAAATATACCTTATGTATTGAATTATTGGTTACAAAATGTTATGAATACTTTATATCATACAAAAACATAAACTTTTTCTATATGTAACATTGTCATGGCTTGCATTATACGCACCACTGAATTTCTATAAAAGAGAATCTTATTATTTTAAACAAGATAGTTATAACATAGTTATTAAACATAACTAAATGAATAGTAATAAAACCTTTTAAAATATCATTCTTAATGGTTTTATAAATATAAAACATATTGACAATGAGATATATAATTTTTGGTAAATCTTATATATTTTTAAAGGAATATTATATTCACAAAAGAAATTCATTTTATGTCCTTCTAATAACAATAATAAAAATATTTTTAGATATTTTTATAAATTTAATTATATAAAATTAAAATATTAATTTAATTATTGATTTAAATATTATCATAGGGTGTCGTTTTTGGATTTTTCAAAAACAATTCATTTTTTGATGAACAATGAAAAATTCTAAGTTTTAATTGAAAACTTCTTTTTAATCTAATTTATTTATACAATTAAATCATATTTTATTTTGAATTTAAAGATCAATTAGATATATTTTATGTAAATTATTCTAATTAGGTTTATTAGAACCAATTTCACATTGAAATTGGATATAAAAACTTTTCAAACTTTTGAACTTTTCTCCTTAAAAAATCATTCTCTATCAAAGTCTACGAGATTATTTTTAAATTAATTTTAGCCACTTATGTGAATTCAATTTTTAAAAACGTACTTCTTCATTTAGAATAAAATTGAAATTTTTTGTCTAATAAGATCACCATAATTTTTTATGGAAATGAATAGTGAAACATTTAAAATTAATTATAGTGATTAAGGAATGAACAACCTCACTTAATGATTAAACATAGAATATAAGGTGTGTAAATGACCCAAAAAATTTCTTATACCCTTTCATTGGAAATTTTTAGAGACACACAACCTTAGTATAGATATTTATGAGTTATTTGGATATTATTCCATGAACGAGAACTATATAATAATTTATGTAAGGAAAAGGACAAAAAAAGGAACCTTCAATCCCTTTAACACTTCTAAAGCCTTGGAGAGGGTAAGGTGCTGCCCAGGATTGGATATAAATATTATTCGGGAATATAAATGAGAAATTTTTATCATAAAATTTTATATTTTATTTTTATATATGATATAATTGCATTAAATTATTAACAAACACCAACACATGAATTATTTTGTTTATAAATAAATAAAATAAATGATATTTTATTAGTCAATTAAGTATCACTAAAAATAATATATTCCACAAATTTATTTTTATTTGTTAATAAACATAAAGATGACCTATTAATGGTACAATTAATCTTTTATAATAGACATATTGACCCATATATAATAAAAAGGTATTAGCATATTTTGGGTTAAAGTAGTTTTTTTGCACGCTACATGTCTCTGTTAAAATTAATCTCCAAAATATATGTGATTTTTATTTAATAAATTAGATGTAATATTTTATAATTAGTGGATATTAATTTTCTAATAATTATCACTTTAATTTATTCTTAATGGATGAATTACATTTTTTATAAAAATAGCTACCTAAATGAAAAACCAAAATGAAAAAATAAGGATAATTAAATACTATGGAACAAATTATAAAAAGGATTTTATATTTGTGTGTTGTGAGTTTTACTCAAACATAACTCCCATTAATCATTTTTTTATATTTTTTTATTCACATGAGTTAAGGGATACATCCCAATAGTTTTTACGTATTTATATTTCTATGAATGTCACTCCACCTCCACTATAAAAAGGCATTCACCTTGACAACATATTCACACCTCTAATGCAATGTGGTTAATAAAAAACCAAGAAAAAAAGATCACAAAATCCCTCCTTTAATTATTGAAGCCTTTTTTTGGGCTTAAAGTAATCTAAGGAAGTCCTTTGACGTAAACCCAAATGTGTTACCCAAAAAAAGAGGTATCATTCTTCAATGATCATTTATGTTTTGTTTCATTCTAAAACCACATCAATTATTCTTATTACATGATTATATAACAACCTCAGTATACTAAATATATTGAGAGTTTTTTAGTGGTTTTACCTATACCTATACTCACATCCATCACATGGGATACACAATCATTATTCATGTGTGCGGTGGACTATCACCTTGTGAATCGATGTCGTTTGTTCTTCAATTACCACCTATCAAGGTTTGAAATAATAATGGTATTTATATATTTATGTGATATTTATGATATTTATATTTTTTTAAATCGTATTTAAATATTATGTTATACATAACTTCCTGATTTCTATTTTTTGGGAATACGATAACTTCGTTTGTGGATGTGTGGACTATCACCTCCTCAAAGGGATGTGATTCATTCACACATTAAATGAAATGTATTAAGGATGGATTTAGTAAATATATGTGATATTTATTATATATTCCTGATAATATAATGATAATATATATATATATAGACGATTTACTTTCATTATTTAAATACATTATGAAAATGAAAACAACGTTCATGCGTATATATGGCCAACTATCTCCATTAAATGTGTATTCCATTTCATATTATTATATTTTATGGATTATTATAAATTCATATCTACATAATATATGAGATATTTATAAAAAAAATTACATTGTTTAAATATAGAAATTGTGATCTATATAGGTTGACCAATAATAACAGCTCAAAACATATATGAAAAAGAAATAGGTTTTTTCCCAAAACATAACTTTTACATAGAAGTATTAATAAAGGGTTAATATAAAGTCATAATATAATAACATGTGATATGAAATATAGGAATATGGTTTTTTGGTAGATAAATAATAAACATATATTTATTATACATAATCTTTTAATGTGTTTAAATTCAAGACTTAAGGTAAGGGTTTTCTCATCTCACTTTTATTTCTATCATATATATGATATGTTCAATAATTATCATTGTTTTGTGGTACATATACATCCCTGTGAAATTTTATAACATTAATACCTTTTATTTAATGATATTAAATATTTCAATTTATGTTATTCTTTCATGGGGATCACGAATCAAATGTTACTCTGGTAGTAAGGTGATTTGTAGTCTCAAATTTAGTAATTAGATGCTTATGTAATAATCACCACTAATTTATTTTATAGGTTGTATATGAATCCCTTGAATTTTTTCAAAGATAATTATCATTAAATTTATGTTTATTTACATTTATTATCTCTCTATCATGGGGTTTAAGATTCAAAAGTTACCAAATCGGTAGTGTAATTGTTTTCTCAATTTTCCTTCTTTGAGACACATGTTATGTTATACACCTATATTCATTTATAAGGTGTATATATTACACTTAGACATGATAGATCCTAAATCTACTTATCTTTGTGATATTTTATACATCATTTAATGTTATTATGTAGTGTGGATTTTGATTCAATATTAACAAAATGGTAAGAGTTTATTACTACATTCTCATCATTTTTAAGGATCATTTTGGAGAAATGATTTAAATTGTTTTAAAGGACATTTTCTAAGTATTCAAAGTGGTTTCATAAGTAATATTTTTTAATATTTTTTATTCCTTAAAATTTATTTTCAATTAAAGGTAATTTTACTTATGATACTCTCAAACATATCATTCAAAATCATTCTATATCTAAGAAAACATCCTATGACATAGTTTTGGATTTACTATGTATATGATATTAAAACACCATTATAATTATTTCTCTAAATGGTGTGTATTTAAGATTTCATGTTTTTTTATGAAACCCACTTCTCTTCTATGGATTATAAGATAATAAAATGCTTATAAAACCTGATTCCTTTCATGGGTTATTCTGTGATGAAATGATTATGAAATATGTCTCTTTTACATTGGTTATGATAGGATGAAATGATTATGATAACCATTTCATTTCATGGGTTCTGATATAGTTTTTATGAAACCCATCACTTTTTATGGGCCCTGATAAGATGAATTTTTTAATATCTTGTGGCACACGTATGAATGATTGAATTTTGTGACGGATGGGTGTTGTATCTCCCACCAATTGATTTGTTAAATATTTATATCTCATGAGATAATGATGGGAAACAAATTGATAGGCTTGATCCATAGTGGGAACATGACTTTCCTGATCTACAAATGGGGAACATTTGTTTCTTGATCAGTAATGGGAATCTAGTGTGTCCTGGTCCAAATAGGGGAAACAGGTGTGTCCTGATCCACAAAGGTAAACAGGTGCATCCTAATACAAAAGGGGAAATGGGTGTGTCTTGATTAACTATATTGATGGTCTTGGTAGTTATACTTCACAGGTAAAATAATATTCTATAGTTATAATTATTCCACACATATATGAAATCAGCTTATGTTTCATTATTTATTTATTTTGATTTATCACCCTTATCATTCATGTCTTATGAACTATCAATATTTACCCCATAATGCATATATATTATCTTTTATATATAATTTATATTCTTCAAATGTTATTATCATGTTATATTACACTTATTCTCTTGATTATTATTACATATCTACTTGTTTACCCTTATTGAATGTATGAGCTCAACATTTTTTGTGTTTCATTTCCCCAAGATATTAATAAAGGTTTTATGTTGGAGTAAAAAATGGGAATTTCATTATAGGAGATGTTGATGATATTTTTACAAATTAGATGAGTGTGTTTCATGTTTCCAAATACACTAAACTATTATGGTCCATAACCATGTACTTTTTTAATTTTATGAATACTCTTCTAAAATGATCTAATGTCCATTTATGTTAAGCTTGGGTCCCTAGAGTAGGTATTCAAGGAAAGGTTTAGTCAATAATTGAAAATCGGGGCGAGAAAACATTACTGATATCCTTAGGTATATTTGTAAGGATATGTGTAGGGATTTATCTAAATATATTCCTAAGGGTTTATAGATTCAAATTAAAGTTTCAGGATTAAGGAATCATATAAGTAATTTTTCATGATTACGTGGTTTTCTTTTATGATAAGTGTTTCTCAAACTATTCATTCTAGCCTTAGTCAATAACAGAAAGTAAAAAATAATTTGGTTAAAATTGAATGTTTTAGATGTGGAAAGTTTGAGAATTATACAAATCAATGTTCTAAGTGGAAATATCAAGGAGATAATCAGGAAGGTGGTATGATTATTTGTTATATTTATAAGGCTAAAATAGACTGCAAATGATATCTAAAAGGCATGGGATTATTTAATAGTATTTTTTACAGTAAACATAAGAAGTCTTTTTAGATTTAGGTTTAGGAACCATAATACATCATTCATATTTAATATTCTAGGAAAGAGGTATTAAGAAATAATTTGATGAATCCTGAGTAATTGTTTAAGAATAAAGTTGGATGATCGAAGGGTATATATTTTGGAATTAAAAGATTATTTTATAAGGACCATGAATTATATAAGTATTTTTAGTATATGATTTTCATTAAGGATTTAAAAGAATATGTTGAATGGTGATAAAACTAAGAAAAGTGATTTAATAGAAATGTGGTATTTTTTTAAGTGAAGGTAAACCATAATCTGTTATTATTGTTGTTGAAATTGTGTTTAACTTGGATAAAAAGATGATTTATATGGATAAACAAAATTGGTCAATACTGATTACCATGTAACTTATTATTTATTTTTTGAAAAAGTGGTCTATGTTATAATGACTGAAGTTTACAATTTTTTGGATATAAGGAATATGTTCAATCATATTTGGAAGAAGAAACCATGCATGTTTTCAATAAGGTTTTATGGTAATTTAGGTTATTACATTGTTTATAGAGAATACATGATAAAGGAATTCACATTTTTTTTATATTAAAACCAAGAGATACTTTATGATACATTAGGGATCAATGTTAATCTGATTTTGATAAATTTAGTGGCCTTATTTATGTAGAATTTTATTTTTACATTTTAGAAGGGTAATAAGGTAAACCATTAATGAAATTGTTTATGTTAAACTGTAGATGATATTTTTTAGATCAATGTATTATCTCTCTATATGAAGATTTTTCCATATTGGAAAACCTATGCTAACAATAATGATGTGATTATGAATAAAGAAAGATTTAATGACTTATTATACTATTTATGGATGTCATAATTAGTTGATTCTACCATAATAAAAACTTGATCTTAATTTTTGGAGTAGGAGATGAAGTGGCAATTTATCAAGGCACAACCAAAGGGTGAGATTGTGCATATGAAATCGAATGAAATAAAGTATGTATATCGTCATGTGGAAAATCCTTCAAATTTATGAAAATGTTTATGATGTAAAATGTTAGATTGTTATCATGATTTTTTATGATATCGATGACATTTTTTAGGCCTCTTTGGCTTATGGATTTGGGTTCATTAACATTTTTTTGACCATGTCCTCTATCACTCCCCATCATAACTTGGTAGTTTTATATCTCTTTTATTTCCAAGTTTTCACTCACCACCTATGTTATCCAATGTAGGGACCTAGTTATGAGTTACTTTGTGTAAATGTTGTGGATTAAACTTTACATTTTTAAAATAATTTTCTTTATTCATTTTTACAATGTGGGTTTCTATGAAATGAACTTTCAAGTATTAAACCTTTGTTAAACCAGATGAATTTTGACGATGAAATTCATTTTATGTAGGGTAGAATGTAACCCCAAAAGTTTTATAAAATTATTAATTTTTTGGTTAAATTAAATTTATTTAATGTCTTACATTGCATGGTATAGAAAGTTATTATTAATTTATAGACTACAAAAAGCTAGGCTTATGCTACACACAACATCGTCATAGCTTGTCATACACGCAATACTATGTTTATATGAAAGATAATTTTATTATTTTTGAAAAGATGATTATAACATAGATATTTAAGATAGTAATATGAATAGTAAAAAAATATTTTTAAATAATAATCTTAGTTTTTTTATATAGATTAAATATGTTGATAATGAAATATATAATTATCGGTAAGGTCTGTATGTTTTGAAAAAATATACTATTCTCTCAAAAGAACTATAATATATGTCATTATATGAACAATAATAAGATTAATTTGAGACCCCTTTTGAAATTCAATTATATAAAATAAGAAAAATCATTCATAATTTCAAAATTATATTAGGGTGGTTTTTTGTGATTTTTGTGAAAAAACATCAATTTTTTATGAATAGTGATTTTTTTTAATTTTAATTAGAAAATGCATTTTCCTCTAATTTGTTTATACTGTAAAATAATATTTTAATTTTATTTTAAAGTGTAATTAGATCCATTTTACATCCATTAATATAATTTATATCATTAAAATCAATTTCAAATTGAAATTTGATATAAAAATTTCATGCTTTTGAACTTTTCCCCTTAAAAACGGTTTTCTCGTTGCGTCTGTGGGATTAATTTTAAACTTCATTCAGAAACTTCTATCAATTGAATTAGGAAAAATAGATATAAATATCTATAATCATTATAAAATTTGTTTTATAATAATATCAACTAATTTTTTTGACTGAAATCAATAGTAAAAATAGTTAGAATTAATTACAGTTATTAAGGTAAGAACAAGTTTTCTTAACAATTAAACTTAGAATATAAGGAGTATAAATGACATAAAAAATGTGGAAAACCCATTTCCAGGACATATTTCATCCCTGAACACATTATTCTATATTTTTTAAATGTTATTTGGATACTAATACATTATAGTGTTCTATATAATAAATTAAATAAAGAAAAGGACAAAAGAAAAGGAACTTTCCTTATCGTTAACACTTATAAAGATCTGGAGTAGGGAAGAAGCTTGATTTTTTTTATATAAATACTATTTTTCAATATAAATTATTTGTTTTTATTATAATAATTAATATTTATTTTTTTAGATGATATAATTACATTAAATTATTAATAAATACCAAGACATGGATTATTTAGTTAACAAATAAAATTAATTAAAAGATATATTATTAAATAATTCAAAATTACTAAAAAATTATATTATACAAATCGATTTTTATGTGTAAATAAATAAAAAATATATTCCATTAAGGTTCTAATATATCTTTTTTAAATGACATATTGACCTATAAATAGTAAAAAATCGTTAGAGCATCTGTAGTTAAAGTAGTCTTTTGCACATTACATGTGTTTCTATTAAAATTAATTTCCATCACATGTCAGATTTTAATTTTAAAAATTATATAAAATAATTTATAATAATTGGATATAAATTTATAATAATTATCAAATTAATTTAGTTTAATGGATGAATTACATAGGTTACAAAACTAGCTACCTAAATGAAATACTAATATCAAAAAACAATAAGGAAACTTAAAGACTAAGAAAAAAATGATAAAAATGATTTCATTTTTTTGTGAATTAAATTTTGTAACAACCAAAAATCCCCTTTAATCCATTTTTCAATTTTATAATAACATGAGGTAAGGGTGACCTCCCAATAATTTTTACCTTTTTATATTTACAATATTGCCACTCCTCATCCACTATGAAAAGGAACTCACCCTCCCTATTTATTAACACCTCTCATGAAATTTGAATCATCCAAACCCTATCCAAATAAGCTCATAACATCCCTACACTTATCCTAGAATTCTCACTCTATGATTAAATAAATATAAGGAAGTAAATCATGATCTATGTATGTGGATCAAGAATAACAAGTCAAAAAAAATATAAAAAACAATCAGTTATTACCTAAAACATAACTATAACATAGAATTGTTAATAAATGGTTGTTAAAATGTCATAATAAAATAATATATGTTATGATATATATGAATATGGTTCTATGGATGATTTAAATTAAACTTATTTATTATATAGGAGGTTTGAACATGTATAATGAAATTCAAGACATAGGTTAAGTGTTTTCTCATCTCACATTTATTTCTGTGAGATATATGAAATTTTCACCAATTATTCTTTTTGTGTGGTGTATATAATTCCCTATGAAATGTTATATCATGAATTTCTATTACTTAATGATATTAAAATTTTTAATTGATGTTATTATTTCACGGTGATCATGATTCAAATGTTACTCCTATAGTAAAGGGATTTTTATTCTAACATAAATTTCTATAAGACTTATTCCATATTCACCACATGTTTCTTTTATGGGTTATATATACTAAATATGAATGTATTATATGATTATTATACTAAAAA
Organism: Viscum album; assembly: GCA_963277665.1. Classification (NCBI taxonomy): domain Eukaryota; kingdom Viridiplantae; phylum Streptophyta; class Magnoliopsida; order Santalales; family Viscaceae; genus Viscum; species Viscum album. Next base: position 1,531,415,242 of record OY728162.1, read on the forward strand.
TTATTTTTATTTAAATATCCATTTTTTATCCCTCTATCATGGGATTTAGAGTTCAAATGTTACCAAATTGGTAAAGTAATTTTGTCTGAATTTTCATTCTTTGAGGCACATATTATGTTATGCATCTATATTAATTTACGAAGTCAATATACTAACCATTAACATTTTCAATCATTAATATACTTATTTTAATGATATTTTAATCTTCATGTAATTTTATTCTATCATGGGTATTTTTAATCAATGTCACCAAAATGTTAAGATTTTATTGCCAAAATCACATCATTTACCATGATTGTTAGTGTAAAATATTTTAAATGATTTTAAAGAGTAATTTAAAAGTTTTAAAAGTTTTTATCAATGAAAATGATTTTGAATATGTTTTATCCCTTCAAAATTATTTTTCAATCAAAGGTTATTTTCCTTAATAAATTCTCCTAGCTATCATTCAAAATCCTTATTTAGCTAAGATGATATACTTTGATATAATTTATGATATACTTGGGATACTCTATATATAAAACAATATCATTCTTTAATTTATTTTTTTATGTTTACAATTTAATTTTTTTTATGAAATATGTTTATCTTTCATGGGTTATACAATAATACAATGCTTATAAAACCTTATTCCTTTTATAGGTTATTGTATGATGAAATGATTATAAAACCTAACTCTTTTCCAAGGGTTATGCTGGGATAAAATTTTTATGATAAATAATTCATTTAATGGGTTAGGATATGGTGTTTATAAAATCAATCTATTTTTATGGATCATGATATGATTAATTCTTCATTATCTTATGACAGACATATATATGATTTCATTATGTGATGTTTAGGACCTATATCTCACTAAAATTCATATGGTAATGATTTATATCTCATTAGATAATTATGGGAAATAAGTCGACATGCTTGATCCACAATGGGAAATAGGTGTGTCCTGATCGAAAATTGGGATATAGGTGTGTCCTAATCCTCAACGGGAAAAACGTTTGTCCTGATTCAAAAAGAACAAATAGGTGTGTGTTGATCCATAATGGTAAACATGTGCATCCTAATCCAAAAAATGGAAAATAGGTGTGTCTTTATCCAAAAAATTCAATACATGTATTTCTTGATCTACTATGTTGATGGTAATAGTAGTTAATCTTGACATATATATTTTTTATATTTATTTATAATGGATACACATTTATATGACATGATATTGTGGTTCATAATTGATTTATGATGATTTATCACCATTGTGAATCATGTCTTATGAACTTCCAGTATTTACACCATGATAGAGGTGTACGATCATTGATATGTAGGTTATTATCTTCAAATGTTATTCTCATGCCATCTAACACTTATTCTAGTGATTATGCTTATATATCTCCCTATTTACCCATTCTGAGAAATTGAGCTCACTACTTTCTTTTGTTTTATTTCCCCATGTTATGAAGAATGTATTTAAGTTGGAGTACTATAGGGGAGATCATTATAGGATATATTAAAAATGTTTTCAAAAAATTAGAATAATGTTTTCCAATATTCCAAATACACAAAATTATTAGGGTCATTGGGAATGTATATTTGTAATGTGATGAATATTCCTTTAAAATGATGTAATATCCATGTATGTTAAGTCTGGGTCACTAAAAAATATGTCTTCTCCCCCATTATTTAATAAGGATTTCAACACAAGTTTCTCATCCAATATATGATCTTTGGGAATTAACTGAATAGAAAAGAAGAATCATATTTAGAAACTTGATATCTTGAAATACTTTCAGACTTTAATACATTTCCTCATTCTGATAGAATCTTTCTTGCTGGACACAAGGTGGGTCTGAAAAGCAGTTTACACAAATGAACATCTTTATAATAGAAGACCAAATCATTTTTGCATCTGATCTTATGAAACAGACTTCCTTGTAAAAACTACTTCCAATAACCATGGAATATAAAGTGAGTGTATTTATTTTATTTTAAAAAACAATTAAAATCACTCAACACAAACATATTTCATGTTGATAGACTGCGTCAAATTAGGGGAGGTATGATTGATAACTTTTCAATTGTTCCTTCATCGTCTGGAATTTTATTTATTCGGTATTCTTCATCAAAACATTCCTCATATTGATCTACTGAAAAAAATACAACCAAAACCCAACTTGGTCCCAACAATATCTCCTTTTGTGTTTTTTGTCAATAACCATTCAAAACAATACTCACTTAAGGTAACTTCCACATGACCCCCTTATTTTTTATAACGTCTCCCATATATTTCTTCACCATATATATTCTCCCCCTTATTCACAATAAAATTCAAAGGGGCCACTCAAGATAATTTTTTTAATAAAGAATCATGAAATTATTCTTTATAGGGAATATGAGTATAACATGATCTTCTTATAAAAGTTATATTAATTAAAAAACTCTAAGTCTACCTTGGATAACCTAGTATATAAAAGAAGAGTGAATAATCAAGGTTATCTATCTTTTCCATAGCCCAGCCTTCATGTAATACATTTTCAGGCTTGTTTCATCATTCTCATATCTAGTAAAATCTATGAAATATTGTTTAAGAGAAAATTAACCTACACACATCTCAATAAACATATCAAAAACCTTAAAGTTTAAAAAAAAACTTCCCCACTAACATATTTTTTGAAATACCATTACTTTATTTGGAACGAAAAGTAAGATACTCATACAATAACTTCCTTATTTCAACCACTTAAATTCCCCAAAAGTTATTACAATGCATAATTATTTAGGGAATAAAGAGGAACTATAATTGTTTCTCAAGAGAGACATTCAAACTAGGATTCCTCTATCAGTTTTTAAATTTTATTCTTATTATTATATTTTAAAATGGATGATTTTTCTTCCTTTTGTTCATCCTCCTCAGATTGTGTTAGTATATTCTTTTCATATTTAGAATCATTTAATGAGGAAGTCGATTTATTTATAGCTTTAGTAATATTTTTGATAAAGTGAATTTTTAAAAACATTTTCATGTCATTATTTTTTTCTAGAAAAATACCAATTAACTTTTGGTATCATTCCCTTCTTTCTCACATCTATTCCATATTTTTTAAATATTTAAACCACAATATTTTGATATATTTCTAAACTTTGTTCACATCATTATAAATATTTTTTCTTCCCCTTTTCTACAGATAATTTTTTATCTTCTTCTATATTTCTATCCTTGTCAACTTATTCTAGATAGATAACTAAGAAATCATTCTTTTGAAACTCAACATGTTTATATTTATAAACCATAAAAATATACTTCAGAGATGTCTTCAAATAATTATTCATAGATTTATTCATTTGATATGATTGAATCCCCCCCATTAAATTTCCTTTTGTAACTAATAAAACTTTTTAATGTTTTTTGGATAAACCAACAGATATTGTCCATTTTCTCAAATCAACCATAATACCATCAAAACCCATAAAAATAATACTTTGCTTTGTCTCTTCCATAATATCATAATTTTTTAATATGTTTCTTAGAAACATTATTATATTTCATATAATATTATTATTGATTCCTTCACTTCTTTTATTCACCTAAAATATATGTTTTCTATTCTTATTTCTTTAGATAATTATTTGAATCAATAGTAGTAACAACTAATGTTTTTGACTTAGAATTTTTAGAATCTTATGAATTCTAATCATAGCTGGTTTTGACCACATTCATGACTATCACATCTTTCCATTTATTATAAAAATATTCAAATGTATTTTCAACCATTGAAGGTAAATTATATAGGATATTCTTATGTTTATACATTCCAAAAAATTTTCCATCTTCAGAGATATAGTTTTTGAAACTTGTTACTCCTCGCATAGCTATATAAATTTTATATTGAACAATTTCAAACTCTTCTTCCTTTTCCTTCAACATTACTTCAAGATATTAAATCCTGTTCTTTTATTTCTAATGATAATTTTTCATACAACCATCCTCTTAAAGTAACATAACTTTCTCTTCAGGTGTATATTTTAGAATTTTTGTTGTATGTAATTTTTTATTCAATGTTTTGATTTTCTTTTCATGTATTTTAATCTTCCGAACACATTATTTAAATTATCCTTTCAGATGAAATTCTTACTGGGAGACTTCTTATTTAGAACTACTACTTTCACTAGTAACAAATACATTATCAATAACTATTCTAATAAACATGTTTTACATAAAAAAAATCAGTTATATTTTCAGTTTCAACGTCACTAAAATAATATTTAGACAAAAATATTCTCCTTTTGGACTTTTAAAACATCTTATCATTTCCTTTAGAGTAATATGTGTCAACATGTATCTTCCAAGGTCATATAGAACATCTTTCTTCTTCAACACTTTCATCTTCATCACTTTATTCCTTATTCCCTCTTTGAGGATAATTGGTATCAAAGTGCCCAACAGCTCTACATTCAAAACATTTCAAGGGATGTTTCACTTTAAAATTTCCAATACATATTTTAACATTTTTAGAAAACAAGGATAATCATTTATTCATATTATTACAGACCTAAAATTCATAATAAAAAACAATAACATCCTCTTCATTGAGAATCTTCTTAGACATCCCTTACTTAACATCCTTGAAGGAAATTTTTCTATTAACATTTGGATTTTCATTCATATATTTCTCTATTCTATTTTCATAAGTAATCGTAGTACTATGAAGATCATCCAAAGATAGAGTTTCTGAATCTATATCTTCAAAGATGAATCTTTGGCATCAAACATATCCTAAATTATTCTCAAGATGATTTCAACAATAGTTGAGTCTTACAACTTCTCAATAGGACATATAATAAATCTAAAAATAATATTCACCCTTGTAAATATGTAACCAATAGATTCATACTCTACCATCTTAATATATTCAAAATTTAGCCTTCGAATTTGTAACTTTTCATTATTTACTTTTTATTTCCTTTATAAATGTTCATAAATTTATCTTAGATAACTTTGGTTATTGAAACACCCTTTGGTATATGAAACTCACTTTTAAATAGTTATGTGAGTAAATAATTTTTATCTCTTCCATAATTATCATGCTTTATCTTATTACTATGAGTAAGAGGATAATTCTCCACACGAAGGGGAAATCCATCTGCAGCATCTTCAAAAACATCATACCCAAGTGAAATAAGATATGAAAGAATTTTATCATTCCAAATATGATTATTACTATAATTTAAGATATGAATACCCTAAATATTCTCCCAATTATAGTTATTTATAACAACGACTTCTTCAAGAACATTCAGTAAATAGTAAATGAGGGGAAGCTTCACTCTGATACCACTGATTATTTCCCAAGCATGATAAATGTATCATTAAGAGGTGGAGGGGTGAATTATTTATATATTTTTCATTTATGTTTATTTTATTTTGAATCAACCTTTACATCCTCTAAAAGATTTATCACTTTACTAAAAATAAAACAATCACACATCAATAGGAGCACAAATATTGACAGGATTCACTACTAATCAAATAGTAGATATTCCCTTGGAATGGTTTGGATACATTATAATACAAAATAATCCACTAGAAAACTATACTTTTTTATACAAAAAGTATGATATACCCTTACACTTATGTAGCACTATATTCAATACAATAGTGGATGTGCTTCTTCTAGAACAATTTATGTAATACAAGTTTCTTGTAACAAGTAATTAAACATTCAATAGATTATTCAAAATAGGTTAATGTGATGCCTTAACAGATTCCACTTGAATACCTTCAAAGAAAAATTCTTCACTTTCATACCCACCATAGGGTAGGATCATCATTTTTTGGATGTCATTCAAATACTAAGTCTGATGGATCAGTCTAATTCCTCTGACTAATAACTCATTCTAGAAAACATATAAGAAATAATACACTGGAAACAATTCTGAACCATTTCAACATTCCTTCAAAACCTGTGTCTGATGGATTTGTCTAATACAGTAAATTTGACTGTTATCTCCCTTCATCTTCTTTTATTTGGAAAAATCCTCAAGAAATATCTTTCCATAAAAAACTTTTCTTGTCCAAAACATTTAATTCTTTCTATCTTTCATTTAATATGAACAATACATGCTTCAGAAAGTACAATGTACTTCCTTATATTTATAAGTGATTCAAAAGTCAAATGGGCGGGAAACTAATTTCACTTTATCACAAAACAAAATTTTGATACCTCTGAATTTATTTTCCATTTCAACTCTGAAACGACTCAGACCCGAACAGCCAACCAAACAGTACGATACAGGTCGGGTGTTACTACCTTAGGCGCACCTCCCCAAATGCCAAAGGTTGTCGACTATCCGTGAGGGTCTGAATAGGTATAGTGGGGATGTTATACCCTCTCGGAGGATAATAATGGAACTGGTCCGAGAAATAAAATATATAACATGAAACAGAAATAATCGATTCAGCAAACACGAACCAGACCTGCATAGCGGAAGCACAATCAATAGCAATACACAGCAGAAGAAATAAATATAAACAACAGTAGCAGAAAGTAAACACAACAGCATGTTGATTACTTGTAACTACTACTAAACCAAAAACATGCATCCGAAGTGGGTAATAAATATCCATAAGTAAGGGCACCAATGTATAACCAACAATAGCTACAAAATAAGTAAGCATGTTGATACAGTAAGGAAAACAAAACAAAGTAACTCCAACAAGGCAAGACCTCAAGGTCCCTACCATCTCCATGAGACAACTAAAATAGTCCAACTCATAAAGCTGACCTCTTTCCTACACTTAAATCCATAAAGTCTCATGCATCCCAAAGGGCCCATGCTGGGTGTGAGACGAATCTCACTAGGATACCACCCAACGATGCGTACCTAATATAAGTGTTTAAGAAAGCATGTAGTTACAAGGAAATCAGTAAACAGTATGATGCACAAATAAACATAAACTCCACTGGTGCTCAGTATCCACCATGAAGTGTCACCTACTTCGGCCAACGTCGGAATCTCTATCATCTAACTCGGAACCATGTGCCCCCTGACACCACATTTCTCAATTACCAACGCCCCAAAGGCATGCCCAAGAAAGAGTAACTTGAAGGAACATCGATTCTTGTCCTCAAATAAGTATCCAGAGGGACAGTGATGTCTGCCTTCAAATAAATTAACCAGAGGGATAGTGATGTCTACCCACAAATAATGTAACTGGAGGGGAAGCGATGTCTACCCTCAAATAATGTAACCGGAGGGACAGCGATGTCTACCCTCAAATAACGGAGAGCCTCTTCCCCCAACCCGATAACCTCAAAGATATCCCCTGAAGGCTCCTCACCTTCCATGTGGCTTCCTACAGCAAGCGCCCCCAAACCAATAGTACCTAAACCGAAACTAACGGGGGCCTCTACACACATAAGTGGTCAAAACCACCTCATCACATAGTCTCTCTGTGTGCACACTACTCAAAGTTTCGGGTGAGCGGTAATCACCAAAATAGTACCCAAGCCACAACACCTCTGACACCTTGTGTCCCTACGACCATGCTGCTCAAGTCCAACAGCCTCACCATCCAAGTAACCTGGGCCATGCCCAACTTGACAGTCACTCTTCCTCAATCTGACATCCATGATGCCCAATCTCATTGTCAGAACCACCCAATGTAACCTGGGCCAAACCCAACCTATGACCAACGTCACCCAAAAATACCCAGGCCATGCCCAGCATAACCCAAAGGTCCCAATATATGTAATATCACACATCACATATATATAATCAATAGAAATACTTTAAACTGGAAAAACAAACTAAAAGGTTGAATTGCACTAACTATGTGTTGTTTCTTACCAACACCAAGGTCTTTAAGGTCTCCAACAATTCATATCAAGGCTCAGTAAACTAAACTCAACAGTTTAAAACAATACAATTCAATTATAACCATTTTGGCATCCCCTGGCCAAAATTCCCTGATGAGCAATAGCCACTCACCTGGCCCTACCTAAGAAAAATAGGTAACATGGCATACCCAAAGGAATCATATAGGTCTAACAATCAATTCAATATGAAATAGCAGATAAAATGGGTCCCGCTAAAAATACCCAAAAATGCACTGAAGGCCACACCACCCAAATGACCATGAAAACACAAAAAGAGGTATGCACCACCTACCTAAGGTTTGTACAATGACACTCCTTTGATAACAGCCTATAATTAGGTCTAAAACACAGTATATCTACAAAAGAGTCAAAACCACTCTAACCCCTATAACTCATCTTAAAACGTAAATCAAGAAAAACGGATCAAGAGGAATCAATTCCTTGCCAAGGGGGTTCCAAAGGATCAAATGGTGTTTGAATTCAACTTCATACAAAGAAGCAGGATCAATTTCAAGTCCTGTCGATTTAGGTTCAGAGGTTCTGTCCAGAACCTCAAAACGAGGCTACTGTCCATTTTAAGTGAAAAAAAAGAAAATACACGGTGTCTAATTTATGACTAAACATCATGTAGATTTGTTTATTGTTCATATGGCAGACACTTTTCTACCAACTTACTTTCCAGAACCTACTGACATGAGTACACGACATGTATTAGGTAGTACACGGTGTGTACTAGGTTTTTCTTCCTTTCTTCACAGACTTACCCACACACCATGCATATCCCTCATTCATGGCTAGACTAACGGTGTGTCTAAGTAGGACATGACATGTAATTGGTTATTTATCTCCACCTAGCCAAGGGTACACGGTGTGTCGAGAAATACTACACGTTGTGTACTAGGAAATTATTACATGGTCATCACACGGAATGTACTCGGTGAGCACACGGTCGGTACTCACCTAACCCATACACGGTGTGTACTTTTAGAGTTCATGGCGTGTAGTCTGTAAATTTCTAGAAACTTCCCAGTTTCTCCAGTTTCCTCCAAAACAAGTCAAAAAATCAAGCAGGGTCAGGATTTTGACCCATTCTAAAAACCCGGGTTCTTACAAACTCTATATTGTAATTATTCACCACTTCTCACCTATTATCCATTCTTCATGAACATTCATTAAATTTTTCACACCATTATTTACGTTTATACTTTCAAAAACATCTTTAGTCTGATTCGAATGATTATTTCAATACAGTTTCCATTATGATGAAAACATATGTTGCAGCAAACTCCTCATTATTGTTCCTCTTACCAATTTCAATTCACCAGTATAAATCAATGAAAATATTATTCCATAAAAATTAATTCAACTTTGTTAAACTTATTCTAATTTTAATTTTCAATAAACATTGGTGTATCTTATAAATATTCATGCACTCCCTCATCAACAACTTCAATACACCATTTGGAAAACACTTCAAAAAAACTCAATTAATTCTTTTCCATAGACCAATGATCCTATTTACAATGAATTCCAAGGTTTAATGAAATTTTATGTGTCATACTTCATCTTATTTATTGGTCTATGATGTAATTTTCTTTATTGATCCTAATAAACTCTGCTTACTAGTCTATGTCGACAAACATTCCAACCTCTTATGGATCGGATGCACTCAAGGTCAGATAGAATGGAGTCAGTAGTGATTACATTCAAACATACTTCCCATTTTACAATTGATCTATATTATTTTTTCATTAGATGAATCGTATAGTTTGATAGATCGGATAATATGGTGGATCTATTAATCATTTCATAGATATCAGCAACATCAATACTCTTTATATTTTAAACAATTTCTATATCTACTGATTCTCACACTAATGAACTGAGCATGGAAGACTTTTATTTTCCTAGACTTTCTTCTTCCACAAACTCATACTTATAATAATGACTTCCTCATGACTTTGAAAACATTTAAGATTGGCTTAGCATCATTATACTTTAAACACCACACATTAATTCTCCACCTTTCATTCAAAGGTATTACATAAGAGGGTTCCCATACAACTAATGACCTTTGAGAAATAACTAAAAAAGTTCATTAGATTTAAAAATTGAATATATTGGAGGACATTAATACTCTAATACATTTCCTCATACCAATTTAATCATTCTTTCAAGAAACAATATGAATCTAGAAAAACACTTCCCTAGAAAACATATTCAGAATAGAATTGTGAAACAGATAGAATTTCTAATAATTTTATCATATGATCATTTTAAATTTAATTCCTTATAAAATATCATTTAATTTCCATTTAATACAATTTGAGGTTATTTCCTTTATTTGACAAAAAAATTCAAAAAAATCATCACAAACTTCTGTCTTGTTGATAGACTATGTCTGATGGGGGTTCTAATTGTCATCTTTGCAAAAACACATTAATTATCCATATTTCCATCAATTCATACTTCTTCAGAATTACATTACTTATATTTATCTATTGATAATAAATATGACCAAAAAAACTTGGTCTCGAATGACAAAAATGGCTAAAAATAAATTCTATGTGGCCTCAAAAAAATGGGGGATGATTTCCCCTTAGAAAGATAAGGCATAAAATCTATATATAAAATAAAAAACTAAGCCTCTATATGATTAATAAGTATAAAACACAACTCATAACATAACCTAACCCAAATAACAATGAAATTTACAACTGGAAACCAAAATACATACTCGAAGAGAATCGAAGAAAAAAAGAAAATGAATACTCCCAAGTGACAAAAACCAACAAAACCCAAGACACTAAAACATCAAATTCCACATTCCATGACCATGGAAAAAAGAAGAATCATTTATGAAATTATATACCATACTGTTACCCATTTTTTGGTAAATTAAATAAACAAAATAAAAATTGTTCCCAAGTAGGGGGGTGAGTAAAAACTCAGTATTATTTCCCCAATTGGTTCCCAACTCAAAAATATAGGACAAAATATGTTATTATAATTTATATGTACTATTTTAAATTAATTTTATCCATTTTTTATCAAAACCATAAAAAATTGAAAGGGTAAACAATTACCTATCTTTAAATCCATTCTATGATATTTAAAATAACCAAAAATGTTTCAACACACACACACACACACAATTCAGGCTTAGTGATAGTTCCACACTACTAAGTGATGTCTCATCCATCCACAAAGTTTTCCCTATATGGACAATCTTCTTAAACACCAATGAAACACACCCCATATCCTGAGTCACATTCATATAACCTATTCGTATATTCCCCTTATTCATGGTCATGTCGAAATTATGCACTCAAAACAACCATGCATTCCAAAACCATTGATAAAAAATTTCACATTAAAACAAATTCATTCCCAAAACATCCCATCAAACATTTTCATTCATCATATCAATTAGATATTTTTAGAAATAACATTTTAAAATTTTAACAAGTGTGGTTTCTATAAAAATCCATCCAATTCTCCAAATTTCCAAAATCCATAACCAAAACTGATTTTCTATTAATCATGACACAGTGATTTCAAAACCATTTCAAGAAAATAATTTAATAAAAACCAAGATATCATGTTTTAAGTCAAGTCAAGATAATATAGAACCCACTTACCTCACAATGGTTGTAGAAAACAAATAATAGAACAATAAAACTCTAGAAACTTCCTTGGATATTCATTTCATTAATCAATAATATAATAAAAAATCAATATTCCCATCATGGAACATGAATCTATCTCCGATAAATTAGATCTAAGATCACATGAGGGGGAACAAGGATATATCTAAAAATAATGATGAATAACTATCACTTACTCATGAATTCGGACCTCCAATGCACATTAATTTCCCTAAGAATCACTTTTCAATTGAATGGGGCCATCTCTCCAAATTAGAGAGAAAACATAATTTTGTTAATTGAGGGATTAAGTGAGTGAAGGATGTTTTGGGACTTTATTCAATCTCAATCCAAATTTTTAGGGGTTTCAATTATAATCCCCACGGTTAGGCTCCAATATATTCAAAATCATAGACCAATCATATAGTGAGACTATCTTAAGACAACCCCTCTCATTGTGGGGTTTCATAGTTAGAAAATATGTTATGAAATTTTCTTTTTACCTTTTTTCATGTTTCACAGTTTCCCCTAGTTTATCTTCATTCTATGGACAAATTTTTTTCCAATTGTTTCCCTACCAAGTTCCCATTGTATTCCCTTGAATAGTTTTGTAGATTTGGTTCACGGTTCCTACCAACTTTTCACAAACCATAAACCTCCATAATTTCCTCCAAAACCTGCAAAACCCCCATAGAAAATCTCAAAACTCAACCAGAACATTATATAGACTCCAAATAGATGAATATATTGTCATGTATCTAAAATTGTGGGTTCTAATTTTCATCTTGACTTTGGAGAGATGATGGTATGATAATGTTTCTATCAAATGTTTTTTACATCATCATTCATTTAGGGTATTTTTGATACAAGAAACAAATGATCCTAGGTGTAAGGTCTAAAACATTATTATTATTCATGGGGAGTTACTAGATTGTTGTATATAAGGTTAGGAGTACCAAATTCTCTTTCATAGTATGTTTTTTATCCTTGATATTTGATGATGGATATTTTGTTGGAGCTCCACCACTCCACTTTAGTATTTTATCCTAGAAAATAAAGATATAACAAGATATGAGGAGGTACTTCATGTTTTATTTAATGAAGAGACATGTAGATGGGTTTTTTGGGTGATTCATCACTTTTCAATAGGTTAAGGTGAAACGTCATTTACTATTTATATTGATGCAATGTCTTGGTATTCCATGGTGGAAGTAAAATAACATAACGAAGGATTTCAGAACTGTCCTACCTAATACAACCAATGGTGATGATGATTTATGGGTTATTATTGATATATTGATGAATTCTGAACATTTTTTAACTAATTTAGAATAATGGTTTAGTGGATATCATTATAAAATTATATACAGCCATAATAGTGATATCGACTAGACATGAGGAATTATTAATTCTCAATGTGAATCATGTTTATAAATTTATAACATGATCATCCTTAGAACTAAAACTATAAGATCATAGTAGAGGTTAATTATAAGGTTGAACCCATAAGGACATGAAATCACTATCATGAATCTTTTAATTCAATATTAATAATTCCCATTATAATGATATAATTATAAATCTAAAACTATTGATAGATCATTAAATGAATGAAAGAATACCAAGTTTCTATAAATATTGGATCCTATCATAATTTAAATTATCATAATAATAGTTAATGATTTTTTTGTTGAAGTAATTATATATAGGTAAATGCTTCGTCTCCTATTTACTCTAAAATTAATAAATTAATCTTTTAAAATTATCAACTACTTTGATTTATTTAGAAATTAGGTGATTCAATACCATATTTAAATATAGAATTATAAAAATCAATATATAATAAATAAGTAATATAAATAACAACTTCATGAATTTAATGTATATTCATCAATAATTTAACATTAATCTTCAATAAATAAGGATAATTTTTTAAAAAAAATTAATAAATGCATAAAACCAATAAGATTCATCATTAAAAATAAAAGAAAATAATAATTGAATCACCATTCATTACAATTCTTCGAAAAATAAGTTTACCCCCTCATGCACTCACAAAAATAAATTATTTGATCTATATTTTAGATGAGTGATGTCAAATAAAATTCATAATCTAAAAATATAATCACATCCTTTATGATATTGGAATATACACCCAAAGTAAACTGGTAAATGAATGATTTTTTATGTGTATTTATAATTCAAGGACTCATTATTGTAGAACAATACAACTTTAATATATAATTATATATTTCATATCTTTATTACACTAATTTTTCCCTTTACCACTCAAAATAGTCCTTAAAATTAAGTAGGATGTGCCAAATATTTCTCAAAAGGTTAAAATATTTATCTATATATTTTAGATATATAAAATCATTAAAATTATCTAAAAAAATTAAACATAATGTATTGGGTTTCTTCACTACATCATGTTCACCATACACATAGTATAAAGAGGTGAAAATTCATAAAAAATGATACCACTACATGAAAAATGTCCAATACAATGTGTGGGTTCCTTAAATAAATTTCAAAACATTGGTAAGTCATCCAAATGGAAAATTATTTCTGTAAAACATTTATAAGTATTCTCCAACATCATTAGTGATGTAATTTAACCAAAATTAACCCTTTTAGTCATTAAAATAATTATCCAAAAGATCAACCAAATTATTTAATTTTTCACATCTTTGCAACATAAATATTCATCTCCCTAATATGGTGGCATTCATTATGAAATGGTCACTCTATATCTTTAAATCGAGCTTGAAAATCTCCTCAAAACATGGTAATTTCATTTTGTTTTTAAGTATTCTATTTTATCTAATATATTCACACCATAACATATTATACATCCAAAAACACATGTGATCCTCCATGTTATATCTCATCCATAACATGTTCTTTTACAAGTCATGATCTCGCCTCATTTTTATAGTCCTCTACCACCATGATATCTTCCATGGAATAATAGTCTTTATGGTTTGTTGGAAATTCCACATCTCCCATGGAATGTACTTCCATTATAATTTTTTATGCATCTTCACTCACATCACTCAACATATCATGGTATTTAGAAAATCATGAAATAAATTATTCTGATTTTCTTCATCTTTATCTAATATCCTCTAAAGTCATCCTTGAGTCAAATACGGTCATAAAAAATTATAAACATTATAAATAATCCAATATTAACTCATTTATCGATAAATTTATTAATGAAAAAAAATCTAAAAATTTAAAAAGTAAAATTTTCCGACACGTAAACATTTTCATATCTAAAAGTACAAATATTTAAATTATTATAAAGAAAATAAATATTATTTAATCTATAAACAAATTTGTTAGTAAAATCATATAATTATCTATGAGTAATTATCATTGAATAATCCTAAAAATCAACCTTTTAAAATCTTTTGTTTTCAATAAAATCAATCAATAATTTATTTCACATTTCCCATTAAATTATTAAAAATTATATTTATTTCCATTCAAAATATTAATCTTCTTGTTAATATTAATTCACACTTATGATCTACCATATTAGAATATATAAAAATGATTAATCAAGATAATTTAATTGGAGTTATGATAAATCACCATTATATGATTTTTACCTATATGTTTTCATTATATCTTTATCCCCACCAAAAAATCAAACCACACAAATCAATAAACTTTTTGAAAAGGTTTCTCTACAGACTTTAGTGGGTGGTTTATGATGTAAAAATTAAAATCAAGGTCTAAAAAGGAGGCTTAACTCGTAAGTATAATTCATGATATAATATTAAATTTTCAATGAAAAAATATTCCTTCACTTCTCTCATTTATAACACTCTTCAACTATTTGTCCACTGCTCAAAGGATCAAAAATCAAAGCACTAAAATCAATGAAGTATTTTCCCTCTATTAAACCTATTTATATTTTTATTAATTAGTGATATGTTTTTATATGGTAACCATGAAAGGATAAATAAATATATATTATAAAACATTTCCCCAAGAAAAATGGTTTCCTTTAACATTATCTACTTTTCAATTCTTAATATCCATATCAATATCATGAAATACTTCTTCTCCAATACATATTTCATTATAAATCATGTAAAAATAAAAATATAAGATTATGAGGGATAATTAGGCTTTTGAAAATAATTTATTATAAGGTAATTTATGGTTTATAACGGATCAAATAAATGATAAAATATAATTTACATCTCAACGGTCAATGGGGTTAAAATAACCAATTAATGGCCTCAATCACATTAATGTGGTTCATATTCTTCATGATTTAAAAAAATGAAAATTAAATTTCTAGTCATGATGAATATAATGATATTCTCTAAAGATATAATAAGAAACAATATTTCAATATAACATAGAATACATCTCATAAATGGTTATTTAAATATTTTCCAATCACTCAAGGAAGAAATTAAAAAAAATTAGTCTATTGAAATACAAACCAAAAAAGTAAAATATAAAAGAATTTAAGGAATTTAATTTATATATATAATTGGTTTTTTTATAATCCTGATTAATTAAATATTATTCTAATTCTTATATTTACAAATCCACCCATAATCTTACTTATTCAATACTACCAACAATTATATTGAACCCAATATATAACAGTATTTTTAGAAAAATAATACATTATAGGTAAAAAATATTGAAATAAATGTTAGTGGGGCATGAGATTCCTAAAACATAAATTTCTATATTAAATAAAAATATATGGAATTTAAACATATGAATTATGTATAAGAACATACCCCTATCCATTATATCTCTTTATTTTCTTTCTTCTAATATTATTCCTTATATCCCAATATTGTAGACCTACAAAATTAAAATACCCATTTTAAGGTTCAAGATCCAATACATTAATGCTCAAAATGATAAGCCTGATTGAATTCTATTCTTAAAATAATAATAAAATTAATATCTATAATAAATCCTAAATATAATTCCTAATAAATTAATAAATAATTGGGTTTCCACCCATAATATCTTTTATTAAAATATTTTATCCTGACATGGCATCACCATGTCATGTAAGAGAAGAATGGAAAGATGTTACACAATATCGATCAATGAATGGACTCATTTAATTCTCCTCCACAAATATGGGGCTTCTTCACTTCTCTAAAATACTCTTTTCACCTTGAGGTGTCATCCTTTACACTTTGACCAATCTACTATTATTTAGTTAATCCATAAAAATATAAGATTAATTCATTAAAAAAATCACCCTCTTTATTTATAGTAATATTCCCAAAATACTACATTTTCTCAACAATATCTCTTTTATTAATATTTTTTTCTTCTTATCTTTAAATTTTTCATCCTCAAAATAATACCTTATTTCATTATAACATGGATTAAGAAGCTCACTCAAAACCTCATATTCTTCCTCAAAATTTTCAATTACCTAATTAATATTAAACATAACTTTATTACTGCTAACTCTCAATGATAACTACCTACATTTCACATCAACTAAATTCCTTAACATTACTAAAAATGACTTAATATGTATTCTGGGTGTTTTTTATTCATCCATTTCACGTATAAGAATGTCCTCCATAAGGTAAATTTTACCCACTATAACCATAAAATCCTCAATCAAACCATGATGATGTATCACCATTGTATTCTCCAATCGAAAGGAAACATTAGTGGGATTCATGATATTTAATCCTAAAAGATTAAATATTTCATACCACATAACATGAAAACTTATACCAAAATCACTTAAATATGTTTTAAACTAATAATATCCAATATTAATAGGAGTTGAAAAAAACTAAATTTTATTGATCATAAATTAGAATCCTTGATATTATAGTATAAAATGTTACAGTAAGTGTTACCAAATCCATATATTTAATATTTTACTTTTTTTAAAACCAACTCCTTTATAAACATCAGATAATTGGTCATATTCACAAAATATTTTTCAAATTGAATATTACTATGTATTTTCTTTAAAATTTCAAGAAAAATAATAGTTTAATCCTATTTAAAATTAATTAATCCTTTCCACAAATGGAAGTGGTGTTTTATAGGATGGTGGATCTTTATCTATCATTTATTTCTTATCTTAGTTTTTTATTTCCCTTATATTTTCATCATTTTGCCTCTAATTTTATACCTTCTTCTCACAATATATTATCATTATTTCTATACTTTCTTCCATGGTTTTTTCACTCCTTAGGGTAATAAGTTTCACCTCTCTACATGGGTAGATTTCTATGTCACAAAAATTACTCCCCATAGTTTCTCCTTAATATTATTTTTAATTTAATAAACATGAAATAAAATATTTATCATGGATTATCATTAATCATTACAATCCACCTTCAATTCAATGATGATATCCTTGAAACTTGTAAATATTATTATGCTTTACTTCAACAAATATAGTTGATTCTGAAGTGTTGTATATTTTTTTTATTATTAGATCCACTGTGATCCTTCTATTATTCTTATAATTGATTAATATATGTAATATATCCTTTAAAATTATTTTTTTGATTAAAATCTACATAATTTGAATATTTTTTGTACATGACTTGGGGTTGGTTAATCTCCATCATCATGTATATCTTCTTTATCAACGACTCAAAATTTTCATCTATACCTAAATTATAATCTAATATGTATACTCCTTTGGGTTTTGGTACTTCCTTTATCTATTAAAAAATGTTTATAGAAATATCATCCTCAAAGTCATAAATCTCTCATAGAATGTTCTTCATCAACGGTCCTTTAGTGATAGTGTGAGAGATTAAACTATTACTTTGAGATAAAAAATTGTAAAACATTTCATGAATAACAAAATTTCTTGACCATAATGGTGGAAATTTATTAAAAAAGAATTACATCTATCGCATTCTATATAAAGTAAATCTAATTCATATTTTTTTGGAATTCAACATATTCAAGTAGAGATTTATATTTTTATATAGGAAAGAACCTATTAATAAAACAATTTCTATATCATACCATGTTACAATGGAGTAAGGAAGTATATAAAAACATGATTAATTGTAGAGTTACAGCATTGTCAAAAATTCCATTAATTTTGAAAGTATCACAAAGTTCAATAAACCATCCAAAGTCTGTGCTTGAAACATCTTTTAGTAAACCAATGAATATAAGTGAATTTGAGATTGTTTAAATGATTAGGTACAATATATATATGTAATTTATAGTAAGAAAAGGAAATTGAATTCATATTTGAACCTGCACACTTAATGTAGTCCATACTCAATTAAATTAATTTTTCTCGGTCATCATATTCACATAAATTTATCCATATATTTTACTTAATCAAATCCTACCATCATATCTTTCTTCCAGTGTCTCCATGATATACTATTTATATTGTGATCGTACTCTAAATTCCTCTATGGGTTTTAAACATTCTCCCTAGTTGATGACTTGTGATTCCAAAAAATATACTTGGAAATTATAATATAAACACATGTACCATAGAAAAAATAATGAAAAATAAAAATTATAAAGGGGGGGAAGAAAAAACTCTTCCTAATATATCAATCCTAGGATTATAATGTTTTCTAAAGTCCTCAATAGTATTGTTAAAAACATTGATCACCCTTGAGGAATCTATAACTCCTATGATGAATCAAGTATATAAATTTATTGAATATTTATCCTTAAATCTAAAAATATAAAAGCATAGAATATTTTATTTTATTTCCCCTAGTAAGGTAAAACAAATCATTGTTCTATCCATAGTCCCCACATGACCTCAAATATGCCACCTCATACGTTAGAGGCTATCGACTAGTAGTGAGGGTCTAGGGTGTTACCATGGCGATACTATCCATTAATATCAGAGTGAAACAAAATAATATCAAATCAACATCCATAAGATAAAACCATTAGATTACATAGAAAAAATAAAATATTTACATGATATATCAAATTTAAATAGGGATGAAATCTAAAATATATTCATATTGTCGTATAAGCATACATACATTGATCATTCATCAGGTTATTCACATATATAAATAATTAAAATATTAATAAATGCACTAAAGAACCACTACCATTCTTGAACAAGTAACCAAAGAACTCTACATGGAGCTATACCCTACCTAAACCGATGACCAATAAAGTCTACCTAGTTATCTATGTTCCATTTTCACTCAATAAGGTTATGGTTATAACTAAGGAGGGAACCTCCAAAAAGGTCGCAAACTTAACCATAAATTTAGTGTATGTACATGTGATATGGTCATCTAAATGACTAAATACAATGAAGAACCGTACTTAAAATAAAAAATTTCAATTCATTGATTCTAACATGACACCCAAAATTTACTATACCTTCTTTGGATAATTCCAATGTTTCTTTTAACATAAAACATAATCATGATAGTTAGTACACAGATCGGTAGTCAATTCTTAGGAGGTAATCATAAGAAATCCAGTAGGTATACTACCATATCCCATTTAGTATCTTGGATGTTCCAAATAGGAATAAAATATGAATCTTAGATGACCACCTAGGAATTCTAAATTGGCATAGAATTTTATTCCCAATTACCTACTCAAGAAATCCATATAGACATGAAGGATTAATCCTGGGTAACCACCTCGACATTCCAGATAGGCCTAAAAGACATCCCCCATACATTCTATTATGAATAAACTAAATCTCATGTTAGAACTCATATATTCCATACATAGTAGGAAATCACTGAGTCCCAAGTAGCATTACCTTGGAATTCTACATATATTGGATTGTATAATCCCAAATAACCCCATAGTAAATCTATATATAGGGACATAAATGGTAGTTTATCCATCTCATAACATTAAATAATTATTGAATATACCCAAAAAAATTCATACATAATCAAGTTATGCATATCAAGTTCCTAACCTAAAAATATACCATATGCATAACATGCTCACACCATCAATTCAGGTTTTAAGGTGACGCCCAAAATAATAACTATTGATTCCAGCATTAACTCGGTGATGGGTTACAAAAAATATAGCCCCCACTAAGGCCCCCTATTCCACACCCTAGAAAAAACACACAACATGTTTCCTTAGTCTCAATCTCAATTACTATTCCAAACCCATCAAAAAGAGTGAAGAGCATCCCTCAATGTCATCATTGTTACACTATGAACTCACTTGAATCATAGGATAATCCCCACATTCATTACCTTTAAGATATTTCATAATTCATATCCCACATTCAAACTCATCATAGGTTAGTACACTCACCCAAATTATCATTAGTCTACTCATGGTCTACCCACTTAGGTGATCACATGAAAATGGAGGAGGAACACTCTTAGACCTTTCAAACCATTTATCCCAACTTCACAGAGCAATCTTAAAGATCCATCATGGTCTAACTATCCCTATCATCATAATCTATCATTCATCACTGCTTATGGGGTCTAAGGGGAACCTACAAAAATTTTCACTATACTCATTAATTCCATTTCGTTGATTCAATTCCTAGGGTTCATGTACCTCATAGCCCACATTTATAACTTATCCATTGAACATATTTGGTTGATTCCATTTATGATCACTTAACTCATTATATTCTCACATGTTAGGATATGTATCTCTCAATGAACTCATTTCTAATCAATACTGAGGACATTGTTAGATGAGGAACTTATCCAAGTATTAGGTTACATCATGGACCCTAAAACTTTTTTTATTCATTCATAGACATTTAAGTTTATCTAAAAAACTTAAATAATTTAAAAATTGACAATCACCAGTAGTGGGGAGACCACACATCACATTCTCTAATAATAAAATGCATAAACCATTCAAAAATGGATAGGGACCACCTAACTTAATAAGAATAATTTCCTTTAATCACATTGTGTTGACTATTTCCCATGATCATACAAGTTCAAAAGGCTATTTCTGACCCATTTGAGGCACTAACTCATATCAAAACAGTTAAATTAATTAATTATAAAATTTTATTATAAATTAAAAGAAATAATTAATTACCATAATGTCTATAAACTCAGAATGTGCCATCCACTCCCCAAAACCATGAGAAATGATTATCCCCTAAAAGAGGCTAATATTAATTTTTCATAATATAATATTCATGTGATTTATTAATCATAAACACCATTATTAGTTCATTTTACATTTTGAGCATTATTTCACATTATGATTGTAATTCCTTCTTAAAATGCACTATTAAATGGTACCTTCTTGAACATATCATAAAACAAATAATGGTCTTGATTTTATTTTTATGTTTTATTTTCAGGTCTATCATGCAATAAGGAACAATTCATTCTTTTAGAGCACTTGGATATTCAATTTGGAAGACCACCAAAGTGGTCTTTGAACCAACAACATTATGGGCGAAGTGATCTGGACAGTAGCCCAATAAAAGTTATATAGTGGACAATATTCAAGCCCAATGATTCTGAATATTTAACTGAAGATAGAGGATATTATGGGTAACATTTAATTAAAAAGTGTACTAAGCTAATTCTGAAGTTTTAATGGTTTTCTAGGTGGCCCAAGTTGATGATGAAATTATGGGTCAGATTCTGCGGCCCTGAAAAACAGCCCACCATTTAAATCATATCTCGCATACCGCAACATATTTTGGGCTTAAATTTTACAGGAGATTATAATAAATACAGGGATACATTTTATCCTTCTATGTACGACTATAATTAGTCCATATAGAAGGTCCTTTTGGCGCTTCTTTCCGGTACATGCAAGCTAGATTCCATTTCGGGGGAAGAGTGGAAATGTCGCATCTCCATTAATTTTCCACCCACCTTTCCCCACCAAAATTAATTTAAGGCGCATGGTATGATGGGGTATCAGCCAAAGACTTCCAAAATTCCTATTTAAGGCAGTATTATTGGAGGATTTTAAGGATCTTGGATCTTTGTTTTCATTGTAATGTTATTATGCAAATTTGTCTTTGTAATGTTCTTCTTTCTCATGTAAGTTATTCGAATCACCTTAGTTTTCAATAAAAGTTTTTCTTATTCTCTTATTATGTTCTTCTTCATATCACCTTGATATCTTTGCCTCAAGGTGTGAACTTTTTCGCACCAAACCTTGTGATTTTGTTCACACAACGGTGGACTGTTTGTTATTTTGTTGTTTTTACTTCTTCAATTCCACCCTCGTAAGTCTACTTCTCACTTCCGTTGACAAAATGTCATCAATGGAGGGATAAATATTTTATGGGTTGATCTAAGGGAGTATTAAGGGGATGTATGTGATGTTATTTATCACTATCTAAAGGTTATTAATTTATTTTATTTGAGTTTCTTTCATTCAATGATTTTCTCTCTTCCTCATCCTTATTGAATTTATTCACCCCACTTTTATGTGCTAAGTAGATCTTTTACCTTGGAGTGCTCATGAAAATGATCCTTCAAGTTTATATATTATTAGAATGTGTTTTTTATGGTTCTTAATCAGTAATTTATGAGGTTAGTTTGAATTCATTGTATGAATCCTTCTCAAGATAATGAAATTGAAATCGTTAAAAAAATCATCCAATCCACCCCAAGAAATAACCTAGGATCAACTCATTTTCTCATAATTTGAATTCACATAGATCTCTTAGTGCTCTTTTAAAACCATATAAAATCAACCCAATATGGCCACTTCATATCCAAAAACCCATATATTTTTATTGTGTGTCTAAGGATCTTCTTAGGTCTTTGAGGATTCGACAACCCAAGCTACACTGCAAGCGACTGCTTAACCCTTAGAACTTTGGTAAATTTGGGCGACACCAAATTTTGATGTTGTTTCTAGGGACCAAGTAAGTTCCTTAGACAAAAAATCCTCTTTCCTCACCCCCATTCTTCTATTCTCACCCCAAATTATCTTATATTTTCCCTTTCTCGCTTTTTTTTCTTTTGGCGCATGTCCGCCTACACCCCGCGATAACTCAAACTGATTAGTTATGGTGGAAAGTCCTAGGATAGGGGATTAAAGTTCTTCTAAGGTATTGTTTACATTTGATATAAACATTCTTGAAACTATAAATTAACTAATTAAAACAAGTCCAATGGAGGGTCTTCAAAGAAATCAAATGGTAAACCCTATGGGTGATCAAATGGGAAACCCAAACCAAGAAGCTCCAAACATAGGGAATGTGGTCGATCAAACCATGAACGACTACCTCACTCCAGCATGGACTAATGCCCCTCCATGCATTAGACACAATTCCCTAGGATATTCCAACTACATATTTAAACCCATGTCCTAAACCACCTTCTCACATTCTATGGAATGGAGTCTGAGTTTCCCTACCTTCACATTAAGGAGTTCAATGACATTGTAGAAACCATGTGTCCCCCACATCAACTAGAATCAGATAAGATGAGGCTCTTCCCTTTTTCATTAAATGATTGAGCTAAAAATTGGCTAAAAAATGTGATATCCTCATCCATCAACTCTTGGGACCAATTACCAAGATAAGTCTACAAAAACTACTTTCCCCGCCACAAAACAATTGCACTAAAAAAGAGCATCCAAAACCTTTTTGAAAAAGAGGGAGAGTCATTCTATGAAACATGGGAGAGGTTCAAAGACACCCTAAATATGGATCCACACAATGGTTTCTCCATTCCTGAACAAGTGATAATTTTCTATAAAGGGTTGGGCCTGGGGAACAAACAATTCAATGACATGATGTGTAATGGGACCTTTAAAAACAAATCCCCAAATGATGCTTATGAGTATCTAGAAATCCTTGCTGAAAAAAAACCAAACATGGGGAAAATCACCTTATTCTGAAAAGCCACAAAGAACTACTGGAATGAATACACTTAGAGAAGAGGAAAGCCTTAGGGCTAAACTTGAAGTACTCACTAGGAAGGTTGAAGAGATAGACCTTATAAAAATCTTTGAAATCCAAACTATAGACCTTGTTTTCATAATTTGTGACAAACATGACCACAAAACAGATAATTGTCAAACCATTACATCCATAAAGTACTTCCTTCTAAGATTAACACCTACTAAATTCAATGTCGTAAACTTTCAATATCCCCAATACCAAAACACATTCAACCCAAGGTATAATGACTACCCAGGATTCTGCTGGAAATATAACCAACAACCTATCCAACCACAAGGACCAAACCCCTACCCTACACAAAATTTTCAAAACAATAACCAATTACAACCACAACCAGTCCAATGCCAGCATCCTCCTGTCTAATATCAATAACCTATTTGGCAACCCATCCAACAACCAAAGTATCCTCATAGGATAAACCAACCAATACAAGACCCCACCCAATCTGTCCTTATTCCAATCCTTGAACAGTTGTGTAAACAAATGGACAAAATGAACTCAGAATTCTCATCCCTTAAACAAGAACTTAAAACCATAAAAACTAGAAAGGCACCCATGCCTACACAATCCATTCCACAACAAACGGTAAGGGTAGAGTCAATTTTCACTCAAACAACTCATGAACAACTAAAGGTTGTGACTATTTTAAGAAGTGGGAAATCAATTGAGAAGCCTAAACAACTAATTCAAAACCCATCTAAAGATTCAAACTTGGATGAAAATTTAAATGAAACAAATGATCAAACTGAAAAACACAATAACATTTTCAAAGAAACGACTCTTCAACAAACAACCCCACAACCTGCACCATTTCCTCAATGCATGAGGGGGAAAACCAAGCTTGAATTGAATGAAACATTGAGGCAAATATTCTTACAAGTAAAGTTAAAAATTCCACTCCTTGATTCCATTAAAACCATTCCTGAATACTAAAAATACCTTAAGTACCTATGCACATTTAAAAGTAAATTATCACATAAGAACCAAGTCCTTCTGGAAGAAAATGTTAGCACAACAATCCAAGGAACCCTTCCTCTAATGATGAAAGACCCAGGATGCCCTTACATAAATGTTGAAATAGGAGAGAACAAAGTTGTAAAAGCATTGTGTGATCTAAGAACCAGTGTGAACCTCATTCCTTATTCCATGTATTGTCAGTTAGGGCTCAAAGAACTCCAACCCACATCTTTCACTCTTCAACTTGCTGATCGTAGTGTTCAAGTTCCAAAGGGGATCTTAAAGGATGTTTTGGTGAAAGTTGAAAATTTCATTTACCCATTTGACTATATTGTTCTTGAAAATCACCCAAGATTAGGTCCTAGGGAGAAAACCCTAATCATCCTTGGTCTTCCCTTCCTTGTAACAATCAACTCTGTTATCTGAGTCCGAAATGGGAACATGACCATCACCTTTGGAAACATGAGTCTAGACTTGAACATATACAATGCAAACTCTAAAATTGGGGATGATGAAGAGATCCATGAGGTTAATTGGATTGGTAGTGTTGATAGTGAACTCAAGGAATATCAAGTAATTACCAAAGGATGTTTAAGTCAAGAAGAGATTGATTTTCTTTGTTCACATGAGGGAAATTTGTCTCCTTGGCTTGAATCTCTTTCAGATAGCTCTATTGATGATTTTCTAGAGTCACCAATCAATGATACCATGGGTGAAATCAATAACATTGAGTTCATACCCATTCATGACACTACTATGGCTAATTTAGTGGATGGAAATTCTGTTCAAAAGGAACCAATTTCGTCAAGAAATATGAATAAAGAAACTGAGTTCAATACAAAGTCTCATCCTTTCTTGGAAATTGATAACCAATCTGATCTTGAATTTAAGGTCTTACCTTCATCACTCTAGTATGAGTTCTTAGGGGACAATCAATCCTTTCCTGTTGTCATTTCTTCCTCTCTTGAAGCCGATCATGAGAGGATGCTTCTAGATGTCCTTAGGAGACACAAGAAATCCATTGGATGGACCCTATCTGATATTCCTGGTATTACCCCACTTATCGGGACTCGTAGAATTGTTCTAGAATCTGATTCAAAGACATGTCGTCAACCTCAGTAGTGACTCAATCCTAATCTCATGGAAGTAGTGAGAAAAGAACTTTTGAAATTGTTAAAAGCTGGTATCATCTATCCTATAACTGAGAGTGAGTGGGTTAGCCCAATCCATGTGGTTCCAAAGAAGGTTGGAATCACAATAATAACTAATAAGGATGGAGAGATTATTCCAACAAGGGTCAGTAGTGGATGGAGAGTCTGTATTGACTATAGGAAGCTCAACTCTTATACCAAGAAAGACCATTTCCCCTTGCCCTTTATTGATCAAGTCCTCAAGTGAGTGGCGGTTCATCAATTATATTGATTCCTAGATGGATTATCAGGGTATAATCAAATCAAATTCTCATTAAAGGATCAAGGAAAAACAACCTTCACTTGTGCATTCGGCACTTTTGCCTTCAAGTGCATGCCCTTTGGGTTATGTAATGCCCCTGGTACCTTCCAGTGGTGCATGATGGGAATCTTCTCGGACATGGTGGGGGATTGTTTAGAGGTCTTCATGGATGACTTCTCCATCTTTGGGGATACTTTTTAGGGATTCCTTCTAAATGTTGAAAAGGTTTTTTCAAGGTGAAAGGATAATAATCTCATACTAAATTGGGAAAAATGTCATTT
Organism: Viscum album; assembly: GCA_963277665.1. Classification (NCBI taxonomy): domain Eukaryota; kingdom Viridiplantae; phylum Streptophyta; class Magnoliopsida; order Santalales; family Viscaceae; genus Viscum; species Viscum album. Next base: position 1,531,442,330 of record OY728162.1, read on the forward strand.
CATGGTAAGGGAAGGACTTTTTCTAGGTCATCTAGTATCTGGTAGAGGGATTGAAGTTAATAAAGCTAAGGTTGAAATCAATTGTCACCTTCCAACTCCTAAAAATTCTAAGGAAGTGAGGTCCTTATTAGGACATGCTGGTTTTTATAGAAGGTTTATTAGGAATTTAAGCTCTATTTCTCGACCACTTTGTGGTCTATTGGTAAAATATGCTCCATTTTTATGGACAGAAAGCTGTGAGGAATCATTATATACACTCAATTCAGATCTTATATCTACACCTATCATGTAATATCCAAATTGGAAACTTCCTTTTGACCTCATGTGTGATGAAAGTGACTTCATTGTAGGATCAGTCTTAGGACAACGATATGAGAAAACTCCATTTGTCATTGCTTATGCAAGAAAATCTTTAAATGATGCACAAATAAACTACACCACCACTGAGAAAGAGTTGCTTGCTATTATATTTTCCTTATAGAAATTTAGGTATTATCTCTTAGGATCACCCATCATTTTCTTCACCGACCATTCAGCCCTAAAATACCTTTTCCAAAAACAAGATTCCAAGGATAGATTGATTAGGTGGGTCCTTCTTCTTCAAGAGTTTGATTTAACCATTAAGGATAAAAAGGGTGTTGAAAATGTTATAGTTGATCACCTCTCTAGGATGGAATTCAAAGACAACTCACACCACCTCTCTGTGTCTGATTTATTTTCCAATGAGTACCTCTATTCAGTGATTGATTTCCCTTGGTATGCTGACAAATAAAACTATTTGGTGATGGGTGACATTACAAAATTCCTAGGGACCCAAGCTAAGAAGAAATTCTTTTATGATGTCAAACACTATGTGTTTGATGATCCTTACCACTTAAAGTTTTTTCCTAATCAAATCATCAGGAGATGTATCCCTGAGTCTGATCAAGAGTCCATTATAAAAAATTTTCATGGAGAGGCATGTGGAGGACACTTTTCTACAAAGAAAACCACTACAAAGGTCCTCCAAAGTGGTTTTTACTGGCCTAAATCACTAAGGATTCCTTCCAATTCTTCAAAAGTTGTCCTCAGTGTCAGCAATTAGGATCCATTACCAAAAGGAATCAAATGCCCCTCACTCCCATTCTGGTCATTGAAATATTTGATTATTGGGGAATTCATTTCATGGGACCATTTCTAAACTCTCAGGGTTACCTATACATCCTCTCAGCTATTGATTATATCTCAAAATGGGTTGAAGCCATTCCCACCAAGTCCAATGACCATCATGTTGTGATCCAATTTCTGAAAGAGCATATATTTTCTCGATTTGGAATTCCTATGGCTATAATAAGTGATCGAGGAACCCATTTCTATAACCGCCCATTCTCTTCACTCATGTCTAAGTATGGGATTTCTCATAAATTTTCCACTGTATACCATCCTCAAACCAATGGTCATGCTGAGTTAGAGAATAGGGAGATTAAGAAAATTCTTGATAAAATTGTCAAGTCCTCTAGGAAAGATTGGTCTGAGAAACTCTTGTATTCTCTTTGTGCATATCGTACAACATTCAAAACCATCCTAGGAATGTAACCATATAGTTTAGTTTATGGAAAATCATTCCATTTACCTTTTGAAATTCAGCATAAGGAATTTTGGGCAATCAAAAAAATTATTTTCGACATTTCTTTAGCTGAAGAAAAGAGGAAATTAGATCTTAATGAACTTGAGGAAATTAGGATGGAGGCTTATAGAAATTCAAGGATAAATAAAGCTAGATTTCAAGCCTACCAATCTAGGAATATAAAAGTCAAAAAATTTGAACTGGTAAAATTTGTTCTCTTTTATAGTTCAAAACTCCATTTACACCCGGGAAAGATAAGGTCTATATGGTCAGGTCCATTCATAGTGCATCATGTGTACCCCCATGGGGCGGTAGAGATTCAGGATCCCACAAGTGGTCACATTTTTAAGGTCAATGGTCATAGGTTAAAATCATTCATTGAACCATTTCAAAAACAAGAAGTTATTGAATACTTGTGTGAACCAACCTTGGATGAGGAAAATACTTAAATAATTAGGGGTTTAAGTCGAGATAGAAACATTAAACAAAAGCGATGCATGGGAGGCAACCCATGGTTTCCATTTTTTCATTAATTTAATTAGTACCTTAGAGTGTTGACATGTTCTTCTTTTATGAGTATGGATGGGTATGAAAGGGGAGCACCATATTCATCTATGTCACGTGGTGTGATCCCTGAGTAATACCTTACCTAAAAATTTAAGAGAAGACAATGCATCACCAGTTTGTTTTATTTGTATGTGTTTGTATGTTAAAGGAAAAATACAAAAAAAATATTTGGACTGTTGACATGTTCTTCTTTTATGAGTAAGGATGGGTATGAAAGGGGAGCACCATATTCACCCATGTCACGTGGTGTGATCCCTGAGTAATAACTTACCAAGAAATTTAAGATAAGACAATGTATCATCAGCTTATTTTATTTTTATGTTTTTGTAGGTTAAAAGAAAAATAAAAAAATAATAATAATTTAGATTGCTGACCTGTTCTTCTTTTATGAGTAAGGATGGGTATGAACGGGGAGAACCATATTTATCTGTGTCATGTGGTGTGATCCCTGAGTAATATCTTGCCCAGAAATTTAAGAGAAGACAATGTATCATCAGTTTATTTTATTTTTATTTTTTTCTTAGGTTAAAAAAATATACAAAAAAATTAAAAGACATGTCATTGGTCATGGGTAAAAGCTCGTCACAACCATCCAAGCAACTGGGACTTGAACTAAAACTGAAGGGAGACTGGGGAATGCATTTTTTCAACATCAACCACCAGGTGGCTTCATTCCAGGTTTTTCATTTCCTATGTTTTTTTATCTCTTCTTCCACCCCTTCTCAGTTTTCTTTCTTTAAACACTGGGGACAGTGTTATACTAAGTTAGGGGGAGATGAAATAAAAAAGTGATTCTCTGGGCATAAAAAATGTGTGGAAGGAAAAATTTCATTTTTCTTGAACATGATAACACACATTGCAAACTCTGAAATTGGATATCAAATAATTTTTCATGCCTTGATTCTGATTTTAATGCAAGTTTATGTTCATGTGCATAGATTTTGGAAAGTGTGGTTCTCCGATGTGATTTTTCACCATTTATATATTCATCCATTTATTTAAAAAAACACAATGCATGTACTCTAGATTGTGGGGTATTATTTTGAGTTCTTTGGGACCATAATAAATTTCATAGGGTTGGTTATCATTTTAATTTTAACATGAGTATTCAAAAAAACAACAATTGCGCATAGAGGAATGGATTGACCTAATGTGTGGATTTTGGAACTTGGGGATCGTGACTCCATAGTTGTCTGGCCCAGAGTTCATAATTTTATCTCTATTTGTGGTAATTTGAATTTTTTTTATTGAGTTAACTCAAGATTATTCCTGATTATGTGAGCTTCACTTTGTTCCCTAAGATCTTTAATCATGGGAGTCATCGGAAAAGTCTTGCTACATGGGTTGACTAGATTGAGTTCAATTTCAATTACCATGGAAAAATTGCAAAAAAACAAAAACAAACAAATAAAAAAACAAAAAAATGAAAAAAATGAATACTTATCTTAATTTTTAATTTTTATTCCTCCTAGCACATCCATTTTTTCTCCCTCGAATGAAAATGAACCCCCATGTCTATTGTGATGCTCGAAACTTCATCATGCTTAATTGAAATTGGATGAAATATGGAGATGAATTTGAACAAAGGAATGGGCTTGGGCTTGGGATATTCCTATGGACATAGCTTGTTTTAAATTATTTTTATGGGTTTCATAATTTTTTGGTATGAGATCTTTGGGTGAGAAATGTGTATTAAAATATTTTTGGATTAGGGAATTTGACTTTCAAATATTTAAGATATATTTTGCTCAGGACTAGAAAAACTCAAGTTGGGGGTGTGATTAGCCCCTAAAAGAGGCTAATATTCATTGTTTATAATATAATATTCATGTTATTTATTAATCATAAACACTATTATTAGTGCATTTTACATTTTGAGCATTCTTTCACATTATGATTGTAATTCCTTCTTAAAATGCACTATTAAATGGTACCTTCTTGAACATCTCATAAAACAAATAATGGCCTCGATTTTATTTTTATATTTTATTTTCAGGTCTCTCAGGCTATAAGGAACAATTCATTCTTTTGGAGCACTTGGATATTCAATTTGGAAGACCACCAAAGTGGGCTTTGAACCAACAACATTCTGGGCGAAGTGATCTGGACAGCAGCCTAATACAAGTTCAATAGAGGACAATATTCAATCCCAATGATTCTGAAAATTTAACCGAAGATAGAGGATATTATGAGGAACATTTCATTCAATAGTGACTAAGCTAATTCGGACGTTTTAATGGTGTTCTAGGTGGCCCAAGTTGATGATGAAATTCCGGGCCAGATTCTGCGGCCCAGAAAAACATCCCACCATTTAAATCATATCTCTCAAACCAAAACATATGTTCGGATACAATTTTATAGTAACATAGAAGACATCTGGTTATAAATTTTATCCTTCTATGACTCACTCTAATTCGTCCATCAGAAGGTCCTTTCGGCACGTCTTTCTAGTAGATCTAAGATGGATTCCATTTCGGGGGAAGAGTGGAAAAGTCACATATCCATTAATTGTCCACCCACATTTCCCCACCAGAATTAATTAAAGGCACATGGGATGATGGGGGCTCAGCCAAAGACTTCCAAAATTCCTATTTAAGTCAATAGTGGTGGAGGATTTTAAGGATCCTGGAGCTTTGTTATCATTGTAATGTTATTATGCCAATTTTTCTTTGTAATGTTCTTCCTTCTCATGTAAGTTGTTCGAATCACCTTAGTTTTCAATAAAAGTTCTTCTTCTTATCTTATTCTGTTTTTATTCATATCACCTTGATACTGTTGCCTAAAGGTGTGAACTTTTTCACACCAAACCTTGTGATTTTGTTCACAAAATGGTGGAGTGTTCATCATTTTTTTTGTTTTTACTTCTTCAATTCCACCCTTGTAAGTCTACTTCCCGCTTCTGTTGACAAAATTTCATAAATAGAGGGCTAACTATTTTATGGGTTGATCCAAGGGAGTAGCAAGGGTCTGTATTGGATGTTATATATCGCTCTCTAAAGGTTATTAATTTCTTTTATTTGAGTTTCTTTCATTCAATGATTTTCTCTCTTCCTCATCCTTATTGAATTTATTCACCCCACTTTTATGTGGTAAGTATATAATTTAACTTGGAGTGCTCATGAAATTGATCCTACAAGTGTATAGATTATTAGAATGTGTTTGTGGAGGTTTTTAATCAATAAGTGATGAGGTTAGTTTTAATTCATTGTATGAATCCTTCTCAAGATAATGAAATTGAAATCGTTAAAAAAATCATCCAATCCACCCTGAGCAATAACCAAGGATCAACTCATTTTCTCATTATTTGAAGTCACGTAGATCTATTAGTTCTCTTTTAAAACCATATAAAATCAACCCAATCTGGCCACTTCATAGCCAAAAACCCATATCTTTTTATTGTGTGTCTAAGGATCTTCTTAGGTCTCTGATGATTCGACAACCCAAGATACACTGCAAGCGACCGCTTAACCCTTAGAAACTTGGGTAAATTTGGGTGATACCAAGCAACAAGGTGAAATCTACTCCTAACACACACCTAAACATAATCACTGAAAAATACCAAATTCACTTGCATGATTCAAAATCCAATTTCCCTAAAAACATAACATTCAAAGGGCAGTGTATCAACTTTAAAGTGGTGATAAATGAATGGTAGACATCATTTTGATATTTCCTCTAGATACACAAAGAAAAATCACCATCATATTGAGATTATTCCACCATGATCTAGTATAATCCTCAATGATAAACTAGTTATAACCACAAAAAAATATAAACCTAGGGAAATAATAAGAAAGGGAGAGGATTCGGATTTCATATTTCATAAAATTGAATAAAATGAATTAAAACCTCATATCTGAGTGTTGTTGAAGGAGAGGAGAGTTTGGGAGTAACCTCTAGTATCGGTAGCGCATGAGTAATATGAGATGATGGGAGAAACTTATAATTTGATTGGGAAAATGTTAATTTTTCAAAATTTAATGAAATTTGGACAACTTCAAGGTTTTTTTAACAATGTTTCAACCATGTAGCCTTTATTTTCCAAGTCTAAGAAACACACTCAGTTTGGTTGCATGATTTTAAAAATTGTGAATAAACCTTGACAATCACCATTAATACAAAAATGCTGGTTATGCATTGTTTTTTTACAACTTCATGCCAAATTTATACCAATACCTGAGCTAAAACGAACCCACATGGCATACCCACACATTTTACCCTATTCTTTCAGTCACCATACAAAGAGAAAAAACCATTAATGAATTTTTTAAGAAAAAAACATGAAGCTCTTGGGACTCACCAATGTACCGTGAGATACCTCTTAGGCCTTGATCTATATTGAAAAAGATATCCTTTATATGCTAAACCTCTCATAATTTTGATCTGAATCATTATTATCAATTCAAATATAGCATTAGAATTCAAATATTCAAATATTCTCTAATATTAAAAACTTTTAAAGAAGGAGGTCATTATAATCACCCCTCCATAGTGCTTATCATCCTTGAGAATCCCAAACAGCACTTATCCATGACACTCAACGTATATCATTCATCAATTAATAACAAACATATCATGTTATTATCTAGAATAATCCTTGATATTCCACTGAATAACATCAAACATGAGGTACACTATTCAACAAAACTAAATCCACCACTCATAACCATCTCAAAAACAACAAGACAACACTTACATATCCTCATTTATCTCAAGAGACTATGGTGCAATCCATTGATTAATTCTAAAACTTATGGTACTCCCCACTATAATTCTAATCTCATAAGAATTAATTCAGAGAAATGGTGATCCCCACTGTTGGAAAATCCTACCAAAAATACATATCAAATGGTCCAAAAAATCCACTTGGTGTGACTTTTATCTTACTATATTGAATATCATGAAAAAACTCCCATCAGACCTGCTCATGGAGATAATTTTGGAAAATTATTGGACGTAACTTCTAACATGTCATCACATTACCTAATCATGATGAATTAATCACCCATGATATCACAAGATCATCCAAACACCCACACTATTGTTTTTACCTGGCTCAAGGTAATTCTACAGTTAGTTTCTCAACTGATCAAATTCAAATTTCTACACCAATCACATGTACCATCCCATATCTAATTCAACTAACACTCTGATCACATATAATTATATCCTAATCCCAATTCATATTCATTAAATCTATCCAACAACACATCTAAATCCAAAATATAGTATTCACTAAGGAACCCAATAAAATGAAATCCTACAAAAAACCAGCATCAAAATTATACATTAACCATCCAATGAAAAGTTTCATCACACTCAAAACCTTACCAACATGAGTTCATACCTCCATAACTACATGTCCAACCATTACCATGTTTAATTTTTTTCATGGTCATCATGATCATACCTGAGTGCCAAGATAAAGAATTAATTGGAACTTTTTCTCAGATTACTAAGAATTCCCTCCTTGGCCTCCATTGAAATTTTTATATATAATGAGGGTTACACCCTCCAATAGTAAATGGTGATCTCTCAACTATATGTCTTCCCTTAAATTTTTATCCTCAATCATGAAATTAGTGTGCCCCAAAAAACATGTATTTCTAATAGTCCATTACAAGGTACACACTCAATTCAAACATGCCATAGAACCACAATCCATCTCATATGTCACCTCTCACCACATAGGTACATTTAAAATTTCATCGAAACCCTCGACAACTATTCCCATAATCATACAATAAAAATCATTGGTCCACGTATTACACACTAATGATCATTGACTCATATCCCAATGTCACCATGTGTAACCAACACAAACAACCAAGTTCTCATCCAACCCAATGGGTGTATGGTCGTGTACCACCCAATAACATAACCTGATTATTGATTCCAAAAATATGATTTCACGAGGGACATCAATGAACCTACCGACAATTCAGAGTGAGTATATACCATATAGGGTTACAAATACACCAATGGGGAAGGATTCGGGAAAGGCAACAACTTTTCAAACAATAAGTTCATTGTGAAGGATTTTTCAAGCATTTTGAAAGAACTCATGAAAATTATAGTAACCATAATGAAATTTATGTATGTTCATAGTGGTTGGGCACCTTCACAAAACATATTTATGAGATGATAAATTTCTCAAAAAAGTTCCTTCGCAGCTTCACAGCGACTTTGAATACCTCCCTTCACCCCTTAATTAGGGGGACATGATCTTTAGTCTTCTGAAAAAGGCTCTAAATTCATGAAACTCCAACATTCATGAGAAAAAGGGATATGTATTTCCACAAGTTTCACATTTTCTTGAAACCACATACCATTTGTTCCAAAAAACATCGAACTATAGTAAATTATCTATAATGAAAACTATAAACTTCACATTAGAATCTTCCCTTTGCGGTGCTTGGGGTCTTGCAAGATAATTATCCTTTGTGAAACATTCCCCATGGGAACCAAGAATTTTCCCTGAGGTAGGTCCATCCTCTTTACACCTTGAACAACCCAATTGTTCATGTGTAGTAGATGTGTAATCCCTGAAGGTGACAACATCATGGGAAACTGTCCACATTTCTTGGTATGGAGATCTATTATCGTATACTCCTATCCTACCTGAAAATGTTTTACCTAAGTGTAGACCCATACCATGACTGATCTACATGATGTAAAACTTCCTAGCCTAATGTGACATTAAACTACATGACATCATTGTCAAAACATGATGTTAAACCATATCCCTATCATATTTTATGGAAATAGGATACACCATGCCTGATTATAATGGTATGACACCTCCTTCCCCATCATGGGATGAGACACCTACCATGGACCACCCACATGTGTAATCTCCACACCATTCACCCAAACCATGGATGAAACCCCCACACCTAGGATGAAACCCAAACACCTAGTATTAAACCCTCAAACAACCTAGTAGCCTTTATATATAATTGATGCATTATCCCTTGTTGTCACTCCAACCATGATGCAAGCATCCTTACTACATGATCTTAAATTTCATGGAACATTCCCATCACACGACCTTAAAATGTCACATTGAACTACTTGAGTTTTGATCCATGTCTCATAATAGGGTATGTAGAAAACCTCCCCATAGTTTAATCCTGATATCTAAACAAACTTAAGATAATGACTAAAAGGTCAATACAAACAACCAATTCCCATCAAATCTTCCCTTCATCCCCATGGTTGAGTGAAACTTGAAGTGTTATCATCTCCCCTTTGACACACAATCACCATCGCTAACATTCCCCCACAAAATGTCAAACATGTTAAATACCTATCTACACAATATGTTAATCCTATGACCTACCTATCACAATTTAAATTTAAACATGTGATCCACCTACCTCCACAAAAAGTTAAACTTATGAACAACCTATCCCTACAAGATGTAAAACATGTGACGATCATGTCCCCACATGATATTAAACATGTGACTTAACTATCCACGCATGAAGATAAAATTGTGACCCACTTATCACCACATGATGTTAATAATGATACCCACCTATCCTAACATGAACTTAAAACTATTACCTGATCTAGAATATTTAACCAATATAATATACATGGTATGACCAAGTTAAATGCCTTGAAATTATCACCACCCTCTATTATCAACTACCCAATGGCTGACATGGAATTTCTTCGGTTCTGCACATAAGATATCTCACACTTGATATGGATTATACTTCAAAATTAGAATACATTATAGGTTCCCAACACACACAAAATCCAAAAATGATCATACAAACCCAACATTATCATCTACTCCAACCATCAGTTGAAGCTCTGTCAAGCAAATGTTCTGTAACTAACTGGAAACCACCTTGTTATATTACTTGGAATATGTTTCATGAACATGACTCAAATCATTGATGAAGAGCTGAAATATATGATTAGATCCAAGGAATAATCCATTGAAGGAGTAACCAACATCCCATCATCTAGTTTTGATTAAGGCACCAACATCCTCAACTATGGTGGAAGAGGTTGCCAGCCTTTGGAAAGAGGGAATGTAGGCAATGAACTGTGCATTTCCACCATAATGTACGCCCCAACAGAAATATTAGAAAATATAAATGTTGAACCTGACTTGAAGTTATTCTCCTTCAATAGATCGTATATCTGTAATATTGGGCACCATCATATTTGAGAATGACCAGATCTAGATATCTAGCACTAGGATCCCACAAAATAGATTATAGACCTGATGTAGAAGTCCTCTCCTACAACTTGCGGAAAGTGAGGGTTGGTGGGAACCACCGATTTGATATATTTTAGGTTTTGATCCTCTGTCTACCTTGTATAAGGAAAATGGCATTTAGAACATTGGTAAATGATTTCATGGGACATTTACCACTGGCATGTTCCATATATCATAAAGGACTCAGGATGCAAGTAACACATGACTACCCACCCGCAACTAGAATGGGGTATTGGAACTAACAATGTGACAATCCCACACCACCACACTCTCACATAGATGCAAAACCTTTCCATGATTATCATGTTCCCTTACCCTTTCACCCCATACATTCATATCCAAATAAGGTTTATCAATTCCTTTTTTTATGAGTAAAAGAAGGAAGGGGTCATCCAAACTAGGGATATGTTTTGATAGGATCTAGAAGCTATGAAACAATGCTAGCTCCACCACCCACATAGGCTAGACTGGGGACCCCCCCCCCCCAAATCACAATGATGAATGAATTTGATATTCTATATCTGTAATTCTCTAACAACCTCCTAACTTACATTTAGGAAGTGGAGGATTTAAATGTTGCACCCACAATGACCACCACACAGGATCTTCCTAGGAGGTCTCCCACCCGTCCATTTAGTTAACACCAACTGGTGGTGGAATTGTTTATGGAATTCAATTCCAACTTTAACCTACATACCTTGGTCCAGAACACTCAACACTGACACCCTGGGATTTTAATAAAATCTTCCCCATCGGGTGTCCTCATACCAGACCCAAGTGGCCCTAGCAACAATAGGTGCATCTTATCCCACACCCACAACCTATGTATAATGAACCATTTTCACCTTCTTGGTATCAAGGCCACATCCACCTATCATGAATTTTTTTTGAATATTCATATTATTGATACCACCAAAAACTATCCTATGCTATCCCCTGATGAATAATTTCACTATTGTGGTTGTCCCATTACAGAAGACATGACCTACTCTGGAGATCCATCCTAGTGTGGTAGGAAAAAAACCACAATAGAGGCCATGGCCATGACACTTACTAAGGAATGCGGGGAAAGAATCTACTTGAATCTCATCTGATCCCACTCAGTGATCTTCCTCACCATTATATTTTTTATGATGGAAAACATTTTATCACCATCAATATCTCATAATTCAAGAAGAAAAATGACATTATGATATAACCTTCACTTTATCTTCCATATCTGGGGGAAGAATCCCATAAACTGAGACTAGGGTCCTTCAATTCTGGGTCAATAAAATCCTTAAATCCCTCCATATATAGCTACATGTTTTGGTTGGTTTTTCATCCTTTTAGGGGCTCGTAGTGTCACGACCCAGCCCAGTGGGTATCAATCCACAACTACCTCAAGCTCGCCTATGTAGTCCATGGTCTGGTGACTAATATAGAAAGGTGTATCTAGAATGGGATGCCTTATCCTAAGAACCTATACACAGACACACACACACACATAGAGATCTCAATGAAAAGGTGCAGATAAATAAATATAATAGATGAAATATATAGAGAATAAACTACACATGTAATGAACTATAGGGAAAAAAGCATAAGATAGTGTAAAGTGAAAGTAAAAAGGGAAAAAATACTTGTACAACTAGAAAGATGTACCATACTAAATAAAATGGTAATGTAAATTGTTGAGAGATCCTAGATATGAATCTCAATGCTCTTACCACTATATGTGTCAATAAATCAAGGTATCCTGAAGCTCCTCTATAATATCTTTTGAATTATCCATCATCTTCATAAGACATGACATGTGTGGTAAAATCACATATAAGGGTGGATATATACTTACCCAGTATGGTGCATTGAAAGGTGTAGGGGGGATAAGAGACATCATAGGAATAGATCATAAATTTCTCCCAAAAAAGTAATAAATTAACCCCATCCAACCATAGGGAGCTCAACATTCCATGTATGTGGACTACATGTTGTGTCTCTAACACCCATGGAAAGAAAGTTACAAAACAAAAAAACATGGAAACAAATATATATATTCTCAAACTAATGAAATGAAAATGATATAGAAGGGGGGTATCTATCTCACAACCCAGGAAAAGAGTGCCATCTGTTCCATAAGTCCATCAATGATGTGAAGCATCTCACGTGTCTATAAAAATATGTAACCATGTGGAGGTCCCATTCCTTTCTATTGTTCCACGCAACTATGGGAAAAATCTATAAGAGGAGTGCCTAAACCTTAATCCATCATGGGGTATAATACAGTCTATGTGGGATTGGACTATCCAATAGGGGTAAAACCTAATTGGTAAAGTACCCATTCCATAGAAAATGTGGGTGTACCACTAACATTAAAGAGGACCCATTCACTAATTACATATGAGGAACCACTAAAAATTACAAGGACTCACGTTATAATCCATCATTGTGGGTACAAGTAAATGTATAGATAGATAACCCATTCTTGAGTTCCATATGGTGGAACCCATCAGTGTTTGGAGGATTTGGACCATATCTGATAAGGGGTACTACTATGTAAGTAGATAGAGGACTCATAACCTAATCCATCAAGGGGTAGCACTCTAATGATTCTCCTCTTGATCAATTTAGTCATCAATCGCCAACTTGATAAACTGTATTCCTAGAACATCTCACATAGTATCTAAAAATACACTTCGAAGGACTCTATAGTGTTCTACATGGAGAAAAACATAGGATAGACTATTCACTAGCTAAAATATGGGTCTAGATGAAGGAGATATGAGAGATTAAAGTCTCATCAGAAAGGAATTATGGGTACACATAATGTGAGGGTCCCCAAAACTATGTGTGGTCCTACTCCATCATCGTGCAATGTCCCTTCCAGCACATGACTCGCTGACCATGTAGCCCTACATGGCATGTCCGAGCCACCTTTTTCCTTCTCATGCTCCCATTACATGTCCATGTATCCATAATGTGTCCATGTACTTCAGCACATGGCATGTGACAGGCCATGCCCATGACCATGTATTTCTGGAGTACATGTCGGGCCAAGGTCACACAAGATTCTGGGGTCCCACATGGCATGTGACACTTATAATTCCAAGAATCATTATCTATCGCAGCAAGGGCCCTATATGGTGTGTGTTATTCAGACTACACAGTGTGCAGTTTCATTTTTTAAATAATCTCATATCACTTTTGAGGATCCCAAAACTACGTCCATTTCATCTGTTCATGATTCCTATCCATAAAAAAACAAGATCTTGCTCTATCTTGTTATTCTATCCCTCCAGTGGTTGGAAATAGAATCCCAAATTCTTCATGGTGGTTTTTCATATACACCGTACACCTATCTTAATTCCCGTGTCATACTATTATCCACTTCAGATCTCGGATCTATAAAACATCCCTCCACACCTCACACTTCATCCATTCTTTCCCATGATTCTCCAATTTGATCATTGCACCTAGTTTTTCTATGAATCTGGATGTTCGGTCAAGATCATTACCACCCAAAAACATCAATCGATGCCTGAGTATCCCAATGGTTATAACATGATGAATGGGTGGGGTAAAGCAACCAAAGAAAAGGTTTAACAATCATTGGAAAAGATTTTTGGCCAAAAAATACAAACAGTGATATCTAGGTTGAGAAAAACTGAATAACCACTTAAAAGTTGTTACATGGGTGAATGAAATGGATAGAATTGATGAATATCAATAAGCAATATGATAATGAGAAACCAATTTAATCAATAATGGAATAAAACAGGACTTGAGGAGTCCTACCATGATATTGGTTTATTTTCATCAAAGAATTCACTCACCAATGAAGAATATGAATCGTTGTTTTCATTGCATCTCGATCTATTGGGATTCAGAGTTTCATAGTCTTCTGAATATTATCTTTCAATGGAAGGAGTAAGAAGAAAATTTCTATAGTCCCTAGTTTATAAGGTTAACCCTATGAAAATATCCATAAAAATTAATTTATAGAAATTTTGAATCGGTTAATTTAATTAAAATAAACTTATTTAATTATTTATTTTAAGTAAATGAACCCAACAAAGGTTGCAAAATCCAAACACCCCACTATAACCAACATTAATTCACACATAAGGTAAAAATTGTGTTACAGACATAACCATGGTCTCATATTTATGATCTCATATTCCATTTAAGATTTATCCCATTTCCATTAAGAAACATCATGTGTATAACAAAAAATATATTTTATCATTTTATAAAATTAATTCTAGAAATACTATGCCTCGAAAGAACACACTTTCAAACTTACTAGCTTCGAAAATATATGTATAAATATTTTAATGTCATACAAGGTAGATAAAGGGTCCATACATCATTACCTATTTAAATTTTATCATTACCAAAGATAAAAAAAATAAACAAATGGCTTGGGATACAGATCCCACATCTAGCTCTCCCACTCCTATGAGATCTCATACACACCCAAATTCCACCACAACACATGAATAAATGTCAAGGTTCATCCACACATGGTCCTCTCATTTCAATCCTAGATCTCCACCGGGTAATCTGCAAAAGTTTCTCCATCCTTGATGTCCAAATCATCCCATTGAATAACGTGTTTGGGGTCAAACATATATATCCTCATATGGGACACATGGAAGTTTTCATTCAACCGATCCAACTATAGGGGTAGGCTGAGGTAGTAATCAAACTTTCAAACCCTCTCTATGTTGTCGAATCACCCCATGAACCTCAAGGATAGCCTTTTTCTATAGCCAATACTCTATAATCCCCATCTTGGGGAGAATCTCTGAAAAATGTTTCTTTATGATCGAACACCAATATCCTATGATGTCGATCTATATAAAATTTATGTATAATCTTGTCCATCATCATCTGCTCATGGATGACCTAGACCTTCTGTATTTTCACTTACTGAATCTATGGACCCACAAGAGATTCAACGCTAATATTTTCCAGCACAAGGGTGACAAACATGGTCTCCCATAAAATTCCTCAAATGGTTTAATGTAGATATATGAGTTGTAGCTATTTCTATAAACAAACTATATTAATAGAAGGTGATACTCCCAAATTTGAATGAAGTCTAACACATAATACCTCAACATATCCTCTAACACCTAGATAGTGTGCTCAGTATTCCCATATTTAGGGTGGTTAAATTCTATAATCATCCTCATTTGGATCCTGAATTACTCGTGTAGGATTCTCCATAATCCTAACTTTAACCTTGCATCCTGATCACAGATAATAGTCGAGGGAACCCCATGAAGTAAAACAGTCTCCCATACACTCATCTTCCTCAATCTCTCCACCAAACTCTTCTCTATGATTATAAGAAAGTGTGTTGACATCGTGATTCATCAACTATCACCCTGATGGCATCGTGGCACCTCATTTGTTTTGGGAAGCCTTATTTTGAGGTCCATAGATATTTATTCCTATTTCTACTCTAGGATCTCAAGGGGATGAAAAAAACATACTTGTACATGGTTCTCACCCTTCACTAGCAGATATGCGAGAAACCATGAGAAGAACATAGTCATTATCTACCTCATGAAATCCCACCAAAACCACATTTGATGGTCTCTATACATATTCCCAACACTTGTATGTATAGAAAAATTAGAAGTTTTTTACTCTTGCATCACCTCCTTTTGCATCATAAATGGGACCATCGTCTATCATTGAGAAAGGATGATGTGATTCCCTCCTTCATAAAATCCATTTGGTGAATCTCTTGAGGATATTTGTTAACTCAAGACATCATAGTCCATGTCTCCCAACTAGGAATCACTCACACAATGAAGGAGTGGAGGAGTCAACACCATTAACTAAAGAAAAGTTTCACCCTCTTACTCAACTAGAGTCAAATGCATGGAATCAAGCTACTCAGAAGTCTCCTATAATAAATGAGCCTAAGACTTCTTGATAAAGGAATTTGATACCACATTACCTTCCATGGAGTATAGACTATCACGAAGTCATAGTCATGCAGGAACTCCAACTAGCATAATATTCTTAAGTTAAAGTCTCTCTATGTGAAGAAATACATGATACTATAATGTTTTTAGAAAACCACAAAGAACACTCCTTAAATATGGTGCCTAAAAATCCTTAGGGTAAATACTATCAAAACCATCTCTAGTTCATGAGTCACATAGTTATTCTCATGGGGTCTCAACTTCCTCGACCTTTATGTGATAACTACTAACCATTTATTAACACATAACCAATCCTAGATCCTGAGGCATATCAGTACACTACGTACTTCATACCCTCCTCCAGTAGTCTCAAAAAAGGATCACTCGTCAGCCTCATCCATAACTACTCGAAGGCCCTTTGGAACTGCTCAGTCTAGTAAAAATGATTCCCTTTATGTGTCAAGTTGGTAAATAGTGATAAAATCTAGGATAATTCTTCCACAAACCTCTTGTAGTGCCCCAACAAGACATGAAAACTCCACACCTGTGAAATTATATTGGGTGTCTCCCATGTAAGAACTGCATTGATCTTTAATGGGTCCTCTGCTAACCCATTCATAGAATTTTCATTCCCAAGGAAGTGAACCTTAGGAATCTCAAACTCTAACTTTGATAGATATCTATAATTCTAGTGCTCCCGAATAGAGTCTATGATCATCCTTAAGTGATCTAAATCCTCCTCCACTATCTTAGATTATTTGAGTATTTCATCAATGTACACAACCACAAACTAGTCCAAGTGCAGCTGCAGGATCTGGTTCATCAAATCCATATAAACAACTGGGAATTCATTACACAAAAAGGAATCATTGTGAACTCATTATTTCTCTAGTGAAATTATAATGAGAGCTACATAAGATCTGCCTCACAAAATCTCAAATGGTTGTAGATGGATCATAGATAAATCATTGAGAACCATATCACTCCATGTAACTAGTCAAAGAGGACATCATTTCAATGAAATGGGTACATTTTTGTTATTATGTCCTGGTTTAGAGGATTATAATCCACAAAAAGACACAATATCCCATTCAAATGTCTCTCAAAAAACACTGGATCTTCCCAAGGGGACACACAGGACCTAATAAAACCCTTCTCTCAAAGGTCCTCCTAATGAAACTATAGATCTCATATCTTAGTATGGGAAATTCAATATGTCGTATAAGATATCAGCATGGTACTAGGATACAAGTAGATAAAAGACTCTATCCCACACCTCGGATGTTATCTTAGAATGTCATGAGGGATAAATTCCATCAAATCCTCTATGAATAAGGAATCCATATGCCCAAAGATCCTACTACCCCAAGAGATACAATTTCTAACTGATGAGTGATGGGCTGCATCCACATGCCTGCAAAACCCACACATCCCTCCAGGAGATCTCTCTCACCCACAAAGGAGAATCTCATCCCTTCAATATGGACGTATATAACTCTCCTACTATGATTTTAAGTCTGATCTTTGATTATGGAAAACCAATCCATACCCAATATGACGTCATATGGTTTCATTGTGAATACCAAAAAGTACCACATGATCCTCTCCCCAACATGTGATTACACACACTACTAGTAGATATACAATACGAAAGTTGTAATCCCTATTGGAACCTTGTGAAAAAAGTTTATTAGATAACACCTCAATAAGGAGTTCCATCCCTCACACAAGGATTAAATATATGAAGTAATAACCTGCACCATTGTCTACTAATATTGAAGAAATAGTGGAGTGAAAACATATTGTACCTCTGATCATTGTACATAATTTGGGGTCATAAGCCTCAATAATCTATAGATAAACACATCCTTGACTACCATACCACTGAGCCTGATATAGGATATGAGGTGGTAGTGGTTGAATTATCTCATATCCTCTCCCACCATCCATATCTCCCCCTAATCCTTTGCCATCTCTACATCCCTCGCTTCCTCCCTACCCTCTCCTAGGGGATCCCTAATCAGGTAACTACCTCTATCATGGAATTCCATAACCTATCTAGATTCCTACATTTACATGTAATATTAATAAATCATGCACCATGTAACCACTTTATTTTAATGCATAACACCTCCCCTCTCTGGTATTCTCTGTTCCTCTATGCTTTCCTTGTTCCACATGACTATGTGCTTGAGTATGATCCTGAGGATGTCTCCTGCCCCATGATCTTTCCAACTGGAACCTACTAGATTCTATAGAAAACTCATACCTATAATTACAACATCCATATATAGATACATAGTTTCCTTCTGATAGGAAGCTCTTCATCACCAACACCCACTTTGACACCCTAGAATTGGTGGGAATTCATAATGGTGCATCACTGGCATGGATCTCTCTGCAGAGTCCCTTCTAAAACATATGTTCTCAGAAGTAGCCATCCATGTTCATGTTTAGGGAGTACTATATAAGGTCTATGAAACTTTTAGAATATTCATCCACTATTATCCCTCCATATTACATATCTAGAAGATCCTAAATCTAAACCAATCGCAAACAGGAGGTGTAGTACTCCTCACAGATCAACTGGTAGATTTATGGCCAGAAAGTGTTGATTCATCATACATATGGTAAAAAGGCTCCACCAGCACCCAAATTCTCCTTGGAAATGGATATATGAGAGAAAAACCACCTAATCCATCATTTTCTATATGATCTTGAAAACATGCACCTCCTACTCTAGACAAATACTCCACTTCCTAGGGATATTTCTCACCACATAATATCATCATCCTCTAGCACTGGAACTTACATAATGAGCTAAGACTGCGTATATCCTCAACCTGTCCTACTGGTATGATATTATACTCAACAGTTTGGGGTGCTTCTACCTATCCACCTAGATAAAGGATCTCATGGAATGCACACTAAACTAAGGCCTCATCCATCATCAGATAGATATCACAGTCTGGAATTGGAAACCTAGTTAGTTATCATCATAGAGTCATCCTAGATTTTTAATCAAGATGTACCACAGTCAAAAGATTATTTATATATATAATGAGGAACTTAATCAAGAAGGAAATTCAAAGGATAAATACTATATTATGAAGTTACCATTTGATCCCTACAGTCAATGTCATAGAATGTCGAGTCGAAAAGCATCTTGTCTAGGTCCTAGTGAATAAATACATTAGTATCCAAACCAAATATGGTTTCCCATGCATGAGATACACACTCAAGAAACATTGACATTACTTACCTAGATCCCAAAAAAAATCATTATAATGTGACTACACCATACACTGTCATAAGGAATAGACCATCTTTGATACCAATCTATCATAACCTAACCAAGTGGGGCTCAAGCCATAACTACACCAATCCAACCACCATAGACTAGAGGATGGAGACAAGAACCAAAAGGAATAACTAATATGGGTTACATTTTCCTAAGTACATGTACTCACATACACAACCATCTCAATGAAAAAGTGAATTGGAATAAATATAAAACATGAAAAAGATACAAAATAAACTATGAATACAATAAACTTTATAGAAAACAAGTGTATGATAGTGTAAACATGAAGGAAAATGGGGGAAATTAGATGCCCAACCAGAAAAATGTCCTAGCCTAGAAAAATTTGGAATGTAAACTATTAGGATAGCCAAATTCCAAATCTCCAAGGTCCAATCACCATACATGGTAAATGCACAATGTTATCCCTAATCTCCTATGTAATCACCATCAACATGTATGTCGTATCTATAAAACACGACACATTCAATAAAATACCCTAAATGGGTGACTGTATATATACCTACTAGGATGCCCCAAAACCTAAATGAGGATCAGTAAGAGGTATGATACGAATAGACATTAAAATTCTCAACCCAAATAACGAATCTAACCTCATCCCCCCACAAAGAGATCAATACGTCATGTAGTTGGAAAATGCTTTGAGTATCTTCTACCCAAGGTAAGAGAGTAATAAAAAAACAACATAGTTATATATAGATATATATATATATATATATTCTCAAACTAAATAATCCCAAATGAGAGATAATGTTATGTCCATCTCACATCCCAGGAAATGAGTGTCATCGATGTCTATAAACAATACCCAGAATCTCATGTGTCTTTCCAGATAATTAACATTGTAGAGGGTCCACACCTCACCATTATGCCACATAGTTGAGGGGAAAAAATCTTCAAGTAGTGGAACCACACCCCAATATGACATAGTGGAACAACTTAGTATAAGGGTATGTCATGCCATATCTGATAGGTGGTACAACCTAGTTGGTAAAGGACCCACATCCTATTGTTCTAGATGGTTCCACTTAATGCAATGAGGACTTGTGCCCTAATTCCATAGGGGTACCACTCGGTAAGAAGAGGACATACACCCTGATCCAACATAGGGTAAAACTCAGTGTATAGATAGAGGACTTGCTACCTAGTACCATAAGGGAGTAACACTCAATGTAAATAGGACCTACACATAATCTGATGGTGTGTATTACTCCACATGTAGATAGAGGACCTGCACCATAGTCCGTCAGGGGTACCACTCCAATGATAAAACATGATCACTACCATTATCGAGTAGTACCTAAATAAGAATCTTTACTAGAAAATCTCATATGATCTCTTGAAAGATAAATAGAGGAAACTCTCATGTTGTACATGAAAAAACACTCAGGATAGGCTACTCACTGGACAAAATCCTAGTACAAATGAAGGAGATACGAGAGGATGAAGTGTACTTATAAGGGAAGAAGGGGTAAACAGCCAGTGAGGGGACCCACAAGGCATGTGTTTTCACTCTATAACCTAAATGTGTCCCGTATGGTGAATATGTCTCTTACCATTTACTCATACATGGAATGTAGAGGGTCTAAACTACATGTTTATGCCACATGGAGTCTTTCCCATGCTCCCTGGCCATATCGGTCTATCTAGCCCATATCCCTGTACTTCAGCACACAGTGTGTGCCTAGAAATTATTATTCCCATGTACTACTAGAGTACACCTCAATTATCTAGTACAAGGTCACGTGGAATGTGAGGATCCCAAAAGGTTTGTGATACTTATAATTCTTTGAAACCCTAACCACTATATCCAGGGCCCTACACATCTTGTGTTATTTGAAATCTACGTTGTTTAGTCATGTTTTTTATAGAATCTCATATACATTATGCATATCTTTTAACTATTTTCATTTCCTTGGATCATTACTCACAGTCATCTGAATTGCACATATTTTGTTTGTCCTATGATTCCATCCCTATGGTGGCTGGAAATCAAAAAACAGTGTGGTCTACCGTACACACCACACACCTCTGTCACATCCTGTGCCACACCATTTTCCACATAATATCATAAATCTAAGAAACATCCCTCCACACCTTGTGATTCATCCGTTCTCTCACAAATGTTTTCAATTCAACAGTTTCACATTATTATTCCATGAATCTCGGGGTCTGATCAAGCTTGGTACCACCTGACATCATCGTGACATATCCCCATACCCTGATAGAGATGTATGCAATGAATGACTAGGAAATATGATCAAAACAAATGTTTGACAATCAATGGCCATGCTTTCATTACCAAAAAAATAAATATTTGGATATCCATGTTGATAAAAATATAATAACCAAT
This sequence comes from Viscum album, assembly GCA_963277665.1. Classification (NCBI taxonomy): domain Eukaryota; kingdom Viridiplantae; phylum Streptophyta; class Magnoliopsida; order Santalales; family Viscaceae; genus Viscum; species Viscum album. Next base: position 1,531,464,338 of record OY728162.1, read on the forward strand.
TAAAATTAATTACATGGGTGCATGAAATGGCTATAAATTGACACAGGTCAATAAACAAGATGATCCTTCTAAACCAATTTAATAAAAGAGGGCATAAAACATGAATGTATTAGTCTTACTGGGAGAAATATACATAACGATGAATTTATAGGAATTATTATTTGGTTATTTTTATTAAAATAAATAAAATTATTTATTTATACTAACTAAACAGACTATCTGATGGTTGTGATATCAGAAAAACCCACACTGGCCAGCTTTATGTCATTCCTAGGGTAAGAATTTCATTCTAGACTCAACAGTGGTCTCATATTTCTGATCAATGATTCTATTTAAGATATATCTCATTTTATTTATGAAAACATGCACATGTAATATAAATTATATTTAATATTTTTTTAATTGTAATTATGAGAACACAGGGCCACGGAATTACATGCAATCTTAGAATAGAGATCGAAAAATATATATGTAGAAATATTTCAATATCATACAAGTAAATAATAGGTTCTATACATGTAGAGGAACCATCTCTTCTGTCATCACCTTCCTTCATTTGAACCTCCATACTAGAAGTTGGAGAGTGATCTGGTTCTTGGTTAACACCCTCATATGATATTAAACACACCGTTGAGCCCCATAAATATGTGGTATTTCCCCATCATCAAGAGGTTATGATATCCTCATCCTAATTCGACATGGCAATGAAGTTGTAAATGCATCTAAAAGACAATCCAAAATTTAGGGGACTGTTGGATCATGTGATGCATCATTTTCTAGAAATGATAGCAGCAATGGAGGTTTTTATCAGTGCCACCATCATTATCTTGGAAAATTACAATTGGGGTTTAGGCTGATAAGGAGAAGGCTAGTCCCCCTAGTAATGTACAAGATGACTTGTGGGGAATCATGTCCACTAACTAGATACCTGCTTCATTCTAGCCACCCATTACTCTATACTTCATCATTATAGAGTCCCTCATCATTGAACAAGAGGCATAATTCTACCAAAGTATATGGGTGATGCTCAAACATGAAAATCCCTAACCCCAGATGCCCCAGGTCAGTGCATTATTTTATTACATTATGATGATCACAATAAGTCAAATCCAAAAGGACCGATTGGTTTAGTAGCCCTGTAAAAACTACATAAAAAAATAAGTTTTACATTACAACCTGAAATGAAAAACAACATAGTATATCCTTTAAAAACAATAATATCCAATACATTATCCCTACAGGTCGGTCATAATATACTTTTTCACATCCTGGGGGAAAATAAAACATAAGAAATGTGTGAGCTCATATACTCAGTAAAGATTAACAATATAGCAGAAGCTTTCATAAACAAGCATAAACTTTTAATAAAAGGTATAAAACTCAACCAAAAGCTTTTTAAACATTATGTTCATCATAATATGTCATGGAAAAATAAAATAATTCTATTTAAACATTCACATGAATACTCTACTAGATGAATAATCACATGTAAAATCAATAACTAATCTCATAATGAGGGAATGAATAATTCCAGACATCGTAACTGCACCATCAAGTCCTCATGCCAAGACCATACATAAGTGGGTAAAAACTGAAACTATTTATTCTTATGAGAATTATCGATGAATCTAGGGGATATAGAGGGACCATCCAATCACTTATTATGTCTAATGCATTATTCATATTTTTTTAAAGGTTGGTGCTGAAACCTCATTTTATTATTAAAGAAAAGGCCTCTTTTTTTCTGAGTAGAGGGAGACCCATTACATATCCTGAAGGCCCAAGGCCAAATGTCCTGAATAAAATACTTGAAATACCATTTTATGGCCCAATGGGCACTTTGGTTAACATTACTACTACAGTACTCAGGCTGCTATTGTACTACAGCCGCTACAGTTCCAACAACAGTTCCTCCACCGCTATAGTGCCACCACTGCTACAGTTATGCCACTACTAGAGTACTACTACAGGGGCATGCTATAGTGCTGCTACAGAATGACTATATCATAATAAATTAACAACAATTAAATATAAAATCCTACAAATGATGTTGATAGAGAGGAAAATAATCAAATAAAGTCACTAAAAACTCTTTGAGAGAAATATCTTTTTTTACTTTGAAATCATTTAAAAGTCATGCAATTATAAATGAAAACATTTATTTTGAAAAAAACCTTGAAATATTTTAAAGTAATTTTCTAAATATTGAGGCATAATAAAGACATAAATTATACACTTGCACCTTATAAGATAAAAAAATTCTTTCCTTAATTTTTTAAAAAGGTTATAAAGTACCTCTATGGAAATATTCCTTTCAAAATATTTTAAAAAATGTCAAACATGGGTAATAATAAATCTAAACATTTGTTGATAATAATTTTAAATAAATTTTAAGGAACATGTAAATGGAAGATAAATATGACTAATAGATACTTATGTATAACAATCTCAGATAATAATGAGATTGTAAAATTAACCCTTACCTTGTACTTTCCTTTAGTCGAGGAATTTCTTTAGTCGAGGGTACATTAACCTATTTTATAATTTTCAATGTTTGTTATTAAATTATTAAAAACCCATATACATATTTATGATATCATATATGATCCTATTATATTTTTATGTTTATAATATTTCAGTATTACCATTGTTTCAAGTGTCAACTGCTTCGTTTTCCCATTCAGGTTTTATCCTGTAAGTCATGTTTCTTATGAATATGATATATTTTATTTGTATACAGAATTATATTAAGATAAAAATATTAAATTTACTCAGATTATAAATTTTATAACCATTCATGAGTGGTTAATTTGTAGAATGGATCCCACCACGTTGTTGAGACGGTGGGTCGTACGTACGCATGACAGACGATATCATTCCCTTGATGGATAAATGGTATAGAATTGGTTTCTATATTAATTATAAAGAATAATTATCATTTAATATTCATTACTTATATCCATTATACTCATCATTACATCCATCAACAATAAAGTATTGTTGAATAAAAAAATACACCACGACATGGAGACGGAAAGTCATACGTACGCATGCATGGTGATATTGTTATTCATAATATGGATAAAATGAGGGATATGGTTTTCCAATTGTTATAATATCATATAATCATGTATAATATACTACAGTTATTATGTTATTATGGAAACAACATAGGATGTGGAATTAGAGGAAGAAATGAACTTTGGATGAGTTGATAAAAGAATTACTTCTTTTCTGAGAATCTGCTACTGATTTGAAGAAAAAGACTCTTTGCGTTGGATTTATGACCAATGTATGGAATATATAATTATGTGGTTGAATTTTGAAAGAGTATTGGTAAGGGGTTGGCCGAGACACATGACTTTATAGGTGTGAATTAAGGAGGAGTGGTGCCCTTTTATAAGAGAGGCGAGGGGCATTTTAGGAAAATATTAAAATATAAATTAATATAAAATAATTATCAATTAAAAATGGATCCAAAGTGAGTATATTTTAATATAATATTATAATTGGTCGCAATGACCTCATTAAATTAATTTTAGACAAGTTTAGGTCATATAATTAAACTTATATTCTGGATTTAATCATTAGTTAAACCATTTAACTTTTACCGTGAGAACTTGTATTTTACACTATAGGGTTAATGTATTTACTATAAAATTCCAAAAGTACCCAAATTGGATGATTTCTGATTTCTTTAACACTGTAAATTTTATTTGTAACAACCTTAGATTTTTATGACTTTTATATCATTTAATAAAATACTATTTATTTTAAAATATCATTTATGTCAATTTTGATACTATTCAATATTATTATTTTTAATAATATCAAACAAACATGATAACTTAGAAAAAATACTTAATATATGTCAATAACATGTCTATGTTATCTATAAAAAAATTTATATAGTTAATTAAGTCAAAATATATTTATTTTAATATATTTAATATCATTTACTTGATCTTCCTATTAATAAAATAATTTCTACTTTGCTTATGTTTCATCATTAATTGTAATTATTTAATCTATATAAATTTTAAATAAAATAATATGATGTATATAATTATTTTATCTTTCCAGAGAATACTTATATAAAACCATATCACATATATAACCTCATATTAAAAATAACCTAATTATTAAAAATTGAATATGAAATTTTTAACTATTCTTTAAATAAAATATAATAAATTTTCTAATCTAACACATGTGGCTTAAAAAGGATCATATTTTTGACATAAGGATTAATTTAGTTGAAAAATAATTATCCAATGAAATTAGGAAAAGTGTTAGGGTAATTTTATATTATTATAATATTATTTTTACCTTTAATTTCCTTATTTACCTTTTATCATGGTAAATAAAATTTAAAAGTTATTATTCACCAAAAATTATTTTCATCCTATTAGACCACATATTTCCTACTTATTACCACCATGTATAGTAGTTTTTTGAAATTAAATTCACAAATGTGGAAAAATTATGTTCAATACTAATCTGCATGTGTGGTTAGATGGTTAGAAAAAGAGACGTTTGAATGTTCAATAATTTTTTTAATATCTAATTGTATTAGGAAAATGATTCCTATGAATGAAATTAGATAAATATATGTATTATTTATCTATTTTGACTTCAAAATAAATTAAAATTAAAATAATTATTAATATGAAAAAGTTGGTTTTTAACAATAATGCAGTATTTTTCAATATTCATCAAAAATTGAAACTTTCCAAAAAATTACCAAAGTTTTACCCTAAGATAATTTCAATATTTATAATAAAAAAATAAAGTTTATTTTAAAAAATAAAAATTTCATAATTTCATAATTTGGTTGATAAAATTCATAATAGCTTTTTAAACAGCTAGTTTGAAATGTTGTGTTGCACTTGAACTCGGTGTTGCGTGTAGTGCAAGCTTTTGAATTATTTAAAAATAAGCATAACATGAAATCTTGCGGTGTTATATATACATCCCACCTTCAAATAATTTCTTCCTTGGAATTTCTAGATTATCACAATATAAAAAATATTGGGATGGTTCTTCATCATATGATCTTCAGGTTCCCACATTGCCTCTTACATTTTAGGGTTTCTCTAATAAATTTTACTAGATGAGTCATCTGATTAATCAACACTTGTTTGGTGGTATCAAAAATATTGATAGGATCTTCACAATTATACAGATCGGGTTGCATTTTTATTTCTTCATAGGTGAGTACATGTGTTGGTTTTGGCATGTATTTCCTTAAAAGTGATATGTGGAACACATCATCAACTTTAGAGATACTTGGAGGCATTTCCAAATAGTAAGTTATATCTCCAATTAATTCTAGAATTTTAAAAGTTCTGATGTACATGGGAAGTGATTTACCCTTCTTACTGAATCTTGTAACACCCTTCCATGCAGATACCTTCAAGAAAACACCATATCCTACTAGAAATTCCAAATCCTTCCTTTGGTTATCGACATAGATATTTTTCCTACATTGATATTCTTTGTTATGGGTTTGAATAATCTTCAACATTTCCATTATTTCCTCAACAAGTTATGGATCTATGAGTTTTCTTCCCATAATATCATCCCAAAAATTTGGTATACAACATCTCTTTCCATATATCACATCATATGGTGCTATATAAATACTTGAATGGAAGCTATTGTTATAATAAAATTTAGGTAGAGGTAAATACTAATCCCATATACCTTTAATGTCAAGTGATAAATATCTAAACATGTCATTTAATGTTTGAATAGTACATTATGATTGTCCATCAATTTGAAGGTGTTAGCAAGTTCTCAAATGAAGCTCAATATCTAGGTCCTTCTAAAGACTTTTCCAAAATTGTGATGTAAAAAGGGGATCATAGTGAGAAACGATTGATAGGGGTACATCATGAAATCTTACAACTTCATTAATATATAGTCTTACTAAAAGTTTAAGTGGTGAATCTTATCTTATACAAAGAAAATGTGCAAATTTGGTAAGATGATCAACAATGACCCATATTGCATCATTTCATCTCTGGGTATTTGGTATCCCCATAAAACATTCCATCGTAATATCAACCCACTTCCTCACAGGTATAGTAATTGGTTGCATAACTCCTCTAGGATGTTTCCTTATATCATTCACCTATTGACAAGACAATCATCTTGACACATAATCAGAAATATCTTTCTTCATGTTGTCCCCCCAATAATGTTTTTTCAAATATCTATACATCTTAGTGCTAATAGGGTGTATAGAGAAATTGGATCTATGAGCATCATCTAATAATTCCATTTTTATCTCAGGTATATTGAGAACACAAATCATCTCCCAAATTTCTAAATTACATTTTAAATATGAAGTCAATCAATATTCCATCAATCAAAGTATTAATTTTCTTTTGAAACTCAATATCATCAGTTTGAGAACTTTTTATCCTTTCAAGTAAAGAATATTTGGAAACCATTTGATAAAGTAGTGATGTTTCTCCTTCCATGATAATTCCCATATCCATATTTACTAGATCCATGAACATAGGATCCCATTCAACTCTCCTCTTGTTTTGAATTCCATGGTCCATCCTGCTAAAATAATCCACCACCTTATTTCCCTTCCCTAGATGGTAGTGTATTGTTCAATCATAATCCTTGAGTATCTAAAGCCATCTTCTTTGTATCATGTTGAGTTCTTTCTATGAGAAAATATATTTCAAACTCTTTTAATCTGTATATATATCAAATTTTTCACTATAGATCTAGTGTCTCCATATCTGTAGAGAAAATATTAATATAGATAACTCATGATCATGAGTTTGATAGTTTTGTTCATGTATTTTTAATTGCCTTGATGAAAATGAAATTTCCCTATAATTATGCATAAGAACACAACCAAGTCATTTCCTAGATGCATTACTATAAAAAACAAACCCATCATTTTCATATGGTAATGTCAAGAAAAGAACATTGACTAATATTCTCTTTAGTTATTCAAAAAATTCTTCACACTATTTTTTCTAAATTAATCTAACCCTGATACATGTGAGATTTGTTAATGGGTTATCCAAACCAATAAAACTTTGTTCCTCGATTATTCTCATTAGTTTTGGACATTCTTGGATTGACTTTCTCTTTGTAGGATCAACAGAGATTATATCCTTAGAGACAATTTGTCCATGAAAAGAAATTTCCTAAAGCAATAATTCACACTTTCTAAATTTACCATAAAATTATTCCCTTAATAGCATCTCAATAATGATTCAGAAGTGATTCTCACGGTCTTCATAGATTTTAAAATATATATAATTATCTTTAATTAATACTAGAAAAAAATCATCAAGATATTCCTTGAACATTATATTCATGATATCCATAAAAATTGATGGTGAATTATCCAATGAAAAAGGAATCACTGTAAATTTTTAATGACCATACTTTATCTAAAATCTATCTTTTGAATTTCTTCCTTCATCAATCATAATTAAAGATATCCAGAATTAAATTCAATCTTCTAAATATACTGAGCTCCATGAGTATAATCAAATAAATCATTGATATGAGGTAGAGGATACTTGTTCTTTATTGTAATAGTATTGATTTTCCTATAATAAGTACATAGTCTCATGGATCCATCTTTTTTCTTGAAAAAGAGAACAAGGTCTCCCCATGGATAAATACTAGGGAGAATAAATCTCTTTTTACCAAACTCTTCATGTTATTTCTTAAACTACACTGATTACATGGTATTCATTCTATAGGGAGTCTTTTATATTGGTATTGTATTGGGGATTAAATCAATAAAAAACTTATCATCACTCTCTGGGGGTGTCCAGGTAAATCTTTTGTAAAAACATCAATGTAATCTTTTACAATATTCACATTTTGAATTTGAGAATTAATTTCTTCATCCCTATTTCTTATTTGATCTTCCTACCCAATAAGTTCATTTAGTAAATCCACTAGGGTGGATTTTGATAAGAATCAAGTGATAAAGATTCTTCATTAAAGATAATGGATTCTTCTTCTTCCTTAGATATCTTAATTACCTTATTCTTGTAATAATGTGTTGTATAATATTTTGAAATCCAATCCATACTGATTATTATATTTAATCAAATAATATGGATGATGGAAAGTTCAGAAACTAAAGTACATTTATGTGTTGTAAAGGGAATTGACAGACATGTCTTTCTTACAATGAGACTTCCCTTAAGAGTTTTGATAGATAATTACTTTATTAAATCAAAAGAGAAATGTCTAATTTCTTTATAAAACTAGGAAGATATAAAATAATGTGATGGTCCCAGATCAAATATTGCATTGGATAAGTTTGAGGAGATGATTAAAGTATCTTCCACCACATCATTAGAAACATAAACCTTAGTAGTTTTGATTGCATAAACTTGTCTTTTCTCCTTTGGAACTTTCTAGGAAAAAACATTTTGATACATAGGAAAATCATTTTCATAATGTCCCAACTCTTTATAATTGTTTCATTGAACATTGGTAGCTTCTTTCATCCCCTTGAAATCATGATCATGGTGGCCTTTTTCTTCAAACTTGTCACAAACTCTCATCCCTAATAGTCTTCTTCCATGATTTTTATTTCCACATTTATTACAAGATGGAAATTGAATCCTTTTGTTCTTCCCCTTTTCCATATTTCCCTTTCCAGAGTGTTCAACCTCCCTCTTCTTTTCTTTATTTCCATTAATGTCATAAGACTTAGAGAATTCATTTTCTATATTAATAGCACATGAGACTATATATTCGTATGACGATAAATATTATGTGACTAATTCCAATTGTAGTAATAGTTTTAACCCATCAAAGAATCGATAAATCATACATCTTGGGTTACATATATAGTTAGTAACTTACCTTTCTAACTTTTCCATGTTAGCCTCATACTTTGCAAAAAAATTATCCTCCTTTCCCTCAGACTCAGAAATTGTTTTTCCATATCAGCTCATTGTTCACAAAGAATGTATTTTTCTATGAAAATTTATATTTTCTCCTTCCAGTTCATATTTTCTACATATTTGTCTTCCTTCATATTTTGAATTAATGACCACCATTGATCTTTTTCTCTTAAGAGATGATAAACTTCCATGAAAACTTTTTCTCTATCATTACTCCCCAAATAAAGAAGTATTTTCTCTAAGTAACTTATTTATTGCTCATCTACAAATGGATTTAAAGTCATGTTTAATGTTGGATGTTGTTTTCTCATGATGTGGTATAAAATTGATCCTCTTCATTGTGGATCAGGGTTCTCTATATGGCTAATATTATTATTCATAACATGAGTCAGTTGTACTAGTATGGTTATAAGTTGTTCAATGCCTGTTGTATCACCAGCTCCACTACCGTTATATTGAATAGATGGGAAATCCCTATATGGATTACAAATGTTTATATGGTATCCATTTGTTCTACTATGTGGCATGTCTAAATAGTTTCATACACTAGATTGGGTTGTGACTCATAAATAATAATTCCAAACTACTTAATTACTTAACATAAATTGAATTCTTTTCATATCTAATCCATAATCATAAAAGTAGTTTCTTTGGGGACATGATTACACATAAATTCTTCATAATTGTTTCTAAAGAAAATGTGAATTATTCAATGGATTTCACTCGATAGTGTTAAACCAGGTGTACTGTAAATCTCATTTTCTTGTACTAGGTTACCTTGAGTCAAACTCTTAACACCTTTTCTGAGTTTTTACTCTTAGATATATCTGTGTCAGAACCACTTCTACTTCTAGTATCCAGATAGGGATGTATTTTTTTAGAAACCCATATAATCTATATTCTTCCAAAATTATAGAATGTTCTTCTATACTTATCCTCAAAGTCTATCTTAGTGTAATTTTCTTTGTTCAATTTTTTTCTAAATCTAGTTTCCAAGGATTGTACTAACCATCATTTGATACCAACTGTAAAAACTCGACCACAGATTCCCATTGTCAGTGAATTTTATTTATTATATTCGCATGATAATAAGAAATAAAATCCTAAATGACCAACCAGTTTAGTATCCTTGAATAAACTAGATAAAAACATGTGTTTTACATTAAATAATGAAATGAAAAACATCATATTATTGCCTTTGAAAACAATCATATCCCTTAGACTATGATTGCAGATCAGTTATAATATACTTCTTTGCATCGTGGGGGAATACGAAACATAAGAAATGGGTGAGCTCAGATGTTTATTATGGATAAACAACATTGTATAAAATATCATAAATAAGAATAAACTTTTAATTAAATGAATAAAATTGAAACAGAATCCTTTTAAACATTACCTTCTGATTAATATGGAAAGAATAAATCAAATAATACAACTAAACATTCACATGGATATTCTACTAGTCTAATAATCACATGTTATGTCAATAACTAGTCACATAATGAGGGAATTCATAATGTCAGAAATCATAACCATACTGTCAAGGCCTTGATCAAAGATCATATCTTGATGGGTACAAACACAAACTAGATTGTCTCATAAGACCTACCTATGCATCGAGTGGCTATAGCGGGCCTTGCCCATCACTTACTAAGTCCAATGCATTCCTTATATTAAAAGGGTGAACATAACATAAAAATTAATATTATAACTATCATACGAAATGTTAATATTTTAACCATTAACCATGAATGGTATAAAAATAAAACATCCAAAATCAAAAATATCATAAAAATTTCAACAAAGTATGTAATATTGTATTATAATAAATCAGCCTCAATTACAAAAAACAACAAAGGATGTTGTCATAGATGATAATAATCTAATAAAATCATTAAAAACACTTTGAGAGAAATATCCCTTTTTTACATTGAAAATATTTAAATGTAGAGAAATTATAAATGAAAAACATTATTTTGAAAATAACCTTGTAAGCTTGTAAGGGATGTTTGAAAATGTTAAGGTGTCATAATAGCACAAATTAACTGCTTGAACCATATATGTTAATAAAATATTCATTCCTTAATTTGTCGAAAAGGTCATAAAATTCCTCAATAGAAAGATTCCATTCAAAATATTTTATAAAAATCCAGACATGGGTAAAAATGACTTTAAAAAATTTTCAATAATTTATTTAAATACATTTTAAGAATCATGGAAATTGATGATAAAGATGCCCAATAGATACTTACGTATAACAACCTTAGATAATAATGAGATTGTGAAATTAACCCTTACGTTTTACATTCTCTTAGTAGAGGTTGAGTTACCTCCTTTATAATGGTTAAAGTATGTTGTTATATTATTCCAGAACCATATCCATATTTATAATATCATATATGATCCTCTTATATTGTTTTGTTCATAATATTTCAATGTTACCATTGTTATGGGTGTTAAATGCTTTTTTTTAACTCCTGTTTTATCATGTATGTCATGTTTCATATAAATATGATATATATTATTCATATCAATAATGATATTAAGTTCATAAATATTATATTTACTCATATTATAAATTTTATAATCATTATTTAATGGTTAATGTGCAGAATGAATCTAACCGTGTCATGGAGATGGTAGGTCGTACGTACGCACGAGTGATAGTATCATCCCCCTAATGGTTAAATGGTATGAAATTGATTGTTATATTATTTATAAAGATTAATTATCATGTAATATTCATTATTTTATCCATTATACTCATTATTATACTAATCAAAATAAATTAGTGTTGAATAAAAAATTACCCCACGGTGTAGAGACGGTAAGTTGTACGTACACACGTATGGTGATATTGTTATTAGTAGGGTGGAAAAATGAGGAATATGGTTTTATAATTATTATAATAACATCTAATCATATAAATTATAATAGATTTATTACTTTTTTTATGTAAATTTTATAGGATTTGGATGTAGAAGAAAAAAATAACATTGAAATAGGTGATAAAACTATTACCTCTTTTTCAGGTACCTCTTTTTGATTTGAACAAAATTACTCTTTACATTGGCTTTCTAACCAAAATATGGCCTCTAGGATCATGTGGGGTAATTTGGGATGAGAAGTGGGTAGGTTATGGCCAAGACAAAGTTCTATAGAAGTGTAAATTATAGAGAAGGATTTGTACCCTCATATAAGAGAGGTGAGGTCACCTTTAGGAAAAGCATATAATATTAAATTAATATTAATTTATTTTCAATTAAAAATTATTAAAAATGATTTTATTTGGGGATAAGATTATTTTTTGTCTAAATCACCTAAACAAATTAATTTTATACATGTTTAGGGCATATAATTAACATTATATTTTGGCTTTGCTTCTTAGTTAAACAATTTAACTTTTACTGTGACAACATGTCTTTTACACTATAGGGTTAATATCATTAAAATAAAATACCAACAGAACCAAGATTGGATAATTTATTAAATTTTCAATACTATAAAATATAGTTGGATTAACCTTATATTTCAATTGATTTTATATCATTTAATAAATTAGTATTTATTTTAAAACATCATTTATGTCAATTTGGACACTATTCGATATTTTCATTTTTCAAAATATCATTCCTATATGGTAACCTCAAAGAAAAAATTCAAATATGTCACTAACATGTCTATTTTATCTATAAAATTTTTTATTTCCTTAATTTAGTCAAATTGTATTCATTTTAATATTTTTAATATCATTTATTTTATATTTATATTAATAAAATAATTTATACTTCACTATTGTGTCATCAGTAATGGTAATTATTTAATCTCTAAAAATTATAAATAAACTACTATAATGTAGATAATTATTTTAGTTTTATAGACAATATTTATATTGGACCATATCACTTATATGGCCTCATATTAAAAATTATATATTTATTAAATTTTGAATATGACATTTTTTACTCTTTTTTAAATAAAATATAATATATGTCCTAATCTTAAAAAAGTGGCATAAAAAGGATAATATTTCTTAAAAATTATTTATTTTGGTCTAAAAACTTATCAAATAAAATTAGGACAAGCTTTAGGGTAATTTTATATTATTATAAAATATTTTACCTTTAATATCCCTATTTACCTTTTTCCCTAGTAAATAAAAATAAAAAGTTATTATTCATCAAAAATTATTTTGATCATATTAGATTAAATTTTTCATACTTATTAAAACCATTTATGTTCATTTTTTCAAAATAAAATTCATAGAATCGGTAAAATTATTTTCAATGATAATCCGCAGATGTGGTTAGCAGGCGTGTAAAAGAGATGTTCAAAATTTCAATAAAATATTTTATATGTATTTATGTTATGAAAATGATTCAAAAAAACTATATTGTAATAATATATGTATTATTTATCTATTTTGAAAGTAAAAAAATTAATGTAAAATAATTATTTAAAGGAAAAAATCATTTTTAACAACAATGCAGTATTTTTTACTATTTATTAAAAATTGAAACATTTCAAAAAACTACAAAAATATCACCCTAATAAAATTTTGATATTTTAAATAAAAATTGAAGAGTATATTGAAAAATAAAATTTATAAATTTCATAATGTGGTTAATAATATTCATAGTCACTTTTTAAATGGTTAGTTTGATAGGTTATGGTGCACTCGAACTTGGTGTTGCGTGTTGCACAAGCAATTGAATTATTTCAAAAAAAAATCCTTGTAATATTGGGGTGTTACAAACTGCCTTTGGGGCCTCTAGCTGGCATACCCAGTAATCCATGAGCACCTCACTTCTTTTTACAAATAGTGTAAGTTTTTTTACATTGTAGTGATCTCAGTATATCAATGCCCAGAACCGTACATATATCACCATGATTTCCAAGGGACCTAAGTTAAGAACCTCATCGTGCTTCAGTGAGTCATGGAAGAGACATCCTAACATTTGAACATTAGAGGATGGGGTTAGTATGTTTCCCTCCACATTATCCATATCCCATGAAATCAATGGGATTATCAGTCTGGTTTTCCATCTGATAGTGTTAGTTCTCCACATACTACCAATATTGTGAACATTATCACTATTTTAGCTCTAGATGATCTATGAAACAAGGAAATAAACATGGGTCATGATAGGGATAATAAACCCTAAATGGAGGTACAATACTAGGTAGATCCTATGACAGGTACCAGCATATATTATTAGAGACATGAACCGGGCCACTGGTGTCCCTGCAATGAAATATTACTTCATACCCATAGACACCCTGACAAATTCCAGGGGCCTTCCAAGCCTCTCATTCCATCTGAGATTCTGGTAGAAACTATGTTAGATTATTGGTTGGATTATTTTTTCCATTAGATTTAAGGTTATAAGAGGCTTACTACTGAGAGTGTCTAGATCATGATAGTGTCAAAAGTGACCTCGTCTCTCCTAAAATTGGGTAACTAGTCATCCTTGGATAAGAACAAATATTTGAACTAAGGTTAATTCACATCTGATTCAGGAAGAAGAAGTGTCTATGGAAAATGGATGAGATATGAATCACCCACTCTTCTTGAGAGGGATTTCTAACCTCCTCATGATCGAGGACACTCCACCTCCAAATCTGGGGAGATGATGAAATAATTGGTGGCCACTAACCCACACCAAGATAATATGATATATTATCTTGTCACTCACATTGAGGATTTTGATATGTCACTAGTTTCAATCCCTAATAAGTGGAATCTATATCTGGTATGGTTGGATCACATTCATCTACCTATAAAATTCATAAATCCAATATGTACCACATTTAATGCGACAGGTGACACGCTGCAACATCTAGCACACATTTCATCATGGTGCGACCAAATAAAAGGGACTCCATAGCTGAAAGAGGATACCAAACTCTGATGTATCATCCAGACTTTGGGATAACCTTCATTTTCTTGATATATTCAGTCAGCCATAGGATTTGTCCCTAGTTGTGAAAATCACTATATAAAGTTTCTCTACTATTTTATCTCCATTATGTGATAGAACAGTATCATGAACCTATCAAATATCAAAAATATGTAAAAGGAGCGAGTTTTTGACTTCATTGCATGATGGAAGGGGCTAATAAACTCTATAGATATGCTTCTTTACCTAGATCAGTTATTAATAATGTGTGTGTAAAATTTCAAATACAAAATGGATCCTACTCTCACTCTATGAATTTTATAGGAGGATTTTTAGTGTTATTTGATGATGCTCATCATCCAGAAGAGGCATTATAGAGGACTAAGAGATGTTTATTCACATTCCCATTATAGATCTCATGTAAAGGCATGTGAAATAATAAATATCTATTACCATGCATGAAGAAGCTCCCGATATGTTTCACATACTACCCTCTTTTTTAGATATACCACTTCATGAAAAGCCTCACTAATTGCAGTCTCACTAGGAACATCCTCACTAGGATAACATTTCCCTACCCCCCTATCAAGGACATGCACCTCGAGTATCTTTCATATAAAGGAATAACAGGTTCTTATCATTCAATGATATATATAGGTCTCGAGGTGAATTGTTGTACACTAGAAATTGGCATCCTGAAACTACCTGAATACAAGAGATGTTAAGAGGCTAAACATATCTATCTATTCAATCATTGATTATACCATATGTTCTTGGGGAACACTATCAAATAATTCATTTTCAAAAAAATATTGGATCTAGGACCAAGTGGACCATGTTCTAGTCATGTTGGGTGATATCCATACATAGGTAACCCATTTATCTAACAACCCCAATAGTTATAGTGGAGATTCCATTAAATGGAAATATGTCATCAACATTGGTTTGAAAAGGCATAATGATTTTTTTGATCACAAGACAATCGGTCCAACCCATGGTATTATCCATACTCACTTGAGAAAAAAAATCCTACGATTTTTTCATCTCTCACAACCACTACATCCATGTCAATCTCACAACATTATGGGTCTTATAATAATAGGCATGGACAATGAAAAGGTACCCAATTTCTCCCACTAGTTCCAAAACCATCCTTCACCCATAGTGGCCTCATACCTCCAAGATTGGGAAATGTTCATGAATATTTTCTGGTCTATTAATATTCTACTAATGTAGGAGAGGACTATGATTTCATTATTTTTTTTATCCTTGTAGATCCATTTATAGAACCCATTGATGAAAATGCACATGTGACCACCTCAGGATCATCGGGATGATGTCATTCAAGGAGAGGCATAGGAAACAATAACTGGAATAATATACAGTCAAACATTTCAAAATATGAATTTCATGGCACTGATACTAGACTACTAGCCTTTCATAATGTTCTATAAGTATGCCCCCAGGTTGTTCTATCGGGTACACCTCCACATATGACTGTTTTAGTTGACCCTATAACTCAACTACAAACCATATCGTACTCAGCCGTGGAAACCAGGGAATGTTCATAGCCATCCTTCACATAGCCATTTTATTTTTATCTAAGACAAATAACTAATAGTATATTGTTTCCAACACCATCCATTTCCCTGAACCTCAACAAGGGACACCCACTAAAGTCCCAATCAAATATATTCCCTTAGAAGGAATAGATTATCTACTCACATGAAACTATGATGTACTAAAACACCTTTACATTACACCAATTATTCTATCAATCTAAGATATTCTATGATTTTCAAAAAAAATGTGTGGAGCCCTTATCAAAGCCTTGAAGTGCCCCCATTAGTTTGAGAATGAGGTAGCTTCTTTAGTGGCCTATCACATAGAGGAATATGGGATATATTAATATCAAGAAATCATTTCATTTTCTAAATAATAAAAGGATGAAAATATTCAATTGAACATATACCCATTGTATATCACTAATCACTTCAATAGTGTGGGAATATATCACTATTTAATGGATTGTGGATCTAGGATCAAACTCAGCCTAATTCAGACACTCCAGAATCTATGTATTATTGAAATACATCTAACTCCATTTAACCTGATGATTCAGGTGTACAATGAGAATGAGTAGAAATCATTCGTTATGATTCAACTAAATATCTAATTTTTTTCCCTCATAGTTAGCACTGAATTGATGTTAGACTCACATGATACTGGCTATAATTCCTTACTATGATTTCCCCAGATTCATTTTAATGAAATGTTCCCCTCATTGTATCTCTAGTTCCTCAAATATTCCCTCGATGGTTTAGTAGTGGGTAATCCAAGGTGACTCTTCTCCCATTAAATCATGTGAGACTCACTACCTAGATGTCAAGTAACACAAAATAGATTAAAAATAACTCTATATTGATGATTTGGGGTGTGTTAATGCCCCTAATTACAAGGTAGTTACTATTTATGATTCATGGCTAGACATGAAAAGCATCTTCATCCTCCCAATCCATTGATTGGAACCCACAACCCCAAACCTGGGTAGCAATTTCATATTCTCCAGTATGAAGGATTTCACACATATTACCTTTTTACTCCTACATATGATTGGTCCATATAAATACCAAAAAACCCTACCCTTATAAACTACAAATAGGTTTTCCCCCTAGCCACTGATCCATGAAATTCATGTATGTTACACAATTAATGTTTGACTCAACAAATGTTTACCCATAAATATTATTTTGATATCAAGAGTCGATGTCATGGTTAGAAACTGCATAGGATTCACTCATTATCCTTTATCACTAGAGACTCAGAAAGTCAAGAATTTCTTATTAAAGATTCTCCCCCCAGTATATCGAGTTCTTGTACCACCCCATCATCCATAGTTTCAAATGAATTTTCTTCTCCCTATTACCTTCATGCATCAAACAATAAAGAAGAATATGATGATTCCCCTCATAACTTTGATGAGGGTGTCTCCACACATATTGATTAGTTGACTATGGTAAATATGGTAATTGAATAATATTTAATGATGACACTAAATAGTGCAAAAATGTCACTAGAGGAACAATAAAAGTACACAACTATCCTAAAAATGCAATATGATGTATTCAACTGGATCTATAATGAGATTTCAGTGATCAATCCCTAAGTTTTTTTATCACTTTGGCCTCCATGTGAGTCAAAATGTGTTCAAAAATCCTCTAAAGATGATAGACCCTTCCCAAAGTTCCATGGATGAGGCCAGAGTTGAAAATATTATTAAGTTCAAATTCAATGGATAGGTCTCGTACCCCAAGTGGATAGACAACATTTTCCCAGTCAGAAGGGAGAATGGGCATACTATAGTCTTAATCATATTCTGGGACCTAAATGTTCATTTCTCGAAGGATTAATTAACCATTACAATGATATAGTTTTTGAATGATTATATGACTGGTATTTTGTCCCTCTCCTTCATGGAAATATATTTTGAGTTTAAGTAAATTTGAACATCCCCCTATAATGAGGAATCCAGTGCCTTCATGGAACTCCAGGGATCATTTTTCTTCCATGTGATTCCTTTTTACTTGATGATTTCTAGGGATAGTTACAATAATTCTACATACCATATCTTCAATATTCTACTAAGAACATTGGTAGAGTGTTATCTGGATGATTTGGTGGTCAAGTCTCACAAATAAGAGGACCATATCAAATACCTTGAGAAAGTGTTCAAACTCCTCCACTCCCATCACTAGAAGATAAACCCTTCAAAGATTGGATTCAAGATTACCTCCAAAATGTTTCTCAGCTTCATCTTCAGATACAGAGGAATAATGAATGATCCTTATAAAATCAATGTTATCAACTAAATTCCTCCACCACATATCCTCTAATAATTTTGAGGCTTCCAATGACACTTATCATATATCCACTGATTCAATTAGAACATGTCCATAATGTGTAATACCTTTTCATGTATTGTGAAGAAATGTTTCTCCTACCAATAGGGTGAGTATTTCTATACCATGTTTAAAAACATTACTTAGTATCCATTAAGACCATCGTTCCTCATGACACATATCCTAGGAAATCCTTTGGTTATTTATGTGACCACCTTGGAAGAATCCCTTGGTGCCCTTCTAACCTAGAAGAATAATGATGAAAATGAGAACAACCTATCTTTTCTCATCTACATACTCCTCAAAAAAGAGACCAAATAGACCCACATCGAGAATAGTTTCCTAGTGTTGATCCTTGAAATGTAGAACATGCAACACTACTTATTAAACCATGATTAAAACTCATATCATGTGTTAACTAACTAAAATAAATTCTCAACCACCCCATGTTTATTGGGATACTGGTGTATTGTGTTCTAATATTTTTATAGTTCAACATGAGGTTTGATCCCCATAAAGATATTAAGGGACAAGAACTAGAAGATTTGTTGGCTGTGTAGCCGACCACCAAGGAGCATCCCCTGGATATTGATTTTCTAGATGAATCCATCATCTTTATGGATCATACTAATCCTGGATGGTTGATACACATTGATGATGCTTCCCATATCATAACAGGAACAAGAATCAATGAGCCAAAATTCAATTGGGTAGGCCTAGGGATTGTCTTCATCACTCCTTCATTTTTCTTCCTTGCATACTCGTTCTTATTTTTTGAAGGATTAATTAACAATGAAGTTGATTATTAGGATATTATTACTGGTCTCAAGTTATACCTTGATATTGATGTCCCCCAATTTCATGTGATGGGAGAGTCTTAACTACTCATAAAGAAAATCAATGGGGATGATGTTGTCAGAAAGCAAGAACTTCTTCCCTTGCTAGACCAGACACATCAGGAAATGGCCTATTCCATTACCAACTAAAGTTCAATCATGTTCCTTGATAAAATAATATCTGAAGAAATTCTTATATTTTCCTAGTCACATCTCTAGCAGAACTTGATTAGGGTGAATTTTTCCTTCATGTGACACATCATATATTCATCACCCACAACTTTTAAATGTGATTCCCAATAAGTAAACTAGTTGGTTGATGATACTTCTTCACCAGGGTCCCCTCACTCACCCATAGTCAAGTACATGTCCAATGGGATGGCTCCCATCATTGAGTATCTCCATTATTAAAATCTTCCACTAGGCCAAGCCGGGAATGAGCAAATCCACCGGTGTGTATCATATTTCGCCCTCCATAATGGACTTAACCTTGAGTAGACTCTATCTAACAATGAGGGTAATGAATTTATTCCCTATTTAATCTAAGTAGAGTAGATACTTCATGTCATTAAATTATTCCATGATGGAACCTATGGATATCATCAAGTAGGATTGAATCTCTCTCAAAACATTTGAAGGCTGGGATGCTTATCAGCCTACATGATTCAGGACTATGTTGAGTTCTCCAAGAGTTATCATTCATGTAAGACCGAAACCAAATTTGTTCATCAACCACTAGAGAATATCTACAACACCAAATATTATTGGCCCATTAAAATTTAGGGACTCAAGGTTATGGGTCCCTAACCACCATTGATAGATCGACAATTAATCTTCATTTATAATACAGTAGACTTCTTCTCAAAATGGTCAAAAGAAGTTCCCCTCAAAGAAGTAAAAACCCAGTATGTGGTCGAGGTTTTCAATTATCACATCATTCATAAATGTAGGGTTTCTAAATCTATTATCATATATAATGGAACTACATTCAAGATTACCATGTTAAATAATTTTTATGCCAAATAAAATATTTAATCAGATCATGGCTCCTGATATCACGCACATGAAAAATGAATGATTGAGGCATTCAAAAAATCCCACTCTAAGAGTCTATAAAATATTTTGGGATAGAAAAAATAGAGTTGGCATGATAAACACTCCAATGCCTTGTAGGTATATCTGAAGAAACTCAATTCTCAATCCAGGTGACCCCTTACTCAATGGTCTATGGAATATGGGACATTTTAATTATAAAGGATTAGTTTCAATCACTCTGAACATCCATTTACAACCAATAAATTAGATATAAAATAGTATATTTTTTTGAAGATGAGTTTTAATCCCTCAAGTAAAATAGGCTCCACGCACTATATAACTTGGAGAGGCATCATAACTTGGTGGCATAGTCCTTTAACAAGAATGTTCACCTTCATTCCTTTATTTATGGAGACATGGAACTAGATGTCAAGACAACAATGATACCTAGAAAGAATCATCCATTTTTTGAACCTAAATAGTAAGTACCTTACATCATCCATTATGTATACTCTAATAAAACATGTTCATTAATCACTCTGGATGGGGATCGTGTCACACCTTCCACCAATTCAATGTTTCTCAAGTGGTACTTTATGTATGATTCAGTTATGGTCCATGCTCTATGACCATAAACTAGTAGAAGTTGTAGTATGATCTATTTGAATTTAAAATATAATTCTTAAAATCCTTATCACATGATATTAAACTACAGCCTTAACCTACATGACTAACATTGGATGCCTCATTTGAAAAACATGATACAATAAAAACCAATGTCCTTAGAACATGATGCTAAATTGTATCCATATACCATTTGATAAATACATGATGCCTCACTTGAAAAATATGATACAATCCAAAATAATCACTATAATATGATAATTTTTATAGTTCAAATCCTTCATTGCATACTGTAAAACTGCATGATGTACGAGTCCTCATCATAGAGGATTCCACCCCTCCTTGCATCGGTCCCCTATCACTCAATGTCCTAGAACTATATGTGGCATGATTACACATTTATCTAGATACATAGTGACACCTATACCCATTTTCTTTTGACCCTGAAAAAAAATCCCCCACAATGTGAGCTTATCTTTACTTGCATTAAACCCCAATCATATTCCTTAACCCATCAGAGGATCAAGATTCCACCATGACACGACATGAGGATGAAATAATGGGAAGCTAAATGAAAAATCCCCACACATAACATACTGGAACACAGCGTTAAATTTTATCAATAACCTATGTAACATAAATGGGATGAACTACATATTAAATGTGGGATTCCTCATGCGACATGACATGGTACATCAGGAAAATAATGTGAGATGGTGCCCTTATCAATCAGGAGACAAAGGTATGCCATTATTGTATGATTATATACTACACATCCAATTTCCTTACCATGATATGTTGAACTGTATGTTTTGTATGGACATCACATGATGTGAAACTACCGGATACCATAGGTTCTCACCAAAGAGTGTACCACCCACAGTTCGTTGGTATCCCACCATGCTATGTTTTAGAATTACATATGGATTGATTACCATGTCTGAATGGATATGTAGATACACTAGAATATCATATCATGGGGCAATTGGAACCATTAACTTGTTTTTGGTCCTTTCCCCCTAAGGAACATATTCAACCCTACCAGCATATAATCTTATAAAATACGCTTGATTTCATGGTGCAATAACAGTCACAATGATTCAATTTCCCTAAGAACATCCCAAACATGCTCACCATCACACTTTTTATCCCTTTTGGTTTTTAATTTCATCATCCTCTCAACCTAAAAATCAACCCACCGCTAATGGTATAGGTAATTGCCTAAAATATATCACCTCCCATCTTAGGAACATGAATTGAATGATATCTAGCAGAAGACGATGATTCCTATCATTCATAATTTGTCAATGGTTGATCTGAAAATTATTTAAACATCCTAAAAAAGGATGGTTAAGGGACCTTTCTTCCAAACATGGTCAGTAGTCTTCCAAAATCCATCAATAACCCCTTTTCTGTGATCTAATCTCAGAATCTATACCTTACCCACTATCCCACCTCACTATGTCTTGGAAGGATTTTTAACACCTCTAATGTTATACTCATATGTGTTCATGCATGATTACCAACAAATTGACATCATTATAACCTTAACAAGATGTCTTTATTTCCCTGTATCTTTTCCACTTTTGATGTAAAGGAATATTTACACCACTCCTTGTCACATGGGCTCAGTATTCATAGAACCCTTACCCAACCATGGTTGAGGTTCAGAAGTATTCCTATACAGAATTCCCATTATATTCAAAGCATATAGACATTATATTGTGTTCAAATTTTTATGGAAATGATTCATATTATATTGGTTATCCTTGACTCTCTATTCATGTTAGGTTTTCTACTCTCTTTCACAAAAAAAATCTTTCTCAGTAAAAACAACCCTATATTCCATCCACTATAACCATAAAATATGGGCAATTGGACACTTATGAAACTCAATTTTCATGTATTTTTCCTTATCTCTAGTATGTATGAAAAATAATTCACCACATATTTCACCATGTCCTTACTCAAGAAATCTGTCACCCACCTAGAGTTAGTCTCCGACCACACCATGATCCAAAACTACATATGGATTTATTAAAAATCTAATGGATATGTAGTGATTCATGGTCCATTTTTTATAACATAGTATTAAATTCCCCATCAGGTGAATCAATATTCATTAATAGTCATCCTCCCCATATCAATGCTAATGATTGGTCTTCGTAATGCTCGTTATGATATAGGGCCTCTTTGACCCTCTCTTACCATCGAGTTTCAAACATATCTTAAAAATAAAACATATATGGAACAACCATACTGTTGTTGTAAGAATTATGATATTAAACTATTTAAAACATCTAGGTATGAGCATCATGACCTTCAACTAATAACCTTTTTCTAACTAGAATGATAATAAACTACCCAAGGTAAGAGGAACATAAGTTTGTTATATTGAAAACCCCCAAGGGATTTCTTGGTAAAATTCAAACATTCACCCACCATGTCACCCATGAAATTTTTGACAGAGTGAGTTCATGAATGAAAAAGGTAAAAATCCTACAACAATCATTGTAGATCCCTAAATAAACCAAGTTTCTCTCACTAGACAACATCAATTTGAGAATAAATTACAAGAAAATATTTGAAGAATTTTATGTATGATGTCCTTTGTGTAATGCCTCCCATTGGGTTTCATTTTTTTCATCCTACTGACTAGAATGGTGATGATTTACTCCTAATTGTTCTCAAATCCCTGTCACAAGATGCTAAAATACACTAAAACATCGTAGTCAAATGTTTTTAAATTATATGACGCATCATCCTCCCCATAAAATGATAAAATTCATGATTTATGTCTCTTTTTTAATATGTGAAACTACACACCCTTTATCCCCATTAAAAGATGTAATTCTTTAAAATGTATTAGTCCATCACCTAAGAACCCATTTTCACCCTTCATTCTTGGTCACTTACCACACCACATGAATTCTTCTATTTCTAATTGGAAACCAAGATGATTCTCCCCTTAGAAGGTGATATGTGATCGTTCATAAACTAATATTCCCACCATATTTCTTCAGGACCATAGTGTCATAATCTGGAGAGTTTTTAACTCTATCTAAATGTTTCCTCATGTTCACCCTCGTGCTTTTTTTCATCCTTGATTTGGATCACCATCATCATCAATGTATATATAGGCTCCCTTAATGTTGATGGTGCCTATCCAACAGGGATCACTTCTCAAAATAGTTGTATTCCCCAAAATACTTGTGATGAAAATTTGATTGGCCTCATGTTGTGAACATGGTCAATGGTAGAACATTGCTTATGTATCACCATCCTTGATAGTTTTCTTATGGATCCAATGGTTCAATCATGGTCAAAATTTATCCTCATTCAACCTTTCACCTTTCCTTATGCTCCAAACATATGACATCTCAATTCATACCCTTTATATAAAACTCAATTCTCCCTACATTACCTCATTTGTGCACCAAAAAATGTTGAGAAAGAAATTCAGCTATGAAGAGAGGCCCACAATCCAACCAAATTTGTCATGGTTCGGATACTCTCAGGTAGTCAATGCGAAATTTAGATCATGAGTGTTCATCCCTTATCTAGAACTATCCTATAAGTGATAAATTTCATGATTTTCTATTATTTCCCTAAGTGAGCATGACTCACGTGATCTTAGTATTTTTTTGTTGTCTCGTTAGTATGATTGATATGTATAAAGGAAAAATGTAATCATGTGGTTGATTTAAACCAAAAAATTAAAAAGTATATGGACAGACATCCTAATGACATTTCCTCTCCATTAATTTATACCAAAATAATTGTTTTTATGACTCGACCTAATAAATTGAAAATTCTATCTCAGATAGCCTCAATCGAGTAGTATCTAGCACCCTTGGTTCTCATCTAGCTCTTCCACCTCTACCACAAAAATTGGGAAAACAATATCAACCTGAATATGCATTTAGTAATATTCACCCATCACCCTACTATTAATGAGGATACCTATACTGCCTCAACCAAAAAGACATCTAGATGTTACCTTTAATGGTTTATCTTCCCCACCTTGGAAATAAAGATTGTTAAATATTGTTTTGATTTCCCCTCACTCAATGAAAGATCTTCCTTGACAACTTAGAGAAGTTTATTGTCGTAAGACTTCTCCTCTTACTAGGAAGCATCAAGATCTTTCCACTCTTCCCATACTCCTTCAGAGAGTAATTCCCAATACATAGCATAAATCAATAGTATTCTACATTTCCAGTTCCCATGCTCATGATCCAATGGTGGAGGTACCCCACCCAGCATGTCAGATCACCCCATGGAGTGTGTTATGATTTTCCACATGATCCTTCATGGTTTGACTGAGACTATTGGATTCTCCTCATCTACATTAGAGATAGTTTCATTGATGTCTTAATTTGGTGTGGGATCCAATTCATAGAAGGTCACCATGACAACATAAATTGGGTCACCCAAAGACATGTGATTAGACAAGCTAGGATCTATGTTTATGTGAAAATTTCTTAATCTGAATATCCACCTGTGGATTCAACTGAAACATCTTTGAGTACTTATGGGGTAATATCAAGCATCATCACCCCCTTTTCCACCTCCACAGAGGCCATATATTCAAACACTACCTCCTAAAAACATCCTAGGTAGGCTCAGTCATAATTGCCTCCTTGAATTCATCTATAGGTGGAACAATTTCATCCACCTTCATTGAGGGCATGAATTCAAAAACCACCTCTTGTTACAAATATATAGAATTAAAAGTGGTTCCAACCTCCTTATCTACACCCATTGAGGTCGTAGGATTGGAAATTACTACCAAGGCTATAGGTCCCACTGGTTCAGGTATCACCACTAGTGGTTGAGTCCCCAGCATAGTGTATTTTCATTTAAGACACAATTTTTTCCATGATTAACTTTTCAGAGGAATAAAAATGTGAAATTAGAAAGAGGATAATACTTAGGGAAATTATTATTTATAGGCCGAAATAAAATGATATTCACATGAAGAAATTCCATTGATGATAATTCTATAGGAGATGATGCCTCAACTATTGGGGTATCCTCCTTTTCATGGTTTAATGGCTTTGTTAAAGATAAATAAAAGCATTAACACATGAATCAAAGTAAAAATCCATAACCCATGAAAAAAATTAGAGTTTTTTGGTAGCTCTAGGGGCTATTGAGCTATCACCTTTGTCATTGGAGACACCTTGATAATAGATGGTTGGAAACCCTTGAAGAAAAACATCATAAATAAGCCCCATACCCACCAACTAAAGGGTTATGACTTTCTCATCCTCTAATAGTGGTTCATCATGAAACTCCCCATTATTGGTACCTGATGATTCTCTCACAAAAAAATAAAGATAGAACACAATATTGGAGGATCATTGTTTGGTCAAGGAACCAAAAAATAGATAATTTACCAAATCAACAATTTGATCTTTTTTCTTAGGGGAGTCTAGGTTGGAATCAGACCCCCATGATTCCTCTTCAAATAAACCCCTTTGTTAGCTATGTGTGTTGCTAATTGACCTCGAGGGAGGTTTTTAGGTGATAGAATATCCAACAATATGCTCACCCATTTCATCATGGGGAACTTGATGATGTGAGAGTGGACTATGTCTTCCATCTCCTCAAGATATTACACCACCTTTGCTTAAGGTGCATGGAAACCTTCCCTTCTATGGCTCAGTCGAGCAAGGTTTACTCCCTCATTGTGAATATGCATCTAGACCCCATATAGGGAGTTGAGTTGTCTGTATATTCCCTATATTTCCTAATTATTGGGAAAATAATGTCAAAAACAATATCTAGGTGGTGAAATCACTTCCCAAATCCATGAAATGTATCCTCAAAACCATCCAAGATGGTCTACTATCCCCCAAAGTGAATTTTCCTAGATGTTGTGGGCCTGGAATAGCTCCTCCTTGAGCTGAGGGAGTTATAAATGATTCACCACCTGCTTTCCCAGTTATTACTCTATAGCATATCCATCATTTCACTACACGCCCCTAGCCCCGTGTCTATGGGGCCCTTTATCAGATTCTTCCTAAGTCACTAGTCCCCTTATCAGTTCCCAAGGATATGTTCTCTCCTATATTAGTTTTTTTTTCTATAAGATATCATATAGAACAACGATCAGTGGATTCTAGTTCCTTCCATGTTCATACTCCTTTTAAAAAATTTCCCAAATCTTTCATAGAACTGAGTTATGGTGGATGACACGCACCCTAGTTTACACCTTTGGAGTGATCCTTTAAAGACATAAGAATTGCCTTGAAAATTAGTTATGATTGTATGGTTTGTAGAATTCTTTGTAATTCAACATGTCCACAGTACTTCAGCTTAGATAGTGAGGAGGTACGATTGCTACTCCACTATCCATGCCCTATCATCTGTAAGAATCCCCATATGGAGGGATATTGGGTGGAAAATGAAGTGGTATGCTAACCTAATCCTCACCAGTAGGCCAGCTGGGTCTAACTCACGAGGCTGACTATAGGAGATATTGAGAATTGATTGCTAGAAGTTGGTACAAATGGGAGATATCAGGTTTGAAAACTCATACCACCCATCTATGTGGTGACCCGATCATATAATAAAGAAAAGGGCCATCAAATATTGTAGGTGGTCTTATTTTAGATTATGTGGAATAATACATTTTAAAATGCATCTTAAATTGGTACCACCAAAATGATGCATCACCCTATGTCCATAATTAATTTCAAAATTAATGATCTTGGTTTCACCCCTACATACACATCACAGACTAGGAGCATCCACCCACCAATAAATTCTACTAGCCTAATGAAAAGGGCTTTAGGATTCATGTTGTACCCCCACATGCACCACTGGCTTGCCTCTAGGCTCCTCAAATATGAGTTCCAAATCTATCACTATGATGATTTCAAGAAATAGGGATGCCTCATTAGTATCTTTTCCATAGTCTCATTTAGAATGAATCTGAACCACTTCAAGAAAAGGATATCCTTTATCCTTTCCATGTGCTTATCCTTTGCTTTCAACAAACATAGTGAAAACTTGGATATTACTGGTATCTATTTTAGGTCACCCCAAATATTTTTAGTAGGGAGGAATTCATAAAATATATCCCTTTAAATGTTGATCACCTTGATCTAGTGGAGGTCTTAAATGCTAATGTTGACCACAGATATCACAGATGAAACATGTTGGCCCCCGGAGACCACCTTTTCAATATCTCAGGTGTGATATTTGGGTGTCACAAGAGATGTAACTATGAATTACATAAAACTTCATATAGAACCACCCATTTTAGATCTAAATAAAATTAATCATAAGATTGGAATACCCAGTATGACTATTCCCACTCAGCTATAAAGTCACTACCCTAGCATAAGTTCCATTCCTATGTCTATCCATTGAGACTGTCTTCCAAAACCATATTGAAAATAGTATCATATTGAGGCATGGAGTATCTAAAACCTAAACTTCCCTATTACTTTTTTCACATGGTTCTATATATAATGGGTAGTAAGGGATGTTTATCTCTTCAAGGAGTGATCCATTCCAGCTTTAATCCATTGGTACATCCTTGAAGAGCTTCTAAACTAGTAAGCAGTCTTAGATCAATTGTAACTAAGGATAGAAACATCATCCCTCAACAAAAATTCATATGACGGAAGCATTTTTCATAGAGGATATTACTTATACATATACATAAAAAATTCATGAATAGTTTCATAATGTTACACTATCCTAAATATCTCACCAATCATAAGGTTTCAATCTATCTCCTTGTTTCGATCAGCAATGGATTCAAAACATTCAGTGAAAATCTATGGGATTTTGAAAAAGTCTTTCAAAATTATTAGATTCCAGTTTATAGATGTCAATTTCAGGATGGTCTTATTTATAAAATTCCATTGCCTTGTGAATGTTTTTTTATGGAAATGACAATGTTTCATGAATGGTAAGGATCAAAATCACATAATATTAATGATTGTATTGAGTTTTGTGAAAAGAGATAAATGGATTATCTTTCGTTAAAATATCATAGTCCCCTATACCCCCTACCACTATTTATTGGCTTAGGGGTTCAATAGATTTTCATGAAAAAGGGGATCATAATTTTGTTTCTTAATGGATTACCTTGTAATTTGACCCCTAACCTATATTGGATCCCATTCTGAGGGTAGATATATTGCCACTAAAAATGGTCATTGAGGTGATATCAAGGAATGCACTAAAATTTCAGTTAAAATACATGTTATAACTAATAAAACCCATCCAAATGGGATATATTTTGTAATTTCAATACATTCATAAACAAAAAGTTCTTCTTGAATGATTTTTTGGGCACCATGAAAGAACTCGTCTGAATGATAGTAACCTTCACTAAATATATGTTTATTCATAGTGGTCTCCCCCCATTGAAAAATGTATCTCCAAGATGCTAACTTTTGATAAAAGTGCCTTACCATCACTAAAACGCCTATAACTACATACCACTACACCTTAAATTGGGGTGAAAACATTGGACTTTTGAAAAGGGATCTGAATTTGAAAAACCCATCATGAGAAAAAGAGGAGATGGAATTCCATAGGATTCCCACTTTCATAAAACCACCTCCCATGGATTACAAAGAACATTGTACTACAGTAGAGATTCTTTTTGTGAATTCCATGACCTTCACATTATAAGACATCCCTTTGTGGAACATGAGGATAAAATATATAATTATCCATCACTAAATATTCCCCATGGGAACCAAGACATTACCCTGAGTCATGGCCATCATGTTTCATGAAGGTCCCACCTTCGCAGGGCCTCTACCCTTTGTGAATACCATGGACTTCATTAATCCCCTAACCTTATTGAATCCCATCAACCAATAATATCTATTTTTCATCCTTTTTTCAATCATACATTCATGAATGTTGAGTTCTCAGGTTCCCAATAGCTGTTCAAATCTAGTCCACTTGCTCTCTGATATTTTCCATGACTAGTATCATCAAACCTAATGTCATGATTCTGTGTAGAAATAAATCCCTAGTTAGTTCTATCACATAATACACCTACGTATATGTATCCTAATTCCTCCTTTCCCTAAGAATAATAAACATAATGCTATGATCCCCATTTTCCACTTCACCACTGATGTGTTTTTTCCAAGAACCACCCATAGGATCATGTGTAGTAGAAGTGTAATCCTTAAAGGTTAAATATTAATGGAAAATTTCCCACCTCCCTTTTATAGAGGCCTTGGGTCCTGTACTCCTCTCCTACCTGGAAATGGTCTCTTTGGGTGTAGGCTCATCCTATATCTGTGCTTCATAATGTAAAATTTTTTAACCCCAAATCATTTTTATATGATATTAAACTAAATGAAAACGTCCTAAGCACATAATATTAAGATTATTCCTTATCCTATTCGATGAACATAGAATGTCCATCATCTAGGAATACCACATCCTTCCACATTATGTGATAAGACACCTACCATGGGACTACAACATGAATAATCCCCACACTATTCACCCATACATGGGATGAAATCTACACAGTAGGAATGAAACCCCCACACTTAGACTGAAAACCCCAAACACCCAAGAAACCATCATGCATATGACTGAAACTATCCCTTTATGTCACTCTTTCCATGACATGATCATCCTTTATGGACAACGTTAAACATCATTAATTGGAATCATCACATTTCCTTAAACTATGGCATCTAACTGTAAGGTTCTTCATCCATGTCTCCTAAAAGGGTACATAGGAAACCTTTCTAACGTTTAGTCTTGAAATCTCAAAATACATGGGATACCCCTGAGGTTCAATATTGATTCCCCATTCCCATAAAATTTGAAATTATTCCCCACATAAGATAAAAAATCTGTAGTGCGATCTTCATCCCTTTGGAATACACTCACCATAACCTACTTTTCCCTATAAGAAGTTAAACATGTGACCTATTTATCTCCACAAGACATTAAAATTTTGTCTTACATATACCGATAAGATGTTAAATATGTTGTTCACCTTTGTTTACAAGATGTTAAACATGTGACCTACCTATCCTTATAAGATGTTAAACCTATGACCCATATATCCCAACAAGATGTTAATCATGTGACCTACCTATCCCAAAAAGATGTTAAAAATGTAACCAAGCTATGTCCACAAGACATTATACCTATGACTCACCTATCCCCATGATAGAGTCATATTTTTTATGTATTTATGGATATAAAAAATAGTAGTTTACACATTAAATGATTAATATTACTCAAATTAAAAAAATTATGTTATGTGGAAGGATATAGAGTTTGCTGAAAAATGAACAAAAAATATGAATATATTTTGTTTTAAACACTTTATATTGCATCGTGAAGTATTGTGGCACAAAACCAAATTTTTGAAGATATATTGAAGCTACAACAAGGCTAAGGACCATATACAATGATTAAAAGTAATGAACCTAGACAAAATAGATAGAAACCATTTGTAATATATAATTACATGTATTTTAAGTCACATACATGATGTGTGACTTAAAAAATACATTTCGTGATGAAGACATGAAACATGCCAATAAAGGTTCACAACCCTTCGCATTAAATGTAATGTACTTCAATTACATATCATATAACTATCGAACAGAGGCCAAAAAAATTTATTCTCTATGATATAATGGATAATACCCCGTTTATGGCCCTTTGATGATCATGGACCCTAAATAACCTTTGATTTGTTCATTTATGATAGCCTAAGAATCTAGAAAGCCTATAAATAAGAGTCTAGGGATGAGGATAAAGGGATCAGTTCCCAAGGATCCACCACTACTTTTCAATGTATGGATGCTACTACATAGGGTTTTATTTTTTTTCCTTTTCTCTATTTTGTTTTATTTTCATAACATGAAACGCATTTCTCTAAATTTTTGGGGGTCCTTTAGATTTTTTTATCATATATTCCCCTTTTAAGCTGTTTTGATAGGGAGCCATTATATGGCCCATAGGCCCAAAGGCACAAGTTCGAATATATGGACTGAAAACCTAAGATAAAAAACACCACATAAGAGACTTCCACAACATATAAATATATATATATATATATATATATATCACACTCCTAACCATTCAAGGATGCACAAATAGCAATACCTAATGGTTACATGGTTTCTGGTTTTGATGGCA
Organism: Viscum album; assembly: GCA_963277665.1. NCBI lineage: Eukaryota > Viridiplantae > Streptophyta > Magnoliopsida > Santalales > Viscaceae > Viscum > Viscum album. The sequence continues at coordinate 1,531,496,704 of OY728162.1, forward strand.
GATGTCATGCCCTCTCAAAAATCCAACTCTAGTTGCCCTATAAACCAGGGATTTATTTCCTTGTCCCCATTTGGATATGAACCTATAGAGGAATCAATTTATTTTTTCTGGTCATCTTTTTACTTCACCTCTGCCATCACTTCATGATGCTTACCACACCGTATGTCTGATGCACCATGATGCTCGCCGCCCATCGAATTTGACCACAATCCACCACTATAATGCTATCTCATAGTCATTATTCCATCATGATCATTTTTCAATTTTATATCGATAGTGAATAACTTGAGGTTGTATTTGTGGATGTTTCACATCATTCTATATTATTTCACTTCAATTAAACATGTTTTATATCTATTTTTGGTGGATGTGAGAGTATTGCATGGGTGCAGAGATCATCCACCACAACATCACTTCCAATTATATTTCGTATAATAATTTTATTTTATTCATTATCCAGGGAAAGAATCATTGAATGTATTATTCCCCTTTAGTGTCAATTACCCTATGGTCGACACATGATTCATTGGGTTTCGTACCTAATATTACACACACATGATATTCCCTCAACTTCATAATAGGAAGGCTTCACAGGTTTCCAACACACCCAATGTCCAATAATTATAATACATGAACAACATTAACATATACTCCAAAAAAAGGTTTCTGATCTATCATGATAGAATTAATGTAATTAACTTGAAGTCTTCTCAAGATGGAGCTGATAATGAATTTTACAAACTTGAATCAAATATTTGATGGATGCTCGGACTAGGCGACGAGCTCTAAGGAGGAATTCATGGAAGGAGTACCTGACATCCCATCATCTCATTGCAGTCAAGGATCCAACATCACCATACATGGTGGTGACCGCTAACTATAGAAAGTAGGAATGTGGGGAAAGAATAACACATCCCCACATCAATTTGAACCAAAATCGAAAGCATTGGAAAAAAACCAAATCAGGATCCTATAATTCTCAAGTCATAGAAAATAGGCCAATTCATCCAAAACACCAACCAATATCCTCATATATGTTAGTCTCATCTAATCATAATCACCCTTGTGATCTTTTTTACAATGATCCTATCATCTCACTTGTGCAAGTCATATCACATGATCACCAATCAACCTAGGAATCATTCCAAAATCATATGTTCCCACACACTTTATATCACTCTAATATTTAACTATCTACGGTCACGATCAACTATATTATCATGATCTAAATCCAAAAAAATCCAATTCTAGGAATCATATCGATACTTCCCTTCAAAACCAAATTTGGATACAAAAGACACTACAAGTTCTTTATATCATGATATCTAAAGGAATCACCATTAATATTTCATAAACTTGGAAGAACCTCCCATGAAATAATCTCATAACGTAATACATCTATCCATCCATCGAAACTCTATAGAAACTCACAAGATCGGAATAATCCCTCTATGATGTTACCCTCATTCCATGATCCTAGCTCATCAAAATCTTGAGTTCCTTTATAAAAGATCTAGGATCTCCCTCATATTACATAAAATGCATCCCACATAGGTCATAGATCACATGGAAACAACCCTAAAACATCCTTAAATATCACAACACAACTTATTTTCCAACACACCCACTCTAGGGTCCCATATATATATACATACATATATATATATATACATATCATGCATTACATGTGAAGCCATCAAAAACTACAGGTCATTGATCCTCATCATATTTCTTTGTATAAGACTATCCTATGAGGACCAATATCTCATTAAACAATATAAATACATATTTTAATCATCCCATGATTATCTAAATTGAGTATACCATAGTCACACAATTCGGTTAAATAAAATGAAAAAATGAAGTTATATGGTAATTCACCCTTTAGGTTATTTTTTACACTTTAAGGAACTGAACCCATTTACTCTATTGAAAACAAGGATTATAATTACCTATTATGGGTTGATCATCGAATCATCCAATATATGTACTAACCCACTAAGGGTGACTATACATCCTATATAGGGTATGATTGTATAGTCATCATCATGTATCATTCCATTACATAATCCACATAACCTATCATTAGAAACATAAATTTGGTTTTTTAGAGTGTAATTCCAAAAAAGCGTTATATGGGATGATGGAATATAAGTTTTTTTTCACATTAAATAGTTGAACCCTCGTCTTAAAATATATCAATCACATAGGAGAATTAAACTCTTATGTGAATTCTATGTGCCAATATTGATTCATTCACATTGGCCTCTTTACAATGTGGAAGATCCAAAAACCGATATATACTAAATAAAAAAACAATTTTTTAAGAAAACATGAAATCATAAAACCTTAAAAGTGGTAACCAAGAAAAATCCCATATAACTGGTAACTTAATATTTCCATTAGAAAAGGTGTTTACGATGCACCAGTCTGAGGTTTTTTAAAATCTCTAAGACATTCCCAGATTACCTTCTTAACATAAATAAAATAGTAAGTCAATAAAAAATCTCTAATAAATATTTGTAACGTCCCTGAGATGGATACCACTAATCACTATCCCATATAGAGTCACCACATGACATCGGTTGTTCCTCCCGGTATGCCAGAGGCTACTGACTTGTAGCTATAGTCAAGGGTGTTACCATGGGGAGACTATAGCCTCATATCATAGTGAAACACCGTACAAATAACCAAATGGCATCCATGAAATAAATCTATTATATTTTGAAAGAATAAATAAAAATTTTCCATTGTATGTATAATTTAAATTTATAATAACATAGTCATACAGATTCATAATCATACCATAAGACCTTGGTTTATCTCACACCGTCCTAATCACACATTCAATTATATATAATAATAAAAATAAATTGAGGCCCTATTTCCATACATGAGATTCACATCATCCCAATCTCTAGTATCATTTTATATATCCCACCCAAAAATATAAAAATTATCCTCTTCAATAAATTAACATACAATTAGTGAAGTCTTATGAGGAACCCAAGTGCCATGGAATCCTAAAAAGGGTGGAATTACAACTCCATAGGAAACCACCGATGGGGTTCAAAACTTATAAAAATGTATTTTATGAAAATTTAATCAGATGAATAAATAAATACAATGTTGATGAATAAATAAAATAACTGATATCGATCCTTAAGTTATAACACCGCACCTAGAATTGAAGATACCTTCTTTGGTAAATACCAGAGTGTCTCCAAGAATGTTTTATAATCATTATAATTAGTACCAAGATCAATGTCCAATTCCTATGAGGTAATCCTAGGAAATATGGTAGTCATATCATCAAATCCAATATAGTATCTAAGTAATTATAGATAAATATAAAATTCAAATCCTTTGTGACCACCAAGGAATTACCAATAGGCATAGAATCTGATTCCTATGTATTTACTCAATAAATCCATATAGACTCAATGTCAAAATCCTATTTTACCAAATAGAAATTCCATAGAGTCATACAATATAAATACCAACTCAGATCCTTGGAATTCCCTAAATGTGTATGGCCAAATCATAGGATTATAGACCTAGTAATTTTAATAAACCATATGTCTAAATCCCAAGACAACTCCTAAGAAATCCAATAGGATTAATCTGAACCACAGTTCAAAACCCAAACATTCTTTACATAGTAGATAATCATTGAATCCTACATATCATGAAGTGGTAAATACATGTATACTTGAACATTGAATCATAGGTTACCACCTAGGAATTCCATACACATGGACATTATGGGTGGTTCATCCCTCCTTTAAAACCTAATTAGGGTTAGATATATTCCCAAATATGACTCGCATGATCATATTTGTCCTCTAAAGTGATCAACCTAAAAATAAATCCACACCTGTAATAGGATCACACCATCAATTTTTGTTCTTATATGTTACCTAAATTCATCATCTTAAGTTCCAAAATTACCCCTACTATGGGTTACTTAACAAAGGGAACCCACCAGGTTCCCCTAGGTCACACCATAACATGGAAACCCTAAATGGTTCCATGATATTAATCTCAATTCATAGGACAATCCCATATAATATAGGGAAGATTGTACCTCAATGTTATCATTATAACACTACATAATCACTGTTGTCATAGGATATGACCAAATATCATTACTATTAAAAGATTTTATAATGCACATCCCACTTATAAAGTCATCATAGTTCATTCTACTCACCCAAACAATATTTAATCTACACATGGTCTACCCACCTAGGTTCTCATATGCTAGTGGGGATGAGACCCTCACCCCACTCTCTTATCAAATAGAATAAAATATTAAAGGAATATCACAATTACATCATGATCTACCATGTCCAATCAACATAGTCCACCACACATATCTTCTCATGTGGTATAAGAACAACCTATACCAAGGCCCTCTATAATCATTCATTTTGTTTAGTAAATTTCCCTCATGTGGTTCATGTATCTTATAGACACCATTGTAATTAATCCATTGGAAATTATTGGTCAGCTCCCACAATAATAAGTTATCTTATTATATTTTCACCCCTCAAGGTTCATATATCTCAATGAATATATTTTTAATCTATACATCAAGAAAAAGATTAAGAAATCATTATGGCCCCTAAAACTTCATTCAATCATTCATAAGAACTGATTTTTAATTAAAAAACCTATTGAACATTAAAATTTTAAATCACCTATAGTGGTGAGACAACACATCACATATTTTAATAAAGATCCATAAGCCATAGGGAAATAAAAAGGAAACACATACCTCAATCGGAATCATTTCCATTAATCATAGCCTGATGACTCTTGTTCAAGCTCATCCAAATCAAATCATCCATCGCCAAACCAGAAAGGTCCCTACCCTATTAAATAATATTAAAATAAATCAATTTTATATGTAATAAATTATAATTAAATAGTCATAGAATCTAAATTATCACTGGGCACCATCCGCTCTAAAAAACCACAAGCTATGTTATGTGGTCTACTCCTAACATACACTCGAACCTAATACATGAAAATCCATAGTCAAAATGATCTATTAAATGGAAAAAATATCAAAAATCCAATGAACATTCAAAAAATGATTCACATTCAATGGAATAGTGAAAAACATTTTGTATACATTATCTAGGGATGTACACAAGCTATGTCGAGAAAATTCTCCATCATATCGGGATGGTTTGACTATGATTTAGTGGAATTATAAATGAATCCCTAGATAAAACTAAACTATATATATATATACAATAGAAATATGAATTGATGAATAATAAAAGGGAGACTAGACATCAACACACTGAATAAAATTCCCCAATACAACAAAAATTAGAGTGGGATTGATGGAGAATGGATGGGGAGAGGACCCCCTTTTCATAATCACATGTGAGGGAGAAGAAAGGAAGCTAATTGATTTTAATTTGATAGGATAAAATGAAAAGTTTTAATTTCTAATGAAATCTTGGAATTCACAATGTTTGGACACATGGTTTTCCAAATTATACACAAATTGTACAGCCTTCACCTCCTAATTCCATACACTTCACATGGTTCTACCAAATGGTTTTTAAAACCACCCAGAAACCATGCGAATTGAAACTGAAAAACAGTGGCTTTTTATGTTTTTCAGAAACTATGTTCCAATAATGCACAATTAACCCAATCTAAAACCAACCCTCATAGTTTACCCAAATCATATAGTAATAATATATAAGAATATAAATCATTTTGAATTTCTAAAAAACAACCTAAATCTCATTAGACTAACCCAAGAACCTTAGACACATCCCATGCATCAATCCATATCCAAAAATGTATCCTTATTGTGCTCAAACTCTCTGCATTATAATCTGAATACTAATTCTCAAAACAACTCTCACTTCAGAATTCAAAAATTCCAACTTCATTTAAAATTCACAACCCTTAAAGGAATGGGTATTAGGATTTTATGTCTGAGTTCAAACCCACAGATACATGTGATCCTTTGAATGAAACGTTTTATTAAAAATTAATTAATTCTAATGAGAATGGTTTCTTTGTAAATATAAAACAAAAGAAATAATATTAAATGATATAATGTGAAATGAATTTTTATAAATTTGTGATCATTGGATACTTGAAATTATAATACTCTTAATAAATGATCTTATTATTATTATAATTGGATAAAAATAAAACCATGTAATAGTATTTAATAATTAATTACTAAATTTATATTTTCAAATGATCAAATAAATAGATTCTTTTAGCAGTTGGTTGAGTTATAACAATATTCAAACATTTAATATACAAAATCAATACATGATCAAGAAGGATTTCAAGTAACTTGTTCATGAAATGATTAGAAATTACTTAATCAATAAATATTGATCATATATAAATAAGGGTAAAAATATATACAATAATGAATAAATTCATAAACCAAATAATCATCATCATTAAAAAGATGAGAAAAATTAATCAATCACCCATTGGGATGCCCCAAAAAACTATAGTAAGAACCTTGTATTCGATAACGTGTATGACACGCAAAAGCAAGTGCGTAAGGTAATATAATATCTAGATAATTTATAATATATTTACTATTAAAAATAGATTCTATATATTTCAATACATGTGAAGCCAATTTATCTTACTTCACATGCAAGAGATACCATCCTTGATAGCTTATTTTGCACGTAAGAGAGACCTTCCTCAATAGTTTGCATTAAAATCAAGACTGAGTTTCCCCAAAAAAATGTATTATAAATGTATTAGTATATAACATGATATAACATATAAATTATGTCATATTTTATGAATTGTATTAACTAACTCATGAAAAATATATGGGTTATAATGATTTTAAATGATTATAGGAACCAATTGAATATAAATAAAATGTTTTTATATAAAACAATTTTAATGCTCACAAAGTTGTTTTATCCTAAGATATTAAATTAATTGCAATTATTTAATTATTTTAATGAAATATATTTTTTATATATTAAATCATGTATTTTTTATATTCATACATTAGGTTTGATATGCCTAATATAATAACAAAATCCTATTTTAAACATAAAACCTGTATTTTTATAAAGTCTATTTTATCACCTTTTAATGGAGAACCCATTTTAAATCAAAATTTCTATAGTTTAAATGCTTTAATATTTCAAAATAAACATAATATTTATAATACAAATATAATAATTATCTTAGGATGATGTTTTGGTAATTTTCTGTAAGGTTTCAATTTCTAATGAAAAATTAAAAATACTGAATTGTAGGTCAAAACTACATTTTCATCTAATTTATTTACAATGTTAAATTATAAATTTAAATGGATTTAAAGATTAACTAGAAAATATTTTTAACAATTAATATTATTTATTTAATTAGAATAAATTTTAATTTGAAGTTACATATTAAAACATAGCATACTTTTAGTTATTTTTACTTTAAAAAACATGCTTCATCGTCCCAACTACAGGGTTAAATGTAATTTAATTTATGAAAGTTATCTGATTATAATTGGAAAATTGGATTCTATATTTGTAATCAAAATAATTTATAATTTCTAAAAATACCAAATTTTTTTCCAAAATGATTACGAAAAGTGATTAAAATTAATTACAATTATTAAGGTAAAAATAAGCTTAATAATGGACAAATCCTTTAACATAATGGCCTAAATGACCTAGACACAAATACAAAACCAATTTTATCTCCATTATTAGGAAATTAACCTTAAATTCATGAGTTTTATTAGTTTGTTATGAATTTTTTTAGGTAAAAACATGTGCACACCTAACTTGTTTCCAATAATACCATGTGAGTCCTTTTCATTCCCTAAAAAAAGCCACTAACACGCCTACTTCGTCACACTTCTATACCCTCTTAAGTTCATCCAATTACTTACCAAATTGTCTCCAAAAATCCCTCCCATTTACCTAGAATCCTATTTTTTGTCAAAAGTCCTCACAAATAATCCTTTTAGTATAAAACAAAAGAAGTTACCCGATTAAGAGGTAACACCTTCTCTCATGTTTTTTAGTTTCCTTTCCACTCTCCACTCCCTATAACATTTTTTATTCTATGTTTACATAAAAAACCCAGTATCTTAAACATAGTAATACGTTTTTAAGATAATATTTAGACCTAAACTTACACAAACCTCCATCTAATGTGTAAAAAACATATTATTTATGGGTACAATGAACTACAACATCATGAAGCGATGATTGTTCAATTCTCTTTTACCACCTCTCATGGTGGTCATTATGATGAAAAATATATTTATATATTATAAATAACAAATTTATAATCCCTATATTATTATTTAATTTTTAATTATAACCTACCTTTATGTTTTCCAAGTTGTGTCAATATGATAATTTCGTTTGAGAAAGTGTGGAATACTGCCCCCTCAAAACAACATGACTCGTTCATGCCATACATGGAACGTAAAAAGGATGGTGTTAATAAACCTATGTAACATATATAACATAGATATTATTATTTAATTATAATATTCATATGTATCATTTAGTTTTTGTTCTTTTAATACAATAATGAAATGAATGTAGTGTTCATTTGTACGTATGACCTACCATCTCCATGAATGGTGCACTTCATTTCTAATCCCAAAATACAATGGACTATTATAAATACATTTGTACTGAATATATAAGATAACTTAGTCATGTTTTAATTTTGGGAGATTATGAATCCAATATATATATAATAAGAAGAACATATAATAAGTCAAAACATACTTGAGAAAACAAGGCAATTAACACCTAAAATAGGTAAAATAATGAAATGGTATTAAAAAAAGGTAATAAAATATTGTAAGAATTTAATATATGATAGTATAAACATGATTATGGTTCTGGTATTAGTTAGTAACATACTATAAACCACTACAAAATTGTCTAGAGTCCACACAAAAAAATAAGTTTAAGGTAATGGATTTTCATATCACTTTTTAAATCACTAAGATTAATGTTATATACACTATATAATTATTCTTTTGCTATACCTACCACCTATTTTGATATATTATATCATGATTTCACTTTATTTCATTATATTAAATATTTAAATTAACGTTACTATTTCATTTAACCCTTGACTCAAAATATACTCATGTATTAAGGGATTTCATCTCAATTTACATTCCATTGAGACTAATTTTTATTATTCACCAATTAACATTTATTTAGGTGTATATACATACCTTTGATATGATATATAATGAATATACTTATTTTCATGATATTATAAGTTTAATTTAATTCACTATGAATTGTAATTTTAATTATTTCAATGTCCAATGGGACATATTGGAATGTTTAGATATTATCTTTCCTCAAAAACATTTTAATCTAAACAACCATTATTGTTAATTAACCTTCTCTGAGATAAAATTAATAAATCCATATTATGTATTAAATATATATATTTGATAAGTCACATTAATTATTTTATATATAATGAATTATTTTTACGTGAAATATAGGGGTTAAGGACTATTTATGGAAAGCCCTATGGGTAGGGGACAGGTGATTGAAATCCGCTCAATACATCGATAGTCTGTTGAAGTAAATTATTTGGAAAAATAGTTTAAACTATCTATTGACGATACTGGTTCCATGTAAAATGGGAAATATGGTGTCCAATAATTAAGTAGTATCCCTCATTTAGTTTTAGTTATTAATCATCCATGAGATAGTGCTTCAAAATATATATCGATACGTTTCATTTTCAGTTCATTGATTAAATGGAATCTGTTTTTATTTTCATACCTTTACATATTTATTTTTCCTAATCTAGTTTATTGGTTGGCGTGTTTTTCATGTTATTTACCTTTCAATGTTAATTTATTACCATTTATTTATTATTTCTTCCACTTTACATACCCTTAAATATCATTTGAGATCACCCTTATTATGTTTTTATTCCCCATGTTATGAAGGAGAAAACCTAGAATAAGAATTCTAGGATGTTGTTTTTTTATTTTTATTATGTATCATGTTTTTATTTCCTATTTCCCAATGTATTATGTGTATCTTGTAAGTAATTTTTTTTCCAAGACTGCTAAACTAAATAGTCCTTCAATATTATTATCCTTATAATCACACAAATGTAATTGAATAATGCACCAGCACCAGGCTTATGGGGTTAGGGTGTTATAGTTGGTATCATCGGAAATTTAAATACCACCTTGGAAACTATATTTAGAAATAATAGATTAGGGAGTACAACCCTAATATAGACATTGAGGATAAGAGTAGAGTAACATTCTAGAATTTTGGTAAATTATAGATTATGTGGGTATTAATAGAAATACATCCCATTATGGATACTATAGTGGATTTGATTTAGGCATAGATATACCTAGGAGTAACAACTCTGACAAGGTGTTTCAGACATAACACATGGTATCCTGGTACACGACAATGGGACTTAATGTGCACCTAGTTTGACACTCCATGGTGATATACTTAGGATAATTACCATTTTATTTACCAACCATTATATAGGATTTATTCCCCCAAAGTAACCAAAGTGTATGGTTGTAGTATTCTTGATTCATAAATTTATGTTATGTTCTTAGGGTCATAGATAGTACATGATTTTAGGAGCTAATCCATTATATTTCATTGTTTAGAAATGGTGCTTGGAAGGAATAATGGTATCAATACTCCTGGAAAATGTATAGGTTTCCTTACTGAAAATGTCAATGAATATTATATTAAAACTGAGCATGTTTTAGATATATTAGGGAAGCATATTCAGGTTATGACAAATAACCTTCCCCAAATCGAGAAACCTATTCTTTAGAGAGAATCTCTGATGATGGGTCGCTTTATGGAGAAGAACCCCCCATCGTTTAGGGGAAATACTAATAAAATCATAGATTATAAATGGATTAAGTCTCTAGAGAAGATATTTATGGCCTTGGAATGTAGTGAAATGGAAAAGGTTACACTTGATGTCTATTGTCTCCAAGGTGATGCTGAACAGTGGTGGTCTCTGATTCTGAAACAATGGAGGTAGAAGAAATTGAACTGATGGAATGGAGAGAATTTAAGGATACATTATTCAACAAATACTTTCCTCGTGATCATAAAATTGAGATAAACAAAAAGTTTCTTAGCTTATTGAAAATTTAAGAATACATTATTGTAGATTATGAAGCTACCAGTACATTGTTAGCTCGGTATGCTACGAATTATATATTTAACATTTAGTGCATGATAGATTAATTCTTTGAAGGTCATAATCCTAATATACGGAGGGTATCGGTCTCCCAAAATTTATCATCATAGGAAGAGATCATTTTATGTGCACCAAATAAGAGATAGAATTCTTGATATCCTATGTATTCAATGGAATCCAAGAGAAGAAGGGGACTTCTGAACACCATGAAAAAGTGAATGAGTCAAAGAATTTGGAGGAAAAAAAGGATTTTCCAACATGTGATAACTGTGGAAAGAATCACCCTAGTAAATGTTTGAAATGATTGGGAGTTTATTATATGTGTGTAGAAAATGTCCATGAGGAAAAAGAAAGAAAAGGAAAGAATAAAAATGATACAATTCAAATTTATAACTTCAAGGAGATGGGTCACTATGAAATTAATTCCCTAAAATTCAAGAGAATATACCTCCAATGAATCTAAGGGATCAAGGTCAAGAATATGTAATTGACACAACTTAAGTGGATGAATAATGTACTTATGTATTTGTATCTATGAAATATGTTGTAAAAGTATTTTATTTATGTTGTTATCAACTTTTTTTGTATAAAAAATTTAATTATTGTACTAAAGTACATTTTAAGTAAGGGTTTGAGACCATACATTGAATATTTCCAAGAAAATTTATTTGTTAGAAAGTTTAACTTTTCTAAAAATTCATGATTAAAGTAAATATAACCCTTAATATGTTCATTATGTTGAGATAATGATGACTAAAGGATTGATTTGGATAAGTTATGACTACCTTGGAACTAATTAATGACTTTTTCAAAAAGTGGTATATTCTATCATTCATTGAGTTTACAATATTTTTGGATTTAAGGAATATATCAAATAACATGTGTCTTACTTGTAGAATATGGAAGAATTCATGTTTCCAATAAGGTTTTATGTTGAATCAAGTGATTACCATATTTCAAGAGGATACATTATGATGTTATTCACATGTTTAGAATATGAAAATTTAGGAATGATTCTTGTTGATTTAAGGCTAATGAAAAGTTAATTCTAGAAATTTAGTGACTTTCATTCAGAAGTGATTAAATCATAATCAGATGGAAATGTTAACCTTTTATAAAATGGTTTAAGATGATCATTTGATGAGATTTTAGAGGGTAATTTATTACTTCACTATATGTTGTATCATGTTCTAAGATAAGAAGTAGAAACTAGTAATGTCATAATAAAAGGATAGGATTATGTGTATAAAAATTTATATTTACTTATATATTCTTATAGAGTCAAATAATTCCTTAATTATAATAATGGTTTTGAAACTAAAAATTTTCCATCTTATCATTATTTTTTATGATATCAGCAAAATTTACTCACACCTACAGTTTATGGTTTTTTTTTGTCAAAAAATTTCATCTGAACATGTTCTCTAGCACTCTCCATTAGAACTCTATGGTTATATTTTTCTTATGTATCCACGTTTCCATTTCCCACCTATGTTTTCCTACTAGGGAACCCATTTATGTGTCCATTGTGATTTCATTTATCTCTTATTAAAAAGATGTGTTATTAACCCTTTTTACAATTTGGTTCATTCAAAAATATTTTATTTTCAATAGCTATATTATCAAGATAAATTTTAAAGTGTGAGGATGAAATTTAAATAAGGTAGGGAGAATGTGACGACCCAATAAACTAAATTAAGAACCTTGTATTCATTAGTGTGTATGAAACGCGACACCAAGAACATAAGGTAATACAATATCTAGATAATTTATAATATATTTACTATTTAAAATTGATTCGATATATTTCAATGCATGTGACACCAAGTTATCATGAATTACACATAATAGCATCCTTCCTTGATAGCTTGTGTTACATGCATGAGCGACGTCCCTCAAAATCGTGTGTTGCATGCAATACCGAGTTTCACCAAATAGCAATGTATAATTAAAATATTTTTTATAATATGATATAACCTATATATTATGTTATTAGTTATCAATAGTATTAATAAACATTTGAAAAATATATGGATTATAATAATTATAAATGAATGTAGGAACCAAGTGAATATAAATAGAATGTTTTTATATAACACCATTTTAATTCTCACGAAGCTGTTTTATCCTAAAAAATTAAAGTAAATATAATTAGTTAATTATTTTAATGAAATATATATGTTATAGATTCAGTTAAATATTTTTGATATTCATCCATTAGTTTTGAAATGTATAAGATAAGAAAAACCCTATTGTACACACAAAAACAATATTTTTATAAAGTCAATTTTACTACCATTTAAGGGAAACCCCATTTTAAATATAATATTTGAAAAATTAAATTATTTAATATGTTGAAATAAAATTCATCTTTATAATCGAAACAAAAAAAAATTTCTTAGAACGATGTTTTGGTAATTTTATATTTTTTTATTTTAAAATAAAAATTAAAAATATTGAATTTTAGTTCAAAACTTCTTTTTCATATAATTAATTTACAAGGTAAAATTATAAATTTATATGGTTTTAAAGTTTAATTATATTATTTTTTACAAATAATACAATATATTTAAAAATAATCAATTTCAATTAGAAATTACCAATTAAAACGTAGCAATCATTTAGATGTTTTAGTGTTAAAAAACCCGCTTTGTCATCCCGAATGTGGGGTTAAATTTAAATTTAGTTATTACACTTCTGGGATTATAATTGAAAAAATGGATTCTATATTTTTAATAATCATAATTTATAATTTATAATAATATTGACTTTTATTTGACCAAAATGAATAGTGAAAGTGATTAAAATTAATTACAATTATTAAAAAAAATATTAAGCTTAATAAAGGATTAAACCTTTATCTTAAGGGCCCAAATAAAATAGACACTTGTCAAAAATCGATTGGATTTCCAAAATTCTGCCATTAACCTTAATTTAATGATTTATATTAGTTTTTTATTCTTTTTTAGGTAAGAGCATGTTCACACCAAACTTGTTTCCAAAAATACCAAGTGAGTCTGTTTCCTCCCCTATAAAATTCCACCACCTCTCCCACTTATTCACACCTCTAAAAACATTTATTTTCATCAAATCCATACCCAAATTATATCCCGACATTCCTCCCCTAGAGCTAGAAGCCTTCTTTTGGTCATAAATCCTTCAAACTAATCCATTTGGTATAAACCAAAAGAAGTTACCTGATTATGAGGTAACATCTTCTCTCATGATTTTTAGTTTCATTTTCACTCTCCACTTTCCATAATAATTATTATTCAATGTTTACAAAACAAAAACAGTATCCTAAACATATCAGGATGTTTTTTTGGTAATATTTTGACCTAAAATTACACACACTTACATCTAATGTGTAACAAACTTACTGTTTTTGTGTACGGTGAACTAGAGCCACATGAAATGATGATTGTTCAATTCTCTTTTACCACCTATCATGGTGGAAATTATAATAGAAACTATATTTATATATTATATACACTATATTTATAATGCATCTATTCTTCTGTAATTTTTATTTATAATATACCTTTATGCTTTCCAAGTTGTGGAAATACAATAATTTCGTTTGAGGAAGTGTGCACTACCTCCCCCTCATAGCGATACGACTCATTCATGTCATACATGGAACTTATAAAGGATGGTGTTAATAAAACTATGTAACATATATTACATAGTTATGATTCATTGGTTATAATATACAAATTTATCATTCTGTTTTTGTTCTTTTAATACAACAATGAAATGAGAGTAGAGTTCATGCGTACGTACAGCCTACCGTCTCCATGAATGGTGCGCTTCATTTCTAATATCCAAATATTATGGAAAATTATAAATAAATATGTACTGAATATATATGATAATTTAGTTATATTTTAAATTATTGATATGATTAAACCATGATATATTTAATAATAATAACAATATATAACATGTGAAAATTTACTTGAGAAAACTAGTCAATTAAAACTCAAAATAGTTAAATTAATTGAAAAGAGTTAACAAACATGTATTAATATATTATAATAAGTTAATATATAATATTATTAACATGATTATGTTCTGTAATTTTTTATTAACATATATTAAACCACTATATAGGAGGCTAAATACCACATAACGAAAAAGAAGGATAAGGTAAGGGATTTTTATCTCACTTTTTAATTCAGTCAGATTAATGACATATTCACTACATACTTCATTTGTGTGATATACCTACTTCTTATTTTTATATATTATATCATTATTTTCCTTTATTTAATGATATTAAATTTCTCAATTGATTTTACTCTTTCATTGAACCATTGACTCAAAATCTACTCAAGTAGAAAGGGTTTTCATCTCAATGTAAATTTCATTAAGTCATATTTTTATTATGAAAAATTCACATTTATTTAGGTGTATATACTTCCCTATGATATGATATATCATGAATCAACATATTATAATTATATTATAAGTTTCATTTAATTCACTAGGAATTATGATTTTAATTGTTTCAATGTGCTTTGTAACACATTGGAATGTTTAAATGTTATCTTTCCTCGAGAATATTTTAATTTCAACAACCCTTGTTGTCACTTAACCTCCTCTAATGTATTATTGATAAATATATATTCCTTATTCAATATGGAAATTTGATAAGGAAAATTATTTATTTGATATATAAGAAATTATTTTAACATGAACTACATGGGTTAGGGTCCATTTAAGGAAATCCCTATAGGTTCGAGACTGGTGAATAAAACTACCTCAATGAATTGGAAGTATTTTGAAGAGAATTAGTTGGAGAAATAGTTTAAAATGACTATTGATGGTATTAGTTATATGTACTAGGGGAAACATGGTGTCCAATAATTAAGCACTAGCCCTCATTGAGTTTTCGTTATTATTCTTCCATAACATCTTGAGCCAATATATCTATGGATGTGTTTCATTTACAGTTAGTTGATTAAATGGAATGTTTTTTTAGTTTCTTACATTTACATATTGATATTTCCTTATATAGTTTATTGAATGGAATATATTTCAATTTATTTACCTTTCCTTGTAAATTTATGTCCATTGATTCATTATTGATTCCGCTTTACATACCCTTACTAAGAATTTGATCTCAACCTTATTATGTTTCCCTTCCCCGTATTATGAAGAATAAATCTCTGAATAAGAGTTCAAGAATGATTTTTATTTCTTTTCATTATGTATCATGTTTTTATTTCCTATTTACCAATGTTGTTTAGTTATCATATATGTAATTTGTCTTCCCATGGCTGCTATGTTGAACGGTCCTTTGAGATTTTTTCCCTTGTAATCATGCCAATGTAATGTAATAATGCATCGATACCAAATTTTTGGGGTTGGGGTGTTACAACCCTCATTATAAAACTCAATAAAATATGTTTACCATTTCATATTTTTAAATGAAAAAAATATTTGATCCAAGTTATACATGTTAGGAGTGAATGAAAAATCCTAATTTAAAATATCAGAACTACCTTCAAGCTCCCATAACCTCTAGCTGAAATTCTCCATTGAATGAATGATTTATTGATTTTTTAATCCAATTCATCATTTTAATAGGTATATTACACCTTTATATCTCATTATATGTATTATAAATTCTTGTATTTAAATATATTCCTATAGAATTAAAATTAGGATTTCAAAGTATATTGGGATGCTTCAAATATCTACTAAATGTTTACCCTAATTATCTATATATTTAGAAGAAGAAACAACATTCAAATATTTCTAAAATTAGAAAAATGTCTTGGAGTTATTCACAAAATTTTAGTCATATTCCCTATAGTGGATATAAGTTAAGAAATTTTATAAATGGCCAACTCCACTTGAAAAACTACTTTTTCCTTGTGGTGGTGATGTAAGGAAATTTCAAAATCTCCAAAGTTCATTTCAATGTCCTGAAATTGCTCCAAAAAATTTATAAGTGTCCACCTATTTCTTCAGTGACATAATTTTTCCAAAATGAAACATTTTATTAATTCAAATAATACTCTTTAATATCATCTTAAACATAAAATATTTTTACTTTTTTATCACCACTTGTCATCACCGTGGCTTGGTTGGCTTCATTACATCTTTCTTACTCTATATATTAAAATTGAGCTTTAAAATTAATTCAAATCATGAATATTTTCTTATATATTTAATTGTTTTATTATAGATAATATCATATCACCATGGAATAATATACTTCCTTAATTCTTATAGTTCTCTATATTATATCTCATTCATGACATGTTCATTATTGTGACCTTAGTCTCTCCTTATTTTCATATTCGTCTTCAAAAAACAAATCAACCATATAATAGTAGTCCTTAAGGTGTGTTAGAGATTCCATGGATTCCATGGATTATTCTTCCACTATTGTTTTACTATATATATTAAATCAAAGTACTTTCTATATTGAGATCTTTAGAACAGCAAGGCATATATTATTTTATTTTTCTTCATCTTCATTCAATATCCCCTGAAGTGTTCCCTTAGTCAAATCCTACCATAAAACATCAAAATAAGATAAATCAGTCAAGATTAACTAATTTATGAATAAAACTATTACTAAAAAACATACATTAATTTCATATATCAAAATATATAGGGTGTCTCGATAATGATCATTTCATATAATGATGCATATTTTACTTTAAGATTATGATAGGGGTTATAAACTAGATTTTAGAACTTAATTTTTCTTAAGTACGACTTTAATTATTATTTATATGGACAAATGAAGAGGATAATTCCAAGTCTAGTGGGTATTTTGTGTGTGTGCATCTTAGATTTCAGATTTTCTTTCTCAGATTATCTACCCTTACTAATGTTTGTAAAAATAATAGTTTTCAATCAACTAATAGAATGAAAACATTTGAGGTTTGATATAGAAGACCCTATAAAACTTTTTGCGTTGGGTTAAGGTAAGAAAGGCATATATTATAGGGTCTAACATAGTTCAAACTATAATAGAGATGGTAAATTGTATTTAGGATTATTTACATATAGAGAAAAGATACCAAATTTCATATGTTGTTCATTGGAACAGACCACTATAGTTTTAATCTGGTGATCGTGTTTTCCAAAATTTATTTCCAACTAGGGGACAAAGTAGGTTTTTATACAAGTTAAATTATCATTTTTATTCATCAGACCATTTTAGATTTTAGAGTGTACATATTGTAAAGTCTGATAACTTTTCCTATTGATGTAATAAAATAATGTTCATGTATCAACAGTTTTAGTGATAGGGTGAGTTTTATTTTCTAATAAAATTATATATGTAGAAAGTTTTATATTTTTTAATTGTATAAATAGATGTTTATAACATATAAGTATGGGTATAGAATAACTGAAGTGAGATTTAGGGTGTGGTATTATTAAAGGATTTTTGTATGATTGTTGAAAAATCCATTAGGTACCCAGTGTAAAGACATCATGTGAAAATTATAAAGACCAATTGGGTTATACCACATTTTTGGATATTGAGAACATGGTGGGTTATAATGGTCTACCTGGTAGAACCATTATGAATTTTTTTAATGAATATAGACCATAGAATTATATTCTAATCCCATTTGGTTTTATATAGATAAGGAAGTTGGGGGAGGACATTTAGCTTACCACCAATACCCCTTTATGTCTTCCCTCTTCACCTTATGTGGGTTTCCACTTAATCAAAGGTCATTATGGAGGCATTTATTATGGTGGGTCTATGTGAGTGGTTCAATTCTTCTTGTCTTTTTATTTTACATTACTCTCTATGATTTATATGGATTGTGTTAGGGATCATGTTTTTATTCCACTAGATCATATTGGAATCACATAAAAAAAAGAGTCTTCCATGTATAGTGGAGAGTATGCATTAAAAGGATGGTTTCTCATTATCACCCATCATTTAATTTAGTGTATCAAAACTGATAAAATTTTATGGATTTCTCATCAAATTATGATTTAGTTTATTATTTATTTAGGTTTGAAGAGTTGGTATTTTTATTTTTATAGGCTCAGGTGCATATTGAGAGTGGATTTTACCCTATTTATCATATTTTTAATGTAATAACAACACCCTAAAAGTGTTATTAATTTGTTTTTGATTATATCATTTTGATGAAAATATTTTGAGAATTAATTTATTTTTTTTTAATAAGATAGGTTCTCATTGGATTCAATAGTGTAAAGTGTGATTTTTTTTATTATTTGGACATATTAATGAGGTAGGTGGCCTTTTCCCATTAAGAATGGGGATTACTTGTCTTGATAGTTGGAATATTAGTTTTTTTATTTTTATTACTACTACTATTATTATTTTTATTATCACGATTGTGTAACATGATATTACTCCATAAATGGGACATACCCACGAGGTCTAATAGTCAAAAAATGGACACATAACTGATTAAAGAGTTTTTTTGGGTGTGTCCTTAGATGAACAAGGGTTAGTGGCCCATTTATGGTTCATAAGGTGGAATTAGTGGTTTTGAGAAATATAATGTATTCTATATAACATGGAACAACTTTATTATGTGAATGTATTGAATATATTTTTTCACATGCAGCACTGAAAAAGTGAACAACACTTTTTTCATTAGAGAAAAAATATTAAAACAAATTGAATATTAAATATTGTAATATAAATTTATATAAAATATAATTTTAAAAATTAAAATATGAATAAAACCATAAGTAATAATGATACTTTGAACATGAAATATGCATCCTTATGGACTTCTATGAAGACCATACCATCTTTTATAACTATTAAATGGAAGAGAAATATAGAAACATGATATATATTTTTGAGAGGAATATCAATGGATTGGATGATTTAATTCATATATTAATATAATTATATATATATATATATATGAAATAAAAATGGTAATGTGGTATCTATAAATATGACTCTTTGATATATAGCCATTGGAAATAATTTCATTGGATACATGGTTATTCCATATATCTAATAGGTATATTGAAAATTTAATAATGGATATATAATACTTTTTTAGAATGGAATAATATAACAGAAATACTATATTTAACTTTAATAATAAATAATTAATACTCTTTAAATAAATAATGTATTCTAATAAAAAAATTTGATCATTAGTTACAAAAGAAATTGATTTATTCCTATGAAATTGTTTCCCTAAAAATATAATGTATTTATTAAAAAGTTAAAATTTAATCTATATATATATTTAATTTGTAAAATATATATTTCATATTTGGATTCAATTCACTGAAATTAGGTAATAGGTTCAATTTCATTATTTAATGAAAACAATTTCTAAGGTGAATACTTTATTATGTTCGTTAATGATGAAAATGGTAAAATATATTGTATAGTTAAAATGATTTATAAAAATTATAAAAATAACAAAAATTATATAATTGAGTACACATAGATCCTATTTGGTATTTTCCACTTATAATACACTATTAATTTTAAAATTTCCTTCATTAACATACAAGGAATGAGAAATTAAAGATACGACACAAAAAATAATCTATAAAAGGTACACTCTATTACCCATCCTAAACCACTAATCTCCTATATTTTCATCTAAAATACCAATATAAATTTATTTACCTAATGTCTGATCTAATTTTAGTTAACTTTTATTCACATGATTGAGACCTAAATACCTTATTATGAAGGAATTCATTACAAGAAAGAGATATTCCATCAATGTAATGACTTCATATTAATCTATTTAATGTATATTACACTCTCTCCAATTATTAAATCCCATAAAAAACTCTAATTATTTTTTAATCATATCATCAGTCCTGTTCAAAAATTGTATTACCATAATATAAGTTTATATTAATTTGTACAACAATTTATTTTTTCAGTAGACTCAACCACCGATATTAAAAATACTATATCATCTTCATCATTTTCATCATGATTTAGCATAAAAACATAAATAATTTAAATATATTATTTCAATGATCAAATTATGTTACTATGATGTTTTGTAAATGGTTTTACCCAAATTAATAGTCATTATAATGTACATAGACACTATTGGTAAAGTTACCTAAAACATGAGCATTGAAAATTCCATTCTAACAAGAAATAGTCAGATCTTACATAAAATAAATGTGAAAATGTACAAATAAATACACTATTATAATTACAATACATTTAATATTGTATTAAGAATTAAAATAATAATAAATAATGATTATTGGAATCACCATACTAAGAATAATATGAATAATCAAAACAATTAACATATCATAATGAAAATAAGCTATAACTAATAAATATATTTGTAAAAAATGAATATTATTAAACTATATAAAAGGATATAATTATAAATAAGGTTGTAAAATATTTTATTAATATATCTATATTTATTATTCAGGGGATTATAGAATGTTTTTGTTAGTTAATAGTAGAGGTAAGGGGTTTTATTCCAATCTCTAATAATTTTGGGATTACTAATTCTGACACTTACATTGGGAGAATATAAAAGAAATTTAAATATAAACCACATTTTTATTCTCCATTGGATATTTTAATGGATTTAAATGTCTTTTTTACTATTCCCCTCTCATTTAATCTAGTTTCACTATTTATATCATTATTAATGGGAAATGTCATTATATATTTTTTAAACGGAACCATTCTACTATATATCTATATTTTTTATAATGATTAAAGTTTTTATATTACATTCCTTTTATTTTTAGGATTACTAAAAGTATTTATGAATTGAATTTTACTTATTTAAAAGGTGGTAAATGGGTATTTTTATCTCTATATCTTTATGTTTTTTTCTTGGTCACTTTCTATAACTATTTTTTTATATTTATTTACGAAGATTAGTTTCCACATTTAGATGATTCAACCATATAATTTTGATTTAATTTCCAATAATTTTTAAAAAACATTGTTTTATAAATTATTTCTTTATAAATGTTACAAATATATAAAGGGTATTTATTCTTATTTTATACATAATTTTCTTTCCTTATTCTAAAATAGTTTTCCAACTATGTAAATAACCTTTAATGCTTATTTTAAATTGTTTAGGATATATTTTTATGGAATAATCCAATTTTCTTCTCTGGATGATTTAAAAAAATTGCATTTAAAATTTTAATGAAACTCATTTCATTCTCACAAGTTAATCTTATTTTGAATTTTTTTTACCATTTTCATGATCATGTAGCACACATATATATGGTCTAAAATTAGGTAATGAATTGGATTGAAATTATATATGAATATAATGTAATAGATAAATCTTTATATCTCATGAGATTATCATAGGTCATGAGTAGTTAGCTCAGTTCACTATGTTATAGGGCACAAGTGGTTATCCAAGTCAATTATGATATGAGACGTTTGTGGTTTTCCTATTACACTATGATATAAATTTCTTGGTGGTTAACCATGAAATATTTCATGATTTTTTATACTTAAATTTGTACCATATTCTAAGTTTATGTCTCCATGGACCATGATTATTTTCTTATTATTACACTATTCTATGTTATTCCACAACTTGATTTCATGATTCATATTATTCTTTGTGGTTATGATCCCTTTGATTATGATTTTATGATTTTTTTCCCATACATATATGTAAACATTATTCTTAATGCATTATGTTCTTCTTTATGATAACCTAATTTTATTTGATACATATATATTTTGTTTTACTTCTGATTAAAAATCTAATATCTCCATTTTTATATGTTTCCATTCCTTATGTAATGAATATGAATATTTCATTTGATATGCCTAGAAGTGAGTTATTCGTGTTGAATATATAAAAATAATGCACACTATGTTGTAAAATAAGATTTTCATATATCTAATATCAAAATAAACTAAATATTTCTGTTTGTGGAGTTCAATTTATTTTGAGTGGTACTATATAGTCAATTATAATGATGTAATATCTATATATTTTATTCCTAGGTCATCTTAGTTGGTATCATAGTGGGGTTTGTTTATTTTTGTATATTAGGATATTATGAACAATAGGAAAAAACATCTGTAATCTAAGGATGAACCAAATTTCCAAAAATGTGTTATCATATAGGGGTTATTTGGATTATTTTTCTCTATTATATGATGGTTTAATTTAGTTATTATTGTTTATTACTCACATTAACATTTTTTGGATTTATATAATAGTTAGATCTTTGAGAAACTGAGTGAATAATAAATAAAATGGCCTATTAAATGATTTCTGAAAGAGAAATCAAATGGGATGGGAGATGGTGTGAAAAAACAAGTGGATATGCTCACCTACTTAACTGAAGATATTGAAAATAACATGAACCGCATCAAGATCCTAAATGTACTAAAAAATAAAAAAAATACCATTGAGACTATTATGTATAAATTATCACCATACTTTATTGGGTCTTCCAATCCCCCATTTATTGATCAATGGATCAACACAATGGAAATGATAATTTTTTGTTTTCTAATGTTAAGTGAAAAGTTTGTTTTATATGTTTATCATTTTTAAGGTGAATTAGATAAATGATACAATCTCATTTATAAAATTATGGATAAAAAATAAATTTACTCTATGGAATATGATGAGTATGAGAAAATGTTTTCCAATAAATATTTTTCCTGAACTATTTTTAATAAAATAATGAGATAATTAATTGATGTTAAACAAAATTACATGAATCTATTGGTTCCTATAAACAAAAAAAAATACATGAAACATTCAAGGTACATTTTTACTTTTATTAATTACCCCAAAAGTAAATTCACTCTATTCATTAGTGTATTAAAACCATGTATTCAAAATGAAGTAGTTATAGGGTGATTTTTTAGATATGATGAAATTGTTTTATATGCTCTCAAGGATGAAATGATTATTGTAGAATATTATTATACTAATGTTTTGGGTATACTAAGTAGAAAATGTACACTCATAGAAACTCAAATGATAAATATCACAGAGAAAAAAATGTTCCAAATTTATTAATGTTGAAAATGTGGGAAGAAGGACCCAAAAAACTAAAAATATTAACTAAAATTGTATCGTTTTTTGAATGATGTGACATCAAGTACATCAATTTTAAAGAGGTATGAAGTTTCATATTGATACAATGGAAGTGGGTCAAGTGACATCTAAATAAAATACAACCATTTAATCTCAAATATAAATAATTTGTTCAATATATAGATAAATAAAGTAATCCAAGGGATAGTGACTTTATTTAATGTTACCAATCTCTAAATATAATAGAGAAAGGGTAATCTTATGCAATCAATACCATCAAAGTGGATCATGATAACAATTTTTTGAAAGGTACACCTAAAATATAATAAATAATTAAATTGGTCTTATTTGATTCTAGTTTTTCACAGTCCTTTATACCTAGGAATACTGATAAAATCATTAATTCACTACCCCAATAATTAGATATTAAATTATAAATTAAAATTCATGGTTATGATGATTTCATCCTTGGTATAAAACTCATCCCTAATTAATTTTTGTACTAATATACTTCCTTCAAATCTAATAATTCTTCCCTTGGTAAAACCATATTTGATATTGGGTAAGGATTTTATCTCTCAACATATATCTTATATTAATATTACTGATAGGTAAATCATATTTGATATCCTAAATCATCACAGGATCATCTATCATTGAATGAATGATCATGATCTCCCTTTTACTTCCACACCTCTTATATGGGTCATAATACCAAATAATCATAGATATTTGCCTCAAATTGTTTGGGGGAACTAAACATTTAGGATATTTTAATTGTGAGGGAATGTATTGATGTAATTGATAATGAGTTTCTTTGTCATCCATTTTATCATGAGGTTGAGTTTTCAAAGGAATTAAAACATAGTGATATACCTATATCAAATTTTCCTTATCAAATTGTCTTATTAGAATAGAGAAATTAAAGAAAAAACTTCTACAATATTATAATAAAGATTTTATAAGTGTTTTATCATGGGGCCATCCAGTCCTCTTTATTAAAAACATGAAAAGTTTGATGTGTCTTTTAATTGATTATCATGATCTTGGCAAGATCATGATCAAGAACATGTTTCTTATCCCTGTAATAATGACTTTCTTGGTCAACATCATGGGGATTGATAATTCTGAATGGTGGACCATTTCTTTAGATATCATCAGTTTATGGTGAAAAAGGAATATATACCTCAGATATCATTTTGTACAAGAGCTAGTAATAGTGAATTCATATTGATTTTTTCTACATTTAAATTTCCAATCTATATTCAGGAATATGATGAATATTTGTTTTAAAGATTACCACACTAAATTTTTGGTATTCTTTATAGATTATATAATAATATATTCCAGGAGTAAGGAAAAAATTAAGTTCAATTTTAGAAATATTCAATAGACCTTAAGAAAGGAGAAATTATATTCCAAATATATAGAGTATAAGTTTTTTCTATAAAAAGTATGCTTATTAGATAATGTAAACACAAGAAAGGGGATATTTATTTGTCATTCAAATATAGAGCTGATTGAATAATGCAATAGACCAACTATTATAATAAATATCTAGATTTTTATTATACTATCAGTATATTATCAACTTTTTTTAGAAATATATCAAACTTGTAACATACACAATCAAAGATAACTTAGAAGGGATTAAAGTTTCTTTGGGTAGAATAATGTGAATAAAACTCTAATAAGAAGAATAATAGGGTGGTTATTATAAATTAACTCACACTATCCTATATTAGAGAAGGGTTAGTGATATAAAATGATGATTCAAATATGGTATTACATTGTTTCTTTATTCAAAGTGACAAGGTGGTAGCTTATGCCCCACAGTAATTAATTGTTCATGATTCGAATTAACCAACACAAGATATAGCGCTAGCAGTAGTAATATTTATATTAAATATTTTGAGGTATTATCTCTATGGACAGAAGTGTGATACATATACTTATAATAATATCTTAAATAATATATTCACATAAAAGGAGTCTAACATGTTAAAAATAGTTGGTTAGAGTTCATGAAGAATAAAAAATTCTCAATACATTACTATCCTTGGAAGACAAAAAAGGTGGATGATTATCAAAGTAGAATATACCATTATACTTTATCCATGATAATTAATGAAAGAGCCATAATACTCACATATTTGAAATGGATATATTTGGAAACTTATAGTGAATGGATTAACTCATAACTTTCCCAAATGATTACTCAACCATCAATTTATATAAATACCATGGAGGCATAGAAGGATAATATGGAATAATAAAATAATGTGGAGATTATTTTATAGTTTATCCTTGAAATTATTGAAATTATAATATTAATAAATGAATATGTGTCACATCTATACCAAAACTGAAGAATAAGTTTTTCTAAGTTGTACATATATCTCCCTTCTCTATTCATTATGGAAGCACAATTATGTATAGAGATAACATAGATATAATCTAGTAGAATGACATGAAATTATATTGTAGATTATACATTATGATACATGGTCTAACAAAAAAATGAGGCTAAACATCATAAGTTGATGTGGATTATGCAACCATTACCTATACCCATACGGAAATTGGAGAACACCACTATAGATCTCATCATAGGATATCACATAGCACTGAAGAACATAATGAAATTTTATATATGTTCAATCTAATAATAAATTTGACACAATTATTTTTTTTCAAGAGGATTTATAACTCAATAAACATTCAAAAATATACATAAATTAAGTGTTAATACTACATGGAATACCACTTTTATTTATATCTAATTGATATTTGTGGTCCTAAAAAAAGTTATGAAGGGGTCTTCAGAAAGAATTGTATATTGATCTCTGATTTAAAAAACATACTATTTATAAACTAATAATAAATATGAGTGTTCCATTAAAACATTATATGATATGTTCATATAATTATCAATTTATGTGAAAATAAGTTGTTATCAACATCTTCCACCAGTAGATTTCTCATACAATAACAATTTCCAATATAGAATTCAAATGAAACCATATAAGACTCTTTATGGTAAGAGGTGTAGAACTCTAACAAGCTGGGATGAAATTGAAGTGTGAATTTTTTTCAAGAAATGTAAGCTAATATTCGAACCATTAAACAACATATTAAATTATTACAAATTTTACTGAAAAAATACACTGATAATAATCAATTATTTTTTATGTTTGTATTTGGAGATACGTTATTCAATTTAATATCACCATGTAAGAGGGTTATGATATATCTTAATTAAGGTAAGACTAGTCCTTGATAAATCATCCCTTTCAATAACCTTAATCACATATATACTGTATCATATAGATTAGTGGTTCCACTAAACCTCACACATGTTCATGATGTTTTCAATGTTAAACATTTTAGGAAGTACATACTGGATACATCACATATAAAAAACATAGAGGTTATAGCACTAGAACATAATCTCTCTTATTTGGAAAGCTGGTGGAGTTCTTGGATCAAAGAGATAAAGTACTATGAAAAAGACCACTCACATGGTAAAATTAATCTAAAAAATCCTATATTTGAGGAAGGGATGTTGTGATTTCATCAATGTAATGAGATTTTATGTTTTAATTTTTTTAAAAGGGGTTATAATATAACACCCTAAATTTTTTATTCCTTAAATGTATTTAAAAACATGTTTCATAATCAATGCGGGATAAAAATGAACAATGACTTATTTCAATAGAAAATAAAATTATAATATAATGAACCTAAAATATATTATAAGAGTGATATATGAAACCTGGTAATTAAAATTAAATGAGGACTAATACTATAAGTAAATAAAAATATTATAAACATGAAATCACCATCCATGTGGTTTTCTATAAGGATCATACAACTATTTATAACTATAGAAGCAAGAAAAAATATTAGAAATAAAATATAAATTTTGAGAGTAAGGATTCAATTATATGAATAAATTAATAAAAGTATGTATGGTTGTATACAGTTATGTAAGAGGTAAATGTGGCTCTTGTAAATATAACCATTTCATATATGATTGTTATAATATGGTCATTGAACATATGGTCATTACATATAGGTAATTAATATATTGAAAATGATAAACGGTATATAATATTATAATATAAATTAATAATGTATTAGAAAAAACTTATTAAAAATTATTAATAAATAATCAATTTCCACTAAATAATTAGTTAAAATAATAAATTAAATTGTTTCTATTCATTACATAAGAAATTATTTTTACTCAAGAAAAATTATTTTTCTTAAGTATTATGTATTTTTATTTAAAAGTTAAAATTAATATATATAGAAATAAAATTCGATAAAAAATATTTAATATTTTGAATTATAGAATCAAAATTATATAAGATGGTCAATTGCATTTTTTACTAAAAAAATAATTTACTTTGGAAAATAATGAGTTATGTCGATAAATAGTGAAAATAAATACAATATAATACGTGGTTCAAATAATGTATAAAAATTATAAAACTGAAATTATATGTCCATGATGATGAAAATATTGATACTACTTCTTTATTAATACATATATTCCACTTTTTATGTAAAAATGACCATCCTTAACAATTAAGGAATCAAAAATTTAAAATATTGAATTAGAACTCATCTATAAAAGTACCTCCAACTATACCCATACCAAGTCACTTATCTAAAAAGAATTACTCTTGAATAATTTTCCAAATTTACTCCCCTAATTTACACTCCCTTTTTAATTATATTATTATCATAAAAATGAGGCATAAATCCTTCTTTACAAAGGAATCTATTACGAGGAGTGATTCCAACAATGTAATGAGTTTCAGTTCACCACTATAATTTTTCTTCACACCTCCACTCCAATTAAACACCATCTAAAACACTATTTATATGTTATTGAAATAATTATTTTTATATAAAAAATCTTATTAATGCTATATATCTTTATATTCATACACATTCATTTTTATAACATGTTTATGTTTGGGTCAGTTCAACCACCTACATGAATTGTGTTATACCATCTTCATAATTTTCATCATGACTGAGCATAAAAAAATAAATTATAGTAATATATGATATTCATGATCAAATTATGTTTTTATTATGTTTTTTAACAATCTTCACAGAAATGAATAATCATTATATAGTATTTCAATATTATTATTAATGTTACTCCAAACATGCACAGTGTGAATTCCGTCCTTACAAAGTATAATCCAATATTCCATCAAATGAACATGGAAATTTGTAAATCATTATAATAATATAATTATATTACATTAATTAATCTTTGAATGATGAAACTAATAACAAATAATGATGATTAACATTAACATATTGAAACTAGTATGAAACAATCAAAACTACTTATATCTGACGAGGAAAATAAATATTGACTATCAAATTAAATATGTAGTGAATTTTTTTAAAAAATACATTGAATTAGATTTGAGTTGTGTTTGTTTGAAATACATGATGAGAAGTATCCAAGGGAGATTAGAATGTCATAAATTAGGCCTATGATTATTTTTATGCATTGTGTGGAGTTATGTCTCTAGGAAATAAGTTACACTATAGCACTCTTGGCCATACTATGAAGCGTATTTTCAGAAATATAAAAAGGCATGTAGAACCCCATATTTATAAGATGATAAAATATATTACTTAGGATACTTTAGAGGATTTAATAATATGTTATATTGTTTTCTCTGTAAAAGGAGACTATGTGATGTTGCAACACCCTAAGTCATGCTACAATGGGAGTTCGATAAAAAATGAAAAGGGGAAATTCTATAAGATTTATATTGGGACATTATAAGTGTCCTCAATGACTTTATAAAGATAAATATGAAAGTTATACTCAAAAGCCACATGTCACAACATGAAGTGATTTATGGGTGGAAATTTTTTAAAATTCCATGTTATATAAGATATTTATAGGGTAGGTATTAAGAATGTGTAGGATGTTTTCCTTTTACAAATTTCATGAAAAGAATTAGTCGTGTAAAGACAGATGATATTGTTCAAGTAGTTGAAATGTATTGAAAAATGGAAACTTCCAACATTGTAATATTCTTTTAGGATTTTATAATGTTATTCAAGTGGTTTTTTAGGTGTTAAGATGTGATATTTTTAGGATAAGTTTTTATGATGTTAAAGGATAGGTCGTATTATGGTGGGTTTCAGGTAGATTTTAGTAGTTTTCATAGGTGAGGCACACATCATGAATATAAAAATCCCTTCATAAAGGAGCTATGATGTATTCTAGTGGTTTTGTTCAGGTGACTCTCATGCTACAAATCAAGAGGGTCATGTCATTGTATCTGGAGTATATTTCAATGTTTCAATCAAGGTGGAGCTTGTGCTTCAATGGAGAGGGTCATTGTAATATCTTGACCTAGGTTACACATACTAGTCCAATAATCCATTTCATTATGTGACCTGAATTATGCATCCCCATATTTCATATTCTTCCTACTAATAGTGAGGGTCTAATATGTTATAAGGATTTATAATATCCTCTTTATTAAAAAATTCAACGAAATAAATTAATATTAAACTACCCAAAATAATAAACATAATAACCAAAAAAGACCAATCCTCGCGTGAAGAATTAAAAAATATGGTAATTGAACATAAACCAATGTAGTAGATATATCATTCCATATATATTTAATGTTTTATCTAGAAACCCAAAAAATAAAGGCAAAATGTCAACTCCCAACTGGGTCCCAACATCATGTTCAGTTCGCTCATCTGCACACCATCCAAAATCTCAACTCATCCATCTACATAGGGACTTTTACATTATCATAAAAAACAATCATTTAGTCTACTTGGGTAACAATTGACATCCCAAGTAGGGTGTGAGTACAACTGAGTAGGCCACCACCAATAGTGGTTAGAGAAAAATCCATTCTATAATAGTGTATATTATTGCATAAATAATAATAGAAAAAATGATTGAAGATAAAAGGACTAAACTTTAATATTCTTTATCTAACCAAAATATTCATTAGGTTCATTTATACAACTAATATAATCATAACTTCTTCATCCTATGTTGGAGTATAATCCATGCGGAAAATATATTTTACACTTTACTCATTCAAGGGATTCCATTATTCAAATTAATCCCAATTTCATTTCAAAACCATGGAGCATCATTCAAGGAACTATTATAATGGATTCTTGGAATATTAGTCCAACAACATTATAATGGGTATTTAAATCATCATCCTAGGAATGAAATCTTGGGTACTTAGAGAATCTGTCCAGCACTAATTCTTATGCATGAATCAAGGGACTAGAGATTCAGTTTATCCACCTATGGATGAGGAGCATCATTCCAACTCCTAAATCTCATTGTTAACATATAGATATCAAGATTAAACATTAATAACCATTTTTCAACCATTCCCACACATTTCACAATTTCATTTATCAATCAATATTTTTAACATCATTTAACCCCTTAACCATTTAACACAACTAACATTAATTATCCCGTAACTCATTAACCTTTTTAGGTTAGGCCAAAAAAATCTTTATAACATGTTAACATGCCAATTTTTTCACTATTGGTTTAATTTAATAAAACCTATAATTATCATTTTTCATTACATAGTTATCATTTCAACGAAATTCTCACACCCCATGGGTTTCCATCATGCCCAGCCTCATAATCTCTAACAGATCCAATGGGATCCATGAAGGGTCTCTCATATTTATGGGATTCAGTTAACGTTTCAAAAATAAAATCAATTGAACAACATGGAAATTTAATGATATAACTACAAACACAATATCATTATCAGGACTTTAGGAATTATAACATTGACCAGCTAACTTAGGTTGTTGATGAAAACAAAGAATGAAACTAAGATCCTCAAGATCTTGGATTGAATACAATTTCCTTCAATAGATCCAACCATAAAACATCAAAATTTCAATCAATGAAGGTGGATATATCAACATTAAATTATATTCATGGTTTTAGGAAATAAAGTAAGAATATATCTAGATTTAACAACCAAGAACACTGATATACCAGTGAATCTAGATCACTATCAGTCATTAAATCACCTAAAACATTTTTTTAGATTGAAGGGGATCACCTCTCAAGAATTAAGGGGAAAAAGAGTTTGGAAATACATGATATTAATTAAAAAATGATCCCTTAAGGTGTCAATTCAGATTATATCATTTAATTTTGATCTTCTAATTTTACACCACATAGTAATGTCTCACAGTTTGGAAAACCATGTTCCACCTGTGTGGTACTACTCCCTAAATGCAAGCCCCCACATGGTTGGATATCATGGTTAGAAAAACCATTCACCAACCATTATTTTCACCTTTTCTCAGCATTGCATAGTTTCCCTTTGGCTTCTATATATCTTGGATTAATCTTATACCAAATATGAAGAACTAATTTACCTCTTTCCAAAAGACACACGATTTATTGGATGTGGTGTATGGTTTTTTCTAACCATTCTCAAATTGTGAACCTCTATAAAAAGATCCAAAGCATTCCAAAAACCATATGAAACTATTAAAAAATAACCCAATCACTATATATACATAAAATTTAAAAATAAAGGGTCAAGTACCTAAAAAATAGAACGAAAGGTCTTGAAAAATATTAAGATCATAAAATTTTTCCTACCTTATAACATATCATCCTCGTGCAATACTCTGAAGCACTACTAAGCTTCCGAGGTTAAATGGTCAAGCCATTAATCCTGAATATCTGCATCCCTTTCCCATTTTTCCTCTTGAACATGACCATGATACCATAGAACTCAGACTAATAGAACATTTACTCCTTAGAAAACTCTCTCACACTAATTCACAACACGGATTAGGTGCTCCTCAAAGGAGGTATTATCCTCAAGAACAAAATAATCCATATCAATCACATAATAATGGTCAAGGTGATATTTCTAAAGTTATGATAGATGAAAAACATCATCCATAAAATTATACCTATGTGGAAGAGATAATCGATATTCCACCTGTCTGATCCTATCTAGAATATCCAATGCTTTGAAAAACTAAGGTACCAACATTACATTATTCCAAATATGATGATAAACTAATCTCATTGAAACATGAAGGAATAAACTATCACCCACATTGAAGTCAGCAGGATAAAGATTTGGATTAGTATAATACTTTTGTATCTTATATGTTTTAGCCAAACATTTCTTAATTAACTGAACTGGTTTCGAAGTATCCTTCACAAGACTGGGTCCCAACAACACAGACTCACCCGCCTCCATCCAACATAAAGGTAATATGAATGACCAACTATAGAGTTAATCATATGGTTATATCTGAATATTTTCCTAAAAAAATTTATAGGAGAACTAAACTAGATCTAAGTACTTCTCCCTAGACCCACCAAAATCTAGAACACATGCTCGCAGCATGTCCTATAACACCATAATAGTGTGCTCTGATTTCCAGTCTATCTGTGGGTGAAAAGTTATACTCATGAACACCTGAGTACCAATCACTTACTGTAAGACCTACAAGAATAATGAATTAAAATTTTCATCATGGTCCAAAACATTAATTCGTGGAACCGTGTGAAAATTCACTATTAGACAAACAAACAAGTCACACAACTGATCAACCATGGATGTTTCCAATATTCAAATGGAATATGACACTTCTGTTAAATGGTCCAAAATCACCCATATGACATCATTCTTCTGAGGGTTCCTTGGAAGAAAAACCACAAAGCCTATGGTGACATCTCCCCATTTCCACTCTAGAATGGGAAAATGTTGTGGAAGCCCAACCGTTCACTAATGCTTGGCCTTTTATTGATAAAATGTGTATCATTTTATCACCAATCATGCATTCTACTTCTTCATTCTCATCCACCAATACTATATATAAAGTTCATGGTACATCATGGTCAAACTAGAGTGAACCACCCACATTGATACATGAAACTCATGCATCATCACTTCCATCACATACGTAAACACAATAGCATGGCCCCAAACATAGATGATCTCATCCTCAACTATAGTTCATTTAGGAGGTACCTCCCCACCATCATAACCATCCCTCGATTCCAAATACTTTAGATTCTCAAATTACATTCCCATGTTCTAGGTCAGGAGTGTGGGATCAATGAATAAGGAAACAAGGTTCATCCATTCCCATTACTCTTGAACATCAAAGTTTATCTCATCAAGAAAATCCAAAATCTTCTATTCATAAATAGACTCATAGACTACATTAGTCTTTTCATTTCACCTTAAATCATTAACAACACTATTCCCTTTCCCTGGAATATAGGATTGATCAAAAAAATACTGTATAAACTTGACTAATCGTTACTACTGGAGATTTAAATCCCATTGAAAAATTATGTATTTAATAATTATTTGGTTGGTAAATCAAATAAATCATTTGTATAGAAGGTAATGTCTCCATCATATTATGGCATATACTATCAATGCCTACATGAGATTGTGAGTAGGATAATTTTCTTCATGTGTCCTTAACTATCATAATCCATATCCCACTACTCAATCACTCTACAATAATGTTACCTCAAGTACAATCCCAAATGCATCATAGAAAAATCTATAATTCTCGCATGGCATGGGTAGGGTCAAAATTAGTGCATTATACAAATGCTTCATTAAATTTTTAAATGCAATCTTGCATTCTCCAAACTATTCATACTTGAAAACCTTTTTGGTCAGGCATAAAAGTGGTGCTTACAAAATAGAAAAGTCCTTGATGAGCATTTGGTAGTAGCCTACAAACTCCAAAGTGATTAAAATATCAAAAAAATATTGGGATGATCCCAAGAAATAACTTCATGAACATTATCTAGGTCCACCTACACACCTTCTTCTAAGATGATGCGCCACATGAAATGAACTTGATTGATCCAGAAACTACACATAGATAGCTTGGTGTATAGACTATGCTCTATCAGTGTACTCAAGATTATGCCAAGTTGTTTTTCATGATTTTCATGAGTATTGTAGTACACTAATATGTTGTCAAAAAAACCACAAACCAAATCCATTAATGGGTGGAAGATTCAGTTCATTGGGCCATAAACATAATAGGAGCATTTTTTCAATCCAAACAGAATTACAAAAAACTTATGCTAGTCATATCTACTACTAAAAGAAGTCTGTTGTATATTAGAAGGTATATCTCTCAAATGATGATATACAAACATTAAATAATTTTTGTAGAATATACAAACCCCCATCAACTAGTTAAAAATATCATCAATGCATGGAATATTATATCATTTCTTAAGTATCATCATATTTAACTTATTGTAATCGATGAAAAAGATCAATGTTCCGTTATATTTATTTGGAAAAAAAAAGAATAAAGATCCTCATGGTGATGTACTCAGATAAAAAAAATCTTATATCCTGCAACTATTAAGCTATGTTTTATTCTCTTGATGCATTACTAGTTCCATTATATATGTTAGAAAGGAAACTGGTTCAACACCAGGAATTATCTCAATCGTAAACTCAATAACTCTCAGGTGGAATACCTAATAAAACATAAAAAAACACATCCAAATAAATGATCTACTATGGGTGGAAATAAAGTAATCCTA
Organism: Viscum album; assembly: GCA_963277665.1. NCBI lineage: Eukaryota > Viridiplantae > Streptophyta > Magnoliopsida > Santalales > Viscaceae > Viscum > Viscum album. The sequence goes on from OY728162.1 coordinate 1,531,532,569, forward strand.
ACATCACCATCAGTGAACAATAGACTCACAGCCTAGGTATTGTTCTCCCTAATTGCTGATGAACTGGACCTGCATAGCCTACTAGAATATCCCATTCTCTAAGATAACCATATCTATCACCCTCAAGAGGTGTGAGGGATACTCTCCTTTGATAAAAAATGATGTGGACTCAGTAAAATACCATCTATTCCATACATAAAATAGATTCAAAACATGAAATCTCAAATACATATAGATCCAAAAGGAAATTATACTCACCAACCTCAGGGGAACACCCTTTTCATAAACAGATTTACTTTGAACATACACCAAACAGTGTGTCGGCCATCTCAAACCCACACACAAACTCCATCAGGAGACACAAAACATTCACAAGTTGAGAACATATAAATGAATTTAATAATCATAGATCAATTAATGTGTATAAATCATAGAAGCTACAAGAATTTTAACTATGAATATTAATGTCCCAACTTCACTATCAACAAGTTCAAGTTGAACTGCATTCAATTGACCTTTCTCTCTACCCTATGCTTCAGTCTGAGTGCATTTTGATTCACTACTATATTGATAGTGACACTCTTTTCTGGAATTACCATATTTTTTTCCCAAAAAATAATGTTTTATTTAACTAAAAATGATCGACTGATATGGGGTAGAAGTCCCCATCCTAGTGTTTTATGTTATCTTAGGTCTGCCATCACTTCGTATCCATCAAGGGTTCCTAAAAAACTTCTGTAAGTTTGACATCCTACCACATGCTCATAACTCCACCAATGTTCATGAACATTAACTAAAAATGTGTCCTGAACTACCACACTAATGGGAAAACACTCAGTTACTACCCTTTGTAACAAATCCTTCCCCTTGGATAATTTTATTTCCACTACTCTAGTTCAAATTTCCGTAATGGTTATTCCTACCATCAGAAGTCATACGTCCTATTAATCAAAATGAAACACCATGTCCCATACTAGAATCCTCCTTTAGGTTCCCCTTAGAAATGAAAGCTTAATTTACTACCTCAAAAAACATATTAATTCAAAATATATTATCCTAGAAAATAATCTCACATTTAGTTCTATCCTAAAAATGTATCACCGCATATGTTTCATCTCCCATGAATGCTAGGAAAATCACTACATGTCGACGAAGCGACCAACATAGTCCATCATTGAAATTATTCCTTGGTCCGACCATATAAAATCTTCCACCCTATATTATCTTAGTATATATCAGTAAAAGTATTCCAGGAACTTCTTCTATAATTCCTATGATACCATTCCCTTTAGAATATCCTACCCAAAAAAATATCCCACCAGCAATTCTCTTGTCTTCATAATATATAGTACTCTAATTTGAATCTTTTCTCTTGAGAAGTCACTACATGATCAAGGATTTTCTCGATATACTCAATCAAGAACTATGCTACCTCAAGTCCACCCTATCTTGTGAATGTTAGTGAGTGTTGTAGATGGAAATCCAAGGTTATATTAGAAATATTAAACACAACCTACCCTGGGTATACTTCAAGGAAGAGTATAAAATGAGAAATTTTCTCAAAGATCTTCTCTTCAACTCCTTTACCCATAACTATTGGGGCCTCTTGTCCCACTATTGGAGTCACATTTTTAGAAATTTCCTTATATAATCCTACCAAAGAGGCATCATCATAGAGTCATGTATCTATAATCACATAGACATATCTCACAAAACAGAACACATCATTAATACATTTACATAAGACATAATCACATAAATCCACAACAAGTTATCTCGCATACATTTCCCCATAGTCAAACCTATGACACTATCACTACCCTCATCCATCCCTAACCCAGGTCATGGATAAAAAAGGGTTATTTTTATTATGGATATATTTTCTATTAGGTGTATTTACCACATTTAAAAATATTTTAATAATTGTAAATTCATTATTAGGCACCATTTCTATTAAATCATGCATGTAAGGAAGAGTGTTTTCTTATCCCATAACTCACTCATAGCCTGATTTTCCAAGTGTGTATTAAATTATAAATGTCACTTATATCCTTAAGTGCCTAGAATCTTTCCTAAAAACTCAAATCTCATTCCATACTAGGCCATTATAAAATCTCATAAAAAAATAAAATCACACAACAAGAGAATAATCTAATTGAAATAACATTTCTCTCTAATAGAAAATAACAATAAAAAAATCACACTGAGGAAAAATGGGTTTTCCCTTACACATGGGTTAGATAATCCCATGAATGATTTCATGAACAAGACCCAAATAATCATAGTCTCCTATATTACTTTTCCAAAATATAAAATTATTGAAAGGAAAACCTTCATTTTATATAACTTAGTAATGTACCAAACTAGGCATAGCATACTGGTTCCCCCAAGCTAGTTTGTTACGTGACCTAAAGTACGCCTCCTCATACTCTAGAAGTTTCAAACTAGTAGAGGGGGTCTAATATATTATGTGGGGGGACTATAACCTTCTTATAAAACAAATAAAATTATGAAAATCGATCTAAAATAGATAAAAATAATAATAAACAGTAACTAATAAAGATTAAGCATCACATGAATAATCTAAAACGAGGGGGGATGACCATAAACCAAAGTAGTGTGTCATTCCATATATGTGTCAAGTGTTGAATGGAAATCTAAAAAAGGAAAACTAACATCTCTGAATTGGGGATCAATATAATATATAGTTCCCTCATTCATGCTTCATCCTGAATCCCAACTCATCCATTTAACATTGGTCCTTTTCCCTTATCCTGGCCTACAAATAACAATTCTACTCAGGTACCAATCGGAGTCTTGGGTAGGGTGTGAGTACAACTCAGTATTCCACCACCAATTATGTCTAAGGAAATATTTATTCTATAATAGTTCATTTAATTGAATGAAGAATAAGATAAAAATGAAAAAAATAAATAGGTCATATATTTAATATTCTTTTGTTAACTGAATTGGTTATTGAGCTCATGGTGGTACCCAAACCAATCATACCTTCTTTGGCCCGTGTATGAGCCTAAACCTTAAACTATATGATTTTAAACTTTACACATTAATGATAATTCATTATTCAAATTAATTCCAATTTCATTTCAGTATCGTGGAGCATCAATCTATGAACTATTATCATGGATTCTCATAGCGTCAGTCCAAAATCATTATCACAGGATCATTATGTCAGCATAGCACCAAATTATCTTGTACTTGAAGCACTAGTATAGCACCAATTATCATGCATGAATCAAAGTCCTATAGAATAGTTTTTTACACCCATGGATGAGGAGTTTATGTCCAACACCCACATCAAATTGTTCATATATATATATATATATATATATATTTCACGGTTCATCATTAATAACCATTTTTGACCATTATCAACATTTTTCACCATTTCACCTATCAACCAAAACCATTAACATCATTTCATCCCTTAATCATTTAACCTAATTACCATGAATTATCTTAAAACTTATTATCCTTTTGAGGTTAAGACAAAAAAATATTTATAACAAGTTATCATTCCAAAACATTCACAGTTGGTTTAATTTTTTAAACACTCTAAATCTACTTTTTCATTATATAGTTATCATTTTAAGAAAATTAGAACATGCAATTAGTTTACATTATTCCCAGTCTTGTAATCTTCAATGGATCCAATAGGATCTGATAAGTGTCACACAAATTCATGGGATTCAGTTCACTTTTCTAATTTAATATAAACATCACAACACTATAATGAAAAAATATAACTAAAATAACAATATAATTACCAAGACTATGTTAATTATCATATAGTCCACCAACATTAGGGTTTTCGATGAAAATGAAGAACCGAACTATTATCCTCAATATCATGCCTTGGATCTTCTTTCCTTAAATAGATCAGACCATAAAACATAAAAGTTCCCATCAAGGAACATTAATAATTACATTAGAGATTATTTTTAAGGATCTGGGATATATAATAATAATATATATATATAATAATCCAGTAATTATGAGTACTTACTGCTGAATCTAGATCTTAAACATGCTTTGAATAGCCTAAAACATGATCACAGAATTATGGAAGTCACCTCTAAATCCTTAGGGAAAAAATAGTTTATTATTCCATGATATTATGAAAAAAATGATGCCACAATATTTTAATTTAGATTAGATAAATTAATTTTAGGTATCCAACAATACGTCACATGGTTATTCCACATTGTTTGGAAACCCATATGCCAACTATGTGATGCAACTGTCTCAATCCAACCCCTTGTACGGTTGGATTGCATGGTTAAACAAAAAATGGTCCAACTATGATTTTCCCCAATGATCACTTTTCATGGTTTCTATTAGTTATCTACACAATATATCCAAATAGTGTACCAAATATTCATTGATACTATCCCTCCTATCACAAGTTTCATGGTTTTCAGAATGGGGTGCACGATTTGTACAAGCCATGCTAAAATATTTCACATCCAAAGAAGGCTCGAAATCTTTCCAATCCCCATATGAACCTCCTGAAAAATAATATGATAAGTATATATAATTAAAATACATAAATAAAGGGTTATATACATGAAAATAAAAATGTAAGATCCTAAAATATTTTAGGATATTAAAGTCGCACCATTAAGAGATTGAGAATCATCTTGGATTGGGAAATATATGCAATAATTTAATAATAATTTATTATGAGTGATTGTATAACGACCCATACTTTACATACATTGTTAATACTTCAAAATTTAAGCACACTTATTACAACATATGACAAAACCACAAAGGACCGTATAGGTATAGTGTCTTTAGAAACTGGGAAACATAAACAACTGGTTCATAAATCTTCTACAGTGTCTCCCATTTATTTCATCATATCTAGGGTCCCTTTTAGCATATTCTACTTAATATCCATCTTCCTAACCTGGGGAAAAGAAAACACAAAAGAGTGAGCTCAAATGCTCAGCAAGGGCAAATAAAGGAAATAAAAATCATATCATATCTTTTTGAAAATCAAAACCTACAAAAGAGATCATAATATCTTAACATGGAATAAATCATAGAAGTGAAAATGAGATCCCCATAATCATAACATAAAACTTGAAGCTTTGTGGCATGCACACATAATCATGGAAAATCATTTCTTGTTAGTCATGACTCATTGCCAAGACTATCTTAGTGGACAAAGTCCCTTTCTGAACCGAGTTCACTCCTCGTTTCAGTCCTGTATCACTGAACCGAAATAACCTTCCGTTCCAGCCATGTCTATCTCATGAGATATAAAATCATTACCCAATGCATTGGAGGGAGATATAGGTCCCACCCATCTTATAATGAATCCTTTCTTATGTGTGCCACATAATCATAAAACATGCATCATCGCATAACACATGTAACAAAAATGGGATTCTTGAAACATCATGACATCATAAATCAATTCATATATGATAAAGGAATTCATAAACATAATTCCATCACAACATAGTCAAACCAATGTAAAAATATGGATAGAAACAGAACCCTTTATTATCTTAGATGGAAAATAATTTTGATAAAACACTTGAATTGAATTCTTGAGGAAAATATCCTTTCTTCTTCAAAAACATTTTTCCTTTCATAACATGTCATACAACTTTAAAATAAAAGAAGTTGATTAAAAATAAACTTGAAAACTTGTAAAGGAAGCTTCTTTGAAGTAATGTTTTAAAAATCCATTCATGCCGTATAAGTTAAAAAAAACATTCTTCGTACTTTTGTCGGAAAAGTCAAAAAGTACCTCGTACGGAAAAACGACAAAAGATTCCTTTCATATTCTTTACTAAAAACTCACCTAAGGGTAAAATTGGATTTAAACTATTTCAAGTGGATGGAAACAATATTACATATTGAGGGAACATGGATGTGGATGATAAAATACACCCCAGTAAATACTTACGAATAAACAATCTCGGAAAAAAATGAGATTGTGATATTTCCCTTACCTTAGGTCCGATTTGCTTTGTTCGTGTCCGAAGCTCCTGTATAATGGTTTAAATAATGTTATTGACTTATTCCAGAATCATACATATTGATATGAGATCATATATGGTCATATTATTAGCTTCTTGTTAGTAATATTTCATTGTTACTTGTTACTCGGGTCTTTATAACTTTTTGTTCTTATGCGTGTTTTGTCGAATAAATTCTTATTCTTATCTTTAGGTTATAGATAATTCATTTCCAGAATGGTATTAGTGTAGTATATACCATATTCATTCATTCAATTCATTTATACAATCATTATGAAATGAAGATCATGTAGAACGAGTCGCATCACATCATGGAGACGGTATTCCGTACGTACGCACGAGTGATGATATCGTTCCTATGATCGTGGAATTGTATTGGAGTATATATATATATTATTTCAGTATCAATATTACTTAATTATAATCATATATAGTTACTCATTACACCATTATACCCATCCTTGTAAGGTGATGGTGGAAAACAGATTACACCACGGCGTGGAGACGGTATTCCGTACGTACGCACGCGCGGTGATTTCATTTTTCCGTAGGATGGATAGAAGGTGAATTAGGGTTGTTTCATATTTATAATAACATATCAGTATGTAAGTAATACTGATGTTATTACTTTATCATGAAACAACTAAAGAAGAAGAAGTTGAAGAAGAAAGAAATTGAAAAGATCGGTAATGGATATTACCTCTTCTTTGGAACGCCTTTTTGAATCCTCCACTTAAGGAACTAAGATTGGTCTTTGGAGAAGACCAGGACCTCTAGGATTATTCTAGGGAAGTGGAGAAGGGAAAATGGCAGGGTTTGGCCGAGCTTGAGTGCTCAAATTGGTGTGAGGAGGAGGGGGAGGAGGTGCCCTTTTATAAGGGAGGAGAGGGGCACCTTAGGAATATCTCAAAATATTATTTTATATTAAAGTAAAAATCGGTTTATAATGGTTCCAAAGGGTCTTATTTCGAAGATAAAGTGGGGATGGGTCGAAATCCTATCAACCAATAGGATTTAGACAAGTTTAGGGTATTATTTTAACCTTATCAATTAGATTTAACTCTAAGTTAATTAATTTAACTTTTACCGTGTCTTTTTGTTTTCTTTCACTATATGGTTAATACACTTACTATAACATGCCAAACGAACCCCAAATTGTTTATTATTAATATATATATATATCCTTATCTAAGTCATTTGGCCTAACCTTAGATTTTTAGGAATAAAATAATAATTAATAATATAATATTTGATTTAAAAACTATTTTGTGTCAATTTTGACACTATTTGATATATGATTTTTGTGAAAGTCATAACAGAATTATATGTTCGAAACAAGTTGATTAAATCAATACTAATATATCATAGTAACCTAGAAAATTAGTGTAATTCATAAAAAGTCTCAAAGTACATTTATTTTGGTATTTATATTATCAATTTTGTCAATATTTCATTAATAAGATAATTACTGCATCATCTTTGTGTCATAAATAAATTAAATTATTTGATGTCTAAAAATTACAAATAAAATACCATCATGTAGGAAATCCTTTTATCTTTCTAATGAATATTTACAATCGAATTTATCTTATGTATAACCCTATATTAAAAATTATTTACTTATTAAACTTTGATTTTAACTATTTTAACCCTTCTTTAAATAAATTAATAATAAATGTCCTAATCTAATCCAAGTGGGCCTAAATGGTCATATTTTATTCCTAAGTTTGTTTTTGGTCGAATTACACTTGTCCAATAGAATTAGGACATGTGTTAGGGTAATATTAATATCATATTTACCCTTAGTTACCCTATTTACTATTAACCGTGGTAAAAAAAGTAAAAAGTTACTATTCACCAAAAAATTATTTTCATCTCATTGAACCACATTTTAGTCCTTGATATTAACCGTGTCTCTCGGATTTTTGAAATTCCATTCACAGAAGCGGTAAAATTAAGTTTTATGCAAAATTCAGTTTTTAACCTACCACTTAGTGGTTTCACTATTCATCAAAAATTGAAAGTTTTCAGAAAAATACCAAAATTTCACCCTAGGCTAATTTCGATATTCTGAGTCCAAAAATGAAGTCCATTTTGAAAAATAAAATTTATAAAATTTCAAAAAGTGGTTATTACTATTCATAACGGCTAGTTTTAATAGCATATTGTTGTTTAGTGAAACTCAGTATTGCGTTCGACGCAAGCTATCGAGGAAGGTCGCGATTGCGTGCAAAGCAAGCCAAGCAAGTGTTGTGTAGAAAAAGATTCCTTTGATGATTTATATAACATAAAAGTCTCGGGTGTTACATTCTACCCCCCTTAAAAAGAATTTCGCCCTCGAAATTCGTCACTTTGTAACAAACAAATGAGGATACTTCTCCCTCATCATATCCTCAAGCTCCCATGTAGCTTCTTCAAGTTGGTGGTTCCTCCATAAAACTTTCACCAAGCGAGTGGTCTTGTTTCGTAGGACTTTTCGCTACGATCCAGAATCTCTATCGGCTGTTCTTCATAAGAAAGATCTTGCTCCAGCGGTACAACTTCTGAGCTGAGTACATGTGAAGGATCTGGTATGTACTTTCTCAGGAGAGATACATGGAACACATCGTGAACTTGAGAGAGATTCGGTGGAAGCGCCAATCGGTAAGCTACCTTCCCAACACGATCCAGTATTTCAAAAGGACCGATATATCTAGGGCTCAACTTCCCCTTCTTTCCAAATCTCATAACCCTCTTCCAGGGAGATATTCGTAAGAACACTTTATCACCCACTTCAAACTCTAGGTCTTTTCTTCGGTTGTCGGCATAACTTTTCTGTCGACTCTGAGCTGCTCTTATGTGTTGTTGAATAGATCTGACCTTTTCTGCCATTTCATCAACGAGATCAGGTCCTAATAGCTTTCTTTCCCCAACTTCATCCCAGCAAGTTGGAGTCCTGCATTTCTTTCCATAGAGAGCTTCATAAGGAGCCATCTGAATACTGGAGTGAAAGCTATTATTATAAGAAAATTCCACCAAAGGTAGGTGTTGATCCCAACCTCCTTTGAAATCCATAGAGCAAGCTCTCAACATATCTTCTAGGGTTTGAATTGTTCTCTCAAACTGACCGTCTGTCTGGGGATGATAAGCAGTGCTGAAACTCAACTGTGTATCCAGAGTATGCTGAAGACTTCGCCAGAACTTCGAGGTAAATCTCGGATCCCGATCAGATATAATAGAAAGTGGTACTCCATGCAATCTTACCACTTCCTTTACATATATCCTGGCAAGCTGATCTAGAGAGAAATCCTCTCTAATAGCAATGAAGTGTGCAGACTTTGTAAGACGATCAACTATGACCCAGATAGCATTATTGCCTTTGGATGTTTTAGGAAGTCCTGTGACAAAGTCCATAGTGATGTTTTCCCATTTTCATTCGGGTATGGGTAATGGTTGTAACATCCCCTTAGACTTCTGTCTCTCAGCTTTAACTTGTTGACAAACCAAGCATCGAGAGACATATTCAGCAACATCTCTTTTCATGCCATCCCACCAGAAGTACTCTTTCAGGTCCCTATACATCTTCGTGCTTCCAGGATGAATAGAGAATGAAGAACTATGAGCCTCATCCAGCAGCTCTTTCTTTAATTCGGGGATGGGAGGAACACAAACCCGATTCCTGAACTTTATTATCCCATCACAATCAAGGTTGAATTCAGGAACATTTCTCACCTTCTTTTGTAACTCGACATCTTCTTTCTGTGCCTCTATAATCTTCACATGTATAGATGGTTGAACATTCATTTGAGAAAGATAAGATTTTTCCCCTTCCATTATAATTCCAAGATCCATCCTTTGTAAATCCATAAATATTGGATCTTTTGTGATCCTCATCATGGATAAACTAGCATGGTCTTGTCGACTTAATGCATCTGCCACCTTGTTTGCTTTCCCAGGGTGGTAATGGATTGAGCAGTCATAATCCTTAATCCGCTCCAACCATCTTCTTTGGCGCATATTCAACTCCTTTTGTGTGAAAATATACTTTAAACTTTTATGATCAGTATAAATATCACACCTTTCACCATAAAGGTAATGCCTCCAAATCTTTAATGCAAAGATTACCGCAGCCAACTCCAAATCATGTGTTGGGTAATTTTGCTCATGGATTTTCAACTGTCGTGAGGCATAAGCTATCACCATATCATTTTGCATAAGAACACACCCCAATCCCTTCTTGGATGCATCACTGTAGATCACAAACCTTTCTCCACTACAAGGCAGTGTGAGCACAGGTGCACTGGATAACCTTCTTTTCAACTCCTTGAAATTCTCTTCACATTCCTCTGTCCAGACAAACTTAACTCCTTTCCGAGTCAACTTGGTGAGTGGATTAGATAATCGTGAAAAATCTTTTACAAAACGTCGATAATAACCATCCAAACCAAGAAAACTTCGGATCTCAGTTACTGTTGTTGGTCTTGACCATCTTTCGATAACCTCTGTTTTTGCTGGATCCACAGATATCCCCTCTTTTGAGATTATATGACCCAAAAATGCAACTTTTTGAAGCCAAAATTCACACTTGGTAAATTTGGCATAAAGCTTCTCTTTTCTCAGGGTCTTCAATATAATTCTCAAGTGCTCTTCATGCTCTTCCTTGCTCTTTGAATATACAAGAATATCGTCTATAAAGACTACCACAAATTGATCAAGATAGTCTCTAAAGACTCTATTCATTAGATCCATGAAGATAGCAGGGGCATTAGTAAGACCAAATGGCATCACTATAAATTCATAGTGTCCATACCTTGTACGGAAAGCCGTCTTTGGTATATCCTCCCTTTTGACCCTTAATTGATGATACCCTGAACGAAGATCAATCTTGGAAAAGTATTGAGCTCCGCGTAGTTGGTCAAATAAGTCATCAATGCATGGGAGAGGATATTTGTTCTTGATAGTGATCTTGTTAAGTTCTCGATAATCAATGCAGAGTCTCATTGATCCATCTTTCTTCTTAACAAATAGAACAGGTGCTCCCCAAGGTGACGCACTAGGGCGTATGAATCCCTTATCAAGATTCTCTTGGAGTTGCTTCTTCAATTCCTGCAACTCAATTGGGGCCATTCTATAAGGTGTCTTTGAAATAGGCAAAGCACCCGGTACGAGTTCTATTGAAAACTCAACTTCACGATTTGGTGGAAGACCCGGCAATTCCTCCGGAAAGACATCATCAAACTCCCGTACAATGGGCATATTCTTAATCGTGAGTTTCTCACCAACCATTTGAGATAAATAACCTTCATTCAGTGGAATCAATACCCATAAGATGGAAGAAATTTCCACTGGAAGGTTATGTTCATCCTTGCATTGATAGACGATCGTAGGTTGATCTGGAATATGAAATGTGACTTCCCTTCTTTGGCAATTGATATGAGCTCCATGTAGATAAAGCCAATCCATGCCAAGAATCACATCAAATTCCACTAAAGGAAGGATCACAAGATTTGCAGGAAGCACTTTCCCACAAACTTCGATCGGAGAAGAATTATAAACTTCTGATGCGATTGATGTGCCATTAGGTGTTGTCACAGCTAACTCAACATCTAATTGTTGAGGTAATACGGTGATACCCTTAGAAAATTTTTCAGAAATAAAAGAGTGGGTGGATCCAGAATCAAATAAAACATTTGCTACTTTAGAGTGGATGGTAAGTGTACCTTTCACCACATCGTTATCGTACTCCACATCGCTGATAGAAATTGCATGTGACTTTCCTTTGTCTTTAGCCTTAAGAGTTTGTTGACGTCGACCATCATCATCAACCCTTGGATTTGGGCATTGATTGGCATAATGCCCCATCTCCTTGCACTTGAAACATTGAAGTGTAGCAGGTTCATTCTGTGTATCCCTTCCTTTGTTTGCATCATTAGACATCTTCTTCCCATTATCACGGCATTCAAATGCCCGATGACCTTCCTTTCCACATTTAAAACATTTACTTGTCCCTTTAAGACAACTCCCTCCATGTTTCTTTCCACACTTTGAGCATAAGGGAAAGTTCATCTTCTTTTCCGTGTGCTCTTTAGATTTTTCTTTGAATTCCATCTTCCTATTCTTATCAAACCCATGTGACTGATGGGTTACTCCAATCTCCATCTCGACTTTGAGAGCACATCGAACGATTTCCTCGTAGCTATTGAAGTCCCTTATGGCTAACGCCCTTCGAAGACTTGGTTTTAAGCCACTAAAGAATTGATCGATCTTACTCTCAGGTTGGATAATAATACCAGAAGCGTACCTTGCAAGTCTTGTAAAATTTGCTTCATAGGTACTAACAGATTCATCATCCATTTGCTTCAGTTCAAGAAACTCTTTCTCCATCTTTGTTCGGAGAATACGAGGGAAGTACTTATTGAAAAATAAGTTCTTGAACTCGTCCCATTCCATAGACTCAATTTCATCCCTTTGCCTTGTATTCTTAACAAGATTCCACCATTGATCAGCATCTCCTTCCAAACGATACACTGCTAGGATGACTTTATCATGCTCAGAACATTGAAGAACTGAAAATATCTTTTCAGTAGTACTAATCCATTGTTCAGCAACTAATGGATCAGTAGACCCGCTGAAAGATGGTGGACGCTGCCTCATGAAGGATTCAACAGAATGTTGCTCCCTCCTTTGTTCGTTTGGAAATCCTGCATGATTCATAGCTTGAGAAAGTTGTGTGAGCATGGCTACAAGATTTTGCATTCCAGCTCCCATATCGTTTGGTTGCTCAGGGGGACAATCATTGCATTGCCCATCGCATTCCGCATTAACACGGTTCCTTCGGGTTCCAGCCATTGACTAAAACCAAGAAGAATAGTGTGAGCAACACTAATTATAATAGGAAACCACATAATTCAAGAATAAAATTTTCATGCTTAAGGTCTTATCCTAGGTTATTCAAGGCCATTTCTAAAACACTAAGATTGTGTTCTATGCTTAGACTTATCCTTAGGGTTCTTACTAAGGCTTTCACATCCTAGTTTCCAAAGGTTGACTATACCTTTCCTCTGATACCAACTATAACGACCCATACTTTACATACATTGTTAATACTTCAAAATTGAAGCACACTTATTACAACATATGACAAAACCACAAAGGACCGTATAGGTATAGTGTCTTTAGAAACTGGGAAACATAAACAACAGGTTCATAAATCTTCTACAGTGTCTCCCATTTATTTCATCATATCTAGGGTCCCTTTTAGCATATTCTAATTAATATCCATCTTCCTGACCTGGGGAAAAGAAAACACAAAAGAGTGAGCTCAAATGCTCAGCAAGGGCAAATAAAGGAAATAAAAATCATATCATATCTTTTTGAAAATCAAAACCTGCAAAAGAGATCATAATATCTTAACATGGAATAAATCATAGAAGTGAAAATGAGATCCCCATAATCATAACATAAAACTTGAAACTTTGTGGCATGCACACATAATCATGGAAAATCATTTCTTGTTAGTCATGACTCATTGCCAAGACTATCTTAGTGGACAAAGTCCCTTTCTGAACCGAGTTCACTCCTCGTTTCAGTCCTGTATCACTGAACCGAAATAACCTTCCGTTCCAGCCATGTCTATCTCATGAGATATAAAATCATTACCCAATGCATTGGAGGGAGATATAGGTCCCACCCATCTTATAATGAATCCTTTCTTATGTGTGCCACATAATCATAAAACATGCATCATCGCATAACACATGTAACAAAAATGGGATTCTTGAAACATCATGACATCATAAATCAATTCATATATGATAAAGGAATTCATAAACATAATTCCATCACAACATAGTCAAACCAATGTAAAAATATGGATAGAAACAGAACCCTTTATTATCTTAGATGGAAAATAATTTTGATAAAACACTTGAATTGAATTCTTGAGGAAAATATCCTTTCTTCTTCAAAAACATTTTTCCTTTCATAACATGTCATACAACTTTAAAATAAAAGAAGTTGATTAAAAATAAACTTGAAAACTTGTAAAGGAAGCTTCTTTGAAGTAATGTTTTAAAAATCCATTCATGCCGTATAAGTTAAAAAAAACATTCTTCGTACTTTTGTCGGAAAAGTCAAAAAGTACCTCGTACGGAAAAACGACAAAAGATTCCTTTCATATTCTTTACTAAAAACTCACCTAAGGGTAAAATTGGATTTAAACTATTTCAAGTGGATGGAAACAATATTACATATTGAGGGAACATGGATGTGGATGATAAAATACACCCCAGTAAATACTTACGAATAAACAATCTCAGAAAAAAATGAGATTGTGATATTTCCCTTACCTTAGGTCCGATTTGCTTTGTTCGTGTCCGAAGCTCCTGTATAATGGTTTAAATAACGTTATTGACTTATTCCAGAATCATGCATATTTATATGAGATCATATATGGTCATATTATTAGCTTCTTGTTAGTAATATTTCATTGTTACTTGTTACTCGGGTCTTTATAACTTTTTGTTCTTATGCGTGTTTTGTCGAATAAATTCTTATTCTTATCTTTAGGTTATAGATAATTCATTTCCAGAATGGTATTAGTGTAGTATATACCATATTCATTCATTCAATTCATTTATACAATCATTATGAAATGAAGATCATGTAGAACGAGTCGCATCACATCGTGGAGACGGTATTCCGTACGTACGCACGAGTGATGATATCGTTCCTATGATCGTGGAATTGTATTGGAGTATATATATATATTATTTCAGTATCAATATTACTTAATAATAATCATATATAGTTACTCATTACACCATTATACCCATCCTTGTAAGGTGATGGTGGAAAATAGATTACACCACGGCGTGGAGACGGTATTCCGTACGTACGCACGCGCGGTGATTTCATTTTTCCGTAGGATGGATAGAAGGTGAATTAGGGTTGTTTCATATTTATAATAACATATAAGTATGTAATTAATACTGATGTTATTACTTTATCATGAAACAACTAAAGAAGAAGAAGTTGAAGAAGAAAGAAATTGAAAAGATCGGTAATGGATATTACCTCTTCTTTGGAACGCCTTTTTGAATCCTCCACTAAAGGAACTAAGATTGGTCTTTGGAGAAGACCAGGACCTCTAGGATTATTCTAGGGAAGTGGAGAAGGGAAAATGGAAGGTTTTGGACGAGCTTGAGTGCTCAAATTGGTGTGAGGAGGAGGGGGAGGAGGTGCCCTTTTATAAGGGAGGAGAGGGGCACCTTAGGAATATCTCAGAATATTATTTTATATTAAAGTCAAAATCAGTTTATAATGGTTCCAAAGGGTCTTATTTCGAAGATAAAGTGGGGATGGGTCGAAATCCTATCAACCAATAGGATTTAGACAAGTTTAGGGTATTATTTTAACCTTATCAATTAGATTTAACTCTAAGTTAATATATTTAACTTTTACCGTGTCTTTTTGTTTTCTTTCACTATATGGTTAATACACTTACTATAACATGCCAAACGAACCCCAAATTGTTTATTATTAATATATATATATATCCTTATCTAAGTCATTTGGCCGAACCTTAGATTTTTAGGAATAAAATAACAATTAATAATATAATATTTGATTTAAAAACTATTTTGTGTCAATTTTGACACTATTTGATATATGATTTTTGTGAAAGTCATAACAGAATTATATGTTCGAACCAAGTTGATTAAATCAATACTAATATATCATAGTAACCTAGAAAATTAGTGTAATTCATAAAAAGTCTCAAAGTACATTTATTTTGGTATTTATATTATCAATTTTGTCAATATTTCATTAATAAGATAATTACTGCATCATCTTTGTGTCATAAATAAATTAAATTATTTGATGTCTAAAAATTACAAATAAAATACCATCATGTAGGAAATCTTTTTAGCTTTCTAATGAATATTTACAATCGAATTTATCTTATGTATAACCCTATATTAAAAATGATTTACTTATTAAACTTTGATTTTAACTATTTTAACCCTTCTTTAAATAAATTAATAATAAATGTCCTAATCTAATCCCAGTGGGCCTAAATGGTCATATTTTATTCCTAAGTTTGTTTTTGGTCGAATTAAACTTGTCCAATAGAATTAGGACATGTGTTAGGGTAATATTAATATCATATTTACCCTTAGTTACCCTATTTACTATTAACCGTGGTAAAAAAAGTAAAAAGTTACTATTCACCAAAAAATTATTTTCATCTCATTGAACCACATTTTAGTCCTTGATATTAACCGTGTCTCTCGGATTTTTGAAATTCCATTCACAGAAGCGGTAAAATTAAGTTTTATGCAAAATTCAGTTTTTAACCTACCACTTAGTGGTTTCACTATTCATCAAAAATTGAAAGTTTTCAGAAAAATACCAAAATTTCACCCTAGGCTAATTTCGATATTCTGAGTCCAAAAATGAAGTCCATTTTGAAAAATAAAATTTATAAAATTTCAAAAAGTGGTTATTACTATTCATAACGGCTAGTTTTAATAGCATATTGTTGTTTAGTGAAACTCGGTATTGCGTACGACGCAAGCTATCGAGGAAGGTCGCGATTGCGTGCAAAGAAAGCCAAGCAAGTGTTGTGTAGAAAAAGATTCCTTTGATGATTTATATAACATAAAAGTCTCGGGTGTTACAGATTGATCAGATTTTTTGGGTATAGTTTTTGATTGAAATTGAATTTTTAAAAAGGTAGTCATATTGTGAACTGATATTTTCAATAATTACTGAATTGATTGACGTAGTGTGAATATCAAGTAGTTTGCTTACCCTATTTAAAATACCTTTCATTAAAATGGTTAATGTTAATTATTTTATATATATATATAAGGAGGTATGTTTTCATAATATAGTAGTAATATCATCTTTAAAAATAAGGGATGATATTGGATTATAGAAGAGAAAAAGGTACAGATAAGTCATTCTAGAATAATGTTAATAAAAACATATTATAGAAGACGTTTCAGGATAAGAACAATAATGAGTTAAATAGAATAAGGAGTTACATGATATTATCTTGTTATATGTATTTTTGAAGTTCTTTAAATAAAAAATCATAAAGTAAATAAATACCCCATCATAACTAAAATCTTATTTCTTGTTTGTTGAAAGAAAAAATAAATCACTCAATGCAAAAGTAAGTTCCATAATTAATTGTGAGAGGTGATATTTCTATTATTTTATTATTATAAACCTATAGGGTCTCTATGTACTCTTTGAATTATAAAAATTAATATGTTTAGTATTTTTTTACATCATCACATTGTCAATGTATGCTCCTTGGATTGGCTCAGTTGAGGTGAACTAATAAAAACTATTGTAACCCTCTCTTTTTGTGATTTATTTTCTCAAATTTAATATGAGGGAGATATTTTTTTTATCACATTTGAATAAGATCATTGTAGATGGTCAAATGAAAAATAATGACATAAATTGTTTTACCCCACCCTCATATTATTTACCTTTCTTGGGACTAACAATTAGTGTAATTGAAATTGGTTCTTAATGAATTTCCTTATACTTGAATCCATGGTAGTGGACATCATCCATAAGGGGATTATTATATTTGATGAAAACAACTTTCAATTATGGTTTAATCGGATGGGAAATAATTTTCTATCATTAGGAATGGATATATATAGAGTTTCCATACATGTTATGTCACCCATGATGGATAAAAGAACATTATTACAAAAATACTGGAGAATATTTGATGTGAAATATAAAGGATTCAATGAATTAGGAAGATTATTATCAATTTCAACATTCATTTAGGTAATTTAAATTAATCCTCACACTCCATTTTGGAAAATGTACTCAATATTTAAAAATTTTATGTTAAGGTATGTGATGCTAAACTAATGGTTTTATTAACCATGTATGAGGATTTGAGGATTCACCTAAATGAGATAGTTGGTTCATTTGAGGATTTGATTAACATTCTTATGGAGGATATTCATGGACATGGAGAAACTCTGGATTATATCAATCATTTAAGGGGAACTTTTAGAATACAACCACTCTATTTCAACACCAAAGTATCTGTGCTCTTAGAAAATGATTCAAAGGTTTGACACATGAAAATATTCATAGAACACTCATTGTATACAAGATGATGAATAGTGATAAAGAATACACAATAGATTAGTGTACATAGGAATTGGAATTCAATGAGATGATGAAACAGAGTTTTGAAAAATATCCTGAAGAAAGTGTAATTTATGAGGTGGTGTTTTTCCTATCCTAAAACATTATAAGGGGGACTACAAAATATAAAGATAAACTCCCCCTTCAATTCATTAAATGTTTAAAAGTTTTTCACCTCACTACAAATTTCCCAAATAAATTAAACAATGATGATGAAGATAAAGAATCGATTAATAATACATTTATGGGTATAAGAGGAAAAAGGAGATTGTACTAGAAATTCTTCACAATAAAAATTTTTCATTCACAAGAATTTGAATGATTGGATTTCAAAAAAGTTAAAGAGATTACAGATTATAAACACCTCACGGAGTAATCTCTTGTGGTTTTTATAGACATACCACTAATGGAGTAAAACAATGATGAAGATTCTGAAATTGGGGGAAGATTTGATCTCAAGACTAAATTACAAGCTTCCCTAAAAGAGATTTATTATTGGAAGTAAAAAATAAAACAATGTCAATGGAGTTTTATGCAACTCAAAACTATAAATACAATAATAATAGGGATAAAAGTCTAATTTGAAGGTTGATATCAAACAAATAAAATGATAAAATCCTGAAAACTTTAAAAGGGGGATTGAGTATAATCTAAAAGACAAAGATAAGTCCCATATCATAGATGGTTTGACTAATTTAGTGAAAGATCATTTTGGAATAAATGGGAACTCAAAAATGAGGTCATGGAGATGTTATAAAAACATTATGTTAAAATAAGACATCTAACTCCTAGCATGGAATTGGGGTGTTCAAGTGAATGATCTACAAAAGAGGTTAATGAGGTGAATGGGGAGTTAAAAAATTAATCACTTTCCCATAAATAAATCAGTTTAATTACATGGTTAAAACTAATGAGGATATTAACTAAATGAAAATAATAGTTGTGGTTTATGTGAAATAACATGAATCCATACCCAATAGAAGGTTTATTTGGGTAATAATAAAATAAAACAAAAGGCCATAGGCAGAATATTAAAGATACACAATAATACATAATAAATATAGTGTTATGTTTGTAGAATTATGGGATATAAACAATATGTGAATTCTATAGATAAAATACCCTTCAAATAAAAAAATATTTTTAGATATTATATTGTTTATTATTTAATGTTTTGAGACATAAAGACATGATATTAGCATCAATGTTTAATAGGTATTTACCTAAGGGAAATAATAAAAAGAAATATCAATATCTAAAAGCTTCATCAATTAGACTAGAAACACATAAAAAATTCGTTCAATATGAGGATATTTCAATATAACCAATGTTGGAACTATTACACTCATAACCAATAAAAATCAGCAAAAAAATGGATCGAGAATGAAAATGATGTGAAGTTAATTTTTGTATATATTTTTTTCAATGATATGTATTATAAATATGAATGTATTCTGGAAAAAAATTACTTCTTGAATGATAAGAAATAAATATATTATCATAGAAATAAAATATCATAAAATAGTGGAATCCACTTTGTTGATGATGAAGTTATAGTTATTATTGGCTCAAGAGAGTGAAAATTTACTATAAAAGACCAAACCTGTGTGGATTTCATGGAGGTTAATGGTTGTAGTCACAAATTACGTAATATAAGTCAATTATTTAGCTCAGTCGATGAAACTAATTTCAAAAAAAATACTCGCATCACTAAAGGCAAATATGGCTCTTTTTTAATTCAATTAAATTTATTTAAGGGGAATCTATATGTAAATGATGGAGAGAAATATATGTTCTTATTATACAAGTATGAATAAAATTAGTTGTGGCACAAATGTCTTGGTCACATGAGCCAAATTTATTTAGAGGATTTATTTAAGAATTAAATAGTATGTGATTACCATAAACCCACATGTGATCACATTCACACATGTCATACATTCCAAAAAGTTAAGATCACTCTTAAGGATTACCTATCAAAGGAAAAAAAATAAAAAAATCTTCTTGATTTGGTGCACATTGATCTATGTGGGTTGATATCACCCATATCCATGGATAAAAAAGGAATTATATTATATTTATGAATGAATTAAATAGGATGGAATGGATGATAGTTATCTCCCATGATTCTAAGATATTAAAGTCCATTCAACAATACTTGATATCAGTATAGAATATGTTTAGGCTGAAAACTCTAATGTCCTAAATCAATAATGTCATATATAGAATTCACTAATAATTAAGAGGATTAATTTCTCAAAAAAATGAATATATTACAACATTTTAGTGGTATTAACTCATTGAAAAAATGTTTTTGTTGAGAGGAAAAATTGAGTCAAAAACAATATGTCTTGTATTATGATAATTTATAAAAATATACATGATAATTATTGGATAGATGAAGTACTTACATCTGTATATATCTTAAATAAGTCCTTTTCATGTTTGGGTGAAGATAAGACACCCTATAAATAGTGGTATGAGAAGAATCCAATATTGATATACATTTGAGCCTTCATAATTAAATGCTTTATTCTCAAAAAAGAGTAGAACCATAATATTGAATATTAGGGGGATATTGGTATTTTATGTGGTTATTCATCAAAAATAATATATTAAAAATGATACAAAAAAAGTCTTCTTATAAATTATATAAATTCAAGATGTCTAGAATGAGAATAATTCACCAACCAGTGAGTAGGTTTTTCAAAAACAATTATTGATGAAACATTAGAGAAACGTAATTTTGATGTTTTATGTCTACGGGGAGCACATATATCTATGTCCAACTAAGAGAATACACTTATGATGAAAAAAAATATCAATTTTTACATATATGAAAACCAAATTATTGAGGCTAAAATAACCGATTAGAATATCATTGATGACTAAAATTCTCTAGTGAAATCATGGAGATTATTGAATCTATAGAAAACCTATATTTTTACTCAATTATATCCCTAATATTTTATAAAGGATACTATAGAGAAAAACTACATCAAATATATGCATGAGTAACATTAATATATTCATAACAATGAGGCATGAGAACCTGTTCCATAGATAAATATTTTTATTAGACGCAATCATGCATTCCAACAAAATCAATGTGTATAGAAAAGTGACTTCTAAAAAATCATAATAAGTGTAAAAAGTGTATTACTATATTAAATATATTGATATTGATGAAGAATTACCTTTTATATTCTATTTGGAATCCATTTAAACTTTCTAGGCTATGTTGAAGTAATGGAATTTCAAGGTCTACCAAATGGGAATCAAATCTAAATTTTTTAGATGGGGTTATTGGGGAGGTGGTGTACATTAAGAAATTAGATATGTTTCTTATGGATTAAGATAAGAGAAAAATGTGTTTATTGAAGGAGGAATTGTGTGTGCTGAATAAGGATCTGAGATCCTGGTACTCAAGGCTCTATAAATACCTAAGAATGATTGGTTTTAATCAAGGAAGAGTTCTTCACAACCTCTAAATAAATAAATAAAATGATCAATTAATATTTTAAATCATATCTATTGATGACATAATTTCTAGAAGATCATAAAAATAAAAATGAAATATATTTTCCTAACATATGATGTGAGATTTTTAGTTGTCCATAATTGGTTATTTTACCTTTTTCTATTGCTTTTTTGTGCCATATTTAATGATGGGAACATTCATTTCTGAATTAAAATATTCAAAATAGTTTCTAAATAGATTTGGAATGGATTATTCTAAGACTAAGACAAAATTATATGATAATCAAATGAAGTTATAAAAATATTGTGGTTAATGGTTTTTAGATATCATGGAGGATTTGAAAATAATTATAATTTGGTTGTGCTTGATAGTAATAATATCATTCATTTTTTTGTAACATGACATGATACATGGTACCAATGTTGTATAAAGAAAATACACATGTTTGTAGTGAAAATAATTCTTTTTTATGTCAACTGCATGGTGGAATTAAATATATTATAACACAAAAATATCATAGAAATTTTTATTGGGAAAAACTAATTCATATTGAGCAAGTTCAACGGATGATTGAAATTAAACTTCTAGTTGTCATTTTACAATTGTAGGTGGTTTCATTTCATGGTTGAGTAAGAAGAATGATTGAATTTCATTAAGAATTGTGGTGGATAAAAACATCAAAATTACTCAAGAATGTAATAAATATCTATGGTTAAAGAAACATTTTAATGGTATTGGAATTTATGTAAATTATCATATTGTAATCATCTTTCATAACATGAGTGATATAAAATTTAGAAAAAATCATGTTCATCCCTAAGGGACAATTAAAATTGAGATAAAGTATCATTTTATCAAGGATAAATTTGATTAAGGAATGTTTAATTTGTTTTATGTGTCATCATAAGGTTGTATTTAGGACTTCATGATGAAAAAACTAATAAATGTTGATTCTTACAAGAATTAGTTAGTTAATGGAGTAAAACTTCATCCCTTATACTAAATTTTTTGGAGATGGGACCTCCACTTCCTCATTGTATTTAATATTTATAGAAAAGTATAATTTATCTAATTAATTAAATTATTGGATCTCCAACCCATGTTTTTGAACATTTACTGATTTAATTTTTTGGATCATTGAAAAATGGGGAGAAACAATATTTAAATTTTTTGAGATAAGCAATTTTGAAATGAAAAATTTGGGAGTGTTCCATATTATTAACAATGAGTGACAAAACCTATTATTATTTTTTCAAAAGGGGAGAGTGATTTATTGACTATTCTATGGGGAACAATTTGGTATAGAGGGTTTAATGCTCATGGAAATAATCAGTTTTTTAATGAGGAAACATTCATTTATCTACTATTTCTAACAACATTATTGACTCACATGGGATAAGAGTTAGTTATTAGTGAATCATTGACATTCTATCTAAAGATAAATGTTTTTAGGGTATGAAGAAGGTTTGTTTTGATGTTCTAATATATTTAGATGGTGAATATTCTTTAGTTATTTGGAAGATTTTTTCGCAAACCAAATGTGGGATATTATTCTACAAAATTTCATGAAGTAGTTTTTTGGGGGTTTTTGACAATAATAAAGAATAAACTTTTAAAAGATATTATAATTTCATGAATAATCCCAAAGATGTTTTAGAATATCCTATAGAATTTTTTATAGGATATATATTCCATTATGACACACCAGGTTATACCAAAAAATTGTGTTTCAATAAATATCAAAAATCATATACTAACCTACTTTCATAATAAAATAAAATATAGTATATAAAGGACTTTATATGAATGATTAAGATGTTATAACTTATCACTAGAATAGGACAATAAGTCATGTCATAGTACCCTAAATCTTTTTGTTATGGGAGTTCATCAAAAAATAGAAAATGGATGTTCTATAAGGATCATTTGGGAACTTCATAAGAGTCCTCAAGGACTTCATAAGGATCAAAATAGAATTCACACCATGACACCCCAATTCATATCGTGAAGGATTATATGGTTTAAATTTTTTAAAATTCCATATTATATATGATTTTTATAGGAGAGGTGATGGGAATTCATTATATATACTCATTTTCCAAAATTTGATGAAAAAAAGTGATCGTACCAGGATAGAAGATGTCGCACCATGAAGAGATAATGCACTAGAATATGACAAAGTCCAATTTAATAATATCATTAAATATATATATATATATATCTTCATGTAGTTTGTAAGATTTTCTACTTTAAAAGTTTTAGGATAAGTATTTGTTTTGTGAATAGATAGGTCACATCATGATTATTATTTGGAAAATTGTTTTGGTTCTGTCTAGGTGAGGCTCACTCGATGAGAAAAAATATGTATTATTAATGATATGAGGTAGATTAATGAGGTTTTTCTAAGTTATTCTCATGCAATGATAGAACATCTTGAGGATTTAAATGTTTCTACCCTGGTAAATATTTCCACTTGAAATATAGGTTCATGAAATGACCATTTTGATAATCAAACTGAATTATAAAATTCACACTATTATTTCCATGGAATTAAATATGTGAGACCAATTAGATTTTTTAGATATGGTTTTTTACTGAAATCACAGTTTGAAGAAGGTAGTTATGTCATGGACTATTATTTTCTAGAATTTTTTAATTGATCTCTATAGAATAGAAATTAGGGAGTTGACTTATCCTATTTAAATTACCTTTCATTAAAAGGGTATGTAACACCCCAATCTTCTACGGTATGCTTCTCTTTGAATAATGTGATAGTGTGTGTTGTACGCAACACCGAGTTCTAACACACCGTAACCAATCAAACTAGCCGTTATGAATAGTAATACCTACTTTTTGAAATTATATATATTTTATATTTAAAAATGGACTTCATTTTTGGATTCGGAATATCGAATTTAGCCTAAGGTAAAATTTTGGTACTTTTCGGATAACTTTAATATTTTGATGAATAGTGAAAATTACTAAATTTTAATTAAAAACAACTTTTTTAATCAAAATAATTTATATTGATAAATTATGAATTTGAGTGGTTTTAAAGTATATTTAGAATATATTTTTACCATTTAAAACAATGTTGTTCATTGGACATAATTTCAAAATTAAACCGAACATAAACAAGTATCAATCTTTTGATAGTTATTATATCTTAAAAACACGCTTTTTGTTTTGACAGCGGGAATTAATTTTAAATTAATTTCTGCCACTTCTGTGCTTTGAATTTAGAAAAATAGATTCCATATTTGGAATTAGGATGTTCAAATTCTGTAAATAGGTAACTTTTATTTTTAGATATTTTGAATAATTACTGCAGTAAATATTTTATTTACCATGGTTAAGGGTAAATCCGGTAAATAAGGGTTAAAAAAATTATAATAATACTAAATTACCCTAAAACCTGTCCTAGACTTATTGGTTGATACATGTTCGACCATAGGCATCTTTGGGTCTATTTTGGGACCCCATGGAGTAACTTGTAGGTGATAGGGACACTTAATTTTAATTAAGTTAAAATAAGTACAAAAATGACATAAGCATATACCTTTTAGAAAAACAATTTTTACATAGAGTTATATATGTTGGATTTTCAACTATAAATATTCATTAGAAATATAAAAACATTTCCTACATAATAATATTTTATTTATAATTTTTAGACTTTAAATAATTTAATTTATTTATGAAACAATGATGATGCAGTAATTACCATAATAGTGAAAAATTAAAATAATTGATATTATAAATACCCAAATAAATATAATTTAAGACTTTTAATGAATTACGATAATTTTCTAGGATAATATGACATATTAGGATTGATTTAATTCACTTTTTTCGAAGTAATCATTCTGTTATAAGTTTCAAAAAAATCAACTATTGAATAGTGTCAAAATTGACATAAAAGGGTTTTTAAAACAAATATTATATTATTAATTGATATTAAATTTCTAAAAATCTAAAATCCAGCCAAAAGACTTATATCATAATATTTGTATCATTAATGGACCATTTGGGGGTCTCTTGGATGTATATAGTAAGTTTATTAACCGTATAATATAAAAATACAAAGAGACATTGTAAAAGTGAAACTAATTAACTTAGAGTTAATACTTAACGATAAGGTTAATATAATTACCCAAACCTGTCTCAATTCTATTGGTTGAGTGGTTTTAGACCCATCCAAACCTTAACATTTTAATAATCCACTTTGGAGCCATTATCAACCGAATATGAATTTATTATAAATTAATATTTCTAGCTTTTCCAAAGGTGCCCCTCACCCCTCTTATAAAAGGGCACTCCTCCTTCTCATTTATTCAAACCTTCAAAGCCTTTTTGTTCGGCCAAAATCTGCCCAAATACTCTCCCAACATCCCTCACTACAACCTAGATGCCTTAGTTTGATCAGAAATCCAACCTAAGGAGCCCTTTTGATCAAATCAAAAGGAAGAACCCGAAGAAGAGGTAATGATTTCACCACCCTTTTCCAAGTTCCTTTCTTCTTCCACTTCTTATTCCTTTGTTTTTACCATTCTAAAATAATAACTCCAGTATCATATATATACTGTGATGTTATTATAAATATTGTACAACCATATTCAGTATTCTATCCACCCTTTGAATAACATGTCACCATACGTGTGTACGTACGGCTTACCGTCTCCACGTCGTGGTGTAATTATTATTCAATATATTATTATTTGGATGGGTATAATAATGATATGTAACTCATGTAAATAATAAATATAAAATGTTAATGATTCTTTATATATGATATAAAAACCACTTATATATTATTTTAATATCAAAAGAATGATATTGTCGCTCGTGCGTACGTACGGACTACCGTCGCCACAAACGCGATGAGATTCATTCTCCATCGTATCCATTCAAGTATAATTCTCATTTTATGATTAATAATAGTATCTAAGGACTTTATATCATTCTTTATATGAATAATATACAACCTATCCATTACAAATATGGCTTATGTAACAAAACATATAAAAGAAAACGAGTAAGTTAACACCCGAAACAACGATAATACTAAGATATTATTAACAAATCAATGTTAAAAGATCATATATGATATCATATTAATGTATATGATTCTTGTATAATTTAATAACAATTATTTCACCATTATACAGGAGGTTAACCTACCTCAACCAATGAAAAGTACAAGGTAAGGGTTTATTTCACAATCTCTTCATTATCCGAGGTTGTTTATACGCAATTATCTATTGGGATCTCTTTATCATCCACATCCATGTTTCTTCGAAATGTATTTCAAAACATTTTTACTATTTACAAAGAATATGGGTTAAATTAATTTATACCTTTATGGGTTTATAAAGGAATCTTTCCGTCATTTTCCAAACAAGGAACTTTTAACCTTTTCAACAAATTTAAGGTAAGAATGTTTTTTTTTAACTTATACGGGGGGTGCGGCTATTTACCGCCATTATAAAATCGTCAAAGCTTCCCTTACAAGAATAAAATAATATTTTCAAAGAAAATGTTTTATTTTATAAATATATGACTCTTAAATGATTTCAAAAATAGAAAGAGATATTTCTCTAAAAATAGTTTTGATTTCATCTATGTCAACATCCTTTGATGGATTTTACGTTTATTTGAAGTTGATTTATTATGATACAAAACTTCTATATTGTATTGAAGGTTTTTTTGATATTTTTGACTATGGATGTGCTATTTTTATACCATTCATAGTTTATGTTGAAAGTATTGACATTTCGTATGCTAGTTTTAATACGAATGTTTATGTTATGTTTAAACCTTTTCATATGGGAATGCATTGGACTTAATATGTGACGGGTGGAGCCCGCTATAGTTCCTCGATGCATCGGTAGGTCTCATGAGACAAACTAGTATCTTGGCACAAGGCCTTGGAAAAATCTTATTTGTAGTCTTGGCACGAGGACTTGGCTATGTGGTTATGATAGTATGGCATTATGCATTCCATCATTATGAAAGTGGTTATTGATATTGCATGTGATTATTCGATTAGTAGAATATCCATGTGAATAAGTAAATGGAATTATTTAATTTTATTTTTTCCATACTATGTTTAAGTTCAAGTTTAAAAAGGATTTTGTTTTAGTTATACATTGCCTTAAATATTTATTCTTATTTATGAAAGTTTCCGCTATATTGTTATCCTTGCTGGGCATTTGAGATCACCCCTTTTCTATGTTTTATTTTTCCCAGTAAGTGAAGAAGTAAATTATGAATGACCTGTAGGGATATTATGTGGGGATATGAATGTGGAATATGGATAAAATATGTTTTTGTAGTAGTTTTTCACTTTATGATGTAATGTAAGACTTTATGAATATATCTAGTGTTTCCAAGGCTACTAAACCAATCGGTCTTTCGAGATTTGATCCTTCTTGTGATCATGCCAATGTTATGTAATAATGCACCGACTCTAGGTAACTGGGGTCGGGGAGTTACAGTTGGTATCAGAGGAAGTTTAGTACAAACCTTGGAAGCTATATTTAGATAAACTCTGATTAGAGAACATAGATTTAAGATGGACTTTGAGGATTAGTATAGAAGAACTTCCTAAAATTTTGCTATTGTTGAGATATTGTGAGTTTTCTGAGAAATACATCCCTGTCTGGATACGAGCAGGTAGAGGCGGCTCTGGCACATATGTACCTAGGGGTAAAACCCGAAAACACCGCTTTGAGCTAGACTCGAACGGGAACTAGTGCACGACAATGGGTCTTGATGCACTCTTGGTTACGACACTCCTGGGGGATATGCTTAGGATAACTCTCATTTTCTTTACAAATCATTATGAAGGGTTTATGAGTATATTGTAACATCCCAAGTAAGTAATGAATAATAGATATTTTTATATATGTCTATTAATGAACTATATAGTGTTTTAGAGGCTTAAAATGAAAATAAATCCAATCTTAAGCATGGAATACACTAATATTTTTAAAAGATTGTTTTACTGCCTTTTGATGGAAAACCATTTTTAAATATATCTTTTGACAATTTTATAAGCTAGTTTTGTCAAAATAAACTTATTCTTTATGATTGGGACATCAAAATTTACTTTGTGTGATTTTTTGGTATTTTTCTGACAATGTTCATTTTTTAATGAATAGTGAAAAATACTGCATTTTACATCAAAACTGCTTTTTAATCTAATTTATTTATATGATTATATTATATTTTTAATTGGTTTTGAAGTGAAATTAGAATATATTTTTACCATTTAATCCAATGGTGGTCATTGGAATCAATTTCACTTTGAAATTGGACTTAAACTGGTGTCAATCTTTTGATACTTATTGTTTCATAAAAACACGCTATTTGCTCTGACAGCGGGAATTAATTATTAAATTAATTAATGTGAATTATATGATTTGAATTTTTTAAAATAGACTTCATTTTTGAATTCTGAATTTCAAATATAGCTTAGGGTTAATTTTTGGTATTTTTCTGAAAAACTTCAATTTTTGATGAATAGTGAAACCACTAAGTGGTACTTATAAAAACTGATTTTCCATTTAAATGAAATTTTTCCACCTTTGTGTTTTGAATTTCAAAAATCTGACATACATGGTTTTCATTAAGAATTAAAATATGGTTCAATGAGATTAAAATAATTTTTTTTTGAATAGTAACTTATTAAGTTTTTAATCGCGATTAGAGGTAATTAGTGTAGTTTAAGGTAAGAATAATGTTTTAATAAAATGAAATGACCTAGAAACATGTCCTACCCTTATTGGATGTGTCATGGACGACCAAGACAATCCATGGGTAAAATTTTGGACCCCATGGAGCCACTTTGGTTGGGAAATTACATAAATAACTTTTTATTAAATGTTAATGTAAAAATGACACACACATAAGGTGTTTTACTAAAACAATTTTTACATGGGGTTATACAAGTCCGATTGTTTACTATAAATATTCATTAGAACTATAAAAAGATTTCCTACATCATAGTATTTTTTTTATAATTTTTAGACATTAAATAAATTAAATTATTTATGACATCATGATGATGCAGCGATGACCTCATTATTTAACGATTTAAATAAAATGGAAAGATAATGTAATATATAAGACCTAAACATGTCCAAAACCTATTGTATGAGTGTATTTCGAACCCTTATCACCTTATACTAGAATTATATCAATGTGGGACCTTTTTAATCCGAAACTCATTTTAAAATAAAGTAACTTATCTTTACTTTCCAAGAGTGTCCTTCCTCTCCTCTTATAAAAGGACCCCACCTCTACCTCCTTACCCACACTCCCAAAGCCTTTGGCTCGGCCAACCCCTACCCATTTTGTCTCTCCACTGCCCTCTATTACTCCTTGAAGCATCACTTTGGGCATAAGTCTTCCCAATGAAGCCTTTGAGCTCAAACCAAAGGGAGTTACCCGATTTTAAGGTAAGGTCTTCTTTTAAGTCCTTTTGTTTTATTTTGCTTCTCAACACCCATAAACTCTTTTTATTATTTTCTTTTGTAAAAACTCCAGTATCATAAATATACTATGATGTTTTTATAATATGGATTCTAGCTACACTTACACACACCTACATCTAATGGTTAACGAACATACTGTTTCCGTGGATGGTGAATTTATGCCTCCCAAAACGATGATTGTTCAACATTCTTTTAACACCTTAAAAGGTGGGCATTAAGCTGTAACTATATTTATATATGATATATAATATGTTTATGTTTTCCTTAAGCTTCTGTTTTTTTCTTTTTGATCATACCTTTATGGTTTCCATTATGGGTAAACGCGATATCTTCATTTAAGGAAGTGCGGACTACCGCCCCCTCAAAGTGATTTGATTCGTTAAATACCATATGTGGGATGTATAAAGGATGGAACTATGATATTATACTAGAATTATAATATACCTTTATATCATTATGATTCCATTCTATAAAATATGAAATAGAAATGAAAGTAGCGTTCATGCGTACGTACGGCTTACCGTCTCCATGAACGGTGCATTTCATTTCTTACCTCTAAATGATTATGTAATATTATAAATGCATGCATGTACTGGATATATATGACATATATGATATCTACATCATGAATACCATTCTGTATATAATGGATACATGAACAACTTGTAATTATAAAGGGTTTATTTTTGACTCAAGTACCAATGATCGTTTAAATGACCGTTATTAACTTAAATAATTACATAGTGTTCATGAAATGGTAATAAGTGATATAAAAGGAATAATGAACTTGAAAAAGGTTCTTAAAAAAGTATAAATTAACTCAAGTTTATTATTCAGGACATTAAAGAACGATCGAGTCAAGTCGGACCCGAGGTATGGGACTTCGTCTCAATCTCCTTTCATTGAGGCATATTTTGTTTTATACACAACCTTCTTTTATACGATGTATAAACCCCTTTGAATTTTACGTTTATTAAAAAAGAATCTTTTTTATATGAATCGTTTACTAAACGACAAAAGGGAATTTTTTTGTCGTACGTATGTGGCGACAACGACTTCTCCGTCGTCGTGACCATTATTTGAGTTTCGGCTTCCTCTACAAGCCATACCTTTTTTAAAAGAAAAATAAATACCATGTTTTACTTTTCTTTTCTTTTTGGTATTGAAAATGGTTTTCATAATATTTTTATATCAATGTGTGGTATTGATATCTTGTGATTGAAAGGTGGAAATGTTATGTTTCCTTTATGCATGTTTTATGTGATACGATTATGTTGAGGTTCTTGGGAATTATTATGAAGATGGGTGGTTCCGTGATAAACTAAGGGCGGGTGAGCCCGATATAGCTCTCCAATGCATTGGGTAACGTGAAGGAGTGAAACGTTAAGGTTTATCTGAAGAGATTTAGGGAATATACTGTGATGGGTATTCCAAACGTAACCAAGAGGGTTACTCCCTACGTAAGAATGTTATGAATGCCTAAAGTTACCTTTATGTCTTATGATTTCTATGATTTATTCATGATTTGATGAGGTATGTTAAAGTGCTTATGTTTTATGGGTAAATTATGATTTCATTCTTATGTATATATGTATCCATGTTTCCTTTCCATATTTTTATATCCCATACTGAGCTTTTTATGCTCATCCCAAGTTTTTTTGAAATGTTTTTCACAGGTCAAGGGAAAGGTACATGATATGATGATAGTGTCAAGGGAGTGTCAAGAAAGAATCCATGTTCTATTTTAAATATGTTTCCATTGATGGGAAATAAGAATACTTTCTTTATATAACCACTTTGTTTATATGTGGAATGTAATGCAAGTTTTATGATCTAATTCTCTAAAACTCTAAACCCGAAAAGATCCTCAATGTGTAATCTTGTAATAACTCAAGATTAAGTAAGGTTTAAGGTTGGGGCCTTATAGTTGGTATCAAAGGTTGGTTTAGATAACTTTAGGAGTTAGAATTTTATTAAATGATTATCTAAAAATATTTTTTTTTTGAAATGATATAGCATTTGAAGATTACCATGTTGCTTCATCTAAGACGTGTTTGTTCAGAATGGTTTTCCGCAGAGGAAACAGGGAAGCAGTGCTAGGAAGGCATACCAAAGGAAATAACCTTTCGAATCAGCATCCCGAGATGGTCAGAATTGGAACTGAACAGTTTTTTGCAGTAATGGTGTAGTTGACTCAAGCGATAAATGGCAGTGGTATCCATACACAAGATCAGCCAGATCAACCGCAGAGGAACATGTCAGTGGTGGAACATTTCATGAGGCAACATCCCCCATCATTCAGAGGATCATCTGACCCTGTGTTAGCTGAAGGGTGGATTAAAGCACTGGAGAAGATTTTCGATATCATGGGGTGTTCAGACAATCAAAAGGTTAGTCTTTCTATTTACCGTTTGGAGGGTGAGGCAGATCAGTGGTGGTCGATGGTTAAAAATATCAGGGATGCTGATGAGATTTATGCTCTTGACTAGGATGAATTCAAAGGTATGTTTCTTGAGAAGTATTTTCCTAAGGCTATTCGACTTAGGATGGAAAAGAAATTCTTGGAATTGAGGCAAGAGGAAGACTCAGTGGCTACCTATGAAGAAAGGTTCACTAGATTGTCAAGGTATGCTCCAAATTTTATCCAAGACCTTGATAGTAAAATCAATCATTTTTACTCAGGATTAAATCCAAAATATCGAAGGGCATTAGCTTATCGTGAGTTTAAAAGTTATGAAAAGCTTGTTCGATGTGCTAAGAAGGTGGAAATGGAGTTTGCCGATGACCAACTGTTCTATAACAACCAGTAGAAGAAGAGACCGAGGAGGCAGGAGAAAGGTAAGAATTCTTCAAAAAAGTCTGATGGTAAGAAAACTAAGTTTCCAGTTTGTGATAAATATGGAAAAAGGCATGCGGGGGAATGTCTTCTGAATTCTAGAAAGTGCTACCGATGTGGTAAGATGGGACATAAGGCTCGTAATTGCACTGAAAAAGATCAGGGTGATGGTAAGACCAAATTTGATTTACAGTTAGTGAAATATTATAAGTGCAATGAGATGGGTCACTATGCAAACGAGTGTCCGACAAAGAGCTTGAGTGATGGGAAGTAGTTAGACTACAAGCAGAAAGGGGTGGTGAAATCCTTTGCAACTACTTCAGCAGATGTCGGGTCATCAAATGAAGTTGTATCAGGTACTTTGTTTGTTTTTTCAGATTATTCCAGTGTGTTGTTTGATTCAGGGTCTACACATTCTTTCATATTTGAAACCTTTTCTAGTAAAATGGGAATACCATCTCAAGAAATGACTCATGGACTTTTGGTAAAAACACCTGGGGGGAATGTTGAGGCAAAAATAATTTATAAGAATCTTCCTATCCTTATCTGTGGAAAGAACCTACTTGAAAACCTTATTGTTCTACCTCTAGTAGAGTTTGATGTTATCATGGGTATGGATTGGCTCTCTATTTACCATGCTAAGATTGACTGTAGAGCTAAAGAAGTTATTTTTCAGAAAGACTTTAAGTTTGTGTACAAGAATGAACCCTTACTGTTGATAACTTATCAAGAGGCCAAGAAACTTGTAAAAGATGGAAATGAATGTTACCTTGCACACATTGTTGAAAATAAAGGAACTGTTCATATTAATGATGTTCCAGTGGTAAATGAGTATCCTGATGTTTTTCCTGATGAGTTGCCTGGAATAATACCAGATCGGGAAGTTGAATTTACTGTTGACTTAGTTCCTGATGCTAAGCCAATTTCAAAACCCCCTTATCGAATGGCTCAAATTGAACTATTTATTAGAGAAAGGTTTCATTCGACCTAGCACATCACCATGGGGTGCTTTTGTCTTGTTTGTTAAAAAGAAAGATGGTTCAATGAGACTTTTCATTGATTATAGAGCCTTGAATAACATCACTGTTAAGAACAAATATCCTTTGCCTCATATCGATGATTTGTTTGATCAGATCCAGGGAGCTCAGTATTTTTCGAAGATTGACTTGAGATCGGGGTACCATCAGCTAAAGGTAAAGGAAGCAGACGTTCTGAAGACCGTGTTCCGTACAAGATATGGCCATTATGAATTTGTATTAATGCCTTTTGGGCTAACCAATGCACCTGCTGTATTCATGGACTTAATGAATAGAATTTTCCATGAGTTCTTGGATAAGTTTGTGGTGGTTTTTATTGATGATATTTTGGTGTTTTCTAAAAGTAAAGAAGAGCATGAAAGACATTTAAGGGTTATCTTGAAAACCTTAAAAGAAAATAAATTATATGGGAAATTCAGAAAGTGTGAGTTTTGGTTGCAACAAATTTCTTTCCTTGGTCACATTGTTTCTAAAGATGGGATAACTGTTGATCCTGCAAAAACAAAAGTTGTGGAAGACTGGACAAGACCCACAAATGTAACTGAGATTCGTAGCTTCCTTGGTTTGGCAGGATATTACCGAAGGTTTGTTAGAAATTTTTCATGGTTATCTATTCCAATGACTAAGCTAACTCGGAAGGGTGTTAAGTTTATCTGGACAAAATAATGTGATGATTGTTTCCAGGAATTGAAAAGAAGATTGGTGAATGCTGCAGTTTTGGGACTACCTTCCAAGAATGGTGAGTTTGTTATCTACAGTGATACTTCATTGAAAGGACTTAGTCGCGTCCTAATGCAGAATGATCAGGTAATTGTTTATGCTTCACGACAGTTGAAAACTCATGAGGTAAATTACCCAACACATGATTTGGAATTAGCTGCTGTTGTTTTCACTTTAAAATTTTGGAGGCATCATTTGTATGGTGTAAAGTGTGAAATATATACTGATCACAAAATTTTAAAGTATATATTCACTCAGAAAGAGTTAAACATGAGACAAAGGAGATGGCTATAATTAATCAAGGATTATGATTGTACAATTCATTACCATCCAGGAAAAGCAAATAAAGTGGCTGATGCTTTGAGTCGAAAAAGTAATGCTTCATTAGCAATGTTGTGCTTGGAACGTGAACCTTTGGTTAAGGATTTGATGAACTTTGGAATAGAAGTTGTTGGTGCAGGATGTTCTTCTGTTTTGTTTCAGGTATCAGTGAGATCATCTCTATCAGATAGAATCAAGCAAGCACAGAATCAATACAGTGAGTTGCAGAAAAAGGTAGAGCTGGTTCAGAAAGGTAAGTTTCCTGAATTCAACATTGATAGTGATTGTGTTTTGAGATTTGGGAAGAGATTGTGTGTGCCTTGTGATTCACAGTTGAAGAGAGAGTTGTTATGTGAAGCTCATAGTTCTCCGTTTTCAGTTCATCCTGGCAGTACTAAGATGTACAGAGATCTTCGGGAGTATTACTGGTGGGATGGAATGAAAAGAGATATTGCTGATTTTATTGTGAAGTGTTTGACTTGTCAGCAGGTTAAAGCAGAGTGGCAGTTACCAAAAGGGATACTTCAGCCTTTACCTGTGCCAGAGTGGAAATGGGAGAATATATCCATGGACTTTGTTTTGGGATTACCGAAGACATCTTGAGGTAATAATGCAATCTGGGTTATTGTTGATCGCTTGACCAAATCTACTCATTTCCTTTCTATACGAGATACTTTTTCCCTAGATCAACTTTCCCATTTGTATCTTAAAGAGATAGTCAGGTTACATGGAGTTCCCCTCTCCATTGTATCTGATCGTGATCTCAGGTTCACTTCTAACTTTTGGAAAGGCCTTTAGAAGTCGTTGGGTACTGAATTAAATTTTAGTACAGCTTTTCATCCTCAATCAGATGGGCAGTCAGAATGAACAATTCAAACCTTAGAGGATATGCTACGAGCTTGTTCGATGGATTATCAGGTAAGTTGGGACCAACATCTTTCTTTGGTTGAATTTTCATATAATAACAGTTTTCATTCCAGTATACAGATGGCACCATTTCAGGCATTATATGGGAAGCGGTGTCGAACTCCAGCTTTTTGGGATGAAGTGGGTGAAAGGAAGTTGATGGGACCAGAATTGGTAGAAGAGATGGCAGAAAAAGTTCAGCTGATTCAGAAACACATGAGAACAGCTCAGAGTAGGCAGAAGAGTTATGCAGACAACAGGAGGAAGGATCTAACTTTTGAGGTAGGTGATCATGTTTTTCTCAAAGTATCACCATGGAAAAGTGTGATGCGATTTGGTAAGAAAGGAAAGTTGAGTACAAGGTTCATTGGACCATATGAAATTCTAGAGAGAGTTGGATCAGTTGCATACCGAGTGGCTTTACCTCCGAGTTTATCTCAGGTACACAATGTTTTTAATGTTTCGATGCTGAGAAAGAACATGCCAGATCCATCTCATGTTTTGAGTCCAGAGGTAGTTCAGCTGGAAGAGAACCTATCTTATGAGGAACAACCGGTCCAGATTCTTGACCACAGGGAGCAGGTGTTACGGAATAAGGTGATTCATCAGGTAAAGGTTTTGTGGAAAAACCATGTGATTGAAGAGGCAACATGGGAATCTGAAAATGCAATGAGGGATAAGTACCCCCATTTATTTGATAAGTAAATAAATTGCGGGGAAGCAATTTTCTAAAGGGTGAAGGATGTAACATCCCAAGTAAGTAATGAATAATAGATATTTTTATCTATTTCTATTAATGAACTACATAGTGTTTTAGAGGCTTAAAATGAAAATAAATCCAATCTTAAGCATGGAATACACTAATATTTTTAAAAGATTGTTTTACTGCCTTTTGATGGAAAACCATTTTTAAATCTATATTTTGACAATTTTATAAGCTATGTTTGTCAAAATAAACTTATTCTTTATGATTGGGACATCAAAATTTACTTTGTGTGAATTTTTGGTATTTTTCTGACAATGTTCATTTTTTAATGAATAGTGAAAAATACTGCATTTTACATCAAAACTGCTTTTTAATCTAATTTATTTATATAATTAGATTATATTTTGAATTGGTTTTGAAGTGAAATTAGAATATATTTTTACCATTTAATCCAATGGTGGTTATTGGAATCAATTTCACTTTGAAATTGGACTTAAACTGGTGTCAATCTTTTGATACTTATTGTTTCATAAAAACACGCTATTTGCTCTGACAGTGGGAATTAATTATTAAATTAATTAATGTGACTTATATGCTTTGAATTTTGTAAAATAGACTTAATTTTTTAATTCAGAATGTCAAATATATATTAGGGTGAATTTTTGGTATTTTTCTGAAAAACATCAATTTTTGATGAATAGTGAAACCACTAAGTGGTACTTATAAAAACTGATTTTCCATTTAAATGAAATTTTGCCACCTTTGTGTTTTGAATTTCAAAAATCCGACATACATGGTTTTCATTAAGAAGTAAAATGTGGTTCAATGAGATTAAAATAATTTTTTGGTGAATAGTAACTTATTAAGTTGTTAATCGCGATTAGAGGTAATTGGTGTAGTTTAAGGTAAGAATAATGTTTTAATAAAATTAAATGACCTAGAAACATGTCCTACCCTTATTGGATGTTTCATGGCCAACCAATACAAGCCATGGGTCAACTTGGGGATCCCATGGAGCCACTTTGGTTGGAAAATGACATAAATAA
Source organism: Viscum album (assembly GCA_963277665.1). Classification (NCBI taxonomy): domain Eukaryota; kingdom Viridiplantae; phylum Streptophyta; class Magnoliopsida; order Santalales; family Viscaceae; genus Viscum; species Viscum album. The sequence continues at coordinate 1,531,570,308 of OY728162.1, forward strand.
CTTTTTATTAAATGTTAAAGTAAAAATGACACACACATAAGGTGTTTTACTAAAACAATTTTTACATGGGGTTATAAAAGTCATATTTTTTACTATAAATATTCATTAGAAATATAAAAAGATTTCCTACATCATAGTATTTTTGTTTATAATTTTTATACATTAAATAAATTAAATTATTTACGACATCATGATGATGCAGCGATGACCTCATTATTTAACGATTTAAATAAAATGGAAAGATAATGTAATATCTAAGACCTAAACATGTCCAAAACCTATTGGATGAGTGTATTTCGAACCCTTATCACCTTATACTCAAATTATATCAATGTGGGACCTTTTGAATCCGAAACTCATTTTAAAATAAAGAACTTATCTTTACTTTCCAAGAGTGCCCCTCCTCTCCTCTTATAAAAGGCCCCCACCTCTACCTCCTTACCCACACTCCCAAAGCCTTTGGCTCGGCCAACCCCTGCCCATTTTGTCTCTCTACTTCCCTCTCTTACTCCTTGAATCCTCACTTTGGGCAGAAGTCTTCCCAAGGAATCCTTTGAGCTCAAACCAAAGGGAGTTACCCGATTTTAAGGTAATGTCTTCTTTTAAGTCCTTTTGTTTTATTTTGCTTCTCCAACCCCCTAAACCCTTTTTATTATTTTATTTTGTAACAAATCCAATATCCTAAATATACTAGTATGTTTTTATAATATGGATTCGATCTACACTTACACACACCTACATCTAATGGTTAACGAACATACTGTTTCCGTGGATGGTGAATTTATGCCTCCCGAAACGATGATTGTTCAACATTCTTTTAACACCTTCAAAGGGGGGCATTAAGATGTAACTATATTTATATATGATATATAATATGTTTATGTTTTCCTTAAGCTTCGGTTTTTTTTCTTTTTGGTCATACCTTTATGGTTTCCATTATGGGTAAACGCGATATCTTCATTTAAGGAAGTGCGGACTACCGCCCCCTCAAAGTGATTTGATTCGTTAAATACCATATGTGGGACGTATAAAGGATGGAACTATGATATTATACTGCAATTATAATACACCTTTATATCATTATGATTCCATTCTATAAAATATGAAATAGAAACGAAAATAGCGTTCATGCGTACGTACGGCTTACCGTCTCCATGAACGGTGCATTTCATTTCTTACCTCTAAATGATTATGTAATATTATAAATTCATGCATGTACTGGATATATATGACATATATGATATCTAAATCATGAATACCATTCTGGATATAATGGATACATGAACAACTTGTAATTATAAAGGGTTTATTTTTGACTCAAGTACCAATGATCGTTTAAATGATCTTTATTAACTTAAATAATTACATAGTGTTCATGACATGGTAATAAGTGATATAAAAGGAATAATGAACTTGAAAAAGGTTCTTAAGAAAGTATAAATTAACTCAAGTTTATTATTCAGGACATTAAAGAACGATCGAGTCAAGTCGGACCCGAGGTATGGGACTTCGTCTCAATCTCCTTTCATTGAGGCATATTTTGTTTTATACACAACCTTCTTTTATACGGTGTATAAACCCCTTCGAATTTTACGTCTATTCAAAAGGAATCTTTTTTATATAAAGCATTTACTAAATGAAAAAGGGAATTTTTTTGTCGTACGTATGCGGAGACAACGACTTCTCCGTCATCGTGACCATTATTTGAGTTTCGGCTTCCTCTAAAAGCCATACCTTTTTTTAAAGAAAAATAAATACCATGTTTTACTTTTCTTTTTTTTTTGTATTGAAAATGGTTTTCATAATATTTTTATATCAATGTGTGGTATTGATATCTTGTGATTGAAAGGTGGAAATGTTATGTTTCCTTTATGCATGTTTTATGTGATACAATTATGTTGAGGTTCTTGGGCATTATTATGAAGACGAGTGGTTCCGTGATAAACTAAGGGCGGGTGAGCCCGATATAGCTCTCCAATGCATTGGGTAACGTGAAGGAGTGAAACGTTAAGGTTTCTCTGAAGATATTTAGGGAATATACTATGATGGGTATTCCAAACGTAACCAAGAGGGTTACTCCCTACGTAAGAATTTTATGAATGCCTAAAGTTACCTTTATGTCTTATGATTTCTATGATTTATTCATGATTTGATGAGGTATGTTAAAGTGCTTATGTTTTATGGGTAAAGTATGATTTCATTCTTATGTATATATGTATCCATGTTTCCTTTCCATATTTTTATATCCCATACTGAGCTTTTTATGCTCATCCCAAGTTTTTTTGAAATGTTTTTCACAGGTCAAGGGAAAGGTACATGATATGATGATAGTGTCAAGGGAGTGTCAAGAAAGAATCCATGTTCTATTTTAAATATGTTTCCATTGATGGGAAATAAGAATACTTTATTTATGTAACCACTTTGTTTATATGTGGAATGTAATGCAAGTTTTATGATCTAACTCTCTAAAACTCTAAACCCGAAAAGATCCTCAATGTGTAATCTTGTAATAACTCAAGATTAAGTAAGGTTTAAGGTTGGGGCCTTATAGTTGGTATCAAAGGTTGGTTTAGATAACTTTAGGAGTTATAATTTTATTAAATGATTATCTAAAAATATTTTTTTTTGAAATGATATAGAATTTGAAGATTACCATGTTGCTTCATCTAAGACATGTTTGTTCAGAATGGTTTTCTGCAGAGGAAACAGGGAAGCAGTGCTAGGAAGGCATACCAAAGGAAATAACCTTCCGAATCAGCATCTCGGGATGGTCAGAATTGGAACTAAACAGTTTGTTGCAGTAATGGTGTAGTTGACTCAAGCGATAAATGGTAGTGGTATCCATACACAAGATCAGCCAGATCAACCGCAGAGGAACATGTCAGTGGTGGAACATTTCATGAGGCAACATCCCCCATCATTCAGAGGATCATCTGACCCTGTGTTAGCTGAAGGGTGGATTAAAGCACTGGAGAAGATTTTCGATATCATGGGGTGTTCAGACAATCAAAAGGTTAGTCTTTCTATTTACCGTTTGGTGGGTGAGGCAGATCAGTGGTGGTCGATGGTTAAAAATATCAGGGATACTGATGAGATTGATGCTCTTGACTAGGATGAATTCAAAGTTATGTTTCTTGAGAAGTATTTTCCTAAGGCCGTTCGACTTAGGATGGAAAATCAATTCTTGGAATTGGGGCAAGAGGAAGACTCAGTGTCTACCTATGAAGAAAGGTTCACTAGATTGTCAAGGTATGCTCCAAATTTTATCCAAGACCTTGATAGTAAAATCAATCATTTTTACTCAGGATTAAATCCAAAATATCGAAGGGCATTAGCTTATCGTGAGTTTAAAAGTTATGAAAAGCTTGTTCGATGTGATAAGAAGGTGGAAATGGAGTTTGTCGATGACCAAGTGTTCTATAACAACTAGTAGAAGAAGAGACCGAGGTGGCAGGAGAAAGGTAAGAATTCTTCAAAAAATTCTGATGGTAAGAAAACTAAGTTTCCAGTTTGTGATAAATATGGAAAAAGGCATGCGGGGGAATGTCTTCTGAATTCTAGAAAGTGATACTGATGTGGTAAGATGGGACATAAGGCTCGTAATTGCACTGAAAAAGATCATGGTGATGGTAAGACCAAATTTGATTTACAGTTAGTGAAATGTTATAAGTGCAATGAGATGGGTCACTATGCAAACGAGTGTCCGACAAAGAGCTTGAGTGATGGGAAGCAGTTAGACTACAAGCAGAAAGGGGTGGTAAAATCCTTTGCAACTACTTCAGCAGATGTCGGCCCATCAAATGAAGTTGTATCAGGTACTTTGTTTGTTTTTTCAGATTATGACAGTGTGTTGTTTGATTCAGGGTCTACACATTCTTTCATCTCTGAAACCTTTTCTAGTAAAATGGGAATACCATCTCAAGAAATGACTCCTGGACTTTTGGTAAAAACACCTGGGGGGAATGTTGAGGCAAAAATAATTTATAAGAATCTTCCTATCCTTATCTGTGGAAAGAACCTACTTGAAAACCTTATTGTTCTACCTCTAGTAGAGTTTGATGTTATCATGGGTATGGATTGGCTCTCTATTTACCATGCTAAGATTGACTGTAGAGCTAAAGAAGTTTCTTTTCAGAAAGACTTTAAGTTTGTGTACAAGAATGAACCCTTACTGTTGATAACTTATCAAGAGGCCAAGAAACTTGTAAAAGATGGAAATGAATGTTACCTTGCACACATTGTTGAAAATAAAGGAACTGTTCATATTAATGATGTTCTAGTGGTAAATGAGTATCCTGATGTTTTTCCTGATGAGTTTCCTGGAATAATACCAGATCGGGAAGTTGAATTTACTGTTGACTTAGTTCCTGATGCTAAGCCAATTTCAAAACCCCCTTATCGAATGGCTCAAATTGAACTATTTATTAGAGAAAGGTTTCATTCGACCTAGCACATCATCATGGGGTGCTCCTGTCTTGTTTGTTAAAAAGAAATATGGTTCAATGAGACTTTTCATTGATTATAGATCCTTGAATAACATCACAGTTAAGAACAAATATCCTTTGCCTCATATCGATGATTTGTTTGATCAGCTCCAGGGAGCTCAGTATTTTTCGAAGATTGACTTGAGATCGGGGTACCATCAGCTAAAGGTAAAGGAAGCAGACGTTCTGAACACCATGTTCCGTACAAGATATGGCCATTATGAATTTTTATTAATGCCTTTTGGGCTAACCAATGCACCTGCTGTATTCATGGACTTAATGAATAGAATTTTCCATGAGTTCTTGGATAAGTTTGTGGTGGTTTTTATTGATGATATTTTGGTGTTTTCTAAAAGTAAAGAAGAGCATGAAAGACATTTAAGGGTTATCTTGAAAACCTTAAAAGAAAAGAAATTATATGGGAAATTCAGAAAGTGTGAGTTTTGGTTGCAACAAATTTCTTTCCTTGGTCACATTGTTTCTAAAGATGGGATAACTGTTGATCCTGCAAAAACAAAAGTTGTGGAAGACTGGACAAGACCCACAAATGTAACTGAGATTCGTAGCTTCCTTGGTTTGGAAGGCTATTCCCGAAGGTTTGTTAGAAATTTTTCATGGTTATCTATTCCAATGACTAAGCTAACTCGGAAGGGTGTTAAGTTTATCTGGACAAAATAATGTGATGATTGTTTTCAGGAATTGAAAAGAAGATTGGTGAATGCTCCAGTTTTGGCACTACCTTCCAAGAATGGTGAGTTTGTTATCTACAGTGATGCTTCATTGAAAGGACTTAGTTGCGTCCTAATGCAGAATGATCGGGTAATTGTTTATGCTTCACGACAGTTGAAAACTCATGAGGTAAATTACCCTACACATGATTTGGAATTAGCTGCTGTTGTTTTCACTTTAAAATTTTGGAGGCATCATTTGTATGGTGTAAAGTGTGAAATATATACTGATCACAAAATTTTAAAGTATATATTCACTCAGAAATAGTTAAACATGAGACAAAGGAGATGGCTATAATTAATCAAGGATTATGATTGTACAATTCATTACCATCCGGGAAAAGCAAATAAAGTGGATGATGCTTTGAGTCGAAAAAGTAATGCTTCATTAGCAATGTTGTGTTTGGAACGTGAACCTTTGGTTAAGGATTTGATGAACTTTGGCATAGAAGTTGTTGGTGCAGGATGTTCTTCTGTTTTGTTTCAGGTATCAGTGAGATCATCTCTATCAGATAGAATCAAGCAAGCACAGAAGCAATACAGTGAGTTACAGAAAAAGGTAGAGCTGGTTCAGAAAGGTAAGTTGTCTGAATTCAACATTGATAGTGATTGTGTTTTGATGTCTGGGAAGAGATTTTGTGTGCCTTGTGATTCACAGTTGAAGAGAGAGTTGTTATGTGAAGCTCCTAGTTCTCCGTTTTCAGTTCATCCTGGCAGTACTAAGATGTACAGAGATCTTCGGGAGTATTACTGGTGGGATGGAATGAAAAGAGATATTGCTGATTTTATTGTGAAGTGTTTGACTTGTCAGCAGGTTAAAGCAGAGTGGCAGTTACCAAAAGGGATGCTTCAGCCTTTACCTGTGCCCGAGTGGAAATGGGAGAATATATCCATGGACTTTGTTTTGGGATTACCGAAGACATCTCGAGGTAATAATGCAATCTGGGTTATTGTTGATCGCTTGACCAAATCTACTCATTTCCTTTCTATACGAGATACTTTTTCCCTAGATCAACTTTCCCATTTGTATCTTAAAGAGATAGTCAGGTTACATGGAGTTTCCCTCTCCATTGTATCTGATCGTGATCCCAGGTTCACTTCTAACTTTTGGAAAGGCCTTCAGAAGTCGTTGGGTACTGAATTAAATTTTAGTACAGATTTTCATCCTCAATCAGATGGGAAGACAGAACGAACAATTCAGACCTTAGAGGATATGCTACGAGCTTGTTCGAAGGATTATCAGGGAAGTTGGGACCAACATCTTTCTTTGGTTGAATTTTCATATAATAACAGTTTTCATTCCAGTATACAGATGGCACCATTTCAGGCATTATATGGGAAGCGGTGTCGAACTCCAGCTTTTTGGGATGAAGTGGGTGAAAGGGAGTTGATGGGACCAGAATTGGTAGAAGAGATGGCAGAAAAAGTTCAGCTGATTCAGAAACACATGAGAACAGCTCAGAGTAGGCAGAAGAGTTATGCAGACAACAGGAGGAAGGATCTAACTTTTGAGGTAGGTGATCATGTTTTTCTCAAAGTATCACCATGGAAAAGTGTGATGCGATTTGGTAAGAAAGGAAAGTTGAGTCCAAGGTTCATTGGACCATATGAAATTCTAGAGAGAGTTGGATCAGTTGCATACCGAGTGGATTTACCTCCGAGTTTATCTCAGGTACACAATGTTTTTAATGTTTCGATGCTGAGAAAGTACATGCCAGATCCATCTCATGTTTTGAGTCCAGAGGTAGTTCAGCTGGAAGAGAACCTATCTTATAAGGAACAACCGGTCCAGATTCTTGACCACAGGGAGCAGGTTTTATGGAATAAGGTGATTCATCAGGTAAAGGTTTTGTGGAAAACCCATGTGATTGAAGAGGCAACATGGGAATCTGAAAATGCAATGAGGGATAAGTACCCCCATTTATTTGATAAGTAAATAAATTACGGGGAAGCAATTTTCTAAAGGGGGGAAGGATGTAACATCCCAAGTAAGTAATGAATAATAGATATTTTTATCTATTTCTATTAATGAACTACATAGTGGTTTAGAGGCTTAAAATGAAAATAAATCCAATCTTAAGCATGGAATACACTAATATTTTTAAAAGATTGTTTTACTGCCTTTTGATGGAAACCATTTTTAAATCTATCTTTTGACAATTTTATAAGCTATGTTTGTCAAAATAAACTTATTCTTTATGATTGGGACATCAAAATTTACTTTGTGTGAATTTTTGGTATTTTTCTGACAATGTTCATTTTTTAATGAATAGTGAAAAATACTGCATTTTACATCAAAACTGCTTTTTAATCTAATTTATTTATATAATTAGATTATATTTTGAATTGGTTTTGAAGTGAAATTAGAATATATTTTTACCATTTAATCCAATGGTGGTCATTGGAATCAATTTCACTTTGAAATTGGACTTAAACTGGTGTCAATCTTTTAATACTTATTGTTTCATAAAAACACGCTATTTGCTCTGACAGCGGGAATTAATTATTAAATTAATTAATGTGACTTATATTCTTTGAATTTTGTAAAATAGACTTAATTTTTTGATTCAGAATTTCAAATATAGATTAGGGTGAATTTTTGGTATTTTTCTGAAAAACATCAATTTTTTATGAATAGTGAAACCACTAAGTGGTACTTATAAAAACTGATTTTCCATTTAAATGAAATTTTGCCACCTTTGTGTTTTGAATTTCAAAAATCCGACATACATGGTTGTCATTAAGAAGTAAAATGTGGTTCAATGAGATTAAAATAATTTTTTGGTGAATAGTAACTTATTAAGTTGTTAATCGCGATTAGAGGTAATTAGTGTAGTTTAAGGTAAGAATAATGTTTTAATAAAATGAAATGACCTAGAAACATGTCCTACCCTTATTGGATGTGTCATGCCCAACCAATACAAGCCATGGGTCAACTCGGGGACCCCATGGAGCCACTTTGGTTGGAAAATGACATAAATAACTTTTTATTAAATGTTAAAGTAAAAATGACACACACATAAGGTGTTTTACTAAAACAATTTTTACATGGGGTTATAAAAGTCAGATTTTTTACTGTAAATATTAATTAGAAATATAAAAAGATTTCCTACATCATAGTATTTTTGTTTATAATTTTTAGACATTAAATAAATTAAATTATTTACGACATCATGATGATGCAGCGATGACCTCATTATTTAACGATTTAAATAAAATGGAAAGATAATGTAATATCTAAGACCTACACGTGTCCAAAACCTATTGGATGAGTGGATTTCGAACCATTATCACCTTATACTCAAATTATATCAATTTGGGACCTTTTGAATCCGAAACGCATTTTAAAATAAAGAACTTATCTTTACTTTCCAAGAGTGCCCCTCCTCTCCTCTTATAAAAGGCCACCACCTCTACCTCCTTACCCACACTCCCAAAGCCTTTGGATCGGCCAACCCCTGCCCATTTTGTCTCTCCACTTCCCTCTCTTACTCCTTGAATCCTCACTTTGGGCATAAGTTTTCCCAAGGAAGCCTTTGAGCTCAAACCAAAGGGAGTTACCCGATTTTAAGGTAATGTCTTCTTTTAAGTCCTTTTGTTTTATTTTGCTTCTCCAACCCCCTAAACTCTTTTTATTCTTTTATTTTGTAACAAATCCAATATCCTAAATATACTAGTATGTTGTTATAATATGGATTCGAGCTACACTTACACACACCTACATCTAATGGTTAACGAACATACGGTTTCCGTGGATGGTGAATTTATGCCTCCCGAAACGATGATTGTTCAACATTCTTTTAACACCTTCAAAGGTGGCCATTAAGATGTCACTATATTTATATATGATATATAATATGTTTATGTTTTCCTTAAGCTTCTGTTTTTTTTCTTTTTGGTCATACCTTTATGGTTTCCATTATGGGTAAACGTGATATCTTCATTTAAGGAAGTGCGGACTACCGCCCCCTCAAAGTGATTTGATTCGTTAAATACCATATGTGGGACGTATAAAGGATGGAACTATGATATTATACTGAAATTATAATACACCTTTATATCATTATGATTCCATTCTATAAAATATGAAATAGAAATGAAAGTAGCGTTCATGCGTACGTACGGCTTACCGTCTCCATGAACGGTGCATTTCATTTCTTACCTCTAAATGATTATGTAATATTATAAATGCATGCATGTACTGGATATATATGACATATATGATATCTAAATCATGAATACCATTCTGTATATAATGGATACATGAACAACTTGTAATTATAAAGGGTTTATTTTTTACTCAAGTACCAATGATCGTTTAAATGATCGTTATTAACTTAAATAATTACATAGTGTTCATGACATGGTAATAAGTGATATAAAAGGAATAATGAACTTGAAAAAGGTTCTTAAGAAAGTATAAATTAACTCAAGTTTATTATTCAGGACATTAAAGAACGATCGAGTCAAGTCGGACCCGAGGTATGGGACTTCGTCTCAATCTCCTTTCATTGAGGCATATTTTGTTTTATACACAACCTTCTTTTATACGGTGTATAAACCCCTTCGAATTTTACGTCTATTCAAAAGGAATATTTTTTATATGAAGCATTTACTAAATGAAAAAAGGGAATTTTTTTGTCATACGTATGCGGCGACAACGACTTCTCCGTCGTCGTGACCATTATTTGAGTTTCGGCTTCCTCTAAAAGCCATACCTTTTTTTAAAGAAAAATAAATACCATGTTTTACTTTTCTTTTTTTTTTGGTATTGAAAATGGTTTTCATAATATTTTTATATCAATGTGTGGTATTGATATATTGTGATTGAAAGGTGGAAATGTTATGTTTCCTTTATGCATGTTTTATGTGATACAATTATGTTGAGGTTCTTGGGCATTATTATGAAGACGAGTGGTTCCGTGATAAACTAAGGGCGGGTGAGCCCGATATAGCTCTCCAATGAATTGGGTAACGCGGAGGAGTGAAACGTTAAGGTTTCTCCGAAGAGATTTAGGGAATATACTGTGATGGGTATTCCAAACGTAACCAAGAGGGTTACTCCCTACGTAAGAATGTTATGAATGCCTCAAGTTACCTTTATGTATTATGATTTCTATGAATTATTCATGATTTGATGAGGTATGTTAAAGTGATTATGTTTTATGGGTAAAGTATGATTTCATTCTTTTGTATATATGTACCCATGTTTCCTTTCCATATTTTTATATCCCATACTGAGCTTTTTATGCTCATCCCAAGTTTTTTTGAAATTTTTTTCACAGGTCAAGGGAAAGGTACATGATATGATGATAGTGTCAAGGGAGTGTCAAGAAAGAATCCATGTTCTATTTTAAATATGTTTCCATTGATGGGAAAGAAGAATATTATCTTTATGTAACCACTTTTTTTATATGTGGAATGTAATGCAAGTTTTATGATCTAATTATCTAAAACTCTAAACCCGAAAACATCCTCAATGTGTAATCTTGTAATAACTCAAGATTAAGTAAGGTTTAAGGCTGGGGCCTTATATATATACTTCCTCAAAGAAAACATTTTTATGATTATGGATTATATCCATAAATAGTTCAATTTATGTTAAGAGTTTTATAAGTATGGGATTATGTATTTTGATTCATAAACTGATCTAGTTTATGCCACTGTTTAGAAATGGAGCTTAGTGGAAGAAATGGAAACCGTATCAATGCACGCACTCCATGTAGGGATTTCCCTCCTGCTCAAGATAATTATAGTGGAGCCGGTGATACAACTGGTGCCGATCAGCTAATCACCATACTAGGACAACTCACTCAGGTTATGAATAATAACCTTACCCGTATGGAGCACCCTGATCCGCAGCGTGGAGGATCAATGTTAGATCGATTCATGAGGCAACAACCACCAACGTTCAATGGGAGTACAAATCCCTTAGTAGCTGAGCAATGGATATTTTCCCTAGAGAAAATATTTCTGGCTTTGGGGAGTAGTGAAAGGGAAAAAGTTATCATGGCAGTTTACTGCCTCACTGGAGATGGTGATCAATGGTGGTCATTGATTTAAAATATGAAGGAAGATAATGAAGTATCAAATATGGAATGGAGGGAGTTTAAAGATCTATTTTTTGAAAAATACTTTCCTCGTGACCACCGAGCAGATATGGAAATGCAGTTTCTGAGTCTGAGACAAAAGGAGGATAATAATGTCGCAAAGTATGAGGCTAACTTTACAAGGTTAGCAAGGTATGTTGTAGATTATATATGCAACCTAAGAAGTAAGATTGATCGTTTCTTTGATGGGTTAAAACCATTTCTCCGTCGAGCATTAGTCTCACAATCCTTTTCATCATACGAAGACATTGTCTCATGTGCTATCAAGACCAAAAAGGAATTCTCTAAGTCTTATGACTTTAAAGAAAAGCAAGAGAAGAAGAGACCTGCTGATCAATCTGGGAATTGAAATAAGGGGAAGAAGGGAAAGGTTGAATATCCATCCTGTGGTAAATGTTGGAAGAAACACCCTGGTACTTGCTTGAAGGGAATGGGAGTCTGTTATAAGTCTGGCGAAAAAGGCCACCAATCTCGTGATTACAAGGGGAAGAAGGAAGCTACCAATGTTCAGTGCTACAATTGCAGGGAGATGGGGAATTATGCAAATGAATGTCCTAAGCATCAGGAGAACTTACCTCAGAAGAGGCCAAGGGATCAAGGCCAAGCTTATGCTATCACTACTGCTGAGGTAGAAGCTCTGAAAGACGTGGTTCCAGGTAATTTAATGGTTTCCTAAAGTTTAGCAAATGCATTATTTGATTCTGGATCATCACATTGTTTCATATCTTCCCAGTTTTCTAAGAAAATTAGATATTTCCAATTTGATTTAACAAGGGAGTTGTCAGTTAAAACTCCTAAGGGGAGTATCATTGCAACAAAGTTTTGTGAATCAGTCCCCATTAGAGCACATAAATGTTCTTTATCTGCTGATCTTGTCGCCATACCTATAATTGAGTTTGATATAATCCTCAGTATGGACTGGCTTTCGAACTATGATGCGAAGATTTATTGTAAGAAGAAAGAAGTTACGATTCTTGATGATGATGATAAGGAACACCTTATCTTTAGAGAAGAATCGTCACCACCTAATTCTTATTTAGATCCACCCCCAGTAGCTCAACTAAATTCAATTATTGGGGAGGAAGAGAATGAAATAACTGTGGGTGAGGAAAGGAATGTTCAAATAGAGGATGTACCTGTTGTGAAACAATTTGTAGATGTATTTCCGGAAGATTTACCTGGACATCCTCCAGAACAAGAAGTTGAGTTTTCCATTGATTTAATTCCTGGATCAAGGCCTATATCAAAGACCCCTTATAGAATGGCCACTATATAATTAGTTGAACTAAAGAAACAACTAGAGAAATTGAGTAATAAGGGATTTATTCGTCCTAGTGTTTCTCCATGGGGAGCCCCTATTCTTTTTGTTAAAAAGAAAGACGGATCTATGAGGTTATGTATCGACTACAGGGAGATCAATGATATAACAATAAAGAACAAGTATCCCCTACCACGCATTGATGATTTATTTGACCAACTTCATGGAGCTCAATACTTTTCAAAGATTGACCTTCGATCTGAATACCATCAGTTGTGTGTGAAGAAGGAAGACATTCCGAAGACAGCATTTCGAACCAGGTACGGGCATTACGAGTTTACCGTAATGCCTTTTGGATTGACTAATGCACCCTCTGTATTCATGGATCTGATGAATAGATTTTTCAAGGAGTATCACGATGAATTTGTGGTGTTATTTATTGATGATATCTTCGTATACTCCAAAAGCTACGAAGATCATGAAAATCACTTGCGCATTATCTTAAAGACTCTGAGAAGGCATGAATTATATGGGAAGTTTAGCAAGTGTGAATTATGGCTGCAGGAGATTTCTTTTCTTGGCCATATTGTCTCTAAAGATAGAATCTCTATTGATCCTTCTAAGACAAAGTCCATCCAATAATGGCCATCACCTACGAGTATAACTGAGGTACGTAGTTTTATTGGATTGGCAGGTTATTATCGACGTTTCGTCCAGAATTTTGCCCGATTGGCTAACCCATTAACGAAGCTCACACGTAAAGGGGTTTAATTTGTTTGGACAAATGAGTGTGAAGAATGTTTCGAAGAACTGAAGATAAGATTTGTCAATTCTCCTATATTGACTCTACCATCGGGGAATGATGGGTTCGTTATTTATAGTGATGCATCAAAGAAAGGACTTGGTTGTGTCCTTATGCAGAATGATAGAGTTATTGCCTATGCATCACAACAGTTGAAAATTCATGAACAAAACTATCTTACTCATGATCTCGAGTTAGCATATGTGATCTTTGCTTTGAAGATATGGAGGCACTACCTCTATGGTGAAAAATGTGAGATTTATACTAATCACAAGAGTTTGAAGTATATTTTCTCACAAAAAGAGCTCAACATGAGGCAAAGGAGATGGCTTGAATTACTCAAAGATTATGATTGTACGATACACTACCACCCGGGGAAGGAAAATAAGGTGGCCGATGCTTTGAGCAGAAAATACCATGGAGTTTTGAACAATATGAGAATTGAAAGGGATTCAATTTTCATGGATCTAGTGAAGATGGACATGGGAATAACCAGGGAAGGTGGAACATCAATGCTTTTTCAAATGGTTTCCAAACCATCTTTACTAGAAAGGAATAAGAGTTCTCAGACCGATGATGAAGAATTTCAAAAGAAGATTAAAGCTGTGAATGATGGGAGACTGAGAGACTTTTTGTATGAAGATGGAATTTTGAAATTCGGGAAAAGACTTTGTGTTCCTGATATACCTGATCTAAAAAGGGTATTGCTGGATGATGCTCATAGTTCCAATTTCTCTATACACCCTGGGAGCACCAAAATGTATTGAGATTTGAAGGAAAATTTTTGGTGGGACAATATGAAGAGGGAGATTTCTGATTTTGTGTCAAGATGTATGGTTTGTCAACAAGTGAAAGCTGGAAGGCAACACCCTGGAGGAGTCATGCAACCTCTTCCCATACCGGAGTGGAAATGGGACAATATTACGATGGACTTTGTCATGGGGCTACCAAAGACTCCTAGAATGAATGATGCAATACGGGTTATTGTTGATCGTCTTACCAAGTCAGCACATTTTCTTGCTATAAGAGAAGATCTACCACTGGAACGTCTAGAAAGACTATATATTAATGAAGTTGTGAGACTTCATGGAGTACCCCTATCGATTGTTTCTGATCGTGATCCCCGTTTTACTTCAAGATTCTGGAAGAGTATTCATAAATCCCTGGATACAGAACTTCATTTGAGCACTGCCTACCACCCTCAGACAGACGGACAATTAGAACGGACTATTCAAACCTTAGAATACATGTTGAGATCCTTCTCACTTGACTTTTAGGGTATGTGGGATCAATATTTACCTCTGTTAGAATTTTCCTATAACAATAAATTCCATTTGAGTATTCAGATGGCACCATATGAAGTGTTATATGGAAAGAGATGTCTCACACCAACCTGTTGGGATGACGTTGGTGAAAGAAAACTTGTAGGTCTAGAACTGGTGGAGGAAATGATGGAAAAGGTGAAGGTAATCCAAAATCACATCAAAGCAGCTCAAAGTAGGCAGAAGAGATATGCCGATAATCGAAGGAAGGATTTGGAATTTCAAGTCGGTGATCTTGTTTTCCTGAAGGTATCTCCATGGAAGGCAGTCATACATTTTGGTAAGAAAGGTAAATTGAGTCCCAGGTACATCGGACCTTTTGAAATTCTAGAACGAATTGGGACTGTAGCTTACAGATTGGCAATGCCGCCAACTCTCTCCAAAGTTCACGATGTGTTCCACGTATCTCTGTTGAAGAAATACATGCCTGACCCAATGCATGTACTCACCTATGAAGAATTAGAACTGGAACCTGATCTATCTTATTGTGAAGAGCCCATCAGGATTCTTGATACGATAGAACAAGTATTGAGAAACCGGACGACGCATCTGGTAAAAGTTTTGTGGAGAAACCATAAGATGGAAGAAGCAACGTGCGAACCCGAGGAACTTATGATGAAGAACCATCCGAGTCTTTTCATGTGATAAGTATTCTAGAAATTTCGAGGAAGAAATTATTTGAAGTAGGGGATAATGTAACACACCAAGCTTCTACGGTACACTTCTCTTTGAATAATGTGATAGCGTGTGTTGTACGCAACACTGAGTTCTAATGCATCGTAACCAATCAAACTAGCCGTTATGAATAGTAATACCTACTTTTTGAAATTATATATATTTTATATTTCAAAATGGACTTCATTTTTGGATTCAGAATATTGAATTTAGCCTAAGGTGAAATTTTGGTACTTTTTGGATAACTTTAATATTTTCATGAATATTGAAAATTACTAAATTTTAATTAAAAACAACTTTTTTAATCAAAATAATTTATATTGATAAATTATGAATTTGAGTGGTTTTAAAGTATATTTAGAATATATTTTTACCATTTAACACAATTTTGGTCATTGGACATAATTTCACAATTAAACCGAACATAAACAAGTATCAATCTTTTGATAGTTATTATATCTTAAAAACACGCTTTTTGTTTTGACAGTGGAAATTAATTTTAAATTAATTTCTGCCACTTCTGTGCTTTGAATTTAGAAAAATGGATTCCATATTTGGAATCAGGATGTTCTAATTGTGTAAATAAGTAACTTTTATTTTTAGACATTTTGAATAATTACTGCGGTAAATATTTTATTTACCATGGTTAAGGGTAAATCCGGTAAATAAGGGTTAAAAATTAATATTACAATAATACTAAATTACCCTAAAACGTGTCCTAGCCTTATTTTTTGATACATGTTCGACCATAGGCATCTTTGGGTCTATTTTGGGACCCCCATGGAGCCACTTGTAGGTGATAGGGACACTTAATTTTAATTAAGTTAAAATAAGTACAAAAATGACATAAGCATATACCTTTTAGAAAATCACTTTTTACATAGGGTTATATATGTTGGATTTTCGACTATAAATATTCATTATAAATCTAAAACGATTCCATATATAATGATATTTTATTTATAATTTTTAGACTTTAAATACTTTAATTTATTTATGACACAATGATGATGCAGTAATTACAATAATAGTGAAAAATTAAAATAAGTGATATTATAAATACCCAAATAAATATAATTTGAGACTTTTAATGAATTAAACTAATTTTCTAGGATAATATGACATATTAGGATTGATTTAATTGACTTTTTTCGAAGTAATCATTCTGTTATAAGTTTCAAAAAAAATCAACTATTGAATAGTGTCAAAATTGACATAAAAGAGTTTTTAAAAAAATATTATATTATTAATTGATATTAAATTCCAAAAAATCTAAGGTTAGGCCAAAATACTTATATCATAATATTTTTATCATTAATGGACCATTTGGGGGTCTCTTGGATGTATATAGTAATTTTATTAACCATATAATATAAAAATACAAAGAGACATTGTAAAAGTGAAACTAATTAACTTAGAGTTAATACTTAAAGATAAGGTTAATATAAGTACCCAAACCTATCTAAATTCTATTGGTAGAATGGTTTTCGACCCATACCCACATTAACATTTAAATAATTCACTTTTTAGCCATTAGCAACCGAATATGAATTTATTATAAATTAATATTTCTAGCTTTTCCAAAGGTTCCCCTCACCCCTCTTATAAAAGGGCACTCCTCCTTCTCATTTCTTCACACCTTAAAAGCCCTTTGGTTCGGCCAAAATCTACCCAAATACTCTCCCAATATCCCTCACTACAACCTAGAGGCCTTAGTTTGATCAGAAATCCAACCTAAGGAGCCCTTTTGATCAAATCAAAAGGAAGAACCCGAAGAAGAGGTAATGATTTCACCACCCTTTTCCAAGTTCCTTTCTTCTTCCACTTCTTCTTCCTTTGTTGTTACCATTCTAAAATAATAACTCCAGTATCATATATATACTGTGATTTTATTATAAATATGTTACAACCATATTCAGTATTCTATCCACCCTTTGAATAACATGTCACCATACGTGCGTACGTACGGCTTACCATCTCCACGTCGTGGTGTAATTTTTATTCAATATATTATTATTCGGATGGGTATAATAATGATATGTAACTCATGTAAATAATAAATATAACATGTTAATGATTCTGTATATATGATATAACAACCATTTATATATTATTTTAATATCAAAATAATGATATTGTCGCTCGTGCGTACGTACGGACTACCGTCTCCACGAACGCGATGAGATTCATTCTCCATCGTATCCATTCAAGTATAATTCTCATTTTATGATTAATAATAGTATCTAAGGACTTTATATCATTCTAGATATGAATAATATACAACCTATCCAATACAAATATGGCTTACTTAACAAAACATATAAAAGAAAACGAGTAAGTTAACACCCGAAACAACGATAATACTAAGATATTATTAACAAATCAATATTAAAAGATCATATATGATATCATATTAATGTATATGATTCTTGTATAATATAATAACAATTATTTCACCATTATACAGGAGTTCAACCTACCTCAACCAAGGAAAAGTACAATGTAAGGGTTTATTTCACAATCTCTTCATTATCCGAGGTTGTTTATACGCAATTATCTACTAGGATCTCTTTATCATCCACATCCATGTTTCTTCGAAATGTATTTCAAAACATTTTTACTATTTACAAAGAATATGGGTTAAAGTCATTTATACCCTTATGGGTTTATAAAGGAATCTTTCCATCATTTTCCAAACAAGGAACTTTTAACCTTTTCGACAAATTTAAGGTAAGAATGTTTTTTTTAACTTATAAGGCAGGTGCGGCTATTTACCGCCGTTATAAAATCGTCAAAGACTCCCTTACAAGCTTATAAGAATATTTTCAAAGAAAATGTTTTATTTTATAAATATATTACTCTTAAATGATTTCAAAAATAGAAAGAGATATTTCTCTAAAAAGAGTTTTGATTTCATCTATGTCAACATCCTTTGATGGATTTTACGCTTATTTGAAGTTGATTTATTATGATACAAAACTTCTATATTGTATTGAAGGTTTTGTGATATTTTTGACTGTGGATGTGCTATTTTTATACCATTCATAGTTTATGGTGAAAGTATTGACATTTCGTATTCTAGTTTTAATACGAATTTTTATGTTATGTTTAAACCTTTTCATATGGGAATGCATTGGACTTAATATGTGACGGGTGGAGCCCGCTATAGCTCCTCGATGCATCGGTAGGTCTCATGAGACAAACTAGTGTCTTGGCACAAGGCCTTGGCAAAATCTTATTTGTAGTCTTGGCATGAGGCCTTGGATATGTGGTTATGATAGTCTGGCATTATGTATTCCATCATTATGAAAGTGGTTATTGATATTGCATGTGATTATTCGATTAGTAGAATATCCATGTGAATAAGTAAATGGAATTATTTCATTTTATTTTTGCCATACTATGTTTAAGTTCAAGTTTAAAAAGGCTTTTGTTTTAGTTATACATTGCCTTAAATGTTTATTCTTATTTATGAAAGTTTCCGCTATATTGTTATCCTTACTGGGCATTTGAGCTCACCCCTTTTTTATGTTTTATTTTTCCCAGGAAGTGAAGAAGTAAATTATGAATGACCTGCAGGGATATTATGTGGGGATATGAATGTGGAATATGGAGACAATATGTTGTTGTAGTAGTTTTTCACTTTATGATGTAATGTAAAACTTTATGAATATATCTAGTGTTTCCAAGGCTACTAAACCAATCGCTCTTTTGAGATTTGATCCTTCTTGTGATCATGTCAATGTTATGTAATAATGCACTGACTCTAGGTAACTGGGGTCGGGGCGTTACTGGGTATATGTAAATGTTTTTATAAATATTGGATAAATATATTATTATATTAGTTTGAATGTATTTCATGAAAATAATTGATGATATTAGATCATAGGATAGAAGATAATCAGATAGAAGTTATTCAAGAACATGGGATGGAAAATGGATTAAAGAATAATTTCATGTCTATGTGTTAGAAAGATTCAGAAATAATAATGAGTTTTAAAAGATCATATCATAGTAATTATTATGATGTTATTAATGTGGAATAAGTTGAAGCAATGTTGTACACCATCATAGGTGTAATACTATTTCTTGTTTGTGGAATGAAAAATAGATTACATAAAGGAGAAGTTACTTCCCTGATTAATTGAGATTTTTGAGATTTATGTCTTTGTGATGTTTATAAACCTACATTTTCAATTTGGTTATCCCAAATTGTAAAGTGAGTATGCTTAGTGTTTTAGTACATCAGTTCATTTTCAACATAAAATCCTTGGATTTTCATGTTATGGGTGAACCAAGTAAAAATGTTATATCACTATCTTTTTATTCTATGTCACTTAATATTTATTTTGAGGGGTATATTTTCCCTTTTAATAGTGGCCTAAGATCAGTCGAAATGGTTGAATGAAAAAGAAACACATGCCCCGATTCACCCCCTCCCCCACTCTGGGTATTTACATTTATTAGGACCAATATAATTGAATATAATTGATCAATATAAAAGTTACTAGAACTAAATAAGGTTATTAGAAAGAATAATACAATGTTTTATTGATTATATGGGTGGTTAATGTATTTTTTTGGAGTACTTAGTAAAGGTATGGGTTTCTCTACCAATTATTAAGATGTAAATAGATATTATACAGTGATTAATATGTGTTTCTGGAATTCATGAGTAAAGTAGGATTTCACTATCAAAATATATTATTATTTGAGATTATCATTACTTAAAATAACATTTTGGAAAAAATTTATAAACATGCCATGTAAATATCCATTTTTCTATTATGGTTGGTTGATGTTGAGCCTTATATTCATTAATGTTTTAGTAGTCCAATTTTGTTGATGAATTTGGTTGATACAAATAAAAAACACAATAGATGGATCCAATTGATGATAAGATGATCATTGAGTTCATTAGATGATAGCATGATCGATTATTGAACATATCAGAATATGTGAAGGTCTAGATGAGTGTATGATGGGATCATCAGAAGATGATATGATCAAAAATCATTCTTAGTTATTGATATACATATTCTTGTGAACTATAATTCAAACAAGTTGTAATAAAAAGTGAAGTTAGACACCCTGAGCTCAAGAATCATATTTGAGAATTGTTCGAATCACTGAAGGATTCATAAGTTGAGTAAACATATGATGAATAATTGTATGTCACAATTGTAATGATTATAAGGTACATTTCATTAATATAAATTCAAAATCATTATGATTTCGGTGGATGTATCATTTTAATTTTAGGGAACTAGTGTAATATTGTTAGGAGACATTTTAGGTGAGATACACTATGGGTTTTAAATAATAATGTTCAAAAACCATTTAAATATATAAAAAATTATTACTAATGAATATATATCTCAACATAATAAATGAATTTAGAAAGGAGTATGTTTTCCTTTTTGGTACCAAACTTTGATAAAATCACATATTCATTTCTATATACTTTGTTTCTTATATACGGAGGATTTATATTTAATCTTAATAATTGGATAATTACTCTAAATGATATAGATCCTAGTTTTAGGTTATAGTAAATTATAAAAAAATTCCTCTAATTCACCCCACCCCCCACATTGGTCTACCCATTATTCAGAATCTTAAGTGATTTAATATTCTGGTTCCCTCTACAAGATCCATTTTGTTTGAAAATAATGTATCTAAATTATATTAATAGTAAAGTAATTACAAATTATTATAGAAGTAATTTTCATAAATGGATGAATATGATGACACCATGTCTACATTCACTTGTTTTTAAAGTAGTTAAGGCATGAACTATTGTATTTCCACCAAGTGAAATTGATTCCCCTATATCATTTTCTAAAAAAAATCATAGTGATTTATGGTAAAGATTATGATTTATTTTTCATGTATTATTTTTGAAAATTTCTATATAAAAGTAATGGGAATCCAATTTACTAAGGACACATTGGATAAACAAGAGAGAATCTACAAAAGAAATTTTTAGGTAAAGGAAGAAAAATCTCAGATGTTGTATAGTATGATTAAACACATTAAGATAGATAATTAAGGAATTATATATTATTATTTCATATGGGTAAATGAAATAATCAGTGACATAAATGGTTTTGGTTATACCTTGATATATTCAACTCTTGTGAAAAAGATGAAGAGAAATTTTTCTAATATATTCATTCAAAAAAATTCATCATTAAATGATCAGGATGTCTTATCTCTATATTATATACAAACTATCATCATTGAATATGAAATAGGGAAATATTTTTCATTTAAAAAAACAATAATGAATATATGGCCTTTAAATCCATAAATAAGCTTTAATTTAGTGGTTTGAAAGATGATACTTCCAATTAATCAGAATATGATGATGACATATATAAAGATTAAAAAAATAATATCCTTTATATAGAGGAAGATTAGATGGGGTAGAGAAAAGTCTAAGGTAAAAAATTCATTAATGTTAATTGAGTGTTGAATAAGAAACTTTTATATAAATTTTCTAAAGATGATGAATAGTAATGTAGATGATGTCCTAGAAAGAAAACCTAAAAAAGGATAAGTGTGTAAACAGTTATATTAAATTTAAATTATTAGTTTATGGTAAAATATAATTCACCCAAAATAATAATAATATTTTATTTATAGATAAAAAATAAGATTACTCATTATTTGTTGTATCATATGATAATGAAGTTCTAGAGAAAATTTTCAACTTCACAGCTAATGTAAATAATAATCATACTTCATGATAAAAAAGAAGAATAAGGTGTGGAAGAATACATATAACATCTAATGAAATCAAAATAAGAAACTTTTATTGAGACCAATATTATGCTCTTGAATGATCTATAACAATAAAAATGGAAAGTATGAAAGAAATATGATGATAAAAAAGAGTTTATTAAAAGGGCATATATTCACATTAATGAAATTATGATTCACAAGTTGAAGGTGGAAAATAAAAAAGGTAAAAAATCTAGAAGTAAAACTTTTTGTTAATGAATAAGATATGATAATGACATATTCAAGATATATTGAGGCTAAGAGTACTTTGATGATGTTTGACAAATATTTTCACAAGGAAACAAAAGTTATAGATGAGTTATCACACACAACTGGAAGAGTTAACCCATCAAACCAGTTGAATTATTCTCCTAATAAGAGGGATGATAACTTTTTTATTAATTTTAATGCTTTCTAATCTAAATATTAAAATCTTTGGGTTGACAAAAAGAATCAGTGTGTTTCTTTTAAACTAATATAAGTCATACATAACATATGGATGCATCTTCCCCTTACCAAAGTGAAAGGGAGTCAAATATACTGATGGAATTCCTATAAAATTATATAGATGGAAGATAAACTAATCATGGTGGTGGTATTATAGATATTTCTGGTGTTTTCAAAATAATAGGAACAATGCCTACAATTTCACGGATAACATAGAACTTCTAGGAAGAAGACATGATTTGATGAGAGTGACTCTCAAATAGAAGAGTATACCAATAAGAAATGATGTGAAAATATAACCTAGATATAATAATTAGAAGTTATGAAATCTACAATGACATATAATTTTCACTTGAAGGAATTAACCTACAAATAATGAGACCAAACCAGTCACTTTTTGGAAAAATTTAGAAAAACTATTCCAAGAAGTATTGTATTTACCAAAAGAGAAATAAAGAAGAGAAATGAATGATATATGAAAAATCTCTCAATATTGATTCCATATTGAAAGCTATAAAGAAAAAAAAATTGGATACACTATAGTGTACATTCAACATATATGATATGCGATTTGAATATTTTGAAAAAAAACTAGGATCATAATGATTGATCCATAACTTCTGGGATTGATTGTTCCCCTAAATATAAAGGAGTTAGAATGGATAATATTTATGATAAGATGTTAAAATTCAATTAATTTCTATTTATTGATGTAATTAAGTAGAAATTACAATTTTTATCCAACATCATGATTAATTAAATGATATAATTTTCTATAATTATATTGGTATCATCCATTTCTTAAAGGATGGTAATATTTTCAACAATGGAGTAAGAACTGGAAGTAACATCTTTCAAATTTTCAATCTGAGTAACTCATTTTACATAATAGTTCTGGATTAAAATGAGTTATGGAACAAAATAATTTTCCATATTTTCTAAAATAATAAGAGGAATATTTAAATAGAGGAATTTATAATATATTTACCTCTATTAGAATAAAAAAATATACAAGGTTTGCAATAATTTTCAAATAAGAATGATGATATAGAGAAGTCATTGAAAAGATCCAAATGACCACTTATAATAATATTATTTGATTTCTATAGACAAGTGAGACATCAATCCACAAAGAATGATTTATAAATTATCAAATTTATTGATGGATTCACCTCAATGGCCAGTTTTATTTTCATTAAACAATAATCTATTTCAATGGATATTTTTAAATTATTCATAAGAAATGTAGATAATGAACATAAATTATATATTTAGAATATTAGAATAGAAAATGGTATATAGTAAACATGAAACACTTTTTAATTATATCTATAAAATAATGGGATCAAACATCATTTTAGTTATTAAAATACTACTCAGTGAAATATTATTTTAAAGAAAAAAATATATTTTTGGTTGGTTTGGGGAGGACTATGTTCACATACTATAAAAGTCCAAAAAGTATAAAATTCATATGTATAGTAGTACATGGTTAGAATAGGTGTTTACTTTGGTATTAATAAAACATAAATCCTTATAAAATGTGGAATAAAAAGAAGCCATCATTGAAGTCCTTCAAGGTTTTTGGGTATAACATCCTAGAAATTGTACACCCGGATCTTGTGATGAAATCTATATCTTTATATTCAAGACGTTGATGCCAATAATTATAATCCATTATTTTGTATAACCCTTAAAAAATAAAAAGGGAAATGTGGAACACTTATATAATATAGGACCATTTATGTTTATTATTTGTAGTTGATTATGAAAAACTCCTACCTAAACAATTCACCTCAACATGGACTCATAAAAAAATTGTTCTTAATTTTGAACATCATCTCACATTATACTTATCATTACTTATTTCACATTATTTCATCAACATAATCCTTGTGAAATCCTTTTTAGACATAAATCATTCAACATAATTCTTAAAAACTTGGTGAAATGGATACATATGAAGGGTGAGATCAAATTATTAGCAAGGGTAAAAATAATCATTAACATATGAATGTCATAAATATTCATAAGAGTGAATAATAATATGATAACATAATCAAATTTCATGAGAGAATTATAATAAAACTCATACTTATATGTACTTAGACCATAAAATATGAAAAAATAGAAAAGGCAAGAGTCATCGGAATCAATAATCATGAGCCCTGTAATTTCAAACTCAATCATTATAAACATTATAAACCAATATCAAGAATAAATAAACACATAAAGGTATATTGGTACATAATTACACTTTTTGTTCTTATAAATTGAATAACCATGTAGTAGACTTCCATTCATTTCACTATTAAAAATGGAATTGTCATACAGTAGACTTCTATACCCAATGCAATGGAGGGCTATCATAGACCAACCTGTCCATGGCCTATCATGGAACCACATTTCATTGGTTTATCAGGTTACAACCCATCAAATGTCTAATTGAAATTTAAAAATTATCACACATAAAATCATTCATTAAATCATTGAATCAACCAATAGCCCCTTTCATAACATGGTTAACCTATGGAAAGGAAGTCGGTTCTATAAAAAATCTATTTAAAATATGATTAACATGTGGAATATAAATGGATTAAATAACATTCAAATTGAAACATTATTAACCCATGTAAAGGAAATGGGTTCCATAACATTCTCTTTAGAACATGATTAATCCATGGAAAAGAAATGGCTTCCATAACAATATCTATGAAAAATGATTAACCAATAGAAAAGAAATGCCTTCCAAAAAAAGTACTATTAAACATGATTAACCCACTTAAAAGAAATACATTAAATAAAAATATCCTAGAAACGTGATTAACCCATGGAATAAAATGGGTTCTATAATAATTTTTTTGAAACATGATTAACCCGTGGGAAAGAAATTGGTTAAATAATAATATCTTTTAAACATGTTTAACCCATGGAATGGAAATTGGTTCCATACTAACTTACTTAAAACATGATTAACCCGTAAAAAATAAATAGGTTTAATGATAGTATTTTTAGGACATAATCAACCAGTGTAAAAGAAATGAGTTATATAGAAATCTCATTAGGACATAATTAACTAGTGGAAAAGAAATGGGTTTCATATAAATCTATTTAAAACAATTATAATACATCCAAATAAAGAATTAGGATGGTATAAATATAAAATATCCTCAGTTTAGGATATGTAACGACATGTTTTTTGAAATTGATGAATGGAAATTCCCTAAAATTTTCATTAAAAATATTCATGAGGAAAATAATCTTTAAACATTCCAAAGCATCCCATACCATTGTGAAACATTTTAATAATAATCCCCATTAATGAAAAAAATAAATGAATCATATAATATCATGAGAATAATGTGAATAATGATATATCATTTCAATGGAGAAGTACATACACCTCATAAAAATATATATGTGTATAGCATAACAAACATCTCAATGAAGGATAATTGTGATAAAATCTTATTATCACTTTCATAACATGAAAACCATAAACCCCCCCCCCCAAATAGAGAACCTAAAATGTATATGAAAAACCTATAAATATAAGTATTATAATAATAAAATAAAATCTTAGGTAGAATATACACCATATAAATGTAATTAGGTTCATAATAAAAATAAGACTATAAGGAATGTAAATTGAGACGAAGCTCCATAAAACAGTGGTAACATCTGAATAAAAAACCAAAAAACTAATAATCATAAAATGAAACATTTAAATACCTTGATATAATGCAATTAATTATATAATATATCAAAAGGTTAGTATATACAACACACAAAAGAAGTAATTGGTGAATTTTTTATTTATCTCACATATGTAAAAAGTGAGATAAAAATACCTTACAATGAATGTATCAATGGATTGAATATTAATAAATGAAATAATAATTTTTTACAAATTTAAATCCCAAAATTAAAATTATAAATAGAGTATAAAACAATAATAGTTAATTTCACTCATATTCTTGGTATACCCTAACCAATGACGTATAGGTTTAACCCAATTAGTGGATATTGTGTAATGAAACACCTAACTACTTGATAAATTTTAAATCATAATCCCTATGAAATAAATAACATAAAATGAAATATTAAAATAAATGTAGATAAATATATTCATGATATAAAATACAATATGTTCAGTATATAATTCATACAAAATAAATAAGCGGTGATTATGGTGTATGCCTCACGAATGTAAAAGTGAGACAAAAATCCCTTACCTTGAGTCTGATTAATCATTATAGTCCTATAAATTACTGAAAAATAAATTTATATTAATTTATTTATTTCTTTAGAACCATTTTAATGTTTGTAATTACTTTTATTACACTTATTAAAAAAATTATATGACTACTTAAACAATTAATTTTATGTCTGGTGTTTTGATCATATATGGTTTATGTGTTAAAGGAAACTTTGGTAGATAATATATGGTAAAAGGGTTCATTATGTAGACATATACAGAATATTAATCATGGAATCGACACCTAATTTTTACATCAATTATACTTTTAAAATCAATATGGAAATATGGTTATGAAAAATGAACCAACATTTCAATCATGGATGTGGTACATCGTACACATGCATGAATGACGTTATCTTTTTTCAATGATCATTGTGGAAAGAAAATTAGTGATTTTTATATTTATAGAATTAAAATTATATCATAAATACCATTTTTTTAATTATAGATACTTATATATATATATATATATCATTCTTGTGATGTGGTGATGAAAAAGTATGAATAACATCGCTTAAAGGGAACGGTGGTCCACACATCCATGAATGATGTTATCACTTTTCACTATGTTAAATGATAAAAATAAAATTAAATTTTATATTTCTATAAATATTAACATGTCATTTATACCATATGTTTTTATGAAAAAAATCCTTACTAATTTCCATGTAATGGGTTAGCATATCACATCACTTGGATGAGGCGGTAGTCCACATATCCACAAATGATGTTATCATATTCATAAAAAATGTAAAGCATGAATGTATGTGAAATATAATTATTAAATAATTATTAATACATTATAAATATATTATATATCATATAAAAATATTATGTTCATCATTATTTCCAACCATGATAGGTGGTAAAGGAAAAAAACGAACAACATCTTTTTAGGAGGCGGTAGTTCACCGTAAACATGAACTGTGATTTCATTACACATTTGATCATATTATGTGTAGGATTAAGTCAAACCATTAACATAAGAACATATTTTTATACTTATTATACTAAGGATATTATATCATCATTTAATAAGAATAATTTGATGGGTGTAGAATGAAATAAAACAGAAGGGATCATTGAAGAATCTTACCTGTTTTTTAGGTAACTCATTTTTCTTTTTACCAAATGACATAAATGGATTGATTTATAACCAATTATATTATTCAATTATTAGAAAAGGTATATTGGTAACTTATTTGGTCAGGTTTTGGACGATCCAAAAGGGTGTGAGAGTTGTATTGGGAGGAGTGGGATAGGAGTCCGTTGATATGTGGGGAAAAGACACATTGGGTATTCTTAAAAAGATTTTAGTGCTCCTTATGTTTTACATGTCCCACGATGGTCCCAAATGAACCATTATAGATACATAGAGGTTTAATGGTCAAAATATGGCCATAAAATTAATTTTAGACAATTGTAGGGTCATTTTTTCAACATGAATTAATTAATCTCTTTTTTACCTTAATCATTGCAATATTTTTAATTAATTTCTCTACAATTTTTTATCAAAAACTAAGTTTTACTTACTATAAATTAAAAATAATTCTTATTATAAATATAGAATTTTTTTTTCAAATTCCATTTATAGTATTGTCATAAATTTATTTAAAATTAATCCCACAAATGGGACAGGAAAACATGTTTTTCTATAGAAAAGTTCAAATGTTTGAAATGTTTGAAATGTTTTCATATCCAATTTCAATGTGAAATTTATTACAAGGTCATAAATTAGATTAAATGATATAAAATTGATATAATTATACATTAAACCCAATTAAAAATATAATTTATCACTATAAATTAATTAGATGACAAAGTAGTTTTTAATTGAAATTCATTGTTATTCAGTATTATTCAAAAAATAAAAGTTCATAGAAATATAAAAATAAATAATATAAACTAAATTTAGATATTAAAAATTCAAAAATTAAGTTTATATTTTAAAATAAAAATTATAAAAGTGTCAAAATTTAGTTTTAAAACATGTTTTCCCTTGAAAGATTGAAAAAATGTATTTTAAAATTATACAGCTTTTTTATGCCCGAAATTAGATTTATTTAAATCGTAATCCTGTCAACATTATTGGATGAATTTTAAAAAAATTATTAAATATATAAAATATAAATATATTTAATATATTTAATTAATATTGATAAATTCAATTTATTATGATTTAATTCTATTCTAGTAAAAAAAATATTTTTTCATAAAAACACATCCTTTATATTCAATTGGTCTTTATTTTCATTTATAATTAACTGGTAACCAGTCAATTAATTTTATAAACATGTTGAAGATATTATTCCATAATTTAGTTAATCATATTCATTCCCTCCAGTACATCATCCAGGTTATTATAAAGATATATAAATAATATTAATTAAATATAGTTATATGGTATGTCTCAGCCTTGCGTGTAACATATCTCATCAAAGGTAATTGATGTTGGATTCAACGATAGATAAATTTTGTGTTGCACGTGATGAAATATAAACTATATATTTTTTGAAGCAAAATTTATTAAGGAATTTAAACTAATTTGAAAGAATATATTTCACAAAATCTTCAAATGTCACATCCCACCCCCCTTAAAATAGATTTATCCCTCAAAATCCATATTGGTTATAAATTGATTAACATTTATCAAATTAGTCTTTTAAAACCAAAATATTTTATAGGGTGAGTAAAACACCCTCTTGAAAAGGGAAAGTGAGAAACATAATGCTCATCAGAAGTTGTGCACGACTATGATTCCAAAAAGGGAGAACAGTGGTCCAAAATTAAAAGTTGGATTTGGAAGGGAAAACTAATTCTTATGGACAAGTAGAGAGTGATAGAGAGAATGGTAAATAGGAATTTAATGAAGAAAAAACCAAAATAAAAATATGTGTGGAAAATTTTAATGATATCATCAAAAAATATGGTAATAGGGTAAGATTTTATTTCAATATACTTTTCCTAATGTTAAGTAATTAACTTATTATTGAGTCCAATATGAAATATACTTACATAATGTGTATAATTTCATATTTTAATAAATTTATACCAATATATCATGTTTTTATCCAAATTATGAGTATTCAAGAAGAATGTTTAATTCATGAATAACTAAAATCAACTTTTAAAGACCAGATAACCAAAAAAGGGATAGTCAATAATTTCCACCTCTCTTTAGATAATAACCAAAAACAAAATTGTTATCACATTGTAATATAATTCCCAAAATGATTAAACCTTTGAATGATACACTAATCTTAAAATTTCAATAGTAATTCAAAAATTTCAAACAAAATTATTCCATAAATAACTATCTTTGAAATCCTTCAAACATTTCCTCACTATGTTTGAATCCTATATATTAGAAGTATTTGATCATATATTATTCCATGATAAATAAACCATTATAACTAAAATAAAATACCATATTTTTTCCAAAAAAATTAATCTTTACCTAAAAAAATGGCATAATAACTTGGACATCATGTAGTCACATGGTAGTGCATGGAAAAATGTCCTTTGGTCATGACTTCACGACCCACTGCCTTATAGAATACGATGAGTTTTCATCAATCATATTGGTTTTCCCCCTATTATATTTAAACAATAAAACTAATTCCTCCTTAAAAACACTTAATTTTTATCTTAGGTATTAAAAATACCTCATCCTAGAAAAACACATCTTAATATCACATTAAGATCTCATCCCTTAAAACCACAATAGGGTCTCTAAAACATTGAAATAATGATCAAACATAGTATTATAGACCTATGAGGGTATCTATAACTATTAATATATCCTAACATAAAAACATATTAATCGCTAAAGTTTTGTAAAATGACATTTGATACCAACTATAACAGCCAAGAACCTGTAGTCCCAGATCCTATGCTAAAGTACATATCTTTAAATTCTATTCTTTTATACTGATAATTATGACCCAAATTATTCATTTAAACCTTACAACATAAATTTTAAAACATGAATCACTTATATACTAGTAGACCAATAAGGTTTATAGTTTTAGAGAGTTAGGAAGGACCTCTACATAATTAATTCACATCAACTTGGAATAAAACAATTGGTTCAAAAAGTCATACATCATCTCCCATTATTCCCATGCTTTCTTATATTACATTATTTCATCAACCCCATCTTTTTGAAATCCTTTATATACATAAATCATTCAACATCATTCTAGAAAACCTAATGAATGGGAAACATAATAAGGGTGAGATCATATGATCATTAAGTGTAAATATGAGCCTTAATTATTGAATGTCATCAATTAGCATAAGAGTGAATAAGGGTATCATGACATAATAAAAGTTCATTTGTAAATCATAAAATAACTCATACTTATCAATACCTAGACCATCAAATTTGAAAACATGGAAAAGTAATTATTAATTATAATCAATAATCATGGGCCACGTGATATCAATCTCGATCCGTAAAAAATTATAAACTTAAAGAAATCAAAAAGAAACCCTTAAAGTTATATTTATATATAATTATAATTTTCATTATTATAAATGGAATAAAAATATGTTCAACTTCCAAACATTTCACTGTTAAAAATAGAATAACCATATGACTAACTTTCATACCCAATTCATTGGATAGCCATTATAGACCCACCCATCCTTAGTTTATTATGGAACCACCCATATTTGGTTTCAAACATTACCACCTGTTAAATATCTATGTATTATTGAAAAATCATCACACATAAAAGCTTTCATAAACTCATTGGATCAGCCAATAAACCCTTTTATACTATGATTCACTCATGGTAATGAAATGGGTTCTATACCAATCTCTTTGAAACATGATTTACCCATAGAAAAAAAAACGGGTTCCATAACATTATCTTTGAAACATGATTAAACCATATAAAAGAAATGGGTTTCATAATAATCTCTTTATAACATCACTAACACATGTCAAACAAATGGGCTATGTAACAATCACTATGAAACATGACTAACCCATAAAAGTGAACAGGGTTACACTACAGTGTCTATGAAACATGATTAACCCAGGCCTTGAAAAAAAACATGATTAACCCATGGAAAAGAAATAGGAGAAATAAAAATATCTTTGAAACATGATTAACCCATGGAAATGAAATGTGTTCCATAACAATCTCATTGAATCATTATTAACTGATGGAAAATAGTTGGGTTAAATAAAAATATTTTTGAAACAAGATTAACCCATGGAAAGGAAATGAGTTCTATAACATTCTCTTTGAAACATGATTAACCCATAGAAAAGAAATTGGATTCATTACAATTTTGTTAGCACATAATAAACCTATGGAAAATAAATAGGTTATATATCAATATCTTCATGGTACACTCAACTAGTGGAAAAAATGAGTTTCATAAAAATCTCTTTGAAATAATTATAATCCATCTATAGAAATAATGAGGATGGTATCAATAAAAAATATCCTTATATTAGGATATGTAACAAAAAGGGTTTTTGAAATTGATGAATTCAAATACACTCAAAAGATCATTAAAAATGTTACTATCGAAAATAATCATTAAACATTCGAAAGTGCTTTATACCACTTTGAAACATTTGAATCATAATCCCTGTGAAGGAATAAAAATAAATGAAACTTATAATATCTTGATAGTAAATAGAATAATATTATATCATGTTAAAGGAGTATTATATAAACCTCATAATAGAAGGTTGGTTTATAGAATAACAAATGTCTCATAGAAGGAAAATTGTGAAAAAAGTTCATTACTACTTTGGTAACATGAAAACCATAACCATACTGTAAGAGAGATACAAAAATTTATATATAAAAATAAATAAATTTATGTATAAGAATAATAAAATACATTAATGGGACTTATATAACCCATATAAACTTAATTAGGTGCATAATAAAGAATAAGTCTCAAAGGAATGTAAATTGAGAAAAAACCAATTACAAATGTGGTTATGTCTAAATCAAAAACCCCTAAGGTAATAATAATCAAACGAAAAATTTAATTACATTGATGATATAATAATTCATGATATAATATATCAAAATGTAAATAGATATACCATATAAAATAAGTAATTGGTGAATATTACAATTATCTCACAGATGTAAAAAGTGATATGAAAATATTCTTCAATGATCATATAATTGGTTTGAGAATAATTCAATGAAAAAAATTTATGTTCCAAATTATAATATAGAAAATAAAATCATAAATATTTTAAAAAAAATTCAAAGGTAATTTTACACATATTCTTGTCCTAACATAACCAATAACATTGAATTTTAACCTAATCAATGGAAA
Organism: Viscum album; assembly: GCA_963277665.1. Taxonomy (NCBI): domain Eukaryota; kingdom Viridiplantae; phylum Streptophyta; class Magnoliopsida; order Santalales; family Viscaceae; genus Viscum; species Viscum album. Next base: position 1,531,603,502 of record OY728162.1, read on the forward strand.
TTAAGTTAAGAAATCTCTTTCTACTTGTTTACTTTTGAATAATAAGCCCTGTGAAAAAAATAACCTCTAATCAAACATTAAATACCATGAAGATAAATTTATTCATGATATAAAATACAATAAGGGAAATATATACACCTCACAAAATAAACAAGAATCGTGTACCTTGATTCGTCATGCTTTTCCTCTAATATCACGAAAAATAAACATATGTTAATTATTGACTTTATTAATAACTTTTTTTATGTGGATCATTAATTTTATTAAACTAATTACAATTTTTTATAAAACTACTTAAAAAATTAGTTTTACATCGTGTTTTCTGGCCATATTTGGTTTATTTGTCAAAAACAGCTTCACTATGTCAACTATGGTCAAAGGGTTCATTATTTAAAAATATATAGAACTGTAATCATGAAATAATTTTAATATTTTTACATAAATTATACTTTTAAAATAAAATAATAAATATTTTTATGAAAAATTAATCAATGTTATAATCATTGAGACAACATGGCACACATATGCATGAGTAACATTCTCATTTTTTAATTATGACTATGAAAATAAGTTAATTAATGTATATCAATACAAAATTACCATTATATAATTAATAACATACTTTTTAATTTAATATACTAATTTATATAATTATTCTTATTTCATTATGAAAAATTAAGAATCACATCGCTTCGAGAAGGTGGCAGTCCACTCATCCACAGATGACATTATCACTTTTTCAGTGTGTGCAATATAAAGAATAAAATTATATTTTATTTTTAAAAAAATATTAATATTTAATGAATATAATAAATAACTAATTTATATTATATATATTTATTAAAACAATCCTCAATACATTCCATGTAAAGGTCGGCCATATCACATCGCTTTGAAGAGGTTGTAGTCCACACGTCCACAGACAATGTAATCATATTCCCACAAGTTGGAAAGCATGAAATTATTTGTTTTATAATAATTAAATAAGTATTAAGACATTATAAATATTTTAAAAATATTATAAAAAAATTTTGTACATAATAATGCTTAACCATGAGATGTTTGTAAAGTATAAATGAATGACATTGTTTCATGAGGTCGTAGTTCACTGTACACACGAACAGTGATTTTGTTACCAATTTGATGGAAGTGTGTGTATGTGTGGGTATAACCCTCAATTTAACAACATATTAGTATAATTAGGATAATTATTTTATATTATAATTATTTAATTATAATAATTTAAGTGGTGTATAATGAAATAAAATAAAAGTGATCATTGAGGAATGTTACCTCTATTTCTGGTAACTCCTTTTGGTTTTCACCAACAGACATCCTTGATTTTATTTCTAAAAAATATTAAGATTATAAGATTATAGGAGGGATTTTCGGTAAATTATTTTTTGTAGGGTTTGAACAATCCAAAAGGGATTGATATGTGTGATGGGAGGAGGGGAAGAGGAGGCCTTTTAAAAGTAAGAAAATTGAAAAATCAGGTATTATTGAAATGATTTGACTGCCCCTCACATTTTAATTATACCAAAAGGGTCCTAAATGGAACTTTATACATAATTATATATTTAATGGTCTAAATATGTTTATAAAATAATTTTTAGACAAGTGTCGGGTCATTTTTACACCTTAAATTAATTAATCTCGTTTTTACCTTGATCACTGTAATTAATTTTAAATCCTTTCACAAATATTTTTGGGTAAAAACTATTATTTCCACACTAAAAATGGTAAATAATTATTATTCCATATATTGAAACAATTTTTCCAAATTTCAATAAAATATTTTGTATAAATAAATTTAAAATTAAACTTGTAGACAGGATGAAAAAGGGACATTTTCCAAAGAAAAGCTCAAAAGTTTGAAATGCTTTTATATAAAATTTCAATGTGAAATTGATTCCATTGAAATAAATTTTATAATATTGATTTAATTATAATATAAAACCAATTAAAAATATTATTTAATGTATAAATTATTTATACAAAAAATAAGTTCTCAATTAAAATTTTGTGTCATTTACTATTAATCGAAATATGAAAGTTCATAGACAAATAAAAAAATAAACCCAAAGTGAATTTTGATACTTATATTTCAAAAATGATGTTAATTTTTTCAAATAAAAATTATAAAAGTTATGAATTTTATATTCAATACAATTCTACCATTAAAAGGTAATAAAATTGCCTTATAAAAATATAAAAAAAATTTTGCTTAAAATTGGACTTATTCTTATCTTATGCCAATAAAACTTATTGAATAAATTTAAAAAAAAATTAATAAATATATAACATATAAATTTATTTTATATATTTTACTAATATTGATTAATTTAATTTAAAATGATAAAATTACAGTCTATTAATAAAAAAATTCATAAAAACTTATCATTTATATTTAATTTGTATTTATTTTAAATTCTAATTAATTGGAAACCAATGAATTAATTTTATAAAAAAATTTAAACTATGATTTAATAATTTAGTGAATCAGATTAATTCCCTCCATTCTAATAACATGGTGATTATTGTGCTAAATAAATAATATTAGTAATATATTTTTGTGTAGTAAGTCTCGACCATGGTATTAACACAAGTCATCAAAGGGGATCGATTTTGTGTGCAATAAATAGTAAAAATGGTGTTTCAAGTGATGTAATATAAACTATGTATTTCATATAACACAATCTATTAAATAATTTTATTTAATTTTAACAAATATATATATAAAAATTGGGATGTTACATTGGGAGAACCAATTCAATAAGGATAAAAACCAACCGTAGGAAAATTTATTGAAAGAGATAGTAATGGAATATTCCTAGGATATTTATCTAATAAAAAAATCTATATAATTTAAAAAAAAATTCCCAATGTTTTTAATTCATTTTATGTTAATTTTTTTAAAATTAAATATAATATTATATAATAAATAAATATTGTTTTTGATGCAATAAATGAATATAGACCTAAAACATATGAAGGGGTATATAAACGAAAAGAAGTAGTGAAAATAAACTTAAGAAAGTATTTCCCAATGTTTATAATGAGGAATAATATTCTAATAAAAAATTATTTTAATATATGAAATTTAAAAATTAAGTTGAACATAAATAAATCATCAAAAGACAAGAATCCCCAATATATATAAAGAGACTAAGAGTAGAAAATAAAACTAAACTTATGTCTAGGTTTTCTCCATTTTCCATTATAGAATTAATAAAACATATATAATGGATAAATTAAATCAATATTCAATTATATCAAATCATGTAGAATGATTCTTAGGAACTTGTTCCCAGACTAGATAATAAGAATATCATTATAACAAAATTGGTGTTACATAATATGCTCAATAAAAAAATGTGAGGTTTTAAGGAATAAATTATGAATAGTTTGTAAATGATTCTCCAAATTAGAATGTGGTAATTTAAATAATGTTATTCCTTATTGAAATACCTGAAACGATAATAATGTTTTTATCTATTGCTAATAATTGTGATTTTAATGTCTAATATATGGATATAAAGTATTGATTCTTGAATTTTGAATTTTAATGATAATCTATTTTGTGAAACATGATGGTTTTATGATTGATAATGTATGATAAAAGGTTTGTTAACTATAGAACTCATATTATGTACTAAATCATACCAATAGGGATTGTTATTCCAAAAATGATATATGTTTGATAATCTTAATCATTTATAGAGGAAAATTTAACACCAACATATATATAATGGAATGTTTCATGAGAAAAATAATTTTTTTATATATTCTAATGATATAATATTGGTTGGATATAGGGAGAAATAATTTAAAAAACCATCAAACCAAATGAAGATAAAATTTTATATTTATATGCTAAAATATATTATTTTCATTCCCATACTACATATTCAATAGATCTGAAGTTATAAATTCCATTCACAAGAAAAGTATACCAATGAACTTTTAAATAAATTTTTTATTGAGGAATAATAGGTAGTTTCCACACCTATAACTATCAGTGTGAGGATGAGTAAATATGTAATTGTAAGAAGTTTAAATTATAATGACTTACAAGACATTACTTTAATTTTACCCTATCTTTAAATATTAAGGAAACATATTTCATTCATAAATAATTTTTGTGAATGTTATTTGTTTGATCTGAAATAATCAACATGGTAGATGCTAATAGAATCCTTAGGTATTTAAAGGAAACTTCTTTTTTTTATTTTATATAAAATTGGTATGAGTTTAATTTTATTGGATTCATGGGTGATTATTGGGATAGATATTTCTAGATAAACATTATTATTTGGGGAACATTTTGTAATATAACATAATAAGAAACAAAATTTTGTGACATTGAGTATATCTGCACTAGAATATAGTTTTCCACACTTGAATGAACTCAAATTATGGGGTTCAATGTTTAGATATAATATTTTAAGGTGATTGTTGAAAATACATTGAAATTTTATTATTATAATCAAATAGAAATTGATCTTTCCAAGAACCCAATATGACACTCCAGATCCAAACATATGGAAAAAAATCATTTAATCAAGTGGAGTTTTTCTTATAAAGAAGTCAAATTGGAATATATTTTTAAAAAGGATCAAAATATTCTATATTTTCACCAAATATATATAGTGGTAATGGTTTGCAGAATTATAGTCAAAGATTCATTTACTTTCTTCCACTATCAATTAATGGAATTTACGATATGACCCTAACTATGTTCATTATTCTTTTTATTAAGGGGAATAATTACACAAATCTGCACAATATATTTTTTGAATCTTATGTTGGGGTTTTTATATAATGGGGGAGAAAAATTTGTGAGGTTAATGAATTAAGTGGGAGTTCATCACATTAATGGTCATAAATTTTCTTTTCCATGAGGGATAAAATTATCCCAAAAGAAATAATTAATATAGCATTATTGTGTGAGGAATTTTATCTTTGATAATGGTTGAGGTGTTTGGGATATTAGTAAATAATAAATAGTTGTGTTGTATTTAAAACAACTCTAATGGGGGAGATTAAATATCCCATTATTTGAAATTGTTAATGTTTTCTTTAATATTTTCAACTTTTTTTGGTTTTTAGTTACAGGTGAAAGAAAATATTGGTTTCAAGTACACTTTGTTTGAAGGATTCTATGATTTAATCAAAATATATGAGTTGAGAAACATTATCATAAGAGAGGACAATGTTCATATTCGAATGTAGTACATTGAGGTTTTTAGAAGACACTTTGTAAGGAATACCATATGTCAAAATCTCAACTATAGAGTTCTCTAAATGTTAGTTATATGATGATATGTTTAGCCTTAAATATAAAACAACATTATTAATTTATGTAATTACATGATTCTATCTAATTAGAACAAAATATATGTCAACTTAAAGAAAGTAAAATATAGGTTGATGTCAAAAATTCCAAACACTAAGGAAATTATAGGAGAGGAAAATGTAAAATAATCAAATTATGGATAATTTTGATCAAGGATCATATATATGGAAGTTAATATAGTAAGCCTTAATGATAATATTGGATGATGAAAAGCATAAAGTGTCAGATTATTGAAAAACTAATCCATGTGATGAGATGATGAGTGTTGAGTACACAAGATGATAGATTTATTGATTGTTGAACAAATTGTAATATTCAAAGTTATATATTAGTGGAAAATGTTATGGTAAAAAGAAAAGATAATTTTAAATAATATAGAGTTACTATGATTATACTTTCCACTAACTAGAATTCGAAAAAGTAGTAAAAACATTGGATGTTGGTCTCAAAAAGCTCAATTATCATGTAAGATCGTCAGACTATGTATTGTAGGCTATGGAATTTTTATGAATAGTGAGAAAAATCCATAATTATATGATATAAAATCATATGTTGAAGGACCAAATGATAAGGAGGGACATTGAATCCATGAAATTTCATAATCATTATGATTATGTTCATCTATACTTTCAATGAGTCAAAATTCACAATGTGATGTTTTTTATTAAAGACAAGATTTTAGGAATAAATGAATATCATTGAATCCTAAAATAATATATTCTTTTACAATTAATATTTAACTTAATTCCATTGGTTGTTTTGAAGGTTATTGATAGAAAAAAATGAATGTGTGGAATTCTCAGATTTTGAAACCCCAGAATCACTAAATTATTCAGGAAACAATTGAGTATAAAAGGTTGAGTTCTTTCATAACTTTATGTTATTAATTTTTGTAGAATAAGTTTTATAAATATTTTCCAACCAATTATTTTCATATTTTTAGTAGAGTTGAAGAATAGAATATTTTCTAAAGGATATACAAGTTAATTAGAACCCAACTAATTTTTAGAGGTCTGCACATGGAGGAACCAGAATCATGAGTTATAGTGACTGGAGTTTTAGAAATTAAATTTATATAGGATTAATCCATTATTAGGAGTCTAATTATATTTTATTATGAGGGTAATAAGATAATCTACACATTTTACTAAAATAACTGGAAGGTATATTGAACTATATTTTGTTGGTGGTGGTATCATTATAACTAACAGGAAACAATATAATATTTTTGAGAGACATATTTTGTGGGATACACTATAGGGTTTGGATAATAATTATAACATACCATTTTAATTTATGAAAAATTCATTAGTGTTACAGAGTATGTTCCCTTTATTGGTATCAAATTGTGTAGTTAATCCTTTGGGTTCTCCCTTTTTTACATAAATGTGTATGAATAATAAAAATTTAATTTTTATTAAAATTAAAATCTATTTTTTATTGTTTATGGTTGAGGGTGTGTTTAAATTAAATATTGTATCATTACACAAACAAGTTATTGAGGTTAATTTTATGATATTAAAAATTATAAAAAAACAACTGATTGACCCCCCCCCCCCTCAGTGGTCCACTCATTCTATAAAACCTCATTTTAATAAGGGGTGCCTTCAATTAATATTGTTCCCATATTTGGTTTTATTTAATTGGGTTAGTTATGTGAGGTTATATAGCTATCATCACCCCATTTTTTCTTCCCCTTGACTTGCCTTGGATCTCCCCTTATCAGAGGCATTCTAGGGGTGTTTCTCATTACATTTCAAGTTGAGTCGGTCACTACTTCATCCATTGATTCCCTATATTCCTTTTATAATATCTATATGGATTGAGTTAGGGATTTGATTAATGATTCCAATAGATAATGGTGGAATAAAAATAGAAATATGGGTATTTTATTATTGGTGCATATATGTGTCTTGAAATGTATGGTTAATCATTATTTCTAAAAATTTTAGTTTATATATCACACCCAAAGAGTCATTTATATATTTTTCATCAAATTATGAATTTTATTGATGATTTATTTGGATTTATATATAATATATTTTTCTTCTCATAGGTTGAGGTGCATATTGAGATTGTAACACACCCCTTTTCTAATGGTTTTGGGGTTACCACACCACATAGTAAGGGTTATACCTATTATGTTGAGTATGATATTTTGATATAAATGATTTAGGAATTAATTAATAGATTTTTATGGATGTGATTGGTGATCATTGGAGATAATTTTTATTTTTGAAATCTTGGTTTATAATTTGGATCATATAAATGAGCTGGGTTACCTTTACCCATTGAAAATGATGACTTCATGTTTGTGTGGATAAATTTTTTGCATACTATATTCATGTAATTATTTTTTTTCTAGAAACATTGTGTGTCATGATATTAATCTATATATGAGATAATCTTGGAATGGTTTTATTATAATATCTCAAATTCCATATATATATATATATATATCTCAAATATTTGAAAATTGGTTTTTTTATTTTCATTTATGAAAACAAACTTATAAAATAATATCACTCATGTAAAAATTAATATAGTTACAAAAAATATCATTATATAATTATATTAAAATAAAATAAATAACATACAGTAAAAAAAAATTGGAATAAAATAATAAATTAATGAAAATAAATTTCAAGACTAAGTGATGTAAATATGTTGATCTTCCATAAAAATAAAGAAATATATTATCCATGGAATATATATTCCTTTATATTCTTAAAAACAAGAAATAAACATTTTTTATAAATATTAGAAGTGAAATTAGATAAATAATATATCTTACCATGTATGATGTTTAAAAAATAATAAAACAATACCTAAAATATATATGTGAAGAATGAAAAATATTATTTTAAAATTATAATATTAAGGTATGTGTGTTCATTATTTGTTACATAACCACTGATTATAGATTAATTGTCATTATGTAATCCTAAATTGAAACCATTTGTGTTTATATTTATATATCATTATAAATTTTATAAGTCTTATATATAAACCCATCATTATATGAAACTCCATTAGTGGTATGAAAATATCATTCAACCTAAAAACATAATTTTATAATGCGTAACTGATTTTATGTCTCATGTTTTTATAGTTATAATGTATCTATATGTATCTACTAGTAAATTTATAAATACTAATAACAAATTAGGTTTGTTAGTCTATATATTATAATGGAATTATATTTATATATCTCATAATAATAATAATTTCTTAGAATTTTTATATAAAATATATTTTATCTAATTTATGATTCATTTATAACTACATTTATCATATTTAAACTTATATTTTAAAATGTACATTTTAGTAGTAATTTATTCATAGGAATTCAATTTTTTGAAATGTATTTTAGTAATTGTAGAATGTTACCATTAATGTATTAAGCATCTGTTTACATTTTAATATCGTATATTATTTATTTTTCATTAAATTGTATAATATGATAATTTATTAAAAGTTTAAATAAATAATTTTAATTGAAAACAATAGTTCTTGAGTAATTTAAAAATTAGTGTTAACATATTTTTAAACTAATACATCACTTTATGTTCATGTAATGATGTGTTAACTATCCATTTTAAACGGTTATTAAAAATATTTTACACACAAATAATATTTTATTAATAATTTATTATTTTCATTTGAAAGTTATTTTCACATATAAATATATATTATAAAATGTATTTCAAATATTAATAAAGTATTCATTAAAAAAATAATTTAGTCATTGTAATAGTAATGTAGTTGTTTTATTTGACGTCCATAGCACAAAAACGTTTTTAGGGATTATTTATTTAAAATAATTAATTAACATATTTAGACTATAATTTATTAAAATTAACTTTATATTTTGAATATATATATATATATTAAAATTAACTAAGGGGTATAATGTGGTAATTTTTTGGTAAAAGTAGAAAAATACTGTACAAATTTTGAAATACAGTAACATGCAGTAAATATGACATCAAATATATATAAGAATGGCCAAGCATTCCCAATATGGTTCCATTTACCTAATTTTAGAACTAAATATTATAGTGGACCCTTAAAGTATTTAATGTGGAACTATGGTTGTGGTGAAGAACTTTTGATAGTTGGAAAATGCAATATTCAATATTTTATTTCATTAAATTATACTCACCACAGCAATAAATAGAAACCCCATATTCTCATTCATCCCACACCAATTTATAAGTTATCTATTCATATCTATATCCAATTGTATATCCTTTATCTATCTATTCAATATTGAAGATAATTTTGATTCTATGGGTGGGTAATATGCTAAGAAGAAAAAGTAACATAAGGGTTTATATTCCTCTCATTTCACTTTCTAATTGAAAATATTTCATAATAAACTATATTAAAATTAATTTTAATTAGATGATATGAATTTATTTTCACTTTAATTTCATCCATTTCTTCTTTATTCCATGAGATATTATCCAATCCCTCTCATATTATCCTTTTCATAAGTTGTTATTATGCCAACATAAGGGTTCTTATTTTCCTTTATTTCCAATTTTAATTTATTTTGAAATTTTATTTTGTATAATGATATGATTGGATATCTAGTATGTTATAAAACATTTAATGTATTGTACATGATATACTATTAATTCAATCTCATTAATCCTCTTTTCCTTGGTTGTTATGGTGCCAAAGTAAGGGTCTTTTTCACTCTCTTTTCAATTCCTATTTACATTTTCACTGTAATGTCATTTTAAATATCCAATTTTTTATTTAAATAATGTTTTAATATAATTATAGTACTATCCTAATGATATATTACATATGTGAGACCCTATTTAAGTAAAATTGTACATTTTTTATAAGACATTTTTATTCTTAAACATTTCCATAGCCAAAAACTCCCTTATAAAAAATAATTATGTATTCCATGTATTTTTGGTATTATATATATCTTATGTATAATATGTGGAATTTTTATAAGGGTGATTGTGAAAAAAAATTCCAATCTGCATCATGTCCTAACTAGACTAATGTTTATTTTTGAACAATTTTACTTTTTCCAATAAAGCATATTAGGCAGGGGTTTTCTCATAAAACAAATTTTATTGTAAAGACCCAAAATTCCATGTAATTTTTTTTAGTTATTTAGTATTTTTACAAGTCTGTGAAATTTAACGGTGCGTGATTCCGAGGCCCGGTGTGACCGGAATGAATTTTTAAACTTTTTTTAAAGGTATGTTCATTGAACACACGGACAGCATTTTCTATCTCTTGATCTGGTGCTCGGATTAAAAAATATGAGGGCACCGTTGAATCTAAAACACCATGATTCACTTAAGGGAAGCTTCACTTTGACCATGGTAGGTCAGGAGAAAAAGTTATTTTATTTCTTTTCTGTAATGTTGAGCGGTGGTGGCGGGACCGACGACTTCTCAAGTCATTTAATGCCTTGACCCTTTATTTTCATAACCACTTCGTTGAGAGAGATGGGAGGTGCATTAATTAACTAATTAATGAACCTCATTAATGCTTCGTTGCGTTAAGATCCCTTCCTCCGTCTATTTAAGTGAGGCTCAGGGTGGAGTTTTGACATGGATTCACCAAGTAAGGAACCTCTGGAGAAGTGATGCGACGTATTCCACCGATGAGGAAGGGAAGCTTGGACAACGTTGGGGGAAACGATGACGAATGCCAGTGGCTTCCACGGATAGGGATTCTTCATCCACCACCATGACATCCCTAACAAAACATGGGGTAGGGGTTTGTCATTAAATTTGTGTGCAATGTTTCTTTCCCTCATTCTTGAAAAAGGTTATAAAATGTGGAAGCAATATAATATTTTATTGATGAATTAATTATACCATTTTGATATAATGCTAACATGGAAGGCGCGGGCCAAATGAACAAGGCCCGGACCCTCCTCCATTTTTTTTATTGATTCATTCTTCGTGGGATGATTTTCAACTCGTCGGGAAGTGGAAATTAGGAGGATTGCAATGACAGCGACATCCCTAGAGGGTCGTAGATGTGTCCAGAAGGAATAACGGACCACTAGAGCTCACCTGTGGCTCGTGGAAGGTCTTTCGACATGGAACCGGTGACCGGTGCTGGTGCTCATTGGTTGGGGATGAAGGCAGCGCTGCGGCGGACGGACAGGCGGCCGGTTAGGCCGGCCATGGAGGAGGGAGGTGGTGCGCCGTCACGCACCACGGTGAATGGGTGACAGCTAAGAATTCGCAGTGAAGGAGGGGACCCACTCCCTATGGGTCCTATGGGTCACGAGGTGGCGCGACCTGGTACTGCCATTTAAGGAGACGAACATCTCTTTGATCGATTTGGGAGGCGGACCATGCGACCCCAACACAGTTCATGCTAGCCAGTAGGCCGGACCACCCGGCGGGCCGTGCCCAGCCGAAGCAGGCTGGGCCGGTCCACGGTCCAGCCCCACTAGGGAGGGTCGTGCCGGTCCACGGCCCATTGGGGCAAGCTTGCCGCGGGCAGGCCTAGGCCGGTTCGGGTCGGGCCAGGCCAGGGCGACCCAAACCGGGTTTTGGTGACCTGAACCAGGTCGCGGTGACCCAAACCAGGTCGGGTTAGCCCAGGCCGGGTCGGGCCGGGACAGTCTGACCGGGTAGGACTGAACATAGACCCATCTGGGGCCAGTTATGCATAAATGATCGTATCTTGTGAACCGGACGTCCGTTTGACAAACCGTCTATGGTGCTAGAATCCTTAGAGCGAGATGGTCCTTTTAAGATACTTTACAAGAGTTTTGGAGAATTTTGGAGTACGTCCGTATTGGATTGACCCAAAATAAAATTGGGCCCTTAGCACTAAAATGCCAATAACTTACATACCGGGGTGTCCGGTTGACGCACCATCTTTTGCGTTGGAACCCTTATGACATGACGGATCTTTGGGTAACTTCTTCATGGGACTCTGTGCTGGTTGAAATACAACCGATAGCTTGAGGAGAGTTTTCTCCCAGAAACAAGCGTAATATCAGCAGGAATCTAATGACTAGCTGAGACGTGAAGAATGAAGAGTGATTCGGTGTGAATCAGTACCCAGCGATTCTGTGTGAATCAGCACCCAGTGATTCTGTGTGAATCAGCACCCAGCAATTCTGTGTGATTCAGCACCCAGTGATTCTATGTGAATCAGCACCCAGTGATTCTATGTGGTTCTTATGAGGGTTAGTACTTATCGATCCTGTTTAATTCAGCAGTAGTGTTGACAGAGTAAGATGATCTATCCTTACGACTAATCATCTATACTATAGTACTTTTTTTATACCTAGTTTGATTTGTGTCTATTTCTTTGTGATTTGTGATTGATATCATACTTGTGGTTTTCCTTTGTGTAATTCTGAGATACCTTTGAGGGTCTCAGGGTCCCTACTGAGTATTTTTATACTAACCTCTACACAGGCTTTTCCCACACCTTGTTGTGTCTTGTGAAGACGACGAGCGGTTCAGCTGAGACTATAAGAGCCAAGACTAGGTGGTACACAGAGGTGACTAGTCGATGTGGAGAGCAGTGTAGATGAGGTGTACCTACTCTTCAGGTAGGATCCTTTGAGGACAATCTTTGGAGATGTTTTTGGTTTTCAGTTGTAGTTGTACCCTTTCAGTTGGGATTTTATTCCGACCCCTTTACTTTTCGTACACACTTTTACATCAGCTGTTTTACTACATGGTTTACTTTTTTGTGTACCTAGTTTTTGTGTTTGTACATATTTAAAGGAAATTCCTTCCTGTTTTAGGGATACACCTCTCTAGTGCGAGTCACCAACCCCTGACCTATGGAAGGCGGGCTTGGGGTAGTCGCAGCACAGGCCTTGGGGGACGGGTCGTGATAAAGTGGTATCAGAGGAGTCAGTTCTGCCGAAGAACTGGGAATCCGATCTTTTTTATGGAGCAATAGTGTTAAGTTTTTTGAGTGTGGTTTTTAGTTTGGGGAGTCCGATGTTGGTGTGCTGGCCGACATATCCATACACCAGGCCCCTGAATTCTGATTTCTGACTCGATGCATGAAAACAATAATTGTGTGTGTTTTGGGGAATGTTTTCTACTTTGATCTCTTTTGAGTCATCTCACTATGTATAACTTTTTTTTGATTATGGTGCATGTATTTCTTTTCAAGATGCGGCCACATAGACAGCTATCTAGGATTCCTGAGAGCGTACATGATGACAGGCCACTGAGTGATGAGGCATTGGTATAGGGCCCTCTTACTATGTTGGCACATTCGGGTGGTGTACCAGTAGCACCACCACTCTGAGGGAAGTAATTTCCACCAGCCCTACTAACATATGATGCATTTTGACTGAGCGTGTTTTACGAGTTCCAGCGGCATAGGACTCTAAAGTTTCGAGGCAAGATAGATCCCCAGATAGCTAAGGACTGGCTGGAGGCTGTAGTTAGAGTTTTTTTCCTGGTAGGAAAACCAGTAGATTATATGGTGATCCTCACTGGTAGTCTTTTCCTGGGTATGGTAAGAAGATAGTGGAGCCATATGTTCGAGTTACATGATGAGGCAACCCTCACTTGGGCGTACTTTGAGAGCCTCTTCAAGGCAGAGTTCATCCCAACGACACTACGCTCTGTGCATATTCAAAATTTACTGCACTTACAGTAGGGTAGCTTATTAGTGGCCCAGTACTCGGCGAGATTCACTGACATCTAGCACTACTCCACCAACATGGTGGGGGGCCCATTCTTCAGGGACCAGACCTTTGAGCAGGGTATTCGGTGGGAGATCATAGCGTCGATGATATCACTCAATATCTTGATGCAGGATAGAGTGCTTGAGAGAGCATTATTGGTGGAGATATTCTTAGCTGAGTGGTCACCAGTGGTGAGAGACACCACTAGACGATAGGTATCTAAGTCATCTGTAGTAGGCAGTAGGAAGATGACACAGAGGTCCAAGTGGACCAGACCTTCCATAGGGTGACCCTAGGTTGTAGGGTTGGAGGTGCGGAGCTCTCGAGGAAGAGGGGGCTAGCAGGGAAGAAGACTGTGTGTCACGTGTGGCGGGCAGGGCCATATGGCTCACAACTTCCCAACATGTCGTACCAACGATCAGAAGATGGTCGAGGAACAACCAAGGCAGGGGCCGAGGTTTGAGAAAGGAGGTCTACAGGGTGGCAAACATGGCATAGGAGTAGGTCGTGCAGCAGGTGGTGGATGACGGTTTGAGGTTCTACCACCACCACCCCCAGGTGGTCCACCCCAACCATAGGGAGTAGGTGGGCAGGGGCGAGCACAGCTACAGGTAGCATAGGCCTATGACCACGGTGCTCTGGAGATTATTAGAGATACAATCTGTGTCTATTACACCATAGTTGTAGTACTTATAGACACAAGTTCCAGTCACTCTTTCATTTCCATGACACTCGTTTGGAGCTCATAGATTATGATGGAGTTGTTGTCACGATCCTTGTAATTAGAGACTCCTATGGAAGAAGTTTTGATGATTACACACTGGTGGAGGCAGTGTGAGATCACTCTAGGAGGCAAGATATTCAGCTGGGATCCCCTAGTAGTGGCATCGAGGCCTTATGACATCATCTTGGGTATGGACTGGTTATCCACAGTCCATGCTCAGATCGACTGTTTTAGGCCCAAATTGTGGTGCTTCTGTGAGGATGGGATCATTTTTACCTTCACTGGTGAGGAGGAAAACTTTGTAGCACAGGATTGACTATCTCAGAGGAGGGTGAAGTCGATTACTCATTAGTGTCTAGTCTCACCCTCAGAGCAGTTGATGTGAGGAGTCTGAGTTATCCTGTAGTAGTGGACCAATATGCTGATTTCTTACCTAATTATGTTCTAGGACTACCTCCTCAAAGAGAGGTAGACTTTTACATCGACATTTACCCCAGGACGACACTGATATCTACACCAGCATATCGGATGGCTCTCGTGGAGCTTCGTGAGCTGAGGGTATAGTTGGAGGACTTGTAGAGAAAGGGGTTTGTACGGATCTGTGTTTCCCCATGGGCATCCTCAATTTTTTTCACCAATAAGGTGGATGGGATAATTAGGATTTGTGTGGACTATCAGCGCCTAAACCAGGTGACCATGAAGAACAAGTATCAACTTCGGAGGATTGATGATATCTTTGACCAGATGAAGGGAGCTCAATCATTTTCGAAGATAGACCTCAGATTAGGTTATCATCAGCTCAGGGTATGGGATGAAAACGTAACGAAGACAGCCTTTAGATGTTGGTATGGCCATTACAAGTTCTTGGTGATGCCTTTCGGCATGACCAACACTCCAGCGGTGTTCATGAGACTCATGAATAGGGTCTTCCATCCATACCTCTATCACTTCATGGTGGTCTTCATCGACAACATCTTGATATACTCGGCGTCAGAGGAGGAGCACGCCACACACCTGCAGATAGTTATGGATACACTCTGAGATCACCAGCTTTATGGTAATCTCTTGAAGTGTGAGTTCTAGATATAGGATATCCATTTCTTGGGGCATGTTATCTCAGATGCTGGAGTCTTAGTGGATCCGGAAAATATATAGGTAGTGATTTCTTGGGAAACACCTAGGAGTGTGACCAAGGTGCGGAGTTTCCTGGGATTGGCTGGGTACTACTGGAGATTTGTACCTGAATTCTATTGGGTAGCAGCACCCTTTTTATCCTTGATGAAGAAGGGGAAACCTTTATTGTGGACAGAGAAGTGCTAGCAGAGTTTTCAGAATACGAGGTAGAGGCTGATGAGTTCCCCCATCTTGAGGCTACCATAAGAGGGTGTTGGGTATGTAGTCTATTGCGACGCATCAGGGACCGGACTAGGTTGTGTCCTGATGTAGGATAGAGTGGTGATCGCCTGTGTCTCACAACAGTTGAGACAACATGAGTAGAACTACGCTACCCATGACCTAGAGTTAGAAACAGTGGTATTTGCACTGAATATGTGGCAGCATTACTTGATGGGAAAAAATTTTACCATATACTCTGATCACAAGAGTCTCAGGTATACCTTTTCATAGAAGGACCTGAACCTGAGACAATTAAGATGGCTAGAGTTCCTCCAGGACTATAAATTTGAGATATTCTATACTCCTAGTAAGGGGAATGTAGTAGCAGACGCACTCATCAGGAGGTCTGGTCTACAGCTGTCGAGTGAGCTGACAGAGCAACTAGCCGCGTTGCATATATACTTTGTGGATAGAGATGGAGTAGCTTACCTTTAGTATATGACTGTCACTCCCCAACTTCTTCAGCGAGTTCAGGAGGCACGACTTGGGGATGTAGACTATGAGGCCTGACATACTCAGATATCCTCAGGACAGGCTCCTGATAGATTTTTTGAAGGTGGGGAGCACGTCATCCTCTTCAGAGGACGCACTACGGTATCAATGACACTTTGAGATGAGGTGTTGAGGGAGTTCCACACATCCACATTAGCGGTACATCCTAAAGTGGTGAAGATGTTACAGGACCTCCATCTTCAGTATTGGTGTCCATAGATAAAGAAAGCAGTGGAAAATTTTGTATCTTGATGCCTCACTTGTCAGTAAGTGAAGGCCAAGCATCAGGTACCAGCAGTCTTCGGTCAGCCATTTGAGGTGCCAGAGTGGAAGTGGGATGGTATCTCCATGTACTTCGTGACAGGGATACCACATACGTCCAGGGCCCATGATTCCATCTGGGTGATCATTGACTAACTCACCAAGTCATCCCACTTCTTACCCATCCAAGATCAGGGATCAGTAGAGGGATCGGGATGCCTCTACGTGCAGGAGATTGTGAAAATTAATGGGGTTCCATCAACGATCGTCTGAGATCACGATGCACATTTTACATCCCTCTTGTGGAAGGGATTGCAAGAGGTGTTCAGGAATCAACTATGCTTGAGAACCGCCTTCCATCCTCAGATAGATGGTCAGATAGAGCAGACTATACAGACACTTGAGGACATGCTTCGTGTTTGTGTCCTCGATTTTGGCTGCGGTTAGGAGGACCACCTTCCCCTAGTGGAATTCACAAACAATAATATTTATAACTCCACTATCGACATGGATCCGTTTTAGTCCATGTATGGGTGACCATGTAGATTTTCTCTTCGCTGGATAGACCCAGGGGAGTCAGCACTTATGGGTCCAGAGTTGGTGCTGGCAACCACATAAAAGGTGCAGATCATCCAAAAGTGGGTGAAGACTGCATAGAGCTGGAATAATTCTTATACCGACTAGAGATAGAGACCATTGGATTTTGAGGAGGGAGACCATTTCTTCCTACATGTCTCACCCCATTGAGGATTATGGAGGTTTGGCCAGGGTGGAAAGTTATCTCCGAGGTTCATTGGACCTTTCTAGATCCTCAGCAGAGTAGGCAAGGTGATGTACTATCTATCTCTTCTCCCACAAATGCACCGGGTGCATAATGTTTTCCACATGTCGCATCTGAGGAGATACGTGAATGATCCATCGCACACTATCAACTAGGGGGAGCTAGACATCGATGATGGGGAGACGTTTTAAGAGTTCCCAGTGGAGATAGAGGATTGACATGAGTGATTCCTTCATGGTCAGTTGATTACTCTGGTGCGAGTTTTTTGGCAGCATGGGGATCTCCAAGAGATCACATGGGAGTGGGAGGCTCAGATACATGCTCAGTACCCCCATTTGTTCCCCTAGTTTTGTTGTATCTTTTGGGGATAAAAAGTCCTAAGGTGGGTAGAATGTAAAGACCCTAAAATTCCATGTAATTTTTTTTAATTATTTTGAATTTTTATGAGTCTGAAAAATTTTACGGCGCGTGATTCTGATGCCCGGTGTGTCCAGAATGAATTTTTGACCTATTTTTAAAGGTACGTTCAATGAATGTGTGGGAGGAATTTTTTATCTTTTGAACCGGTGCTTGGATTAAAAATCTGAGGGCACCATTGAATCTGCAGTGCTAGGATTTTCTTAACAAAAGCTTCACTTTGACCACAGTAGGTCGGAAGGAAAAGTTAATTTTTGGACTTTACAAAATAAATAACTTGACAAAGTTATTTTATTTATTTTCTGTAAATATCGATTGGCGGTGGCGGGACTGATGACTTGTCAAGACATTTAATGGATTGAACCTTTGTTTTCATAACCACTCCATTGAGAGAGATGGGAGGTATATTAATTTACTAATTAATGAACCTCATTAATGCTTCTTTGCATTAAGCTCCCTTCCTCGGTCTATTTAAGTGAGGCTCAGGGTGGATTTTTGACACGTCTTCACCAAGCAAGAAACCTCTAGCAATGTGACGTGACGTCTTCCACCGACGAGGAATGGAAGCTTGGATGATGTTGGGGGAATCGATGATGAATGTCGGTGGCTTCTACGGACATAGATTCTTCATCCACCACTACGATTTCCCCAACAAAACATGAGGTAGGGGTTTGTCATTAAATTCATGTTCAATGTTTCTTTCCCTAATTCCTAAAAATGGTGATAAATCGTGGAATAAATATAATCTTTTATTGATGATTTAATTATCCTCTTCTGATATAATGGTAACACGGAAGGCATGGTCCAAACAAACAAGGCATGGACCCTCCATCATTTCGTTTATTGATGTGTTATTCATGGGACAATTTTCAACTCATCATGAAGTGGATACTAGGAGGCTTGCAATGATGGCGATATCCCAAGAGGGCCATAGATGCATTCGGAAAGAAGACCAGACCACAAGAGTTCACCTGGTGGCATGCGGAAGGTATGCCGGCAATAGGCAGAGAAGGCAGCAGCCAGCGCTCGCCGGTTGCAGATGAGGGTGGCACCGCTCGGTGCCATGATAAACGGACAGGCGGTCGGCTCAGCCGACCGTGGAGGAGGGAGGTAGCGCGCCGTCACGCACCGAGGTGAATGGGTCGCGGTTACAAAGCTATGGTGAAGGAGGGTACCCACTCCCTGCTGGTCCCACGAGTGACGAGGCGGCACCACCTGGCGCTTCTATTTAAAGAGATGAACGGGATTTGACCCGTTCGGGAGGCGGACCGCACGACCCCCACATGGGTCACGCCAGGCAGCAGGCCGGACCGCCCGGCGGGCCCCACCCAGCCAAATCGGGCCTAGCTGGGTCAGACCCGGACCGGTTTGGGTCAAGTTGGCCTAGGTCGGGTTAGACTAGACCCGAACCACTTTGCACCTGGTTATGCTTAAATGACCGTCTCTTGTGAGCCGGACGTCTATTTGACGAACAGTCTATAGCAGTGGAATCCTTGGAGAGAG
This sequence comes from Viscum album, assembly GCA_963277665.1. Classification (NCBI taxonomy): domain Eukaryota; kingdom Viridiplantae; phylum Streptophyta; class Magnoliopsida; order Santalales; family Viscaceae; genus Viscum; species Viscum album. The sequence continues at coordinate 1,531,623,099 of OY728162.1, forward strand.
ACGGTCCTTTTTAGATACTCCTCAATAGTTTTGGAGAAAGTTGGAGCATAGAAAAGTTGGATTGACCTCAAATCCAACTGGTCCCTCAGCACTAAAATGCCAATAACTTACAGACTGGGCATCTGGTTGATACTTCGTCTATTGTGTTAGAACCCTTATGATGTGGCAGATTATTGGGTAACTTCTTCATGGGACTCTATGCCAGTTGAAATACGACGAATATATTGAGGAGCATTTTCTCCAAGAAACAAGCATACTATGAGTAGGAATCATGTTACTGGTTGAGATGTGAAGAATGAATAGAGATTCTATGTGAATCATCACTCATCAATTCTATGTGAATTAGTACCCAATGATTCTGTGTGAATCAACACCTATCGATTCTATGTGAATAATCACCTAATAATTCTATGTGAATTAGCACCCATTGATTCTGTGTGAATCAGAATCTATCGATTCTGTGTGGGTCTTGTGAGAGTTATTACTTATCAATCATGTGTGGGTCAGTAGCAGTTCCTCTTGATAGAGTAAGATGATCTAGCCTTACGACTAATCATTTGTACTACTGTACTTTTTTTATAAATAGTTTGAGATGTGTCTATTACTTTGTTCTTTGTGATTGAGATCATGCTTGTGGTTTTCCTTTGTGGAATTCTGATAGACCTTAAGGGGTCTCAGGGTTCCTACTGAGTATTGTTATACTCACACATGCACGGGCTTCGCCCACACCTTGTTGTGTCTTGTGCAGATGACGAGCGGCTCAGCTGAGACTGTAGGATCCAAGACTAGGTGGTACATGGAGGTGACTGGTCTACGTGTAGAGTAGTGTAGATGAGTTGTAACTACCCTTTAGGTAGGATCCTTTGAAGACGATCTCAGGATCTGTTTTCTGATTTCAGTTGTAGTTGTACTCTTTCAGTTGGGCTTGTATTCCGGCCCCTTTACTTTCTATACACACTTTTACATCAGTTGTTTTACTACATGGGTTACTTTTTTGTGTATCTAGTCTGTGTGTTTGTATAGGTTTAAATTCTATGCCTTCCCATTTTAGGGATACACTTTTTTGTTGCTAGTCACTAACCCCTGGCCTATGTAAGGTGGGTTTGGGGTAGTCATGGCAGGGGCCTCGGGGGATAGGTCGTGACAAAATGGTATCAGAGGAGTCGGTTCTACCAAAGAACTGGGACTCTGATATTTTTAATGGAGTAATAGTGTTATGTGTTTTGAGTGTGGTTTTCAGTTTGGGGAATCCAGTGTTGGTGTGGCGGCCGACGTATCCATACACCAGGACCCTGAATCCTGATTTCTGACTCAATGCATGAAAACAATAATTGTGTGTGTTTTTTGGAATGTTTTTTTACTGTGATCTCTTTTGAGTTAGTTCACTAGGTATAAATTTTTTTTTGACTATGGAACACCTGTTTCTTTTCAGGATTCCACCGCATAGATAGCCAGCTAGGATTCCTGGGAGTATACACTATGATGGCCCACCGAGAGACGAGGCTTCGGTGTAGGGACCTATTACTCTATTGGCACCTTCAAGTGGTGTTCCAGTAGCACCACCACTCTAAGGGAAGAAGTTTCTACCATCCCAACTAAATGATGGTGCACACCAACTGAGTGTGTTTAACAGGTTCCAGCGGCAGAGGACTCTGAGGTTTTGAGGCGAGACAGATCCCCAAACAGCTAAGGACTGGCTAGAAGTTGTGGCTAGAGTTTTTTTCCTAGTTGGGACACTAGTATATTAGATGGTTATCCTAGCTGCTAGTCTTTTCCTAGGCACGACAGAAAGATAGTAGTTCCTGACGCTCAAATTACATGATGAGGCGACCCTCACCTGGGAGGACTATGAGAGCCTCTTTAGGGTGGAGTTCATCTCAGCGACGCTACACTCTGTGCGTATTCAGGAGTTGTTGCACTTACAGCAGGGCGGCTTATTAGGGACCCAATACTTGGAGAGATTCAATGACCTCTCCCACTACTCTACTTACATGGTTCGAGACCCATTCTTTAGGTCCCAGACCTTTGATTAGGGTCTTCGACAGGATATCATAGCATTGATGATATTTCTCAATATCCCGTGCAGGTAGGAGTACTCGAGCAAGCATTATTGGTGGAGAGATTCTTATCTAAGCAGGCACCAGCAGTGAGAACCACCACCGAAAAACAGGTAGCTGAGTCATCTGCAGCAGGCAGTAGGTATATGACGTAGAGGTCCAAGTGGACTAGACCTTCCGGAGGGCAACACCAGGTTGTAGGGTCAGAGGTGTGGAGATCACGAGGCAGAGGGGGTCAGCAGGGAAGAAGACTATGCCTCACGTGTGGTGTGCAGGGCCATATGGCTCGCAACCGCATGACCCTTCGTACTGATGATCAGTAGACGATCAAGGAACTGCTGAGGAAGTGGTAGAGGTTTGAGTGAGGAGGTCCATAGGGCGGCAGACATGGCAGAGGAGCAGGTCGTGTAGCAGGTGGTGGATGACAGTTTGAGGTTCTACCACCACCACCCCCATGTGGTCCACCCCAACCACGGGGATCAGGTGGACAGGGGCGAGCACAGCTACAGGTAGTAGAGACCTAGGACCACGGTGCTCCAGAGATGATTAGAGGTACAATCTATGTCTATTCCACCCTATCTATAGTACTTATAGACACAGGTTCTAATCACTCTTTCATTTCCATGGCACTCGTTCGGAGCTCAGAGATTCTGATGGAGCACTTGGCTAAATCCTTGAAATTATAGACTACTATGGGAGAAGATTCGATGATTACACACTAGTGAAGGCAGTGTCAGCTCACTCTAGGAGGCGAGAGCATCGACTGGGATCTCCTTATAGCAGCATCAAGGCCTTATGACATCATCTTGGGTATGAACTGGCTATCCACAGTCCATGATCAGATCAACTGTTTTAGGCCAAAATTGTAGTTTTTATGTGAGGATGGGATCAGGTTTACCTTCACTAGTGAGGAGGAAACCTCTACAGCACAGGATGGACTATCTTGGAGGAGGGTGTTGTAGATTACTCATTAGATGGATAGCCTCACCCTCAGAGTTGTTGATGTGAGGAGTCTGAGTTATCCTGTAGTGGTGGACCAGTATACTGATGTCTTCCCTGATGATGTTCCGGGACTACCTCCTCACAGAGAGGTAGACTTTCACATCAACTTATACCCCGTAACGACACTGATATATACACCTGCATATTGGATAGCTCTCGTGGAGCTTCGTGAGTTGAGGGTATAGTTGAAGGACTTGTAGAGAAAGGGGTTCATAAGGCCCAGTGTTTCTCCATGGTCATCCCCAATTTTGTTCGCCAAGAAGGAGGATGGGAGCTTGAGGCTTTGTGTGTACTATTAGTGCCTGAACAAAGTGACCGTGAAGAACAATTATCCACTTCTAATGATTGATGATCTCTTCGACTAGCTGAAGGGAGCTCGATGGTTTTCGAAGATAGACCTCATATTAGGTTATCATCAGCTCAGGGTATGGGATGAATACGTACCGACTATAGCCTTTAGATGTTGGTATGGACATTAAAAGTTCTTGGTGATGTCTTTTGGTGTGACCAACACTCCAGAAGTGTTCATAAGACTCATCAATAGGGTCTTCCAGCCATACCTCGATCACTTCGTGGTGTCTTCATCGACGATATCTTGATATAATCAGCATCGGAGGAGGAGCACGCCACGTACCTATATATAGTTCTAGATACACTCTGAGAGCACCATCTTTATGGTAATCTCTATAAGTGTGAGTTTTGGATACGGTATGTCCACTTCTTGGGGAACGTTATCTCGGAGGCTGGATTCATAGTGGATTCAGCAAAGATAGAGGTAGTGCTTTCTTGGGAGCCACCCCAGAGTGTGACCAAGGTGCTGAGTTTCCTGGGATTGTCTAGATACTACCGAATATTTTTACCTGACTTATCTTGGGTAGAGGCACCCTTTTTAGCATTGATGAAGAAGGGTAAACCTTTCTTGTGGATAGATAAGTGTTAGAAGAGTTTTCAAGAGCTAAGGCAGAGCCTGATGAGTGGCCCCATATTTTGGATACCATAAGAGGGTGTTGGGTATGTAGTCTACTATGACGCATCAGGGACCGAACTAGGTTGTTTCCTGATGCAAGAGTGAGTGGTGATTTCCTACGGCTCACAATAGTTGAGACAACATGAGCATAACTACGCTACTAATGACCTGGAGTTAGCAGTAGTGGTCTTTGCACTGAAGATGTGGTGGCATTACTTGATGGGAGAATGTTTTACCATATAATCTGATCACAAGAGTCTCAGGTATATCGTTTCACAGAAGGACCTAAACCTGAGACAGCGATGATGGCTAGAGTTCCTCCAGGACTATTAATTTGAGATAGTCTATACTCCTAGGAAGGGGAACGTAGTAGCAGATGCACTCAGTAAGAAATTTGGTCTACAACTGTTGAGTGAGGTGACAGATCAGCTAGCCACGTTGTAGATATCCTTTATGGATAGAGATGGAGTAGCTTACCTGCAGTCTATGACTGTCACTCCCCCACTTCTTCAATGAGTTCAGGAGGCACAGCTTTGGGATGTAGACTGTGAGGCCCAACATGCTCAGATATCCTCAGGATAGGCTCCTGATGGATTTTATGAAGGTACGGAACATGTAATCCTCTTCAGAGGACACACTACGTTACTAGTGACTCTTCGATAGGAGGTGTTGAGGTATTTCCAAACATCCACTTTAACGGTGTATCCTGGAGTGGCGAAGATGTACTAGGACCTCTTCTGTCAGTACTAGTGGCTAGGGATGAAGAAAGCAGTGGTAAATTTTGTATCCTTATGCCTCACTTGTCAGCAAGTGAAGGCTGAGCATCAGGTACTAGTAGGCTTAGCTCATCCACTTGAGGTACCGGAGTGTAAGTGGGATGGTATCTACATGGACTTCGTGACAGGGCTACCACGTACGTCCAGGGGCCATGATTCCATATGGGTGATTGTTGACTGACTCACCAAGTCGGCCCACTTTTTACCCATCCGAGAGCAGGGATTGGTAGAGGGATTGGGACGCCTCTACTTGTAGGAGATTGTGAAACTTTACGAGGTTCCATTGACGATCATCTCAGATCACAATGCACGTTTTATATCCTTCTTGTGGAAGGGATTGCAAGAGGCGTTCAAGACTCTACTGTGCTTGAGCACCACCTTTCATCCTTAGAGAGATGGTCAGATGGAGTGGACCATACAGACACTCGAGGATATGGTTTGTGCTTGTGTCCTTGATTTTGGTTGTGGTTGGGAGGACCACCTGTCCCTGGTGGAGTTCACTTTCAACAACAGTTATTACTCCACTATCGGCATAGATCCGTTTTAGACCTTGTACATGTGACCATACAGATTATCTCTTTGCTTGACAGACCCAGGGGAGTTAGCACTTATGGGTCCAGGGTTGGTACAGGCAACCACATAGAAGGTGCATATCATCCAGGAGTGGGTGAAGACTACACAGAGCTGGCAGAAGTCTTATGCCGACTCGATACAAAGATCCTTGGATTTTGAGGAGGGAGACCATGTCTTCCTATGGGTCTCACACCGACGAGGATTATGGAGGTTTGGCTGGGGCAGCAAGCTATCTACTAGATTCATTGGACCTTTCCATATCCTCAGCAGAGTAGGAGAGGTTGTGTACCATCTAGCTCTTCCCCCACAGATTCACTGAGAGCATAATGTTTTCCACGTGTCGCAGCTGAGGAGATGCGTGTATGATCCATCACACACTATCGACTCGAGGGAGATGGACATTGATGTTGGGGTGATGTTTATGAAGTTCCTAGTATAGATAGAGGATTGGAAGGAGCGAGTCCTTCATCGGTAGTCGATTCCCCTAGTGTGATTTTTTTGGTAGAACGAGGATCTCCAAGAGAGAACATGGGAGTGGGAGGCTCAGATACATGCTCAGTACCCCCATTTGTTCCCCTAGTTTTGTTGCATCTTTCGGGGATGAAAATCCCTGATGTGGGGAGAATGTAAAGATCCTAAAATTCCATGTAATTTTTTTTAATTATTTGTGATTTTTACGAGTCTTCAATATTTGACGGCACGTGATTCTGAGGCCCGGTGTTCCCAGAATGAATTTTTGACCTTTTTTTAAAGGTACATTCAATGAATGCATGGGCATCATTTTATATCTTTTGAGATGGTTCTCAAATTAAAAATATTAGGGCACCGTTGAATCTGTAACACTAGGATTCTCTTAACAGAAGCTTCAATTCAACTGCAGTAGGTCGGGAGAAAAATTTAATTTTTGGACTTTACAAAAAAATAACTTGAAATTTTTATTTTATTTATTTTCTGTAACTGCTGATTAGTGGTGGAAGGACCGATGACTTTTCAAGCCATTAAATGTCTTGACCCTTTGTTTTTGTAACCACTCCATTGAGAGAGATGGGTGTTGCATTAATTTACTAATTAATGAACCTCATTAACATTTTGTTGTGTTAAGATCCCTTCCTCCATCTATTTAAGTGAGTCTTAGGGTGGAGTTTTGACATGGATTCACAAAGCAGGGAACCTCTGGTGATGTGACGTGATTTCTTCCACTGACGAGGAACAAAATCTTGGATCACATTGAGGGAATCAATGATGAACGTCGGTGGCTTCCACGGACAGGGATTCTTCATCCACCACTGTGACGTCCCCAATGAAATATGAGGTAGGGGTTTTTCATTAAATTTATGTGCAATTTTTCTTTCCTTCATTCTTGAAAATGGTGATAAATCATGGAAGCAATATAATCTTTTATTGATGATTTAATTATCCCCTTTTGATATAATGGTAAGGCGGAAGGCGCGGGCCAAACAAACAAGGCCTAGACCCTCCGTCATTTCATTTATTGATGTGTTCTTCATGAGACAATTTTCAACTCATAGGAAAGTTGATACCAAGAGGATTTAAATGACGGCGGCATCCTGGGAGGGCCGTAGATGTGTCCGGAAGGAAGAACGGGCCATCGGAGCTCACCTGGTGGCCCGCAAAAGGTCCGCCGGCGCAGCACTGGGAGAGAATGTTTGATAATTGGATGATATATGTATATATATATAATAGTTATTTTGAAATTTATTTAATTATTAACTTTATATTATTAATTATTTGTAGTGTTTATGTTATCTCATTGATGATAGCATGAGGACCTCAATATGGGAGGCCTAGGAGGCCTGTATGTGTGACTGATGTTGTCATTTTTTTCATAATCCGAGTAAGAGAACCATGAAGAAAGATAGAGTCATAGTTTTTTTATTAGTATTTCTATATCCATTGACATGATTACATCTCTTCTTGTGTTTGGGATGGATTTTTCTCATATTGGTTGGAAGATATTTTTCAAAGGATATCATAATTTAGTCAACAGAACCGGGGGAGACAAGAGATCACCCATAAAGCTGGTATTCATACATTTAGTATTCATCAATGAAATCTATTAATTACATTTATTTAATAATTTATATAACTTTAAATTTAAATGTTTATTTTATTTTTAATATAGGTAGTTGAGCAGCCCGATATTATAGAGTTTTATGTTTATAAGACGATGTACACAGGCCCTATCATTGGAGATATTACTGGCGATCGGTAGCGCCAGATTGTGGTCAGTATTATTAGTTTTTAGTTTTAAAATTAACTAAATATAATATTTTAACTATCTTAATTACAAATTTAATTTGAAGGATTCATATGAGGTTGTGACTTATCCCACTCATGATGATATTCAGGTTGAGAACGAGGGTCAGGCCACTAGTGCAGTGGGATTTAATGACTCTAAATGGATATTGGTGACTCAATATGACTTAAATAAAGGTTGAGTTACTAGTATCAGCTCTCAATTAATGCCTAGGAGTTATTATGATACTCTTATGATGTTATCATCTAGATCAAGGCTAGATCTTGGAGTGTCAACTTCATAGGATGGATAGTATAAGGAGAAGATGTGAGCTCAGGATGAGGTTATAAAGTCCCTATGTATAGAGTAGGAAGAGTTTCATCAACAGTATGAGATATAGCGGAGGAGCTGTGTCAAGCACATGAGTAGTAGTAGTAGATGATGATGGAGTACATGTGGTATTTGGCATAGGTTATATGGATGGAGTTCTATCCACCACCTCCTCCAGATGACCCTCCCCCACCCTAGTGATTTATGTACTTTCTAGATACATTTATTGTGTTAAACATTTGAATGAACATTTTTTTTGTAAATATTGTTATTAATTATGAAATTTACAATTTTATATACTAATCTTTTTATATTATTATATCATTTTTTACTTTTTATATTATTGTAATGTTTTATATTTTTTTATTTTTTTCATTTTTATTTTATTTTTTTATTTTTTTTTATTTTTTTATTTTTTTATTTTATAAACTCTTTGTGATGGGAAACTAATCCCTCCGCAAATAGTTTTTAAAATTATTTGTGACAGGAAACTAATACTATTGAAAATAGTTTTTAAAATTATTAGCGATGGGATTATTGTATCATCACAAATAAATAATATGTCAAAGGTTTTTTATGATGGGTAAACCCCCATCACAAATAATAGTTTTTTGAAACAACCTGTTGCAAAAAAATGTATTTGTGATGCGATTTTCAGTAATGATATTTTTATGGAGGCTCCTCGTTGTAGATGACCATATGTGATGGGATCCCATCAAAAATGACCCATCACAAATAACTCATAATCTAGTATTGGAATCATTAGTATCTAAATCAAACTACTTTGGATAAAAAGTATGAGACTGGTCTTCATGATATCAATAAAGCTATGAAATGTAGAAGACGTCATGCATGGTATAGTACCTCTGTGGTAATAGAAACTGATAGGACACTTTCCTGCCCCTCTCAAAAATCTTGAATGGCCCTACATAATAAGGAAACATCTTCCCTTTCCTATGTATCCATCTATGCCCAAGATTGGGTGATACCCGTAGGAAAACACGATCCCCAACCTCAAACTCTAGAGGTCATCAGTGGCGATCGACATATGATTTTTGTCTATACTGAGTAGTGGAAATACACTTCCTAATCATATAAATCTGATATAAAGTCTCCTTCATGAGATGAGGACCTATTGGGTTTGTCTCTCCTTCCTCTATCCAACACAGGGGTGAACAAAATTACATACTATACAAGGCCTCAAAAGGAGCCATCTGAATAATCAGTTGAAATCCATTATTATAGGATAACTCGATGAGATGGATATTCTTATCCCAAGAATGATTGAAATCAAGGATTTATGCTCATAGAATTTCCTCTAACACCTATATCATTTGTTTTGAATGTCCATCAGTCTTAGGGTAAAAATATGTGCTCAGAAGCACCTGTATACCCATAACCTTATACAAACCCAGCCAGAACCATGATGTTAAATGAGTACCCCTATCTAAAATGATAGTAAAAGGGAACCCATATAGCCATATGATCTCACAGACATACATTCCTCCCAACTCATCAACAGAAAAAGTCTCCCAAATTGGAAGGAAGTGGGCTTCTTTCATCTGTCGATCCACAAATACCCAAACTACGTTGCTACCTTAGTGAGAACTCAGTAAGAAGACTATAAAATCCATATCAATATCTTCCCATTTCCATTCCAAAACTAGAATTAGTTGTAACAAGACTTCATGTCACTAGTGTTCTGTCTTCACCTACTGATAGATAGAAAACCTAGTGATAAAACCTAATATCTATTTTTTTATTGCAGGATACCAATATCAGCATCTCATATCTTGATACATCTTAGAGATTCTTGGATAAAATACCCACTAAGAAGTGTGGGAATCCTACATAAATTTATCTATCATATCTATAGGAACCCAGACATGACCATGTATATGGACAATTTCATCTCCATCAATAGACCAGTCTGGAGGTGGGTCCTCTCTGGAAATACTCTTCTCGAGAACCAACCCCTCATGATCTGAAAACTGTCTACTCTTTACCCTCTCATGGAGTAAAGAGTTAACTTCCAAGTCTAAGATATAATACTTCTCATGAATATCATGAAGCTCTAGATGAAACTCAAAAAGGAGGGCCATCATCTTTCATTCATCACTGGCTTCTAGTATGGCCTATGCCAGAGTTTTCTACTCATTGCATCTGCTACCACATTGTCTTTTCCAAGCATATAGGAAAGCTCAAAATCGAAGGACTGAAGGTATTAGACCCATCTTCACTGTATGAGATTCAATCCATGCTATTAAAATATATATTTTAGGCTCTTCTGGTATGTATACACTACAAAGTGCTCACCTAATTGATATTTTCTCTATAAATGTAAGGCATGGACAATTAATGCTATCTTGAGGTCATATTCATGGTCATTCCTCTCATGAGGCCTCAACTACCAAGATCCATATGCAATTATTCTATCCTCATAAATCAGAACTACTCCTAATCTAATGCCTTATGTATAATATAACACTGTATATCCTCTTCTAGGATTTGGCATAATCAGAATTAGTGCTGAAATAAGCCTTCCTTTCACCTCCTAAAAGGATTTCACACACTCTTTTGACCATAAGAATTTAACACACTTCTTTTTAATAAAATTAAGAGGTGAAATAATGCATGATAATTCCAATATAAAACACCTATAATATCCATCCATCCCTAATAAATTTTGTGTTTCAAACACATTCTTAGGATTCTACTAGGAAACTACTTCATTCACCTTCTCTAGGTCAATAGATGCTCCCGAATCCGAGATAATATGACCCAAGAAGTGAAATTTGTCGATCCAGAAGTAAAACTTATCAATCTTGGCATAAAACTGATGTTATCTTAGTATATTCAAAATGATCTCAAGATGTCTATAATGATCATTGTGATTGTGATAATACATCAAGATGTCATCTAAAAATATCATGACAAAAGAATCCTGATAGGGAAAACCCATATTCATCAAAGCCATGAAAATAGAGGGCACATTTGTAAGACCGAAAGGCATAATTAGATACTCATATAGACCATAAATTCTATGAAAATATATATAAATTATGTCTAAAGGTCTAACTCACACCTGACAATATCCCGATCTAAGTTCAATCTTAGAAAACACCATATCTCCTCGGAGCTGGTCAAATAAATAATCTATATGAGGTAGTAGATGCTGGTTATTAACCATAATATAATTCAACCATTAGTAATCCATTCATAAACGATGGTATCCATTCTACTTCTTTGTGAAAAGAATGGTTGAACCCCAAGAGGATGTGTTACGCCATATAAAACCTTTGGTCCATAGATCCTCCAACTATATCTTGGGATCTTGAATCTCAGTAGGTGCCATCCTATATGGAGGAATGGACAAAGGATCTACTCCTAGAACAATATAGATCATGAAATATACCTCTCTCTTAGGATTTAATCCATAAAAATCATTGAGAAAGACATCCATGAAATGATCTACTATAGGATGAAAATATTTTTAAGTAAAACTTTGTTATTCCATGAAAAGACTAAATATATGGGAGGTAATTACACCTATCCCATGAAAATATAGTTCATATCTACTAGACTTGACATCCCACTCAACCTTGTGTAGATAACTATTGTCCACTAGTGATGTAAATGATACCATACGGTGATAACAGTTTACAAAAGCATGATATGGGACCAACCAGTCCATCCTAGGAATAACATATAACCCATTCATTTTGAGAACAAGGATGTCCCATAAGAAATTGTAACTTTCTACCTCAAGGGGATAGTCCATGTATTGGAATTTTCCCTTATATCATACACTCAGTGGTGTATCCAAGGTCATTACACCATATTAATGCTAAATTTCCAGCCTAAGACTTTCCACGATAGATAATGAGATGAAGTATTGTGAAGAACATGTATAAAATAAATCAAATGCAATGGTATAGGCTAATAAAATAGAACCTTACACTCTATACGATCCTACACTCTATTCCTTAGGTATTGGTTGTAATGCATGCAACTGACCAGATCCACAGCCCTATGTTATAGCTAGATTACCCTAAGTATGACCGCTTAGTTGGAACTGATGATCTAAATTATGGCTGCTATAGCCATGAACTCCTTATTAGACATTAATTTTTTTGTTACATCTACTCCTCATCAGAATTAATGTAAAAGAACCTACCCTAGAATGTGGAATTGGTATGAATCCTCTTCCATTGGAAAAAGATGGAAAGGTCTGATATAATCTCTAAATATTCCCCATACAACGAAAATCATAGAACTCTAGAAGATCTATATCAAACTAAGGCTTTATATTACCCTAGCTTCCACCCTGATGGAATATAACAGAGTTTCCAACATTGCTACTCTAACTACCACTACTCAGACATGAAACATTGAGGTAACATTTCCTTATATCAGAAGAACTACTAGCCTTCCTTGGCACTGATCCTTTGTGTTTGGTACCATCACCTTCTCTTAGGTTGAACTCGTTGATAAGATCCTAATGAACAATCTCAAAAAAGGTAGGTAGGTGAAAGATGTTCACCTAAGTATGGATGGAATATTGTATCTCATCCTCAAAATGTCTATCACATGATAGATCATCACTGGATAGAAGCAGTGAAATGCGTTGTAACTCAAAAAAACACACTGAATAATCCATGACCAAAAAAGTACCCTACTATAGATACATGACCTCTATGGCACAATAAGCTCTCAACATATAAGGAAAGAAGTGATCATATAAGGCAGCCTAAAAATTATCCCATACCATTCCCTAATGACAACCATCTTAGGTAATGAAATATCACAAATGCTTCACCAAATCACATAGCATATAGGTTTACATCTTGACACTTAACTCAAGGGGAATTTCTAGATTCTCAAAGATATATAGGGTGGACTCCAATAAATACTCGACATCATGTGGACTATCATCCCCTGAGAAGGTGGGAGGATGCTATTGTTGGAACTCATGTGTCAGATCAGCCATCATAGGTACATGTCATAGATCACTCTACATCAACTACATCTAATGTAATAAACTCTCAAGAAGATGGATGTCGGTGCCCAGATCAGGTATAGATAGAATTTACTCAAGTTTCACTCCTGGCGGTAAGACTGGTGGCTCATGGCCCACCACATCTGAATCATGGTCATCACCACCCTCCTAGAACACAACACAAGGACGTAATGGTGGCATATCTTTATAAATTCCAAGAACACACCTCAGAACAAGCTTTAAGAAAATATAAAATCACTAGTGGAATCAGAATGTAAAAATAAGGGATCAATACCCAAGTTATACTACCCTAACTACCCATTTAGGAGTCTAGGTATTAGTAAGTGTTCAAGTTTAAATTATGGGGGTTCTAGTAGATGAAGGTTCAATAGCACCTTGCCTCTTCATTTACTGGAAACCATTTAATTTTAAGCCATGTTTTAATTTTTAAGTTGTATTTTGTTATAAACTTATATCAAAGTATAATTAAAATGGATTTTCCTTCTTAGTGAATCAAGTCCCATACACCTTATCATTTAAATTGAAACCCATTTAATTTCTATCTAACCCAGTCTACATTTAGTCTTAGAATGTAATGGGTTATATATGATGGATTAACTCAGTAAACTATCCATTATAAACCACGAGGGACCATACACCTCATGAATTGAAACTATTAATCACTCAAGCATGGCCAAAGAGAAGCGTAGGAATAATATAACTACCATAGAATTATTCTACAATCACGATAAAAAACAATGAAAGAAGTGAAATGAACCTATATGGCATGGCATATGCATGGAATGTGGATTCTAGGAGCCTATGCTGATGCATGTTACAATGCTCCTTGACTTCATGTCATTAGGCCAAGGATGAAATTAAATCCTAAATCATAATAATAATAATAACCATTACATAACATGTACGTCACCCAAGGGTGAAGGGATATCAACTATGATAGGAAAAATACAGAACAATAATTATTATTTTAGATAGCATGATATTTACCCTGAACATGGGTTAGTTATGCCCAATAATGGATTATAACTAACTTTCAAAGCATTACTAATCTCTTATCTATTGTCTCCAAATAGTAAATCAGGAAAAGAGAGCTATGATACCACTTTTTTGTGTACTGAACCCATGTTCCACTAAACGGTGCACCAAAGCTGGCTGGCCACATGGCCTCAAGTGTATATCCCTGCGAGAGGCTACCAACTAGCAGCAAGGGAATAAGATGTTTCCATGGTGAGACTATTCCCTCATTACCAGAGTGGAGCACACTAGATAAATATAATAATAGGTAAATAGTGAAATAAGTATAATAAAAAAATGTTACAATAGAAATAGACACTAAAGACACTGGACTGATAACCTAGCATAGTTAAAGCATACAGGAATAATAAACAGTAGGATAAACTTATATTAATACTCAAAAGATTATGATAACATATTTCATGTGTCTAAAAAACTAGAAAACATCTATACATGGAAGTAGGAAATACATTCTATAAAAAATAAGTAAAAAGAAGCTAAAACTATCCAAGCATCCATAGCTCCATCTCAGTCATCTACTACCAAGCTCCATCATAATGAAAGTAATCAATATCAGGTGTCCAAGAAGGGACAAATACCTTTTTCAATGCCTATATACATGTAATATTCCCGAGAACCAATGGAGGCCTGGATAGGGTGTGAGATAAATCTTAGTAGGCCACCACCAATAGTGTTTATACCATCTAGTCTGTGAAATATAAAATAATAGTGTGAAGGTATATAAATATATATATATAATTGTAAATCAGTAAAATAATTTAAATACCCTGATACCTCCTTTAGTTTCATTTGATAAGGGGTATGTGTGTGATCTAAAGGACATCACCCAATTAATTATATAGTAATATGACTCTAAATGAGTCTAAAGAACTCATACAAGGTAAAATGGGTAAGAAATGAATGGGCCCAATGGGTGTATCCATGTTGCTTCATGTCCATAGATGCCACTCTAGATCTAAGGAGTGTGTCTAAGGCATCCTATAATTACAATGTAGGGATCCTATGGTGTCATGTCAGGCATCCACTGGTAGACAAGAATCAGGCTCCATGGTGGGTCTCACCCTTGGAAACCGGCATCCTTGAATCAGAATGGTGTCCAGGAGTGCTCAATGCATTCCTTTAAGAATACAAGGCTAGATCAAGTCTGACCGCTCCTATAATAATGTGTTTTCTTGGTTTTGAGTATTTCATTTGTCTTTTTTACTAAAATGTCATTTTAAACTGGAAACATGCACTTTGACTCATTCTGATCACACCGTGTATCAATTTGATGTGAGATCGATTCTTACACATCAGAATTGACTTATGAATAGTTTTCCTAGATTATTAATAAAATCTAGGTATGTTTGATTGGTTTTCAGTGAGTGACACTTTTTGAAATAAAATGTTAAATTTAAACTGATAACTGAAACTTTGAGTCATATCAGTCATGCCATGCATCGAATTGAGGTTTGGTTCATTCATACATGTCTCAAATCACTTATGGATCATTTTTATAAATATAAAAACAATATAAATTTGTTTTTTTGGTTTTGAGTAGGTCAGTTTGTTTTTTTACTGAAATTGATGTCAATTTTAAATAAAGATGCACTTAGAGTCATACCGGTCACACCATGCATTGGATTGAGGTTCAGATGATTCCTACACATTAAAAATGACTTATGGATTGTTTTCTTAAAGTATCAAAACAATCTGAATGTGGTTTACATATTTTGAGTATGTCAATTGTCTTTTTTAAAAAAATGTCATTTTAAACTTGAAACACATACTTTGACTCATATGGATCACATCATGTATAGGTTTTACATGATACTGATTCCTACACATCACAAATTATTTATGAATTTATTCCCTAAATTATCAAGAAAATCCAAACATGTTTGCTCAGTTTTCAGTGAGTAACACTTTTTGAACTAAAATGTCGATTTTAAACTGATAACAGACACATTGAGTCATATCAGGCACATCATGTATCTAATTGAGGTGTGGTTTATTCCTACACATCACAAATTAATTATGAATCATTTTCTTAAAGTATCAAAATAATATGAATATTTCTTATTAGTTTTTAGTATGTCGGTTGTCTTTTCTACTCAAATTAATGTTACTTTTAAAAAGAAAAAAGTATTTGGAGTCATACCAGCCACATCGTGTGTCAGATTGAGGTGCGGCCCATTCCTACACATCCAAAAGTTTCAAAAAAATATTAAATTTCAATGTTACCAAGATTTTCATTGACTTTATTTATCAAACTTCCAAAACTACATGAACAGTTTCGAACAAACCACCTCAACTCAAAAAAAAGAATCCACCTATATAAGAAAACAATTATTATAAGTAATACTAAAAATAAATAAATAAAACATAAATATGAAATAATACATTAATTATATGTAAAATTATTTTAATATACAAATATCAAGATTACCTATGTGATTGAGCAGTAGAGGGAACTTTAAGGAAAGTGTTAAATGTCAAAACTATAGGAGTGAAAGGTTTTGAGGGAGAAGAAGTCTGTGGAAGTTTTTGTGCAGAAAGGCCTGAAAGATGGACAGAGCACCCCAACTCAGAAAAAATAATCCACCTATATAAGAAAACAATTATTATATGATTAATACTAAAAATAAATAAATTAAACATAAATATGAAACAATACATTAATTCTATGGACAATGATTTTACTGTGTAAACATAAAAATTACCTCTATAATTGAGTAGAGGCATCATCATTTCTCTTCCTACATAAGAAATATAGATAAATTGAAGGAAAGTGGTAAATGAAATGTTGTATGGGTGAAACGGTTTTGAGGTAGAATAATTATATGGATGTTTTGGTGAAGAAAGGCATAAAATATGGACAGATCACTCCAACTCAAACAAAATAATTCACCTATATAAGAAAACAATTATTATGTGAGTAATACTAAAAAATAAATTAAACATAAATATGAAATAATACATTAATTCTATGGATAATTATTTAACTATGAAAACATAAAAATTACCTCTATAATTGAGTATAGGAAGCGTTGTTTCTCTTCCTGCAAAGGCAGTGGAGAGAACTTAAAGGAAAGTGATAAATGGAACATCGTAGGGGTAAAAAGGTTCTGAGAGAGAAGAATTTTGTGGAATTTTTTGTGCATAAAGTCATGAAAGATGGACAGATCACCCCAACTCAAAAAAAAATAATCCACCTTTATAAGAAAACAATTTTTATTTTAGTGATACTATAATGAAATAAATTAAACATAAATATGAAACAATACATTAATTCTATGGAAAATTATTTTACTGTGAAAAAATCAAAATTACCTCCTTCATTGAGCATAGTTAGCATCATTTCTCTTCCTACAAAGTTAGTGGGAAGAACTTGAAGAAAAGTGATAAATGTAACATTGTAGGGGTGAAAAAAAATTTAGGGAGAATAATTCTGTGGAATTTTTTGTGCAGAAAGGCATGAAAGATAGAAAGAGCACCCCAATTCGATCAAAAAAATCCATATTTATAAGAAAACAATTATTATGTGAGTAATACTATAAAGAAATATATTAAAGAAAAATATGAAACAATATATTAATTTTATGGACAATTATTTTACTGTGAAAATATCAAGATTACCACTATGATTGAGTGGAGACAACATAACTTTACCTTTACATAATTCCAAAGGGTTTCCTTCATTATAGTTTGTTCTTATGAGGGATTGGTAACATCATTATGTGCAGAATACATTTTCTATATGATTAGTCAAACATTTAATTTATACTATGTTAATACAGTAGAGAGCATATAATATTATGAGGAAAATCATAATATATTAAAAAACACTTTTACCTTCTCATTGAACTCTCTTTATTTTTTTTAAAGGTTTCAAGGATTTGGTTCCTCTATTGAGAATCCAAATCCCCTCTTTGTGGTTCCCTCTAATGTACAATACATTGTCTATATTAAGACCGGCATGAACTGATTGTGATATCCCAATAAAAGGGTCATCCTCAATTGAATTTCCATCTGACTCTACATTTGTTTTAGTCTCCAGTAGGATAATCGACCAATTCTTGTTTGTTGGATCAGATGCATAAAATATTGGCACTACTTGTGATTCCATTATGAACAACTCATATTTTTCCAATTTCACACTAAAATTCACATTCACAAAGTCCATTTCATCAAATTTCACTCTATTTATATTGTTAACCCATTTTCAATGGAAAATCCACATGTGAAATGTAGTATAATCCAACTCATATATCTGTTCTATAATGCCAAAGTATGACATATTTTCATAAATTTTATTTCAATCATTGGAACCAGATATGTGGATCACTTCATCCATAAGCGTAACACCACTATTTTTCATCTTACTGAAGTCATTATGTTCTTTTGTATAGAATGTATAAACATTGATTACAAAACCAGTGTAATATATAACATTTTCATTCGTTAATCTGGATAACCATTAAAATTAATTGGAAATTGAATTTGTATTTTCAGATAACTCATTATAAATTTGATCTCTGAATAATCCTATAAACTATTGATTATGTGTATTTGATATTAATCCTTCAGCCCTTGATGGATTCAAATCTCTAAGAATTTATTTTTGGGATTCTATGTATGGGTCAACATCTTCACTATTATGTAATATATAAAGATGTACTTTCTCACGCTCTGTCAAGGTATTTTTAACAACATCTCTTCCAAAAATCCCTTTGCCCATTAGGTGTTCACTATGATGAGACTTTGGGAGACTGATGCTTTCAACATATGATAGGTAATCGGTAAAAAATTAAATAGTTTATTCAATAATATAACATTCTATAATACAACCTTCTGGATAACTTTGATTCTTGACATACCCTTTCAAAATATTCATATATCGTTCAATGGGGTACATCCATCTATAATGGACAGGACTACATATTTGAACCTCTCTGACCAAGTGAACCATCAGGTGGACCATTATATCAAAGAATAATGGTGGGAAGAACATCTCTAATTCACATAATATGAGTGAAATATCCTTATTCATGATGGTAAACTTCACCGGGTCAACAACTTTACTGCATATGGATTTTGAAAAAGAATCAGAGTCTGATTATTATATGTCATACTTTTTTAGGTAGAATGTAATGAAAATAAATAGGAATTAAATATTGAATCAAAACATGATAGTCATGTTATTTTATTCCTTGTAACTTCAAATTATCCATTTACATGACACTCTTGATATTTGATAAATACCCTTGTGGAACTTTTACACTAGTAAGAAAAAGGAAAAATTGCAATTCTTTCTATCTGGATAGAGTGTAAACTTCTGGAGGAAGAAAAGTCCACCTTTTACCCTTCATCAGTGTCAACTCTTCCCTTATACCCATTTCAATCAAGTCCAACCTATCCTTGATGTTATCTTTAATTTTTTCAAGAACATTTATTAATGTGACAATAACACTATCAAATACATTTTTTTCTACATGAATGGTATCAATAAAATGTCTGACATACAAACAATTCCAATACGGTTATTCAAAGAAAAATGATCTCTTCTTCCAACCTAGTTTTTTAAGTTTTTTCAAAAATGGTTTACCAAAAATAGTGTCAATCTTTTTTACTTTTTTGTATAGTTGATTCCCATTACTGGTGACGGTGTTGTACCTTGTTTTATATTTCCATATAATGTTGTCATCCAGTATTGGTATTTATGTCACTGAGGTAAAAATTTCCTATGTCCTAAAAACGCAGTCTTCGAGGAATGTTTCAACCGAACTGAGTATGTGCATTTTTCACAAATGGGACACCCCAATATTCCTTTAATTCTATATCCTGATAAATTTACATATATGGGGAAGTCATTTATTATTCCATATAGAATGGCCCTCAATTTGAATTCTTAACTTCTATGAGCATCATACTTTGTAACACATGCATCACACATCAATTTTAGATCTTCAATCAATGGATCCAAATAGACATCAATATCATTACCGGGTTTCTTTGGTCTAGATATAAGCAGATACAACATAATGTATTTGTGCTTCATGCATAACTATGGTGGTAAGTTATAATTTTTCCACATGAAGGGCCATGTACTATGTGTACTACTCTATAAACCAAAAGGATTTATTCCATCTGTATATAACATAAGACAAAAGTTTCTCATATCATCTCCAAATTTATGAAACTTTTAATCAATTTTCTTCCACTAAGGGGAATCTGTTGGATGATGTAGGTTCCTGTCTTTAATTCTTGTATCTGCATGCCATGTTAATTGTCTTGCAGTTTCTTGACATCCATATAGTCTTCTAAACCACATAATGATCGTAAAGTACCATATATATTTCGAAGGAGTTGATTCATTTTTCTGATATTGATATGTGCCACACCTAGGTCATTTTATAAGTGATTCATGGTCCTTACAAAACAATATACAATCATTTGGACAAGCATGTATTTTTTTAGAGGTCGCTCCTATTGAAAGTAAAAAAAATTTATCATCATATGTTCATCATGGTAGTTCATTTTATTCTGGTAGCATATCTTTTAGAAGACCAAGTAGTTTTATAAAGGTGGTTTCACTCCATTCGCTACCAGCTTTCAAATTATATAACTTTAATACAGCTGAAAATGTTGTGTATTTAGTATAACTAGTATACAATGGTTTCTTGGAATGACTAATTAAATCCTCAAATAACTTTTTACATTCATGAATTTCATCTTCAATTTCCATTTTCATTTCTTCCATGTGATCTCCATCATCTTTTATAAAGGTATTCATATCAAATGATTCATAAATTGTAGTATCATCCCAATCGATGTCCACATTCAGTTTTTTCCCATGTTTAGTCCAAAATTTATAGATTTGGTCTATTATATGACAAATAAAATGTTCTTCCAACTCTTCTAGACTAATTTTTATTGAATAACAACAACATATACATAGAGATAGTATTTTAGAAGGGTTATCTGCATGCTCTCTTGCAAACATGATGAACTCTTTGACTTCATCTTCATATTCATTTGTCAAACTATTAGTGTGCATCCATTTTTGGTTCATATCAATCATATTGGGTTCATAAAATATTAATTTTATACAATATATAAATAAATATATATAAGATATTCATTATCAAAAGTGAAAATTATAGACAATTCTAATAAGGGAAACTCAATATTTGTTTCAAATAATTTCAGTATGTTGAAGAAAATGCGTAATTGAATTTAAGAAAGGAATTAATCAACATAAAATATTTATTAAATCCCCTAAAAAATGAAAATATAATATAGGAAATTAAGGAGTAATAAGAAACTCAAATATGATAAACAATAATAATAAACTCTCATTCAATAAACTAGAATATATAAAAATGTATTGATAAAACATTTTAATGAATAAAGAGTTATTTCATATACATGGATATTAATCAAAGATTCCTAGGGGTGAAACCAATAAATGTAGAACTAAAACGATGAATACCTAAAAATAATTTCTACTATATAGAATTTTATAACTTACATTCTATTTTTTAGAACAAGTGATGTAGAAACCTAATGAATTATTACATTTAAAATTAATGATATATCAATATTTGAAAACATCCCAAGACTCTTCGGATGTCATATCACCACACCAACCCATCCCAAGGATAATAGGGAGATTTTCACATCATATCTACCCATCTGAAGGATTCTAGGGAGGCCATATAATACTCATTGACCCATCCTTCAAATTCTAGGGAGGTCTATATAGAAGTTGGCATAAAGAAATAATACACATCAAAAAGATATATCACAAACAAGGGAGATAACCCTTAAAACGTCTATCCCATACACATTTAAACATATATATGTGTGTGTGTGTGACATGGATTTTATAATACACATAATTGAAAAACAAATGCACATTTAAACATAATTTTTAATGAAAATAAATATAATCTCTTCCTAATTTGGAAATCCAAAACCATAATTTGTGAATAAATAATTATAAAATCACACTTACACTATAAGTTCTGAAAATGCATATAAATATATAGAAATATATATATATACATATATATATATATCATTATAAAATAAACTTAAATTGATAAAAATCTATGTAACCCTTACATCAAAATATCACAACATAGTAAAATAAATACAACCCCATACTAATTTTAAAAATAGAGATCCATTGAAAATAAATAAATATGGTATCACCCTTACTAAGGTTTCTCTTAAAATAAAACAATAAAATTCTTAGAAAATAAATTTTTAATGAAAAACCATTACACCAGAATATTAAAAGAGAATTCAAATAAATAAATTCCCTTACATGAATTGCATAAAATCAACTTCTATTGTTGCTTTGCACCATCAAGAGACTGATAATTGGTTTTCTAAATCAATTTTCTCATTTTTTTAAGGTTTTTATATCCAAAACCTCTATAGTTTATACAGTGACATAAATATTTATTTAATTGGTTTATCTATTGACCAGAGGTGATTCTATAAGATTTCAAAACAGTGAAAAAATTAAGCTTGTGGAGTAAGATGGGATACAGATGTAGACAAAGAAGAAAATTGATTCAAAACAAAAATTTAAAAAGACCAAAACATCTTCAGTCAATCAAATAATTGATCATAAACAAATAATTCTGTTCAAAATCTAAAATAAAAATAGTATACAATCACCGAACCACAAATAATGACATCATTGAAGAAGAAATCAAAAACGAAATCAAAAATGAAACCAAAAATACACAAAGAAAATTGAAAGGCCTACCTCGTTAGGATGAAGAGAATCTAATACACTCTATGGAAACCCTAACTGCAATCGAACACTAGATGTTGGATGAGATGTTTGAACAACTGGAGGCAGTCTAGTGGTGTGATTCAAGCTTTGATTCACCAAAGAGGAGTGTCGGCAGCTGGTGGCTTCCATAAAAAGCTCCGGATATCATGATGAGTTTGCAAATGGTTAAGGTTTTTTAAATAGACTGAGACACTTTTATTAGTGCTTATAAATTAGCACCGATAAAGAGTTCTTTTTTCAGTGCTTACATAATAAGCACTGATAAAAGGACTCTTTATCGGAGCTTTTTTAGCGCTGATAAAGGTAGGTCTTTATCAGTGCTAAAAAACGTTGATAAAATCAATATTTATCAGCGCTAAAGTTATAGCACTGATAAATATGGATTTTATCAGTGCTTTGTTTAGAACTGATAAAACCTTAGCTTTATCAATGTGAAAAAAGCGGTGGTAAAGATGTTTTTATCAGCGCTTATTATTTAAGCGCTGATAAAGGATTTATAATTATAATTATAAATAAAAAAATTTAAAATATTTATATATACTTAATAAATATATATATATATATAGTAAATATATTCTTTTTTAAATATATTTATTAAAATTTTATAATTATTTATTTATAATTATAGAAATATTTTTAAAAAATAATATTTATATCATTATATATATTTATATAATTATACATATATATACTTAATAAATATATATAAATATAAATATAGTAAATATATTCATTAATTAAGTAAATTTATTATAAATTTCATAATTAATTAAATATATATAATTATTTATTTATAATTATATAAATAATTTTAAAATTTATTTATTTATTTAAAATTATAAATATATAATTATATAAATATAGAAAATGTACATTTATAAATATATTTATCTATAAATGTTTTTAAAAATATATTTTTAACATTATTAATGAATATATATAACCGCATGCATATATGTTAAAAATGAGTGAAATTGAATAAATTAAGAATAAGTACAGTTTAACAATATTGAAAAAATTGATAAGTTTTGTGTGTGTGCATTGTATATGAAAATGCATTAATTGCCTATATGTGAAATCAACATAACACACATTTGATGTATGTTAAATTGAAAAATCAAACGACATTCAATTATATGTCGAGTACTATGCAATTAGTCAATATTTTTATTTCATATTAATTTTTAATTATAAAAAATTATTCAATAAATATATGATTATTTAATGTAAAGTGCGTAAATATTTTTTATTATATAAATTATATTTATATAAATTAATATATATATTTATATATTTAATATATATAATTTAATAATATTAATTATCATAATTATCTAATTAATAAAATGTTTAATATTTAATAATGTATAATAAATTTATTCATTTTTATCAATAATTATTTAATTAATAAAAATTTTATTATTTTTTTAATAAACTAATTTTTTTTTATTTAATTATTTCATTTTATTTATTCAGACCATTATTAGTGCTAAAAAAGTGCTGATGAAATAAATTTTTATTAGTGCTAAAAATAAAGAAGCGATAAAGTTTAACCTTTATTAGTGCTAAAAATAAAGCGGTGATAGAGGGTACCCTTTATCAGCACTAAAATAAAGCGCTGATAAAGTATAGCCTTTATCGTCATTAAAAAAGCACTAATAAAAGGTTAAATTTATCATCACTTTCTTTAGCGCTGATAAATATGCCATTTATTAGAGTTTTTTTCTAGCACTGATAAATACTAGCATTGTTAGATGCCGGTTTTGTAGTAGTGGAGGGACTCCAAATCTGGTGATGATATGGGACTTTGATAAGTTTTTGATGTTCTTCATCCTGACTTCCTTGAGGGGTATTTTCTTAGCACATTTGGAAAATAATTTGGTAGTAGTAAGGATGCACTTGAACTGCTTAGTTGTGGCTGGGGGATATGGCCCCACAACATCCATTCCCCATACGAAAAATAGCCCAGGATACTTAGTTGTATCTAGAAATTATGAGGCTTTATAGATGAAGTTTTCATGAATCTGGCATGCATGACATTTCCTAGGGAATTCCACACAGTCGTGTATCATGGTTTTCCTATAGTAACCCAGCCTCCTAAATTGGTGTGAGAGCCTAATCCCAGATTGATGAGTGCCATAGGAGCCTATGTAGACTTATTCCATAATAGAGAGAATGTCCCTTTCTTATATGTATCTAAGAAGGATTTTGTCGAATCCTTACTTTCAGAGGGATTTTTGCTCATTTGTACCATCCCAAAGAGTAAATTTCGCCACTCTCCATCAAATTTGTTCCCTTCTAGCTCGGTCTATCAATAGAATCCCATTTTAGAGATAATCAATTATGGTATCCATCCATATAGGGTTGGATATCAATCTATCACACTATGGGGATATGTTGACCTAATTGATCTCTTCCATGTCATGGATGATGATCAATGAGACCATCCTTTGATGTGTGATGCGGAAGATCATTTCCCCCCAATAGGGTGGGCCAATATTGTAGTTGCATTAGTCAATTCATTAACATCATAATTCTTTAATTGGGGTACATGATGCAATGTGGGCTCAAAAGGGAACTCTACCATTAGTCCTCTGATATAGCCAATGACAGGGTCCAATTATTCCTTTTTTATGGAATATTCAATATTGATATTCTTTATCACTAGATCTGAATCCCTTTTGATGTTCAGGTTGGCTATTTGTATCTTTAGGGATAGTTCCAAGCCAGTGATAAGGAATTAGTATTTGGTCTAATTATTCATCCAGCCTTCAAATAGTGAAAAGGAGTAAGGAAAAATTTATTTGTCTGGATAGACATATATAATCCTTAAGTCAACTCAATTGAGCTTTTTATTTTTGAGTAGTGTCGTGGATATAGAAAACCTTGTCATCTGGAAGCTCAATGTCTACTCGTGTGATTTCTAGGGAGGGATGTGTTGTAAGGAAATCAGCTAGGGTATTCCCTTTCACTGAATTATGTGACACGAACTAGATGTTATTATGTTGTAGAATGACCACCCATCAGGCCAAATACCCAGTCAGCATGGTATAGACAAGGATGTACTTGAGTAGATCAATACGAGAGACCAAGTGGACTTTATGGTGCTGTAAGTAATTTCTCAACTTCTACACTATAAATATGAGTGTGAGGCAGTTCTTCTTGATATCCAAGTATCGGGTCTCAGTACCTAGTATCATTTGGGTAAGGTAGTAGAGAATTTTCTCATTCCTTGAATAATTTTTCTGCATGAGGATAGTTCTAAGAGATCATTCCATGTAGGATAAATATAAGATGATTGGATTTCCTTCCACTGATGGCATCAAAACTAGTGGGTGTAGCAGGTACTGGTTGAGGCTCTCGAAGTATTGTTGGAAGTCATCATCCCATTGGTAGGAGATTCCCTTCTTCATTATCTTTATGAAGGGTACAGATTTTCCAAAAAAATTGGATATGAAATGTAGAATTTAGGTGAGGCGCCCCTAGAACCCCCTCGGTTCTTTGAGATTTATAGGTGTAGCATTTCTAGAATAAAACTAGTCCTTTTAGGGTCGACCTTGATGCCATAGTGGCATACCAAAAATCTAAGTAACTTTATTTATGTTACCTCGAAGTCACATTTCAGCGAATTCATCTTCAGACTATGTTTTCATATCTTTTCAAATACTATTTGAAGATCTGTGAAGTAATCACATCACTGACAGGATTTGACCACCAGTTCATCAATATAACATTTATATATTCATACCAAGAAGGGATTAAAGATATGAATTATGGAAAATCAATATGTATTTCCAACATTCTTTAATCCAAAGAGAATGACCTGATATAAAAATATCCCCTAGGTTGCTCTAAATGTAGTGGATTCTTCATCTTTAGGGGCCATCTTTATCTGATTGTACCCTAAATACTCGTCTATGAAGGAAAGGTCTTTGAATCTAGTAGTTGCATTGATCTAGAGTTTTGTGATACACAATGTAAATACATACTTTGTTAAATGTTGATTAAGGTCTCTAAAATCAATGAAAACTCTAATCTACCCATTCTTCTTCTTGATAGAAACAATGTTGGTGAGCCATCTTGGGTATTGCACTTTTCAAAAAAGTTGGATTTGATTAATTTGTCAACTCCTTCCTCTAAATTAGTAGAATCAAAGGGGTGTATCCTCCTGGGTACCTACTTTAATCCTTGATGGTCATCAGGTAAGCTGATATGGTGTGTATCCACATCTGGATTCAATCAAATAATTTATGTATAGTTCCAAGTGAACACATATCGGTGTTTCCTTATAAATAAAATGTACATCTCTTTCTCCTCGAGAAGCATGGAAAAACTAATCAATTTAGGTCGAGGGCCTTCTTTTTTTCCTAGATTTACCCACTTGAGCTCATCAATAGTGTTGGATATTCCTTCCTCGAATTCAGGAGGGGCATTCCTGAGGTCATCCTCTTCTTCTTCCCCCCAATCCTATGGAGGAATTTTCAGATGAAGTCAAAAATATGAGGGCCTCTCCTTCACTATCGGGGTGAGAGAGGGAATGAGAAAATATATTATCATATCCTACTACCAAGTCAGTTTAGAGAGATTTTAGAACTAATTTCCTTTTACAACATCACTGGGGAGAGACAGATCTTGGGCATCTTGGATTTAGTCTACTTTTTCAACTAGATTTATGGGTAGTACATAATCACTGTTGACAATACTCCAGGGATTTTTAAAGGAATCCCACAATCCATTGGGTGATAAAATATTAATATTTTCATCCACCATTGGTTTTTTTTCTTCCATTTTATAGAATCTTGCCTCGGCATATATGGATTCACAAGACTCAAAGGGGGCATTTTCACCATGTAGTATGTTGGTATTTCCATTGTTGGGGTATTTCAAACACATATGAAATGTTGAAGTTATTGCCACATGGATATGATTCCAAGGCCTTTTGATTATGACATTATATGCAACGTCATGATAGATAAACATGAACTCGATGTTAAATGTAAGATCCTCAAACTGATCTTTAAGCTTAATCTTCCTGAGAGGTCTTTGTTCATGCTTATCATACCCTTGAATGGTCAGCATTGTGGGAGATAATTCCCCTTCACTATATCCCAAACATAAAAGGGTTAGAATCAAGATGAGGGTGATCCCAGAGCCATTATTAATCAGATCCCTTTGGACATTGACATTATTGAGTATTCCTGAAACATATAGGGGCCTGATGTGTCCCTAGATGACCTCTTCCTAATCCTTCTATGTGAATGAGATGGTGACATTTCATTTTAATGTCATAGTCTCCAATTGATAAACCTATGCTGCAGAAACTTATGTATCAAACTTATTTAGGATATGGAGGTCTTCTATGAGTTCATCTTTGAGTTCTCTTGAAATATGGAGCACATCTAGGATTGAAACCTTGAATGGGACAACCACCAGCTATTTCAAAATTTCATACTTTTGTTCTAGAGTTTAGTGCTTCCCAAGGTGGGGTTTCTTCTTATTATGTGATTAAGGGGATAAGGAATTTGAAGTACATGGGATCATTTATTGTACATAGTTTGAGGGATCATCTACTACAAGTGGTGTAGATTGCATTGGCCATCCTTGTTGTCTAGGACAATCAGATGATCACACCCCCAATAGACAATCATGTAGGAATACTGGGCATGGATGACCACTGGAGGATTACGGGATACCTTCATGTCTCTGTTGGTCTTGTTGGAGTGATTTCCCCCAGGTATTAGTAGTATATATGTCTTCTTTGTGGATGTGACCAAAATATTGGGTCTGACCACGCTTGCATTATCCTCTGTATCGTCAGATCTTGTGCCTTTATCCTTCATCTCCCTGATTAGGTACAAGGAACTCATATTTCGAGGCATATTCATCATTTTAGAAGGGTTCTTATAAGTATATCATGTTTACATAATCAAATATTATATCTGCATCCAATAAGAGTTCCTTTTGGTGGGGTGGTGCTCGTACTTCAGATGTTGCTGGGAAGAAATTTTCAATTGTGAGAGCTTGTGTTGGAGATTAATATGACTCTTCCTCTTATATGTCTTCCAGTGTCCAATGATTACATAAACTTTTAGGAGGAATATTCAATTTCACATCCCTAGGTGATGGAACCATTATAGTTCTGTGAAGTTGTGCTATCAAGGTGGAATGAGCTCTGTCAACTGTCTTTTAAGTCATCCAGTTTTCAAAATTCCACCCATACTTGGACAGGAATTTTTTCCAATCACCTTCTTCTTCTGATTGGGAAATAGTTATATAGGCCACTTGTTCTAGGTATTCCTCCAATATCACCTTTCTATAATCTACCATGCTTTGGAGGATATCTTTAAAGATGAAGCAATCCAAGATTTTATGACCTAGCCTTTTATGGAACAAGAAGTAGTTTGGATAATTGGTGAGGTTGACCTCATTGGGCTTCCTAGGATGTGGAATATTAAGCAAGTTATTGTACATATCTTGAAAGTTTATTCATGTTTTTATTCCCAAGTTGGCCAAGTATTAGGTTCCACAATTTTTTTTCATCTGGAACACTCAAGTAAAATGAGTTGTTGAATTCTCCTATTTGAAAGAGATTTGTACTGGTTCTTCCTTCTTTTTAATACCTTTTACATCTTTCACACTTTTTATGATACAAAAATATTTTATAAAAACAAATTATTTTCCATCATCACAAATTTGAATTACACTAAGTAAGCTATGTTTTATCCCATCAACAAAAAAACTTCCTTATATTTCAATTTTTTGGATTCAATCTTAGCTGTTTTGATTCCTTTGATTTTTAAGAAACTAGCATTAGAAAAGGTTACTGCTCCTCCATCGTGACTTTAAACATGTTTTAATATTTTTATATCACCTATAATATGTGAAGAAAATCCACTATCAAGTATCCATGGTTTGTTCCTTTTAATTTATTTCAAATCTATCTCAACAACAAAATCTCTTTCCTCAACTTTCTTCTTTTTATCTTTCTTTTCTTTTCTATCATAAGGATTTTTTTCCAAAAGGAGTGTTGTGCATCTTTCGGCATGATGACTAGCCTGATCACATCTTCCACAAAATTATTACAAACATTCAAATTGATTTTTTGTTGTAAAGTTTCTAACATCTTGAGAATTCACTTTTTCATATTTCTATAAGCTTGGAAGGTAACTCATTTTACTTCCACTATTTATTCCACTTTTCTCAAATATTCTTCCAGGTAGAGATAACTTATGCCAAAAATTATATGCCTTATTCCCATAGATTCTACAACACTAGAAATATCCATCAAATATTTATTTTTTATTTAATAAATATCTTTCTTTATAGAAACCTTATTGAGGTTGGTAACTTTTTTTAGCTCTAACATACTCAGGATGTGGATCATCTATTCTTTTGAGTGAGTTTTCTAATTTTGTAGATTTTATAGTTTTATCACATCCTTTCTCCACACAATATTTCCCAATACTTTTTCCAAAATCTAAAATGTTAAAATAATCAGATGAAACATTATTTTTTTTAATATAATATTTCACCTAATTCTCATATTGAGCCTTCTCATCAACTTTAGAAGTCTTAGTTTTTACTTCTAAATATTTGATAAAGTTTTCATTCATCTTCCTCAAGGTACATTCGAACTCAATAAGTTTTTATTGAAACTTGTTAAATTCTTATTCCTTATCTTCTACCTTATTACTAAGATCTTTAATCATCATTCCTTATTCAATAATTCTATGTTTGTAACTTAAAATGTCCTCGATGTATTATTCCCCCTACTTGATGACATATTTTCTTCTATCATAAACTTCTTTACAATCTTTCTTTATAACTATAATTTATTTCTTGAGAGTTTTTTTCTCAAGACATGAAATAAGTTTTGTACTAAGTTCATTCTATCTATAAGATTCTTCACCACCTTCTTCACTATCTGAGGAAACTTTTTTTCTTAACTTTTGAAATGAATGTTCTGAATTTTTCTAAACATTCATCTTTATAAGAATTTTTTTTAGTTGAGTTTGATTCAACCTTCTTACTCAACATACATATTTTGTTTCTAGTAAACTTTTTCTTATATTTGTTGGAAGTATTTTCTTCATTATCATTTTTGTTCCACTTCTTCTGGTGAGGTTTTTCTTTGAAATTGCCTTTATATTCTCAAACATTATTCTTGGGACAATTCATATAAAAATTTCCAATTCCACCAAATTCAAAACATTTGAGAGAAATTTTACCTCCATACTTTCCTCTTCCTATTAGATAGTTATTGGATATAAGTGACATGATTTTTTCATTCAACTCATCATCATATTTATCTTTAGACTCACAAGGATCATCTTCTTCAACATCTTGGATTTTCATCTTTCTCATAGATTCAAAATATATTTCATATTTTATATTATTTTTAAACATTGGAACTTTCCTCATTTCATAAACAATAATAAAGTTATGAAATTCATCAAGAGATAAATCATCCTTATCTTCTAAAGAAGAAATTTTAGAATCAAATCTATCCAGAAAGTTTCTCATAAGTTTCTTCAAAATTATAGAATCTTCCAAGACATCTTTGAATCCTCTGATGTTTCAAAGAAATCATTTACTCTGGTGAAGTTTTCATCAATTTTTTCTTCATCTATCATTCTGATTTCTTCATACTTACTATGCCATATTTATAGCTTTGCTTCCTTAACTTTAGTATTCCCTTTGAAAACACATTCCATATTGTCCCACCTACTTTTCAAAGTATTGAGACCCATCACTTTCTGATAAAAATTTTCTGATAAGGAAATAAGGATTTTATTTCTATCCTTTCCATCAACTTCTATATTTCTCTTATCAACAAACGCCATAGGACCATCTTTCTCAATAGGTAGAAAAAAAATAGTAGTAGCATCAAAAACTTCCAAGTCAAGAGATAGGAGATAAGGAATCATCCAATTTTTCCATCCATAATAATTTTTTCCATCAAACATTGGAATTCCTCTACTATTGATAGAATTGATATTATCCATGATAAGTATTCAACAAGGTAACCTTTGTTCTAATACCAATTAAAGTTCCAAAGGATCGAATAACAACTGTGAAGGGGGGTTGAATCAGTTTTCCACTTTTTATAAGTTTCAACACTTTTTAAAACTTAACATCTGCAACCTATTAAGATTAATTTCATTATCATATTTTTATAAATACTCATGCATGAAAATATAGTAAAGAAATTAAATCACACAAAATTTACAAGGTATGTCCTGAGTGTGATAACCTACATCCTTACTATATACACTCCCATGGGTTTATGGAAATTTACTATTAAGAAAAAGTGAATACAACTTGTGCCAAGTCCTGTTAGACACCTTCTATCTCCTAATAGGAATGATTATACTGACTCTCATTTATTTATAATGTTTTTTATTAAAAAAATTGATCCAAAAAAATAATAAATACTTTTTTTAAACTAATCCACAATTTCCCAATCTAAATAATCAGTTAGATTTGGCTGGATCTAATTTTCTCAATCTAATGTGTCTGGATATGATTCTCTCAATATGATGAGACTGAATCTATTTCTCTCAATATGATGAGACTGGATATGATTCTATTAATACGGTGACTATAGATCTGATTCTTTTAATACAATGAGTCTGGATATGGTTCTCTCAATAAAATGAGTCTGGATCTGATTCTCTCAATAAAATAGACTCAATACAATGAACTCATTCTCAATCTGAAAAACTCAAACTTTTCTAAAATGCTCAATATGATCTTCCTCAATACAATATTGTTCAATCTGGTAAAAAAACTTTTAGTTGTTTGATCCTCCTCATGAGATCTCTATCTAGAAATAAATTTCACTTGAATTCTTCAAAGATCTACTTTTTACACTTTCATGAAAATTTAACAATGAATGAATGATATGAGAAAGTATTTATAGGAAAATTAGAAAATAAAAGTGGGAAACTTGAAAACTTTTTCCACTTCCTAAAATTTCAAAAAATCTAAAAACTATCACATTTAAACTTTGAATTTTAATTCTCTAATCCTATTTATATTTCTCCAAGATTTATGAAAATTTAAATTTCAAGTTTGACCTCTTCAAATCTTCATAAAACTTCTAGAATTTTCTTTTTGAGTCGTCTTCCTAATCAGCTTATTATGAATATGTTTCCTTCTCAGCTCATTATGAATTTGTTTCCTTCTCAGCTCATTGTGAATTTTTTCCTTCTTATCTCATTAAGAATCTATTTCCTTCTCAAATCATTACAATTTCTATGTCTTTCTTATCTCATTACAATTTCTATTTCTTTCTTAGCTCATTACGATTTCAATTTATTTCTCAACTCATTATGATTTATGTTTCTTTCTTAGCTCATTATGATTTATATTTATTTCTCATATCATTATGATTTTTTTTTCTTTATCATATCATTCTAATGGAATTCTCATAACTATGGAATTCTAATTATGATGGAATTCTCATTATGATAGAATTCCCATTACAATGGAATCTCCATACTGTAAGTCTAAAATTTTTCAATCCACTCCACCATTTCTTCAAAAACTTTATCATGATAGTTTTCATGATTTGTGAGAACTTTGTGACCAAAAAAATCATAGTCCAATTTTATATATAAAGTATTAAAACTTTATAACTCCTCACTTTGAAATATTCAATGAACCTCTTCAGTATCATTATGACTTCTTCACTCAGCAACATCAGCAGCTTCTTTCTTTCTCTGATTATGAAAAGGGAAAACATCTAGTATACAAAAATGATTTCCTGTAATTCTATTTATTCTGATACCCAGAGTCTGGAAAACATATTTCTTAAAAATAAAAACTTTCTTACAAATCTCATTATGATGGACTGGGTCTGATTCCTAAATAAAAAAGTCTTATATAAAAAGGATAGTTTTTCAACAAATAAAAAAAATTGTTAAAAAATTTAACATAAAGTTTCTTCAAAATTTTTGATCATTTTTTACTTCCTAATATATATAGACAAGATGAATGTATCTAGATTCAGTCTAACACTTAAATGTGATCATGTTGTTGAGTGCGTCAAATTAGTTGTTTAATTTTGACTAGAATTTCTGCAGTATAGCAGCAACCTGAGGTCATCTCTCGACGGAGCCTTAGATCATTAATTCCAAAATTTATTTCTGATTATGAAAGTAAAAAATGGAAATGGGGTTTTATAATACTTGGGTTTGATGATTAAATATGACAATAGAAAATGAAAGCGATAAAACAAAGTAGAAATGAACAATATTAATTAAATGTGATCAACCCAGGGGAGTATCGTGATGCTCATCTATCATCACTTCAAGAGAATGGGTTTTAATCATTTAATACCTGGTTTGTAACACCTATTAACATAATTTCATTGATTTTATGCTAGGATATCTCCTAGGGTTCAGTCGAAAACACACAACGGTTCACCGGACACCGTCGATGATTGAGTGATTTGTGTTCGACATAATAACTGAAACTCACCAAGGCAACACACGAAGAACTTGATGTGTTTTCCAGGTTTGTATGTTATTTCAATGTGATACCATGACATAAATGTACATGACCTCAACAGTTCATATGTTAGTTCAATTGACCAATATTAACCACACAAACACCACAATTTAATGAGGGAAGAAAAAGTGGGGAACTGTGTGTGAAACATCACATGAATGGGTACCCCCAAACATGATCATATGAGTTGAGCATGACATACCAGTACATAAATCAATAAAACCAGAATAGAGGATGATGAAAAACAACATAACAACCTGGAATTAAAAAGATCATTCAAATATTACAAACATGAATCTTGGGATTTACATCACATTCCTCCTCGAGTGATCACAAGGGGTTTAGAACCCCATGGGAGGGAAGAAAGAAGAAGATGTTGAAGTAGCACTTCACATAGCCTCCAGAACTTCAAATATTGGTTGGAAGACTCCTTTGGGACTCCAAAATGGCAGAACCTTGCCTCTGGTTTGACCTCACAAATGGGGTGCTCAAGGTTCTAATTTATAGGCAAAGTATGAGGTGGTTTTGGGAACCATGATTTCAATAATCCTCTTGATCCATGGTTTTGGCCAGTCATACAGTCATAAATAAATTTGAACAAAACTACATGGTTATTTATAAATACCTTGTCTACGTCCATGTCAAATTTGGCGGCTGGATCCGATATATAATAAAATATATTTCCAAAATATAGAGGAAAAGTTTTGACCCCGTGAAGATTCGTTTTGTTGAACAGACCAGTCTGTACAGGCCTCTTGATTGAAGAATTGGGCTTCAGTACCTTTAGATGAAATGTATATCCTTAAATTTTGGACCAGCCCACAAATTTTAAGCCCATTTTAATGCACATTTTAGTAGTATAATTCGTTTTAATCCACTGGTGTTCTTGGATCAAGTGCAGATTGGCCCATTTTTCTTGGACTTCATCATAGGTCCTCCAAATCACCTCCACATACAATATAATTATCAAAACAAGTAACATTTCCCTTTTTAACAGTGTTAAAAAAAATTGAATCAATAATGGGGTAAATTTTGTTATTATACTTTTAATTTTCAATACAAAATCAGTTTAATACATTGGTATAAAGGTGAAATAAAACAGTGAATCGTGGTACGATCACACCCCCACACCTAAACATTTGCACTTCTAGGAAAAGTATAATATCCTAATCATGTACCATTCCTAAATAAAAGGTGT
Source organism: Viscum album (assembly GCA_963277665.1). Taxonomy (NCBI): domain Eukaryota; kingdom Viridiplantae; phylum Streptophyta; class Magnoliopsida; order Santalales; family Viscaceae; genus Viscum; species Viscum album. The sequence continues at coordinate 1,531,658,622 of OY728162.1, forward strand.
TAAAACATCCAATATTATTTTGAAATGAAATTCATCATGTCTTGTTTATGGAAACAATTTTCCTATCATTTTTCTTTTCTCACATTCAAATTTGTTGAACTTCATTTGTTCACCCATACAACATGTCACAACATACCTCACCTAAAAATTTTCCCTCTTCACTCAAGGAACATTTGAAAGTGGATTTATGCTCTTTTCCCAGAGTTCATGTGATCTTACCATATTATTTCCAAGATTCTCATTTCTATACCGGCAGAAACTAGTGGGCTACTCAAGAGGACTTCCAACAGGTTGTTCTGAGGTTCAAGGGTTAGTAGGATTTAATGTTTAAAAATCTAAGGTAGAAGAGGAGTGTTTAATCTCTTATGTACAAAATATGTCAAAATTCAGAAAGTGTTCATGATTAATGTACACACTCAACCACTCACAAAGTTTATCACCTCCAACTCACTCTCCCCATTGTCCATTTGTGTGGGTCACAACCAAGAAGTGAATAGTAATGAGTAAACATCCTATTTTCTCCATTTTTTTCTTCTATTATGTTTTTTTTTTTTTTGCAATGTACAAAACTAATTTTTTTGTATAGTTTGTTTTTGGAGATAAAGAGGGAAACATGTGTAAAACAATAATTTAATATGTCTTGTGAACTCATTTCCCAAGGAAAATGTATGCACCCTTTATATCAACCCATAACAATGATTCTCTCCACCGAATTCCCATAGAAACACCCTTTCACCCACACTTTCTAAACATAAACAAGAATATAAACAAGATATGGGTAGGTAGGGATAAATTAGCTTTTAATGTGGCTACCTAACAGGAATTTCATGGTCTCTAAGTCTTAATGGGGATAAAATGTAAAGGTGGCCAAAAATAGAGGATAATTGTACAAAGGGATTTTAAATGAACGATTGCCTCTATCATGAATGTAGCATACTTGAATCCTATGGATTCAAACAGAATCAAGGCAAGTTCTAGTTTCTCTACATGACCTGAGACTCTCAAGAAAGTGATTAAAAGGAACAATATGCAATAAAGGGCTTAGAATGTCTCTCGGGTAAGGGATTAAAATATTGGTCAGTGCTAATGATGTAGCAACCCAAACATTTTTTGGTATGTATCTCTTAAATACATTCTATTCATCACTGTGTTCCTTTGAAACAACACTAGGTTATTTAAAAGATAGTCAAAACCTATCCATTAAATATAAATTTTCCACTTCTATGTTCTGAATTTCGAAAAATGTCCATCTAGAGTTGTGATCAGTAATTCATTTGGAGCCTGATAGAACAAACTTGATTTTTGGTGAATAGTAACATACCCTTATGAATAGTAATATGAACCTTATGAATAGTAAATAATATTATTATTTTATTTTCTTAAGTCAATAAGATAATGAGATCTTAATTAGTTTTTCAATGAGAAATAAAACTAATTGCACCTTTAAGATTGTTACTTTTTGAATTAATTATGACTTTATTTAAAAATAAAATTAATAATATTTATAAAATTCATTTTGAAAAATGGAGTTCATTTTTTAATTCTACATGTTGAAAAATGGTTAGGGTAAATTTTTTGGATTTTTCTGAAATTCTAGAATTTTTTATGAATAGTGAAATACGATAAAATACCGTATATAAAAATTATCAGTTAAATACACTATTTATGAAATCATAAGTGATGTAAGGACACTTGGTTCAAACTCACATGCACTTATTACTATTATGGGTCACATGAAACAACACTATTGGTTGTCTTGAAAGAAATAATAAAATAATGAATTAAATATTCAAAATTTACCCCTCTCCTCCACTATAAAAACCCCTCACCACTCCCTCTTCTCTTCACTCCTCTAAGCCTTGAATCTCCTCAAATTTATGCCCAAATACTCTTCCCTAGTCACTCCCCATGACCAAGAAGTTCTTGGTCTTTCCAAAAGACCAAAATCCTTTCCTTTAAGGAGGTTCTTGAGGAAGTTATTTCAAGAGGTAAACACCTTTCTTTTTCTTTTAGTTTCATTTGAATTTACCTTCATTTGTTATTCCCTTATCACCTCCCCTCATCCAAATGCCATGATAATTACAGTACCTTAAATGTACTGGATTTTAATTATTCTAAGGTAATATTTTATCATAATCTCTCTTTTTCCCCTCCTTTTATACAATAAATGCAAACACCGTCCGAGATGTGTAAATTTATCACACTCGAGGAAGATGGGTTTTCAATTTGCATTACTATTTTAAATAATGGTCATGAAACATTTTAAATTGTTGAACCAGGTAATAATATATGTATTTCATCTTGATTAATATTCGGGAATCATTACACGTTCATAATATGGAATAATAATACAAAACAAGTTTATTGTGCACAAAACCGCCAAGCCAAATCCAAGCGTTTATTTTTAACTCATCGAATGAGTCATCCTCATGGTATATAACCAGAATCATTATAAGATCATTTATATATCTTTAATTTCACTAATAATTTATATTAAAAATTCTGGATTTTTACCCATATTTCAAACAAACTTCCATTCAAAAATACAAGTAAACAAATCATGAAACCAAGTAAGAAAATGCCTCCAAAACAATAAAATTGAATCTCTTAAACCCATAAAAAATTCCATTAATGAACTTAATAAGTTTATACCATATAAATTAAATATATAAGAGGTTATGGACTTATGAATTAATAATCCTAATTTGTTTATTCATGTTTTTAAGAACAATCAAGAACACCTTCGAGCATAAGGTAAGGGATCATCTCTCTCACTTTTGTTCAAGAATCTCCCCTATGTTGTGCTCTTTTATTTTTAATTCCTAATGATGGGGTATGTTTTAACACCTCCCCCATACTTCCCATGTGACATATAAATAATTAATACCCCTTTACCACTCATTAATCTCATGAAATAACACTCGTTACCTTGCTGAAATGTTTGTAAGGGGTTTCTCATCTCACTTTCATTTCTGTGAGATTTCCATTATTCACCAATTATTTCTTATATTTTGTATATGTGTACTACCATTTGATATATAATAACATTATTATATTTATTTTCATGTTGTTAAATGATTCATTTATGGTTATCAAGTTCTGGTCATATTATTCGACCGATTATATTGTGATAAGGGACTTTGTATCAATTACCGTTTTGTTGTGACTAAATTTGTATTGTGCACCTAATAACACTTATGTGGTGTACCTACTTCCCATTTGAGATCACTTTCCATTTGAAATTATATTTCTATTAAATATCCATAATCTCATATCATGGATATGTTTATTGTCTAAACTGTATACCATTTCACATATAGTGTATATTTGGAAAGTTATTTTAACTATGGAAATTTTGATGAATCTATATTCTCTGCTCTATACGAATATTGAAAAGGCATGTTGATATTGTATTGAATCAATGTATAAATAATTATTTAGACATGAAGTGGTGGGTGGGGCCCGCTATATCCCCTTGATGCATCGGTAGGTCTCATGAGATAAATCAGATGGCGAAAAACCCTTTGAGTTTGTTTCCAAAAAAGTCAGACGGATTTCTACCCACGGAACAAAACCGTTTTTACGGTATTATGGTTTCATGTGCTAGATACATGAAATCCAATTAATAATTATTCTGTTTATTCATTATCAGTTATTACTATCCACGAGGTTTTCACTATGACAAAATCTATGGATGTAGTTTCATTCTCAGTTTATTAATGGTGTGAGTTTTTCATTTATTCACCATGCCATATTGATTATGTCAGATTGATTATGATTAACTTTTTAAGGTATTCATGCTTCTGCTATTTGTAACCCTTACTGATCATTTGAACTCACCCCTTTCTTTTTTTAGCTTCAACAGGTGATGAATAGGTGATCATTTACTGAGTTCCTGTGGTTTTAGTTTTTAGTTTTTGTTATGTATTGTTTTTTGTAACCTTTTCCAATGTAATTTGAGTTAAGTCTATGCATATATTTTCTTCAAGACTACTAAACTAATCATTCCTTTGATATTTTTATTCCTTCTAACCATGCCAATATCACAATTAATGCACCGACTCCAGCCTAGTGGGGTCGGGATGTTACAGTTGGTATCAAAGGAAGTTTAGTAGAAACTTGGAAACTAGAGTAGGAAGTATATAGTAGGGAACAAATCCCTAAGGTAGTATTTGAGGATAAAAATACAAGAATATCCTGGTATTTTGGTAATGAATAGATTATGTGGATCTTCCAAGCAATAAATCCTTGTCTGGATATGAGCAGGTAGAGTTGGCTCTGGAACAAATGTATCTAGGGGTAAAACTCAAAAACATCACTTTAACCTAGACTCGAATGGGAACTGGTGCATGACAACAGACATTTCTGCACTCTTGGTTACGACACTCCCAGGGGATATTCTTAGGATAATTCACATTTTCTTTACAAGCCGTTATGAAGGAGTTTAATGTAAATTTTTCCTTAGAGAAACCATGATTATAAGATTAGCTATGCATAGAATTTAAATCTATGTTAAGTGATTTTCTATTTGAGATTTATAAAATAATATAGTGTATCCAATTATTTAAAATGGTTTCTAATGGAAGAATGGGAATCAATACTCGTGGTCAATATAGGGATCTCCCCACTGAGCAAGTCAACACGGTCAATGTCGGAGAAGATCAGATCATGACCATATTGGGACAACTTACTCAAGTTGTAATGAATAACCATTCCACACCTGTGTTGGATCGTTTCATGCGGTAGAATCCCCCATATTTTAGTGGAACTACTAATCCAGTGGTTTCTGAGAAATGGATCAAGTCCCTTGAAAAGATTTCCATGGCATTAAGATGCAGTAAAAATGAAAAGGTAGTGCTGGCAGTATATTGTCTCAAGGGAGACGCTGATCAATGGTGGTCCCTGATTCAAAATACCACATAGGAAGAAGAAATAGAAGATATGGAATTGAGGACTTTTAAGGAAATATTCTTAGAAAAATATTTCCCTCGTGAGCAACGAGATGAAATGAAGAGGAAATTCCTTAGATTAAAACAAAAGGAAGAAGACAGTGTTGCAGAGTATGAGGCTACCTTCACAAGGCTGGCCAGGTATTCCATAGATTACGTATATGACTCGGCATACAAGATTGATCATTTCTTTGAAGGTATTAATCCAAGTCTTCGAAAGGCACTAGTTTCTCAATCATTTTCATCATATGATGAAATTGTATCAAGTGCCATCAGAACAAAGAAGTAATTTGCTAGATCAAATATTTTGAAATGAAACCAAGATAAAAAGTGGTACTCTGATAACAAAGGGAAAGGTGAAGTGCCAAAGAAGAATAAGAGAATGAAGGATTTCCCATTATGCGATAATTGTGGAAAGAATCATCTTGGGAAATGCTTGAAAGTCATGGGATTTTGCTATAAATACGGAGAAAAGGGTCATCGATCTGATGAATGCAAGGGGAAGAAAAAATTCAATTATGTTCAATGATACAACTGTAGAGAGATGGGACACTATAAAAATGAGTGTACTAAGTTCTAGGGAAACTTGACTCAGAAAAGTCTAAGAGAACAAGGTGGAGCTTATGTGATTAAAATCGTGGAGGTTGAAGTTCCTAATGATGTGGTGGTAGGTACTTTAATTGTTTCCTAAAACTTAGCCAACACTTTATTTGATTCTGTATCATCTCATTCATTTATATATTCTCAGTTTTCTAAGAAAATTAGATATGTCCAACTTGATTTAATAAAGGAGTTGTCAGTAAAAACTCCTAGGGGATGTATCATTGCAACAAAGGCATGTCGACTAATCCCCCTCCAGTCACAAAAATGTGATTTAGTTGCTAACCTTGTCATCATACCAATAACTGACTTTGATATAATTCTTGGTATGAATTGGTTGTCAAATTATGATGTGAATATTTATTGTAACAAGAAGGAAGTTACAATTTTTGAAAATGGTGTAGAATCCATTGTCTTTAGGGAAGAAACTTCACCACCTGATCCTTATCTAGAACCACCCCCAATAGCTCTACTGAATTCAATACTTTGAAAGGAAGATAAACCAATATATATCAGCGAGGAAAGAAATATTCAAATTAAATATTTGCACATAGTGAAAGAGTACATTGATGCATTTCTAGAGTACTTACCTGGACATCCTCCAGAGCAGGAAGTTGAGTTCTCTATTGATTTAATTCCTAGTACAAGACCTATATCAAAGACTCCCTATAGAATGTCTACTATAGAATTAGTAGATCTAAAGAAACAACTAGAAGAATTGAGGGAAAAGGGATTTATTCGACCTAGTGTTTCTCCATAGGGAGCCCCTATCCTCTTAGTCAAGAATAAAGATGGATCCATGAGGCTTTGAATTGATTACAGGGAAATCAATGCTATTATAATAAAAAATAAGTATCCTCTTCCTTGGATTGATGATTTATTTGATCAACTACATGGAGCTCAGTACTTTTCGAAGATTGACCTTCGATTCGGATATCATCAGTTGTGAGTGAGGAAGGAAGATATTCCTAATACATCATTTTGAACCAGGTATGGGCATTACGAGTTTACAGTGATGCCTTTTGGAATAACAAATGCACCCTCTGTTTTCATGGATTAAATGAATAGAGTTTTTAAGGAATATATTGATAAATTTTTTGTGGTATTCATCGATGATATCCTGGTAACTCAAAAATCTATGAAGACCATGAGGATCACATGCAGATTACTCTAGAAACTCTTATAAGTAATAAATTATATGGGAAGTTTAGAAAGTGTGAATTATAGATTCAATCAGTTTCTTTTCTAGTCCATATTGTCTCTAAGGATGGAATCCTAGTTGACCCTGCAAAGACAAAGGCAATCCAAGAATGGCCCATGCCAACAAACATAACTGAGGTATGCAGTTTTATTGGCTTAGCAGGTTAATATTGGCATTTTGTTCAGAATTTTCCCAACTGGCTAACCCGCTAACCAAGCTCACACGTAAAGGAGTTAAGTTTGTGTGGACAAAATAATGTACAGAATGCTTCGAAGAATTGAAAAGAATATTGTTCAGTGCTCCAATTTTGACTCTTACATATGGAAGTGGTGGATTTGTAATATACAGTGATGCATCAAAGAATGGTATGGGTTGTGTACTTATGCAAAATGATAAATTCATTGCTTATGCATCAAGTCAGTTGAAGACTCATGAGCAAAATTACCCAACTCATGATCTTGAGTTAGCAGCTATAATCTTTGCTCTGAAAATTTGGAGGCATTATCTCTACAGAGAGATGTGATATTTATACAGACCAAAATAGTTTGAAATACATTTTCACACAAAAATAACTCAACATGAGGAAAAAGAGATGGCTTGAGTTACTCAAGGATTACGATTGTTCAATACACTACCACCCGGGAAAGGTGAATAAGGTGGCAGATGCATTAAGCAGGAAAGATCATGGACTTCTGAATCAAATGGGGATTGAGAGAGATCCTATATTTTTGGATCTACTAAATATGGATATGGGAATTTTTAAGGAAAGGGAAACATATTTCCTCTTTCAAATTATTTCTAAACCATCTTTATTAGATAAGATAAAAAGATCTCAATCTGATGATGAGGATCTGCACAAGAAAATTAATGTTATCAAGGATGGGAGACTGGCTGACTTCGTGTATGAAGAAGGAGTTCTGAAATTTGGGAAGGGGTTATGTGTTCCATCAGTACCTGAGCTAAAAAGGTAACTATTAGACGATGCTCATAACTCAAATTTCTCTATACACCCAGGTAGCACCAAGATGTATATAGATTTGAAGGAATATTTTTGGTGGGGTAATATGAAGTGGGAAATTTCTGACTACGTGTCAAGGTGTCTAGTTTGTCAACAAGTGAAGGCAGAGAGACAACATCCCAAAGGAGTGATGCAACCTCTACCTATTACTATGTGGAAGTGGGATAACATTACGATGGATTTTATCACCAGACTACTAGGGACTCCTAGAAGGAATGATGCAATATGGGTAATTGTTGATCGTCTCACAAAATCAGCACATTTCCTTCCAATAAGAGAGGATTTACCGCTTGAGCATTTGGAGAGACTTTATATTAATGAAGTTTTAAGACTTTATGATGCACCTCTATCAATTGTGTCTGATTGAGATCCCCAGTTTACATAAAAATTCTAGAAAAATCTCCAGAAATATTTGAATACTGAGCTTCGTATGAGTACTTCTTATCACCCTCAAACCGATGGATAGTCTAAAAGGACTATTCAAACTTTAGAAGACATGCTAAGGTCATGCTCTCTTGACTTCCAAGCTATGTGGGATCAATACTTGCCTTTGGTGGAATTTTCCTATAACAATAGCTTTCATTCTAGTATTCAAATAGCTCCATATGAAGCATTATATGGAAAGAGATGTCAAACTCCAACTTGTTGGGATGAATTTGGTGAGAACAAACTTATAGGCCCAGAACTTATTTAAGAGACCAAGATAAAGGTGAATAAAATAAAATCCCATATTAAAGCATCCCAAAGTATCCAAAAGAGTTATGCTGACAACCGGAGAAAGGATTTGGAATTCTGAGTGGGAGATCATGTATTTCTGAAAGTATCTCCATGGAAGGGTGTCTTAAGGCTTGGTAAGAAGGGAAACTGAGCCCCAGGTACATCGGACCATTTGAAATTCTGGAAAGAATCGGATCTGTAGCTTACCATCTAGCGATGCCGCTAAATCTCTCTAGATTTCATGATGTGTTCTATGTGTCATTGTTAAAGAAGTACATGCCAGAACCAATGCATGTACTCACATATTAAGAAATTGAACTAGAACCTGATTTGTCATACTGTGAAAATCCTATTGGGATTCTTGACACAAGGGAGAAGGTATTGAGAAATCAGAAAACTCATCTAGTAAAGGTTCTTTGGAGAAACCAGAATATGGAGGAAGAAACATGGGAACCTGAGGATGTTATGAAGAATAACTACCCACATCTTTTTGGTGGGATTTATATATAAAATTTCGAGGATGAAATTTTCAGAGGGAATAATGTAGCAACCCAAAAAAAATTTGGTATGTCTCTCTTAAATACATTCTATTCATCACTGTGTTCCTTTGAAACAATACTAGGTTATTTAGGAGATAGTCAAAACCTATCCATTAAATGTAAATTTTCCACTTCTATGTTCTGAATTTCAAAAAATGGTCATCTAGAGTTGTGATCAGTAAGTCATTTGGATTTTGATAAAACAAACTTGAATTTTGGTGAATAGTAACATACCCTTATGAATAGTAATATGACCATTATGAATAGTAAATAATATTATTATTTTATTTTCTTACGGCAATAAGATAATGAGATCTTAATTAGTTTTTGAATGAGAAATAAAACTAATTACACCTTTAAGATTGTTATTTTTCAAATTAATTTTGACTTTATTTAAAAATTAATTTAATAATATTTAGTAAATTAATTTTGAAAAATGGAGTTCATTTTTGAATTCTACATTTCAAAAAATGGTTAGGGTAAATTTTGGGGATTTTTCTGAAATTCTAGAATTTTTTATGAATAATGAAATACGATAAAATACCATATATCTAAATTAGCAGTTAAATACACTATTTATGACATCATAAGTGATGTAAGGACACTTGGTTCTAACTCAAATTCACTTATTACTATTATGGGTCACATGAAACAAGACTATTTGTTGTCTTGAGGGAAATAATAAAATAATGAATTAAATATTCAAAATTTACCCCTCTCCTCCACTATAAAAACCCCTCACCATTCCCTCTTCTCTTCACTCCTCTAAGCCTTGAATCTTCTCAAAGTTCTGCCCAAATACCCTTCCCTAGTCACTCCCCACAACCTGGAATCTCTTGGTCTTTCCAAAAGACCAAAATCCCTTCCCTTAAGGAGGTTCTCGATGAAGTTATTTCAAGAGGTAAACACCTTTCTTTTTCTTTTAGTTTCATTTGAATTTACCTTCATTTGTTATTCCCTTCTCACCTCCCCTCATCCAAATGCCATTATAATTCTAGTACCTTACATGTACTGTATTTTCATTATGCTAAGGGAATATTTTATCATAATCTCTCTTTTTTCCCTCCTTTTATACAATAAATGCAAACACCGTCCGAGATGTGTAAATTTATCACACTCGAGGAAGACGGGTTTTCAATTTGCATTACTATCTTAAATACAAATCATGAAACCTTTTCAATGTTTGAACTAGGTCATAATATATGTATTTCATATTGATTAATATTCTGTAATCATTACACGTTCATAATATGGAATAATGATACAAAACAAGTTTATTGTGCACAAAACCACCAAGCCAAATCCAAGCGTTTATTTTTAACTCATCGAATGAGTCATCCTCATGGTATATAACCAGAATATTTATAAGATCGTTTATATATCTTTAATGTCACTAATAATGTATATTAACAATTCTGGATGTTTACCCATATTTCAAACAAACTTCCATTCAAGAATACAAGTAAACAAATCATGAAACCAAGTAAGAAAATGTCTCCAAAACAATAAAATTGAATCTCTTAAACCCATCAAAAAGGCCATTAATGAACTTAATAAGTTTATACCATATAAATTAAATATATAATAGTTTATTCACTTATGAATTAATAATTCTAATTTGTTTATTTAGGTCGTTAAGAACAATCAAGAACACCTTCGAGCATAAGGTAAGGGATCCTCTCTCTCACTTTTGTTCAAGAATCTCCCCTATGTTGTGCTCTTTTATTTTTAATTACTAATGATGGGGTATGTTTTTGCACCTCCCCCATACTGAACTTGTGACATATAAATAATTAATGACCCTTTACCTCTAATTAATCCCTTGCAATAACACTTGTTACCTTGCCGAAATGTTTGTAAGGGGTTTCTCATCTCACTTTAATTTCTGTGAGATTTCCATTGTTCGCCAATTATTTCTTATATTTGGTATTTGTGTACTACCATTTGATATATAATAACATGATTCTATTTATGTTCATGTTTTTCAATGATTCATTTTATGTTTATCAAGTTATGGTCATATGATTCGACCGATTGCATTGTGATAAGGGACTTTGTCTCAACTACCATTTTGTTGTGAGTAAATTTGTATTGTGCACCTAATAATACTTATGTGGTGTACCTACTTCCCATTTGAGATCACTTTCCATTTGAAATTAAATTTCTATTAAATATCCATAATCTCATATCATGTATATGTTTATTGTCTAAACCGTATACCATTTCACATACGATGTATATTTGGAAAGTTATTTTAACTATGGAAATTTTGATGAATATGTATTCTCTACTCTATACGGATATTGAAAAGGCATGTCTCTCTTGTATTGAATCAATGTATAAAGAATTATTTGGACATGAAGTGGTAGGTGGGGCCCACTACATCCCCTCGATGCATCGGTAGGTCTCATGAGACAAATCAGTTGGTGACAAACCCTTCAAGTTTGTTTCCAAAAAGTCATACGGGTTTCTACCCACAGAACTAAACCCTTTTTACGGTATTATGGTTTCATGTGCTAGATACATGACATCCAATTAATAAGAATTCCATTTATTCTTTATCAGTTATTACTATCCATGAGGTTTTCACTATGACAAAATCTATGGATGCAGTTTCATTCTCAGTTTATTAATGGCATGAGTTTTTCGTTTATTCACCATGACATATTGATTATGTCGGATTGATTGTGATTCACTTTTTATTTTATTCATGATTCTTCTATTTTTAACCCTTACTGAGAATTTGAGCTCACCCCTTTCTTTGTTTACCTTCAACAGGTGATGAAGAGGTGATCATTTATTGAGTTCTTGTGGTTGCAGTTTTTAGTTTTTGTTATGTATTGTATTTTGTAACCTTTTCCAATGTAATTTGAGTTACACCTATGCATCTAGTTTCTTAAATACTACTAAAATGGTCGTTCCTTTAGGATTTTCATTCCTTCTATCCATGAAAATATCACAAGTAATGCACCGGCTCCAGCCTAGTGGGGTCGGGGTGTTACAAATGAGGCATGGGATTCAAAAATCCATTAAACACCTAAGAATGATTTGAAAATAAAAATTATAGAAAAAGATTCCATATCAAAATTCATTTGAAAAAAAAATCCAAAAATAATGGAATTTCCCACAAAATTGACTCAAGCATGAAAAATGATTTTGGATATTTTTTTTAAGATCAATTTTTATCCAAAAACACAAAATAAAGAAATAAAAAATGAAAACACACTTTTTTTTGTTTTTTTTTTGTTTTTTTTTTTTTTGTTTTTTTATTAATCCTAACTATGACATGTAACCCTCCCCCACACCTAAAATTTACATTGTCCTCAATGTAAGTGTTTTAAATAAATAGACAAGTAAATAAAGGTAGGGAGAAAGGACAGCCTTCTATGTGGTGTCATATGTGGCATATGTCAGTTGGATTTCCTCCACGAGATGCTTTCAAAAATCCTCATAGAAGTGTTTGAGCCTCTTCCCATTGACAGTAATCCTCTGGCCACTATTCTCATGCAAAACTTGTATGGCACCAAAAGGGTAAACATTAGTAATTGTATAAGGACCGAGCCATTGGGAATCTTACCTGGGTGGAGCTTTAGCCTAGAATTATACATGAGGACCTTATCACCAATATGAAACTTCTGTTGATGAATCATACTATCATGGATAGCCTGTATCTTCTCTTTATATATCTGGGAGTTCTCATATGCATCGTGTTGAATTTCTTCCAACTCTTGAATCTGCAGCTTTCTATACTCACCTGCATCTGAAAGATTCATATTACATTGTTTAACAGCCCAATATGCATGGTGTTCTACCTCCACTGGGAGTTTACAAGCCTTTCCAAACACAATCCTATATGGTTACATTCCGATGGGGGTTTTAAAAGCTATACGGTATGCCCAAAGTGCATCATCCAAGTGCAAACTCCAATCTTTCCTATTGGGCTGTACCATTTTTTCCAAGATTCTCTTAACTTCCCGATTTGATATTTCTGCTTGTCCGTTAGTTTGGGGGTGATATGCAGTAGAGACTTTATGATCAACCCCATACTTACGAAGCAAATTTTTCATGTTGCGATTACAAAAATGGGAACCCTGATCACTAATGATGAATCTCAACAAACTGAACCGACTAAAAAATTGGGACCTCACAAAATCAAAAACAAATTGAGAGTCATCGGTCCTAGTAGCCTTTGCTTCCACCCATTTATACATGTAGTCCACATCTAACAAGATGTACATGAATCCAAATTAATTTGGAAAAGTCCCCATGAATTCAATTCCCCATGAATCAAAGATTTCACAGAATAACATGGGTTGTTGGGGTATTTCATTCCTCTTGGAGATATTCCCTGTGAATTGACAATGACTACATGACTTGAAAAATCGATGGGCATCCCTATAAAATGTTGGCCAATAAAGTCCTGAGTCAAGGACCTTTCGAGCTGTTTGTTGAGAGCCAAAGTGGCCCCCACAAGCCAAAGTGTTACAGAAGGTCAAAACAGAGGTGAATTCATGGTCACCACAAATTCCCCATAAATATGGGTCATCCCAAATGTACCACCAAGAATCATGCTTAAGTATCTAGGATTGTGAAGTGTTGAAATCAGTGGAAATCCTAGATGTTTCTAGAAAATTCACAATGTCTGTATACCATGGGGTAAGGTCCATAACATCACAAAGGTTCTCATGAGGGAATAATTATCCAATGGGGAGGGGTGAGTCAACATGATGGTCCAATGGTGGTGAAATCCTACTAATTTGGTTAGCTACCACATTTTCCACTCCTCTCTTATCAAGAATCTCAAGATAAAACTCTTGGAGGAGGGCATCCACCGAATGAGGTGGGGCTTTGCTTCAGGTTTCTTTAGGAGTAAATGAAGGGTAGAATGATTAGAGAAAACAATGATTTTTGAACCAATAAGATATGAATGGAATTTTTCCAAGGAAAACACAATAGAAAGAATTTATTTTTCAGTGGTTGTGTAGTTATCTTGGGCTGGGTCAAGGGTATGTGAGGCTTATACAATGACATGAGGAGCCTTCTCAACCCTTTGTGATAAAACTTCCCCAACTATAAAGTTAGAGGCATCACACATAAGTTTTAAGGTTAGATCCCACCTTGGTGGTTGGATGATGGGAGGTGATGTGTGACTCATTTTTAGTGAATTGAAAGCATCCTCACATTTTTTATCAAAAACAAATTCAGAATCCTTTTGTAATAACCGAGATAAGGAAAGTGAAATCTTACTGAATTCTTTAATGAATCGATGGTAAAAAACAGCATGACCCATGAAAGATCGCACCTCACAAACACATTTTGGATATGGAAGGGTTAAAATTAATTCAATTTTTGATTTTTCCACTTCAATTCCCTCTTTTGAAATAACATTCCCAAGAAATATCCCTCGTTCAACCATGAAATGGCATTTCTCGTAATTTAATACAATATCTTTTTCTATGCAATGATGGAGGATAGAACCTAGGTGAACCAAAAAATCATCAAAGGAAGTTTCATAAACCATGAAATCATCCATAAAAACTTCCATGCAATTCTCTAGGTACTCTGAAAATATACTCAACATACAACGCTGAAAAGAATCAGGATCATTACAAAGACCAAAAGGCATCCTTCTATATGCAAATGTGCCAAATGGACAGGTAAATGTTGTCTTTTCTTGATACTCAGGGGCTATATGGATTTGAAAATAACCCGAATATCCATCAAGGAAACAATAATGGGACTTACCAGCCAATCATTCTAGAATTTGGTCAATGAAAGGTAGAGGAAATTGGTCCTTCTGCATGGCTTGATTCAGTCGACAGTAATCAATAAAGACTCTCCAACTATTTTTCACATGTGTTGGAACCAATTCATTCCTTTTATTAGACACTATTGTTATTCTAGTTTTTTAGGCACAATTTGCACTAGGATAACCTATTTACTATCAGATATAAGATAAATGATCCCTGCAGTAAGTAATTTACTGACTTCCAATTTTACCACTTCAAGGAGAGTGGGATTCAATCGTCATTGAGATTGTCTCACAGGATTAGCCTCATCATCCAAAAGTATATGGTGCATACAAATATATAGGCTAATACTTGGAATATCAGCCAATTTCCATCCTATTTCCTTTTTACACTCTCTCAAAAGGTTGGTCAGTTTTGATTCTTACTATAGAGAGAGGTTATTGACAATAATGATGGGAAATTGGTCAATACCCTCAAGATACGCATATTTTAAATTAGAAAGAAGTGGTTTAAGTTCCAACACCGGTGGTTTTTGGACTGAGGGAGGGGATTTAGGGGGAGTGAGGTCCATTAAACTATTTATCTGCTCATGTTTATTCACTAATGATAGATAATATATTTAAATGAGATTTGTAGAATCATTGACGGTCATGGGTACCTCAGAATGAACACACTCATCAATTAATGAACAAAATTTACACTTTTTAGAACCGAGACAACACTCAAAACTCGAATCAAAACTCCAATCATCCAAGGGTGAATAAGTTGAAAATTAATCAGAGTATGGGTTGAGGAGATAATTTTGTGTGTGTACATCATTTGAGATAACTTCCATAGAATAGACAGGAAGAGTGGAGCGCTCTTCAACGGGGTGTTTCATAGCATCAAGGATTTTAAAACTTACCTTTTCTCCATAGAAATCCATGGAAAGTGTACCATTGTGAACATTAATGATCGTATTTGCTGTTTTCATGAATGGCCTCCCAAGTATGAGAGGGTCATGTCCTTGGGTTCGGGTATCTTCCATCTTAATAATTTAGAAATCAACGGGGAAGATGAGATTCTTCACTCTGACAAGGACATCCTCAATCACTCCTTTTGAATGCATTGTACTCCGGTTAGAACGTTGCGCGACAATGCCTGTTGGTTGAAGCTCTCCAACCTGTAGAGAAGTATACATGGAGTGAGGAATTACATTAATAGAAGCACCAAAATCTAGCATAGAATCAGAAAATAAGGTATCCCCTATGGTACATGGTATTGTGAATGTGCCCGGATCCTTGAATTTGGTTGGCATTTCTGGTTGAATCAAGGCTGAGACATTCCTCCCCAAGTTGACTCTCTCATTCCCCTTCAGTCTCCTTCTATGGGTGAAAATATCTTTAAGAAATTTGTAATATCTAGGGATTTGTTTAACTGCATCCAATAAAGGAATTTTAACTTGCACCTTTTTAAATGTATCCATTATTTCTTTATCAATGTCATTATTATAATTTTTCTTAGATTTAGAGAGTCTTTGGGGGAAAGGAAGAGGAATGGATTGATCATTTGAATCATCAATGATAACTCGATTACCCTTTTTGTCTTGTTTTTCATTACTTGAAATTTTTGAGGGTTGGGAAAGAGAGTTTTCAAGAGGGGGACATACCTATTGTGCAGAATCAGTAGAAGGAGAGACTTCTTTACCACAATAAAGTGTAACTGCACATACATTACCTTTGTCCTTAGGATTGGAAATAGGTCGGGATGGTAGTTGTCCATAACCTTGCATCTTAACCTCAGCGATGGTGTTTTCCAACTGCCCCACTTGAGTTCGTAGGTCTTAAATTGCTGATTGTGTGTTCTATTGAAACTGGAGGTTCTGGGTTGCCATTTTCTTTACCATGTCCTCGATACTTGGTTCATATTTGGGAGGAGGAGGATTGTTTTGAGATGTTTATGGATAAGAAGGTTTCATACCTTGGCCTTGTTGATACCAATTCTGCTTGGGGTAGTTTGAGTTTCCTCCTTGTCGGTACTGGGGTTGTGCTTGCCACCCAGGGTTTGGATTTGTCCTGAATGGTTCTTGCTTGAAGGTAGGTGCTTGTTGGAATGGATTCCCTGTGAACACAGCTGCACAAGACTCAGGTGAATCTTGAAGTTGTGGGCACTGGTCCGAAAAATGAGTATTTTCAGAACAAATACCACAATGTAATGGAACTGGAGTAGAGTATGAGTTACCTTGTGCTTGAGATAATTGCCTTATAATGGTATGCATCTCGTCAAGTTTAGTATCTACCTTTTATTCTAGGGATTAATGACTTACCTCATGAACTCCTTGGGTTGGTGCAATTCCTCGTGTACTATATTGTTGTGCATTTTGAGCCATGTTGGCTATTAAGTCACGAGCAGTGGAAAAAGTTTTATCAATTAGGGAACCACCAGCTATAGCATCAATCATTCCACAATCCATGGGGATAAGTCCCTCATAGAAGTATTAGATTAATAGTTGTTCACTAATCTGGTGGTGGGTACATCTTGAGAAAAGTATTTTGAATCTCTCCCAATATTCATGAAGGGTCTCTCCTTGTGATTGCCTAATTCCATAGATTTCTTTCCTAATTGATGCAGTTCAGGAGGCGGGGAAGAAATTCTCTAAAAATAGTCTTTTAAGGTCATTCCAGTCCCCAATTGTGGTGGGAAAATATTATAGTCAATCTTTGGATACACCATCAAGGAAGAAAGGGAAGGCCCTAAACTTGATTAAGTCCTTAGACGCATTTTGGGGTTTCATGGTGGAGCACACTATGTGAAAATACTTAAGGTTTTTATGAGGGTCCTCACCAGGAAGACCATGGATTTGAGAACTAGGTTAATGAGTCCTGATCTCAACTCAAATTCAGATGCTTCCTTAGGATATTGGATGTACGCAGGTTGGTACTCCACATCTGGGGTGGTTAGTTCTTTTAACGTTTGATTATTTGCATCCATGTTTTCTTAGCTTTGATTGGGTTCAATTTTTGATTGGTTTAGGACCACTTGAGGTTCCCAAATGGATTCCTCAGTGTTACTTTATTTACCTACTCTAGATTCCCTGATTTGTGAGTGAATTGTCTTTTCAATTTCAGGGTCAAATTCAAGCAATTTTTCTTTTTCTGATCGGGTCATGAAAATGAGTTGTGAAGTTTGATTTTTTTTATAATTGAATATGGATAAAATAAATTAATAAGGGTGAAAGTAGAATATAATTTTATACTAAAGAACTATAGAGAGATATATGGATAAGAATAAGAGAGATAAAATAGAGAGAGAGAAAGAACACACAAAAACAACCAAAAATAGAAACAGAAAACTAAAACAAAAAAATCAAATGGGGGTGGGGTATTGAAAGGAGTACTAATTAAGAAGTAAAATAAATAAATAAAAGAAAATAAAGAAAATAAATGATCTTGGATCCCTGGAAACAGTGCCAAAATTTGACCACGTTGTCGAGCACGTCAAATTAGTTGTTTAATTTTGACTAGAATTTCTGCAGTATAGCAGCAACCCTAGGTCGTCTCACGGCGGAGCCTTAGATCATTAATTACAAAATTTTGTTCTGATTATGAAAGTAAAAAAGGTAAATGGGGTTTTATAATACTTGGGTTTGATTATTAAATATGACAATAGAAAATTAAAGTGATAAAACAAAGTAGAAATGAACAAGATTAATTAAATGTGATCAACCCGGGGGAGTATCGTGATACTCATCCATCATCGCTTCAAGAGAACGGGTATAGATCTTTTAATCCCTAGTTTTTAACACCTATTAACATAATATCACTGAGTTTATTCTAGGATACCTCCTAGGGTTTAGTCAAAAACACACAATGATTCACTGGACACAGCCGATGATTGAGTGATTTGTGTTCGACATCATAACCGAAATTCACCAAGGAAACACACGAAGAACTCGATGTAATGTCCAGGTTTGTATGTTATTTAATTGTGATACCATTACATAAATTTACATGAACTTGACAGTGCATATGTGATTTCAATTGAACAATATGAACCACACAAACACCACAATTGAATGAGGGAAGAAAAGTGGTGAACGGTGTGTGAAACATCACATGAATGGGTACCCCCAAACATGATCATATGAGTTGAGCATGACATACCAGTACATAACTCAATAAAACCAGAATATAGTATGATGAAAAACAATATAAAAACCTGGAATTAAAAATATCATTCAAATATTACAAACATGAAGCTTGGGATTTACATCACGTTCCTCCCCGGGTGATCACAAGGGGTTTAGAAACCCATGGGAGTGGAGGAAGAAGAAGATGCTGAAGTAGCACTTCCCATAGCCTCTAGAAATTAAAATATTGATGGGATGACTCCTTTGGTACTCCAAAATGGTAGGACCTTTCCTCTGGTTCTAACTCACAAATGGGGTGCCCAAGGTTCTAATTTATAGGAAAAGTATGAGGTTGTTTTGGGAAACCTGATTTCAATAATCCTCTTGGTCCATGATTTTGGACGGTCAAATAGTCATAAATAACTTTGGACAAAACTAAAAAGTTATTTTCTAATACCTTTTCTACCTCCATGTAAAATTTTGAGGCTGGATCTGATATATAATAAAAGATATTTCCAAAATAAAGAGGAAAAGTTTTGACCGTGTGTAGATTCGTTTTGTTTTTACAGATCAGTCAGTACGGGCCTCTTAATAGAATAATTAGGATTTAGTGCCTTTAGATGAAATGTAGATCTTAAATTTAGGACCATCCCATAAAGTTTCAAACAATTTTAATGCATGGTTTAGTAGTAGAATGCGTTTTAATCCAATGGTGTGCTTGGATCAAGTGCAGATTGGCCCATTTTTCTTGGACTTCATCATGGGTCCTCCAAATCACCTCCACCTACAATATAATTATCAAAACAAGTAACATTTCCCTTTTTAACAGTGTTAAAAACAAAATAATTGAATCAAAAATGGAATAAATTTGTTTTTATACTTGTAATTTTCAATACAAAATCATTTTAATACATTGGTATAAGGTTGAAATAAAATAGTGAATCGTGGTACGATCAATATGCCACTCTTGTGGGTGGATAGATTCTTTCTAGATGTATGGGAGGAGGAATATTCACCTCATCCTAAATATGATAACCAGTGGGAATGTTTCTTCTAAGTAACTCCTTGTTCATTTATTTGATAATTTTTGTCTCACTCTAATATTATGGAAACTACTCCTCCATGGAAGTAATCTTGACTTTTATGGGTGAAGAGTGGGACATGGACACTTCTTTCCCTTTTTCTTGGAAGTATTCTGTCGTAGAGGTGGTAGATTGATATTTGGAGGTGCTAGTTTTTTGATCCTCCTCTAGTTCTGGGTATGTGCAGCTTTAGTGGGTGCATCCATATCCTCCTCTCATGGTATATTTTTTTTATTGTGTCTATGTACATATATGTCTTGATCCACATTATCTATTGTGTTGACAGTGACAACATTCATAGAGGTATATTGGGAAATGGTAGTTGTCCCATTACTCTCAACACAACATGATGATTCTACACTACCTGTATTAGGGTTGTTTCTCGAACCCTTAACCATATTGAACAATTTCATCTAGAGACCCCGAGGGGGTTTTATTTCCTTCACCATATGTTCCTCACATATTGGTTTGTGAGTAGTGACCTTGAGGTAGTTTCTATTTGTGACTCCCAAATGGTCCCCGAATAGAATAGGTTTGTTATTAGGTGGGTGGAATGAATGGGATGCGGACCATTGATATGTACCTCCCAACCTGGAGAGGAATGATTCCATATACGGTGATGATGATGATGAAAATTCCCCTATCCCTATGGACTAAGGGATATTCAGGGCCACAATTGAAATTTTCTGATCTTATTGTGGAGGATCGGATGCTTCTGGTCGAGTATTTGATGACTTGTGGGATGATCATTGGGATATAAATTCCCCCTTCCTAGTGAGATGGGGATGATCTGAAACCATTGTTAATTTCCCCAAGACCCTCTTTAGGGATGATGAACCTAGTGATGTAGATTGACAAAAAAATTCCCCCAGCCTAGTGGGATGGGGTTTGTTTATAGCTACTTCCAAAATGTCTTGGATCCTCTCAAAGATTGATGATTCTAGGGGTGGAGGTGGTGGTAGATATTCCCCCGAACTGGAGGGTTAGGTTCACTCTTGGATGGTTGTTGAGGCATCTACTATTGTGACTTATTCGATATGGAATAGCTATTCTTATGTATGATCTGGGTGAAATGGAAGCCCATGGTGGGAGTCATTCTTTACAAGAAGTTTTCTGGTTGATATGCTTCCCCTTTACTTTGAGGGGCCTAATTCAAAGTCATGTTGGCTATCCTCTTCCTCTATTCATGATGTTTCGATAATGTTTAAGTGGTGGAATTTTTTTAATGACCAAATAGTTCATTCGATACCCAGTCCCATGATTTTTATACAGGATATAATATTATAGGACATTGTATCTAAGGAGTTCTGTTGTTCTAGGGATATGGTAAAGTGTGACGCTTCATACTTTCACCATCCTTGAATACAGATACATGATGAGGCTTCATCAATCAGTTTTTAGAGTATTATGATGCAATAGCGGAAATTTTGTTGTAGATTTTCATTGTAATTTTTCGATTTTAGGTCCTAGGACATGAAGATAGCAGTCAGGTTTAGTAGAAAATAGAGTATCTTAATGGTTTGAAGGTGACCCTCGTATTCTGGATAAGTGAGGTGTCTAACCTTCGATAGATAATGATTCACCCATATATTTTTGCATAGGTAAGGCATGTAATCCTTTTCTAACTCATCTGGTATCTCATAGTTAGAAGTATAAAGGGGATAGAACATGGTGGGGAGGTTGTTTCTAGATAACTCTCTTAATATATCAATGTTGGATTCCTCTTCATCAAAATTAAACACCTCCATTTGGTCAGACCATATAAGTTTCTTCTTGGGGTCACCTAGTGAACATAGTGAAGGGTTTTTGGGTGTTTATGGGGAACTATATACGGTTTTCCCCTAGGTTTCAAGCACCTATCTATACAAAGGCGTCTGAGTTTTGATCACCTCTCTATATGGAGTTGTCTGGGAAAGGGTGTCATGAACCAACCCAATCCAAGGATTGAGCTGCAACTACCTCATGCATACCTCCATAGGCTAGGGGTGGTGACAAGTTCCAAAGGAACAACTAACTCAGGGAGGCCTTTGCCTAAGTACCTATACACACACACAACCAACTCAATGAAAAAGTGCAGAGGGAAAGAAATAAAAGATGAAACACTACTATAAATAAACCAAACATTCATAGACCTCTAAACAGTGTTGAAGTACGGTAGCATAAACTGAAAATAGAAGGGGAAAATACTTTCCCAACCAGAAAAGTGTCTCAACCTAATAGAAAAACTAGAAAAGTAAAATAGCTAAGAGATATTATCTCCTAAATCCCAAGCTACAACCACCGTATGCAGTCCAATAACCCTTTATCCCTTTGCTCCTCTGAAGTCACGATCAACATTTCTATCGTCTGCATAAGAAACGACACATGTGGGAAAATACCATGTAGGGGTGAGTATAAACATACCTAGTAGAACACCTCGAAAGCTGAGGGGGATAAGTAAGAGATACAATATAAGAGGAAGATAACATATGAACAAGGTTGAGTGAAAGAGTATAGCTCAACCCAACAAGAGTGAAAGTAAGCTCGTCCAAGCATAAGGGGATAAACATAGTGAGTAGATGAACTACTGATTAATCCTTATCCACCTATATCATGAGAGTATACTTATCCAACCATGAGAATCTAGACATGTAAATCACATGACAGACCCCACACGTCTTTGCCACTCTTGGAAGGAGAGTAACCAAAACCCAAGGAGTGTTTACCGAAGAAGGATATGTATGTATATATATATATATATACTCATTCAAAGAATCATAAATGAGAGAGTAATGGTATCTCCATATCAAATCTTGGGCCAAGAATAAGAGTATCCAATAGTTCCAAAATAAGTCCATCAATGATGCCCAGCATCTCACCTGTCTTTCCTAAACACACTAGTCTAAGGGACTCAATCACTACACCTTGATACAATCCTCTTTGGGTGGAACTGAATCACCCACATGGTTTTAGGTATTGTCACAAGAACACATCTTAGTGGAGAAAACATCCCTCTTCCTCATGATTCCAAAGATACTTCAAACCATGTCTCATCATTATGTCTCATAGTCAAGGGGTCACAAGTTTTAGGTAAGGATCTCATGTCCTGGTGTGAAAGGAGGGTCCTACTCTAATAGTCACCAAGGAACTCAACTTCACAGCCCCACTAGAGGGTAATTCTTAGTAATTTCATCAAGGAACTCCACTGCTCAACTCCACCAGAGGGTAATGCCTAGAAAAAG
This sequence comes from Viscum album, assembly GCA_963277665.1. NCBI lineage: Eukaryota > Viridiplantae > Streptophyta > Magnoliopsida > Santalales > Viscaceae > Viscum > Viscum album. The sequence goes on from OY728162.1 coordinate 1,531,681,807, forward strand.
CTGCCAGGGAACACCAATGCCTAGCCTTGCTAGAGGGTAATCCAGGAAAGGTCATCATAGAACTCCAATACCTAGCCCTACTGAAGGGTAAGCCCAGTAAAATATATCCTTGGGGAACTCCACTACCCATCCCTGTTGTAGTATTATGCCTGAAAATATTTCATCCTTGGGGAACTCCACTTCCAAGCCCTTCTAGAGGGTTATGCCTGGAAATAAGGAGGGGTCCTCAGGGAACTCCACTACCCAACCCCAGCAGAGAGTTATGCCTAAAAATCCCTGGTGATTCTGTATGATTACTTCCATCATCAGTTGTCTCCTTAGTGTGTTCCAAATCTGGTACATTTCACATTATATCATGAAAGCTTCTTTTAAGGGAACCATCATGTTCTACATAGAAATACACTCAGTATAGGCTACTCGTAGGCCAAAATATGAATTTAAATAAAGGATATATGGTTGTTTTAAGTTAACTTTGAAGAGATCAAGAAGTACATGTCATGTGAGGGGACCCACGTGGTGTATGGCCCCACTTCACATCTTGGTCATGTCTCTAGTCAGCATAGGGTTTCTTGTTTGTGTAGTAGTATATGTCGTTTATGTGGACTACATGGTGTGTCCAACCTATTTGGGGACCTGATCATGCCTATTGGTTGTGTCCGTGTACTTAGACCCTATGTTCATATACTTTAGTACACAGTGTGTCGGTCCACATAGAATTTCACCCGTGTGGTCAACTCATGCCTGTGTACTTGGACACATGGCGTGTATCTAGACATATAATCAATCACACAGCTTATCCACATGAAAAAGTTGGTACATAGTCTGTCAAGTGAAGTACATGTTGTACCATCCTTATGGGTTTCCAAAACCCTAGCGCTACCACTATAAGGGGATACATGCCATGTGTTCTTCATACTACGCATTGTATAGTCAATAATTTTCTAAAAACCTCAAATTTGATCATGTGCTTTGAATCTGGTAAAACCACTTCAGATCCAATGCTATCTACGGCTAAAAAAGGAAGATCTACTTGAAAATCATGATTCTAGCCCACCGCTCATTAGAAATCGGCTCTGTTCACCAAGAAGGATTTTGCTGCATGAACAGTATTCCACCATAGGTTCATCCTTTGATTTCTTGATGCGAAATCACTGAAAGAATCATCTAGACCATGCAAGCTTCGCAGATCTATTCTCATTTCACCAAACCATTCAAGTCGACTGATCTATTGCGGATCTAGGGGCTTGATCGATCTTGGTGCCACCTGGAAATTGTCTAATTGGGAACCAAGGGGATACCTTTGGTGAAAAACATAAAGAAACATTGGGACTATGGTCCCAAAAACAAGTCCATGCATCTTTATCCAAGAATTCTTGGTCGACGATCAAGAATAGGGAACCAAAGTTAAATGAAGAATTCAGAAATGAATTAAACTCCAAAAACCGGGCACATTCAAAGGGTTTCAAAGGCATAGATTGTTGAATAAAGAACAATCTACTCAAAACATTTAATAAATGGTGTAAAAATTCCAATTGATGAGTCCTACCTCTATTTTGGATCGATCATTGCTAAATAACATGCTCACGCAATGATTGAAAGAAGTTGATGTGTTCATCGTGCTTCAATTTGTCTTAATTCAGAGATTTCATCGTATGATCTCGATTCTCCAAAGGGTGGAGGAAGGGAGCTTCGTCGGTGGTGGTATAATTATGATCCAAACATGGAAAATTCTCCCTGACTAAATATTTATAAACATATCATTTAGATTAAATGAATTTAATTAATTAATTAATTAATCCACTTAAACACACCGCCAATGAGTGAGGGGTCTGAAAATCCCACACCAACTCATTTTATGTCATGACTAGGGTAAAAACCATGTCTATCTCACCCCATTCAATGACGTTTGTAGGTTCATTCATGTATCTCCTTAGCTATGACACGTGGAAGATGTTGTGCACCCTCTCCAACTATGGGGGTAGGGAGAGGTGGTAGACAATCCTACCAACCCACAGAATGATCTTGAATGTCCTAATGAACCTCAAGGATAGATTTCCTCCATTTCTGAATGAAACGCGTGGCCAATTGTTGCCTATCGACTGGTCAAGATTCTGATGCTTTTCTAATGTGTATAGCAACACTCGGGTCGAATCCTCGGTGATGATACTTTTTAATAGTCATTTGTTTTAGTTGATTGTAATCTGATTGGGGGGTTTGTTTGCAAAGCATATGAAATGATTGATTGATTAAGATTGATTTAACAAATTTATAAATATTTGGTTGAGTTCATAAATATGTAGTTAATCTTGTGATATCCTTGATCCTTGCTTTGTATTTCATTAAATTAACACCCACGTCATAAGTTGATGTTGATTGGAATTCCTAAGTGTTAAGACTTTAATCCAAACCTTAACTTAACTTAGGGTTCTAATGTTAATCATATATTTTTTATGGTAGTGTATTTATGGTTCCAATAATCCATGGAAACCACACATTAAAAAAAACAAGTCATTAATCCATGACATGTTAAGTCTAACATACACAATGTTAATTCAAAGAATACTCATCGAGCAAAAGATCTCAATCACTTAACATCCCTAAATTATAACTCACTCAAATGAGATATTTACTCATCCATTGAAATGATTATTAATCTGGTTATAATTATTATGGTGAGAAATTAAGAAGATAAGAAAAAGAAAGGGATAAGAAAAGAGTAGTGTTTCGAACACACACACACGAACAATGATGATAATTAAAAACAGACTTTTGATTGAATGAGGAAGAAAAATAAGGGAAGGAGATTAAAATATATTTAAACTATTTTAAGAACATTAATGTTAAACTACATAATTTGTATGGGAATAAGAGATACTAAATAAGAAACTTTCATTAAAATAGAATTACAAAAACAAAGACTTACAAGATTACAACAAAGAAGAACATAAAAGTAAATGAAAAAAAAGAGAGGAGGAAAGGTCTCTCAAGTGAAAACTTGAGTATGGAAGGTCCTCCCAATACTTTTTAAAGGCTTTGGTCGTGCCAATATTATCTCATCTCTTCTGAAATGCCAACCCCTTTGAAGGAGATGAGGGGGATGTATTTATAGCCCAAGGAAGTGGACTGTTTGCATTCCCAATCTGTCCCTTCACTTGGATCGACTATTTGGACATTCATACAGCATAATATCGAGATACCTCCTTAAAAGTTTTATATAATAAAGTTTTCTGACCTCTCTAAAAATTTGGAGTCATTTGGACCTATGTAGCCAAACTTATGTCTGGTTGATTAAACAATTTTAATCTGTCCATTTCAATCCAGTCTTTTTAAAGTCTAAAATGTGAAAGGGTTTTTTAATAGTAATATGCCTTCAAAACCGAATTATTTCTTCAAAAAATTCGTCCTCCTATATCTCATCTTTCACACTTAAAAATATCATCTTTATTGGATGCTTACATCATGAGATATGTCATAAATACTGTACTGATTTTATTTCCCGTCCAGAATGGTGGGCTGGAATTCAAAGAATATGTTGGGACACTTGTTTTTGGAGTTGGGCCTTGAAATCTTTATCCAAGACTCCTTACATTGTACCCATAACCTTTGAGTATAATGAAGGAATTTTAAATTCTATATTGATTCCAGTAATTCAATCTTCGTGACTGGTTCAGTTTCTTCACAGATTTTGTAGGCCCTCTTGTGTGGTCTATATGAGCCTTTAAATGGAAGAATTAGACCATGATCACTTCTAATGAAATGTTGTATATTGAATTAGGAATCCTAAAAAACAAGAACCACACAATTTGGATCAGTAGGGTAATATTTATAAATAAAATAGTAAAATGACTTAATTGGACTACTTCTAAAAATGCTCAAAAATTATACTTAGTATTAAAATATTAATATTTCACACACATTATGTACATTTCATATAAAATCAGTATATGGAGTATATAATAATTCATAAAAATATTAATAACATTACCTAACCTCCACATTCCTCATCATGGGGAGACTCACAAGAAAACATGGTCTTCCTGATCGAACTCCAAGGGCCTACGATGGTGATCTTTGTAAGATTTTTGTATGCTCTGGTCCATCCTCATATCCTCATGGATGACCTGGACTTTCTATATTGTCATATGCACCAACTTTGGGCCCACAAGAGATGACTTTCCAATCTCTGTTAGCATAAGGGTGACCTTCAGGGTCTCCTGTATAGGGCCTCAAAAGGTGTCATGCCTATGGTAGAGTGGTAGATGTTTTTTTACGCAAACTCATCCAAGGGAAAGTGATCCTCCAATCTATGGATGAATTCCAACACACAATCCATCAACATATCCTTTAGTACCTAGATAGTACAATCAGTCTTCCCATCATTCTAGCGTTGAAAGGTTGTACTCATCAGCAACTAGGTACCAAATTACTCCTATAGACCTCTCCACAATCATTCCGTAAACCATGTGTCACGATTAGATACACTCGTTGAGGGTACCTCGTGAAGTCAGATGATCTTTTGTATGTATAACTGCCTTAAAATCTCCACCAAAATCTATTCCTTGATAGAAAGGAAGTGTTCCAACTTTTTGAGTTGATCTACTATCACCTAGATGGAGTCATAGATCTTCTCTATGGATGGAATCCCTATAACAAATTCCATGGATATGCCATCCCTTTTCCACTTTGGGATCTCAAGGGGCTACAACAAACCTGCAAGAACCTAGTGCTCATCTTTCACCTGCTAATAGGTGAGGCACCGTAAGACGAACTCAAATACACTTCATCTCAGTTTAGGCCACCAAAAATTCCACTAAAGGTCTCTATGCATTTTCCCTACATCGGGATGTATAGTTAGGGGAGAAGTGTGGAACTCCGAAACTACCTCCTCAAACATCGTGACTAGAACAACTATTCACCCCTATAATAATATGATGTGATTCCCTCCTTTATAATATCCATATGGTGCATCGTCTGTGGATATCTGATCATGTAACACCTCATATTTGATATCTCTCAGTTGGGATTCTCTCACGCTCTTGAGGAGAAAAGGATTCAGCACCATCGAATGTAGAAAATCCATACCCTCCTACTTTAATAGGTTCAGCTACAGGGAAGATAACAGCTCTGAAGCTTCCTACACTAGGTGATCCTAGGAATTCCTTCTAAGGGAATCTTCTACAACATTTCCCTTTCCAAGAGTATAGACTATATTTAATTCATAGTCCTTCTAGAACTAAAACCAGCATCATTGCCTTAGGTTCAGGTCTCTCTATGTGAAGACATACCTGAGGCTTTAGTTGTCTAAGTAAACCACAATATACTCTCCCAGAATGTAGTGCATCCACATCCTCAAGGATAAGACTACTATTTCCATCTCTAGGTCTTTGGTTGTGTAGTTCTTCTCATGGGGTCTCAACTGCCTTATCTTGTATGCGATAATTGCCTACTGATACATCAACATGGAACCGAGCCTAACTCCTGAGGCATCATAATACACTATGAACTCTACACCTTCCTCTAGTAGTCTCAACACTATATCACTCATCATCCTCTACCTAAACTCCCCCAGGTCCCTCTAGAACTTCTTAAACTAGGTAAATGTATACCCTTTCCATGTAAGGTTAGTCAAAAGGGCAGCGATTCTGGAGAAGTCGGCCACAAATCTCTTATAGTAACCCACCAAGACAAGGAATCTCCTCACCTATACCACATTTTTGGGTGGCTCCCAAGAAATCACTACTTTGATATTTACTAGATCCATGGTTAAACCTTTCTCAGAAATGGAATGCCCCATAAAGTGAACCTTTTGTATCCAAAACTGTCACTTCAAGAGCTTATCGTAAAGCTGGTACCCTTGAAGCAAATCAAGAACTATCCTCAAGTGCTTTGCATGATCCTCCTCTATTGTAGAGTAGAAGAGTATGTATTCGATGAATAAAAAAACCAATCCAAATATGGATGTAAGACCTGGTTCACCAAATCTATAAACATGGCAGGGGAATTCTTCATGCCAAAGGGCATTACTAAGAACTTATAGTGTCTATAGCAACATCAAAACACCAACTTTGGAATATAAAACTTGAAAACCCGTAATTGGTGGTAGTCAGACCTAATATTGACCTTGTAGAAACATATTGTTCATCACAACTGATCAAAGAGTTCATAAATTCTTGGTAAGGGGTACTTGTTCTTTATTGTGGTTTGGTCCATGTGATAATAATCCATGCAAAGACATAAGCTATCATCTGCCTTTTTCACAAACAGAACTGGAGTAGCCTAGGGGATGCACTGGTTCTGATAAAACCTTTCTCATGAAGGTCCTACAACTAAAACCATAGCTCCTAGAGTTTGGTAGGCTCTATATGATATAACACAGAAGATATCAAGGGAGTCCCAGGATGTAATTCAATGAAAAACTCCATCTCTCGCCTCATAGGTGGTCCTAAAACATCCTCGGGGAAGACGTCCATATAATCCTCCACAACTGAAGGAACCTAGATTCCCAAAGGTCCTACTACAACAAGGGATACATGTTCCAACTTATGTGTTATGGGATGTAACCTTCTTCTCACAGAATCCACTTTTCCTACTATGAGGTACCTCTCTCCAAAAAAGGATAATCTCATCTCATCAGCGTGTAGACATCTGACTAGTCTATGATGACATTCAATTTTGTCTTAGACCATATAAATTCAATCCATACCCAATATGACATCATAGGTTTTCATCATGATGAAAAAAAGTTCCCACATGAACCTCTCTTCACTAAACGATAGCTCGCACTACTGGAATATGAAAGATACATAAGAAATGTTCCCTATAGGAACCTCAAGATGAAGTTGTTGTGATAACATATCTATTGGGAGCTCCAACTCTCACACCATGATTTGAGATATAAAAGAATTACTAGAACCTATTTCTACTAATAATGAAGAAATATTATAATAAATGCATATCGTACCTAGAATGAGCTACGGGATCATAGACATCTAAAGCATGCAGCTATCTGTGGCCCCAGATGCCAGCTCCCTGAGCCTGATGTGGGATGCCTAGTGGTGGTAGTGGAAGGATCTCATACTGGTGTCCACCACCCATAGCTCCTCCTACTCCTCTTCTAGATCTTCTTACTAGGGGACCACCTTTTCCATGCCTGGTAGATCCTTGATCATGGCACTAACTTGTCCATAGTAGTCCATCAACTATTTGTATGGGATGATAGACATGTCTAGTCAAGAAATATCATGCCATGTGACCTTTCCCATCATAAGTAAATTGCTTCCCCTCTTCAGGATATCCTGGTTCTCTACACTGCCTCATCCCCATATGGCCATGTGACTGAGCTTTCTCATGAAAGGGTCACTTATTCCAAGATCCTGGCACCTGAAATCTTCTAGATGCTGCAGAAAACTCATATCTGTTGCACCCACTATCATCTCCATCTATCTGGAATCCATATAACAAAAATATCTCTCTCACCAATTCCCACTCCAGCACCTTGGCATAGGTGGGGATTCACAATGGCACAATGCTGGCTCGAATCTCTCGGTGGAGTCCCTACTCAAACTACCATGCTTGGAATTAGCCATCTAGAATCATGTTAAAGGATTAGATAATAAGGTCTATGAACCTCATTGTTTACTCATCCACCATCATCCCTCCCTACTTTATCCCCATAATCTCTTGAATCTAGACTTAGTGTAAGTAGTATGGGTTGTACTCCTCACAAAACAGCTACTAGAAGTCATCCCATGAGAGTATCGACTCATCATGCATCTGAGTAACCAGACTCCACTAACACTCAGCTGCTCCAGGGAAAAGGATGGATTTTAGTTCCACCATTTAATCTGTCGATGTTTATATAATCCTAAAGATATGGACCACCGAATCTAGCCAATACTCTACTACCTGAGTATCTAGCTATTTGTAGAACCACAATGGTCTCTAATGCTAGAACTCATGGATTGTGATAAGCTCACACACATCCCCAATTTGCTCTGCTGAGATGATATACTACTCAATAGGTGGAGTTGATGCTACCTTCCCACCTAGAGTAAGGGGATCATGGGATGGACTCTGAACTGAGGCCTCATCACTCATAGGGTAGTTTTCATGAACTGGAGCAGGTATCCTGGATAGTTGTCGTCGTAGAGGCATCCTAAAAGTTATCAAGGATTATCACAGTCAGATAAGCATATATATATATATATATATATATATATTTATAAAAATGGTGAGATGAATCAAGAAAGACAGTCAAAGACTCAATCCTATATGATGCATGTATCGTTAATCCATCCAAAAAATGTATCAACATGCCAATTCAACAAGCAAGTAGTCAAGGTCTTTGTGAATGGATATGTTAGTCACCCGTACCATCATCAGACTCCCTATCCTGAAATCCACACTTGAGACACTTTGACACTATTTCCTTAAACCCAACCAATCCTCTTAAGGTGAAAATGTTCGAACAACGTCCCAAGAAATGAACTTGATCTGATACCATTTTTTCATAACCTAACCCAAGCTGGGGCTCAATCCGCAACTACCTCAAGTACTCCTCCATAGGCTAGGGGTGGAGATAAGTTCCAAAGGCACAACTAACATAGGGAGGCATTTTCATAAGTATATTTACACAAACACATAGCCAACTCAATGAAAAAGTTCATAAGGAAAGAAATAAAAGATTGAACACAATTATAAATAAAACAAACATGTATATACCTCTAAACAGTACAGAAGTACGGTAGCGTAAACTGAAAATAAAAGGGGGAAAACACGCCCAACCAAAAAAGTGTCCCAACCTGACAGAAAAACTAGAAACTTAAAACAGTTGAGAGAGACTTCTCTTGAATCCCAATCTATGACCACCATACGTGGTCCAATAACCATGTATCCCTAACATCCTCTGAAGTCATGATCAACTCATCTGTCGTCTACATATGACAATACATGTGTGGGTAAAGCCCATGCAGGTGTGAGTCTAAACATACCCAGTAGAACACCCCAATAGCTAAGGGGATGATCAATAAGAGATACAATAGAATAGGAAGATATCATATACACAAGGTACAATGAAAGAGTACAGCTCAACCCAACAAGAGTGAAATTAAGATTATCTAAGCACAAGGGGATAAACATGGTGAGTAGATAAACTGCTTGTCGAGCCTTCACCACCTATAGCAGGAGAGTATTCTCATCCAAACATGATAAGCTAGACATGGAAAGCACTTGGAATACCCTACACATCTTTGCCTCTCCTGGAAGGAGAGTAACCAAAACCAAAGGAGTGGGTACTAAATAAGGATATATATATATATATATATATATATATATATATATATATGCTCAATCAAAAAATCATAAATGAGAGAGTAACGGGATCTCCATCTCATAGCTCATTCCAAGAAGAAGAGTAGTCGGTAGTTTCAAAATAAGTCCATCAATGATGCCCAGTATCTCATGTGTCTTCCCTGAACACACCAGTTTAAGGGACTCAATCACCACATCTTGATACTATCTTCTTTTGGTGGCACTAACTCGCTAGCATAGTTTTAGGTCGCATCACAATAATGTGTCTCGGTGGGGAAATTATCCCTCTTCCTCATGAGCCCAAATCTATTTCAAACCACATATTGTCACTATGTTGCATATTTGAGGGGTCACATATTCTAGGTAAGGATCCCATGTCATGGTATGATAGGAGGGTCCTACTCTAATAGTCACCAAGGAACTCCACTACCCAACCCCGCTAGAGGGTAACACTCAGGAATTTCATCAAGGAACTCCATTGCCTATCCCTTATAGAGTGTAATGCCTATAAGAAGATGTTAGGGAACTCCACTAACCAACTCTAATAGAGGGTATGCCCGGAAAGGTCTTTGGGGAACTCCACTACCTAGCCTCATTAGAGGGTAAGCTAGGTAAAAGTCATCCTCGAGGAACTCCACTGCCCAGCCCTACTGGAGGGTTATGCCTAAAAAGATGTCATCCTCAGGGAACTCAACTTCGCAACTCTGATGGAGGTTTATGCCCAAAAAGAAGTAGGTTTCCTCAGGGAACTCTACTGTCCAGCACCACTGGAGGGTTATGGATAAAAATACCTGGTGATTTTGTATGATTACTACCATCATCAGGTGTCTCCTTAGTTCATTACAAACCTGGTACATTTCACATCATATCATGAAATCCACTTATGTTGGAACCATCATATTCTATATAGAAAAACGCTTAGGATAGGCTACTCATAGGCTAAAAAATGAGTTTAAACAAAGAAGATATGGTCATTTGAATTTTTATTAGAAGATATCAAGGAGTATAAGGTGTGTGAGGGGACCCACATGGCGTGTGGTCACACTTCACAGCATGGGTGTGTCTCTGGTTGGAACACGGTTTTCTATTCATGGATCAGTATACACCGTGTAGGTGGACTACACAGCATGTCCAACCTATCTGGGGATCGGGCCATGTCTATTGGTTATGTCTCTATACTCGGACCCCATGTCCATGTACTTTAGTACACGACATGTCAGTCTGTAACAGCCCGAGATTTTATGAAAAATATTCTTTTTATTTCACTAATTTCTTGTGTTGTACGCTACACCAAAAGGAGCTCGCACAACACGTATCCTTGACTTGCCTTGAATTACACGCAATCGCAACCTTCCTCGATAGCGTGTGTAGTACGCAATACCGAGTTTCACGAAACAATGATATGCTATTAAAATATTATTAAAACTAGCCGTTATGAATAGTAATAACCACTTTTTAAATTTTAGAAATTTTAGCTCTCAAAATGGACTTCATTTTTGGATTCGGAGTATCGAATTTAGCCTAAGGTGAAATTTTGGTACTTTTCGGATAACTTTCATATTCTGATGAATAGTGAAAATTACTAAATTATAATTAAAAACAACTTTTTTAATCGAAATAATTAATAGTGATAAATTATTAATTTGAGTGTTTTTAAAGTATATTTAGAATATATTTTTACAATTTAATACAATGTTGGTCATTGGTTGTAATTTCACATTTAAACCAGACATAATCAAGTGTCAATCTTTTGATAGATATTGTTTCTTAAAAACACGCTATTTGTTTTAACAGCGGGATTTAATTATAAAATTAATTAATGCAACTTTTATGTTATGAATTTGGTAAAATAGACTTCATTTTTGAATTCGGAATATGAAATATAGCTTAGGATGAAATTTTGGCATTTTTCTGAAAAACATCAATTTTTGATGAATAGTGAAACTACTAAGTGGTAGGTTAAAAAACTGAATTTTGCATAAAACTTAATTTTACCGCTTCTGTGAATGGAATTTTGAAAATCCGAGAGACACGGTTAATATCAAGGACTAAAATGTGGTTCAATGAGATGAAAATAATTTTTTGGTGAATAGTAACTTTTTACTTTTTTTACCGCAGTTAATAGTAAATAGGATAACTAAGGGTAAGTATGATATTACTATTACCCTAACACATGTCCTAATTCTATTGGACAAGTATAATTCGACCAAAAACAAACTTAGGAATAAAATATGACCATTTAGGCCCATTTGAATTAGATTAGGACATTTATTATTATTTAATTCAAAGAAGAGTTAAAAGAGTTAAAATCAAAGTTTATTTACTAAAACATTTTTAATATAGGGTTATACATAAGATAAATTCGATTGTAAATATTCATTAGAAATCTAAAAAGATTTCCCACATAATGGTATTTTATTTGTAATTTTTAGACATCAAATAAGTTAATTTATTTATGACACAAAGATGATGCATTAATTATCTTATTAATGAAATATTGACATAATTGATGTTATAAACACCAAAATAAATGTAATTTGAGATTTTTTATGAATTACACTAATTTTCTAGGTTACTATGATATATTAATGTTGATTTAATCAAATTGGTTCGAACATTTAATTCTGTTATGACTTTCACAAAAATCATATATCAAATAGTGTCAAAATTGACACAAAATAGTTTTTAAATCAAATATTATATTATTAATTGTTATTGTATTCCTAAAAATCTAAGGTTCGGCCAAATGACTTAGATAAGGATATATATATTAATAATAAACAATTTGGGGTTCGTTTGGCATGTTATAGTAAGTTTATTAACCATATAGTGAAAGAAAACAAAAAGACATGGTAAAAGTTAAATTATTTAACTTAGAGTTAAATCTAATTGATAAGGTTAAAATAATATCCTAAACTTGTCTAAATTCTATTGGTTGATAGGATTTCGACCCATCTCCACTTTAGCTTCGAAATAAGACCCTTTGGAACCATTATAAACCGATTTTGACTTTAATATAAAATAATATTTTGAGATATTCCTAAGGTGCCCCTCTCCTCCCCTATAAAAGGACACCTCCTCCCCCTCCTCCTCACACCAATTTGAGCACTCAAGCTCGTCCAACCCCTGCCAAAATCTCTTCTCCACTTCCCTAGCAACATCCTAGAGGTTCTGGTCTTCCTCAAAGACCAATTCTAGTGCCCTAAGAGGAGGTCTCAAAGAGGCACTTCAAAGAAGAGGTAATTACCGTTACCAATTCTTTCATCTTTATTTCTTCTTCCACTTCTTCTTCTTAGGTTGTTTCATTATTAAGTAATAACATCAGTATCACTCATATACTGATATGTTATTATAAGTATGAAACAACCCTATTTCACCATCTGTCCATCCTACGGAAAAAGAAATCACCACGCGTGCGTACGTACGGAATACCGTCTCCACGCCGTGGTGTAATCTATTTTCCACCACCACCTTACATGGATGGGTATAATGGTGTAAAGAATAACTATACATAGTTATTACAACATCATATTGATTCTGATATATTGTATAATCCACTCCAATTCAGTTCAATATTTATGGAAATGATATCATCGCTCGTGCGTACGTACGGACTACCGTCTCCACGACGCGATGAGATTCATTCTCCATGTTAACCATTTAAGAATGATTATAATGTATATATAAGAAATAATAATGAAATATATGAAATTATAAAGCTACTGGATTTATGTATATATATACATATGTATGTCATCTACTTACTTCCATTTCAAGACAATAGGGAAAGGAAAACAGCGTTCATGCGTACGTACGGACTACCGTCTCCATGAACGGTGTTTTTCATTTTATTTATCTACCTATTATATATATATATATACTGAATATATATGATATATAAATCATATTTTATATTCTGGAAGTGAGTAAATCATGATATAAGTAATAATGATGTCAAGAACAACAAGTCAAAACACCTACGATAAATGAAACGATTTTACCCAAAACGCTTCTTTAACATGGAATTTACAAAAGAACGGGTAATATAATGTCATAAGTGAACCATATATGATATCATAACAATGAATATGATCCTGGAATAAGTCAATAACATTATTTAAATCATTATACAGTAGGTTCGGACATTTACAAAGCAAGTCGGACCTAAGGTAAGGGAAATATCACAATCTCATTTTTATCCGAGATTGTTTATTCGTAAGTATTTACTGGGGTGTATTTTATCATCCACATCCATGTTCCTTCAATATGTAATATTGTTTCCATCCACTTACAATAGTTTAAATCCAATTTTACTCTTCGGTGAGTTTTTAGTAAAGAATATGAAAGGAATCTTTTGTCGCTTTTTCATACGAGGTACTTTTTGACTTTTCCGACAAAAGTACGAAGAATGTTTTTTTTTAACTTAAACGGCATGAACGGATTTTTACGGTTTTATAAAGCCTTATTTTCATGAAGCTTCCTCCAAAAGATTTCATGACTATTTTTAATAAAATCTCTTTCTTTTAAAATTGCATGATGTTTTGTGAAAAGAAATTGATTTTAAAGAAGAAAGGATATTTTCCTCAAGAATTCATTTCAAGTGTTTTATCAAAATAATTTTCCATCTAAGGTAATAAAGGGTTCTGTTTTTATCCCTATTATTACATTGATTTGATCATGTTGTGATGGAATTATTTTTATGAATTCCTTTATCTTGTATGAATTGTTTTATGATGTCATGATGTTTAAGATTCCCATTTGTATTACATGGGTTATGCAATGATGTATGGTTTAAGATTTTGTGGCACACATAAGAATGGTATCATTATGAGATGGGTGGGACCTATATCTCCCTCCAATGCATTGGGTAAAGATTTTTATATCTCATGAGATAGACATGGCTGGAATGGTAGGTTATACCGGTTCAGTGAAACAGGACTGAAACGAGGGTTACTCGATTCAGAAAGGGACTTTGTCCACTAAGATAGTCTTGGCAATGAGTCTTGACTAACAAGAAATGATTCTCTATGATTATATGTGTATGCCACAAAGTTTCATGTTTTATGTTATGATTATTGGGATTTCATTTTCACTTCTATGATTTATCCCATGTTATGATATTATGAGCTCTTTTACAGGTTAAGATTTCCAAAGGCTATGTTCTTATGTATATGATGTGATTGATATTTCTTTTGTTTACCCTTACTGAGCATTTGAGCTCACCCTTTTATTTTTTCTTTTCCCCAGGATATAAAGAAAGGTTTTTAGGTAAAAAAAAGGGAAGATCTTTATGGGAGATATTGAAGATATTTCACCACGATTAGAAGATTACGTTCCGAGTTTCCAAAGACACTAAACTATTATGATCCTTGTGTGTGTGTTTTTGTTATGTACTAAGTATTCCGCAAATGTAATGTAATGTCAATGTACGTCAGGCTTCGGGCCTCTATAGTTGGTATCATAGGAAAGGTTTAGTCAACCTTTGGAAACTAGGATGCGAGAACTTTAGTGAGATCCCTAGAGATATTTATAAGGTATGTCTAGGGATGTCCCTAAGGATAAGTATACGTATAGGATATAGTACTAGAACTATGGTAACGATCTTAGAATTTAACCTAAGATGTTAGATATTGAAGTTACTCTCCCTTTATTATGATTTTTGCCTCTCACACTATTCTTTTTGGGTTTTAGAAAATGGCTGGAAACAAGATGATTCACGATAATGGAGAATATGATGGACAATGGAATGATATTCTGGGATTTGGAAGTCCAAACATCATTATTATGCCGAATCAGCAATCTCATAATATGATCAATAAAGTAAAATTTGGTAAGTTTCCTGACTCGGCTAATAAGAGAAAGATGGAGTTTCATGATGATCATATAGGAAAGAAAGTTCAATTTCCCCTATGTAAATCATGTGGGAAGAGGCATCAAGGAGAATGTTTCAAGGGAACTGGAAGATGCTTTGGGTGTGGAAAAGAAGGACACAAAGCAAGTAAGTGCAAAGGAAAAGGGTCGGTTAACACCATGGATGAGGATAATGGTATTGCTACGACATCAAAAATGGTTAAGTGTTTTAAATGTGGAATGTATGGGCATTATGCAAACAAATGCCCTAAGGGAAAGACTCATGAAGAGAATCAGTATGGTCATATGGGTAGTATTTATGTGGATGATGATGAAGAGACTACAAATGATATGTGAGATGAAAGAATTTTTGAAGCTCGGTCAATGGTTTAAGAATGTAGTGGAATGATGACATGTTTATCATGTGTAATGTTGTATAAGTAATCTCATGGTACTATGGAATAAAGAGACATCTAAGGATTATTACACTGTTGTCCTTCCTTGAGTTTTGAAAGTGTATGATTAATGGTA
Source organism: Viscum album (assembly GCA_963277665.1). Lineage (NCBI taxonomy): Eukaryota > Viridiplantae > Streptophyta > Magnoliopsida > Santalales > Viscaceae > Viscum > Viscum album. The sequence continues at coordinate 1,531,697,497 of OY728162.1, forward strand.
CAAGTATCCATGAAAGGTTATTCAGATATTTTTGGAATGAAGGGATAAGGAGAAAATGAAATGTTTGACAGTATTCATGAGCTCATGATTGATATAAGGACTAAGTGATATCATGGTTTGAGTATATAGAATTTTGAGGATTTTGGTATGTGGAAAGTGTTAACTTTTAACTGCATTCATGTTTTCACTAAGGTATTAAAGAGAATACATGATTAAGGACTTTGAATAACAAAACATATCTTATGATATATGGGGTTCAATGATGGTGTTAAATCTCTGGTAATCATTTTCACTGTGTTATGATAGTGGACTGCAGTATTATGGATAAGCCTAAAGAATTGGAATGGATTATGTTGGACATAAGTTATTATTGTTTAAGGATAGAAGTTCTCTCGATATTATTGATGGGATGTTATAGTAATATAGTTTTAGAAAAAGGACAACCTGCAGGACGGGCGACAGCCCATCGCGTCGGACAAGGCTGTGGAATCGAACCCCCAACCGAAGTGCGACTGGCCTTTATCGCCTACCACTGGCCTACAGGAAGTCCCTGTTTAGTATAAACTAGTTTTATTATATTAAGCAGTATGATATAAGTCCATTTTAGGAACCATATATGATTAATCTCACTATAGATCGACTTATGTATATAATTTCTTGCTAACCTTTTGTTTGAGATAGATGGAATGACCCGTCATTCTATCACATGATCTGCTAACACTTCACGAATAACAAATTCAACTTCATTTATTTAAGAGATGAAGTGGAAATTGTTCAAGGCACGAACAACAGTGAGATTGTACCAAAATAATGTAAGTATTTATTCTAATTCAAATTTTCAACTTTAGGGAAATGATCTTGAAAACCAAAAATGTTGTCCTAGTGATCTTATACCTGATGAATCAGATGGTACCTTATATCATAACAAATCTATGGATTTGTAATTACTGGCTTTTCCATAGCCATGTTCTCTACCACTCTCCATCAGAACATGATGGTTAGATTTCTCTTCCATATCCATATTTTCACCTATGTGGAAACCCAGTGATTAGTTTATTTGGGTAATCGTTACATTTCATACTTTAGTTTTTAAAGCCAAGTTTTGGCATTCCTTTTTACGATGTGGGTTTCTATTAAAGAAAATTTCGAATAGTAAACCATTTATAACCCCGACGAATTTCGAGGGCGAAATTCATTTTAAGGGGGGTAGAATGTAACAGCCCGAGATTTTATGAAAAATATTCTTTTTATTTCAATAATTTCTTGTGTTGTACGCTACACCAAAAGGATCTCTCACAACACGTATCCTTGACTTGCCTTGCATTACACGCAATCGCAACCTTCCTCGATAGCGTGTGTAGTACGCAATACCGAGTTTCACGAAACAATGATATGCTATTAAAATATTATTAAAACTAGCCGTTATGAATAGTAATAACCACTTTTTAAATTTTAGAAATTTTAGCTCTCAAAATGGACTTCATTTTTGGATTCGGAGTATCGAATTTAGCCTAAGGTGAAATTTTGGTACTTTTCGGATAACTTTCATATTCTGATGAATAGTGAAAATTACTAAATTATAATTAAAAACAACTTTTTTAATCGAAATAATTAATAGTGATAAATTATTAATTTGAGTGTTTTTAAAGTATATTTAGAATATATTTTTACAATTTAATACAATGTTGGTCATTGGTTGTAATTTCACATTTAAACCAGACATAATCAAGTGTCAATCTTTTGATAGATATTGTTTCTTAAAAACACGCTATTTGTTTTAACAGCGGGATTTAATTATAAAATTAATTAATGAAACTTTTATGTTATGAATTTGGTAAAATAGACTTCATTTTTGAATTCGGAATATGAAATATAGCTTAGGATGAAATTTTGGCATTGTTCTGAAAAACATCAATTTTTGATGAATAGTGAAACTACTAAGTGGTAGGTTAAAAAACTGAATTTTGCATAAAACTTAATTTTACCGCTTCTGTGAATGGAATTTCGAAAATCCGAGAGACACGGTTAATATCAAGGACTAAAATGTGGTTCAATGAGATGAAAATAATTTTTTGGTGAATAGTAACTTTTTACTTTTTTTACCGCGGTTAATAGTAAATAAGATAACTAAGGGTAAGTATGATATTACTATTACCCTAACACATGTCCTAATTCTATTGGACAAGTATAATTCGACCAAAAACAAACTTAGGAATAAAATATGACCATTTAGGCCCATTTGGATTAGATTAGGACATTTATTATTATTTAATTCAAAGAAGAGTTAAAAGAGTTAAAATCAAAGTTTATTTACTAAAACATTTTTAATATAGGGTTATACATAAGATAAATTCGATTGTAAATATTAATTAGAAAGATAAAAAGATTTCCCACATAATGGTATTTTATTTGTAATTTTTAGACATCAAATAAGTTAATTTATTTATGACACAAAGATGATGCAGTAATTATGTTATTAATGAAATATTGACATAATTGATGTTATAAACACCAAAATAAATGTAATTTGAGATTTTTTATGAATTAAACTAATTTTCTAGGTTACTATGATATATTAATGTTGATTTAATCAAATTGGTTCGAACATTTAATTCTTTTATGACTTTCACAAAAATCATATATCAAATAGTGTCAAAATTGACACAAAATAGTTTTTAAATCAAATATTATATTATTAATTGTTATTGTATTCCTAAAAATCTAAGGTTCGGCCAAATGACTTAGATAAGGATATATATATTAATAATAAACAATTTGGGGTTCGTTTGGCATGTTATAGTAAGTTTATTAACCATATAGTGAAAGAAAACAAAAAGACATGGTAAAAGTTAAATTATTTAACTTAGAGTTAAATCTAATTGATAAGGTTAAAATAATATCCTAAACTTGTCTAAATTCTATTGGTTGATAGGATTTCGACCCATCCCCACTTTATCTTCGAAATAAGACCCTTTGGAACCATTATAAACCGATTTTGACTTTAATATAAAATAATATTTTGAGATATTCCTAAGGTGCCCCTCTCCTCCCCTATAAAAGGACACCTCCTCCCCCTCCTCCTCACACCAATTTGAGCACTCAAGCTCGGCCAACCCCTGCCAAAATCTCTTCTCCACTTCCCTAGCAACATCCTAGAGGTTCTGGTCTTCCTCAAAGACCAATTCTAGTGCCCTAAGAGGAGGTCTCAAAGAGGCACTTCAAAGAAGAGGTAATTACCGTTACCAATTCTTTCATCTTTATTTCTTCTTCCACTTCTTCTTCTTAGGTTGTTTCATTTTTAAGTAATAACATCAGTATCACTCATATACTGATATGTTATTATAAGTATGAAACAACCCTATTTCACCATCTATCCATCCTACGGAAAAAGAAATCACCACGCGTGCGTACGTACGGAATACCGTCTCCACGCCGTGGTGTAATCTATTTTCCACCACCACCTTACATGGATGGGTATAATGGTGTAAATAATAACTATACATAGTTATTACAACATCATATTGATTCTGATATATTGTATAATCCACTCCAATTCAGTTCAATATTTATGGAAATGATATCATCGCTCGTGCGTACGTACGGACTACCGTCTCCACGACGCGATGAGATTCATTCTCCATGTTAACCATTTAAGAATGATTATAATGTATATATAAGAAATAATAATGAAATATATGAAATTATAAAGCTACTGGATTTATGTATATATATACATATGTATGTCATCTACTTACTTCCATTTCAAGACAATAGGGAAAGGAAAACAGCGTTCATGCGTACGTACGGACTACCGTCTCCATGAACGGTGTTTTTCATTTTATTTATCTACCTATTATATATATATATATACTGAATATATATGATATATAAATCATATTTTATATTCTGGAAGTGAGTAAATCATGATATAAGTAATAATGATGTCAAGAACAACAAGTCAAAACATCTACGATAAATGAAACGATTTTACCCAAAACGCTTCTTTAACATGGAATTTACAAAAGAACGGGTAATATAATGTCATAAGTGAACCATATATGATATCATAACAATGAATATGATTCTGGAATAAGTCAATAACATGATTTAAATCATTATACAGGAGTTTCGGACATTTACAAAGCAAGTCGGACCTAAGGTAAGGGAAATATCACAATCTCATTTTTATCCGAGATTGTTTATTCGTAAGTATTTACTGGGGTGTATTTTATCATCCACATCCATGTTCCTTCAATATGTAATATTGTTTCCATCCACTTACAATAGTTTAAATCCAATTTTACTCTTCGGTGAGTTTTTAGTAAAGAATATGAAAGGAATCTTTTGTCGCTTTTTCATACGAGGTACTTTTTGACTTTTCCGACAAAAGTACGAAGAATGTTTTTTTTTAACTTAAACAGCATGAATGGATTTTTACGGTTTTATAAAGCCTTATTTTCATGAAGCTTCCTCCAAAATATTTCATGACTATTTTTAATAAAATCTCTTTCTTTTAAAATTGCATGATGTTTTGTGAAAAGAAATTGATTTTAAAGAAGAAAGGATATTTTCCTCAAGAATTCATTTCAAGTGTTTTATCAAAATAATTTTCCATCTAAGATAATAAAGGGTTCTGTTTTTATCCCTATTATTACATTGATTTGATCATGTTGTGATGGAATTATTTTTATGAATTCCTTTATCTTTTATGAATTGTTTTATGATGTCATGATGTTTAAGATTCCCATTTGTATTACATGGGTTATACAATGATGTATGGTTTAAGATTTTGTGGCACACATAAGAATGGTATCATTATGAGATGGGTGGGACCTATATCTCCCTCCAATGCATTGGGTAAAGATTTTTATATCTCATGAGATAGACATGGCTGGAATGGTAGGTTATACCGGTTCAGTGAAACAGGACTGAAACGAGGGTTACTCGATTCAGAAAGGGACTTTGTCCACTAAGATAGTCTTGGCAATGAGTCTTGACTAACAAGAAATGATTCTCTATGATTATGTGTGTATGCCACAAAGTTTCATGTTTTATGTTATGATTATTGGGATTTCATTTTCACTTCTATGATTTATCCCATGTTATGATATTATGAGCTCTTTTACAGGTTAAGATTTCCAAAGGCTATGTTCTTATGTATATGATGTGATTGATATTTCTTTTGTTTACCCTTACTGAGCATTTGAGCTCACCCTTTTATGTTTTCTTTTCCCCAGGATATAAAGAAAGGTTTTTAGGTTTAAAAAAAGGGAAGATCTTTATGGGAGATATTGAAGATCTTTCACCACGATTAGAAGATTACGTTCCGAGTTTCCAAAGACATTAAACTATTACGATCCTTGTGTGTGTGTTTTTGTTATGTACTAAGTATTCCGCAAATGTAATGTAATGTCAATGTACGTCAGGCTTCGGGCATCTACACAGTCCACACAGGATGTTGCTCATATGGTCAACTCGTGTATATGTACTTAGTCACATGGCATGTATCTAGCAGTGTAATCCATTACATGACTTATCCACATGAAAATGTGGTACAAAGAATATTAAGAGAGGTACACATTGTGACATCCTTATGGGTTTCCAAAACCCTAGCACCACTATTGGAAGGGGTTGTACATTGTGCATTTTCACAAGTTTCATTGATCATTTCTTCTTAGAGACCTTAAGGGTTGATTGGGATCTGGATTTCATGAACCTAAAGTAGTGTATCATGTATGTTATATAGTATTTTGACCACTATATGGGATTGAAATTCTTCAATACTATGATAACATAGGAAGAGGATGTTTGAGAAAGGAAATTTGAGGATGGGTTGAGGTATGTGATCTATCTGCAGGTAAATGTATTCAGGATTACCACTTTTTCTATAGTGGTGAACTAGGAGCTTATCTCTGAGTGGAACTTGAGTGAGGGAAAGGTCCTAGAGCAAGAATATTCTACATGGACCAGCAGTGGGTCATCTAGTAGCCGAAAAGCGCTGATATGAGGGGAATTTCTAGACTAGTAGTGGATAGAGAATCCAGGGTGGAAGTTAACCATTGTGTCACTATTGTGGTTGATTGGGGAACATTAAAACTTAGTGTGATTGGGAAATAGTGGAGTGTCAAACATATAATAAGATGGGTCACCTTCAAAGGTTATAAAGGATTGTGCAGTAGGTACTGAGTGATAGGGGTTTTGGACTAGTGCAGTGTTCTGGGTTTAATTCATTTATGCCATCCTAGGTAGGTAGTTGGAGTTCTATAGGATGGTCAGTGAAAGGAGGAGGTTTTGGAGCACAGATTCATGTAAAAAAGTAATTACAGATCAATGTTGGTCAAGGGATTAAAGTTTGATCATAGGATAGTGGTTAAATCTAGTTACATGTGATGTAGCCTACTCCCATAGATTAGGATTTTGGGCTATCTATAGTCCAAGGTATGATCTTGGTAACCTATAATTTGGTTTGTGCTTTGTTTGATATAGGGTCCACTCACTCCTTTACATCGACTTGGTTCATAGAGGGATTGGGATTGGTCATGGAGTACTAGTATGGTGTTATGTCTATTGATACCTCACTAAGAGTGTGTTCATATGGTATTCGTCGTTGTTAGGAGTGTTCCCTAGAGATATGAGGTTATCATTTCTTATGGGATTTATTTATATTAGAGATAACTTACCTAATAATTGGTATAGATTGGTTGGTTATATAAGCATTGTGTATTAACTATTACTAGAGTTAAGTGATGTTCATATCTCCCGATTTTCATCAGCACATGCATATCTAAGAATTGAATTTATAGGTAGGTTGTATGGGAATAAACTGCAAAAATCTAGGTGAGGTCACCACCGAGGTCACTAGGTTAGTATTATATAAAGGAGGGATTTAGAGGAACATGGGGTTACAACTTGATAGGGGAATAAAGTTCACCATTGAGCTTATATCTAGTGATGAGCCTATTTATATTCCACCTTTTAGGATGGTTCTAGAAAAGCTATGGGAACCTAGTTTCAGATTCAATATTTGGAGGCTAGGGTGTTTATCATGTCAAGAACCACCCCTTGGGGATCTCCAGTCCTTTTTTCTATAAAGTTTGATGGTTCCTTATGGTTATGTATTGATTGTAGGAATTTAAACCAAATTAAGGTGAAGATATGGTGCCTACATCCTATGATTTATGACTTATTTTACTAGTTTAGAGTATCTTAGGTATTTCCTAGGGTTTATTTATGGTTGGGTTACCACCAGGTTAGGGTGAGACCATCATACATACCTTGTATGGATTTCAGATATGGATATGGTTCGTATGAGTATCTTGTGATGTCATTCAGTCTAATGAATGTACCGATTGTGTTTTTATACCTAATGAATTGGGTATTCCACCTATATTTAGATATATTCATAGTTTTCTTCATTAATGATATTTTTTGTACTCTAAGACCTAGGAGGAAAACACTTAGCATTTGAAGGTGGTGCTGGGCATGTTGAGGGAGCTAGGATTTATACCAAACTCTCTAAGTGTTGTTTCTTGATGGACTAAGTTCACTTCCTAGAATATGTTATATATGAGTTAGGTGTATCAGTAAACCTAGATAATGTTAGATTTGTGGTATATTGGGACCCTCCTAGAAACATGTTTAGAATACATAGATTTTTGGGTTTGGTAGGATACTATTAGAGGTTTATTCAAGATTTATACTATTTTACAGGACCTTTGACGGGTCTACCCAGTAAAGGGATGAAGTTTGTGTGGTATGACGCATGTGAGGATTAATTTCAAGAGATGAAGTAGAGATTGACCATGGAACTGATCCTAACCCTACCCAAGCCCGATAGGAATTATACATTTTACTATGATGAATTAGGGATCGTTCTTGGTGTAGTTCCGATATAAGGAGGCCATATTGGGGCATATAGTTCTTGGAAGTTAAGGCCACATGAACAAAACTATCCAATACATGATCTCAAGATAGCAGCATTAGTGTATACTCTAAGGTGCTGGTGACATCACCAGCTGGGTGAGAGGTTCATAGTTTATACAGACTATAAAATACTGAAATATATATTCTCACGATAGAATTTAAATATTTGAAAAAAAATTCTGGGTTGAATATCCCAAATAATTTGATTTTTAATTGGCCTATAACCCTGTTAAGGGAAATTTAATTATGAATTATTTAAGCAAGAATGCTCAAGATCGAGTTGTTTAGATGTCTGGCAGTGAATGGAGGTTGATGTATCTCTTAATTGAGATACATTTAGGAGTGTAGGAGTGTTAGGGGTAGGAATTTCTCACATCCTTATCTATAAAACCTTCATTTATGAATCATATTAAGTAGATATAGTTATCTAATCATGATTTCCTTAATATAAGGGATAGCATTTATGGTGGGTATCCACCACTAGACCGGCTCCTTGATGAGGATGAGATCCTTCACATTTATATAAATTTATTGGTTTTGATAGATATATGGGAAGATCTTATGGGGGAGTCTCATGCTTCTAAGTGGTAAATGCATCCCGAGATGACCAAAATGTATCGGGATTTATGGTGATAGTACTGGTGTCCAAGAATGATAAAGGAGATAGTGGGTTTTATCACAAGGTACTCCACCTATCACTAGGTGAAGGATGAGTATCAATGGATCACTATCCTCCTATAGTCTTACCCATTCCCAAGGGGAAATGAGACGATGTTACAATGGATTTCATGACTGGTATACCAAGTAAATCTAGGGGAATGATGTTGTGTGGGTAGTTTTGGATCTCTTGACCAAGTTTTCTTACTTATACCAATCTAGAAGACCTTATCAGTTGAGGATCTAGGAAAAATTTATGTCCATGTCATTGTGTAGTTACCTGGGGTTACCCATACTATAGTCTCTAATTGAGATTATTGTTCCACATATCATACTTGGGATAGGTTATATAAGGCTCTAGGTATGCATGTGCTTCTAAGAACTACCTGCCACCCCCAAACTGATGGGCAGTCAGAGTGAACTATATAGATCCTGGAGGACATGCTTAGAGTATGTTTCCTTGAATTTTGGGGATCTTGGGAGAATCACTTAGACTTGATGTAATTTTACTATAATAACAGTTACCAAGAGACCATTAAAATGGAACCTTATAATAATTTGTATTGGAGACCTTTTCATTCACCCTTGTAATGGATAGGTATAGGTGATCTAGTGATTATTGGATAGTTCCTCATACAGGAAATTATAGATCATGTCTAGTTGATTCATAAGCATATAGTGATGGTATAGAGTAATAAAAATTATTATGTGGACTGGAATTATCGACCTCTTGAGTTTTAAATTAGTGATCTAGTATTTTTACATGTTTTACCTAGAATGGGACATTGTTGCTTACATAGATAGGTAAAATCAGCACCTAGGTTCATGGGTCTGTTTGATATTATAGAAAGGGTCGGCCCGATGGCATATTGAATGTCCCTTATACAATGGGTCAGCACCATGCATGATCTTTTTCATGTATCTCTGTTATGATGGTACTTTATTGATCCATATCATTATCTTTATGTTGATGATATCAATCTTGATATCGATGAATCCCTTGAGGAGTATATTATTCATATTGTGGATCATAGAGAGAATTCATTTTGGGGAAAATATTTTCCATTGGTCCATGTATTGTGGAAACACAAGTGTTTTCAAGAATAAATCTAGGAATGGGAATTGAATGTGTGGGTGTAATGGTTGCAGCTTTTCACCTAGTAGGTTGGAGATGGCTGAGGGAGTGGCTCAAGGGTAAGCTATATTATTGGGGGATTGTAAGACTATTATCTTATTTAAGGTATTAAATTCTTTAATTTTTTTTATAATCCCTTAATATTACCTTAGTGGAGTTTCCAAGGGATTGGGGGAGGTCTCAAGAGTTCCCTAGGGGATCAAGGGCTCAAAATTTCAAGTTTTGGGAAATAGAGTCGGGTGCATCATTGGAAAAAGTTTTTCACTAAAGATGCACCCCAATTGTGTGGGTTGGAAATATGGGGATCATGGTTTGTTAGATTATAATATGGGGTTCTATAAATCATGTAAGTATATGTAATTTATTATAGATCCGTCACATATAGTTTTACAAATCATGCGCCTAACCATGTGAGGTGTGGGGATTTCAAACATTGTGGTTCATAGGTTTGGAACATGGTTAAGCTAGTCCTATGGCCAAACTATGAACCTAGTTAAAAATGGGGTAAAATTTCCTTTTTCTCTTTTTAACCTTTAAGTATAACTTTTCCTTCTCTCATTTTTTCCACACAGAAACTCCTCTATAATCTTTATTTCTTCTTCTTCCTCAATCTTGGTAGATCTCCACAGTTCATATTTTGATCTGATTTCTATCTAAATAAATTAAATCCATAAGGTAAATCTAAGAGTCTAACTTCCTCCTTTCTCTTTTAAATTCACTTCCTATTATATTCTTATTGTTTATGGATGGTATGTCCTATTTTCAAGGCTTTTGTTGGATTCTTAAAATTATTCCATTTCTACTCAAATAAAATCCCAATATTCAATGAGTGAATATTATCTAACCTAAGTTAGGTGGTGTTTGAGCTATACTTTAAGGTTTTTCCATTTTGATAGTCCATTCTATGTATGTTATTATGCTATTTTGTCATGCATTTTCCTAAGAAACTAAACTTAATTAATTTGTATCCCAAAATGAATCTATACCCTTTTGAACCCATTAATTAGCCCTTAATGAATTCAATTTGGGACTTTTCCACACCTTTAGGGTGAGATTGGATAATGTATTAATTTTATTATATTAAATAGACATCCAAGGGGTGTCTTGGACTTGAGAATGGAATATGGGCTTAACCTTTGTTAATTGAAAAATCAAATGGAATGTTTTAAATAAAAAATAATGATAATTTTCTTGATTTTATCCATGGTAATAAATTTATCTAAGTAGATTGTGTAGTTATGTTCTGGTTTGGTTAAATATAGGAGGAATTTCATGATGATCTCCTTGGATTCTAAGTGACACAAAATTCTAAATAAAAGGGAATGTCATGATGATATATTTAGATTCCATTATTTATATGTTTATAAATGAATGAGAATTTCAGGATGATCTCCTTGGACTCCATGAGGAACATGATGCTACTTAGTGGGAATATCACAATGAGATCCTTAGATTTTGTTTGGTGAACGTGTTAAGAATTTCAAGATGAGATCTATGGATTCCACATACTATCAGCTGATTGAGATTGATGGGATGAGTAATTGTATTTTACATGATATGTGATGTCTAGAATGTCAAGATTAGTGCCTGAATTCCATGAGGTGGTTATGGTTGGCACAATCATCAATACATGATCATAGACATCAAACCTTGGTCAAAGCAAGTAGGTTCAACTTGGGTGTCATCACGGATCTCGGGGATCAAGGTTGTTATGTTTTATTTATTAAATTGATTTACTAACCTATTTTATGACACACATCAACATTCACTATTTTTGGCTCAATAAGATGTGATTTTAGACACCGTTGGTGGTGACCTACTAAGTCATAATCGCACCTTGCTTGGGTCATTGGTTTTTACCCAAGAAAAATTCATGGATGTGGGGTTATATAAGGAAAAGTGCCCTATGTCGGATGCTTGATTTGGGTTAGGATAGAGCATGGAAATGGGGACCGGGCCAGTGTTTTTACTTCTGGATATCTTCCTAATTTTTTCAACTTTTATTCTTCTGTTTATTTTTAGGGCTTGTATATATATCTCTAGAATGTATGACTCACCAATGGGTATGCAGATCATTTTTTATAGCATGGGTTATATTTTTTAATTATTAAATTATTATTCCTTTATTTATTCACTCTTATCTAGATGGATATTATCTCCATTATTTTATTCCATTTTTCACACTCTGATTATGAGGGAATAGTCTCCCCACATTAACCTCATAGGCCCTCATTGGTAGTCAACATACTTCGGCATATGTGGATTTTTACTTCAGTCCTTTTCAAACACTATCCTAGAGCATTGATTTACTGTCTACTAGGGTGGTTCATCACAATTCTATTTCTATACCCACATCTTTCTCTCAGCTTCTTCAGGGGATAGTTTAATCACCTAGAAAAATATCAACATCTCTAAGGGTGAGATAATTAAAACAATAATTTTGAAACTGAATCATTACAAAAAAAAAATCAATAAATTTCATAACCACCACAATAAAAGTAACTTTACTCTCCTACATAAACCTCTTTATTTTATTTTATTCATAGATCAATATCCCCCCTAAAATCTTCCATTAATACCTCAATTTTCTTTACATCAGATGAGTATAACTCTGACCCAACTATATGATAGAATGGAACTTGAAAAATTAAAAATAAAGGCATTGTGGGAATGTTCCAAATGATCAAACAACTAATCATGTAAAATAAAAATTGAAATTCTTTCAAACAATATTTTCAATAGTGTAAAATTCTATCCCACCTTAACCCTAATATTTTAGGAAATTCTAAATGTAAGTTACATCTTCCTTGTACCAGGAGGTCCTATTAAGATAATAAATTGACCAGTAAACATTTTATATTGTATCATATCTTCAATAAATCCAAAAACTTATCTTACAATATCATGATATATAAATCCAGTATCCAGTAGTAAATCCATCCCATTGGTTGACAAACATGTAGCATCAAATCATAAAATTCTATCATTGATGAGAATATTTATTGTATAGAGTAGGAAAGTTCCAATTTGGAATAATTATATGGTAATTATAATTCATATGGCATAGAATATGAATAAACATAGAAATTTTAAGAATTTTTTTGAAGTAATGGAATATAAATAAAATCAAAGGTTCGTAGTGTCATAATGATTCAATAGGAGGGAAATAAGTAACACATCAATACTACAACCTCTGATGTGGGAATGGGTGTAGATTCTCTACTTCTTCATAGATGACTAAACATTTTCTATCAGTATATTACAACCCTCTCTCTCACTGTTCACTCTCACCTTCCTTATTTATGACTTAGGGTGCCAAAAATTTCTCAAGCTATGCCACTATAGTTTTATAGGGTTATATTGATATAGGTGGAAGAAGGGAGGGCTCATGGTGATTGTGCTCATTCCCATATAGAATGAGCCATACCAGTTAACTAGGGAACTTCTTCCAAATCAGGAAAAAATATACTATTAGGAAGTCAAATAAAAAAACATGATCGGATTTCCATCTAAATTAGATGATTTTATGTAATTAATTTAATTAATGTCCTAAAGGGTAGATCTTTTCCAATCCTAATAGTTTAATATTCTATATCTATCCATGGATGATACTCATAGCTCAACATTCTCCATACACATAGGGTAAAAAAAGATGTATAAGAATCTCTGAAAGCACTACTAGTGGAACAATATGAATAAGGAGATTGGTAAATATACATCAAATTTCTTGGTATGTTAATAAGTGAAGTTGTAAAGTAAAAATTACAAAGGGGTGATGCAACCATTACCCATACATATATAGAAATTGGATAAAATAACCATATATTTTGTCATGGATCTTCCAAAGACATCCAAAATAAATAATTCCATATGGGTTGTAGTGGATCATTATACAAAGACCACTCACTTTATCTCCATTAAAGAGGATTCACTCAATCAACCTACAACTATATACAATGGAGAAGTGGTGAGGCTCCATGGAACACCGCTATCAATTGTATCTAATCAAGATTTGAGGTTCGCCTTAAAGTTTTTGAAAAGAATTCAACATGATTTGAATGTAGATTTGAACTTCATTATGACCTATCACCTTAAGACCAATGGTCAGTTTGAATTGACTATCCAGACACTTGAGGTTATTTTGTGAGCTTACTTTGTGTACTTCAAAGGAGGATGAGATCAATATATTTCTCTAGTTGAGATTTCATGAAACAATATATTCGACTCGAGTATTCATATAGATCCTTTTGAATCCCTATATGGGAGGAAATGTAGAACTCCTATATGTTTAAATGAATTTAGAGAACATGATCTATTGGTACCCAAACCTATTGAAGAAATTGTAGAGAAGATCAAATACATTCAGTAACACATCTAAGGAGAAAAAATTCAATATAATATATATGATGAAAACCATTATTGAGACTTTTATTTTTTAGGTTTGAGATAAATAATTCCTTATAAATATCCCCATGGAAGATATTTGTGAGGCTTGGGAAGAATGGAAACAGAAGTCCCAGATACATTGTCCTGTTTGAGATTCTAGACCATATTGGAGTTATGGACTATCAACTTATACCTCCACTAAACCTTTATTAGGTTCATGATGTATTCCACATATCTATCTTGAGGAAGTATATACAAGATCCCTTGTATATTATAAATCATAGGTGGTATAGTTAGAGCATGACCACTCTTATAAGGAGAAATCAATGAATATTTTAGACTATAGATACTAATTTCTATGAAACATGATAAATCACCTTGTCAAAGTACTTTGGTGAAACCATAAGTATAAAGAGGAAACTTGGGAACCTAAATAAGTAATGAAATAAGATCAACCTCGTTAATTTTCATCTTAGTGAATGAAATTGAATTTTAAGGGTGAAATTTCAAAAGGTGGAATAATGTAATGACCCATACATTTATATATATCATGTTACTTCTGAATAAACATGTGTGTCATATTTAGTAATATAGTATAGCATAAAATTAAAGCACCACATAATGAAAACCAATGAATAATTATTATACTATGACGTTGCATTTAGATAATAAAAATACCAAATTAAATTGAAAATAGTATAGTGAGATAATAAACATAGATAAATAAAATAACTATAATATAAAATTTTGGATCTTCTTGGTCACCTGGAATAATCAAACTCACAAAAAATACTATGAAAAATTAAAAAAAACATTCATAATATAATTTACATTTTGAAAATAAAGAATATAAAACTTTAAGAGGAATTTAAATGAGTGATGATTGAAGTAAATAGAATGTATTTATAGGAATTATAAAATCAATGAGACTATTGGAAATATAACCTTTGGAATAGTAAAATTGGTCATTAAGAATAGTAACTTGGCCATTGTAATGGTAAAATAATAATTGTGTATTTTATGAAATAAAAATATAAGGAATTTATATCATAATACAATTAAATAAAAGTGTTAAATGTGATAAAATAAGCATTTGACTCAAATAAATCATAATTGAATTTTTTTTTAAAACATGTAAGTTTTATTTCCATTAAAATATATTTTATGATAAATTTAAAAAAATCATAAAATGTATTCATAAAACAATTTATATTTTTATAAAAAAATATGATACAATTTTATGAAATCATCGGTAATTTTTCTACATGTCATAAATTTGATTGTGTCATAAAAATAAGTTTCTTTTCAATAAATAAGGATTTTATTTAAAAAATAAATTTTTTATACTTAGAAAATTATTTTGATAAAATGGACTTTATTTTTGGAATTATCACATCAAAATTATCTTAGGGTGATTTTTTAGTATTTTTTTGAAAATGATAAATTTTTAATGAATAGTAAAATATAACAAAATAGGGTATTTTACACTATAAGTTAAATACATGATTAATTACATATAGAATGATGTAAGAAACAATTATCTTAGACTCTCATGTACTCGTTACTATTTATATTCATAATAATCATCACTATTGGTAGTCTTAAGTAAAAAAACTGAAGTAACAAATATTTTATTCAAAAACACTCTTCTCCCCCCTTATAAATATCGCCCTTCACCACCCCATTTTTCCACACACCTTAAGTTTCTTAGATCAGAAACAATTTACCAAAATATATCCACAATACTCTTATCTATGAAATATATTTTTTTAATCAACAAAATGCAACCCTTTGAAATCATAATCCAATTATCTGCATCGTCCTAAGGAGTAAGGTAAGAACTTAGAATCACCCTTTTCTGTTTTTATTACTTTAAAATATATTCTTCTACCTCATCCAAATATATTCCATACATGATGGCATAATTACATAAAAAATGTAAATATATTAAAATGTTATTATATTATTGTAATGACCATTATCTACCTTCCTCACATCTATTCTAAAATTAAAATGTCATTAATATTATAGTTGGTTTATCGCCTCCATGGACAACATATTTCATTTTTCATCACCACCTTCCTAAAATGTTATAATAATAATTTTATGGTAAAAATATGATTATAATAAGTATATTATATTTTGTTGTATTTTCTATAATGGGTAAATAAACATAAGGATTAAATGAAACCAATTAAATCCATCATGATCAAAAAAACCTCCTAAATGAACGAACCATTAAATAATAACATTTATACTCTATAAATCATATTATATTTGAAGACTATCTGATATTTATAAACTTATTAACTTTTATAAATATATAAACTCTATACAATTATACTTCAAGATTTATAGACCCATTTCATAAGAACTTTTAGCATTATCTATAAACTAATGTGACCTTGGAACCATGAAACGAACATCCTAAAGATGGTGAACATGAATATAATATCCTAATAAAATGATTATAAATGAACATAAAATAATAATAAAAAATAAAATATACAGGAAAAAGGTTATTAATAAAGTATTTAATAAACTTAATTTTATTATTTAGGAGGATAAATGCAAGTACCAAGAAAGTCGAGACTCAAGGTAAGGGTACTCCCAAACCACCCTATTTTCTTTTGGGTTATGATTTCTCTCCCTTTACCTCACTTTTCTCGCTATTTTTATCATGTAATTATTCTATATTCTATATATATTTATGTTCCTTATATATATACTCTATTTTATCTTCCTTTTCTTCGTAGATGATGTACAATTTTTTCAAGTTCCCTTTCAATATTTTTATTTAAAACAAACATAATTAAAGGAGATTTTATATTACTTATAACTTTCAAGTATCACTATTTTAAATTATTTTATATTTAATGATTTCCCAAAATTATAACCATTTTATTGAAAACTATTCTGGTTTAATTTCATTTAAGGAAAACACAATGTGCTTACCTTCTTTAATGGTTCCTTGTGTTTTTCTTAAAAACATCGCTTAATTGGTTCATTTCTATACCTATTTATCCACATATTTTTTATGATTTATACTTCAACTAAGATCTATATTCATGAACTATGCTTCTTTATTCGCTTATGAATGTATAAAAGTCCTTAATCCTTTTTTTATTTATAATATTTATGATTATTCACTTGATTATACATATGATATGATTTTGTAACCCATTTCCTTTAATTAGGTTTTTCTTATGCTTATGTATTATTTATATATGTGGTACACATATTCATATACATATTATGATGTGGCATTTGGTCATGTAATTATTCATCCTATTAATTCATTGGGTAAATATTTTATCTCATGAGATATTATGTATGGTGCATGACCAGTAAGCCTAGCACACTTTGTTATGTTGTCTTGGAAGTGAGACTTGACTTATGATTACGATGTCATGTTTTATATTTTTTCCAAATTATTATGATTCCATGATATTATGATATCATCATCTTTATCCTATGCTTCCATGTGATCATATATGACCCTTCTCTTTTATGATATGATGTTATGTCTCTTGACCTATATGTTATGCTTCATTATCATATTTATTCCCTTATTGGGATTTATAGCTCACTTTTTTCTTAATATATATCCCCAGGGTATCCTTTACAGTAATAAAATAACAAAGGTACTTAAGAGTTTATTTTGGTGATTAAAATAATGATGATGTATTTTATATTTAAGTTGATTCATTATGTATCTAATTTACCATATAAACTAGGCATCTAGATTTATAGGTTATGTTTTATGGAATTTTATGTTAAAAACATGTAATAATATATTTATAAGACTCTAGTTAATATATATGTGGTTTCAATCCTCTAATACTTGGGTTTATATATATGGTTCCCATCACAACTGCCCCCTTTTATAGCACTACAGCAATTTAGGACATCTATTTGTTCACTGACAGAAACTTTATAGATGTCTATCTCAACTAACTCAACATGTTCAAGTTTCTTTGGTTGATTCATTTACTCCACCACCAAACCTCTATCATAAAATGGTCCTTTTAGTGGATGAATTAGAGCATACAGACTCTCATCATGAAACCTTTATATCTACTTCCTCATTAACTTCCCAAGATTAGATTGATGGTGGTGTGACTTGAATTTCCTGCCATTCGACTACATGAATATTTTATTATGGTGATTTAAATCATATCAATATTAAGGGAGTTTTTCTTACAACTTGTCATCCTTACACTAAGATTATGGATATCACCAATTTTGATGAATCTCCCATTCCTATTATAGTGTTTGTCACTTTTTTCTTGAATTCTAGAATTGTGTTGACATAGATGGTGAATGTTTCTCACCATTCCTCTTATATTATATCACAGTTATTTTAGGAGCATTTAATGAATTGATAACTTTTTAGATGTCAAAATTGGGGTGATATCCGAGTGGTTAACACCCCCCTTCATCCTACATGTAACCCAGGATCAAATCCTGGTGGGTGCATATTTTTGGTACTATAGGAATACAATAGCAGTACTGTAGCAAGTACTGTAGTTGTACTATATCAGCCAAAACTATTCACCTATTTGGGAATATGGGCCACAGGGCCTTCGATCCACCCAAAGCCCATTAGGCCATAGGGCCGAACACAAAGACCTTGGATCATCCCAGATTCCACACAAATTAGTCCCAGAATAGGATTCAAAGAAATGTAGCATCCACTAGAGCATAGCTAACCAGATTGGAAGAATGAGAGGGTATGGAAACTGCCATTGGGACCGGGCACCGTGTAGATTTGCACAGGGCAATGTTGGATTATCAGTAATGTGAGGTGGAGAGATAGGAAACTTCAATGATACAGATTTTGGGGAGGGTCAGTTCTACTGGGTTTGGCCTTCAGGTCATGTATTAGGAATTGTGCCTCTAGGACTTCGGGGCATGTACTATGCCTTATGTTACTAGGAATGTGTTTCATGTAAGGGTTCCATATCAACCCATAAAAGAGGTATTATCCAAAAATCAATAAAAATAAGGCCTTTATGCCATTTTTACTAACTTGGTAGATGTTTTCTATTTAAAGGGGTTATATTTTTTATGCACCAATATCTATTTCCTATCCCACCACTTTCACTAGTTCTCTAAAGCTTTATTTTCACCATTTCATCCACTTGTGCATGTTTTACAAAGACTTTTTCCATACATCAATAATCAAATTTCATTCCATTGTGAGTATTGAAATATTTTAAGCACCATTAGACATCCTATGTTACTCAGTATTTTTCATGTATTCCAAACCTTTTGAGTTAGTACATTTTGATATATAGTGTCCCTTCATGGTCTTGGTTCATTTTAATTATAGTTGTATACTTCATTTATTGATGATTTTTCTCACATGTGTCCTGACTTTATCTTCTTTATGATTATTCTCAAGTATTTGATATTTTTTAATCTTTTTATCATGAAATTAATATTCAATTCTTCATCACTATTAAATTTATATGATAAAATAATAATTAAAAATATTTTTCTTCTTCCTTCCTATTATTCCTTATAAACCATGGTCTTATTCCAAAATATCCTACCCTAACACACCTCACTAAAATGGTGTAATAGAGAAAAAACATCACCATATCTTGGATACCACTTGGGCTATACTATTTCAAATGCAAGTACCAATTTTATTTTGAAGCAACACTTTTATTACTATCACATATCTTATTAACCACCCTCTATTGATTATACTTCATGGGGAGAATCCCCTTCATATAATATTTTCATCTCACTCTTCTCATCCTCTCATTATTTGTGTCTTTGGTTGTTCCTATTATATCTATGACACTCTCCCTAATTTCTCAAAATTTATTTCCTAGTTCCTGTCTTGCATAATTCTAGGGTACTCTCACACCTAATAGGGATGATGATGTTTATCTCCAAATTTTAATCATTATTTCATCTATATTGATACCTCCTTCATTAATATTTATATATTCTCTTAACCTTTGATTCCTTCCTTCTTAGACACTAAACTCTATGATTATATTACTCTTACCATCCATCCACCCCTAACACCTCTTCCCATTTTTTTTTATCAACCCTTTATTTATGTTTATTCTCATCATTCATCAAATATTCCCTATACACCAATTGAGTATGTCACTACCCCAATATCTATTATCTATCTTAATATAACCAAATTTCCCCTTACTTTGAGAAAAGGTGTGAATTCCCATAAGTCTCATCCAATATATACACATACATATTTTATCTTCAGCAATGAACACATTGGTCTCGAAAATGGAGTTTATATCTATTCCTCATGTAGTTTTCATGACTAAATCTCATCCTGGTTGACTCCAAGTAATTAAATATAAATTACAAGCTCCAGATGAAAAAATAAAAATGGGATTTTGTACCTCTTCCAATAGGTAAATGGTTCATTAGATGTAAATGTATTTATATGGTGTGTATAACTATTGATAGTAATATATCACCTTTAATCTCACCATAGTGCCAAAGACTATGCTTAGATATATAGAATTGATAATTTCAACACTCTATCACTAGTTAAAAACATGTACTTAGATTTCTTATTTATATCATTTTCCATTTCCTCTCATTATATTCTTCAACATCTCAATGTTAATGATGTCTTCCCACATAGTTTTCTTTATGAGGAGGCTTATATGCATTATCCTCCTAGTTTCACTACTTTCATGGTCAAATCCTAAGTTTATTGATTTTTCTTCTCTCCTTTTGGACCTAAGAAATCGCCTAATACCTATTTTAATAATTTTTCATTGTGATCGCTACATTTGTACTTTATCATAGTATAAAAGACCATTTCATATTTTTTCAACAAACATATATTGGAAGTATCCTCTAGATTTACTATGTTGATGATCATATCACCATTTTATGGGTTATCACTCATCTCAAGCATTATCTTTATTAGAAATTTCATAAAAATTACTAGGGTCCCTTGAAATATTTTATTGACATAGAAATATCTTTGTGTCTCAAGGTAATCTTTTTTCCTTACACAACTATGCATTGGATATCTTATAGGATAATGGATTATCTTAAACAACTGTAGTCGACACTCCTATTCATCCTAAGAAAAAAACTCTTGATAATGATATTAAATATTATTCTCTTCTAAAGTAATATCATTGTCCAATTGATAAATTTAATTACCCCATGGTTACTCATCTCTAGATTACTTGTGTCATTAGCAATGTTAGTTAATTTCTAGAATTCCCAATGAAATACCAATGGGAAATCATTTTTTAAAATGTTAAATATATTAATAAATAACCCATACATGGTATTCTATATTAAGATCATGGCCACATGGGTATTGGTTATTTTATAATATGAATTGCACAAGTTGTTTATCCACCCAAAAATATACTTATAGGTTTTTATTATTTCTTAATAGAAATTTAATATCCTAACATAAAAAGAAAAAAATATTTATCTCATAATAGAGTGTTGAGTCTAGATATTATGTCATGACCGCTGTCATTATCTAGATTCTTTGAATTTTTCACCTCCTTCCTGAAGTTGTATTTTCATTGTCAAGTCTTACTCATCTCTATTTTGATAATAAATAATCCATTAAACTTGTTATCAATATAGTTTTATATAAATGAACCAAGCACATTGAGGTGTACTATCACTTACTTTAGTATACATTTGAGCAAAAATACCTCATTTTGAATAACATTCTAACAAAAAACTAGTTTATCAACATCATCCCCAAAGGTGTACCTGGCCCTTGAGTCAGATTATTATGCTCCAAATTGGGGATTAACAATATCTATGACCCATATTGAGGGTTGTATGCAATTAGTTTACACTTGAGACTCTTGTATTATAGTTTTAATACATCCAAGCATGAAGGTAAGTGGTGGCTTAGTTAAGTTGTTCCCCATCCCAATGCCATGTTTAGTGTAGGGGCCCAAAAAATCATATTTTAAACTTTTTTAGATTTAAATAGTAGGATGGTAAGATTATTGGTAGAATAAAATTAATAAAATAAATTATTATTTTATATATTTCTTATGATAAGGTATGGGAGATATGATAAAATTTTTGGGTTGAAAATGTGTGTGTGTGTGTGTGTTTGGTTGTTTAATATGTGGATTTCTAGGTTGGCATGGATTTCTCTATCTTCTTGCAAGATAATATCATCCCTACATGATCCTTAGGGTTTCTGTGGTTCCCCTAGGTGGTGGAGCTGGTGTCTTCTTCTCCTACCTTCCTACCCCAGTTTCTTCTCATCCATCTTGGCCTTTCATTTTGTCTTCTCTTTGGTTTTCCATTTCTTATGGGGCCCAATTTTGGTCCCCTCTCCTTCATTTTCTCCAACCTCATCAATTTTGGGGATTTTTTTATAGTTTTCTTTCCTTGGGGAAGTTTTTTCTTAGTTTATATGTTTTTTTATCCTTACCCAGAGAGTTATTTCTGAATTAGACTGTCTCAGATCCCTTCATTGGTGATGACTCTTGGTTTCGATGATGATTCTTCCCACCCAGAGTGTCATTGACCCTAATTCATATTTATGAAGTCATCTGTATTGAATGTAAATTTTTATCTTTTCTGAGATTGGTATAGAGGAGTGTGGTGGAGGAGGATCAAAGATGGATTGTTGCTTGGAATGGTTTTTTGGTGGTCTTCTTCAGTGGTGAAGCATTTACATGTAGTGGTGACCTATGGTGTAGAAATTGTTCTATAATGTTCCTTGGATGTGGATAAAGTGAGTTAATTTATGATAATTTGTGCTTTTGAAGTTGGTTTATTTTACATTCATGGATATATTTTAAAGAAATTATTTATTCTTCCTTTTCTATTAATATCTAAATACTATATTTTGACCCCATCTTGGTTTGGGGTGCTTATAATTTTTGGGTGATTTGATATGTGATGCTTGATTTTTCATTGGTGTATCAAGAGAATAGCCTGTAGTTGGTCTCATTTCTTGTTATGGTGGTTTTGGTTTATGCAATCACTTCTTAATTTTTGGATACCGTACTCATGATGTTTTCTCATGGATTCAAGTGCACTGGTATGTGGTGGGTGGGATTGGTTTTCCTAGTTTTTGGTATGGTGTCTCAGTGGTGTTTTTTTAGACTACTATGGTTCTTGGTGATAGTAAATATGGTATAGTGGATAGTCATTTATGTGGTTCTTCTGTGATTTCTTGTTTTTATTTTTCATTGTATTTGGGATACTCTCACTCAATGTCATTTCTTCATAATGCATGTTCTGGCCATAGATAGTGTTTATAATAGTTATGGGGTTGATGATGGTAATGGTGGTATGTTTTATGATGATGGTTATAGATGATGTGACATGATGACGCATTCAATTCAATGTTCAAGGCATACCCTCGGGTTCCATGTTCTCATATTCACCAGCTACTGTGGTTTGTTTTTTTATTTTTGAATTTTGAATATTATTGTATCAGGTCACTTGAATAGTATAGCAGGTATTAATGTGGCCCTTTTTCATGATATTTGTTGTATGTTTGCTTTTTTAAATAATTTTATCTTAAAAATAAATAAAAAATTGTAGGAATATATGGATCACTATATTAAATGGCAGAGTTTGGAAATGTTGATTAAATTATTATGAAAAAATTATTATTTTTTAATAGTTTAATATGATATTTTGGATAAATATGTGATATATTTATGGTGCCAATAGTATTGTCATGTATAAACATTATTAATTCTTTTTTGTAAAAATAAATATTTATTAATGATTAATATGTAATTTGATTATATGTGGCTAAATAATAGTATGATTATTTTTTAATAATTATTATATTTTTAAGTAATCAATGGTATTTTGATATGTATCTATGTGAGAATAATTAATGTGATATTATTGTTGGTTGTTAATATTATAAATGGTAAATATGTTGAAATATATCTATGTGATGGATAATTATTATTATGGAATGATACATAAAATGTTATGTGTTAGGTATTTTATTATCATTTAATATTAATATGGATTTTTTGTGGAAAGTACAATTAAATTTCAAATTAATTGAAGTTTTTTTAAATGGGAGGATTAATATTTAGATATTTAATGAGTAGTTTTATTTATTTTAAATTAGTGGTTGTATTTCTGATATATAATGGAATTATTATTCATTTTCAATTTGAACATTAATATTCTATAATGGATTTATTTGTCATGTGTTATTAGAGTTAATGATTGTTATTATATATGGATATTTTATGATATAATTATTATGGAAAAGAGGATATTAATATTATTGGATGTTCTAAATATTAATATTTCTTAATAATAATATATAATTATGTGTTGAATAAAATAATTATTTATTATTAATGAAAAATATTAGTATGTTTTGTGATGTAAAATTTTGTGCAAGGAATATTATATTTCATGTGTTTAAAATGGTGAATTATGATATATATTTTTATTTTTGACGGATAAAATAATTTCTTCTTAATATTTAGAATGTATGAGATTTATTTATTATCATTATAATTGTTTTAAAATTATATGAGTTGATGAATTTTCAAATAATATATGTTTTAAATATTTTTATGTGTTGAATATTATGTGACATTATAAGTTATATGTATAAAATTTTATAATGTACTAATCAATGGAATAAGAGTGGGAGGTTCATTAGTGCATGACTTTAAATGTGGATCATGTTTTAATATTAAAAAGTAGAAATTAATAACAAGAAGTTATGAATGCATTAATGATTTGGTTTCATTAGAGATTAAATATTGGTGGTTTGAATTCTATTTTAAATAGAGGTTGTGATGTCATGTTATCCTTATAGTTTAAAATTTTATTTTTTCTATTGAGAATATTTGGTCTTTTATTATAACCTATCATGGTATTCTAATATTCTGGATTTATTCTAGTAGTGAAGTGTAGTGGTGAGGAATGATAAACCTTGGATAAGCAGTGAATATCTCAGGAAAGTGGATTTTGTTCCTTTTTATGCCTTTTTGAATTTATATTCTTAAATGAATAATATTGTGTTGCATCTAAATCTTCCTTATAAAAATATTTCTAGATCTATCCTTATTGAATTATTGATCTTAAAAAGGGTCGTGGAAAAGTATCATGAGCTTTATATTTTGTTGTGATGGTGTTGTATAGAATGTCATAGTTTCTTAAAGAAGTGTTTATTCTTGGTGGGATGTTTAATCTTGAGTTCTTTTATTGATAATGATGTCATGAAACCATCTAATCATGTTGGTGTTTCATTTCTAGAAGTGAATATCTATAGTGTAAACTCCACATGGGTGTCATGAAATTTTTTATAAATTCATATTTTATTCATCATATAATGAAGAGTTGAGTTAATGTAGATATATTTTCAAACTACCTTATGAGAAAGACCTTTTAAAGTATTATAAGTTCAAATTAAAGTATTTGTAAAGATTAAAATCGATTATTGGGTTGATATGGAATATTGAGAAGTAGATATTAATGATAGGAGTGTAATTATCTTGATATTGGATATCTCTATACCTATAAAAGATTAAATGAGGAAGTTTTTTTGGTTTATACTCAAGTCTATTCATTATTTTATTATTATTTTATTCCTATTATTTACTTTTTTATTTTCAGGGAAAGTTCAAAAAGCATGATGGTAAAGTTTAAAATGGAATTATAGAACTTTTGTTGGTGTAGAAATGTGGTGGAAGTGTGAAATTGTTATTATTGTTATTTATGATATGTTTTTTTATAAGTTTATGTGTACTCAACTTCCTATGGTTAACTACTCGAGTTAGAGGAGCATGATCATGCATGAATGTTAAGTACAGACATTGGTTTTTGGACCCTTGTTGTTTTTATGATTTACTATTGATATTTTTGACATTGTTTTTAATGATGAGGTGTTTTTTCTATGAGTATGTTATTTTTTTATTTTGTTTTGGGAATGGATGAGTTTTATTGTAAGGTTATAAAAATTTTATAGTTATAAGATGAAATTAGGGGTTGTATCTAGCATATTATGTGGTAATATTTCTTGATTAATTTATTCTTACACTAATTTACTTTAGTATGTTATCTTCATATTTACATTGAATAGTTTCCAAAATATGTACCTATTGGGTATGAATAATTCACTCCTCTACAAATGTTGTTGGGTTTATTTTAAAAGATGAAGCATTGTTGTAAAAAAAATTGAGTAGTAAGTGTATAATCATAGAGGATCGGGAGTAGGCGAGGGAGTTCAAGTTTCATTATGGTCTACATCAAGATTAGCTATTGTTTGAATGAATTTCATTTTAGGTTTTATTTGTTAATATTATTATATAGGAATTCATATAGATTTATAAATTATTCTTGTTTATTTTATAAAAGTGTAATATCTTCCATAATTGTGAGTTTATATCCTTTGTGATAGTTTTCAGTCGGGCTTAGGGTGTCATGCTATATTAGGTTGTCGACTCTAGATGGTGTCCCAATAGAATCAGGTAGTGATAATTATAGTTCCACATTAGGATTCTTTTTGTGATGTTTCATTTTTATCTATTTATAAATAAAAAGTCTCACCTCTCATCGGAATATATGATTTCATCCTATAATGATAAATAAAATTATTTATTGGATACAAATTTGTTGAGAATCCTTACATCCAAATAATGATACACTCTTCAAATATATACACTAAATTCAAAAAATATATTATATTATTTATTAAAATTTCCCATTGACTATTTTAAAAAAAACATTTATCATGTGAGTTTATATATATATAATGCTAGTGAAATCTTTTTTAGCTACCATGTGCTATCAACTGATGGATAAATCCATAATAATGTTAGAGATAAAGCACCACTAGTAGTACCAAGATAAAATAATATATATTAAAACAAAAAAAAAACTATTTAATAAAATATAAATTCCAATCTATATTATCTTCTTCTTCTTATGCACCTCACCCTTAGGGCATGTACTCTTTTGATTCTAGATAAAATTCTATTGAAAAATCATCACTTCTACCCACCCTTTTGACTACATCTCTATTTTCCTCAATGTATATCACATCACCCACAGATACCTATAGTGTTTATTTTTACACCCATGGAATCTAAATAATAAATCAATACAAGTCGAATGTAAAAAATATTATCTCTTGTATGACTATTCCAATAATTTAGGGAGGTATAATCAAAACAAATAACCCAACAGGGAAAACATAAACCATTAAATTATACTTAATAACACATCATAAATAGTTAGGTATAACTTTAGTAGCTTTATTCCCTTCACATTATTTAATCCAATAATTAAATGGCTAATTTTTTTTATCATACCCACCTCTCATTCACTTGTCTTCTTTAGGGGAGAGTTTACTCACCTTGAAAAATAGCAGCATGGTTAAATTTAAGCTAACTAAAACAAGATTTTTTAAACCAAATCATAATAAAAAATATCAAGGAATTTCATAACCACCACAATAAAATTAACTCACCTCTCCTTCATATCCTTCTTATTTTAATTAATTTGTACATCAACTGTCCACCTAAAATTTTACATTAATACCTCAGTTTTCTTTACTTCATATGTGTATACCTCTGACCCAACCATAGAAAAAAACGGAATTATAAAAATTAAAAAATAAAGGCAAAGTGATAATGTTATAAATTATCAAACAATTGAACATATAAAATTCAAATTTAAATTCTATCAAATGAATTTTTCAATAGGGTAAAATTTTATCCCACATTACTCCAATGATCCTAGAAGATTTCCAATGCAAGTGTTTCCTTCCTTATACTAGGAGAACCTAATAACAAAACAACTTTTCTATCCAACCTTTTCTACCTTATCATATCAATAATAAATCTAGCAGCTCCCATTATGGTAGATTAACCAAAAATCTAGTATTCAGTGAAAAATGTAGCACCTTGGACATGCACTCCTAGATTTGGTGTGAATAACACATACTTTACATACTATATTCAATACCAACAATAGATTCAATAACATAACTATCCCATAATTACATGACTAAAATAAAATATTTCATTAGATGCATTTCCAAGACCTTTTAGGTTTGTAGCTTTATAGAATTAGGAAAAATCATAAACTAATAAATCACATGCCTTTCTAAACTAATGTAAATTTTTGCAACTACATAAGAAACTACTTAATTCATAATAAGTATTTAACATCTCCCACAAATCCCCACACATTCTATTCATCTAATTATATCATGTGTAATAATTTTATTCATATTTTAGAGAAATTGAAACATAAGAAGGGGTGATTTCAAATGATTGATAAGGGAAAACATACAACTGAGTAAATCATGTCATAAATATGGAATAAATATTATGGTAGGAATAATTAATCATTATAATGTCATAATAAAATTAAATTGAGAGCATAATATATCCATGGATAGTAATGAAAATAAATAGATCATATGGATAACAATAACTGAATTATTGATGATGGAATGCATAATGTCAGACATCTTCATCTTATAATCAAGGACTCATCCAAGACATCATTCTTTTCATAAAGAACATAGTCAATACATCTTTAAAAATTAGAAAATCATGCACCAAATACCAAACATATTTGTCACATGATACCTACCGATGTATCAAGGGTCTATATAATGTCATGCCTCACCCATCACTTGTTTAATTCCAATGAATTCATCATATGAGATAATGTGTAAACAATACATAATCAACTTTTCCATTAATCATTCATATTATAATAAAAACATATTGAACACCAATACTTTCCCCAATGATAATAAAAGGGATAACATGATTGTAACCCATCCATAGAAATAAGTTGGGTGGTTAAATAATATATAGTCAACTAGCCTAAGTAATCAATAAAAAACTATATCAGAATAAAAAATATATGGATTTTCAATAGTTTCCCAGTCAACAAATGGAATAGATTTCTAGGTAAGAATCCATCAAACTAAAATTTTATAGAGTAAGGGGTATATGGTTAAGTAAATAATTTCCCCAATAAATTGATGTATATAATCTAAGTGAACACTCTTCAATAAAAGAAATGTAAAACAAGGTATTCACAAAGTAAAGGCATTGGAAGAAAAATTATGTTTATTCATGGTGGATAGTTAAGTGAGACAAAGGTCAAAATAGATCATATATTTGATAGAGAATAACATTACATAAACCATTCAAATAGATAATGTGGATGGTTTCAAAAGAAAATATCTCCAGTGTAACAAAGGAAACTCATAATTATGTTAACATAGATGAAAAACATCCTTGAAAAATAATTCTTTGAACAATATCACACAAGAAGTGGTCAAGAATATAATTATTTGATACTATGAGTTAAATCCCCCAAATTATAAAGATATATATTTATTAGTGTATGAATAATGAATCATAAATCCAATTAGTGTAAATCCTTTTGAATATTAAAAGTAAAATGAAGGTGAAAACTTAAAAGAGATTTTAAAAAAATTAACATTGACGTGAAATTAAAAAATACATGTCACTTTCAAAAGTAACTTCTGAAAAGGTGAAGTGAAATATTTTGAAAAAAAATTACTTTTAAAAAGAATATATAATAACATTTCCTTGAAAATGATAAAAAAAATATATAAGAAATGTGGATCCAAAGATAAAACATTTTATTATTAAAGGAATCTTTTTTTAATACTTTGGAATTGACTTAATTGAAAACAAACATTGTAAAAAGAGTAATAAAACCTTCTTTGTATTAAAACTTAATTTTATAAAATAGTATTAAAAAATATCATATAATAAAATATTATAGTGTGATAACCCAAGAATAGATGAACAATGTTCAAGATAAAACTTTAGAACTCAAAGAAAAGAGATTTGATCAATCTCTATCCCTTATGGGAAACATACTTCATAAGATAAGAAATATTCAAAAATGATTTATGAGGTAGAAATGTAAATTCATTGAAAAATGATATAATAGCTCATAATTTAATCAAGGTTGGATTTTACTCAACCTATATGAAATAAGTTCAAGAGAACGATCATAACTCGATGAATGAAATTTGAGTAACCAGAAATATTTACTACTCAGGTAATAATTGAATTGATATCCATTTGAAGAAAAGAATATGATTTGGATTGATATATCCCATAAAATAAAAATACAATTATGATAAAAATACATTCATGGGAATTAAATAAACCATACAAGGAAAACATAGTGCACAAAATGTATTATGTCTCAAAGAATTAGAATTGTGACCAAGAAAACCATTACATATTTAGAAACATTCAAATAAAAACCCCTTAAAGGATATAATATCAAATAGAAAATTAAATACCATGAATAATGAGAGAATCATGATATAAAATATTAAAGGGTAAGTAAGTAAACCATATAATAGAAAACATAGTTCATAATATAAACATGTCTCAATGAATTGAAATTTAAGATAAAGAATCCCTTACCTTTTATCATGGATTCCACGAAAGCACTCTAACCTCCTGTATAAAAAACATAGAAATATAAATAACTTATTTCATAAACTTAATAATATTTTTTACATTTATAATACTCATTTATAATCATTATACATATGAATTCTAGTTATTAATTACCTATTTTCAATATTAGATGTAAGTAAACCTGGTCATTTTGAACTAGTTTTGTAAAAAAGGTGTTGGTATTCATTTTTATTACAAAGATAATCATACCAAGATAATTAAAGGTTTTTTAATATATGTTTCATGATATTTATAAAGATATAATTTCATTCCATGGTTTTTTTACAACACATGAAGATGGAATCGATGATGATCGTGTTTTGGTAATTCTTAATGAACGGAAGGTGTTTTCTTAATTAATGAGTTTAATAATAACGTTACCATTCCATAACAAAAAAATAATTATTTATATATTTATATCATAATATATTATTAATTAATTTCTCATGTTCATCCATGATATAAATTCATAACATTGTTCCTGTAGGTGGTTAAATCGACCCAAACATGAATATACCATGAATAATGGATGATTATATGGTGGGTTGGTTGTAATATCATTATACTAGAATCATAATGATCTTATTTAGTGTTTATTAGTGTGATACATCATAATTTTATGTAATTATAAGAATAATTAATAGATTTTAAAATATTACATAATATGAATAAAAAAATTATGTTAGTAAGCTTTAAATGATGATCATTTATTGATCATATCATTAATAAGTTCTCTAATTTTTCATACTAGAATTTTAATTATGACAAACCATATATTTAATACACATCATTTCATGATTTATTACATGAAGGAACACATAAAATAATCCCAAAAGATAGTGGATCCTGGTTTCTTTGAGAGATTAGGTATATAGAGCATCATCTTGATCCATGCATACAACAACATTATTGAATACTTCATTAGCATACTTCTAAAAAACCATTGTTCTTCTAAAACTGCACAGGATAACTTGGGGAGATACATATTAAATGGGTGAGATATAAGTCCTATTAATGGAATAAACAAAGAATAACATGATAAAATTATTACATGAACATCGAATCATGATATACAATGATAACATAAAGGCAACATGGGAATGTGAAAAGAACATAAAACATGGCATCATAAAAATAATTCAAGGATAAACACCAAGAAAAAATAACACAGTGTTCCTAGGATAACCTCCTGTGTACCATACATGGCATCTCATGAGATTAAAACATTACCCAATGCATTGGTGATCTTTATAATTTCAGGTCCATCTGTAACTTTCATATCATGAACATGTATAAGTGTGCCACATAGATCATTCAACATAGAATCATATTTTAACAAATTTAATCCCTTCATTATGAATTATGGGATATATACATGGAATTCCCAAATAAATTAAGGATATTCACATCTAGGTTAAAAGACTTGAGTGGAAATGGGGATGAGCATTCACAAAACAAAAGTTTGGCATTGAAAATCACAGGATAATGTTGGCAGCATAATGAGGGTAGTAAAAGATTCATGGGATGGATTAATGAGAGTTAAATAGGTCTCTAATCACCTGGAAATAATAAGGAAAGTAATAGGTATATGAAATAATATAATCCAATATGAAAAAAAATTAATAAAAAGGAAAAAAAGATAAAGAAGGTCCTTGAAAAAAGAGGAGAATGAGAGGATCCCTTGCCTTTAGAGGGTGCTTCCAAAAGCTTGATAGGAGATTCTTGAGAGTTTGGGGAAAAAATTAGAGTGATATAGATAGGTAAGTTTATAGTATATTCATGATACAAGGGTTTTTAGTGAAGAGTAATGGTATCTTGTGTGGTTTTATATAGGGAAATAGAGGGGAGTTCTTTATTAATTCTCAAACGTAGGCTTTGGAATCTATATAATAAAGTATTAAAAAACAAAAACCTTCCCATGGTTTCTTAAAAATTAAAGTTTTTTTCATTATGTTACAAGTTTAAGAAATGAGATCATTAAAATATTACCCTTTGTGATGTGGAAGTGATTCATGTTCATAAAGAATTGATTTTAAAATGTTAATATATAATATAGGTTTTGGAGGATTCATAATGGGTTTTTAAAATTAATAAAATAACCTAAAACACGTTATTTTAAATGGTGAATATATATTTGGTCATGGATACCATTTATCGCATATATTACATCACTTTTGGGTCACAATTATGTCATAATACACACCATATATTTATACCGTATTTAATTTTGACCCAAAAATTCAACTATCTCTGAAAATTATGAAAAAAATAACCATTGGATAATTTCAATATAATAATTTTAAAAATAATATTTATTTTATCCAAAAAACTCTCTATGTATGATAATTTTTACTTTTAAATCAAAAAATCATATTTAATGAAAAATACAGGGTTTTTTTACAATAACAGTTTTACAACCCTTATAAAAATTATTTTTGAATTTGTAAAATTATATTATCATTTATATTTAATAAAAATATTTAATAATAATATTTTATTAAAATTTCTTGAATTCATTAAAATATAGTGTCTTGATTGAAACTATACATTTCCCAAAAAATAAAATTTGTGTTTCATTGTATCAAAATCTAATTTTTATCAAAATCATTATATAATATTTAAAAAGTAATAATAATCATAAAAGAGAAATATAATCATTATTTTAAAAATTCATATTGTTAGGGTCTTGATATATAACCCTTTATTACACCAGTAAATGCTCTGATGGTAAGGTGTGAGATGGTGAGATTTTTATGGGGTGATTTGGTGAACATGGTTTGGGTCATGATCTTGATAAGCCTAAACTTATCTCATAAATGGTTTCATTCATGATTTAATAGTTTAATCTAATCTTGGGCTTGATCATTGTAAAATATCAGTGATTATATCTCCCTCTGAAGATAAATGGGCATCGTATGGTATCATCCTACTGGTCGAGGCCATCTCTTCTTCTTTATATATCAATTAGAATTTATTATAACCCAATATATATACTAATCACATGATCACTATTCAACAGCAATAATATCAGTGGTTATGATGCTTAATGGTCTTTAAAATTTTATAGGATGTAACATTCCATAATAACCAAATAATGGCATTCATTTTCTATAACTACATTACGTAAAAATACATTTATTTATTCATAAAGGTAATTTCATTTATAAAAGTTCAGGTCGTTGCATTATTCCCCCTTTAGAAATTTCACCCTAAAAATTTTCATTTCAGACAGTAAAACATATGAGGGTAATTTTATTTCATCACCTCTTCTAATTCCCATGTCGTTATCTCAAGCTTGTGGTTCTTCCATAACTCTTTTACTAGGTGAATTGTCTTGTTCCATAGAACTTTGTCTCTATGATCTAAGATATTCACCACATATCCTCATATGAAAGATCATTCTACAATGGTACCACCTTTGGATTCAGTGCATGTGAGGGGCCTAGTATGTACTTCCTCAAGGTAGATACATGGAACACATCATGTACTCGAGATAGGTTAGGTGGTAGTGTTAGTTGATAAGACAATACTCCAATGAAATTAAGGATCTCAAAGGGGCCTATGTATCTAGAACTAATATTTCCCTTCTACCAAAACTCGTGGTTTTATTCCATGATGATATATAAAGGAACACTTTTTTTAAGTTATTTTTCTGGTCAAAGACCAAACCACAAAATTTATTGAAAGAAATAAACGGTTACACAAGTCTAAAATAAGGGATTTTATTCACATCCCTAACATAAAGCGGGAGTAACTCAGGTGGAATATCATCCCTTCAAAGAATATCATGTGCAACCCACATATTATCAAGTCCATCAGCAATCCTATTTGCTTCATGATACGTATGAGTGACAATGAAGTTGAAATCTGAGAGCGAGTTTAGGCAGTCCATCCAGCGCGCAGTGAGCGTCCAAGCGAGATGAATGGTACCATTATAGATGGCTTGGACAATAGTGGTGGAGTCACTTTCAATCCAGATATTGTTCCAGTTGTGCAGCTTGATGAATGAGATAGCATTAATAATGCTCATCATCTCAGCTTCCAATGATAAAGCAAAACCACAGGATCCATAGAAGCAGTCGAGCATCTAGTCGAGGTGATTTCTGAAGATGGATCCACAACCCGCTAGTCCAGGGTTTCCTTTAGAGGCACCATCCAAATTTATTTTAATCCATCCTGGGGGTGGGGGCTGCAAAAAAACTTCAAAGGTAGATCTAGGTCTAGGTTAATTTCCCTCAACTCCAATACGCCTAAGAATCCCAAGGTCACGAACTGAGTTATTTCAATGATATTTTTGAATCGAAGTCGCCTCCCATATCACGATGAGAATTTTCAATTTACCTATATTAAGCTTGAATGAGTTGTTACGGAAAATATGTTCATTTCTACCATACCATATCACATGAAGGAGCTCTGCAACAGCTGCAACAAAAAGATTCTGGATCTGTTGGGAGTCAGTTTGGTCCATACACCACTGTATCTATGAGGTTATAGAACTAAAAAACAACCATATACATTCAAAAATGTCAAAAATATAATTCTAGAGATCCATTGTTGTATCACAAGAAATAAATAGGTGATTAATATCTTCTCGATTTTGGTTACACATACGGCATTTAGAACAAAGATAAATCCCAAAAGCTTGTAAGCAGGTGTCCGTGGGGATTCTACCATGGGTGATATGCCAAACAAGGGTGAATCTTGAGGGTTTAATCCAGGCTTTATTTAAGTTTTTTAACTAGGCTAAGTTGTTTTCTTCATTGTTGAACAAGTTTTTGTAGTAATTTTGAGAGTCAAGCACCCCATTGTGAGCGGATTCCCAAATAAGAAAATCGTTTGTATTTGTGAAGGGGTAACTGTCAACAATGTGTTTGATATCCTTAGGTAAATACAGATTTTTAGAATGAATGAATTTATTTATGGTGTCATTGGTGTGGAGCATAGGTTGGTTATTGGGCATTAAGGATATCAGGGGAGCGTCGGTCCAGTTATCCAACCAAAAATTTAAGTTTGAATTTTTACTAGTCATCCATTTGGAATTTGTCATAATAGAAGTGAAGGTGTTTTTAATGGCAGGCCAAATAGAAGACGTGAGAATGTGAGAATGATTATTTCTAAGTTTGTGAAGGAAACAAGCCCTAAGAAAATCTTTGGAAGGAGAGTTATTATGAATGAGGTACCACATGAGCTTGGCTTGAAGAGTTTCATTAAAATAAGAAAAAAATTTAACACCAAGACCCCCTTTATCAATCAGCTTGTAGCAAGTTGTCCAGGGGATAGTAACCAGTTTTCTCTCTAGAGTACTCCCAGTCCAAAAAAAATTCTTAATAGCCACATTAATTCTCTTTAGGAGGCTCTTCGTCCATTTGTGTGGATTTCATATAACATTGAATGGTTTGAAACTTCTCTACCATATCGTGGATAAGATCAAGTCCCATTAGATTCTTCTCTCTAAATTTATCCCAACATGTCATAGTCTAACACCTCTTCACATATAGGGCTGCACAAGGTGTCATATGAATGCTAGAATGGAAACTATTTTTATATGATAACTCCACTAGGGGAAGGTGTTGGTCCCAGCATCCTTGGAAATCCATTGAACATGATCCCATCACATCCTCCAAAATATGAATGGTTCTTTTAGACTCACCATCCATCTAAGGGTGATAACCAATATTGAAGTTCAGTTTTGTATCCAATGCTTTCTGAAGGATTCTCCAAAAAATCAAGGTAAACCTTGGATTTCAATCAAATATAAAGGAGAGTGAATCTCCATTCTATCATACCACTTACCTTGTGTATATCTTAGCGAGTTGGTAAAGATAAAAATATTCCTTGATAGAAATAAAAAGCACTAAATTTATAAGTTGTTTGATTACCACCCAGATTGTATTATTACCTTTGTATATCCTGGGGAGTCCTACGACAAAATAAATGGTTAAGTTTTCCCAATTCCATACTAGTATGGGAAATGGTTTCATCATACCCATAGACTTATGTCATTCATCCATAAATTTTTGGTATACCAATCATCAATATATGAACTCCACAATATCTCTCTTCATGTTATCCCACCATAAGTTTTTCTTCAAATCTCTATACATATTAGTGCTTCCATGATGAATAGATAAGGATAATCTATGTGCATCATCTTGAATTTCCTTCATCTATTCTAGTATTGATAGAACACATATTCTAAACCTTATAACTCCATATTCAGCAAATTTGAACTCTGTAATATTTTCTACCATCTTTTCTATCACCTCATCATCTTTTTGACCTTCCTTGATCCTCTCAATAATGGATGGTTGAGTAGTTATTTGAGTAAGGTAAGATTAATATCCTTTTATTATTCCCATATCCATCCTTTTTATGTCCAAGAATATTAGATCCCTTATAATACTCATCATAGATAGAGTTGTGGGGTCCTTTCTACTCAGATCATATTCCAATTTGTTTGTTTTCCTATGATGGTAATGGATTGAAAAATCATAATCCTTGAACATATTTAACAACCTTCATTGGTGCATGTTAAGCTCTTTTTTTAATATATACTTGAGGCTTTTATGATCCGTATATATGTCACACTTCTCCTCATAGATATAATTCCACCAAATATTTAATGTGAAGATCACCGTAGAAAATTCTAGATCATAATTTGGGTAGTTCTTATCATGGATATTTAGTTGGTGAGAGGCATAGGGTCATCATTCATGACTGAAAACCCGAAGGCCTTTTTGGATGTATCATTATAGATCACAAATATCTCCCCCACTTGTGGGTAATGTGAGCACAAGTGTAGTGATCAGCCTCTTCTTCATCACTTTAAAACTTTCCTTGCATTTATAATTTTAGAAAAACTTGATTCCTTTTTGAGTTATCTTACTTAGGGGGCATGATAATATTCTCAAAAATTGATGATAGTACCCAAGTAATCCAAGGAAACTATGGGTTTCCATCATAGAGTTTGGTATTCTCCATCTTTAAATTGCCTATATTTAAGGATCTATATATATCCCTTTATTGATGATAAAATACCCTAGGAATGTTACTTTCTCAAACTAGAATGCACATTTTTTGTACTTCGAATACATATTTTCTTTCTATAAGGTCTTCAGCACAATATTAAAATGCTCCTCATGTTCCTCCTTGCTTTTGGAGTAAATGAGAATATCATCTATAAAGACTACAAAATTTTTTTAGGTAATCCCTAAAGACTCTATTCATTAAGTATATTAATATTAATGGAGAATTAGTGAATAAAAATCACTATGAACTCATACTTCCCATACCATGTAGAAAAATTAGTCTTGGGTATATCCTCCTTCTTCACCTTTTCTTGATAGTATCTGACCAAATATCCACCTTAGAGAAGTTTTGGGCTCCATATAGCTGATCGAATAAGTAATCAATCTATGGAAGAGTATTCTTGTTCTTTATCATGATCTTGTTGATCTCACAATAATTGATATATAGGTACATTGACCCATCCTTCTTCTTGATGAAGAGGACTGGTGCATCCCAAGGTGAAGCACTTGGGCATATAAACCCTTTATCTAGATTCTCCTATAGTTTCTTATTTAGCTCCTCAAGTTAAAAAATATTCATTCTATATGGATTCTTGGATATTACCAAATATCCAGGTATAATATTGATTGAAAATTCAACCTCTTTTCTAGGAGGAAGACTAGAAAATTCTTCGAGAAACACATCAGCATATTGTCTTACGGTGGGAATATCTTCAAGGATGATATTATCCTTAATCCTAATCATTGGAGATAGATACAATTTATCATAATGAAATAATATCCATTATTGATATTTTGGTATAAGAGAATATTCATCCTCCTACTTTCACTTACATAGAATCGGAAGGTGATTTCCTTCTCTCGAAAATTTATGTTGGATCTATATAAGGAAATTCAATCCATATCCAGAATAGCATCAAATTCTGGTAAATTGAGTATCACAAGGTTCATAGGGAACGTCACCCCACAAATTTTGATAGGATAGGGGTTATATATTTGGGAAAAAATAATTTTCCAATTTTTCATTTTCACAAATATATTTACTTCCATGTTTTCTGGTGGTGTTTTAATAGTTCTACTAAACTTGTGAGATAGGAAAGAATGTGTAGAACCATAGACAATAAACCTATATTTCACTATTTGATTCTGGTTCCAATCATTTACTTCATCCAAAAAAAGACTTAAGGATGAAAATTTTAAAATTATTAAACACATAAATGGGAAAACATGAATATTAAATTGGTAACTCATAAATGATATATTCCTTAACCTATGAATTTCTATACTTTAATCAAAGTTATCCATGATATATCTCCTAATATAAAATGTTATGGGTATTTTTGTTCCATTAATAATGGTTCATTATGATATTTTGAATTTAATATATCATAACCCCCTGGAGTGTAAAACTAGGTGTGCATTTAGGCCTGTTTTTTGTGAACCAGTTCATGATAGATTCCATCTCAATGTGTTGTTTTAAGGGTTGTTACCCCTAGGTACACCTATACTAGAGCCACATCCACTTATAGTATCCAAATAGGGGTGTATTTTCTTGAAAACCACATACAATATACTTTAACAAAATTTAGGGATTTTTTCAATGTTAGGTATTATCCCTATGGATTTCTCTAGTATTTTATAATCTTAATCACAAAAATAACTAGACTTTTCTTTGATACAAACTATGAAAACCCATATCTTTAGTACACCTTATTTAAAGATTTATTACATAAAGGTACACATAAAAAATCTTCAAATATCATAAATCCTAGTGTATTTGAGATATTAGGTACATATCACATCATATTGACTCATGTATATAACAACATTATTGAAAACTTTATTAACATTCTTCTAAAGAACCATTGTTCTTCTAAAACAACACAGAATAACCTGGGTACATACATATGAAAGGGGTGAGCTATAGAGCCCAGTAAGGTAATAAACAAAGAATAACATGATGAAATTATTACATTTTAGTCAATATTAATTCCAATTTGACATAAAATGGGTGATAATCATGAACATGAACATTGAAGCATAATATACGATGATAATATAAAGGAAACATGGGAATGTGGAAATAACTTAAAAGATGGAATCTTAAACATAATTCAAGGTTAAACACCAAGAAAACATGAAATAGTGTTATTAGTATAAACTCCTACACATTATACATGGAATATCATGTGATTAAAACATTGCCTAATTCATTGGAGAGCTATATAATTTTGGGTCCACCTCTCACTTTCATATCATGTACATGCATAAGTGTGTTGTATAGATCATTCAACGTAGGATCATATTTCATAAAATTTAATCCTATTATTAATGATTTTGGGATAAATACATTAGATTACAAAAATCTATTTAAGAATATTTACATCTAGGTGAATACCCTTGAGTGGAAATGGGGATGAGTATTCACAAAATAAAAGTTTATCATGGAAAATTGCAGGATAATTTTGGAAGTATAATGAGGGTACTCAAAGATTCATGAGAGGGATTAATGAGAGTGAAAGTGGTATCTCATAACTTTTAAATCATAAGGAAATTAATAGGGATATGTAAGAACATAATCTTACATGAACAATTAGGAATAAAAAGGTAAAAGACAAAGAAGGTGCTCGAATAAAGAGGAAAAGGAGAGGATCCCTTACCATGAGACGGTATTTCCAAAATCTTGGGAGGGGATTATTGAGAGATTGGGGATATTTGATAGGTCTATAGAGAAGTAATAGAATATTATATTCATGCTCCAATTTTGTTAGTGAATATTAATGGGAGCCTGGGTGGGTTTATATAGGAAAAGATAGGGGAGTTCTTTATTATTTCTCAAACTTAGGTTTTAGACTCAATACAAAAAAATAATTCAAAACCACAAACCTTTACATGGTTTCTTACATATTTAAGTGGTTTTAATTATTTTACATTTTTAAGAACCTATATCATTAAAATATTACCCTTGGTTATGTGGAAGTGAGTCATGTTCATAAAGAATTGATTTTAAAACCTTAATATATAATATAGGTTTTGGAGGATTCATAATGGGTTTATAAAACTAATAAAATAACATAAAAACGAATTATTTTAAAGATTAAATATATATATTGTTTTAGATACCATTTATAACAATATTACATCATTTTTTTGTCATTATTATGTTATAATACACAATGTATATTTATAGCGTATTTGATTTTGACTCGAAAAATTGACTATCTCTAAAAATTATGAAAAAATAAGCATTAGATAATTTAAATGTGATGATTTAGAAAATAATATTAATTTTATCCAAAAAAAATCTCTAATTATGATAATTTACAATTTTTAATCAAAAAATCACATTTATTGAAAAAAATAGTTGTCTTTTAACAATAACTATTTTTTGACCCTTATAAAAATTATTTTTTACATTGTAAAATTATATTATAATTTATATTTAATAAAAATTATTTAATAATAATATTTTATTAAAATATAATTTAATTAAAAAAATCTTTATTCATTAAAATAGAGTGTCTTGATTGTAACTATACATTTCCCAACAAAATACAATTGTGTTTCATCATATCAAAATCTAATTTTTATCAGACTCATTATCTAATCATTAAAAAGTAATAATAATCATAAAATATAAATATAATAATTATTTTAAAAATTCATATTGTTATGGTCTTGATATATAACCCTTTATTACACCAGAAAATGCTCTTAGGGTAAGATGTGTGATGGTGAGATTTTCATGGGATGGTTCGGTGAACATGGTTTGGGACGTGATCTTGATGAGCTTGAACTTATCCCATAAATGGTTTCATTAATGATTTAGTTATTAAATATAATATTGGGATTTATCAAGGTAAAATCTCAGTGATGTTATCTCCCTTGGAAGCTCTGTTAAATGGGATTCAAAGGGTATGATCCTACTGGTCAAGATCACTTATTATATCTGTGTCAATTGGACTTTATCATAACCCTATATATATACTAATCAAAATATCACTATTTAATGTTTATATTATCAATTTTTATGATGCTTAATGGTATTTTAAATCTGATAGGATGTAACATTCCATAATAATAAAAGAATTTCATGTGTTTTTTATAACTACATTACGTAAAAAGATATTTATCCATTCATAAAGGGAATTTCATTAATAAAAGTTCAGGTCATTGAATTAATGATATAATAAAAAATAATACTTATCCATTAAACTCATTATTATTATCATATATGAAATATGATAATGAAATATATAATGCATCGTTCCATAGTGGTGTTAGTCCACACGTATGCATGGATGATGATTTCATTTTCATAGACCAGGAGAAAGAAGTAATATGGTTTTTCATTTCAGAATATTAAATAAGTTATAAAAATCATGATTATATATTAAATTAAATATTTTTACCATCCATAATAGATAGTGAAATATAATTAACACATTGATTCATGAAGGCAGTAGTCTATACATATGCATGAATCGTGTTTTTTTTTCTTAAGGGAAGCAGAGAAAGGGGTTAATGACTATTCTCTTAGCATAATGAAATTAATTATTAAATAAAAAGTATTTTTACCACGTAATTATGATAAAATTATTATTTTAAATGTAATATAGAAAGTAAAATAAGTTGATTAAAAAGGATTACTCATGTTGAGCACTTTGAGATTTTCTTGGAGGATCCCATGGAAATTAAGGGATTGGGATAAAATCTTGTGTCCAGAAGCTAATGTGAGAAAGTTAGTGTTCAAGGGGAAGTGAAATGGGTAGGTTTTTAGGAAGAAATATAATTTTAGGATTGGTATTGAAGGGGTGGTGAGAGGTCCCTTTTAAAAGTGAAAAGGTATGGCATTTTTGTAAATACCCATAACTTTTTAACAATGGGAAGTCGTTTTCAAGGAAAATTGATCCAAAATTGAGAAATAATAAAGTGTGGAACTGATAAGGTCTATAAATACTCTACCATTCAATTTTAAAAAAAATTAAACATGTTTTAAACTCTTTACCATTATATTTTCCACTTTTACTATTTTAACTTATACCATTGTAACTAGTTTTTTCCTTAAAAAAACATTTTTTATGCCTAAAAATAAAATAAACCTTATTTAATAATTTGGATATAATTATTAAAAAATTTAAATCCATCTAATAAGATTAAATTTAAAAAATTGATATAATTTAATTTTAAAAAAGTAAATATATAATGCATTAAAATATTTTTAGTGAAAATTGTGACATAAGTTTTAAAATATCAAATATAGGTTTTTAAATTAAACATAATATTTTAAAATGTATGATGTTACTTATAAAACATATATTTTTCAATATAAATTTCTTATTTTTTATTTTATTCATATATCCTAGAGATTCAATAAAGGTCATGGTTTTAACAAAAATGGTATTTTCACTATT
Organism: Viscum album; assembly: GCA_963277665.1. NCBI lineage: Eukaryota > Viridiplantae > Streptophyta > Magnoliopsida > Santalales > Viscaceae > Viscum > Viscum album. Next base: position 1,531,740,509 of record OY728162.1, read on the forward strand.
CGCCTAAAAACAATTATTTCAAAAAAATATCAAAAAATCATCCTAAGATAATATTAAAAATAAGGATCTAAAAATGTAGTTTATTTTTTCAAATTAAAATTCTAAAATTTTATAATCTAACTTTTAAATAAAAATATAAAAATATAATGAAAATTGTTTTCATAAGAAAATATCCTTTTAAAAATATTAATTATTCCTATTCTTATTTACTATCAATTGATAATAAAATTAGTGTTAGTATATTATTAATATCAATAATATATTTTACTCATAATATATTTAGCTTATTAAAATTAAATAAATAAAAAAATAGAAAGGATACATTTTAAAGAATATATCAGTCTTATTAATTAGTTGTTGCACTAATTTAATTTATCAATTCCTTAGTATTGATAATGACCTTTATTTTTATTTATATATATATATATATCATAATTTGATTACATCTATTTTACCCATTAATTCTACAACTAAATTTTAATTATTATATATAATTCCATGGTTTTTTTTGGTTTAGTGTTTCATGTAATGAAATCTATTGAACACATTAGATTTTAATGGAATATATAATTTAAAATCATTGGTTGTTGCAAAAAAAAATCTATTCCATTGGTCTATAAACCACTTCTCTCCTTATCTTGTATCCCCTTTTATCCCACTATTCACTCTCGCCTTCCTTCTTTATGACTTAGGTGACCAAAAAGTGCCTAGTATTTTCCCATGCAGTTTCATATGGTGATTGAGCTTGTTCCTACATGAAATGGGTTATACCAGATAACTAGGGAATTTGTTTCTGAATCATAAAAAAAATTATACTGTTATGAAGTTAAAGAAAAAACATTTAGTATTACCATCCAGATTAGATGGTTTATATAACTTATTGAATTATCATTATAATGGTCAACTTGAAACTTCTCTAAACTATTATAATTTATTTATTTCACATTGCCTAATTGGGTGGTCTAATTAATAAATCAATATATGCAATAAATTTTTAAAACAAGCAACATGGTGTATTAATTTGTTTATTTTAAATATTCATGAGAAATATTTATTAATTTATTAAGGTGGAATATAAAGAAAATTTTTAAGTAAAAATGTTAATTTTATGATCTTAATATTGATTTTTTCACTCCTTCTAATTTCGATTATACTTTCATTATAATTATGGATGTATATCCTCATATAAATAATTTTCAATAAATAATTTTATTTGTTTACAGATTTCATTTATTGTGTTTATTTTAATAAAAATGTGAACTCATGTTTTATTCATATTTTAAGTAATAAAAAATCATAGTTATCGTCATATCAAATATCATGAAACTCTAATTCATTGCTCTTGATATTACCAGAATTGATTACATGCCATGGACAATGAATGTTGAAATTCACCTCAAACCCATGGAAATTATAGAAATAATGAATGAAAATAATTTAAAAACCTTCAAAAAAAGAAAAAGTGATGATCTTCCTCAAAAGAAACCTCAATGAGGGATGGAAATTTGAATACATTATATAAAAAAATCATGAAATATCTGGAATAGTTTTAAAGATAGATATGATCATTAAAATGATGTTATCCTTCCTGCAATCCTTGATGAATGGAATAATTTACACTTATAATACTATAAAATTTTTAGTGATTTCAATTATTATATGTATAGATTTGTATCACAATTAAAGTTTTATGATATTAAGGTTTTAGATTTTGATATGGTTAAAAATACATATATAACTTTTCATGTATCTCACATTAAGTATTTCCTTATCCTTAAGAAAATAATCATAAATAGTTGGGTCCAACTTAAGTTTCTTTATTCCTTTTATAGTCTTTAATCCAACAATCACATGGATAATTGTTTTTCCATACCCACCTGTCATTCTCTCAACTTATTCAGGGAATATTTTTTCACCTTGAAAAATAATAGCATGGTTAAAGTTGAGATAATTGTAATAAGAATTTTGAAATTGAATCATTACAAATAATATCAAGTAATTTCATAACCACCGTGATAAAAGTAACTTGACTCTACATAGTATACCTCTTTATTTTATTTAATTCATATACTAACACCCCATATGAAATTTTCCCTTACTACCTTGGCTTTATTTACTTCATATGAGTATACCTCATAACCAACCATGATATAGAATGGAACCTAAAAAATTTAAAGTAAAGGAAATATAGGAATGTTCCAAAATATCAAAAAATTAAAAATGTAAAATCCAAATTAAAATTATATCAAATGAGTTTTTCAATAGTATAAAACTCTATCCCACCTTTCTCCTAGGATCCTAGAAAATTACCAATGCAAGTGGTGTCTTCCCAGTACCAAGAGGTCCTATGAACAGAACTAGTTGTACAACCAAATTTTTCTTCTATATAATATTAATAATAATTCTAACAGTTTCTCTTACAAAAAATTGATCAACAAATCCAATGGTCAATGGAAAATCCCTCTCATTAGTCTATAAGAATACACCATGGAACCATAAAATCCTATTACTAATGAGAATATTTATTATGTAGATAGGGAAAGTTCTAATCTTGAATAATTTTTTAGTAATTATAATTAAAAATAAAATTGATTAAGAATACATACATAAATCCTTAAAAAATTAAATTTGGGGAATGTAAATAACCTGAAGGTTTGTGGTATCATAATGATTCAATAGGAGGGAGATAAGTAACACCTCAAGATCGATACCTCTTATTTGGAAATGGGTGTCTATTATATGCTTCTTTATTGTGAATTAAACCACTTATATTCTCATTATTTATCCATATTTATTTTATTGTTCACTCTTTTCATCCTTTCTCATGAATCAAGGTACATAAAATTTCCCTAGCTCTGTTGCTACAGTTTTTTAGGGTAAGATTGGATGTGGGGGAAAGAAAATAAGGATCATGGTGATTGAGCTTGTCCTGGTGTGGAATGGTTTGTACTGGTTAAAAATATAATTTCTTTTAAATCAGATAAAAAATTATAGTGTTGGTAATTTGAAGAAAAAATGATGGGATTTCTAACCAAATTAGATAGTTTTATGTAATTTATTTAACTATTGTCATAAATATGGGCTTTTCACCTATCTAAATGGTTTTAATTTGTTTATTTTATACCACATAATTAGATTTTCTAATTAATAAATAGGTACACATAATAAAGTATAAAAACAAGTAATGTGGTGTATTGATTTATTAATTTTAAAACTTCATGTGAAAGATTTATTAATTGGTTAAGGTGGAATATAAAAAATTACTATTAATTAATAATATTAATTTTATGAGCCAAATGCAGACTTTTTCACTCCTTTTGATTGCGTTTATACTTCTATTATAATTAAATAAGTACATCTTGGTATAAATAATTTTCTATAAATAATTGCATTTATTTACATTTTTTATTTATTGTGTTTTTTAAGAAAAATGTGAACACTTGTTGTATTCTTATTATAAATAATAATAAAGTTTTTTTTATGAAATATTATCTTTTCAAATATTGAAAAAATTAAATTCATCACTCTTAATAATACAAAAATTAATTACATTCCATGGAAAATGAATATTGAAATGTATCCAGAATCGATGGATCTCAAGAAAACAATTAGAAAAATAATTTACAAAACCTAAAAATAAAGAAAAAGTGATGATCTTACTTAAAATGCACTTTTATGAGGGACTAAAATGTGAATACCTCATAAAAAAGAGTCATAAAAGTTGTGGAAGAGTTTGAAAGAGATATATGATCATAAAAATGAGGTTATTCTTCCCAATACCCAAGATGAATGGAATGATCTAATATTCCAGGATAATAAAAGGCTTAGTGGTTATGATTTTTCTATATATAGAATTTTATCAAAATTAAATTATTATGATATTGAGGTTATATATGTTAATATTCATGAAAATTCATATATGGATATTCATGTATCTCACATAAAACATTACCCTCTCTTTAAGAAAATCATCATAAATAGTTGGGTATGACTTCAGTTTTTTTGTTCCTTTCACCATCTTTAATTCAATAATTACATGGCTAATGATTTTTACTTACACACATATCATGATCTTGGATTATTTCTAGTAGATTTTAGTCACCTTGAAAAATAGCATCATGGTCAAAGGTGTTCTAATTGAAACAAGAAGTTTTAAAATGAATCATTAAAAAATTTATCAAGGAATTTCATAATCACCATAATAAAAGTAACTTTCCACTCCTTCATAGACCTCCTTATTTTCTTTAATTCATATACCAATATACCTCCTAAATTTTTCCATTAATACCTTACCTTTCATTTCTTTATATGAGTATACCTCCAAACCAAACATAAGATAGAATAGAACCTAATAAATTTAAAAGAAAGTAAATATGGGAATGTTTCAAATGATTAAACAATTGAATATGTAAAATAGAAATTAAAATTATGTTAAAGGATTTTTTCAGTAGTGTAAATAACTATAACACCTTTCTCCCAGGTACCTAGGAAATTCTAAATGCAAGTGTTGTCCTCCCTATATACTAGGAGTACCTACTAACATAACATCTTGTTTATCCAACCTTTTTTGTCATATTATACCAACAATAAGTCCAAAATATTCTCTTGCAGCTACTTGACCAATGAATCCAACATTCAATGGAAAATACCTCTCATTAATCTATAAACATGCACCATAAAATCATAAAATACTATCAATAATGATAATATTTTATTGTATGGATAATAAAATTTCCAATATAGAATCATTCAATAGTAATTAGCATTTTCATAACATAGAATATAAATAGAAACATAAAGCCATATAATTTTTTTGAAGTGGGGGAATTTAAATTCACTCAAAGGGCTATATTTTAATAATGATTCAATGGGATGGAGATAAGTAACACCTCAAGACTGATACCTATAATGTGGGAATGGGTGGATATTCTTTTCTTCTCCATGGAGAATCGAACCACTTCTATATATATCTTATATCCCACTTTCTCTCACTATTCACTCTTTCCTTCATTCATCATGACTTAGGTTACCAAAAAATTTTCAAACTATGTCATTGTAGTTCTATAGGGATAGATTGGGTGCAGGGGAAGAAGAGAGGACTTCTAGTGATTGATCTTCTCTTCGTGTGGAATGGGTTATACCATTTAACTAGGGGAATTCTTTTATATTGGGGAAAAATTATATTGTTAGGCTTTCAAAGAAAAAAATGATGGGATTTCTTTCCAAATTAAATGGTATTATGTAATTTATTTAATTACCACCATAAAGGTCACCTTTCTATATGTCCAAATGGTTTTAATTTATTTATTTTACACCACCAGATTAGATGATATATTTAATAAATCAGTATACTTGATGTTAGGACCAAGTTGATGATGAAGGCATTTGTTTTCAAGGGTTGTCTTTTATTGTTAAGAAAGTTTTTTTTATGAAAGGAAATCACCTCACTTTGTTTTTTGGAAAAAAATTAGAACCATGTTTTCAAGAGAATTAGGCTCACTATAAAATTCCATTGTAATGAGAAGAAGTAGTTTAGAAGAAATGGTTCCGATCAGACTCACCCTGGGTCTAAACTAAAAGTGGAAAAATCTTGCTGGAAGTAAATAGTCATTGAATTCACTCTGAATTCAGTATTAAATAAGAGATCATAATGGGAGTATCGGAGTCTCTATGACTACCATTAATTAAATGTGATGATTATTTACTGATTTGTATTTCATATAAATCATAATTTGAATTTAGAACTTGGGATGAAAGCATGATGAAAGAGAGAGGAAGTGGAAAAGAATCTTCCAATTGACTGCAGCATCCGATCATCCATCATATGCATAATAAACTATTCATACCCAAGATGATCGTACTCAAGCTCAGGAGTAAATTATTGTACCAAGAAATGATCATACCTAGAAATTATTGTACCTAGAAAATATCATACTCAGAAAGATCATACTCTAGACAATCGTACTCATGATAAGTGGAATGTTTGAATGAATTATCATTAGAAATATTTGAAATTTGGAGTGATTTTTTAACTGGGTCAAGAGAAGAGTATGAGGAGAAGTTTTGTATCTCAACTAAATCAAGAAGAAAGATAGAAGAAGTATAAGAGGATGAAAACGCATAGGTGAAGGATTTTTTTGAATGTTCTATCAAGGGGGGCTTGAAATTTAGAATAATAATTACATTAATCATTTAGAAGTGTTATCCATTCCTTCATGCATTTTGTTTTTCCTTAAGTGGTATAGAGCACTGTTTTAAAGAAACTAGTTTCAGAAAATCAGACTCAATAATTGAAATCATACTAGCATTTGAAATAAAATTTTGAAGGAGTGAAGGTTATATAAGAGTCGAGAATATTTGAGAAGAGTTTACCAAGTTATAAATGAACCCGAGATTTTAAGGGAAATTGAAATTTGGGTGAATTCATGTGAGTGGGAAAGAAATTTGTGAATCCCGCAAAAACTCTTGAGGGTCACCTATAAAAAGAAAAATGTACATTTTACTTTTATGAAGACTGGAGTACTGTTCACCATAGTAGAGAGAGAATCTATGAGTTTTTAGTGAGAGAAAGAAGTTACAGTATTGATCTCTATTGAAGAAGTTTCAATGGAAAGAAAGCATGGGAGAAGAGATAATATCACAACATTGTATTTGGCTGATCATCATACTCATAATTTATCAAACTCAGCTGATTACTGTATTTGGTTTTTTAATCATATTCATCTGATCATCGTATCAGACTAGATTAACAGCCTAGGGATTTCTATACTGAGATTTTAGGACTGAGGAAGAATGAGGATTGAAGTAGTTTTAATTCATCTCTATCATATTCTGTCAAAATCATATTTTTCTTACTAGGGAGAATCATACTAAGAAGAATCCTACTCTGAGGAATTAGACTCAGAAAATTAGACTGAGTTTTTCTTAACAAAGTCCAAGAATTTCTTACCATATTCTAGGTAATAAAGTTAATAATTGTTTTAAAAGGAATGCATTTTTTTATTTGAAAAGAATCACAGGTAACATGAGTTATTACACAAACATTGTATTACCTTATTTGTGTTAAGAGAGTGAACACGCACTTGTGTATTGTTTTCAAAGTGCTACACTAGTGAAAGGTCATATCCTACTCATTGTAATCCAAGGATTTTTTTCTAATGGATTGTATGGTATTGGATCATTTCCAAACCATACTAAGGACGTATCTATTCTTATTAAATAGTGAACCTCGAAAATACTTGTGCTCTTGTGGATGTGTGTTTGATTTGTTTTTAGTAGGGAATTGAAAACCTTAATAGGAGGTGAAGTTTGTTTCGATTTCAAAGAAACTTAAAAGAAAAAGTATCATTGATTCACCCCCTCCCCCTATCAGTGATACAATTTCACTGACTAGGCACTTTCAATTGGTATTAGAGCAGAAGGTTTCCTTCGCTTATTATTTGCTTGTGGAGAATTTTATTTGTGTGAATAGTAAAGGTATTAGGGTGTTTTATGGAAAGAATTTTCGTATCTGGAAATATATAATGTTGCCTAATCTTATGTCTATCAGTTATGATGTTCTTGAAGCTACAATAGTTGGGTTTCCTCCCATTGATGATAAAGCTCCACTTACACTTGTTGATAAGAAGAATCTTGAGAATTATGGAAGGGAGAAGAATGATATATTAGCATCACTTTCTGAAATTTAATTCTTAAGAGTGAAATGTGTTTCTAGAGACAAAGGTATATGGGATAAATTGAAAAACATATACGAAGGCAATATAAAAGTGAAGAAGGAAAAGTTACAAATCTGGATATTGAAATATGAAGATTTAAATATGGGTGAGTGTGAATATGTTGGGGACTTATTTACTATGGTGAATCACATTTTGAGTAATATCATATGTCTTAGTAAAAAATTTGAATGATTCTATAATTATTGAAAAGATCTTGAGAATCCTACCAGACAAATTTGATGAAAAACTTTCTTCATTGGAAGAAAGAGATCCTGAAACATTATCTATTTATGATTTTTATAACACTATTATCACTTATGAAATGAGAAGAGAGAAATCTATGAAAATAAAAAAAAAAGTTGATAGAGAAATTTCTTTCAAGTTTTCAAAGAAGGAAAAGTCAAAGAATATTCTTATTGAAGAGAAAGATGGTGATTCTGACTCTGAAAATTAGGTATGTGAAAATATAAATGATATTTTATCCTTGTTTTCTAAAATGTGAAAAAAGGTATAGTCAAATACAAAGAGAAACATCCCTTGAAATGTTCTGAATGTGTAGGATTTAGTCACTTTGTGGCTAACTATCCTCAGAGGAAGAAGTAATATATTGTTAAAGAAGAATAAATAAATCCTAGAAGATCGTGGAATAAACAGGGATAGAAATCAAAATCAAAATCCATAGGGAAAGAAATAAAATTATTCAAATCCAAAAGAATAATTTTCTTGTGTAAAGATTAAGAAAAATAATACAATGATGATGAATCCAAAAAATCAATTGAGTATGCTATTGAAAACACTTTTATTGAAATAGTGAATGAAGATGAATTCAGAAGAAGTAGTTCTGAAGAATAAACTCAACTTGAATTTTATTTGAAAGAATAATTGAAAGAATTTCTGAGTAAAATTAGAAGGCTTGAAAAGAAAAAGAAAAATTTAGAAGATGAATGTTCCTCAAAAAGAAATCAATAATTTTTTTCTAATGATAAAGTAATTATGGTAAAAGAGATTGATTATTTGAAGATATCTATTGAAGAATAAAATAATAAAAATGAGCATATAGAGGTGAAGTTGAAAGAAAAAGAAGAAGATTTGGAACTTTTCCAACAAAAACTTCCCAAATCTGAAGAGAAAAATAAAAATTTCAAAAACTCTATCACTAAAGTTGGTGAATATTCTCATAATGAGAAACCCGATAAGGCCTAACAAAATTTACCTTCAAAGGGTGAGAATAAAGAAAGAACTATTTCTAAAAAGAAGAAATCTGGGAAATTCATTTATGTGGCCAAGACCAACAATGTTGTAAATTCTGAAGTCTCAAAGAAACCTGAATTCAAAAAAGTTTCAAATACTTATGGTTCCAATTATGCAAAAAATAAATGGAAGACTCCAATTGATAATAAAAAATTTTATGTCTCAGAAAATAAAGAGAAAATAGTGGCTGGAAAACATTTTCACAATTTTGGTCATCATGGAAGTTTCAGAGAAAAATACTCATTTTATGGATATTGCTAGTATTGTGAGGGATTCAGACACACGGTAAGTATGTTTTGGTTCAACCAATAACATATTTACTATCCCATAGGCTATGAAAGGTGGAGTTTGATGGGGAGTCAATCTCCTCAAATAAATAAGTCTGAAAAGTTGAAGTGAAGATTGAAAATAGGTTCCAACCCTTGGAAACTATTTGTGAGAGATGTGATCAACTTGGACACCTTGAAAAAGTATGTCTTGTTTTTTTACTAGCACAACAAAAGATTCTTAACAATTCTCAAAGCTAAAAGAAAAAAAATAAAAGAAAGAATAAAAATCTCTTGTTGTTGAAACCGCACTAAAAACTACAAAAGGAGAACGACCTTAGATTCTTGATAGTGGGTGTTATTATCACATGATAGGATATTTGAGTCTATTGAATAATGTGAAAGATTTTAAAGAAGGTACATTGAAATTTGGAGATGATGAGTCCTTGAAAATTAAAGGTGTTGGATCATCCATCATTTGAAAAGAAAAGATGAAATCCAAGAAAAAATTGTATGTTGATGGACTGAAACACAATTTGTTAAGTGTTTTACAATTGTGTGATGAGGGTAACAAAGTTATCTTTAGAAAATATGGATTTTTTATAAAAAGTGAATAATATGGGAATATTGTTACAAGAGTCCATCATACAAAATAGAATTTGTTTCATATTGGTAAAATACAAAACTCTTGTTATATGAGCATGGTTGAAGAGAATTAGTTGTGGCATAAAAGGCTTGGACATATGTGTCAAAGAAACATTAGAAAGATATCCAAAAGATATAGTGTCCAAGTCATTCTTGATTTTACAAGAATAAGAGATTGGTGTTTCACTATTTTCCAAAAAGGAAATATTACAAACTCAATGCACAAGAAAGTTTAGATTTGTTCAAAATAACCTCTAAAGATGATTCATTCTTATATCTATGGGATAATGTGAAAAAAATAAAAAAAATGGAGATAAATACTTCATTACTTTAATTTATGATTTTACTCGCATTACTTGTGTTACGTATATAAAACATAAATTAGATGCTTTGAAAATTTTTAAAAGTTTCAAAAGAAGAGTAGAAAAGGAATGTGAGTACTTAGTAAAGAAGTTGAGAATAGATGATGGTGGAGAATATAGAAGTGAAGATTTTGAATACTATATTGAGAATCATGTAATTCAGTATAATTATAGTTCCCCATATACTCCTCAACAAAATGGGGTTTCTAGAATAAATAATAGAAGCTTGGTGGAAATGTTAAGAACCATGTTACTTGAACATGGCCTTTCTCATCACTTTTGGAGACAATACAAGAGCATTGTTGTATACATTCAAAACTGTTGTTTCTACATGCCTTATTTAGATATGACTCCATATGAATTGTTTTATGGAAAAACTCCAAGTTTGAATCACTAAATAGTTTTTTGGGAGTCTATGTATTATAAAGAAGAAATGTGGAAAGTATGGTAAGTTTGAGTAGAAAAGTGAAGATGGAATTTTTATTGGCTACACTCTTGGAGGAAGAGGTTATAGATGTTTTAACAAAGAAATGAGAAGATTTGTTAACCCAAATATGTGAAAGTAATTGAGATCTATGAGAAAGATAAACATTCTCAAGTAGACAAGGAAGTTGAGAAAATTGAAAAAAACAATTCTGATAAGGATACAAACAATTTAAATCCTTCTCAAGAAGAAAAAAATAGACTTAACTACTTCAAATGATGAAGAAGACACTCTAAAATCTCATCCAAGGATGAGCAAACAAGTAGAATCTCAAGATATAATTGGATATCAACATCAAAAGGTTCAAACCAGAAGAACAAAAATACTATTACACATACTTCTTTGTATTAAAAAGTGGAACTGAATGATGTGAAAGAAGCCTTTGAGCATCCAGAATGGGTTCAATACATGAATGAATAATTGGATTATATTGAAAATAATGATACATGGGAACACTTACCCAAACCAAAAATATATATTATTGTCACAAAGTGGGTTTTCCGAAACAAGTTGAATGAACAAGGTGAAGTTATAAGAAACAAAGAAATAGTGGTTTGCAAAGGGTATATCATATATTAAAGGAATTGATTTTGATGAAACCTTTACTCTAGTGTCCATATTGGAAATAATTATAATCTTTATTGCTATTGTTTCACAATGAGGCTACAATATCTTTCAAATGGATGTTAAATCCACATTCCTGAATGGTGATCTTGAAGAGGAAGTTCAACCTTGTGGCTTTGTTGTTGGGAAAGATGAAAGTTATGTGTGCAAATTAAAGAAAGCCTTGTATGGGCTAAAACAAGATCTGAGGGAATGGTACTTCAAATTAGATACTTTATTAAGGAGATGAATTTCAAGAAAGGAAGAGTGGATTGAAATATTTATAAAAAATAAAGTCAAGAGTATTCCATCATTTTAATTGTTTATGTTGATGACATTATTTTTGTTGGGAATGATGAAAGGTCTTTGAAATATTTACTGAATAAATGAAGAAGGTATTTGAAATGTACATGTTGGGGTAAATGAAATACTTTATTGGGTTACAAATCTTTCAAAAGGAGAAATAAATTTTTATTTCTCAAGAAAAGTATGATAAAGAAACTCTCAAGAGGTTAGGAATGGAGGACTCAAAACCTTTTTCCACACCAATTTCAATAGGAGTGAATTTATCTAAAGAATGAGAAGAAAAATAAGTTGATCAGAAAGAGTATCGGAAGCTAATTGAAAGCTTATTTTATTTTGACTACCTTAATACCCGACATTGTTTATGTTGTTACCTTATGTGCAAGATTTCAATGTGCTCCAAAATAATCACATTTACTTGCTAGAAAAAGAATTCTCAAATATATCAGAGTCACAACATAATTTAGAATTAGGTATTTTAACTCAGATAATACTGATTTGTTTGGGTATTCATATTCTGATTGGGAAGGAAATATTGATGATAAAAGATCCACATATGGTGGAGTATTATTTATGGTAAATAATTGTGTTTTTTGGCATTCAAAGAAACAGAATTTAGTAACTCTCACAATGGCTAAAGCTGAGTATGTTTCTGCCACTCAAGCCACTACTCAATTAATGTGGATGAAAAATCAACTAGAAGATTTACTTTTTCAAGTGAAGTTACCCTTTCTATTGGGTTGTGACAACCAAAGTACAATCAATATCACTGGGAATCCAATTCAATATTATTTTTTAAAACATATTGATATCAAATATCATTTCATCAAAGAGCATGTGTTAAAGAATAAATTAAATCTTGATTATGTTCTAACATCGGAAAAAGTTGTTGTCATATTCAAAAACCCTTTACCGAAGGAATCATTTTCTAGATTGAGGTTGAACATAGGCATCCAACCTCTTTCTCATCAAGGTTTAGGTGTATGTTTTTCCCCTCTCTCATCTTACCTTTGGATTTTATTATCAAAGGGGGGAATTGTTTCATAAATCCAACCTTTTGAATGAATAAAAGAGGGAGATTTGGGTAAGCTGTGAATTCAACACTATTCTATGTGTGAACTATTCTAACTTTTTGTTAGAGTGGTTATAGGAAAGAAACTATTTTGTATTTTAGGGAAGTTGAAGAAGAGATGAGGAAGAAAGATAAAGATATTTTCATAATCACTACTTTTGGATAGCATGGATTTACTGTCAACGATTCTTGTTTCCTACAATGAGTTTGCTCATGTAGTCTTAGAATTATTGATAAGTAATTCATTTCTTTAGGATAAAAAGTTCAATAATTTATGAAACTTGGTTAATAACAAAATCCAAAGGGGGGTTGTTAAGACCAATTTGATGATATGGAGGTGTTTATTTTCAAGTGTTGTCTTTTATTGTCAAGAAATTTTTTTCTTAAGAAATTAAATCACCTTACTTTGTTTTTGGAAACAATCACACTAATGTTTTCAAGAGAATAAAACTCACTATGAAATTCCATCATAATGAAAAGAAGCTGTTTAGAAGAAATGGTTCTGATCGGACTCACCTCGAGGTCTGAATTGAATGTGAAAATATCTTGTTGGAAGTAAATAGTCATCACTATGAATTCGGTATAGAACAAGAGATCGTAATGGTAGTATCAGAGTATCTATGAATATGATTAATTAAATGTGATGATGCTTTTCTAGTTTGTATTTAATATAAATCATAAGTTGAATTGATAACTTGTGATGCAAGCATGATGAAAGAAAGAGTAATTGGAAAAGAAGCTTTCGATTGATTTTAGCATTCGATCATCCATATTATTCATAATAAACTATTAATACCTAGGATGATCATACTCTGGATCAAGAATAAATGATAATACCAAGAAATGATCGTACCTAGAAATGAACATACCCAGAAATGATCGTACTCAGAAAGATCGTACTCTGGACAATCATACTCAAGTTGATTTGAATGTTTTAATGAATTATCATTAGAAAGATTTGAAATTTGGAGTGATTTTTTAATTGGTTCAAGATATGAGGAGAATAAAAAAATTTGTATCTCAACTAGGTCAAGAATAAAGAGAAAATAAGTAGAAGAGGATGAAAAAGAAGTGGTGAAGGAGTTTTCTGAATTTTCTATCAAGGGGGAGATCAACATTCAGAAGAATAATTGTATTCAGCATTCAGAAGTGGTATCTATTCCTTCATACATTTTTTCCCTCTAATGGTATAGAGAATTGTTTTGAAGAAATTTTTTTCATAAAATCAGACTTAGTATTGAAATAGGACTTGCATTTGAAATAAAATTTTGAAGGAGTGAAGATTTTAGAAGAGTCAAGATGATTTGAGAAGAGTTGACCAACTCATAAATGCTCTTGATATTTTAGGTGAAATTGAAATTTGGTTGAATTTATGCGAGTGGGAAATAATTTTGGTAATCCTGCCAAAAATCTCAAGGGACACCTATAAAAGGAAAAAAGTACATTGTACTTTTCTGATGACCGAAGTACTTTTCATCATAGTAGAGAGAGAATATCAGGGTTTTTAGTGAGAGAAATAAGTTTCCGTATTGATCTTTTTTGAAGAAGTTTCAAAAGAAAGAAAACATGGGAGAAGAGACAAGATCGTAATTTTTTATTCAGCTGATCATCGTACTCATAATTTATCATACTCAACTGATTACCATATTTGGCTTGTCAATCGTATTTGACTAATCATCGTATCGGACTGGATAAATGGCCTCGGGATTTCCGTTTTGGGATTTTCAAACTGAGGAATAAGGAGGATTGAAGTGGTGTCGATTCATCTCTATCATATTCTGTCAAAATCATATTTTTCATGCTGGGGAGAATTGTACCGAGAAGAATCGTACTCAAAGGAATCAGACTCGAAAAATCAAACTGAGTTTTTATTAACAAAGTCCAAGAATTTCTTACCATATTTTGGGTAAGAAAGTGAATAATTGTTTTAAAAGGAATACATTTTTTGATTTGAAAAGAATCATAGGTAACACAAGTTGTTACACAAACATTGTATTAGCCTATTTGTGCTAATAGGGTTCACACACACTTGTGGATTGTTTTCAAAGTGCTAGATGAGTGAAAGGGCATATCCTACTCATTGTAATCCAAGGATTGTTTTCTAGTGGATTTTATGTAATTGGATCATTTCCAAACCATACCAAGGATGTATTTATTCTTATTGAATAGTGAACCATGTAAATACTTGTTCTCCTATGGATGTTTGATTGCTTTTTTTTAGTAGGGAATTGAAATCTTTAACAAGAGTTGAAGGTTGTTTCAATTAAAAAGAAATATAAAAGAAAAAGTATCATTGATTCACCCCCTACCCCTCTCAGTGATACAATTACACTGACTGGGCACTTTCACTTGATAAAGTCTTAAAATGAGTAAAGTGATGTATTGATTTATTTATTTTAAACCTTCACATTAAATATTTATTAATCAATTAATATGAAATATAAAAAAATACTATTAAGTAATAATATTAATTTTATGAGCCTAATATTGATGTTTTCAATTCTTCTGAATGTGGTTATACTTCAATTTTAATTATAGATGTATATCTTGGTATAAAAACTTTTATAAAAAATAATTTTATTTATTAACCATTATTTTATTGTGCTTGTTTTAAGAAAAATGTGAACCCTTGTAGTATTCTTATTTTATATAATAATAGAGTGTTTTTCCTTATTCTCATCATGTAAAATATCACAAAACTAAAATTCATAACTCTTGATATTCCCAAAATTAATTACATGATAAGGAAAATGAATATTAAAATGCATCTTAATTTGATGGATCTCATGGAAACAATTATAGAAAATAATTCATAAACCCCTCAAAATA
This sequence comes from Viscum album, assembly GCA_963277665.1. Taxonomy (NCBI): domain Eukaryota; kingdom Viridiplantae; phylum Streptophyta; class Magnoliopsida; order Santalales; family Viscaceae; genus Viscum; species Viscum album. The sequence continues at coordinate 1,531,756,039 of OY728162.1, forward strand.
AATAAAATGTAGTGGTCTTCCTCAAAAATACTTCTTGATGAGGGACTTAAATGTGAATACCTCATGGAAAAAGATTCATGCTAGCTGTGAAAGAATTTTAAAGATATATATGATCATAAAAAGGATTATTTTCTTCATATGACCTAGTATGAATGGAATGTTTCAAGCTTCCAAGACTATAAAAGGTTCAATGACTGAAATTATACTATGTATAGAATTTTATCACATCTCAATTATTATGATATTAAAGTTATAGATGGTGATATTCATGGAAAAACATATGTGAATTTTCATGTATCTCACATAGAAAATTACCTTATCCATAAGAAAAGCATCACGAATAGTTAGGTCCAACTTCAGTTTTTTTGTTCCTTTCACATTCTTTAATTCAATAATTACATGGTTGACGCTTTTTCCATACCCATCTACCATGAACTTACCTTTTTTAAAGTAGAGTCCATTCACCTTGAAAAATAGTAGAAAGGTTAAATGTGTAACACCGTAAGATTTTAAAATAAGAAAACTATGTTCAATATCATATTCAACACACAACACCAAGCTTAAAAAAATATGAAGTAATATTATTTAAAAAGATCATTATAATATAGTTGTTGAATTGGATCATATGAATAGGAATAACCATATTATGAAATATATATATATATATATATAAATTTCCTACTTTATACAAATGTATTTATGAATTCTCAATAAATAAGCATTCAATTTAAAGTAAAATCATTTTATGTCTCAAAAATACATTTTTCCACAAAAATGGTTTTTATTGCTTTTTAGGAGCATATATAATAATTAATTTATACAAATTTAAGAAAATATATTTGAAAAAATAAAGTTAATTTTTAAATAATTATGTGAAAATTATCTTAGATTTAATTTTTGAGAATTTTCTAAAAAGTTTTATTTTTTGAATGAATAGTGAAAAATACATATTTTTATTGAAAATTGTATTTCTGTTTCAAAAATTTACAAAGTTGCATTTTATTTTAAAATTGTTTAAAAATAAAATTATTTCATTTATATTATTAATAATCTAATTAATTTCATTGGAACCAATTTTATGCTTTATTTTTCTATAAGAACTTTTTATACTTAAGAATACATTTTTTATGGAAAACTGCTTTTCATCTCATTTTCTAGGTTTAATTTTAAATTAAATTATGAAAATTATGTGAATTTAATTTTATAAAATGTATTAAATGTTTTTAATAATGATAATTAATATTATTTAATAAGGTAACTTAATTTTTTTCCTTGATGAATAGTAAAAACAGTAAAAAGTTATTATTGCGGTTAAGATTAAAACAGGTTTTCTAGAGGGTTTAAACTAAAGTGATAAGGGTTAAAATGACCTAAAAATTATATAAATCCTATTTTATATCCATATTTCAACCCTATATCATATAATATTTGGAAATGGTCCATTTTTCTTGAGTAAGACATTATTATATTTTAATCTTTTTTAAAATTCCAAGTGTGTACCCTCCCCAACTTATTAAAGGACACCCCCTATCCTCTCCTATCCACACTTCAAGGGCCTTTTATTTGGAAAATTCATATTCAAATCCCTTCCTAAAATCCCTAACCATGTCCTATATGTATTATTTGGGTTATAATACTAACATTAAAGGGCTTAAGGTGTAAAGTAATAGAGGTTTTCTGAAGAAGATGTATAAATTTCAATCAAATATTTTAGTTTTATTTCTTCTTATACCTCCATAAAAACTATTATAACCATTTTTATACAATAAATTAATTATATACTATATAATTAGATCTTATTATGTTTATTTTTATTCTATCAAATTGGAAATGAAACCATCATTCGTGTGTGTGTGTGTGTGGCGGACTACCGGCTCGCAAACCGATGTAATTTTTTTTCTATCACCACCTTTAACGGCTGGTTATAATGATGGATTTAATGTATATATATTATATTCATGAAATAATTATAATTATTTAAAAATAATATATCATATCTTTTTCTTACCTTTCTATCCATTGAAAAATGATAACATCATTCGTGTGTACATATGGATTACCACCTCTACAAAGCAATGTGATTCATTTTTCATCAACATATAACATGGATGGTATATATAAGTGTATTTAAATATATAATATGATATTTATTATATAATAAAAATTCTAGAAATGTAAAATAATACCTACCTTTTTTTCATCCTATTTTTTGAAAAATAGAAATGTTACTCATGCGTATGTATGACCTACTATCTCCATGATTGTAACATAATTCATTTTTCATAACTATATTTCATGGTTGGTTTAAAATTATAATTAATGAATTAAAATGATAATTATTTCATTATTATCATCAATAGATTATAAAATAATTATCTCCATGTAAATTTTTTATTATGATGGGTGATCCTGATATAGCTCTTTAATGCATGGAGTAATGATTATGTTCTTTGGAGAATTATATTAGAAGATGGCCACATAGGTTATTTCAATGGGAATCTTTCTATAAAGATGATTTTACCAAGGAAAATATATGTTCTTTATATTATTTATAATGAGTTTTCATGTAAATGGTTTTATTTCAAAATGTAAGTTGATAATCTTTTGTTTTAAAGGAATGATTGTGCCCTTTTAGGGTTAAAAGGTATGTTTTTAAGAAAAAAAAATCAAGAGTTGTCATGTTTTCTAAGAAACCATCATGATTATGATTTTTCTTTTATGTTTTATTATAAAGTGTTCATGAAAATATTTTCACAATAAAGATGATTTCATGTGTAAATAAATGATTATTTCAGCACAAAGTTTATTATATTAAAGGGGACATCTATTTTATGATCAAATAGTTTTAAAATGGACTAATTAGTTTCTTTATTGATTTTTATATGTCCACTAATTATATTTTTATAATCATACAACATTTTAAAATTTTTTATAGGGTTTAAGGATGATTAGGAACAATTATGAAGTCAAGTTGAAAATCATGAAGAATTTTCATGAAAAGAAAATGTGTTTCTTTTTAAAAGTTTGTATTGTGGTAAAAATGAATGCTAATAGGAAGTTTACAACTTGTAATTTATGGGTTTTTTCGGTAAGAGTTATGAACTAATACTCTAAAAATATAAACCTAAAAATATCTTTGAGAATGTAATAAAATTATTTCTTATTTAAAAATAAAATTATGGGTTGAATATGAATTGGGTACTTATAGATGGTATCAAATCATGGGTTTAGATAACTTTAGAGGTTAGTATGTTTCAAATGAGGATAGTTTAATTTTTTATATAACATTATGGATTAACAATTTTATGTATAAGATAATATCCTAATGTTTGGAAAAGAAAATATTGTGTTGTTTTCCTAGAAATTACATCTCTATCTAGATACTGGAAAGTGGATGCAGTTGTGGAATAGATGCACCTAGAGGTAATAACTCTGAAAGGGGCAGATTGGTTATTAACTTTATCATCACCCAATGCACAATGAGTGGGCCTAATACTATATACCTAGCTAGACACTCATAGGGAATATGATTTGGTTAATTCACATGTTTTCTATGAACCATTATGAATGATTTGAACATAGGGTTATAGAATTGAATGATGACCATGGATAATCTAGATTAAACCAAAGGTGTTATTGATTGAAAGTAAGGGTGTCATAGAGTGAGACATTTAAAATATATTTAGTTTTTAACTCTAATTTCATTAATGAAATTATTTTTTATTAACTCACAAATTTATTTCATCAGGGTAAAAGATCTTCTACAAGATGGAAGAACAAAAATAAAACATAAACTTCCTTTCTCTACCAGAGGATTCGCTTGAAATTATAATTGAAAAATCTATCTCAAGTAACCTATAAACATTTTATAACATTCAAATTACAAGTAAAATACTTTATAATATATCCCAAACCTATTTTATTCTTAGATATCATAATAAACCATGGGATAAATTTGAATATGTTATAGAAAATCAACTTTCCCATCTAATTATTTTTTAAAATATCATATGGTACTTTATCAAGTTTTTACAATGCATAATCATGAAAAAGGGATGGAAATCCAATATTCAACTACAAAAGAGGGAAATATTTGAGCAGTGTATATATTTCTTTTATTATCATAATTTTTTTATTATCATAGGCATCAACCCTTATTCAAAAATAAATAAATTTAAATCATATCCAAAGGTATTATATAAAACTAGTTAGGGAGGATGTTTCAAAACTTTATGTTCAAAACCCAAGATTGTTTACAAATTTTAATCTTTATCAAAATATGTTTCAATTGATATATAAAAATTATGCATGGATAAATTAAGTATAGAAACTTGGAAAGGTTTTTTTGTATTTTGATAACATAATGTAATGTCTTGGATTTTCCATGTATTAATTTTAAATATTATATGGATTAATTTTGAGACTAGTTGTTGAGATAGTGTGTGATTCTGAGACTCGATGTGCCCATAATAAATATTTAAAATATATTGAATATATTAAATAGCATGTGCATGAATTTTTATTGAAAAAGTGGAATATCCTCTAAATAGGTACTTGGATCAGAAATTTCATGGCTCCGTTTAGCTCGGAATGGCAGTTTTACCCTAGGCATGAACTAACATTGATCGGCATGGGCCGTTTGTGAAATATTTGTCACTGGTGTAAAAATGAATAAAATTATTTAATAAAATTATTTTAATTCATTATGTTGATGTAGTGACTTTATTTTCTTTAAATATATCCTTATTTTAGAATTCCATGGTTAGTCGCATAACCCTAGAACCTCTGGAGGATCATTGGAGAGAACCCCTAGAGAATTATCTCAAACGAACAACAAAAAAGTTTCGGATCATGGATCGATCGATCAGTGCAGCCTCGGATTCGATAGATCTTACCAAGGAATGAAACGCAGCGATCATTCTTTATCATTGATCTAACTGAATTGAGTTATGGCATGTGATTTAATTATTTTATTCCCCATTCTCAAATTCCATGATGAACACAGACCAATCAACGAATAGATTGATCGGCAGTTCGATCGTATTGAGGGATGGGTTATTTTTGCAGGGTTTATTGGGATATTATCTTTGTGATTAAATATTTGAATGATTCAATTTTCATTATAATAGTAATGAACCAAGATCGACACGAACATTGATCGAGGTTTTTTCCTCTTGATTTGGTTTGTGTTTTTCTCCCCCTATTCACCGTTCTTCATGGCGTTCTTTGTTCTTCCTTGTGATTTGACACCTCTTTGAACAATCAATCATTGAACATTTGATTCTTGGAGAAACAATCTGAAATAATAGATCTGACATCGATACGACTCGATGGAGCTGTGATGGTGTTTGCAGTAATGTATTGAGAAACGGTTGGTGCCGATTTTGATTTCTTCAATACACAACGAAGAATGAATATGATCTTTTTTTCTGAGTGGATTCAAGGCCTGAATCTCATAGATTCGGTGATGGAATGGTAGAAGAACCTTGGATCTAGAGTTTCATGGTGAACCTATTACTCGAACAGAGGCCAAAGGATAAACCGGAATGAGTGGGAGGAAGAAGAAGGGTTCTAGAAAAACCTGATACACACTGCGCGTAGTTCTTGATTACATGGTGTGTAGTCCCCTTGGATGAACTCGGTGTATAATTTGGACAATATACGGACATGGGGTGGAGTAAATGGGTTTCCTATATGTTTTTTACTCCCCCAAACCGCATGGCTTAGACCATATACACGGGATACCCCATGTATTGGTACAAGGGCACGGATACACATGCTAACGCCGTGTACTAACACATAACTAGAGTACATGAGAAGAACCTCGAATATAGGGACACAACATGTAATCCTTCCACACTTTGTGTACTCTTATACACGACACGGTTTGAATGACATGATCCATTTTACATGGCCAATACCCATGGTCAAGGGACACAGTGTGTACCCCTACTATATGTCGTGTACCCCTTCCTACATGGCTTGAATCTCTTGTCCTTCATATCTCAAACAAGTTTTTTAGGGTTCATTCCCTTTATCATTTCCCTGAAGTTTGGTGCAAATCGTTTCCAACTCCTAGGACTACAATCCCTTCAGTAGGACTTCCCAGATAGAGTTGTTGGAATCCCCCCGAGAGGCCTACAGTGGGATCCTCTAACCATCTTCATTCCCTAGGTGGAGTTCTTAGTATCAACATGACCAACACTACACATGTGTTGATCCTTTAATTAGTAGGTTAATCTATATTGTGTTGTTGGTATCACCCCATAGCCCTAGTTGTGATCCTCATTTTTGTATCTTATTCTATTCGTATTGTTAGCGCATATTTCTCATGGTGAAACCTAATGAGTAGTACCTCTTGGATGGATATCATTAGTGTTATCAGAATTGGGAGTGTATTCTCCTAGATGAGTGCTTCGTGGAATATTTGAACTGAAATACTATGGTAGGTATACTATGGTTGTGGCTTACCTTTAGACTATGTGTCTTGGATTAAGTATATCTGAATATTCTTTTAATATGTGATGTAGACATATACCTGTATAGATCTGATTGTACTTTCCTTTTTGTATTTATTTATGGTTTCAAGGTGCCCTATAGATTATTTTTATACTCACCCCTACATGGGATTTTCCCGCACGTGTCATGTCTTATGCAGATGATCTACCTTTTGATGGAGTCCTAGGCAGACCTAGACCAGATGTTTCTTAGTGAGACCAGACAGACTGAGGTGTGTTCCTATGTCTTTCAGACAGTAGTCCGAATACCTTTACTTATAGGTTGGACTTGTGGTTATAGACTCTTTGTGGTGGGATTGTTTTTTACCCTGTTTACTTTACTTTACTTCTTGTTATACTCTGGTTGTGGGATATAGATGTATGAATTCATTGGTTACTTAGTGGTTTTTACATTTCATCATTTTATGGGCCTGAAAATATGTGTGTGTAAAGGTACATAGGAAATGCCTCCCATGTTAGTGATATACCTACTCGGTGCTAGTCACTATCCCTTGGCCTATTGTATATGGGATTGGGGAGTCACAGCACAGGCCCCACTAGTACAGGTCATGATAGAGTGCTTTCAGAGTGGGTTAGTTCTACTTTAGGACTAGGAGTCTGTGAGATTGGTTCAGGGAAATAGTGTTAAGTGTTTCAAGTTTGGATTTCAGGCCAGGGACTCTAGTGTTGGTGAAAAGGTCGACGTATCCATATATCAGGACTCTAATAAACTTCTTTTTAACTCGGTACATGAGAACACTATTTGTAGGAAAAATAATGGTACATGTATCATATAGGAATGGGTTTTGGTTTCCATGTCCTTCTTGAGTCATCTCTCCAAATATACTCATTTAATGTGTTATTATTGTTTAATTACAGGATACCTCTATGATGAATACCAGCTAGGATCTAGTATATTGATCATAAGGATGACACCCTCAGTGAAAAGGATTTAATACAAGGACTAGTTCCAAAGATGTTACCTTTAGGTGGTTCAATAGTCATACCGCCACCTATAGAGAAGCACATGGTACCCATAGTACCAGCGGATGAGGTACGTAGGATGAGCATGCTTCATGAGTTTCGATGGCATAGACCCCTCAGGTTCCAAGGTGAGCCCGACTCATACGCATTTGAGGACTGGCTTGAGGTGGTGACCTAAGTTTTCTATCTAGTTAGGACACCTACAGATTAGATGGTGGTCCTGGCGGCAATCCTTCTTCACAACTCAATAGGACGATGGTAGATTTTGGATACCCAGACATACGATGAGGTGAATCTTTCTTGGATAGAGTTCGATCACCTCTTCAGAGAGGATTTCTCACCAGCCACACTGAAGGATCTGTATATCCATGAGTTTCTTCAGCTCCAACAGGGCAGCATTTCAATGGATGATTATTCATAGAGGTTTACCAACCTTTCTAGGCACTCGATGGATATGGTTCAAGATAAATACTTCATGGATCAAACCTTAGAGAGAGATTTGCGTAGATACATTCGATCCAATGTTATCCCTCTATGAATTCCTACTTCTACTGGGGCCCTTGAGTAGGATTTGGTGGTTAAAAGCTTCTTGGATGAGAAGATACAGCTGGTGATTATCAACATTGGGAAAATAGGAGCAGAGACCTTGGCAGTAATGAGATGATGTCAGTCTCAAGGACCTGGATGGGATATATGTTTCAGGAGGAAGTCCCAGGATAGAGGATCTATAATTTAGGTCTCACAGGTTGGGTCAAATTATCCTAGGGAGAGGCAGTGTTACTCATGTGATGGAAAAGGAAATCTCGCTCGAGATTGTCTGACCTATCGTACTGCTGATAAAGAGACTATGGATGGACCACTGAGGAAGAGATAGTAGTAGGAGAAGGCAGATCCATAGGTTAGTATACATAGTAGAGGAGCTGGGAGATTAGTAGGAGGTGGTCGATTTTTCAACTTGTTACCACCACCACCCCCAGGAGGTCCACGCTAGGCTCATGAAGCTCGAGGATGGGGGAAGGGAGAGCTGAAGGTGGTCGAGGATTATAAACCAAGGGCTTCGGGAATGATTCTAGGTACAATCTGTGTCTTTTTTACTTTAGTCACAGTACTGATAGACACAGGTTCTAGTTATTCCTTTCTTACCACATACCTTGTATGAGACTTATAGATTCTATTTGAACTAATGATTCAACCCTTACGCTTAGAAACTACTACTGGAAAAGACTCAGAGATCACACATTTGTGCCAGTAGTGTGGCCTAACTCTTGGAGGTGAGAGTTTCTATTGGAATATCTTGGTAGAAGAGTTAAGTACTTATGATGTTATTCTTGGTATGGATTAGTTATCTATAGTTTATGATCATATTGACTATTTTAGGTGAAGGGTTCGGTGTGTCCGTAGTGATGGAACTAGGTTTTCCTTTGTTAGTGAAAAGGAAACCTAGGAAGTGCAGGATGAACTCATGTATAGGAGGGTGAAGCCGATTACTCATCAGTTGGATATCCTAACCCTTGGTGTAGTGGATATTATGAGTTTCTAGTTTCCTGCAATGGTGGTGGAGTATGAGGATGTATTCCCCGAATATGTTCCATGTTTACCACCCCACCGAGAGATAGACTTCAACCTTGATCTACACCCTGAATGGAATCAATATCTACACTACCATATTAGATGGCTCCCTCAAATATTTGCAAGATGAGGGTGTGGTTGGAAGACTTGTAGAGTAAGGGCTTCGTGAGACCCAGTGTTTCACCCTGGGCAGCCCCAATTTTTTTTTCCTGAAGGAAGACAGTAGATTGAGGTTGTGTGTGGACTACCAGTGCTTTAATCAGGTGACCATGAAGAAAAAGTATCCACTACTGAGGATTTATGACCTCTTTGATCAGTTGAGAGGGGTACGATGATTCTCAAAAGTTGACCTCAAATCAGGTTATCACCAACTGTGAGTATATTATGAGGATATACTGAAGACAACATTCTAATGTATCTATGTCGCTATGAGTACTTGGTGATGCCCTTTGGCATAACGAAAGGCCCAGTAGTATTCATGGAACCCATGAACCGAATCTTTCATCCTTACTTATACCAGTTCATGGGGGTCTTCCTCAACAATATCCTTGTATACTCAGCATCCAAGGAGGAGAACACGAGACACTTAAGGATAGTTATAGAAGTAATCTAATAGAACCAGATTTATGAAAAGCTCTCAAAGTTCCAGTTCTGGATTTAGGTGGTCCACTTTGTAAGGCACATTATCTTAGTGGATGGAGTGGCAGTGGACCCAGCCAAGGTCGATGTAGTGTTAGCATGGGATCCACTTAAGAGCATGACAGAGGTGCAGAGCTTCCTTGGGTTGGAAGACTATTATCAGAGATTCATACCTGATTTCTCCAGGATATCAGCACCTGTGAAAATTTTGACTCAAAAGGGGCAGCCTTCCATGTGGAAAAAAAAGGTTTCAATATACTTTTCAGTAGTTTAGGCAGAGTTTGATGAGCGCTCTCATTTTAAGATTTTCGAAGGAAGGTGTCAAGTATGTAGTGTCCTGCGATGCATCAGGAACTAGGATTTGTTGCATTATGATGTAGATTCAAGTGTTAATTGTATATATTTCATGTTAGTTGAGAGAACATGAGCAGAACTATGTGACCCATGATCTTGAGTGAGTAGTGGTAGTCTTCATGCACATGAGCCTCAACCCAGTTGGTGAGGACTCCTTAAGTGAATCCATGAGACCCAGGTTTGAAACCAAGCAGAGGCATATTTCCAATACTATAGTAGTACTGTAGCAGGCACTATAGCAGTTACTGTAGTAGTTACTATAGTGGGTATTGTTCGGTACTATAGCAGCTGGAACTATTCACCTTGGGCCACCGTTTTGGGCTTGGAGTCCTTAAGGCCTTCAGGTCATTAAGGATTTCGGGCCACCTTTAAATCCTTCATGCCACCTCAAGGCCTTCAGGCCACATGATCAATGCAGTTTCCCCATAAAGACTATGCAAAAAAGGAGCAGCCCTAGAGGAGGATTTAGAGCAAGTGCACTCACCAGAGCAAAACCAAATGGATTTTGAAGAATGAGAGGGTATGGATACGCCATCGAGACCAGCCTATATTTGTACAGGAATCCTATCTATACATCCATGTGAAGGTGGAGATCTACCATCATGATGCAGATGCTGGGGAGGGGTAGTTCTTTGTAGTTATAGTCTGGTTGAATTCCCTAAGACCTTCGGGTCATGTAATCTCTTAAGCCTACGAGCCATGTAATCTATAAGACTAAGGGACTTTTAAGGGTTCCCCCTCATCCCTTAAAAGGGGGGTTATCAAAAATCAATAAAAATGAAGGCCTTCAAGGCATTCGGGTAGTGGTAGTCTTCACTTTGAAGATGTGGCGACACTACCTGATGGGTGAGCAGTTTATCATCTACTCTGATCACAAGAGTATCAAGTATATCTTCTCTCATATGGATATTAACTTGAGATAGAGGAGATGGATATAGTTCCTCTATGATTATGACTTTGAGATTATCTATACTCCTGATAAGGGGAATGTGGTAGCAGATGATCTTAGTAGGAGATCTAGTTCATAAGTTCTTGAACGAGGCATTGGAGCAGTTATCCTCATTGTAGTTATCCTTTATGGATGGATATGGAGTAGCTTTCTGAATGTGTTGTCATGAAACATCAAATTGATTATGATTTTAAGGTTTATTTATAGTATAGGGAAGACCCTAGGTTGTCTCTCAAGGAGCGTTGATAGGTTTAAAGTATGCTTTTTTTGATAAAAAGTACTAAAGAGGGGGGAGGTATAGAAAACAGTTTTACAAAAATAACTTAATTTAAAAAGTTTAATAGTTGATTAACCAAGTGTATTTTTAAAAATATGAGATAAAAGGGTTCATTGTGAGTTCACTACACACATTTCAAGATCATCTTTCTTGGATATTAATTAGGGTTTGATGTAAGTCGTTGGTTGAAATTAATCGGCATCCCAATTACTTACCAATCTTTTATATCAAAGCACGTTGACCCAAACCTTAACATAAAAATCATATATCCAAGGTCCAGATCTAATTTATGGTATAATAACTTCAAAATCAAATTGAAATCTCAAATAATTGGGGAAGAAAAGGATTCTTGTGTTGTCCAATCGTAACAACACAAGTAGCGCACTCAAAACCTCACACATATCAGTTAAAAGTAAAGAGCATTTCATTCGGTTAAATAAAAAATAGATAAATAAAAGTAAGATTCTTATGAATTAAATGTTTTCAAACCCAAAATACATCAAACAAGTAGTAGTACAACTTCCAGAACTCACTTTACAAGATGTTTAGCTCCCTCACAACGAACACCCACCGATTAGCCCAACATTGTGAGGAGGAGGAAAGTTTGGTTGAAATACTTCTTTATCCTTGATCCCCCTATGAGGATAGGGGACTAAAAAACTTCTAGTATGATTAGGATACTCCTATAGACTCCAAAATGTCATATCTTTTCTTCCTGGTTCGAACTTGAAAATGAGGTTCCCTTGGTTCCCTTTTATATCCAAAATGGTAAGTGGTTTTGAGCACCCAATTTTGGTGATACCATTTAACTCTCAGTTTTAGGTTAGTATATGGAATTATCTAGACATGGACAAAAGATAAAAGTTGTTATTAGCTGTATTTACTATCACAATGTCAAATTTGGTGACCTTTAAACATTTAAAATTTGATTTATAGTCAGAATACCGAACCAAACTTATGACTTCGTCCAGATTTTGTCCCCTATATAGAATGGTTTGGATGGGCCTCTTAATGGATTAATGGGTCTTGGGTTACTTCAAATGAGTTGTATCCCATGAATTTTTGGATCGGACCACAATGTTTCATCACATTTTGTGGCACGGGATTCACGTAATGTTCAAAACAGTGGACAAATGTCAATGGGTTGCCATGCAGTTTGGCCCATTTTCCTTCTAGATCATCTCTAGGGCCTCCAAATCACCTCCTCCTATAACGAAATCATCAAAACAATTAAAATTTCCCTTTTTAATAGTTATAAACAAAAAATAATGGAATCAAACATAAAGTGAAATTTGTTGTTATTTTTATAATTTTCAATATAAAACTAGTTTAGCACAATAGTGTAAGTGTGAAAATAAAACAGTGAATTGTTACAGGATCACACCCCCACACCTAAAAAATTTAACTCCTAGGAAAAGTCACATTTCCAAAAAGTATACATGTAGATATTTCAAACTTCATAAAAATTTAACATTCAATGAAAGTTTAAAATATGATATAAATTTGATCAAAGAAAAAATCACACTAAGGAGTTATTATTAGTGATCATAAAAAAAGATGTCTCATAAATTGTATCAATAAGAAATTAAATGATATGAATGATAAAAATTTGATCAAGTAATCCAAAAGTCAAAAATGTCACCAACTCTCCACGTGTGTGTGTGAAAACATTCCATGAAATTCTTTCCACTTTCTATCCAGTAAATATAGGTTCTTTTAAAGTTTCTCTGCTTAAATGATTCCATCCACCGAACCTGCCCTATATCCTTTGCAATCAAATTTCATGACCCACTCAATTAATCATTCTTGGAATCCAAACCATAATCTCCTGACCTATATATCCTCATATGTTGCACATTTCATCACTCCCTTCATTTATTTTTGTTTTTTTGTTTTGTTTTTTTTTTTGAAAAGATACACTTGGAACAAATCTCACACTCTTCTCTCAACCCTGTTTGATCTCCTCGCGACACTAATTGTAATAGTAATAACAAGATCAAAGGTTGAGGAATGTTGATTTTTGACCTACCCAAGATACAACCCATTTTTTATTTTGTTTTTTTTAAGGGTGTACAATAGTCGGATAACAAGTACACACACATAGTTCAATCCAGTACAATAATGAAAAAGATCAAATAAATAATGAATATATGGAAAAATAATTTTGGTAAGTAGATAAATATTAACCTAACTTATATTCACCTTCTATTGAGTAAGAAAAAATCACACTTCATGGTTGTTTGCAAAGATGTGTACAGAAATTAAGTGACATAATTTTCCCTTAAACTACTCACACAAAAGGGTACCATTATTCTCAAAGGTTTCAAAATTATACAACCATTTATATCATCGGAAAAAAAACCAATTTTCAAGAAAAAATTCACTCCTTAATTTTAAATTCATTCTAAAACATACATTCCATCATTGAAACAATTTTTTTTTTGAAGATGCTAAAACAATAGGAAATAGGAAAATTCCTCATGAATTTTCAATAACATCCATGATTAAATGGGCATCATTTTCCATGATAATGTGGGAATCAAAAATTAACATTCTATCACAAAAGTGAGGGGAATGGGGGGAAAGTGAAAATACTATTCATCCATGAAAAAAAAAAGAGACAAAAAAAAAAGATGATAAAAATTCCTAACTAACCAAGGAATGTACCCATCCCCCCACACCTAGTGTGTGTAGTGTCCTCACTATAATAAAAGATAATTTGTGAAGGAAGGATAAAACTTGGTGGGTTTCATCCGTATATTTTTTCTTGAACTTGGATTTCCTCTATCAAGGACTCCAAAATGGCTTTGTGAAAGTGCTTCAACTAATACCCATTGACAGTGAAGGTTTTCTTGGTTTCTTTATTTTGAACCTAAATAAGACCAAATGGAGATATATTGGTAACTATGTATGGTCCAAACCAGTGGGAACGAAACTTACTTGGATACAATTTTAGCCTTGTATTGTAGAGGAGGACCTTCTACCCAATGTGAAACTAATGATGAAGGATGAGGTGGTCATGGGAATCCTTGGTTATCTCCTTATAAATCTAGGAGTTCTCATATTACTCTCTATTCATTTCCTATAACTCCTGAATCTATAACTTTCTCTGATTACCAGAACCAAGAAGATTATAATTGCATTGTTTAATGACCTAGTAGGCCCAGTGCTCAATCTCAACAGAAAGGTGACAACTCTTTCCAAAAACAATCCTATATGGTGACATTCTAATGGGGGTTTCAAAAGCAGTAAAATAAACCCATAATGAATCATCAGGTCTAAGACTCCAATATTTTATGTTGGGTTGAACCATTTTTTCAAGAATCTTTTTTACCTCTCTATCTAACACCTTGGCTTGACCATTGGTCTGTGGGTGATAAGTAGTAGACACTCGATGCCTGACCCCATACCGATGCAAAAGAGATTTCATTGTTCAGTTGCAGAAATGAGAACCCTAGTCACTAATGATGAACCTAGGTAATACAAACCTACAGAAAATTTGGGTTCTCAAAAATTAAACAACTATCATGAAATCATCAGTTCTTATGGCATGTGCCTCTACCCATTTAGATGCATAATAAACTGCCAGGATAATGTAAAAGTTCCCAAATTAATTGAGAAATGTCCCCATAAAGTCAATTCCCCAAACATCAAAAATGTAATGGAAGAGAAAGGGTTGTTGTGGCATTTCATTTCTTTTAGAGACATTCCCCATTCTTTGACAATGAGTACAAGCTTTACAGAAATCATGGGTATCCCAAAAAAGTGTTTTCTAAAAGAGACCAGAATTGAGGACCTTGTGAGAAATCCGTTGGGGACCAAAGTGGACCTCACAAGCAAGAGTGTTGAAAAACCTAAGGACTGACTAAAACTCGCTATCAGAAACACAACGTCTAAGGAATTGATCACTACAAGTGTTCCAAAGGTAGGGTTCATCCCAAATATACCAATGAAACTCATGTTTTAGATGACTGGATTGGTTTTTTTTAAATTCAGTAAGAATGTAAGGTGATACCATATAATTTACAATTTCGGAATACCAAGGAATAACATCTTACACTCAGTATAATTGATCATCTAGAAACATGTCATTTATGGGAATATAGGGGGATGAGTTAATGTTTGAGGATGAGAGGATCCTATTAATATGGTCATCCACCACATTCTATGCTCCTTTATTATCACTAATTTCTAAATTAAATTCCTGAAGGAGGATCATCCAATGAATGAGATGTGGTTTGGCATCTGGTTTCTTAAGGATATACAAGAGGGTTTCATGGTCTGAGAACACAATGACTTTGGACCCCAAAAGGTATGACCTAAATTTTTCCAAGGAAAACACAATGGTAAGGAATTCTTTTTCATTTGTGGTGTAGTTTTCTTGGGCAAGGTCCAAAGTATGTAAGGCATAGGAAATGACATGTAGAGCTTGATTGACCCTTTGTGATAAGACTACCCCAATTGTATAGTTAGAGGCGTCACACATGAGCTCAAATGGTAAGCCCCACTGATGTGGTTAGATTACTGGAGGTGATGTGAGACTCCATTTTAATTTTTTAAAATATTCCTCACATTATTTATCAAAAACAAATTCCTTTTCTTTTTGGAGCAATGAGGATAGGGGAAGTGCAATTTTACTAAAGTCACAAATAAAATTATGGTAAAATCCATCATGACCTAAGAAAGACCGCACATCCCATATATTTTTGGGGAATGGTAGGGAATAAATGACATCCACTTTTGATTTATCTACTTGGATACCATCTTTAGAAATGACATGTACCAAAACTATAACTTGTCGCACCATGAAATGGAATTTCTCGTAATTTAATATGAGATTCATTTCAATACAATGACATAGGACTAAACCAAGACTACTTAAACATTCATAAAAATAGGATCCATAAATAGTGAAATCATCCATGAATACTTCCATGAAATTCTCCAGGTAATCCAAAAAAAATACTAACCATGCATCACTGGAAAGTACCTGGCACATTGCACAGACCAAATGGAATACTCCTATATATAAATGTGCTAAAGCGGCAAGTAAAGGTTGTCTTTTCTTGATCCTCAGGGGAAATATAGATCTGAAAGTATCCATAATATCCATCAATAAAACAATAATGGGACTTCCCTGCTAGCCTCTCTAACATCTGTTCATTGAATGGAAATAGGAAATGGTCCTTCCTAGTGTGTTGGTTTAGTCAGCGATAGTTTATACAGACACGCTAACTATTCTGCACACAAGTTGGAACCAATTCACTTTTTTATTTTTAATTACCATAAGACCATTTTTTAGGAACCACTTGTACTGGAATGATCCATTAGATGTCAGAGATGGGGTAAATGATTCTAGTAGCCAATAATTTTGTTACCTCCTTTTTAAAAACATCTAAGATGTTTGGGTTCGGTCGAAATTGTGCCTGCCTCACGGGTTTAGCCTCATCATTTAACAATATATGATGTGTGCAAATTTATGGGATAATACCAGGAATGTCAGTAAGTTTCCATCCCAAAGCTTGTTTATACTCCCTCAAAAGTTCAAGCAAACTCAATTCATGCTCAGGAAGGAGTGAACTAGCAATGATGATAGGCAAATTGTTTCCATTCTCAAGATAAGAGTATTTTAAATCTTGAGGTAGCTGTTTTAGTTCTAATTCAGGTGGATTTTGGATTGATGGGAGTTTGTTTGAAAGTGATAGGTCACTAATCTCATCTAACTGCTCAATGGTATCATCCTCAGATGAGGAATGAGCTTTTACAAGCTTAGAAGTATCATCAATGGTCAGTGGATCCTCAGTGTTCAAGAAATTATCAATTAACAAACATGTGTGACATTTTTCTAGACCACTACAATATCAATGCATGATTCATTACCTAAAATTTCAATCAAGGATGAAAACTCAGAAAGGGGATCAGGGGAAACAAAAGATGTTTTCTCAGGGGAAGGGAGTGCATCAATTTAATTAACAGAGAGGGGAATGTTCTTCTGAGGGGTGCTTCATGGAATCAAGGATGTTGAAGTGGACAATTTTTTCACCAAACTCCATAGATAATGTACCATTATAGACATTAATTATGGTTTTGGTAGTTTTCAAGAAGGGTCTCCCTAATATAATCAGGGCATATCCATTCATCCTATCATCTTCCATTTTTAGCACATAAAAATCAGTAGGAAAAAAAATTCACCCTTACAATAATATACACTAACACACTAAAAGGGTTTATTATACTCTGATTTGTGAGTTGAACAACAATTCCAGTGGTCTTTAGTTCCCAAACCTACAATGAAGATTAAATGGAGTGAGGTTTCACATTTATATAAGCACCCAAATCAATAATAGCATTGGAAAATGAATACTCCCCCATGGTGTACAGAATTGAGAATGTCCCAGGATCATTTCACTTGGTGGGAAGTGATGGATCTATCAATGCTGATATGTTCCTCCCCAGTATCACATTTTTATCACCTAGAAGTCTCCTTCAGTGTGTGCACATCTCCTTTAGAAACTTGGTGTATCATGGAATTTTCTTCACGACATCAATCAAGGGGATGTTGACCTGCACTTTTTTGAAAGTTTCCAAGATTTATTTATCAAGTTATGTTTATTTTTTTTCTTAGTTGGGTGGCCCTTTGGGGAAATTGAATAGGAATGGTTGGGAAAGGGGACTCATCAACAGACACACTCTTTCCTTTGGAAGGACTTCTCTCAAGATAAGGTTCTATCTCATTTGGATCATTTTTAGTGGTTGGGATGGTGGTTTACTTAGGAGAGGATGACTCTAATGTAAGGATCATATGGATTTTAAGTTTTTTCCACTTTTAAGGGTGATATAACTAACATTTCCCTTATCCCTAGGGTTGACAAGTGGTTGATAAGGTAGTTTACCCGACCCATAGCTTTGGAATTCTCCCACCGAGTTAGCTAGTTGTCCTATTTGGGTTTTTAGGTCTTGTATGGAATCTTGGGTGGTTTTTTGGAATTGGAGATTGTTTGAAGCCATTTTTTTATCATGTCTTCTAGGATAGGCTTGGGTTTTTGTAGAGGTTTTTGGAAATTCCTTTATTGTGGTTGAAGATTTCTGGGTGGTGGTGGATGGCTACTCTACCCCAGTTGGTTCCATTGTTGTTGAGGTTGGTTTGAATACCTCCTTTACTATAGGTTTGTCTATCTTTCCACCTAGGTTTGTATGGATAGTAAGGGTCTCTCCTAAAGGGTTAGTTATAGGGGAGGCCTGGAAATATTTCCTCACAAATCTTAGATTTTTCTCTCAATTGAGGACATTGGTCAGAGTAGTGGGTGTCATAAGAATATATACCACAATGGATGGTAGGAGGATATTGGGATTTCCCTTGGTAAATATAATGTTTTCGAATAAGGGAACTTACCTCTTCAAACTTTGTGTCCACCTTCTTCTCAAATTTGGTACTTTTTACCTCATGGACACCTCGAATGGGTACACTAGACCTTGTACCAAATTGTTGAGTGTTCTGTTCCATGTTCTCAATTAGGGTTCTTGCAAAAATTGGGGTCTTATCCACTAGTTCTCCACCTGTAGTAGCATTGATCATATTTTGATCAATAGGGATTAAACCTTCATAAAAATATTGAATTAAAATTTGATCACTTATTCGGTGGTGTGAGAAACTTAAACATAAACTTTTAAAGCATTCCCAATATTCATGTAATTTTTACCCGTGTAATTTTCTTATACCACATATTTCTTTTCTTATAGTTGCAGTTCAAGATTTTGGGAAATATTTTTCAAGAAAAAGGTGTTTCATGTCTTCCCAACCTCTAATTGGTGAATTAACATAGTAAATTCAATCATTTGCAGTTTCAGTTAATGAAAATGGGAACTCCCTAAGTTTTACTTATTATTCATCCACATTAGAAATTTTTAATGTCGAACACACAGTATGAAATTCTTTTAAATTCTTGTGTGGATCTTCTCCCGCAAGTCCATGAAATCTTGGTAAAAAATGAATTAGACCGGATTTTAGTTCAAAATTGTTTGTCTCTCCTTACATTTAAAAGTAAGTGAGTTGGATATCAACATCAAGCATGGTTAGTTCTTTTAATTTTCAGTTATTTTCATTCATGATATGCAAGTTATTTTTAGTTTTAATGTAAGTTTCAATGGAAGAAGTATAAGGATTGAGAAGAGTGTTGATGTTTTGTGTGTCCTCCTTCAAAGGGTTCTCTTGTATGTCTCAGTGTTGCTGACGTAGGATCCTCTCTGGTTCGGGTTTTAAAGGTGGTAAGTCTCCTAAAGTGGAATGCATCATGCACCAAACCTACAAAAGAAATAAATAAGAACATAAAAATAAAGGTAAATGTATAAGATAAAATGAATAAATATTCACAAAATTTACAAAAGTATTATCAAAAACACGTACTAAAAACCAAAGTGCTTCCTGACAACGGTGCCAAAATTTGAATGCGTTGTCATGAAATCTCAAATTTATTATGATTTTAAGGTTGATTTATATTATAGTGAATACCCTATGTTGTCTCTCAGGGAGCGTTGATAGGTTTAGAGTATGCGTTTTTTGATAAAAAGTACTATAGAGGGGGTGTTTTAGAAAGAAATTTTATAAAAATAACTTAATTTAAAAAGTTTAATAGTTGATTAACCAAGTGGATTTTGAAAAATATGAGATAAAAGGGTTCATTGTGAGTTCAATACACACATTTCAAGTTCATCATTCTTGTATATTAATTAAGGTTTGATGTAAGTCTTTGGTTGAAATTAATCGACATCCCAATTACTTGCCAAGCTTTTATATCAAAGCATGTTGATCCAAACCTTGACATAACAATTGTATAGACAAGGTATAGATCTCATGAATGGTATAATAACTTCAAAACCAAATTGAAATCTCAAATAAGTGGTTAATAAAAGGATTCTTTTTTTTTCAATCAAAACGACACAAGTCATGCACTCAAAACCTCACACCGATCGGTTAAAAGTAAAGAGAATTTCATTTGGTTAAATCAAAAAAATATAAATCAAAGTAAAATAATTCTAAATGAAATGTTTTAAAACCCAAAATAAATCAAACAAGTAGTAGTACAAGTTATGGAACTCCCTTTACAAGATGTGTAGCTCCCTCACAACGAACACCCACTGATTAGCCCGACATCAAGAGGAGGAGGAAAGTCAGGTTGAACTCCTTCTTCATCATTGATCCCCCTATGAGGATAAGGGCCTCCATAACTTCTAGTATTATGTTTAGACTCCTATAGGACTCCAAAATGGTAGATATTTTCTTCTTGGTTTGAACTTTCAAATGAGGTTCCCTTTTATAGCCAAAATGGTAAGTGGTTTTGAGCACCCAGTTTTGGTGATACCATTTGAGTCTCGGTTTTGGGTTGGTATATGGAATTATCTAGACTTTGATAAAAGATAAAATATGTTTTAAGATGTATTAACTATCACCATGTAAAATTTTGATACCATTTAAAATCTATAAATGGAGGTATAGTCATAATATTGAACCAAACTTCTGACTTCGTACAGATTATGTCCCCTGGATAGAATGGTTTGGATGGGCCCCTTAATGGATGAATGGGGCTTGGGTTCTTTGATATGAGTTGTATAAAATAATATTTTGGATCTTTTGAAAAAGTTTCATCCCATTTTAAGGCACTTAAGTTTCATAATTTTTAAAATAGTGGACAGATGTCCATGGACTGCCATGCAGTTTGGCCCATTTTCCTTCTAGATCATCTCTGGGGCCTCCAAATTACCTCCTCTTACAATGAAATAATCAAAACAAGTAACATTGACATTTTTAAAAGTTATAAGTATAAAATAATAGAATCAAACATGAAGTGAATTTTTTTATTATTTTTATAATTTTCAATACAAAACTAGTTTAGCACAATGGTGTAAGGGTGAAAATGAAACAATGAATCGCTGCACAATCACATACCTCTAGTCGATGGTTGATACCCTTCCACTCTTACAGTGATTCAGGGAGGCGCAACTTGGGGATATTTACTGTGATAACCTATGTGCTCATATATCCACAGGGCATGCTCTTGATGGAATTTCTAAAGTTGGGGAGCACATCATTCTTTTTAGAGGACACACGATGGTACCAGTGATGTTATGGGAAGAGGTTCTGAGGGAGTTTATTATTTACCATTTGGTGGAACATTAGGGTGTGTAAAATATGTACCAAGACCTCAAATTTTATTTTTGGTGGATATGGATGAAGAAAGGTGTTGCAGAGTTTGTCTCTCAGTGCCTTACTTTCTAGTAAGGGCTGAGCACCAAGTTCCAGTGGGTTTGGATCAACCCCTTAAGGTGTTAGAATGGAAGTGGGATGAGATATCTAGGGACTTTGTGATGGGATTAACACATACATCTAGGGGACATGATTCCTTCTAGGTGATCTTTGAATGACTCACTAAGTCGACCCATTTCCTAGCTATCTGAGAGCAGAGTTCAATAGAGAGCTTAGGATGCCTGTATATTTAGGAGATAGTTTGACTCCATAGAGTTCCATCGATGATTGATTCTAATCATGATGCTATCTTTAAATTATAGTTGTGGAAAGGATTACGAAAGGCTTTTGGGACCCAGTTACACTTGAGCATGGTATTTCACCCACAAACTGACAGCTAGACTGAGTAGACCATTCGGGTTCTGGAGGACATGTTGCGAGCTTGCATGTTAGACTTTGGCCATAGTTGGGAGGATCGCCTACTAATGTTGGAGTTTGCGTACAAAAATAGCTACCATTCCACCATTAGTATTACACCCTTTGAGGCTTTGTACGGGTGACCCTATAGGTCAACACTTTGTTGGACTAACCTAGGAGAGTCAGCACTCATGGGCCTGGAGTTGGTACGAGCTATAAAAGAGAAGTTGCAGGTGATCCAGGAGAAGATGAAGACTAAATAGAGTCGTCAGAAGTCTTATGCTAACAAGCGATGAAGGACTTTGGAGTTCAAGGAATAGGGCCATTTGTTCTTACAAGTTTCACCTTGATGTAGATTGCAAAGATTTGGATAAGGTGGAAAGATATCTCTAAGGTTCATATACCCTTTCCAGATACTGTGTAGAGTTGGCGATGTGGGGTACCACTTAGTTGTACCTTCACAGTTAGACCGGGTACATGACATCTTCCATGTGTCGTAGCTAAGGAGGTACATCCATGACCCATTGCACGTTATCGACTCAGGCGAGCTGGACATCAAGGATGGAGAAACTTTTGTTGAGTACCCAGTGGAGATTAAGGATTTTCAGGAGAGTATCCTTCATGGGAGATTGATTCCTTTGGTGTATGTCTAGTGGCAGCATGGGAATCTCCAGGAGAGCACTTGGGAGGTGGGAGGATTAGATCATGCTCGGTACCCACATCATTTTGAGTATCCTTTGTTTTGGATTTTTAGGGATGTAAAGCCCCAAGGTGGGGAGAATGTAATATCTTAGATTTTATGTGTATTATTTTTAAATATTATATGGATTAATTTTGAGACTATCCGTTGAGACGGTGTGCGATTCTGAGACCTGGTGTACCCAAAATAAATATTTGAAATAGATTGAATATATTAAATAGAACGCACATATGGTTTTCCTAAAAAAGTGTAATATATTATAAATGGGTACCTAGATCAGAAATATAAGGGCATCGTTGAACTTGGAATGGTAGTTTTACCCTAGGTGTGACCTAACATTGGTCGGTGTAGTTAATTTGTGAAAAAGTTGTCACAGGCATAAGAATGAATAAAATAATTTAATAAAATTATTCTAATTCAGTATGTTGACATAGCAAATTGATTTTATTTAAATATATCCTTATTTTAGAATTCCATGGTTAGTCGTATAACCCTAGAACCTCTGGAGGATTGTTGGAGAGAACCCTTGGATAATTCTCTCAAAAAAACAATGATAAAGTTGTGGATCGTGGATTGATCGATTAGCGCAGCCTTGGATTCGACAGATCTTGAAAATGAATGCAATGCAGTGATCATTCTTCATCAGTGATCAAACCAAATTGTGGTGGGTCATGTGATTTAATTCATTTATTCCCCATTCTTAAATTCCACGATGAGCGCGGACCAATCAATGAACAAATTGATCTGTAGTTTGATTATATTATGGGTTGGGTTATTTTTGTGGATTTTATTAGTAGATTATATTTGTGATTAAATCATTGGATGATTCGATTATCTTTCTAATAGCAATGAACCAAGATCAATAAGAACATCAATTGAGGTTCATTCCTCTTGATTTGGTTTGTACTTTTCTCTCCTGATTCACCATTTTTCATGGCGTTCTTCATTCTTCCTTACAGTTTGACACCTCTTTGAACAATTGATCTTTGAGCATTCAATTATTGGTGCAACGATCTAAAATCATAGATCTGGCATCAGTATGACTTGAAGGAGGTGTGATGGTGGTTGAGGTAATGGATTGAGCAACGATTGGTACTGATTTTTCATTCTTCAACATGCAATGAATAACGGATACGATCTTGTTTCCTGATTGGATCAAAGGCCCAAATCTCATCAATTTGGTGATGGAATGGATAAACAACCTTGGATCTAGAGTTTCATGGAAAACCAATCACTAGAACAAAGTCTATAGGATCAACCGGTATGAGCGGGAGGAGGAAGAAGGGTTCTGGAAAAACTCATTACACACGGTGTGTAGTCCCCTTGGATGAACTCGGTGTGTACTTCGGATAGTACACGAACATGGGCTGAAGTACAAAGGTTTCCTACAAGTGTGTACTCCCCCACACGACATATCCTGGACCATGTACACAATCTACCCCGTATACGGGTACACAGGCATGGATACACGGGTTGACGCTGTGTACTGGCACATGGCTGGAGTACACGGGCGGGACCCTGGATATAGGGACATAGCATTTAACCCTTCCACACACCATGTACTCTTCTACAAGATACAGTTTAAATGAAATGATTCATTTTACATGGGTAGTACTTGGGGTCAAGGGACATGGTGTGTACCCCTACTACATGATGTGTACCCCTTACTAAATGGATTTAATCTCTTGTCCTCCGTATCTCAAACAATTTTCTTTAGGGTTTTTTCCCTTTATTGTTTGCCTAAAGGTTGGTGAGAATCATTTACAACTCCTAGGACTATGATCCCTTCAGTAGGACTTCTTAGATTGAGTGTTGGAATCCCCCTGAGAGGATCGGAGTTGGATCCTCTATCCATTTGCGTTCCCTAGGTGGAGTTCTTAGTATCGATGTGACCAAAACTATGCAGGTGTCGATCCTCTACTTAGTGGGTTATTCCAGATTGAATTGTTGGTATCACCCCATGGCCATGGTTGTGATCATAATCTATGTATCGTATTCTTTTCAGACTATCAGTGTATCTTTCTTATGGTGAGACCCAATGAGCAACACCTATCAGATGTACGCCATCAGTGATATCAGACTCAGGAGTGTGTTCTCCCAAATGAGTGCTTCATGGAATCTTCGAACTAAAATCCTAAGGCTGGTATACTATTTTTATGGCTTACCTCTATATCGTTTGTCTTAGATTGAGTATATCTAGATATTCTTGTTATATTTGTTGTATACATATACCTATTTAGAGATGATTGTACTTTTCTTTGTTGTATTGCTTTGTGGTTTCAAGGTGTCCTACTAAATATTGTTATAATCACCCTTTCATGGGATTTTCCCGCATGTGTCATGTCTTGTACAGACGATCGACCTTTTGATGAAGTCCTAGGTAGACCAAGACTAGACGGTGCTTAGTGAGACCAGACAAACCGATGTATGTTCCTATGGCTTTCAGACAATAGTCCTAGTACTTTTACTTACAGGTTTTACTTGTGGTTACAAACTCTTTGTGGTGGGATTTTTTTTGCCCTGTTTACTTTACTTTACTTTCTGTCATACTCTGGTTGTGGGATATAGGTGTATGCATGCATTGGTTGCTTATTGGTTTTTTATATTTCATCATTTTGTGGTCTTGGATATGTGTACATGTGTATAGGTACATAGGAAACGCCTCCCATGTTGGTGATATACCTAATTGGTTCTAGTCGCCAGTCCCTAGCCTATTGGAGTCGGTCTTGGGGAGTCATGGCATGGGCCCCACTAGGATGGGCCATGACACATAGGGACTCCACCTGGCATATCATGGGATCTCGAGCTTTAAAATATGACTGGAGTGAATGGAGATCAATATTTCAAAGGTATGAATTATTTTAATAGTTTTTATTAATTTTTAATTAGGAATTATGATTAAATTTATATTGATGATGAGAAAATAGGTAATGATCATTGGACCAAAATAGCCCAGAAATGATATTGACATTTTCTTGTCACTATTAATTGATGATTTGAAACTATTATGGGAGGAAGGTATAAGGGTGTATTATTATTATAAAATGAAATATTTTCAACTACATGAAATGATTATGTTCACTATAAATGACTTCCCTACATGTGGAAATTTGTTTGGATACAGTATTAAGGGGCATAAAGTTTGTCCAATTTGTGAACAACAGACTTCATATTGTCAACTGCATCATGGGAGAAAAATAATATACATGGGTCATCGAAATTTTTTTCCTATGGATCACTCTTATAGAATATTGAAAAATGATTTCAGAAGCTCATAGAAATTTGATATTTCTCCAAAACCTTTATCCACTAATCGGTATTTTGAGAGGGTGAAAAACATTGATCTGACATTCATAAAGACACATAAATCAAGTAATGATATAAATATTTGGAAGAACCGATTTTTTTTTTGAGCTACCATATTGGAGATATCATGAGGTGAAACATAACATTGATTTCATGCATATGGAGAAGAATATTTGTGAAAGTTTGATTGGAAAATTGTTAGATATTAAAGGAAATACTAAAGATGGGTTGAATGCAATAATGGATTTACTCTCAATGGGAATATGTTTGGAGTTGGCTCCCACTCCTCATGGATGGCGAAGATTCCTACCCCTGGCTTGTCATATCTTATCCAATAGGGAGAAAACTAGATTTTTTCAATGTATTTATGATATCAAAGTGCCACATGGTTATTCTTCAAATGTAAAAAAAATTTGTGTCTTTAAAGATTTGAAGTTGATAGGTAGGAAATCTCATGACTATCACGTCATGATGCAACAACTCCTACCAGTTGCATTGCGTGGAATAATTCCCACCTGTGTCGGAATGACTATCATAAAGGTGTGTTATTTTTTTAATTCAATTTTTAATAAGGTGATTGATTAGAATTATTTGAATATTTTGGAGAACGAATTGGTTTTTATACTTTGTCAATTGGAAATTTATTTTTCTCCATCTTTTTTTATATCATGGTGCATTTAATGGTTTATTTGGTGTGAGAAATAAAGCTTTGCGGACCTATATATCTACATTGGATGTATCCTCTTGAAAGGTATATGAAGATATTGAAGGATTATGTTAAGAATCCATATAGACCTGAAGCATCCATTGTTGAGAAGTATATTTCTGAGGTAGTTGCAGAGTTTTGTACAAGCTATTTGTCTAATGTGGAGCACACTGGTTTGCCTACATATCGCCATGAACAAGTTAATTTTGGGGGAAAGGGGGTCTGTGTCTTGAAAGTAAAATCGTTGACAGGTGAACAGATAAAGAAGATACATTTATACATCTTGAATAACATATATGATGATCAACCATATATAACATTTCGTATGAATGAGTTGAAACAAAGTTATCCAAATAAGAAAGATATGTGGATTTTGAATGAGCATAATAGAACTTTTTTTCCATGGTTTAAAGAGACCATGAAGCCAGATGCATCAGAAACATTGATATGGTTAGTGGGCGGTCCAAGTTTAAATTTGATAACATAGTCCAGGTATAACATTAATGGCTATACTTTTCATACAAAAGATCAAGATAATAAAAGTGTAGTTCAGAATATTAGTGTGTCGTTGTTCGCAAAATCAATTCATTTTTCAAGTGATAAAGATAAAAGCCCAATCTCCACATCAACCGCATATTATGGAGTCATTGAAGAAATATGGGAGGTTGATTACATTAAATTTCAAGTTCTGGGGTTTAAGTGTAAATGGTTTATCAGTAACAACAGTGTCCGACAAGATGAATTTGGAATGAAACTAGTTAATGAAAATAAATTGGATTACATGAATGATCCTTTCATCATGGAAACACATGAAAAAAAAATTCTATGTTCTTGATCAATCCGATATATAGTGGGATATTGTTTTACAAGGAAAAAACAATATGTTGGTGATGATAAACTTGATAAAGATGATGATTTATGTAAGATCCCTACATCCATGGAATGATTAACAAATAATATTGATGAACACGTCAAAGACATGTTTTGTGCCATACAGAACAATCATGAAGAAGAAATTTGGGAAAACAATCTTTAGTACATTCCTAATATTATAGGTAACATATGTTTAATTATGGTTTACTTTTTTAAATTTCATAAGTTAGTTATTTTAATTTGATTTTCTTTATTAAAACACGTATTATAAATAATAAGTTAAATTGTTTATTTTATATTAGTTTAGTTTTGTCTAGTTTTCCATGTTTACCCTTAAGTATCTTATCTATTAATTGATTTTTTTGAAAACCAATTATTTTAAATTTAACATTTTAAATAAAAAAAATATATATTTTATAAGAGAATATTATAAAATAATTATTTTTGTTATAAAAATGATTTATGAGGTTGGTGAATTTTTACTATGTCATTTCATCTGTCATTAATATTGTTAGTTTTAATTCATTTATGTCATTTCATCTCTCATTAATATTGTTCACATTTTAGTTAACTATAAAAAATATGAATAAAAATGTGTTACGTTTAGTTTACTTTTCTTTTTATTTGATAATTGTTAAATTTTTATTTACATTTTCATGTAATTGTTGGATTTTTATATTTTTATACTAATTTATGTTTCTTTGATTTGTAGGATGACAGATCAATCCTCTGATCCACCAAATATTTTTGAAGATGATCATACTCATATCTCTGGGGAGGAACTTACACATGCTCCTATTGATGAGCCTGTTCATCCATATTTACCTTAGAAATCTACTTTCATGGGGTCAAAAAAGATTTAGAGGGTTGGTAAATGTGGCACCATATGTTTACCAAAATTAGCAGTTGCATGTACCCAAGAACAGAGGATACCATTAGACTTTGATGATAATGATATTCTAGTAGATCCAAAGGAAAAACAATTCAAGACTTTTGTATCAGTACAGGATAAAAGAAAAGTTAGTATATTGTTTGATGATTGGTGAAGTGTTGAGAAAATGACACTATCACTATTATGGGAGACCATTTTGGTAAGCTTGTTTGTTATTATTTTACTTATCTTGAATTAATGTTTATAGTAATATATGTTTTCCTCTTCTTATCAGATTACATATGATATACCAGACACTGGAGGAGTCAAGAGGAAATGTATTTCATTGGCGGCTAGGAGATGGAGGGATTTTAAATCATCCTTCACATCACAGTTCATTTTTGGGAGTAGACAACATGAAAATCCATGTGATATATATCCATTTATAGATGCAGATACATGGAAACAATTTGTTGAAAGTAGACAACAAGATGAGTTTTTGGTAAGTGCGGTATTGCCTTTTTAGATGTTTTTTTATATTAATGATCATGTTATTGATTTCATTATTTTTATTTATTAATTTACAGCAAGTAAGGAGATCTCATTAGGAGATTTGAGCTAAAAATGTATACCCTCATATGTTATCTCGGGGAGGGTACGCGTTATTGGAAGAACACATGCTAGAATAAAAACTTCAAAAGCAGAGAGCTAAGTCATCAGGATCTGGAGAGGTCCCCCCTACTAGACATGAAAAATGGAAGAGGACTCGAATGGACAAAAAAGGACAATATCTTACAAACGAGTCTAGAGTTGTAGCTAAGAGGATTGTACGATGTTTATTTATTTATTGAAGTTAAATCAACACTCTATATATTGTGATTCATTATATATTTTTTCAAATATTCCATATAGGATTCTCTTGAGGAGCATAGCACACAGGGGCTCTTTATTATTGAGCGTAGACGGGATATTTTAGTTGCAACACTGAGAAAGCCCGAACACTCAGGTCGTGTACGGGGATACCCTTCTGGTGTGGTCATAAGAAAAGTGTTTCCACATTCGGATGCTTCTTAAAAGGAGGATGTTTATAAAAAATAGAATCTTTGGAATCCAAAGTTTAGGATATTCAAGCGATGATGGAGGATAGGATTAGAGCTTCAGTACAGGTGATGTTTGCAAACATTCAAGGACAGTTTCAGTCTGTCGATCCAACTCCTCCACCTCCGCTAGCAGATCCCACTCCTTTTATCCTACCCCAACACCCCCTCCTCCACAGCTGCCAAGTTACTGTGAGTTAATTATTGATGATCCTCATCACATTGTTGCACATGGGATGATATATTATATCAATGATACCATTCATTATCTCCAAATTAAGATAGAACATCAGAGGGTCACTGTTCAGGATATTATAGATAGATCAGCAAAAATACCATGTCCTACAGATGAAGTGGGTATAGTTGGACAAAGTATCAGTCATTTTTTGGTTTGGACATCTATACTACTTCGAAATATTACCATAGATGTATGTATATATGTTATATTTAATTTCATTTTGTTAGTAAATTTTTTTCTCATTTTAATGTTTATATATTTCTCTAATTTTTTCAGGAGATTCAAGCTAAAAATGTATCTGGCAAGAATGGCCAGATACATCTTTTCCTTAAGGGAGAGTGGGATCGCGTGGTCTAGTCTGCCTTTGGTGGCTTCACTGCTACTCTCCAGCCGTCCGTTGATCCCTCCTTCTTCGTTCTCTAGTTTCATGGATCGAGTGATAAGGAGTGGAAAGAATGGCAAGATCAATCATTTTTCATGTTGGGGAATGGTGTATCTAGAAAGCTAAGAACAAAGACCGATTTGAGGGAATTGGTTCGTCTGGAGAGGCCATCGTCGCTCATGCTCGCATCCTGTTGCTCAACCTGACCAAACATCTGGATAATAGGAACGAGGTGCCTTCTCTCCAGGTTCTGCTTTCGGCTGTTCAGACTAGTCCTAATGTTAATATCCCTCGTGTCCATTGGGTCTGCTGGCAACCTCCTCTCTCGAGTTTGAAACTGAATACAGATGGTTCATGTATCGCGGGCATTATGATGGGAGGAGGAGTGGTTCGCGGCTTATGGGGCATCTTCGTGTTCGCATTTACGGTCTTCTTGGGCAGAGGCTCATCTCTCCAGGCGAAATCTCTCACTTTTCTTTCAGGCCTTTCCCTTTGCAAGTATGGGGGTATTGACATCACGGAAGCGGAAACGGACTCTCTAGTTATTTTCAAATCGCTGCAAGGTGCTGATAGTATCTCCTGGTCCATATCCTACCCCATCAGGAAGTGTAGAGTTAACATCCCTAACACAATGTTTGATTGAGACACACCTGGTGAGAGGGTAATAAGGTGGCTGATCATTTGGCGAAGCTTACGCCTCATGGTTCTGGTATGACATGTTTCTACAACCCAAATCAGTTGACACCTGAGGGGGTTAATCTGGTTAGAGGGGATTCCCTTGGTCTTCATCATTTCAGACCCCCCCCCCCCTAGATCTTTACTTTCATTGTGTTCCCCTTTTATTTCCTCCTTTTAAATAAAGAACGATGATGGTGATGAAAGAAATATTGTATAGACAACAAAAAATTCGAAGTGCCATGACTTCAGATACAGATTCCATTGGTCTTGATCAATTGTCAACATACTCTAATTTCTTATTGGGAGTATATGAGATTCCATTTGATTCTACTATTTGTGGGTGTGAAATGACTATGAGACTTTTGAAAAGTGATATCATAGAGCTTATAGCTATAAAGCAATTGGGCATCAACACGATGCAAGTTTTTTCCATGTAAGTCGATTAACATTTTTTTTCATTCCTTTAAATTATTGAAAATTTATAATTATGTCTGCTTTATATTATGTATTTATATAAAAATTTTACAAAGCATGATAAGAAAGATGTGTATGGATTTAAGGACCCACAATTTATTTCTCCAATAGCTCAAATAATGACCGATGCTCAAAGAACAGTTTATATAGCTAAAATATTTCAGCAAAATGTCATCATTCGGTGTTGGATGTTTCCATATCTTGAAAGGTATGAAATATTTTTTCTCACAAAGTATTATATAGCACTTAACATATTAACAACTCATATTAAATTTTCTTTTATATTAGTGGTCATTGGATGCTGGGTGTTTTTTGTCCAAGAGAGAAGACATTATATTGTCTATGCTCTATTCATAGTGATGTGAGAGAAAATTGTAAGAATATATTGAACACATAAGTTTTCTTATTTTAATAATTGATTATATTATAATTGATAAAATTTATTAATGTTCATATTATTTTCAAACAGGGCGTGGGATTTCTTTAGAGAGATGACAAAAAAGAAGAGCATCAAAACTGCCAAGATCAAATATGCAGAATCTAAGGTGAATTATCATTTACGTATTACTAAATTTTGGATATATTAATTAAAAATGTTATTTTGTTATAAAATTTCTTTGAAGCGGTGTCATAAACAACAAGGTGGAACTGAATGTGGATATTATGTTTTAAGATTCATGTATGAAATAATTTCAACCCGCACAATTACAAAGTTTCATAAGGTTAGATTTCTTTATAAAGTTTTTCATAATATTTAATATGTTTTATTGAATATTCAAGTCAAATGATTTCTATATTATTTTTTTAGATTTTTTATAATGCTCTGTCATATAGTGCAGATGAGTTGAGGCATTTACAAATTGAATGGGCAAATCATTTTATAGGTTTGATAGGTTTTTAGTTTATTTGAACGTTCAATGTATTGTGTATTTTTATGGATTTTGGGCTGCCTCTTTTGTTGTTTTATAGTTGTTGTTGTTGGATCTGAATCAATTTACATTGGTTTTTTGTTTATTTGAAACTTCAATAGTATGTGTATTTTGCTACCTTTTTTGTGTTCTGCCTCTTGTGTTGTATTCTACAATTTGCCTATTTATTTTCTATTTTTGGCTACTGCTGGTGGAGGAGGAGAATCAATGTACCTTTTTTAAAAAATCTTGTTTTTCACGTCGGTTATTGGATAATCGACGTGAAAAATACATGCAATTTTTTTTCACGTTGGTTATCCAATAACCGATGTGAAAAACCATTTATCACGTCAGTTATTCAACATAACCGATGTGATAAATGGTGCATAATATGTTTTTCATGTCGATTATTGGATAACCAACGTGAAAAACATATTACACATGGTTTTTCACGTCGGTTATTATATAACTGACATGAAAATCCATTTATCACATCGGTTATTCAACATAACTGACATGATAAAAGGTGCAGAATATGTTTTTCATGCCGTTTATCCAATAACTGATGTGAAAAATCAACTATGTTGATTATTTATAATGTCAGTTTTATGTAACCAATGTGAAAAACTTTATTTACTACGTCCCCTATAACCACGTTGCCTAAAAACCGATGTGAAAAAACAAATGCACTAACTATTTATAACATTGGTTTTATATAACCGATGTGAAAAAACTTATTTACTACGTCCCCTATAACCACGTTGCCTAAAAACGATGTGAAAACCCAAAAAAAAACAACGTAAAAAAAACCCCTTATGCACTAGTGGGATTAGAATTTTTTTTGAAGTGGGGGAATGTAAATTTACTCAAAGGGTCTCAGTTTCATAATGATTCAATGGGAGGGTGATAAGTAACACCTCAAGATCAAGACCTCTAATGTGGGAATGGATGGATATTTTGTGCTTCTTCATAGAGAACCAAACCTATTTTATCCTCATCTTGTATCCCTATTTCTCTCATTGTTCACTCTCACCTTGCTTATTCACGGATCAGGGTACCAAAAATTTCTGAGGCTCTTCTACTGCCATTTCTTAGGGTTAGATTGGATTTAGAGGTAAGAAGGGAGGGCTCTTGGTGATTGAGTTCATCCCCTCAAGGAATGGGCCATATTAGTTAACTAGGGCACTTCTTTTGAGCAAAGGGAAAAAAATTATACCATTGGAAAGGTGAAGGAAAAATGATGGGATTTCCATCCAGATTGGATGGTTTTATGTAATTTATTTAATTACCATCATAAAGCTCAGTTTACCACTTATC
Source organism: Viscum album (assembly GCA_963277665.1). Classification (NCBI taxonomy): domain Eukaryota; kingdom Viridiplantae; phylum Streptophyta; class Magnoliopsida; order Santalales; family Viscaceae; genus Viscum; species Viscum album. The sequence goes on from OY728162.1 coordinate 1,531,789,515, forward strand.
CAAATGATTTTAGTTTATTTATTTTTCATCACCTGATTAGATGGTCTAATTAATAAATTGGTATTCATGATAAAGTTTTAAAAAAAGTAATGTGTTGTATTGATTTATTTATTTTAAACCTTCACATGAAAGATTTATTAATTGATTAAGGTGGATACAAAAAAATTCTATTAAGTAATAATATAAATTTTATAAGCCTAATCTTGATGGTTACATTCATTCTGACTGCAGTTATGCTTTTATTATAATTATGGAAGTATATCCCATTATAAATAATTTTCTGCAAATAATGGTATTTATTTACCATTTTTATTCTTTTTTTATTTTAAGAAATATATAAAATTATTGTATTCTTATTGTAAATAATAATAGTGTCTTTCCTAGTTATCATCATGACAAATATTGTAAAACTTGAATTCATTGCTCTCGATATTACCAGAAGTAATTACATGTCATGGACAATTAACATTGAAATGCATCTCGAATCGATGGATTTCATGGAAACAATTAAAAATAATAATTCATAAACCCCTCAAAAATAAATCAAAAGTGATGATATTCCACCAAATTCATCCCGATGAGGGGTTAAAATGTAAATATATCAGATAAAAAGATTCATGCAAGCTCTGTAAGAGGTTTTAGAAAGGGGGAAGGGACAGTTGTTCCCAAAAATCTCTAATTCTACCATTACGAGTTTGTTATGCTCAATGCCTATAAATAACATTCCAAGGATTCAAGGAATAGATGTTGGATCACACTAAAGTGCTGACTTTTGAGAGTTGTTCACTGCCTCAATGACTTTAGAACATCCAATTGTTTTAGTTCTTATTATAATCATTTTCTTCTGATCTTGCATGATCAAAGAGTTCCTAGGATAGGAATTAGAGATTCCAAACTTCTTGTTTGAAGAAGTCCTGGGGATAAGTACTTAGCTATTTCTAATTTTCTGATCAAAGAGGAGCTCTATAGTAAGAGCTTATTATTGGAGATGTCTATTAAAGAAGTCTAGTGATAAGACTTGTGCTTCAGATCTTTTATATTCAATTGGTTTCCAATTTTGGAACCAGTGTATCCTTTAGATCTAGATATTGATCCTCTTGTCACTTTGGATTAAAATATAAGAGTTTTGGTTATAGGAACTTTGATATCCTTTAATAATATTTTTAAAGAATATATGAATTGTAATTTGGAAATCCGCTTAGTTGTTACTTTTTGTTTCATTTTGTTATTCTGATTTTTTTTTTATTTGGTTAAGAGTTATCTTCTAAATTATTTATTTCCATTGCATTTATTATCTGTTTTTTACTCTGATTATTTATTTCCATTGCATTTATTATCTATTTTTTACTCTGATTGGTTTGGAACTTATAACTTTTGGACTACTTATTATCTAGTGTAGGAGAAATTGTAAAGTTTATAAACGATTCAATTCACCCCTCCTCTTGAAGTTTCCTTACTAGGATAACATTTGGTATCAGAAAAAATATATTTTCCCTTATACTAATGTATAGAAGAGGAAAGATTTATTTTCTACGATAGTTGGCATGCCTTTCAAAACTTTGGAGAACCTGGATCCTAATCGGCCACCAACTTTTTATGGTATTGATTATAAGTACTGGAGAGATGGGATAAATATATATATGTGATTAACACCATGTGGATAATTATCAGATGATGGTCATAAATTACAAGATTTCGAAGAAAGAAATTCTGAACTTTACTCATGAAGAAAGAGATGAATGTCGAGCTATCTATAAGGTTCGGAATGTGTTGCTCCATTATATGACTCGTGATATTTACAGTCAGATATCTTTTTGTGAGATGGCTAATGGGATATGGAAGAAACTTTAGATTACACATTTTGGAACTTCCAATTTGTTGAAGACTAGCAGTGTGATGTCGTATATGGATTATCAAACATTTGATTTTCTTCTGGGAGAATCAGTTGCATAGATGCATTAGAGATCTATGACTATCATAAATAGCTTGCATTTGATTGGTGAGATAGAGATTAATGATGATCGTCTAGTGGAAAAGATCACTGATATACTTTCAAAGGAGAGGGAGTTGAAGAGGACGGATATTGATGACATGAAACATCTTACGATGCTAAGTCTTGATGATCTTATCCAGACTTTAATAAAATATGAGAGTTGATTGAAGTGTGATGCTAAGGAGAAGTGGAAGAATGGAGTTGATTTTGCTATTATAACTTTTGGAACCAATACATCAAATCCATCTACTTTGAAGCATACTCCTAAGAATCCATCGGATGATAGAAATATGAAACCTAGTGAAGGAGATTTCGCTCAATAAGAAAGACATATGACCTGGATAATTGGGAAGAAGAGTTTCTGGAATGATTATCAAAAAGATAGAAAAGATAAGTTCATAATGAGAGATGAGAAGAAAGATTTTGCTGACATTATTTTCTATAAATGTAAGAAGTCAGGGCATATCGGACCCGAATGTCCAAAATTGAAGAAGAAAGATAAAGAATCCAAAATATATTCTAAATGAATCATGTTTTATAGCTAAAGTGAACATCGAGTCTCTTACTAATATGTCTTTAGACTCTACTTAGCCTTATTCTTCGAATGATGAGGATAATACTCCATCGTTTGAGGATATAGATGAATATGTGACTAGCATAGAGAAAGGATATAAGAAGTTGATGAAAAACTATGATCAAGCTAAGGCAAATCTTTCCAAGGCTGATGAGAGTATTTCAAAACTTACTTCTGAGTTGAATGTCAAATCTATATTTGTTTCAACTTCTAATGATCAGAACAAATGTGTAAAACTTAAGTTTGAAGTTGAAGAAGTTACTTTCTGATTTTACTTTCAAAAGGGAGAGTTTTGACAAGCTTCTAGGATAGTTGAAATCATATAGGACATTTTCAGGAGTTAGTTATACATCTTCTGGTAAGCCACATTCTTAGATTAAATATTTTGTTTCAAAGAGTGCCCCTTTCTATACTAAATGACAAAGAGAAGGTCGCTGAAAGAATTATTGTTCCCTAAATAAGGTTCAACCATTCACAACAAGTATAGCCTATACTTCTAAAGAACATACAGCCATTTAACATCATGGAGTTGGATAGATGTATGTTCTAAAAGTTTTGTTTGATAATATTTCTGAACCCAAACAAGTTTAGTACCAAATTCTTAATTTATTTTCATAATGAAATGTTGAGTACTAGCGACAGATACTCTTGGTACTACACATTTTCCAAAAGTTATATTTCAAAACTACTTATAAACTATAGTTCATGAAGAGTTAGATCACATGAAGTATGAAACCCTCAGAACCGCGGCTTTAGGCATGTTGTCTTACTAGGACAACATAATGATGCTGTCTTGAGATAATCCTCAATCATGCGTTAGCTTGCCGTTTATCTAATTTGTCTCGACACATAACCCATAACAATAAGTATATAGGCATTCTATTTCCAGCGCAATGCTTACCCGAATTTCACGTTACAGAACCAAACAAAGACAAAACTTAAATATGGTTGGTTGTTCTTATCAAAAAATAACTAGATCATGGATTCTACACCTCTTCACATCTCCAGCCATCTTCAATAGTTCCATAGCCATATCAATGATCATTTCACTCTTAACTACCAACGGACACAACACCAACATCAATACCCAACGGTTGTTTCAACATGAATCGTAATGTTATATTGTCAAAATTTAAAAGATGGTTGCCTTCACCCTTTGGTATATGATTTTCCGACCAAGAAAAATCTTGTTGATTTCTTCTGAATAGTGTATTTTGAATCTCATTCTTGACCTTTACTGTCATTAAAGCAGAAAACGTACTTGGTTAGGCATTTTTTCAGCATAGGCGCCCAGCTGGATTCAGCTGGAAAACTCTTCATTCAATCTTCATCTTTATCCAACAAGTTTGAGATATGGGAATTATGGTCTTACTTTATCAAATGTGAATTATACATAAAAACTATGTTAAAAGACAGCAACGAATCTCTTTGGAGCCCCAGCCTTCAGGAGATGTATCTTTCCTGCTGCTCTTGGAGAAGCCTCCCCGAAGATTTCGCATCCAGATACAGAACTTTCACCTCCTCAAGATCCTCCTATATGCATTTCATTAATCCAGCTATCATGACAAGAACAAAGTTTGGAGGCCACCTCAAATCTCCCCCACAGACATTCAATCGAATACCTTGCATATGTTATCGCGCCCATTCATCCTCGCTGCAATGCTAGCCGGTGTCAAAAGTTGAGTAGCGTGCCTGTTGGCGAAGGCGGTCAAAATTAAATGCTTGAAGGGGGTGAGTGATCGGTACTTTGATCAGAGCAACCAGATTATGCCACATGTTGTGATCTCATGACCAGTGGCATAATCTCCTTGCTCCAATCAAGGATCATCAGTGAGACGGTCAACTACAAATTTATCAACACAAAAAATACCTTAAAGATGCTCGCTGACCGATCTCCCCAAGATAGACCAGGCTATCTTCATCAACCACCAGTTCCTCGACCTGGGCGCGAACAGCTAGGATCTGGTAAAAGGGGCAATGGATTTCACAGTCCGATTCATTTCGGAAGACAACAGAGATGTTTGTTCAAATGGAACGCGCAAACCTTTATCATGTCAGCAGGACCATACGTTTCAGTTCGTATAATCTTGACACGGTCTAACAGATCAACGGGTATCCCATGAGGACTGCTCATGTCAGTACCTCTGCAGCACACATGTCCATTTAAAAATTAGGACACTAATGGGGGGAAAATCTAACCAATATTCTTTCTAAACATTATGTACCTGACATTACATATTCCGCGATTTGTAGCGAAGATGACAATGGGGGATAACGAACTCTCTAGAGCACGGTTCAAATACGAAAAGCACTCAATATCTAGCATATGCACCTGCATAACACACTCTTTAAACATAAAAACCCAGGATGTTGTCATGCAAAAGCATGCAGAAAGGCTCGAAGAAGGACCTCGTCTATAAATAACACTCCCGGGACAAGCTCTGCCACGCCTTCATCAATATAACGGTTCACAACCTGCCAGGCCGCAAATTTATTATTACGGTATTCTATCGAGGGTCACTTGAGAAATACAAGAATGCCACTGAACAAGTTGTGGAATGACATCATGCGATCAAAAAACAAACAAAAACTACAATGTTTGCAGGTGAAAATGAGCTGATAAATTGGAACTCCAGTACCTTGTTTATTTCTTGACGCAACTTGTCGGTAATTTCAGTCTTTCGAGGTTTCATCATCTGACCCATGAGGGACAATATATCCTGACCGCCTTGAGGCCTTGCATTTGCAGCATCCAAATCATGCAAAGTGACATCCTGCAAATAACAAAAGATGAGGACAGAACTTTACACAAATTTGGCATTTCATTGAAGAACCAAAGATTGAAAAATGATCCTCCGTCTTAAAAAACAAAAATGCGAGTCATTGTTCTATCTATAAATAAAGTGTCACAAAATCTGTTGGAATGGTGTAGCCAGATCCGTTTGGATGAAGTTAGACCGAATGCTGACGGCCCGGACAACACACCAAAATACCACTCCGCGGCTTGACATTCACGGAGGTCACTGGGGGTTGCAGGGGCAGTAACATCCCGAGATTTTATGAAATATATTCTTTCAAATTAATTTAAATTCTTTAATAGATTGTGTTACACGCAATACATAATTTATCTTGCACGCAACACCAAGTTTATCTTGCACGCAGCACCAAGTTTATCTTGCGTTGCACGCAACATCAAGTTTCTTTGATGACTTATGTTACACACAAGCCATAGTCTTACCAGACAACAATATACTGTTAATATTATTATGATGGTTAGCACCTAACCGTTGGAATAGCGGGAATGAATAAGATTAACTAAATTATGAAATTATAGTTTATACATGTTTATAAAATGAATTCATTGATTATCAATTAATTATAAATGAAAATAAAGACCAATTAAATATAAAGGATGTGTTTTTATGAAAAACTATTTTTATAACCAGAATGATGTTTCATCTTAATAAATTAAATTAATCACTATTAGTGAAAGATATTAATAAAATTTATATTCTATAAATGTTTTGAAATTCATCCAATAAGTTTGATAGGAGAATAAATCAAATTTTAAGCATAAAAAGTTATATATTTTTAAAAGGCAGTTTTAACGCCCTTTTAATGGCGCACTTGTTTTAAAACTAAATTTTCACACTTCTATAAATTCTATTTTTTGACAAAATAAACTTCATTTTTGAAAGTGGAATATCAAAATTTACTTTCGATGAATTTTTTGTATTTTTCTGAGAAGATTCATGTTTTGATGAATAGTGAAAAATACTGAATTTTAATTGAAAATTGTTTTTTCGTCTAAATAATTTATGTTAAGTCAAAAGTTTCCTTATAACTTTTGTCATTCCTTTATATTTTGAAAATCGCACATTTTCTTTAATAATGTTTCCTTCTATAAGGAATTTATTTAAATACGATAATAATTGGATTCATGTACTTTAATCTCTTGTATGCTATTTTCCAGCAAAATTTAACAAACTTTTCCGTAAGACCTGATGGATACTGAGATCAATGAAAATGGGATCAATACTAATAATCGAAATCCTACACTTTCTCAATTCCGATTCACTCAGAATTTCAAGTCCAATTTACATGGTTCCTTAAATCCAATTCGCTCCAAATTTCGAATCCGATTTACACAGTTTCTCAAATATGTTTCCAACAAATTTTTGAATCTGATTCTCAAAGTTTCGCGAATCCGATTCTCGCTGTTTCACAATTCCGTTTTACTCAGAATTGTGAATCCGGTTTGTTATGTTTCTCAATTCCGAATCTCACAGATTTGCGAATCCGACTCCCGTCCCGCCTCCTCGCGTTGCTCCTGGCGGATCAGTTACCGACGGTTCCCCCCCTGCCGATACCCCGCTTCTGACGGATCTTCCTCCTGCGCGCGGCGGCCCTCTCTCCCTCGAGCGGCGCCCCTTTTCTCGCGCGGCTCCCGTCGGCTCGGCCCCGTCTTCCCGCAGCACCTCCAGCGGCTTACCGGTCCGGCCTCGCCTCCTCTGCGGTCCGGCCTCGCCTCCTCTGCGGGTTCCCGACCGACCTCCAAGACGCGTCCCGTCCCGCTTCCGATGTGGCTCCCGACCTCCGCCCACGCAGCCCCTCCCCGTTACAACTCCCATCGTGGCCCTCTCCAGCGGCGCTCTCGCCTACGACGTCCAGCTCGGACTCCGGCCTACAGTCCCCGACGCCCTACTCCTCAACGGCACCCGACTTCCCTGGCGGCCATTCCGGCTCCCGCAAACAGCACCGGCCCCCCCTCCTTTCCCGGGCTCCCCTCCTGTCTGCCGGCATCCCTCCTTCCTGGCGGATCTCTCCAGCAGTCGCTCTCCCTCCGCTGCGCATCGGTCTCCCGTGCAACGGTCCTCCTGCACCGCTCCCGCACGACAGCCCTCCTGTGCCGATTCCGGCCAGCAGATCCTCCCCCGTCCGCTGCTCCTTCCATGTTGGCCACCTCCTGCGGAATCCCCGCCTCGCCGGCATCTCCTATGACAGCGCTGCGCTCCTCTTCCGGCAGCCGGTTCCAATTTCTCCCAGCGGCTACCCTGCTTCCAGTTTCAGATCTCCGGCACCTCCTGCGGCATCCCCACCTCGCCGGCATCTCCCGACGACTCCCGGCAGCCGCATCTCTGTCTGCCGGCACACCCATGCGTTGGCGCAGCAGCCCGACCGCCTAAGATTTGGGCCTGTTGGCGCCGCCAGATCCCGCAACGATTCTGCGGAATCCCCGCCTCCCGTCGTCGGCCCCGCAAGTGCGGTTTTCCCGGTGCTAGTGTGGATTTCTCGGCGTTTCATCGTCCGGCCCCACTAGTGCGGCATTCCTGGCGTTCCGTCAACCAGTCGGTCTGAGTGGTTTCTTCTGCTGCGCCCGCAACCTCATCCATCCATCATTCTGAGGGGGAGCTACGATCGTGAGGGGGGTCATCATCCTTGCAGCTTTTATCTTTTATTCTGCTTTGTCTTGTTTTGTCACCATGCTGGGTATGTCTAGCTTGAGGGGGAGTGTTTGCAGTCTGTTGATTGTTTTGTCTTCATTTGTTTGGCTTGTTTTTTCTTTATGTGTCCAAGCTAGGTACACCTAGCTTGAGGGGGAGTGTTGAAGTCTGCATCCCACATCGGACTTGAGGTCCGGTGTGGTCTTTAATATTCATTATAAATTAACCCCAAAGGCTCCTTTAGAGAGTACACCTTGGGGGTTCGGGTTCCTCTCATTTTATCTTTCTACATTTCCAAAATCCGATTCGCTTCATTTCTAGAATCGAATTCTCATCTTCCTAGAATCCGATTTTCATTATCTTTAGAATCCAATTTCTTATTTTTCTTAAAACCGAGTAGTTACACCAATTCCTTATTATTCTTATTCATATAATCGGAGCATAATAATTTTTCTCATGATATTTTTCCTTACATTAAAACGATGTCATCTAATCTGTTATTTTATGGCCGTTTTATGTGTCAATTGTACAGGTCCCTCCGATATTTCAGGTGACCTTTGGAGATCAAGATGACTGTTGGACTCCTCGCCTATAAATATCTGGTCACTTCGTCATTTGTAAATACTGATTTAAGTAATTTGGTGTGTGTATACATGCTGTAAATTTGCTCTCGTGATACAAAAGTGTGAACTGCTTGTTCCCTGCGTTTGTGTTACTTTAGTGAGTGTCGATCTTAAAGAAACCTTGTAAGGTTGTCTATTTAAGATTAGCTTTGTGCGTCCAATTCTTTAATCGAGGGCTTCCAAGCTGAAGAAAGACAGAGGTGTCGATTACCTGCTTAATCGAGGGTTTGCGGAAATAGCAAGATAGAAGCTACATCCGATCTTTCGTGGATCGAGAGCTTATCCTGATGTGGGTAAGACAAACTTTCTTGAAAGTATAAATCAAGGAACTTTTATCCAAGATTATCGAATACCCTTCTCTTTGGGTTAAAAGATTACATTTCATTTGTACCACTTGTTTTGTTACAAGTTCTTTTATTCCGCTGCAATTTCCTATCAATAGAAAGTGTTACTTATTATACATTTTCTTATTGTATAAACTCTAGTTTAAGATTATATACGCTTTAAGGTGGAATCTTGTTTAAGTAAACTTGTGAATTGTTTTCATTACGATAATCATCTTTATCAGACCTAATATGTTTTTCTTAACCTTACATAAGAGGGTTTAGTGAATCCAATTTGTTTAACTTTGTTAAACAAAGATTTCCTTAAAAGTTAAAAACGAAAGTTTTTAAACTTACAATTCACCCCCTCTTGTAACTGAGCTTCTTCATATATATTTAGATCTAACAAATTATAGTGTTACATTATATTTTTAATTGGTTTTAAAATATAATAAGATCAAGTGTAAATCAGTTAATCCAATGTAGGTAATTAAAATCAAAAACATTTCGAACTTTTGAACTTTTTACATTAAATACTCGTTTTTTCGTTCCGTCTACGGGATTAATTTTAAATTTAAATTATGCCAATTTTGTGATTGAAATTTGGAAAAATAGATTTCATATTTGAAATCAGCATAATTTATAATGTCAAATAAAGTCAACTTTGTTTTTTACCAAAAAGATAAGTGAAAGCAATTAAAATTAATTACAACTAAGGTAAAAATGAGTTTAATTAGTGGTTAAACTTCAATCTTAAAGCATCAAACACTTATCCAAAACTCATTGGCTAACCATATTTCAACCATATCCCCACTTGGCTCGAATTTGGTTCATTATTGGAGGCACATGATGTAAGGGGAACCTCCCAATAATGTTTACCTTTTTGTATTTACAAGAATGTCACTCCACTATAAAAAGGCACTTACTCTCCCTCGTTCTTCACAGCTCTCAAGCCTTTTGGATCATCCAACCTCTACTCAAATAAGCTCACAAAATCCATCATCTCATCCTAGAAGTCTCACTGTGGGCAGAAAGCAAACCAAGGATGTCCTTTGGTGCAAACCAAAAGGAGTTACCCGGAAAAAAAAAAAGGCAACATTCTTCAATAAACACTTGTTTTATTTCTTTTTCCACCCCTTCAATTCTTCTTATTCCATAATAACTCCAATATCCTCAATATATTGAGATGTTATGTTAAGGGTTTAACACCTACACACACTTCCATCAAATGGGAAACAAAATCATCGTTCGTGTGATTAATGATAATTCTGGAAAGATAAATGTTATTTACCTTCTTTTCATAATGATCATTGAAAAATGAGAATATTACTCATGCGCACATACGGTCTACCATCTTCATGATTGTAACGTTAATTCATTTTTCATAACCATCTCTCAGGATTAGTTTTAAAAATATAATTAATGTATAGATATGATAATTATGTCATGATTATTATTCTGAAGATGTACTAATAATAACCGTTTTGACCTTAGTTGACCTACCAAAGTCGTTTTTAACACATAAACCTAATAGGGTCAAAACACTCAACGTAAACTTAATTGTTTAAGTAGTTGTATACAACATTGTAATAAGTGAAATAAAAGTAATAACAAACTTGAAAAAAGTTCTGAATGCAAGTAAATAATTAACATAAGTTTATTATTCAGGAAGATAAAGACACATGACAAGTAGGACTCAAGATAAGGAACTTCGTCTCAATCTTCTTTCATTGAGGCATTGTTTTTTATGTTATATACTCGCCTTCTTTTATGAGATGTATATACAGCCCCTTTGACATATCATATCATGAATTTATTTATTCTCATGTTATTTAATATTCTATTAAATGTTATTCCTTAATGGTGCTTATGATTCAAATGTTTCAAAGTGATGGGACACTTTGAAATGTTTAAAGATTATCTTCCTCAAGAATATTCTTAATGATCTTTTAAAGGTATTTTCATTCATCAACATCAACAATCCTTGTTACTCATCCTCCAATGGAGATATTTCGTATTTATATCATCATCATTCTTTCTCTGGATGGATTAGGATTGTTTCAAAGATATTGTTAAGGAACTCGTTTCTTTTCCACAGGTTAATCATGTTTCAAAGAAATTGTTATGGAATCCGTTTCTTTTCCATGAGTTAATCATGTTTCAAAGAGATTGACATTAAACTCTTTTCTTTTCCATGGGTTTATGAGGTTATAAATGAATAATGATTGTTTCTATGAGTTTTATGATGAGTGTTTTATTCTTTATATGGTACTTGAGCATTATACGAAACGGGTGAGCCCGATACAGCTTATACAAAAGATTGAGCCTCATTATAGCACACGCTCATGAAGAACGGGTGATCCCGATATAGCTTATACGAGGGGGGTTGAGCCCCATTATAGCTCATGGAGAATGGGTAAACCCGATAAAGCTTATACGAAGGGTGAGCCTCATTATAGTTCTCCAATGCATTGGATAATGATAATGTTAGAAGCCAACTTTATGGTTATTCCCATTAAAAGGGTTTTGAAAGGGTTTTATGTATATGATGCTCTAAGTCACCTAAAGGGGTTTTAATTGCTTGTTATGGGTTTTAATGATTTTATTTGTGTTTGTTATTCATGTGAAAATGTTTTATTTGAAGATCAAGGTAAACATTATATGAGTTTTCCTATATTCACTGGACTAAAGGTTTTCCTTCTTTTGTATCCCTTACTGAGCTTTTTTGTGTTCACCCCACATTTTTAATTGATTTTCTCAAGATTTAAGGATGGGTGAGGGAAATGAATAAGTCAAGGTGAAAGTCGTGGAGATTCGCCATGAAAATAAATCATGCTTTACTTCAAAAGTTTTATATTATGAGAAAAATGGATACTAATCGGAAGTGTCCATTTTGTATTTCATGGTTTTGTTATATATGAGTTATGGTCTAATTCTTGACACACTATATCAATACTGACTGGCGACACCGACATGACACTGTAGCAGTGTGGACTTTAACATGGCATTGTAACAGAGCTGATCAGGCGACACCGACAATGCACTGCAGCATCTCGGACTTTGAAGACAGCAATACTAACTTTTTGTCACCGATACTGTAGCAATGCGGACTTTGGTGGATGTGACATTGTAGCACAATAGACTTACTGTGCGGTTGATGAAACATTGCATTGTCTTCTTTATTAGCTCATTTGAGCTAGGGTTTCTATGTGTGAAACTCTGATTATCTCCATGTAATTCTGCTCTCGAATTAGTGAAGTGATTCGGCTTCTCCATGGATGTAGGGATTTTTCTCGAATCACGTAAACCATTGTCATCTGATCATCTTCTCGTTTTGTTTTTCATTTTTAATCTTCTGTGAATCGTTTTTCGTTTGTTGCTCTCGTCGTTTCCGCAACACAGTCCTCCCATCGCGGCCCTGCTATAGTCACGGCCCACCGTCCACACCAGCTAGGAGTCTGATAGGAAATCCGCCAGGGACAACTGGCTGGAGTCTCCCAACAGGAGGGGCAGACATAGGGAATCCACCAGGGACAGCTGGCCGGAGTCTGTTCCAACAAGTAACTAGCCTCCTTGTGGTGGTCCCCCCAAGCAGTAAAAGATTCTCGGGTGGGTTGCTATAAGGGGGAGGGGGGTATGAGAGGCAGAGAGGATTATGGTTGTAACGGCCAAGGGCTTGGGTAGGTGAGAGTCTTCTCCATGTAAATGTACCTTCTCCCACCTCATTTCCCTTTCTCTGTAATTCTACCTGGAAGTAGTCTTAATATATTGAGGGAGCTCATTAGTTCGCTGGTCTCCATCAATTGGTCTGATCTGCCACCCATTTCCACTTTGTTCTTCCTCTGCTGCTTCCCGTCTTTTTGAGCAGCATCCACTGCCGCCATCTTCCTCCCTTCGGCCTTCATCAGCACTGCTACGCTCTACCGACACCTTCCGCAGCTGCAGACGCACGAACAGCAGGCGCACCCTAGCGTCACACCCACAATCACACCCACGATTGCTGAAGGAGGAGGCGCACTGCCATGATACTTCATTCGTAGCATCCACTTCATGAACGACGTGGCGATGGAGATGCGGTTCCAAGATCGTCTCGAAGGTGTTGAACAGCGGGTCGGGAAGCTCGATTTGAAGCTCGATTCTACCATCACCAACTTAACGTCACCAATGGACTGCCTCACTGTGAAACAACAAACCTCGAGGCAGAAGCACCACGACCAGGCGGAACAAGAACGTCGTGAGCAAGCCAAATTCCAGAAAGAACAAGCGCACAACTTCGCCGAATTTTGCGAGTACGTCTCCAAGTGGTGCGCCGCTTGGAGAAAGCCCCGCAGCACAACAACCAACTTCCATCCTTGGTAAAAGAATTGTCTGCATCGCATGCCATGGCGTCTAGCGAACTGCACCTGCAAGACGGAGCAACTGATTTGCCACCAACTCACATCACCCTTGGATCCGATCAACATGCTGCACCCCAGCGACCTGACTTGCCAATTCTTTATGACTCAGACCCCAAGGGATGGATTGAGCGGGATGAGTTGCCCATGTTTGATGGTTTAGATCCGCAAGCATGGATTGCCCAAGCAGAATCATACTTTGATATACAACAAACTCCGGATGAATCAAAGGTTTCCCTTGCCCAGGTTAGTATGTACGACGAAGCTAAATACAGGTTTAAACTTGTGATGGAGGTCCATACAGATTTTTCATGATCACGATTCAAACAAGCATTTATGGAGCGGTTCTGCGAGCGACCAAAGATCATGGAGGAATCAGGCACACTGCCACCTGGAATCAACGAAATAGGGAAGCAGGACCAACTACAGACAATGACAAATCTCTCGGGATGACAGCCTTTTGTCGAGCAAAAGGTTCAAGCAGAAGAAGCACACGGGTGGAAAAAAGAACAGAGCTCACAGGAGACTGAGGATGTTGGCCTGCAGCAGACTGTATAGGCGCAAGCAGTGACAACTTACCTACAGACGAAAGGTATCCAAGAATCTATCCTTCCAGGTTCAGACTCCGCTACAACTGTCCAAACAACTGCAAGGGCCGAAGAGATGGTCAGTTTGTCCGAGAGCGATGTCAAATCTACTTGGTCAGATGGAGCAGAAGATTCCCTCAGTTCTGCTAGTTTACTTGTCAAGAATGCAGCATCTGAGCTGCATAGAGATGAGAGTGGCTTTGAGAAATCCAAGAAAACTAAGTGTGGATCTCCTATGATCATTGGTTATGCTGCAAAGGTTTGAAAGGAGATTAAGGGCCTACAAATGAGACCCTGGCGAATTCTGGAAATCTTGGCGAAAACACAAAAAAAAGTTTATTCGGCACCCCCAAGAGTTGGCTCAACGGATTCAACCACAGCAACAAGCAAAAGGAAAGACACGCAAAGGGTGACAGATATCTTGGAGGGAGCCCAATGCATGAAGCTCAAAAATGATGCAACCCCCAAACTCCATCTCGTCAGAGCTGACCCATGAAGCAAGAAGAAGCATATGGCTGATTCCTTGGGGTGCATCTGTTGAAGAGGCACATTATAGAAACCACAACACGGTGTCTATGACAACGGCAGTGCAGTTTGTACAGCAGCGAGTCCAGGGTGACACCTGCCAAAGGGAGGAGTATGGCACTAACTCAGCATATTCAAATCACCCGAGGGCAGCACCAAGTCGTCACACTAAGGGACATTACCACCACTGTTTTCGACGCATTCTGCGGCCAACGTGCATATCATCGTGGCGACACGTGCTTGCAGTCCCGTTTTCTCGCTTTCCAAAGGTGGGCGGCATTCATCACTTCTTCAGCAATGTTTGCTCCTTGATCGAAACGGGATGATGGGATGTCGGTCTCTCCCTTCCGTGGATTCCCCCTCGGAACTTATCGCCTAGTCCAGGTCTCCCTCATAAATTTGAATCGTTGTTCATGAATCTCATTCCAAATGTCATCTCTTTGTGAACGCCGATTAATTACGCTGCTTCTGTCTAGACATTCCAAGAGGTCTTGACATGGCAACAACCTTCAGTCGGATTACATGATAACATCAGGCATGTCGGAGCATCTCTGTATGCTGGAACATTGGAGCACTTGTGTTCTTCCTCATAAGAGGGCTTCTCAAGGGTGCAGAAACACGAGGCTTCTCAGGTCGATCGCGGGGTGTCTTATAACAGAGGCATGTCTCCGAGGTTTTCCTCGGCTTCCCATGTTTAACACGGGGCATGTCGTGAGTTTAACGTCTAGCGGAGACGGTTACGCCGAAGGCGTGTCTTTCGAGGTTTTCCTCAGGCATCTCATGTTTAATACGAGGTAGACCGCGAGTTTAACGTCTTGCAGAGACGAAATGAGAGTGATCAGAACGCCCCATAGAGACGGATCAGAGAGGTGCATCCTTATGGGGAGGCACCTGGAAGGTTTGCCGGATAGGTGGATCAAAACGCCCAATGAGGGCAGACTCGAGGTGGTGTGTCTCGTGAACAAAAGGTTTCACACCATGAAGCCTGATCTGGACACCACTGAGGGTGGATCAGGGAGGTGGACCCCAAAGAGGGGGACACCGGATGGATGGATCAGAATATCCAATGAAAGCGGACCCAGGGTGGTGTGTCCCGTAACGGAAAGATGTCACACCGTGAGGGCTGATCTGGACACCACTGAGGGCGGATCAGGAAAAGCGCACCCCAGAAAGGGGGACACCAAGATTTACCATTGGCTGAGATTGAACCTATTTAGAAGACAGACATCAAAACTCACGTAGTTCGAATAGGTGATTTAGGGCTCACACATGGCTAGCGGCCCTTCGCAAGAGGATCACTCTTGGTTGGATGGATATGATGTGCGGGGCTTATGCATGGTTAGTTGCTCGGGTGTTGCTAGAAGCAGCAGGGAAGTGGGTGGCATGATCTCATCGGGATGCGGCGGCCCGAGTAAGAATCAAGATAGATGATGGAACATTGGGTGAAGATGAAGGTTCTGGGCTTGAACCACGGGGAGGCTTCCTATGTATCCTGGTGACTGGGAATCAAAATCAACGTAGTTCGGTGGGGCGATGGGACACCTAAGGAGGCGGCCTGTGAGAATAGAGCGCATGGGTAAGGACCTGAAGGAAGTAGAACCTCCGGGTTAAGGCATGATCTTCCCGAAACACAAAGGCTCAAAAGAAAGACCAGGATGGGAAATGGGTGATGGGCTTGAACCTCGAGAAGGCTTCCTACGTATCCCAGTGGTTGAGAATCAAAGTACGCCTATTTCAGGATGAGAGCATAGAATCGGGGCGTACACAAAGGACAGCAACCCGAAGACGCGCCAAGGGCTTATGCATGGTTAGCAGCCCTTCGCAAGAAGGGCACTCTTGGTTGGAAGAGTATAGTGAAGTGTGCAGGGCTTATGCATGGTTAGATGCCTGTGTAGATCAGAACACCTCAAGGAGGCGGATCTGGGAGATATGTCCCAAAAAGGGAAGATGTCACATCAGGAGGGTACATCCCTAGGAGGGGGCACCAGAGTTTACCATTGGTCGGGGTTGAACCTCATAGAGGCGTCCTATATACCTTGTTTAGAAGACAGGAATCAAAACTAAGGGTATAATTTCAGCCCGGGTCGCCCGTCCAAAAAAACCGGGTCGTGAACCACTATTCGGGTCGAGCCGGACCGAACCCCATGAGGCGTCCTAGGAGGGGGCACCAGAGTTTACCATTGGTCGGGGTTGAACCTCATAGAGGCGTCCTATATACCTTGTTTAGAAGACAGGAATCAAAACTAAGGGTATAATTTCAGCCCGGGTCGCCCGTCCAAAAAAAACGGGTCGTGAAACACTATTCGGGTCGAGCCGGACCGAACCCCATGAGGTGGCCCAAGCCCAGCCTTGGGCCGGCCCAAACCGTCAGGCGGGCCACGGTTAAAAACATTTTTATGTTTTTTCAACATTTTTTAAACGTTAATTTTTTAAGTTTATTTTAAAGCGTATTTTTAATGATTTTTTAAAACGTTTTTTTAAAACATTTTATTTAAAATGTTTTTTTAAGAGTTTTAACAACATTTTTTCTAACCTATTTTTTTAACATCTTTTTTAAACGTATTTTAAATGTTTTTTTAACATTTCATTTCAGAGATTTTTTAAACGTTTTTTTAACATTTTTTAGTTTTTTTAAACATCACATTTTTTTTTAAAATGTTTATTTTCTTCTTTATCAACCGTTACATTTTACAACTGAAACGTTTTTAAATAGATTTAATGAGGGGTTGGGGGTGCACAGGAGTGGGTGGGTGTGTTATTTTTTTTTTCTAAATAAATTTATGTGTTTGTAAATGTTTTTTTAAATCATTTTTTTCTAAACATTAATTTTCAAAAGTTTAGATGAAACGTTTATTTTCAAATGTTTTTAAACATTTTTTTTAATGTTTTAACGAGGGGTTGGGGGTGTGCTACGGTGGATGGGTGTGTTAATTTTTTTTCTAAATAGATTTATACATTTGAATATATATATAATATGTGCAAGTTGTAAAAAAAATTAATGAGAGGTGTGCAGAAGTGGATGAGTTAATATTTTCTTTCTAAATTGATTTATATATATATATATAATATATGCAAGTTGCAACATACATAAAAAAATAATAATATAAGAGAGGCGTGGGCAAACATCAGTGGGTGGGGTTTTTTCTGTTAATATATAATGAGTTATTATATATATATATATATATATATATATATATATATATATATTATGTTACATCGTTTATTTTAAAACATTTTTTTAAATGTTTTAATTTTTAAAAAAAAAGATTTATATATATAATATGTGATGAATGAAGGTTGTGCAGCAGTGAACGAATGTGTTAATTTTTTTTCTAAATAGGTTTATACATGTGAATAAATATATAATATGTGTAAGTTGTAAAATAAAATGATTGAAGGGTGCGCAGCAGTGGTCGAGTTATTATTTTTTTAAAATAGATTTATATATGTATATATAATATATGCAAGTTGCAACATAATTAAAAAAAATAAGGTGAGAGGGGAGCATGCGCCAACATTAGTGGGTGGGTGTTTTATTGTTCATATATATATATATTATGTTAAATCATTGCTATATAATTATATATAAATATATATATTATTAATATATATATGGTCTAGTAATTTTAAACCAGTAGTGGGTGGATGTGTTATATTTTTTTTCTAAATAGATTGATATTTTTGTAAATGTTTTTTTAAATCATTCTTTTCTAAACCTTAATTTTTAAAAGTTGATATTAAACGTTTATTTAAAAAAAAATTA
Organism: Viscum album; assembly: GCA_963277665.1. NCBI lineage: Eukaryota > Viridiplantae > Streptophyta > Magnoliopsida > Santalales > Viscaceae > Viscum > Viscum album. Next base: position 1,531,807,741 of record OY728162.1, read on the forward strand.
ACTTTTTTTAAACATTTTTTTAAAACGTTTTTTGATGTTTTAATTTTTTAAAATAGATTTATATATGTTAATATATATATAATATGTGCAAGTTATAAAAAAAAAATTAACGAGGGGTTGGAGGTGCGCAGCAGTTGGTGGGTGTATTTTTTTTCTAAATAGATTTATACTTGTAAATATATATATAATATGTGCAAGTTGTAAAAAAAATGAAAGGTGTGCAGAAGTGGGTGAGTTAATTTTTTTTTCTAAATTGATTTATAAATGTATATATAATATATGCAAGTTGCAACATACATAAAAAAATAATAATGTGGGCGAGGGGCCTGCGCAAACATCAGTGAGTGTTTTATATATATATATATATATATATAATGGGTGGGCGTTTTTTTTTGTTAATATATTATGAGTTATTATATATATATATATATATATATATATATATATATATATATATATATATATATATATATATATATTATGTTAAATCGTTGATAAATAATTATATATATATATATAGTTCGGTAATTTTAAACCAGGCGCAGCCTAGAAAACATGTGGTGGGGGGTTCGAGTCTCCCTACCGGCAGTTCCCCACTTTTTTTTAAAGCAGGTGGGCTTTTACGGGCCTGCGGGCCGGGCTTTTTCGGGACGGTCTGACCCGACCCGCGGGCCTGCTTGCATAGGCCCAAGCCCAGCCCGACGAACCATCGGCCCGACCCGAGCTTTACCAGGCCAGGTCGGTCGGGCTTTGAGCCCGTCGGGCCAGAATTACACCCTTAATCAAAACCCACATAGTTCGGAAAGAGAAAGGGGCTTGCAGTTTAACATCGTGCAGGAAGAGAGTGAGCTGACGTGAAATAGTCGGGACAGATGGATTGTGGGGAGTGATGGGCTTGAACCTCAAAAAGGCTTCCTACGTATCTCAGTGGTTAAGAATGAAAGTCCACGTAGTTCGGGAAGGGGCATGGGGAATTACGCATGGCTAGCGGCCCGAAAACATGCTAGGGATTACGCATGGTTAGGGGCCCAAGTGGATGGAGGTGGAAGAAATGATCTCACCGGGATAAGGGTGAGGTGATGGATGAAGTGATGACGGATGAATCAGAACACCTCGGGGAGGTGGATCCGGGAGGTGTGTCCCATAAAGGGAAGATTTCACACTGTGAGGATGTGTCCCTAAGGAGCAGCTGGGTTTACCAGTGGATGGATCAGAACGCCCTATGAGAGCGGATCCGAGAGGTGTGCCCATAAAAGAAAGATGTCACACCGAGAAGGCTGATCTGGACACTGATGGAGGTGGATCAGGGACGGTGCACCCCTATGAGGGGGGGCACCAATGTTTACCATTGATTGAGATTGAACCTCAAAGAGGCGTCCTACGTACCATGTATAGAAGACAGGGATCAAATCCTACGTAGTTTGGAAAGAACTGGGGCTTACACATAGGAGAGGCTCAGGTGCCGCTATGGAGCGGCAACGGTGAATGGGGCTTACGCATGGAAGCTGCCCGGGTACCGCTAAGGAGCGGCAACGGTGAATGGGGCTTACACGTGGAAGTTGTTCGGGTGCGGCTATGGAGCGGAAACGGTGAATGGGGGTTACGCATGGAAGTTGTCCAGGTATCGCTAAGGAGCGGCAATGATAGATGGCGATTACGCATGAAAGCTGCCCAGGTGCCGCTAATGAACAACAATGATAGATGGGGCTTAGGCATAGAAGATGCCCATGTGCCGCTACGAAACGGCAATGATAGATGGGGTTTACGCATGGAAGATGCTCAGGTGCCGCTAAGGAGCGACAATGATAGATGGGGCTTACGTGTGGAAGTTAAGTTGCTCGTGATATCCTCCTCATGTCAGGTCATGAGGGCATCCCAAGTTCATTGCAAGGGGTAAGGATTCAGTTTAGTGTCATGTTAATGGATGAGGCGTGCGGGGCTTATGCAATGAGCTTCCCGTTAAGTCTTCCTCATGTCAGGCCATGAGGGCATCTCGACATGATGATTGGTCGAGGGAAAATGGTTTGGGCTCACACCTCTAGAGGAAGCTCATAGTGGTTGTTTGATATTCGACTCATGATGAGGCATCTTATGCTTGATGCATAAGGCATCCTATCCTTGAATGATAGGGTATGCTACAGTTGGCATCTTATGCTTGACACACATAAGGCGTCTCTTGTTTGGAACAAAAGGCATCCTATGTTTGTCTCGCCCTCGAGGGCCGGGACCGCAGCCCCCGCAGTATGGACCGGTGGGCAAAGGATAGGGCTTCGCAAAGGATAGGGCTTCGCGAAGGAGCTTAGCGGTGAATAGGACTGCACGAAGGAGCTTCGCAGAGAATGCCCTGATTCATAGGGGGAGTGCTTCGCGAATGTTGAATGCTTCGCGAATGTTGAATGCTTCGCGAAGCCTCAAGTGCCTCAGAGGGCCTTCTTCCTTTGCGAAGGGCGTAGGCCTTCACGAAAGGCATCTCCACATGGGGTGGAGGCTCTCAAGAACACAAGGGAGGTTGCTGCGCGAAGCCTAGGGGCTCCGCAAAAGAGGATCTCGCGGAGCACATGAGCTCCACGGAAGAGGATCTCACAGAGCACATGAGCTCCGCGAATCGAGAGCGCGAGGGTGAAACCTCTCCTCTGTCGAATGAAGGTGTGAGGGGAGTATTTATAAGCAAAGGGGGTCCCGCGATGCTCAGAGGTGTGCCGCGAAGGCAATCGCTCTTCGCGAACGGAGTCGGATCCGTCGGGCTTGCGGAGCATTCCGTCACTACTTCACGGTCGCAGAGGGAGCTCCGCGAATGGGCTCCCTGAACCAGTTTTTCGGCCTAACTTCAAATGGTCGTAACTTCTAATTTGTTACTCCGTTCGAGCTCTACGGCCAATCAAATCAAAACCTGCAGAACGAGCTACACTCTTGGATCAAGTATAGAAGCATTCAATGCATTCTTTGGACGCGTTTTTTGGTGCCAACAACCACCTTGAGGACAAGGTGGTTTTTCGAGAGGATGGCAGTAATAGGGAATCCGCCAAGGACAACTGGCTATATCATGCACAACAATCCTGACAAGTGTTGTTTTTGAACACCTCGATGCTGCCGATCACAATCCGGCTATTCTAGTTGGAATCTTCTATTTACCAGATTTTCCTGCTGGTTCGGCAGTGATTTTTTGCATGTAGACTAAATTCACAAAAACATATTATATTATTTATTAAAATTCTTCATTGGCTAATTTAAAAAAAAAATCATTTATCTTACAAGTTTCTAGATATACACTGCTAGTTCAAGCTTTTTTAGCTAACATGTGCTATCAACTGATGGAGAACACCGTGATGAAGTCGGGCAAAAAAACACCACTGTTATCACCAAATAAAATAACATATATTAAAGAAAACAAGCTCTTTAATAAAATAAGTATTTCAACCTGCACTATCTCCTTCTTCTTATGCACCTCTCCTTTAGGTAGAGGAACGTACTCTTCTGCTTCTAGATCAAATTCCGTTGCAAAAGCATCACTTCTGCCCACCCTTTTAACTGCACCACTATTTGCCTCGATGTATATCACATCACCAACAGCTACCTGCAGTGTTTATTTTGATACCCACGAAATCAAAATAAGAAATGAAGACATGTTGAATGTCAAAAGAACTTCATCTCTTGTATAACTATGCCAATCATTTGAGGAAGGCCGAAAGGTAGAATCAAAACAAAGAACCCTGCAGGGAAAACAAAAAACATTACCTTCTCCTTAAGCAAAGCATCATAAATAGTTGGGTCCAACTTCAGTTGCTTTGTTCCTTTCACAGTCTTTAATCCAATAATTACATGGCTAATGCTTTTGCCATAACCACCCGTCATGCTCTCAGCTTCTTCAGGGGAGAGTTCAGTCACCTTGAAAAATAGCAGCTCAGTTAAAGGTGAGCTAATTGAAACAAGAAGTTTGAAAGCAAAACATTACAAAAAAATCAAGGAATTTCATAAGCACCGCAATAAAAGTAACTTGCCTCTCCTTCGTAGACCTCCTTATTTTCTTTGATTCGTAGACCAATAGCCCGCCTGAAATTTTCCATTAATACCTCGGTTTTCTTTACTTCAGATGAGTATACCTCTGACCCAACCATAGGACAGAATGGAACCTGACAAATTAAAAAGGTAACGTGGGAATGTTCCAAATGAGCAAACAATTGAACATGTAAAATCCAAATTGAAATTCTGCCAAAGCAGTTTTTCAATAGTGTAAAACTCTGTCCCACCTTGCTCCCAAGCTCCTGGGAAATCCCCAATGCAAGTGCCGTCTTCCCTGTGCCAGGAGGACCTGCTAACAGAACAGCTTGGCCAGCCAACTTTTTCTGTCGTATCATATCAACAACAAGTCCAGCAGCTTCTCTTGCAGCAGCTTGACCAACAAATCCAGCAGCCAGTGGCAAAGCCCTCCCATTGGTCTGTAAACATACACCACAGAATCATAAAATCCTATCACTAATGAGAAGTCCATTCATTGTATTGAGAAGGAAAGTTCGAATCTAGCATCATTCTACAGTAATTAGCGTTCACATAGCACAGAAGATGAATAAACACGGAAAGCCTTGGAATTTTTTTGAAGTGGGGGAATGTAAATGAACTCAAAGGGTCACAATGTCATAATGATTCAACGGTAGAGCTATAAGGGGGATAAGCAAAACCTCAAGACCGAGACCTCTGATATGGGAATGGGTGGCTATTCTCTGCTTCTTCGTAGAGGACTGAACCTCTTCTATCCTCATCTTGTATCCCTCTTTCTTTCACGGTTCAAACTCGCCTTCTTCACAACTCAAGGTACCAAAAATTGCTTGGGCTCTGCTACTGCAATTTCATAGGGTTGGATTGGATGCGGAGGCAAGGGAGGGAGTGAATTTTACAAATAATGCAAATAAAAAAAATACCAAAATGATGTGCTCGGCATATTATTTACATAAACTAGTACTTCGCCCATGTGTTCACATGGCATAATCATTTAATTGCAAATTCACATTAAAATGCTCATAATTTTAAGTTATTAAGACAATATATACATAAAATGAACAAAATAAATGGGGAAATAAAATTAAAAAATATTTGATTTTGAAACAATTTATAGTGAAAGATCACATGTAACATATGCCAAATAACACATGCTAAAAAAATTTCAAAGAAGACATGTATAATGGAATCCTTCATCTTCAAACAACCTGAACAAAACTATTGTCCGGTAACACATTAAATTATCAAAAGAAAAAATTCTCCATCAAAAAAGTAACATATTGGAGGAATGAAATAAAAATCAAATGAAGAAATCCATTTAGGGCATGAAGCAGGAACACCACACTAATGCAAGTATATAGCAGACGACCTGTTTCTCCGAGCTTTCAAAACCTCTTTTTCACCAAATTGTATACCACCAACACAACACAGTTCATGTGTTCAACATCTAGAAGCAGGGAGAAAATCGAACCTGAATGATGAAAAAAAATAGGAAATGAAGGAAACAAATAAAAAAACAGTACAACAATGTAATGAATTCTGCATTACATCATGATTTTAAAGCCAGTGACAAATTTACACCAACAAAGCTGCATCATGTTCCACAAAAAAGGAAAGGTTGTCACCCATGTTCACTCTCAATCAAGACCATTTGAGTAAAATCAAACCACGAAAAAAGGCATTGACATCAAAATTTGCTGATATTGATGACCATTTCAGATCATTTAAAATGCTTATATGTCAAACATTTAAACAACAGAAAACAGTTGATGCAAACTTAATGTACCAAAGCCTCTATATGTTACATGAGAGAGAATGTGACACCTAGGTGTCATATAATGGGGGGGTCAAAAAAACATCGATCGTTCATTGGAGACGATAATGCACTAAAAAATGAAAGCTTTTGAATGTGCTATGGAAAAATCTATCATTTAATAGCAGGCTCTGCAAATAAAGTTACAGTGTGGTCGTTTTTTTGTGCCAGTGACCACTCAAAAAAATGATTTAGTTTTATCAGTTATGGTGGAAAAGCTCAGCTGATAAGAGCATACAAATAGAATTTAAGAAAATAAAAGAACGAGTAGAGTGGTAAATGCAATAAGCAAAATGCAGCTAATGAACATGGAATATATATACGGGAATACAAGTAAAAATACAAACGTACAGTATGGGTGAACTAAATATGTAGTAAACATGTATAGAAAAGTTGCATACTAAATAGTGGATATACCATATTGTTATACAAAATATGCATACATGATAGGCAAACAGTAAGAGAGTCGGATTTTGCACATGGTAAAAGGGATAGAGTATGTTGTTTGTACATTGTATAAAAGAGACAGAATTTGCAATTTAAATGTGAAAAAACCATATATTTATTCATGTTAATGGGATAGTTAAAAGAGTGGAAACAACAGCAGGCAGTGGAAGACTGATGGATACCAAGTCTGGGCATGGTGGGAAATAAGAGGTAAAAGGGTCTTTTAGGGTGAGTCTATTAGGGGGAAAGGTTCTGGACCCGCATGTGGGACTGAAGAATCGTTATATAAGCTATAGTGGAGGGTGAGTAAGGGGACAAAGAGAATATATTCGGCTAGGCTGTTAACGCAGTTCGGCATGGCGAATGGAATTGTCCATTGTGGCTTGGGCAGGAGTGCAGGTGCCTCTTGATTTCTCCTTTCTCTTTCATTCTTCTTCATCCTCTGCCTGTAATTCTGCTCTAGAACGCTCTATATAAAGTTATCTTCTTTCGATACGTATCATTTGGTCTGACCTGCCGCCACTTCCCCGTTCACCATCACTTCCGGATTCCATTCGAAATAGGCGTCCACTGCCACTACGCATTTTCCTGTTTTTTCGCTCTTAGTCGCATGTTGCCCGCTCCCGACCAGAGGAGGCACCACGCTCCTTGCTCGGCCTTCATTCGATGACCGCACACGCATGGAAGGCACACACGATCGCTGAAGCTTCCTCCAACTACGACATACCACACTGATTTGACAGCGCACAATCTACCGGTTCGCGTTTGGGACAAGGAACTCACCGACGAGGCTTCACCGGTTCTCATCTTGCTCAGACGCGCAACCCAACGGGACTCTACAGCCACATGCTGCAAAAAAAAAGTCTGCCCGAATTTTCTTTTTGGCCGGGCTGGACACGCACAATGTCGGACGCACCTAACGGCATCACACTACTGTATTGTTGTTCCGCACCACCGCCAGATCACAAAACAGCTACCGTCCTTATGGAGACTCGGAAGCAAACTCATCAGGACGAGCTCGACTCGAAACTTTATTGGAAGCCTGGGGACAAGAGCACACTGTCTTCTGACAATCTCAGGCACACAACATCACTGAACTCACCAAGACAGTCTCCGGCTTGGTTCGCCGTGTGGACAAGACCCCACAACCGGACGAGGCACATCCTTCATTGACGACGGCCTCTTCCTCACGCGCACAGCGATTGGCCAAACCCCTACGCTCGATCGGGACATTGGTGGTGTTGCACTCACTTTCGACACAAAATCGAGGCAGCAATCTCCTACTCAATGGGTGGAACTCCCGGTTTTCACTGGCACGGATCCAAAGAGTTGGATTGTGCGTGCTGGGATGTATTTTCGTATTCACTAGATCACTGAAGCGAACAAAATCACTCTGGCTCAGTTAAGTATGGAGAACATCACTATTCACTGGTTTACAATTCTGATTGAGGTGTGCCCGGCTTTAACATGGGCAATGTTCAAAGAGGAGCTGATCGAACCTTTCAGCGGCTTGAAAATTCAAAACCCCTATGAAGAGCTTGCAGCCCTCCAGCAGCAGGGACTAGTCCAAATCTATATTGAGCAATTGGAGTATCTGGTGTCCTTGCTACTTGCCAACTTGAGGCCCAATATGTTGGTTATTTCCTGCATGACCTAAGCGACGACATTCGAAGTTGGGTACACATTCACGAATCACCAACTCGATTGCAAGTCATGTGATTAGCTCGAAATGTGAAGCTCGCTATCACAAGAGGCGAGAGTTCTCAATTCCACAACGGAGGGTCCCACAAGTTCACCAAGTTACGTGAGTCTGAATTGTAGCATCCTCCAATCCGCTCGGGACCACACCACCCAGATAGGGCTTTTCTCCAACCAGCCAAACACGTAGAGGTCGTCGAGAATGGAGCTCACCACGAGCCTCCTACTCACACCACCCCTGACGGGCAGGGTGTCCAACACTTGACCACCCGGGAGTGGGAGGATCGGCGCCGCAAGGGCCTTTGTTTCTGATGCGGTCAACTCTACAGCCTCATGCACAAGTGTCCCGATCCACACTAAGGGTGGTGATACTAGGAGAGGAAGATGCTGGAAATGAAGAAGGGGCACCAACATAGGGCCCAAAGGAAGCCCACGACAACGAGGAACCAATTCCCCGCATTCAGCCTTGAGGAAGAGGCTGATTTCAAGGGGTGACCAGTGATGGATACCAAGTATGGGCGTGGAAGGAAATAAGGGGTAAAAAGGTCTTTTAAGGTGAATCTAATGGGGGGGAGGTTCTGGACCCGCAAGTGGGGGTGGAGAATCGTTGTATAAGGTGTAGTAGGGGGAGAATAAGGGGATAGAGAGAATATATTCGATTAGGCTGTTAACTCAATCCGGCGTGGCGCTTGGGAGTCGGTCATTGTGGGTTGGGCAGGTGCGTAGGTGGCACCTGATTTCTCCTTTCTCCTTCATTCTTCTTCATCCTCTGCTTGTAATTCTGCTCTGGATCGTTCTATATAAAGTTGTCCATCAGAGACAGATTTTTTTTTCAGATTAGGGATTTGTGATGTAAAAGAAGGTTACCAGTGATGGATGCCTTTGTCCGCAGAAGGAAAATGATATGCTCAACTGAAATTCCAAGTGCTTGTAATGTGGAATGTTCAGAGGAACAGGAACATTATATTAGGGTTTCTCAGAGAGGAGTGCTGCTGTAGTCGAGGAAACAGGGAAATGCCTGCAGCGGCCAGAAAGGGAGACGTTTGTAAGAGAGGGGAGAACCTGGAATTAGACGAAATTGGGTATCGAGATATCCAGAGAAATGAGAAAATAGCCAATCAATATATGAAATTTTGTGCATCTTTCCCAAATTAAGAGCATGGATAAGAGTAGTACGGTTATTTTCAGAAAAATCGAAGAACATAGGAAGAATAATCGGGTACAGAGTGAGCCGAATAGAACCTGTCGCGAAGGAGGAACAAAAAAAAATTTGGGACGAGGAAAGCCCGAAGTGGCGGGTGAGGAGGTCCTCTGCGAAAGGAGTTGGAGTCGAGGAACACTGTCGATCGGAGAAGGCAACCGGGGAGCGTAGAGAACGTTGGCTGGAAATCGAAACCGCTGGGAGGAGATAGTGGATGGTGGGCGCGATGTAAACCGATGGGCGAGAATCAGAACAACAACCGAGGAACGATGGAGGAAGAAGAAACTGAAAAAAATAAGGTATCTAGGGTTTTGGAGAGAACCTATCGCGGGGGAGGAGTAGGGTTTAACTGGAACCCTGTTAATGACAGTTATTTATTACTCAACTAAAATGATTAATCAAATAATACCCATTTAAAGTGTGTTTTTTAATTTTCTTTCAATTTTTTTAATACATGTTTAATTTTTTGTTTTTGTTTTTTTGTGTAGTTTTTTCTTTAAATAAGAGGGGCCGGTTGCAATGTTAGTTATAGCAAACGCAATATCACATTGAAAAACCGCAGCGGGCCACGGGGGTTTATAAGCCCCCGCATGCCCAGACCCTTCCAGTAAGTTTCACCGAAGCCGCTTGACGTCGATCGCCTCATTGTCACGTAAACGTCAAGGAAACACCATTTGGAAATGATTTCATCCGTAAACATTAATCGTCATCAAGGAAATACCACTTGGGAACGATTTCATCCACAAACATTAATCAAAATAACAGCATAAAATCTAATAGAATTTCAGTATAATTGTCGAACCAAATCAAAATCAGATATAAAACCATTAAAATAAGACATCAAATAAAAATCTATATTAATCCCTTTTCTCACCCCCTGACCCCCCTCCCCTGCAAGGCAAAGACACCCAAAAAGCCGCCATCAGATGTCTTTGCTCCGGCCACTACTAACTATTTCTACCCTCCGTCCATAAAAAGCAATAAAAAGGCCTAAATGGCCGATGTGAGAAAAAAACTAAAAAAAAAAACAACAAACATACCTAAACCGACTAACCCCTATGACCCAAGGTCACTTTCCATCCAAATCGAAACATTAATCACCCTGAGAGCGATTAAGAGTTGAACCTGAAATTGAAAAGATATATATAAGTGTGTGCATAAAAATGTATAGTAGGCCACCACCCGCCTTGCCGCATGATTGTCCTTGATTAAAGATCCATTATCATGCTAGTTTGGAAATACATTAATTTAAAATAAGGTTTTGGCTATTTTAGAAAACAATATAAAATCTACTTTTACCATTAGTTTCTAAAATAGGTGATAATTTATTTAAAGTACCAAAAGGGGAGAGAACCGGTGGTTTACCAATAGAATGTGAAGGGCGTAATAGTAAATGTAAAAAGGGGAAACATAAATCAAATGTCATAAGAGAGCTAATAGTATGGAACTGCATGTGAGAGAAACATCATATAAGTAAAGAAAACAAGCTTTTTATTATTTTAACCATGAAAAAGGAAACTAAATAAAAGAACATTGAAAAATAGTAACCACAAAAACAAGAGTAAAAAAGAGCAAGCACAATGGCCAACCCTAAGCACTCATGCGCTGATAAAAGACCCCTTTTATCAGCGCTTTTTTTTAGCGCTGTTAAAGGGGACCCCTTTATCAGCGCTTTTTTTAGTAGCGCTGATAAAGGGGTGATTTATCAGCGCTGATAAATTTTATGTTTAAAAAAAATCATGAAAAATAATATATTATTATTTAATTATATTTATATTGATATAAATATAATATATATTTTTAAAATATGTTTTAGATAAGTATAAATAGACTATTACATTTAATATATAAGAAATTTAGTGAAAATGACTTATAAAAAAATTAAAAAATATATTTAATCAATAATTTTCTAATTATGATGGAGTAATTGTCATTTAATAACAATTTGAACACTAAAAAAATAAAATAAATTAAAAAAATATCCAAAATATGTTGAAAACGCAACTCGAACTTCAAATGACCATAACTTTTGATCCGGGTGTCCGTTTGAGCTCTACAACATATCAAATCGAAGCCTGCGACGAGCTCTGCATGCTAGTGACCCAGGTGTAGCCCCCGTCACATTTTTCGAGGCCAAAAAAGACCCAAAAAGCTTCCAAAACTGAGTTTTTAGTCGGCATACCCCAATTTATTAACATTCAAACAGGTATAACTTCTGATCCGGATGTCCGTTAGGCCTGTACCACATATCACATCGAATATTGTTTCATTTTCTTCGAGTTGACTGGTTGTGGAGATGAAACGAGCATCTGGATTATAAGTTATGATCATTTTAACATTCTATAGCTTTTCAAATACACATATGTATTTATTTGTAAATATATATGTGTCTGTGTGTCACTACTGGAAAATGGGTCTATACCCACAGTTTTGCAAAAAACCGTGGGTATAGGCTTTCTATACCCATGGTTGTGCCAAAAACCGTGGGTATAGTTTTCTTTTAAGACCTATACCCACGGTTTTGGAGAAAACCGTGGGTATATGGTATTTTCTGAACACATATACCGACGGTTCATCAAAACCGTAAGTATTGGTTTTTTTTTGAAGACCTATACCCACGAGAATCGTGGGTATAGCTTTCCCGCGTTATAGCGGGGAAAAAAATTTAGGCGGGACAGGAAAAAAAGTTGGCGGGAAGACATTTATTCGCTGTTTAGATTAATATATTTACAAAAATATAAATATATATCTTCAGAAATTCTGATAGCCCGGTTGGTCCCTTATTGAGCCGCGACCTTGTGGTGGTTTGTGAGGCGCGGGTTTGAATCCTTTGGTCGTCAACATTTTTCAAAACACGGTTTATATTAATATATATATGCAAATGTATCTATATATTACAAATAAAATGGATAGCTCAGTTGGTCTGTTTGTGAAGCGCACGTTGAGGCGCGCGATCAAAACCTGCTGGTTTTTTATTCTTTTAATACGGGCATATATTATTATTTAAAGGAAATATACACATATAAACAAAAACGGCGTAGCGTGAGTGGTGGGGTGAAATCAATTGGAGTTGCAGGTCTCGGGTTCTATTCTTGGCGCATCAGTTTTTGTAAAATTTATACCCACGGCTTGCAAACCGTGGGAATAGGGCTTTGACAGCATGGCATCAAAAAACATGGCGTTGACAGCATGGAAATAAATCTTTACCCACGGTTCTTACAAACCATGGGGATAGGTTTCAGACCTTTACCGATGCCACTCAGCCCCACGGTTCCCAAAACCGTGGGTATAGCCTATACCCACGGTTTTGGGGGTTATACCCACGGTTTTGAACTGTGAGTATATGTCATTTTTCCAGTAGTGTGTGTGTGTGTGTTGTATGTATGTATGTAATGCCCCGACCCCAGTTACCTAGAGTCGGTGCATTATTACATAACATTGGCATGATCACAAGAAGGATCAAATCTCGAAAGACCGATTGGTTTAGTAGCCTTGGAAACACTAGATATATTCATAAAGTTTTACATTACATCATAAAGTGAAAAACTACTACAACAACATATTGTCTCCATATTCCACATTCATATCCCCACATAATATCCTTGTAGGTCATTCATAATTTACTTCTTCACTTTCTGGGAAAAATAAAACATAGAAAAGGGGTGAGCTCAAATGCCCAGTAAGGATAACAATATAGCGGAAACTTTCATAAATAAGAATAAACATTTAAGGCAATGTATAACTAAAACAAAAGCCTTTTTAAACTTGAACTTAAACATAGTATGACAAAAATAAAATGAAATAATTCCATTTACTTATTCACATGGATATTTTACTAATCGAATAATCACATGCAATATCAATAACCACTTTTAATAATGATGGAATGCATAATGCCAGACTATCATAACCACATAGCCAAGGCCTCGTGCCAAGACTACAAATAAGATTTTGCCAAGGCCTTGTGCCAAGACACTAGTTTGTCTCATGAGACCTACCGATGCATCGAGGAGCTATAGCGGGCTCCACCCGTCACATATTAAGTCCAATGCATTCCCATATGAAAAGGTTTAAACATAACATAAACATTCGTATTAAAACTAGCATATGAAATGTCAATACTTTCACCATAAACTATGAATGGTATAAAAATAGCACACCCACAATCAAAAATATCACAAAACCTTCAATACAATATAGAAGTTTTGTATCATAATAAATCAACTTCAAATAAGCGTAAAATCCATCAAAGGATGTTGACATAGATGAAATCAAAACTCTTTTTAGAGAAATATCTCTTTCTATTTTTGAAATCATTTAAGAGTCATATATTTATAAAATAAAACATTTTCTTTGAAAATATTCTTATAAGCTTGTAAGGGAAGCTTTTATGATTTTATAACGGCGGTAAATAGCCGCACCCGCCGTATAAGTTAAAAAAAACATTCTTACCTTAAATTTGTCGAAAAGGTTAAAAGTTCCTTGTTTGGAAAACGACAGAAAGATTCCTTTATAAACCCATAAGGGTATAAATGACTTTAACCCATATTATTTGTAAATAGTAAAAATGTTTTAAAATACATTTCGAAGAAACATGGATGTGGATGATAAAGAGATCCCAGTAGATAATTGTGTATAAACAACCTCAGATAATGAAGAGATTGTGAAATAAACCATTACCTTGTACTTTTCCTTGGTTGAGGTAGGTTAACCTCCTGTATAATGGTGAAATAATTGTTATTAAATTATACAAGAATCATATACATTAATATGATATCATATATGATCTTTTAACATTGATTTGTTAATAATATCTTAGTATTATCGTTGTTTCGGGTGTTAACTTACTCGTTTTCTTTTATATGTTTTGTTACGTAAGCCATATTTGTAATGGATAGGTTGTATATTATTCATATCCAGAATGATATCAAGTCCTTATATACTATTATTAATCATAAAATGAGAATTATACTTGAATGGATACGATGGAGAATGAATCTCATCGCGTTTATGGAGACGGTAGTCCGTACGTACGCACGAGCGACAATATCATTCTTTTGATATTAAAATAATATATAAATGGTTGTTATATCATATATAAAAAATCATTAAAATTTTATATTTATTATTTACATGAGTTACATATCATTATTATACCCATCCAAATAATAATATATTGAATAACAATTACACCACGACATGGAGACGGTAAGCCGTACGTACGCACGTATGGTGACATGTTATTCAAAGGGTGGATAGAATACTGAATATGGTTGTACCATATTTATAATAACATCACAGTATATATATGATACTGAAGTAATTATTTTAGAATGGTAACAACAAAGGAAGAAGAAGTGAAAGAAGAAAGGAACTTGGAAAAGGGTGGTGAAATCATTACCTCTTCTTCGGGTTCTTCCTTTTGATTTGATCAAAAGGGCTCCTTAGGTTGGATTTCTGATCAAACTAAGGCCTCTGGGTTGTAGTGAGGGATGTTGGGAGAGTATTTGGGTAGAGTTTGGCCGAACCAAAAGGCTTTGAAGGTGTGAATAAATGAGGAGGAGTGCCCTTTTATAAGAGGGGTGAGGGGCACCTTTGGAAAAGCTAGAAATATTAATAATAAATTCATATTCGGTTGCTAATGGATACAAAGTGGATTATTTAAATGTTAAGGTGGGGATGGGTCGAAAACCACTCAACCAATATAATTTAGACAGGTTTGGGTACTTATATTAACCTTATCTTTAAGTATTAACTCTAAGTTAATTAGTTTCACTTTTACAATGTCTCTTTGTATTTTTATATTATATGGTTAATAAACTTACTATATACATCCAAGAGACCCCCAAATGGTCCATTAATGATACAACTATTATGATATAAGTCTTTTGGCCTAACCTTAGATTTTTAGGAATTTAATATCAATTAATAATATAATATTTGTTTTAAAAACTCTTTTATGTCAATTTTGACACTATTCAATAGTTGATTTTTTTGAAACTTATAACAGAATGATTACTTCGAAAAAAGTCAATTAAATCAATCCTAATATGTCATATTATCCTAGAAAATTAGTGTAATTCATTAAAAGTCTCAAATTATATTTATTTGGGTATTTATAATATCAATTATTTTAATTTTTCACTATTATGGTAATTACTGCATCATCATTGTGTCATAAATAAATTAAATTATTTAAAGTCTAAAAATTATAAATAAAATATCATTATGTAGGAAATATTTTTATCTTTCTAATGAATATTTATAGTCGAAAATAAAACATATATAACCCTATGTAAAAATTGTTTTTCTAAAAGGTATATGCTTATGTCATTTTTGTACTTATTTTAACTTAATTAAAATTAAGTGTCCCTATCACCTACAAGTGGATCCATGGGGTCCCAAAATCGACCCAAAGATGCCTATGATCGAACATGTATCAACCAATAAGTATAGAACACGTTTTAGGGTAATTTAATATTATTATAATATTATTTTTTAACCCTTATTTACCGGATTTACCCTTAACCATGGTAAATAAAATATTTACCGCAGTAATTATTTAAAATGTCTAAAAATAAAAGTTACATATTTACACAATTTGAACATCCTAATTCCAAATATGGAATCCATTTTTCTAAATTCAAAGCACAGAAGTGGCAGAAATTAATTTAAAATTAATTCCCGCTGTCAAAACAAAAAGCGTGTTTTTAAGATATAATAACTATCAAAAGATTGATACTTGTTTATGTTCGGTTTAATTGTGAAATTATGTCCAATGAACAACATTGTGTTAAATGGTAAAAATATATTCTAAATATACTTTAAAACCACTCAAATTCATAATTTATCAATATAAATTATTTTGATTAAAAAAGTTGTTTTTAATTAAAATTTAGTAATTTTCATTATTCACCAAAATATTAAAGTTATCCAAAAAGTACCAAAATTTCACCTTAGGCTAAATTCGATATTCAGAATCCAAAAATTAATTCCATTTTGAAATATAAAATATATATAATTTCAAAAAGTAGGTATTGCTATTCATAACGGCTAGTTTGATTGGTTACGGTGTGTTAGAACTCGGTGTTGCGTACAACACACGCTATCACATTATTCAAAGAGAAGCGTACCGTAGAAGCTTGGGGTGTTACATTCTCCCCTCCTTCAAATAATTTCGTCCTCGAAATTTCTAGAATACTTATCACATGAAAAGACTCGGGTGGTTCTTCATCATAAGTTCCTCAGGTTCCCACGTTGCTTCTTCCATCTTATGGTTTCTCCACAAAACTTTTACCAGACGCATCGTCCGGTTTCTCAATACTTGTTTTCTCGTATCAAGAATCCCGATGGGATCTTCACAATAAGATAGATCGAGTTCCAGTTCTAATTCTTCATAGGTGAGTACATGCATTGGGTCAGGCATGTATTTCTTCAACAGAGATACGTGGAACACATCGTGAACTTTGGAGAGACTTGGAAGCATTTCCAATCTATAAGCTACAGTCCCAATTCGTTCTAGAATTTCGAAAGGTCCGATGTACCTGGGACTCAATTTACCTTTCTTACCAAAACGTATGACTCCCTTCCATGGAGATACCTTCAGGAAAACAAGATCACCGACTTGAAATTCCAAATCCTTCCTTCGATTATCGACATAGCTCTTCTGCCTACTTTGAGCTGCTTTGATGTGATTTTGGATTACATTAACATTTTCCATCGTTTCCTCCACCAGTTCTAGACCTACAAGTTTTTTTTCACCAATGTCATCCCAACAGGTTGGTGTGCGACATCTCTTTCCGTATAACGCTTCATATGGTGCCATCTGAATACTCGAATGGAAGCTATTGTTATAGGAAAATTCTACCAGAGGTAAATATTGATCCCACATACCCTGAAAGTCAAGTGAGAAGGATCTCAACATGTCTTCTAAGGTTTGAATAGTCCGTTCTGATTGTCCGTCTGTCTGAGGGTGGTAGGCAGTGCTCAAATGAAGTTCAGTATCCATGGATTTCTGAAGACTCTTCCAGAATCTTGAAGTAAAACGGGGATCACGATCAGAAACAATCAATAGGGGTACTCCATGAAGTCTCAAAACTTTATTAATATATAGTATTTTTAGACGTTCCAGTGGTAGATCTTCTCTTATAGTAAGAAAATGTGATGACTTGATAAGACGATCAACAATAACCCATATTGCATCATTCCTTCTAGGAGTCTTTGGTAGCCCCATGACAAAGTCCATCGTAATATTGTCCCATTTCCACTCCAGTATGGGAAGAGGTTGCATGACTCCTCCAGGGTGTTGCCTTCCAGCTTTCACTTGTTGACAAACCATACATCTTGACACAAAATCAACAATCTCCCTCTTCATATTGTCCCACCAAAAATGTTCCTTCAAATCTCTATACATTTTGGTGCTCCTAGGGTGTATAGAGAAATTGGAACTATGAGCATCATCCAACAATTCCCTTTTTAGATCAGGTATATCGGGAACACAAAGTCTCTTCCTGAATTTCAAAATTCCATCTTCATACACAAAGTCTCTCAGTCTCCCATCATTCAAAGCTTTAATCTTCTTTTGAAATTCTTCATCATCGGTCTGAGAACTCTTAATCCTTTCTAGTAAAGATGGTTTGGCAACCATTTGAAAAAGCATTGATGTTCCACATTCCCTGGTTATTCCCATGTCCATCTTCACTAGATCCATGAAAATTTAATCCATTTCAATTCTCATATTGTTCAAAACTCCATGGTCTTTTCTGCTCAAAGCATCTGCCACCTTGTTTGCCTTCCCCAGGTGGTAGTGTATCGTACAATCATAATATTTGAGTAATTCAAGCCATCTCCTTTGCCTCATGTTGAGTTCTTTTTATGAGAAAATATACTTCAAACTCTTGTGATCAGTATAAATCTCACATTTTTCACCATAGAGGTAGTGCCTCCATATCTTCAAAGAAAAGATCACAGATGCTAACTCGAGATCATGATTCGGATAGTTTTGTTCACGAATTTTCAACTATCGTGATGCATAGGCAATAACTCTATCATTCTGCATAAGGACACAACCAAGTCCTTTCTTCGATGCATCACTATAAATAACGAACCCATC
Organism: Viscum album; assembly: GCA_963277665.1. Classification (NCBI taxonomy): domain Eukaryota; kingdom Viridiplantae; phylum Streptophyta; class Magnoliopsida; order Santalales; family Viscaceae; genus Viscum; species Viscum album. Next base: position 1,531,826,005 of record OY728162.1, read on the forward strand.
ATTCCTTGATGGTAGAGTCAATATAAGAGAATTGACTAATCTTCTCTTCAGTTCTTCGAAACATTCTTTACACTCTTTTGTCCAAACAAATTTAACCCCTTTACGTGTGAGCTTCGTTAATGGGTTAGCCAATCGGGCAAAATTCTGGACGAAACGTCGATAATAACCTGCCAATCCAATAAAACTACGTACCTCAGTTATACTCTTAGGTGCTGGCCATTCTTGGATTGCCTTTGTCTTAGAAGGATCAACCGAGATTCTATCTTTAGAGACAATATGGCCAAGAAAAGAAATCTCCTGCAGCCAGAATTCACACTTGCTAAACTTCCCATATAATTCATGCCTTCTCAGAGTCTTTAAGATAATGCGCAAATGATTTTCATGATCTTCGTTGCTTTTGGAGTATACCAAGATATCATCAATAAATACCACCACAAATTCATCGAGATACTCCTTGAAAACTCTATTCATCAGATCCATGAATACAGAGGGTGCATTAGTCAATCCAAAAGGCATTACAGTAAACTTGTAATGCCCGTACCTGGTTCGAAATGCTGTCTTCGGAATGTATTCCTTCTTCACACACAACTGATGGTATCCAGATCGAAGGTCAATCTTTGAAAAGTATTGAGCTCCATGCAGTTGGTCAAATAAATCATCAATGCGTGGTAGGGGATACTTTTTCTTTATTGTTATAGCATTGATCTCCCTGTAGTCGATACATAACCTCATAGATCCGTCTTTCTTTTTAACAAAAAGAACAGGGTCTCCCCATGGAGAAACACTAGGACGAATAAATCCCTTATTACTCAATTCCTCTAGTTGTTTCTTTAGTTAAACTAATTCTATAGTGGCCATTCTATAAGGGGTCTTTGATATAGGCCTTGATCCAGGAATTAAATCAATGGAAAACTCAACTTCTCGTTCTGGAGGATGTCCAGGTAAATCTTTCGGAAATACATCTACAAATTCTTTCACAACAGGTACATCCTCTATTTGAACATTCCTTTCCTCACCCACAGTTATTTCATTCTCTTCCTCCCCAATAATTGAATTTAGTTGAGCTATTGGGGGTGGATCTAAATAAGAATTAGGTGGTGACGATTCTGCTCTAAAGATAAGGTGTTCCTTATCATCATCATCAAGAATCGTAACTTCTTTCTTCTTACAATAAATCTTCGCATCATAGTCCAAAAGCCAGTCCATACCGAGGATTATATCAAACTCAATCATAGGTATGACGACAAGATCAGCAGATAAAGAACATTTATGTGCTCTAATGGGGACTGATTCACAAAACTTTGTTGCAATGATACTTCCCTTAGGAGTTTTAACTGACAACTCCCTTGTTAAATCAAATTGGAAATATCTAATTTTCTTAGCAAACTGGGAAGATATGAAACAATGCGATGATCCAGAATCAAATAATCCATTTTCTAAACTTGAGGAAACCATTAAATTACCTGCCACCACGTCTTTCGGAGCTTCTACCTCAGCAGTAGTGATAGCATAAGCTTGGCCTTGATCCCTTGGCCTCTTATGAGGTAAGTTCTCCTGACGCTTAGGACATTCATTTGCATAATGCTCCATCTCCCTGCAATTGTATCACTGAACATTGGTAGCTTCCTTCTTCCCCTTGCAATCACGAGCTTGGTGGCCTTTTTCACCACACTTGTAACAGACTCCCATTCCCTTCAAGCAAGTACCAGGGTGTTTCTTCCCACATTACCACAGGATGGATATTCAACCTTTCCCTTCTTCCCCTTATTTCCATTCCCAGATTGATCAACAGGTCTCTTCTTCTCTTGCTTTGCTTTAAAGTCATAAGACTTAGAGAATTCCTTTTCGGTCTTGATAGCACATGAGACAATGTCTTCATATGATGAAAAGGATTGTGAGACTAATGCTCGACGGAGAAATGGTTTTAACCTATAAAATAAATGATCAATCTTACTTCTTGGGTTATGTATATAATCTCCAACATACCTTGATAACCTTGTAAAGTTAGCCTCATACTTTGCGACATTCTCATCCTCCTTTTGTCTCAAACTTAGAAACTGCCTTTCCATATCTGATCGGTGGTCACGAGGAAAGTATTTTTCTAAAAATAGATCTTTGAACTCCCTCCATTCTATATTTGATACTTCATCATCTTCCTTCATATTTTGAATCAATTACCACCATTTATTAGCATCTCCAGTGAGGCGGTAAACTGCCATGATAACTTTTTCCCTTTCACTACTCCCCAAATCCTGAAATATTTTCTTTAGGGAAAATATCCATTGCTCAGATACTAAGGGATTTGTACTCCCATTGAACATTGGTGGTTGTTTCCTCATGAATCGATCTAACATTGATCCTCCACCCTGCGGATCAGGGTGCTCCATACGGGTAAGGTTATTATTCATAACCTGAGTGAGTTGTCCCAGTATGATGATTTGCTGATCGGCACCAGTTGCATCACCAGCTCCACTATAATTATCTTGAGCAGGAGGGCAATCCCTACATAGAGTGCGTGCATTGATACAATTTCATTTCTTCCACTAGGCGCCATTTCTAAACAGTGGCATAAACTAGATCAGTTTATGAATCAAAATACATAATCCCATACTTATAAAACACTTAACATAAATTGAACTATTTATGGATATAATCCATAATCATAAAAATGTTTTCCTTGAAGAAGTATATACTCATAAATCCTTCACAATGATTTGTAAATAAAATGATAGTTATCCTAAGCATATACCCCAGGAGTGTCATAACCAAGAGTGCAACAAGGCCCGTTGTCGTGCACCAGTTCCCATTCGAGTCTAGCTCAAAGCGGTGTTTTCGGGTTTTACCCCTAGGTACATCTGTGCCAGAGCCGCCTCTACCTGCTCATATCTAGACATGGATGTATTGATCGGAAAACTCACAATATCTCTACAATACCAAAATTCTAGGAAGTTCTTCTATACTAATCCTCAAAGTCCATCTTAAATATATGTGCTCTAATCAGAGTTTATCTAAATCTAGCTTCCAAGGTTTGTACTAAACTTCCTCTGATACCAACTGTAACGCCCCGACCCCAGTTACCTAGATTCGGTGCATTATTACATAATATTGGCATGATCACAAGAAGGATCAAATCTTGAAAGACCGATTGGTTTAGTAGCCTTGAAAACACTAGATATATTCATAAAGTTTTACATTACATCATAAAGTGAAAAACTACTACAACAACATATTGTATCCATATTCCACATTCATATCCCCACATAATATCCCTGCAGGTCATTCATAATTTACTTCTTCACTTCCTGGGAAAAATAAAACATAGAAAATGGGTGAGCTCAAATGCCCAGTAAGGATAACAATATAGCAGAAACTTTCATAAATAAGAATAAACATTTAAGGCAATGTATAACTAAAACAAAAGCCTTTTTAAACTTGAACTTATACATAGTATGGAAAAAATAAAATGAAATAATTCCATTTACTTATTCACATGGATATTCTACTAATCGAATAATCACATGCAATATCAATAACCACTTTCATAATGATGGAATGCATAATGCCAGACTATCATAACCACATAGCCAAGGCCTCGTGCCAAGACTACAAATAAGATTTTGCCAAGGCCTTGTGCCAAGACAATAGTTTGTCTCATGAGACCTACCGATGCATCGAGGTGCTATAGCGGGTTCCACCCGTCACATATTAAGTCCAATGCATTCCCATATGAAAAGGTTTAAACATAACATAAACATTCGTATTAAAACTAGCATACGAAATGTCAATACTTTCACCATAAACTATGAATGGTATAAAAATAGAACATCCACAGTCAAAAATATCACAAAACCTTCAATACAATATAGAAGTTTTGTATCATAATAAATCAACTTCAAATAAGCGTAAAATCCATCAAAGGATGTTGACATAGATCAAATAAAAACTCTTTTTAGAGAAATATCTCTTTCTATTTTTGAAATCATTTAAGATTCATATATTTATAAAATAAAACGTTTTCTTTGAAAATATTCTTATAAGCTTGTAAGGGAAGCTTTGACAATTTTATAACGGCGGTAAATAGCCGCACCCGCCGTATAAGTTAAAAAAAAACATTCTTACCTTAAATTTGTCAAAAAGGTTAAAAGTTCCTTGTTTGGAAAATGACGGAAAGATTCATTTATAAACCCATAAGGGTATAAATGAATTTAACCCATATTCTTTTTAAATAGTAAAAATGTTTTGAAATACATTTCGAAGAAACATGGATGTGGATGATAAAGAGATCCCAGTAGATAATTGCGTATAAACAACCTCGGATAATGAAGAGATTGTGAAATAAACCCTTACCTTGTACTTTTCCTTGGTTGAGGTAGGTTAACCTACTGTATAATGGTGAAATAATTGTTATTAAATTATACACGAATCATATACATTAATATGATATCATATATGATCTTTTAACATTGATTTGTTAATAATATCTTAGTATTATCGTTGTTTCAGGTGTTAACTTACTCGTTTTATTTTATATGTTTTGTTACGTAAGCCATATTTGTAATGGATAGGTTGTTTATTATTCATATCCAGAATGATATCAAGTCCTTAGATACTATTATTAATCATAAAATGAGAATTATACTTGAATGGATACGATGGAGAATGAATCTCATCGCGTTCGTGGAGACGGTAGTCCGTACGTACGCACGAGCGACAATATCATTCTTTTGATATTAAAATAATATATAAATTGTTGTTATATCATATATACAGAATCATTAACATGTTATATTTATTATTTAAATGATTTACATATCATTATTATACCCATCCAAATAATAATATATTGAATAACAATTACACCACGACGTGGAGACGGTAAGCCGTACGTACGCACGTATGGTGACATGTTATTCAAAGGGTGGATAGAATACTGAATATGGTTGTACCATATTTATAATAACGTCACAGTATATATATGATACTGGAGTTAGTATTTTAGAATGGTAACAACAAAGGAAGAAGAAGTGGAAGAAGAAAGGAACTTGGAAAAGGGTGGTGAAATCATTACCTCTTCTTCGGGTTCTTCCTTTTGATTTGATCAAAAGGGCTCCTTAGGTTGAATTTCTGATCAAAATAAGGCCTCTAGATTGTAGTGAGGGATGTTGGAAGAGTATTTGGTCAGAGTTTGGACGAACCAAAAGGCTTTGAAGGTGTGAAGAAATGATAAGGAGGAGTGCCTTTTATAAGAGGGGTGAGGGGCACCTTTGGAAAAGCTAGAAATATTAATAATAAATTCATATTCGGTTGCTAATGGCTCCAAAGTAGATTATTTAAATGTTAAGGTGGGGATGGGTTGAAAAAAAATCAACCAATAGAATTTATACAGGTTTGGGTACTTATATTAACCTTATCTTTAAGTATTAACTCTAAGTTAATTAGTTTCACTTTTACAATGTCTCTTTGTATTTTTATATTATATGGTTAATAAACTTACTATATACATCCAAGAGACCCCCAAATAGTCCATTAATGATACACCTATTACTATATAAGTCTTTTGGCCGAACCTTAGATTTTTAGGAATTTAATATCAATTAATAATATAATATTTGTTTTAAAAACTCTTTTATGTCAATTTTGACACTATTCAATAGTTGATTTTTTGAAACTTATAATAGAATGATTACTTCGAACAAAGTCAATTAAATCAATCCTAATATGTCATATTATCCTAGAAAATTATTGTAATTCATTAAAAGTCTCAAATTATATTTATTTGGGTATTTATAATATCAATTATTTTAATTTTTCACTATTATGGTAATTACTACATCATCATTGTGTCATAAATAAATTAAATTATTTAAAGTCTAAAAATTATAAATAAAATATCATTATGTAGTAAATATTTTTAGATTTCTAATGAATATTTATAGTCGAAAATCCAACATATATAACCCTATGTAAAAATTGTTTTTCTAAAAGGTATATGCTTATGTCATTTTTGTACTTATTTTAACTTAATTAAAATTAAGTGTCCCTATCACCTACAAGTGGCTCCATGGGGTCCAAAAATCGACCCAAAGATGCCTATGGTCGAACATGTATCAACCAATAAGGCTAGGACACGTTTTATGGTAATTTAGTATTAGTATAATATTATTTTTTAACCCTTATTTACCGGATTTACCCTTAACCATGGTAAATAAAATATTTACCGCAGTAATTATTTAAAATGTCTAAAAATAAAAGTTACCTATTTACACAATTTGAACATCCTGATTCCAAATATAAAATCCATTTTTCTAAATTCAAAGCACAGAAGTGGCAAAAATTAATTTAAAATTAATTCCCGCTGTTAAAACAAAAAGCGTGTTTTTAAGATATAATAACTATCAAAAGATTGATACTTGTTTATGTTCGGTTTAATTGTGAAATTATGTCCAATGACCAACATTGTGTTAAATGGTAAATATATATTGTAAATATACTTTAAAACCACTCAAATTCATAATTTATCAATACAAATTATTTTGATTAAAAAAGTTGTTTTTAATTAAAATTTAGTAATTTTCACTATTCATCAAAATATTAAAGTTATCCGAAAAGTACCAAAATTTCACCTTAGACTAAATTCGATATTCCGAATCCAAAAATGAAGTCCATTTTGAAATATAAAATATATATAATTTCAAAAATAGGTATTACTATTCATAACGGCTAGTTTGATTGGTTACGGTGTGTTAGAACTCGGTGTTGCGTACAACACACGCTATCACATTATTCAAAGAGAAGCGTATCGTAGAAGCTTGGGGTGTTACAATGTATGTATGTATGTATGTATGTATGTATGTATGTATGTATGTATGTATTTATATATGTATGTATGTATGTATGTATTTATTTATTTATAAACACACATATTTTTTTTATAAATGTATTTAAAACTAATCTTATAAATATATATTAATATACAAATAAATATACGAATAAAAAATTGTAACTACAAATATATATATAAATAGATATAAATATATATTAATATACGAATGAATATATATATATTAATATATTAATAAACATACATGTATTAATATAACTAAATATATTTATATTAATATGAATCTATATTAATATATGAATAAATATAACTATATATATATATATAAATAAATATAAATATATATTAATATATATTAATATATGAATAAATATATATATATATATTACTATATGAATAAATATATATGTATTAATATAACTAAAAATATTTACATTAATATGAATCTATATTAATATACAAATAAATATAACTATATATATATAGATGCATCATTAAATAGATAAAAAATGAAATGACTTAGTGGTAAAGGTGCAGGCGCGCAAGGGGGAGGTCGCGGGTTCGAGTCCTGGTGGAAGCAAGGAGGGGCACGCGGGGTCAAGTGCAGGTAAGGGCAGCGCGTGGGATGGGAGGGGGCTACCTAGCCCTGATAGGGGTGGGGGGGTCAAGTGCTGTTAAAAGATCCCCCCCTAATATAAATAATTTTTTATTTTTATTTTTACTTTTATCATCGCTTTTTAAAAGTGCTGATAAAAGTGGTCTTTATCAGCGCTTTTCTGAGCGCTGATAAAAGAGACCCCCCCTTTAACTTCGCCGGTATTTATAGCACTTTTTTTAGCGTTGTTAATGCGCTTTTCTAGCACTGATAAAAGCCATGTTTGTAGTAGTGAACCATGCACGAGCCATAATCATCACATCGTAACTTGTTTAATTGGTGTTGTATCATAATCCTGCTAGGGAGAACAGTCCAAACCCCTGTTACCTCGTCTAGCGTACTTGTTCTAGTCTGCCAGCCTAGGTACCTAGGGTTCCCATGTGCCATGACCATAATCGAAATATATAAGGGAGGTGTGGTAGTGTTAAGAGTCTTACCTAACAATGGACGCACAAGAGGAATTAGGGTATAAAGAATAAAATAATAGCACAGTACGTTCTCTTATTACAATAACAAGAGAAGAAATTACGAAAGATGCAAATGAAGAAGAATGAGATAGATATACAATAGATGGGAGAAGATAAAGAAGAAGGAATGGAGAAAGAAGTGCTCCCAGAGAAGACCACTCTCTTGAAGCCCAAGTCGTATCCTCCTAAGGACCAGCTCTTAACAACCACTAAGCAGCAGTCTAAAATGAATCATGTTCCTTCCCAACTACATCACTCTAATTTATTACCACCAATCAAACACAATAACCCACAACTACCCCAACCTACTAATTATAAGAAAGTACAATACTACCCTTGCTATAGCTCAGCACACTCAACAGTCCCTGACACACACACACACACAAACCTGCCTCATACGGACAACCCCTCACCAGCCCTCAATTATTCCAATCTCTTCCAGCACACACCCCCACATACCTAACATTCACCCCTCCTTGAAAACCACCTTGTCCCTAAGGTGGACTTGGAACGACAGCTTCTGGCGGTGGTTTTGGCGGTGGCCTAAGCATCCATGAAACTTTTTCCTAAACCCTTAAGCCCCTTTATTCATTGGTTGCACACAACAATACAAATACACACCCCACACAGGGATGAAGTAACATGAACACCGACTTGAGAAACAACAAATTTATTCCCACTCTTCCTCAGTTTCAACTCATCCCCATACGAACCCACCTTAAAAACGTACAACACCCTTGGCAGTATTGGTTCCCTTGGATTGAAATAGAGTTTGGGAGACGCTGCCATATTCTAAGTGTCATGACTTTGCTGCGCATATTACACACCGATCTTGTAGGTAGACCACACATCCTAGGCAACCCATTCATTCCAACATCTATGTTGCAACCCATTTCCATCATCTCAACATCCAAAAACTGTTCTACCAGAGTTTTTTTGGCTTTCGAGAAGAGCCCCGACATCGCATGTGCAGGTGCGGGTTGCCCTGCCACCTCTCCTAGCTCTACTAAGTATAAAACAACACTACCTACATCTGCAACACCTTCCTCTGCAATACCAGCTTTGAACTCTTATGGAACAATAGGTTTGTTTCTTGTATTCTGATCTTCCGCGAGTCGAATATCACAAGGGAAAACATCCTCAACCACACTACATTCTATATGTCTCAAGTAAGGGAAGGTGAGTTGATTTTCTTTATTGCAGAGAACAAATGGTGAGACAATCATCTCTGTTCCCTACCCTTTTTGTACAACTGGTGGAACTCTTGGACTCATAGAACTCGTAATAGGAGGTTGTGAATGCAAACCAGGAACATGTCAAGCCTCCATAACGCCCCATTCCTATTTTTCCAAGCATGAACTCTGAAAAGAAGATATCTCTTTAGGTCGTCCTGGATAGGATTCAAGGTGCTCCTCCATGGATGGATACTGAACAGATTCCTCCCTAAGTTTATGGAGTTGTGCCTGCATGTTCTGCAAGAAGTCTCGGTTTTGCCTCATGTGTTCCACCTGAAGTGCAACAAATAATTTCATAGACGTTTTAAGCTCATACAACACAACTGACTAATCTTGCATTGAGCGTTCCAGTTCTATTTCCATGCCTATTTCCATTCTAAGCACCCGCGCCCGAATATCATCTCTTATCCGCATCTACTTCTATTTATCACGATCAATAATCACGTCTTGAATTTGTTATGATTCTTGATTCCCTTTCTCTATGACCGACCAGTAGCAATCATGTCTGCTCCTACGTGGGGCAGTGAAAGGCGCTATCGTGGGCACTTTCAAATGATGTGTATTTTTTACTTCAAAGGTGCAATAGAGTGGCTGACCAATGTCATCTCTCAAAGGAGGAAGTAAATTTAACAACATATTTAATGTATTTTGAAAATAAAATAACATAAACAAACTAATTAAAAGTATGGGGGGTTTCTTATCATTTATAAGACTATAAGAAGTATGTGGGAAGATTATTTTATATTTTTTTTGTTCTTTTTGTTTTTGAGATAAGATTAAGAAAACGCAACGAGAAGATGTTTTTTTTAGAAAAATATTTTAAAGGCGTAATCGATCTAACTCTACCTCTTCACTTACTTATTGATCATTATCATTTAAATTAACATACACTTAATTATGATCCCCTATTTTGTTAACTCTTGAACCCTATGAGAATTAACTTTACCACAAAGATGAAAAGGGTCAAACTCTAGCCTAGTTTCAGAACGTGCAATCGCAACACCCTGCTTTGATTGTCATTCCAATACTAGTTTATGGTTAGTGGTAAATTAGGGCACATATCCATTATAGAAATGATGATGAATTGAGTTTATAGATTATATTTAAACTCTACAAATTAATCTCATGTGGTTTTTTATCACTGATTAAGGTCGCGCTCTCACAATTCACACAATTATCGACCTCACATGATTTTGCATGAATCGTTCAATTACTTTCTTAGTTTCTTTTAATTCAAAAACAAAATTCATAAATCATAATATGTGAATTAAAATATCTCATTGATTCAAAATAATTAAGTGAATATGGTCAGATTTAGATTGATTACTAAGAAGAATTACTCTTCTATGGGCGGTGTAGTCGCCGTAGAAACATTTTGCATTTGCAAAAGGTCATTGAAAGGGTATAACACAATCAAGTTTCTACTCTTGATTTCCAGACTAAATAGAAAGATTAATAGAAGAAGAAAATTTAAAATAATAGAATAAATGGAAGAGAAACTAAGAGTTTATTGAAAGCACAACAATATTACAAAGTGAAGAAGAAGAAGAAGGCTTCGATGAAGGGATCCTAACTTCAAGAGCTCTCCCTCTTGAAATGACTGGAGAAATGGAGTGAAACCAATCCTAATCTGCATTAAATCTCCCAATTCATGTCCCAACCCCTCCAAAGATAAAAATACATATTTATATAGTGTAGGGGAGGCTAGGTTACAAATGGTTTCAAGTGTGAATGGGGAAATTCGTCCAGATATTTTAATCTAATTTTCACCGCCTATTTGACCTCCAAAACGCATAAACCAGCTGTCCTTCCAGAAAAATGATTTGTGATAAATTCGTTCCTCGATATCCTCTCCAAATTTGGGTTCAATCCATACACAGACAAAGAAGTTATGGCACAAATACTAAAGTGATGTCCAATCTGATGAGTCCAGTCTAGTTTTGACTTCATGGACCATTAATTCAAATAAAATGCACAATTTAGCTCATATTTTCTAAATGAAAGTTGTATACCATTAAGTCATTAAAATAGTTACAAAATTTTAAGTTTGAATAATTCATATAAAAATATTTATAACTGAAATACTACAGTGAACTGTAAAAGGGAAAAACTGAAATTTTCATCAAATTTTCAAATGAATGATCTAATCCTAAATATTCTATAAATAAACATATTTAGCACAATGTGAAGAAATTATTTCATTTATTATCAATAAAATATTCAATAAAATTATGTTTTATCAACTCCCCCACACTTACCCTTTTGCACTCTTGGGAAAAACCTCATATCATGTATTTCAAAAAAAATTGTGATAAGATATGCATGTTCATATTCCTCATTCCACAGTGGCAATATAGTTAAAGTAAGAATCCCATAAAGAATCAATATAAATAAATTTTAAATTCATTGTCTCATAAATTGTATCAAAATAAAACCCAGTGAGATTAATGACACTAATCATAGCGAAACAAGTTATGGGTCCACCATACCATTAATTCCCCATGTGTGTGTGTGTGTGCCAACCATTTCAAGCTCATATCTCCACCCTTTATTCAGTATATTCAAATCAAGTAAAACAATTCTTCTTACCTGGTTTAATTCATCGAACCTGTTCTACATTCCTTTGCAATCATATTTCAAGACTCACTCACTTAAGCATTCCTGAAAGTCAAACCTTAATCTCCTAACCTAGATATCCCCATGTGTTGTACATTTCATCACTCCCCTCATTTATTGTTTTTTTTTGTTTTTTTAAGTTTCCCTTGGACCAAATATCACACTCATCTCTCAACCAATTTTTGATCTCCTCACGACACTAATTGTAATAGTTATAACAAGATCAAAGGTTGAGGAAGAGTGGGTTTTGACCTTCCCAAGACACAATCCATATTTTTGTTTTTTTTGTTTTTTTAGGGCGTACAATAGTTAGATAATAGGTACACATGCATAGGTCAATTCAGTACAGTAATGAAACTGTTTGAAAGATAAACGAACGTATGGATCAACCAATTATTTTTTTACCTAACTTGACTATACCTTCAATTGAGTAGTAAATTTTTCACAAGTCATGGTTGAGTGAAAAGTTGTGTGGAGAAATCAATGACACAATTTACCATAAAAAATATCACAAATAATGATGTCACAATCTAAAAGTTTTTATAATGACACAACCAATCATATCATCGACGACTTTAATTTTTATAAAAATCAACCCATGATGATGAAATCTTGCTCATTCTTATAATGGCACCAATGAATTTTAAAAACATACATTTTCCATATATTCCATATCTAAATGATCATGTTACATAATATGTTTTTTTTGTTTTTGTTTTTTTTAAAAAATCAACTGAAAACATAACAGAAAACACACAAAAAACACTCAAATGAAAATCCTAAATATATACCAGAAAAATGTTGTCCCCTCCCCAACACTTAAAATATTGCATTGTACTCAATGTGAACTTATGAAATGATATGTGCACATTAAATGCATAATTTTAAATAGGATAAAGAATATAAAAGTGAAAGGGTTAGGAACAGCTTGATATTCACAAGTGATGATGGGGTCATGCAGTGTGATGAAATCCACCACATCAATATAAATTCCCTCAATGTATTGCTTCAAACATTGTCTGTTGACTGTAAAGCTCCTCCTATTATCCTCTTGTGTGATCCCCACTACACCATAAGAAAAAACATTAGATAAAATATAAGGACCTAACCATCTGTAATGTAACTTACCAAGCATCAGCTTCAGTCGTGAACTGTACAGAAGGACTTTATCTCCAACACGAAACTCCATTTTTTGAATCATTTTGTCATGAGCTGCTTCTGATCTTTCCTTGTAGAGCCTTGAGTTCTCATATAATGATAATAGAATATCCACAATCTCTTGAATTTGAAACTTCCTTTGAATTCCATCTCGGGCCAAATCCATGTTTCATTTATTTATAGCCTAATATGCTCGATGCTCGACTTCCACTGGGAGATGACATGCTTTCCCAAAAAAACAATCCGAAATGGAGACATACCGATGGGGGTCTTGTATGTTTTCCTATAAGACTATAGCGCATCATCCAAGTGCTTGCTCCAATCCTTCCTATTTAGCCTCACAGTTTTCTCCAAAATTTGTTTCAACTCACAATTTGAAACCTCAGCCTAACCATTTGTTTGGGGGTGGTATGGTGTTGATGTTTTGTGTTTCACCCCATAATTTCGAAGGAGGTAAGTCAAATTCCAATTACAAAAGTGTGTCCCCTAATAACTGATGATAGCCTTTGGTACTCCAAACCTACAAAAAATTTGTGCCTTTACAAAGTCTACTACAACATGAGAGTCATTAGTCCTGGTGGCCTTGGACTCCACCCATTTACTCACATAATCAACAAAAACCAAAATATACAAAAAACCAAATTAACTAGGAAAATGACCCATAAAATCAATGCCCCATACATAAAAAATATCACAGAATAATATGAGTTGTTGGGGTATCTCGTGTCTCCTATAAATGTTCCTAGTGTGTTGGCAATGTGAGCATGACTTACAAAACACATGAGCATCATGGAATAAGCTAGGTTAATATAATTCAGAGTCTAAGACTTTCCTAGCTGTTTTTGGGGTCTAAAGTGTCCTCCACATGAAAGTGTATGACAAAAATGTAGAACAGACTCAAACTCATGATTAGGAACACACCTTCTAATAACTTGATCACTAAACATGCGCCAGAGGTATAGATCATCCCAAACATAAAATCTTGACTCACTCTTTAACTTTTGGACTTATTGTTTCTTTAAATTTGCAGGAATTTCAGATGCAACAAGGTAGTTATCTAAATCAGCATACCAATGATGTGTACCTAAGATGGAATAAATATGCTCATTGGGGAAAGTGTCCCGAAGTGGTACCTGGTCTAAGCTATCAGCTTCTGATGCGTGAGTAAGCCTACTCATGTGGTCCGCCACCAAGTTTTCTGAACCCTTCTTATCCTTTATTTCAATATCCAATTCTTGAAGAAGCAGTATCCATTGGATAAGTCTGGGCTTTGCATTTTCCTTCTTCAAGAGGTACCTCAAAGCTGCATGGTCAAAAAAACAACTTCAAAGCCCAATAAATATGAACAAAATTTATCAAAAGCAAATATGATGGTACGAAACTCATTTTCTGTGGTTGTGTAGTTTGATTGGGTTGAATCCAACATCCTCGAAGCATAGTCAATAACATGTGAATGTCCCTCCACCCTCTATGATAAGACTGCTCTAACTACAAAGTTTGAAGCATCACACATCAACTCAAATGGAATGTCCCACCATGGGGGATGTATGATCAGTGGAGTGGTCAGACACTATTTTAGCTCATCAAAGGAAGTCCTGCAATAATCATCAAAAACAAAATCAGAATCCTTTTGAAGTAATCACGACATAGGAAGAGAAATATTACTAAAATCTTTGATCAAGTATCGATAAAATCATGAATTCCCTAAGAAATATGTAACATCACACACACATGACGGTTATGGTAAGGATGAAATAATATCTACCTTATATCTATCAACCTCTGTCCCATGTTTTGACACTATATTCCCTAAGACAATGCCATGTTATACCATGAAATAACACTTTTCAAAGTTCAAGACTAGATTCTTCTCAATACAACGATTCAACACCTTTCCCAAACTAAATATACATTCTTTAAATGAAGATCCATACATTGTAAAGTCATCCATAAATACCTCCATGCAGGTCTTAATGAAATATGAAAAAATACTCACCATGCATCTCTGGAAGGTACCTGGGGAATTGAAAATTCTAAATGGCATCCTTCGGTAGGCAAATGTACCAAATTGAAAAGTGAATGTTGTCTTCTCCTAATCCTTTGGGGCTATAGGAACCTAAAAATATCCATAAAATCCATCCAAGAAACAATAATGTGTTTTCCCAGCTAGTCTCTCAAGAATTTGATCAATAAATGGGAGGGGGAAATAGTCCTTGTGAGTGGTTTGATTTAGTTTACTATAATCAATACACACACGCTAACTATTTTGCACCCTCATTGGAACTAATTCCTCTCTTTCATTTCTAACAACAGTAACACCAATTTTCTTAGGCACAACCTAAATAGGAATTACCCATTGGGAATTTAAAATGGGATAAATTATACCTACCTTGAGAAAATTTTCAACTTCTTTTTTAATAACTTTTAGAAGAGTTGGATTCAATCTCCTTTGTTAATGCCTCACCGATTTAGCCCCATCCTCCAGAAGAATCCTATGCATGCAAATGGAGGGGCTGGTACCTGATATGTCAGCCAAGGTCCACTCTATTGCCCTAATGTTCTCCCTCAAAATATTCAAAAGTTTTTCTTTATGTTCAAAATAGAGATTGTTAGAAATGATAACAGGTAATCTGTCACCACTCGACAAGTATGAGTATTTTATATTTAGTGGCAATGGCTTGAGTTTCAATGTAGGGGGTGATGTATGGATGAAGACATTGAAGGAAATGAAATATGTGCACAATGAACATTAGTACTAGAATAAACATCATCAAAATCAGAGAATGATGCATCAAAACCATCAGAATACTCAACAAACAAGTCATAATGAGAGTTAACATGATCAAAATCAGAATATGAATCCATTTCAAAATCAAATCTAAGAGAGGTTTGTGCATTATAAAAAGGTTTGGAAGTTATCTTAGACATTAAACTAGAACCAATACTCATAATATCTCTAATCATAGGACAATTAAAATCCACGGGCTTTTTACTTGGTGGTTCAAAACATGAGATAACAAAAGAAGAATGGTCCTCTGAGGGGTACTTCATGGAGTCTAAAACATTAAATATTACAACATCATCTCCAAACTTCATGGAGAGTGTACCCTCATGGACATTTATGATTGTTTTTTTTGTAGTTTTGAGGAATGAACTACCTAAGATAATGGGAGCATGAGAACTTACCTGATCATCCTCCATGTTAAGCATGTAGAAATTTGCCGGGAAGATCATGTCTCTTACCTAAACAAGTACACCCTCAAGGACTCCTACTAGATATGTTGTAGCTCTATTCGCCAACTACACCACTACTCTTGTCAGCTTCAACTCACCAACCTGTAATGAAGAGAATACAACATGAGGAATCACATTTATATAAGCACCTAAATCACATAAAGTATTATAAAAGTGTAACTCCCCTATGGTGCATGGTATGATGAATGTCTCTAGATCCTTAAACTTTGTTGGCATTACTAGAGTTGGTGTAATGAGTTCTGAAACATTCCTTCTAAGATTGATCCTCTCATTTCCCTTGAGCCCTATTCGATTAGTACAAAGTTCTTTTAAAAATTTGGTATACCTTGGTATTTGTTTAATGTTCTCAAGTAGAGGGATGTTGATCTCAACACGCTTGAATGTGTATAAAACCTCTTTTTTGCATTTCTTCTTCAGCCATCATCTTGGTTTGTACAACTATTTTTTGAAATGAAAGGGGTTTGGGAGGAACATCATCAATCTTTTTCTTAACTTTGTTTATCTACTTAGGTTTCTCATCAGTTGTTCTTAAATGGGGATTCCCCAGAGTTGAGGTGAATCCCGGTGGAATGATAAGTTCAGATGTATCAGTTTTTTTCTTCTCACTTCTCAATGTGATGGAATTGACATTTCCCTTAGGATTTGGAGTAAGCTGGGAAGGAATATTTTCAGAGTTCTTACTTACTAGTTCATAGAGGGAAGTGGAAATCTGGCTCATTTGAGTCTTCAACTCCCTCAGCTCCGATCAACTCATTCTATTGATTAAGAAAAATTTATTTCAAAAGATCATCAGTATTAGAATCTAACTTTGTTTGAGAATTCCCTTTTTGTCAACTTGTTGATGCTTGAGATTCAAATATCCTTTGGGTTTGTTGGAAACCCTGCTGGTAAGGCGGAGGCTTCTAGAAGTTTTGTTGAAAAGGGGGTCTTTGTTGTTGTCTAGAGCCATACCTCATGTCCAATTAATCCTTCCACCCTTAGTTGTATGTTGAAGAAAAGGAATAATACTTATTCTGGGGATGTGGTTGTTGTTGCTGCTGATATGGTCTCCCAGGGAATACTGCTGTGCAATCATCTGTCTCTTGTAATTGGGGGAAACAATCAGTCAAGTGACATGTTTCAGTGAAAATTCCATAAGGCCTTGTAGGAGAGGGTTGGGATGTATTTTGTGCCAAAGCAATCTATCTCATCATAGTAGTCAACTCTTCCAACTTGGTATCAATTAAACGACTTTCAATAGGATATGTACTTACCTGGTGTACTCCTCTAACATGTGGTGTACCTCGATCTCTAAATTGTTGGGAGTTTTGTGCCATCTTGTCGATCAACACACGTGCATCTATTGATGTTTTGTCGACCGATGCCCCTCCAGCCACAACATCCACCACGTTTCTCTCCATAGGTGTGCGTCTTTCATAGAAGTACTGGATGAGTAGTTTCTCATTGATTTGGTGATGTGGGCAGCTTGCACACAACTTCTTGAATCGCTATCAGTACTCATACATTGACTCCCCTTGTGCTTTCTTGATACCTAAGATCTCCTTACGAATGGAAGTGGTCCTTAATGCCATAAAAATCTCTGTAATAAAATATGTTTCAAATTGTTCCAATATTTTACATCTTCAGTTTGTAAATAATACATCCAATCATTTGCAGCTCCATCAAGTGAAAATGAGAATGCTCTTAGTTTGATTTGATCTTCAAATGCATTTCTTGGTTTTAGGGTTCATAAAACCACATTAAATTATTTTAAATGTTTTTTTGGATCCTCACTAAATAATCCAGGATACTTTGGAAGAAGGTGAATTAATCCATATTTCAATTCAAAGTCTGATTCAAGATTTGGGTATGCAATACAATTTAGTTGATAGTTAATATCTGGTGTAGCCAATTCTCGAATGGTTCTATTAAGTTCATTATTATTATTTTCATCCATTGGTTCTTATTTTATGTTGGATTCAATTTTTTTTCCAATTTCAATATTCTTGGAGTGTAGGAATTCCTTAGTTGGGTAAATGCTGACACTTCCCATAGATCGAGATTGTCTGATTCGAGCCCTAAGGCTGCGTTCAATATCGGGGTCTAGATCAAAGAGATCCTCAAGATGGGATCATGTCATAAATAATAGAAATTGAGAAAATTAGACCATAATATCATGAGAATAAGTTTCGATTAATGGTCTAATAGAGAATAAAATAGAGAGAAATAATAAAGAGAGAGAGAGAGAAAAACAAACAAAAATTGAGAAAGGGGAAAGAAGAAGGAAGAATGAATATAAAACAAAAGGATAAAATAAAAGTAAACAAATACCTCTAATTAGTTGCATAAAATACTTTTCTCCCTGAAAAGACACCAATTTGAAAGGCACTATCATGGAAGATTTTAAATGATGTGTAATTTATACTTCTTAGGTGTAGTAGAGCGGCTAACCAAGGTCATCTCTCAAAGGAGGAAGTAAATTTAACAACATATTTAAGGTATTTTGAAAATAAAATAAAATAAAATAAACAAACTAATTAAAAGGATGGGTTTTTTTATCATTTATAATACTATAATAAGTATATTGGAAGATGATTTTATATTTTTTTTATTCTTTTTGTTTTTGAAATGAGATTAAGAAAACACAACGAGAAGATATTTTTTTTAGAAAAATATTTTAAAGGAGTAATCGATCTAACTATACATATTCACTTAATTATTGATCATTACCATTTAAATTAACATACACTTAATTATGATCCCATATTTTTTTTTAAATCTTGAACCCTATGAGAATTAACTTTATCATAAAGATGAAAAGGGTTAAACCCTAGGCTAGCTTCAGAATGTGCGATTGCAACACCCTTCTTTGATTGTCATTCCAATACTAGATTATGGTCAGTGGTAAATTAGGGAACATATACATTCTATAAATGAGGATTAATTGATTTTATAGATTATATTTTAACTCTACAAATTAATCTCATGTGGTTTTGTATCATCGATTAAGGTTGCGCTCTCACAATTCACACAATTCTCGACCTCGCGTGATTTTGCGTGAATCGTTCAATTGCTTGATTAGTTTCATTTAATTAAAAAACAAAATTCATAAATCATAATATTTGAATTAAAATATATCATTTATTCAAAATAATTAAGTGAAGATGGTTATATTTAGATCGATTACCAAGAAGAATTACTCTTTCATGGGCGATGTAGTCATCGTAGAAAAATTTTGCATTTGCAAAGGGTCGTTGTAAGGGTATAAACCAATCACGTTTCTAATATTGATTTCCATACCAAATAGGAATATTAAGATAATAATAAAATTGAAAATAACAAAATAAATGGAATATAAACTAAGAGTTTATTGAAAGCACAACAATATTACAAAGTGAAGAATAAGAAGAATACTTTGATGGAGGGATCCTAGCTTCAAGAGATCTCCCTATTGAAATGCCTAGATAAATGGGTTTAAACCAATTATAATCTACCTTAAATCTCCCAATGCACAACCTAACCCCTAAAAATGAGAAAAATACATATTTATCGAGTGGAGGGGAGGTTAGGTTACAAATAGTTTCAAGTGTGAATGGGGAAATTCGGCCAAATATTTTAATCCAATTTACAATGTCTGTTTGACCTCCAAAACGCATGAACCATCTATCCTTCAAAAATAATTATTTATGAAAAATTTGATCCTAGATATCGTTTCCAAATTTGGGCCCAATAAATACATGGATGAAGAAGTTATGACCCAAATACTGAAGTGATTTCCAATCTAACAAGTCAAGTCCATCTTTGACTTCATGACTCGTTAAGTCCAATCAAATGAACAATTTAGCTCATATGTAATGAATTAAAGTTATATACCATTAAGTCAAGAACACAATTACAAATTTTAAATTTTAAATAATACATATAAAAATATTTATATCTGAAATACTATAGTGAACTGTAAAAGGGAAAAACTGGAATTTTCATCAAATTTTCAAATGAATAATCTAATCCCAAATATTTTATAAATAAAAATATTTAGCACAATGTGAGGAAATTATTTCATTTATTATCAATAAAATATTCAATAAAATTGTGTTTTATCATGCAACTATTGGTACTATTGTGAGAAACCAAGGAATAAAGGGGCTTGAGGGTTTGGAAAAAGTTTCATGGATGATTAGGCCACCACCAAAACCACCACCAGGAGCTATCATTCTAAGTACACCTTGGGGAAAGTTGGTTTTCAAGTAGGGGTGAATGTTAGGTATGTGGGGGTGTGTGCTGGTAGAGATTGAAATAAGTGAGGGTTGGTGGGGGTCTGTCCGTATGAGGCAGGTGTATGTGCGTGTGCCAAAGACTGTTGAGTGTGATGAGCTATAACAAGAGTAGTATTGTAATTTCTTATAATTAGTAGGTTAGGGCAATTATGGGTTGTTTTATTTGGTTTGGGGTAACAAATTTAAGTGATGTAGCTGGGAAGGAACATGATTCATTTTTGGAATTCTGCTTGGTAACTACTGAAGAGCTGATCCTTGTGAGGATAAAGATTAGGCTTCAGGAGAGTGTTCTTCTCTGGGAGCACTTCTTTATCTATTACTTCTTCTTCCTCTTCTACCTTATATTGTATCACCCTCTCATTTTTATTCATCTTATTCTTCTATAAGAGTCCTAACAAGTAGCAAAACCAAAACTGAATCACACAACAATGAAAATTACATATACAACATCACCTCACATCCCCGAACTACCAATGCAAAGCCCCTTTATTAGAATCATACTAATATTCAAATCATACCAAAATCCAAGTCCAACAGATAACATATTAGTATAGTCTTCCATTGTAGT
The DNA here is from genome assembly GCA_963277665.1 of Viscum album. Taxonomy (NCBI): domain Eukaryota; kingdom Viridiplantae; phylum Streptophyta; class Magnoliopsida; order Santalales; family Viscaceae; genus Viscum; species Viscum album. The sequence continues at coordinate 1,531,847,056 of OY728162.1, forward strand.
ACACCTCACTTTTAGAATGGACTTAGAAAGTGTCAACCGAGCCTATACCATTTATTTTGAAATTCATTTAAAGACTTGATTGAAACCGTGTTTGAAAATCAATTTTAAATTCATAAGGCATATTTCTTATTGTGACCGTATAAAATTTACACACACACACACACACACACACAGATACACACATTTCTCTTATTGCACAAATTCACATGTTTCCATGTGAATGTGTACAATTACACACACACACACATATGTATCATGCATATGAGCATAACTGTCATATACTCGTAAGGCATATGTAGAATATCACATTTATTCTATTTGAAACCAACCTTAGAGCACTTTATAAATACTTGGATATACATACATATATACATACATAGATATATATTAGATAAATATTGGAAAGGGATAACACAAAGGAGTTTTAAAATAAATTACAATTAAACCGGAGTGGAATAAATCATATGAGTTCAATTAAATTTCTTTAACAATTCATATAAAAATTATAAATAACTCATGAGACATTAAAATACCCAATCTCACTTTAAAAATCATCACAAGTATTTTCAGGGCAAAGGCATAACATGTTTTTTAAAAAGCAGAGGAAACCAAAGGGGAAAACTATGGAAAACCAAGTTGAAACATAATTTCAACCTTAGAGATTTTACAAACATCCATTATAAAATTATTATGCATAAAGAATATTAATTTAAAGACCAAACAATCAAAGGTTCTAAAATTAAAATTTCAATCATGGGGGAAATCGAACTCAGTCAAATACGGAGACGGAAAAACCCTCGAATGTGGGTTGAAGGAGACTTGGGGTGGAGACCACACACCTTAGAAACCCAAAATCACAAGAAATCATAAGCTTAAACCACCTAGGGTTTAACCTAAATCACAACACAATAATAGGAGAGTAATAAGAGGGAAGAAAAGGAAAGAAGAATAAGCCAGAGGAGAAGAAACACTTAACTAAGATGACCACACATCAAAATGGAGGATGAATCGGCGAAGATTAGAGATTAGACTAAGGGGGGTTGAGCGTGATAGAAGGTTGGTAGTGGGGGTGGGTGTCACGTGAGAAGTGAGTGATGGAGGGGGGATTTTAGTTTAGGTTATTATTATTATTATAATTTCTTTTTTTGGAAAATAATTTTTTAAAGCTTGGGGAACTCACACAGTTTTGGCATACGGTTTACCAAATTGTTTGCCAACTGTTCACCCCTTACTGTGAATACTGGGCACCCGAACGGGTTAGTCATATGATTTGATAAACCGTGCACCAACCATGAAAAACCGTTATATCAAAATGACACTCACCTGTATGGTTTGTCCAACTGTGCGACCAAACCACGCAATAAGAAAAAAAGTTTAAAATTTTCAAAATTTCCAAATCAAAAGCCCCAAACCTCTTAAACAAAAATATAAATAAATAAAATAAGTATCAAAGGAGGGTCAGGGTGTGACAATTATCCCAACCATAACTCTTTATTCCCCCCAAAATCCATCAAAATTATGAAGGGAGACACACAAAAGAAACTTAAACTGGAAAAGGAAACCACCCAAACAACTCCAAACCACTCGACCTCCTAAGAAGACCTAAGAATATACAAACATCACCAAATTTACAAATCACACCTGACCACTTTGATCAAAAGAAGACAAGGTGTGGACACTCACAATGTAACTCCCCAACATTTAATGATTCCATTAGAATGATGGATCAACAAGGAAAGGTAAAGGGAAAAGGGAAATAATGAGATACCTCAAGAAGAACCTGTGATCAAAGATTATCTAGAACCTCACCGAAACAAACATTACTTCTCCAAGGTATCTACCCTTGGATCAAAACTAGAAACACCAAAGGAACAAGAGAGAAGACAGAAAAAGGGAAAGAACAGAATACCTAAAAATCTTTACCTATCCATTATCATATAAGAACATGGCCTAAATAGGACCCTGATGATTTCCCAAAACAAGGACCACCAACACACTCATCGCCACACTTCTATCTAGGAATGAAGGGGAAATAAGTATAAATAACAAACATGCCTCTTAAAAAATGACATAGGCTCCACTCCAATGTCGAAAACAAAGGGAGGATGACCTAGGACCTCAAATCCAAATCACCAACCATGGCCATCTCAACAATATTCAAACTAAAACCACCCCAAGCATAAACTCAACTAGTGTGGAATCTGTCCTAGTCACTCGAAATACACACCAAAGGTTTCCCATGTTAAATAAATCAAAATAAGACCTCACCATAGCCCTCATCACCTAATATCCTTAAGATACACATTCCTCATGGGAGAGTCAAAGACATATCCCAAGAACATCTCAAACAACATGAACAATCGAAGAGGGACCCAAAGAAACAAACCTAATCAAGGACTACCTTAAGAACTAAATCGATCAAGAACCCATAATAGGCGATCTATAAGGCCCAAAAACACTCGATACCTTTCTAGGAGGAATATTCAAACACAAAACATGTATCCCAAAGGAATACTAAACTCATCGTGATAAGAAAAATGAAAAACTATCTTCAAAACAAACCAAAATACAAACTTTATTTTTTTTAACTTTTCATAAAAATCATTTTTTTCCTTAAAAATTTACTTTTTACACCCCTTTACACAATAAAAACCCAATTTAAAACACCACACCTAAAAAACATTCACATTTTCAAAATAAAAAATCAAGAACGCAAATCACAATCACATGTCAAATAAATGAATAACCAAATGAAAACCATTTTATTTCATTTTAAAGAAAATCATTAAACCAAAAAAAAACAACCAATTTCCAAAACATGTTTTATAATTTTTTTCTCATTTTATAAAATACCCCTTTAAAATGCCCATTTAAAACCACTTTATGAATCTTGAAACACAAAAACCATTTTATTTAATTTTAAAGAAAATATTCACAAATTATTTTAAGACTCACTTTTACCATTTAAAATTTAATTTCATTGTAAATCAAATAAAATCAAATTAATATGCAACTTAGAACAATTCCTCAATCCAAAAGAACCCAAAATAAAATTCTAAAAGGGTTAGTGGTCATGCATGGTTGGACCACACAGTTTGATGGACCATGAGACAATCATGAAACTACCATAAATAGTTTCTTTGAACCATCTACACGGGCTCCACTTGGTTTGTCAGGCCATGTGAGTTACCAATGCCTTTCGCTCCACTCCCTTTTCACCCCAAATTTCAAAAATACCTAAAAGAAAACCATAAAACAACTAATGAAATCATAATGAAATTAGCTCAAAATTGAAATCTATGAAAAAAATCAAAATAAGGCTCATATTCAAAATTCAAATCCTGACATCCCCTAGTAACTCAGGTTTTCCACAAGAGATGATGATTAGGTACCAACCCATAAACTACTTCCCAAGCTCTGAAAATCATATCTTCAATCTATCGGCCATCCTAAATAACAAGGGATACTTTAAGAACCTAGTTCCCCTAAGAACCTAGTGTTATGATACCATTTTTTCACGAACCAACCTAGTTCCACTTTAATAGATCTTCACGGGCAACGCACGGTTGCAGTCCAACCCGCACAGTTTACCCTATTTAATAAATTATTTAATTTAATTAAAGAAGATTATATGAGATATTATGATTAATTAAAATAAATTTTTAATAATAATAATAATGAAGTTATTATTATTATTATTATGGTTGTTTAATTAAATGAATGATAAAAAATTAATTAAATGATGGTTGAAGAAATTAATGTGGATTTTGGGTTTATCGAAGAACTATTTTAATTAAATGAAGGGTTTCAGAATTATTAATGGACCATTTATTATTAAATGGAGTAATGTGCTAATAATAATGTTATTATTATGGTGTTATAAATTATTTTTATGCTTTGAGATTTTAATTGCATGTTAAAGGAGTGTATCATTTATGAGAATTTAATGTTGTTTTTGAGCTTCTCAAAGAAAAATTTAATTAAATGTGGGGTTTCAAATTTAATGAAGCATTGTTATTAAAAAGAGGTGTTAGGTTTATCAAAGGTTTCAAAAATAAAAATAATGATATTATTATTATTTTAGTTTTATGAATGTAATAATTATTATTATTATGGCAATTAAATTAAGGGTTATGGGTTGGAGTTTTTATCATATTAATGATATTGTAATACATCGAGGGTTTTGGTTTTAAATAAATGAAAGTTGGAATAATAATAATAATAATGTTATTATTATTATTGTGTTTATTTAGTTAAATAAATGTTAAAAGAATTTAATGATCAATATGGATCTTCATAATTAATTACAAAACATTTATTAAGAGAATAATAAATGAAGAAACATTTTTAATTAAATGGGGGAGTTTTTCACTTATTAGATAAGTGTTTAATGTGTATAATAATAAAAATAAAATGATTATTATTATTTTAATTATTACATTCAATTAAATGGATTAATTTTAGGGGGAAAAAGAAAATAAAAAGGGGAGGCACAACCTGTAGGTGGCGCGACCCCCCTGTTTCTCCTCCTCCATGCGTGACGCAGAAGCATCTCTGACCTCCTCCTCTGCACTAACCTCCTCCTCGGGACCTCCAATAGCGCGCAACCCCCGAGATACCCTCCCTGCAGCAGCGTGACACCCGGGAAGAGCTCCTATAGCGCGCAACCCCCGTGGCGTGACCCCCCCCTTTCTGGGTTCTCCATCCGCAACTTTTTCTTCCCAAATTTCTTCTTGGTTTAGGTTTTATTCTTCAAGGTAAGACCTTACCTCATGGTCTACTTCATCGCTTTGACGATTCACTAATTTTTCAATGCCCGTTTTGGTGTTGGTCGGAACCCTAAGGTTCAGTTTTATCCGATTGCATTTTTCTAATTTTAGGGTATGCAAATGTTGTTTAGGGACCTGTAGGTCAATGTTCTAGCATTCACCACCAAGGGAGAGGCAGATGGGATTTATTTTCTTTGAATTCATTGGTTCGGGTAAGCTTCTAAACCTGCTGTTTGGTTTTGCACCAGTTAAATTAAGGTCTGTTAATTTTTTATGAGTCCCTAGTATCAAGTTAGAGGTGCGTTGATCATTACTACTTTGATTCTGGGTACCGGTTTAATATATTGAATTTTTTTTATCAATGTAGACAACACGCACATATATATATTTGTATATATATATATGAAGGTGTGCGCGCGTGCGACTGTAGACCAATTGTGGACTGGTTGCCGCCAAGTACATTAAAGTGTTGCATAATTAAAATGGTTCCACCCCGAGGTAGGGTCCCAAATCTCTATAACTTTATTTAAGAATTATAGTTTCTTTAAATAAATTGAGAATGTGAGTTTCTTTGATTATGAAACTACTAAGTTTTCATGAAATTCTAATTAAAGATAAACTACTGGTTAGTGATAATGTCGTATCATGCTTGTTGTAGTTTGGCTTTTCATATGTCTTCTTGCTGGTGCTGATATATAATATGTCGATGCATGACACTTTTAATGTTATTAAATGATGCTTCCCACGTAAGATAAATGAGGACTTGATCGTGTGTTGGTTTTAAGCATGTATTGATGATTTGGTTAAAGTGATATGATTAAATAGTTAAATGATTTGAATGGGGAAAGATGGGTAATTGGGTAATTAATTGAAGAATTAATTATCAAGTAATAAGTTGAAAAAATTGTGGCATTTACTGAATATTGAGAATATTGAATATTTTGACATGTTCAGAATATAAATTAAAAATTGGTAATAATTAATGGATGGATTAATTATTACATGATAATTGGTAAATAGTTAATTAATTGATGAACTGGTTAAAGAGATATGATTTAATTAATTCATTATTGAATTAATTAATTTGCATGCATTAATTTAAGATTGTGAATTGATTGATTATTATGACTGTTGGCCAATAATACCTTTATTTTCATGTTTATTTTTCCATACCTTAAGTTGTTTAGGATGGAGTTGTTTAAAAATATGATATGCTATGTGAGATGGTTACTAAATATGTGGGCCTTGTTCAACATGTTTGACTTGAGATGTTTACGATGTGTATATTAATTGTTAAAGTCCTGGACGGAACACTGTTTCAGTGGATGGGTTCATACTTGTTAATGACTTGGAATAATTAATTGAGAATAATTAATTTATAATTAATTATTAACTATTGATATGTTGAATGGTTAATTGTTTTTAGAATTATTTGACAAGGGATTTATGTTGTTAATTAGTTGTTGAATTAATTAATGGATTGGATTAATTAGTTTATGAATTAATTAATGGATGGTTTTGGGGGTGTTAGACATGGAGATCTACACCAATGATAAATATATATGTTTGATTGATAAACGAGTTGTGAGATAGAGACTGATGCTCCAAATACTCATGGGGTGCTAGACATGACGTTCTATACCCAATTTGCATGCAAATATTCTTTTATGTGACATGGACTGATGCTCCAAATACTCATGGGTTGTGAGACAAGGACTGATGCTCAAAATACTCACGAGGTGCTAGACATGGCGTTCTACACCCATCTTGCATGCAAATATTATTTTATGGGACATAGACTGATGCTCCAAATACCCATGGGTTGTAAGATAAGGACTGACGCTCCAAATACTCACATGGGTGCTAGACATGATGTTCTACACCCATTAATTGACATTAGACTATGGGTCCAATTGGTCATACATGAAATGAATTAATTGGTTAATGAAAACCATTGAGACATAATGATTTGTAAATTGAATATGAGAAGGGGTTCAGACTTATTAATGAATTGGGTGAATCACTGTTAGTGGATGAACCCAAGAGCGAATCACTATTTTTAGTGGATGGGATCAGACATAGTATATAAAAGATTAAATTGAATATCTTATGATGCATTATCCAAGCCACAACACAAGCTTGGATTCAGTCATTTCTTTGTTTACTTAGATGGCCTTTAGAGACATCTGTGGTTAATGACTTATACGGGGGATGTCGGGCTTAGGCCGGATCACAAGAATTATGTAATTTAATGAGGTTTGAATAAATGATAAATGAAAATGAATGTGTGATGTCTGTTTTGTATACATGAAAAATGTATAATGCAGGTTCAGACACCAGCTGAGAGCTGAAGAAGGTACTTGGGTATATAGTTACATTGTACTGCTTACTTTAATTATGCATGCTTTCACACTGTTTAAATTATTTATTTAATGTATGAATTTGGGGTAGACACCAGTGGTCCCGGCCTACTGAGATTTATATCTCCCACCCTACTTAGGATACCATTACACTGGGGTACCTGAGTAGATTCTATTTGGTTGCAAGTTGTGATGTTTGCATTTACTTGGGAGATAGGAGCAAAGGACCGAGCGGAAGCTCAGGATGCTCGAGGAGACCACCCTCAGGGCTTTGAGTCATTGTTTATTTATTTCTGTATTGGAATGTAAAGCATGCTGTTTTGTTCACTATTTTCCATTTTTGTATCATTAGCATGTCATGCATGCATCTGCTATATAATTGGCATTGGCTATTTGTTTTGTACAAGATTTAAAAAATCTACCTTCTGCTGCTTTATCATTTATTAGATTGCTTCTGCTATTTATTGAAAATGTCTATTATTGAACTCTGATATGAGGGTATAGTCTCCCCACTGTCTATCCATAGACCCTCGCTTCTAGTCGATAGCCTCTGATATACGGGGAGACGCGTTTGAGGTTATGTGGCGACCGGTCCCCCCACCGATTCAAGGGTGAGCCGGGTCGGGATGTTACATTGAGTCATCCCTCCACCAGACTCCTAAGCCGACCCGTGACAAGCCCTGAAGGGCGTTTCTGATCCCCACAGGCTGACATAAGTGTTTGGGAATCAAGGAAGCACCACTTGGGAGTTATTTCATCCATAAGCATTAATTAAATAAGTAGTAGAAATTATAATAAAATTTTTGGCATCACCCATGAATAAGTCATAAATCCACACCAAATCAAAAATAGAGGAAGCATATATAAAATTATTAAAGTAAAACAACACATAAAAATCTATAATAATCCCTCTTCTGACCCCCAGTCTCCCTCCCCTACAAGGAAAAGATTCCCAAAAAGACACCACTAGATTCCTTTACTTCATCCACCAACAGTTATTTCTACCCTACATCCATAGAAAGCAATAAAAAGGTCAACATGGTAGATGTAAGAAAAGAAACTAAAAATAAAACAAATAACATAACTGAACTGACTAACCTCTCTGACCCAAGGTCATTCTCTATCTAATTCAGAACATCAATCACTCTGAGAGTGATTAAGAGCTGAACCTGAAACTAAAAAGATATATATAGGTGCGAGCATAAAAATTCCTAGTAGGCCACCACCTGTCTTTCCACATGCTTACCCTTTAATTAAAGATTCACTATCATGCTAGTTTGGAAATTCATTAATTTAAAATAAGGTTTTGGCCATTTTAGAAAACAATATAAAATCCCTTTTTACCATTAGTTTCTAAAATAATTGAGAATTTATTTAAAGTGACAAAAGGGGAGAGAACTAGTGGTTACTAATAGAATGTGAAGGGCATAACAGTAAATGTAAAAAGAGGAAACATAAATCAAAAATCATAAGAGAACTAATCTTATGGAATTTCAAGTGAGATAAACATCATATAATAAAGTAAAGAGAACAAGTTATTATTATTATTATTTTAAACATGAAAAAGGAAACTAAATAAAAGAACATTGAAAAATGGGAGTAAATAAGAGAAAGTACAATGGGAAACCCTAAGAACCTAGGGTAATTGGGGAACTAAGATCATCATACTCTCAGTGATCAAGCCATAAATATATCCCTACCCATGCACGATCCATAACTATAACATCGCACTTTGTTTTGTTAGTGTTGTAGCATAATCCTTCTAGGGAGGATGTCCAAAGCCCTATTACCTCATCCAACATACTTGTCCTAGTCTGAGCGCCAGGGTTCCCATGTGTCATGACCATAACCAGAATACATAAGGGATATGTAGTAGTAAAACTAAAACTCAATCACACAACAATGTAAAGTAAACATACAACATCACCTCACCTCTCTGTACTACCAATGTGAAGCCCCTTTCTTAGAATCATATTAATGTAAAAATCATACCAAAATCCAAATCCAACAAATAACATAATAGTTTGGGATTCCATTGGAGTGCACCTCACTTTTTGAATGGATTTGGAAAGCGTCAACCATACCTATAACATTTTATTTTGAAATTCATTTAAAGAGGTGTTGAAACCGAGTTCTAAAAACAATTTTAAATTCATAAGGATTCCTTCTTCTTGTACCCATAAACAATCGAACACACACACACACACACACATTTCTGTTATTTAAAAAATTCACATGATTCCATGTGAATGTGTACAATTATATATATATATATGTGTGTGTGTGTGTCTACTCATTCATATGAGCATAACCATCAAATACTCATAAGGAATATGAATAATCTCACATTTATTCAATTTGAAATCATTCTTGAATCACTTTAGAAATACTTGGATATATATATATATATATATAAACACACACACACACATATATAGTTAGATAAATATTGGAAAGGGATAACACAGAGGAGTTTTAAAATAAATTACAATTAAATTAGAGTGGAATAAAGAATATGAGTTCAATTAAATTCCTTTAACAATTAATATAAAATTTATAAATAACTCATGATACATTAAAATACCCAATATCACTTTAAAATTCATCACAATTATTTCCCAGAAAAGGTAGAACAAGTTTTTCAAAAGAGAGAAAACCAAATAGAAAACCTATGAAAAACCAAGTTGAAACATAATTTCATCCTTGGAGATTTTACAAACATCCATAATAAAATTATTTGGTATCAAGAATACTAATTTAAAATCTAATCAATCAAAGGTTTTAAAGTTAAAAGTCCAATCATGGGGAAATCCTAACTCAATCAAATGCAGAGATGCCGAAATCCATGAATATGGGTTGAAGGAGAGATAGGGTGGAGACCTCACACCTTGGAAACCCACAATCACAAGTGTTAGACCTAAATAATGGTGAAACAAGGGGAGATAAAGAGGATGAAGGAAAAGTAAATAATAAGAAGACAAAGGAGAAGGAACGTTTGCATAAGATGACCGCACACCGAAACTGAGGAAGAATTGAAGAAGAATGGAGGTCGAACCGAAGGGGGTCACGCGTGAGAGGAGGCTAGCCTTGTGGGGTGAGTGTCACATGAGAAGAGAGTGAGGGAGGGGTGTGTTTTTTTGGAAATAAATTTTTAAAGCCTTGGAATCACATAGTATTGGGCACAATAGGCGGGCACATGAGTTGGGTTGCACAGTTTGATAAACCGTGTACTAATCCTGTGGTCAAACCATGATATAAGTAAAAATGTTTAAAAATTTCAAAAATTTAAAAATAAAAAGACCTTTGAAACAAAAATATAAATAAATAAAATAATTATTAAATGAGGGTTGGGGTGTGAATTAGTTTACTCATAACCCAAACCCCACCCAATTATTAATCAAGTAAGCAACCTATAACTCAAAATCTGCCCTAACCCATTTATGGAGTACCCTAACCTGATTTTTTTGAGTTGGGTGGTATTGGATACCTGATTTTTGGTTACCCATTTACATATTTGGATGTTGAGGAATTTTCCTTCAAACACTGCTCTAGATTAGGCTTTTATCAGTGCTAGGAATAACTTTTATCAGCACTAAAAAAGCATTGATGTTGTAAGCACCTTTAAAAGCCGATCATTTTTATCAGTGCTAGAAAAAAATGCTAATAAAGACCCTATTTATCAGTGATAAAAAAACAAAAAATGTCTCCCTTTATCATCGCTTTTTCTTAACACTAATAAAGGGAGTCTTTGTCAACGCATTCTTTATGAGCGCTTATTTTAGCGCTAATAAAGACACCATTTATCAGTGTTAAAAAACATTGATAAAGAGTGTATATTAGTGCTAAAATATTTTTTAAAATTATTAGAGTTTTCCACCCACCCCTTTATCAGCGCTCCCCCTCCTCATGACAGTCACTCTAGCTGTGACCCTGACCTTTATCAGCGCTTACCGCTTCCCCCACTTCATCCCACGACCCTACCATTTATTAATGCTCAGTACCACTAGGAAACCATTACTAATCCACCCACATGCGCACCTAAACCTATAGGGATTCGAACATGGGGCCTCCTTATGCATAAGGAATACCATTACCACAACTTCATCCTAATTTCTTCCATATTTTATGATTTATATATTTATTTATATATATACACATAATTATTTTTAATTAATATATATTCATATAATTATATATACTTATATAATTAGTTTTAAAAACATTTATAAAATATACATTTATATGTTTATATATATATTTATATATTTATGTATAATTGTATATTTACATATTTAAATAATATATATTTATATATTCACATATATATTTATATATTTACGTATGATTGAATATTTACATGTAAAATTTTTATAATGTATTTATAAATTACATATCTATTGTAAATACATTTATGTGTGTGTGTGTATATGTATATGTGTATGTGTGTGAACTCTCTCTCTCTCTCTCTCTATATATATATATTTGTGTGTGTCTATATATATGAATGTATATATATTTTAATATATATTTTTTGTAATATATAAAGATACACACATCTCAAATACACTTACCACTAGCCTAACAGATTTTTGTAGCACTCTCGATTTGAGGTGTGTCGTCTTTTTGTGCCTTTTGCTCATGCTTGGAGTTGTTGGGTTAGCCTCTGGAGGGGTTCAGAAGTGTAAGAAGAGGAATAAACTAGAGTCTGGTTGCTGGAGACTTGTGCGGGAAATATTTACACCGTAAATAGATTTTATGACGTAAATACATCAGGGCATAAGCCGTAAGAATCCTTCAAACTATAAAACATCTTTGGCTGATATTCTTACATCGTAAGAACGATTTACACCGTAAAATAGGTTTTTACATAAAAATAAACCGAGGCATTGAGTTTTTCAGTGTAAGAGACCCCTCGATGGATTCACGATGTACATTCCCAATTTACACCATAAATTAGTCTGGGACCAACAAGTTTTAGTACGACTAGCAGTTATAATTCCTCTTACATGTTTGTCTATTCCTCTCAAATTCCAGGGCACTCATAGGCATTTTTTAGATACCTTATACATATGAAATCTGTTTCTAATAGATCTTTAAGTATCTTATTATGGAAATCAAGGTTTTCATCTCGTTCTTCCTTCTCGATTCAGATCCCCATGTTTTGTCTCGAACCAAACCATAGACCAGTATTATAATACCTGGATCTATGTGTTTGGATAATTTCTTATGATATCTTATTGGGTTCAATTATAGGAATTAAATGAAGAAGGGATATCAATGGTTTCATCATAAATCCTTTATACTAATCAATTGAATTCAAGGTAGGTGGCTTCTCTCTCACTCTACATCTCTAGAATTAGAAGGCTTAGTTTTCTTAAATGGTTTTGATTAGATTTTCTATCGTATCATTGTGTGATTTTTGATGGAACTCATTTTGGTTTGAGTTATGAAATTTTTGAAGAAATATGGACATACTGTGGAAAAACCACTTTTATTATAGTTTTAAAATGAATATTTTAAAATTATAAAATGGTTTGGACACATAAAAATTGTTTGATAAACTATTTTCAAGGAATAATTATTTTGTAAAATGTTTTGGCATAAAAATTGGCACGAGTGGGTTGACATGTGTTCAAGGGTAATAGATTATGGACAGGAAGTGAAACTATTCATGGTTGGATGAATTATGGTCATGGAGTACCACCATTAATAGTAACACCAAGCATACATGTTTTGAGGGAATTGTGTATATGGATAAGTGTGTGTGTGTTGGTAAAAACGAGAATGATTATTCCAAACATGGGAAATAATAATGTGCTTATTCATGGTTTCTCTCACTTGGTTTTACTTAAGGAATTATATAATCTGTTTAATGTTTTCTAAATGTTTTATATAATTTGTGCTAACTCGTCCTATCCTAGTGGCATGAGTTGGGAAGTCTTTGGGGAAATCCTACTAAGTTTATTATCACTCCTTACTTGGGTACTTTTGTGCATTTACAGATTTCATACATTAAGATATAGGGAAGGGAAAGGTATCATATTTCTTTAGTGATGCGCCTTGATACCTTGAGGTTAATGGGTGGTGTTGGAGCTTGAAGCTTATTTTAGTGGTACTTGGGATTATGACTTGATGTATTTGAGTCTTGTTGTCTTCTGGATTATAATCTATAGTCTCTATTTTCACTCTTATATTGTTGTATTGTTGGTTTAAATTAGGTTTGTATTGTTTTATTCATGCATCATATAGTTTTTTGATGCTTATGTTGTGTGTTGTTAGGTTGTTTCATTTTAGAAGGAAAATTTTCCCCCAACTGTTCCCTTAATCCCTTGACATTTATTTCCAGCTTTTAGTGCATTGTGGATATCACTTAAGGCTAGTATCATCCTTACCTCCTCTCAAGACAATGAGATAGGGTAGGATTTTACAAATGATATTAGTCTTGGTCACTCCATCTATCTATTGGGATTATAGAAAGGGGATATGAATGTTGGAACTTGAAATGTACATCTTAAAAAAATGCAGCTAACATTTTTTTAATGAACTTTGAGTTACTAGGGTTTCTAGGTACAAGAGTGTTCTAAGAAACTTCTAGAGGTGTTTTAATCACATTTTTATGGCTTTAGCCGATGAGTATTGTAGACCATGCATTGTAGTGAGACTTCCCACTAGAACTGTATTGTTCATTTGATATTCAAATGATTTTTGAAAATGGTTAAAATAGTTTATTTTGGAAAGAATGATTATTTCTAGTTGCTAATGGTGATTTGGAATTTTTCTAAGCCTTTAGTTTCTAGAGAGAGTGAACTAGGTGGTGTTTTATTATGTATATAGAGAATGGAACCAAGTATATGCCATAAAAATCAACAGGAAGAGGTTGTAGAGAATGTGGTTCCACCTAAGCCACAAGTGAACCAACAACTTGTTTAGAGTATCGTATAAGCTTCTCAATCCATTGACAATGGAAATCAAAATGATAAAATGAGTCAAGTGGATCATTCTGTATAGTTTCATAAAAAAATACACCTATTTTTTGAGGGGATTCTAAACCTAAAAAAGCAGAAGTATGGATCAACAGAATGAATAAAATTTTCAATTTTCATGGTACACCGGTGTAACTAAAGGTAAAGTTGGTAACATATATGTTGTAGGACCTTGTACAACAATGTTGGGATTTAGTTTTCTAAGATAAAGTCAACCAGGGACTATTGTGGGAAGAATTTGGAGAATTTTTCAACAAAAAATTCCACCCCCACACATTTATGATAGTGAGGACAACAAATTTTTTCAGCCTGAAATAGGAGAATCAATCAGTGATAGAATACACATCTAAGTTTATGAACTTAGTCCTCTTTGCTTTGTAAGTTGTCACTAGTGCATCCTTGAAAGCACGTATCTTTGATTCTGGATTGCAATCATAGATTCACTCTAAGATAATCATTCTTTGTATTACAGGTTATATATAAATGGTGAATAAAATGATTATAGTGAAAAGGTACATTTCTAGAAATTTAGTTGGATGAAGTCTATTCATCACTACAAGAATAGGTGGGAACTCAAATACTAGAAATAAGTGGAAGAGGGACACCTACTTCCAGATTGGTGGAACATCTCAAAATCAAATGATGGGATTATTTAATTTTCCTTTAAGACCTAATTTAAATCCTGGCCATTTCTAATGTGGGTCTAATTCTTATAAGAAGTGAGATTGTACAACACCACCTAGATCTTGTCACAACTATAACCAGATGGTATATATTCATTGATATTATCGTAATGATCCAAATTATGGTGCTGGTGATCCATCTCATGTTTCTCAGACATCCTATGCCTCAATGGGATGATCTTTCCTAAATAATTCTCATCCTCAGAACCGAGCGAGGCAAGGTGAGTTCAAGAACACCATAACTCCTCAGGTTGTGCAATCTCATTAGGAAACCAAGGATCATGGAGGAGTGAGTAAAAAACTTTATGGTTCCAAACAGATGATTATGGATGATCAATATGGTCCTTTTATGGTGCAAGGTACAATTCTTTTTAATTCTACACTTATGAAATATTTGTTTTATATGAGTGTGTTCCACTCTTTTATTTTTTCTCATGTGGTTTATTATATGGAGATACATGTTGAGATTATGCCTTCTGTTTTGAAACTGAAAACACCTCTGGAACAATAGGAGTGTCGAGCCTTTAAGCATGCAACATGTGATATAATGATCAATGGGGCTGAGTTAGTTTTGGATTTCATAGTTCTGAAGATGGATATCTATGACCTGATTTTTGGAATGGATTGGTTGACATTGTTCAAGCCCCATATCGACTATTATGCCAGGCAACTCAATTTCACATCTTCTGATGGTATTATGCATCTCTTTAAAGGATATTGGGATGTGAATGCAAGTAGAAAATGACCTTTTGTACTAATAGTTGGGACAATATCTTACCATTTGGTAGCATTTATGTTGGCATATCTAGATGAAATTGGGAATAGATAATTTCCACACATTATTGACCATTTTCCTAACATCTTTATAGAAAATTTCTTGGGATTTACACCCGAAAGAGAAGTGGAATTTATTATTGATCTCCTACTATGGACCAGTCCTATTTCATTTTTGTCTTATAGGATGGAACTAATGGAATTGATGGAACTAAAATTCCATTTAGAAGAGTTAGAAAGAAAATTGTTCATTCGCCCAAGCACATCTCTGTGGGTAGCATCAGTTCTTTTTATAAAGAAGGCAGATGAAACTCTTAGGCTTTGTGTGGATTATCATAAGCTTAACCAAGTTCTGATAAAGAATCAGTATCCTCTTACATTAATTGATCATTTTATTAATCAATTTAGGGGAGTATCATGGTTATCTAAAATTTACTTATGACCAGGATATCACTAACTATGAATTCGAAAAGAGGAGGACATTTCAAAGATAGCTTTCCAAAGCCGATATGGTCATTATGAATATGTGGTTATGCCATTTTGTTGAACAAATGCACCAGTGGTGTTTATGGAATTGATGAATTGGGGTTTTCAGAGGTATATTAATTAATTTATAGTGGTATTTTCTGATGATATTCTAGTGTATTCTAGGACCAAAGTCGATCATGAGCAACACTTGGATATAGTGTTGAGTATCATATGAGAACATCACCTTTATGCTAAGCTTTCAAAGTATGATTTTTGGATTTAGAAGTTACATTTCCTTGGTCATGTCATTTATAAAAGGGGAGTTTTTATAGATCTTGAAAAGATAAAAGTTGTTATCTATTGAAAACCACCAAAGAATGTTTTTGAGATATGTAGTTTCATTGGCTTAACAAGATATTATCAATGCTTTGTTTGTGATTTTTTACATTTTGCCTCACCAATGAAAGCTTTGAAAAGAAAATTTATTCCTTTCCAAAGGAATGATGAGTGCAAAAAATCTTTACAAGAGCTTAATCTTTTCCTTAAATTATCACCCATCCTCATGTTTCTAGAACCAGGATAGGGTTATGTGGTCTATTATGATGCATCGGGATCTAGGTTGGGTTGTGTTCTCATGAAGGGAGATCATGTTGTTTCATATGGATCACGAAAGTTACCAATGAATTAGAAGAACTACCCAACACATCATTTGAAATTGGATGTCATAGTTCATGCCTTAAAGACTTGGAATCATTATCTTTTTGGGGAGAAATTCATGGTGTTTATGGACCATAAGATCTTGAAACACATTTTCTCACAAAGTGATATAAATCTAAGGTAATGTAGATAGATGTAGTATCTGAATATGTTTGACTTAGACTTGATTTATACACCAAAAAAGGGAATTCAGTGGTAGATGCATTAAGCAGGAAGTCATATAATCAGTTGGCTAAAGAGACTTTGGATCATTGGAAGCTAATATCGGTTATAGATGATATGTATCTGGATTGTACAGAGTAAGTTGATGTTTGCAATTTTTTTTTGGTTTCTATTTTTCTTGATTTGTTCATGTAGGTTATAGTTTCTCAAACACCTAATCTATAATGTTAATCTACGAGGTAAAAACTCAATAGTAGGGGGACCATTGAGAGATAGAAGTTGGATGGGAGTTCACTGTTACATTTTAGTGATTAGATCATGGTACATTTGGTTTATCAGGAAAAAATACTTTCTGCCTACCATCATTTGAGATGGGTAGTTCATCCTAACATCCATAAGATGTATAAAGCATTGAGATCAAAATTTTGGTGGGTTGGCATGAAGAGGAGAGTGGAAGAGTATTTCTCGAGATGCCTCACCTATCAGTAGGTCAAGGCAGAGCACCAACAACTAGCTAGTATGTTGCATTATTTACTAATTCCCATATGGAAATGGGAGTAAATAGCTATGGATTTTGTCACATGCCTACCAAGAATGATTAGGAAACATGATTTCATATGGGTGATTATGGATCAACTCATGAAGTCGGCCCACTTCATCCCTATTCGTGAAACCAATACAGTGGAAGTCTTGTTCAAAATCAACTTTCAAGAATTTGTAAAGATGCATTGTGTTCCCATATCAATTGTATGTGACCAAGACCCTAATTTTACATCATGAATTTGAAAATACTTACATCAAGCACTTGGAACACAATTGACCTTGAGGACATCTTATCAACCTCAAATGAATGGCCAATCTAAATGAAAAAATCCATACATTAGAAGATATGTCGAGATCTTGCATGATGGATTTTAGAGGCTCATGGGAGGTGCATGTACTGTTACTAGGGTTCTCATACAATAATAGTTATCAATCCTCGATACATATGGATCCTTTCAAAGCATTGTATGGTCATCCTTATTTCTATCCAATTTGTTGGATGGAAATGAGTGATAATTCACTTATCAGACCTAGCCTAGTGCATGAGACATCTGAGAAGATTTAGATGATCATAAAGAGAATGATGATGGACTAGATTCATCGGAAATCATATGCATATAATTTTTGATGACCATTATAGTTTGAGGTTTCTGACCATGTTTTCTTGAGGACCTCTCCAAGGCTAGGGAAACATCATTTTGATAAGTAAGGAAATTCACCTCCTCAATACATTTTCCATTTCAAGATACTTGAATGAGTGGGTGATGTGGCTTATCAGTTGGATTTACTTCCAAGGTTCAGTTAATTTCATAATGTGTTTCATGTATCTCAATTGAAAAAGTACTATCTTGATTATGACTATGTAATTAAATGGAACCATATTGATCTTAAAATAGATGCTATGTTGATTCATGTTCTTGTACAGATTGTGGATATGAAAGAGAAGATCTTTCCCAAGAAAAACATTGATTCGGTATGGGTTTTAAGGTAGCATGGAAAATTTAGGAAGAAACATGGGAGTGTTAAAAGGAAATGCATGAGCAATGTCCCGATATCTTTTGAAGTAATGTCAGTTTTATATTTTTTGAGGATGGAAAGACAAATTGTGGGGAGAATGCAACACCCCTGATTTGAGGTATGTTATCTTTTTGTGCTTTTTGATTATGATTAGAGTTGTTGGGTTAGACTCTATAAGGGTTTAGAAGTGAAAAAAGATGAATAAACTAGAGTCTATCTATTGGAGCCTTGTGCATGAAATATTTATGGCATAAACTAGTTTTACAACATAAATATGTCAGGGAATACACCGTAAGAATCCTTTAGGCCATAAAACGTCTTTTTCTGATATTCTTACATCATAAGAATGATTTATGCCATAAAATTAGTTTTTCTAACAAAATAAACTGAGGCATCAAGTTTTTCAGCATAAGAGACCCCATGATGAATTCATTGTAGGTTCCGAGCGTAGTAGAAGTACAGGATTGGAGTGTACCCAACTTTTCAAATTACCATAATCGATGATTAATTATGGATCAATAGGATGATGAATGCCCGTATCCATAGAATTAAATCAAAGATAAAATACAAAGGAGAGAATCCATAACCGAGATGAGAGGATTGACATATTTTGTTTATAATTAATTAAATTAAATTATAGAATTACCTCCAAGGTGATTCTTTCTTTGTTGATGCATCCGACCACGGGTCTGAGGGGTGGCTTCGTTGCGATGTAGAATCCAAGGATAGGAATCCTCTAGCGGTGATTCACACATGCTCCACATATCTCTAGACATCACTGAAGGAGTCTACAGGTGCTAGCACGGAATATCCTTACGCTTGTGATGTCCGCCTTCAGTCACCTTGAGAATCGCTTCCAAAGCATTCTCCTTGATCTGGTGGAGGAGGGTCTCTCTCATTCTTTATAATGTTCTTAGAGAGAGAAGATTTCTCTAGGATCAAGATCTTTTCTCCATGGATGTTGTGCACACAACGATTGGTTAGCTGGTTGAATGACCCCTCAACTAATATAGAGAATAATAATATAATAGGGAATTTAATTCACTAAGTAATAATATATAATTAGCATAGGTGTCGTTACTTAATTTATTATACCATGTGAAACCCTATGTCAAATAATAATAGAAATGATATTATTTCCATGACATGTGCTTAACTTGCACGTTATATTTAAATATTATTTAACCAAATAATATTTAATATTATTTCTCATTAGACCCATAACTTGGTCCACCAATCCTCCTCAATATTTATCGGGCATTGAATAACAACTATTTATTTATTAAATAAATATAACTGCATTATTCACTGATAAATAAATATTTCATCCGCAATATATTCTCTTGAATAACTAGTGATGAAACAAATGTGACCAGACATACTTGAATAATTATTAAACCACAACCGGGAATAATATTTATTCAACTTGTTAAATAAATAAATTATTTAACTGAGATACTGGATACACTTAGTGTGTGACCCTTTAGGCATCTTTCTCATTAGCATTAGATGGGCTTGCCTAAAGTCCAAGATTACTGTCTAGCAACGGGTCAAGGCACCCAAGAGAAAGAAGTTGATGTCGTAATGACATATCACCTCATATGAACACTTACCATGTAATATAATCCTTTTTTCCTGATATCTCCAATCAAGTGGGTTGTATGCAAGTGCCATAAACCCATGTGCTCGATTTCTCATTCTTTGACTTCTCAGAATTGAACTTTCCTAGAGAAAACCATGGAAATGGATTTAGTTAGGCTATATAATTTCCATCAAAGGGACTGAGATATCTACTTCTGCAGAAGTGAAAAATCCTTTCTTGCATTATTCATTAATATAGTATTACTCGTGACACACCGAACATATCCTACCCCACCATGAACATCTGTCGTCATGGTTTTCGTTAATACATCTAAGTGAACGAGTCATAATACCCATTAATAATAATCTTAAAGACTAAGGACCAATACACATGTTCACAGATAGGAACATCCAATGACACTTATGAATGTTGATTTCCTACTAGTGGGTCTTGTTCTCGTAATATCCTCATGGATATTACCAAGGGCGCACACCATGATAAGGTGAATCAAAGTTTCATGAGTTACCACCCTTGATAGCTGGTATCATTTGTGTCCCTTCAAATGATATCATCTAGCCATAGAACATCTATTCAAGAATAGTGTCATGGCACTTCCAGGTTCTCATCATACCAGGGATCTACTATGACCTTTTAATGGGACAACTATTCTTAGGACATTATCACATACTATGTCACGTAGAAGAATAATTATGATGTGATAAATAGTTTATTAATATTCATCCAATGAATACAGGTTTATCATAAAGTATAAAGAAGTTGGTTTCTAGGGCACCAACTCCAACATTCATGATGTAAATTATTAATTTATACCATAAATTAGTCCATGAACAACTATTTTTAGTACAACCAATATATATAATTCCTCTTACATGGTTGTTTATTCCTCTCAAATTTCAGGGTTCCTATAGGTGTTTTTTAGAGACCTTCGACATCCAAACTTTATTTTTAAAGGATCTATGAGCGTGCAATTTTGTAAATCATGGTTTGCATCTAATTCTTCCTTATCAATTCAGATCTTAATGTTTTATCTTGAAAATAACCATAGAACAATATTAGAATGCATGGATATATGTGTTTGGATAAGTTATTATGAGATATTCTTGGATTTTGTTAGAGGAACTGAAGGATGAAGGGAGATTAGTGGTTTCATCATAAATCCTTTGTGCCAATAAATTGAAATTGAGGTTGGTGGATTTTATCTCACTATATGGTTCTAGAATTGGAAGTCTTAGTTTTCTAAAAAAATCTTGGATTTTCTATGGTATCATTGTGTGATTTTTAATGGAACCCATTTTGGTGTGAGTTTTGGAATTTATGAAGAAAGATAAATTGACCATGGAAAACCTAATTTTCTTATAATTTTAAAATGATGATTTTAAAATTATGAAAAGGTTTAGAAACATTAAAATTGTTTGATAAAATGTTTTCAAGGAAGAATTATTTTGTAAAATGTTTTGGCATAACAATTAGCATGAGTGGGTTGGTGTGTGTTCAAGGGGAATGAAGTGTGGACAAGAAGTCCCATTGTTCATGGTTGGATGGATTATGGTCATGGAGTACCACTATTAATAGTAACAACAAGCTTGAATGTTTTGAGGGTATTGTGTATGTAGATAAGTGTGTGTGCATGGGTGAACATGGGAATGATTATGCCAAACATTGGAAATGGTAATGTTCTTGTTTATGGTTTCTCTCACTTGGTTTATATACACAATTTAATGATTTCCAAATGTTTTATATAATTTTTGATAACTTATTATGTTCTAGTGGCATGAGTTGGTAAGTCTTTGGGGAAATCCTACTGAGTTTATTCTAACCCCATATTAGGAACTTTGGTTAATTTGTACATGTCATACATCAAGATACAAGGAAGGTAAAGGTATCATATTTCTCCAGTGACATGCCTTGATACCTTTTGGAAGGTGGTGTTAGAGTATGGACCTTGTTCGGGTGGTACTTGGGATTGTGACTTGATGTCTTTTAGTCTTGTTGTCTTTTAGATTATTTTCTCTTGTTTCTATTGTCACTCCGATATTTTTGTGTTGTTGGTTTAAATTTGGTTTGTATTGTTTTATTTATGCATCATATAGTGGTTTGATGTTTATGTTGTGTGTTGTCAGGTTGTTTCTTTTTACTAAGAAAACCATCCCCCAACTATTCCCTTAAGCCCTTGGCATTTATTGCTAGCCTTTGGTGCTTTGGGGATGTCACCTAAGGCAAGTAGCATCCTTACCTCCTCTCAAACCCATGATATGGGGTCGAATGTTACAATTTTACTTTTTATATATTGTAATATTTATATATATGTATATATATTGTGCAATATATATTTATTTTAATAATATATATATATATATATATTAAAATTTATTTACACATATTATTAGAATATATAGATAAATATATATTTGTTTATTGGCACACACACACACACATATTTATATATAAACATTATATATACATTTGTATTGGTATATACATATTCATACATTTTTATTAGGTAAGTAAAATGGTTAGATTTTTAGTTTAAATAAAATGGATAATAAATATTTATTTTCATATGGTTTATATATTTAAAGAGATACTTTATATGTAAATATGTTTAAATATTTATATAAAAATATGTATATATAAGCATATATTTAATTATAAATAACACTACAATATGAAAAGGGTAAAATTTCAACACCATAATATCCATATGAGTGTAATCCCTTTCCATGACCTCATCCTGCCAAAGATAATGCAATGAGGGGACAAAGATAATGACCCCTGAGTCCCGCCTCCATTAGGACTCGAGTTAATGACTAGCACCAAGGGTATTAAAATCTCCTAAAAAGGGAGGAATTACCCTCTATAATAATATAGGATCTAGAGATAAGATGAATCATCCACAATAAACTCCATGAAATAATATAAAAAGAAACTAAATTCATCCCATAATGCATGCATAAATAAAATAGGTACAAATAAAAGTCTCTAAAAGTAAATACCCAAAAGCAAAGATAATGGAGTGACACGACAACTTTCCAAAAAGGTCTGAGCTAGTACTATCCAGCATGACCCATGTAATCCTCCTGGAAACCTAAAAATAAGTTTATATGCATAGGGTGAGCATACAAGTATACTCAATAGGAAAACCAAATTCTCTCATGCACATGTAAAATAAGCATACTAATGCACCAATGAGAAAATAGTAGAACCAACAACACCTAAATAGGACAACTATCCATCCCAACCTCACCAGGGCATGCTCACCAAATAACACAAGTCAAGCATCGAGGGTATAGAAATCTCATGAAAAGGGAGGAATTACCCTCTATAATAATATAGGATCGGGAGATAAGATGAATCATCCACAAGCAACTCCATTAAATAATATAAAAAGAAAATAAAATCATCCCATAATGCATGTATAAATAAAATAGGTACAAATACAAGTCTCCAAAAGTAAATACCCAAAAGAAAATCTAAAGGAGTGACATGAAAACTATCCAAAAAGGTCTGAGCTAGTACTATCCAACACGATCCACGTAATCCTCCTGGAAACCTGAAAATAAGTTTATATGCGTAGGGTGAACATACAAGTATACTTAATAAGAAAACCAAAGTCTCTCATGCACATGTAAAACAAGAATATTAATGAACCAATGAGAAAACAGTAGAACCAACAACACCTAAATAGGTCAACTATCCATACCAACCTCACCAGGGCATGTTCACCAAATAACACAAGTCAAGTATAATAATATAATAAGAAGAATATCAATAAAGGCTACCCCTCACCACTTCCCCATTGATCTGTATCTCTCACAACCCAACATCATACATCCTCGTGCTTCCATATCTTCTGTATAACATATACCACCACCCCACAATACGGTCACATCACATCATGCCTATAGAAACCTAGGCCATCACATCACAACCACTTCCATAACCAGAGTAGCAGGGTATCATGAACACGAAATACATAAACCTTGTACCCTCATCCTACCATGCACAACCCACACTATAAGTCAACCCATAGTATTGTCATATCACATATCACTCGAAAACACCTGGCCACCTCCCCACAACAAAGTCAGATCACATCTCACCCAAAAACACATGGGCCATCACATCACAACCATAACCATAGTAGTACAGTATCATAAACATGAGGTACATCAACCTTATGCCTTCCTCCTACCATGCATGACCCCCACCATAAGCCAATCCACGACATAGTCACATCAGATATCACCAAAAAACACCCGGGTCATCACCTAGTGCACTAACAAACCTCCATCCATCACATCCTGTGCATATTTACTTGCCTGGAAGATAGAGTAGGAAAGAGCGGGTATCAATCCATCCATCCTCATCACCAAGATGTTAGGAAAATGCCTTCTATATGAAAATACGAGTGTCGGTACATAGTGATCGATATAGGTGGGGTGAGTATAGAAGTCATAAGAAATATACATGTATATACATATATCCACACACAATCCCAACCTATGGATTCACAAAAAAACAATCACAACATCCCCACTTTATCCTCCACCTTTAAATTCATAACACCATACAACCCACAAGCCACATATCACACCACCAACCAATTATATTATCCAACTCACTTGTTTCGTTATTTACCAACAACAACAGTTAACCACACAACCCACCATTTAGTTTTTCATTTGTTCATTAGTCATTTCCATCACATTAACCAAACAAAACCCCAATAATTTCAATCATTATTAAATAATTATTCCATCACTACCCCAAAATATAGCACAACACAACCACATCGCACAAGAAACTCATCATTCCCATCGAACCATCACCTTGCTGCCCTAAAAGCACATAAAAATAAACCATCACCTCACCACCATAAAATCACATCCAAACAAACTTCACCTCACCACCCCAAAAGCATGACCAAATAAAGAATCACCCTGCCACCCCAAAATCATGGCCAAACAAACCATCACCTTTCCACCCCAAAATCATAACCAAACAAACCATCACCTTGCCACCCCAAAAGCATGGCCAAAAAAACCAACACCTCAAAGGTCCCAAAAAACCTAGTAGAAATATTACTTCCCTTTTCAAACCTCTGTTGGCCACATTGAGGGGAAACCTTCAAGAACACATAGTCCCCAACCTCGAACTCAAAGGGCCTCCTCCTGCAATCAACAGAATAATTCTTCTAGTCCTATATTGCTTTAATCCTCTCTTGAACCAACTAAACCTTTTTTTCATGTTGTGCACCACATCGGGACCAAGAACTACTATCTCCCCAACCTGCTCCCAACACAATGGAGAACGACATGGTTTCCCATAAAAATCCTCAAATGAGGCCATGTTGATAGATGAGTGATAATTATTATTTTAAACAAACTTGACCAAAGGTAAGTGTCATACCCAAGATCCTCTAAAGTCTAAGATGCATGCCCGCAACATATCCTCTAGTGTATGGATGTTCCATTTCATCTACCCATCTATCTAAGGTTGGAAAGTAGTGGTGAGGCGTAACTGATAGCTAAAAGTATGCTACAATCCCCTCCAAACTCGTGAGTTAAAACAAAGATCCCGATCAAAGATGATGGTACTTGGTTCCCTATGAATCCTAACCACATAATCCATGTACCTCTTAGCCAAAGCATCCACTATTACTTACTACTTGATTGCTAAGTAGCGGGCTGATTTCATCAATCGATCCACAATCACCCATATAGTATCACAACCTCCTTGAGGTCAGGGTAACCCTATGATGAAATCCATCAATATGTCATCCAATTTACACTTAAGAACATCCAAAATATACAAAAAACTATTGGTAACATGATTCTCATCCTTTTCCTACTAGTAAACCAAACACCTTTCCATGAAGTACACCACCACCCATTTCATCCCATGCCACCAAAAATACATCCTCAATCCATGGTACATCTTAGATAATTCTGGGTATACCACCAAAGGTGAGATATGGAACTCATGAAGGACTCCCTCACACATCACTATAGTAATAAAAAACCTCCCATGAAACAATATTTGGTTATAACCATCCCTGTGGAGCATCACCATGGCCAACACGATCGCTCATCACCTTTGACTCTGAGTCTCCCCATTACGACTCCTCTAACTTCCACATCAGAGAATACTACACCATCATATGAAACAAATATCATCTACCATAAACCACCCTTACATTTAAGTATAAGACTTCCAAATCCTCTATTCCTTTACAAATATCCCTAGACTTTTGAATAAAATACCTCCATGACTTCCTACTCAAAGCGTTAGCCACAACATTCCCTTTTCCCAAGGTATAGGAGATATCAAAATCATAATCTTAAAAAAATCCATCCACCTCCGCTGTCTCAAATTCAAATCACACTTATGATATGTGAAGACCACAAAGTGCTCCCCAACGAGGTAATGTTGACACAAATTTAGCGTAAACACAACAACCACTAGCTATAGATCATGGGTAGCATAGTTATGCTCATAGAGACATAATTTTATAGTCCCATAAGAGATAACTTCCATCTAATGCATCAAAACAAATCCCAAGCCCAGACGAGAAGCATCACAAAACACGTCAAATATCCCACCCTCCTCAGGAAACTAAAGCATTGGAGAACTGATTGACTTCCCCTATAGGTAAGAGAACACTACCTAATACTGATGAATTAACACTAAATCTTGGTCCTTCATGATCAATGTTTTCAATGGGGCTACAACTCAAGAGAAATCAGGAAAAAACCTCTGATAATAGCCTATAAGACCAAGACAACTGCAAAACTCTTCCACATTCTTGGGTGATTCCCAAGAAATAACTCCTTTGACCTATTATGGGTCCACTGCCACACCCTAATGAGACACCAAATTCCTAAGGAAATTCACCTCTTGAATCTAAAACTCATACTTGGAAAACTTTCCATAAATCCAGTGGCGTTTAAGGACCTGTAAAACAACTCTGAGATGCTCGATATGCTCCTCCTATGACTTCGATTAGATCAAGATATCATCAATAAATATGATGAAAAACTGGTCTAAAAAATCATGGAACATGGAGTTCATAATCCCCATGAACATAGCTGGTGTTTTCATAACACCAAACGATATGACTACAAACTCGAAGTACCAATAACCATATCTAAATGTTGTCTTCAAGATATATCCCTCTTTCACCATCAAATTGTGATATCTAGATCATAAATAGATCTTAGAAAACTAACTCACCCATCTCAGCTAGTTAAAAAGATCATCTATCATCAGAAGAGAGTAATGGTTCTTGACTATCACCTGATTCAATCTTTGATAGTCTATACACAACCTAAAACTACCATCTTCCTTTTTAGTGAGCAACACCGGATCACCCCACAATTACACAATGGGTTGGATAAAACTTCTATGCATCAGATCATCCACCTAGAGCCTCAACTCACACAAATCTATAGGAACTATTTAATAGGGAGCCATCAGAATCACAGACGCGTCCGAATGAAACTTTATCCTAAACTCAGTGTCGCATTGAGGAGGTAGTGTTATAACCTATTCTAGGAAAACATCCAGGAACTCCTCCATAACCCTAGGAACACCCCCAACATGATATTATACTAACAAATCCACCATCAAAGAAAAAAGGGGCTATACACATTGAATTACCACCTGACAACCCTGCTCACCAATGAAAACCACATGATGGTCATCCACATTCAAGAACATGACTCTACTTTGGAAGTATTAGATAACAACACATATATAATACAACCAATAAATTCCTAGGATGAAATTGTGTGGCTATATCTGTAGTAAGAAAAGATCCTCATAGGACTGATATGGCCCCATCATCATTCTACACCCCTGGTACACATCAAACAAACTGGTCTGGACTTAAACTAGCATATTCAACACCAAGGTCACATAAAGCCACTCTATGTTTAGTCAAGAGTGGTTGAAATAAAGGATAATGAAGCTAATAAATCAAATAATGAACAAACAAGGGTAGATGAAAAACTGAGCATTCCTTGAATGATCTTTGGCTCTTCTAGCATTGTTGCCTCCATTACATGCAACTGACCACAACCAGATCCTCTACCTCTTTGCTGATGACCGCCTCCACGATCATGCTTAGGTTGAGGTCCCTGAATATGAGGAACATCTTGATGTCAGCCTATACCCACTCTATCTCCCCTAGATAGAGCATAAGCCTGCTGCCCCTACCATTGAAATGGTCTCACTAGACTGCTGAGGCTAGCACTGAACCTATCCACCTCCACTAAACTGAGCTTGAAGAACCACTGGGATCTGATTATGGTGATATCCTGGAACCCCATATACAAAACACAATAGCCTAATATCTCTAAGAAAAACACGGAAACCACTGGCCCCATAAGGCTGGAAGGGAAGCTGCTAAGTTCGAATCCTCACTGGTCGAAACCTCGAAGGTATTGGTGCCTGAGACCTACCACTGACATATCTACTCCTTAAGGAACCTTAATGACCCCATATCTTAGTAAACCTCCTCATGATTGCATCCTATTGATCACCTACACCTTCCTATAAACCTCCAGATATGTTGGCAACATAAAAGGAGTAACTACATAGTGGATAGAAGGATAGAGTGTCTCTTCAAGACATATAACACAAGAATCCTCATCTAGAAAAATATATGGGGAAAAGTGTAAAAGGTCCTTGAACATGATTCCCAAATATCACATAGAAATACTACCTTACTTAAGAGAATGAAGTTACTTCCTCTTCACTACCTTCATGGTCGATGAAATGAACTTTTCCTGAAACTCTTTCTAAAAGTTGATCCATGAAACATTTGCCTCCTTCTGCTCACCCATATACAAATTCCATCATTGAAGCATATATTATCTCATATGACTAATCAAAAAAGGGACCTAGTGTCTCACTAGGGACCAGATCAAACTGAAAATTATCTCGAGCTCCTCCATCCACCTCTTTGTCTCCACATCTGAAACACTGCCCTCGTACTTCCCCAAATCCTACCACTGAAAAGTTCACAATGGACTCTGCCAATCCTCACCCTCCTCTACCAAATCATCCCTACAATGATCAACTAGATCAGCCTTCTAAACCTCAACTTTCTAAACCACACACATATGATGTCCAAGATCCATATCTAAAAAGAAAACAAGAATTTCCTAATCCTGGTAGTATGTAATTTTATTTAGATTCATTTTAACCTTCCTAAAACAACCCAAATAAAATAGGAACACAAGTCATTATGATTTATGTACCTATCCTAGGTATCTACCCTACAAATAGGTCCACCCCAATAGGTTATTCAATAAGCTCAAAGTCTTTGCACTGGATCATGGGCCCCCCTAAAATTTTGCATCCTACCCAATCTATTTAGCCTATGTCACACCCCAAGGCCAACTAGAATTATTTCCATACCAACACATGAAATCCTCTCTGTACCTAAATACAACTCCATCCTATCTCTCAACCATCACCTTTGATGACACTATGTCATGACCCCCTCCCACCAAAGATACCACAATGAGGGGAGAGAGATAATAACCCATGAGTCTCACCTCCAGTAGGCCCCGAGTTGGAAAATAGCACCGAGGGTATAAAAATCTCATGAAAAGGGATGAATTAACCTCTATAATAATATAGGATTGGGAGATAAGATGAATTATACACAAGAAACTCCATGAAATAATATAAAAAGAAACCAGAACCATCCCACAATGCATGTATGAATAAAAATGGTACACATAAAAGTCTCTAAAAGTAAATAACCAAAAGAAAAGCTAAATCAATGACATAACAACTATCTAAAAAGGTTTGAGATAGTATTGTACAGAATGATCCATGTTGTCCTCCTGAAAACCTAAAAATTACTTTATATGCGTAAGGTGAGCATACAAGTATAAACAGTTAGAAAACCAAAGTATCTCATGTACATGAGAAAAAAACATACTAATGAACCCATGAAAAAAAAACTAACAACACGTAAACAGGTCAACTATCCATACCAACCTCACCAAGGCATGCTAAAAAAATAATGAAAGTCAAGTATAATAACATAATAAGAATCATATCAATAAAGGGTACCCCGCACCACTTTCCCACTGATTTTCTACTCTCACATCCCAATGTCATATGTCTGGGAAATTCCATATCTTTCGTATAACATATACCATCTCCCCATAGTATGGTAACATCACATCATGACTATAGACACTTGGGACATCATGTCACAACCACTATTATAACCAGAGTAGTAGGGTATCATGAACATGAAGGACATCAACCTTGTTCCCTCCTCCTACCATGCACGACCCCCACCATAAGCTTCCCCACAACATGGTCATATCATATCTTTCCCAAAAACACCTAGGCCACCACCCCACAATATGGTCATATCACATCTCACTCGAAAACACATGGTCTATAACATCACAACCATAACCAGAGTAGTAGGGTATCATGAACATGAAGGACATCAACCATGTTCCCCCCTTCTACCACTAATGACCCCCACCATAAGTCGCCCCACAACACAGTCATATCGGCACATAGTGCTCGACTTGGGTGGGGTGCATATAGAAATAATAAGAAATATACAAGTATATACATATATCAACATATAATCCCAACCTATGAGTTTACAATAAAACACTAACCAAATCACAACATCCCTAATTTTTACTGTCATCTCTAAATGCATAACACCACACAACCCACAATCCACATATCACGCCACCAACCAATTCCATTATCCAGCCCATTCATTTCATTATTTACTAACAACCACATTGAACCACATAACCCATTATTTAATTGTTCATTATTCATTTCCATCCCATTAAACAAACCAAACTTCAACCATTTCAATCATTATTAAATAATTATTCCATCACCACCCATGCATCTAGCACAATGCAACCACACCTCACAAGCTTCTCATCATTCCCATCATTCCCATCACCTCTCCACCTCAAAAGCATGACCAAAAAAATCATCACCTTACCACACCAGAAGCATGGCCAAACAAACCATCACCTCGCCACCCCAAAAGCACGACCAAACAAACCAACACCTCACCAACCTAAAAGCACGAAAAAACAAACCATTACCTCATCACCCCAAAAGCATGGACAAACAAACCATCACCTCACCACCCCAAAAGAACGACTAAACAAATCATCACATTACCACCCCAAAAGCATGGCCACACATCACAACACATTAAAGATCATTTTAAAAATTTAATAAAGGGACTCTTATCACATTTCAATTTATTTTAGGGGCATTATCACACATTCCATAAATCTAAGGGAAACAGTTCCATTAGCCAAATATAAGTGGTTATCCAATTTCCATTTTAGGGTGATATCACAACAACATACAATATGGTTTCCATATCACAACAACTATAACACAAGCAAAGGCTCCCAATAGACATGATTTTCAACATGGCATTTAGCCCGTACAAACACAACATCATAATAATATCAAATATGTAAAAGTATATAAATCATTTTCCTTCCCCATAAATTTAAATTAATCGATTAATTTATCTTTATTAGGAGAGAAAAAACAATTTACCATAGATAAAAAAGATTAAAACCCTCCCACATTATGCATAAAAGTGAGAAACGAGGGATTCCCTACCTCAAAGAAGTTTTCCAACTTGCTGTGCACCACAAGGTGAAGAATAAATTCCCTTAAACCACAACCGCATGAAAAACCCATGGATAAACCTACACCACATCTAGGGTTATCAAAAACACAAAAAAAATCACAACCCAACCCAAAAATACACCACCATAGTGGATCCCCATGAGAAGAATGGAAGAAAAACAATCAAGAAGAAGATAAGGTCTTACCACCAATCACCAATGAGCATCCACGGGAACCAATGGATTGAAGTAGGAGGAAGGGGGATGGAAATCCTCTGAGATCCACATAAGTTTTTCCTAAAATGAGAGATAAGAGAGGTACAACTGAATTAAGAGAAATTGTCTGTAAGGATTATAAAATAAACTGGATCTTGACACTTTCATGTCGTATAACCCATTCACGATGTGAAATCCACAGGTTTCCCAAAAAATTCCAAATTTCGTCAAAATTCACGTCATCGTGACCTTTATTTAATTACACATCATGAATTTCTTTCACGATGTGAATCTGTTTCATGGGTTCCCCACTCAGCCAAATACAATCCATAAAACTGTCCAACTACACAAGTTGTAAACCACCAATTCACATTATATACCTCTTTCATGATGTAAATTTCCTACAACAGCTCTGTTGAACCTCCAACCACCATGAAACCTCATCAACCCTCCTCCAGAACACCTCTAACACCTAAAATTGGAAAAGTAATGGGCCATGAAGGCACAATCCATTATATCACTAATAATAAATTCAGTCTTCACTAAATAAATACAATATGACCATCTTAAAAAAAGTTTAAATCTCATCAAATATTAAAATATTAGGGTATCCCAACTAAAACTCGGTTTTAGAGGCCTTCCAGGCCTTTTTTGACCTTGAAAAAATGTTTTTTGAGGCATCCTTAATGATTATGGCATAGATTTATTTGTAGGTTTCTATTTGATATCTCGTGGAGCCCAAATGGAAACCCATATAAAAAGTTATGGCTGTTTAAAGTTCAAATCCAATTTTCAACTTATCTTAATATATTAATTAATTTTTAAATTTTTATATCACCAAATTGTTATTAAATGTATATTAATCAATACTAATTATAAAATTATTATTTAATATTAAATTTTAATCATTTTAAACCATTTTCACTAAATATATTATACATTAATTGTAAATTTATATTTAGTATTATATACATCATATTTAGGAAAATATATTTTATATATATCAATATAATTATATTTATTTATTAAAATATGATTTTTTAATATATATTTATTTTTATGAAGGAAACCTTTTATCATTGCTAAGAAAATCACTCATGAAGTCCCCATTTATCATCACTAATAAAAATTGCTAATAAAGGGGGTGATTTTATCAACACTTTTTTTAGCACGAATATAGGGTATTTATCAGCGATTTTAACTATCATTGAAAAAACCCCCCCTTTTTAGTGTTTTTTAGCATTGATAGAGGGAAGAAATAAATAAATGAGATTCTGTATTAGTGAGATTTAGTGTGTGCGCATGTGTGTGTACATAGTATATGTACTCTCCCCAAGTACTTTGTAGATGTTGATTTATTTTATTTGTATTTGTCCCCCTTCCTGGACCAATGTAAATATATTTAGTATCTATAATTCCTATAAACAGTGCAACCTCCTTCACACCTATCACTCCCACAACACTTGTTTTCCTGCTTCTTTTTTCACCCTCCATGATTACTACTCTTTCACTCGGTTTCCCCATTTCATTCAATCCCTGTCTTCACTAGATGACATGCGTCCACTTGAAAAACCCTAACACTGAATACATATTCTTCTTTTTACCCTCTCTTTCAATTATATTTAGTAGATCCCTCTACCCATCAATAATTTTCCCTATCGACAAACCCTACCAAAAAATCATCATCTATTTTGACTTACTTCCATCCACACATAGATTTATCCTTTAGTTTTTATCCAGGTACAACTTCATACTATCGTTTAGTTATATTTTTCTTCCAATCATATTCGTCAATTTGGAGGCGATTCTCATGACTCCTTAACCTCTTCATGCTTTCCTACTTGTGTTGATGCTTCTTATTATCACCACATCATATTCTAGATTTCTATTGACAATGAAATAGATGGTCGACCGAAGGTGACGTCGACAAGCAGACCCATCGACTAAAGCTAAACATCACATGTATGATTTATCCTTTTACATTTGTACTTCATAGTTGAGACACCCTAATCTCTATGAGTTATCTCTTTGAATTCAATTATTTTCCCTATTTTTGAACCCCATGATTATCACTCTTTTATATACGTTCCAATCCTAATAATGTTTTTAATTAGGCCTTTTGTAGATTATATATTCTTTGATTCTATTTCACAATAGAATCTCTATAGTGTGGATGGACTACTAAGGTAAGTTTTCTTTCAATAACTTGGTCAACTGAAGGTAGTGCAGAAAAACATACCTATCAGCTGAAGCTGAACATCACAGGTATGATTTCTCCTTTTTCATTTTTTACTTTACAACTAAGATACCCTAATATCTATGGATCCTCTCTCTGAATTCCATTATTTCCCCTATTTGTGAACCACCTGATTCTCAGTCTTCTATCTACATTCCACTCCCCATAATGTTTTCAATCAGACCCTCTATGGATTATATATTCTTTTATTCCATTTCACAACGAAAACTATATAGTGTGACTGGATTGCTGAGGTAAGTTTTCTTTTAATCACTATCCATATGAATACTGTAACATATAAATTATGAAATATAATATTTCAAAACTGTATTGGATTTCATAAAATAAATTTATTAATTTATTTATAATTTTAAATCTATAGTATTAAAACAAGAGCTGTACTTGGGGTATTATATTCAATACACTACATTTAATAAATTATATAAAAATTAAAAATGTTAATTTACCTATCATGAGATGCACAATTTGGATTTATGTTATTGGTTATTTTTACTAACATTTAGTTAATCTACCATGTTTTTCTCACTTTATATAGAATTGATTAATAATTTTTTGGTTCTCTATTTAGTGTGCATTCAAGAATTGTTCTGTAGTGTATTTTAATGAGTTTAGAGGTTTATATTTTAGAATTATTTGTACCACAATAATTTTAGAATTGTTGATAACTACCATGTTATATAGGTGTTGTTTTGACTTATTCCACTAGAAATTATGGATTAATTCTACTTTCAAATGTATGGATTTTACTTATTTGATAATTGTAGAAGCATCCTAAATTGGAAAGCATTAGTGTCAAATTACTGTTACTTGAAACATTCCATGGTACAAGAAATTAGAAATTTCAAAGGTGCACATCATTATCCTATTCCTTTAGAAGGAATAGAACATTGTTAATCAAAAATCATTTTTATTTGTCTTCCTTTATATATAAATTCATATTCATTCTTTTCATTTTATTTATTTCATTAAACACTATTCCAAAACCCTTTTTTTTCATGTACAATGGGATATTTTTTAAAACAAACTTATCTATATTTGAAGTTAACTTCAACTATTAAGATTTAAATTATAGTTACTTTCTTAATTTCTAATTTCAATATATATTCCCTATTTACAATGTTAGATATCAAAACTATGTTTCACACCTTACTAAATTATTCATAATATTTTACAAAATAATTATAATTCCAAAGAAACTAAGGATGTGAGATAAAGTCAACATATATTAGAGATAATATGGTTTTCACTAAATACAATTTTGAACTCTTTATTTCCTCCTTAAAACTTCCATTTTGCACAAAAATTAATTCTATTTAATGTGGTTTAATTATTCATGATGATATAATCTTTTCATGTTTTTAACTAATTTTTGTAAAGGAGTTGGTTGTATTAGATTGAACCCTATTCTTATTTAACTACATAATATTACATCTCTACTCTAATGCATGAATGAAATTATACTTAATTCTTAGATACAGTTTCAACCAAAAAAGTAATTGCAGAAAAACTATTCAATTTATATTTTATAATTCAAATCATTTGGAATGACTTGGATGAAATATCATTCTAATTTTATTATATTAATTTCTTCATTCACATTTGATTCATTATTTTCAAAGATATTATTGATAATATTAAATACCCATTTCTCATATAAGAATAACATCAACTTCTATTAGCATCTATCTCCCCTTTACTATTCACATATTACTCTCCACCATCAAACAAAGACATTGTTACAAATCCCATTGAAGCGAAGGGTGAGTAAAGTCCTAACAAGTGCATTCTTATTCATTTCTATAAGAATTATATTATCCATGGATATAATTAGGAAATAAAATAATCATATAGTGTTTGAATTATGCCCATAACACCTTTCAAACTCATGAAAACCATTTGCAGCTAAGCTTATGATTATATCAAAAAACCCTTGATGTGATAATATTTCTATGATTCTTTATCACAAAATAAAAACACCATTTATCATCAAACAAAATTCATAAGGGATAATATTCATAGAAATTATTTCATTATAAGGAACAACAATTGATACCAAATGAAATACTATAGGCTTACTCTATAGTTTTCAGTAGCACATTTGAAGTACATTTTTTATTACATTACTTTTGTCTTCATGTATCTCCATTTTCAAAAGAAGTGAATCTTTTTGAACCTGAAACCTTTTAATAAAACCATTGATTCATGCCTTCCTAATGTTCAGTATAAAAATAGAGGAAACTAATAGTTATTTCCAATAAGTTTTTGAATTCATGATATTATCCTTTCCAACCACAACCACCACCATAATTCACAACTACATACTGTAAACTTTTAATATGGCTATTGATTGGTGTATTTGTAATGTTTAGTGAACTTTGGGTTCTTATTATTACTCCAACATGAGTTTTTTCACTTTAGGTATTCAAGTGAACCATCTTGATGTTTAAATTTTGACGTTTGCTTCATCTTTGTATAACTTATACCCTCAGAGTGCCTTCTACTCCAATTATAAATCATCAATTCTTATACTATTTTTCTTGATAATGTCATGTTGATTTTCTTTACTTTCATTTAAAAAGAAATAATTTTTTTTTCAAGTTATACATATTCCTAAGGTGATGTAGTATTAAGTTTATCTATTCTTCTCTCATAATTAATTTTTGTTTTGTTTTAATCCTCAATTTTGTTTCATTTTTTAACTTTGATCTACAATGATCTAAGAATCAAAAATATTCTACCCATATATAGATGGTTTTATAGGTATTAAATAGTATCACTCATCCCATGTCATAGGAAAATAATATTAGATCCTTCATAGTCCCATATATGTTTTTTCCATAGTTTCAAATTTATTATATTATTTTTGTGATTTGCAGTTTTTCAATTTTTACTTCCCTTACAACAATCACTTTTCAAATTTTGTTCATGTTAATCTATTGATTAATTTGATAAACAAGGTATGGTTGATATCATTTTTAACTCTTTATGTTTACACAGTCTCTTCTATTTAAATGATGAGAGGACACTTTATTTTAACATTTTTTCATTAATATAATCATTTAAATTTATTATTATATGATTGTTATATTGTTTCATTAGAGTGATGAGCACTATATTCTCATAAATTCTATTTTTAATGCAGTTTTTGAATGATTTAACTATTGTGATTTTAGGGGCCATCAAATTTTGTGATATGAAAACTATGAGTTATGGTTTCTAGATATTTCATTTTGATTACATAAACAAAGGGAATGAAAATGTAAAAAAGTTAAGTTTACACATGGTTTCAAATATTTTATTTTTATTACATAAAGGAAGGGACTAATTTGAAAATTTAATTTTTTAGTATTATTTTATAGGAATCATTTTTTAAGAACATGATTTCAAATAATACTTGGTAAAGTGCAATGAAAATACAAAAACATATTGCTTAATCTTTTAAGTTCACTTGTATAGTTTGAATTATAATTGATATTATATAGAATTTAACCACTATCACTTTAATTTCATCAGTGATATTTGACCACTCTTATTTTA
This sequence comes from Viscum album, assembly GCA_963277665.1. Taxonomy (NCBI): domain Eukaryota; kingdom Viridiplantae; phylum Streptophyta; class Magnoliopsida; order Santalales; family Viscaceae; genus Viscum; species Viscum album. The sequence goes on from OY728162.1 coordinate 1,531,884,805, forward strand.
TATATAATGAAATAAGATATTTTTATTTTCTTGGTATCATTTATGCAGTATTTTGTTCACTACTATTTTGGAATGATTAGATCTTTTAAAACCCGATATTTGAATACTAAAAACAATGTTCTATTATTCACATGCTCTGTATATATGTGTGAAATTATGATGATTAACATTGGTGTTAAACATTATATATAGTGATGAAATAATAGATTTGAACCACTTCCATAGTTTTATTCTTTCGGTATCATTTAAATAGTTTTGATATATTGAGTTTATAGAGTAATTTAATAGGATATATGACCCATTTCCCTGGATTTACTATTTATGTTTTAACATATTCAACAAATGAATAATGTATACTATGTTACATGATGTTTTATTTTCATATCAAAATTTGTTTAATATTACTTGAATACTTATTATTCATTCTATCCAAACTACTTATTACATATAATAGTATACTCATATTGGTATGTTCTTGCAACCTGGGCAGTTTTTTTAAACATACTTAAACACATTAGATATTGATTTTAGTATTCAAAATTTTATCTATACATGTTTTTTAGTTTTTTTATTTCATAATATGTTATATATTTACTTTATTTAATACCATAATTGCATTTTACTCCTTATCAAATCATTATAAATATTTCATACATGAATTTCAATTCTCAAGCTATTTCCATAGAATAGAGATTTTATAAATGATTAAATGCATAATTATTCAACATCATTTTGCTTTATATATTATGGTATGGATTACAAGAATAAATTGAACTACATTTCTCACTTTTAGAACAATGAACCATTTAGTTTCCCACCAAATTCAAATATTTTTAAATCCAAACAATTTCTAATCATTGTGGAAATATCTTAATTTAACACTTGTAACTATCATAATTCATGTGATCATCATACATTTAAATTCCTATTCATTACTAACAACCAACAAAAAATTTCATAATTTTAGAATAATGTTCACTATTCAGAGGTAACGACATTTAACGTATCTCCATTTATTATTCACATTATAATTATAATTTCATTACTTTTCAACTTTTATCTATTCTTATCAAAACACTTAAGCTTTCACATTAAATTTTCAGCACTCTCTTCTCTACAAGATGTTTTAAATCATGGAAAACATGAAAATGTAACTAAGTTCAGTGGTCTATAATCTTCATCACTACCTACTACAATATATAAAATTATAGTTATCTCTATTGTCTAGCATTAAAAATTTATTCTCATATTTTCATTCAAATAAAATACCCTATCGCATTGATACATCAAAAACTATATATCAATTTTACTTATTTGTGATTTCCTTATAAAGAATAATTCACTAAACCATTTCAATTTATAAGACGATGATGAATTTCCAAACAATAGTTCGAATTTTCATCCATTACCTTCCAATTTAGTCAATGTTTTTCATATAACTCTGTCATCTTCTAAAGGGAATAAAATCAAGGCTGAGAAAATAGATTAATTGTATTACATCACTATCTTTCCAATATTCCAGATAATTTTTGTTTTGAAATTATGTATATTCAGTGTGAAACTACCTATTTTTAATATATTTCACTTTCTCTTATCCTAAACTTAAATACTTTTTATATCCTTTCCTCTATTTCATTGCTTGCATTATCATTTAGTCAACTATAATGGGTGTTTGGTGTCCTCTATTGCTATAATTTTCATCCCAGTTTTATTTGTGGTGGTTCAACTTAATATAATGCTTAATTGGAGTGGTGAAATGAAATTTGTGATTAAAACCTGATGTTTTATGACTATATATTTTCATGACATATATTCTTTGAAAATTTTCATAAATTATAAACTTTTGGGTGTGTTGTCTCCAATTTGATTTCATTTCTCTAGGGATCCTTGAGGGGAATATGCTTACACAGTATGTAATAAGTTTTATTATATTTTTAAAAAACCTAACAATGTTATCAAAGGGATCTATGCTTAAGTTTTTTGAAACTTGTGATGCAATGAAGAAGAAAACCAAAAAAGGGAAGTGTTTTCATTTTATGGAAATTAAGTTTTTAAAATGGATTACCCTTACATAGTTGGGATACGTAAAGGTAACTGAGGTGTTGCCTTTATGTAGATGGGCTGTGTAAAGTTAACTAGGTCATTACCCTTACAAAAATCAACTGCACAAGGGACCCTTATGAAGTTAGGATATGTAAAGGTCATTGAGGTGTTACCTTTACATAGATAGGTTGTGTAAAGGTAACCAAGTCATTACCATTACACATATCAATTTAGTAAGGGTAAAAAGGTGTTACATTTATGTGAAGGGGTTCACATAATAGTCATCTTACCTTACCCTTATATAGATCGGTCTGTATAAGGGTCACCGCAACTTACCCTTATGCCGATATGTATCTGTAACCTACCTTTACACAGATATGATTTTCATAAAGATTGTACGAAGTTACCCTTATGAAATGTAGCCTACAAAAGGGTTATCCTATATTTCCCCATGATCTACGTAAGGGTTATGTGAGGCTTACCCTTACATAGAGTGGTTATGTAAAGTTAATGTGGTGTTTTAAAATATTTATATAAAGGCAAATTTGTACTTACCCTTACATGAAGAGTTCACATAAAGGTAAGACCTTCTATGTAACATCCCAGGTAAATAATGAATAAAACATTTTCATATTTACTAATATTTACGAATTAAATATTAATTTTACTTTAAAGGGGTTGCTATGTTCGATAGCGTACCCGATACGCAACGATGAGTTCCTTTGAAAACTTACGTTGCACACTAGTAATATAATAATATTATTTTAAATGGTAGTTAACATGTAGCCGTTGTATTGGCGAGAATGGATATAAATAACTAAAATATGATTATATATGTTTTTTAAATGTTTTTACATTTATCCAATAAAAGATAAAGGCTTAAAATATGGAAAGAATTCAATTTTAGGCATTTATACCCTAATTTTCACTAAAGGTTCACTTATCGCCTTTTGATGGCGAACTGTCATTAAATATAGTTTTGATCACTATTATACATTCTATTGGACCAAATATAATTGTTTTTTAGAATTGGGACATCAAAATTTACTTTGTGTAAATTTTTGGTATTTTTTCGATAAAGTTCATTTTTTAATGAATAATGTAAAATGTTGTATTTTAATTCAAAACCTATTTTTAATATAATTTATTTATATGATTATATTATATTTTGAATTAGTTTTAAAGTGAAATTAGAATATGTTTTTACCGTTAAATCCAATAGTGGTCGTTGGAATTAATTTCACTTTGAAATCGGACTTAAACTAGTGTCAATCTTTTGATACTTATTGTTTCATAAAAACACGATATTTGCTCTGACAACGGGAATTAATTATTAAATTAATAAATTCAACTTATATGTTTTGAATTTTTTAAAATGGACTTCATTTTTGAATTCGGAATATCAAATATAGCTTAGGGTGAAGTTTTGGTATTTTTCTGAAAAACTTCAATTTTTGATGAATAATGAAACCACTAAGTGGTACTTAAAAAAATGATTTTTTTGTTTAAATGAAATTTTACCACCTCTGTGTTTTGAATTTCAAAAATCCGACATACATGGTTTTCATTAAGAAGTAAAATGTGGTTCAATGGGATTAAAATAATTGTTTGGTGAATAGTAACTTATTAAGTTTTTAATCGTGATTAGAGGTAATTAGTGTAGTTTAAGGTAAAAGTAATGTTTTAATAATATGAAATGAACTTGACACATGTACCAACCTCGTTGGATGTGTCATGTAAGACCAAGACAATCCATGGGTCAACTTGGGGACCCCATTAAGCCACTTTAGTTGGAAAATGACATTAATATCTTTTTATTTAATGTTAAAATAAAAATGACACAAACATGAGTTGTTTTACTAAAACAATTTTTAAATGAGGTTATACAAGTCAGATTTTTGACTATAAATATTCATTAGAAAGATAAAAAGATTTCATACATAATGATATTTTTTTATAATTTTTAGACATTAAATAAATTAAATTATTTATGACATCATGATGATGCAGCGATTACCTCATTAATAAAGGATTTAAATAAAATGAAATGATAATGTAAAATCTATGACCTAAACATGTCCAAAACCTATTTTATGGGTGTCTTTAGAACCCTTATCACCTTATCCTCGAAACACATCAATGTGGGACCATTAAAATCCGAAACCCATTCTAAAATAAAGTAACATTTCCTTACTTTCCAAGAGTGCCCCTCCTCCCCTCTTATAAAAGACCCCCACCTCTACCACCTTACCCACACTTCCAAAGACTTTGGCTCAGCCAAAACCTGCCCATTTTGTCTCTTCACATACCTATATTACTCCTTGAAGCCTCACTTTGGGCATAAGTCTTCCCAAGGAAGCCTTTGAGCTCAAACTAAACGGAGTTACCCGATTTTAAGGTAATGTCTTCACTTGAGTCCTTTTGTTTTATTTTTCTTCTCCAACCCCCTAAACTCTTTTTATTAATTTATTTTGTAACAAATACAGTATATTCAATATACTAGGATGTTTTTTTAAGAATATTTTGAGCTAAAATTACACACATCTACATCTAATGGTTAAAGAACATACTGTTTCTGTGGTTGGCGAATTTCTGCCTCACGAAACGATGATTGTTCAATCTTCTTTTAAACACCTTTAATGGTGGCCATTAAGATGTCACTCTATTTATATATGATATATATTATGTTTATGTTTTCCTTATGCTTATTTATTTTTCATTTGTGGTTTACATTTATGGTTTCCATTGTGGGTAAACACGATAATTTCATTTTAGGAAGTGCGGACTACCACCCCCTCAAAGTGATGTGATTTGTTAATGCCAAATGTAGGACGTATAAAGGATGGATTTAATGATATTATATATGATATTATACTGGAATTATAATATACCTCTATATCATTATTATTTCTTTCCATTAATGTAGAGACTCGAAGCTTGACGTACATGGACATTACATTACTTTTGCGGAATACTTAGTACATAACAAAAACACACACACACAAGGATCGTAATAGTTTAGTGTCTTTGGAAACTCAGAATATAATCTTCTAATCTTGGTGGAAGATCTTCAACATCTCCCATAAAGATCTTCCTTTTTTTATACCTAAAACCTTTCTTTATATCCCGGGGAAAATAAAACATAAAATGGTGAGCTCAAATTCTCAGTAAGGGTAAACAAAAGAAATATCAATCACATCATATACATAAGGACATAACTTTTGGAAATCTTAACCTGCAAAAGAGATCATAATTTCATAACATGGGATAAATCATGGCAGAGAAATGTAATCACAATAATCATAACATAAAATATGAAACTTTGTGGCATACACACACAATCATAGAGAATCATTTCTTGTTAGTCAAGACTCATTTCCAAGACTATCTTAGTAGACAAAGTCTCTTTCTGAACCGAGTCACCCTCGTTCCATTCCTGTTTTACTGAACCGGTATAACCTACCATTCCAGCCCTGTCTATCTCATGAGATATAAAATATTTACCCAATGCATTGGAGGGAGATATAGGTCCCACCCATCTCATAATGATACCATTCTTATGTGTGCCACAAAATCATAAACCATACATCATAGCATAACCCATGTAATAAAAATGGGATTCTTAAACAACATGACTTCATAAAACAATTCATATAAGATAAAGGAATTCATAAAAATAATTCCATCACACATAATCAAATCAATGTAATAATAGGGATAAAAATAGAACCCTTTATTATCTTAGATGGAAAATAATTTTGATAAAACACTTGAACTCCATTCTTGAGGAAAATATCCTTTCTACTTCAAAAACACTTTTCATTTCTTAACATGTAATAAAATTATAACCAAAAGAAGTTAATTAAAAATAAACTTGAAAACTTATAAGGGAAGATTCTTGGAAATAATGTTTTAAAAATCCATTCATGTCGTATAAGTTAAAATAAAACATTCTTCTCGTACTTTTTTCGGAAAAGTCAAAAAGTACCTCGTACGAAAAACGACAAAAGATTCCTTTCATATCTTTTACTAAAAACTCACTGAAGGGTAAAATTGGATTTAAACAATTTTAGGTGGATGAAAATAATATTACATATTGAGGAAACATGTATGTGGATGATAAAATACACCCCAGTAAATTTCAAAGTATAAACAATCTCGAATAAAAATGAGATTGTGATATTTCCCCTACCTTAGGTCCGATTTGCTTTGTAAGTGTCCGAACCTCCTGTATAATGATTTAAATAATGTCATTGACTTATTAAAGAATCATATTAATTGTTATGATATCATATATGGTTCACTTATGACTTTATATTACCTGTTCTTTTGTAAATTCCTTGTTAAAGAGCGTTTTGGGTAAAATTGTTTCATTTGTCGTCCGTGTTTTGACTTATAATTATTCATATGATTACTTAGATCATGATTACTTAATTACAGAATATAAAACATGATTTATATATATATATTCAGAATATACATATATATAATAAATCAGTAAATGGAAAGAAATACACCGTTCATGGAGACGGTAGTCCGTACGTACGCATGAACGCTGTTTTCGTTTCCTTATTGAATTGAATGGAATTAAGTAGATGACATACATATAAATATACATAAATACAATATCATTATTATGTCATTTATTTCATTAGTACTTATTATATATACTTTATAATCATTCATGAATGGTTAATCATTGAGAATGAATCTCATCGCGTCGTGGAGACGGTAGTCCGTATGTACACACGAGTGATGATATCGTTCCCATGGTCGTGGAATTGTGTTGAAGTGTATGTATACTATTTCAGTATCAATATCACTTTATAATAATCATATATAGTTACTCATTACACCATTATACCCATCCAATTAAGGGGGTGGCGGAAAATAGATTACACCACGACGTGGAGACGGTATTCCGTACGTACGCACGCGGTGATTTCCTTTTTCCGTAGGATGGATAGAAGGTTAATTAGAGTTGTTTCATATTTATAATAACATATAAGTATATAATAAATACTGATGTTATGAATTTATCATTAAACAACTAAAGAAGAAGAATTTGAAGAAGAAAGAAATTGAAAAAGATCGGTAATGGATATTACCTCTTTTTGACGCGCCTTCACTTAACCTCCACTTAAAGAACTAAGGATGGTCTTTGAAGAAGAACAGGACCTCTAGGATGTTACTAGGGAAGTGGAGAAGAGATTTTTTCAGGGTTTGGCCGAGCTTGAATGCTCAAATTGGTGTGAGGAAGAGAGGGAGGAGGTGCCCTTTTATAAGGGAGGAGAGGGGCTCCTTTGGGAAAACTAAAAATATTATTTTATTATAAAGTCAAGTTCGGTTTTAAATAGCTCCAAATTGATATATTTCAAAGCTAATGTGGGTATGGGTCGAAATCCTCTAATAAAATATAATTTAGACAAGTTTGGGTTCCTATTTTAACCTTATCATTTATATTTAACATTAAGTTAAATAATTTTACTTTTACTGTGTCTTCTTGTGTTCTTATACTATAAGGTTAATAAACTTACTATAAGCAGCCAAAAGAACCCCAAGTTGTTTATTATTAATATATATAACCTTATCTAAGTCATTTTGATGAACCTTAGATTTTTAGGAATAAAATAACAATTACTAATATAATATTTGTTTTAAAAACTATTTTATGTCAATTTTGACACTATTTAGTAATTGATTTTTGTGAAAATCATAACAGAATGATTAGTTCTAAAAAAGTTAATTAAATCAATACTAACATGTCATATTAACCTAGAAAATTAGTTGAATTCATAAAAAGACTCAAATTACATTTATTTGGGTATTTATAACATCAATTATGTCAATATTTCATTAATAAGATAATTACTGCATCATCGTTGTGTCATAAATAAATTAAATTATATAATGTCTAAAAATTATAAATAAAATACCATTATGTAGGAAATCTTTTTATATTTCTAAGGAGTATTTATAGTCGAATTTATCTTATGTATAACCCTATATTAAAAATTATTTACTTATTAAACTTTGATTTTAACTATTTTAACCCTTCTTTAAATAAATTAATAATAAATGTCCTAATCTAATCCAAGTGGGCCTAAATGATCATATTTTATTCCTAAGATTGTTTTTGGTCGAATTAAACTTATCCAATAGAATTAAGATATGTGTTAGGGTAATAATAATAACATTTTTACCCTTAATTACCCTATTTACTTTTAACCGTGGTAAAAAAAGTAAAACGTTACTATTCACCAAAAATTATTTTCATCTCATTGAACCACATCTTACTAACTAACATCAACCGTGTCTCTCGGATTTTTGAAATTCCACTCACAGAAGCGGTAAAATTAAATTTTATGAAAAATTAATTTTTTTTAACTACCACTTAGTGGTTTCACTATTCATCAAAAAATGAAAGTTTCCAGAAAAACACCAAAAATTAGGCCTAAGATATATTTGATATTATGAACTCAAAAATTATGTCTATTTTACCAAATTCAAAACATATCAGTTGCATTAATTAATTTAAAATTAATTCCCGTCGTCAAAACAAATAGCGTGTTCTTAAGAGATAATAACTATCAAAAGATTGACACTTGTTTATGTCTGGTTTAAATGTAGAATTACATCCAATGAACAACATTGTATTAAATTGTAAAAATATATTCTAAATATACTTTAAAACCACTCAAATAAATAATTTATCACTATTAATTATTTCGATTAAAAAAGTTGTTTTTAATTAAAATTTAGTAATTTTCACTATTCATCAGAATATGAAAGTTATCCGAAAAGTACCAAAATTTCACCTTAGGCTAAATTCGATATTCCGAATCCAAAAATGAAGTCCATTTTGAGAGATAAAATTTCTAAAATTTTAAAAGGTGGTTATTACTATTCATAACGACTAGTTTTAATAATATTTTAATAGCATATCGTTGTTTAGTGAAACTCGGTATTGCGTACTACACACGCTATCGAGGAAGGTCGCGATTGCGTGTAATGCAAGGAAAGTCAAGAATGAGTGTTGTGCAAGCTCCTTTTGGTGTAGCGTAAAAAACAAGACATTAATGAAATTAAAAAGAATATTTTTCATAAAATCTCGGGGTGTTACATTCTACCCCCTTAAAATGAATTTCGCCCTCGAAATTCGTCGGGGTTATAAATGGTTTACTATTTGAAAGTTTCTTTGATAGAAACCCACATCGTAAAAAGGAATACCAAAACCAATCTTTAAAAACAAAAGTATGAAACGTAACGGTTCCCCAAATAAACTAATCACTGGGTTTCCACATAGGTGAAAATATGGATATGGAAGAGAAATCTAACCATCATGTTCTGATGGAGAGTGGTAGAGAACATGGCTATGGAAAATACAACAATCACAAATCCATAAATTTGTGACGATCTAAGGTACCATCTGATTCATCAGATATAAGAGCACTAGGACAACATTTTTGGTTTTCACGATCATTTCCCTAAATTTATTAAGATTGGAATAAGAAGAAATACTTTCGTGATTTTGGTATAGTCTCACCGTTGGTCATTCTTTGGACAATTTCCACTTCATCTCTTAAAGAAATGAAGTTGAATTTGTCATTCATGATGTGTTAGCAGATCATGTGATAAAATGATGGGTCATTCCATCTGTCTCAAACAAAAGGTTGGAAAATTTATCAAAAAATACATAAGTCCATCTATAGTGAGATTAATCATATATGGTTCCTAAAATGGACTTATACTTCATATATCATACTTCTTAATATAATAAAACTAGTTTCTACTAAACAGGGAATTCCTGTAGGCCAGTGGTAGGCGATAAAGGCCAGTCGCACTTCGGTTGTGGGTTCGATTCCCACAGCCTTGTCCGACGCGATGGGCTGTCGCCCGTCCTGCAGGTTGTCCTTTTTCTAAAACTACATTACTATATCATCCCATCAATAATATCGAAAAAAGGTTCTATCCTTAAACAATACTAACTTATGTCCCACATAATCCATTCCAATCTTTAGGCTTATCCATAATATTGCAGTCCATTATCATATTATAGTGAAAACGATTACCAGAGATTTCATATAAGAAGCATGTTAATACCATTGTTGATCCCCATATATCATAAGATATGTCTTGTTGGTCACATTACAAATGTTTGAATGCCTTAATCATGTATTCTCTTGAAAAATGAATACCCATTGAACCTTAGTGAAAACATGAATGCAGTTAAAAGCTAACACTTTCCACATACCAAAATCCTCAAAATTCTATATACTCAAACCATGATATCACATAGTCCTTATATCAATCATGAGCTCATGAATACTATCAAACATATTAGATTATCTTTATCTTTATATTATGTTCATATCATCTGCTTTCCAAAAATATTTCAATCACTTTTCATGGTTACCGATGTCATATTCTTATAGAAAACCACAATGGACCAATACATAGATATTCCAATATACCATAAAAGTACCTCAATAACATTATTCTTGAATACCAATACATAAACACTTTAAACCATCATCATCAATGATTGTCCTGGAATAAGTCCTTCCTTAATTAGAAGTAACTTTTTAGGTCAGGGCATTGAGTTGGGTAATGCCCATGTTCTCCACAAATAAGACACTGAACTCCATAACAGTCTGTCACTCTATGACCCTTTTCTCCACACAGATAACATTTGTCCCTCCATTTGAGGTATTCCTCAAGTTTCTTCTTCCCTTCTTTATAAATCTCAATCTTTCTTTCTTTATGCTCCTCAACATGCGAACATGCATAAAAGTCTATCTTCCTCTTATTTGATGAATTAGGCATACCACTAAATTTCACCTTGTTAATCATATATCGCGATGACTGATTTGGCATAATCACAATATCTTTCTCTCTAGGAATTACGCAATTTTGTTGCTCATAGTCACCAATTTGTCCATTGGATTCAATGCTAACCGAATTCTTTCTGGTTCCCTCCATTGACTAAAACACAAAAAGAATTCTGTGAGAGGCAAAAATCATACAAGGAAAATAACATAATCAAGGGGGAGTATCCTCAATATCTAACATCTTAGGTTAAATTCTATGATCGTTACCGTAGTTCTAGTACTGTATCCTATACGTATACTTATCCTTAGGGAAATCCCTAGACATACCTTATAAATATCTCTAGGGATCTCACTAACGTTTTCGCATCCTAGTTTCCAAAGGTTGACTAAACCTTTCCTCTGATACCAACTGTAGAGACTCGAAGCTTGACGTACATGGAAATTACATTACTTTTGGGGAATACTTAGTACATAACAAAAACACACAAACACAAGGATCGTAATAGTTTAGTGTCTTTGGAAACTCGGAATATAATCTTCTAATCGTGGTGGAAGATCTTCAACATCTCCCATAAAGATCTTCCTTTTTTTTATACCTAAAACCTTTATTTATATCATGGGGAAAAGAAAACATAAAAGGGTGAGCTCAAATTCTCAGTAAGGGTAAAAAAAATAAATATCAATCACATCATATACATAAGGACATAACTTTTGGAAATCTTAACCTGCAAAAGAGATCATAATTTCATAACATGGGATAAATCATGGCAGTGAAATGTAATCACAATAATCATAACCTAAAACATGAAACTTTGTGGCATACACACACAATCATATAGAATCATTTCTTGTTAGTCAAGACTCATTTCCAAGACTATCTTAGTGGACAAAGTCCCTTTCTGAACCGAGTCACCCTCGTTCCATTCCTGTTTCACTGAACCGGTATAACCTACCGTTCCAGCCCTGTCTATCTCATGAGATATAAAATCTTTACCCAATGCATTGGAGGGAGATATAGGTCCCACCCATATCATAATGATACCATTCTTATGTGTGCCACAAAATCATAAACCATACATCATAGCATAACCCATGTAATAAAAATGGGATTCTTAAACAACATGACATCATAAAACAATTCATATAAGATAAAGGAATTCATAAAAATAATTCCATCACACATAATCAAATCAATGTAATAATAGGGATAAAAACAGAACCCTTTATTATCTTAGATGGAAAATAATTTTGATAAAACACTTGAACTCCATTCTTGAGGAAAATATCCTTTCTACTTCAAAAACACTTTTCATTTCTTAACATGTAATAAAATTATAACTAAAAGAAGTTGATTAAAAATAAACTTGAAAACTTATAAGGGAAGATTCTTGGAAATAATGTTTTAAAAATACATTCATTTCGTATAAGTTAAAAGAAAACATTCTTCTCGTACTTTTGTCGGAAAAGTCAAAAAGTACCTCGTACGAAAAACGACAAAAGATTCCTTTCATATTTTTTACTAAAAACTCACCGAAGGGTAAAATTGTATTTAAACAATTGTAGGTGGATTAAAATAATATTACATATTGAGGAAACATGGATGTGGATGATAAAATACACCCAGTAAATTTCAAAGTATAAACAATCTCGAATAAAAATGAGATTGTGATATTTCCCTTACCTTAGGTCCGATTTGCTTCGTAAGTGTCCGAACCTCCTGTATAATGATTTAAATAATGTCATTGACTTATTATAGAATCATATTCATTGTTATGATATCATATATGGTTCACTTATGACTTTATATTACCCGTTCTTTTGTAAATTCCTTGTTAAAGAGCGTTTTGGGTAAAATTGTTTCATTTGTCGTCCGTGTTTTGACTTGTAATTATTCATATGATTACTTAGATCATGATTACTTAATTACAGAATATAAAACATGATTTATATATATATATATATTCAGAATATACATATATATAATAAATCAGTAAATGGAAAGAAATACACCGTTCATGGAGACGGTAGTCCGTACGTACGCATGAACGCTGTTTTCGTTTCCTTATTGAATTGAATGGAATTAAGTAGATGACATACATATAAATATACATAAATCCAGTATCATTATTATGTCATTTATTTCATTAGTACTTATTATATATACTTTATAATCATTCATGAATGGTTAGTCATTGAGAATGAATCTCATCGCGTCGTGGAGACGGTAGTCCGTACGTACGCACGAGCGATGATATCATTCCCATGGTCGTGGAATTGTGTTGAAGTGTATGTATACTATTTAAGTATCAATATAACTTTATAAAAATCATATATAGTTACTCATTACACCATTATACCCATCCAATTAAGGGGGTGGCGGAAAATAGATTACACCACGGCGTGGAGACGGTATTCCGTACGTACGCACGCGCGGTGATTTCCTTTTTCCGTAGGATGGATAGAAGGTTAATTAGAGTTGTTTCATATTTATAATAACATATAAGTATATAAGAAATACTTATGTTATTACTTTATAATGAAAAAACTAAAGAAGAAGAAGTTGAAGAAGAAATAAATTGAAAAAGATCGGTAATGGATATTACCTCTTTTTGACGTGCCTTCACTTAACCTCCACTTAAAGAACTAAGGATGGTCTTTGAAGAAGACCAGGACATCTAGGATGTTACTAGGGAAGTGGAGAAGAGATTTTGGCAGGGTTTTGCCGAGATTTAATGCTCAAATTGGTGTGAGGAAGAGAGGGAGGAGGTGCCCTTTTATAAGGGAGGAGAGGGGCTCCTTTGGGAAAACTAAAAATATTATTTTATTATAAAGTCAAGTTCGGTTTTAAATAGCTCTAAATTGATATATTTCGAAGATAAGGTGGGTATGGATCAAAATCATCTCATAAAATAGAATTTAGACAAGTTTAGGTTCCTATTTTAACCTTATCATTTATATTTAACATTAAGTTAAATAATTTTACTTTTACTGTGTCTTCTTGTGTTCTTATACTATAAGGTTAATAAACTTACTATAAACAGCCAAAGGAACCCCAAGTTGTTTATTATTAATATATATAACCTTATATAAGTCATTTGGCCGAAACTTATATTTTTTGGAATAAAATAACAATTACTAATATAATATTTGTTTTAAAAACTATTTTATGTCAATTTTGACACTATTTAGTAATTGATTTTTGTGAAAATCATAACAGAATGATTAGTTATAACAAAGTTAATTAAATCAATACTAACATGTCATATTAACCTAGAAAATTAGTGTAATTCATAAAAATACTCAAATTACATTTATTTGGGTATTTATAACATCAATTATGTCAATATTTCATTAATAAGATAATTACTGCATCATCGTTGTGTCATAAATAAATTAAATTATTTAATGTCTAAAAATTATAAATAAAATACCATTATGTAGGAAATATCTTTAGCTTTCTAAGGAGTATTTATAGTCTAATTTATCTTATGTATAACCCTATATTAAAAATGATTTACTTATTAAACTTTGATTTTAACTATTTTAACCCTTGTTTAAATAAATTAATAATAAATGTCCTAATCTAATCCAAGTGGGCCTAAATGATCATATTTTATTACTAAGATTGTTTTTGGTCGAATTACACTTATCCAATAGAATTAAGACTTGTGTTAGGGTAATAATAATAACATTTTTACCCTTAATTATCCTATTTACTTTTAACCATGGTAAAAAAAAGTAAAACGTTACTATTCACCAAAAATTATTTTCATCTCATTGAACCACATTTTACTAACTAACATCAACCGTATCTCTCGGATTTTTGAAATTCCACTCACAGAAGCGGTAAAATTAAATTTTATGAAAAATTCATTTTTTTTAACTACCACTTAGTGGTTTCACTATTCATCAAAAAATGAAAGTTTCCAGAAAAACACCAAAAATTAGGCCTAAGCTATATTTGATATTATGAACTCAAAAATGATGTCTATTTTACCAAATTCAAAACATATCAGTTGCATTAATTAATTTAAAATTAATTCCCGTTGTCAAAACAAATAGCGTGTTCTTAAGAGATAATAACTATCAAAAGATTGTCACTTGTTTATGTCCGGTTTAAATGTAGAATTACATCCAATGAACAAAATTGTATTAAATTGTAAAAATATATTCTAAATATACTTTAAAACCACTAAAATAAATAATTTATCACTATTAATTATTTCGATTAAAAAAGTTTTTTTTAATTAAAATTTAGTAATTTTCACTATTAATCAGAATATGAAAGTTATCCGAAAAGTACCAAAATTTCACCTTAGGCTAAATTCGATACTCCGAATCCAAAAATGAAGTCCATTTTGAGAGATAAAATTTCTAAAATTTTAAAAGGTGGTTATTACTATTCATAACGGCTAGTTTTAATAATATTTTAATAGCATATCGTTGTTTAGTGAAACTCGGTATTGCGTACTACACACGCTATCGAGGAAGGTCGCGATTGCGTGTAATGCAAGGCAAGTCAAGAATGCATGTTGTGCAAGATCCTTTTGGTGTAGCGTACAAAACAAGACATTAATGAAATTAAAAAGAATATTTTTCATAAAATCTCGAGGTGTTACAATTAATGTATGAGATAGAAATGAAAGTAGCGTTCATGCGTACGTACGGCTTACCGTCTCCATGAACGGTGCATTTCATTTATTATCCCCAATGTAATGTACTATTATAAGTACATATTTATAATGGATATATATAATGTATGTTACATATAAATGAGCTGGAATTAAAATATACATACCTCTCATTTAGTTTTAATTCCATTAATATGACAAAGAAATGAAAGTAGCGTTCATGCGTACGTACGGCTTACCGTCTCCATGAATGGTGCATTTCATTTCTTACCTCTAAATGATTATGTAATATTATAAATACATGTATATGATGGATATATATGATATATATGATATCCAAATCATGAATTTCATTCTGATATAAAGAACCTTTGACCACACGAACAACATGTAATTGTAAGAAGTCCACTTTCGACTTAAGAACCAAATATCGACAAAACAAAAATTATTAACTTAAATGATTACATAATGTTTATGACATGATAATAAGTGATATAAAAGTAATAATGAACTTGAAAAAGGTTCTTAATCAAGTAGAAATTAACTCAACTTTATTATTCAGGACGTTAAAGAACGATCGAGTCAAGTCGGACCCGAGGTAAGGGATTTCGTCTCAATCTCCTTTCATTGAGGCATATTTCGTTTTATACACAACTTTATTTTATACGGTGTATAAAACCCTTTGACTTTTACTTTTATACAAAAGTAATCTTTTTATACGAAGCATTTTACAAAACGACAAAAAGGAATGTTTCTTTTAACGTACGCGGTGACAACGACCTTTTCCATCGCCGCGAGTATTATTTGGTCTTTGGCTTCCTCAACAAGCCATAATGTTTTTAAAATGAAATAAATACCATATACTTTTTTATGTATTTTGGTATTGAAAATGGTTTTTATAATGGATTTGTTATGTCAATATATTTATGTGATATAATGTGATCAAAGTGTGGAAATGTTTTCTTTCCATTATATTTGTTTTATGTCTTATGATTTTTATAATGGTACTTGGACATTTGACGGGTGGTTAAGTGATAAACCATATGACGGGTGGTGCCGTGAATACCAGGATGGGTGGTTACATTATAACCTCCAATGCATTGGGTATGGAAGTCGGCCGTATGGCTATTCCATTAAGTATGTATGGAAGTTGGCCGTATGGCCATTCCATTAAGTGATATGTGTGGAAGTCAACCGTCTGGTTATTCCACTTAAGTATGTTTATTTCCCAAGTTACCTTTATATGTTATGTGTTCTTTATATGGTTTTTATGGTAATCCTTCGGTTACAAAAAGGTAAGTAATGATATTTTATTCAGTGAAGAGTTTTTACTAATTCATGAAGGTGAAGGTATTACTTTGATAAAGTATACATGGTTTACTTGATGTTTGAAAAACTAACAGTTTTCATTCTTTTTGTATCCCTTACTGAGATTTTTATGCTCACCCCAAGTTTTTTTTGAAATTTTTTTCATAGGACTTAATGTGGAATAGGGTCAAGGATGGGATCAAGGGAAAGTCATGCTATATAAAACACGGAACTAGACATGTTTCTTTTTAAGAGCTTTTTTTAATTCTATGGAAACTTAGTAGAAGTGTCTACTTTGTAATCTTGTAAGATGTAATAGTTATGTCCTAATTCTCTAAAACTCTAAACCTGAAAATATCTTCAATGTGAATTATTCATTTAATTCAATATTAAGTAATTTATAAGGTCGGGGCCTTATATTCTATACCCCTACAAAACATATATTACATAAGGGTCATGAAAAACTACCCTTACATAAGGGATCTAAAACCGAATTACCCTTACACAGAGTGTGTGTGTAAGGGTAAAGGGATGATACCCTTACATAGGAATGGGTTTCTACATAAGGGTGAACAATAAAGATTTTAAAATTTGTTTTTAAATTCTTAAATGGTTTTAATGGTTTATAAAATGTTTATAAATCACTATAAAAGGTATTTTGGGAATATTTAATTTATAAAGGGTTTATGAGTTAATTAATTATAAATGGTTTATAATTAATTAAATAAATGTTTATGAAGATTTTATTTTTCCCAAATATTAAATTTTAATATTTGGAATACCTTTTAACCAAATTATATGGCATAACTTATGATCTAAAAATAAAAGTGTTTATCTAGAAACCATGAGTGATAATTTATAAAGGGTTATAAATTATGAAATAAGGCCAAAATATAAAATTTTTATATTTAAATTATGAATTTTTCATAATTTATATTAAAAAATAGAGTAAAGTTATAACTTTATAACTTTGAATTATATTATCAAAATCTATATTATACAATCATAATTTATATTATATTTTTTTGTGGTTCATTTTGGAGTATTTCTGTTTTTTGGTTCTTACAATATGAGTTTTTTCCACTTCTTGGTAGATGGGATTCATCAATTAGAGTCTATTCATGTTATGGATGGAAGATGATAAGTGAAGTGGTTGTTCGGTGTCCTTTATTGCTAGAATTTTTGTTCTGGTTCCATTTATGGTGGTTCTCCTCAATATAATGCTTAAGTGGAGTGATGAAATGATATATATGATGAAAAACTAATGTTTGATGACTACATATTTGCATGACGGATATTCTTTGAATTTTTTTCATAAATTAAAAACTTCAGGGTGTGTGTATCCAATTTGATTGCATGTTTTATTTTGTTTGTAGTTTTTGTGCTTGTTGGTGTTTGTTCATTATATTAGTTCATTTTAATGCCAACAAAAAGGCATGTGAATGTATGTTCACATGAGAGGAATATTAGAATATATAGAGAGAGACTCAGATTTAGTATATATATAAATAATATAGATAATATATATAGATAATGGTACACTCACACCTTTATGTGTTTCTATTTTAATTGTTATTCTTGATTTCAATTTTAACAACTTTAAATTCAATGATTTTAGTTTAAATATTTTAAACTATTCAATTTATTTATTTTAAATATTCAAATTATTTATTTTAAATATTTTAATAAATTTATTTATTTTAAATATTCATGGTTATTAGTTTAATTATTAAAATATTTATTTTCAATATTCAAATTATTTCCTTTAAATGTTAAATTCAGGTTATTTTAAAATAAAAAACTTGAATAAAGAAATTAAGAAATTTTACTATTTTATTCACGTTATCTATTTTAAAAAATGTAAAACAATTTGAATATTTTAAATCAGATAAAAGACTTCAATATTTTAATATAAATAACTTGAATAAAAAAATTTAAATCGCATGAATATTATAAAAAAACTAAACAAATAAATAGAATAAACAAATTAATAAATAATTAATGATAATTAATAAATATTTACTAGTATATTTCATATTATTAATTAATAATAAATATAATTTATAATAAATATTAACTAATAATTGGTAATTAGATTGTAATAATTAATAATAATTTTTAATAATCAATAGTAATTAATAATGATTTGTAATAAATAATAACAATTAAAAATAATAAATATTAATTGTCATTAACTAACAAAATTAACAATAAATAATAAGGTCATGTTTACATTATATCTGTGTTATAACATTATAAAACTTTATATTTGAAGTTTTATGAAGGGGATCAAACACCGCTTTTTTAACCAGTATAAGTAATTAGAAACTCAAACCCAAGATCACCCATGAAAGAAATATGAGAACATGCGATAACCTGGAAATGAAAAAGTATTGTAAACAGGCATACCATTCATTGAAAAAGGCACTACATCATCTTCACATGATCTTAATAAAGATCACCATGAGTGGCAGCCAAAATACCTCCCACTTTCAAAGGTATCCATGGGGCAAGTTGAATCATTTTGATGCTCAAAATGGAATACATCTTCTCTCTACGGTGTGATGGAACCTTATGGCATAATGGAGAGTGATGAAGAGAGCTTCAATTGTAAGGAGTTTTTAACTGAGCTAAGGGCGATCTCACTCACATGCCATATTATGGCAGTGCTCCCTTTTATAGCACTAAAAGACACTCCTCGGTGATAAACACATTAACTCATGCATTATAATACATGAGTTAATGCCCCGTCTAACTTATGAATCCCAAGCACAAAACTCTCTCATGTTACAACTCCTGTAATGGTTCTCTAATGAAATCATCATGGAAGATTAATTTCCAGCCACCCATGTAATCAAAGTCAGTAGCATTCATATGACATACAATGCACCCTATGATATAAACAACCATACAATATGATTTCATAGGCATAGAACAAGTAAATGGCATGATTTTTTTCACGACCCTTACAATACAACCCTATCATAGGCTATGATATAACCATGCATCACATCCAGGATTTTATAGTTTCACTATATCCTCTAATTATAAAATATGATCAGACCATTTTTATCATATACAAAAGGTTTTAGGGAATATATCTCCTTTAATCTCTCACTTTCACTAAAACTTATATGATTTCATGCCATTTCACCTTATATTGTATCATATATAATAAATTTTGAAACCATATCACAAACCAATTTTGGATATCTTCTAAAAAACTCTTGTAAAGTTATCACTAACTTCACTATGTTTCAAATCATATATAATACCTTGTGGATACCCATTCCAAATTCTTTTGGATTAAATCTAAAACACTTTTAGAGTAGCTATTTGAGTTAAACTAAATCCCCATTTAGTAAACCAAAAATCATGACCACTTAGGCCTTTATATCATTTGAAACAAAGATAAATTACTAGATATATAAATAAAAGCAAATAGCATCCTCTAGAAAAGCATCAATGCTACTCAAGCTATAAAGGGATCTGACATGAACTTTATCAATCACATGTATCTTTGTACCTGTGTCCACTAGTCACATCACATGTGTATGGATTCTCATATGTTCCCTTTTTCCAAGACATCAAGTGAAAATGAGATATGTAGTATGTAAATCCCATATAATCAACTCATACATTCTTGATTCTCTAAGTATATAATAACCAAATCGATTAATACATCACATTTCATCCATCTTTATGGATTAACACATCACATTCCCCTAATCCGAATAGATAAACACATCATATACACTATCTAGGTGTGGGTTCACACTCCCCAATCAATCTTAATTGAGGGCCCAAATGTCATACTCATCATATGAGAGGATAAATTCCATTTGGGTAAAGCTCCAACTGACAACATGATTAAAAATATATCCAACCAAACCCTGATTAGATAAGCCTCAAGACTTGCATAAAATGGTATCAATGTATAGGGGTTCTCATGCTAGGTATCTCTCAAACCTTAGGTAGTGAGGACTAAAAATATGATCCATGAATACTTAGTATACCACAAACATAATGCATGACACTCCACATGATATACTTAGTGGGTCATCTAATGAACAAAAAAGAACCTTTCGTTTGTTTTGTGCCTCATGAGCACATTTTTTATCTTGATAAAATAATTATACTTATGGTAACCTTAAAATTTCATCATAACCTATAATACTCCATGATGAACATCGATTAGTGATAACACAAAGTCATTTTTTGAGAGGTCAATTATCATTACACTCTAAGAAATGTATATCAATGTATACATATATGTAACCAATGTGAAATAATGATAAATTAGAGATTAAATTTTATACGATACATTTTATATTATTAAAATATTTTAAAAATACTTAACAAAACCCCATATAATCATCAAAATATCATATCATATATGATAAACTGCAAGATCAACCTTATTTTTGCTGTACTTTCTGGGTTTTTGTTAACTCATTATACCAATATGTAATTCCATCCACATATCTATGTGACCATATGATAAAACACTCCCACTAAACTCTTCATTAAGATACATCTATAAAGAAAGGACATTTGAATAATGGTGTGATTTAGGAATCATATTCCTAATGTTCAACTCCTAGAACATATTCAAACTCTTTAACTTCATAACTTAAAATGTTATGATGTCAACTTATGTTGTTTACTTATAACTCTATCTAAGTTCATAATCCTCATCCTTAGAACCTATTCCATCAAAATTTTCACTTGAAATTAGTGTACCTATTTACATTGTTACTAATTATCACATCCTAAAATCATCCAGGATAAGGTGGAATTCACTTAAATATGGTAACTAAATGCATCTCATTACATTTTTATTTACCACCATACCCTAAAACTCCTTTAGGATATCAAGTGATATTCACTTTAAAAATTGGATGGCATAATTATTTAGGAAATAATTGTTGCACATCTCACATTATTTAGTTTTAATGATAACAAACACTCTTTAAAGTGTCTAATGATTTCATTTTAGATGTTGGAAGTTAAAGTTACTTATGTTAATCTTGGTTATTGTATGAAATATTGTTATAATATTGAAAGAGCATTTAAGAATCCTTTTTGATGTATTTATGGAATTATTTAACTCATAGAGTGAATTTACTAGATATTTTGAAGGAAAGGAAGGAATATTGAAGGCCTTGGAGGTCTTTGAGAAGTAGCAGAAAACACCAGATGACTAATGTAGGGCACCGAACAGCTGGTGAAAATGGATAGAACTAATGCACGCTTCAGGAGTCCACTAGCCAGCTGGTGGAGGATCACTGGCCATCCAGTGGTGAGGATAATGGCTTTCCCTTCCAGCAGGGGTCCACTAGCTAGTTGATAGAGGAGCATCGACTATCTGATGGAAGTAGATAGTGCTAGAGGAGTTCTAGGTGACCCATCGTTTGACCTCTGAGGTACACTAGGTAGCCAGTTATGTCAAGACAGTAGGTATGAGAGTGAATTTAATATTGTCCAAAATACCATAAATTTGGGTTTCTTCAGCTTCAATCACATTGAAGAATTATATAAGGTTCTCAAAGCATTTGAAGGCTATAAATAGACCCTTTGGGAGGCTTGGAAACTTACCTTCTCATCTAATTGACAACAACAAAGTGATATGTTCTTAAAATTTCTTTTTTCTCTCCAAAGTGATCTCAATTCCAAATTTCTATTTATTTTCCAATCAAGAGTGTAATCATATAGTAAAATTATTCTCACTTCTACATTTTTCTCATTCTCTCTTAGTGATTCTTCTTTTCTATTTTAGATAATCAAGACCATGCTTAAACATTATTGATTATATACATCCTCTATTCTCCTTATCTTTATTATATTTCAGTGCTCACTACCTTTTAAAGTGAGGGAATCATGTTTCTTACTAAAACCTCTAAAAGGTAAGGGATTACTTCTCTTTGAGGTTTCTAGCTACAACCATAAAAAATATAGGGTCGATTGTATTATAGTTTCTTAGTATAGCCTATTAAAAACCAAGGGTGTTTTGGAATCTTGGATACCATTAAATCTAAGGAAATAATACAATAAACCCTCAAGCAATTGGGGTAGGATATGTAGGGGTACATCAATGAACTTTATCCAAAATACTTTATCAAATCATGTTCTTTATTTTATACTTTATCTCTTTATATTTTTATTATCATTGTGCTTATAATTTATACATCAATACACTTAATCATTAAATTTATGAATCACTCGTTTTTATATGCTTCCTCTTTTATAAATATATATAGTTATTCAATTATTCTTTCTATTTTGTTTTACTTGTATCAATTGACCTTTTTAAAGTATTCAAAAGGTTTTAATTATCATAATTTTTTTTAATCTTTGATACTTTAATTATTGATTTGTTTTTAAAGGGTAATTCACCCCCTCTTTATATTTTACCCTACTCCAAACTATATTTGGCATCAAAGGGTTATTGAATTATTTTTAACTATTTTAAAACTTATTTTGTTTTCAAAATCATTAACCATTTTTCAAGAAATGTTCTTTTTCTAAATGGACTTTTCAAACACCCATGGTGCTCCCGAAGGACACTCTATGGCTTGTGCTCCCTTTTTATATGGTATACATTATGGTTATCAGAAGACATGAATTTCTACCTTTATTAGATCACTTGGTTATCCTGGATGGATAATAGTTATGCATGATTATATTCTTACTACTGAAAATAAGAAAAATGGAATCCCTATGATATTTCTTCTTTTGAATTAAATGATAAAGTAACGAACTCCATACATTGTAGTTTAGACAAAAATAAATTTAATCAAATTTCTACATGAAAAATGTATCATGAAATATAGAAACTCATAGAAGTAACTCATGAAGGAATGAGAAAATTAAAATATACAATATTATATATGTTTAGGAAAGACTTTGAATGTTTTTTATGCATCATAATGAATCTATTACTGAAATTTTTACACGATTCATTGAAATTTGTAATGGTTGAAATGATATTAGTGATATTCTTTTTATAAATACTATAGTCAAGAAAAATATTTTGTTTTTTAATAATAAACCAGGTACCAAAATTCACCATGATCTAATAAGATAAATACATAAAGAACATGGCCATTGAGGAATACATTAGATCTCTCATGACATATGAGATAAATATGAGAATACAAGCCAGAAAGGTGGAAAAGGAGGTCAAATAAACTAAAAAGATAATTAATTTCAAGGTAATAAATGGTGACACATCTAGAAGAGAAACCAAGATTCCTCATATTGACAAAAATATGAATAAGTACATGAAAAATAAAAAATCTTCTCAATGATTCAAAAATGAAAATAAATAAATAGAAATTACTTTCTTCGATTGAAAAAAGAAGGGTCACATCAAGCCGAATTGTCCCTTGAATGAAAAGTCAAAAGAAAAGAATCAAAGTAAGAAATCACTAAAAGTTTCAACTTTGATTACTAGTGAGGATTATTTTTTAACAAATGAATCAGATAATAAAAGTGATAAGTGCATCATGTTTGATATCGAGGTATGTAATGAAGTAAATTATGTCTGTTATAGTTCTTACTCTTTTACTTCTTCAACCAGTTCTTTAAGTTATATAGATATTCTTTATGCTAGAGATAAAATTCAAAATGGTTTTTGTAATCTTGTTTCATGAAACATACCAACCCAATTCAACCAATAATGTTTCCCAAATTATCCCACCATAAGGCCCGAATCATGTTCCCAATCACCACAGGATGACGATAAGCATTGAGGTATCTTACAAGAAACATGGGAATGGTTTCACCCTCTTTAGACATATGATAAGATAAAAATAACTATAGTATCATAACAGATATCAAATATGCATCATGTGTAAGATACCAGACTTTTTGGAGGTACATTCTCATTTAAAGTTTGGTTTAAATCCTTTGAAGTTGGTTAAATGGATGTTTACAAAGTTTGGGAGGAAGCTTGGGGGTGTCCCAGGGGTTTGGGACTTGAAAAAGGGGAAATTGGGCCATCCTGTGCATGTTACATAGTTGGCGCATGATTAGTGTTAACCGTGTGCCAAAACCATTCTATCTAGGAGGAGGGGTGCACAGTTAAACAAACCATGCAAAGGGGGAGGCCAAACCATGCGACTTTGGAAAGAGGCATTCTGCATGGTTGGCACATGGTTTGTTAAACTGTGTGAGATACCTAGGTAAATATGAAACTTGGACCCCTCTTGGATAGAGTCTAGAACATGGTTAGTGCATGTTTTGACAAACCATGTGGCCAAATAGTGCACCCCATAAAAAGTTGGATTTTACCATTTCCCCCTTGGGATTTTAAGTGTTTCACCCGATTTTCTTTTCCATTATTCTTCCTCCAGCACTAGTGACAAACCTAAACACCCAAATCTTCCCAAGGGTCAATATCCTTTTATTATAGGTTGTTTGGAGTGTCGTTGGGTGTGGATTGAAGCTCCAGGTAAGTCTAACACCCCTCTAACTTCTATTTTCCAGATTAGGGCTTGTGGTTTCGTTATTCTTCTTCCAAATCCCTAAAAACATATTTTTACAATTGATATTAGGTTGGGTCTTCAAAGGGTGATTGAATCAGGATCTAAGGATAAGGTTAAGTGAGTGTTCATATACATATTTGAGTCTGGTGGTCTACAAGTTATATCCTATAGTCTTGAAGTTGATTTGTGCATGTGTGGTTGTGTTAATGGTTCTGTCCTGTTGTAAATTTGATGCCTTTAAATCGATATAAAAAAATGGTTGGATAAATGATGGATTTAACCCCTAATAATCCTCATGGTATGCATTGAGGTTGATTAGACTGGTTTAGGGCCACCCATGGAGTGCGCCAAAATTCCCGAGCATAGAAAATTGTATTGTTACACATAAAGTTGATTTATGATAAAGTTGAGACCATGATGATCATATTGATGTGTTAGTTTGATTAAAAAGGAGATTTTGATAGTTGCGTCTAGACTTTGATAATGTCATAAGGGATTTTTTGGATTAATGTGAAATGAGTTGGATATAATAAAGTGATTGTGCTAAGTGACTTATTAATTATACTTTAAATGCATAAATGGGTAAATTCTTGTGAAATGATAAATGTGTTATATGGGTTAATGAATGAGAAAGATAAATGGGTTAAATGGGCTATGTAATGTAATTAGTAGATGTGATAATGGGTTAAGGCTTGATATTAATTCACATGTTGAATAATTATGTGATGTGAATGTTATGTGTATTGTTTTGTGTATGGTTTGTGATATGGTATATGTGGTAAATGGATAAGTAAGCATATGCACATGGATTGGTGGTATGTGGTTTATTGACTTGAGGTTCTATGACCATGGGTTGGGTTGAACTTCGAATTTAAACCCCACCCCTAGAATTCATGGGTTAGGGATTTAGACTGAGGCTCTATGCCCATAATAGTTGCATTGGATGAGACTACCTGGAATAAGGCTCTAAGGTAAGTGTGATGTAATTAATTTTGAAATGGTTTTTCCCTAGTGATTTATGGAATTTTAATTATCCCCTTATGAATTATAGTTGACTAACATGGACCATGGTGCGATTAATGAGAATTCCTAACCCTTGGAACAAATGATGAAAATGGTTTAAGTGATTAAATTTGGTAAGTGAATATTATTAACTAATGGAACCTGGTTTTTCCTTTGTTTACCTTTCCATTTATTTAGTAATTACATGCACTACCTGTTTAGACTGGATATTTTATAGACACCATTGGTGGTGGCCTACTGAGTTATACTCACACCCTACTTGGGCCGTTGTTGGGTACTCGAGCAGAATTCATGGTTACAGGTCAGGACAAGGGAAAGGGACCTATGCTTGGGAGTTGAGTTGGGATTGGGGATGTGCGTGGATTAGGATACAGACTTAGAGTTAGGTCCCATTTTGGGGATGCTTCTGTGAGTCTTTATTTTTAGTTTTCTTCACTTTTGGAACTATTGGAATGACATGGTATATTTATTGTTGGTTTTGGTTTTTACCCAGTTAGGAAACGATAGGTAATGTATGTTTAGATTTATGTTTATTATTTCCTTTATTTCATATGATATATGTTGTTCCTTACTCTGATAAAGAGTGTATAGTCTCCCCAAATGATCTATTAGACCCCCACTACTAGTCGGAAACCTCTAGCATATGGGGATGCATGCTTGAGGTCATGTGGTGACCCGACTCAGGGTGCCGATTTAGTGGCTCTAGGCTTGCGGGCGTTACATCATATATCAAAAAACCAAAGAAAAAGGGTAACATCCAACAACTGGATAAAAAGTTCTAAATAAAAAAGTTGAATAACAAAAAAAAAATGGAACCTAAATTAACCCATGGGTCCATCTCCATGAGACTATATGTCACCACCATCCCAACCCATTGGAAAGGAAATAACCATCCTCTACATGATGATCTCCCATTTACCAGTATCCTATATAACTGAGGCTATAAATGGCCTACAAAGAAAACATTAGGGTGTGATCACTAAAGATCAGTAGGATACCATTAAGAATCTATAAAATGTATATTAATTTTCATTTTTTAGTTAATTTATAAAATAGATTTCAAAAAAAATATTTCTAGAAGAAATCATTTTCCATATAAAATCATCCTTTGGTTTTCTTTTCAAAAACATGTCATATTCAATAAAAAAAGTAATATGAAATAGAATACATCCATGAGGCATACATAGTTGAAATAAATAGGTTTCAAGCATCAATATATATATTAATTGGGAAAATAAGCATATCATATATATGAATGTAATGTATTCTCAAAGCACCAATGGGACAATAACAATACAAGGGAGTACACAAGTTAGACAAGTAATAAACTCTAGTTGGCATAAGTGAACTATGAAGTTTGGGAATCTCGATCCCTTATAAAGGCTACCCACTAAAAACCATGGCATCATGGTCACCTCCTCTAGTGATAGCTAACTCTACTAGGGCTCGCATATTTCTAGTTTTCCCCCATACCCCAAGTTCTTCCCAATGTTCTATTATAACACCATTACATTCAAATAACCAAGTTCATATTTCATATATAAAACATTTTCCAAGGAAAAACCATTTCATTTCATGCCCATATTTTCATAAAATATTTTCTATAGTGATATCATACAACCTTTATGCTCGAAAACCATTCATTTTTTAAATTCATCTTTGTGGTAATTTATCAAACACATCATGTATATAAATACAGTTTTCAACAAAAAACCATTTTTAGAAAAAAACATTCCCATAGCCCTCAAAGACCAATTCTCCTATCATGTATTTCAAATAATAATTTTCATAAATCAAAACCAAATGGAAAAAAATAATATAAGAAATGTTAAGGGATATACCATAGGATAGAGATACCTATCACAAGAATGATGAAAACCTCACTGCCTTCTAGATTCATGATGGAATTAGGAGAGATCAGATTATCAAGAACCTAGATCTGATAGAAAAAATTTCAATTATCCATTTCCATTATATATATAGTGATCTAGAATCTTAAGGAATCATACACATGGATAATAAGATAATAAAATAGATCAGAAAGGATCCACTTATTAGATTTCACCCAAGGGAGAACCACACTTCCAATCGATATAAAGATTCACAATCAAGGAGATGGAGAGATCCAAGAATGTCACCAAGGAACTTAAAAACCAAATTAATATACATTAAGGTCTAAGGGTTTGTATTATGGGAGATATTAATTAATTTTGAGATAAAATGATACTTTATCCCATACTAAACCTTATACCCAATGACGTTATTAGGTCCTTCATTTTCTGGCTGGTGGAACTTGTGGAAATGTAGGTGTTTTACCAACCTTCACCAACTAGTTAGTGGCCTCATACTACCACAAACAAGCCAAAAACCTTATCCTGACAAACTAATGACTCGAAATTCAAAATAAAAAAAGGAGGCTCCATACCTTATTCTAAATATTGGGTGTAACAATTATCCCCACCAAAAAATATTTATGTCCCCAAAAAGGCTCAGGATCATGACTTTGAGAAAAGATAAGGCCATTACTACATCATTAAGGCCTCATGATCCCATGTATCATGGTTACAACTACCACACCTCCATCTCAATCAAACCAATGGGATCTTCTTTACACATAACACCTTATCCTATAAGTTCACTATATGAATAGGCCTTTTAACCACTAATGTGTCAGGTTCAATCTCAACATCCTCCCACTCGATCATGTTGGATAGATCCCAATGACACTTATTTTTTTGGGAAACCTCGAACCCATCATTAATAGAATTCAAATGATTTGGTAAGTCTAAATGATAAGCCACCTTCTTGAGTCACTCCATAATCTCAATCAAACTTCCATAATGCGGTGATAACTTAACCTGCTTCCCCAAACATCTGTGTCTCAACTGAGGTGAAACCCTGAGAAAAACCCGATCACCTATCTCAAACTCTAATGAATGATGATGCTGAATAACATAGGATTTATTGTGACTCTTGGCTATTACTAATCTATTACTGATCAATTTCATGATATTATTCATCTTTTGGGTAGTGCTCAGTCTAACCAAGGACCATTCTCCAACCTACTCCTAATAAAGAGGCAATTTACAAGGCCTCCCAAACAATGCCTCAAATGGTTTCATCCTAATTTAATCCTGATAACTATTGTTATAGGTGAATTAAACTAAGGGAAAATATTTCTCCTAAAATCCACTAAAGTCAATCATGCATGCTCGAAGCATGTATTCAAGAATCTAAATGGTTTACTCAGATTATCCATTCATCTAGGGATGATAATTAATTCTCAACTTTAGCTGATGAAACATTATTTCCTACAATCTACTCCAAAATCAGGATGTGAAGCAAGGGTCCTAATCCAAAATGATAGTTAAGGGCACACCATGAAGTCTTATGATCTCCCTCATATACAAGTTCCCAAGTTCCTATACATTTTTCATCTTCTTGATAGGAAATGTGATGATTTTGTGAATCAATCAATAATCACCCATATCACATCCTTACCAATCAAAGTTTGAGGTAGCCAAATAAAAAATTCTATGGTTATCTCATCCCATTTCCACACTAGAATGGGTAAAGGTTGCAGAAAACCAACATGCCTCTAATGTTATGCCTTGATCCTCTAAAATATAAGACATCGAGACACACAATCTGAAATCAATCACCTCATTATTGGACACCAGTAAAGATGTATCAGATCATGATACATATTGGTAGCTCTATAGTGTACATTCTAATTAGATCGGCTTCTATCATCCATCAATTCCCACCTTTGGTCTATTAGAACAACCATCCTACCTCGAAATCACAATACTCCATCGGGAGACTAAGACCACTCACCCGTAGTCTCCCCACCGTACAAATTCCTACTAAAACCTTGAAACTCAACATCCTTGGTCTGTTAAAGTTGAATTTGATCATCCATAAGTGATCCATCATGAGTATAAGGTAAGAATACCTATCTATCATCTCTTCTTCCATCCAAGTTCAAGCTCATTAAACACTATTAATCCACTGATTTCTTTACTGTCTGAGTTAAAAAATCCTTCCTTAAAGCATCCATGAACACATTTCCTTTCCTAGGGGTGTATGAAATATCGAAGTCAAAGGTTTTAAGGTATTCAACCCAATTTATTTTTCTCAAATTCATATCCCTTTGAGTGAAGATATACTTTATACTCTTATGGTCTGAAGACACTATAAAATGCTTCTTGAATAGATAGTGGTACCAAGTCTTAATACTATGCATCATTGCTGCTAAATCAATATAATGAATGAGATAGTTATTCTCACGAGGGTGTAACTGATGATAGAAATAAGCTACTACATATCTCCCATGCATTATAACATAACCTAAACCTATACCTAAGGCATCGTAGTAGACATCATAGCCAACACCCAACTTAGGAATAATCAAGACTAGAGTTGAAGTCAATATCAATTTCAACTCCTCAAAATATATTTGGAATTTATTTCTCCAAATGAAATTTACACCCTTTTGGGTCAAATCAGTCATAGAAGAAGAAATCTTGGAGAAGTCTTGAATAAACCACCCATAATAATCAGCTAATCCTAAGAAACTCTATATTTCAAACACATCTTTGAGCATCTCCCAAGAAATCACTGCCTGAATTTTCTCAAGATCCACTAAGACAACCATATAAAAAATCACATGGACTAGAAATTTCAACTATTGAATATAGACCTGACATTTGGATAACTTTATGTATAGACGATGTTATTTCAAGATCCCAAGGATTATATTCAAATTCTCATCATGATCCAACTCTGATCTGGAGTAAGAAAGGATATCGTCCATAAAGATAACCATGATAGAATCCAAAAACCAATGGAATATTAGATTAACCAATTCCATAAACACAACATGGGTGTTAGTAAGTCTGTAGATACTTTGATTTTTTGATGTAAGACTTTTGAATATTCCTAGGAATATTTTCAGATCCAAACGCTGAGACAACGCGTGATTCTGAGCCCTGATGAGCCCGAAATTAATTTTATAATAATATTAAAAATATTTTATATTACGCATGCATAGTTTTCTTAAAAAAGTGGAATAAATCCCAAATGGAGTATCGAATTAGAAATTTGAGACCATAGTTGAGTTTGAAATGTGAGTTTTACCCTAGGTGCGACCTAAGGTTAGTTGGCGCATGATATTTGGATGAGGCATCCATTGGCGGGTACATTTAATTAAAATAAATAAATAAATAATTTATTTATGTGATTAAATGAACTAATTAAACCCTATATAAATACCATATTATGATGGGTTTTCAAGGGTTAGTTGCATAACCCTTTCTAGATCTAAGATGAGTAGGAGAGCATTCTTCGTTGGTGGATTGACATCGAATGAATAACGATGATCAGATCGAGGATAATCATGAGATGAATGACCAATGCAGTGAGATCATCACCTTTATTGCTAGAGGATTCATTATTCACTAATGATCGATCCAATATCAAAGTAGGTATCTTAATATGTGGGTTTCACCTTTTGATTAAAAGATTGATCATGTATTTTATCTTCTTTTGATTTTTAATAATTGTTATTCACATGAGCCCCACATTTTATTGATTATATTAATTCGACATAATTTTTCCTTTATTGCACATATTATTTCTCCATTTATATAATCATTGAATAATAATGATTAGACCATGATGATTCAATTTATTCTTATTCTTTTACCCTCTCTATTCATTGCGTTCTTCACCATTGGACAACAGGGCCAAGTTTTGACTTTGTTGGGGTGGGTTCGAGCACGGCTGAACACCCCAGATTCATTGCAGTAGAATGAATGACACATGGATCAATGGTTTGTGGATATATTGAAAAATGATTGGAATGGTGTTTTGGGAACATATTAGATCAGTACCGTTGGTGCAAGTTTATGATTGAGGATATGATTGAGGTGTGTTGAGGAGGGCGGTTTATTGAAGGTGGTACGAGATCAGACCGGGGATCCCTGTTTTCCTAGTTGATGTACGAAAATGACATATGGTGCGACGAGATTGGTTCTGAGTGGAGGCCATGCACGTGGTCTCATGATAGAGGCTACTCGACCATGGACGAGCAATGTGTGTTATTATTATTTTTAATAATAATAATAACACGTGTTATTAATTAAAATTATTAAAATTATTAATTATATTAATTTTTTATTAATTCAATATTGAAGTCAGAAACCTGTGGGGGTCTAGGGTGCGAGTTGGATGTTGATGTAAGAACCCAAAACTTCTTTCCAGGTATG
Source organism: Viscum album (assembly GCA_963277665.1). Lineage (NCBI taxonomy): Eukaryota > Viridiplantae > Streptophyta > Magnoliopsida > Santalales > Viscaceae > Viscum > Viscum album. The sequence goes on from OY728162.1 coordinate 1,531,917,399, forward strand.
TTTTTCTTTTTTGGTCGTTTTTAGAAAAAGGGAAAAAATCTGGGAATTTTCAGAGTACATGCCATGTACTTTATAAGTACATGCCGTGTACTTTGATGCCGCGTGAGTCCGTGTGATAGCCATGCCCGGGCCACACAAATGGTCATGTGGGGTGACGTGGAGGCTTCTTAAAGCGGAGTACAGAAAAACCAAGTACACACCGTGTACTCTAAAAGTACACGCCGTGTACTCTAAAAGTACACGCCGTGTACTCTAAAAGTACACGCCGTGTACTCTAAAAGTACACGCCGTGTACTCTAAAAGTACACACCGTGTACTTTATTTTATTTCATTAAACGGACTGGGGTCGCATCTAATGCTCATAAACATATTATTCTCCACCTATCTCCATCCAGAGCATCTGAGGAGGCCTATTCTTCTCCGAGCCACCGATCCTTCACCTGTTATCTGAATCGAACGCCATCGGTTGTAATAGAATCACAGTGGTGAGTTGTTGGTTCTTCTTTGGTCTCGTTTCCCGATTCTTCCTCTCGAATGAGTTATCTGAGGTTGAATGTTTAGAAGTTTGTGCATATATACTCCATTCTAGGCCGATTCACTGGCCAAGGTTCAAGTATATCGATCTATGAGGATCGAGGTAGGTGGTTTGTTTCCCTACGTTGAATGTCCTTGAGTTTTGGTTGCAAAAGTGAAAAATACCCATGTATCGGGTATTCCGGGTTAGGGATTTTGATCCCATTGTTTAATTGACTTATATTTATTGGTTTCTTGAGGTTAATTGATAATAATATATGCCTGGTTGCATGATTTAGGATCACCCCATGGGTGTCTTCCTTGTTTTTGGCTGTTTATCGCCGTTTGGCTTAGGTTACCTATGAGGCAAACCTTATTACCTTGGTTGACTGCTTTGATATTGTTGATTGCATGTATTGCCTACTATTTATATGATTTTATGCATTGTAGATATTATCCAAGTAGTTTGTGAAATTACTTAGGGATGTTACGAATCATTTACGTACGATTTACTCTTACTCAGGGCTGCGTGAACCTGGTGTAGTCAGACCATAGGGGGAATTGACGTTGAGTGCTTCTCTAGAGGGCCTGTTCAATTATTACCATTGCAAGAACATAAGGGGGATTGAATTTGTTCTCTCTCAGAGGGTCTGATAATTATCGAATCGAGACTAAAGGGGGAATTAGATGTAAGTGCTTCCTCAGAGAGTCTGTAGTATCGCTGTGAGACCATAGGGGGAATTGACGATGAGTGCTTCCTCAGAGTGTCTTTTCCTTATTTGAATAGTTGACCATAAGGGTCTGCCCATGTGATCCACCTAGAGGTTCAATGTAAATAATATTTTTTGGTTGGTTGTGATGAGTCCACCAAGACAAAGAACAAGCTTGGGTTTGTACTGCTTGTTGTTTAGGTAGTCTGCTAAGATACCTATTGTGTTACTTGACATGCCTTAGGAATATAGAGCTGTTTGATAGGTTCCTTGGTTGATAATCAAATGACTGAGTTAATTTAATAAATAAATGTGAATGGAGATTGTAGGACTGTTTGCTTTAGTGTACTCCTGTTTCTCTACTGTATTTATTTCCTTTACTTTTTCTATATTACTCACTGAAAGTAGGGCATAGATCTCATGGTAGTTGCATACTGGGATTAGTATCACACCCTTTTTGGGTCCTACTTTTCAGCCCAAACAGGTTATATGGTTTCAGGTGTGGATAGGGATTGTGGCCCTTCTACCTCAGGTGCTTGATTGCTGGTTAGAGCTGGAGAGCATGGGACCGAACCTAGGCTTGCGATGCTGCTGGAGTTTACTATTTATTTTAGTACTTAGGTTTCAGTTTTACTTCAGCATATTGCTTTGTTTACTACTTTCCATATACTTTTACCATACTGCACCATTATTATCATGTTATACATTTCTTCCACTGTTTAGTTTCACTTGTCGTATGTTGTTTATTGCTTCCGCTATTGTTTATGTTTATCCTTCTGCTATATACTTTACCAAATTAGGGCATAGTTTCCCACTGACTCACCAAGGCCCTCACTGCTAGTTGGTAGCCTCTGGCGTTTGGGAAACGCGCTTGAGGTCATGAGGCAAACTGGGTACGGGGCACCAGTTGAGTGGCTCCGGATTCGGGTCGTTACAAAGTGGCATCAAAGGAGGTTTTCTTTCTTTTCTATTTCCTTACTATTTGGAGAAAATATATAGGGATAGGAAGAAATGGGTAGTTGGTACTTAACTGTGCCCGAGAGTAATTAACCCGTGTACAAGGAAAATCTATACTACCTTTTAATTGCAATTTTTTAGTTTTTGCAAGTGTTACTGTTGATTATATTTCACCGTTGGGTGATGCACTTGTTTTGTGTGGTTATAGTTTATATGATTGTGGTTCTATTTTGTTGCAACCCTATGAGATGAGGGTATGCTATCTCATGCATCATATAAGCACTGGTTAGGAAATCAAATATCATGCATCTTACCATGCCATCTAGGGTGCATTAGAAATTGCATGCTGTCGTGATAGATGTCGTGATAGATTATGCATGATGTTGTGATATTTTCTATGATAGAAATACTTGCTATGATGATAAAGTATTGTTATTTTACAGCCTATTTAGCATGGACGCCAAGATTTGGTCTTAGAGGTGTTATGGGCCCTCGAGGATCAGAATTTGGAAGATCATGGAATTGCTATACTGTTTACTTGTTATATGCATAGTTATGATGTCAATATTTGATTTTCGGAGAGTATTGGCCCCCAAAAATTGGAATTTAGCACCTTAACGCTTGGTTTTTTGTGTTTTCTGGGCTCCGGTACAGTTCTGAGGCTACTGTCTGGAAAAACCCAGAATACACTGCGTGTACTTTATGAATACACACCGTGTAGTTTTTATCCGTGTTACAAACCGTGTGGATAGGGACACGGGGTTGTGAGAGTTCTTGTAGGAACACGCTGTGTTCAAGTTTAATACGCCGTGTAGTATGAAATAGGTACCTGGCCGTGTCACTAACAACACGGGTTGGGGAACCTTGGGTATACATGTCGTGTTTGGTATGAGTACGCTGTGTAACCTTGTTCTAGGTACCCGACCGTGTCAGGAACAACACGGGTCGGTGATATTTTCTCCTATACACGCTGTGTTTGTTTGGAACATGCCGTGTAAGGGTCAGCCGTGTAGCTGGCTGTGTAATTAGCAACACGGGTCACTGAAACCTTGTATAGTACACACCGTGTCCTTAGGGAACACGCCATGTGGTCTAGGATTAAGATGACCATGTGAGTTAGCCGTGTAAAGAGACTCAGGCAGGGGAATGGAGTTCAAGTACACACCATGTGTGGGACAACATGCCATGTAGTCTGGGGTGTTACACGACCAATGGCGGTAGAAGTACATGCCCATGTGAACGACTTTAACGAACACACCGTGTAGTTTAAGTACACGCCGTATAGTCATGTTTTGAAAACTTGAATGTTTCTCTCTCCTATCCCCATTTTATACTCCTGTGTTTTCAGTCCTTGATAATCCTGACCTAAAGGTGTGCTTTTGACCTTGCAGAGTCATGCTGCCCAGACGTCCTCCCGTTGCACGTCAGGGATCTGACGATGATCATACACTGAATATGGCCCAGGAATTTATCTTGGATACTAGTGCAGATGCACAGTTCCGTGAGGGATTCATGAGGTTTTTACAGACCTTTCAGGGAGCTCAGCAACCTACCCAGTCTATGGTAGAGCTTACGTGAGTCTTCCAGCAGTAGCACCCTCCCACGTTCTCAGGGGATGGAGGACCACAGGCTGCTGAATCCTGGTTCGAAGTGATGGTTTCTATCTTTGATCATCTCGAGACACCTCCAGACAGAAGGGTGAAGCTCAAAAATTACATGCTGCGAGATTCCGCCAAGAGATGGTGGGATGTAGTTTCTCAGGCAGGGCGTCAGCAGATAGTTTCTTGAGAGGAGTTTCAGCGTACATTCTATGACTAATTCTACCCGGCGATGCTGAGGGCTGACAGGGCCAGAGAGTTCATGAACTTGCAGCAGGGTACTCTATCATTTATGGAGTATTCCTCCTGCTTTACAGAGTTACAACGTTTCACTCCCGTTCTGGGAAATTATGACCTGTTCTTAGCGAGGAAGTTTGAGGAGGGCCTCATACCTAAGATCAGATAATAGGTGAACGTCTTCTAGTTGACTTATATTTCTTTGATAGTCAACCAGGCATTGATCACGGAGAGGAATCTAAGGTATACTAGAGTATTGAACCATGGCAGTTCAACATCCAGAGTCAGTACTCCTTCTACTGACAATAAGAAGCGCCATTGAGAGTCTACATGAGGTGACTCGAGGAAGTGAGATGTTCCTTCAGGTAACAAGGTTGTGTGGTACCAGTGTGGGAAGGACGGGCATAAGAAACTTCAGTGCCCATGAGATCTAGTGGAGTGTCGAGCTTGCAGCAAGATGGGTCACCTACAGTAGTTTTCCAAGGTTCTCCTTCCAGCGGCTAGTGAAGGAGGATCTGTTTCTACTCCACGTATAGGAGCGAGATTACCAGTTCCGTAGTAGACTGGGGGATGGAGTTCTTCAGGTCATTCAGGCCAGGGTAGATGCCATGGAAGTGGTGGTCAAGCATAGGGAGGATCATCTCAGGTATATCAGGCTGCTACACAGGGCCGCGGTACTGGACAGACGTTTGCGGTAGAGCAGATTCATCAGGAGCAGGATCCTGGACCTTCCACAGTTCGAGGTACGATCTTAGTAGCCTCAGTTTTATCTTCTGCACTTTTCGATACCAGAGCTTCTCATAGCTTTATTTCTATGCACACTGTGGAAATCCGTAGACTTACTATCTTTACATCTGAGAGTATAATGACACTAGAAACTCCCTTGGGACTTAGGACTGCTAGTGTGCATTAGTGCAAGGAGTTCCCCCTTAAGGTTGGTGGGTATCACTTCTTGTGGGATCTTTATGTCCTAGAGATGATAAGTTATGATGTCATTATCATAATGGTCTGGCTAGTTCTTTTTCAATCCTTTGTCGATTGCTATCGCCGCAGGGTGAGTTTCAAATCACCAAAGGGCAGATCTTTTCTTCACAAGGGAGAATGGGATGTCCAGGTGAGCAGAGATGGACCAGAGCATCATGGGTTGGGCAGTGTTACAGCCTAGATTTCTAGCTTATATCTGGATGACCAGGGGACTTCTCAGATATATTTTCCTCCGGTGGTTGATCGTTTTTCGAATGTCTTTCCAGAAGACTTTTCAGGGTTGCCTCCAGAGCGTGAGGTAGAATTCTCTATTGAGCTTGTGCCAGGAGCAACACCGGTATCCATACCTCCTTATCGGATGGCTATGCCTGAGTTGCAAGAGATCAAGAAGCAGTTAGAGGAGTTGCATGCAAGGGGTTTTATCCGACCCAGTACTTCTCCTTGGGGTTCACCTGTTTTGTTTGCGAAGAAGGCAGATGGGAATTTACGGCTTTGTGTGGATTATTGGAAGCTAAACCAGTTGACGGTTAAGAACCAGTATCCCTTACCGAGGATTGATGATATTTTTGATCAGATTCGAGGAGACAGAGTGTTCTCAAAGATCGACTTGAGATCTGGCTATCATCAATTGCACGTCAGACCATCAGATATACCTCTTACAACCTTTTGGAGCAGGTATGGTCTGTACGAGTATTTGGTTATGTCTTTCAGTCTCACAAACGCACCAAAAGTTTTCATGGTGCTGATAAACATAGTTTTCCATCCTTACTTGGATTCCTTCGTGGTGGTTTTTGTGGATGATATCTTGGTGTACTCTCACACTCGACACGACCATGCTACCCATCTTGAGATCGTATTGAGTACACTGAGAGAGCATCATTTATATGCTAAGCTCTCAAAGTGCCACTTCTAGATTGATGAGATTCACTTTCTGGGTCATTTCATCTCAGAGACAGGAGTATCAGTCGACCCAAAGAAGGTGAGAGTGGTAGTTACCTAGGAGCAGCCGAAGAATGTTTTCAAGGTGCAGAGTTTCTTGGGACTGGATGGTTATTATAGGCGGTTTGTACAGGAATTCTCATGCTTAACAGTGCCGTTTAAATGCTTAACTAAGAAGGGCGTAAGGTATGTTTGGTCAGAAGCCTGCGATTCAGCCTTTCAGGAGCTGAAGGGGAGATTGACTTCAGCGCCGATTCTAGTGCTCCCAGAGTCTGGAAAGAGTTATACAGTTTTCTGTGATGCATCTGGCATCGGCCTTGGAGCAGTGATTATGCAGGAGGATTGTGTTGTTGCATATGGATCTCAGCAGTTGAGGCCGCATGAGAGGAACTACTCTACACATGACCTGGAGTTGGCTGTTGTTGTTCATGCTTTGCGTTGTTAGAGACATTATCTTTTGGGAGAGAATTTTGTGGTATATACTGATCACAAGAGCCTCAAGTATATCTTCATGTAGCGTGACTTAAATCTAATACAATGGAGGTGGGTCGAGTACCTACAGTCTTTTGACATTGAGCTTGCTTATACGCCTAGGAAGGGAAATAATGTGGCAGACGCATTGAGCAGGAGGACTCAGTTACAGGCAGCTAAGGAGGCCAGAAGTGAGTGGAAGCTTATGGCTCTGTTCTCTGAGATGTATTTGGAGGTTCATGACAGACAGGGACAAACAGTTCTTTCTTCTATAGCTGTTACCTCTACTCTTCTGGACCGAGTTCGAATGAGGCAGCTATCAGACTCAGAAGGCCTAGTCCTACGGGAGGGTGTGTCAGATGGAGACCCTACTCTAGGGTGGATAGTGGGTGATGATGAGGTGTTATGTTTTCATGGCTGCGTATGGGTTTCGATGGACATACGTGATGAGCTGATGTGGGAGTTTCATTCTTCAGCTTGGGCAGTTCATCCTGGTGTCACAAAGATGTATCAAGACATACGTCGTTAGTATTGGTGGCCAGGTATGAAGAAGGATGTGGCTGGTTTTGTTATGCGGTGTTCCACCTGTCAACAGGTGAAGGCAGAGCATCAGTGACCAGCAGGGCTTTTACAGCAGTTACTCATTCCTGAGTAGAAATGGAATGATGTCATGAGGGACTTCGTGACAGGTTTACCGAGATCGCCTCGAGGGAATGATGAGGTTTGGGTTATAGTGGACATGCTCATGAAGGTTTCACATTTCTTTCCGATCAAGGAGACCTTCGGTGTGGATGAGCTTGGGAGGTTGTACATCTGTGAGATTGTACGCTTGTATGGGGTTTCGAGTTCAATCATTTCCGATAGGGACGCCCACTTTACTTCGCATTTCTGGTAAGGGCTACAGAGGGCTTTGGGTACACAGGTACTTCTGAGTACAGCTTACCGTCCCCAGATAGATGGCCAGTTAGAGCGCACGATTCAGGTGATGGAGGACATGCTACGAGCATGCGTCCTTGATTTTGGAGGTTCATAGGAGAAACATATACCTCTAGTGGAGTTTTCCTATAATAATAGTTTTCAAGCAACCATTCAGATGGCACCTTATGAGTCTTTGTATGGTAGGCCGTGCCGATCACCCTTGTGTTGGCTGGAGGTAGGAGAGGCAGCTATGCTGGGACCTCGTCTTGTTCAGGAGACCATAGAGTAGGTGAAGTTGATTCAAAAGAGGATGGCTACTGCACAGTCTCGGCAGAAGTCTTATGCTGATTAGCAGAGACAACCTTTGGAGTTCAAGGTCAGAGATCAGGTTTTCCTTCGTGTTACCCCGAGGTTGGGATATAAGAGGATTAGGAGACATGGGAAGCTTTCAACAAGTTACGTTGGACCGTTTGAGGTTCTAGAGAGAGTCAGGCTAGTTGCTTACAGGTTGCAGTCACCTCAGAGGTACCAAGATATGCACAACATCTTCCATGTCTCTCAGCTTCGACGATATTTCTCAGACTTGTCTCATGTTTTTCAACCTGAGGAGGTTGAGCTGGAGCATGATGTATCTTTCGAGGAGCATCCTATCAGGATTGTTGATCGTAGTACCAAAGTACTCCATGGATGGTCTGTTCTTTTGGTACGGGTGTTATGGCAGCATGACCGTGTACAGGACGAGACTTGGGAGAGGGAGGCTGATATGCAGTCACAATGACCAGAGTTGTTCGAGGTTTATTCTTCTCTACCTCGCTAGGAAATTCAGGTAGGAATTTTTTTAAGGAGGGAAGTTTGTAAGAACCCATACCTTCTTTTCAGGTATGTTTTTCTTTTTTGTCGTTTTTAAGAAAAAGGGGAAAAATCTGAGAATTTTCAGAGTACACGCTGTGTACTTTATAAGTACACGCCTTGTACTTTGATGACGCGCTAGGCCGTGTGCTGGCCGTGCTCGGGCCACACACATGGTCGTGTGGGGTGACGTGGAGGCTGGTTAAAGCAGAGTACAAAAAAACCAAGTACACACCATGTACTCTAAAAGTACATGCCGTGTACTTTCTTTTACTTCATTAAATGGACCGAGGTCACGTCTAATGCTCATAAACGTCTTATTCTCCACCTATCTCCGTCCAGAGCATTCAAGGAGGCCAATTATTCTCCGATCTACCAATCCATCACTGGTTATCTGAATCGAACACCGTTGGTTGCAATAGAATCGTATCAGTGAGTTATTGGTTCTTCTTTGGCCTCGTTTCCTAATTCTTCCTCTCGTAAGAGTTATCTGAGGTTGAATGTTTTATAAGTTTGTACATATCTACTCCATTCTAGGCCGATTCACTAGCCAAGGTTCAAGTATATCGATCTTCGAGGATCGAGGTAGGTGGTTTGTTTCCCTACGTTGAATGTCCTTGAGTTTTGGTTGCAAAAGTGTCGGATACCCATGTATCGGGTATTCCGGGTTCGGGATTTTTATCCCATTGTTTAATTGCCTTATATTTCTTGGTTTCTTGAGGTTAATTGATAATAATATATGCCTGGTTGCATGATTGAGGATCACCCCATGGGTGTCTTCCTTGTTTTTGGCTGTTCATCGCCGTTTGGCTTAGGTTGCCTATGAGGAAAACCTTATTACCTTGGTTGACTGCTTTGATATTGTTGATTGCATGTATTGCCTACTGTTTATATGATTTGATGAATTGTAGCTATTAGCCAAGTAGTTTGTGAAATTACTTAGGGCTGCTACGAATCATTTACGTATGATTTACTCTTACTCAGGGCTATGTGAACCTGGTGTAGTCAGACCATAAGTGGAATTGACATTGAGTGCTTCTCCAAAGGGCCTGTTCAATTATTACTATTGCGAGACCATAAGGGGGATTGACTTTGTGCTCTCTCAGAGGGTCTGATAATTATCGAATCGAGACTAAAGGGGGAATTAGACGTAAGTTCTTCCTTAGAGAGTCTATAGTATCACTACGAGACCATAGGGGTAATTGACGATGAGTGCTTTGTTAGAGTGTCTTTGCATTATTTGAATAGTTGACCATAAGGGTCTACCCACGTGAGCCACCCAGAGGGTCAGTGTAAATAATTTTGTTTGGTTGGTTGTGACGAGTCCACCAAGCCAAAGAACAAGCTTGGGTTTGTACTGCTTGTTGTTTAGGTAGTCTGCTGAGATACCTGTTGTGTTACTTTCCATGCCTTGGGAATATAGAGCTGTTTGCTAGGTTCCTTGGTTGATAATCAAATGACTGAGTTAATTTAATAAATAAATGTGAATAGATATTTTAGGACTATTTACTTTAGTGTACTCCTGTTTCTCTACTGCATTTATTTCCTTTACTTTTGCTATATTGCTCACTGACAGTAGGGCACAGATCTCGTGGTGGTTGCCTACTGGGATTAGTCTCACACCCTGTTTGGGTCCTGCTTTTCGGCCCAAATATTTTATATGGTTGCATGTGTGGATAGGGATTGTGGACGTTCTACCTCAGGTGCTTGATTGCTGGTTAGAGCCGGAGAGCACGAGACCAAGCCTAGGCTTGCGATGCTACTGGAGTTTACTATTTATTTTAGTACTTGGGTTTCAGTTGTACTTCAGCATGTTACTTTTTTTACTTCTTTCTATAGACTTGTACCATACTACACCATTATTATTATGTTATACATTGCTTCCGCTATTTATTTTAACTTATCGTATGCTATTTATTGCTTCCGCTATTGTTTATGCTTATCCTTCCACTGTATACTTTACCAAATGAGGGCATAGTTTCCCACTGACTCACCAAGGCCCTCACTGCTAGTCGGAAGCTCTGGTGTTTGGGAAACGCGCTTGAGGTCATGTGGCGAACCGGGTATGGGGCACCGGTTGAGTGGCTCCAGTTTCTGGTCGTTACAGTTGAGGGGTGGAAGAATGTTCATTTATTATTATTATTATTTTTTATAACAATAATAATGATTAAATAATAAAAAAAGATCCAACAGAACCCACCCTTGGCATGAGGATGGGTTTCCAGCATGCCATGAATAAGGATTTTTTTAAATAATAATAATAATAATATAAATTATTATTATTATTATTTTGTTAAAACCTTAAACCGATTGTAACTTTTATGTGTGATTTTAGATTGGCGTTCCGTTTATGGCATTGCAATCCTAACTATGAGATGACCATTTCAAGACCAGTGATGAATATATTTTTCAGGTTTGCGTCTTGGGTCTATGAAGTTCCAAATAATAATAATAATAATAATATTATTATTGTTATGGAATCTTGTATTGAACGTATCTTTTTCATATGGTGTTGGAATGAATAATCATATAAGTCATTGAGACCTTGAAATTGAGGCGAACGTTTCAAGACCAATATCAAATATTTAATTTGGACTCATGGCTTGAGCCCATGAAATGCCTTTTGAGTGTGATTCACTGAAATGTATTTTTCACCAGGTTTCCAATTTGGGCAAGTGAATAGAATTTAATGATTTTTTTTTCTGTGAGGATCACAATGGTGTGATCTATTTGGACATTCATGTCCATTTGTGATGACATATTATTGGTTTGATGTTTTTTCCCATCAGAATTATGATGAGCCTCATGAATTCATTAGGATTTTTGTAGTGACTCAAATTTTACATGTATTATTTTTGGATATTGTATAGATTATTTTTGAGACCAGATGTTGAGATAACGTGTTATCCCGAGGCTCTATGTTCCCAAAATTAATATTTGAAATATATTAAATATATGCGTGCATATTTTTCCAAAAAAAGTGGAATAAATTCTAAACAGAGGATTAGATCAGAAATCCAAGGCTTCTGTTGAGTTCAAAATGTGGGTCTTACCCTAGGAATGATATAATCTTGGAACAAATTGGGCGTTCATATTGGGCGCGGTTGTGGGCGGATGTTTAAATTAATTAATTGAATTTAATTCATTTAATTAATTTATCTTAACCTATTAAATTTATTATATAATCACACTTATGGAAAATTTGTAGGGATATCCAAGTAACCCTTAAGATCAAGGGGAGCCATTGGAGAGTGTTGGAGGATCTCCTGTTGGAAAGCGATGAATAGATCATGGTTCATCAGTCAATGTGCAATGGAGCTTGAGGATCTCACCAACAACAATAGTTCATAACCTTTCTTCACCAAAAATTGATCCAAATCAAGGTATGATTTTGATTTTTTGGGATTTATCTCCATTTTTATATTCCTACGAAGAACACAAATCAATCAACTAACGAATTGATTCACGGATTGAGCGTATTGTGGGTACGAGCTAGATTAAACTAGGAATTGGGTAATTTATTTATGGTTATCTTATTATCTATTTATTATTCATTATAATGTAACTTAATCAAGTCCAATATGAACTTTGGATGATGTTCATTCCTCATGCTTGTGACTGTACATTTCTTCCCCGTTTCTTCGTTCATTGCGGGAAAATCTCTTGGTTTGTTGTTCGACAAATATTGGTAAATCAATCATTGCACACTCGTTTCTTGGTGCAACAGATTAATATTTCAAATTTTGTCTTAGATCAAAAATGGAATCAAGCTAAAATGATGATTATTATGGATTGGGATTAGTTAAAAAATTCCCATTTATTCCAGATTAATGGCGTAGCTATGGACGACACAACCGAGCAATTCCCGAGCAGTTTTGAAGTTAAGATTCCATCTAGTAACGATGGTGAAGCTTTAATGGATTAGATCCATGTTCTACATAGTGATTTTTGGATGGATTTAAGGCCTAATTAGTGGTAAATGATGCATGAATCTTCTTCTAGATTCTATAAAATATTATAGAATACAACATGTAATCCATGATCAAACATTGTGTGGGGCGCTGACTATGGAAGATAGGGTTCTTGTATGGAGTTAAGTATCACACATCATGTAAAACCTATCACATTATGTGTGACTCCTATCATGGAACTCCGTTTTTACCTCAGAGGGTACATAGACACGGCCATAAGTACATAGGCTTGGATATTCCATGTACTTAGACACAAACACAAACACAGACATAGGCTATTCTACATAGGCAGAACTCAGTGTTGATGGGTCACACTGTGTAGTTATAGTACACACCACATACGCCTTCAAAGTAGGTTTGTATCCCTTATCCTCCTCATCTTGGACAAGTTTTATTAGGGTGTGTTCCCATGATCCATTCCTTGAGGATTTGTTATGGAATCACATCTTATACATAGAATGGAAATCCCTTTAGTGGGAATTCTTGGATAGAGTTATGGGAATCATTCCATGAGGCCCAAAGTGAGATCCTCTATCATCATCATCTTTCCTTAGGTGGATTTATTGGTATTGTTGTGACCAACACTACGTAGACACCAATCCTCTACTTAGTAGGTTGTTCTAAATTTAGTTGTTGGTATACCCCATGGCCTTAGGTGTGAACCTAATCTGTGTATCATATCTCTTCATACTTCCAACATGTACTTACTATGACAAGACCCAATGATCACAACCTATTAGATAGAAATCATCCATGTTATCTAACTCATGGAGTGTGTCGCCTAGAACTAGGGCTATGTGGAACATTTGATCAGGAATCCTATATTGGTATTATAGTTACGACTTTACCTTGAGACTGCATGTCTTTATTGAGTATATCTAGATATTATTGTTATATGTGATGTAGAAATATAACCGTTTTAAGATGAATTTTATTCTTGTTTTTACATGCTTAGTGATTTCAGGGTGTCCTACCGGGTATTGTTATACTCAACCTTGCATGCACTTTTCCCGCACATGTTGTGTCTTATGCAATTGATTGACCTTTTGACGGAGTCCTAGTGGGACCAGGACCAGGTGGTTCTTAGTGATCTGAATAGAATGAGGTGTGTTCCTATGATTATTTTGATATCATTCCCCTTCTATACTTTTAGGTTGGAATTTTTCTGAGTTTATTTGTGGTGGTCTTGTATTTGGACCCTTTTTGCTTTAATTACTTTACTTTCATACTCTTATTGTGGGATATAGATGTATGAATGAATTGGTTTCATTGTTTTTACATTTCAACATTGTATAGGCTTGTAGATATATGTGTGTGTATAGGTACTTTAGGCTAAGGCCTCCCTTGTCTGTGATACACCTACTTAGCATTGCTCGCTATCCTATGGCCTATTAGAGGAGGTCTTGGGGTAGTCATGACATGGGCCTCGTTGGGATGGGTCATGATAGAGTGGTATGAAAGGATTAAGTTCTACCTTAGGAACAGAGTCTATGAGAGTAGTTTGGGTTTTATGGAAATAGTGTTAAGTTTTTTGAGTTCGTCTTTAAGGCCAGGGACTCTAGTGTTGGTGTGGTGAACAACATATCCATACACCAAGAATTTGATCACCTATATTTTGACTCAGTATATGTAGGCACTGGTTATAGGAAAAAACATTGGTAGATGCATCATATAGGATTGATTTGTGGTTTCCATGTCCTTCTTGAGTCTACTGTCTATATATACTCATTGACCATGGTACATCTTGTCTATTTTTGGATGCCTACATGGCATATGCCATCTAGGATTCAGAAGTTGGATCACAAGGATGATCCCCTCAGTGATGATGCATCTATACAGGGACCTGTTTAGGAGGTGTATCCTCCAGGTGGTGCACCAGCTATACCACCACTTATCAAGCAACAGATGGTACCAACAATAATGAAATATGAGGTATATAGGCTGAGTGTGATTTATGAGTTTCAGTGACAATGACCCCTTAGGTTCCTAGGATATCCCAACCCATAGGTGTTTGAGGAAAGACTTGAGGTGGTGACATGAGTTTTCCTTCTTTTCAGGACACTGGTAGATTAGTTGGTGGTCCTAGAAATGAGCTTTCTCTATGGATATATAGGCCGATGGTGGATTTTAGTGACCCATTCGTATAATGAGGTGACTCTAGCATGGTCAAAGTTTGAGTTTCTTTTCATAGAGGAGTTCTCTCCAGCTATGTTGAGGGATGTACACATCCAGGAGCTTCTACAGCTTCAACAGGGAAGTAAGACAGTGGCTGAGTATTCATCGAGGTTCACCAACCTCTCCAAGTAATCAATGGATATGGTTCATGATCAGTTCTTTCAGGCTCAAACCTTATAGAAAGGATTGTGTAGAGACATTTGATCCAAAAATATACCTCTATGAGTTCCTACTTATTCTGGGGTGATTGAGAGTTTCTTGGTTGAGCAGACGTTGACAGTTGGTTCCAGTAGCAGGCACACAGGGGAAGAGACTTCAACAGCAGGGAGACAATGTTAGATTTAGGGAAATAACACGTGTGAGATTTTAGGAGGAGGTCATAAGACAGAGGGTTTTTAGTTAAGGGCTCATAGGATGAGTCTAGTCATCTTAAGGAGAGGCGGTTATACTCATGTGATGACAGAGGACATCTTTCATGGGATTGTCCAACTCACCATACAACTGACTGAGAGACATTGGATGGGATGCCTAAGAAGAGGCAGTGATAGGAGTATATAGATCCGTAGGGTGACTGATATGGAAAAGGAGTTAGTAGAGTAGTTGGAGGTGGAAGATGTTTTGACATGTTACCACCACCACCACCCCCATATGGTCCACAACAAGCTTAGGGAGATGGGGGACATGGGAAAGGGTAGTTGCAGGTGGTCAAGATTATGAATCAAAGGCTCTAGGGATGATATGAGGTATGATCTATGTGTTCTTTACTTCAAATGTACTACTAATAGACACAGGTGAAAGTCATTCCTTCATTTCCACTTATCTGGTTTGATACTTAAAGATTCTGGTTGAGCAATTGGCTTGACCCTTATGCTTGGAGACTTCTACGTGAGGTGACTCAGCGATCACACACTTGTACCGATGGTGTGACCTAAATCCTAGAGGTGAGAGTTTCTTGAGGGATCTCTTTGTATCAGCGATGAGGCATTATGATGTCATATTAGCTATGGACTAGTTATATACAGTTCATGACCATATTGACTATTTTAGGTGGAGGATGAGGTGTGTATGTAGTGATGGAGTGAGGTTTTACTTTGTGGGTGAAAAGGAAACCTAGGTAGAGAAGGATGTGCTCATTTATAAGAGTATGAAACCAATTAATTATCAGTTGGATAACATGACCCTTGGTGCAGTGAATGCTACGAGTGTTCATTTTCCTACAATAGTGGAAGAGTATGTGGACGTATTTCTTGAGGACATGCTAGTATTACCTCCCCACTGAGAGATATACTTATATATTGATCTACAACCTAGGAAAATACCAATATTTTTGCCAACATATCAGATGGATTCTGTAGAGATTTGTGAGTTAAGGGTGTAGTTGGAGGACTTGCAGAGGAAGAGCTTCATGAGACCCAGTGTTTCACCCTAGGCAGACCCAATGTTGTTAATTAAGAAGAGAGACGAGAGCTTGAGGTTATGTGTGTATTAACATCACATAAATCAGGTGATCGTAAAGAACAAGTATCCACTACTGAGGATAGATGATCTCTTTGATCAATTATGATGTCCATGATGTCTCTTGAAGATTTTACTCAAATCTGGTTATCACCAATTGAGAGTATGGGGTGTGGATATACTAAAAATGGAATTCAGATGTCTCTATGATTACTATGAGTACTTGGTGATGCCCTTTGGCATGACGAATACCCCAATAGTGTTCATGAGAATCATGAACCAGATATTTCAGTCTTTCTTAGAATGATTTGTGGTAGTCTTCATCGATGATGTCCTAGTGTACTCAACATTTGAGGAGGAGCATGAGAAAAACTTGGGGATGGTTTTAGACATACTTCAAAAGAATAAAATTTATGGGAAGCTCTCAAAGTGTCTATTCTAGATTTAGGAGGTCCACTTTTTGGGACATGTTATCTCAGCAGATAGTGTAGCAGTGTACCTAGTGAAAGCCGAGGGAGTGTTAGTTTGGGGGCCACCCAAGAACATGATAGAGGTATGGTGATTCCTTGGGTTGGTAGGCTATTATAGAATATTTTTACCAGATTTATCTAGGATATTAGATCCCTTGAAAACTTTGACCCAAAATGGGCAGCCTTTCATGTAGATAAAGATGTTTCAGCAAGCATTTTAGGAGTTGAGCCAGAGAGGAGGGTTTTGAGCACGTAGTATTCTGCGATGCATCAAGAACTGGGCTTGGTTATGTTTTGATGTAGAGGCAGGTGATGATTGCCTATGGTTCACATCATTTGAGACCACATGAGTAGAACTACATGACCCACGATCTTGAGTTAGCAGCGGTAGTATTTATGTTGAGGATGTGGAGACACTACCTAATGGGTGATCAATTTATCTTTTATTCTGACCACAAGAGTCTCAAGTATATCTTCTCTCAGAAGGATCTTAATTTTAAATAGAGGTGATGGCTAGAGTTCCTCCAAGATTATGACTTCAAAATTTTTTATACTTCTAGTAAGGGGAACATGGTAGAAGATTATCATGACCTGACCCAAGTCAGGGATCGATCCATAACTACCCAAAGCCCGTCTCCATAGACCAGGGGGTGGTGAGCATCAAAGACATAACTAAATAAGGGAGGCCTTTTTCCAAGTACCTGTATGCATGCACACATAAACTCAATGAAAAAGTGCAAAGGTAAAGAAGGAAAATATGCAACACTGCTATAAAGTAAAACAAGCATGCATGAACCTCTAGAAAGTATAAAAGTATGGTAGTGTATAATTAAAAGTAAATGGAAAAAATATACACCCAACTAGAAAAGTTTCCCAACCTAACAAAACTAGAAAAGAGTAATAGCTGAGAGAGCCCAGATCTTGTATCCCAAGCTATGAATACTGTACGTGGTCCAAGAACCCGGTACCTCTAAGCTCCTTTGAAGTCACGGTCGACCAATCGATTGTTTACAAAAGACATGACATGTGTGGGAAAATTCCATGTAGGGGTAAGTATATACATACCCATTAGAATGCCCCAAAATGGTGAAGGGGGAGCATAAGAGATATGGATAAAGAGGAAAAGTAGTAGACAGAACAAGGTACAATTAAAGGAGTATAGCCCAACCCAAACTAAGAGTGAAAGTAAGCTCATCCAAACACAAGGAGATAAACTCTATGAGTAGGTGAACTACCCACCGAGTCTTCACCACCTATAGTCAGATATTAGAATCATCCAACCATGAGAAGCTAAACATGGAAAGCACGTGTCATACCCCACATGTCTTTTCCTCCCTTAGAAGGAGAGATACAAGGTTTGAATCCAAAATAAAAAATATATATATGCTCAGTCAAATAATCCCAAATGAGAGATTAAGGGGATCTCTATCTCACAGCTCAGCCCAAGAATAAGAGTATCCAACAGTTCCAAAATTCCATCAATGATGCCCAACATCCCATGTGTCTTCCTTGAATGTACAAGTCTAAGGGACTCATTCACCATACCTTGATACTATCCACTTTGGAAAAAACTAAATCGCCCTCATAATTTTTAGGTCATTTCATAAGAATGCATCTTAGTGGGGAAAGTTCCCCTATTCCTCGGGATTCCAAAGCTACGTTAGGACACATCTCATCACTGTGCCACATAGTTAGGGTCCAAAAGTTTTATGTAAGGATCCCAGGAATTGGTAAGATAGGAGGTTCCTACTCTACTAGTCACCAAGGAACTCCACTACCTAGCCCCACTGGAGGGTTGAAAGAGCGCTGTCGTGGGCACCCTCAAATGATTAATGTGATTTTGGGGTACTTAGGTGCAGCAGAGTGGCTGACCAAAGTCATCTCTCAAAGGAGGAAGTAGATTTAAAACAACTTTTTAAAGGTATTCTAAAAATAAAATAAAAGAGAATAAAAAAAATACTTGAAAGGATGGGGGTTGGTTATAGTTTATGAATCTAAAAGAATTTTTCTGGAAGAAGATTGTATTTTTTTTGTTTTTGGTTTTGAAATGAAGTTCGATTAAAATGACACAACAAAATGATGTTTTTTTAGAAAATATTTAAAATACGTAATAGATCTAACTCTACCTCTTAATTTAATTATTAATCATTATAATTTAAATCAATATCCACTTAATTATGATCTCCTAATTTGTTATCCCTCGAACCCTACAAAAGTTAACTTAACCACAAAGATGAAATTACTTAAACCCTAGGCTAGCTTCGGAACACGCAATCGCAGCACCCGGATTTGATTGTTGTTATAAGGATAGATTATGTTCAGTGCTTAATTAGAGAACATATCCATTCTGGAAATGAGTATGAATTGTGTTTAGGGATTATATTTTAACTCTACAAATTTATCCCGTATGGTCTTGTATTACCGATTAAGATCGCGCTCTCACAATTTACACAATTCCCAACCTCGCGTGTTTTGTGTTAATTGTTCAATTGCTTGATTAGTTTCTTAAAATTTAAAAACAAAATTCATGGATCATATTAAGTGAATTACAATAGATCAATTATTCAAAATAATTAAATAAATAAGGATATATGTCGATCGATTACTAAAAAGAACTACTCTTCCATGGGCGGTGTAGTCATCGTGGAGACGTTTTGCATAAGCAAAGGATTGAAAGGCTAGAACCCAATATTGTCTCCACTCTTGATTACAACTCAATTAATAAGATTAAAAGAATAATAAGTGGTAATAACACAAAAGATTATTTAAAGAAATATTCAAGAAACAAACATGAAATAAAAGAAATACAAAGAAGAGGTGGGGGAGGAGAGCCTTTTTGGAAGAGAGTTTTGCACAAAGGATTACTTCTTCCAAGAGTTGTGAGGGGCTCCCAAGAGACACACTTTCGGACACACCTTCCCAAAGCCTCTACCATCCCTACCAAAGAGTTAAAACCCCCTTTAAATAGAGTTTGTGAGGGCTAGGGTTACATAACTTTTTAAGTGTGAAATGAAAAAATCAGACAAATATTTTATTCCAAGTTGTACCACCTATTTGACCTCTAAAACGCGTGAATTGACCGGACTTCTAGATGGATGATTTGTGAAAAATCATGTTCTCGAGATTTTATCAAAATTTGGGCTCAATCCAAGCCTGGTTGAAGAAGATATGGCCCAAATACAGAACCCATCTCCATTCTGCCGAGTCCAGCCCACCATTAGATTAATGGCCCATTTAATCCATCCAAATTCACTTTTTAGATCTAGTGTCCTGAATGAAAGTTGTAGACAATTAAGTTATAAACACTTTTACAAAATTTAAAATTCAAATAATGAATATAAAAATATATATATTTGAAATACTATAGTGAACTATAAAGGGTAAAACTGGAATTTTCACCAAATTTTCAAATGAATGATCAAATCCCAAATATTTTATAAATAAACATATTTAATACAATGTGAGGAAATTATATCATAATTTATCAATAAAATATTCAAAAAAATAGTGTTTTATCAACTCCCCCACACTTACCCTTTTGCACTCCTGGGCAAAACCTCATGTCAAGTAAACATCAATATCAAATCAAAACCAATTTTAAAACACATATCATTGGGATCCATCAATTCCTCACAAAGAATAAAAAGATATTATGCCTCATAAAAAACATTATTTCAAGTTCTCTATTAATATCATTCAATATATTTCCACTTCATTTATCCTCCCATGCACAAAACACTTACCTCGCTCGAATTTTCTCTCATCACTCAAATATCAATTTTTTTACAATGTCTTTCTCATCCAAACTCATACAAGGGTCACCATAGGCTTGATAGATTCCTACATTGACACCTGATGTGAGTCAAGGACATATGTTTATCATGAGGACTTTTTAGGGTTGTTCTGTGGATTTCGGTTGGTAGGATTTAGATGTGAAAAATTCTGAGGCTGAATGAGGAGGGCTTGACTCTTTTTGAAGAAAAATTGCATTAATCTAATTTTCACATAAATATGGTCTTCTCCTCAATCCCCATAGTATCAATTCAGCTCCATCATCATGAAAAGTCATGAAAAGTTTACACCATTATTCATTTCAGAATCAAAAATTTTCAATCTTCTCAAACATGATTTTCTTGAAAGCTCCAGATAGGCATAGATTTCCACCTCAATTAGAAGCTCCAGAAAAGGAACAGCTTCACTTGTCATGAAAGCTCCAGAAAAGGCACATATTTCAATATAATTACTTTCTTCAGCATCAAACACATCTCTTAAGAATTTAATTTTCCACCCAAAGTATCACAAAATGTGGTAGCACAACACAAGACAGCTCCCCCCACACTTAAGCTCAACTAGATTGTGCAATTTCACTTCAAGAGTTGGTTGGATAGGGAAAATTGGCTTGTAATATGGCTAACCTAATAGGATGTGCATGGATTCTAAGGGATAAAAGGATTAAATTTTCAAGGTAGGCCATTATAAAAAGGATTATTTTAAATAGGGGCTTTAGTACCAAACAAATGCCTCAATCATTTAAACATAAGTACCTCAAACCCTCAATTTTTGACAGAAATAAATCAAATTATGGTTAAATCAAGCATGGTTTGGTTCTCTCAAGAAGTGAGGTGAATGTAAAGAATATGAAAATAATAGTTTAGAAGCCTCATAGGATAGTTGTTTCAAATATAAAGATAGTGATATGTGGCATGGGATTCAAAATTCAATGTACTTTTCATGAAATTACTAAATATTTGAACTTGAAACAAAGTCATTTCAGCATTCATTTAAGATCAGTTTCATGGGATAAATTGTTTCAATCATTGATATGCATTTAAAAATTGTAATGAGAATCATTTAAGTTCAAAAATTTCAAAAACACAAAGAAAATTGAAAAATAAACACACAAAATTTGAAAAAACACACAATTTTTTTGTTTTTTTAAGGAAAACAATTGAAATTACTAAACTAAAAGGTTCCCTACCCCACACTTAAAATATTGCATTGTCCTCAATGTGAACCCATGAGATGATATATGCACATGAAATACAGAATTTTTAAATAGGAAAAATAATATAAAAGTGAAAGGGTTAGGAATAGCCTGATGTGATCAAGTGATGATGGGGTCATGCAGTGTGACAAAATCCACTGGATCAGTAGGAAGTCCCTCAATGTATCTCTTCAAAAATTGCCCATTGACTGTAAAGATCCTTCTAGTGTCCTCTTGTGTGACCTCCACTGCACCATAAGGAAAAAAATTAGACACAATATAAGGACCTAACCATCTAGAATGCAACTTACCAGGCATCAGCTTCAGTCATGAACTGTAGAGAAGGACTTTCTCTCCAACATGAAACTCCCTTTGTTGGATCATTTT
The DNA here is from genome assembly GCA_963277665.1 of Viscum album. Classification (NCBI taxonomy): domain Eukaryota; kingdom Viridiplantae; phylum Streptophyta; class Magnoliopsida; order Santalales; family Viscaceae; genus Viscum; species Viscum album. The sequence goes on from OY728162.1 coordinate 1,531,939,017, forward strand.
GTCATGAGCTACTTTTGATCTTTCCTTGTAGAGCCTTGAGTTCTCATATGAAGACAATATAATATCCTCAAGCTCTTGAATTTGCAGCTTCCTTTGGATTCTAGCTTGGGCCAAATCCATGTTGCATTTCTTTATAACCCAATAAGCCCGATGCTCGACTTCCACTGGGAGATGAAATGCTTTCCCAAAAACAATCCGAAATAGGGAAATACCAATGGGGGTCTTGTATGCTGTCCTATAAGCCCACAATGCATCATCCAAGCGCTTGCTCCAATCCTTCCTATTTGGCTGCACAATTTTCTCCAAAATTTGTTTCAACTCACGATTTGAAACCTCAGCCTGGCCATTTGTTTGGGGGTGGTATGGTGTTGATGTTTTGTGTGTCACCCCATACTTTAGAAGGAGGGAAGAAAAATTCCTATTGCAAAAGTGTGTCCCTTGGTCACTGATAATGGCCTTTGGTACTCCAAACCTGCAAAAAATCTGTGCTTTGACAAAGTCCACAACAACATGAGAATCATCAGTCCTAGTGGCCTTAGCCTCCACCCATTTACTCACATAATCAACAGCAACCAAAATGTAAAAAAAACCAAAGGAACTAGGAAAAGGGCCCATAAAATGAATTCCCCAAACATAAAAAATCTCACAGAATAAAATGGTTTGTTGGGGCATCTTGCGTCTCCTTGAAATGTTTCCAGTGTGTTGGCAATGAGATCATGACTTAAAAAACACATGGAAATCATGGAATAAGCTAGGCCAATATAATCCAGAGTCTAAAACTTTACTAGCTGTCCGTTGGGGTCCAAAGTGTCCACCAGATGCAAGTGTATGACAAAATTGAAAAACAGACTCAAACTCATGATCAGGAACACACCTCCTAATAACTTGGTCACTACACATGCGCCATAAGTATGGATCATCCCAAACATAAAATCTTGACTCACTCTTTAATTTTTGGACTTGAGGTTTCTTTAAATTTACAGGGATTTCAGAGGCAACAAGGTAGTTAACTAAATCTGCATACCAAGGATGCGTACCTGAGATGGAATAAAGATGCTCATCGGGGAAAGTGTCCTGAAGTGGTACCTGATCCAAGGTGTCATCCTCTAGTGTGTGAGTAATCCTACTCATGTGGTCCGCCACCAAGTTTTCTGACCCCTTTTTGTCCTTTATCTCAATGTAAAACTCTTGAAGAAGGAGTATCCATCAGATCAGCCTGGGCTTTGCATCTGGCTTCTTCAAGAGGTACCTCAGAGCTGCATGGTCAGAAAAAACAACTACTTTAGAGCCTAATAAATATGAACGGGATTTATCTAAAGCAAATATGACATCAAGAAACTCTTTTTCTGTGGTTGTGTAGTTTGATTGGGCTGAATCCAATGTCCTTGATGCATAGGCAATCACATGTGAACGTCCTTCCACCCTCTGAGATAAGACAGCTCCAACCGCGAAGTTGGAGGCGTCACACATAATCTCAAAAGGAATCTCCCACCATAGGGGCTGTATGATAGGTGGAGTGGTCAAACATTGTTTTAGCTCATCAAATGAATTCCTTCAAGAAACATCAAACACAAAATCAGAATCCTTTTGAAGTAATCTTGACATAGGAAGAGCAATCTTACTAAAATCTTTGATGAAGCACCGATAAAATCCTGCATGCCCTAGGAAAGATCTAACATCACACACACATGAAGGATATGGTAAGGATGAAATAATATTTACCTTTGATCTATCAACCTCTATCCCATGTTTTGACACTACATGCCCTAAGACAATTCCATGCTCTACCATGAAATGACACTTTTCAAAGTTCAGGACCAGATTCTTCTCAATACAACGATTCAACACCTTTCACAAACTAATTAGACATTCATCAAATGAAGACCCATACACTATAAAATCATCCATAAATACCTCCATTTAGGTCTCAATAAAATCAGAAAAAATACTCACCATGCATCTTTGGAAGGTACCTGGGGCGTTGCAATGTTCAAATGGAATCTTTCGGTAGGAAAATGTGCCAAAGGGACAGGTGAATGTAGTCTTCTCCTGATCCTCCGGAGCTATAGGAACCTGAAAATATCCAGAAAATCCATCCAATAAACAATAGTGTGTTTTCCTAGCTATTCTCTCAATCATTTGATCAATAAATGGGAGGGGGAAATGGTCCTTGCGAGTGGACTGATTTAGTTTCCTATAATCAACACACACACACCAACTGTTTTCACCCTCATTGGAACTAAATCATCTTTCTCATTTTTAACAACAGTAACACCACTCTTCTTAGGCACAACCTGAATAGGACTTACCCACTGAGAATATTAAATGGGAAAGATTATACCTACCTCGAGCAATTTCTCAACTTCTTTTTTAACAACTTCCAGGAGGGTGGGATTGAGTCTCCTTTGTGGCTGTCTCACTGGTTTAGCCCCATCCTCCAAGAGAATCCTATGCATGCAAATGGAGGGGCTAATACCTGATATGTCATCCAAGGTCCACCCAATCGCCCTGACGTTCTCCCTCAAAATGTTCAAAATCTTTTCTTCATGTTCAAAAGGGATATTGTTAGCAATGATAACAGGTAATATCTCACCACTCAATAAGTATATTTGGTGGAAATGGCTTGAGTTCTAATGAAGGAGGGTGTAGTATGGATGGAGACATTGAAGGAACTGAAATATGTGCACAAAGATCATTAGTATCAGAATAGACATCATCAAAATTAGAGAATAAAGCATCAAATCCATAAGAATGCTCAACAGCCATGTCATAATCAGAGTGAACATGATCAAAATCAGAATATGAATCCACATAAAAATCAAATCCAAGAGAGGATTGTGTATCAGCAACATGTGTGGAAGTGCTCTTAGACATCAAACTTGAACCAATACTCATAATCTCCATAAGCATAGGACAATAAATTCCATGGAGTTTTTATTTGGTGGTTCAAAATGGGAGATAACAAATGAAGAGTGATCCTATGAGGGGTACTTCATGGAATCCATAACATTAAATATCACAACTTCATCTCCAAACTCCATGGAAAGTGTACCCTCATTGACATTTATGATAGTTTTTGCAGTTTTGAGGAAGGGTCTACCTAAGATTATGGGAGAATGAGAACTTACCTAATTATACTCCATTTGGAGCACATAGAAGTCTGCTGGAAAGATCATGTCTCTTACTCAGACAAGTACATCCTCAAGGACTCCCGCTGGATATGCTGTAGCTCTATTTGACAACTGCACCACTACTCTTGTTGGCTTCAACTCACCAACCTGTAAGGAAGAGAATACAGAGTGAGGCATCAAATTTATTGAAGCTCTTAAATCACAAAGAGCATCAGATAAGTGAAACTACCCTATGGTACATGGGATGGTGAATGTCCCAGGATCCTTGCACTTTGTTGGCATTGCTAGAGTTGGTGTAATGAGTGCTGAGACATTCCTTCCAAGGTTGATCCTCTCATTTTCCTTGAGCTCTCTTCAATTGGTGCAGAGTTCTTTTAAGAATTTGGCATACCTTGGGATTTTCTTAATGGATTCAAGTAGAGGAATGCTGATCTCCACACGCTTGAATGTGTCCAAAACCTCCTTTTGCATTGCTTCTTCAGCCATATTCTTGGTTTGAACAACCCTGTTTGGAAAAGGAAGGGGTTTAGGAGGAACATCATCAATATTTTTCTTACCTTTATCTTTCTCCTTGGATTTCTCATCAATTGGCATGGAATGCGGCTTCTCTAGAGTAGATGTGAATCACGGTGGAATGGTAGGTACAAATGTATCGTTCATTTGCTTCCCACTTCTCAATGTGATGGTACTAACATTCCCCTTTGGATTTTGAGTGGGTCGGGAAGGTAGATTTCTGGAATTCTTACTTACAAGTTCATGGAGGGCGGTGGCAATCTGGCTCATTTGAGTCTTCAACTCCCTTAGCTCCGAACCTTGAATTTTCAACTCATTATGTTGATTAAGAACAATTTGCTTCAAAAGGTCATCAATGTTAGAATCTACCTTGGGTGGGGGATTCCCTTGTTGTTGTCTTGTTGATTCCTGGGCTTCAAATCTCCTTTGGGGTTGTCGGAAACCCTGCTGGTAAGGTGGAGGCTGCTGGAAGTTTTGTTGAAAGGGAGGCCTTTGTTGTTTTCCAGAGCCATACCTCATATCTGGTTGATCTTTCCACCCTTGGTTGTATGTTGGAGAAAATGAATCAAACTTATTTTGGGGATATGGTTGTTGTTGCTGCTGAAATGGTCTCCCTGGGAATACTGCTGCGCAATCCTCTGTCTCTTGTAGTTGTGGGAAACAGTCAGTTGGGTGGCTTGTCTCAGTGAAAATGCCACACGACTTTAAAGGAGGGGGTTGGGATGTATTTTGAGCCAATGCAATCTGTCTCACCATAGTAGTCAATTCTTCCAACTTGGTATCAATCAAATGACTTTCAAGAGAATAAGGACTTACCTGATTTACTCCCCTAACATGTGGTGTACCTCGATCGCCAAATTTTTGGGAGTTTTGTGCCATCTTGTCGATCAATTCACGTGCGGATACTGGTGTCTTGTCCACCAATGGACCTCCTACTGCGGCATCCACCATGCTCCTCTCCATAGGTGTGAGTTCTTCATAGAAGTACTGAATGAGGAGTTTCTCACTGATTTGGTGATGTGGACAGCTTGCACACAACTTCTTGAATCTCTCCCAATACTCATACATTGACTCCCCTTGTGCTTGCTTGATCCCCGAGATCTCCTTATGAATAGAAGTGTTCCTTGATGCTGGAAAAAATCTCTACAAGAAAAGACGTTTCAAATCGTTCCAACATGTTACATATTCAGGTTGTAAATAGTACATCCAATCCTTTGTAGCTCCATAAAGTGAGAATGGGAATGCTCTTAATTTGATTTGATCTTCAGAAACATTTCTTGGTTTTAATTTTGATCAAACCACATTAAATTCTTTCAAATGTTTATTGGGATCCTCACCAGAGAGGCCATGAAACTTTGGAAGTAAGTGAACTAACCTAGATTTCAGTTCAAAGTCCGATTCGAGATTTGGGTATGCAATACAATTTGGTTGATAGTTAATATCAAGTGCAACCAATTCTCGAATGGTTCTATTAAGCTCATTGTTATTATTTCTAACAATTGGTTCTTCTTTTATGTTTGAATTTTAATAGCTTCCAAATTCAATGTTTCCAGAAGAGAGGAATTCACCAACTGGTTGAATATTAAAACTTCCCATAGACTGAGAATGTCTGATTCATGCCCTAAGGCTGTGTTCAATCTTAGGGTCAAGATCTAAGAGATCTTCAGGATTAGTTCATGTCATAAATAAAATAAAAATGAAAATAAAGAAAGTGGACCATAGTAAAATAAAAATGAGAAGTTTGAGTTGATGGTCCAAAAAGAAAAGAAGAGGATGAAAAAAAAAATGAAAACTTGAGAAAGGGGAAAGATGAAAGAGAGAGGTGAAGAAAATAATAAAATGAAAAATACAAGAAATACCTCTAAATGGTTGAATAAATTACTTTCCTCCCCGGAAACGATGCCAATTTGAAAGAGCGCTATCATGGGAACCCTCAAATGATTAATATGATTTTGGGGTACTTAGGTGCAGCAGAGTGGCTGACCAAGGTCGTCTCTCAAAGGAGGAAGTAGATTTAAAACAAATTTTTAAAGGTATTCTAAAAATAAAATAAAAGAGAATAAAAACACTAATTTAAAGGATGGGGGTTGGTTATAGTTTATGAATCTAGAAGAAGTTTTCTGGAAGAAGATTGTATTTTTTTTGTTTTTAGTTTTGAAATGAAGTTCGATTAAAACGACACAACAAAAAGATGTTTTTTTAGAAAATATTTAAAATACGTAATAGATCTAACTCTACCTCTTCATTTAATTATTAATAATTATTATTTAAATCAATATCCACTTAATTATGATCCCCTAATTTGTTATCCCTCGAACCCTACGAGAGTTAACTTAACCACAAAGATGAAATTACTTAAACCCTAGGCTAGCTTCGGAACACGCAATCGCAACACCCTGCTTTGATTGTTGTTCTAAGGATAGATTATGGTCAGTGGTTAATTAGAGAACATATACATTCTGTAAATGAGGATGAATTGTGTTTAGGGATTATATTTGAACTCTACAAATTTATCCTGTATGGTCTTGTATTACCGATTAAGATCGCGCTCTCACAATTTACACAATTACCGACCTCGCATGTTTTGTGTTAATTGTTCAATTTCTTTCTTAGTTTCTTAAAATTAAAAAAAAAATTAATGTCTCATATTAATTGAATTAAATTAGCTCAATGATTCAAAATAATTAAATGAAGAAGGATAGAGGTCGATCGATTACTAAAAAGAACTACTCTTCCATGGGCGGTGTAGTCATCGTGGAGACGTTTTGCATAAGCAAAGGATTGAAAGGGTAGAACCCAATATTGTCTCCACTCTTGATTCCAACCCAATTAATAAGATTAAGAGAAGAATAATAGGTAATAATACAGAAGATTATTTGAAGAAAAATTCAAGAAACAAACATGAAATAAAATAAATACAAAGAAGAGGTGGGAGAGGAGAGCCTTTTTGGAAGAGAGGTTTGCACAAAGGATTACTTCTTCCAAGAGTTGTGAGGGGCTCCCAAGAGACACCCTTTTGGAAAAACCTTCCCAAAGCCTCTACCAGCCCTCCCAAATAGTTAAAACCCCTTTAAATAGAGTTTTTGAGGGCTAGGGATACATAACTTTTTAAGTGTGAAATGAAAAACTCAGACAAATATTTTATTACAAGTTTCACCGCCTAGTTGACCTCCAAAACGCGTGAATTAACCGGAATTCCAGATTGATGATTTGTTCCACATCATGTCCCCCAGCTTTCCTCAACATTTGGGCTCAATACAAGCCCAGATGAAGAAGATATGACCCAAATACAGAACCCATGTCCATTCTGCTGAGTCCATCCCACCATTGGATTAATGGCCCATTTACTCCATCCAAATGCACTTTTTAGCTCTAGTGTCCTGAATAAAAGTTGTATAAAATTAAGTTAGGAACACGTTTAAAAAATTTCAAATTAAAATAAATAATATAAAAATATTTATCTTCGAAATACTACAGTGCACTATAAAGGGTAAAACTGGAATTTTCACCAAATTTTCAAATGAATGATCAAATCCCAAATATTTTATAAATAAACATATTTAATACAATGTGAGGAAATTATATCATTTATTATCAATAAAATATTCAAAAAAATAGTGTTTTACCAAGGGTAATGCTCGAGAATGTCATTGGGGAACTCCACTACCTAGCCTTGCTAGAGGGTAAGCCTAGTAAGGTCTTTGGGGAACTAAACTACCCAACCTTGCTGGAGGGTAAGCCTAGAACATTGAGGAACTACACTACCTAGCCCTACTAGAGGGTAAATCAGAAAGATCGTCGGAGAACGCCACTACCCAACCCCACTAGAGGGTAATACTATAACATCGAGGAACTCCACTACCTAGCCCTTTTTTTAGGGTAACTTAGAAGGATTTTTAGGGAATGCCACTTCTCACCCCTACTAGTTGGTAATCCCATAAAACTCTGGTGAACCTACACAATCGCTATCATCGTCGGGTGCCACCTAGCCAAGATCCATTCCAGTAACATTTTATAACATATCTCTAAATATTCTACTAAGGGAACCATCACGTTCTACACAAAAAAACACTCAAGATAGGCTACTCACATGACAAAATTTGAGTTCAAACAAAGGATATATGAACATTCGAAGTCTCCTTAAAGGAGCTCAAGAGGTACACAGTGTGTGAGGGGATCCACATGGAGTTCAATACCACTCTATAGCCTTCTCGTGCCCCTGTATGACACATGAATTCATCCCATATAGAAGAAAACACCATGTACATGGACTACAAGCCATGTCTTAACTAACTGGGACCGAGGCCATGTCTTGTGGCCATGTCCGTGTACTTAGACCTCGTGTCCATGTACTCTGGTACATGGTGTGTTAGGCCACATAGGATGTCACCCATGTGGTCTTTCCATGTCTGTATACTCGGCACATGGCATGTGCCTAGTCATGTGATCTATCACATGGATCAGTCACACAAAAGAGACGGTACACAACGTGTCTAAGGGAGTACACGCCGTACCATCCTTATTAGTTTCCAAAACCCTATCACCACCACTAGAAGGGGATACATGCCATGTGTTCTTCATCCTTCATGGTGCGTAGTTGGGTTTTCTCCAAAAACTCTAGATCTGATCTCTCGTGGTTAAATCTATCCATGCTGCCTTGGATATCACCATGAATCTATCTGAAAATCATGGATATAACAGAAGAATGTGGATCTCTATCATTGCTCACCATGAATCTACTATGGTCATCGACCCGAAGCTTTAATGCTTGATGATCTAGAAACAAATTGTCAAATCAAACATCATTGTATCGCAATGATCCCATATATATTCTTCACTCAACAATATGTTGTTTTTTTGTCGATCCACCAAGGATCCGAGGGTCTGATCAAGCTCAGTACCACCCTACAAGTCGATTTAGGACTGCATGGATCCAACCAGGGAAGAATGAGAAGAAATTGGGGAGAAGTACACAAGATTTTTGTGTGAATAATCATTGTCCAAGAATTCTTGGCCAATGAACAAGAACATGATCCAGGGTGAGATAAACAAATGAAATAAAACAATTCCAGTATGTCGGCACATACAAAGGCTACAGGGAGGGGTTTAGATCAAAGAACCATCATCAATCTACTCAAACATTTAATCTACATACATAAAACACAAAATATGAGTCATACCTTTATTTTGGATTGATCGCTGTCTAAGAACACACTCACCAACAATTTAGGGAGGATTCACTGCATTCGTTGCATCCTAATCCGATCAATCTCGAAGTTTTATTATCATCCGCCAAACGGGAGGAGGGAAGATCTCTCATTAGAAAATTACAGAAAATATGATCTAACCCTAGAATTTTTCACCACGGTGATACTTTTATAACCATTTTAGTTTCGGTTAAATGAATTATTTAATTAATTAAATAATTAAATAAATCCACTTAACATACCTCCAATGAGCAAAGGATCTGAACATCCTACGCCGAATCATTTTATGCCGCACCTAGGATAAACACCATATTCTAGACTCAATCATGGTCTTGGATTTATGATTTGATAAATTGTTTAATATTTATCCCATTTTCTTTAATTAACTTCTCATGCATAATATAAAATATATTTAATATTTTTTTAAAATTAATTTTGGGCACACCGGGCCTCAGAATCACATGCTGTCTCAATGCCTAGATCTAAAAATATATAAATAAATATTTCAAAGTCTTAAAAGAAAAAAAAGGGTCTCTAAAAAATTCCATCCTTCAAGTTTTTCATTGAAAAAATAAAAACTAGGAAATCAACTCCGGATACTGAGACCGCATCTGGATCTCCCACTCCTAGGAACTCTCTTATACGTTTCTGTGCTGCCATAACATGCAAACCAAAGGGATGGTTTCTCTATAAAGGGTCTACTACTACTGATCCTTGATCGCCTTTGGGTTCTATATAAAGATTTCTCCATCCTAGATGTCTAGCTCACCCCAATTGATGATGTGTGTGGGGTCATACACGTATATCCTCAGCTACGACATATGGAAGATGTCGTGCACCCACTCCAGCTATGGGGGTAGGGTGTGGTAGTAGGAAACCCTTCTAACCCTCTACATGACCTTGAATGACCCAATAAACCTTAGGGATAGATTTCCTCCCTGGTTTAACCTCTACAATCCTCATCGTGGTGAGACTCACAAGAAAATGTGGTCTCCTCGCTCAAACTCCAAGGGTCTATGATGGAGATCCACATAGGATTTATATCTGCTCCGGGCCTTCCTCATCCATTCTTATATGATCTACACTTTCTTCGATGTCACCTACATCAACTCTATGCCCACAATATATGACTCTCCAATCTCTTTCCAACATAAGGGTGACCCACAGGGTCTCCCGTACAGGGCCTCAAAAGGTTCCATGCTAATGGTAGAGTAGTAGATGTTTTTGTATGAAAAATTTAAGGGTAGATGATCCTCTGAGCTCCAAATGAAGTCCAACACACAATCCCTTAGCATATACTCTAGTGCCTAGATAGTGTGCTCGATTTTCCCATTGGTATGGGGGTGAAAGGATGTACTCATCGACATCTGGGTCCCAAAAGCCTCATGCAGACCTCTCCACAATTGTGTTGTAAACTTCCCATCATGATCAAAGAAAATCATTGAGGGTACCCTGTGAAGGTGAATGATCTTTTATACATACAACTACCCCAAACTCTCCATGAAACTCTACCCCCTGATAGAAAGAAAGTGCACTAACTTCGTGAGTTGTTCTACTATCACCTGGATGGATTCATGGCCCTTCATTGTACATAGAAGCCCTATGACAAAGTCCATGTATATGCCATCCCACTTCCACTTCGGACCTACCAGAACTTAGTGCTTAGGCTTTACCTGCTGAAAAGTGAGGCACCAAGAGATGAACTCAGCTATGCTTCATCTCATGCTAGACCACAAAAACTATCGCTGAAAGTATCTATACATCTTTCCCACCACGGGATGTATTTTTAGGGGAGAAGTGTGGAACTCCTGCATCACCTCCTCCTATAATGTGACCAGAACCACTGTTCGTCTGTGGAACAATATAAAGTGATTCCTTCCTTCAAAATATCCATTTGGTGTGTCACCTATGGGTATCTAATCATATAAGACCTTATAATCAATGTATCCCAGCTGGGACTCTCTCATACGCTCAATAAGAGAAGGAGTAAACACCATCAATTGAAGAAAAGTTTTACCCTCCTTCTCCACCAGGGCCAACTGCAGAGAAGCTAACTACTCCGAAGCTTCCTGGACTAAGAGAGCATGGGACTTCCTATTAAGGTCATCTGCTACAACGTTTCCCTTCCCTAGAGATAAACTATCTCGAAGTCATAGTCTTTCAAGAACTCCAACTAGCATCATTGTCTCAGGTTCAGGTCTCTCTGATTAAAGATGTACCTGAGACTCTGGTGGTCTGATTAAACCAAGAAGTTCTCTCCTAGAAGATAGTGACTCCATATCCTTAGGGTGAAGATTACCGCTACCATCTCTAAGCCTTGATTCACTTAGTTATTCTCATAGTGTCTCAACTGCATCAAATCGTATTCAATAACTCTCCACTGCTACATCAACATGCAACTGAGCCCAGCTTTGGAGGAATCACAATACACTATGAACTCAATGCCTTCCTCTAGTAGTATCAACACTGGAGCACTCATTAGCCTCTAACTCAACTCCTTAAAGGCCCTCTGGAACTACTTATACTGGATAAACTACTGCCCTTTCTGCATTAGGGTAGTCAAAGGGATTGAGATCCTAGAGAAGTCTATCACAAATCTTCTGTAGTACTTTACTAGACCAAGAAATCTCCGCACCTATGACACATTATTGGGTGGATCCCAAGAAAGAAATGCTTCAATATTTGATGGATCCATAGCTAAACCATACTAAAAAATTATATTCCCTAGAAAGTGAACCTCATGTATCCAAAACTAAAACTTTGAGAGCTTTCCATAAAACTGGTGCTCTCGAAGAAATTTTAGGACCATCCTCAAGTACTTTGCATGATCCTCCTCTGATGTAGAGTAAACAAGTATGTATTTGATGAAGACAATGAAAAACTAGTCCAAGTATCACTAGAATACCTAGTTCATCAAATCCATGAAAAAAGAGGAGGAATTCATCAGACTAAAGAGAATCAATAAGAACTCATAGTGTCCGTAATGACATAAAAATTCCAACTTTGGAATATCATTCTTGTGAACCCTCAATTGGTGGTATCCGGACCTGATATCGATCTTCAAGAACCATCTCGTGCCTCATAAATAGTCAAAGAGGTAGTCAATCATTGAAAATTGGTACTTGTTCTTTATCATGTCATGGTTTAGGCGATAATAATCCATACAAATCCATAATCTCCCACCCACATTTTCCATGAACAACATTGGAGCTTCTCCGGGGGACATACTAGGTTTGATGAAACCCTTATCTCAAAGGTCCTCCGACTGCAATCGTAGCTCCTAGAGCTTGGTATGTGCCATTTGATATGCCACAGAAGATATTGAGGCTATTCGTGGGTGCATGTCAATGAAAAAATCCATCTCTTGTCTCAGAGGTAGTCCCATAACATTTTCGGGGAAGACGTCCATATAATTCTACACTAATGAAGGAATCCATATGCCTGAAGAGATTTATATACCAAGGGATACACTAGCCAACTGAGGGGTGATGGGATACAACCTCCTTCTTGCTGAACCCACTTGATCCTGCATGAGATCTTGATTGCTAGAGAAGGAGAATATCATATCATCAATGCATAGACATCTGACTAGTCTGTGGTGATAGTTGATCTGGGATCGGACCATGGATAACCAATTAATAAGTATATTTCATGCATATATTTTAGAGTGTTTAATGTATTGAATTTTGTATTTAAATGAATAATACTTCCAATATTTGGAAAATTTGACTTGTTTTATTTTTATGGTAGGAAAATAGATATTTATGATAAATGAATGAAAAGGGGTGAATTTTGGATCATAATGACACTTTGCGCCATGAGAGAATCAAAGCGGCGGGACATCAGATTTTCAAGGAAGAAAAGATGGAAAACTGGACAAGAAACAATTACATGATGTGTAATGATGATACACGTTGTGACTTTATCAAGTGAATCAGATCCATATGGACAAGTCATTAAGACAATACATGCTGTGAATTTCAATTGCACATTATGAGTCCCTATTTCACATCGTGAAGTGTGTCAAAGTTTTAAATCAATGTACGAGATTTGCATGAGATTCTCAAAGATGTGGAGGCAACACAAATCAGGATTACATGACATGTAAACAACTTACACGTCATGTAATCATCGATGTGGTGGAAAAAATTAAAGATGCAGTGACCAAAAGTTTTGAAGGAAATGGCTATAAAAGTATCCCCTCAGTCACTGCTTTGGAGCATTCCTAGACCGAGCACCACTATTAGACGCCTGCTGGATGAAGGCACACATGCTTCCACCACTTCTATAGGATATTATTTTATTCTTTTTTCCACACCCACTCATGGTTATCATGAGAATGTGATTTCATTGTGCCGAGGCATGCATGATGAAGGGGAATTGAATGTATGAGGTATTTTATACTTTAATTAAATTGATGTTGGGATTTCATATTGATTTTTTATTTCTATCTCTTTATTGATTTCTTCTTTCATGACCATTGTGAGCGGGGTTAGGGATTGAGTATAATTTATTTCTTTCTTTGAGCATGACCATTGCCTGAGTGGATTGAATACATTTTCTTAATGTGATATCTAGGATTTAGAATTCACCATGACCATTGAGGTTTTCCTTGCTCTATTTTTAAATAAGGTTTCGAGTTACTCATACTTTGCAATCCAAAGTACTTAACCATGAGAAAAGGAGGGATTTAGATAAAGAGTGATTATCATGACCATTGGACTCACTAGAACACGATTCCGACAACTACATGATTGTTTATTGACTATTTTATACCTTTTCATACCATCAACCTAGAATCATTGTTTCCCGACACCTATTTTATATTTTATTCTCCCACATTATCCACAAATCCAATGCTCAGTAGCTTATATTTATTCTATTCAAATTGTAATTAGTTTAGGTTTATTTTATTTAATTACTATATTCTCCAATCCAATCTCTATGGTTTCGAACTCAAACTTTAAAATCCTATACTACCCTGTAGTTTAGTGCTTTGTTTGTTTCATGTTTTAAATTTCTAAATTTGGTAACCCAGTAGAAATTAACAATGCCCGTGGGGCCATAAAAAATCCATACCCAATATGACTTCTTAAGGTTCCATCATGACAACCAAAAGGTCCCGTGTGAAATTATCTCCACCATGAAATAACTCACACTACTAGTAAATGAAATATACCAAAGAAGCATTCCCTATAGGAACCTCAAGATAGAGCTGTTGTGCTAGCACATCAACTAGGAGATCTAGCTCTCAGATCAAGAGTAAAGAGATGAAAGAATGACTGGAACCTATGTTTACTAGTACTAAAGCAAGATTATAATAAATACAATCATACCTAAAATCATATCTTGAGTGGTAGGATCATATACATCCAAATCTTACAGCTACCCGTGGCCCTGACTGCCATCTCCCTAAGCTTGACGTGGGATGCTTGGTGGTGGCGGTAGAAGGATTTTATAGCATCTTCTTCCACCCGCAACTCCTCCTCCTCCTTATCTACCAACTCTTCCTCTATAGGTACCACCCTTTTCATGATTGGTAGATACATGATTATGGTGATGCCTATACTGTGGAGGTCTATTAGCTATCTTCCTAGGCTACTCAATACATCTGGTCAGGCATTCTCATTCCATGTGACCTCGCCTATCACAATCATAGCACTGTCCCTGCTCAGGCTACCCTGGTGCTCTACAATGCCCCACTATTTTATGACCACATCCCCGATTCTTCTCATGAAATGGTCTCCTACACCGAGATCCCACCGACTGGTGCCTTCCAGCAGCTGTAGATGACTTAGCTTTGGAACACTCACTACTAGCTCCAACCGCTTGGCGTCCCTCTGACAAAAATCTCTTTATCACTAGCACCCACTCCAGCACCCCGATATAGGTGGGGACTCACAAGGTCACTATAATAGCTCAGATCTCTTTATGGAGCCCTTGCGCAAACTTCCATGCTTGGAAGTAGCCATCGCGGATCATGTCGAGAGAGTATTGTGTAAGGTCTGTAAACCTCATCGTGTACTCAGCCACTATCATCCCTCCCTACTGTAACTCCAAAAACTCCTAGATCTGAACTAAGCGCAAGAAGGAGGGGTAGTAATACTCACAGAATAACTACTAAAAGTCATCCCCTGAGAGTGTCAACTCATCGTGCATATATGTAACAAGGCTCCACCAATTCCCAATTACTCCATGGAAAAGGCTGGATGCCAATTCCACCACCTGATCCATTAGTTTCTAGATGATCCTGAAGACACAGAGCACTAAATCTACCCAATCCTTTGCTACTTGAGGACCTGTCTTGCCATGGAACCTCAAAATTCTCTAGCACTAGAACACATGGAGCGCACTAAGCTTACATGCATCTTTATCCAACTCTACTGTGATGATCAACTTCTCAACAGTCATAGGTGATGCTACCAACACACATGGAGGAAGGGGTCATAGGATGGACCCTGAACCGAGGCCTCTTCACTTATACGGTCATCTTCATGAGCTAAAGCTAGTATCCTAGTTGGCTATTATCACAGAGGCATCCTGAAAGTTTTCAAGGAGTACTAGAGTTAGATGAGAACACACACACACACACACACACACACACACACATATATATCAACAAATAATAGGGATATAACTCAAGAAGGATAGTATAAGACTCAATCCACTATGATGTATGTACCATTAATCCCTACAACAAATATCTCAGTATGCTGATTCAAAACGAAGGTGGTCAAGGTCTTGGTGAATGGATATATCAGCCACCCATACCATCACTAGACTCCTTGGCCTAAGAGCTGCACTCGATACACTTTGCCACTATTACCTTAAACCCAACCAATCCTCTTAAGGGGAAACATATGAACAACGTCCCAAGGAATGAACTTACTCTGACACCAATATTCCATGATCTGACTCAAGCTAGGGCTCAATCTACAACTACCCAAGCCCGCCTCCATAGGCCAGGGGGTGGAAACAAGTACTGAAGACATAAATAACTTGGGGAGGTCTTTTCCTAAGTACCTATAGGAACACACATAGCCAACTCAATGAAAAAGTGAAGAGGGAAAGAAGGAAAATATACAACACAACTGTAAATTAAAATAATAATACATGAACCTCTAGACATTATAAAAGTATGGTAGTGTATACTAAAAAGTAAAGGGAAAAAAGACACACCCAAATAGAAAAGTGTCCCAACCTGAGAAAAATAGAAAAGAGTAACAATTGAGAGATCCTAGATCATGTATCCCAAGCTATGACCACCATACACGGTCCAAGTACTGAGTACCTCTAAGATCCTATGAATTCATGGTCGACCTATCTATCTTCTATAAAAGACACGACTCATGTGGGCGAAGCCCATGCAAGGGTAAATATTTACATACCCAGTAGAACCCCCCAAAATGGTGAAGGGGATCAGTAAGAGATACAAATAAAGAGAAAAGTAGTAGATATAACAAGGTACATTGAAATAAGTACAACTTAAATAAAAACAAGAGTGAAAGTAAGCTAGTCCAAACACAAGGGCCTAAACATAGTGAGTAGGTGAACTACCCGCTGAGTCGTCGCCACCTATAGACAGAGAGTAGACTCATATGACCATGAGAAGATAAACATGGAAAGCACATGGAATACCCCACGTGTCTTTACCTGTCATGGAAGAAGAGTATCCAAATCCAAGGTGTGAATCTAGAAGTAATAATATATATATATGCTCAGTTAAAGAATCCAAAATGAAAGAGTAAGGGGATCTCCATCTCACAGCTCATCCAAAGAAGAAGAGTATCCAACTATTCTAAAAGTCCATCAATGATGCCCAACATCCCACATTTCTACCTTAAACACATAAGTCTAATAGATCTATTCACCACACCTTGATACTATTAGCTTTGGGCATCACTAACTTTCCCTCACAGTTTTTAGGTCACGTCATAAGAATGCATCTTGGTGGGGGAAGGCATACTTCTTTAGTAGGAGTCCAAAGCTACGTCAAGACACATCTCATCACTTTTACGTATAGTCTAAGGCCACAAGTTCTATGTAAGAATTCTATTTACTAGTATGAAAGGAGGGTCCTACTCTTCTAGTCATTGAGGAACTCCACTTCCCAGCCCCAATGGAGGGTAACGCTCAGGAATGTCATTGGGGAACTCCACTGCCTAGCCCTGCTAGAGGGTAAGCCCAATAAGTTTGTCCGGGAAGTCCACTGCCCAACACTGCTAGAGGGTAATCATAGAATTTTAAGGAACTCTACTGCCCAACCTTGGTGGAGGGTAACTCAGAAAGATCACGGGGGAACACCACTACCCAGCCCTATTGGAGGGTAATCCCAGAATGTCTAGTAACTCCACTACCTAGCCCCACTGGAGGGTAACTCACAAATATTTTCAGAGAATTCCACTTCAAATACCTACTGAAGGGTAATACCAAAAAACTCTAGTTAACCTGCATGATAGCTATCGTCATCAGGCGCCGCCTAGCCAAGCACCATTCCTGAAACATTTCACATCTTATCTCTAAAGTCGCTACTAAGGACACCATCGCATTATACATGAAAAAAATATTTAGGATAGGCTAATCATGGGTCAAAATATGAGTTAAAAAGAAGGAGATACAAATGTTTGAAGTCTTCTAAAAGGAGCTCAAGGGGTACACGACATGTGAGGGGACCCACACGGTGTGTGGTCCCACTCTATAGCCTTCCCTTGTCCCAATATGACATATGAATTCATACCACGTAGTAGAACACTCTGTGTAGGTGGACTAAAAACCGTGTACTAACTAACTGGGGTCGAGGTCATGTTCTATGGCCATTTCCGTGTACTAAGACCCCGTGTATGTGTACTCTAGTACACAACGTGTTGGGTCACATGGGATATTGTCTGTGTAGTCTGGACATGTCTGTAAACTCATAACATGGCATGTGCTTGGCCGTGTGATCCATCACATGGCTCAATCACATAGAATAGGCAGTACACGATGTGTCTAGGTAAGTACACATCATTCCATCCTTATGAGTTTCCAAAACCCCAACGCCATTTCTAGAAGGG